>BSBN01001231.1:2671597-5343194 GCA_027924645.1 Cunninghamia lanceolata | reverse complement strand
GAAAAAGTCACCATTCCTTATGATCACCACATGCTATATTAGAAATGTGATTCATTGGAAATATTGAAGAAGTTTTAAACATTGCACAATGATGATTTAAAGTTAGAAGGGAAGAATTAAGTATTTTTTATGGTATGATAAATGCCTTGCATGTTTTCAAAAGTTTCCTTAAACCTTAGTTGATAACACTGAATGGATAGAATGGATATATCTACGTGTGAATGAATTATATAGAGAAGATTAATTTTCACCTATTAGTTCAAAAAGATTAATAAGTATTTTTAGTTATGATTGATTTTTTATAAAGAATATTAGTTTTAAATCTACATGTAAATATTAAATTTAAAAACATTTTCATTGTTATTGTATCTGATTTCAATTTGGTAATCCTAGGTAATATTGAGGAACTAATTTCAAAATTAAAGAAGGAAATATTCAAAAGATGATTGATCTTGGTGTTTGGTACCATTTCCTTAGACTTGAAATATTTTAACTTAAGTGTAGGGGAACACATAATCCTCTAAAACATGTTAAATGGCATTTGTAATTTCCTAATATCAAATTTTAAACTAATTATCACACTATTGGAGATGTGATTGATGCTACTATATTGAAGAAAATTAAAAATTTTGATGAATGAGATGAGTCCATCTTACCTTCACTAGAGATATTTGGTTTTTTTAATTTGCCAATCCTCATATTGATACTTTAAAAAGATATAATTTTTCTAGGTATAATGAAATAAAATAATTAGAAACCATAATTATGAATTTCTATAAACTAAGACAAAACTATAAGAGAAAACTATGAAACAAAATAGAAAGTATTCAAAAGGGCCAAGCATAACATGTCTTATAACAAGAAGGTGCAAGCCACTTTGACTCAATGAATAATTCGTTTTATGACACTGAACAAGAGGAGACTGATATTTTTGAGACCCTTGCTAAGGAGGTGGAAAGTGTTAGGGAAGTTGAGCCTAATAGGAAAGTTGTGCAGGAGCTTGATGATGTTAAGTCCCAGCTCTTAGCCATGGAAAGTAAAGTTCAGGTGGTGGTGACTACTTGCCTGAAGGTCTTCCATAGGGTGGCCAATACCTTTTCTATTCTACAGGATGATCATATCGTTGGTGTTGATGTTGTGATCGAGAAAAAAGAGAAGCTAATCAAGAAGGTTAAAGATAATTGGAAAGATCTATTGCATTAGTCTTTTTGTTTTATGTTTTGGTCTTAATTTCCTTTTTGATACTATTATGTGTTGGCAAGAGACATTGCTATGTTGAATAATTGAGTGTTGTCATTGATGGAAACAAGGCAAAGAGGGTACATCAGCATGACAAGAAGACATCATTCCAGAAGACCAACTTGGATTCACAACAAAGCACAAAAGTCCGGAAGGCCAAAATGACTAAGTATGGATAGTGTTCAGAGTAAGGGATAGAAATTGAATCAATATGCCTCCGCAGATGAAGACCTATAAATGCAGTTCAGGTATGATGACTCATAGCTATTTGATGATGATATACTCCAGTGTTCAAGTCATGACTTCTTTTGGAAGTCATTTGGAGAAAATGTATAAGTCTGCATGAACAGAGGTAAGACAGGGAATGTGTACAGTGCAAAGTAAAAGGGTCCACATTCCTCCACAAGTGCATATTCTATTATGTGGTTCTGAGACAACTAAGAGACATGTCATGACTACCTAAATCCAGGATTATAGCCCTTGAAGTTCTACAATTCATATTCTACAAGCTTTCCAATATCGGCTTCCGGTTTGACAGTATTCCTCTGTGACAGTGAAACAGTTCCAAGATCCGCATATTGACATACAAGTCTATCTGGTTCCATGGATCTAAAGGCTTGTTAAGAGGGCAGTAATGATTCTTGGATATGATTTATTAAGTCTCCTATGGTCCGCAATATGAGTTATGATATGATAGATGAATTGATCAACTATGTTCTTAAGGAACAAGCCGACATGCATGGTAGATCCTTATGCGGAGAAGTCATTGCATCTGGATAATTAATCTAAGTGGTTATATGATTGGGGCTGACCTATATGAATACATGTACATGTTTGTTTGAGTCTACAATGCAGATTGAACAAAAGATTAAGCTGACAGAGTACAACTCTTTGTCTACACATTTTAGGTTTAGCTTGCCGACCTGATTAAGAGATAAATCTTGTTGCGGATATATATATCCGATGAATTTTGTTTTGGTGGTATGGATGTTGTGCAAAGAGGTATTGTGTGTGTAAAAAGCATGCAAAGATAAGTCATCAACTAGTAGAAGAAGATAGATCTTATCCCCGAATAAGAGTAGAGCAGTAAAATAGGGCAGACAAAGATGAAGAGTGTTGAATTAGTTTTTCTGTGCTTCATTGGAGTTGTAACCATGCATGTGTAGATGCAATCTGAGTAGCTAAACTTGACAGTGAGCCATTCTTCTTTCTTCTTTCTTTCCCTAGGTAGTGAGCCTATTTTGGCAGTGAGCCTTTCATACAGTGAGCATTTCTCTAGGCAGTGAGCCCTAAGGTAGTGAGCCTTCTTGTAATCTGGTATTGTGCTATATTAATATATTGTGAGCTAACACTCACCATGGTTTTTCCCTCTTTGGGTTTTCTACATAAAAATCCTAGTGTTCATGTGTTATGTCTTTTTGGTTGTTGTTTCTATGTATATTCTACTTTCATATTATTAACTTTGGAAATTGGATAAATAAATTTGTTAAGAAGTGGTTTTGTGGAATACTGATTCAGCCCCCCTCTCAGTATTCCTTATTCTCAACATTATGAACTTTTGTTGCTAGTTAGTTGTTTCTGTGCTGCTCGTGGCCTTTGGCTTGTTTTGTTGCCCTGGGGTTTTTTTGTTATCGGGATCTGCACCCGTGTTTGCATTTTATCAATACCAAAAACATGTCTTATAATGTATATTTAAGAGACTCAAACTTTTTTTTAAATTCAAACATGAAGTATTCAAATATCTAAATTTGACATGTAAAGTTTATAAACTTTTGAATAATTAAATTCAAATTTGTTTATAATAATAAAACCTTAATAGCTCAAATGATAAAAAATTACAATATAGTTTTATGAAAAAAAATACAAAGGTTAGGTGAGGGTTGCTATGCCTTTAATCTTATAGTGTGTATAGAGTTATGAGTAGTTGATTTGTGGCTACATTAACTCTTAATTAAGTTATAAGATCATTCTTATATTCTTGTTTAGTTAATTAGGTCACCCTAGGTGTTATATTTTGGTATCGAAGTTGCCCTACATGATATCCAAGGCATAAGTAGGGTATACATAGGAGGTAGAGTATTATTTGATCATCATATAGTGAATTGTGTTCTTCATTGGAGACTTTTGGAGGCTGCTCCCTCAAAGTGGCTTATTAATATCAATTATTTGTAGCATATTTTCTATAATATTCCTTATTTGTGCAAGTTGATCCATTACAAGTGGTATCAAAGCATGATCTTGGCATTGTGAAGGAAAGAAACAAGGCATTTTTTTATTATTTTGGAGGCCATTTTGGAAAGTGCATATCTCTCTCATTTTAGCAAATTTTTCCTTGATTTTTGGAACGTTATTCAAGGGTATATTATAGCTACTTCAATCTTGATGTGAGGTTAATTACAGTAGAATTAAGGGAGTTATTTCCGAATTAGGGTTTCCACAAATTTCACTCATAGGGCTGCAATTTAACAATTTTTTTTCTAATTTCTAGTGAGTTGAACAAGGGCACATTGATATACATACAATCTTGATTTGAAAGAATTTGGAGTACATCTAAGGAAGTTATTGCAAAATTAGGGTTTCCACCAAATTCACTCTCAAGGTTGCAAATTAGCAAATTTCTTGAAGATTTCTTCTAGCAAGTGACATATAGGCCTTTGTAAGTTGCAGTTAGTTGGGATTATTTTGTGTTATTTATTGAAAAATTATTTTTTTCATCATGGTGGGGCTTGCAACAATAGAAAAAAAGAATTTTGTCACACCTGGAAAATCTCTAGGCAATGAGGATGTGGAAAATGAGAAAATTGTTCATAAAGATAATGAATCTATAATAGATCAAATTAAAAAAGAAACCAATAAGATGAAGGATGAAATCTTATTAATTGTGATAGAGCAAATGCAAGGGTTGGCTAAGACAAGTGATATTAAGAAGATGATATACAAATTATCTCATGCAAAACATCCTAGAGATTCCAAACATAGGGAGTCACACAACCAAGATCCGAAGAGAAAGGAGTCTCCTAAGGGGAAGGGTGCTTTGGGGTTTGAATCAAAACTAAATATGTATCATCATCTAAATAATGTTATGGCTAGGCACTTCACACCAAATTTGGATATATGTGGAAGTTTGATGGAAAAGATCCTACCAATTGGCTCTACCAAATGGATTAATTATTTGACATTCATCATGTTCCTTGTAACAAAAGGTGGCAATGGCTTCCTTATGGAACTAGACCAATTCATTTGGTATCATTGGCTATGTGAAGAAAAGAAAAAGAAAGGATGTGTTGTCACTTGGTCTATTTTCCAAGAGAAACTTACTATAGATTACAATGGCAATCTTATGGAGAGCTACTTTAGGTAGATTACCAAATTAAAGCAAACAGGTACAGTCAAGGATTATATTTATCAATTCTAAACCTTGTATTTAAGAGTGGAAAATGTGGTAGTAGAAAATTTGATGGAATTATACCTTGGAGGCTTAAAGGATCACATCAAATATGAGGTATAAATGTTCCATCCAAATTATATGTCCCAAGCAATGATTATGGCAAGCCAAGTAGAGGAAAAATTTATGGCTAATAAAAGGAAATGTTTTTTAAACATAAGAGATAGAAGCACTCCTACATAGTCACTTCCTTAGCCTACTAGATTGATGCCACAAAAAATTTATGAGAAGAGAGAAAAAGGGTTATGTTTTAACTATGATAGAAAATACAGTCAAGGACATAAATGCATTGAAAAAGATTACTCTATATTGAACCTAGTCAAGTGAGGAAGAAGAGGAGGAGGAGCCAATATTAGAGGGTGACAATGAGTTAGATGAAGAATCAAGAGATACTCAACCAAACATTTCTTGTCATGCACTTGCTAGAGTTAGCCCTACAAACTTTCAAGGTAGTAGGATTCTTGAAGAAAGAGAGAGTAACAATGTTGATTGACTCCGTAAGCACTCACAACTTCATCAACAAGAAGTTAGCTAATCATCTGATTTATTTTATCTATCTTGCTCTAAATTTTTAGGTCCAAATTGTAGATGGGGGTATTGTCAGTTGTTTAGGAAAATTCCATAGCAGTAAATTAACCATGGGAGAATATCAACTTGATTGTCTAATGTTTTCTATTCCGATGGGTGTAGTAGATATAGTGTTGGAAGTAGAGTGGCTCACTATATTGGGGACAATTGAGATGAACTTCCAGTAGCCATTCATGAGATTTCACTCAAAGGGAAGGATAATTGAACTAAGAGGGTTGCATGCCAAGTCCCCACAAATGATAAGATTGCATCAAATGCAAAAGATGATTAAAAATAGGGTTGGTGGATTTATGGACCAATTGTTTTCATTAGGAGCCTATCAGTGAAATGTTCTTATCTAGCTAGATCTACAAGAAATTATATTTCTTCACTCAGTGGCTTTTGGGGATATGCCTAAAGGATTTCTTCCTAAAAGGGATTAGGATCATGTCATTCATCTAGTACCAAGAAGACAAACACCCAACATTAGGCCTTATAGGTATCATATATCCAAAAAAAGTGGGATTAAGAAGATATTTTAGGAGATATTGGAGGCAAGTATTATCAGGCATAACCTGAGTGCCTACTCCTCTCTTGTGGTGATGGTGCATAAGAAGGATGTCACTTGGCACATGTGTCTTGACTATAGAGAGTTCAACAAGTACACCATCAAAGATAAGTTTCCTATTATATTCATTGATGATTTACTAGATGAATTGAATGGAGCTATGTTTTTTTTTAAATTTGATCTTAGATTAGGTTATCACCACATTCAAATTAAGGAAGAAGATATTCCCAAGATAGAATTTAGGACTCATGAAGATCATTATGAGTTTTTAATGATGTCATTTCATCTTACTAATGCTCCCTCTACATTTCAAAGTTTGATGAATGTTATCTTTACGACATTTTTTCGGAAGTTTGTATTAGTGTTCTTTGATGATATACCGATTTATACAAAGACATGGGAAGATAATTTGCATCATATAGATCAAGAATTACAAGTTCTCAAACATTACCATCTTTATGCTAAACCTTCCAAGTGTGCTTTTGGTCTCAAAGAGGTGGAGTACTTCGGTCGTACAGTGTCACATGAAGGAGTAAGGATTGATCAAGTACCAAAATCAAGGCTATGATAGAGTGGCAGATTCCTAAAACCATTAAGAACTTGAGGGGTTTCCTAAGACTGACCAGATATTATAGAATATTTGTGAAGAAATATGGATGCATAGAAACACCCCTTACAACTCTACAAAAGAAGGATGATTTTCAATGGAATGAGTTAGATAATACAACATTTGAGAGATCAAAGGAGGCTATGTACTAATCCAATACTAGCCACTCCAAATTTCACCAAGGATTTTATTGTAGAATGTGATGCTTCAGGAAATGGTATAGGAGCAATTCTCATGCAAGAAGGTAGGCCCATTGCTTTTGAAAGTAATTAATTGAAGCATAAGAATCAACTCAAACCCATTTATGAGAAGGAAATGCTATCTATTCTTAATCTAGTGAAGTAGTGGAGGCCATATCTAATGGGAAGACAATTTAAGGTTAAAACAGATCATGATAGCCTAAAATATATTTTGGAGCAAAGATTATCCTCCTAAGAGAAACAAAAATAGGTCACTGAGATGTTGGAGTATGAATTTGAGATCATCTATAGAAAAGGAAAGGATCTAACATAGTGGCTAATACACTATCTAGGAAGGATGAGAAGGATGAGGCACTATCAAGTGCACCATTTCAATATTACAAGAAAATTGGATTGAAGAAGCTAAAGCAGAGTGGTAGAATGATGTTGCTACAATAAATCTCATTCAACAGTTACAAATTGATCCTATCAATTTAGATAAGTTTTTTTGGAAGGGAGACTCTTTGTGTATAAAGAGAGATTGTACCTATGCAAAAATTCCACCCTCAAACACAAGATTCTTGAAGAGCTCCATAGTTCTTCAATTAGGGGTCATTCAATATTTTTGGATACATATCATTAGATCAAGAAAGATTTCTTTTAGGAAGGGCTTAAATGTGATGTTCAAAACTTTGTGGCAGAATGCTTGGTATGTCGAAGAAACAAAGGGGATGCAGTTAAGACACTCAATCTTTTGTAACCCTTAGTTATCCCTAGCTAGTGGTGGGAAGAGTTCTCCATAGATTTCATCACAGGCCTTCCAAGATCTAAAGATAAGAGTGTCATCATGGTAGTAATGGATCACCTCACCAAATATGCCCATTTTATTGTATTACCCCATCCTTTTACAATAAGTATAGTAAAAAAGGCATTTATGGAGAATATAAAGAAGTTACATGGTACCCCAAGGGTTGTCGTCAATGATCATGATCCTATCTTTACTAGTAACTTTTGGACAAATTTATTCTCTTGTTTGGGTACTCAATTGGCTCGTAATTCTGCATACCATCCTCAACCAGATGGGCAAACATAGGTCATTAATAAGTGCTTGGAAGGGTATATATAGATGCCTAAAATTGTATCATCACCATTCTAACCTCAATCAGGACATCACTCAACCAATTCTATAATTAATTGATTAAATTCCTATTTATTCAATTCATTATCCAATTTTCATCCCAACATTAATTAAATAATATTTTATTATTTAATTAAAAAATTACTATTTATGCACTATTAATCACTATTCAATTGACCCTCTTCGTAGCATTAATTAAATAAATTCAATCATTTATTTAGTTAATCAATCATTTTCCATAGTCCAAACCTTAGACAAATAAATTCAATATTTATTATCTAAAATCCTCATCCCCATCTCAAAAATTAAATAAATAATCTTATTTATTTAATTCCATGTTTTATCCACTTTTCATTAAGTTGGCTAAAACCAATTAGCCAACTAATCACACACTTGCACATTCCTAAATCTTCATTAATCCATTCAAAGCTCTCATATCCTCCAAAATGTACACTTGCACATTCCTAAATCTTCATTAATCCATTCAAAGCTCTCACATCCTCCAAGCTGTACAAAGGCATGGGTCTTTATTCAAATCACATGGGTCTTCTTACATTGGTATGGGCAAGTCCTTTGCACATCCCTCTAAAAGGTACACTTTTGATCTCATCCCTCCACTTCTTCCAAGGAGATCCTCCACCATTGATCTCCCCTCAATCCAAGGACTCCACTTGTGCACCAACCAAATGATGTCACTTAGAGGCTCCTCAACAACCCAATCCTCTCAATCAATATCAACCATTGATCTTTTGAATCAATATGAACCCTCCATCAACCCATCCAAAAATCTATAAATTCAACCTCATCCAAGAAATTTTCAAGACTCCATGCAATGCAATGTAATGTTTTTTATTTGAGGAGCAATCACATACAATCAAGAAACACATCTAAATATTATAGGTATGTATTTGAGGTCTTTGTTTGATTTCATTTCATGTTTTATGCATTCCTATTTAGCTCAATTAGAGGTTGCATTTAGATGTGAATGGAATACGCTAAGTTAGTTTAGTTTGTTTCTTTATGTTCACATTTACTTGTACATATTATTATCACACCTGGTGGGACCTTGCCCCTTAATCTAATCATTTTCTTGGTGTTTTAAGTCTTTTAAAGCTTGCAACGTCCATTTGAGCACCTATAGGCTTGCTTAAGCACCTTTGTGACCTATTTCAACATATATGTGCATAGTCGGGCACATTTCTTCATGTATTAGTGACCCTATGGCATGGATGGGAGCCCTTGTGACATGAATGAGCGCCTTATGTGTAGGCCTAGCAACACAACATAAAAAAATCTAAAATCTTGTTTTGGGGTTTTTTAACCATCTTCTTGGCCTAATATCTTGGGGTTTTGTAGGGGAATGTTATTTTAATGTGTTATCTATCATTCTAGCCTCATATTTTGCAAGATTAACCTTCATTTGTATAGGTCAAAATCTCATTTGTCATCCCTAAACATAGATGAGCATCTACATTCACGAATGAGAAAATTGCATGGCATGGATGAGCACCTTTCTGACCTGACCCTAAAACATCAAAATCAACACCACATTTAACATTTTATTTTTATTATAAAATCATTTTTTAGGGTGTTATAATGTTAAAATTTCCAGTTAACCCATCTTTTTTGAAGGCCCAACATTGTTTTTTGTAGGTCAAAGTAAAACTTTCTTGGCCAAATCCTATTCCATGGCCTCTATTCATGGATGAGAACTTCTAAGGAATGTATGGGTGCCTATGTAGCATGAAATTGTTTTTGTGTGGCATAAACAATCATTTATTCAATTGAGCACATCTATTCACAAACATGCACTTGTAGGTATATTCAGTCATGTTTGTAGTTGAGCATTTTTGTAAAATTTGAGCACCTGTAGGAATATTTGAGCACCTCTATGTTTGAAACATCATTAATAATTTTTTATTGGGATTTGAGCCAATATAACCCCTAGACTAATCATTTTCTTTTTGTGCCTTGTGAGCTAACATCATCTTATGTAGGAAATTGCTTGTCCGAGACAATTATCCAAACTACTAACATTTTTTTGTAGAATGATTTGTCAAAGAACTAATCTTTTTATCACTAATCATTAGGTAAAATTCAATTTATTAAGGGTAAATTAATCTTTGTTTACCATATCTTGGATCCTACTTGTGTGTATTCTCTTTCCTCGCACCCTTAGGTGATCTTGGAGATCAAAAGCACAAGTTGGATCTTCTTTATCACTTTCATCCCAAGAGCCTAGTGTGCATATGCTCTCCCTTCATGTTGAAAGATGATCTTAGGGATCAAAAGAGCCTAGGTATATTTCCTTTTAGTGGGCCTACCTAAGGATTTGATCACCTTAGGGGATGACCTGAACCCTCATGTTTTCATGGAGTATACAAAATTTGGGAGAGAATCGAAAGACGCCCATTACAAGACACTCGTCACTTTTGAATTAGCTTGCAAGAAATTTATACCTTGCAAAGTGAAGGAGGAGAGTGGTTTACCCTCTCAAACCACACCATTAGACATGCCCCTCATCTCACGGACATTGGCCTCGTGTACCTTGCATATATTGAGGATGCCCATAGAAGCCATATTCGTCCTAGCTTAAGACCAATCAATTGTATATGCTTGTAACACACTTGTAAGTGGTTATTCATAGAAAGTTATCACACACAAGTTTTTATGGCTTATGCCCCCTAGAAATAGAAGTGCATTGTGTATGCTCTCCCCTCATTCCTCTTGAGTGATCTTGGGTGATTAAAAGTGGTTAGTTTCCTCATCATAGGAATTGTACATTACAACTACACAAAGGAAGCAAGGTGGGATTACAAGTGTATGCATACCTACTTGAATAATATAGGTTGTTCATGTGCTTGGTGTGTTTTGTTGTTGAAACCTGTGAAATCCCCCATAATCCAAAATCAAAATCTTTTGTAAACCTTTGAATGATTGTTTGAAATATTTTGTTTGCAAACATCAAAACCTTGCCCAAAGGTCAAGCATCCCATTTATCCAAAATCATCTCAAATCCACCTCATCCTAATCATCCCCCAATCATCTCATTAAATCATCGACATCATCCATCAATATTTCTTAAGGCATTGAAATTATTTACCTAGCCAATCAATTAATCCAAGGTCTTGTGCCTAATCCTTAAGCTAATCCCTTAATCCTAATCCATCAATCAAGGACCCTAACCCAAATCAAATTATCACACCCAATTAAATGTCATAATCCTAATCAATCCAATCCACTTAACCATCTCCTTAATCACACCATCATAATTCTCTAATCAATCCCATCATTGAACTTTACCATCACCCTAATCAAATCCTAATCTATCATCCTAAATCTAATCTCCATTATTCATCCCAATCCAGTCTAATAATCCTTAATATAAATCCCATATATTATCCTAACCATCCCTAATCCAATTTCATTCCCATTCTAATCCAACCCAACCATCCTTAATCCAAACCAACCTACTCCCTAACCACATCATAATCCACCGAATTCAATCTCATCTAAATCTCGATGAAATTTTATCAATCCTTTTATCCAAGTCCATTATCCATGTATCAACCTCCATCAAAATAAAATCCCCAATCCTTAATCCAAAAATCATCCATTGAAAACCCAAGTTAATTAAGGACTTAACCCCTTTCAACCCCACCCAACATTAAATCAAAACCCAATAATCCCAATCATTAATCCACTTATCCCATCCAAATCATCATCAAAACCACAATCCAAGGGTCTTAGACCAAATCCCCTCCAAATCCAATAAATCCAACCAAAAACCACACATTTAGGTGCCTCTTTTCACATATTGGTTCTTCTATAGAATTGGGGCACCTATTGGCATAAATAAGTACCTCTATGTTTGGACACCTCTATTCATACTTTGGCACATGTAGAGACATCTAGGAACCTTTGTGTTTGAGTTCCCTTGTAATCCTTAAGTACCTATAGACATATTGCGGTGTTTCTATAAAATCAAATCCAATCAACCCCATCCACCCACTCAAAAATAAGAGGACCTTTGGCCTAATCAAACCCCAATCAATCCAAATCAAACCAATCTAGGTATCAAGTGTCATGCATCCTTGGCCTTGATCAATCCAAAATCAAATTAGTCAAGTTACCTAATCCCTCAAATCCAAATCATAACCATTTTGATATCAAAGAAAATCTTAAGGTCCAGGCCTTAGAAACCCAAAGTCATGAAATCCAAAATCACATCATCCAAAATCATCAAAAAATCTAAATCAAGAATCTAGAATCTTATTAGTTTGATGAATCCCCTCGTCATAACCGTCACAAAAATCATTTCAAATTCGATGATGATGATAGTCTTGTTGATCGAGATGAATATGAAATTGATAATCTTGATGACATCATTGCATGCAATCTTGCCATAAGCTCCCATCCCCCATCCATGCATAATCCAACACCTTTTGATCAAGAATTATCTATCACAAGCTATCCTACACTTCCTAATCGCATATCTATTGGCCATCCTTATGCTACATTTGACATGATAAACCCATTTTATCCCTCATCCATATCACAACACCCATCCTTGTATGAGGTCCCTATCACCTCCACATCCTATCCAAACCCTTCATCTCATTATCGACCAATCCAACTACTTAATCCACCATCTAATCCCACTAAACCCAAATCATTCTTTTTTAATTTTCTCCAAGGACTCCTAGAAAACGATCTTGAACAAAATAACAAATTTGTGGAGTCATGACATCCCACTAATCCAAATCCATCCAAATGTGTCATTGACAATGCCATCATCCACCTAACACCTATTCAAAATCCTATCACATCCATCAAATCCCAAATCCCAGAACATCAAGAATCCATCATCCCTCCATCTACCCAACTATAGGAGTCTAGCAAAAAAATCAACTCTGCACACTCCTTGCCCATCACGTTATCTAAGAAAATTTGGGTATGTCAAGAGCCTATTCCAAAGCATGTTGTGACATCTTCCATCCAAAGCAAGATCCAATCATCCCATCTAATCCCTTTCATGATCCCTTACCATCCCTTATCAACCCCATCCCCAAACCATCACCATATTCCCTTGGTCCCATTACTTTTATCCATAGTGGTCCTCTCATATCAGAAGAACAATTATATCCACCACCAATCCTTCCCCATATCAAACTAGATTCACATCTTCTTTCTCAAACAATAAACATCCTATCACAAATCACATGCTCCAAAACATGAACTATCAAGGAAAAGGTTTAGGCCTTCATGAACAAGGCATCTTGGAATCCATACATGTCACAACCCATTCACGATTGCAAGGACTTGGTTATACATCTCAAGGAAAACAATCCAAACATGTTGGTACCACCTTCATAAATCCTAAAAGAGCTTCTCCCAATCCAAAAATAGGTGCCTCCCATCACTCCTCCAAAATGTTTATTGTCATCCCCTCCTCCATCATATCAATCCAAGAATTTTGTCACTGTCTCTCCCCCATCTCATCACACTAATCCTTCCATCCATAAATACACCAATCCCTCCATCTACATATTCCCTATCCCAATCACCACTCTTAATCCCTCATCCCCAAAACTCACTAATCAAGACCAATGCACGCACACATCATTGGACCTATTCCAAAATGATGAAGATATTGTCAACCTCAAGGGATTCCAAGATGATATTTCTTCATGGGACCACTCCCTCAACTTTGGAACCACTTTGGATGTCTCTACATGTAAATAAAAAACCTACAAAAGTCACAAGATCATCATGTCGCCAAGTGATGCCATGCAAAAATATATCCAAATCCCATCCACAATCTAATTCAATCCAAAAGACCACAAAGGCCCACCACTCCAAAAGAAAAATAAAAAATAATGTGGGCCCACAAGAATAAAGAACCCATGAATCCAAGTGGCACATCCAAATCCCACTTCATCCCCAAATCAAAAAATCCCTCACGCAATAAAAAAAACCATAAATGCTAGGTCCATTTGGGTCCCTAAATCCTCCAAATAGCAATCCCAAAATCCCCCATCCCAGCCCCAAAATAAAATATCCAACATCCTCACACATCTCAAATCCCCATCCTCCAAAATCCCCCATCAAAATCCCGAGCTTCAAAAGCCAACATGGTGTGTGCAACCATTGGTCCTAGTTCCCATCTACCCCCTAACAATATTCAATCCCTCCATCTTATTATACTAATATCCTTTATCCCACATCTATCTACCCCATACCTCTAATCCATGCTTTCGCATAATCCATCCATCCTCCATCCCACCTGCCTTCCATTCCATCTGCCTTGGCAGCATCCCCTACCATCAAAGCTATGGTGGCACCCTAGTTACATCTTGTAGAAGCCCACTTAGCCATCAATAAGGTCTTTACCAACATCCGTTATCGCAATGTCAACACACTACTTCATGGACTACTATCAACTCAATGTAGAAATACATGTTTGAATCCCCATCCTCATCCCAATCCCTTTATCCATCCCCAACTCCACCCAATTCCAATCGTCAAAGTACACTATCCAAAATATTAGAAAATTGTCAAAAAATTGAAAAAAGTTAAAAAAGCAAAAAAACAAAAAAGTAAAGAGAAAAAATTGTCCAATTGTGAAAACCATTCTTATGACACCTTGGACAAGTACCATGATGAAAACTCATTTGTGGGTGTCATGCATAATCTTCTACCTAAGAGCACTATACACTTGGGGGCAAGCCTCGCCTATCCTATATTCATTATTATCCATCCCATCCACTATATATGCATATCTATCCCATCATATCCAATCCAATCCTCCCTTCCCACTTTTGATATTGATAAGGACAAGGGAATCAATGTTAAAACATGCTTTGGACACCTCTTGGCATATATCCATTTCCAGCATATCCTATAATTTCCATCTAAGCCAATCATAGAAAACACCCTATCTAGAGTTGGGCATCTTATTCATATGCAATGTAGTCCTTGGAGATCACATCAAAACTCCTCCATCCACCTATACTAAACCCTCTATCCATCATGAACCCCTATCCCAATCCCCGTCCTACCCCCTCCCCCACTAAACTTCTAGACTTTAGAAGTGGGCTTAACATCCATGGATAGGGTTTGAGCACTACATTCCCCCATCTATCACCTAATTTCCATCCAAATCCTCCACAAACCCTTGTCCCTAGACATTTAAAAATATAACAAGCTACCTATATGCAATCCAATGTAATCTCTCCCATCAATCCAACGCTCCTATCAATCCAAACATTAGAAGAAAATATTAATCCACATATATCTAGCTGAGAAATCTAAGTAAATCATCCAATCACATCCATCGGCTTGTTCCTAGCCTTGCTACAAGCCTTGATCAAACTTCAATCATCATAATTAGGAAATATCATTCCTAATCCTCATGTTATTCTCAGGATATATCGTTCCCACATCAACAACACTATCCTTCATCATTAATCAATCAATATTTGGCTAAGAGCAATATCGTGTTTGTCTTTGAATCAGTTTATGAATGATTGCTTACTTGTTTGTGTGCATTATCATTTTGTCTTGCATCTACATTAGTCCCTGCAGCCTACCTATAGTAGCATGTTCTTCCATATCATGGTGCTATACAACATAGGGTTGCTTGTGACCTATTCAGTTGCCTCATCACAATACCCACTAAGGTCATCCAATGCCTTGTGATGTGCTAGGGAATCCTTTTGTCTACTATGTACAAGACACATTGTCATCCTGCTTCTTTATACCTTGGTGCATAACATCTCATGCTATATCAAATAAGATTGCTCAATCCAATGTAGCAAAATGAATCATTCCCCCCATCCACTTGCATCCCCCATCCTCCTCTGTCACTCCTCCATCCTAATCAATCTGTCCCCCTTAATCTTCTCATCATTTCTATATATTCTATCCAAATTCCACTCATCTTTCTAATCCTACTATCTTCATCCATTTCAAGAGCACACCCATGTTCTTCCAACTTGCTTGCCCTCTCAAGGGGGCATCATCATTCCTCCTCATCACTCCTACTTTGAGTCGTTGGGGAATTATCATCTCTACTCCAATTATATTCTTCCAAATCAAGATATTCTTCTCATCCAACCAAGCGCTATGTTGCATACACCATTTTAAAGAGGGGCAAAATATAGACACCTAAAATCATCTCATCGCCATTCTACTCACAATCAGGAGACGACTTGACCACTTCTATAATTCATTGATTAAATTCATACTTATTCAATTAACTATCCATTTTTCATCCCAACATTAATTAAATAATATTTAATTATTTAATTAATAAAATCACTATTCATTTGACCCTCTTCCTAGCATTAATTAAATAAATTCAATCATTTATTTAGTTAATCAATCACTTTCCATAGTCCAAACCTTAGATAAATAAATTCAATTTTATTTATCTAAAATCCTCAAGTCCATCCCAAAAATTAAATAATTATTCCTATTTATTTAATTCCCTAGTTTATCCACTTTTCATTAAGTTGGATAAAACCAATTAGCCAACTAACCACACACTTGCACATTCCTAAACCTTCATTAATTCATTCAAACCTCTCACATCCTCCAAAATGTACAAAGGCGTGGGTCTTTATACAAATCATATGGGTCTTCTTACATGGGTATGGGCAAGTCCTTTGCACATCCCTCTAAAAGGTAACCCTTTTGATCTCATCCATCCACTTCTTCCAAGGAGATCCTCCACCATTGATCTCCCCTCAATCCAAGGACTCCACTTGTGCACCAACCAAATGATGCTACTTGGAGGCTCCTTATCAACCCAATCCTCTAATCATTATCAACCATTGATCCTTTGAATCAATCTCAACCCTCCATCAACCCATCCAAGTCAATTTTCAAGACTCCATGAAATGAAATGTTATGTTGTTGGTTTGAGGAGCAATCACATACAATCAACGAGCACATCCAAAGATCATAAGTTTGTATTTGAGGTCTTTGTTTGATTTCATTTTATGTTTTATGCATTCCTATTTAGCTCAATTGGAGGTTGCATTTAGATGTGAATGGAATAGGCTAAGTTAGTTTAGTTTGTTCCTTTATGTTCACATTTACTTGTACATAGTATCTATGTTGTTTCACTTCAGATAAGCAGTCTCAATGAGTGGATTGGCTACCCCTAGAAGAATGGTGGTATAACACTTCCTTCCATACTTCTTCAAAAATGTCCCCATTTATGGCAATATATGGATACCATCCTCCATCCATCACATCATCATTGAAGGTGACACCAAGAGTTTAGGTTGTGGAGGACCACATGAATCATCAATAATAGGTATTTTCAAGACTTAAGGAGAATTTATCCATTACACAAAATAGAATGAAACAATAAGTTGACCAGCATCATAGTGAAAGTAGTTTTGAAGTTGGTGACTGGGTCTTCTTGAGATTACAACCTTATAAGAAAATACCCTTGAAGCAACAAACAAAGAATAATAAGAAGTTGTCACCAAAATATTATGGGCCATACCAAATTTTGTACAAGATTGGTAGTGTAGCCTACAAGCTTGAGTTACCACCTACAACAAAGATACATCCAATTTTTCATGTTTCTTGTTTAAACAAGGTGATTGGTTGATAGATTCCTACACAAACAGTGTTACCAAAGTTAGATGAAGGAAGAATTATTTTGGATCTAGGGTTAATTCTCTAGACACACAAAGAAATTGAGGACTATGAAAATAATCGAGTATCTCATTTAGTGGAATAATCTCTACCTACCCACCCTTTAATTACATTTCATTTTCATTTCTAGATCTATCATATGGATTGTACTTAATCCTTATGTTTGGTCTATGTCCATTCATATATAAAGGATCCTAAATAATTTTCATTATTTTTTCCTCTTACCCATGGATCCTTGATGGAATCAAGTCTCTTTACATTACATGGAGGATGCTCCATTCTCTATAGATGTTTTGGTTGATAATGTATCTCATTTTTCATCTTTCATAGAGCTTGTTAGCACTTTTCCATCTAATTTAGAGGAATTTTCTTCATTTGTCCACATGATTAATGATGATTATACACCTTGTGTGACATATGTGGATAAGGACTTAGCCCTAACTTTTCATGATACATTTACAATTTTCCTTCATGTGATGATGTTATACCTACTGGTATATTGTTTCTACATCTCATGCCTATAAATTCTGCTACATGGGTTTCTCTTGCTACATTTTTCTTTGAGGATCCTAGTAATGTTCTTGTTGGTATGGGATTACCTATTTATGATTATTAATCTAGTAATGTGATTTATAACACTTGCTTTTCTTCTACCACTAGTGATGTGCCTTTACACAATCATGTGTGTTCTTCTCATAATGTGGTTGGTGACTTTAATTCATGACACTTGATGTTAATAATTCTTTATTATGTTATGATAGTATAATCAATGTTTATAGCACACACACTATTTGTGAATTGATGTTATTTACATCTAATGTTGTAGCCCTAACTTCTATGGATATGTCTAAAGTTTCTTATCCATGTGATGATGCTCTTATGCCTAATGATGATGTTATATCCTCCTTGTCTCTTTATGTTTATAGCTAATAAAGATATTCATGATGCTCAAGTGTGCTTGATGATGATCTTTTACTTAATTTATTATGATGTTGCAAATGATGATCATTCTTCTCCATCAACAAATGCTAATGATAGTCATGTTGAAAACATTTCTACATCTCATGTTATTTTTGATCCTATACTTTATAGTTCTCATATATTTTTTTTTCTTTTAAAATTTTTATAGTTCTCATATATTAGAGATCTATAGATTGAGGGATTTAATTGTAATGTCCCCAACAATCTATTGTGTAAATATTTTATATCTGAAATATACTAAAAAAATATAACATAAAATATAATGAAATAACCTCCATTCAAATTGCATATCCAAGGTTGTAACGTAAAATGCTGATTTTTCATAAAACGATGTCATAGAAACACTCAACGTTTGCACACATGAATTATAACTTCACCAAATTTTTGGAGTTGATTTATATTCATGATATGTACAACAACATGCTCAAATATATCATAAATTAAAGAAATACAAATGATAATGAAATCTGAAATTAAATTGTGAATGTTGTAGCTTCCTTCTTCACAATCCTAAAATTACAAAATATTGAAAAATTATTATTGTTTGCTCAATAAAAGTGACATGGTGTCATCAGAGATAATATGGGCACTCTCGTTTGTGCTAAATCTGAAAGAATTGTTGATGGGACAAACAATGAGGCAGAAGTTCAAGCTCTTCTTCTTGGCATTAGGACATCAATATCTCTTGGTCTTAAAAAAATAGTATTGGAAGCTGATTCTCTTCTGATAATTCAAGCCTTTCAAAAGAAAACAAAGCCTAGTTGGAGATGTAATTATATTCTGAATCAAGCTTGGCACCTTATGGGTCAATTTGAAGATTACCAGAGCATTCATGTTTACAGGAAAGGGAATATGGTAGCGGATTTTTTAGCCAACATGGATTGCATGCTTCCAAAAGGATCTCTTCATATTGATAGTCTTCTGCTAAGTTTCCCACTATGGTGGATCTTCTGAGATCGGAAGGAAAAAAGGCCTAATCTCCTATTTGTTTTTTTGCTAACTTGTTTGTGTTGTTTAACAGGGCTTAGCTTTTTTTTCTATTGCCTCTTGGGCATTTTGCTTTCGTCACCTTTGGTTCTATGCTACACAACTGTAATGATTGCATAGCTTTCATGCAATGTACTCCCTCTGTGCCTTTCAATTCACATGTGTGCTCTTCTACAGAGCTCATTTATCTCAGCTGGTGACGTGGTCCTTCGTGCAAGTTTGGATGCTCTTCACATGGGCTCTCATGTGATGGACTTCTTTTCACATATATTGTGATCTATTCATTTAATTTGATGAATTTGGCTTTTATTGCCTGCGTGTGGGACTGGTTATATATGCTTTATCTCCTCTCTCTATGTTTTCATAGCTTCTCTTTTTCTGCCTTCATCTTGCCAGTCATGTCTCTCATCCCACAAAATGCTCAAGTCTTTCTACCAGTCCAAGAATGGGAAACTCTGCATCATGGCTCTGTAGATAGAAGTGGTCTTCAACAAGTGTTCATTTTACATTTGGCAGATGTGGAAGAGGCTCTAATAGAGGTTATGGGAAAGGATTTCTTGCAGAATTCAATGGTATGTTTTGCTTCTCATCTGGCCTCGCACTTTCTTTCAAATGCCATGGATATTATTCAATAGGTGGATATTGTTAAAGGACTGACTACAAATTTTATTCATGGTTTCCTTCTCTCGGAGGAAAAGCTCAATCAAGCTTTTGCAAACTACGATCTCCATTCGGGTCCAGCTGAGATTGGAGGCTTGTTTGTGCATGTAGATCTCATTGATAAGCCTCATTTGGGTTGTGTGTTTCATGCTTTGAATCTCAGCCTTCAAAATAATTCATCTGATCATATGGAAGTTTCTTTTCAAGCTCATAAGAGACAGCTGGGACATTTTCTCACATCCAAGATTGAAGATATCTATGCTTCTTGGTCTTTCCTTATCCATTTCAATCCTCCAGCTCCCTATGTTCCTATAGAAGCAACTATGCATGTTGAGGATGAAGCTTCAACTCACTTGGGGTTTGAATCTTTCAAGGTGGCTGATCTCAATGTGATTAATTAGTTTTGTTTTCTCCTTCTCGTCATTTTTGGAGGCCTCTCTTTGCCTCTTTTTTTGATGGCAAGCTTTGTAATGTCTCATATGGTCATTGGACCTTTTTTGTAAAAACTCTATAAATATTAATATCAATTACTTATGATGCTCTGCATCTTTACCTATCAAAAAAAAAGGTGACATGGTTGTCACTATAATATATTAAAATCAAAGAGTTTTACATGATAGTCCCAAGACTCCATAAAGAGATATACAGAATCATCCTAGCAGTATTTATAGCATTGACATATACAAACACCAACAGCTACCAAAAAATGCCTACAAACATTAGTATCGAAGATGCTACATAGAAAAGATCAGTCCTCACAACTTCTTGAAGAGCTTGCAATCATAGATGGCCCAAAATTGATCAAGGATGGCGGATGAAGAGTATCAACATATTGCACATGCTTAAGGAGGAAATGAGCAGAATTGAACCAAATGAGACCTTTTATATATAAAGGATCACCAAGCTCCATCTTTATTGCTAGTAGTGAGGACCAGGAAGTATCAAGATCATCTTCAATGAGGCCATTTCTTAAAATGTGTAGTGCTTTGTGATTAGATGGGATGTTGATAAGGTCTACTTTTGAGAACAAACCCCCAACTGAAGAATTCCCCTTATCCAAGCAATAATCATCAAGTGCAGTTTCCAAATCTGAAAGGGAGAAGACAAAAGGTTGTAGGTAATTTGTTGCCAAGAAAGTCACTAGACCTTTATCTACAATAATGTCCATTAGATGGGAGAGAAATATTGATGTAACTACGGATGGTGAAGCTTCACAATTCTCCTTCAACCAACACTCCAATGACTGTTCGAATTGATTCTTCAACCGGTTTACAGAAAAACAAAAATACCCTGCTAAGCTTTTCCTTATTAAAGAGAAAACTATCTTGTTTCTTCTCCCAAAAGGTCCTAGGAGGGAAATCCACTAGTTGTTCTCCATTGAATATGCAAAGATGAATAAAAAGGAATTAATCTTCATTAAAAAGAGCAAAGTTTGAACTAGAACTCGTGTCAACATACTTGAAAATTATTGCTCAAAAAATAAACAATAATTTCAAGTGAAAATACAACCTCTATGTGAGATTTCCCTTGAGAAACCAAATGGGTCTCATCCTATAATCTCCAAGAATCCAAGGAGTTTCATGATCCTCAATTCTTGTAGTTGAACACAAACGCTCAAGTTATAAATAAAATTGATAAATTGGTAAAATATACAAATTGGTGAGGCTTCCTGACTTAAATAGAAGTTGGGGAAGAAATCCCAACATCCCATTAGGCCAAAATAAATATTAAATAAAAATATTTTCAAATATTCCCTCTCAAGATAGGTCCACATTAAGAGTTGTCATAACCTCCTCTTACACCCAACTATATTTTAGCTAGTCAAAGATGTTCCTCTTACACCCACTTAGAACTATCATAAAAATGTGTCATAGAATATGTAATAATGGATATTATCTTCCAAAATTAAATTTTTGTAACTCCCCATTGATTTTCAACTCAGTAATTCCCCTTGTTTGCTAAAATTACCAATTGTAATCTCATTTATGAGTTGTCATAAATTCCGTCATAACCTTGTCATAGAAATTGTCATAAATAAATATTTCAAATGATTTGGGAGTTACATTATCCTTTCTCCATGGATTCTCATGCCCCTCCTTGGGAAAATACTCAAAAATAATAATATTTTATTAATTACTTGGTTTGTTTTATAAAAAATGAGAAATAATAATTAATTCGGGTCCAAATAATTATTTTAATTAAATTTATTTCCCTAGAAATTTCTCCTTGGCCCATGGGAAATATAGGAATGGACATTTTGTCCACAAGATTAAATTAATTAAAAATTGGACATTACATTAATGGTGATATGAATGGTTATCCTAGAGGTACATACATTCATTTAAATTTTTTGACCACATCTATTATGCTCACATCCATGGAGACATGTTTTTCATCAACACAATTATAGGAAATTTACTTGATGAAACCCTCTTATGGTATTATTTGAATCATGATTCCTATTTTTCATTTATCGATCTTATGCATGCTTTCCTAAAACATTCCACTTTTAGTCCTCACAAGTGTTTTCAAGATACTACTAATATTTCATCATCAAGCAAGTATCATGAAATTTAATACACATATCATACCATTTAAGAGGAGAAACAATATGTGCATGAGGCATCACATTTTGTTAACACTATTTATCATGACCACATCACTCCACTATAGTTAAGGCATCAAATTAAGTTTACTACATTGGGGCGTTCTCCACATTGAGTATTGAAAAAATAAATTTCAAGCACAATATATCAAGTTTCCTCCTATCAAGCTTGTTAATCCATCAAGACATGCCAAATAATTATACTACTTATTACTTTTGTACTTATCATCAAATACATGAACATACTATGAGAAGATGTGTGACACTAAAGCATAAAATTCAAGATCTTGCTAACAATATGGTATAAATTGTGGATATTAATGGTTGTGCATGCATATATTTCCCATGTTATCATATTAGAGATGTGCAAGCCAATGCTAGTGACAAAGCATTAATATCTCACACATCATGTGGCACACATCATGAAAAGAAAGACAAGGTATACATATAAGTGCACACATTAATGGAGAAATATATAGAAATATACTTATAAAGACACATAATATGAATCCAAATGAGGTTACACATGATAAATTTTCTCAAGATTCACCTCAAGAATAAGAGAAGGTGATTTCTCCCAAAGTTTCATAATTACATAACACCTTTGTTAAAAAATAATCATTAGTGTATCATACTTCATTTATATATCAAGATGCCAAACAAAAAGGTCCCATTAGGAGTAATGATTTGAGTGATACATCATCTCATTCCATTTGATCTGTGTTTTTTTATATTTCTAATTTATACAAGCCCTTTTAAGTTTTGCTATGCTTTTCACTTGATCTTTCCACTTGGGGAAAAGATTTTTTATTACATTTTGTCGATTACATGCATCCATGATTGTCCTAATTAGCGGGAAACTTTGAAGGCATCTTCCATGTTCCAACATTCATACACACAAAGGTAAGTATCTTAGGTATTCATCTATAATTTTTTGTTTCTTTTATTTAATATTTATCATGCTCAAGTTTGCCATGTTTATGTTTGATTCTCATTTTACAATTATTGTGAAATATTTTGCATTTCCATGCTATCATGATTAATTTTTTATGCAATATTTCTCTCATTGATTTGTGTGTAAACCAAATAAGGGGTAGACACAAAATTAAGGAGGCATAGTATTACTAAATATCCTCAAATTTTATATGCAATTCATAGGTGGACTCTAGATTGTTTCTCTAGCTATTCTACTTCTAATTGTGCTTGTCATTTTCTTTTTCCTTTAAATTTGGTATACCTGACCCATGCAGGTTCACATGCACACCAAAGTGGGGATAAATTTTAATTGTGAAAAGTAAATACCTACACTTTTACCCTTCATTTAATTCTAATTTCCATGGGTGTTCTAGGTACTTGGTATTAGCACATGATTTCACTAATTTAGAGCTTCTACTAGTCAACCATAAAAAATAGAACTAAACAAATACCTAGACATTTATCATCCTTAAGATTGTTTTCTCCCCATCCATGTTTAAACTTGGGTTGGTAGATCTGACCTAGTTTGTTTCTACACATGCAGATTTGACCCACATGTTTGAATTTCAAATTTCACCTCTGTTGGGACTCCTATTTCTAGCCCCATAATTGCAAAATCTCATCAAATTCATCAAAGTTTTCTGATGCAGAGCTTCTAAGGACAGCAGAAGCATGGTTCAAAACTTCAATGTAACCATTCTCTCTAGGTTCACTATTTTCTTTTTTTGACAGAGATCAAACTTCACACCATGAATGGCTCAAACACAACAACTTACAAGTTCATGATACAGATGTTGGGGACTCCAAGACACATCTCACCAGACACTTAACTCCTTATTTTTCATACAACCCACTGTGCAGGGTCTGCAGGACAACAGTCTTCAACACTGTCTACTAAAGACAGTCACCCATTTCTGATTTCTTAGGAGACAGTCATGGTACCCTCCTTGGGGTGATCTCCATTAACACAACTCACTCTTATTAAATATGCCAACTCTATAACACACCAAACACCTTAATGTCTCCATTGACAAAGCAATAACATGATAAACAATACTTACTACCTTCTTGGTAATGACTGTCTCCAAGAGGACTGGCAGAATCAGAAATCAATAGGCAGAGAGGATTGGTTCCTCAGAGGATCTCTCCATGCTTCTTGTCATAGGATCATTGCTAGATCCAAAACTTCTTATACCATTGCTAAGACTGGTATTTCACCAGGATTCCACTCCCTCAGTCACTGTCCACCATCCTTATGTTGTTGTCCTTCTCTAACTTCTAACACAACTCTACAGGGTTGTTTAACATGACTAACTCACACTAGACCATTCTCCTGCCTCCACAATCCTCACAAGACCTTTCCCTAACTATTATACACTCCATTCCACTGATCACAAATAGAGAAGATTAGTGAAATGAAGGAAAATCCATCGAACTACTCAGAAGAAGCCCTAAGTTAGGTTTTCTAACCTACTTGCAGAGGAAGGAGAATTACAGAGATATACAAGAATGTCAAGAGCCCAAACTTGCAAATGATAGGTAACTCACCCACCTAACTCTCCATGACAGACACCAATCACCACTCAGCCATACAAGTACGGGACATGCAAGAGAACAGTGATTTTTTGACTGTGATGACAGGTTTAGAGAGTAGTTTGGTGTTCTACAAGCCTAGCATATCTTTCTTTAGTCTCAAGGGCCCAAACTCATTCCAATAGATAGTCAATGCATCCACCTTCACTTCCAAGCATTCAACATCCCACAGCAAAATCATATTGTACAGTAGTATGGGCTCAAACACACATGAACTCAGAAAATGCAGAAAAGGCAGGAAAACAGAGATCTTTTTGTTATTTCTTGCAAACCACCGGTTGTCTCATTACAATCCCCCTTTGCAGGCTTCAAATAAACCTCCTATAATGCATGGAGTGGTTGGGGTCCAAGAAAACTGCCCCAATGATCGAGCTTTTCTTGAATTTTAAACTACAGCCACTAGTTACTGTCTTGTAACTGTCTTCTCTTTTGGACCACACCGACTGTTTTGAATTAAATGATGCTTTCAAACATTTAGGAGAACCTTGGACAAGGTTCTAACACCCTTCCAACCTTTGACATGCCTCTAGGCTTACAAACATGAAGACTTTAATGACTGCCCCCTATAATAAGACTGTCCTCCTTAGGACTACAACATGAAAATAGATTTTTAGACATTTGGACATAGTCCCTTACATGCATGGCTTTCAAGCCTCATTACAACATTTAATGGTCTTAAGGACCTTATTTAAACAAGACAAACTACTTGAAGATCAACCAAATCCTAGATGTCTTGGTGCTCCTGCACCATTTTCCTAAGGAGGTCTCTATGTATTCACCTTGCTTTGTGTGTCTAGTGTTGTCTCCCTTGAAATTTGACTAAGTTTGTGTTGCATATGTGTTGTCATTGATGTCAACAGTATGATGGATAGGATTGATGTCAACAGTGTTGAAGGTTGGAAATGGAAGTGATGATCAGTTGATGATTAGAGATGCCAAAGGCTTGTGATGCAAAGTGATGAGTATATGTTGAGGTGATCAGAGAAGAAGACAAAGGAGTAATAAAGAGATGGATCAAAGAAGTTGTGAAGTAAAGGGTAAGATGATGAATATCATGTACTATGTATACTGATTGGATCATTATCATTTGTACATAGTTGCACCCATCTTCTAAAGTTCATTGACAAAGGTTGTGCTAACATGAAGATTCTTGTTTTAATTAAAAGAGTTGTGATTGTTGTTGTATGATGTTGTGAATGAAGTCTCTAGTATGGTGAATGTTGTATTCATTGTTTCTTGATGAAAAGCATTGCTTAAATCTTAAGAGAAATATTCAGGAAGTCTAAGGCACTAGAAGTTGCACTAAAGAAGCTCAGGAGAATGCTCTGCATTCCTCCACATTTGAAAGAATGATCTTGGAGTTTGGGAGTTAGACAGAGACAAGTGTGAAGGTTGTATGTTCCTAATTTTAGAGCTTGAAAGTTACCACAGAAGATTCTAGAGCTCACAGAGTGAAGACAGTGTTCCTGTGTTAATACAGTGAGAGAGGTTAGAGAAATGCTTTGTATTTCTCAGCATTAGAAGTTATGATGTTGTGGTTTGAAGAATAGTCAGATACAGATGAGAAGAATGATATATTCAAGTTTTAGTTGATAAGTTGTACTACAAAGGTCCTCTGGAGTCAACAGAACAAAGGCATATCATCTTGCGGATTAGGGTTGTCTGGAGGAGAAAGCAAATGCCACCGCATTTCACCACATTTCATCTTTTGGCCTTGATGTTTCAAGGATGTGTTTAGATAGTATGTATGTTTGTTCTTTTCAAGTCTCTAGTGCTGAAGTGCACCACAAGTTGGTCTTTTCAATGTTCTATCTCAAGACTGTGTTTTAGTGTTTGTGAAGTGATGCCAGGATCAGTGTCTATTTGTTTGCGTCAAAAAGAAAACATATATTTCAGAGGAAGGAATGTCTGAAAAGGTTTGTGCAAGTCTTATGTTACTTGAGGAGTGATCCACGTGATGCTAATTGGTGTCTCTAGTACCGCTCTAGGTCTGGAGCTAGTTTGTGAAAGGATGAGTGTGTATTGGGCCAACTTCTTGTGTTTTGACGATCTCGCTAGATGTTTTGAAGCGTGCACCAATTTGGAAGAATGTGTTAAGGAAGAATAGATCCTAGTTATCACTAGGCTTGAATGGCATTGGATTTCTACATCTTTTGGAAGCTGACTTAGTGTGGCCATTGCACGTTTCATGTTTGCACATTTCATCTTGGCTGACATAGGAGAAAATTTTGGTTGTTTGCATAAGTTATAAATAAAAGAACTTGTTTGTTGTGGTTTGTGTGATTATGTGTGAGGGTGTGAGGTTATGTGAATGAGTGTGTGAGTAAATGTCCATATGTAAATGTTATATTTCATGTATACCTTATGGGTTTTTAGATCCTTCTAGAACCTTGGAACATTTTCCTAGAGTTCATGTTCCTTCTGCTTCCCCACTCCCCCTCCCTTTCCCTCTCTATGGTTCTGAGGCAAAAGTTTTTCTTGGCCTAGACCCTTCTTTTTCCTTTGGGCTTTAAAGTTTTGTTGAAACATTTGCACCCAGTTCCAATGTTCTTGGTTCCTTTGAATCCCTGCTCCCCACCTTCTTTGTCCCTTCAGGTTTTCAGGCCCCAAAGGAACATTTGTCCCTGGTTCCGAGGTTCCCAGTTCCCCTGAACTCTCAGTTCCCGCTCCGCTCTTTCTTCCTTTCCTCATCTCCTGACTCCCATCTTGGGTCAGAACTTTTTTTTGGTCTGAACCCCTATTCCCTTTGTCCCTTTTTCCCTATTCCTCATGCTTATCCATTCCTCAACCCTCTCTCGGGCTAGAATTTTTTCTCAGCCCAGACCTCACCTTGTTAAAGTGCAGAAAACATGATTTGACATCCCAGCAACTCCTAAAACTACCATTACTGGTAATTTTAAAGCTTGATGGATGGGTAGGTGAACTCCAAACACTCCAAGACTACTGGAGATCCGTATATGATGAATTTTTTGTGCTTGGGTATGGCCATACACTCCAAATTGACTTGATTTTCTGGCAGGACCCATGTGGTCATGATGTAAGTAGCATGGTCACCCAGTTTGGATCTATGAATGGTCAAGGTCCCTTTCCCATGACTCCTTCTATATGGAACTGGGTTAATAATGTATTTGGAATTCATTTGCAAAGGATAGACAAATTTTGGTTGCAGAGAAGAACAAAAAACACTTCAAAATTTTGCATGAAACCTAGGGTTTCTTCTAGCTATTGGTTATAAAGCATTTGGACAATAATATTTTCTGGATTCTCATTCAAAGGCAATGAATGGACATTGTAATCTTCAAAGAATGAATCAAAGGTGTAGATTTGGCTTCATTTCAAGTGTCTCATTAGATATATGTTGAGTTTTTGGTATTTTTTGGCATACCCTAATCACATTTGTTGATTTGAGCACTTTATATTATTGGGTAGTCTATGTAGACTATAAAATACTTGTACAATGTTGTTGCAAGGGTATCCTTTTATGTAAATGCATGAAGCTTGGTGTGTATCCATGGATTATTAAAGAATGCTTATAATTCAGATTTGTAATTTTTTAGGTTGCTAGTTTATCGTATAGAGCTTGGCTTATGTAATAGACTATTAGTCTTGTCTTTTTTGTTGCCTTGATTAGGCAACACATCAGATTATTGTAGTGTCCCCTTTGATTGTTTACCCAAACTCTACTTCCCTAGTTTGAATAGACACCGGTCTTCTCCTACTCAACCTTCCCTTTCGTTCACACAATCAAACACAACAAAACCTCAAAATTTAATTTTATTTGTGTTATTTGTCCTACCCACATCCATGGTTAGATGTGTGCTATTTCATTAGGGGATATCATAGCATCATTTTAAATTATCTACATGGTTGTGACTCTATTTATAAAGGTGCAACACCCAGAAATCATCAAACCAATATACAGGTTTCTTATGGTTCTACTTGGGGTTCCTTATATTATTGTTATAAATATTTCTTCTTACACCTTAGGGAATACCCCCCTTGGTTTAACAAAACCAGAAGATGAAGAAGGTCTTACCCACCTTAACAATGTTGTCCTTAGTTGCCTCAACCTGAATATAAGTTGTGATCTATGTCTTGAAATTGACAACCTTGGCATTCAAGAATTGGTCAGCTTTAGGGATTTGAGGATTCTCAATTTTGAGTACAAACAACAATGGCATTGTTTCTAGGGACTTGATTGAATTATTGGTTGTTGTCTTGAATCCTCTAGTAATAAAGAAAATTTTCTCTTCCAAGTGAAGAGTGGCAAATCTATTTGGTTAAAACTCAGTAAAATACAAAGGAAATAAATCAAAGATGGAAAGAGGAAAGAATTCAAGGAACTCACAACCACTAGATGATATGGCATCACATTCAGGGAGGCAACTTACTACTTGTAAAGATACAAACAATTGTACATCTACTAGATACACTTCTCAAAGAGATAATGTTGGTCCTTCTATTAGAAATGATGCACATGTAGATCAATATCCATCTTCTTCATATGGTGATAGAATTGGTAAATCAAATAGAAGAAATCAAAAATATGAGTATGGCATGCCTAGGGATTCATTAAACATGGATCAAAATAATAGAAGAAGATCCCTAGAAGTGCAATATGAATATCTGTACATTCCAAATCTTGCAAATAGAATAAGTACAAGAGTGGGGTCATGGTCTCATTCTCCTACTTCTGCACATGGGATTGAAATTAAACATGAGGCTCCATTCTATGATGTTGATACTACTACAAAATTAGAGAATGAGCATAGAGAAAAAGAGATTGATGAAAGTTTAGACTTGTTAGATCATATCAGACAAAGACAAAGAGAGCTACAAGCTCAAATTGATTTGCAACAAGCTCAGATCGCACAAAGTGCACAACCATAACACCCACCTCAACCCTAGAATGTCCCTATGGAACCTACAGTGAATCAACAACACAACCAACCACAACCTAATCAATAGAATGTAAGAGCTCCTAATAGGAGGCATGCTCAAAGGTTCCCACCACCCAGACATCCCTTGGGAATGGAAAGGTATAGACAATTAGATTTTTATGGCATTCTAGATTGTCCAAACCTGATTCCAAATTAAATCAGAGGTAAGGTGCCTAAGTTCCAAGATAATAATGTCATTACTGGGGAAGAACATCTCAAGAGTTTTATGAATGTGACTGATGAATATGAGATTGAGGATGAAGATGTCACGATGAAGCTATTTGTGCAATCACTGGAGGAAAGTGCAAAAGAATGGTACAGAAGTCTATCAAATAGCAGCATTGATTCATGGTATGAATTCATGAGAGTATTAATATTTCAAATGTGGAAATAGGATAGACCCTAATTTTATAAATCATGAGTTAACAAAAAATCAAAAAGGGTATAAATGAAACTATTCCTGAGTTTAATAGCAAGTTTGTTATGACAATGAGGAAAGTGTCTCCCAAGCTCAGGCCAAAAGAATCCATGTGGTTGGTCCTCTATTGTGAATCATTCGATGCAAATCTGGGATATCGCCTCCATGAAAAAATCCCTCAAACCCTGAGGGAGGCTTACACCATGGCAATCAACATAGAGAGCAACATGAGGGCGTCTAGGAAACATGTCAAAAGAGTTAATGTCAAGATTGTGAGACCAAATGCTACATCCTCAATTAAACCTCTTATTATTGAAGACAAGTTAGATAAACTGATGGGAGTAATGAAGGATTTGTCTTATCAAGTCACAAGAAATGAGAAGGTTTTGCCTTCTAACAATGTTACTACTCATTCCAATAAGGGGCAGAGACTATATAATAAGCCATATAATCATGACTAGTCCAAAAGACTAGGGCAAGTTGACAAACAAGTTGTTCAATGGCAAGGAAACACAAGGGCACAAGATAATTGCACTCTTGACCCTTTAAGGAAAGATCATGTGAATATGCAAGATGATTGTTGGTAGGGTATGTATAGTAGTAGGGCACACAATAGATCCTACTGTAACTCACCACAAGGGGAATGCGGAGGACAAGGCTGACATAGATAGTGACATTTTGTAAGGGACACATCTCTAATGTAACATATACATATGTAATAAGATAATATGCAAGAGGTAAGAAAGAGAGATGTAAGAGTGAATATGTAAGAAGAGATATATGCAGAGCAAAGACTTAGACCTGCCATTTTGTATATAAGGCTATAATGAATATATAATGGAGATATAAGGATTTGATCTAATCTATGTGTATATGAATGTCTATGATGTGTATGAGTGATGCATTCTTACTGTATGCTATAATTCCTTACTATTACTTATGATTCTCTCACTGTATCTTTTGGGGTTTAAACTAACTTTAGATATTTGACTGAGGCTCAGATCTCTGGAATGAGTCCTACCCATTTCATGCCAACATTTAGTTTTGTTTCCAGGACCCTGGAAAGAACAATGAAGAATAAACGAGATAAATTAGTAAAAGGAGAAGTGCAAAATAGAGAGAAGAAATGGGAAGGAAAGAATTAAAGTGATAGAAAAAAAATTTATGATCTGTGAAGAATCCTCTTAGGACCTACCCTTGTGATAGGGGGGTAAGCACCTAAGGGGATGACAAATGGAAAGGGGGAGGGTCTAAAAAGAGCCTTGATAAGATTAACTCTTCATGCTAAGACAACCATGGGATACATAAGGATTAATGAAATACCATCTAAAACACCCATGGGAAAAGGGGATAACAAGAAGTTAAGAGAAATTAGTGAAATTATAAAAATTAGAATAGAAATGAGCAGGGAATAAAGACAAAAGTATACTCAAGAATGACAAGAAAGATACCACAGAAGGATGGAAAATGCAGAAAAATTAGTAAGGGAAAGCACTAGGAAGTTTGCAAAGGAAAAATAGAAAGTGGATGAGCGTGCCGATGTGGGTGCTAATGAGCACACTGATGTGGGTGTTGCCAGAGAGAAGAATGTAAGAGAGGAAGAAAGAATGAATGAGTGCACCATAGGGGTTGCCGCAAATTTAATATAGAAGGATATAGACAATCCCGAACCACTAATAATGCATATTAACAAGGCTACAAAACTTCTCAAAAGATTAGGAGGGAGTATTGATGCTTATGACCAATCAAGAAGGATATGGAGGGAAGAATATAATCAAACCCTAAACCTACCATAAATAGGAGTAACCCCAAATTTTCAACCTAATTTTACTAATGTCCAGATCAGAGTTGATAAACAATGGGAAGAATTATTAAACCCTATAAGAAAACTCCAACCCTTGAACTTGGATGTGGATTATCTAGACCATTTGGTTAATTGAACTATAATGAAGGTTAGAGAAAGGAGAGAAGATATGGTATATGATAATATTAGTTCTGAGAGTCTAAGACAGTTAAAGGAAATTACACCAATTAATGATAAGATGTCATTCACAAATGTAAAGTCATCCCTTAAAATGAAGAGGCACTTTGAAGAGATGCAACCCTCGAACCAAGAGTCACCCCATGTGCCATATAAGTCAAGGAGAATTTCGATGGAAGAGAACAACAATCAAATAGACAAATAAAAAGAAATATAAGAAGGAATTAGAAGAGATTGCAAAGAAATATTGGGAAAAGATTATTTTGATATTAAGTTATAGAGAGATAAGGGAAGAGAAAACAAAACCCTAATACAGAGGAAGCAAATTAAGCAAAAGAACAATAAGAAAACACATCGCAAGATATTGAAAACACCTAAGAAACAAAAGAAACAAACAATGGACTCACCAATTAAGTTGTCGATATTTGGAAAAGACACTATAGAGGCAGCAGAACATGTCTTTGTTCTGGAATCCATTTGGAATAGGAAAAATGTAATAAGAGATCAAACTAAACTTTTTTATTTCATAGGAACATTAAGAAATGATGCATTTAAATGGTATAGGAAGACATGCCCTAAACACAACAAATCATGGGATGATATTAAGAAAGAATTTTTAGATAACTTTGAGTCTCCGGAGATCCCTACAGAAGGAGTAAGTAAACTAAGGGATTTAGCTCAAAAGAAAGGAGAATCTATAAAAGATTTTGATACAAGATTTAAAGAGGTATCCCACAAATTGGAAGAGTCCTTAATTGAGAAACAAAGGATTGAATGGTTTGTATTAGGGTTAAGCATGACATCAAAACATCTCTAGATGGAAAGATTTTTGAAACTTACTTAGAAGCAATGACTATGGCCTACCGCATAGAATCACAAACTTGGCGCAGAGAGGATAAGACCAAGGAAAACATTAATATGGAGAAGCTTAAGATTGAACTAGAACAACTTAAAACTAAAACAAGAAATTTTGGCAAGAAATGAGGATAGCCCACAAAAATAAAGGCCTGACATATGGTGTTCATACTATACAAAAGGACATTTCAGAATGAGTGTCTGATGATAAAAGGGGAAATAAAGGTTTCGGCGATGAAGGTAGACCTCAAAACATTACCAAAAAGAAACAATATAGTTTATTGTAGAATATGCAGAGATTGGGATGACCATGAAATGGAATATTGCCCATCTCAACTATTTAGTTGAGAGAAGATGACCATGACCATGAACCTTGGTGTAATGCACACCGCAAGAATAGAGCAAATAACAACAACATGGCATATGTAAAAGGACTTGTAGAGAGACCCTTGTACATTCAATATCATGGATATAAACATCCTAACTAGGATAATCAAAGAAATCTTAACACTTTACAAAATACAAATCCTAATCATGCACCTTACATGAATAATTATAACAATGAAGAAAGAGGCCAGCATAATGGATATAGAGGAGGAAGAGGCCATGGTAGAGGAAGGAGAGAGGATGCAACATGCTTTAAATGCAGTAAACCAGGCCACTTCGCTAATGAATGTTGGGGGGAAAGAAGGAAACACTGCAAATTTTGTAGTAGTGCAAATCATGACCTATTTTCATGTGATAAGGCTCAACGATACTTTAGAAATGCACAACAATTAAAAAGTGATGAATTACAGGGGTTTAACTCACAAAAAGGTGCCCACATAATTAGAAAGATTCCAAAGGAACAATTGCAGGTAGCTAGAAGCTGTCGAAATAAAGCTAACTATGAGACTGACACCTCATACACTGACAATTCAGAGGAGGATGATTATTATAACAAAGTAAATGATAAACAAAGAAAACAAAAGAAGAAAAAAGGAAAGACTAAAGCAGCAACAGTTATTAGATAGGGCATGAATATTGCAAACCCCCAAAACATTGCAAGTGAAGAAGATGATAGTGAAGAAGAAATTGTCTTCCCTAGTAAAACCCAACATGATGCAATTGTAGAGAAATCTAAACAAATTTTAACTAGGGAACAAAACAAACAGAAACAACACACCCAGTTCTTTACTGAAGGTGAAGTTGTGGCACTTAAACAATTGACAAATCTAACATAGCAACACAACCTAATTGATAAACTAAAATAGTTCTGTAAATACTGGAACAAATAACAAGTAAACAAACCACAAATATAGAAAATGGGTAAAATAGATAGGCAGTGGAAGACTAAACCCTTAATGATTAATGCATATATACACCACAAGAAAATAAAAAATGTTATGGTGGATTTAGGTGCAGATGTGAATATGTTACCTAACAGAGTGTGGGAACAGTTAGGAAGACCTAGGTTGAGTGAAACCCCCTATAACATTAGTCTAGCAGATGGATCACACATGGGAACAATGGGAACCTAGAAAGAAGTTGAAGTAAGCATAATGGGCATTAAAGCAGTAATAGATTTTGAAGTAGTGGCAATGAAAGAGCCCTTTGATTCATTCAATGCACTACTAGGGTTATAGTGGTTTGTAAATGCAAATGGCATTGTACATTTCTGCTAAGAGGAAATATATTTTGCCGACAACAACAAAATAATATTGCATATACCATTAGGGGTTAACATGGAAGAAACTTACACTAAAGAAACCAACTATGAAGAGTGGAGTAACAAGGATCCTAAAAACCTTTATTCAATATCTAAACTGCCCCGAGATGACACATCAGAAGAACCAAATTCAAAAGGGGAAATAGGAATAGAGGATGAAAACTACAGTACTAATAGTGAGGAAGTATTGGAAGCATGGTTAAATAATGAACTAGAACTGAAAACCTAGAGGATGACAGGCTTTCACGGGATATTCATGGTATAGAACCAAAAGGAAAATGTACCGCAAATCACCGCATTAGATAACAGTACACCGCATAATACAGGCGATAACTCAGATAACCAAAATAAAGATATATCTTTGAAATCTCAAGGGTTAAACCACACTACAAAAGGGATTTCACACATCAAATTTCCAAAAATTTTAGGAGTAAAGAGATCTGCATACATACTTGATAGAAATGGAGAAAACATTCACAAATAAGCATACAAGACTAGAAGCCATACAACATACACTAATATTTAATGCCGCAAATTGGTGGAACACACATAGAGACACAATTAAACACTGGTTGGTATTTAAAATCTTAATAAAAACTAGATACTTATCAGAAGAAGGGGAATATGAAAACATACCTAAGTACCTAGGCTAGATTCTACCACAGGACCACTTAGACATATGCATAATGGCATGGAAAGGAACAAATGAGTATGACACTAGATTATATGTTCATCTATTCTATTGGACATTGTCATTGGTAGCACAGACCTGGTATATAAATTAGGAAAGAAGAAGAGAAATGAGAGATTGAGATGAAATACCACAAGATTTTCTACATGCATTTTCATTCTATAGTGTGGATAGATGCATCCACACCACGCTACTAAAAATGAAAGAAATAATCTTTAAACAAACTTCAGAGAAAGAACAAGAAGCACCAAAGCAAAGTTCACCTCCACCTAGAATAGATGGGATATGGAAACTAATAGAGTGGATGGATAAAGAGGCAAATCATAGATGCTTTACAACAACACAAGGAGATGATGAGGATATAAATGACCTATAAATAGAAGTCCAAGAAGGAGAAAGAGAACTAGAATTACCAAGAGAACCAAAGGAGAAATATTACAATAAACTTATAAAACTTAGGGAGGAGAACATAGCAAAAGAAGGTGACCCTAAGATGGAAAAGATAGTTGATTACTGGGATGACAAAGTGGTAGCAAATATAGCTGAGATACTATCAGAATTTGAAGACCTATTTCTGAGGACATTTATAGACATGAAAGGAATTAAGGAAGGAGTAATGAAGATTCAACTAAAGGAAGGAGCTAAGCCTATAAAGAAGAGACCATATAGATTGAATCCAAATATGAAGAAGAAAATGAAAATTGAAATAGATAATATGCTAGCTGTAGGTATAATCAAACATGTTGAAGATGTAGACTAAATTAGTCCAATGGTAGTGCAAAACAAAAAGATTGGTGAAGTGAGAATATGTGTTGATTTTAGGGAACTGAACAAAGCCTGCATACATGACCCATTTCCCACACCATTCACTAAGCAAATACTGGAATCAGTTGCAAGGAGAGAAATATACTCAATCAATGATGGGTTCTCTAGATACTATTAGGTAAAGATAAAAGAAGAGGACCAGCCTAAGACTGCCTTCACATTGGAGTTTGGATCATTCATGTATACAGTGATGCCTTTTGGCTTGAAAAATGCACATGTGGTATTCAACAGGATAATGGTAAATGCATTTAAAGAGTTCATACATGATTTCCTAGAAGTATACCTAGATGATTGGACAGTGTATGGGTTGGTAAAAGATCATGCACAAACCCTAAAAATGATGCTAAACATGTGTAGAAGCCTGCGGATATCACTAAATTTTAAGAAATAAGTCTTAATGGTAGATCCTCTTAAAGTGACATTAATTATCACACTAGTCCAACACCTACGACCATAGAAGTAAAAAATTTCTTGGGGTATACTAGATATCACCACAAGTTTATTAGAGGATATGCGGTAGTAGCATCACCTCTGGAAGAACTCTTAAACAAGAAAAATGGTAAAAACATTGAATGGACAGACCAATGCCAAACTTCTTTTGACACTTTGAAACAAAAGATCGCAGAGGCGCCAATATTGATATTTCCTGATTGGAGTATCCCATTCCACATAAATGTGGATGCATTAGGCATAGCAATAGGTGTCATACTAGCTCAACCAAAAGGAACAAAAGATCATCCTATAGCATTTGCTAGCAGGAAATCATCAAAAGTTGAAAAGAAGTATACTACAATAAAGAGAGAAGTCTTAGCAATGGTCTATGCATTAAAAAAATTAGACATTATCTTTTATCAACACCATTCATCTTCTATATAGACCATGAGCCATTAGAATATCTACTAAACAAACCAATCACTTTACGGAAAAATCCACCATTGGTTACTCTTATTTCAAGAATTTGACTTTAAGATGATGGTAGAACTAGGAAAGCACAATCAACGACTAAACTACTTATCTAGGATTGAAACAATTGATGAAACCGATAATCAGGTGGAAGACCTCCCTGGGGAAAACCTATTTTAGAATCACTGTGGTACCAGAAGAACTACATGACATAGCAAGCTTACTTTCCATAGGTGAATTTCTAGAAAATATGGCACCGCAAGAGAAGCAAACCTTAATGTGGAAAGCTTTACCTTACACATTGTTAGAGGGAGAATTACATATCATAGGAAAGGACAATGTAATAAAGAGGGTAGTATATGAGAATGAAAGAAAATCTATATTGAGTGAAGCACATGAAGGAGTAGAAGGAGGACATAATTCATGAGAGATTACCGTAACAAAAATTAAACTAGCTAGACTCTAGTGGCCTACATTATACAAGGATGCAAAGAGATATGCCAAAAACTATGACATCTACCACTGCATAGGAAAACTAACCACAAGGGATGAGATGCCACTAAAACTAGTACTAGTTCAACTCCCATTTGAGAAATGGGCAATTGACTTTATTGGACCTATAGACCTCCCTGATAAACATTTTAAAGAAAGATTTATTAGTACAAGGATTGAGTATCTAACCAAATGGGCAGAAGCTAAACCAACTAAGGACTACACTAAAAAAACCACTGCAAAGTTTTTATATGAAATATAATAACAAAATTTGGATGTCCTTTAAGCATCACAAGTGACTAGGGAAAGCACTTTGTCAATAACACAATTGCAGAACTATTACACACTTTTATGATAGTGCACAATAAGAGCTCACCCTATCATCAGCAAGTAAATGAAATGAGTGAAGTCTTAAACAAGATAATAGGGATAACAATGACAAAAATGTGTGATGCTAATGGAGAAGACTAGAACCTGAAAGTACCTACGGTACTTTGGGCCTACCGCACAACATATAAAAGGACAACAATGTTCACACCCATTGAACTATGTATGGAATTAACTACAATACCAACGAACTTTATACTTCCAAATTTTTGTACCGCACTGACTTTGCAGTTAAGAGAGGATGAGTCTTTAGTTGAAAGGATTGAAGAGTTAGAAAAATTGGATGAGAATAGATTGATTGCGGCCTATAATTTGAACCTAGAAAGGAAGCGCTACAAAGCATGGCATGACAACAATTTTCAGTTGAAAATTTTCAAAGAAGGTGATCTAGTACTTTTATATGATAGAAAATTTAAGAAATAAGGGAAATTGAAAGTAAGATGGTTAGGACCCTACTATTTAGATGAAATTGCAAAATCCAGAGTAGTCAGGTTAAGGGATATGAACAAAAAATTGTCGGCAGGGTTTGTCAATGGAGTAAGATTGAAGCATTACCACCAATCTTTGGAATGAAAGAAGATAATGCAGTAGATTCATAGAAATGTATCATAAGGAATGTATTATACTATAACATAGTGTAACATAAAGTAACTGTTAACAATTTATAAGTAGATAACACTTAACAGCTAGAAAAGCCCGCCAAATGGGAAACAAATAGATACAATAAATGCAAAAAGATACCATTAGGGCTATAAAAACCTTAGTACCTTAGACAACTCGTCACATTTGCATCCAACACAATGAAAAATTATGCTCCAATGAGAAAGAGAAGAAAACTAGCAAAATCTAATTATAGCTACGAAAGAGAAAATGGCCACTCCCACACTAATTGATGTTATAGAGAAGCCAAGGCCGAAGTACAAGAAGTGTATCTATAAAGCAATGGAGGTGGACAAGGATGGTACCTTCTCAAAAGTACTAGCAGATGTTATATATACAAAGGATGTGAGGAAATATATACATGTTCTAATATCTGAGATAGACCACATAAAATTTGGGGAGCTATGGAACACACTCCTCTTACTAGACAAAACAAGGTATTCGCCACAATATCAGAACATTGAAGAAAAGAAATTAGACATCTGGGAGGATTACCCTAATTTTTGCGAGGAGCACGATTAGATGCAAGTCATTTTAAGCCACATACAGGATGAATTCATGTATTTGGACACACCTCACAGGATTACAAAACAAGCTATACAAGCAGTTACGAGGTTGTGCATGGTAAGAGAGGTGCCGAAAAAAAAGGCAATAAAAAATGAGAAGGTGACAGAGTTGATTGGGGCTACACCAGATGGACAGAACTTGAATGTGAATGAGATTAAAAACCCCGTGATTAGATATGCCACCATGGGAATCCCATATCAAATCTACTACGCTAACTGGGAAGGGTCAACTACCATAATGACTATACACAACCTATCAAATGGTTGTAGATGGCAAAGACTTTGACCTATGTGAATTCCTGAGAGAGACGCTACTGGAGAGTTTGCAAAAGATGAAGAGCTTGAATTATAATTTAAGGTATGGAACCCTAATCATATGTCTTGCCTTTTATTTTATGAATGTTCTGCCAAATTATTGTAAATGCACATCAACAACCACACAATTAGAAACACACATCAAAAAATTACAAAAAGCCAAAGGGGAGGCTTCTCTATTATATTAATTTTTTTTGCAATGGCCTACTACAACTAAAGCAATAAAAGATCAAATGGATGGCTTAGAGGCACAAATAGCACAAACTGCCACAACATATGACCCCTTAAAAGATATGAATGGAGCAATAAGGGCACAAATTGAGACAACCCACACACAACTGCAACAACTCTAAGATCAAAGAGAGCATATTAAGGGGTAGGTAAAGTAGCTAAGAGAGGTAATCAGCCTCTATCTAGCCCACTTAACAGGCATATTATCTGAAGCCAAGCAAAATGCACAGAAGATACAGATCCCAGCTAATATGGGAGATGTAGAGAAAACATACATTAAGATAGAAGCCTAGATCTAGGTGCTACAACAGATTAAAAGATAGTGGGACACTACCCTATGCTAGTTGAAGGTGATTTACAAGAATATCCTACACGGGAACTAGCACTTCATGTCTTGAGAAAAAGACAGTTTAAAAACGGGGAATGATGTTGGCAGGGTATGTACAACAGTAGGGCACACAGTAGATCCTATCGCAACTCACCACAAGGGGAATGAAGAGGACAAGGCAAACATAAACAGTGACATTTTGTAATGGACACATCCCTAATGTAACATATACATATGTAATAAGATAATATGCAAGAGGTAAGAAAGAGAAATGTAAGAGTGAATAGGTAAGAAGAGATGTATGCAGAGTAGAGACTCAAACCTGCCATTTTGTATATAAGGCTATAATGAATATTTAATGGAGATATAAGGATTTGATCTAATCTATATGTGTATATGAATGTGTGTGATGTTTATGAGTGATGTATTCTTGCCGCATGCTATAATTCCTTACTGTTACTTATGATTCTCTCACTGTATCTTTTGGGGTATAAACTGACTTTAGAGATTTGACTGAGGCTCAAATCTCTAGACTAAGTCTTCCCCATTTCTTGCCAATAATGATGCTTTGTGGTGTGAGGTATGTTTCTTACCTCATGATCTCGCAAATTGTGTTGTTGTCATTGGGGTATCAAAAGACAATGATTTTTCAAATGATGAAGGAGCTGCAAAATATTATGAGGAAGGTGATATAAATTAGTTTGATGAATATGAGGAGGATGATTTCTTTCAGTATAATTTTTTTGATCATCAAGGACAGTATGAAGTTCCTACCCAAGATTTTCAACATTTGAAAGAGCTCATGCAACAAAGATATAATAAATCAAGACCTTCAAAGGAAGATATCCAAGCTTTTACTGATGCTATAGTTATGCAAGTTCAAAGTGAGTACCAACTCAAAAATAGGCAAGTAAATCCTCATGGTAATGGTTAGAACATAACATCGCCAAAGGTGTCTAACGTATCTACTAATAAATGGAAATGAAAAATAAATAATGATGTTGGAAAAATACATGCAGCAAATAAGAATGTAGATAAGACTACAAACAAATCATCACAAAAGAAAAGGTCACCAACTCATGATGTCCCCATGTAGTTGAAGTATGTCCCAGGGGGCAGAAATGTAAAAGCATCAGTAGTTGATCTCCAAAATCCAAAGTGGACAGATCTTAATGGCAAGCATAATCCAACAATGAAGAATGCTTAGGAGGGACAATCCACAACCAAGGTGGATCAGGTAATGCCTTTTATCTCAGATCCTCATGCTATAACTATGTCTTTGTCTACTCCTTTACCCAATTATGTTCCCATTGACATGGCTCAAAGTCCGAACCAAATAAAATTTCTTGTTCCACTTCCTAAAATGCTCAGAATTCTAAAACACAAAGATAGGACTCTTCAATATCTCATTGCCCCAAATGTATTTGAAAGCCAAACAAATCCCATAGATGACCATGAAGAGAAAAATGAAGAGGAGGTTAATGAAGAGATACCCGAGGTTTACCTTGGGACTATGTCTATGTGTGATCCAATTAGGATTGATCCTTTCTACACTTCATTGTTAAATAATGGATGGATGGTGCGTAGTTGCATGTTAGATTTTGGTGCAATTAGTAATGTAATGCCTTTGGAGGTCATGGAATTGTTGGGTTTGAAACTATCCAAAGCTCATGGTAAGTGTTTTTCAATGGTTTATAAGGAAGTGGATGTTGTTGGGATTGTGAAAGGTGTACGAGTGCAACTAGCCGCTTATCCTAATAAGTGCTTTGTAATGGATATCATTATTGTTGAGTGTCCAACCAAATGGGGTATGTTGCTGTCAAGAAAATTGGCAGCCTCAATACGTGGTAGTGTGCAAATAGATTTGTCTTATGCTACTATACATGTTGATGGGAAAGATGTTAAGTTACATAGAGAAAAGAAAGTGAGTTGCATTGTGGAAGATCTATAAAAACCTAGAAATGAGGTGCAATATGAAGATGAGGACCCTGATAACTTTTGTGGAAACTTTGATGACAATATCAACTATTGCATTGATATAACCTCATACCTAATGCCTTCTTTCTCAAAAGGTAATGATGCATGGAAGATGTATTTTGATGGTGCTTGCTCACAAGAAGGAAATGGAGCAAGCATTGTTTTGATTTCTCTAAATGGCACACAGTACAAGTTCAGTTTCAAATTGAATTTTTAGTGCAGAAATAATGTGGTAGAACATGAGGCTCTGCTTGTAGGATTAAACATTGCTACTAGGTATGGAATCAAGTGTCTCAATATTTTTAGTGATTCTGAATTGATTGTATCCCAAATTAGAGGATCTTACACAATATAAGAAAAAAGATTAAAATTGTATAGGAATACAGTTTTTGGGACAACATTGAGTTATTTGATGCTTTTGGCATCAAATGGTTGGATAGGAGTGAAAATGCCATAGTTGATGCTCTTACTATCATGGTGTCCAAAGTTGATGTAAATTTGTCATCCCCTCATTACACATATAGTATCAAAATCCTCACTAAGCCCAATATCCTTGATAATATTTATAGCTGGCAAGTCTTCAATGATGACAAGCAAATATATAAATTTTTGAAATGTGTAGGTGACTGAGAATCAACAAATTGATTGGGATTCAATGGTTGAAGTGGAAGATGGAAAAAAGACTATCTTCAGGAATGAGATTATTCATCTTAAAACCAATACTATTCCAAGAGGTCTTGTGGCCCTTGAAAGAATGTTTGATAGCAATGATTGTAACAAGACAACAGGTAAACCAATAAGTGAAAATGATGTAGAGGCAGTGAATGTAAGGACTGATTCAGCTCCAAAAATGATCTATATTGGTAATAAATTGAAGCCAACAGAGAAACAACCACTTATTAGCTTGCTAAAAAGGTTTAAGAAATATTTTGCTTGGTCATATGATGAGCTGAAAGCATATAGAGAAGACTTGTTTCAACATACTATCCCTTTGGAACCTAGTGCAAAACCATTTAGGCAAAAGCAAATGCCTATTAATCCCAAAATGGATTACCAAATAGAAAAGGAATTGATGAAGTTGAAGGAAGGTGGAATAATCAAAGCAATCAAGCATCCAGAATGGGTTTCAAATTTGGTTTCAGTAAGAAAGAAGAATGGAGACATAAAGCTTTGTGTGAATTTTAGAAATTTGAATATTAAATTCCTTAAGGTATCCTTTGCCTAGTATGGACCATTTGTTGTAAAGAGTCACTGGGTCTGAGTTGATGTCAATGATGGATGGCTTCACGAGCTATAATCAAGTAATGGTTAAAAAGTCTGAACAATATAAGTCTACATTCACTACTCCATGGGGTAGGTTTGTGTATGTAAGAATGCCTTTTGGACTCAAGCATGTTGGAGCCACTTTTCAAAGGGCAATGGATGTTGCATTTGATGGGTTGATAAATAAAATCATGGTGGTTTACCAGGATGATTTGACTACCTATTCAATAGGAATGATCATTGTAAGCATTTGGAATTAATTTTCAAACGATGCCTCGAATATGGGATTTCATTAAATCCTATAAAGTGCACATTTGGTGTTGAAGAAGGTAAACTTCTAGGACATATTGTGTCTAAGGATGGTGTGAGAATTGATCTAGAAAGGGTCAAAGCAATTGACCTTGTTCCTAAACCTAAGACAATCAAGGTAGTGTAGTCCTTCTTTGGACAAATAAACTTTGTTAGGAGGTTCATTCCTAACTTCGTTGAAAAGACAAAATAAATCTCTAAGGTGCTCAAGAAGGGACAAGCTTTTGGTTGGGATAAGGAGTCAACTGAATCCTTCATGGATATTAATAATGCACTCAAAATAGTACCTGTGTTGTCTAACCTTGATTATTCTAGGCCCTTCCATTTTTTTCCTTCACTTCCTCTTATACCATTACTATGGTGCTGCTCCAGAAAAATGTTGATGGATATGAGTAGCCGATTGCATTCTTTAGTAAATCATTGCAAGGTACTGAGATGAACTATTCTATCATGGAGAAGCATGCTTATGCTCTTGTTAAGGCTCTTAAGAATTTTAGACCTTATCTCATAGGAGCTGAAATCGCATCCTATGTGCCTCATATAGTTGTAAGGGACATCTTTGTTCAACAAGAAGCTTCTGGAAAGAGATGTAGATGGATCACCAAGATACAAGAATATGACATGGAGGTGCAGACTACAAAGCTATTTAGAGGTCAAGGCCTTGCTAAATTGATGGCAGACACAAATTTGGAAGCTACAGAAGTAAATCAGGTAGCCTCTAATTATAATTTAACTCCTTGTCAATTGAAGGATGATCCTTGGTATAAGGATGTGATTTACTATTTAGAGAATTCGAATTGCCATCCAATAATGAATGATCATTCAAAGGAGAACCTTGAAGTTGGTAGCCCAGAAATATATTTTGGTGCAAGCCCAACTCATGTGGAGGAATCTTGATGGTGTACTTTTAAAATGTATAAATCATGAACAGTCTATCAAGATTATGATTGAATGTCACCATCGACTTTGTGGAGGAAACTTTATGTCAAAGACCACCACCCACAAAATAATTAGAGTGGGATATTGGTGGCCTACATTGTTCAACGGCGTAGCCCATTTTGTTAGGAAATGTGATCCTTGCCAAATATTTGCAGGAAAGATGAAGTTTGCAAGTGCACTCCCTCTTATTTCCATAATAACTATGGCTCCATTTCAGCAATGGGGTCTAGACTTTATTGGATAAATTGTAGAGAAATATAGCAATGGATACAAGTGGATCCTTGTAGCCATTGATTAATTCACCAAATGGGTGGAAGCCATACCTATCATAAATGCAACATCTAAGGTAGTAATTGATTTCTTAATGAACAATATCATTACTAGATTTGGTGTGCCTACAAGGATTATTTCTGACAATGCAAAGTGCTTTAGATCCCATGACCTTTTTGATACATGTTCTAAGTATGGGATAGTTGTAATGCATTCTTCTCCCTATCATCCACAAGGAAATGGTCAGGCTGAGTCTAGTAAAAAGAACATCATGAATATCATCAAAAAGACACTTGAATCTAACAGGTGGGATGATAAACTCAAGTTTGTTGTTTGGGTTGATAGGGTAACATTCAAAAGGGCTATTGGCAGAAGCCCCTTTGAGATGGTTTATGGAACAAAGGTTAAGATGTCAATTAGTCTTGAACTACCTATTTACAAATTGCTACAATAAGTTGAGGGAAATGATGATGATGTCATTTACCTAAGAATACATGAGCTGACTGAACTTGATGAAGCAAGGAGAGTTGCCCATGAAAGAAATTTGTTACAGCAGTAAAAGGTTAAAAATTTGTTCAACAAAAGGGTAGTCCAAAGGAATTTTCAAGTAGAGGACTTGGTTCTCATGTCAAATTCTAGGTCTAAAGACAAGGGCAAGCATGGTAAATTTGAAGCTATACGGATCGGTCCTTATGTGATTGCAAAAAGGTGTAGCCCTACTACATTTTACCTCAAGAGTCTGGATGGAGAACTTATGGAGCTATCGGTTCATGGCTAGCACCTCAAACAATATTTCTCTTGATGGTAGGTGATCTTTTGTATAAATGTGCATATCCTCTTTTGTGTTTTGTTGTTTAGGTTTTGTTGTTCAGGTTTTGTGGTTGTTCCTTTACCCTATTTTGGTTGGGCCCTTGCTTTTTCCTTTTGGTCTACAACCCAGAGTTAGTTGGATTCTCGCTATGCCTACAAGAAGCACACATCCCCAACTAGAGCCACTATTCGGACTCCTATTTCTAGCCCCATAATTGCAAAATCTCATCAAATTCATCAAAAATTTTCTGAGCTCCTATGCATTGGGTATGATTTGACTTGGGGTTCCTTATATTGTTGTTATAAATCTTCCTTCCTTACACCTTAGGTAATACCCCCCTTGGTCTAACAGAACTAGAAGATAAAGAAGGTCTTACCCACCTTAACAATGTTGTCCTTAGTTGCCTCAACTTGATTATAAGTTGTGGTCTGTGTCTTGAAATTGATACCCGTAGCATTCAAGAATTGGTTAACTTTAGGGATTTGAGGAGTCTCAACTTTGAGCACCAATAACCTCAACTATCCAAGCTAACCCTTCTTAACTAGCTATTATGTGCTAACTCCTATGCCAATACCTTTGAATTATGTGTCTAAATCAATTTTAAAAGGACATCACCCCTTAAGTCATTTACATCCATTGATTTACTATCCATATATCATCTAAGATCACAAAGGGATACTTATCCAATTTAGATGCTCCCATAATCACTCTTTCCCTTGTCATCACATCACATTGCATTAGCATATTTTGATTACATTGTATCTTTGTCACATACTTCTCAAACCCCTAGTTTCACATTGTCTTTGCATCACCCATTTTACATTATTGTCCCAAATTTGAAGCCGCCCTCATTAAGGTAATGCCTAATGTATTTGTTGCATGTTTTCCTTACCTATATAAAAAAATATTGAATTGAATCAAGGGACTTGTCATAAGAAGGTCTCCATTTAGCAAGCTTCCAAAGGTGTTTGTCAACACTACCAGTCTTTCATTGTAGGTTTAGGTCCATCAAGGAAAATATCTATTTGTAGGTACATGAGCTCTACAAGTCATGGATTGTTCATTTCCACATTCCAAGTTCAAATTCATAGACAAAAAGATTAAATATGCAAGTTGAATTCAACTTAGGGTTACAAATAGTTCTAGACCTTTTAAAATCTAGTTTCCCTTTTTTATACACCTCAAATCTAGTATGTCACTATGATTTTCATCTCCAACTCTAAAATATACATTAATTATTATTATTTCACTCTACTTACAAAGCCAATTATATATACAATTCCACTCCCAACACATAGTTCTAGAGTATTTATTGATTATTACTTCCAAACTTTAAATTAACAATATTCTTAAATGTGTAAGGCGAATCACAAGATTTAAAGATAATATTTTGGTTGTGTATTAACCACGCAAAAGCGTTAATAATAATTCCATTACGGGAGCAATATAGACTTAATATAGACACATTCTCTCTTTGATTCTAGAGTTTTTCCTGAAAGGGTTTCTCCACATACATTCAATGTTATGAGTTTATTTTAAGTGTTTTTTTTATTTCTATTTTTTTGGTTTAAACTTCCTAACATTAATCCCATGGTTAATCATATGATACTTTAATTTTATTTCATATTTACATACTAAGTGAACAAATTTTTACTATTGTAGTTTACCCTATTTACCAAAGGGGATTATCCCTAAGCATTTAGTTTAATATGTTGAGTACCACTTATGATTCTTGCAATGTAATACAACAAGTGGGAGATTGTTAAGACTAAGGGACTAGGTGTTTTCATAAACCTTGCAAGTCCTAGGTATACTGCCTATTTAATATTTTGTAATATTGTAAATAATGCTCCCACATGGAAAAGAGCACCCCACTTAGATGGAATATTGAGATTCCATAGTTGGCACTATTTTCCATGTTTCATTGATTTAATGATGGTTGCAAGAATTTATTGAAAGGGATTTACTAGATGGACTATGACTAGCATTTTTGACCAACTAAATAGCCATGTGTAAGAGGTGTGTAAGTGTAATTATTGCCTCATGGTAGAGTGCTTGGAGTTACACTTGTACCCTACGATCATAGGAGTCAAATCAATCAATTGAGAGTTACATTGTAATTGTGGAGGAGTTACTCTTGGAGGTGGAGTGCATGGTTTGGTATTGGACCAAATTAACTTAGTTTTGGATAAAACCATTCTTGGTTTTCTTGGTCTCCTTTGCGTATATATACAAGGCTTGGCATGGAGATTATATTTTCAATTTTATATGGGATTATGCTACTATAATTTCTCCATATTTAGAATTTAGACCTCATTGGAGAATATATACTTTGATATTGCATAGTAATATTTGTTGTTTATTACCATATTGGGTGTGATACTTGTGGTTGTTTCATTATTCTATTTTTTTCTTTTATTCTTGTTCTTATCCTATGATGTCATTATGCCAAAACTTTGTTGATTCACATAGTTTGGAAAACTTGAAATACTTTCCTCATAGGATTAAGATATGTAGAATATTTACTTTCACTAATATGGAATCAAAATCTAAATATTATTATACAGTTGTATTTATCTTGAAAAACTATGAAATTTCAAAAAAAATAACACGTCATTTTGAGTCCTTATGAAAAACATATGGCTTTTGAAAGATTAAGGACAAGAAGAGTTAGTAGGATTAGGTATTGTACACCTTTCAAATTTAGGTAACATTATATTTATTATTTAATATTTGTAATGTGTTGTAAATATGGGGCCACATGAAAGGAATATCAAGTTCCTTGGATGAAACACTACACTACTTGGCATTTGTATCATGATGTGTGTAATAACATCTATGCCATTGTAAGATGTGTACTTGAGTATATATGACAATGTAATGAGTAAGAGAATATATGGTGTAAGAGCATGTAAGAGGGAGATACAAAGTAGAGGGGCATGAAAGACACCTTTGACTAGTAATGATGGAATGCATAAGAGCATCTTGTAAGAGTTTTGAATGGGCCAAATTAAAGTGCCCACATTTAGTGAATGAAATATTGGACCTTGGGAGTTACAAACTATTCTTGAAAGGTGGACTAAGAATGAGGGGTGTTGGAATTTGATAATATCAATATGGGTACCCAAATTAGGTTACTTGGTTTGGGCCATGGTTTTGGAAACCACTTATAGTTTCCTAGTTTTCCTTGGTCTATATATTGGATGCTTGAGATGGAGTTTGTATACTTGTAGATTTGTAGGGGTTACGATGCCAAATTTTCTCTAGACATGGTTTGAAGATATCTAATGCTGTATTATAATTTGGTTGATGTGATTTATATAATGAGTGTGCTCCTTTGATGTTGGGTTTTTCAAAGGGTTTCCCTAAGGTATATCTTATGTTATGTGTTTCTCGTGTTGTTAAAAATGTTTAGATCCATTTCTACTTGCATTGTTTCTCTCATAGGGTTAGTGTGAAAACTAGGATGAGGGTTTTGTCTATTCACCATTATTTGAGTGGGAGCTCTAGATATGTGATCTTATTTTAGGTTAGAGATGGTAAAAAATTGAGAACATAGATAAAAAATATCAATGACACTAATTTTTATGTATTTAATCTCAAGATGGAGGACCTTCTCATAGACAAAGATCTATGGCTTACATTTTTTTGTCAGAAATCCTCCATCATGAAAGATGAAGACTGGGTAGTGCTTGATAGGAAGGTAAGAAGCTAGGTATAGTTTTTCCTTTTAGATTTGGTTCTCTTCAATGTATTTAGAGAAACCACCACAATTAGTCTCGAGACAAAGTTAGGGAATTTGTACTAGATAAAGTCACTTGTGAACAAGATTTTTCTACAAAAGTTTTATTAATCAAGCAAATGAGTGATAGAATCTCCATGACAGAGCACCTAAATGACTTCAACATTGTGGTAAGCCTATTGGGATCTATGGATGTGAAGATGGATGAGAAAGACTAGTATATCATGTTGCTATGTTATTTTCTAGATTAATGGGATAGCTTGGTTATAACAATTGGTAGTACTATCCCAAAGATAAATCTTGATGAAGTGTTTCGTGCCTTATTACCAAAGGAGATGCAATGGAAGATATCAAAAACATTCAAGGGTGAATTGGTCTTCAAAGGCTATTAGAAGGATAGGGACAAGAACAAGAAATAAAAGATGTCCAAATCAAAGGGGAGATCTAGGTATTCTATAAAATCTAAGACTAATCATTGCAACTATGGAAAAACTTTCAAAGAAAATAAGAAGGCAAAGAAGGAGTTTGATGATGATTTAGAATCAAGAGACTCTAATCAAGACACTAGTTATGTGTTCATTGTAACTCTTTCTATGCATGCATGTTAAGATGCATGGATGATTGACTCTATATCTTCATTATACATGAATCCCCATATGCAATGGTTTTTTGAGTATGAGAACATTGATGGTGTAAAAATCTATTTGGGAGACAAAAATTTTCTTAAGATTGTTAAATGTTGTAGAGTTAAGCTCTTATTCATCAATGGGAGGATTAAGACTCTTTCCAGAGTATTGTGCATCCCTAGTTTGGAAAGGAACCTATTGTCAATAAGCAAGATGAATGATTGGGGTGTGTATGAAGTCTGTAGCAAGGAGGGGCACAAGATGGTTCTTGGAGCCATGATGTTGGTTAAGGGAGTTTTTGCTAGAACTCTACTTCTCCTTAAGGCTAGCACCTTCATAGGATGTAATAGTTCTAAGGTTCCTATTTTGGAGAGCCACAAGCTTCCTACTAAGAAAATTATTTTGTAGCATTATTACATGGGCCATAGTGATGAGAAAGGCCTTAAGTCCTTGAATACTAAAAATATGGTAAAGAGGTTAGCTAATTTTTCTTTAGATTTTTACTTTTGTGAACATTGAACATATGGAAAATAAAATCATGTTAAGTTATAATCAAGATTTGCTACATCTATAGGGATTTTGGATTTGATTCATAATGATGTGTTTGGTCCTATTGATGTACCTTCACTTGTAAAATCCCTATATTATTTTTCTTGCATTGATGATTTATCTAAGAAGACATGGGTATATTTTATTAAGCATAAAACTAAGGTATTATATACATTCAAAGATTTCAAATCTTTTGTGGAGAACAAGATAGAAAATAAGATGAAGATGTTGATAAAAAATAATGATAGAGAATTTTGCTTAGCAAAGATTGACAATTTTTGTAAGGACAATGGCATTGCACGACATGAGACAACTCCATACACCCCTCAAGATAATGGAATTTTAGAGAGGATTAATAAGATGTTAATAGAGAAGGCTTGGAGTTTGTTTAACAAAGATTGTTTGGATAAAACATTCTAGGTAGAAACTATGAGCATAACTTATTGTTTGATTAGAAGATCTCCTACATAGCACTTATTGACAAAACCTTGAAGGAGTTTTGGATGGTATAAAATCCCTCACTTATCATATTAAAGTGTTTTTTTGTAAGGAGTGTGCATGTTCCTAAGGAGAAGAGGTGTGATTTGTATTTCATAGTGGAGAGGTGTTTCTTCATCATATACAATGACAGGGTTAAGGGATACAAGCATTGGAATCTTATAATAGGTAAGACAATTCATAGTTAAAATATGGTCTTCAAAGTGATCAATTCTTCTACTATAGAAGAGAAACCAAGTGGTGATTTAAATATATTAGTATAGTTGAAGCCAAAGACCAAGTGGGCTATGTACCTAAGGTTAAACGGAAGGTTCTGGATGGACTTGATGAGGAGGTTGATTTAAATAGTGATTTAGAAGAAAATAACTTTGTACCCTACTCTTGAGGAGGTTTATTTGGCAAAGGAAGCAACCAAAATGGTATAGCCCACCTAATTGTCATTACATTTTTGCTTTGTCTAATAATGATGATGAGCCTAGAACTATGAAGGAGGCAACGTAATCTAAAGACTATAAGCCTTGGAAAGTCATAAATCAGGATAATGATACACTAGAGAAGAAAATTACATGGGACTTGGTATAGTTACTGAAGGATAGGAAATGTATTGGCCACAAGTGAGTTTTTAAGAGGATAAAAGAAAAAAGTTGTCACTTTAAAACAAGTATCACATTTTAGCTAAAATAGTTTTAGCCAAAAAAATTCCCCAAAAAACACATTTAGTGAAATGACATGGAAACTAATAGATGCCATCATTCTAGCTAAACCACTTTCACATTATAAAGATCTAGCCAAAATTGTTTCGTCAATAACATTCTACTGGTAGTAGATGTTGTAGATTTTTGCCAAGTTTTTTCAAATTCTCTAAAACTGCTTGTCTTTCTACTAGATGTTAAATAGATTTCTTACACGAATATTTGGAGGATGAGATCTACATGTCACAACTAGAGCACTTCATGGTAAAGGGTAGGAGGACATGATTTGCAAGTTAAAGACATCTCTTTATAGTCTAAAACGATCCTTAAGATGTGGTATTAGAAATTCAATTCATATGTTTCAAAGTTGGGATTTGTTAGAGATAAATTAGATTAATGTGTTTACTATAAGTAGATTGGTGATTAGTTTATTATTTTAATTGTTTATGTTAATGACATGTTGTTGATCAATAATAACAAGGAATTGATTAGAGTTTTAAATTTTAACTTTCTTTACAATTTGATATGAACAATTTAGGGTTTGCTACATTTATCTAAAGGATGGAGATCAATAAGGATAAATCTAACAAGTTTTCTTGGTTAAGTCAGAAAGTATGTTGACTCAATTTTACAGAGATTCAAAACACGTGATTGAAAACTAGTGTGTTCCCATTGTTGTGGGAATGTAGCTTTTAGTTGAACAGTGTCCTTTGACACTTGATGATATTAAGAACATGATCCATGTCCCTTATGTGAGTCTAGATGGTAGGTTGATGTATGCTATGATTTGCACTAGACTAGACATTGCCCAAGAAATGGGAGTCCTATGTAGGTACATGTCCAATTCAAGAAAGAAGTATTAGAATATAGTGAAGAGGGCATTCAAATATCTTTATGGCACTTTAGAGGGCATGTCCATGGAGATGTGGGGCCAAAAAGTGGCCAAAAGTACATTTTAAAGAATACTGTGAGCATGCTACTAAAATTGCAACCAAGCCATAATGCAATTCGCATTATGGCTTGATCGTGCTTTTAGTACCATGATCACATCATAATGTGTACATGTTACATTTTAAAATAATGAAAATATTACCCTTAGGCTTGGAATAATTTTGAATTTCCAAGTCTAAGGGTTGGACTTGCATTTTGGGTGCTCAACTCTATGTTTTAGATATAAATAGCATGCTTAACCTTTCTCATCATTAATTGTAGGTGGATATGGGCATTTCAACCCCTGGTAATTAGTTAATTTTTTGGAACCCCTTATGTTATTTTTCAATGTATAAAACAAGTGGAAGAATGCTATGATTAGGTGTTGTGCACCTTGCAAATTCAAGTAACATTGTATTTATTTAATATTTGTAATGTGTTGTAAATATTAGGCTACATGGAAAAGAGCACCCCACTTGGGAGGGATCTCAGGATTCCTTTAATGAAACACTATGCCACTTGGTATTTGTATCATGGTGTGTGTAAGAAGATATATGTCATTCTAAGACATGTGTAAGAGCATCTATGACATTGTAAGATGCATAAGAGAATCTATGACATTGTAATTTGCATGAGAGAATCTATGGCATGTAAGAGTATGTAAGAGGGAGTTACAAAGTAGAATTGGAAGAACATGGAAGAGAACTTTGACCAATAATGATGTCATGTGTAAGAGCATCCCATAAGAGGGTTGAATGGACCAAGTTGGAATGCCCAGTTTTGATGTAGAATATTTGACATTAAGAGTTATATACTCATCCCCAAAGGTGGAATACTTACAAGGGGAATTGGAATTTGAGAATTGGGCATGAAAATTACATCCCTTGGTTTTTACCATGGTTTTGGAGATTATACACTTGTATATTTATAAGGGTTATGCTACTAGAATTTCTCTGTACATAGGTTGAAGATATCTATTGAAGGTTTGACACTTTGAAAGTCCATTGTAATATGGTTTTTATGATTAATACATTGAGTGTGATCCTTTGATGTTGAGTTTTTTCTAATAAAGTTTTTCCAAGGATATATCTTGTGTTGTGAGTTGCTCATTATTATTGAAATTGTTCATATTTTTCTCTACTTGCATTATTTCTCTTATATGGTTAGTGTGAAAATTGCATAGTTTTTACCTATCTTCCTTTCAAGAGAATCTATAATAAGTGGATACCCCACTTTATTTTTTCTACTTTATCTCTTTTGTCTCTTCCAAAAGGACATGACCATCCAACTTTGACTTTTCCATCAAGAGGATATTGGAAGCCACACTTTGTCTCTTCCATTTCCAAGAGGAGACAAAAGGTCACACTTTGTGTCATTAATTCATAAGGAAAGAAGCACTTATTTTAAAAAATGAAAGGGGTGAATGAAATCAACGAATAAGTTAGAGACATTGTGAGTGATCTTAGTGACTCAAAAATGTTGTTTCAGAGTGGTTGCGTTTCCATGAGGCCTAAGATTCTATTTGACATTGAATTTGTTGATTTAAGTGATTTGTAGCTCACAATTTGTTAGAGTCTTTATCTACATGTGGATTTTTTTAGGGTATATCATCATCCTATTAAGTGAAAGGTGTTTTCTCTCTTTTACACATTGTAATTTAATTTAATTGAGTGACAAATTTAGAAATTTTGTTTTTTTCATTAAATCTATATGTTATGACTAGTGTATGGAATATACATCCTAGTTTGTGGATGAATTGATATCAAAGCATGTTCTCTCCTTATGAATATTTTCACAGTGGAATTTGTAGGTACACAACATAGAACAAGTGTGACATAGTCAAGATTAGGGGTTCTAATGAAAGACTATCCAATCTTGCAACCTACACAATCTTCATACACATTTACATAAGCATTTCACACTCATATACACAATAGAAACCAACATGCAAAATAAAATTGGAAAACTTCATCAATTTATTGGCTAAATGCAGCAACAAACAACTAGTATTATAAAGATATTAAGCTACAACTATTACAATAACTCTTGTATCATACCATCCCTCTCACAATGAGGCTTCTTACAGTCATTCTCTCTCATTACAATCCCCTCTTCACATTCAAGGTTATGAAAAATTTTCCTAACTCTACTAAATAGAGTTTTGAACCTCTTTCCATATAGGTTTCAAATCTATTCTCCTCTCTAAAATCTACCCATGGAGAGTTTTCTTCTTTTTATTAGAAAAATAATATATAAAACAATATTGCTTAGCTATGAAGTTGAACAACCATGTGATCTTGAAGAGTAACAACCACCACAAGGATGAGTGAACAATCAACATCTCAAATGGTAACTACAACACTAACAAGAAATGAAGGTATCATGTTGTCAAAGAGTCATTAGATCCATGTAGCATCAAAGGAAGAAACCAACAACCAAGGAAAAATGTAAAAACTAAAGCCATGTGAGTCTAGCAACAAAATAACATCCCATGCAAACATTTGATCAACCACCAAAAATGAAACAAATCATGGCCCCAAAAATCATCTTCCACATGAGATATATCTATCATAAATATGTAAAAATTATTTTCCATAGACTTTATTGTTGAAGGAAATAAAGTCTCATGAGGTCACCAAGATTTGAAAAAAAAAGGCAAAAAGCTCCTCTTGCTAAGTAGTTTATAGCTCACAACTTGTAAGATCTTAAATTATATCTTTATAATAAATTATTATTTATTATATAAAACAATAATAATCATTTATCCAAGCAACACTTCAATATTGCAGCGTTCATCTTCCCTATTGCAGCTATGAGACATAAGCATCATCACCAAACACAACTCTTGCAGCATCATATTCAACTACTATAGCATCATATTCAACTCTTGTAGCATCATATTTAGCTCATGTAGCATCATATATAGATCCTACAACATTATTTATAGCTCCTATAAGATCATATAAAAGCTTGTTGTTGCACAAACAACAACATGATTGAAACCTAGCCCTATAGTCATATTCCCATATCAACCACATTTACAAATGATAGACCTATAGTAGCTTGATCTCTAGGCATAAACACTTAAAACAACACACATAGTCCTCCTATAGGAGCATACACAAGTTCTATAGTAGAAATTAAACAATCTTCCTATAGCTGATAACATAGGTCCTATAATAGAAAAATGCATATCCCCATGTAGTAGCAATACATAAGTCCTACAACAAAAGTACAGTCTTTGTAGTAGAAATATATAGGCCTTGCAATAGGTAAAAGCACAATTCTTGTAGTAGCAATACATAGTTCTTACAATAGAATTAAATAGTCCCTATAGAAGAAATTACACAATCTTCTTTTAGTAGTTAATATACAATCTTTTTGTAGTAGTTTCTATAGTAATCATAATAGGGTGAGTGCGAGATCATGATGGGCCAAATAGTGGCAATGGAAAAAAAAAACTTCTTGGATGAAAAAGTGCTAACATTTAGAATAATGTTTTGATTTGGATGGAAAGGATGTTAATATTTCTAGTTCATATATGGATTTCCTCCAAAAATAATTTAGTATTACCTCATATTTAGGCAAGTGGGAGTGTCTAAACTTGCCAAAGAAACTTGAAAAACCACACATTTAGTGTTATCCTAAAATTTTCCATAATTTCATCCTTGAAGCTGACAGACTTTTTTGTAACTAAATTTAATCAAATGAAAAGGGTTTATAGAGGAAGCTATTAAAATTCTAAAAATATAATATACGCCTCATAATAATTTTAATAGGTAATTATTATTAATTTTCTACATACGCTATGTCTGATTTCCTGATAGGTATACATATTGAAAAAATCCATAACTTTCAACATATGAATCATTTTTTAGATCCAAAAGATGTGTCACATTCTAGGATTTATTGGGTATACATTAAAATATGAAATTTTTGAGTTTCATATATTTTTGACCAAGTTAGGTTGGCTGGAAAATTAATTTTTAATATTTTAAAAAAGTCAGTAAAAAATTCATAAATAATTATTTATTTACTTAAAAAATTCAAAAAAATATTCATCACATCCACTCATGTGTCCTTTACTTATATCCAAATCATGGAGGAAAAATAGTACCTTTTTCTCATACTTAGGTTGGCTGGAATGACACCTACTTTTTACATTTTTTCTGAAAATTTTAGTAGTCCTTCATTGAAATATCCAATTTTCACCAAACTATTTTTAAAATTAAAAAAAAAAAAGTAGTAGCCCATAAACTACATTCAATTTATTACAATTTTTATTACTACCTTATTTCTAGATTGTGTAGATAACTCATTCAATTTTTGACATGAAGTTACTTAAGTCTATTTTTCACATTTGCATTGCCACTTAGGGGTAGTGTTTGGCCCATTATGATCCTGCACTCACCCAATAATTAGACATATAGTAGCATGGTTAAGATTAAAACAATGTGAAGAAGGCCTATAGCAACTGAATAAACATTTTGAAGCACAACTACACATCATAAACACATGTACAAACTTGCAACCTTCTTATAGCTTTTCCCAAGAAGCAAGTTGAAAAAGGCTACAAACAACAAACTCACCAAAAATTAACCAAAAAACAAAAACATAACCTCCAAAAAAAATTTGGTGTTGTGGAATTGCATATGGACCTAACTGCTCTTGCATCAGAAATGTCAAGTAAGAAAATTTTGTGATCATGGGCTTACAAAATGGAGTTGAGTAGTGGAACCACCCTTATAGATTGTGAACAATTTGTAGAAACTCAATCACTGTAATAAGTGCATAAAAAACTCTCTTCTTTCACCTCTTCTAGCATTTAGTTGGGACAAATCCCATCCTCACATGACTCACACATTCACCAATAAAATGGAATTTTTAATTCCACCTCCTCCCACACAAATTAATTTTTATTCCATCACTTGTCTTAATCCTAATTAATGCTAAGCCCTTCCCAAGGTGAATTTAAAATTCACTTTTAATCTCAACCCTTCAGTATATTTGATGAAATCTCAACCCTCCATCTCATCCTCTCATCTCCACCATTGATCTTAAACTTTCAATTCTAGCCCTTAATCCCATTTCCCTCTCAATTTTGCTATAAATACAAGCCTCCACAAGTCATTTTCACATCCAAGTTTGAAGAAGTTTATCATGCCAAAATCATTCCTCATTCCATATCTCCATAGCTAGGTTATGCCAAAAAAAATTTAGTTTGAGAGCATTCCACATACATTCAATCACATTTGGGTAAAGCTAGGAAGCTTGGGTGCACTTCCTCAACCTTATAAAGGAGTGAGGGAGAATTCAAGGGTTTGCAAAGGTATAATACTTTGTATTTAGTTTCATTTTCATGTTTTATGTCCTTTGAACTATTTTTCATCTTCAGAATGTTATAAAAAAAATTCATCACCAAGTTTCATCTACACTCACCACTTCTACTTCACTAATTCCCTCATCTACATGTACAATTTTTGCAATATTTTCATCCTCCTCTTTTGCAATTACATGCATCACATCTATCAACATCCTCAATTCCTCCAAAGGATCAATCACTATTGCAACCTCATTCTTCTCCTCTACGACAACTCTATCCCCACATATAACTTCATTATCCAATACATCCATGCCTTCTAAAAGACATGCTACTACAACAATCTCATTATTTTCTTCTTCCCCATCCTCTTACATGAGGATCTCTTCTCTTGCTTCATATTCTTCTATACCTACGAACAAATCGACATCAAAAAAATATGTGATACATCACCACCCATATTCTTTTCTTTTTCTCTCCTCATACTCATTTCAACTTTACTTTCCTTATAACACCCAATATCCCTAATGTTTCAACATATATATTTTGAATCCTCACCCAACTCTTCTCTTCTTTTAATAAAATAAAATTTTATAGCCCTACCAAGGCTATCCTCGTAACCTTTTTGGAAGACATTTTCCCTCACAACTACAACACACTACTCAAAAACTACAAAATAATGACTCTCATAGTCACTCACAACTACAACTAGTTTTCACCTATTCTCTACCCAACAATACTAGAAGATGCACACCCAAAACCCCCTTGACCCACTTTCACATAGTGGAGGATCTTAACATATATTCTACCAAGAACTATCTTTGTTGGAGGACAACCAACACACCCTTACACTTGACACACTTTCATTGTCACTATTTTCTCTCTCACATGCAATAATATATAGTTACAAGACTCCTCTCACACTCGCAACAAAATACTAGAGCTTTTCCAAATACAACCCAACAAACATACCATCTCATTTAACTCTCCTCAACACAAATCCCAACAAACTACTAGATCTGATACCACTACATGATGTATTCAAGATTAGAAGTTCTAATGAGATAATACCCAATCTTTTAGCCTACATAATCTCCACACACATTTACACAAACATTTCACACACATATGCATAATGGAAACCAACATGCAAAATAAAATTTGAAAACTTCATCAATTTATTGGCTACATGTAGAAACAAATAACTTGCATCAAAAAAATATTAAGCCACAACTATTACAATAGCTCCTATAGCCTACCATACCTCTCACAATGAGGCTTCTTACATTCACTCTCTCATTACAATCCCATCTTCACATTCAAGGTTTTAAAAAAATTTCCTCTTTGCTAAATAGAGTTCTACATCTCTTTCCATAGAGGTTTCAAATCTATTCTCCTCTCTAAAATATGTCCATTTAGAGTTATCTTCTTTTTATCAAAAAAATAATATATAAAACAATACTACCTAGCCAAAATTTTGAACAACCATGTGATCTTGAAGAGTAATAGCCACCACAAGGATGAGTGAAAAATAAACATTTTTTAATGGTAACTACAACACCAACAAGAAATGAAGGTATCACATTGTCAAAGAATCATTAGAGCCCTACAATAGCAAAGGAAGAATCCCCCAACCAAGGGAAAATGTAGAAAATAAAGCCACATGAGTGCCGTGACAAGAAGACATCCCATGTAAAGATGTGCTCAACCATCAAAAAGGAAATAACTCATGACCCCAAAAATCATCTTTCATTTGAGATAAATCTTTGATGAATATATAAAAATTATTTTCCATAGACTTTATTATTGAAGGAAATAATGTCTCATGAGGTTGCCAATATTAGGAAAAAAGGCAAAAAGATCCTCTTGCTAAGAAGTTGACAACTGACAACTTTCAAGAGCTTAAAATATATCTTTACAATAAATGATGATTTATTACATATAATCATTTATCTAATCAACACTTCAATATTGCAACCTACATATTTCCTATTATAGATATAATACATGAGCATTATCACCAAACACAACTCCTACAACATCATATTCAACTCTTACAACATCATATTTAGCCCTTGCAACATCATATATAGCTCCTACTACATTATATATAGCTCTTGTAAAATCAAATAAAATCTTGCTATTTCACAAACAACAACATGATTTAAACTCAGTCCTATAGCCATTTCTATATTAGCCCCATTTATAAAGGACAGACCTATAGCAGCTTGAACACTAGGCATAAACACTTAAAACAACACACACAGTCCTCCTGTAGTAGCATACATAGGTTATGTAGTAGAAATTAAATAGTCTTCTTGTAGTTGATAACACAAGTCCTATAATAGCAAAATACATAGTCCCATGTAGTAGCAATACACAAGTAATACAAAAAAGTACAATCTCTATAATAGAAATATATAGGCCTTGTAATAGGAAAAAGAAAAATCCTTGTAGTAGTAAGACATAGTTCCTACAATAGAATTAAATGTTCCTCTTAGTAGAAATTACACAGTCTTTCTATAGTAGTTTCTGCATTAATCTTAATAAACAAGCTTGTAGTAGTTTCTATAGTAGTCTTAATAAACAAACCTTTAGTATCATGGTTAAGATTAAAACAAAATGAAGAAGGCATATAGCAACTAAATAAACATTTTGAAGCACAACTACACATATAAAGAACATGTATAAACTTGCAACCTTCTTGTAGCTCTTCTCGAGAAGCAAGTTGACAAAGACTACAAACAACAAACTCACCAAAAATAAACCAAAATTTTGAAAACATAACCTATAATTTTTTTGGTGATGTGGGATTACACATGGACCTAGATGCTCCTGCATCAAAGTGGATAATTTCCATGCCTTACCAAAGGGACAATTTTTAACAAAAAAGAGAATCAAGAAGCATGCATGTATATGCAAGGTTCCTCAAGCTAGAGACCTTGTCAAAGTATATCAATCTGTGGAGATTATAACATGCCAAATGGAGACTCTCATGGATAAAATATGCTCATTAGAGAAAAATGGGACAATGCACTCCAAAGAAGAAAATTATGATGGTGAAATTAGTCCTCAAAGCAAAGAAATAATTGAGATCCTTCCATTTGAAGGAGATGTTGATAGGCTAGAGTACTTGGAAGTATATTTTAATTTACATTCTATTAAATTGGAATAAAATATTCCCTATGCTAGGTTGATATAACAAGTGATGCTATAGATTAGTTTGAAGGTTTCTTGATTTCTATGGTTGTTGGAAAACATGCTCCTATTGAATCTTGGGGTAAATGTAAGAATTTTTTTGGAAATAGTTCAACCCTAAAATGTCATAAAGAAGATAAATGCATGCAAGTAGAAAGAATAAGTGCACATGCTTATACTTTTTCATCTTGTAAAAGACAAAACATGCTAGTTATTGTGATCATTGTGGGAAAATGGTCATGAAGAATCCTTTTGTTGGAAATGGCATCCTAAGATATTCCCTCATAAATAAAATGGGAAGGGTAAGAGGAAAATTAATATCCATAGGAAATGATAGAGGTAAGGAAATATAATGCACTTTAGAAGTGGATTCTAGGATTAATTTCACTATTAAGAAGGTTCATATTTTTTCTTAAGAAGCCTTGTTTAATATCAAGATTCAAATTATGGGTGTAAAAATCATGCATTATTTAATTCTTGTTCACAAACTAACTTGATTTCTCAATATTAGGTGGACAAAATTGACTTGAGAACTTATCAACACTCTAAGCCATATGGTTTGGGTTGGATCAAAGAAGGTTCTCATATGGTAGTTAGTTTAGCAATGTAAAATGATTTTTTTAGTGGGTTCCAAATTTGTTGATGAATTGGTTGTAGATGCTTCTCCTTTGGATGTTATTGGTGTTCTTGGTAGCCCATATATGTATGGCTAAAAAGCAGTTTTCTATAGGAGGGCAAACAAATACTGTCTAATTAATAATAGAAAGATATTCTTGTTTTATTATTACCATGGAAAGGAGAAACATGTGAAGGCCTTGAATATTCATGGGAAGATGAGTGGTAGTAGACAAGTCATTCCTTTTGAGAAAAAAATATATTGAATAAGTTTCTCCATGTTTAAAGCAATGTACCATTTCATCATTTGGATAGTTGGAGACAAAGGTGTTCCAAAATTTGGCTCATGTTTATTTTGTGGTGCAAGGAAGGTGGTGTACATGTCAATAGTTGAGGGTTTATTTTTCCCTCAACCATTAAGTCTCTAAGATTTTTGGAATCAAAAGCCTTCATAGTAGGGAGGTGTGATCTATGAAAGGGCCCATTTTTGTTCTAGACATCAGAACTAAAAAACATTAAGATTGTAGCTCCCAAAAAAAAGTATTATATGACATCAAAATTTGAACATTATTGCATATTTGTATTCCTCTTGAAAAGTTGTGCAGTTTTTAAAAAATAACACCTTATTTTGAGTCTGTATGCAAAATTTTGGCTTTTAAAAGATGAAGGATAAAAAGAGAATCCAAGACAATTGGACTCCCCACTTTATCTTTCCCTACCCTATCTCTTTTATCTCTTCCCAAGAGGAGAGGTGTGCCTCACATTGTCTTTTCCATCAAGGGGAGATGAAAAGTCAAACTTTGTCTCTTCCAATAGAAGAGATGGAAGGTCACACTTTGTCTCAACCTAAGGAAAGAAACACCTATTTAAAGATAGAATAAGGTGAATGAAATCAAGGAAGAACTTAGAGAGCTTGTGAGTAGTATTAAGAACTGAAAATTGTTGTTGCATGTTGGTTGTGTGCTCGTATAGACTAATATTGTATTTTCCATTGATGTTGTGGATGTTAAATGAGTTCTAGCTCATAGTTTTTTCAAATTTTCTCCGATGTGTGGATTTCTCCAAGGTAAATCCTTTATCTTCTAAATCAAGTGCATGGCGTTTTCTCTCATTTACACATTTGGGTTACTCCATGATAATTCCTCTATCTTCTTAATCAAGTGCATGGTATTTTCTCTCATTTACACACTGCAAGTTAAGTTAATTGACTAGAAAGTTTATAACTCATTTCTTTTATTAAATTTTTAAGTTGAAGAGTAGTGTGTGGAATTATATCCATCCTAGTTTAATGATCAAAGGATTCTCATACTAACCCTCTTTATACACATAATACCAACCTACAGTTGGGGGATTTAGGATGTAGATGTAATATACTTACCCTTAGCTAGGGAGAGCAGGCCTATAGATGGTGCCAACCCCACTATAGCAAGGATAGGGGCTCTCAATAGACTTGCCCTTCTATGGTAACAAGAGAAAGGCACTTGCTTCTCCCTTGTAGGTGGTAATAAGATAGGTACAAGGGCTTCTCTCTTTTTCATCCCAATGCCTTTATCAACTCCCTTCTTGCCAACATGTAGAAGGATAATGGGAATAATAGAGGTAATAGGAACAATAATGGATATAATGGGGTCCTATCCTCTATAGTGTCCCATATCATTTTTTTTTTTTTTTTGAGAAAAAGTGGCATAGCCACTAAAATTATATTAATTATAAAATGAAATTTGCAAAATACCAGATAGTGTCCCATATTGTTATTATTGTTCTTCCCTCTATTATTTCCATTATTTTGTTAATTTCCTGTTCTTAGAGTTCTACAATTGTGAGAGTCATGATCGGGCACTAAGTGGTGAAGACAAAATTGCCTAACTAAAGATAAGAAAGGCATCGAACCATTGGGATCCTCCTTTTGAAACAAATGATGAATGAATTTCAATGTCTTTCCCCTCAATAAACACTTATATATGCAAATCTCCTTTATTATAGTTTGTAACTTAACTATAATGTTTTATCAATGAAGTGTATATGAAAACATACAAGTGGAATCATTTAAGTAGATATAATTAAATAAAAATGAGGTAGATTGTTAAAATTTAGTATTTCAATGCTTAGAAACGTAAAATTCTATGTAACATTTTTAGCCTTTATATATCTATACATGTAAACGAATCCTCATAGGGACTTCTCTTATATGTAAATAAAAATTCAAAACAAAGAAATGTTTTTAAGTTTTTTGAGGAATTAACATAAACATGTGGATAATGTAATTCCTACAAAACTAAAACAAAAGCTAATCATGAGAACTAAGAAGAAACAAGTACAAATACACCACTAAGTGGGAAATGAAGGCTAAGGCAAAGGTGGATAAAAGTGTGAAAGAATCTTGAAGAAGATGCCAAAGTCAAAGGTGAAACTAACACAAGGTCAAGGGGTAAGCCAACAAAAAGTGTGGAGACGAAAAAGAAGAAAAACAAAAAAAAAATTATAAAGCCTATTAAAACAACCATAAAAAAATTACAAGAGAAACATAAATAAGATGAAACAAGAAAACAATTAGAAAATGTCAGCAAAAGTAGAGAAAGAGGAGAAAATTTGAAAAAAATAGATTAGTGCAATGAATATAAACAATTCAAGGAAATACCAATGAGAGATATAAAGGAAGAAATTGAATGGATGAACAAGGAAGATGCTGAAAATAAATCTAAACTAGAAGAATATCATTGTTGTTATAAAGAAAATATAATGATCAAATTAGGATGGTCATGGAACACTACAATGAAACATGCAAACCCATATGAAGAAAAAATGAGGATAAGATTCATAAGTGGAGAAGCTCATCTAAACTAGCATATAACTATTTCAAAAACACACAATAAATAAGAGCTAATGAGCTTATAAAAGTATAGAATTTTTAGTGGGGATGATGCATATTTGGGTGCCTATTCTACTACTCGAAATAGAAATTATGTACTCCTAAATTAAAGAATCCATGGGATTTCAGTATCTTCCCCTTTTTTTTAATAACTAGTTGTGTTATTAAATCAAGGTTCTTGGTTTTACTTTTGTAATGGTGAAATTTGTAGATCTATTCCCCTTTGTCTTATGTTTTGGGCCCACTTCAATTAAAGTGTCCTTTATACAATAATAGTTCTGCAAGTGGCTAGTTTTGTGTGAAATTTGGTTAATTACCTTATCATAAACTATCCTCATCATCACTCATTCCTATGAACTAATCCCAATCCCTAGATCTCCCATTTGCCACCCTGCATCATATTTGTAAATGTGGAGTTTACCTAAATCATTTTTGTGCATACATATTTAAACCTCGAAATTTAAATTCAAATTTCAAATTTAAACCTTATTGGCTTCTTCCTACTAGTTATTGAGAGCTTACCTAGCACACATTTATGTGGATTTATGTTATATGTTGTTATGTTAAGGACATTCATCATGTATTTGAAAAATACCTAAGAGATAGGAGAATCAAAGATCATGTTCACATGAGAGAATCATAGCAACATCACAGAGGTTCTTAATTACATCATTAGCTTCCATCATCATCCTAGACATATTAAATCCATGTCTATCATCTTTGATTATTGTTCCAAATATGTTAAATCAGTCATCCTAAGGGCTTGATTAAGGAGAACATGACCCTTGCTTAGTAAGCTCTCAAATGGTGTCTATAGACACCACCCCATTTCATACATAGGCACAACAGCTAAGGTGAACGTACTAGTCATCAATTCCTTGCTAGCTCACTTCAATTTGCATGTGAAGATTAGTTTAATAAATGTGGATTTTAACCACAACATAGCACCAATTACTGTACAAATCCTAAGGAATTCATCTAGACATGAACCTAATTTATAGCACATTGGAAAATCAATTTCTAAAATATTTGACAACATATTCCTCTATTTGGAATCTAGATAAGTACTATATTTAATTTATTAAAATTGACAAATTCAATTCTACATTTATTAGCCCAACCCCAACTTAGTATCCTAGGCATTTATTATTGTTTAATTAGCGGTCCTAGGTAAATTGAAGTGAAATAATGTATTTTTATTATATAAAATGGTGAACCTAATGTTCTTACTCTACCTAGGGTTTATCCTTCTTTTCTTAGGGTTTTCAAATCTGATTTTCTAAATGTGTTCATTTTACATCAAATTTGATTAGGGTGTAGATCCACCTCTATTTATGTATAATAATCTTATCTTTATTAGGGTTTGGGCTTGAATTGCTTGATCTCTCTTTGATGCATCCAATCCACCTTTGGTTTGTGCTTCGTTGATGCAACTTACACCATGGATTATCATAGTCCATTTTTCTTAGCCTCTATCCATGTTTACATTATAGATTTTTATATGTATCTATGCTTTGTTACCTATGATTCTTCTATCCTTGAAACTCTTATGTTTTTTTACTCTATGGATGGGATGTCTTCTCTATGGGGGTATTCTTCCATCATGTATGTGTTTCATCCTCCTTTATATATTTGATTACTGCATTTTCTTCTCTTAGATACAAGTTCACTTCACTTGTCCATGAGCTTCAGATCATACCTCTCATATGGCTTATGATAGCAATGTGCATGCACCTAGTGAGGGTATAGCTCATCTTGTAGATATATCTTGTGTGATGGATAATGATTAGTTATCCCCACCTTTTATTGATACATATTTGGATGATAATTTATGAGATGAGATCTTACACTTTACATAGCTATTTACGATGTTGTTGAGCCTTGTGATATTATTTTTTTGTATTTGTCATGATATCTCTATTTCTATTCTTCCCTTAGGTTCATGTTTCTTTGATGATCTATATCTTGTGGGTATTATATACATCTTCCTTCATGTGAGGTTGATTTACCTAGTGAGCATATTCTTTATACATATCATGATATCTTTTCTTGTTCACTTATGAGTTCTCCTGCCTCTTGCTTCATTCTTCCTTGATGATCCTAGTGATGTATATATACATGTTTTACCTCCACATAAGATTGTTAGTCCTTATTCCCTTTTTTGTGGTTCTAGGTTATTGATGATATGTTTACTGATGAGTACAATGATATTTATTTATCTTCCCATAACGAAGTTGATGGCTCTTTGATTCATGATTATTTGGTTTATGATGCACATATTTCTAACACACTTATGATAGAGTCATTTAGTGGGAAGATGCACATTTACATGTTAAATATTTTATACCCTTATTTTATTCTTATAGACATAACAATGCTCCATTGATGAATGTGCTTTGTGATACCTTGGTTTATAGAGCCAAAAAAGTTTTTAATTCATGTCATGTTGATTATACATCTATCCATTCTTCTCTTTCTAGTGGCTCTTCCTTAGTGGATCCCATGTATTTTTCTATGTACCATGATAAATACCACTTTTTGATGACCATGTGGGTTCTCCTCTTGATCCTTTTGTGCTTTCTTATGATGTATCTTTGTGTGCCTATGGAGTACATTTTGATACACTTTATATTGACCAAACACATGACTTAGACATGCATACGGATAATGTGCCACTAGTGGATGATGCATATTTCCCATCCTCTCCCACTATTACACATGACATGCACACACATAGGTATGTGACATGTTGAGAATAATATTTCACCTTATTTTAGCTTTTTCATCACTAGGAATGACCATCTATAAAGGTTTGCTAACACTTGTGCACAAAGATTTAAGAAAAAAGATGATATTAGTGAGATATGGCATAATCTTTGGACATATGACATTTTTACCTATCACAAAATAGATTTGTGGAATCTTGTTTTACAAAGCATGATGGTAAAAATGATTGATTTCTTTATCTACAAACTTTCCAAACTATATACTTCACTTATTTCTATGAGGATACATTTCTTGCTAAATGGTTTTTATTCATTGTTGCATGCTCCTATCACCCATGTTAAGGATTTGGCTAATTGTTTCATGAAACCTTTTCATTACAATGTTGACCCTAAGACATCTATTGCTCAAGTATTATAATGCAAGAAAGAATAACATGAGTCAATTAAGGATAATATTTTCACCCAAGGAATTCACTAGATAGACAATATCATACCATGTCAATTCATGATAGGGTATTTAAAATAGAAAAAAATGGATAGATACCCCATTAAGTATTAGGGGTAGAAAGTGTAATTATATTGATGTATTTTCTTAAGTATTGGAAAGGGGTTGGGGGTTAGTTCTACAGGATAGGAAGTTGGGTAAAATATATAAATACAAATATCTCTCTTTACTAATTATATTTCATGAGGCTACAAATAAGATTTGGTTATGTTATTTATGTAGTTATTTTTAGATTTCACTTGATTCGAGTACTAATTTGAGTTTTACATTATGGGATGATGAACTTATAATATATTATTGATGGGTTACTTCTACTCTTCAAAGGACAAGATTTTTCCAAGACTTATAATTCATTTTTATATTTATATGCTAGTGTACATAAATGTGAGTGTGCTTTGTTAGAAGATCCCCTTTTATGTCAGCACATATATAGTACTTCCCCTTATGCTCATGAGTTAATGTCATTGTCACATTTGGATAATGGAGGTGATGACCTAATGAACCTAAAGATGATGATCGTGAACATATCAAACCCAAGACATTTAGATAAATTGCTATATTAGAGGAGCCTACACATGTTTTATTGGAACAACTTTTAGAACACAATCTTATTACTTTACTTGTAGTTAATCCAATGGATATGTCTAAGCTAGCACCCCACAAGATTAAATAGTTTTTTGTTTATCATTGCATACATGGACATTCTACAAATAGATGAATTTCATTGAAACATAAAGTTCAATATCTCATAGACAAAGAGACAAATTAAGTTGAGACTAATCATATGGCATAGCATGATGAAGATTCTTCAATGAGTATATGGATAATAGTGCATTACATGTTGAGATTACCCATGATAAAAAGAAGCAACTACATGATATAATATTTAATCTAATTCTTTTAGAACATACATCACACTTGGCATCTCTACATCACATTTTTGTTCATGTGGACATACTTCACAATGACATGGATAGTCCCATTGGGGGCATTGGTTTGAACAATACATTTTGAGAGACTATTATAGACACACTTGATGGGGATGAATTCATCAGTTAGATATCTTCACCTATTTGAATATTTCTCAAGTACTCATTGCCACATGTTGTGTTTTCGTTTCCATTCTTAGCTTTATAGTGTGTGTTTTCCATGTTCCTAGTTAGCATGTGGATGAGGCAAAGACACTTTTAATGGCACATGTGTTGATACAAATTTCTTCAAACACATGTTGTGTTCTTTATTTCACTTTTTCCTTGTATTTTGCATCATATATACTTTAGCCGTTTGCTTATATCATGTGCATTATCATCATACTCACTTATTTTTTCATGTGGACTTGCACTTTGTACTTTTGTTTATTCCATGTTTTTTGTGCATCTCTTATTCTCATTTCAACTCCTATATTATGTTGTATGCCTTGTTTCTCTACTTGAGGGCATCTTTCTTTTTTATTCTTATATGTTTAGCTCCTATGTTTTCCTATGTTTCTTGTTAGCTCCCATTCTTTCATATTTGCCTTATCTTCTATAGGTTCCTATGTTCCATGATTAAAACCTATGTTTTCCCTTGTCACTTATTAGTCTAGATGCTCATGTTACATGTTCATGATCTTCCTATGCTTCCTATGTTCCATGTTTCTCATGTCTAGATCATATATATATTTCCATATGGTTATCACATTCATATCTCATGATATCATCTTCATGCTTGCATGTTTACCTTGTGCTTACATATCTATATGTTATGATCCTTACTATGCTTATATCTTACATCTTACTTGTGGTTACATGATACATATCTGGCATTTATGGCCATCATAATATCATGTTATTTTCCTTCATTGCCACATAACTAGGGAGCAACATTGGGGACACCTTGCTTTTCCTTATTATATATGCTTTCATAATCACATCTTCTTTATTTTTTTTACATGCTTATCACATTATGATGTATTTTATAATTTTGACATGTTTTATCTTGATCATATATTTTTCTCCTTACCTCACCAATTCCTTCAATACTTTGTATGCAACCAGTTGGAGGAAAGGCATATATCACTAATGTTTCTTTATGTGAGATGTGTTTTGCAATGATAGGATCATAGGCATTCCCATATTGAGGGGATCTTTATCAAAAATCCTATGATATCAACATATTCTACTTAATTAGACTCCTACCATTTCTCTTACTTGGAGTCCTACTATTTTTCCACTTAGTCAAAGTACTGTCACTTTACACTTAGATGAAATCTCTTACCCTTCTCCTTGTTACTTTTATTGTTTTCTAATATAGTTTTCAAGTACTTAAGTTGTAGTTAGTGTCTATTTTAAATGTGTGAAAGATTCTACTCATTGCATGCTTTTTCTATGTTGTAGGTTTCTATGGAGCACTCATTATGAGGAGAGTACAAGAATCATCCTCCATATTCGTATCCTTTTGAGTGTTTAAAAATATTCAAATTCCATATTGATTGCTTGTTCTACTTTGACATGTATCCTCATAGTAGTTCACATGTACATCAAATTTGCATCTACTTTGCTCTTCTATTACTTTGACATACATCCTCATAGTAATTAACATGCACATCATAGTGTTTGAAAATATTATGAAATTATTTAGACAAAAGAACTAATTAAAGAGAAAGAAATTAATATCCACAAAGTTTGTCTAGCCCTTTTCTACTTGTCACACTTAAACATCAAACAATTTAGTTCAATTAAAGATAAATTATTACCAATAAGAATAGGATAAATATTTATCACTTCTATCCATGAATGAAATGTAAAAGTACTATTAACTATTTGACTGTCAAACTATTTGATATTCAAGTAAAACACTATAAACATAGAACACTGCAAATTTTTTAGCCATCTGCATCATCTTTTTCCTATATTGGTGTGGGCATAAATAGCTATATTTACATATGTTTAACTTAACTTTATTACCCTTTTAAAGCTCTTCCTATTTCAGTGATGAGCATGAAATAAAGTTCTGTGATGGGGGATTCCAAACATAAATTGTTTCTTATTGAGATTCTTTACTTTTAAAGACAGTGTAAGAAGCAACCACCATTAAAACAATCTTAATCAAAGGTTTAAGGTGAAGTCTTGAGACATTTGGTATAGCCACATAAACTACTTGAATGTAAAGGGAATATGCCTAAGAAGAGTTGAAGGAAATAGGGGTATTCCTTCAATTCAAATGGTGTCAAAGCCATAGCTGTACTTAATACTCATTGTGCATAATGGATCAAGAAAATCATAACAGTTCACATATAATTCAAAGTAAAACAAAGCTAGGCTGGTCAAGAAAGCCTACCAGAAAAATTGTAGACAGGGAGAGCTTGATCCCGGTCAAAGAATTCATCTTGTGTTTGCTGCATTGCCATAGCCTGGACCTTCGCTCCGCTTTCACTCTTATTGTCTTTCCACAAAAAAACTAACTGGCTGGGTATCAATAAAATCTTCAGTACATCAGATTTAGCCAGCAACAGAGGCTTTACACAGGCTTCTATGAGGGATATGAAGAAGATAAATATTGTTATCTTTGTCGGTGGGTCGGTGACCGACTTAATTCACAAGCACTAACTTCCAGGCTAACCTGGGCGATGGCAGATTTGCCAGACATAAAGTGCCAGTATTATCATATTTTACTGTTTAATGCGGTGTAGATAAAGCTTTTATGGGTGTAAATTTTTTAATTATTTCGATGATTATTAATTTCAAGATATCAAAGCTACTGATTTTTAATATTTGGTCTGATTATGTTAGGAACGCACACGGACAGGTGTTCCCTGCATGGTGATAAAGAGAGTCGTCCAGCACAACTTTGTAGATGAGGATGTTAGCATTCAAGAATACAAATCTAGCCTTAAAATTCAGTTTAATTTATGTTGGGTTACGTATATAGTAAAAAGGAAATTTATTATTAGTGAAGTTGAATGGTTTCAAATGAATCCATCACGGATCAAGTCTTGTTGAGTGCAAGGTCCTCATACAATAAGGGATGAGGTTGGGATCGTGCCTTGGGTGATTTTGGTGGAATGGATATCCCTCAATCCTTGGCTCTCAACCGAAGAGGTTTCAGCGTAAGGCATGTCCACAGGGATAGCTAAAGAGTGGGTTTGATATAAAAACCTTCAACAAAAAAAAAAGATTATTTTTAATATAGTCTTTATAAAAATACAAGACATGTTTGTGTTAAAATTTAGTCATAGTCTAATTGTGATGGTGAAATTTGTATATCTATGTCAATTCCCATTTAGTTTTAGGCCCATCTTGATGGAATGGTTTAATGAAATTATATATTGATAAATAACACAATTTTATGTGAAGTTGGGTGATCCTTCACATATCTCCACCTCCACACATTTCACGTATTAGACCTTAGCTCATTTGCTTCTACATATATTCCCATACATTTAACATTTATTACACTCTCCACGTCTAGGCATTCATCCCTCACATCAAAATTTCTATTTCCTTGTCTTGGGTCAATCTCATGGCATGGGATCGATTCCGCACCATACAGAATTGATCTCTAAAATTTTAAATTTTAATATTCAAAAATTTATCTCCCATCCATTTCATTCCTTCCATGAGTTGACTAAGCACACATTTTACATGATTTATTGCTATACATTAGTGATATTTAAAGGCATTCAATGTGCATTGATTTATCATCTAGTAAGCATTTACAAAATTCTATGTATTGGAGATAAGAATCATTTTAGGAACACATTTATTGGAGTAGTAAAAGGAACCTAAATCTACATATTATCATTCTAGTGCATTTGCATGACTGAAGAGTGTTGTCTTCAATCATTTCCATGACTATAAAAGTTGGTCCAATCAAGGGGTTGACCAAGGAGAACTTGGTCCTTGAGGTTGACAACTTCTCCAAGGTATTTTTAAATACCACTAGTCCTTGATAGTTAGTACAAAGTAGAAAATTCAATGAATTAAAAACAAAAGTATTGCCTAGATCATATCCACAAGACCCAAGATAGATTCACACTTGTGAAAATGACCCTAAGCTACAAGATCAAGCCACATCAGAGTTAATTGACTATTTCAATTACAAGGTGAAGTATATATAGTGAATATACTTTTCTAATCATGAGACAGGAAATTTTTCAATTTGATATCAAACTTATTCATCCACATTAGTCCTAGAGCTAAGTATCTTAACTCCCTTTGCATTCAATTTTCATAAATAGCATTTAATTGTTTCATTTATCATTCTCAATTGATTATTACTTTAATCTAAGTTGATTTATGCTAAGGTGTATACATTTAATTTAGTTAACCTAGATTAATCTTAGGAAAAAATGTTTCTCCTTTACATTGTTGGTGAACCCATCCAATCTTACACCCCTAGGGCTATACCTTCATTGATTTTAGGACATTTTAGATCTAATACAATCCTGATTTATCATTCATTTTTAGATCTTGCTAGGGTTATTCTTATTTAGTGCTATATTTTTTTCCTAAGGTTTGTGCTTTATTATATGATATGACTTTTGCCCACCCTTGGCTACCTTTTAGGGTTTTATCTTAGATTTGGTTTTCTACTGATATTCTAATTTCTAAAATATTGTTCATCATTCCTATATCATCCATCTTCTTCTATTATGGTTTTAGGCTTTTATTACATACTCTTGTGATCCCTACCCTGCCCACCCTTAGACAAATCATGATTGTTATATTTTTACATCATGGACTGCCATGGTCCCTTATCTTTAGCTTCCATCCATGCTTCCATGACTAATTTTGACATGTTTATATAATTGGTAACATGTGATCCTCTTATTCTTGATTCACTACTAATATTTTACCATAAGAATAAGATCACATTGTCTATTGAAGCATTGTACCATCATATATGCACTTTAGGTCCTCCTTTAACCTAGATTTAGTCATTAGTTTTGCCTCCCTCTTGAATACCTTTACTACACTTATCCATGATTCTCATGTATTGCTTATTTTTTCTATGGATAGTGGTAGTAATGTACTTGATCCTAGAATGATGCATTACCTTTGAGCATCCTTCCTTCACACGATTTAATTCACGATACATATATTCTAGAGGATACTCATGATACACCTTCGCCTTAAACGATTATTATGATTGATACATTATGTGATGAGGGTACATCTATTTAACATGACACCATTGCACCTTATGATGATATTTCTTCTACATGTCATGATGGTTCTATGTCTATGGAGGCATTCTTTTTTGATATGCTACCTTCTTTTATACATGATGATGCATTTCATAATGATCATTATTTTAAACCTCATGTGAACCCTATGGATCTCCATAATAGATTTTTACATAATGATACCTCCCATGATGATGGCATGCATATTGAAGATATTTCATTAGCCTCTCATGTGGGCACTATTGATGCTTTATTACCTTTTCCTACATTACATGATGAAGACCCTCACATCCTAAGCTTGTATAACTGATGCAAGAGCATCTAGGTCTATAGGCAATATCACATCACCAAAAAATTGGAAGTTTTATTTTCAATTTTTCTCTCTTTTGGTATGCTTTACATCTTCTATCAACTTACTTCTTGGGAAGAGCTACAAGAAGGATGCTAGCTTATTTTTTATACTTCATATTTGTAGTCATGCAACTAAATGTTTATAAGTTGCTTTGAGACTCTCACGAGTTGTTATGGGATGAATTTGTGTGTTTAAAAGCTACATCAAGATGTTTTTATTCAAAAAATACTATAGGGGGACTATGTATTAGTACACTACTACAAGAGGATTTATTTTAAGTGTTAGATACAGGAGTTGGAAAGTTCCTTGCATAGCGATATCATTTATTGTATTATTTTTCTATTATATATTGGCAAATTTTAGAGAGGAGAGCAGAGAGGGAAAACTCTATTTAGTAGAGTTAGGAAAATATTTTAAACCCCTACAATTTTAAGAGAGGGTTATAATTTATAAAAATGGTTGTGTAGAAAGCTTGGTTGTGAGAGAAGAAGAGGTAGGCAACAATAAGTCAAATTAGCTTCTACAACATAGTATGTTTTTGTAAGCATGTTGTAATAAGTTGCATGAAAATAATAAAATCTTTCTTTTAACATGTATTTGTTTCCACTATGCATGGGTTTGTGTGGGATGTGATTGTAGGCTACTAGATTAGGTTGTATTTTAGTGGACCCTTTCATATAGAGTGCATTAGAATGGTATCAAACCCAATAGTTCACTAGATGAGTGAGGAGAATGAGTTGAGGTGTGAGAGTTAGATGCTTGTTGGCTTGTGTTTGGGAAGGGCTTTAGTATTTTTGTTGTGGGTGTGAGAAGGAGATCTCTGTAACTATAGATAGCTATGTGTGAAAGAGAATAGGTGTCACTGAGGGAGCGTTATATGATAAAGTGTGTTGGATGTCCTCTAATGAAGGTAGTGTTAGGTGAAGATGTGCTAATAGACTCCACTATGTGGAAAGTGGGTAGAGGGGGTTTTGGGTGTGCATCTTCTAGTATCATTGTTGGGTAGAGGATAGTTGTGTTTGTGAGTGAGTTTATGAGGGTTTGGTCTCAAAGTTTATGTCTTCAATATTGTGGGTTATGAGAGTGAGTGTGTGTGAAGATGTCTTCTAGAAAGAGGATATGGATATCCTTGAGAAGGGCTATAAAATTTTCCTTTATGGAGAGAAGAGAAAGATCTTTAGAAGAAAGAAGATGGAAAAGGATAGAGAGAATGTGTACAGAGATAACCAGGATGTTAGGAAACCTAAAGGAGAGTGGAGTTGAGATGAAGAGAGAAGAAGGGAGATATTGAGTGGACCTTGATTTTTCTAACATTGTTTTGTGTATAGGTAGAGAAGAAGATGGAGCAGAGTGTCATGTAAATGGCACTAAAAAGGAGATCCTCATGCAAGAGGATAATGAGGAAGAGAAGGAGGTTGCAATAGTAGCATGCCTTTCAGAAGGCATGAAACAATTTGTTAACCTGAGAATGAGGATGTGGGAGTGGAGTTCCTACATATTGGAGTTGATGTAATAATATTAGGAGAAGATGTTGCAGTAGAGGTTAGCGATGAGAGAAAAGTTGTAGTAGAGGAGGAGCACAAGGTTGTAGCAATAGAATGTCCTTTAGAGGACTTGAGGATGATAGAAAAGGTAGTGCAACAAAACACTAATGAAATTGTTTGCATGCAATATGTGGAGGAGTGTGAGGAAGAAGAAGTAGTGAGTGCTAAGGAAGTGGTGATGAAAATCTTTTATTTCCATAATGTTACTAGTGTTGATTGTTGTATAGGTAAAGTAGAGAGTGGAGAATGGCTTAGAAGTGACTTTTGGTGGACAAGGTTAGGAAATGGTAGATTAAATTCCATGAAGGAAGAAAAGGAATGTTAGGTGGAGATCCAATTGGTGGAGGAGGATAGGATTTGTCGCAACTAAATGCTAGAAGAGGCGAAGGAAGAAGGTTTTTGATGCACCTATTACAATGATGGAGTTTACAGGTTTGTCCCTTTTAGGAAGTGGGTCACTCCTTTTACCAAGGAAGGTCTCCCCTAGAGACAAAACTTAAAATGCAAGGTCACTTGGGGAGACCATGAAGACATAAGGGGCGACCCACAAAGGGAGGTTTGTACAAGTGGTTTTAGGGATGCAGAATGGTTTAGAAGGGTTGAAAATGGTTTCTAGAGTTTTAAATGAGTCATGGGAGTTCCACAAAGTGGGTCACTCCTTTTACTAGGGTAATTCACCCCTAGAGACCACACTTCAGTGGTAGGGTCACCCAAGGATATTGTGAAGACAAAAGGGACGACCCATAAAAGAAGGCTTGGACATGTAAATTGAGGGTATAGAAAGCTTTAGAAAGTTAATTGGATGGCTCTAGAAGGATGAAATGATGAAAAATCCCCTAGGGAAAGTGAGTTTCCCCTCTTATGAAGTGAATTGGTCATGTTGTCAGGGCTAGAAAGCAATAGAATGATTTATCAAACATGGGTTAGGTGATTAGGACGACAGTGTGCATAACCTTAGAAGGTTAGTTTAGGGATTAGGAAAGAACAAACAAAATTAAAAACACATGAAAACACGTCGCCAAGAGGAAAGTTGTTGAGAGGTTGTATATATTTCATGCTTTCATGTACATGATTAGGACTATAGGTCATCCTCGAAATGTGATGTTGGCTCGTGTAGTTTTTTCATACTTATAGGTCTAGAGATTCCATGGAAACAAGATAATCTTTGGTGTCATTTCTAATTCACACAAGGGTTTAGAGTCCTCTTCTTTATCTTCTAGTGTGATCTCAACCACGTAGATATAAGTGTCTCCTTATTCATCATATGTAAGCTTGACCATATAAATACTAGTGTCCTCTTTGAAAGGGATATCTCTGATATTAAAAGGGGCATAAGGCTACATCGAGCAAGTGTTAAAAGGGAAAATCTATACAATTATTAAGTTTCTAATGACTTAGCAACTTCTATAGTCACTATGATGATAATCATAACCTATTTTCATGTTCCCCCTTTTAAACATGGAGGTTCTTGGCTCTTTTATTGTCTTTGTGTTTTTTCTTTCTCATGTGAATTGTTTATAATGTAGCCCTAAGCATCGTAACCTTATTCATAATCCACATTTATCTAACTCTTTTCTTAGTCATGTCCTTCTTGAGCATATTAAATGTCAAGGTCTCCTTTAGTGACATAGATCTTTTCAAAATGTAGGAACTTTATCTCTTGGAACATGGACAAAATTGCTTTTATTTTGTGAATCCAAGGTCTCCTTAGTAACAAATCATACCCAATGCCTTTGTTAATGACATGTAGTGTCATGGGAAATATTTTGGGTTTGAGGGTGGATGGGAGAATGATTTTCCCTATTATGGTGGCCTTTAAGTTGTCATATCCTCATAGGGTGTGTCATCAAGGGGTTATGTTCATTTTCTCACACCCTATTCTTTGTAGAAGGGAGAAGGGAATGCTATTTCTACAACTCCATCATTGACTACCTACTTCATTTAATTTAGGTGTCATAAATCCACACTTGCAAGTATAAAGTAGAATCTCTTCATCTCATTAGCTTGGCCAAAGAATAATCCTCAATACTATAATTTTATGTTCAATGGGTTGATGTCCAAATTGACCTAAATGATTTTCTCTTAGAGAAGTGGAGTCATGTGGTTGAGATACTTTAGTTTGATAGCCTTGTTCATTGCAAGTGTCATAAATCTACACTTGCAAGTACAAAGAAGGATCTCCTCATCTTGTCAACTTGGCCTCTATGGACATTTGCTTAATTTCAAAGAAGAATCCTCAATCCTATTGACAAGGGTCGTTGGTCCTTGACATTTAATCATAGTTTTATGTGTCAAATCCAGTGTTGTGTCCTTGGCTATCTGCAATTAGGAATCCTATAGTTGCTAGTCTATTTAACTAACTCTAATGATCTCTACTTATTGAGGAAACTAATGCTACTGATCTATCCGCTATGGAAATAAATTCTAGGAATGCTAGAAACAAAGCTGAAACAATGAATTACTAATGTAGATTTATACTAATCCATACAATTGAAACACACATTTATCTATGAGAAAATAGTAACTATCTTTCTAAACAGAATCTAAAATAGAATAACAAATAAACAAATACTAGCCTTCTACCTTGATGGCGGGAGATGGCCCTTGCTTCTCACCCTCAGGATTGAAGACTAAGGCAATGAATCAATACAGGAATATAATATCACAATTCTCTTTCAGTCCAATCCCATCAATATCCTTTTGTATTAATAAAAGTATCTATATCAAAATGAGATTACAATAATAATAATCCATATCTTCTTCTGCTTCTACCTTATATATTTATATCAAATCCAACGATGAGATATCACTTATTCTAACTACTAGTTTATCTAAGAGATAACATCAATCTATTATTCTATCAACTATTTAACTGCAGAGAAAAATCATACAATTGAAATAGATTTTAGTGGAACATCAGTCTCACTAAATCTAAGTCTTAGTTTCAAATACATCTAGGCAGCAAGGCTCTAAAATATAGGTACTTAATCAGTTTGTCGAGAACTCATGCAAAATCAAAAAGAGAAATAAAACTTCTAGCAATTAACTAGAGTCTTCATTCAATTACTTAGGTGCTGATTGAGTAATCCCTGGAGCACTCCAATTATCACTGGAAGTGTTGATTGGCAGCGGCGCTAGAAATCTACATTTGTATTAAGGAGGCTCCGTAGGTGTGTGCTTTTGTCTGCAACTTCAGAGATATGCTCATGACTTTATGTCCAGCTCCGGAGATATGCTTATGACTTCAGTCTAGCTCTAGAGATGATTCACCCCCTTATCTCAAAATCTCTCCAATCATATTGGAAAACATTGGAGACTGGTGTGGTATCCTTATGTCAGCTCCAGATATTATTAGGACCACCTCCTAAGATGCTCAAATTTTTCTTTGCCCGAACACAGGTGCACCTGTAGATTCAAAAAGAGAGAATTTCTGCATATTTCCATTAATTTAATGCACATTAGTCCTTCAATCAAAAATCATGATTTTAGGTAATTCATCTCTTATTAACATAATTAGAACAAATCTTGTCAATCTACTTTGGTGCAATCATCATGACAATGGAATAAGAAGGAAGAAAAGAGAGGTAAAAAGGTGTATTATTATGGGTGCTACCTAGCACTCATCACCTATAATTTAGTGTTCAATGGGTTGAGGTCTAAATTTACCTAATTGATTTTCTCTCAGAGAGGTGAAGCTATGTGGTTGAGATACTTTAGTTTGATAGCCTTTAGAAAGGGTACCCAATGTGCTAGTGATTTTCTCAAAAGATCTATATACAATATTTTGGTGAAGGTTCTCATGAGATCTTCCATAAGATTGTAAGGACCAATGGGCTCTAGGGAGGATGGATCATAGAGACTCTATGACCTTGTTGCTCAGACAATTGGGTTGCTTAAGGTTCTTGATTGTTGTCATCTTTGATTAGTTTGATTAAGCCCAACATCTTAGTTTTCCCCTTTATGCCCAATTGAGTGCAAAACTTGGTCCTTCTAGGATTGAGGTATATATTGATATAGATGTAAATGGATTGGATGAATTAGGCTAGTTTGAATTGTTCGTGTGTTGTTGTGTGGAACTAAATCTTGATAGATCCACAAGTTGGCATTTATAGGGAGCAATTGGTCCCTACAGAGTACCATTATTTAGAATGTCTTTAGGATGAACATGTCAATGAAGAGATATTGTTTTTCCCCAAGAAGTTTAGAGATGAATCAATTGTAATCTTGACATGTCCCCATATCATGCCCCTAACATTTTGTAAAGAACAAAAATTATAAGGATCATAATATGTGGGCCTTCAGTAAGGATTGTATCTATTTTCTTCATAAGGGTTGTTATTTTTTTGCTAGTTATCTCTCTAATAGTAGTTGTTTCATTGGGGTAATCATTCCAAGGAGGATAGTTGGTAATATTTACCATTGCATGGATGTTTTGATTCATCTTGTTTAAGTAACTATTGTTTCCATTGTATTTGTTACCATTGTAGTTATGACTGTTGTTACCACCCCTCTTATTCTTTGTGAGTGGAGAATCATCGGACCCCATCTATCATGGCATTGTAATGTCAAAAATTGCATACCCTGGCAATTTCACATTATATTTTTCCCTTGCTTTAGTGTCCATTCCCTTAGTTTGTTTGTAGGATCATTTTATCCCTTGCATTAGCCTTTTTCCTTCCCATGGTGCTTAAGCCTTGTTTCCTGCATTGCCTTTTCATCAAGTTTTATTGTCACTTTTGTATTATCCCTATGATGTTTAAGTGTCATTTATTTTGAGCCTAAACTATCTAGACACTAGCGTTTCACACAAATGTCCACACAACATGCTACTGTCTCATGACAGTTTCTTGTTTGGTGGTCATTTTTTAGCGTTTTGCCACTTGTCATTTTCACTAGTTTGTGGTAACGGATCAAGATGAATCCGAATGGTTTGTTAGTCCCTTCCTTTTCCCTCCTCTCTTTTTAAACCTATCTTTTCCACACTTGCATTCTTCTTGGCTCTCTCTTCACTCCCTCTCTCTTTGGGATTCTTTGTACATCTCTCTATAGCTCTCTACATCTTTCTATAACATTCCCCTTTAGCTCTCTTGCTCTCTTTAACTTTGACAAGCTCTTTCAAGGTGATAAATTATTCTTGTTCTTTGTTATTGCTATTCTTTCTATACTTTCTATTATTGTAGCATTTATTTTGTTGTGCCCTTGAGCACCTTGGGATCCTCACATCCCTTCTATTTCCTTTATTCTAGTTTTTCACTATTTGTACAATCACAACTCTTACCATTCCCGGGCACACTTGGGATAGGAGCATTCACACACTATTTTTTGTATATCTATTGGCTACCGTTGAGGTAGAAAGACCAAAGCAAGGGTTTGACCTAAAGACAAACCCTCAAACAACTCCAACAATTTTTCTTGTCTTCAAACATAGGTATTTGGGCTCGAGTATTCAACCGCATGGAGGTTTTGCTAGTATCTCTCACCTTCTCTTGTCCATTATGTTATTTCATTTGATTTATTTAGTTTATCTTTATTTCTATTATTATTTGGTATCTTGCTATTGTGTTCCCTTTTTTGGTTTTGTAGATTGGACGTGCTGCTGGGTTGCATTTTCACGTCTTTTGGGAACTGTTCAATTTTCTAGGCCACATGGACGACAACACTTAGCACAGATGTTCATACGACGCATTGGCGTCCTGGGTAGTGGCTTCCTCCTAGTTCTAGGTTCCTCTCTTCATCCTCTTTTCTACTCTATAACTTGTTTCTATAAATTATTTTCTAGTTTTTTGTAAATTAGCATTTTCCATTCCAACTCATATTTGATGTAATATAGAAGTTAGCAATAGAATAATTTTTATATTACAGGCACTTTTATTGATTTTCAATATTTTAGGCGTAGGAGGGTTGTTGTTGTTACTATTATTATTTTTATTATTGCTCAAGTTTTGTTTGTTTTTTGGTTCTACTTTATCAACCTCCCATTGGTTCTATGCATTCTTGATGCAAGAACATCCCTGGTTCAAGAGCAATCTTGCATCAACCAAAAACATTTGCATTTTAGTTTGTTTCTTTTCATTTTCCAGTTCAATTCAAGCAGTTTAGTCAATAGCAGTTTTTGTATTTTGGTCTGCATTCTACAACAGTTGCATTTTAGATCTTGTGGAGCTGGACTTAGCATCTAGATTCATTCATCTACATCATATCCAAATTTTAGAGCATTTGGATCAGTACCAGTAAGATATCACTATCAGAAGATCGACTATTTTCTTAGAACAGAGCATCCTAACAGTCTCAACTAATTAGCTAAAGGAGAAGACTTGCGGAGCATTTCACAACCCGCAGAGCTAAATTACACATCATTAAATGTTGTTGGGTTCATGGTCGACCTTCCTTGAGATCCACACATCATTCCATTCATTTGTGGAGGAGTTCCATTCATTTAGGTTTGACCTTTCTGTGTACACACGTTAGACCTCTTCATTGGAGTTTGTAACCTTCCTTGGCTGACGCGGAGTAATATTTTGTACTGGAGATGATATATATTGTTGCAAAAGGTCCTTAGGAAATAGAATTTGATAGTGATTGATAATTCTAAGTTCATAGTTTAGATTTTGTGCGAAGGAGCTTCAAAGCTATATCCTGTGTATTTTGATATTCTATAATCAAGCTTGTGAGCCCTAATTATAAGCCCGCATGTTGTTGGTCGATTTGTATTTGAATTCTATGATATACTAAATGACTGAATCTACATTTGTTTTTTATCTTTGAGTTGTTTCTATTGTGTTTACTCTAGCTATATGGTCTGGATTGTTCTCTTTGAGGACCCTCCTAACTATGACTGCACCAAGTGGTATCAGAGTGAAAGTTCAAATCTTTGGGAGTGAATTGAGCAAAGATAGTGAAGGAATTCTATAAGATCTTGCTATGGATAGATCGCCGAATCTGAGGTAGGTTACTCGTGTCGCAACCGATCACCAATTGTGAGGTAGTTGTCACCTTGTAGCCCGATCGCTGAACTTGAGGTAGTTTGCACTTGATCCTAGGAAGAATGCCGCCAAGGAGAATCCCTGTTGTTGGAACAAAGGCTGGTAGGATCGATGAGATGATGGAAATGATGAAAACAATGAGAATTTGATTGGATGCTGTTGAGGAAGATAGGCGAAGAGGATTGACACCTAGAACTAATGTTGAAAGTGATGATGAAGAGTAATTTCAATCTGCTGATCAAAATGGTGAAACCCTAGGAGGCAAACAATCAGATCAAGTCAAAATGTTGTGAGCTATTTCAAAGATCGTAAAGAGACCTAGAGTTGATGTACCTAATTACACTAGCAATTTGAACCCTGAAGAGTTGATTGACCAGATAAATGACATGGAAGAATACTTTGAGTATGAAGAAGTTGAAGATTCAGAGAAGGTGAAATTTGCAAAGACAAAGTTGAAAGGACATGCTACTATATGGTGGAAATAATTTCAGTTGGATAGAAATTAAAAGAAAAGATTACAAAGTGGGACAGGATGGTGACAAAATTGAAGAACCAGTTTGTATCTGCTGACTATAAGTTGGAACTGTTGAAGAGATTGCAAAACCTGAGACAAAAGGAGAAATCTGTGAAGGAATATACTAAAGAATTTCATAACATGATCATAAGTACAGGACATAGTAAAGCAAGCAAAGAGAAAGTGGCTAGATACATCAATGGACTAAGATTGAACATTCAAGAAGAATTGAGTTTGGTAAGAATGACAACACTGGAAGAAGCATACTAGTTTGCCCTAAAAGTTGAAGAGAAGTTGAATAAGAGACATGATTAGAGATAGAGAGGTAGATGAGGTAAATTTCATAGAGGTAGAACAGATCATATGCAGAGCAAAACAGATCAGAGAACACATTTAAGAAGGATGACAGAGATAACAATGCATACTGGAGAGATGACAAAAATTTCTACTGCAGAAAAAACCCTACTTCATACTAGAGTGAAGGATACAGAAGAGAAGGAAGAGGACCTAATAGAGAACATTCAGAGGAACCTATTTCAAGTGTGGAGGTAAAGGACATAGAGCATTTGAATGTAATCAGGGGAGTACAAGCAAGAGGACAGAAAATAGTGGAAGAGCAGCCTATGTAGAAGAACATGTTGGATCACGAAGTTCAGTTGGCAAACTTGAGAAAGGAGAATCACTTGTGATGAGGAGAGCACTATTTCAAGTAGAGACCAATGAGGAGCCACCACAGAGGAAAAGCTTGTTCAGAACCAGATGCAAATCTGGAGGTAAATGTTGTAAAGTTGTAATTGATAGTGGTAGTTTTGATAACCTAGTTTCAGAAAAGATGGTGACTAAGTTGAAGTTGGAAAGGTTGAAACACCCTAAGCCCTATCAGATAGCATGGATTCAGGATGATCATAAGGTACTAGTGAGTGAACAGTGTTTGGTGAAATTTCATATTGGATCATACCATGATGAAGTATTGTGTGATATTATGCCTATGGATGTTTGTCATATTTTGTTGGGTAGACCTTGGTAGTATGATAGAAAAGCTATACATGATGGGAGAAAGAATACATACACTATAACATCAAATGGGAAGAGAATTACCTTGATTCCTTTGGAAGATGACCCTAAGAGTGAAGTATGTGGGAATGCTAGAATACGTTTGGTAGATGGAAGAAAATTTCTGGATGGTTTGAGACATGAGAATATGTGTTATGCCTTGATTCTTAAGAAGCCTAAAACATTGAAGAAAGAGACAGAAGAATCACAACCAGAGGAGATAATTGAGTTGCTGACAGAGTATGAAGACACCATATTAGACAATGTACCTGAAGGATTGCCACCAATCAGAAGTATCAGTCATCACATGGATCTTATACCTGGAGCTAGTTTGCCTAACAAAGCTACACACAGAATGACACTGACAGAGAATGAAGAATTAAACAGACAGATACAAGAATTGCTGAGGAAAGGTTTGATCAGGGAAAGTTTGAGTCCTTGTGCAGTACCTACAATGTTAGCACCAAAGAAAGATGGAGAATGGGGAATGTGTATAGACTCTAGAGCAATAAACAAGATCACAGTTAAGTATAGATTTCCTTTACCTAGGATGGATGATATCATGGATTGTCTGAATGGAGCAAAATATTTCACAAAGATAGATTTGAAGAGTGGATACCATCAAATCAGAATTAGAGAAGGAGATGAATGGAAGACTGCTTTTAAGACAAATGAAGGATTGTATGAGTGGTTAGTGATGCCTTTTGGATTGACAAATGCATCAAGTACTTTCATGAGATTGATGAATGAAGTTTTAAAGAAATTCTTGGGTAAGTTTGTTATTGTATACCTGGATGATATTCTGATTTTTAGTAAGACAAAAGAAGAACATTTGCAGCACCTTAGACAAGTATTGTAGAGACTGAGAGAGGATACATTATTGATAAACATCAAGAAGTATAGTTTCATGAAGGAAGAACTAGTGTATTTGGGATTTGTGATTTCTATGGAAGGATTGAAGATGGACCCTGAGAAATAAGAGCAATTTTTGAATGGCCTACACCGGAGAGCATTGGAGAAGTCAGATCATTTCATGGATTGGCTAGTTTTTACTAGAAGTTCATCAGAAATTTCAATTCAGTTTGTAACCCTATGATAGTGACAATGAGAGGTGACAGAAAAGATTTCAAGTGGACATCAGGAGAAGATAAAAGTTTTGAGTTGTTGAAGCAGAAGGTGATAGAGCAACCTGTGTTGGCATTACCAGATTTCAATAAGGCATTTCACATAGATTCTGATGCAAGTGGAAATGCAATAGGAGTAGTGTTAAGTCAAGAAGGTAGACCTATAGCATATTTTAGTGAGAAGTTGAATGATGCAAGGAAAAGATATTCAGTTTATGATCAAGAGTTCTATGCCATAATCCAAGCCTTGAAGAAGTGGAGACATTACTTGTTGCCTAAGGAGTTTGTGTTGTATAGAGGTCATCAAGCTTTGCAATATTTGAACAGTCAAGGTAAGATGAATCAGAGACAGATGAGATGGGTAGAGTTCATGCAGAGTTATACTTTTGTGTTGAAGCATAGGAGTGGGAAATCAAACAAAGTTGCAGATGCATTGAGTAGGAGACGGAACTTGTTGACAGAAATGAGAGTTGAAGTATTGGGATTTTATGAATTGAAGAACTTGTATGAGGAAGATCTTGATTTTGCAGAACCTTGGAAAGCATGTATGAAACCTGTTGTAACAGACAGAAGTAAATGGCTAGATTATTTCATTCAAGAAGATATGTTGTTCAGAGGAAATCAATTGTGCATACCTAGAAGTTCCATGAGAGATAATTTGATCAAGGAAAAACACAGTGGTGGATTGGCATGACATTTTGGCATTGATAAGATGGTGGCTTTGGTGAGTGAAAACTACTTTTGGCCTCAGATACATAAGAATGTTAGTAAATTTGTGTAAAGTTGTAGAGTTTGTCAAGTTACAAAAGGGAGTGGTTAGAACACTGGACTGTATAAACCTTTGACAACATCGGAGCAGATTGAAGACATTTTGGACAATAGAGTTGGATGCAGCACTAGAGGAAGACAATACAAAGAATACCTTGTGAAGTGGAAAGGCAGACCAAAAGAAGATTCATCATGGATTTCTCAAGCTAAGGTAGACCGTCTTGGTTTCCCTCTAGCCCCAGCAAAGTGAGGGACTCACTTTTTCAGTAACCCCAAATGTCTGATGCAGGAGCATCCCTGGTTCAAGAGCAATCTTGCATCAACCAAAAACATTTGTATTTTAGTTTGTTTCTTTTCATTTTCCAGTTCAGTCAATAGCAGTTTCTGTATTTTGGTCTGCATTCTACCGCAGTTGCATTTCAGATCTTGCGGAGCTGGACTTAGCATCTAGATTCATTCATCTACATCATATCTAAACTTTAGAGCATTTGGATCAGTACCGGTAAGATATCACTATCATAAGATTGACTATTTTATCAGAACAGAGCATCCTGACAGTCTCAAATAATCAGCTGAAGGAGAAGACTTGCAGAGCATTTCACAACCCATGGAGCTAAATTACACATCATTCAATGTTGTTGGGTTCGTGGTCAACCTTCCTTGAGATCTACACATCATTCCATTCATTTACGGAGGAGTTCCATTCATTTAGGTCTGACCTATCCATGTACACACATTACACCTCTTCATTGGAGTTTGTAACCTTCCTTGGCCAATGCGGAGGAATCTTTTATACTGGAGATGATATATATTGATGCAACATATCCTTAGGAAAATAGAATTCAATAGTGATTGATAATTCTAAGCTCATAGTTTAGATTTTGTGCGAAGCAGCTTCAAAGCTATATCCTGTGTATTTTGATATTCTGTAATCAGGTCTATGAGCCCTAATTGTAAGCCCGCATGTTGCTGGTCGATTTGTATTTGAATTCTATGATATACTAAATGACTAAATCTGTATTTGTTTCATATCTTTGAGTTGTTTCCATTATGTTTACTCTAGCTGCATGGTCTGGATTGTTCTCTTTAAGGACCCTCCTAACCGTGACTGTACCAATTCTCCTTCCACTAATAATGGCTACTTGGTCAATCCACAGTGTGCTTTCTAGGGCTTCTTCATAAGATTTATAGGGGAGTTCTTGGACCTCCTCTTGTGTATCCCTATTTAAGGCATGTAGAAAGAGGTGACATATTTCTCAATGATCGATATGAGTTGTGTTTGTTGATGAATAGATAACTTATCTCCATCGAGTTATGAAGTGAGCGACAAATTCATTATGATCATGTTTAACACTCAAGAATTCTTAGATCCCCATTTTAACAAGTTGGTTCATGTCAAATGCTACAAAACAATAACCAATGAGTTGCTAGAAGGAGTGTATCAATCCTTCATGTAACTAATAATACCAATCTAGGCAATTCCTTCCAAGGTTTTTGGCAATATTTGCCAACTATGACATCCCATGGTAAAAGTTCTCAAACTATAGTGGCTTAGGTCTTGATATGGGCATTAGGATCTACCTCTCCCTTAAATTTAGGGATCTCAGAGAGGGGCCTTGGTAGTATGGCATTTATAATACCATGATCTAAGGGATCCTTCAAATATTCTAGATAAGTCCCTAAAAAAGGGATCATGTGTAGGGGAGGAAATCCTCCAAAGATAGGTCCTAGTCATAGAGCTCGGTACTTTGATGGTGCCTAGAATGTTTAGTAAGGTTGTTGGAACCCAAAGGGACTTGCGTAGTTTTGGTGTGTCAAATTAACTAGTTGAAAGGGAGTTGGTGTTGTCTAATTCTAGGCATGGTTGGGGTGAATCCGACTAGGTTGGCATGTGTTGGTTGCATTGTATGATGGAGGTGGAGGAGGCATAGAAGCATTGTTACTCACATTTTAAGAGTAGAATCTCAAATATGATGGTGGTTGAGATGCCCCCAAGTTAGGATTGTTTTGGATGGCGATGAAAGGATTCATGTGGACCTTGTAAACTATGGTCTTGCATTTGTTTGTGTTGGGTTTTGAAGCAATTTCTCAACACCCCCAACTTCAAGTGTCCTTATTCATTGACCAAGGTGGTGATAATAACCTTTAGGGTTGTTTCATTTGTTTGAATTTCATATCACACCAACATGTGTTAGGATCTTGCATGATTTAGATTTAGTTGGAGAATTGTGTGTTGGTATTTCCCCCATGCAATGTTAAAATATTGGTTATGTTTTACATTTTGGCTCTTGATGAGAACCCTCAAAGTTAGTATCTTTGTATTCAAAGTTATTTTTTATAGGAGCCATAGGGTATAGATGGATGTAACAGTCGAAGGTAGGGGTGCTTGGCTTGCTAGAAGGGACTTTTCCTTAGGTTAATGTATGTCTCAACATATTAAAGAGTACCTTAGCTATTGCAAAATAAACCGGTGATGGTGAAATAAAAAAAGGAGGTGGAATACAATGAGAGAAAAATGAAAGAACTTATCCCAAAATGATTTTCCCTTCATGTCAAGTTCACCAAATATGTATGCTCCAAATCTGACTCACCGCTATTGTGCATCAATAAAAAGTGGTGGGCACATGCATTGCACATGTGTGCCTTCCGTATAGATAGATCACTCCTACTCACATGGAAAAAGCAAGTGAAGTGGGAGATTGTCTAGGAGACTACCTTCTTCACGAGGGAGAAGTTCCCTATGGGTGGCACCAACTCTTTGTGTTTGTAAAGTTGTGGTTGTGATGATTCTACTGTGGATTTTTGTAGTGATGCATATGGTGTCGAGTTTTTGACTAAACATTATCTAAAAAGATATTAATATGGCAAGTTTCTACTTCAAATAAATCCTTAAGGTGTGAAAGCTTGATAACCAATTATTGATCACTTCCTTGTTGAGACTGTTGTATAGCTTGGGTTTGTTGTTCTTCAATGCTTTTATGTGGAGGTAAGTTTTCCATTAAATCCCTCAAGGTAAATTCTATCCAATCCATTATAATCCTAGGATACGTGAGCGTGATATGATAAATGTAGCCAAGGGATAGAGAGAATATGAATAAAGATGTCCTTGGAATGGGAGCTTGATTATTCTTGGTTGATTATATAGTTTTTTAAAATTTTGCACTTCTTTATGTGTGTTTCATTGGATGTTCACTTGCTTTTTTGTTGAATGTATAGTTGGTAAGACTAAGTTTCAAAATATGCTTGCCTCACATGAAAAATGTTATAAGTGTTGTGTTATAATTTTGTGTTTATTCAAATGAATTGATTGCTTACAAAATGATAATTACAAGTTAAACTAAATGAAATGAATCTAATCTATGTTTTTTTATAATTTTAGGTCCTTTCAATATGCAAACAACTAACAACTTTTCTAACAATGAGCATAAAATCTATACATTGAGTACAACTAATGTTTTTGTTTTATTCTTATTTTTGGATGATTTATGTGCATCTATAACAATTCAAATCAAACTAATGTGCAGACCAACATGAAAATTTAATAATTTCCATTTCTCTTTTGCTTTTCTTATGACTCAACTTGAAATAATGACTTCAATCACAAATGAATTAATGAATTAATCTAAATGTTTTTTTTGTTAAATTTCCTTGGTTCAAAATGTATTTTCACATAATAAAAACAAATGATAAAAATCACTAAATTTTTGAATGGAATTGATAAATAAATGTGTGTCCTTATTTCATGGTTGCTTGATCGATTTAGTAGTTGTTTCTCGGCAATAATGTTCTCAGGGACCCAACTTTGTGTTCTCTTTCTTTCTTCTCTACTAGGAGTCTTCCTTTGATGGTAGGTAGAAAATAAAAGGAAAATAATGTTAAGGGGGCCAAAGACAAAAAGATAATTGATGAAGGGGGTAAATCACAAAACACACAACAACAGAGATTGAACACAGAAAATAGAACTTTCTTTTATTGATATAGGCAACTCATTACATTACAGAAGCTCAATTACAATCAGAGGATGAATCCTCTACTCGCTGCAACACATTATAGCTTTCCCAACCTCAAGAGTCTAGAATCTTCAACCTTCTGTAGCCCCAAATCAACTAGGGTTTCTGTTTTCCCACCTATTCTTGACTCTACACTTGCCCCCTTAACTCTACTACCACCCAAGGTTACCAAAATAGTCATAAATAGCACTTTTTGGTGGCCTCCACCTAAATTTTAAAATTTGCAACTCCCTCCAAAAGTAGGTCAACTTCCAAGAAGCATAACTTTTGATCCGGGTGTCCGATTGATGAACCATTTTAAGCACTGAAAAGCTCGCGATGTGAACTATCACGCTGGAAATCCATAAACAGATTTCTGTCAACTTTTCGAGATGTTATGGGATGTTTTAGTGCCTCATATCTCATTCCAAAAATTTTCAGGGGCCTTTCAAAAAACAAAAACTTTAATAGCTTTCAGCTCACAAATGATCTTTGCCTGATTCCTTCGCCAAAGGTTTTATATTTCCATTATGTAACTTTCTGTAAGTTTTCACTTCAATCCGGGCCCAAATGCAAACTTTCCTAAAATGGTAGGTACACTTTCCAAAACAAGTAGGCTATTATTTTTAGCAGTTTTGGAAAAACTGAAAGTCCTACATCATTATTCTGGATATTATGGAACCAGAGACACTAATTATGGAAAGAAATGAAAACAACTACAATGATTTTGAATTAACTTCTTTTTGGGTTATGCAAGATTACCCTTACACCACTAGATGCTCCTGCATCAGACACCCAGGGTAATTTGAGAAGTGACCATGTCACGTCTCAAGTGTTTGTTTGAGGAAAACCCAAACAATCAACCTCTGCCTTAGACAACCAAGAAGAATCTTCAATGGGCCTTCCTTTCCATTTCACCAGATATTCTTCATATTGCCTGTTCTGAGTACTTCTTCCCACATGGCTATCCAAGATCTCTTCTATCTCCTCTGTTGAAGTAGACGTCGGAATACTCCATTGTTCTTCTATTGGTCCATCCTCTATTCCACCTTCATGATATTCTAATAAATCAGCAATGTTGAAAACAGGGGAAATATTGATCCCACTTGGTAGCTCTACCTCATATGCATTTCCTGAATCATGCTTCTTCAGGATTCTGCACAGTCCAAATTTCTTCATTTTCAGCTTATTGTATGTTCCAATTGGGAACCTTTTTTTTCTCAAGTGAACCATGACTTCATCTCCTACCTAAAATTCCTTATATCTCCTCTTCTGATCTATCTTAGCCTTGTACTGAATATTCATCTTATTAATGTGCTTTTTCATCTCTTCATGCAAATTCTTCATGTGTTATGCAAAGTCTTCAGCCTCAACACTTGTCTTTTCTCCTTTGTCCAGATTTCTTAACTCTAAAGCATTTCTTGGACTATTCCTATATATAATCTAGAATGGTGATTTACCAGTACTCCTATTGACAAAATTGTTGTAAGCAAATTTTGCCTGTGGTAAAATCAAATCCCATCCCTTGGGATTATCTCCTACTAAGCATCGTAGCAGGTTACCCAAACTCCTATTCACCACTTCGGTCTGTCCATCAGTTTGTGGATGGTGTGCAGAATTGAACTTCAATTCTATCTTCAACTTCTTCCACAATGTCCTCCAGAAATAACCAACAAACTTGGTATCTCAATCTGAAACTATGCTCTTTGGTAGACCATGTAATCTCACCACCTCCTTGAAAAATAATTCAGCAATATGAACATCATTAGTCTTCTTACAAGGAATGAAATGTGCCATCTTCGAGAATCTATCCACCACCACAAAAATAGAATCATGTCCTCTCTGTGTCCTTGGTAAACTAAGAACAGAATTTATACTAATATAATCCCATGGCTTCTTTGGTATAGGTAGTGGCTGATATAGACCTATATTCTGACTTGCTCCTTTCACCATCTGACATACTCTGCAACTCTGCACAAATTTCCTCACATCCTACTGCAACTGTGGCCAATAATAATTTTTGCCAACAATAGCAATGGTCTTATCTCGACCAAAGTGTCCAGCCAATCCTCCACTATGCTTCTCCTTTATCAGATTCTCTCTCATGGAACTCCTCAGAATGCACAACTGGCTTCCTCTAAACAACATGCCATCTTGGATTATGAAATCTAACCATTTTGTCCTATCCAAAGTAACAGGTTCCAAACAAGCTTTTCAGGCCCCTGCAAAATCTGGATCCTCAGGATACAAACTTTTGAGCTCATCGAACCCAACAACCTCTATCTTCATTTCTGTCAATAAATTTTGCCTTCTGCTCAAGGCATCTACAACTCTGTTGGACTTCCCACTCCTATGCTTCAAAACAAAAGTATAGCTCTGCAAAAACTCAACCCGATTTAAGTGCCTTTGATTCAACTTTCCTTGACTATTAAGATATTGCAAAACTTGATGATCAGTACATAAAACAAACTCCTTTGGCAACAAATAATGTCTCCATTTCTTCAAAGCCTGAATTATTGCATAAAACTCCTGATTATAAACATAATACTTTTTCTTGGCATCATTAAGCTTTTCACTAAAATAGGCAATGGGCTTACCTTCTTGACTCAAAACAACTCCTATACCACTACCACTAGCATCACAATCTACCTGAAATACCTTATTGAAATCTGGAAGTGCCAAAACAGGTTGTTCTACGACTTTCTGCTTCAATGTATCAAAGCTCTTGTCTGCTCCTTTAGTCCATCTAAACTCTTTTCTATCCCCTCTCATTGTCTCAGTTAGGGGTGCACAAATGCTACTAAAATTCTTGATAAACTTTCTGTAAAAACTTGCCAAACCATGAAAAGATCTTGCCTCTGTTGCACTCCTTGGTGTAGGCCATTTAATGATAGCCCTTACTTTTTTTGGGTCCATCTTAAGACCTTCCTCTGAGACAATAAATTCTAGGTATACCAACTCCTTCTTTGCAAAACTACATTTCTTCAGATTAATCAGCAACTTCTCCTCCCTTAGCTTCTCTAAAACTCTTCTAATATGCATCAAATGCTCATCCCAAGTCTTACTGAAAATCAAAATATCATCCAAATAAACAATAACAAAACTTCTCAAAAATTCTTTCAGTACCTCGTTCATGAGCCGCATGAATGTGCTCGGTGCATTGGTTAGCCCAAATGGCATGACTAACCACTCATACAAACCTTCTTTGGTTTTGAAGGCTGTCTTCCACTCGTCTCCTTCTTTGATACGGATCTGGTGATACCCATTCTTCAGGTCAATCTTCATGAAGTACTTGGCTCACTCAAACAGTCTATTTTGTCATCCATTCTAGGCAATGGAAATCTGTACTTGATCGTGATCTTATTGATGGCTCAAGAGTCTGTACACATTCTCCACTCTCCATCTTTCTTTGGTGCTAGTAGTCTAGGTACCGCACATGGACTTAGGCTTTTTCTTATCAATCCCTTCCTCAACAACTCCTGAACTTGTATGTTCAACTCTTCACTCTCTGCTGGAGTCATTTTATGGGCTGCCTTGTTTGGAAAACTAGTTCTTGGTATCAAATCCATTTGATGACTTATCTTCCATACTGGTGGTAAACCTTCTGGTACATTATCAGAGATAATGTCCTGAAATTCTTCCAACATATCTGAGACTTTTGTTGGTACATCTTCACATTTCTTTTGACTGATCTTAGGAATCAATGCAAAGCAATGACGCTCATGCTTCATACCTTCCAAAATTTTCCTACCAACTACCAAGCAAATTCTAGCAATACTACATACCTTTTCTTCCACCTCTTTCAAGGGCTTCAACTTATGACGAACTCTATCCTTTGTTAGGGAATATGTGTTTGCACGGCCATCATGAACAGCACTCCTATCATACTACCATGGCCTCCCCAACAGCATATGACATGCATCCATCGGTATGATATCACACAGCACCTCATCATGGTAGTCCCCAATCTTGAACTTCACTAAACACTGCTCATTGACCAAAGCTCTGTGGTCCTTCTACAACCATGCAATCTGATATGGATGTGGATGCTTTCTTCTTGTCAACCATCTCCTCTAAAACAAGATTGTTAGTGCTTCCACTATCAATAATAATATCACAACACTTATCTTCACATTTACACCTTGTGCGGAATAAACTCTTCCTCTTATTTGGTTCTTTCTCCTCATTCAGCAAGGTTCTTCTGACAACTAGGGTTTCTCCCTTTTCAGCATCTTCAGAATGCTCAGAATGTGCATCTTCATCTACATGTGCAACTCGTGCATTACCTTTAGGTCTTCTATTTGTCCTTCCTTGATGTTGCGGACACTCGTATGCTCGATGCCCTTCTTCTCCACATTGGAAACATGTTCCTCTGAAACTTCCTCTTCCAGGTCCTTGCCCAAGTCTGCCTCTTCATCTTCCTCTTTGCTCACCATTGTTCTAGTCATGAGGGCGGCAGGTATTATCTCCCCTCTGATTTCGAATGGTGCCAGCTTCTTCACTCTTCTTTGGATCTTCATTTCGGCCTCCATAGGGTCTTCCACCAGTCCTTCTGCCTTGACCTCTTCCCCTTTGCTTGTTGTCAAATCTTTTATTCAACTTCTCTTCCATCTTAAGGGAAAACTGATATGCATCTTCTATGGTGGTCATTCTGACCAGGCTTAGCTCTTCTTGGATACTTGGCCTCAACCCATTAATGTAACAGGCTACCTTCTCCTTATTGGCCTCTGCATGACCGGTTCTGATAGTAATCTTATAAAACTCTTCTGTATACTCCTTAACAGACTTGTTACCTTGCTTCAGTCCTTGCAGCTTCTTCAGCAACTCCATCTCATAGTCCACAGGAATGAACTGCTTCTTCAGTTTCTCCACCATCCAATCCCATCTGGTGATCTTTCCTTTTCCTCTTCTGTTCCTCTCTAACTAGACCTCCTTCCACCAAATACTGGCATGGCCCTTCAACTTTGTTTTTGCAAACTTGACCCGATCTGGGTCCTCCACATCTTCATATTCAAAATACTCCTCCATGTCATTGATCCAATCAATAAGCTGTTCCGGATTCAAATCTCTAGAATATGTACAAACTTTGATCCTGGGCCTCTTTCCAATCTTAGAAATGGCCCTCAACAACCTAATTTCTGCAGGATCTCCTGTAGCTTCTTATTCTTCCTCGAATAGCTCTTCTTCAATTTCATCCTCGCTTTCTTCTCTTGTTCTCCGATCAAACCCTCTTCGCAGCTCCTCTTGCAGTGCATCGATCTACCTTTGTAGGGCTCTAAAACCCTCTTCCCTCCCAATACAATTTCTTCGTGGAGGCATCTTGATCTCTGCAACAAATCCACAACCTCAGGTCCTAGTGCAAACTACCTCATGGTCAGCGATCTGTCTACACACTCAGGAACCCTTGCTCTGATGCCACTTGATGAAGGGGGTAAATCACAAAACACACAACAATAGAGATTGAACACAGAAAATAGAACTTTCTTGTATTGATCTGGGCAACTCATTACATTACAGAAGCTCAATTACAATCAAAGGATGAATCCTCTACTGGTTGCAACACATTACAACTTTCCCAACCTCAAGACTCTAGAATATTCAGCCTTCTGTAGCCCCAAATCAACTAGGGTTTATATTTTCCACCTATTCTTGACTCTACACTTGCCCCCTTAACTCTACTACTGCCCAAAGTTCCCAAAATAGTCACAAATAACACTTTTTGGCGGCCTCCGCCTAAATTTCAAAATTTGCAACTCCCTCCAAAAGTAGGTCAACTTCCTGGAAGCATAATTTTTGATTTAGGTGTCTGATTGACGAACCGTTTTAAGCGGAGGAAAGCTTGCGATGTGAACTATCACGTCAGAAATTTGTAAACGGATTTCTGTCAACTTTTTGGGATGTTATGGGATGTTTTAGTGCCTCATATCTCATTCTGAAAATTTTCAGGGGCTTTTTGGAAAACAAAAACTTTAATATCTTTCAGCTCACAAATGATCTTTGCCCGATTCCTTCGCCAGAGGTCTTATATTTCTGTTATGTAACTTTCTATAATTTTTTGCTTCAATCCGGGCCCAAATGCAAACTTTCCTAAAATGGCAGGTACACTTTCCAAAACAGGCAGGCTGTTATTTTTAGCAGTTTTGGAAAAACTGAAAGTCTTACATCATTATTCTGGATATTATGGAACTAGAAACACTAATTATCGAAAGAAATGAAAACAACTACAATGATTTTGAATTAACTTCTTTTTGGGTGATGCAAGATTGCCCTTACACCACTGGATGCTCCTGCATCAATAATATTGTAGGATCAACTTTGAAGTTGTTAATGACTAAACAAAAAGCCTAAAGGTTGTATAGTAATGGAAAAAATTGCAATGGTATTGCTATAGAAATTGTTGACAACTTGAAAAGAAATGGTACTTATATCCTTGACAATGGGTAAGATAAAGAATGTGAGGTGGTGCTACATGGGACCTTGTATTGAAAAGGCTAAAAATTGCAAGGAGAAAAGACCCCCAAAATAACAAAAATCTATCTATTACAATTGGTGAAAGGGAAGTGAAGTTAAACAATGTTAGGTGTAGTCTAAGACCAAGTAAACAAGAGTTCAAACACAAAAATAGTGCTAAAATGGATTGTATGAAGAATCTCTACTATGACAAAGTATAAAGGATGTTAACGAATGAGTGGAGGTCATAGCTGGGAGGTGTACAAGGTCTACAAAGAAATAATAAAACTTATTGGATCCCTTTAGATTCCTCAACTTTTAGAAAAGGGTATGCACATGTGATTAGTAGGTACAGAGTTTTTGTTACCTTGTATGTAACCTTGATTTTTGCAAACAAATAAACCTAGACTTGTGGATGTCTTTACAAAATGTACCCTAGATACAACCTCAATTCACCAGTTAGAAAAAACTAAACAAGGGCTTTGGAAGACTAACTAAAATCCTAGAAAGTTTATAGTTAGTCCTAGCAAACTTATGCCTCTTAGATGCAATGGTGATGTTTATTTCTCTCTTGGAGGACTCCTACAATAGTGACCTACAAAAACCAATGCAAAACCTAAGCAACTTATAGTTGGATTTTAGTTATCTAATTTAGATGAAATAATAGTGGATCCTAGCTAATTTGGTTATTTTGGACACAATAGTGAGCTTAGAATAGCTCCACCATTCACCAAATATGCTAAATATCCTATCCACATGATCTTAAAACCCAAAAATGGACTAACCATAGGACATCATGGCTTTGATATTATGTTATAATTTGTGTTAAACATAATTAACCTATGACCTAATGTCCATGGATTAGCCACACAACTAGAAAATAGAAATAAATGCTATATTATATTGATATAATTGAGCTCCAATACAAAGTAAAGTACAAATGTGTAGGCCTCTTGGATGAATGAGCTAGAATGACACATATCCAAGAGTTCATGAGTTAACTCCCAATTAGAAGGTGAGTTCACTCAAAGGTGGCACTTAACTACCATCAATCAAGAATTAATGAGGTAATTGTGGTACTTGATGACCTCAAATAAAGGGGTACACATACATCATTGTTATCTATCTATGTGAGGGAAAACAAATGATCATATTATCCTAAGTAAACTTAATAATTAGGTGCAATATTACACTCAGGATATTGTATTATTTTATGTGAAGCAAAATATTACACCAACATATATGTAAGTAAAGTATGGATGGGCATGCTATGAGTGAAGAAGGAATAAATGTGATAAGAAGAGAGGTAGGAAATAAGGGTAGGGTAAAGGGTGCTTGGGAAAGGTAGGAAGGATAAATGGGAAAGTAGTGTAGTGAGGGATGTAAAGAGGGTGGAGGGAGGTTTAGCAGGTGTTAGGAAAGGGAGAAATATATTTAAAATCATGGGTAGAAGGGGGAGGGAGATAGGTGGAGCATGGAAAGGCATGGGGTTAGAGAAGTGGTGGGGAAAGGTTAAGGTCCGAGTAGAAGAGAAAGTGGCATTAGAGAAAATAGGATTGGAGGTGTTGGGGAGGAGGGTTGTGGCTGGGAGGAGTGTGGAGGGGGAGTAGGGTGAAAAACTTGGTGGGTTAGAGGAAGAGAGAGGAGTAGAAGAGGATGTGGTTGAAGAAGATGAGGTAGGAGATGGTCTAATCTCATTGACAATATGACCAATGCCTTGAAGAATTTCCATATCATAGGAGTGGAAGACTAGAAGGGTATGGAGGGAATCAATGAGGGAAGAAGGGTTAGCACATCTTCTAATTTTCCTACTTCATCACATAATATTTGAAGTTTTGAGGTGAAAAGTTAACTTTTTTATTTTCAATATGCTCATATTGACCATCATGGTCAAAGTTGTTGACTTCTTCCATAATAGGTAATTGGGTAAGGGACATGGTGGAAGAAAGGTTTAGGTAAGGGCTACAGTAGGAGATTGAAAAGAGGGCATGAACAAGGATGATAAGGGTGGGTGGGATGTTAAGAGGAAAAGTGAGGGATAAGGGGGATAGAGGTAGAGTGATGTAGAAGAATATAAAACAAGAGAGAGAGGGAAGAGGGTGTAAGTGATGAAGGAAAAGGAAGTGAGTGTTGGAGATGTGAGAAAGTACATAAGGATAGGTAAGTATAATGAGCAAAGTGAGAGCATTATGTGGAAGTAGCAAAGAGAATGTAGAAGTTGCATTGGAAAATTTGGCTAGATAGAAGTATGTGGGTTTATTTGCTTGTGTGAGGAGTGCTAGTTTTTTTTTACATGTTTTTCTGTTGTAACTTTAGGAGGAACAAGAAAATAGGTTGTGTAAATAGAGAAGCCTCTTTCACTAAATGTAATAAAAAATAACATTAGTAAGCTAAATGTGTTACTTTTAATCACTAGGTTACATTTTGTTTACTTGCTAAATCTAATTTTAGTAAAACAATCAACAATAATTACTTTAAATAGATTTCATTATCAAGTAAACCAAATGCTAGAATTGGGGTTGAATTAGAATTAGGAAAATAAATGAGCTAGGATTAAAGAAAGAACATGGTCTCATTTAGTGGTTGTTGCAAGGTGAAGACAACTGAAAGTTGATTGGAGGAGGTATTAGACTATTGAAAACATGTCATATAAGCTTATGATTCCAAGAATAATTAGAGGTGTCTTATTTTGTGCACTCCTAACTTGAGAGGTGCACTCTTGCCTTGTCTAATGCAATCCCATCCACTAGATATGCTCATGCCTTGTACATCAAATTAGTTTTATGTACACAAACAATCACGTTTTTCGTACTTGTCACATTAAATTTTATGTTCTTATTAGTGTCAATCTCTATTGTATTAGAATCTATCTTCGATGCTTCAAGACCCATTGGATCTAAGAAGGGAAAAATATTGTGCCTAGGGTATGTTTAGGAGCTTGCCTTAGTCAAGCCCCTAGTTTGCATGTTTCAACATAAAAGTAGATAGAAAGCTCAGGGATGTGATCTTATAAGTGCTAGTGGTGTTGTAGTAATGATGATATATGTAGCAATATGCTCTATGTCTAATAGAGGAAAGTGCTAGATGGAGAAGAGAATGGATTGACGAATGGAGAAATGCATCCTTTCCATTTTGGGAAAGTTTCTTTAAATAGACATGTTTGGGCACTAGTTAAACATTGAAAAACAAATTAGGATTGGGATTGGAAAAAGATATGATTGTTAAGTGGGAAAAAGATGTTACGAATTGACACTAGTGTCTTGAGTGCCTAGAAATTAGATGCCATGGGCAAGACAAGGTCTTTTTAACAACAAAAAGATTTTGTGTTAGTGAGATGATGGTTTTTCAAGGGGGTTTGAACTGTGAAAGCATAAAAACAATCCGGAACATATCTATTGTCAATGATCACCAAAATAAATATAACTAATATAGAAAATATAAAATATTCACTTTTCATCTCTACAAAAACATCAAGTCTCATAAACATAAATATATGAACACTAAGAAGTTAGCTTATTGTTCACATCTTACCACATCACCAAATAAACACAAAAAATAACTTAATGTACAAAGAGGAAAAAAACCACAATAAACAAAAACATTAAAAATAAATAATTTTTTCTTTTGAAAAGACTAGGGCATCACAAGTGTCGACTAGCAAATCATCATTATAATGCCCTTGCCTTAAATGTGTACAGGTGACTTATGAGAGTCAAATGCAGGCTCAAACCATATGAATCCCCATCTCCTCATCCTCCTATCTATTTCTCTCATGTCTCTAGGTAGAAGAGATGTTTAAAAATCATTGAGGAGAACCTTGTAGTAGAAGAGGAACTCAAAGCTTAATGCAAATAGGATGAATTTCTCCTTCATTCAATAATACTGCAGTAGATATCCACACAACTACAATAATCATAACTATTTCCCGCATGTAGAGATTAAATAGCTTGTACTTTGTGTGTATGTATGAGTCGGCTATTCTTAAATGTCGTCCACTTCAACAATCAAATACCAATTTTGGCCAATAAAATTAGAACAAATATTTACCACTTTTTGATATGAATGAGATGTAAAATTGTTATTGACTATTTAACCATTACACCGGATGATATTTAAGTAGAGTGATGGAATCTCTATCTCAAACAAAGACAAAACAATAGTAATAGTACAAGAACGTAATCATATTGCTCTATTAAAGCTGAGGCCATAGATTAATGAGAGAAACCTCCATAAGCATTGCATCATCTGTAATACTTTTCAGAGTTGTGTTTTTGTTGGACTTGTCACATAGTAAGCCATGATCTGCATATTGATAGTCATCACCATTAAAATAGCTATCATTGGAGGTGCTCCTTATACTCCTTAAGAATTCCAACGCTAACAGCACAAGACTCGCCATTTCTTTTCTCTTCTTCTTATGTTACTACAGATTATCCTTATCCCTGATTCAGTGCAAGATAAACAGATAGGCAGAATAGCATAAACATATGCTTATATACCCTTTTTAAGAGCTTATCATGTGGAGATCGGTTGTACTAGATATAAACTAGAAATAGACAAAGATATCGTGTAATATATGTTAGTTGAACAATTATAAACCTATATCGAACAACTAATATATATTAAATTTAAGATGGTATGCCTACCGCTCTAAGGTAGGCGTTGAAAGAAACGAAGCCATAAAAGAAACAATATAGGGGACCTTCTATTGGCTCCTCCCTAACATGAGTCCTTTATAGCTTTAAAAAATTAATAAAAATTAAAATATAATTATTAAACCCAACAAAAGTAATGTGGTTGGCATTTTAAAAAATAAATTTGTCAAAAGGTCTTTTGTTTGTTGGTGAAGTTGAAAGGTTATAAAAGATGATATAAATAAAATAAATATTTATATTGATATAAATTATATAAATTAGTATAGATATTTTAAATACATCTATCTAAAAAATGTCCAAAGATATATTTACCTTGGTTCACCATGTCTATGGCCCATTCAAGTAGAGGGCAAAAACAATGAAAAGAATATAGAATGAGGTCAAAAAAAGTAGGAAAAAGATTTAGAATGGTCATGTGTCCATGTATGTATGTAGTAAATAAAATAGTTCTAAAGTAAAATAAACTAGCATACCTATCTTTAGAAAAATCTATGTTAAATACGTTAAAAGTTATCATTCTTGAAGAACCTATTTTGATTAGATTTGTGACTAAAGTGGGAGTAGGTGCCTCCAGAATGATCTCTTGGTATTTTTTACATAGATTTTCCTAAAGATAGGTATGCTAGTAGTTATTATTATTTTTATTTTACTAAAGATGGAAAATGGATGTTGGAGATTTGTAAAATTAATTGGCAATAGTATAGAAAATTGATGTCTTTGAAATGTTGATTGTTTTGAAACCTACACAAACTTATAAATCTCTATGGGTCAATCTCTTGGTTTAGGATCGATCCTCTACAACATAAATTTGACTTCTAAGGTGTGGTTTTGATTTGGCCAAATGCAAACTACTCTAATATAGTTTAGTATGATCCCTACTATTTTCTAACATGTAAGGACTAGCATTTAGAAATATTTTAGGGAACTTGCTAAATTGCAAGGGTTCACATTCTTCTCAATCGGTCCCCTTGAAAGATCAACTTTACAACCTTGAGCAAGTGTTGGCAAATAGCAACCAAACATGCAATGGCCTATATGTAAATTTTGACGTAAATGTTATTTTGTTTAGTGCTTAAAATCCAAATGTTCTTAGGATTGCTCCTTATAAATTCTTACGATGTTTGAATATTCTAGGATGATTCTAGAATGTGAATTAATGTTAAAGTGAATGTCATTAAATACCACAACATAAGAAATAGTCATACAAATGTGTACCAAGACAACTCCCAATGGCTAATAAAAAAATGTGGGAGTTGACAATTTGAATTTTAAAAATTTGAATATCTAATCAAATCCATGTCATGCAAATTTGATCTAGCATGTCATGGGATTGACTTGGGACGGGTAATGCTAGAGCTTAGGATTAGGAATGGATATGTAAAAGTGTAAGTAATGGGGCATAACAAGTTCAAAAATGGTGTAAATGAAAGAATATGAGGATGGATGGGGATCAGGAAAGAGATAAACTTCGCACAAAGGTGTGTCACATTTCATTATATATTCATATTAAAAGTTGCATTCCCTCAAAATGGGCCCAAAACTAAATGGGAATTGGCACTTGAGTATGCAAATTTCACCATTACATTTTGCCTCCTCTTTGAGGTGCATGTGAATCCTAAAATAAACATGTATTTCAAAGCATATGAGCACTCACAAACATGAATGAACAATAAATATTCAAACATAGAAGGATATGAATTCCATGTAAAGTAATGAACCCACTCAATCTCTTCATGTGTTCATCCTCTCATTGGCATGCACAGTCCATAATAAGATGCAAACTAGAGAAAATATGTGCAATGAGTAGCTATTTTCTCACAAGTGAAATTATAACAAATTACAAGCTTGTTTTAACTATCTAGGAAAATGAAAAAGTAAGAATAGAGAGAGGATAAGGTTGGGAAATTCTACTTGTATGGAAGGTGCAGTAATACTTTGACCATAGTGATAGTAGAGTAGTATGGCATTTCAAGCTTTGTCATGTCATGCACGGTTAAGATTCATCTCTAGGCATGATGATGAGTCTTTTTGTAGCACAAGTCGCTACCTAAAATCTCAAAACAAGAATGTTAGTGATGATATATGTCCCCTCCAATTGGTTGCATACAAATTTTGCAAGGAAATGGAGGAGAGGGACAATAGTGTATGGAATGCAAATATAAGCATGGAAGCGTATAGATCATGTAAAGTAATATATTAAGTGTCATCATGGATAAAATTGTATGACAAACAGATAGATAGATATCAAATCATGAGCATGGAATGCATATCTATGTATATGGTTGACCCTAGTATGAGAAAATCATAAAGGTGAAAATGGCCCTAGAGGTGTAGTGTAAGTGGTATGGGGAAGGCAAGGCATCCCTAATGTGGCTCTTAGAATGTATGATAAGGCATGCATGTACATAATAGGATGGGGAAGGTGTGATGCCCCCATGTGGTAAGATAGAGCTCTAGGAACATAATTATGCATGTTAGAACAAAATGATATGAGGAAGGCATGCCTCCCAATGTTATAACCTAATGAGCAATGATAGCACAATAGAGAATGGGGAAAACAAGATGTCCCCAATCTAAAATGATAGCTCTAGAAGCATAATAGGACAATAAAGGCACATACATAGCATGGGGAAGGCATGGTGCGTCCCAATGTACTAGGATGATATGTAAATTAAAGCACAATATTACAACATCAAAAGTAAGAAATGAGCATAGTAACATAGATAAGGCTCATTTAAATCATAAGAATCATAGACATGTAATCAAAGTATGGTAAATTTCATAAGTATAAGCATCAAAAATATGTGATCTCAAGGTATGGTAATGATCACAAGTATCGATCATGGAAATGAGAAGCATAGATTATGGTAAGGATAAGTATAAGTATGCATCACAATCATAAAAGTATGAAGCAACTAAGGAAAATGCAAAATTGATGTGATAGGCATGATTAAACATAAGAATAAATAAGATGCACAAGGGCATACAAATGAGCAAGGAGGATATAAATAAGCATAAAGGTAAACATGTCAAGTAATAAAGAAGGAAAATGTCTCCAAAGTGGGGGAAGGAAAAGCATGAAAAATGATGTGTAAAAATCATAATGAACAAGGTTTAAGAAAAAGGCCAACATGTAAGGAGGCAAAAGAAAAATGAAAACTATAAATAACTTGGTATATAGGTATATAATCTATAAGATGCTCATGAGTCATCAAATGAACCTTAGAGGATCATCATCATCCTCCAAAAGATCCTCATTACAGTCCCAACATATCATTGAATCTAAAAACAAGCCTAGATCTGGGCACTTACTATAGAAGATTACAATAGCTAGATGCAACCATGCAGATGGTGAATAATGTAGTTATCAGCTAAAATCAATATTGAGAATATGGAGAGATTAAAATAAAATTAATTATTGATTCTTTGAAATGAAAGAGATTACATACAATACATATACTTTGGGAGAACAAGTTGAAAAGACAAGTTTCTTAAAGGAGTTGAGTTAGCCACAAGTGAACAAGTGATGGACTCAATGTGAAGATAAATTAAGTCAAGTAAGCTCAACTTGAAGATCAAGTGATCTCAATTTGATGTGAAGTGCTCATTATTTCTAAATCTACCTAATTACACTCAATATAAAATGCACAATTAAATAATTACACCAACACCCCCCTTAAGTGCAACTTAGGAGAAATGTGAAATATGAAATGGGTCATGGCAAAACAAGTCATTCCTCAACCACTTTGATTAAAATAATCAAAGTCAACTTGCACATGGCTCCAAAATGTACCTTTTCAATCCTCACCCTCCATTCAAATAAGAAAATCTCTACCCTTAATCTCTTTTAATCTTTGCCTTAATCATGAGCACATATCCCAAGCTTACACTTGTAAACTTCTCATTCCCCCATGCAAATGGATCAAGCCCCTCCCTCCATTACACAAGATCAAATCTACACCATCCATGACTCTCATCCCTAATCTATAAATCTCCCATCTCCCAAGCCATTTTCAAGAGTCAAGTTGGATGCATAGAAAGGTCATGTTACAAGAATTCTCAAGTAGCTACACATCTCTCAACAATGACGGATCTTGGGCATATCCCATTGACATCAAGGTTTATTTTGGTGAGAGTCTTGTTTCATTTTCCCATTGTGTGCACTCCTTAGCTCAATCTAAGGTGTTCTTAGGCTTGAAATTAGGTTCTATGGTATTCATTGCTTTAGTTCCTTATTTGTTTCAAATATTAGCATACACAACCATAATGATTGTTTTGTGGAATCTCCTCATTAGAAAATGTAATCAATGGCATAGGAGGAGAATATAATATAACTTTATTTTCTATTGCTCCTACAAAAACATGTAAATGTGAGGTATCATTAGACTCAACATGACAATCATTTGTATATTATATCATCCATATGTATGCCATCCACAACAATGGTATCATGTGCCTCATTGTTGGCATGATCAAGAAAGAGAATAATGTAAATACTCAATCATACATTAATAGGTGCAACTAAAAGGTTTTCATTATCATTGACACTTCAACTTGGATCATGTTGTCACCTATGATATTTGTACTTTATGCTTGAGACCCATACATGCTTATGTAGTATACCTTTAACTCTATAGAAATTTCATTATCATTAACACCTTCAACTTGGATCATGTTGTTACTTATGAGATATTGCACTTTATTCTTGAGACCTATACATGCCCTTTGACTCTATGGACATTAAAAAATGTTTGGTCATAAGCACTTCTTGGAAGAGGCTTATTTGGACCCAATGGATGTATAGGAGGAAGAGTAATCAATTTAAACTTAATAAACTCTATAGCACATTATCTAAAGCATTCTTCTAATTTTGTGAACTCTCCATGAGCATTTTCTTTCAAGGAAGGAAAATAGAAATATTAACCACTTGGTTAATATTTTTCTTCAATTTATTGACCTTTTCAAAAGTATTTAGCTTTTGAAACTTGGAACAGTAAGAGGATTGAGGCTCTTTAGGTTTTGAAGGATTTTCTTCACTAGCCCACCTCTTTTTTTATTCTTTCTATTTGTTGTTGGAAGAATTTGATTTGATATACATCATGAAGATCTCATTCACTTTCATATGGAGGTTCCTTGGGAGTGGCTCAACACCACAAGAGGTTGGTATAAATCTCTATTAATCTTGATGACTACCTTCATGAATGAATTTTATAAATTAATGCATAGTTGAAGGTAGAACTCCTAAATGTTCCAACCAAGGCCTACCAAGTGAAATAGCAAACCTATCAGAAGTAGTTACAAATTTTATAGTATAGGTACTTCCTTAGTCTAGTATGGATCAATATCCCAATAAATTTTATAGTATAGGTACTTTCTTAGTCTAGTATGGATCAATATCCCAATACTCATTTTTAATGATACTCCGAATGTGAATAGGATATTGATTCCAAATGATTAGTGAATAAAAAAATTCATACAAATGTTGTATTGATTAGTGCTATGAATATATATTCAATAATTAGATTTTTTATCTTCCCAAAAATATACAATAGACCATAATGATGATTGTTTTGTGAAATCTCCTCATTAGAAAATGCAATCAATGGCATAGGAGGAGAAGATGAGGATATAACTTTATTTTCTATTGCTCCCACAAAAATGTGTAAATGTGATGTATCATTAGACTTAACATGACAATCATTCATATATCATATCATTCGTATGTATGTCATCCACAACAATGGTATCATGTACCTCATTGTTGGTATGGTCAAGAAAGAGATTAATGTAAATACTCTTGATCATACATTAGTAGGTGTAACTAAAGGATTTCCATAATCATTGGCACCTTCAACTTGGATCATGTTGTTACCTATGAGATCTTGTACTTTTAACTTTATGCTTGAGACTCATACATGATTATGTAGTATACCTTTAACTCTATAGAAATTCCATTATCATTAACACCTTTAACTTGGATCATGTTGTTACTTATGAAATCTTGTACCTTATGTTTGAGACCCATACATGCCCTTTCACTCTATGTATATTACAAAATGCTTGGTCATCATCACTTGAAGAAGCTTATTTGGACCCAATGGATGTATAGGAGGAAGAGTAATCAATTTAGATTAATAAACTCTGTAGCACATTATTCAAGGATTCTTCTAATTTTATGAAATTTCAATGAATATTTTCTTTCGAGGAAAGAAAATAGAACTATTAACATGAGTTGGTTAATATTTTCCTTTCAATTTATTGACCTTTTCAAAATGGTATTTGGCTTTTGAAACTTGGAATGGTAAGAGAATTGAGGTTAAGGAGCCATATTTAACTATATTGTCTGCATGCACTAATAGTTTGGCCTCGGGATTTTAGATGCATATACATATATCTATAGGATGGAAAACTATTCAAATGTACATTATTCTTAATAATGTGAAGTAGTCCCTCACAAAACATAATATACTAAAGTTTGTCATTGTCAAATTGATGGTTTAATTTGCCACACAAAGATTAGAAATAGATGACATAATCATTAATAGGCTCATTACTTGATTATATGTGCATTTAGTCAACTCATTCACAATAATCTTCAAACCCATATTTATGTGAAAATTCTTTATAAATGTTGTAGCTAAGTCACCAAAGTAATATATAGAATCTAAAGGTAAAGAATAATACCATTGGATAACATAGTCCCTTGAAGTTCATGGAAACAACTTGTCTATCACCATATGTGAAATATGTAATGGTGAAAGATTGTAGATGTATATTTGGGTCTTCTTTTCCATGATACAACTCAAATCTAGGAGCCACAAAACCAACATGCAACATATGTAACAATTTTGAATGCTAATGTCATGCAATGTGGAGGATTGTATGTAATGGAATCCTTCTTATTTATAAGACTTGTCTCTTAAGATCAACCACTTCTTATTATAATGTACCCAAGGTAGAGGTAGAAATAATGGTAGTGTTAGGATTATGTGAAACAATAGAGGAAGTGTAGTGAGGTTATGGAGAAGGGGTGAAGACATAGCCATGGATTGAAACGATAGAGGAAGTGTAGTGAGGTTATGAGGAAAGGGTGAAGACATAGCCATGGATTGATTGATCACGTTATAAGAAGGGTTGTTCATTGGGTGAGAGGGAGACATAGTATGGATCATAGGTTGGGAAGGAGGTATGGCATGGGACATATAAGTGGAGGGTGCGCCACTAGTGACTATGTGAATGGAAGGATGGGATGTAATGGAACACTAGAGGAGATGGAAGCACTAGAAGTAAGTATATGGAGGACCAAAGCCAATTGAAAGGGTGGGAAGGAGAAATGGTAAAGGTAACAGCTACACTATGAAAGGGTGGGAAGGAGGAATGGTAAAGGTAAGAGCTACACTAGGGAAGTGTTAGAGCTAGGGGTAGAATGAAAAAAAAGGGACGGAAGGACACACCACGAGTATACTTAGTCAATAAATAGTCAAAAAGATTTTCTATGCATCAATATACACTTCCCCTATAGGTCTCTTGCTTAGCCAAATGTGTGTTATTATTTTTTTTTAAAAAAAAAAATATTAGTATCGTGTGACATAAACAAAACCACATAGTAGCTAGGGCCCTATAATTCACTTCTAGATTTAAAAATGGAAAGGACGACGCCCTTATTGTTCCTAGACAACATGAACTAGACTATAATATTAAAATATATTTATATTTTCAAAATGCTATCCCTTGTACCTAATTTGAATAAAGTAACATGCTATGTTTTCTATCATATCATTTTATTGTATTGTTATTAAATTGTTACGTATGAATATGGTTTCATATAGTAGAATCGGTCCTAATTTTTGACAAATCAAACAACCTACAATAATAAATTATCTCTTAATCTGACCGAGTTTACCCACTAAGTTAGGCTGTTAAAGGTGCAGCGGTTGGGGCTGGGTAAGCCGTTTGCAGTTATGGATAGGCGGGCCAATTTTTGAAGTTAGGGAATAACAGAAGCCAATGAACATTAAATAAAAAGACAATATAGACTGCTAAATTAAATCAATTTTCCAAGTCAGTAACATTGAAAAAGATAAAACAAGGAAGTTACAGCTTCCGCCCGACGGTTAAGCTCAGCATAAACATATAAAAGGTCGTTTATCACGCTTGACGAGCGGCGTTGGAAGTATCGAATCCGAGAGGAAAATGGAACTGCGAATCCCCAGGCTTACTGTATTGCTGGAATGGGCTATTAGGGCCATGCGGGACACGTGTCGACGAAGGCGCTGAACACAGAGAATCCGCGCCCATAAAGTTCAGTCCAAGCGCGTAATTGTCCTTGTGCAGATCTTCCGATGGCGTGTCACTCGGCTGCTCGGACAGCACAGACTGCGGCGATGACTGCGCAGGCGCGTAACTCGAGGCGCCGATTCCGCGTGCCACGTGGATAACGGCAGAGACTGCGGTGGCACGTAGCAGAAGGCGGAGCCCACACTTGTTAAGAGTCCACAGGTTTTCTGGAAACGTGGCGAACTCGAACTCGCGCTGTTGAGGAGAATTATTAACTTGTTCGGCTTTGTGGTGGGCCTTGAAGTCCGCTAGCTCGAATAGGCTCCTGCCAGCTGTTTCAACGGCTTCAACGACCTTTGCAAAGGCGTCCACGCTGGCGAGCGTCATGTCCGCCGGAGGAGGAGACATTGCGCCGGAACCGGAACCGGAAACTGGAACGGCGGTTGGTTGAGCGGCCACGTGGCGGTTGGCGTTTATAGCGCCTCTGAGAAGAGTTTTGGAGAGAAGTTTCGCTACTGCTGACATCCGTCGGGCACGTTGGACTCGCTTCAGCATGCGCGGGCTGAGGGTGTTATCATTACCACCGGCTGTTGCAGGTGGCGGTGTGGTATTGTCGTCCTCGTCTGTAACGCCGCCGGTGGACCAGGTTTCGGAGGAGGTTGCGGCGGCGCTTAATTTTTGGGCCATTTTTAAGCTGATTTTTTCCACTTGAGGAGCTACCGCTGTCCAGTAATCCGCGGCTTCTTGCTTTACTTGTAGCAGCCACCCTGTTTCACCTGTGCATTTCCATTATAAACAAAAATAATTACTCAGCAATGACAACCAGGAAATTAAAAGATACGTGTGAAGGCAATTCAGTTTAATCCCGTTGACTAACGGAGAAATTTAAGAGAATATGGTATCAACCATCAAAATTTACATAAATCATGCGAAGGCTAAACGGCCTGAAAGTTAATAAATCTATTAAGTTTATAATTCAATTGATAAATAGATTGTGAATCAGTTTAAGTAGGTGGACAATACTCTAGTGGCAAAGAACCTATTAAGGATAAATAGGTAAGGATAACTCTTATATTTGGCAGAGGATGAGGCCATAATTGTGCAGGGGTGAATTTGGCAGAATAATTATCCATCATAGAGAAGAGAGTAAAAGAAAGATTTCTAATTCTCGTGATCCATCATAGAGAATAGAGAAGAGAGTAAAAAGAAAGATTTTTAATTAACGTTTCACACTCAGTGATCTATCATAGAGAAGAGAGTAAAAAGAGTGATCTATCATAGAGATCCATATAGAGAAGAGAGTAAAAGAAGATCCATATAGAGAAGAGAGTAAAAGAAAGATAGAGAAGAGAGTAAAAGAAAGATTTTTAATTCTCTTCTTTGGCTCAAAGATTTCAAATTCTCTTTCTCTCTTTTTTTCTCTCTTTTTCTTGATGATGGATTTGGCTCTCTTTTCTTGATAAAAAGATAAAGAAATATTTCTAATTTTTTTTTTTCTCTCTTTTCTTGATAACGCATAAAGAAATATTTCTAATTTTTTTTTTTGGGGTTTTGGCTCTCTTTCTTTTCTTGACTTTTGGCTCTCTTTCTTTTCTTGACTCTCTTTTTCTCCATGATGGATCTTCTCTTCTCTCTTTTTCTTGATGATGGATCTTCTCTTCTCTCTTTTTCTTGATTTTTCTTGATGATGGATCTTCTCTTCTCTCTTTTTCTTGATGATGGATCTTCTCTTCTCTCTTTTTCTTGATTTTTCTTGATGATGGATCTTCTCTTCTCTCTTTTTCTTGATTTTTCTTGATGATGGATCTTCTCTCAAAGAAGAAAAATTTCTAATTCTCTTCTTTCATCTGATCTTCTCTTTTTTAAAATTTCTAAAATTTCTAATTCTCTTCTGATCTTCTCTTTTTTAAAATTTCTAATTCTCTTCTTTGATCTGATCTTCTCTTCTCTTTTTGATCGTCTTTGCCTTTCTTCTTCATCTCTCTTCTTTCTGATCTTCTCTATTTTTATCTTCTTCAGCTCTCTTCTTTCTGATCTTCTCTATTTTTATCTTCTCCTCTTTTTGTCTTTGGCTTTCTTCTTCAGCTCTCTTCTTCCTGAAGAAGAGGAAGTGTGATCCGAAACTTAAGAAAAAACTCAGAGTTAAATCCTAAAAGATTCAGATATTCAGAGATATTCAGATAGAGATATTCAGATATAATATTATGTGAAGAAAAAACTCACACAGTTAAATCCTAAAACATTCAAATTTGAAAATGAAAAAAAAACTCAGTTAAATCCTGAAACATTCACACATAATATCATAATATCATGGACTGTGGAAATCTGATGTCTAGAATTGTACTATGTTAAAGAACCTACATAAACATTACAATCATATAACGGCACCATTAACTCAACTGCTGCACTCCTTTAACAGGTGGGATTAGATTTTCCAAAAAAGAAAAAGTTACTCACCAAACCACTGTCACAAATAGCGCCTGTACACCATGCATACGTGACAAGAATGAAATTTGGTGTTGCATGGCGGTTGCATAGACCTTTTGATCTAAAAAAATTCTATTTTCTTGGGAACAAATTCATTTTGTTTCTTCTATGATGTAAAATGTGAGCGGGAGAATGTGGTCACTGTACTCAGAGAACATATCATACACAGTTCACCAAGCTAAGATTTAAGAACAGTCTGGCTAATAAAATTTGATCTCACTGATTTGTGGGGCTCTTCCACGAAATGGTGAAAAAAGATCATGTGGGTACACATTATTAATTATGAAAAAATATTATAATATAAGAAATTATTTTCAAAATATCATTAGACAGTGCATGAAATATTCTGTCTATATTAAGTCTATGAACTCTGTCACAACCTGCTATTAAAAGTGAAACATAAAATACAAGAAATATCCCACATTTAGCTATACAGAAAATGCAAAATATATGACAGAATTTAGCTATAATATATGCCCAACCAGCAATATGCAGCTGTTTTATGTACATAAAGAGTTGTATACTTTTCATTTCAACTTAATACATTTAGTGCAGCTTAGTTATCTTAAACTCCCTCAGTCTAATTAATAATGGCAGAGAGTATTTACCATACAAGGCACAAAAAAGTCGGTGTCATAAGTAGAATATTCAAAAAGATATTTTTTTGTTTTTAGGAGATTCAAACAGATATCTTTTTAATTTTTTATTTGGCCAATCAATCAGAATGAACAGTAATGTGTCACTTCTAGAAACTAAATATTCTGCACATAATCTACAGAATGTTATTTACTACCCACAGCAATTGATAGATTCTCTATTGCAGATGTTATTAAAGGTTGACACAGCCAAATAAAAGAAATAGAGTGCAGTAGAGAGATATCTGTGTTATCATACCATCTGAAACCTCTAAATGGGTTTCAAAAGCAGAGTAGTGCTGCAGCAAACCTTCCAAGCTCTGCTCAGCTTCCACAGGTGTATTAGCAGGCAAAAGCAATCCATACAGAAGCCCAGGCAATGCAAAAGCATATTTCTTGCTTCCCACCATGATAGCAGGGGAATCCCTCCCCACTGGCCATTGAAGATCTCCAACCAAGCCCACAACAGCAGCAAGAGAAGACTGATTCTGCTTTATGACATGTAAAGCAAAGTCCCCACTCTGCAAAATGACACTCTCTTTCCCATCAATCAAACACAGCTGAGCCCCTCTGATTCTCACAAGCTCATTTTCACTTCCTGTAGAAGCCTCCAATCCACTTTCCACAGTAGCCATGCTCGATTCACCCCCCATATCCCAAATTCAGCTGCTTCTCAATAGAGCTACAACACCAAAAAGCTACAAGAATCACAAAACAAAACCCCCAAAACAAAAAACAACAAAAAAAACTAAATAAAAATCTGCAACATTACTTACACCTAAAACTGGCATATAACCCTTTTCCCAAACTAGTATCCACATCTGAAGCAGATGCATCCCTAAGCCATTGGTTTATAATACTGAAACATACCATCAAACATGAAACAAGAAGACAAATTAATAAAGAAAACCAAAAAAGGGTAGACAATCTGTAGCATGATTTGAAGCACCCTGCAATCCTCCAAACTTTGTGACACATGTATTTACATGTAGCGTGGTAATGGAATCCATTGATGTGATTGAAATGAGAAATAGAAAAACAAGTCCATGATTATTAATACCCTGGTGAAACAAGAAATTAAGCTTCCTGGATGCGTGTCAAGGTTAGACTGATGGCTTGGCTGCATGCAACGAGTGTCGACGCTTGTTATGCATGTATGTCGGCCGGCAGTCATTCAATCTTCTAGGCAATTAACAGCCAACACCCAACAGAAAGACTGCTTTTTTTTCACCGAATGCGCCATATATATATATCTCTTTCATGGAATTAGCAAACCATGAAGGACGGAAACCAGAGAAGGAATCTGCATGAAATTTGAGTGGACATTAACGTTAACCACAACAAACTGCCACCCGCCCCGGTTTTAGTTCATGTATATTCAGTTAACTGCCACGACACAGTATGATATTGCCTGCTTCTGGCAGGTGGAATAGGCATATATTCTTGATGTTCACTTTCCTTTTCGCCGCAGATAATCTGTTTGCCACGCCCGCACTCCATGCATGACACAAAGTTCACCGACTTTTATCACCATTTAAGCAGAATCTGTCCCTTCAAATTTTGTCTCAGGTAATAAAAAGTCCAAAATCTCGGAAACGCGTTGTGTTTGAGCTTCTGCATTGGCTACAACTGAACATGTCACTGCCAGCGTTTAGTCTACACTAAAGAGAGAAAAGAGGCTATTCGTTGAAACTGGGAGAAGAGAGTTCTACAAAGATTAGTAGTTTCCACAATTTAGGTTGTTCCATTTTAGTTTTGCTTTTGGGTTTGCTAGATTGGAAACTTGCACCATCAACTTCATTATCTTATATGTTCCTCTACTTCATGGTCAACTTCATTATTTTATATGTTTTTTTACTTGTAGGTTATCTTATATGTTCCTCTATTTCATTATCAACTTTATTAGCTTAAATGTTCTTTTACTTGTAGGTTTCTATTGGCTTGGTTGTGTTCATTCATAATGATTGGAGTAGTGTTTTTAGTTATACTAGTTTCTTGTACAATCGTAATGTTTTATATCGTCCACCATAAATAGTTGGCATGTTGTGTGTCGACTGTTTTTTCATATTTTCAACCTGCAAAGTTTTCGACAGATCTCACAAACTTGATCAATCAATTGCTCTCCACATTTCAACTATTCTGATTTGTCGATGAATTCGTTGGAAAACTCTAGGTCGATTACATTTCGACCAGCTGGTCGTTGTACAACGTGTTGGTTGGTTAAGGTTTACCGTTTTATATAGTAGCGGTAGTGTTGTGTATGACTGTGATGGTATCCTAGTAGGTTCGTTGGTTGATTGTTGTATAATTAAATTGGTGTGTTTAGGTCTAAAAAGACTAAATGTAAAATGAATTGCGGGATGAGTGATAAACTGTGTGTCAAATGGTCATGAAAGATTGTTGTCATGTTCATTAGAGTTAAGGGGTTAAGAGTAGGTGCTAAATGAGAGGGAAAAGTGTAAGTAGACACTTTTTATCTCTACTTTGTGCCTTCACTTTAGTGTGCATGTGAGCTTAAGTAAATCATGTAGGCTAAGAACAAATAGTAATTGTAATGTTATACCTGATTCAAAGGATACAAAAGATTTTGTTTGGTATTGTTTCTTGTGTCTTTTCTCGAGTAGTATCTTTGAATATATAAAATACACAAAAAAGAATATTGGTGCACACAATAAAATTATCATCATAAATAATATACACAAGTCTAAGGAATTCTATCTCATCTCACAAATGGCAGGGAATCATGGAGATGTAATTGACTTAGCCTCCATGAAATCATGTCCAAAATAGATCATATTGTATGTGATGGTCATGGTTGTTACCAAGTTGGCCCCCATGAAGGATTCAATCCATGATTTGTGTGATTGATGTAGAATCTATTATGGAACCATTTTAAGCATTATATTGTGTAGGACACATGAAGGTGCCATTTTAATTATTATGCAATGCAAGACCCATGCCATAGAGTCACTTTAACTAAGGTGTGTGATGTAGGACTCATGAAGGTGTCACTTTAACCATTGCACAATATGTGTTTGTGTGTGATAGGATATATGGCTCCTCTCAAATTGATTACATACAAAGTGGTACAATCAATTTGAGTAAAGGAAAGAAGTTTTTTGTAGAAAGAAGAAAGGATAGATAGAGCAATGTGTTGGCCTAAAATGTGTTGTTATTTATGAAAGATGTACTTATTAAAGTACAAAACACTGAGGTGAAAGAAGTTTGCACCCAATTTTACCTATAGTGTAAGGACAAGTGTTGTACACTCATTTTAAAGAATAATATTATAGATATGACATGTGATAATAACATTCACCATCAATTCAATCTATGAAATAAAATTTTATGTAAAGTGAACCCATGTTAAAGTAGCATAATGAACATTTGAACAAATGTCCCATTAAAGCATGATGTCATATAAAACATTAAAAAAGATTTTTAAATTTAGGAAGTGTGGCTTAAGATTTTATATCACTCAATTGACCACTCATGTATAAAGATTGTATTATAAAAGATGTAAACATATCCAATCAATTAATAAGAAGTAAGAGTAATATTTTTGCATTGTTATTCTTTTATGATAAAAAAAGAAAGGGGTGATACATGATAAGAAAAGGTTATAATAAAAATGATATAGGAAAAGAAAGCACAATAAAAATGACATAATCAAAAGGCCAAGTTAAAAGAAAAGCAAATAAAATAATATGACATTTCACACCGTAAAAAATTTCACGTAGGAAAATTTTCTAAACTCATCAGTTGTTCCTATCAACGTATTCCTTCGACCTTCCTATGGGTGCAAGTCCTAGAGTATACTTTTGCAATTTGATTCTTGCGATGGGTAAGTGCAAGAAGATGGGGGGCCAAAAAGTGGCCAAATTAATTTCAAAAAAAAAAAAGGTCAAAACGCGAGCGCGTTATAACGCGCTCGCGTTATTCTTTTCTTTGCATTTTTCCTTCTCCACAAAAGTTTGTGCTGTTTTTCATGTTTTAAATAACGCGAGCGCGTTATGTTAAACTTAAATTTTTTTATGTTTAAGGCTATTAATCATGTATGTATGTATGCCTATATGTATGTATGTATGCATGCATGTATGCCTATATGTATGTATGTATCTATGTATGCCTATATGTATGTATGTATAGTGTCGAGGGTAGACGAGGGTAGAGATGGGAGTGAGCCAGATAGGGGAGGAGAGGGGTGGATAAGGATTGAGTGATTAAGGTTTAAGGTTAAGGGTTGAGCATTTAGGGATAGGATTTAGAGTTTGGGACCTTGAGGGATTAGGGTTTAGGGTTGAGGCTTTAGGGATAGTGTTTAGGGTTAAGGGTCGAGGGATTAGGGTTAAGGTAGAGTGTTGAGGGTAGAGGGATTAGGGATAGGGTTTAGGGTTGAAAGTTTAGGGTTGAGGGATTAGGGTTTAAGGTATAGTTTAGTAGTTCTTATGGATAGAGCCAGTAAACAATGGGAGATTATTTGCCTATTTCATAACAATATACCTCCCCCTTAAACTCCGAACCCTAATCCCTCAACCCTCAACCCTAATCCATCATCCCTCAACTCTAATCCCTCATCCCTAAACCCTAAATGCTATCCCTATTCCTAAACCCTCAACAGACTCAATACTATACCTTAAACCCTAATCCCTTGTCCCTAAACCCTCCAACCCTATCCCTAATCCTTACACCCTCCACACTCTACTTTAACCCTAATCCCTTGAACCTCAACCCTATCCCTAAACCCTTGACCCTCGAACCTCAACCCTCAACCCTTGACATCAAACCCTAATCCCTCAACCCTTAACTCTGATCCCTCAACTCTCAACCCTAACCCTAGACCCTAAACACTAAACCCTCAACCCTCAACGTCAAATCCTAATCCCTCAACCCTTCACTCTAATCCCTAAACCCTAAACCCTATCCCTAAACCCTCAACACTATACCTTAAACCCTAATCCCTCAACCCTAACCCTAACCCTTGTCCCTAAACCCTAATCCGTCAACCCTCAACCCTAATCCATCATCCGTCATCCCTTAACTCTAATCCCTCATCCCTAAACCCTAAACGCTATCCCTATTCCTAGACCCTCAATAGGCTCGATACTATACCTTAAACCCTAATCCCTCTACCCTTGACACTCTTATTTAACCCTAATCCGTTGACCATTAACCCTATCCCTCAACCTCAACCCTCAACCCTCAACCCTCAACTCTCAACATTAAACCCTAATTCATCAACCCTAAACCCTAATCCCTCAAACCTAAACCCTATCCCTAAACCATCAACCCTCAACACTATACCTTAAACCCTAATCCCTATCCCTCAACACTTAACCCTTAAAACTTAAACCCTATCCCTACACCCTCAACACTTGACACGATATCTTAAGCCTTAAACCCTCATCCTTAAAGCCTCAACCCTTAATCCTTCAACCTTCAACCCTAAACCCTATCCCTAATCCCTCTACCCTTGACACTCTAACCCTAACCTTGACATTAAATGCTAATCTGTCAACCCTAAACTCTAATCCTAAACCCTCAACCCTCAAAACTATACCTTAAACCCTAATCCCTCAACCCTCAACCCTAATCCATCATCCCTCAACTCTAATCCCTCATCCCTAAACCCTAATGCTATCCCTATTCCTAAACCCTCAACAGACTCGATACTATACCTTAAACCCTAATCCCTTATCCCTAAACCCTCCAACCCTATCCCTAATCCTTACACCCTCCACACTCTACTTTAACCCTAATCCCTTGAACCTCAACCCTATCCCTAAACCCTTGACCCTCAAACCTCAACCCTCAACCCTTGACGTCAAACCCTAATCCCTCAACCCTTAACTCTGATCCCTCAACTCTCAACCCTAACCCTAAACCCTAAACCCTAAACCCTCAACCCTCAACATCAAATCCTAATCCCTCAACCCTTCACTCTAATCCCTCAACCCTAAACCCTGTCCCTAAACCCTCAACACTATACTTTAAACCCTAATCCCTCAACCTGAACCCTAAACCTTGTCCCTAAACCCTAATCCCTCAACCCTCAACCCTAATCCGTCATCCGTCATCCCTCAACTCTAAGATTCCCTAAACCCTAAATGCTATCCCTATTCCTAGACCCTCAACAGGCTCAATACTATACCTTAAACCCTAATCCCTCTACCCTCGACACTCTTATTTAACCCTAATCCCTTGACCATTAACCCTATCCCTCAACCTCAACCGTCAACCGTCAACCCTCAACACTCAACTCTAAACATTAAACCCTAATTCATCAACCGTAAACCCTAATCCCTCAAACCTAAACCCTATCCCTAAATCATCAACCCTCAACACTATACCTTAAACCCTAATCCCTATCCCTTAACCCTTAAAACTTAAACCCTATCCCTATACCCTCAACACTTGACACTATATCTTAAGCCTTAAACCCTCATCCCTAAAGCCTCAACCCTCAATTCTTAAACCTTCAACCCTAAACCCTATCCCTAATCCCTCTACCCTCAACACTCTAACCCTAACCTTGACATTAAACACTAATCTGTCAACCCTAAACCCTAATCTGTCAACCCTAAACCCTCAACACTATACCTTAAACCCTAATCCATCAACCCTAAAACCTAATCCATCAACCCTCAACCCTAAACACTATTAATAAACCCTCAACCCTTGACACTATACCTTAAACCCTAATCCCTCAACCCTCAACCCTAATACCTCAACCCTCAACCCTAATCCCTCATCCCCAAACCCTAAACTCTATCCCTATTCCTAAACCCTCAACCCTCGATACTATACCTTAAACCCTAATCCCTTATCGCTAAACCCTAAACACTATCCCTCAACCCTTAACCCTTAATAATTAAACCCTAAAACCTATCCATAAACCCTTGATGCTCAACCCTATATTTTAAACCCCAATCCCTTAACCCTCAATCGTTAAACCTTCAACCCTAAACCCTATCCCTAATCCCTCTACCCTCAACACTCTACTTTAACCCTAATCCCTTGACCATCAACCCTATCCCTAAACCCTCAACCCTCAACCCTCAACTCTCAACATTAAACCCTAATCTGTCAACCCTAAACCCTAATTCGTCAACCCTAAACCCTAATCCCTCAACCCTAAATCATATCCCTAAACCCTAAACCCTCAACACTATACCTTAAACCATAATCCCTCAACCCTAAACCCTAAACCCTATCCCTAAACCCTCAACACTATACCTTAAACCCTAATCCCTCAACCCTAACCCTAAACCTTGTCCCTAAACCCTAATCCCTCAACCCTCAACCCTAATCCGTCATCCGTCATCCCTCAACTCTAATCCCTCATCCCTAAACCTTAAATGCTATCCCTATTCCTAGACCCTCAACAGGCTTGATACTATACCTTAAACCCTAATCCCTCTACCCTCGACACTCTTATTTAACCCTAATCCCTTGACTATTAACCCTATCCCTCAACCTCAACCCTCAACCGTCAACTGTCAACCCTCAACACTCAACTCTAAACATTAAACCCTAATTCATCAACCATAAACCCTAATCCCTCAAACCTAAACCCTATCCCTAAATCATCAACCCTCAACACTATACCTTAAACCCTAATCCCTATCCCTTAACCCTTAAAACTTAAACCCTATCCCTATACCCTCAACACTTGACACTATATCTTAAGCCTTAAACCCTCATCCCCAAAGCCTCAACCCTCAATTCTTAAACCTTCAACCCTAAACCCTATCCCTAATCCCTCTACCCTCGACACTCTAACGCTAACCTTGACATTAAACACTAATCTGTCAACCCTAAACCCTAATCTGTCAACCCCAAACCCTCAACCCTCAACACTATACCTTAAACCCTAATCCATCAACCCTAAAACTTAATCCATCAACCCTCAACCCTAAACACTATTAATAAACCCTCAACCCTTGACACTATACTTTAAACCCTAATCCCTCAACCCTCAACCCTAATACCTCAACCCTCAACCCTAAACTCTATCCCTATTCCTAAACCCTCAACCCTCGACACTATACCTTAAACCCTAATCCCTTATCCCTAAACCCTAAACACTATCCCTCAACCCTTAACCCTTAAAAATTAAACCCTAAAACCTATCCATAAACCCTTGATGCTCAACACTATATTTTAAACCCCAATCCCTTAACCCTTAGCCCTAAAGCCTCAACCCTCAATCGTTAAACCTTCAACCCTAAACCCTATCCCTAATCCCTCTACCCTCAACACTCTACTTTAACCCTAATCCCTTGACCATCAACCCTATCCCTAAACCCTCAACCCTCAACCCTCAACATTAAACCTTAATCTGTCAACCCTAAACCCTAATCCGTCAACCCTAAACCCTAATCCCTCAACCCTAAATCCTATCCCTAAACCCTCAACCCTCAACACTATACCTTAAACCATAATCCCTCAACCCTAAACCCTAAACCCTCAACCGTAAACCCTATCCCTAAACCCTCAACACTATACCTTAAACCCTAATCCCTCAACCCTAACCCTAAACCTTGTCCCTAAACCCTAATCCCTCAACCCTCTACCCTAATCCGTCATCTGTCATCCCTCAACTTGAATCCCTCATCCCTAAACCCTAAACGCTATCCCTATTCCTAGACCCTCAATAGGCTCAATACTATACCTTAAACCCTAATCCCTCTACCCTCGACACTCTTATTTAACCCTAATCCCTTGACCATTAACCCTATCCCTCAACCTCAACCTCAACCCTCAACCCTCAACCCTCAACCCTCAACCCTCAACCCTCAACACTCAACTCTAAACATTAAACCCTAATTCATCAACCGTAAACCCTAATCCCTCAATCCTAAACCCTATCCCTAAACCATCAACCCTCAACACTATACCTTAAACCCTAATCCCTATCCCTTAACCCTTAAAACTTAAACCCTATCCCTATACCCTCAACACTTGACACTATATCTTAAGCCTTAAACCCTCATCCCTAAAGCCTCAACCCTCAATTCTTAAACCTTCAACCCTAAACCCTATCCCTAATCCCTTTACCCTCGACACTCTAACCCTAACCTTGACATTAAACACTAATCCGCCAACCCTAAACCCTAATCTGTCAACCCTAAACCCTCAACACTCAACACTATACCTTAAACCCTAATCCATCAACCCTAAAACCTAATCCATCAACCCTCAACCCTAAACACTATTAATAAACCCTCAACCCTTGAAACTATACCTTAAACCCTAATCCCTCAACCCTCAACCCTAATACCTCAACCCTCAACCCTAATCCCTCATCCCTAAACCCTAAACTCTATCCCTATTCCTAAACCCTCAACCCTCGACACTATACCTTAAACCCTAATCCCTTATCCCTAAACCCTAAACACTATCCCTCAACCCTTAACCCTTAAAAATTAAACCCTAAAACCTATTCATAAACCCTCGACGCTCAACACTATATTTTAAACCCCAATCCCTTAACCCTTAGCCCTAAAGCCTCAACCCTCAATCGTTAAACCTTCAACCCTAAACCCTATCCCTAATCCCTCTACCCTCAACACTCTACTTTAACCCTAATCCCTTGACCATCAACCCTATCCCTAAACCCTCAACCCTCAACCCTCAACTCTCAACATTAAACTCTAATCCGTCAACCCTAAACCCTAATCCATCAACCCTAAACCCTAATCCCTTAACCCTAAATCATATCCCTAAACCCTCAACCCTCAACACTATACCTTAAACCATAATCCCTAAACCCTAAACCCTATCCCTAAACCCAACAAAACTACTTTGCCTTATGTTAGGTTGTTAAACCCATCATTTTTGACACTCTTCTCTTAAAGATATTTGAGTTGCAAGAATATGTCAGAAAAATGGCTATGAACTTTTTTAATGTTAGTAATGTTATATGGCATGTTTTTTTGGCCCATTTGGGGTTCATTATGCCAATAGGTGTACACACTATGAGAAAAGCTTTGCATATGGTACATCCACAATGAGTAATTAACAGTTGAAATCAGAAAGATGATCATTATGAGAAAAGCTTTGCATTGGGGTACATCTATGTTTCTTGCTGTGCACCCCACACTTAGGGGAGGTATATTGTTATGAAACAAGCAAATAATGTCCCATTGTTTACTGGCTCTATCCACAAGAACTACTAAACTAACCTTAAACCCTAATCCCTCAACCCTAAACCCTATCCCTAATCCCTCTACCCTCAACAGTCTACCTTAACTCTAATCCCTCGGCCCTTAACCCTAAATGCTATCCCTAAAGCCTCAACCCTAAACCCTAATCCCTCAAGGTCCTAAACTTTAATCCCTTATCCCTAAGCTCCAAATCCTATCCCTAAATGCTCAACCCTTAACCTTAAACCTTAATCACTCAATCCTTATCCACCCCTCTCCTCCCCTATCTGGCTCACTCCCATCTCTACCCTCCTCTACCGTCAACACTATACATACATACATATAGGCATACATAGATACATACATACATATAGGCATACATACATACATACATACATACATATAGGCATACCTACATACATGATTAAAAGCCTTCAACATAAAAAAATTTAAGTTTGACATAACGCGCTCGCGTTATTTAAAACATGAAAAACGGCACAAACTTTTGTTGTAAAGGAAAAATGCAAAGAAAATAATAACGCGAGCGCGTTATAACGCGCTCGCGTTATGTCTTGCTTTGGGAATCCCAAGCCTTGGGCTTGGGATTTGCTTTGGATTTCCAACCCAAAGGCTTGGAGTGCCTTATGAACAGTAACAGACGTGTTTTTCCATATTCTTCAAGATTTTAGATAATTTTGTTCGTGCTAACCCTCAGATTTGCACGTGTTTCAAGGTTAAACAAATCAAACACCTGGGTAATGTTAGGCTTTCTCTTAGCTATCTGACGATGTAATTTTTTTCACATTTTAACAATGTTAAGCCTTTCATCTTTAATTTTTTTGTTTGTGTGTCCGTTTTTGGGCAAAAACCACTGTTTGGTCTTTTTTTCATTGTAAATTAACTATTCATTGAAATTTCAAAAAAATTACATATTTAGAAACTAGACTCCATTCTACAAATATTAAAAAAAGAAAAAAATGATTTTTGATTAGTTTTCAAAATTTATAGGGGTAGCACGGCCAAAATTCTATTTTTTAGGATGTGTCCACTTTGAAAATTAGTAAAAAATCAAATATTCATCAAATAATTATCAGAAAAATCGGGCATAAACTACATGCTATTAGCTAATTTCTCACTGAAGTGATTTTAAAAATACCAAAAAAAAGTTGACCTTTTGAGGGAGCCACAAAACATGCTATGTTATGTTTTTTTGACAGAAACAACACCAATTTCTGTGGCTCCCTCTTTTGAACCCCTTAATCTATGCCATTTTCAAAAAATAATAGTAGTTTAGAAAGTAGACTCGGAGCACTACGAACATTGTTTTGGTTACATCTCCAAATTTTGAGTGTAACTATGCTCAATTTCTCATCCAAGGCCAGTATTTCCTGATTTTAGAAAAAAAGTGGCCACTTAAGACCCCTTTTTGGCCCCCCATCTTCCTGCACTTACCCCGATACTATTTTAAGCCTAACGTAACCTTAGCCAGCAAGCAAACATATAAAAATAGATATTGGCACAAATTCATTTGTAACACTTTTCGGATGTGGGATTATATCTTGTTGACTGGGTACTTGTACTAATAGTCCTGCCAAGTGTAACAATTTGGGTGCATTCTGGGCCTCCAAAAGCATCCTCCAATGTTTTCCATTTTAGACCTGAAATAGATTTCAAACCATTTATCATCTACCATATAGTACCATCCTAGTGTATAGACATTTTCTTCACATTGTATATGTGTGGTGATGATCCTTTCAAAAATGAGGAGAATACGTAAGTCATTTTAAAAGATATCATTTGCAAACATCGAGATCACTTATTACTTTAGCCTATTAACAAAGGTAAAAATCATTATAGGATTGATTTCTTTTGCTACAGTAAAAAAGGTTTTATATATTTAGTGAAAGCCTAAAGTGATTGAACTCTTCTTGGGCTTAACCTCTAATAGGATCATATTTCTAATTGTCTTAGAACTCTTTTTTTTTAATTTGTATAAACTCCAAAAGTGAAATGGGATTACATCGGGTTTAATTTTGTTTTAAATCTTGGTTTAATGCTTTCCTTTAGTTCAAAATAAGTAGCAGATCCCTTTTACCCAAAACTCGTATGAAAAAAAAGTCCATCAAATATTTTACAATTTAAGCAGGACTCACAGATTTTATGCTTTTAAAATATTTGTCATGTAGAAATAAAAGTTTGCTTAGAATTTTGAAGCTACTTTGTGGTTTTTCCATTCTCATGATTCATAAAATTTCATCACGCAGATGCCATCACACAATTTCATATTTTCCATTCATCAGTGGTGAATCAATGGTGATCTTAGTGTTGAATTAGTGGTGCAACATCTAACTACAAAGAAGACCCACCTATTGCAAATACGTGCCTAAGTGGGTTGTCATTGATGTCAACATATCCTTGTTGCCATTGGTGTCAACTGTATCCTATTTTGCTATCTGCATAGAATACCAGACTGTTGAGGATATTGATAAAATTAATGACAATCAATGCATGTGGATCATGTGGCTGTGTAGAGGATTGTCAGAGATTGCTCTAGTTAAGATTTGAGAAATCTGCATGAAGAATTGAAGGAGTTATGGCCATCTGAGTAGAACCGGTTCCTGTAATACTCAGAAAAGACAGAGTGACGGGAAAGAGGTCTGGATTGCTCCGGTAATATAAAATTGTGATCTGCAGATCTAAAGACATGTTTGGGAAGTCAATTTGTATCATCAACACCAGTGGTTCATGGTTTCGAGGTCCGCAAGCTATCCTTCTAGTTTGACAGTCATGGCAGAGAGTGTTCTTGAGGTTCCGGAGGAAGATTCAAATGCTTCTAATAATTTGGTTTAGAATGGATGTTATTGGTGAATTCAATGTGCTTGTGGAGATCTCTGGATCATATGGCTACTATGTTAGAGGTCCGCATTGAAGTTTGAGCTTGTTGATTGAAGATTTTCTCCTTGAGGTTGATGTTCTTCCCAGTCCTGGCCGACCGGATGTTCTTAGCTTGTTGTGGATGCCTTAGAGTATTTTTATGAAGCGTGGAGTGATTGTAAAAGAAGATTCAAGTCTCAATTGTGTTTGGTTGATAGTGTGATGATCTGCATCAAGGTTAGCCGACCTTGTTGATCATTCCAAGGTTGATGAAGTATATAAATACTTGTTGAAAAGGTATTGAAATCATCCTTGTGCAAAACAGATCAATCCGAAGAAAGGATCAGGAGTAAAGCAGAGAAGGAAAGGAGCGAGAGCAGTATAGAGTGTGAAGAAGAATTTGGGGCAGAGCAAAAGTTTCTTGAGCATTCATTGAAACTGAATTAGGCATGAAGTAGATGCTATTTCTCAGCTAATTCTTTCTAAATAAATTTTGTAGGCAGTGAGCCTCTCTTTTGAGCAGTGAGCTCTCGGCAGTGCGCCCGAAGGCATGTGCCTTCTATTTTACTTAGTACTTTTAACAGGGTACGCATTTTGTGGGTTAACCCCCACTGTGGTTTTTCCCTTAACCAGATTTTCCATGTCAAAATCTTGGTGCCAAATGTGTTGATTATATTTTTGCTCTTATGTTGTTGATCTATGCTTTAATGTTTACATCACTAATCTGATAGTAAGATAATAAAGAAGGTTAAAAGTAGAAAAGTTTTTATTGTGGGACAACTGATTCACCCCCCTCTCAGTTGTCTAGTTCCAACAATTGGCATCAGAGCCAGATCCTCTCATAAAAGCCTAATCGCTTGAGGAGATCCAGGATGTCAACCTACAAGAATGATAGTCTAAGATTTGATGGAACAAATTATTCTGCTTGGAAAAATCGCATGGAGTGTCATTTGTAATGCATGGGCGATGCTTATTGGGCAATAACCAGTGTTGAGTATAAACCTCCGGAGAAAGGTCCTTCAACTCTTGATCAAATCAAAGATGCTGAAAATAATCTTTGAGCTAAAGAAACCTTGTTGAGTGCCCTGACTGATTCAAAGATGACAAATGTCTTTGGTCTAAAAATTGCTTATGAAATCTAGAAAAAGTTGGAGTTTCTGAAAGGAAGCTAGGTATGCGAAAATTGATTCCTACACTAATCTAATGAAGAGAGGGCTATGCAAATTCAATTTTATCCTAACTATTACAGCAATGTTAAACCATTAACATGAGATATTGCAGCAAAACACAAGAACCAGAAAGTAGACAGAAGAAGAGAGACAAATATTTACTGTGGGAAAAACCCTTATCGGGTGAAAAACCCCACACTCAGAAACCTGCACAATGTATTAACAAATCTAAAAATATGTTTATAATACACTTGCAATGCAAGCTTCAATGGTCTTTGATACTCGTGTTTAGAGTCAAACCGGCAGCATAACAGTACCTGTAGAACCTGTGATACAACTCTCTCTCCAAGCACCTGTTTATATAGAATATACAAGGCAATATTGGACCTTTCTTAGAATGGGTGTCCAACTTGGCCTCATGGCCCAAAACCCATGCCAAGGACACTTGGTCACCATTGTAGAATGTGTCTGACACTTGTCCACAGTTCCCATCCCAAAGGGGTCGCCAATTTCTAAAATAGGCTATGACATATGCTCTTACGACACTTACGACCGTCATAGAATCTATCATAACGGTTACAACTTATAGATGTAAGAGAATCTGACATACACAAGCTGTAAATAGCATATTCTCTTACAACATGTCATAGTCCACCTTGGGGCGCCCAAATATGCCTTTTTCAAAGATGCTTCATGACACATGTCTTCACCTGTCTTACAACCTTCTATTTTCAACTCTTACATGTCATAGATTCGTCATAGGAATCCGTCATAACCGTTTCAGTCAAACATTCCCTTATACAACATGGAAGATGTCAACACATGGCAAAATGCTCCTACCACAAAGTGGGACGCCTATCTCCTCATATGAGGACAAAATTACAAGTTGTCATATTCCATGTAGGATTGACACATCACCATGCCACATCTCACAATATGACAATATGGAATTTACAAATATTTACAACATAGGCAATTAAATAATAAATACAAATATTAACAATGTAAGGAATTACCAAGGTTGAGACACCTTAATTCCCAACAGTTTTTGTATGACGGTGATAAATATGTCAAATGTGCAAAGCTGCAAAGTCTAAGAGGAAAATTTGAAACTATGAGGATGAGCGAAGATGAAAACATCACAATCTACATGCAAAAGATAAATGAACTTGTGTGTGGCATCAAGTGTGCTGGTGGAACTTTAGAAGAATCAAAATTTGTATCAAAAGTACTCATATCTTTACCGAATTCATACAAACATAAGGTTGTAGCTATAGAAGAGATCAGGACAGTCTTAGAAGTTACAAGAGATCATCTAGTTGGCAAGATTTTAGCTTTCGAATTAAGTGAGTTTGGTGATTCTCTTCCTAAGTCTGAATCTGCATTTAAGGCTAGTGTGTATGGAAAACAAAGATATGATCCAGGTGAAAGTTCCTCTGCAAGATCAAACAGATTTATGAAGACAAGAAAGGATCTTGAAGATGTTGAAATAGAAACAACATATCTTGAAGCTCTTATTGCCAGAAGAATGCCAAGAGGATCTGGTAAGTATGAAGGAAAATTACCACTCAAATGTTTTGCTTGTAATAAGATTGGTCATTTTGCCTCAAGATGTCCGGAAAGGTTTTCAAAACCAAACCCTAACAGGTATAAAGATTAGAAGAAATGTTACTGTGTCCAAGAAAATGGAGAAGAAGGGGTAACAGATGATGAATTTGATCATGGAGGCTCCTCTGAAAATGATTGAGTGTTTATTGCTATCAAAGAAGAAGATCTGGTGTCTACTGAATTTGCTAACTATAAAAATGTGGAAAGTGCCTTGGCTACTCAGGTTATTAAAAAGGATGAATGGGTGATTGATAGTGGATGTTCTCATCATATGAATGGTGACAAGAGTAAGTTTGTGAATTTTGAAAACTATGAAGGAGGACTTGTGAAATTTGGAGACAACTCAGTTGGTAGAATCCGTGGCAGAGGATCCATCTCTTTTGATGGCAAGAACAACACCAATGATGTTCTGTATGTGGAAGGACTGAAACATAATCTTCTCAGTGTTGGACAGCTGGTTGACAAGGGTTATGATCTTTGGTTCAAAGATGGTAAATGCAGAATCTTGGAAAGCTCCGGAACTAAAATTGCATCCGGTACTCAAACCAGAGGTAACATCTTTCACTTAAGTAGTTATGGGAAAAGTTGTTTGATTGCTCAGACAGATCAAAGTTGGCTATGGCATAGGAGGATGTGTCATGTGAATTTTGACAACATTATCAAAATAAGTTCCACTCAAGATGTAAGAGATCTTCCAAGACTTGTGAAACCTAACAACATATGTAGAGAGTGTCAATTGGGCAAACAGAACAAAATTTTATTCAAGAGTAAGAAACAAGGTTCAAGTGAGAGATTGGAATTGGTACATACTGATCTCTGTGGTCCTGCTAGAATTAGGAGTGTGCACGGATATTTTATGTTGTTAATTGATGATTACTCCCGGATGATGTGGGGAACTTTTCTAAAAGAAAAATCAGAAGCCCTTGATAAGTTTAAAGTGTTCAAGATGATGGTTGAAAATGAGATTGGTGGGAAATTAAAATGTCTGAGATCTGACAGAGGTGGATAATTTACCTCCGATGAGTTTGATGCTTTCTGTGAAAAGCATGGAATAAAAAGACAGTTATCTGCTTCTAGGACTCCTTAGCAAAATGGAGTTGTGGAAAGAAAGAACTGAACCATTCAAGAAGCTGCCAGAACCATGATGATGGAAACAAATGTTCCTCGAGTTTATTGGAGAGAAGCCGTGAGTACTGTTGTCTACACTCTTAATTAGGTGCAGATCAAAGGAAATTCTGGTAAGACTCTTTATGAACTTTGGTTTTGTCATCCTCCTACTGTGAGATACTTTAGAGTCTTTGGTAGTAAATGTTATATCAAAAGAGATGAGGATTTAGGTAAGTTTGAGGCAAGAAGTGATGAAGGAATATTGTTGGGATACTCAACTCAAAGTAAGGCCTATCGGTGCTTCAATAAAAGATTGAAGAAGATTGTTGAAAGTGCGAATGTCAAAGTTGATGAAAGCAAAGGACATTCTAGGTACTCCGAATATGATTCAAATGATTAAGATGAAAGTCAAAATCAAGGAAGGAAAGTTCAAGTTCAGACTCAGATTTAGTTTGAATCGATAACTCCAGAAGTTAACACAGATGATGAGAAACAAGTTCAAGAAACAGAAACTCAAACAATCTCCAAAACTCCCAGGTATGTAAGATTAAATCATCCTGAAGATCAGATCATAGGAGATAAGAGTAAAGGTGTTCGAACTAGAAGAAAAATTTATAAAGATCAAGAAGAGATTTGTCTGATTTCAAGGATTGAACCTAAATCAGTAAGTGAAGCTTGCAATGATGAAAACTGGGTCAATGCAATGGAAGAGGAATTGATGCAAATTGAAAAGAATCACACATGGGATCCGATTCCCAGACCTTAGGACAAAAATGTGATTGGAACCAAATGGGTCTTCTGGAATAAACTGAATGAAGATGGTGTGGTAGTAAGGAATAAGGCAAGGTTGGTATGTAAAGGCTACTCTCAAGTGGAAGAAATTGATTTTGAATAAACTTTTTCTCTGGTGACAAGGATAGAGGCGGTTAGATTATTTATTGCATTTGCTGCCTTCAAAGATTTTAAAGTATATTAGATAGATGTGAAATCAACATTTTTGAATGGAGATTTGGAGGAAGAAGTCTACATTAAGCAACTAGAAGGATTTTAGTTGTCTGATCAGAGAGATATGGTTTGTAGATTGAGAAAAGCCTTGTATGGACTCAAGCAAGCTCCAAGACCCTGGTATGCCAGATTAGATAAGCATTTGCTTAAGCTAGGATTTAGCAAAGGTACTGCTGATAGTAATCTCTACTTCAAAATTGATCATGAGGACATTCTAATTGTTGAATTTTTTGTTGATGATATCATTTTTGGTGGAAATGAATGCACGTGTAAGGCATTTGTTGATCAGATGAAAAGTGAGTTTGAGATGTCAATGTTTGGTGAGATGAATTTCTTCCTAGGTCTACAAATTGTTCAATCAGATAAAGGTATCTTCATATCTCAGTCCAAGTATGTAAAAGAATTGCTAAAGAAATTTGGAATGGAAGACTCAAAGCCAGTAGGTACACCTATGGTAACTGGATGCAAGCTAAGCAAGGATGATGACTCTCCCAAGGCAAATAAGAAAAGATATAGATCAATGATTAGAGGACTACTTTATCTAACTCAGACCAGACCTGACATCATGAATGCAGTTGGACTTGTTGCCAGATTTCAAGTTGATCCAAAAGAATCCCATATTATGGCAGTTAAATTTTTTTTTTAGATATCTCAAGGGGACAATTGATTATGGACTGTGGTATCCCAAGGACAATAACTTCACTCTTCATGCATATACAGATGCTGATTGGGCAGGAGATGTGGATGACAGAAAAAGTACAAGTGGTGGTGCATTCTTCTTGGGGAGAAGGTTGGTCTCTTGGATAAGCAAAAAGCAAGAGACAATATCTTTGTCTATTGCATAAACAAAGTACATAGCAACAACAAATAATTGCACTCAGGTTTTGTGGATGAAGCAAATGTTGACGGATATCAGAATTGTGTTTGAGGAACCAGTCACAATTTTCTGTGATAATTCTAGTGCAATAAGCATCTCAAAGAATCTGGTATTGCATTCAAAGACAAAGCATATATCTATCAAGTTTCAATTCTTGAGAGAGAAAGTAAATGAGAATGAAGTCAAGTTGGAGTTTGTGCCTTTCAAAGATCAGATTGCAGACATCTTCACTAAGCCTCTTCCCAAGGATTCTTTTGAGTATCTCAGAGAGAAGTTAGGGGTTATTACCCCTCCTGAGCAGAACTGAGATGCACTTAGGTGCATCAGTTTGGTGGAATTCACATTCATATCTTGTAATCTGGATTGATGTTAAGAAGGTACTACTCAAAGGGGGAGTAGCCAATATGCAAATTTTGGGATCAGTCTGAAGTAAAAAGGGAGAAAAGATAGAAAATATGTGCCCTTTGCCATTGATGTCAAAGGGGGAGAGAAGTCATGTGAAAAACTAGTTGTTGATGTAAGGGGGAGCAGTAAAGAAAGTAGTTGTAGAAGTGAGAAGAGAAAGGGGGAGAAGTTCTTGTCTTGATGGTTAGATTCAGTTTTTCACATCATATGTTGCCATCAATGATAAAGGGGGAGATTGTTGCAAATATGTGCCTAAGTGGGTTGTCATTGATGTCAACATATCCTTGTTGCAATTGGTGTCAACTGTATCCTATTTTGCTGTCTGCATAGAACACCGGACTGTTGAGGATATTAAGAAAATTAATGACAATCAATGCATGCGGATCATGTGGCTGTGTAGAGGATTGTTAGAGATTGCTCTAGTTAAGGTTTGAGAAATCCGCATAAAGATTTGAAGGAGTTATGGCCATCTGAGTAGAACCGGTTCTTGCAATACTTAGAAAAGACAGAGTGATAGGAAAGAGGTCCGGATTGAGCTTTGGTAATATAAAATTGTGATCTGCAGATCTAAAGACATGTTTGGGAAGTCAATTTGTATCATCAACACTAGTGGTTTGTGGTTTGGAGGTCCGCAAGCTATCCTTCTAGTTTGATAGTCATGGCAAATAGTGTTCTTGAGGTTTCAGAGGAAGATTCAAATGCTTCTAATAATTTAGTTTAGAATGGATGTTATTGGTGAATTCAATGTGCTTATGGAGGTCTTTGGATCGTATGGCTACTATGTTAGAGGTCCGCATTGAAGTTTGATCTTGTTGATTGAATATTTTCTCCTTGAGGTTGATGTTCTTCCCAGTCCTGGCTGACTGGATGTTCTTAGCTTGTTGTGGATGCCTTAGAGTATTTTTATGAAGTGTGGAGTGATTGTAGAAGAAGATTCAAGTCTCAATTATGTTTGGCCGACAGTGTGATCATCTGTGTCAAGGTTAGCCGACCTTGTTGATCATTCAAAGGTTGATGAAGTATATAAATACTTGTTGAAAAGGTATTGAAATCATCCTTGTACAAAACAGATCAATCCGAAGAAAGGATAAGGAGCAGAGTAGAGAAGGAAAGGAGTGAGAGCAATATAGAGTGTGAAGAAGAATTTGGGGCAGAGCGAAAGTTCTTGAGCATTCATTGAAACTGAATCAGGCATGAAGTAGATGCTATTTCTTAGTTAATTCTTTCTAAATAAATTGTGTAGGCATGAGCCTCTCTTTTGACCAGTGAGCTCTAGGTAGTGCACCCGAAGGCATGTGCCTTCTATTTTACAGTACTTTTAACAAGGTACACATTTTGTGGGTTAACCCCCACCGTGGTTTTTCCCTTAACCGGGTTTCCACGTCAAAATCTTGGTGTTAAATGTGTTGATTATATTTCTACTCTTATGTTGTTGATCTATTCTTTAATGTTTACATCACTAATTTGATAGTAAGATAATAAAGAAGGTTAAAAGTAGAAAAGTTTTTATTGTGGGACAACTGATTCACCCCCCGTCTCAGTTGTCTAGTTCCAACACCACCATCTTAGTGCTCACACCAAATGTCTCGTTTATGACTCAGTGGTCAATAATCTTATTCAATATTAGTTAGTCACTAAAAACTATTGAAAATGATAAGAGTGCATTTCAAATTGTCAACCTAACATCAACAATGATTCTTAGATACCCCTTATACCTAATCTCAAGCCCATGTTGCAGGTACTTGGTGGAAAATTGTCTAAATCTACTTTCCAAAAATGTCAACTTTATATGAAAATGTCATTGTATAAAAAGGTTACACTAAAAGAGGTGACTATAGGTAGTTGTTTTTATGTTCATTGCAATATCTTCATACTTATTTCGAAATATGCTCTTTCTATTCCTCATCGTACTTATGCATTTGTAACTGACATTTGCAATAGATAACATGATGGTTGACCCTCTTTACAATGAAACTTTGTCCTAGAGCTTTGTAATTGTAATAATCGACCTGTTCATATTCCTTGTAGCTATCTATTTCATTGATAAAACTGGTCATTTTGTAATATTCTTCATCTGCATCTTACTCATCTTGTTCTATTGCTCCACATTACAATAACTATGCATTGCATATCATCTCTCCTAAACAACTTTATTTTCCTGTTAAGAAATGGAATAACCACAAGATGCCAAATTTGACCAAGTGTTATTGGGAAAAGTGTTTAAAATAGATTGCCAACCAGTGGATGATGCTCTTTAAGTGTTCACTGCCCGCAAAATTTGTCAAGACTCCCCCAAGATGTTATACTTCTTTGAAATAGTTACTGTCTTTTTATCCAATGCCATGGACATCTTGTAAGAATCTACTCTCTTAAGAAAGACTGCTTTTGATTACATACAAGACTACATGATATCTGAAGAAAGCCTAAATACTGGTCTGAGGGTTATTCACCTGTACGGATATTCAGATGCGATTGACGGGGAAGATGCCAACCAACCTATGTTTTTGGTTCATGATACTCATGTTAGTGATTATCTTGCATCTGCAAAATAGCTTTTTCTCAAATATTATCTTTTTTAATATGTTTCAACATATTTTGCTAGAATTAATATATAGTTTCCTTATTTTTGTATCTGTTATTCACCATATACATGTAATTGGAGTTATCTATTTTTTTGCGTCATGATACAAACTATTTTGTAAGTGGGTAGAGTGTATATTTCCTCCACTCTTTTTTGTTTCCTCCAACTTGTAAAAATTGCTTATTATATTGTAAGAATATTTTCAGTTGTTTGCACCTTTTGCCAAATGTTAAGAAGGCTTATTTGTTGCCATATAACTTTTGCAGGATGTCAAAATAATCAATTAATTGAAAATAGTGGTTGCATAGGTTTATTAAAACTGAGAACAATAAGAAAATTGGGTTATAAGATGACAAAGAAATTGCTAGAGCAACCAAACTATCAAGACTATGTGAGAAATAATCAACCTACTATAGGTTGGACAATCAATCCTACAAACTTAAAAAATTCAAGAAAGGAAGGAAAATATATAGGTGTTAGAAAACGTGGAAATGGTCATTATGGAGCAGAAATCCATGGCTACAATTATAACCAATATAAATGGCTAGGTACCTTTGATATAACAAAAGATGTTGCGTATGCTTATGGTAAGGCAACTATATCTACCAGAGGCATTAATGCCAAAACAAATTTCTCATACAAAAATTTAGAGGCATGCAAGCACATTTGCAAACATTCCATCAACGTACCTAAATATAGAGGTGTTAGAAAATTCCCATGGGGTTGTTACGATGCAAAAATCCTAGACCCAAACTCCAAGCAACGTCATTGGCTTGGAACATTTGATACAACAGAGGAGGCTACATATGCCTATGATATTGCAACCATTTCAATGAGAGGAATGAAAGCAATTAAAAACTTCATTCACATGACTTCAAATCTAGGTAAGTTCATTTCTAATCAATTCATTCATCATTTGCCTACTTTCATTTCTCATTCAAAATTCAATACAAATTATACTGACCCTGTCAATATCTTGCAAGATGCTTGCAACGATTATACGTGCAGGATTTCAAACATTGAACATTCCTCACTTGATGCAAAAATGTACAACTCTGGTGAACTATTGAGAAACAATTCCTTGCACTCTTCAACAACAATGATAAAGAACAGCCAACAATTTCTTGTAGGTTCTTCAACCAATTTCCAACTATCTGTCTCTCTTCTTGGAGGTACTATAAACAATACCATGAACGCTGCCATTGACACCTCCTCCGTCTCAATTGTTCAATCTCCTTCTCACAACAACAACAATAATAATATAGAATCAGGATGTTGGATCAGGTGATCCAGAAGTTCCTTCCTCAATAGGAACAACTAGAACTTAAGAAATACAACATGACATTTTAATACAAATCATCAGTTAATGTTTGTATACTATGTTCTATTTGTGATTATTGTTACAATACATATACATACACAAACAAATCACAGGTACTAGCCATTACATGACACTTATTTTATTTTTCTATGTTTCTTTTCAAAATTTAAATCATATTTTTATTAAAAAAATTGAATCCTAAATGACTATTCAAAAGTCATTTCCAAAAAAAAAAAAAAAATTAAAAAAAATTAAAAAATTAACGATACCTTCTTGGCAATTATAAGCTGTCCGTGTAAATCTTTTTAGAGAGAGCCTATTGGCTAATAATAAAACGTTGCGCACGGACGGTCGCGATTAAGTGTGCATAATCGAGGGCCCTTGCAATTTCCTCTACAAACCCGAGCTCTCTCTAATCTCCCTGAAACCCTAACCCTAAATGATCAAACCCTACAAATGCACCCCACTTCGACATTCGATTACGAAATATGTTACAAATGTGTAGAGAGCATTTACCCTGTACGAGTTTGTTTCACGATTGGAGGGGCAGCTTCGTTAGATTAGATCTCGGCGTTGTGAGTTTTCTCTGTCAAAGCGACAATGTGTGGTACATATTAATCGTGTTCTGTTGTTTGAGCATCCGTTTTTAAACTTGTTGCATGTGATTTCTTTTTCTCTCTGTAGTTGTATATTTTAGGTGGAGTCTGATTGATGTTTGAAAGTATAAGATTGTTTTAATTGATCTTTGTGAGGCAGTTGGTGAAATTTATTATTATGTTTAGATGGAGTTTGAATGATTGTTTTTTGATTGTCTGAGTGATTTTTTAGAGGCAGCTGATGAAAATTATTAGAATGGGTAATTTGCGGCTGAAATCTGTGATGCCAACACCTTGGAGACCTGATGCCCTGTTCCTTAATTTTTTTTTTTAATGAAATTATAATGCTTGTTGATGCCTGTTTTATGAATTTATGATGTGTACAAGGAGTGAAATGAGGAGGAAAGATTCCCTATTGGTTTGAGTGCCGGAATGATGGCATTTCGTATTAGCTCTATCTGATCACTCTCTTTGCATCCTTGCGTTTCATTTTACATTATTGTTGTTTCAAAGTTTATTGCTTTTTGGCTGGCTAATAATCTTTTTCAACTTTTCTCTCGACTCTTGCTCTCATGGACTGCATTTTTTTACATCTATTTCGGTTATGGCTTATTGGTTTATGAGCAGGTTATAATTCAATGGCTGTTTGCATTGAATGTGTCTTGCACTGATTACAGTGAAAATACTGGGGGGAAGTAATTAGGGTAAGGGCTTTTGGAAGAAAGACGTTAACATTTGAAGATATTGCGAACCCTAAGATTAACGGACACAGAAGCTGCATTCATTTAGACAGGGATGAAATTGGAAAGAATAAAGACTTAGATAAGGATAATGTCAAATTCAGACAATTTAAGAATTTTCTCCCATGCTCGATACGAAAATGTGTTTTGATTTGGATATGTAGTATCATTTGAGGACCCTTGATAAAAAATTCTTTGAATTTCAGTCATTGAAGATTTTAAGCAGTTCTTAACAAATTGTAGATAATATCATTTAAGGATCTTCAAGTAATCTGAAACATTCCTATTTAACCAGACAAAAATTAATGCAGAAAAAGCAAAAGATTTATCTATTTCTTGATAGCCGATCTGCTTTCTCTATCTAACGGAGGTTGCACCCAGGAGGGGTGCCCTACTCTCTAATGGGGCCCGTGTTTAAGAAAGTTACTCTTCTCGCTGTTATCTTCCTCCTAATATCGGATTCCTCTAGATTATATTCTGCTGTTGCCTGGTGACGATGGCTGCTGATGTAGGTTAATGTTTTTCCCGATTTCTGAGTGCAACACTAATAATTTCTCCTCCCACATCCTGCTCGAATATGGCTTCTGTAACTGTGATTAAGATCTGCTGGAGGGTGTTGTCTCCACAACCTGCTGACTGTAGCTGTGGGTTTTTGTCCTGGCGCTACAGTACTCTTCTGCTGCGTGTTTAACAAGAAAGTTTGTTTTTATGATTTTAAAAGATACCTTCTAATCACCCCCAGCACTACCAGTCTACCTATAGTCTCAGCTGGGCGATCCATAAATTATGGGCATTATTTCCACGTTTATCGCTAAAGAACTGACTATTCACTCCCCATTCCCCAAGATTCCAAGGAAGTTACTGTGTGTATGACTGCTGAATTAACTGCAAGTAACTACTGCAGCATACAGACCAAAAGGAAAATACATCTGCAGCGCTCCCCTTTCTTTAATGACACTAATACTAGTTGAATGAGTCACGTCCTAACTGCAACTAACTACTAACTGCTGACAATGGACTAGTTAGCATCTGTTCCAAGTGCGCTGTAACTTGGTGCTCAAAAGGGAACATTACAAAGCCCTTAACAAATTTTTACTTCTGACAAGTCATTGAAGGATCTCTGAGCAGCCTGTAAGAAATGATTTCCATTTTGTGGAAGTTAATGAATGATATTCGTGTCATGCGTACCATGAATCCAATTAGATAAATACAGTCATCTATGGATTTTGAATGTGCAAGACTCATCTTCTGTTAACAAAAATTCTCTGGACTATCGAATCCTTTGTTTCAGCTACAATCTTTTGTGTCTAGGTTTCAAGCTCTTCAATTGAATCTTATGTTTCAGCTACAATCTTTTGTGTCTAGGTTTCAAACTCTTCAATTGAATCTTATGTTTCAGCTACAATCTTTTGTGTCTAGGTTTCAAACTCTTCAATTTCGGCTGCAATTTTTCTATTTAGGGTTTTCTTGTGCAACCTTAGGGACACATTATTTGCCCTCATGCACTCATGCCTCACCTACAATCTTCTGTTATTGAAAGTTCTGGATTATTAAACCATCTTCTGTATCAGCGACAATATATTCTATTTGGGTTTTAAACTCGTAATTTCAGCTACAATGTTTTCTGTTTAGTATTCTTCTTGTCCAATCTTGGGTTACTTTATTTGCTTTCATTCTCTCATGCCTCACTTACATTGTTTTCATGATAAAATTATAAATATGTTGGTTCTCCATTTCTGCCCCTAATTTTATTCATTTCTGCCTTCATAGCCATAAATATCATCTTTCTTCTTGATTTGATCTTTATCTTGTTCATTCTCGAAGTTAAACTATTCGATTAGTACTTATGGTGTACCTGTTCCACTTCTAGCCACTACCACCCCTTTTTTAAATGATATAATTTCTCCCAAGCCTATCTTGCTTGTTCTTGAAGTTCCATGGATTGTTCCACACGATGGATCTTGGAGCTGATGCTGCTGCATCCCACTTTCTCCTTGTTTTTCTCATGATTTGTTTCTCCCTTGCCTCTGATTTATCTACTGAATGTAGCTTCATGAATGATGTTTTATTTTGGGCCACTCTAATAGTTTTGTTGTTAATTTGGACTTCAGGCAAGAATTTTGCCTTAACGCGACTTAAAATCTTGAATGTGTTCTAATCTAATGTACCCCTTGCTGGAGTTCATTGATGCTAATGTATTCCTTGTATCTCTTTTAGTGTTATCCATTTCAAATTTCTAATCAATGAACAACTAAGGGTTCAACTAATCCAAAAAAGTGGGTCAATGTCTACCATGATTAACATTGGGTTAATGGTGTTTCACGTTTTGATGGAATGTTGACTAGGAGCTAGGGGACGGAGTTTGTCATCCTTGGTGGGTTGTTATGCAAATAGGAATTGTGGATGACTAGTGATGGTATGGGAGATCATCAGAAGTCTGATCAAAGTTGCAGACCTCAAATTATCTTAGAAATCCTCTTTTATGAGTTTGCTGACTGGCACAACAATAAATTTGCCATCTATTGTGGCGAACTCTCTCTACGGTGGCAAATGTTTGCCACCTGCAGCGGATGTTTGAATATTGTGGCAAACACACACAATGCCATGACAATCTCCCAAATACGGAGGAAATCTTTTAATTGATGAATTTGCAAATGCTGTGGTGTAAACAATTGGATAACCCTAGGAAACAAGCAATATTTTGTGTATTTTTGAAAAGAGATGTAACCAAATAGCAAGTCTGTTCACAATTTCAAAACAGTTAATTTGTTGATTTCAATCCACAATTGCAACATTCAATATCAATTCTTGCTGATTTATGTTGTGATAAACCCTAGGATGCCAAATAAGCTCAGATCTGATCAAAACATTTGTTGGAAGCAATTATAAATGTTGTGAAATGATGTTGGAAACACAATTTCAGGTTTATCACTGCAAATAAGACTTAAAACCCTGGGAGCAGCAATAAATGATGCCAAAGAAGCGGTACAAACTGTGGTATGGTGTATGACCTCCAAAATGATTGAAAATGGCGGTTGGGAGGTGTATGACCTGTTGTACGTGGCTGGGAATGACAAATCAGTGAATGAAGTGTGGATCCGCTGCCAAAACAAGAGGTTTGGTTGAAAAACAATGCTGATAATGATGTTTGGCGGTTGGAACAACAATATTTGATACGGTTGGATCAACAATATTTGATAAAAAATTGAAATTGTTGTAGAAACCTCCCAGAATGATGTGGCGACACTTGGTAGCAACATATAACCTTCCAAACGATGTTCGAATCATTATAGCATCTTCATATTTTCCACAAATCAGCACTATTGTGATTCTCGGATGGAATCACGTGGGAAACAAGTGGGAAACAGGGGGGTTTTTGCCCTTGATCCCAAACATGGAATTCAAGAGGATTTTCGTTCTCTCAAGCCCCAAACAAACCAAGGGTTCTTGTCTTTGGATGCCCTAGCTCAAATCCGAAAAGTGGATGCTAAATTAGATAACTTGAATGATTCTCAAATGAAGATATGCTTGGGCCCTTGACATGGAGCATGAAGTTTTTGTGCTGTTTGATACCTTAACTTGTTGATTGTTTATGGTGAGTAGTATTGCAGGTGCTGTTGGAGTGTCCAGATTGTTGCTGGAGTTCATTGATGCTATTATGGCGTTGACAACTTCTGTAATCAACCATTTTTATAGTGTGAGGAATATGCTCCTTGTTTATGGATCATTGACTCTCTTTTAGGATCTAAAGCACGCCCTTCTCATTTCTGTTTTGCAACTGATTCTATTAACCGCTCCATAGTTTCTGCAAAAACCTATTTGAGCTTTATATTCTCATACTAAAATTTGAGATGGTGCGTAGTGTGTATTGAGGGTTTGTGTAGGTCATTTTGTCATATATCCATTTCTAGTGTGTATTGAGGGTTTGTTGAGGCCATTTTATCATATATCTGTTTCTAATGGCAGTGTGAGGAAATGCTCCTTGCTTATGGATCATTGATTCTCTTTTAGGATCTGAAGCATGTGCTTCTCTTTCCTGTTTTGCAACTGATTCTATTATCTGCTCCATAGTTGCTGCAAAACCTATTTGAGCTGTATATTCTCATGCTAAGATTTTAGTTCTTAAAACTGAAAGGCAAATCTAATAAATGGTGAGAGCTGTCTGCATCATTTCTTAATGGATAACTAAAATTGCAATGGCATGCTATAAATTAATCACAGTTATTGTCAGAAATCCTTTGGCTTAAGGCAAGCATCAGTTGTGAACCTGCACATGTGGATTCTCAGTAAAATAGTTTAACCGAAGTGAAGAGGCATTCAACCAGGAGTATGCAACACAGCCATTCTACACTCTTTAGGTGTAACATCTGCAAATATGTTTGTTGTATTGACAGATCAACAATGACAGATGTGCTAGAATCAATAGCCATTTCAAATCTTGATTGACCTTCTCGAGCGTTGTCACTCAATTTTACCAAATTTGTTTAGGATGTCATTCATCTCCACTTGGAGGTGGATTATATTTTTGTCTATGGATTACATTTTATGTCAATACCCGTGTAGGCCTAATCTAAAACTTGAAGAAACTTAATATAGTATTCCATTTACTGTCATTTCCAAATTGAAGGTGCAAGGTGCCTTTATGGACTAACAATTTTGTGCTGCGTCTATGCATTGGCACTTGAAAAATTGGTAAAGAGAGCATGTTGGCTTTGTCAACCACAGTTTTTTGGACTTTGGGAATTGCTGATTTGATTATGAATTTATGAGTTGAAAGGATTTTTGACTGTCTTAGTTAGAAAGGGTTTTTTATTATCTTTTGCTACTGGTAAGAAAGTGGCAGCATTTTCTAGATTTAGCCATAATCTAGAGGTCCGATCAATAATTTGGGTGAAGGATGAGAGGCATGAATGCATTTTTTTTTGTTCCGTATGTTGTGACTCTGAAGTTATGGATTACATTTTATGTCAATACCCTTGTAGGCCTAATCTAAAACTCGAAGAAACTTAATGTAGTATTCCATTTACAGTCATTTTCCAAATTAAAGGTGCAAGGTGCCTTTATGGACTAACAATTTTGTGCTGCGTCTATGCATTGGCACTTGAAAATTTGGGAAAGAGAGCATGTTGGCTTTGTCAACGACAGTTTTTTGAACTTTGGGAATTGCTGATTTGATTATGAATTTACGAGTTGAAAGGATTTTTGACTGTCTTAGTTAGAAAGGGTTTTTTATTATCTTTTGCTACTGGTAAGAAAGTGAAAGCATTTTCTAGATTTAGCCATAATCTGGAGGTCCGATCAATAATCTGGGTGAAGAATGAGAGTCATGAATGCATTTTGCCCTTGTTCCGTATGTTGTGACTCGGAAGTTATTTTTTAGGGTTAGTTGTGGTCTTTTTAAACCATCAACAATCAGAGGGCAGAGCAATCCCAGGAGTAGGATCAAGCAAATTAGTCAATGTCCCAGAGAACACAAGGCGGGGGAGAAGTGCTCTTACCGTGCTCAAAGAACAGTCTTTAAGTTAGGAACCAAAAAAGCCCTACAAAACTTGAGCAAGGAGAACACAATGTGAGGGAGTGCTCTTACTGAGCTCAAAGAAGAGTTTTCTTAAGCTAGGAACAAAAAGGCCCTGCAGAACTTGAGCAAGGAGAAATAAATATAGAAACTTAACAAATTGGTGAAGAAAACAACAGAAACCAAGGGCCAGACAAACTACTGCTACCTAAAGAAAGGGTAACAAAAAGCGCACACACAGAACACAGCATAACCAGGAAGAGGAAATGAACGCAGCCAAAAGAAAGGCTGGGAGTGAGAAACTCCATTAAAAGAAAAGGGCTACACTAGCGAACAATGCATAAAATAGTTACAAGGGAACAGGGCTGTTGCGGAGTGAAGAGAATGTAATTAATTAACTGATTAATTACAGAGAATGAGGAGCAACCACACCCGCATCAGAAAAATGAACGAAGACAAATGCACCCAAAAGGTAAAAAGATATAGGTAAGGCTCAGAGGCAAATCAATGGCATTTAAAAGGCATTAAATACAAGGAAATAACTAGCTGGTGATAAGGTCCGTGCCCTGTCTTTTGAATTTTTGCCTGCATCTTACAATTTAAAATTTTTCTAGACCGTATTATATGAATTCCTAATATAATAAAAAATTTGGATTATATGATTTGGTATTATAAAATATAATTTGTACTACCAGTGAACTGTAAATATATTTTATAAGGGATTATAACAATTTAAAATATACCTTTTTTGATTTTTTAAGAATATTTTTCTAATTAAATTTAGATGGAACATAATCATTTCTTTCCACATTTCTTCTTTTTTCTATTTGGATTTTAAAACTGTTATGATTATATATATAAATATAATAGTTATGAATATCTCAATTTTTTTTTCATATTTGATAAAATAATATATATATATTTTGCTTTTTAACAGTTTTGTAACAAATGGAAATATAAAAAAATAAAATTATTGTGTAAATTTATAAAGAATAAAATAAAATATATTTAATAACATGTAACTTAAAATCTAGTTTCTTATAAAATTTGAATGATTCTATAAGCTTGATGGTAACTATAAGCCAATGAGTAAAAAAATATATGAATGATTCAAGCTTTTTCCTTCTTTTCCCAAAATTTTGCCGTTCTATCTTTACATATTTTTTCTCTTTTAAATTTTAAAAGTATTTTAAATATTATTTTATAAGTTTTTTGATTTTTTTTATTCTTTAATGGATAAATTACAGCTTTGGGCTACTCCTATTCTATATATATAAAAAACAAAATACATAGATGAGTTTTTAATATTTATGCTCTGCAGTGTCTTTAGAGCTCGAGCCCTACAATCTATGATCTACATAACGACATTCGAAAGTAAACAAAAAGAAAGAGAGAGCTACATATTAAGCTCAAGAGTCCTCCTTGTAGTAATCCTCAATGAACCCCTGCATCCATTCGATTCAATCGTCTCCCACCAGGCCCATTACTTTCTTCAAGAATTTCGCTCCCATTGCAGCCTTCTTACGACACACAAAACTTCTTGCCAGCTCGAGAAATAGTGATGAAAGGTTGCCAATTGACTAAATCCCCTGCATCATTGATTCAGTGATGGTCCTCCGGAAGAGGCATACCAATCCCATATCGGGTCGTGGCAATAATCTCATCTAACCTTCCAAGATACTGCCTCCTCATGAAGGCTTTCACTAGCAATTTGATAGTTTCCTTTTCTCCACCCAAATTCATTAGTGAAGCAACAAACATGGAAGCCGAATTTGAGTTCACCCTATATCAATTTGAGGTGGACATGAACTCATCCCCGAGCACCCACTCAATTGCATGTAGCAAAATTTTGCTTTTGGTATTGAAAACCCTATGCATTCTTATACCAAAGCTAATTACAAAGTGATGGAAAATCCTTGGTTTGATCTTTTAATGCCATCTCCAATATACTTGTCTCGATCATTAATGATCTCTGCCTCTTCCGTCTTGCCATGCCACTCTATTTGCACGAACGATGAGTTCATCAACAATCATTTAATTGCTTGGATCAAATGGTATCTTGAGCAATGATGAGTTCACAACATCTCAATATAATTCCTCCGACCTGCCAATTTCTAAGTTGGCCAAAGTATCCTCTTCAACATTCGCTTCCCTAAAAATATGATTTATGGTGAAACCTTCGAGTTTGTCCAAGTTCTCTGTTGCTTCTTCAAGTACTGCTTTTAATTTTTAACTATGTATCTCATTCTTCCTTATGGCATTTACTATAATGTGTGTCCCCTTCAATGGCCACCTTTCTCAGTCTTAGCTTCAAACAAAGTTCCAACCCCAAAGTTCCAACCCCAAATTAATCTCTTAGAGGCCTCTTCAATTACATTCCTGCTCCACTCCCTAATGATGCATCTTGCCCCTCGGATTTCTCTTAGATGCCCCATTGAAGTTCATCTTATGCTCTTATACCATCGTTTTGTTGGTGGCTCCCATTTTGCTTCCTTCCTCTTCTTTCGGGCCTCATCACCCCCAACCCTATTAACGGGGGTAGATTTTATTTATTTTTAATTATATATGTTTTAAAATATTATTCTAGCATTGTAAGCAATCTAATTTGGTTCCATTTATTTTGTTTGAGTAGTTTTTAAAATATTTTATTTGATAATATTATAGGCTAGAGTGATACTTTTACTTGTTTATTTAAAATCTTTAGAATTAGCATTTAAATGACCTCATATTTTTGAGGGATTAAACTTAAGGGCTTTGTAAATTTTTGTTTGGAATTTTTAAATTTTTACATTAAATTTTTTATTTAAAGGGCGTCTTTATTTGTTGTATTTTACTAATTTAATATGTATAATTAAGAAAACTTGATAAAAATATTATAGTTGTATTTCTCTTAAAATAAAATATTTCATTTAAAATTCTTATGTTTATTGATCTTGATAAATTAAACTTTTTTTGACAATCTATATTTTTAGAAAGCGAGGCAAGCTTGACAAGAGACTAGATTTTGACAAAACCATTTGTTGTGTAATAATTTTAAAAAGTTTTAAAAATTTCTCTATTGATTAATTTTCAATGCATCATTATAAGGTTTCCATTGGTGGATGTTGCAATTAGTTAGTGACCATGTCTTCTTGATTCTTTCCCTAACAATGGGTGAAGTAAATTTCATGAAAATTCCTCTATTGAGGAATTCTCCTTATATCACCTTAAGCATTATTGACTAATTCTCCTTACATCACCTAAGCATTAGCTTTGATGATAATTTTGGACTCTTTGCATCCCCACAATTTATTGCTAAATTGGGAACCACCCAAGTTTTGTACAACAGTTCTAAAAATCTATAGTCAATGCTTTGAATCTAGATTAGTTTAGTTAAGTGAGTTAATTTGGTCACTTCTTCTCATAAAAGCTAACTCCTAGGCTAAAGTAACTTTTCAGGCTCATTCTTGCAAATGAACACTTATTTAGAGTGCTTATTTACAAGCTAATTATTTATAGAGTGATTGAACTCACAAAATAAAGAGGGAGTGGTGACTTGTTTGTTAAATCATAATGGAATATTAGTTCAAAATAAACAAGTGGTGATACAGGCAGTTATGGTTGAACTCATGTCATTAGTTTGATTATGGTTGAACTTGTTTAGCAAACATATTATAAAAGATTGTGATTTTTTTTAAATACTATTTTTTCTTAGTGTTTTATTGTGTTGTAGAGGCTTATGTTGTTTCCCTTGAGTCTTAGTGGAGTTGTAGCAAGTTTTTGAGAAGTGCGAGAGCATTTAGAACTTGTATGATCTATGGGCATTTCTCTTTTGTGCGAAAAAAGTCCATGCAAGTTTTTCTTAAGGCAATAAGCTACTATAATAGCTTGTGAGATAGTGGCTTGAGAAGGAGCATACTTTAAACTTTCCATAAACATTCATCTTTCTTTCAATCTCCACCTAGTCCTATTTTAGAACAAGTATAGGTTTATATGATTTGGAGAGGACATTGATGTTTAGAAAGACCTTGAGACTTGTCTGATTTTGAATCTCAAAGAAAAGGAAGGATAACCTAGGGTTAAATCCTAGTGTTAAAATATGTGTTCACAAAATGTGTTGAAATAATTTGCTTACTTAAAACCCCAAGATGACAATTATATCAGGTATTTTGATTTTCATCTAATTGAAGTAATAAACATTATGCACAATCAAATCGAGGACATAATTTTGACTCGGTTCTACAAAAAAAACCCACCATTAATTCACACCCACATTTTGCTCCAATGACCCACTCCAAGGCAATGTAGGTTGCCCAATTAGTGGAGCCTAGATCCCAACATTTGTTAAACCTTTGGGTGCCTACCATAAAAAGAAGGCCAAGGAACATAACATAGTTGAAAGTGATAAGTTTAGGAGAATGAGACAAATGGATATGCATTGTTCTCATGCATTGGTAGCCTTGGTGGGCTTTGACATCTTGGGTGCTTAGTTAGTAGATGGCCTCTTTACATATTCTACTCCTTTGGTAGTCTCCCAGACCTCCCTCTCATAGCCTTAACACACCTCTCCAATGACAATTACACATTCAAATGGAGACTTATCCAACCCTTCAACAAGTGTGATGACAAACTTTCAAAAGATATTTAGAACCCTAAATCTCGCCATTCTGAGTAGCTTTGTAGAAGGTAAGGTGGTTTCGTTCAAGCTCCTAGATGATATTATTGAGGTTATTTTTTATTGCAAAGCAAAAACTATAGACTTATCTAGCCCTTCAATAGAGTGCAATGGTAGACTTTCCAAAGATGTTTAGAACCCTAAATCTTTTGACCTTCTGAGTAGCTTTGTAGAAGGTAAGGTGGTTTCATTCAAGCTCCTAGATGATATTATTGAGGTTATTTCCGATTGCAAAGAAAAAAATATCATCTTCTTTCTCAAATGGGTGCCATCTAAATAGGGTCTTTTAAATAGACTCATACTAATTGGGAAGAACAAGGCTAGACTATAGAATCATTTAGGGGGCTGGGTAGGGGGTATTTATTCCATAACTTTTTTGACCTGGATCATGCCTATGATGCTCTCCAATATGGCTTGTGGATTATTTGTGGTAAACACACTGTCCAAGCATGAGACCTTGACTTTCACCTTGAAGGAATCTCCAAATTGAAATATCCTATAAGAGTTGAACTTCCATTCTTGAACCTAGCATGCATGACAACTTCTTGGGTGATTAAGGTTCTTTGGTGCAGATAAAATTTTGACAAGTGGGCTAGCCTACATGTTCATCTGCATCAAGATGTACCTTACCCAACCACTTTCAGATATTTAATTAAACTAGTTGGCCATGGTTTTGAATTTGACTAGCGAATTAAAGCTACTTTAATAAATTGAATGCTTGTTTTTATTGTTGCTAGGAGGGACACCTTGATTGAGATTGTCTTGTCCACATATAGTGTGTACCTCCATTGTCTTCAAGTGGCTCACACCTTGCCAACTCTGCCTCTACTAAAGGCCCTTTGCAAACCCCTATTACTCTTCAGCTCGCTCTGCCAAATCCTAATAAATATATCTCCACCCTAATACCATCCTCCCCCATTCTAACCCCCTTCCTCATACCAAATCCCCTCAAGCCAAGACCTATCTTACAAAGATGTAGCTTTAGAGGACAAGAGAAATGCATCTAAAAGGCATCAAGGAAATACTCCTCCCCTCAACACCAACCAATTTGGTTTGGATCCTCCTCAACTAGTTAGCCCCCTTGTGGGCATGGTCTCAATCTTCTTCCCCAGAGAGGCCTAGCTAGGGTGGTACCCTGGAACACTAAGCTTGCTCAACAAAGAACCAATTCAATGCTCTTCTAATAGATGAGGAAAATATTCCCGACTCTTCTCAATAATAGAGGAACAACCAACTTATGGGGATTCTATATCTTCTCATTCATCTACAAGCATTCCCATGATCACATTCACATATGACAAAATACTAGATAATAATTATCATGAACCCTTATACATTATGGTCTTGTTAATGACAAGTATTCTAAAGAGACTTTGATTGATCCCATGTGCTCCTTCAACATCAGCATTGAAGTACCTCTATAGTAATTTAAGCCCATCCAGAATCATATCCAAAGTTAGGCATAACTCTAAAGTATTACAATGGGACATTGTTGGAAACATTTGGAAGCATTATTGAATCCATTAAAATTGGTCCTAAGGCCATGGAAGTCCTCCTTCATGTTATACCTATTTCTAATCACTTTCACATCCTTCTAGAAGGACCATGGTTACAAGCATAAAAAGTTATCCCATTGGTCATACACAAATGCCTTAAGTTTCTTAACAAAGATATAATAATTACAATATCCCAATGCAACTTTAAACCAATTTGCATTGAGGCTAATTTTGTTGTGGATCATTTCATTCATAAACCTGTAATGCCCACCCTAGTTTGTGCCTTGTGTGCTTTTTGATTCATGTGTTATATGTTGTTATGAGTGTTTATCAGTGTATTATGTGATTATTATGCTTTGATGCATTGCATTGAACTTGCCGATGAGGTTTATGGTGCCATCGATGGGTTCTGAGGGTGTATTCTGCATGACCATCGAGGTGTTTCCGATGGGGTTGTGCTTTGTTATTTGGTTCCAACGATGTATTATGGGATGCATACGTTGTGATTGTGCATGTTAGATTATTCCAGTGCTTCAGCTTCACTGTTTTCACTATACTTGTTATAGTTGTGATTGTTGTATTATTCCCGCATTGTGAAATATTTCTGTTTATGCATCATGTTCCTGGATCATGCTAGACATAGATGATTATAGTGGATGTGATTATTTTATATCATGTGTGATTATACCACATTGGAGTGGATTATGTTGCTTTGACTATTATATGTGGAGTAGGTACGCCTGATGGTTGACTTGAGTGTGCAGGTAATTACAAGTGTTAACTAATGTGGGAAATATGGAGAAGGTTGACATGGGACACTAATCCATCTCACCCTTATCCTTGTGTTGTGAAAACCTGTAATGTGTGCTTTAAGTCAATTGCGTGTATTTCCTTACCATTTTGCACCTTATTTTAAATGATCTCGAAAAACATGTTTTCTGTGCTTTCAGATTATTTTATTGATTAATTATCTTAGAGAAAATATCTATTGCATTATATTATGCTAGAGGAATAAATATAAATGATTTCGAATTATTTTTTAAATTTAATATTTTTCCGTCAAAAAAGGTCGAATTGCATTAAATTGGAAAACATAATTCCTGATATGGCGTGTTTAGATTTTTTGGAATTAGATTGAGTTAAAAAGCAATTATCTATTTAAAATAGTTGCAATAAGTTCATTAGATATTTGGAAGTTGAAATATTGTTAAATCAATTTTAATGTTCCTAGGTATTTTATTTTATTATTTAGGTTAGTAAAATTAAATGAATTAGATATATTTTTAAATGGTGTGTTAAATGAATATATTTTATTTCATTATTGATAAAAAAATATTATAAGTGAATTTTATATTCTATTTTCAATTAGGGCTTTTGGGTGTTAAAAGGGAAAAATGAGTTATTTTAACTCATTCTTTTTCCTCTCCATTTGCTCTTTTCTCAAACCCTCTCTTGTTAGAAAGAAGGATTTTCTCCATGAATGAAAGAAAGGTTGGATTGTTTGGATTGCTTGGTTGAAGTGGAGTGGATTTGAATTGTGGATGCTTGTGTGTGATCAAAGATTGCTTTCAAAACCCTCTTCTCCTCCTTGGATTGCTTGTAGGAAAGGTATGATTCTTGAATCTTTCCTTTGTTTTAAATTTGTATGCTTTCTTCATTGCCATGCCACATTCAGTGGATTGCTATAGTGTCTTGATTAGGCAAGGAAAACGTAGATATGAATGTATGGTTGTTTTATGTAATTTTGCTTTATGTTCTTGGTTGGAAACATGCAAAAACAAATAGGGTTATGACAAATTTTACCTAGGATTACCAACCTTGTTTTTATTGCATATTTGAAATGTTGTGTATTTATGCTACAATGGGTAGTTGTCAAATTTTCATTTGAGTTTGAAACACAAGAGTTAGAAAATGGCTCAAGGTTAGCCAAGCTTGCAACAAAGGTGAATTCGGGTTTTTTTTTTGATGGGTAAAAGGTCGTAGCTAGAAATTTATTTTATTCGTAGAAATTTTCTAAAGTACAACTCTGTTCAGTTCAGGCACTGGTAGGAAAGAATAGAGTAAAGAAAACCTCCTATCTTGCCCGGGACTTATAAAGTCTAGTACATAGTTTAATTTGCAAATCTTATTTCCTATATACATGATAGTGACCTATGAGGATGATTCCTCATTACAAAATTAAGGATTTACAATTGCAGACCCTGCTCTTATCATGAGCCAATTTTCTGTTTCATTTCTTCCTATTTCCTCATTTGGTCCTTAGTCCCAAGGGTCACCTTTTGTAAATGGAAGAATGCTTTCTCGTCCTGTGCATTACATTGCTCCTGCATGCTCCTGGAAAAACACAATGGCACCTTTCCCAAACTACCTTCCTTGTTAGCCATAAAAATAGAAATTTCTCATCTTCCTGCAACAATCTTGTTAGAGCTCTTTTATGACAGTTGAAACAGAGTACAGAGTAATTGCAATTTCTCCTATCATATCATCAGAACAATGTTGTCAACATATTTCTTTCTTTTCAGATTAGTATCAAAGCAAAAAGGATGAAAGTATAACTAAATAACCTCTTTCTTAAATTTTTCATATATATATATATAATTTAAATATGTATAAATATGAGTAAAAGCAGGTTTTTTTTCCAAATGTGTCTCTTAGTGAGATTGTATCTACTAGTTCTATTAGCTGACATAGGCTTATTTTTTAAACAAAGCCAAAGATACAAACCATTTCCTAACAGAGCAGACCAATTATTAGGCATTATTGATCTAACATAAAAGAAGGTAAGCCCAAAAGGTACCATAATCCCATTATTGCCGCGGGAGTGCTCTGACATCTCCCACCTGATCTCACTTCAAGGCCGTGCATGTAAACTCATTATTTTACCACACGCCTTTATGAAACAGATCTTATTCTTGCCCGAACGATCTCCACATCATTTAAGTATATTAAAAAAATCAACTCGAGATCCCCAGCGACTGAGTAGTTCTTGCGTGATGTGGCACGAGGTTATCCCATTTCCTTTTAAAGACAGGTCAAGCCCGTGCAAAGAGGAGTAACCCCATACGAATTATGAGTGTGAAAAATGCCTAAGAGAGCTAGAAGCCGAGACAATATATATATATATATATATATATATATATATATATATATATATATATATATATATAGCAAATAGAATATATCAGTGGCACGTTCGGGGCATGATGGCAGTGGTGTCATTGCGTACAATGCGCACAAGAAAACATGATTGATAAACATCACTCAACATAAGGCTAAGAGTTGTTAGAAGACAATCGAGAAAGTTTTGTTGTTATATGGAGTCTAATCAGACTCGGAGGTTAAATTTTCCCCACTTTTATTAGCGCGGTTTCCCCCCAAATTCCTACGGGGTCAAGGGGCAGTGCCCCTTGCGGGGATTTGGGGGCAGCGCCCCCAAGACGGGGTCAAGGGGCAACCATATGCTTTAGCTATAGGCAGTTTAATGTATGCCATGGTATGCACGAGACCGGATATTGCACATGTTGTAGGAGTCGTTAGCAGGTATATGAGTCATCCTGGATTAGAGCATTGGAATGCAGTAAAATGGATTCTCAGGTATTTGAGAGGTACATCCAATAAACACTTATGTTTTGGGGGCTCTAATACTGATTTAGCAGGCTATGTAGACTCAGATTTGGCAGGAGATATTGATACCAGGCGGAGTACTACAGGTTATGTCTTTACTGTAGGTGGAACAACAGTGAGTTGGATTTCCAGGTTGCAAAAGGTGGTTGCTTTATCCACCACAGTTGCAGAATATGTAGCTGCAACAGAGGCAAGCAAGGAGATGATATGGCTGCAATCTTTCATGAAAAAATTGGGCACACAACAGGTTAACAGTTATTTGTTTATGGATAGCTAGAGTGCCATACATCTTGCAAAGAATTCTGCCTTGCATTCAAAGACCAAACATATACAGTTGAGGTATCACTTCATTCGGTCGGTGTTGGATGATGGACAGTTACAACTGGCAAAGATACATACAGATGACAATCCAGCAGATATGTTTACAAAGGCAGTGACAAGGGAGAAGCTGAGCTCCTCTTCAGCTTCGGTTGGTCTTCTCGACTGAAAATAACAAAAATAGAACAACAGAGTCCAGGGTGCTTATTTCCAGTGGGAGCTACAGGGTCAGTGGTGTTATGATCAGTCTCTAAGTGGGAGATGATATGGTGTGGAGTTTGATCAGTCTCCAAGTGGGAGATTGTTGTTATATGGAGCCTAATCAGACTCGGAGGTTAAATTTTCCCCACTTTTATTAGCGCGGTTTCCCCCCAAATTCCTACGGGGTCAAGGGGTAGTGCCCCTTGCGGGGGTTTGGGGGCAACGCCCCCAAGACAGAGTCAAAGGGTAGCGCCCCTGGTGCGTTCCCTGTCACAATACAGGGCGGGGTCGAGGGGCAGCGCCCCCTTGGGGGCTCGGGGGCAACGCCCCTGAAACCTCACATGTTTTTTATTATTTTATAAAGGCACCAGGAGTTATTTTTCATTGACTGACATAAGAAAACCCTATTTTTGTAACCGACAAAAAAAAGTTTGATAAAAGGTAGCTAAGGGTTAGGGTTTTGGTATTGTATTGTAGCATTTTGCAGCGGTATTGAGTTGCAGGGATTGCTGATTGTAATCGGTTTGATTTACTGGATAATAATATTGGACTCTCTGTTTGGTGGATGTAGCCCGAGTTTGGGTGAACCACGTTAAAACTTGTCTCTCACTGTTATTATTTCTGTGTATTTCCATTCCTCTGTTTAATCTTTATTTGCATTTAATTGATATCTTCTTCCGGCTAACCCTAACAAGTTCCTAGATTTTTAAAGGAGAAAAAACTATCTTTTTCCTCTCCCATCCTTTCCGATGCCTTCTAGATTCATAGTTATCTTTTTAGAAGAAGCCATCAGTTGTGGGGGAATGGAGACTCCAGTGAGATTGATCAGCTCTAAACGCCAGATGGCTTTTCTCGGTCCTGTGACATCGCTACGTCTTCAGCGCATGCTATGCCAGTTAGATGAACTTGTGGTTGGAGCCACCAGGATGATTGTTGGAAGGAAATTCATGGAGGAGGCTGAGAAGTATCGCGTTGACACAGACATCACCTCTAGAGTGCTAGCGATGTTACTAGAATTGGAGGTTGACAAGGTGCAGACAGAGCAAATTATGAGTGGTCTCTTTTATCCTGAGCATTTGGGAGATTTGAGGGTAACCCTAGAAGCCATGAGTGTGGGCATTGGATTGCCAATGGGTAGTTGTCAAATTTTCATTTGAGTTTGAAATATGAGTTAGAAAATGGCTCAAGGTAGCCAAGCTTGCAACAATGGTGAATTTGGGTTTTTATGGTTCTTCCATACAAATAGAAAAAAATGAAATTCCAATTTTAAACCTTTCTTTTATTAATTTTAATGTGGGATGAGTATTCTCCCATGGAAAATGATGTCTTGCATCTTTTGAGAATATGTTGTATTTTTGTCAAAATTGTGATTTTGTCACCTCGTAAACCGTGCCATGCCCAATTGGTCAAATTGGTGCTATGGTGTTTAGGAAGAAGTCTAGGGGTAGGAAAGGAGTGGCTTCTATTGTGCACCACTACCCAAAGAGGTCATTGGAATTAAGTGAATGGAAGTTTTAATCAAGAATAACATTTAAACATATTGGGTAATAAAATTTAATAATGAGATATCTACACCAAACTGCATGTTCTGGTGAAGTGTCCATCTTGCTTGGGTTTGGGTGTAAAGAGTAATCTTTAGTGTATTGTCTAGTTGCTATGAGGAGGTTATGTCCTCATGTTCTGCCATGAGGTGAGTATTGCCCTCGTTTGACACTCCTTGTCCGAACTACGTAGGTCTCTCTTCCTTCTTTCATCGTCGGAGTTTGACTCGACATGTGATGTTTACCATGTGATTGCATGTACATTGTGATGCTTGATTCATGATTGTATGTGTCTATGATGGACTATGATTGATGCCTCGATTGGTGTGCATTGAAGGTGTGATTATTTCCCTTATGTTTGAATATTGTGATGCCATTCTATTATGCTTTGGCAAGTGTGCCATAATGCAATTGGATGGTAGTTGTACAATGTGTTGTTTTTATGCATTGTATTAGTAGTTGTGTGCATTGAATGACGTGTATGCCATATGTTGCTATGTATACCCTGGCTTGAGTGAGATGATGCTAGCGAGTTTGCCATAATCACCTTCTCCATAGCTCGGGGGTTTCCTAGAATTGTGTAGACAACTATTGCGCTTGACGATGGCAATATGGTTGGGAGGCGAGCAACATTTCTCCATTGGTCCTTCATTATGATCTTCAGGTGTTGGACGATTCCTTTATCTTCTTGCAGGTTGATTATGCCATGCTTCATCTATTGTTGCACCTTAGAGAGCGTGTTGGTTTTTGGACGGTTTATGCACTTGTTATTATCATTATTGATTATTATAACCTTTCTAATGTAGGTCTTTTGAGACCCTTGTAATAAGATGTAATTAATGCTATGAGTTGATTTATGATGTTGGATATGATTCATCTATGTTTGGGATGAAGCCCTTCAAATATTGTAATTATTGGATATCGTCTTGTATTTTTCCACGCCTTGGTTTGTGAGGACGTTGGCATGTTTTGATAGATTTTACTACTAGAATCTAGCTATGTTAGCTTGTCTAGACTCAATTATTTGATGTTTATGGATATGTTTATGTTGGATCGTATTCATCCCACATAGGTGGTGAGGATCCTATCTTTGCTTTTGATGTGTGTCGACGTTGGTGTCGAACACGCGTAGCCTTTTGGATCGCTTTTGTCTTGTTTTGCCTGTTCAACCTTTTTGTGAATTTTGTTGTCATAAAGTGCTCATTTGACCACCTGAGTGTATCCATGGTGTCATTTCCATGATGTGATATGGACTCTTGGATTATTTCCTCTTTTACTTTGGGAAGTGTGCCTTTGCACGAATTTGACTAGTGACCATTCCAGTTGGTTGAGAAATCGTACCTCCTAGTTGGACCATCCCATGGGTGAGAGTTACCTTTGTGTTTAACATGTCTTGTGTAGTCATGGAATGGATTGAGGTGGATGTCACCCTCATCCTACTCCATGTGCTCATGAGGGAGCAAAGTTGTGGATGTGTATCTGATCCTCGTCATGGAGTGAGCTCCACCTCTCGCTTGGTCATCATGGTGAGTTATCACATGATGGGTGAAATCTTCCACTTGTACCACCTTGCTTAGTGCAATGGTGATGTTGTTTTAGGGGTTTTTGTGCTTGTTGCAACACCTTGTGTGTGTGTGAGTGCAATGTGACATGTAAATGTCGCACTTACAAATGTGAAAAATTTGTTGGTTTGGTGTTTGTTCGGCTAATGCTTTGGGTGAAAAACCTGGGGTATTACATCTGGTATCAGAGCTCATGTTGCAGTATTGGAAGCTTTGGGGTGTGTTTTGCTCGGCTTGTTCAAGCATGTGTGGGGTTCTTGTGTGTTTACGTGCTGTGAGTAGCATGTGCTTTCTTTTGATATGTCTTCCTTGTATGAGTGTGTTTGAGTGACCTTTGTAGGGTCGTTGATATAGGAGCATCCCTGGTTCAAGAGCAATCTTGCATCAACCAAAAACATTTGCAATTGAGTTTGTTTCTTTTCATTGTCCAGTTCAGTACAGTTAGTTCAATCAGTAGCAATTTCTATATTTTTGTCCGCATTCTACTGTAGTTGCATTTCAGACCTTGCAGAGCTGGACTTAGCATCTAGACACATTCATGTACATCATATCCAAATTTTAGATCATTTGGATCAGGTACCGATAAGATATCGCTATCAGAAGATCGACTATTTTCTCAAACAGAGCTTCCTAATAGTCCCAGAGAATCAGCTAAAAGGAGAAGACTTGCAGAGGATTTCACAACTTGCGTAGCTAAATGACACATCATTCACTATTGTTTGGTTCGTGGCCGACCTTCCCTAAGATCTGCATGCAATTCTATTCATTCATGAAGGAGTTCTAATCAATTAGGTCTGACCTATCTGTGTACACACATTACAACTCTTCATTGGAGTTTGTGATCTTCCTTGGTCGACATGGAGGAATCTTATTTTTTGGAGATGATATAAATTGATGTAATAGATGCCTAGGAAAGTAGTCATCAATAGTTCGAATAATTTTCAAATTTGATAGTTTGAATTTTCTTGCGAAGGAGCTTTAAAGCCATATCTTGTGCATACTCTGAAATTCTGTAATCAGGCTTGTGAGCCCTAATTGTAAGCCCGCATGTTGCCGGCCAATTTGTATTTGAATTCTATGATATACTGAATGACTGAATCTGCATTTGCTTTATATCTTTGAGTTGTTTCCATTGTGTTTACCCTAGTTGCACAACCTAGACAGTTCACTTTGTGGACCCTCCTAACCGTGACTGCACCAAGTGGTATCAGAGTGAAAGTTCAAATTTTTGGGAGTGAATTGAGCGAAGTTGGCGAAGGAATTCTGTAAGATCTTGTTGTGAACAAATTGTCGAAGCCGAGGTAGGTTACTTGTGTTGCAACTGATCATCGATTGTGAGGCAGTTGTCACCTTGTAGCCTGATCACCGAATTTGAGGTAGTCACACTTGATCTGAGGAAGAATGCCACCGAGGAGAATCCCTATTGTTGGAACAATGGCTGGAAGAATGGATGAGATGATGGAGATGATGAAAACCATGTGAGTTCTCTTGGATGTTGTTGAAGAAGATAGGTGAAGAGGACTTACACCTAGACCTAATGTTGAAAGTGATGATGATGAGGAATTTCAATCGGATGATCAAAATGGCAAGACCCTAGGAGAAGAAGAAGAAGAAGAATCAGATCAAGTCAAGATGTTGCAAGCTATTTCAAAGATTGGAAAGAGACCTAGAGTGGATGTACCAAACTATACTGGCAATCTGAACCTTGAGAAGCTGATTGATTGGATAAATGACATGGAAGAATACTTTGAGTATGAAGAAATTGAAGATCTAGAGAAGGTGAAGTTTGTAAAGACAAAGTTGAAGGGACATGCTTCTATATGGTGGAAAGAAGTTCAATTGGATAGAAATAGAAGAGGAAAGGAAAAGATTACAAAGTGGGACAAGATGGTGACAAAATTGAAGAATCAATTTATACATGCTGACTATGAGTTGGAACTGTTGAAGATATTGCAAAACTTGAGACAAAAAGAGAAATCTATGAAGGAGTATACTGAAGAATTGCATAAGATGATCATAAGAACATGACATAGTGAAGCAAGCGAGGAGAAAGTGGCTAGATACATCAATGGACTGAGATTGGACATTCAAGAAGAACTAAGTTTGGTGAGGATGATATCTTTAGAGGAAGCATATTAGTTTGCCCTGAAAGTTGAAGAGAAGTTGAACAAGAGGCATGATAAAAAATAGAGAGGCAGAAGAGGTAAATTTCAGAGAGGTAGAACATTTTCTAGAGGAGAAAGATCATATGCGGAGCAGAACAGACAAGAGAACACATTCAAGAAGCAGGACAGAGATAACAATGCATACCAGAAAGATGATAGAGCTTTCTACCGCAGAGGAAACCCAAGCCCATACTGAAGTGAAGGATACAAAAGAGAAGGAAGAGGACCTGATAGGAGAACATTCAGAGGAACCTATTTCAAGTGTGGAGGTGAAGGACATAGAGTATTTGAATGTAATCAAGGGAGTACAAGCAAGAGAACAGAGAACAGTGGAAGAGCAGCCTATGTGGAAGAAGAACCTGTCGGATCACCTAGTTCAGTTGGCAAACCTGAAAAGGGAGAATCACTTGTCATGAGGAGAGTACTATTTCAAATAGAGACAAATGAGGAACCACCGCAGAGGAAAAACTTGTTCAGAACCAGATGCAAATCAAGAGGTAAATGTTGTAAAGTTGTTATGATAGTGGTAGTTCTGATAACCTAGTTTCAGAGGAGATGGTGAATAAGCTAAAGTTGGAAAGATTGAAACAGCCTAAGCCCTATCAGATAGCATGTATTCAAGATGATCATAAGGTATTGGTGAGTGAACAATGTTTGATGAAATTTCATATTAGATCTTATCATGATGAAGTACTGTGTGATATTATGCCTATAGATGTATGCCATATCTTGTTGAGTAGACCTTGGCAGTATGATAGGAAAGCTATACATGATGGAAGAAAGAATACATATACTATAACATCAAATGGAAAGAGAATTACTTTGATCCCTTTGGAAGATGATCCTAAGAGTGAAGTATGTGGGAATGCTAGAATCTATTTGGTAGATGGAAGAAAATTTATGGATAGTTTGAGACATGAGAACATGTGTTATGCTTTGATTCCTAAGAAACGTAAAACCTTGAAGATAGAAATTGAAGAATCACCACCAGAGGAGATAATTGAGTTGCTGATAGAGTATGAAGACATCATATTAGATAATGTACCTGAGGGATTGCCACCAATCAGGAGTATCAATCATCACATGGACCTTATACCTGGAGCAAGTTTGCCTAACAAAGTAGCACATAGAATGACATCGGAAGAGAATGAAGAATTGAATAGACAGATACATGAGTTGTTGAGGAAAGGTTTGATCAGAGAAAGTTTGAGTCCTTGTGTAGTACCTACAGTGTTAGCACCAAAGAAGGATGGAGAGTGGAGAATGTGTACGGACTCTAAAGCAATCAACAAGATCATAGTTAAGTATAGATTTCCTTTACCTAGGATGGATTATATCATGGATTGTTTGAGTGGATCAAAATATTTCACAAAGATAGACTTGAAGAGTGACTATCATCAGATCAGAATCAGAGAATGAGATGAACAGAAGACTACTTTTAAGACAAATGAAGGATTGTATGAGTGGTTAGTGATGCCTTTTGGATTAACAAATGCACTGAGTACTTTCATGAGATTGATGAATGAAGTTTTGAAGAAATTCTTGGGTAAGTTTGTTATTGTATATTCGGATGACATTCTAATTTTTAGTAAGACAAAAGAAGAACATTTGTGGCACTTGAGACAAGTATTGCAGAGACTGAGAGAAGAGAAATTATTGATAAACATCAAGAAGTGTAGTTTCATGAAGGAAGAATTGGTATACTTGGGATTTTTAATTTCTTCGGAAGGATTGAAGATGGACCCTGAGAAAGTGAGAGCAATTGTTGAATGGCCTACACCGGAGAGCATTGGAGAAGTTAGATCATTTCATGGATTGGCTAGTTTCTACCAGAAGTTCATCCAAAATTTCAATTCAGTATGTAACCCTATGATAGAGACAATGAGAGGTGTCAGAAAAGATTTCAAGTGGACACTAGGAGCAGATAAAAGTTTTGAATTGTTGAAGCAGAAAGTTACAAAACAACCTATGTTGGCATTACTAGATTTCAATAAGGTATTTAAAATAGACTGCATGATGCAAGTGGAAATGCAATAGGAGCAATATTGAGTCAAGAAGGTAGACCTGTAACATATTTTAGTGAGAAGTTGAATGATGCAAGGAGAAGATATTCAGTTTATGATCAGGAGTTCAATGCCATATTTCAAGCCTTGAAGAAGTGGAGACATTATTTTTTGCCTAAGGAGTTTGTGTTGTATACAGATCATCAAGCTTTACAATATCTGAATAGTCAATGAAAGCTAAATTAGAGACATATGAGATGGGTAGAGTTCATGCATAGTTATACGTTTGCGTTGAAGCATAGGAGCGGAAAATCAAACAAAGTTGCAGATGCATTGAGTTGGAGAAGGAACTTGCTGACAGAGATGGGAGTTGAAGTGTTGGGATTTGAGGAGTTGAAGAACATGTATGAAGAAGACCTTGATTTTGCAGAACCTTGGAAAGCATGTAAGGAACCTGTTGTGACAGATAGGAGTAAGTGGTTGGACTATTTCATTCAGGGACATATGTTGTTTAGAGGAAATCAGTTATGCATACCTAGAAGTTCCATGAGAGATAATCTGATCAAGGAGAAGCATAGTGGTGGATTGGTAGGACATTTTGGCATTGATAAGACAGTGGCTTTGGTAAATAAAAATTACTTTTGGCCTCAGATACATAAGGATGTTCAGAAATTTGTGCAGAGTTGTAGAGTTTGTCAAGTTGCAAAAGGAAGTAGTCAAAATACTGGATTGTATAAACCTTTGACAGTATCAGAGAGACCTTGGGAAGACATAAGCATGAATTTCATAATGGGATTGCTGAAGACACAAAGAGGACATGATTCAATATTTGTAGTGGTGGACAAATTTTCAAAGATGACACATTTCATACCTTGTAAGAAGACAATTGATGTAGTGCATGTAGCTGACCTATTTTTCAAGGAGATTGTGAGATTGCATGGATTACCTAAGAGTATAATTTCAGACAAAGATACAAGATTTCTTGGATATTCTTAGAAGACACCTTGGAAGAAGATGAAGACAAATTTGAAGTTCAGTTCAGCATTTCATCCACAGACTGATGGACAGAAAAAAGTAGTGAATATGAGTTTGGGAAACTTGTTGAGATGTTTGGTTGGAGAGAAGGCAGGAAACTGGGATTTGATTCTTTCACAAGCATAATTTGCATACAATAATTTAGTAAACAGGAGTACTAGAAGAACACCTTTTGAGATTGTTACCAGAGTAAACCCTAGAGGAGTTGCAGAATTGAGAGATATCGGTATGGAAGAAAAGAGAAGTGTAGAAGCAGAGGAATTTATAAGACACATGAAGACAGTGCATAATCAGGTTAAGAAATATTTGGAGGATATGAATAGTAAGTATAAGGAGCAGGCAGATGAGAAGAGGAGACATAAAGAATTTACAGTTGGAGATGAAGTGATGGTATACTTAAGAAAAGAAAGATTTCCAATTGGGACATATAACAAGTTGAAGATGAAAAAGTTTGGACCCTGTAGGATACTCAGAAAGTTTTATTCAAGAAATGCATATGAAGTAGAGTTACCAGAGACATTGGGTAGATCACCTATTTTCAACATTGCAGGCCTATATTAGTATCATGAAGCAAAGTTCAGTGACAACATTGAAGAAGACTTGAAGAAACAGTTACCACAACAAGAACCGGAACAAATTGAAGACATTTTAGATAGCTGAGTTGGACACATCACCAGAGGAAGACGATACAAAGAATATCTTGTGAAGTGGAAAGGCAGACTAGAAGAAGATTCATCATGGATTTCTCAGGCTGAGGCAAACCATCTTGGTTTTCTTCTAGCCCAAGCAAAGTGAGGGACTCACTTTTTCAATAACTCTAGATGTTTGATGCAAAAGCATCCCCGGTTTAAGAGTAATCTTGCATCAACCAAAAATATTTGCATTTCAGTTTGTTTCTTTTCATTTTCCAGTTCAGTATAGTCAGTTCAATCAGTAGCAATTTCTGTATTTTGGTCCGCATTCTACCAGGGATAACTTTAAGAACCCCCCTGGAGAAGGTGTATAAACCTGGCGAATCATGTATACTTCCCAAGAAAAATATTAATTTTATTGGCAATTTTTTTCATTTTTTCAGAAAAAAAAATCTTATTTGGTGAATCTTTTGTAATCGCTAGAGGTCTATGGAAAATCCTAGCGAATTGTAATTTTTTTAAAACTAATAAAATATTTTCATTGGCAATTAAAACCTATTTTCAAACTAATTAAATATTTTCGTTGGTGAATTAAAACCTATTTTCAAACCAGTAAATATTTCTGTGGGAGAATTAAACCTGTTTTCTAAATAAGAAAATATTTTTGTTGGCGATTAAAATCTAATCTCAAACTAGAAAATATATTTACATTGGCAAATTAAACCAATTTTCAAAGCAATAAAAAATCATTGGCGAATTTAAATATAGTTTCAAACCAATAAAAAATTAATTGGCGAAATAAACTGTTATGCCAATAAAAAATCATACAATCAGACATAGTTGAAGTTCCATTCCGGGCTGCAGTTCTGACACACCCATCTTTCTACATAAAGTCTCCGGAATAGAGACAAGTGTCAAGTAACAACAATTCTGAATCCTAATTAATGAAAAATTAATAGATAATTATTTAATTGAGCTGCATAAATTGCCTTCTAAAAATGTGCAATTGTGCTTTTCACGACATTCCTTATTTATTACAAAAGGACAGAGGTCACTTCCAGCGTGGATGTCATTAAATGGAAAATATTCTAATAGATTTTGGTTGTCAGATGATCACAAATCGATGGTATAAGTTCTATTTGAAACACCCAATTTCCCAAATTTGTAGTTGTACAGTCGAGGACTTACTCTTTGCAGTCTGTCATGCCACCACCTTGACCTTTGCATAAACCGTTGATCTAATAATATCTAACGGTTGCTAGTTGATTCTAGAGGATTTTGTTAGCAATGTGTAGCATTGGAGATCTACCTTCCAGAATTGAACTACAACCGTTCATCTTTCATTCTAGGGTTCATCAAATGGTTAATGATGGTATGATTGATTTGATTGAACGCACTTAACTGCATAGATTAGCCAATGCTCAATTAAGTTCATTAATGGCAAGTGAGTACTAAGTCGTGACAAACCACACAGATTAGCCAATACGAATTTCCACGATACAACAAAGGCAATTAAACGGAGTTGCTTGTTATTTATTACCCATTTATCACGGAAGTACATGTAATGTATATATGATAGTCTTTATCGTTTCAACCTTATATTGTATTACTAAGTTTTAGATAGGTCAAGAATCAATAGACTCTAAAAGTTCAAAGTAATGGCTTTCATTACAGCAGCTGTGCGAAAAAAGTAAGTTACCAAGTATTTATTTTGTGATCATTCATGATTTTGAATTTAACTGTGTGATAGAGTTCTTAGTTCACAGATGTAGAATAGTAATAAGATGATGGAAAATTTTATTTGTGTGTGGCTATGCAGGATGTTATTGCTTTGCATGTCCCAGAATGAAGAAATATGAGCATTCGTCAAGTGGAATAAATCGTGTCAAGAATCGACACTTTTAACATTTGCAAATGATGCATTCTATTCTGGGTGGTGGGTTGAATCTTCCACACATGCATGGATGTATGAGAAATTGGAAATTCGAATTGATGCATGGAATTGGTATTACAACTCAATTGCCAGTGACCTCGAGAAAATCAATTTAAGTCTCCTTTACTGGCCTTATTGTTACCCATGCCTAGTGGTTTCTTGTACATATAAAGCAAGGTTCTATAGTGAATCATTGACTGTCATTGTGAATGAGGACATAATTAAATTTGTAACGAACCCATTACCTGTTAATAGGATAATTATGGACTACAGTGAAATATTCATTACGCGTCGTCGGAAAGAGGAACCAAAAAGATTTTGGAGGATCAAAGCAAGGTTTGAAGGTCGAAGGATAGGAGTTTTGTTTGGAACTTTGAGGTCGGTTAGAGGTTCATGTACGATGTAATTCACCAATCTTTTTGAAGGGTGATGTTAAATTTTACTAAATAATATAGAAGTAATTATAGTTTGAAATTGACATGAGTTCAATGGCAAATTGCAATGTATACAGATCATAGATGTTTCAAAGATAATAATATAATATCTAAGTCCGACTATATAATAATAATAATTACATTATATGATTAACATCATATATTATATTATTATTAGATAATAATATAATATATGATAATAATTATTTAATATATGATATTACATATTATAATATATAGAATAATTATATTATATTATATATGATAATAATAATATAATAATAAATTATAATTATATTATATAAAATATGATATTATTATAAATTTATATATTGTTATCGATTTCATTTGGTGGCCTACAAAATACTTTTCCCAGGCATTAATTTTTAATTTATTAAATAGTTTTGACAAGTTATTAAATAGCTGTTGGTTGATCCCTACACGAGCCGAAGATTGACGCTACAAAAAATCTGGACAACGAATAAATGCATGTTAGTTGAAGCGTGTGTTCATAACGATCTTTCTTTAAATCTTGGAGGTCTCCAGTAGAACGGCACTCAGCTGGTTTGCTCAAAATATAGCATGGAGACTCCCATAAGGCTCTGCTGCAATAAGTGTTAGGTCATCTTTATGGGCCGTATTAGAGATGGCAAACTGATGAACATTTGTAACCAACAAAACCTATTCTTCCTTGAGGGAGCGAAGATGGTCCTCGGTAAAGACTTCTTGGTCTCCAAGGATAGATATAGGGTAAAGTCAGATATTTCCTCATGCTTTTTGGCTTCTTTGTTAGACCTAAGAGGGGCAAAGGTGGATGCACTGATGATTCTACGGGGGGTATTCACTCTAGATATTCTTTTGGAGGATGTAGATGTGTTGATTGATGCAGAATTGGGGGTCGGTATCCTGTGGCCGAGAGACCTGGAGAACATGTGGGAGGGACAGGAGGGGTAGCTAGGCAGCCATTCTTGCTAAACATGAATGAGCAACAACTGGGAAGGCACAGGTTTTGGGCACTTCGTGGGAGACACTTTCTTCGGTGGGCAATTGGAATGGACATAGATGAGACTCCGATATGGCTTGAATACTTTGTAGCCATTGTGAATGCGAGGGGATTCTACTCGTAGTGGCCGTAGGAGTGGTCGGGCTCCCAGGGCCACTTTTTTTTATGATTTATGTGTTGGGGTGGTAGGGTGGCAAGTTATCGAGGAGTCACTCAGTCAAGGGGCTAGGGATTTCTATGGTACTATGGTAGCCTTTCTGGTGTTGTGTGTTTTTGGAGCCTGGGCTTGCCGCTGAAGTAGTTTTTGTATTAATATAATTTCCCGAGTGTAAATATTTTTTTATTAATATAGTTACCCAAGTGTAAAGTGTAAATCTTTTTGTATTAATATAATTTCTACTTTTTTTATTAATATAATTTGGTCTCTATTCTAATGTTGCTTCTCATATGTTTGCTTTAATTCATATATGTTGACATGGATTTGGTCTCTGTTATGGTTAGAGGTATCTAATGTTGCTTGGCATTTGTTTACTTTTTGACTCTTGAGACAACTAAGAGAGCTATAATATATGTGAACTCTCAATCTTTTTGGATTTAATTTGATTTCAATTTGGTTGTTTTTAGATAGAATTAATCATGAAAGTTTATATGCAGAAGTAAAATTACACTTTCTATTGATAGTGTAGTTCGTCTACATGCATGACGCTTGATATATTTGCATAATTAGGTTTTGACGGCTATAGTTGCATTCTGGAAGAAAATGTCTGAAACACTAGACCGGCAACTTCAAGCCTCCGAAATAACACTTGAACCGTTAGATTTCAAATATCAATGGTTAACATTTCATACAAGAAACCCTCTGCGTAATCTTATGTTGACTTGCTACCTCTGGTTGCCGGTTGTCTAAGTTGAAACCTGAGCCATCAAAACCATGTTGTTTACCGGCCCCTGGGCCCTTATACCTAATCTTGTCTGTCATCGCTTGGTGGGGAAGGGGTTAACCTAGCAGGCTAGCAGGGTCCACTTTTTAACTGCTTTAGCAAATATTTTGAAGCAAGCTAGCAGCCCTAAGAGACTTAAAGGGTGAGCTATTAGCCTATTACAGATTTAATTAAGACACATGGCAAACTCCTCAGTGAGATGTTTTAATCTTAGCCATCCAATGTTGAAGAATTTAAGCAGACAGCGGATGGCTTAAGAAGTTAATATGCGAGCAGGTTGTCGGTCAGTTAAGTCATGACTTCATGTCCTAATATTCGTAAGTTGACCGACCCCTTAATCTAGGATTCTAGAGGTTACTTGATATCATCGGTTATAGGAAGGGCGAAATCTAATGGTCGTGCAAGGATGCATGAGGAATCTGTTAGGAGAGAATATTCACTGCGTGGCTACGACAGAATGACACATGTCAAAAAATCTAAGCTGGCATCCTATCCCACTAAAGATTTGATCCAACAGTTGTAGGAAGGGCGAAATCTAATGGTCGCACAAGGGCGCATGAGGAATCTGTCAGTAGAGAATATTCACTGCGTGACTGCAACAGAATGACACATGTCAAAAAATCTAAGCTGGAAAAAGACTTGATCCAACAGTTGCGCATCGTTGCAAGGAGAATCTCAGAGGATAGGATCTGTGCTGCGTGGTCGCAACATGGTGACACGTGGATTCTTTCTTGTTTGAGAAGTGAGGTGCGTGGCGTGGGGTAGGTAAGAGGTGGGCCATCACAGGTTGTTACGTTGCGAGGTGCTGCCACATATCCGACCCGTACATATTCCAAATGGCGATGAAGATTGTCAAATCTAGTCAGCCAATCAGGTCCGTGGATTTCAGAATGTAAGGAAAAGATCAATGGCCCAAATTCAATATTTCAAAAGAGAAAGATTTCGAAGTGCTTGCGGCATGTAGTTCATTAATACAAGAATTGTGCAGGAATTCTTGCAGCACGAAGTTCATTAATACAGAGAATTGTGTAGGAATTCAAGGATTAAGGTATTCTCAAGAGCACGACTACATTAAGAAGAAATCATCAGAACGAGTAGGAAAAAGTGATCTCAAGCTTCTACAAGCACAGAAAACTAGTAAGTTATCGTTCCTCTTCTGTGCCTGGTTTTTCCAATTGTAGGTTAATTCTGAAGCTTTTAGGGCTGTTGCCAACTATAAAAACCCTAAGCTACCTTCATAAAAGAAAAATGAGTCAGTCAGACCAGCATTCCACTTCAAAATGAAGCTTAGATGAGGATCTTATGATCCAACTCCCTGGTTCCACTACAACAATTTTGAAATGGCCCAGGCGGACCCCAAGATAAATTTCTTGACAACTGCTATAATTGTCAGGACGCCAAATTACCTGTCCTAGGTTGGATCCTCTTTGAGCATTGGCATAAGAGGATGAACTATAAGGCCCCTATCTGTCATGCCTGGAGATATGATTTAGCCAAGCTCATTTGTTCCAATGTTTTCCCCAACCCTGACTTAATTAGGTCAACAACATTAAGGTGTAATCCAGCCACTAGGACAGTAATAGCTGGAAACGGTTCAATATTGATCAAGCTTACCAAACAATACATTGCCACTGTATTCAACTTGGACCCTGCAGCCAACAAACAAATTGACCTCAAGGGTTTAAGGAAAAAATACCAGATTGTGAAACGACCTTACAAGGGAATATAACTTACCAAAGCACAGGCCAAGGGGTGTTGGTGGGAAATTGGTAAAGATTTCAGATGATGAGAAGGAGCCTTTTGATTGCAGTATGTTTAATGAATATTTTTTCAGAACCCATTACAGTATGTGTCAAGTATTAGGCAGAGATGCTTCAGATAGAATGTTTGTTTCTTTGATGATGATGGCTGTTGATATTCAGAACCTAGATGTCAAGGAACCATATGATTATGCCACTTTCATAGCTGACCATATGCATGATCAGATGACAAAGATCAAAAATAATTTGTTTAAACCTAATGTCCAAGTTGAATTTGCATGGTACTCCTTGTTGTGCCATATGTACTTATTTTCTTTATCAGGGAAGTGGTACCAGAATCTGCATGTCAAGGATTCAGATGCTCAAGGGAACAAGCTGCTAGTGCAAGTATGGACATGTATGCTAGATATGAACTGTGTCACAACAGATTATGTCATCTTTGAAGAATATTTTATGAGGAGAATCCTTGGATTTTTGGAGCCAGAGGGTGAAAGGTTGCATCCTGATGTATTGGATTTCTTACGACCTCTAGACATGACTCCCCACCTTGGAATTGATCACAATTGGGGTGATTGGTTCTATCATGAGCATACTACTTGCATAAGGGTCTATGGATGCCAGACTGTACCTCACATACTGCCCAAATATGTGCCAAAGAGGGTGGCATTTTTAGAAGTTATAAGGCAGTTAAATGATCCTGACAAGGAGCACTTTAGGAAAAGCAACAAAGGTTCATTCTTCCCTTCTTCCATCAAATTTTGTAATTTTTTGATCCTTGATAAGAGTGGGTTGGACCAAATTTATTTAGTTATGCAATGTTTTGGAATGTATTTGGAACAACCAAGGTATTTTGACCCTGAGGGCCTCATCAGCAAAACCAAAGTCAGCAAGGGAAGGCTCAAGTACTTTTATTTGATGTATTACGATGAGGACATTGCCAGGAATTGTTTTACAATGAATGATGTCCACCACTTGAGGATCAAGTGGGATACTATCATGGCTAGTGAGAAGATGAAGAAAAACATGAATCCTGCAAATCCGGGTGCATTTGCAAAAGTGAAAAACCCAATCAAGAGAATTGAGAAAATGCTGGATAATGCAGAACATTTGATTGCCTCTGCCTTACAGGAGAATAGGATATGCTTATGAGCCTGGCAGCTCAAGTGGAGAGTATGATGTAAAGAGGGAATCAGTTAGTCCCTCCCCAACCAAAAGGGCCAAGATTATTGATTTGGAGAACCCAGAGTAGATAGAGGTGGTTGACCTAGAGGGGGAGGAGGAACATGCACAAGAAACTGGCCCTCATTCACCTGATAGAATGAGACCTTATTCATCCCTAGAGAATAGGGCAGTGAGAGTAATGAGAAACCCTATTGTTGATATTGAAGATGTTAGGGTGATGGCCTGTGACGAGTTTATGGAGGATGATGAATTTGTCAACACTCCTAAATTTAAGAGCTATGTTTTGAAAGTGAGGAGTGAGGAATTTTAGAAGAAAATTGAATATGCCAAGGCTGGAGCAGACCCAAAGGAGTATGATGTTATTACTCAAGGGGTCCTAAAAGAAGTACAATAGTCTATAAGTGGAACTCCAGAGGAAGGGAGAGCATTGGCGGCAAAAAGTAATATTCTGCTTCTACCTCACTGGACTCTATTAGATGCCATTGCATTTGATACAATCACCAGAGATTATTCAGATGTGACAGGGGAATAGATTGAAAAAGCCCTGTCTAGTGTAGCCTTCAACCCTAAATTCAAAACATTGGCAATATGGGCTCTAGCTCCAAACAACAAAAAGAATAGGGTTCAATTAGGAGAGCTAATAGGGGATGTAATAATAAAAAGAGTATCTGATACCCCTGCTCCTCAAGCTACAAGCCTAAATGTACAGACTGTACATTTTGTAGAAGCAACTGCTAACAAATTGCAAAAGGATTACAATAAGTTGCAACTTGATTATTCTAAGGCAGTTGTAGAGATAAACATGTTGAAGCAGCAACAACTGCCAATATTGGGAGCCAGTACTTCAGCCCCTCCTCCAGTGATCCCAACTGCAAAATCTCTTCTAGTGGATATAGAGCCTCTCCTTACAGAGATTAGAGAGTTGAAGGAGGATAACAAGGTTAAATAGGTGGTCATCAACTTGATCAAGAACAGGGTGACAAATATTTTGACTAGAGTTGATGAAACTTGGAAATCCTACTCACAGTTGAAACCAGCCTATGCAAAGCATGAGTCTAACAAACAGAGACTATTGAGCTTAAAAGCAAAGTGGTTACATAGAACTGAATAAGTCAAAGAATTTCTGAGGTGTGCTAGGTATGATACCAATGCACCTCCTGACGTGATTTCAATGTTTAACATGTTGAAGGATTTTTCAGGATGTGGCCAGTTTGCAGTTGAAATTTGATTTAGTTGTGAAAGAGAGGATGTAGTGTTTTGAAAGGTTGGACACTAAGTGGTCACCTCCCATCTTGGAGGGTGATGGCAAAATAAAAGACTTGGACAAGTGGAGAAAGGAGCTAGTAGACACTATTTATCAATTAATTCCCACTTGTTGTGATGCAATTGCAAGTGATCCAACTATGCAAGTACTGAGCTCATCGTTGGAGAAACTGCACACTCTTGAAAGGATTTTTAATGTATTATGTAACCAAGTAAAAAGTTTCCTGGATGCCAAGTATGTCAGCCATAATGGCAAGATTGCAGAAATACTTTCATTGCCTTGGCCGTCAGATGGGACATACGGTGAGTGGAACGACAGATATGGATCTAAGGATTGACAAGCTTTTGTTCTTTGTATCTGTTTTGACGATTATTGTACTATTCATTTATTGAATATATTTGATCTAAGATGACTTTTGTTGAAATTAGAACAAAAAGAATTACTCCCTCTTTTTATAGTATTTATTATTAGTTAAAAGTTTAAAATTTATTGTATATAAAATTGGTATCTTACACATCAATTTACAAATATTGTGCTCCTGTTAATTCAAAATTGGTGACATGTGTCATGGATTGTATGCGACGTACGACTACGTAGAACATAGCTTGGAAACACTATTAACTTGTTAAGTATTATCTATATACTTATTACTTACTACTTACCTCAAATCAAGCACAAATATTTGCATGCAGATTAAATTCACTTAAATTCACTTGAAAAGATATATCAAATCACTTAAATATTGGCACGCTTGGAAAGATATCCAAACACTTCGAAGCCCAGTGCCATTAATGAAGCTTGGTTCTATTTAATGGAGCCCAACAATGCCTCATAGTCATGCCAAAGTTTGAAGCTAGCTTGCTGCTTAACAAAGAAAATGGATACGCTAATTTGCCTTATAGCACTGTGAAGGCAAATTGCTTTCTTGGGTTACATAACAGACTCGAGGCTTAGAACTATAACAAAGCCTCACATAAATATCCGTTTGCACTTCCTGGAGTTGGAAGCCATTACAATGGTGCTTGGGAGGGACTTTTTAATAGATAGTAATAGATACCGTGTGAATTCTGACATAGCCTCTTGGTTCTTGGCATCATTGCTGGACCTTGGAGGTGTGAAGGTAGAAATTCTTGAACTATTGCGAGAAATTTTCAAGGCAAATTTTCTGGGCAATGATTTTGAGGTAGTTGTTAGGTCAGAGATGGGTGTGGCGATTCCATGGTCTTCTGGCCTACCAATGATGTTACTTGGGGGAGAGATGGTTTTGGGGATTCAGCGGCTTCTCTTTCTACTAAACATGACAGATGGTGCTCGCACCCGCCACCATCACTGGGCCACCATCGGTCTAAATTTTTTAAGGTGCTCTCGAGCTCTTGTCATGGAGCTGAATGCGGAATGGGTGCTGCACTTTGCAGACCTGGTGCAAACAAGAGATTTTTATGGTTTCCCTTAGCCAGTGGCCCAGTGTTTTGAACTTTTGATTTTTGCTATGTAATTTTGATGTAATTTATTATATTATCATGGGAAAGAATATGCATGGGAATTTTTTGTAACATAATGATATGCCAGGGGCATAGCTATCCCCAGCTATAACAATTTTTTGAAATAATATCAATCAATGAATGAATGAAAGTTGACGTCCACAAGACTAAAAAACTGTGAATTTTTTTTATTAATATTAAATAGAATGTAATTAAATGATAAGTGTGATTGTAATTAAATGAATGAAGAAATGCAGATTATGCTTATTGTTTATATCATAAAATACTTGACTGTTCGATGAACATTTGATGGATGGTTGTAGTTGCATTCTGGAATGAAATGCATAGAATGTTGTTGGGTGAATATTTTGTCGTCAACTCGCTAACGGCAAAATGGGTATATCAGCCATAGCTATGATGAGACAAAGTCTCTCCTCTCAGCAAGGGGAGGTTCCCTCTAATTACTTGACTTTTGCAAACAAAACAACTTATGAAATTTATGTACACTAAAAACTATGTTTGTGGTGGTTCCATCTCATCTCATTCTGTTTTTTCAGAATAGATGTTTATACTTCAAACTCTTGATAAAAGACTTATAAATTATCACAAAATCACAGAAACACAAAGTTTTCTGTTACCTCACTTATTAATTGTAAATAGAACTGTTTGAAGTAGAATGCAGCCCAAAGTCTTCACTCCTCTTTAAGATGATAAAAGTAAATCAAATATAACAACTTGCAGCGCAAAGTCTCCAAACTATTGTATTCTCACAAACATGAACATAATCCTCACAAATGATTTGATAACACAAAGTCTATCAGAATCAAATTAAGAGCGCCCTTCAATCACTTGAAACAAACTCCACACTTCAATTATTACCAAAGAAGATTATGATAGCAAGACGTAAGAACAATACTATCACAACACAAATAATCCCAAGACAAAGATTGGAATTGAACTTGCTTTCTTGTATTGATAAATATTTGATAATTGATTTTCACAAAAAGCACAAAGTCTTGATTTGCTTTTCAATTCACCAGAGTATTCTTGCAATAGACAAAAGATAATATTTACAAAAGAGGCCCCCTTTATTTATAGGGAAAGGCCTTGAGAAAATTTAGGAAAAACCTAACTACTTTGACTTATTCAAAAATAGGAGTCCTTATTGACTTGGGACTTCCTATATTTTTACATGTAATTACATATGAAAAATGTACATGTAAAAATGTCCAAAATTGTTTTGAAAGTACATGTGAGAAACATAAAATAAACTAAGGAAAAATGACTGCTTCAATTTGTGTTGCCATCTTTCCTCATATGAGCATCATACATTGTGAAGGTAGATTGCATCCTAATGCTATCCGGGTTGACTGTGTTACTGAAGATCATCTTAGCTCAGACTATGGCATCCTTCACTGTAGTGATAGATTTAACATGATTAGTTAACTTGGTTTTCAAATTTTCCAAAGTTAATTGGTTGTCCAAAACATTGTCCACAGAAGTCATTGAAAATGTTTTATCTTCGAACTCTTTCTGGAACATGTCTTCGAATACTTGAACCATTTCTCCTGCAGGAGGAAATTGATTGTTCTGTGATACCAGCTTGCATGGCAACTCCTCCAACTTATGCAAAAGACTAATATCGCTTTGTTCACTGATTTCCTTTGCAGCTTCAAGATCGTTGATCAACTCCCTAAGCACACAGCTCCTGTACATCAATGCTTCCTTTGTTTCTGTATATGAATCCCTGTTAGAAATAGCACCAATTGATATTAGGGTACTTATTTTGAGCTTCCTCATTTCTACCCATTTATCATGATTCTTCTCTATGCATTCAATATCTTGAGAGATAGCATCAATGAGATCATCAAGCTCTGCTTTTAATTTTCTCATTTTATCTGTCTTCTCAGATACGTCTGTGAGCAAAGAGATTCCTTGTGCACACATCCTTTCTAAGTACTCTTCAAGTACTTTTCCTTTGAGGTGAGTCTTTTCTGTTTTCAGAACGATGGGGTCTTCTAAAGATACAACCTCTGGAGTAATTGCTTCTGAATTCAAAGTGATTTTCCTTACCACCGCAGTTAGCTATTCTACCATTGCCTTGTAGTGATCCTTCATTTCCTTTTCCCTATCAAACTTCTGGATTAGGATGTCCATGGCTGACTGCATATCATTTTTAGCACTTTCATGGGTTATTTTGCCCAATTCAACTCTAGAAATAGAGTAGTCATTCATATCAAAATTTTCAACAGTTGCATCCTGTGAAGGTTTTGCTATCTCCAAAAATTTGTGTTCCTTGTCTTCAAGTACCCTGGAAAGAATCTTCAGTTTCTTCGGGGCCTTAGGCTTTGCAGGTACCAGCTTAGTGAAATCAAAGTCATCTAGGGAGATGGCTTGCTTTTTCCTTTTTGGCGTGTAAGCTGATAACCAAGGTGGAAGAAGAGAAGTACTCACATTGGGATCCATTCCTACTGCTGGTGTTCTTGGAACTGTGCTTGCACTGATAGTAGAAACAATAGGCGGGGTGTTAGTAAAAACCACACCTGTTACATTGGCACTAGAAACTTGCTCAGTATTCATCACAAAATGATCAAAAATGGATGCATCCCCAATATCAAAAGATGAAGAAGACAAACTAGGAATTGACTCAGAAGAACGGAGAACATCTTCAAAAGTGTTTTGGGATTATCAAAAATTATTTTAGGAGGAGAGGGAGATTCAGAAGAGGGAATATCAATAGGGGAAACAGACACAGGAGCTGCAACAGGTGTATTAAGCAATGGGGATGATACTCCCGTTTCTTGTTGTGTATTTTCCTGTGGAGACAAAGCCTCCTCGTCTTGTTGATCTGTAGTCCTATCTTCAACATCCATCTCTTCTGTGGCTGGCTCTTCAGTAGCAAGCTCCTCAACTTCCATATCTTTTATCTCAGGGTCTTCCTCCATAGCTTTTGATTTCTTTGTCACAAATCTGATCTTAGGCTTGTGTGTTTTAGAGGATGAGGGAACATCACTCTTGTTCTTCATTCTGTTTTCCACCTTTTTACCAGTTTGCTCTTGAACTTCAGTTTCTGATCCAGTGAGGAATTCTTTTAGAGTAATTCCTTTGTCTACCAGCCAGTTATTGGTGTTAGCCAATATGGGCTCAAATCTCTTCCTTAGTGAGGTCAACTCCTTTTGGGACCATTGGATTGGAGGGATAGGAGTACTAGCAATATGTTCTGAATCATATCTAGCATCAACCAATTCCCTATCATCCACAAGATCTTCTAGAACAGTTGCAAGTCCCAGATATTCAATTTGTTCCAGAGACAATCTGCTATAGTCTAGTTTCTTGATATCTTCCTCTATTCTCAAGTCTACCCAGACATCTTTCTCCCTAGAAAATGGTTTGCTTACCCTGGAGTATGACCTTAATGAAAGGATACATCCATTCATGAAATTGTGAAGAGGAAGACAAACCTCTTATCCTGCTGAGGAGAGTAATCAGGTCACCAACTTCCTCTACAAAATCACTTCGAGGGAAACTATGTGGCCACGTCGACAAATTTGATCTTGCAGTCTTCAACCATTTGTTGTTGATTATTTTCTTTGCTTTCTCTGGATTCTTGTCATATACCTTCTGAGCTTCAACAAAGTCAAGATTCAATACCTCTGTCGCAGGAGGACACATGAACACCTTATCAATGAACTTAGGATCCAACCTGATTATCACATTACCACTGGGGTCCACCACAGACCTAGTGTCTTTGTTATAGAAATGGGCACACTGAAGAACAAATTTTGTGTTGTGAGCTGCCACTGGGAAGGATGACACCAGATGAATATTACTTTCCACTATCCTCTTCATCATAGCACTGGGGTTGTTAGACTTGGTCCTCTCTACAAACTCAGCCATATCAAGATGGCTGATCTTTGTATCTCTAATGTCATCAACATTACAATGGACTGAGGTGATTGGGAAAACACCTTGATATTTGTACTTCATCACTTTTGCTTTCTTCGGGGACAACTCAGTCATTTGGATGAGCTTTCACCGAGAAGAAGTTTGATGTAGAATGAAGCTCCGCAGAAGAAACTGCAACAAAAGTCATGATCATGCAATTAGGGAAAATACTGGCAATCTAGGAAAATTGCATGTTGATGATCACGACTATGGGAACACGCTTGTAAAAGGGCAATAGTGCGAGCTGGCCAAAAATAGAGGAGAAGCGGGCTCAGAAAATCAAAACTAGAAATTTTCCAGAGGAAAATTTGAGATAGTTTTCGCATGGGCGGCAAAATTTGCCACTCTTGCATGTGAGTATTTTATTGTATGTGCATTGGCGGCAAAATTCGCCGCCACTGCATGTGGTAAGGGTTTGAAGTTAGTATAAGCGGTAAATTTTGCCGCTACCGTAGGTAACAAGTTTTAAAGACTTGATGTCAAAGCAGCAAAAATTACCGCTATCGCATGGGGTATGAAATAGAAGATCCTCATGTAAGGGTGGCGAAATCTACTACCCATACACTTCCTTTTAAAATCATTGAAAACACGCACAAGCGGTGAATTTTGCCGACTCCGCGCATGAGGTTGGATCGCAAGGTCTTCGTGATGTTTGATCGACAAACTTTGTCGACGATGCATACCAACAGTTTCAAGGTAACCTGAAGGGCAAAAAATTTTAGTGGTAATGCACAATGGAAGGGTAAGAGATTGTCGTGTATGGGCGGCAAAACTCGCCGCCCATACCCTTTGGTACTTGGGAAGCATTCAAAGGTTTGAGCGGTGAATCTACCGTCCTTCATACGGTAAAACTTATGGCACAAATTTTGGGCGTCTAAAAACATATTCGAAATGGAGGACTGACCAGAGATTAAACAAAATGACCAAAAACAATCTTTCAACGAAAACATATAGCAAAAATTAAGACAAAGGAAAGCTATTCAAAACTAACGAAAACCCTAGTAAAGAAAAAGAAGATGGCTAGAGGGTTTACCTGTCCAAACGTCTGAAACCCTAGGTTTGATGATGAAGAGTGCGACTAAATCACAACTCGGCACGATCAAATGATGCTAGAGGAGTCCAATGAATAGCTAGGGAGAAAGAAATGAAATGGTGAAATAAACAATCAAAAGATATTAAATAACTTGAAAACAAGTGTTAAACGAGTGGCACGAGTGGCCATTAATGGCATTCAGTGTTCAAGATTCTGAAGATCTTGTTCGGGTGGCAAAATCGGCCGACCCCGCACTTGTATTAACAAACATGCCAAGGTGGCGAAATTTGCCGATAGTGCACAAACTTGGAGTAACATGTAACGGCGGCAAAATTCACCGCCTTTACATGTTAAATGAAAAACACATGTAAGGGCGGTGAATTTTGCCGCCATTACATATGTAACAAACAAGTCAAAAAAGATATGCAGGAGTGGCAAAAAATGCCGCTACTGCATATGAAAACTAGAATTTTTACTAACTCTTGAAAAGTGAGCAAAATTGACATTCTAATTAGTTTACGACTTAAACGATATTCGCAAAAATTGAGAAACTGATTCAAAGGAATGTCATAAACTAGTCTAGAATGTCAAATGACTTCACGTGAGATCAAGGGAATCTTATCTTGATTTGCGAGCTTAGAGTGTAGATTCACGAAAGGGACAAGTTTCGTGGGGGTTGTCTACAAAAACGAGTGTAGCTGATTTTGAAAACAACAGCTGGCTCTAACTGGGGAACTTCCTTCGATTGAACTTTGAAACGATTGAAGGGAGTAGAATCTAGTCTCTAAGTGCCTTCATCCATGCCATTGGGCTATAGAGTCAAGCTAAAAAGAAAAAGACACAAAAGACTAAACGAAAACACAATAATAAAAACACAAAACTATACAAATGTATAATTTAACTTATCTGATACTTCAGGGATTGAAGTGCTTCAGATCTTGTCCACTGTGAGGCAACGAGAATGGTGTTCCATCCTGATACTCTAGCAAGAAACTGTTTTCACCACAGAATTGATGAATGGTGAATGGAACTCTCCATAAGGAATCAAATTTTCTGTGCATTCCTTTTGCTTGTCTCCTCTTGTCCCACAACAAGACTTGATCTCCAATCTAAAACTCACGAGCCTTTGCCTTCTTGTCGAAGAGTTTCTTTACTTGATTTTGGTGCTTAGCAATACGGTCCACCACTGTAGTGTGCTGCTCCTCAAGTTCAGTTAAATACATGATCCTTTTATCAATAGAACTATCAAAAGTTCTATCTTCCAATGCCTTTACCAACTTCAATGCTGGCAATTCTAAGGTAATTGGTATCTCCGCATTCAGACCATATAGAAGCTGAAATTGTTAGGGTTAGCCGACAGAAGATATCAATTAAATGCAAATAAAGATTAAACAGAGGAATGGAAATACACAAAAATAATAATAGCGAGAGACAAGTTTTAACGTGGTTCACCCAAACTTGGGCTACATCCACCAAACATAGAGTCCAATATTATTATCCAGTAAATCAAAACTGATTACAATCAGCAATCCATGCAACTCAATATCGCTGCAAAATGCTACAATACAATATATCAAAACCCTAACCCTTAGCCTCTTTTTATCAAGCCTTTTGTCGGTTACAAAAATAGGGTTTTCTTATGTTGGTCAATGAAAAATAACTCTCGGTGCCTTTATAAAATAATAAAAAATCGTGTGAGGTTTCGGGGGCATTGCCCCTGAGCCCCCATGGGGGCACTGCCCCTCGACCCCGCCCTGTATCACGATAGGGAACGCGCCAGGGGCGCTGCCCCTTGACTCCGTCTTGGGGGCGCTGCCCCTTGACCCTGTAGGGATTTGGGGGGAAACTGCGCCGATAAAAGTGGGGAAAGTTTAACTTCTGAGTCTGATTAGGCTCCATATAACAACAATCTCCCACTTGGAGACTGATCAAACTCCACACCATATCATCTCCCACTTGGAGACTGATCATAATACCACTGACCCTGTAGCTCCCACTGGAAATAAGCACCCTGGACTCTGCTATTCTATTTTTGTTGTTTTCAGTCTAGAAGACCAACCGAAGCTGAAGAGGAGCTCAGCTTCTCCCTTGTCACTGCCTTTGTAAACATATCTGCTGGATTGTCATCTGTATGTATCTTGGCCAGCTGTAACTGTCCATCATCCAACACCGACCGAATGAAGTGATACCTCAACTGTATATGTTTGGTCTTTGAATGCAAGGCAGAATTCGTTGCAAGATGTATGGCACTCTAGCTATCCGTAAACAAATAACTGTTAACCTGTTGTGTGCCCAATTCATTCATGAAAGATTGCAGCCATATCATCTCCTTGCTTGCCTCTGTTGTAGCTACATATTCTGCCTCTGTGGTGGATAAAGCAACCACCTTTTGTAACCTGGAAATCCAACTCACCGCTGTTCCACCTACAGTAAAGACATAACCTGTAGTACTCCGCCTAGTATCAATATCCCCTTCCAAATCTGAGTCTACATAACCTACTAAATCAGTATTAGATCCCCCAAAATATAAGTGTTTATTGGATGTACATCTCAAATATATAAGAATCCATTTTACCGCATTCCAATGCTCTAATCTAGGATGACTCATATACCTACTAACGACTCCTACAACATGTGCAATATCCAGTCTCGTGCATACCATGGCATACATTAAACTTCCTACAGCTGAAGCATATGGTACCTTGGACATTTTCTCTTCCTCCACTTGTGTCTTAGGACACATCTCCTTAGTCAATTTCAAATGACTGTGCTGACAACTTTTACATTCTCCATATGGAATCTCTGCAACACCTTTTCAACATAAGCAGCCTGAGATAGAGTCAATTTTCTATTCTTCCTATCTCTGCAAATTTGCATACCAAAATCAATGCCCTTTTTCTGTGCAAATCCTTTTACAACTAACCTGGCCTTAAATCGTTTCTTACCTCCATCTTCCTCTTTCAACCTGTAAACCTATTTATTTGGTAAAGCCTTTTTACCTGCAAGTAACTTACATAATTCCCAAGTCTGATTTTCCAGCAAGGAGTCCATTTCTTCTTTCATTGCAAGCTCCCACTGAACCTGTGTATCCACCTGCATAGCTTCATCTTACCCTTCTGGTTCACCAGCATCTGTTAACAAAATAGAATACAAAGAGGGAGAAAACCTTTTAGGAGGTCTACTTATCCTTGTTGACCGTCTAACATTCACTGGAGTTTGTGGTATTTCTGGTTGCTGTTGTGGAGCATGAGGAACCACTGAAACATCACTATTTGGAGTATCATCCAGCACCGCATAATCCTTTTCTTTCTTCTCATGCTGCTGCAACTGATCTTTGTACAACACCTTCTCATTGAATATAACATCCCTACTTCTCACAATTTTCTAATTTTTAAAATCCCAAAGCCTATAACCAAATTCATCAATGCCATATCCAACGAAAGTACATTTTTTTGATTTCACATCCAGCTTGGTTCTATTTTCAGAATCTATATGTGCAAATGCTTCACAGCTGAAGGTTTTCAGAAAAGAATAACTCACCTTCTTGCCTGTCCATGCTTCCTCTGGAATACCACAGCCCAAAGGAATTGAAGGACCTCTGTTAATTAAATATATAGCAGTGTTGACAGCCTCTGCCCACATGTTTAAAGGCAGCCCAACATGCTATCTCATGGTCCTTGCATGCTCCATTATTGTCCTATTCATGCGTTCAGCCACTCCATTTTCCTGTGGAGTCCCTAGAACCATTTTCTGCCTATGAATTCCATTAAAGGAACAATAATCTTCAAATTCTTTGCTGCAATACTCACCGCCATTATCAGATCTAAGACATTTTAATCTTTTACCTGTCTCATTTTCAACCAAGCTTCTCCATTTCTTAAATGTTTCAAATACATCAGATTTCTGTCTAAGGAAGTAAATCCAGACCTTCCTAGTTTCATCATCTATGAATGTAACATAATACCGAGAGCCACCGAGAGAAGATACCTGAGCTGGTCCCCATACATCTGTATGCACAAGCTCTAATTTTTTATTTTTCTTTTGCTTCCCATCCTTGAGAAAACTGACCCTCTTTTGTTTACCATACTCACAACTTTCACAAAAATCCATATTAATACATTTCAGACCTGGTAAAACTTTCTTAGAATGAAGTACCTTCATACCTTTTTCACTTATATGCCCAAGTCTATTATGCCACAGTGTTGTCTCAGGACCTGCAGCAACTTTTCTAGTCTCTTCCTACAAACCTGCAGCAGCTGTTCCGGAACCTGTTTATTTTTTCTCTGTAATAGCTAAAGTAGAAGGAACAGTATGACCTGTACAAAGATATAAGGTGCCTACTTTCACACCTTTTGCTACTACTAAGGCACCTTTTGAAACCTTCTAATTTTTATCAGTAAATGTAACAGTGCAACCTTGTTCAGTTAGCTGCCCTGCTAAAATTAAATTCCTACTGAGCCTTGGAACATGCCTTACCTCTTGTAGTAGCCAATGATTCTATTCTGCAACTTAATCTTGATTCTTCCCTTTACAATAATCTGACAGGGTTCGTTATCTCCCAAATAAACCAGCCCAAAATCCTCTTGGACATAATCAAGAAAATAACTTCTATGGGGCGTAGCATGAAATGAGGCCCCTGAATCTAAAACCCATGAATCATCAGCATTATCTAGGGAAAGAATCAAAGCATCATCTTCAGACTTATTGCTTACCACATTTGCTTCCTTATTGCCTTCTTGTTTGTCTCCTTCTTTGTTCTTCCGAGACCAGCAATCTTTCTTCAGATGACCTGGTTTTCCACAGTACTAGCAATCCTTCTGTTCTTTAGTTTGGGATCTTTTGTCCTTTGATTTTCCTCATGACTTCCCATGACCTCCAGAACCTTTTCCTCTCTCCTTTGATCTACCCCTGCTTTCTGCATTCAAAACACTGCCTGATTTGGATCCACCTGAGCTTTTTCTACGAATTTCCTCACTCAGAATAACACCAACAACATCATCAAATTTCAGGGTATTTGAACCAGAAACAGAGTTACTAACCGCCATTACCAAACTATCCCAGCTTTCAGGCAATGAACATAATATCAAGAGAGCTCTAACTTCTTCATCAAATTTTACATTTACAGAAGTCAATTGACTGACAATCGTATTAAATTCATTTAAATGATCTGTCACAGATCCACCTTCAACCATTTTTAGATTAAACAAACGCTTCATAAGAAATACCTTATTTGAGGCTGAGGGTTTTTCATACAATTTAGCCAAAGCTTTCATCAGACTGTCTGTTGTCTTCGCTTCCGTTATATTGAATGCCACCGTTGGTGCCAGGCAAAATCGAATGGTTCCCAGTGCCTTTCTGTCAAGAAGATTCCAATCCTCATTAGACATTGTTGCCGGTTTCTTGGATACTCCTTCCAATGGCATCCATAAATCCTTTTCATAGAGGTAATCCTCCATGTGCATCTTCCATGACCGATAGTTCTGCCCATTGAATTTATTGACCTTCAATTTACCCTCGTCCACCATTGCTCCCACTCAACTGTGAGACTTTCCCATAGACGATAATCGAAACATAACTTGGCTCTGATACCACTTGTTAGGGTTAGCCGATAGAAGATATCAATTAAATGCAAATCAAGATTAAACAGAGGAATGAAAATACACAGAAATAATAACAGTGAGAGACAAGTTTTAACGTGGTTCACCCAAACTCGGGCTACATCCACCAAATAGAGAGTCCAATATTATTATCCAGTAAAACAAAACTGATTACAATCAACAATCCATGCAACTCAATACCACTGCAAAATGCTACAATACAATATATCAAAACCCTAACCCTTAGCCGCTTTTTATCAAGCCTTTTGTCAGTTACAAAAATAGTGTTTTCTTATGTCGGTCAATGAAAAATAACTCCTGGTGCCTTTATAAAATAATAAAAAACTGTCTTGGGGGCGCTGTCCCTTGACCTTGTAGGGATTTGGGGGGGGAACCGCGCCGATAAAAGTGGGGAAAATTTAACCTCCGAGTCTGATTAGGCTCCATATAACAACAAAAATGGCGACATGCCTATCACCCTTTTGGGTGTAATTCTATCTGCCCATAAAGCATCAAACAATGCCTTATGCCAAGTTTTCTGGTTCTCATCTACCAGTTTCCTGATAATAGTGACTAGATTCTTAATGCTTGATTCTGCTTGACCATTCCCTTGCGGATAATAGTCTGAAGAATGGGAAAGAATGATCCCATGCTCGTAGCAAAATTCAGTAATCTCATGAGAGGAAAAACAAGTAGCATTGTCTGCTACAATCTTGTTTGGAACTCCAAACCTAGAAATAATGTTCTCCTTAAGAAAACTACATACCACTTCAGAAGTAGCATGCTTGACTGGAATAGCTTCCACCCATTTGGTAAAATAGTCTGTTGCGGTGAGAACATAGTTATGTCCTGCACTTGATGATGGATTCACAGTGCCAATGAAGTCAATACCCCATTGCTGAAAAGGCTCCTCAATCACCACTGGTTTTAGAGGTAAGACTGCCAACTTCAGTTTCCCAACAAACTATTGACATAACTCACACCTGCGTACCCAATTGTACGCATCTTGGAATAGTGTGGGCCAATAGTATCAAGCTCGCAGAATCTTGTGAGCTGTTACAAGTGCGAAAAAATGTCCTCCACAAGCCAAATTGTGGAGACTCCAAAAGTCTACTTTGTTGCGCTTTATCCACACAACGGAGAAATACACCATCAAGACTTCTCTTGTACAAACCATTGTCCCAAAGGACGTAGTTAGCAACTTTTAACTTGACAGTTCTTTTTTCCTTATAAGACAAGTGAGAAGGACACTCACCATAGGTAAGGAAATGAGTGATATTAGAATACCACTCGTCAGTTGTAGTAACAAAAAGAACAATTGGCGTGTCCACAACTTCTTCTTCATCCCCTGTCTCTTTTGGAACATTATCAGCGATCAATTGACACAAACCTTTACCATGCACAAGCTTGGTAGGCTTGATATCCAAATCAAATTCTTGGATCTTAGCAATCCAATTACCTCTCTTTGTTCCGAACTCCTGTTGAGTTAGGATAGATTTGACTGTTGTATCAGGCACCATAACAACAGTGTGTGAGTTTAGAATATAGAACCTGAAATGCTTCACCGCTTTGACCATGGCATAGGCATGCTTCTCCATATTTGAATACTTCAATTCATGATCTTTGAGACGACAACTCATAAACGATATGGGGGATTCCACGCCTTCTTCATTCTGCTGAACTAGAATAGCTGAAAGTGTGTGTTCTGAAGCGTAGCTATAAACTACGAAATCTTTAGTGTAGTCGGGACAAACAAGAACTGGAGCATGAGCAATAGCCCTCTTGATATCCTCAAATGCTTCTTTGCCTTCCACAGTCCAATGGAAAGTGGCCTTACCCTTCATCATATTGACAATGTGACGGGTTTTTTCTGCAAACTCAGGAATGAACCTTCGCAGAAAATTCACCTTTCCAAAGAAAGAATGAACAACAGTCTTACTAGCAGGCAGAGTAAGACTTTGAATGGATTTAACTCTTTCCAAGTCAATCTTAGTACCTTCCTAGGATACAATGTGTCCGAGAAGCTTACCTTCTGTAACCCCAAAAATTGACTTCTTGGGATTAAGGGAAATACCATTTTGCCGACAGTGCTCCAGCACTTGTCGTAAATGATGCGCATGATCATGACGATTTTTGGAGAAAACAGTCAAGTCATCGAGATACACCACGATGAACTTCCCCATCTCATCTCTGAAAGCAAGGTCCATTGCTCTCTGAAATGTGGCGCCAGCATTGATCAGACCAAAAGGCATTCTGCGATATGCAAATGTGCCCCATGGTGTGGTGAAGGCAGTTTTGAACTGATCAACTTCATTGACCTCCACTTGGTTATACCCCGAAAAACCATCTAACATAGACATCATTTTTGAACCAGTTACTGTTTGCAATACTTGATCCATGATGGGCAAAGGGTAGTTATCTTTTAAGAAAGACTGGTTGAGATTCCTGAAATCAACACAGATACGGATTTCTTCATTCTTCTTCCTTACAGGTACTATGTTTGCGATCCATGCGGAATGATGAATTGGAAAAATTATCCTTGCATTCAGCATCTTCTGAATCTTAGAAAGGATCGTACCTGATATCTTGGGGTTGTATTGCCTCTGCTTTTGCTTGTGAGGCAACGATCCAACTTTAAGGGGAATTTCATGTTGAACTTCCTTAGGTCTGAAAGACTTCAGATCATCATAGGAGTAAGCCAAAACATCAATGTAATGGCGAAGGAGGGTAATGAATTTGAATCTTTCATCAGCAGTGCAACATTTTCCAATGTTGACCATCTTAGGATCTACTTCCGAACCTAAATTGACCTGCTCAAATTCCATAGAGGAACTTGAATCCTGTTGTTGCCGCTGCTTGATATACCTGTCATGTTTATCAAAGAGTTTCTCAAGGGAAACCAAACCTTTTGGGATTTTATTTCCTTTCAATTGTAGACATTCTTCGCCGGTTTGTGAATCTATCTCTGAAACATATTCCCGTGGTGGTGATTCACTTCCTTCAAAGTAAAGCTCATCAAAGCTATCCATCTTTTCTAGGAAAGCGATGATTTGGTTATCACCATTGAACACCTTCCAATGGTCAACGTTATTAGGTACACTTGCTCGGAAGACCAGCTCAATAGTGTACTTGTTTCCTTTGAAATCCTTGTGAGGAACCATGAGAGTAGCAGAAACAGCCAATGAATCTGCACGATCATTGAACTCTCTTGGCACTGCAGAAATGTTGAAAGCATCAAAACCTTCAATGCAATCCCATACACGATTGCGATATTGTCTCAGTCTTTCATTTTTAGTGTGGTACAAATTCCTCACTTGACAAACCACCAATTCGGCATCCCCTTGAGCATGAAGGATTTTAACACCTCTAGCACGAGCAGCTTCCAATCCAAGCAACAAGGACTTGTATTCAGCGGTGTTATTGATATTGTCAAATTGTAACTTGTATGAAAAAGGTAAGATATCACCTTGTGGTGATATGAAGACCACTCTGGCTCCAGAACCGGTAGAAGAACAACTGCCATCAAATTCTAAAATCCAGACTTCATTAGAGTTTGATTTCTTGGAATTTCTTTGGTCAGAAGATTCCTCTTCGTCAGTGAGGGAAGAATCTGGCATTACTATACCCTCACCTGAACTTTCATCTAAAAACTCTTCTGAGTCTCCATCTGAAATATTCAAGCTATCACCTGATGTACTCTCATCTGATGAACTGGAACCATCTTCGGTGGATAGAAAATAATTACCCATTCCTGAGGACTCAAACAAAATTTGAGCTTTGGGATTTGATGTTTGGGTAACAATGTATTTTGCCTCCTTCTCAAGAAGCAACTTCTGCATGACACTTTTAACAGGTATCCTTGCTTCAGACAGATCCATGTTCAACTCCCCACCTACATCCTTGCAGAAATTACGCCCAAGAAGAATGCCGTATGAAGCTGGAACATCAGCTACCAGGACTGTCATCTTGATTCTCTTATCTGGAAAAGCCGCAAATGCAAATTGGGCTTCTTTGATTTGACCCAAAAGTGGAACTTGCTTATTCTCCATAGAGAAACAGCTCCCAAAAGTTTTGGTTAAGGTGAGGCCAAGGGCGTCTGCTACCTTAGCAGGCATAACATTGTCAGAGGCTCCAGAATCTATTACGCAATTGCTCAATTTATGAACATTTACTAATAGGGAAACATAGAAAGGTTCAATTTTTCCAGAGGCTTCAAGGGGAGTAGTGACAAGATTATTTTGGGTAGGCTTACTTTTGGAGGGGTCGTGAGTAGCTTTTGGAAACTCTTGTCCTGCAGGGATGGTCATATTTTTGACGTATTTGGCTAACCTATCAAATTGTTCAGGATTAGCCTGTAAATAGTCAACTTCAGACATTTGGATCTTAGTTCTCCTAGCATGATCTATTATATCAAACTGCTGAAAAGAATTAGAAACGGAGAAAGAAAATCTATCATTTTGATTTTTGGTAGAGATAGCACTAGTCTGAGGAGTAGAAGTGGAAGGTACAAATTCGTTAGAGGCACTTACTTGTTTATTGACCACCGGGTCTTTTGATTGGAAAGGTAGCAGAGTCCCCCATTTAGCGATTGAAATCACCGGTTGAGATTCTTCTCTCGCCTTCCCTTTATCAGCTTGAAGAGCTGACTGATTTTGAGACCTAGTGAAAATAGCATATGCTCCTTCACCCACTTCTCCTTTTTCAGCTTTGTCTTGATAATTTAAAAAGTTGATGGTAGAGTCGCTAGCTAATTCTTCTTCTCTTCTATGAAGAGATTAGCACCATTTTCATAATCCAACTTGGGTTGGAAAGAAAGTTCATTTTCAGCTTCATAATAGCCAACAGCTGAGTTGACCGACACTGCTTCAATGCAAGCTTCCCCTGTGTAGGCGAAAGACGGTTGTGTTGTCCTTGATTTCTAGTAGCATTGCCTTGATATGAATTATTTGGAAATGTCCTCCTTGGTATATCTCGATAAGAAGGAGTAGACATACCTTGGGACATTTGTCTCTTCAGGGTTAGCAATTCATTTGCTAGCTTTTGCACCATGGGATTTGTGGTGCTTGTGGAAGAATTCTCAGTAGAAGAGGAGCTTTTATTTCTATTAGAATCCCTTCTTATCTTACCCGCAAGGATAAGATCATCTTCCACTTCAGTTGCCAGAATTTGAGCTGTAGCAAGATCGGTAGGAGCAGCTCGCCTCAATAGAAAATTCACCTCAAGAAGTTGTGTATTGATAAAGAAACATTTAAGGTTCTCCGCTGTTGGCTCAGTGGTGGTGGGAATCCTGTTTCTCAACTTATTGAACTTAGCGATGAAGTCTCGCATAGGTTCATGAGGTTCCTTTTTCATTTGTGTCAGTTGTGCCAATAATGCATGTGCATCCTCCACAGGTTTAAACCTGGCTTTGAACTTGGTTTTGAGAGTATTCCAGTTTGTTATGGTCTGAGCTCAAAGGTGGTAAAACTAGTCTGCAGCAGCGCCTTGTACTGTTTCTACAAAGAGTCGTACAGCTACATCTTCATGCTTGACACCTATCACACCACATGCTATACAGAAAGCCGCAATGTGCTCATCAGGATGAACTTTCCCGTCACCATAGAATTTGGGGAAATTCTTTCTTGAACTATGAGGTAGTTCATGCAAAGGTGGGGTCAAATTCAGAGGACCAAAGGTATTACCCCAAGGGCCTTGGGATGTCATGAGGTGCTGATTGAAAGGCAGGATAACAAACCTTGGTGTCGTATGAAAAGACAAAACTCTGTTAGCACTAGCACTGAAACTTCACCTGGTATCGGAGACCTGGCGTTTGTAGGAGGAAAACTCCTGGTGCGCTGAAGATGAGGTCGTGGAGGTAAGAATCCAAAATTATTTTGCTGCATCAATTCAAATGCAGGATCAATAATACCCTGAGCCCTCTTGCTTCTGGTGTACCGGGAATCTGCCAGAATGTAGTATATGCTAAACATAATTTTGCAACAAAATGGAAAAGAATTGAAAATGCTTCAACTCAGAGCGTGAGGCTTCAAGTTGCGCGTTCCTTCCCCAGTAGAGTCGCCAAAAAATTGTTGGGTGAATATTTTGTCGTTAACTCGCTAATGGCAAAATGGGTATATCAACCACAACTATGATGAGACAAAGTCTCTCCTCTCAGCAAGGGGAGGTTCCCTCTTGTTACTTGACTTTTGCAAACAAAACAACTTATGAAATTTATGTACACTAAAAACTATGTTTGTGGTGGTTCCATCTCATCTCATTCTGTTTTTTCAGAATAGATGTTTATACTTCAAACTCTTGATAAAAGACTTATAAATTATCACAAAATCACAGAAACACAAAGTTTTCTGTTACCTCACTTACTAATTGTAAATAGAACTATTTGAAGTAGAATGCAGCCCAAAGTCTTCACTCCTCTTCAAGATGATAAAAGTAAATCGAATATAACAACTTGCAGCTCAAAGTCTCCAAACTATTGTATTCTCACAAACATGAACATAATCCTCACAAATGATTTGATAACATAAAGTCTATCAGAATCAAATTAAGAGCGCCCTTCAATCACTTGAAACAAACTCCACACTTTAATTATTACCAAAGAAGATTATGATAGCAAGACGTAAGAACAATACTATCACAACACAAATAATCCCAAGACAAAGATTGGAATTGAACTTGCTTTCTTGTATTGATAAATATTTGATAATTGATTTTCACAAAAAGCACAAAGTCTTGATTTGCTTTTCAATTCGCCAGAGTATTCTTGCAATAGACAAAAGATAATATTTACAAAAGAGGCCCCCTTTATTTATAGGGAAAGGCCTTGAGAAAATTTAGGAAAAACTTAACTACTTTGACTTATTCAAAAATAGGAGTCCTTATTGACTTGGGACTTCCTATATTTTTACATGTAATTACTATGAAAAATGTACATGTAAAAATGTCCAAAATTGTTTTGAAAGTACATGTGAGAAACATAAAATAAACTAAGGAAAAATGACTGCTTCAATTTGTGTTGCCATCTTTCCTCATATGAGCACCATACATTGTGAAGGTAGCTTGCATCCCAATGCTATCCGAGCTGACTGTGTTCCTGAAGATCATCTTAGCTCGGACTATGGCATCCTTCACTATAGTGACAGATTTAAAATGATTAGTTAACTTGGTTTTCAAATTATCGAAAGTTAACTGGTTGTCCAAAAGATTGTCCACAGAAGTCATTGAAAATGTTTTATTTTCGAACTCTTTCTGGAACATGTCTTCGAATACTTGAACCATTTCTCCTGCAGGAAGAAATTGATTGTCCTATGATACCAGCTTGCATGGCAACTCCTCCAACTTATGCAAAAGACTAATATCTCTTTGTTCACTGATTTCCTTTGTAGCTTCAAGATCGTTGATCAACTCCCTAAGCACACGGCTCCTGTACATCGATGCTTCCTTTGTTTCTGTTTATGAATCCCTGTTAGAAATAGCGCCAATTGATATTAGGGTACTTATTTTTGAGCTTCCTCATTTCTACCCATTTATCATGATTCTTCTCTATGCGTTCAATATCTTGAGAGATAGCATCAATGAGATCATCAAGCTCTGCTTTTACTTTTCTCATTTTATCTATCTTCTCAGATACGTCTGTGAGCAAAGAGATTCCTTGTGCATGCATCCTTTCTAAGTACTCTTCAAGTACTTTTCCTTTGAGGTGAGTCTTTTCTGCTTTTAGAACAACGGGGTCTTCTATAGATACGGCCTCTGGAGTAACTGCTTCTGAATTCAAAGTGATTTTCCTTACCACCGTAGTTAGCTATTCTACCATTGCCTTGTAGTGATCCTTCATTTCCTTTTCCCTGTCAAACTTCTGGATTAGGATGTCCATGGTTGACTGCATATCATTTTTAGCGCTTTCATGGGTTATTTTGCCCAATTCAACTCTAGAAATAGAGTAGTCATTCATATCAAAATTTTCAACAGTTGCATCCTGTGGAGGTTTTGTTATCTCCAAAAATTTGTGTCCCTTGTCTTCAAGTACCTTGGAAAGAATCTTTAGTTTCTTCAGGGCCTTAGGCTTTGCAGGTACCAGCTTAGTGAAATCAAAGTCATTTGGGGAGATGGCTTGCTTTTTCCTTTTTGGCATGTAAGCTGATAACCAAGGTGGAAGTAGAGAAGTACTCACATTGGGATCCATTCCTACTGCTGGTGTTCTCGAAACTGTGCTTGCACTGATAGTAGAAACAATATGCAGGGTGTTAGTAAAAACTACACCTGTTACATTGGCACTAGAAACTTGCTCAGTATTCATCATAAAATGATAAAAAATGGATGCATCCCCAATATCAAAAGATGAAGAAGACAAACTAGGAATTGACTCAGAAGAACGAAGAACATCTTCAAAAGTGTTTTGGGGATTATCAAAAATTATTTTAGGAGGAGAGGGAGATTCAGAAGAGGGAATATCAATAGGGGAAACAGACACATGAGCTGCAACAGGTGTATTAAGCAATGGGGATGATACTCCCATTTATTGTTGTGTATTTTCCTATGGAGACAAAGCCTCCTTGTCTTGTTGATCTGTAGTCCTATCTTCAAAATCCATCTCTTCTGTGGCTGGCTCTTCAGTAGCTGGCTCCTCAACTTCCATATCTTTTATCTCAGGTTCTTCCTCCACAGCTTTTGATTTCTTTGTCACAAATCTGATCTTAGGCTTGTGTGTTTTAGAGGATGAGGGAACATCACTCTTGTTCTTTGTTGTATTTTCCACCTTTTTACCAGTTTGCTCTTGAACTTCAGTTTCTGATCCAGTGAGGAATTCTTTTAGAGTAATTCCTTTGTCCGCTAGCCAATTATTGGTGTTAGCCAATATGGGCTCAAATCTCTTCCTTAGTGAGGTCAACTCCTTTTGGGACCATTGGATTGGAGGGAGAGGAGTACTAGCAATCTATTCTGCATCATATCTGGCATCAACCAATTCCCCATCATCCAGTTTCCTGATATCTTCCTCTGTTCTCAAGTCTACCCAGACATCTTCTACCATGGGCTCATGAAATTGAGTTTTCTGCCTGAATTTATCCTTTACGCCCCTGTAGTCAAACTTTGGTCTCCTCTTGAATTGCTTCATGGTGACCAACTGCATCTCTGTCTCCATGGCCCTTGCCTTTGCGGCAGTCAATACTGAATATCTGCCGATTTCCACTAGGAATCTGAAACCAGGCTTCTTGAGTTCCATCTGTTTGTTATGCATGACAATCATTTGTCTGCACAACTCCATCAAGACCAATTTATCCGAAGGGAATCTCAGAAGCATATAAGGGTAACCTTGGAAAAAGCCAACCCTCAAGTATGAAAAAGATGGAAATTGCAGAAACATACACCCGAAGTCATTTACCACTATCCATGCCTCATCTGAAATTCTTCTCTGTTCCAGTTGGGGATCAAAAGGACACAAGAATACAAGAAAGAATGCATCATTCACTCTTCTGAAATGATGAATTGAACCTTTCAATGTTAGCTAGGAATAATATTGGTATACTGGAACTACTCTCCTATCCCCTTCCGATGATAATCCTAGAAAAATCCTCATGGAGGCTGCAATGTATACCAGATAGGAAGTCATTTAGAACTTGGAGGTAGTGGATACCTTCGTCAGCTGCTCATGCAAAGCGTTACTGATTTGTTCTCCCCAGAAAATGGTTTGCTTACCCTGGAGTATGACCTTAATGAAAGGATACATCCATTCATGAAACTGTGAAGAGGAAGACAAACCTCTTATCCTTCTGAGGAGAGTAATCAGGTCACCAACTTCCTCTACAAAATCACTTTGAGGGAAACTACGTGGCCACCTCGACAAATTTGATCTTGCAGTCTTCAACCATTTGTTGTTGATTACTTTCTTTGCTTTCTCTGGATTCTTGTCATATACCTTCTAAGCTTCAACAAAGTCAAGCTTCAATACCTCTATCGCAGGAGGACACATGAACACCTTATCAATGAACTCAGGATCCAACCTGATTATCACATTACCACTGGCATCCACCACAGACCTAGTGTCTTTGTTATAGAAATGGGCACATTGAAGAACAAATTCTGTGTTGTGAGCTACCACTGGGAAGGATGACACCAGATGAATATTACTTTCCACTATCCTCTTCATCATAGCATTGGGGTTGTTAGACTTGGTCCTCTCTACAAACTCAGCCATATCAACATGGCCGATCTCTGTATCTCTAATGTCATCAACATTAGAATGGACTGAGGTGATTGGGAAAACACCTTGATATTTGTACTTCATCACTTTTGCTTTCTTCAGGGACAACTCAGTCATTTGGATGAGCTTTCACCGAGAAGAAGCTTGATGTAGAACGAAGCTCCACAGAAGAAACTGCAACAAAAGTCATGATCATGCAATTAGGGAAAATACTGGCAATCTGGGAAAATTGCATGTTGATGATCATGACTATGGGAATGCGCTTGTAAAAGGGCTATAGTGCGAGCTGGCAAAAAATAGAGGAGAAGCGGGCTCAGAAAATCAAAACTGGAAATTTTCCAGAGGAAAATTTGAGATAGTTTTTGCATGGGCGGCAAAATTTGCCGGTCTTGCATGTGAGTATTTTATTGTATGTGCATTGGTGGCAAAATTCGCTGCCACTGCATGTGGTAAGGGTTTGAAGTTGGTATAACTGGTGAATTTTGCTGCTATCGCAGGTAACAGGTTTTAAAGACTTGATGTCAAAGCGGTAAAAATTACCGCTATCACATGGGGTATGAAATAGAAGATCCTCGTGTAAGGGCAGTGAAATCTGCCGCCCATACACTTCCTTTTAAAATTATTGAAAACACGCACAAGCAGAGAATTTTGCCGACTCCGCGCATGAGGTTGGATCGCAAGGTCTTCGTGATGTTCGATCGGTAAACTTTGCCGACTATGCATACCAACAGTTTCAAGGTAACCTGAAGGGTAGAAAATTTCAGTGATAATGCACAATGGAAGGGTAAGAGATTGTCGTGTATGGGCGGCGAAACTCGCCGCCCATACCCTTTGGTACTTGGGAAGTATTCAAAGGTTTGAGCAGTGAATCCGCCGTCCTTCATACAGTTAAACTTAGGGCACAAATTTTGGGCATCTAAAAACATATTCGAAATGGAGGACTGACCAAAGATTAAACAAAACGACCAAAAACAATCTTTCAACGAAAACATATAGCAAAAATTAAGACAAAGGAAAGCTATTCAAAACTAACGAAAACCCTAGTAAAGAAAAAGAAGATGGCTAGAGGGTTTACCTATCCAAACGTCTGAAACCCTAGGTTTGATGATGAAGAGTGCGACTAAATCACAACTCAACGCGATCAAACGATGCTAGAGGAGTCCAACGAATAGCTAGGGAGAAAGAAATGAAATGGTGAAATAAACAATCAAAAGATATTAAATAACTCGAAAATAAGTGTTAAAGAAGTGGCACGAGTGGCCATTAATGGCACTCAGTGTTCAAGATTCTGAAGATCTTATTCGGGCGGCAAAATCGGCCGACCCCGCACTTGTATTAACAAACATGCCAAGGTGGCGAAATTTGCCGACAGTGCACAAACTTGGAGTAACATGTAACGGCGGCAAAATTCGTTGCCTTTACATGTTAAATGAAAAACACATGTAAGGGCGGTGAATTTTGCCACCATTACATATGTAACAAACAAGTCAAAAAAGATATGTAGGAGCGGCAAAAAATGCCGCTACTACATATGAAAACTAAAAATTTTACTAACTCTTGAAAAGTGAGCAAAATTGACATTCTAATCAGTTTACGACTTAAACGATATTCATGAAAATCGAGAAACGGATTCAAAGGAATGTCATAAACCAGTCTAGAATGTCAAATGACTTCACGCGAGATCAACAGAATCTTATCTCGATTTGCGAGCTTAGAGTGTAGATTCACGAAACAAACAAGTTTCGTGGGGGTTGTCTACAAAAACAAGCATAGCTGATTTTGAGAACAACAAACGCTAGGCTTACGAACTTAAATATCCTGAATCACCCTAAACTGTTAGATTTACAAAGATCAATGATTTAGAGATTCTTGTGAGTTGTCAATGCAGGACAGTTGTCAGACATGTACTAATAGCGCTAAGCATAGTTTGAAAGCGGCATGTTGACTTGACGTTTCATTCACTAAAAAATTCACTTTATAAAAAAAGCAAACTTTCTAGTTTATACATTTTACTGATAAGTGATTTTATTTTTAAGTGAGAGCTGAGAGGGTTAGCACACGGCATGTCAGGGAGATTTCATATTCCTCATTGCAGTGCACTAGGGAGATTTTAAATTGCTCATTGCAGTGCCATTTCCAACAAACCCAGTAAGACAAAACATAGAATCCCTAGGTTACCTTTCATCGTTTCTTAAAATCTTATTTTTTCAAAAAAAATTCTTAAAAGCTTATTTTGTTGAACTTTGTGTTTAAGGTTGAGAGACTTGAGAAAAATTTCACATTGTATAAGCATGTCTACCACCACTAGCAGACTAGACAACATTTTTGGGAAAGGTAGAGCAAGTACAGATAACAAAATAGATTATTCTGAATTGCTTAAAGCCTCAGGTTTGACTGATGAATACCATGATATTTATGATTCTAACATGTATGGTAGATTTACCTCAAAACTCAGATTTTCATGTGAGAATAAGACTGCCAAGAAAAAGAAAGTTGATAGTATCAATGCACCATGGGTAACTAGATTAGGGCGCATGATGTTACATGAGGTTTTCCCTTGCCCATAATTTATCATGGTCTGTGCCCACAATTATGATGGTAACAAAAGAGTAATTGTAAATAAGGATACCAAAGAAGAAATTTTATTCATTAATGCTGAAGAATTTGGAAAAGTGTTGGGGTTTACAACCCAAGAATTTGGAGACGTCCACATTGACCTAGAAAAGATTGCTAGTGATTATGAAGCAGTGGATGAAAGAAGCAAAAATTCTTTCCTAAATAAAATAGTTGAAGAAAAAAACATCTTGAAAGATAACCATAAGCCTCCTTATCCTTTGAAATTTTTTAAATCATGGGCTCAGGATACTATTTCCATGCTAGCATTTTGCCTCGGACTGGATAGCAATTGGGAAGTGGATGCAATCTTCCTTGAAATGGTATATAATATCCATTATGGTAATGGTGTACATGTCAAATATAAATTTATTGAGCACATTATAGAATCCATGCATAAACAAATTTTAATGATTAAAGGAGGTTCCACCAAGACATTTAGGTTCACAACCTACTTGTGCAATTTTTTTCTATTCAAATTTAGTGGAATGTTTCAGAACAACAAGCTTCAGATTCAACCCTATAGCAATGCTGAGGAAAATAAAATGGCTCCAGTATATGATTGGACCACTAAGATAAGGATGCATGATTCTCAAAGGAACTACAATTATTTTGTAGACTACTTTTTGGCTCCATTGCATCAAGCAATTACAAATAGTCCAATGCCTAGATTGCCTATATCATCTAGAGATTTCATTCAACTAGGAAAAGAAATACAATTGGCTGATTGATACTTATTGGAAGAATATACTGTGCCAAGATTTTATGGATCAGAAGTAGAGCCATACAAACTTCCAATACATGTGATAGAAATGGTTTTTGCATTGGAATATGTAAGGCAGATGCAGAGTACTGATGAACTACACTTTGCCAGTCAGCAAAAGAAGGCCTTATTTCCTTCTTTACCTTTTTCATGTGGAGGGTTCACATTGGAGAGAAAAGCATTTAAGGTGGCACAAGATCTTTTGAATTTTTTTAATTTTGATGCTGTCTGTCACTGGCAGTATGATCCATGTGACACCATTAAAACAATGATTGTGGCCAATAGGAATGCTGCAAGTAGAATTCAACATCAAAGTAAACCCTTGCTTGAAAACTTGAGAAACAAGTATTCTTAGGATGAGGTCAAAATTGCAATAGAGAAAACAGCTGCTGAGAAAGGTATTTCTTTTGAACAGTTGTTAGCAGAAATTATGGAATTGCACCAAGTCCAAATTACAGGAGCACCAGCAGAGAATGAAATCAGGAGGTACAATAATTTTTATAGAAAAAGTGATAAACCATCTTTTCGAGAAAAAATGCCATATTTTCTAGATGATTCTGTTACAAAAAAATCTTGGACATGATAAAAAAATGCTATATTTTGGTCTATGAGAAAGAATCTAGGTGAACCGAGAACTGACACAGACTATGGAGAAATCGATGAAGATGAAAAGTTTAGCAATTTGTGGAATATAGAGCATCCCAATGAATGTGAAGATGAAGAGGCATCCACACTAAAACCTTGACATACAGCATGGATGTCCGCAACCCTTCATCATCATCATCATATTTCCCTTTACACTGTCAGCATCATCATATTTACTCTGCCGACCGATATCCTCCTGCAGACAAACCTTCGCCCGTTCGCCTGTCAGCAGCATCATCATATCCGACTATCGGCAGCATCATCATATTCGGCAAGCGCAAACATCCTCCTGATGTTCACTGTTCATCTTACTGCCAACCTCTTTCTGCATCATCATGATGTTCAACATCATGTTCATCAGTAGGATATAGAACATCCGGTTCCTCCCATATATCCTGATGACGACAACCTCATGCACCCTTCCTTCGATGCTTACGTCACCCTGATATCCTGATGACGATTATCCTGATGACGATGACATCACATGCAGATCCTTCAATATCCTACTGCCCCGATATCCTGATGATGATTATCCTGATGACGATGACGTCACATGCAGTTCCTTCAATATCCTGCTGTCGGCCAAACTTAACATTATCGGCCCGCGATGGTTTTATCAACCCGATCTTCTACCTTATGCCGATACACTCCTCCTCGGCAACACCTGATGATGATCACCCAATGCACATTCACTTTATGCAATCGACTGCATCATAGTTGGGACTATTGTTTGTCCTATATAGGTTAAAAGGAAGATAGAGCTGAACATTACAGAAGTTCAAGAGGCAGTTCAGACAGAGGTTCTGGTCAGGCAACCTGACAAACCCAAGGTATGTGAGAGAAGGGCCTCCATTGACAGGCATGAGGATTTACTTGCAAGAAAGAAAGTTACAGTTCAGAAGTCTTGGAGCAGCCAAGAGACAGCAGAAGACAAAGCTGGAACAGGTCAGCATATTGCAAAGGCAAAGTGTAAAGGTGGAGGACTTCCACAACCTAACTCATGGGACATGAGTTCTTTTCTGTTGGGGAGTATGGTGCAGGAGCACCTACCTGACAGCTGGCCTCCATGAGGCAGTTAGTTAGTTTAGGTCTGGTTAATGTTTTCAAGAAGGTCTGATAAGACCAATGCATGTAATAAGGTCATGTTGACCATACTTTGCTATTTTTAGCTAGTTTGTTAAGACAGTTGTTATGCTGTAGGTCCGGTTGGATCTCCCAGCCGCCTGGAGAGATCTCCCAGCCGCTGGGAATCAAGTGGTAGTACTCGCAGGAGATCCTATTTATACATGAGGATCGGTTGGTTTTAGATATAGTATAGTATTGCATTGAGCAGAGGAGTTAGATTGCAGAGAGAGACTGAATATTGTATTTGCATCTTTTGAAATCAATAAAGATCCTGTTTGTGTTCGTTTTCTGTTTGATCTCCATTGTGAAATCGAGTTGCTGTTTTGGTGGTTTCATGGATTTGCTGATCCATTCCACCGGTTGATTCGTCGAATCGGTGGAATGGCTATGTACAGTAGTTTAGGGTTTAGGTTGCATTTTCTGTTTGTTTGCATGCAGGTGCGCAGGATCGTCGTCGAAAGGTGTTGAGAACCCTAGCATGGGTATGTGCTAGGTCGTGCTGATAATTAGAGTCTGGAAGATCGCCCTGAAAGTAGATCAGGTCATCCCAGGAGGTTCGGCGGATCGAATTTCGCTAAGGGTGGAAAATCCTTCGCAACGGCATCATCAGGATATTTCTGCGTATATCCTGCAGGTACTTCGGGCGTCATCCGAGTAAGTGGAGATGAGCATGATGCAGTTGGTTGCATAAGGTGAATATGCGTCAGGGTGATCATCATCAGGTGTTGCCGAGGAGGAGCGTATCGGCATAAGGTAGAAGATCGGGTTGATAAAACCATCGCGGGCCGAAAATGTTAAGTTTGGCCAACAGCAGGATATTGAAGGAACTGCATGTGACGTCATCGTCATCAGGATAAACGTCATCAGGATATCGGGGCAACAGGATATTGAAGGAGTTGCATGTGACGTCATCGTCATCAGGATAATCGTCATCAGGATATCGGGGTGACGTAAGCATCGAAGGAAAGGTGCAAGAGTTTGTCATCATCAGGATATATGGGAGGAACCGGATGTTCTATATCCTACTGATGAACATGATGTTGAACATCATGATGATGAAGAAAGAGGTTGGCGGTAAGATGAACAGTGAACATCAGGAGGATGTTTGCGCTTGCCGAATGTGATGATGCTGCCGATAGTCAGATATGATGATGCTGCTGACAGGCGAAAGGGCGAAGGCTTGTCTGCAGGAGGATATCGGACGGCAGAGAAAATATGATGATGCTGACAGTGTTAAGGAAAATATGATGATGATGAAGGGTTGCGGACATCCATGCTGTATGTCAAGGTTTTTCTGAGCTCTGATACCACTATGATGCAGAGGCATCCACACTAAAACCTTGACATACAGCATGGATGTCCGCAACCCTCCATCATTATCATCATATTTTCCTTAACACTGTCAGCATCATCATATTTTCTCTCTGCCGACCGATATCCTCCTACAGACAAACCTTCGCCCTTTCGCCTGTCAGCAGCATCATCATATTCGGCTATCGACAGCATCATCATATTCGGCAAGCGCGAACATCCTCCTGACGATCACTGTTCATCTTACCGCCAACCTCTTTCTTCATCATCATGCTGTTCAACATCATGTTCATCAGCAGGATATAGAACATCTGGTTCCTCCCATATATCCTGATGACGACAACCTCATGCACCTTTCCTTCGATGCTTACGTCACCCCGATATCCTGATGACGATTATCCTGATGACGATGACGTCACATGCAACTCCTTCAATATCCTGTTGCCCCGATATCCTGATGACGTTTATCCTGATGACGATGACATCACATGCAGTTCCTTCAATATCCTGCTGTTGGCCAAACTTAACATTTTCGGCCCGCGATGGTTTTATCAACCCGATCTTCTACCTTATGCCGATACGCTCCTCCTCAGCAACACCTGATGATGATCACCCCGACGCACATTCACCTTATGCAACCGACTGCATCATGCTCAACTCCTCCTACTCGGATGACACCCGAAGTAACTGCAGGATATACACAGAAATATCCTAGTGATGCCGTTGTGAAGGATTTTCCAACCTCAGCGAATTTCGATCCGCCGAACCTCCTGAGGTGACCCGATCTACTTTCAGGGTGATCTTCCAGACTCTAATTATCAGTACGACCTAGCACATACCCATGCTAGGGTTCTCAACACCTTTCGACGACGATCCTGCGCACCTGCATGCAAACAAACAGAAAATGCAACCTAAACCCTAAACTACTGTACATAGCCATTCCACCGATTCGACGAATCAACCGGTGGAATGGATCAGCAAATCCATGAAACCACCAAAACAGCAACTCGATTTCACAATGGAGATCAAACAGAAAACGAACACAAACAGGATCTTTATTGATTTCAAAAGATGCAAATACAATATTCAGTCTCTCTCTGCAATCTAACTCCTCTGCTCAATGCAATACTATACTATATCTAAAACCAACCGATCCTCATGTATAAATAGGATCTCTTGCGAGTACTACCACTCGACTCCAAGCGGCTGGGAAATCTCTCCAGGTGGCTGGGAGATCCAACCGGACCTACAGCATAACAACTGTCTTAACAAACTATCTAAAAATAGTAAAGCATGGTCAACATGACCTTATTACATGCATTGGTCTAATAAGACCTTCTTGGAAACATTAACAAGACTCAAAACAAACTAACTGCCTCATGAAGGCCAGCTGTCAGGTAGGTGCTCCTGCACCAAAGAAACTGAAAGTGATAGAGATGATGAACCTGATGATGATAGGGATGAAAAAAGCATTTACAAACCTAGTTTAAGTTAGGACACAAAAGAATCAAATAATTCAAGAGCAGTCATAGCTGAAAAGTTGGGTTATCGAGGTGGTGGTTTGGGGTCCCAAGGACAAGGCATTTGGAAACTAATAGATGTAGTCACCACTGCCAAAAAAGCATTTGATAAATGAGGCCTTGGAGCTGAATCAGATGATAAAATACACAAAGGTCATACAAGTAGAACTGGAAGAATTGAATTTGTTACATATTCAAATCCTAATCCTCATGGTCAGAAGCAATCACAACTTGGACATGCCCATGGTAGAGAGCCTAGTACGACTGGCACTGCCACTGGTGGAGAACTTAGTCAACATGTGCTACAACAATAGGTCCAACAACAAGTTACACACAAGAGGACACCAGTACAAGATACCACACAAACACTCAGTGATCAAGGGGCACAAAAGAGAAAGGATTATGACAAGTCCAAGTCCAACTACCAGTTCCACTACAAAGGAATTATTTCTAGGCACTCCCCCAGTTAGTGTGGCTATAACAAAAATTGCAAGTACTCCTATTCCTTCACCATTCAAGCATTCCCTTATTCCTGCATCCCCGGATTTTGATTACATTCAAGGGTTTAAAAAGAAATCAGAATTGTATAAAAAAGATAAGAAGCAACTGATGGAGAGTGTGTCTGCTGTAACTTCAGATCCTACAACAACCATGATATTACCCACATTTGACATAAATACAGAAATCATGGAGTACACAATTGTTGTTCCCACAGTTCAAAATAAACCAGAAAATTAGATGGATCAATCTAAAATTCAGGTGAGCAGTTTGCAATTTGATTTTTCTGGATTAAAAAATACTGACAAAATTAATATATCAAAGAAGAAAAATGAATTGGTGTACACATCATTGCTAAAGCATGATAGAGATAAAAAGAAGTTGTAGAATCAAATAGAAAAATTACAGGTAGATTTAGCAAATGAGAAAGCAAAGAGGAAAGTAGCAGATAATAAGAGCAATGAATTAGAAAAAAGAATAAAAAAATCTACCTCTACATCAACAAGAAAGAGGATAAACAAATAGAGGTGGAATTGAATGGACTGAAGCAAGAGTTAGATGAGATCAAAAAGAAATATAATGAGGAAAAATCCACTTTAGAAAAATTAAAACAAAGCATTGGGAAAGCAAATGAACAGTGGGAACAAAAATTGGAGAAAGAGAGGAAAAAAATGAAACATTAGCTGCAGAGCTTATGGAAGCAAAAAATGAAATAAAATCTTGTCAAAAAAAGTTAACTAAATTTTGTAGACAAACAATTAGGCACATGAAACAAAAGATATGGGAAGAAATAATGCAGAGGTTTGATCAGTTGTGTGAATTCTTTCAATTCATTGATGCCATGAGACTACATCTTGATAAGTTGAACAAATATTTAAAGGACAACACAAATTGCAACTGCAGGTAGATGAGAAATCTGCAAATCAAGTCCTAGAAACAGTCTACAAAGCCAGTGACAATGAATTGATTTCAAAAGGCATTACTAATTGGATTGAAGCTGCAATGAAGGTGACATCTATCATTAAAAAGTGTTCAAGAATCAGTGAAACAACCAAATTTTTGATTGAGGCTGCAACAAAGATTAAGGAGGATGAAAAGGTAAGGAACTTGACAAAGCTTGGTTTGCCATAGGGTTTTGACACAAATGACCGATTCATTGGAAAGGATAATTTCAGAAAGAAAATGGAGGATGCAAGGAAGATTGATTTGGACCAGTTTCTTGGGAACCTAGATGAGGCAAACTTTTTGGATTTCATCAAACAACTGATACTCTTGAATGTATCTTTGGCTGAAACATTCAAGTCAGACCCAGGATCCAAATTGAAAATTGATCATACATTGTTAACAAAAATTCAAGTTAGACAACATCAGCTAGAAGAAATGACAATTCCACCACCTGAATAGTGGAAAGTGATAAAAAGTTGTTAGAATGATTTGATATTGATATTATGAGTTTCCAAGTTCCAACTTAGCTCTGTGCAGAGTTGTCTTTGAGCAAGATTTTACATCGCCTCTATGTACTCCTTCATTTGAAAATCAATAGAAAATTCAAATTTAGTATAAATAAGATATTATATGGACACATATGCTGGATATTCAATTATCTGTATTATTTATTTTATCAATTGAAAATAAACTCTAGTTTCAACTACTAAATACACATTCAATGATTGCTGATGTTAATATGTTAAGCTAATTTTATACTACTATTGGTCATACCCTACTATTGTTAACTCTAGTTTCTATATCCTACTATTGTTAATATTCTTGATTCTATATCCTACTATTGTTAATATGTTAAGCTAATTTTATTTACCATATCAAATCAAAAACCAAAATTCTATTTTACTACAAATTTTATGTTTTATGCACAAATCAACTTTAGCAAAGAAATATTAAGCATTGAGTTGAATGATTAATCATTGAGTACATGTAAAACTTATCAATATGACATAATTAAAATATGAAATAATTAATAATATGTTAAATTGTTAATGTATTCAATTTGATTCACAATTTCAAGGAATACAACATAAAATATCATCAACAGTAGTTTTGGAATATAATTCATGAAATGCAGTATAAATACCTAAAAACTACTAATTCACTTCCATTTCCCAAATCGAGTCAAGGTCCTCAAACTGATGTTTAGATAAAGAAAAAGAGTCCTTGATTCTGAGTCTCGTCTTCATTTTCTTCGTCTTCATTCTGAGTCCCAAAGTCAAATTCATCAGTCATTGTGTCACTGTCATTTGTCCCACCACTACCAGCATTTGAACTTGAAGTGTTGCACAACCCTCTTCTTTCACATATGGACTTCCAGATTGTAAGTGCCCTTTCATAAGGAAAATTTTTGACATTATACGCACTTCCTAACACCCTCAAGCAATTTTCTAAATTCTTGTCTAGTTTGTTTCTTATCTTTGATTTCAAAAACCCCAATGCACTGAAAACTCCATCATCTTCCACCGAACCCAATATCATTATTTGACATAAATCAACAAGTTTGAAATATTTTGATATCGAATCACGCAATATTTCACTCTGACCCAAGTTTTTCTAGGCCTTTGTTATTGATCCTGCTTCGAAGGGATTCTCCATGGCATTAAACTGGTCTATCATACTTCTTGCAAACCGATTACATTGTCCTTTAAGCTTATTTCCATCTATAATTTCTTCTATTTTCTATCCATTGCATTCTACAATTTTCAAAAAGTATGCAGTCAAGGTAGTTACTCTTTTATGAAAAATGCTTGGGCTATCTCGGTGGCCTTGAACCCAAAATTGAGGATACACAATAGACATGGCATCAAGTATTTCATCTTGAGGGAATCGATTATAAATCTTTGTTGAAAGATTGCTTGCAATTTCCTTCATGTTACTACTAACATATTCAACAATGCCATCAAAATCATCCTTTCTAACAGGTACTTCTTTGATAGAGCACCTGACTGTCTTACAATGGTGCATTGGTATCTCAAATCCGTGTACAAAGACACATAACTCCCTGCTTGCATTAAACTATAAATAATTTTCAGGATGATTCAAATTTGTAATTATCTGCCACCTATGAAAATTTGGGCTTTGAGTTGTTAGATCTAGATATAGATTATCAAGGGCCATGCATGTCATTCTACATAGTTTGGTATACTCATAGATATACATAGTTCTATCTTGGGATTTCTTCACAAGATTGTTCATTTCATCCAGCATGGGGAGAAGACTAGCTAAAGTTAAGAGTGTCTCTATATCGCTTAACCTATGTAAGAATTTAGGAGCTTTGTCTACTGTGTTGTGATGCTCGTACATTGTTCCAATCAAGGATGGATATTCTAAAAGAACTCATTGCGCTGGTCCATGCAAGGAGATCCATCTGGTATCAACATCCTTAAGAAGCTTATTTCCTACTATTATTTCCTCAACAAAATTTTGAAATTCTGCAAAACGTTTGGGACTTCAGCAAAAGTATGCGTGGATCTTGTGGACTAGAATTTTAACTTTTGATACTGTAGAAAACTTGCTTACAATTTTAAATACTAAATTCATTATGTGGGCCATGCAGTGAATGGCAAGCATGCAAGGAGCACAAGTAGTTTGTAATTTTGTGCAAAGACTAGTCCTATGACCTTGCATTACTACAACTCCATCATCTCCTACACACACCACCTTTTTGGCAATTGTCAAGTCATCCATACCTGCAATTTCATTCAAAGACTTCTTAACTAGTTCAAATAGATTTTGCGATGTTGAACTACCCTTCATTTTATGAACACAGAGTAGATGAGCTCATCGGACATGTTATTTTATAGTATACACATGCATACAAACCCAAGAAGTATTATCTACCGCAGTAACTTCATCTAAAGATAATGCAATGAAGTTTGACTCTTTTACATTCTCCTTTAAATCTTGTTTTTCCACCGCAGCGAGACAGTTTGCCCATTCTCATCTAGCGTTTATTGACCAATGTGTGCTAGGATAGTGAGGAACACTCAAAAAAGATAATAAATTACTATACTCTGGGTAGTCTCTCATAGGACGCCTTATGGGCAAACTATGAAAAACAACACTCATCTGAACAATTTTAGCTAGTTGTGCTCCTTCCATTGCTTTTCCAAATTAAGCCTTGATTGTACCTCCACTTGCAGCAAGCTTTGTCATTCTTTTCTTATGCTCATCATATTCTGCAACATACTTCACATGAAGACATTCTTCCTTTGATTTCCATCTTAATACTGATGTTTCCTTTCCGTCTATGATTTGTTTTTCATAAACTTTACCTATATGCTTTTCTATAGTGTCAAGCTTTAACTGCAATTTCTTGTCTCTTTTACATTTCCAACTACAAATCACACACTTGCATTCTGTTGGTTGTTCATCTTTGTTTGCTTTCTCCACTGGTTCAATGAATGGGTACTTTGACACCCAATCAAGCTGAAAATTCCTTGGCATTTCCCACCTGTGCCCCAGTTTTGAATCTTTTGATTTGCCTTTTGAATCTTTTGATTTGCCTTCTGAATCTTTTGATTTTCCTTCTGAATCTTTTGATTTGCCTTTTCTTTTCTTCTTCTCAACATCATCTACAGCACCAACATTTTCATTTTCATCCAAGTTGATTATCTCAATCTGGCGTATCCCTTGGAACATCTTATGCGGTATTGCCATCCTCATTCTAGCTAACCAGGGTATCCCTTGGAACATCTTCTGCGGTATTGTCATCCTCAGTCTGGCTAACTAGGGTATCCCTTGGAACATCTTCTGCGGTATTGCCATCCTCATTCTAGCTGACTAGGGTATCCCTTGGAACATCTTCTGCGGTATTGCCATCCTCATTCTGGCTAACCAGGGTATCCCTTGGAACATCTTCTACGGTATTGCCATTCTCACTTTGGCTAACCAGGGTATCCCTTGGAATATCTTCTACGGTATTGCCATCCTCATTTGACTCAATGGCAATCCCACCTTCTGGTCGTGGTGAGGTATTGTGAATGGCTTCTTCATCATTATTTGGTGCAAGAGTTGATGGTGTAGCTCCATCTTGATTTGATGGATCATAAACATTGACAGTTCCAAAGTAAGATTGTATACTAACTCCACCTTTTCAGCATTTTGATGGCCTCCCAGTCCCTTCACCACCCTAAGGAGTCTTACCCTTGTCGCACTTGCGGCTCGACATCTTGATCTGATCTCCCACTTTGAATAAAAGCTGAAAAAAATGTCTTCTTGTTTAATAAGGACATACTCATAGAATATAGATCCCATTCCCTACTAAATATCTTCTTTGAGATTGCATCAAGAATGGAAGAGGGATAAAGCCATAAAGAAATCTTAAAACACTAATCCTATGAAGAAATGATCACTCACCTTTAAGTTTAGGTTTTCATTGACTTGCTATTCACTAATGTAAGAATGCCTGTGTTCTAAGTTTGTAACTTTGCGTACGATCAACTTCAAGGTGCCAACTCCAACTTTCAAAGTCCAAATCAAGAGCTCACAAGTCACAAGTTCAAAATTGAACAAAATGTGTAAGAATAAATTAGAGTTTCGATTGTATTTATATCATTCCATATTTGGCGAATTCCACGGGAATTCTATATGGTATATCAAAATTTTTTGGCAAATCCCACGTGATTATATAAGGAATACATTTAAGTGTCAGCGAATCAAAGCTCGACAGAGTACATACATTAAAATTTCCAAGGCGAATATGGCCCTAAGATTAGCACGGAGGTGTCATGCAAATTGGTGAAATGGCCCCTCATAATCAACTACTTGTAAATTTTAATTGGCGAAATGGGACCTCACGCGCAGCGACCATTTAATGGAGTTGGCAAAATGTGTCCTGATACACAATGTTGTTTTAATAGTATTGGCAAATATATAGGTGATTTAGTACTTCCTTCCGAAATTCCAGGCAAAAATATTAGTCGGCCCATTTGAAACACGTATTTTGTTATGGCGAAAATCTTACTTCATTGATTCTCATAAAATAAATCAATGGCGAATGTATATGGATTCGACTGATAATATGTAAAAACTAGGTGATTTGACCACCCTGTTGGATGCAATTTATTCGCCAATTCCAACTTGGCCGATCTGTGATATTTGCCAATTAGCGAATATTCACCACTAAAAAAAATTTGTATTCTACCATAGTTGCATTTCAGACCTTACAGAGCTGGACTTAGCATCTAGACACATTCATGTACATCAGATCCAAATTTCAGATCATTTAGATTAGATACAGGTAAGATATCGCTATCAGAAGATCGACTATTTTCTCGAATAGAGCTTCCTGACAGTCCCATTCAATTAGCTAAAAGGAGAAGACTTGCGGAGCATTTCACAACCTGCGAAGCTAAATGACACATCATTCAATGTTGTTTGGTTTGTGGCTGACCTTCCCTGAGATTCACCCACAATTCTATTCATTCGTGAAGGAGTTCTAATCAATTAGGTCCGACCTATCCATGTACACACGTTACAACTCTTTATTGGAGTTTGTAATCTTCCTTGGTCGACGCAGAGGAATCTTATGTTTCAGAGATGATATAAATTGATGTAATAGATGCTTAGGAAATTAGTCATCAATAGTTAGAATAATTTTTAAGTTCGATAATTTGAATTTTCTTACGAAGGAGCTTCAAAGCCATATCTTGTGCATACTTTAAAATTCTGTAATTAGGCCTGTGAGCGCTAATTGTAAGCCCGCATGTTGCCAACCAATTTGTATTTGAATTCTATGACATACTGAATGATTGAATCTGCATTTGCTTTATATCTTTGAGTTGTTTACGTTGTGTTTACTCTAGCTACACAACTTGGATAGTTCACTTTGTGGACCCTCCTAACCATGACTGCACCAGTCATGTTCATGCTTGTGTGACCACTTTTGATAGTGGAGTTATGGGAACCTTTGTGTGAAAGGAAATACCATGTTCTTGAGTGTGATTGAACCTGGTTTACTCTTTAAGAGTTATGCATTTGTATGTGAAATAGATGATGTTCTAATCATATGCATGAAATGTGAAGAATATTGTTTTGGTAATGCTAGTTTAAATGAACCTTGCATTGTGCACCTTGTTGTGTGTATGTTTGTTGCAAGAGTAGCATACCCTCGTAATGCTTGTCTTATTTGTTTATTATTTGCCTCTGTATGGTGATTGGAAATGCTTGCCTAAAATGCATATTGCATTGTCTTCTTGAGAGCATGTCCATGTATGTGGATTAATTATGCGGTTGTAAGAAAGATAGTGTTGCATTGCATTGCTAGAATAGATCATTTGGGTAATGAATTATGTCTCCAAATTGCATTCTTCTCTAGGATTCATGTGGGAACCTAGGTGTAATTGTTGCATTGCATTATTTGAAGAGTTAAAGAGAAAAGGGGTTGTGAAAAGGGTCATTTGTATAGTCCTTGTGATGTTTGAGGTGTTAGAATCATGAGTGAAGTAGCAAACCCTACATCTTATGTTTCTAAGTTGTGTTTCCCCTATTGTAATGTGTGCATTTAGTATGCTTGTCATCATGTTGTGGAGAAATTTAGCATCATGTGAATGTTTCATTAATGCATTATCCATATGCTTGGTGAATCCTTGTTTGGTGAGAAATGTTAATTGCCCAAGGTTGTGAGATTGATGTGTTTAGATATCTTGGTTTGTGATCTGATTTTGTCCTAACTTAATCTTGGTTACTAAATGTTTGCTAGTGTGTGAATTTGTGTGTCATTGCATGGTGATTGTGATTCCCTTGAATGGGATGCAACCTTTGTTGCTGGGCATCTTGAGTGATGTTTGTTTAGTTAAGTAGAAATGATCTCATGTTTTGACGTGATTGTAGTCTTCGAAGACTTGTTTGCTTAGCATGATTGAATGTGTTCTCTTACTTGCCTTGGATTTTGGAATCTAGGTGTAGTATAGCATTGTACTCCCTCTCTTGTGACTAGAACTAGTCAAGTAGTTCATGTAATGTGGAACTTTTGAATTTTGATACTTTATTTATTTAACTTTGGTGAATTCACTAAACATTGTAAGGGCTAGCATTGAATTTTTATTCTTGTTTATGAATATGTATAGCCATCAAAGTTTGATTTTTATTTATCTTGTGACCTTTATGGTCATGTTTGATTTACTGTTGAAATTAAGCTCATTTTATGCCTTATTGTTAGAATTGACTTTTCTTCCACTTTGGGATTTTATTTATTTATTGATTATTGGTGGATACGCTTGAATGTTTTAAACTGCTGGTCATGTATTATGTTATGTTCTCTATCATGTTCATGATGGGCCTATGATGGATTGTATAAGGAAGTATAATGCGGAGAATATACTAGTTCTTGTTGTGCATGTTACTAGAACTATGGTAGATTGAATTCCTTGTTTTGTTGTTAGACACAAGTGAATATTGTGTGAAATGTTGAGAAAGTTTTGAAATGGTTTTGTGTTGCTATGGATCACTTGATGTGAATTGAATTCTTGTATGAGCTTAAATGTTGATTATTGACTGTCTATGTGAATGAGATATGTAGAGAACTCGTTTGGATTGAATCTTGCTTTTAGTAATTGCATTTGGTTGAATGTTGACTTAGTCCACCAACTATGGTTGTTCTTGCTTGTCTCATTCCTGTTAGTCTTAGACATGATGCCATGCTCCTAATGTTTAGACATTAGTGGAGTGTATGATGTTGTGTCCTTTTGATGTGAGTTCCATAACTACACTTATGTTTTGACATAGTGTAGGGTATGATGGAGCCTGTGCATGAGCACATATTATTTTAATATTTATGGTATTATAATTGTCTTCTTGCTCTTGTTGAGTTGCCAACCTTGGGAATTTGGTTGCTTCAAGATTTTCTCCTTATTGTTTTGGAGGTTTCCTAGCGTAATGTTGGAAGGGATGCAACTCTTGTATGAAGAGGTTCATATCCTATGTATTCCATTCTATGGATACTTGGTGTTTAGGCCACAAGGAAGCCTTGTGTTGCCTAGTCAATAATGAATTCATGATTGTGTTGTTTTGTTTGACCTTTTTTGTCTAGCTTAGTTAAGAGTTGAAGTGGTGTTGCGAGTAGTCTTGCACCTTGTTGGTGTGTTGTGGCCACCTTAGATGTGCTCCTAGTGAGTAAAGGGTTGCTAAGCCTTGCTTGATGGAAGTGCTTATGTTGTTAGAGGATGTAGTTTAGATTCTTCCCTCTGAGAACCTATTTGGTTGATCCTAGTTTTGTTGGTGTAGAGATAGAGTGTTAGAGAAACCCTCTCTTTTAGGAGTGGAATGTGAGAAAGTATCTCATGTAGGGAAACTATGTCTAGAGTTGAGGCATGCTTTTGGTAAGGATACAAGTGAGGTAGTGGTGCCTATAACCTTTTTGAGTTAGCTTTCCCTGATCCTTGAGTTATTTTGTTGTGAGTAGTGCTTGAGGAAGGACTGTTGAGAGAGTAATATTTTGTTTGCAATTCTCCTTGAGAGTGGATATGGTAGCCTTGTGAGTTTCCTTAGACTTAATTGAGAGCTTGAGAGGTTATCCTAGTATAGTTGTGGTGTTGAGTTTTACTAACTTGACTTGCTTGTGGTCTGTTGTGCCTTTTGGCTAGAGCCTCTTCTCATTGCAGTGGTAGTTGGAGGATGGAGTGGTGTAGTCTCAGAAGAGTTGTATGCACGATGGTTGGTTTTGACCTAGTTGGTGCACCTTTGGAGATTTGTTTTATTGTTTTGAGACCTTGACCTAGTGTTGGTTAGGAGGATTGATCTTTTTAGATTTGTTGTGTTGTAAAGGATTGTGTATTGAGGGTACTTCATCCTTGTTATGCCCTGTCAAAATTTAAAAACAAAAAAACAAAATTTTGATGTCATGGGAAAAAGTTATGCCTTGTCACAATTTGTGAGTACAATGGGGTTCGAGGATTGAAACCTATCAAAAAAGGCAATTTTTTTTTAATTTTGACTTCAAAGCGAAGAGAATGGAAAGAGCTTTCCTTCGACTATAATTTCATCTCCATGGGCCAAGTTGTGGCAAAATGAAAAAAAGGCCTACTTGAGGCACTTTACAAGGCTTGGTGGATAGTCAGGCATAACAAGTTAACTCTGGTAGTTAGCGTAAACTGCTGGTGGTTAGTAGAAAGTGCTAATTGTTATAATGAATGCTAGCCAAAATTGGTAGAAATTACAATCAACAGTTACAATAATAATAAATGCTAATAGAGTACATGGTAGTGTTAACGTGTAATAAATGTTAACAAACCACTAACTTATAAATGTTAACAAACTGATGAGTGTAGGTTGGCAGTTTCCACCAAATGTGAAAGTGCTAACAGTAATTGTAAATATTGAACATGCAACATTAAACTCTGCAACCTCCAAACAATAAACATGAAACATGGTTAACAGTGGAGGAAAAGGCTATGAATTGATGAACATATCTGCAACCTTAAAGGCTTTGAAGATTGAACCTACAAAACAAACTGTGATGAAAATGTAAAGCAAAGTCGGCTCTGCAACAAAAAATGACCTTTGCTATGAACCTTGACTATGAGGATTTAGTCCTTGTAGAGATCATTGTGAGTTGTGACAACATTAGTGGCCTGTGTGGCCTGTATGGAGGCCGATCAAAGGTAAGTATGGCTGACTAATGAAGAAGTTAGAGCCGAGTTGGCCAGAGAGACTGCAGAGGACTGGATTGATGGTGAATAAGCCTGGTAAATAAAAACTTTCAGAAGATATACAAAGGCCATTGAAAGGGCCTATTTGGAGGCCAAAAGAAGAATGCAATGTTGACTTATGAAGTTGAATGCACTGACAAACCAAGAATTGCCTTCAGAGGGATTTGAGAGGGCCTACAAATGGACCTTGAACTGAGTCGAGGGCTTGATTGGGCGCCAAGGTTGAGCCTCTATAGGGGCATAGGGCCAAGAGAGATTGTTGTAGGGCCTGCAAAAGGCCAAGAACAATGCATAGTGCCCGAACTAGAAAAAAATACCGCTGCAACAAGAAAATGGTTGAAACCCTTAGTTTGTGGTGTAGAACAAGAAACAAACTTGCCCAAATCGAATCAAAACCTACATATACCAAAAAAAATGAAAATGGCAGGGGGCCAAAGCTCCATATGCTAATTTTTTTTATTTTTTAAATAAAATTTTGACAAAAAACAAATTTCGACCAGTTGCAGGGGAAAAAAATTTGTCCTTTGCTAAACTTTTTTTTCCATTTTTGGATAAAAAATCCGTACGGTATGGATTTGGAGGCCTTACAAATCCTAGGGGGTATTTTTTTTAAAAAAAATTGACTTTACCGAAAAATGTTCAAAGGGTCACTTTGATTGTCTCAAGCCTTCTGAACTCAACGACGTGGTCCTTTTGGCTCCACGACGCTCTGATGATAGGGCTAAGTACTGAAGTCACCGATTCAGGAAGGAACATGAAAGCATGGCTCTGATACCATGTTGGAACTGCCAAGATCAACAAGCACTTGAAGAGAATAACTTTCCACAAGTGAAAAATGGAGCACAATAACATATCTATCATATACAATGAGAGTGTGTAAAATACAATGAGAAACCTTGCATAAATAGGCAAGGAGAAGGAGGTAGGAAGGTAGGATTGAACTACTAACTACTCCTACAGGCATGCAACACTTGTCTAATTCACATGACATGTGTGAGGGCAAGTGGCAAGTCAAAAGGAAAGAGGTTTCTCACATGTGTGGGTATACATGTCAAAATGAGACAAACTCCTAAAAGACTAAGTAAACTCAAGCCTATGTGTGAATAGGTCAAACCTTCAAAGAAGTGATATCTAAACTAGTTAGATAATGACACTATTTACACTAACAATCCTTGTGTTTTTGTAGGCTTTAGGAGTAAGCCTAATGCTAGTGGGGGAGGATGAAATGCCCACCCTAGTTTGTGCCTTGTGTGCTTTTTGATTCATGTGATATATGTTGTTTTGAGTGTTTATTAGTGTATTATGTGATTATTATGCTTTGATGCATTGCACCGAACTTGCCGATGAGGTCTATGGTGCCATCGATGGGTTCTAAGGGTGTATTCTGCATGACCATCAAGGTGTTTCTGATGGGGTTGTGCTTTGGTATTTAGTTTCCAACTATGCATTATGGGATGCATACATTGTAATTTTTGCATGTAAGATTATTTAAGTGCTTCAGCTTCACTGTTTGTACTATACTTGTTATAGTTGTGATAGTCATATTATTCCCACATTGTGAAATGTTTATGTTTATACATCATGTTCGTGGATCATGTTAATCATAGATGATTATAGTGGATGTAATTATTTTATATCATGTGTGATTATACCACGTTGGAGTGGATTATGTTTCTTCGACTATTATATGTGGAGCAGGTATGCCTGATGGTTGACTTGAGTGTGTAGGTAATTATAGGTGTTAACAAATGTGGGAAATGTGGAGAAGGTTGACATGGGATGCTAATCCATATCATCCTTATCCTTGTGTTGTGGAAATTTGTAATGTGTGCTTGAAGTCAATTGTGTGTGTTTCCTTACCATTTTGCACTTTATTTTAAATTATCTTGAAAAATGTGTTTTCCCAGTTTTCAAATTATTTTAAAGATTAATTATCTTAGAGAAAAGATCTATTGCATTATAGTATGCTAGAGGAATAAATTTAAATGATTTTGAATTATTTTCGAAATTTAATATTTTTCCGTCAAAAAGGTCGAATTGCATTAAATTGGAAAACAAAATTCCTCATATGACATGTTTAGATTTTTCAAAATGAGATTGAGTTAAAAATCAATTACCTATTTGGAAATAGTTGCAATAAGTTCATTAGCTAATTTTCTATTATTAAATGTGTTGCCTGAAAGGTATTTGGAACTTGAAATATTGTTAAATCAATTTTAATGTTCCTCGATATTTTATTTAATTATTTAGGTTAGTAAAATGAAATGAATTAGATAGATTTTAAAATAGTTTGTTAAATGAATATATTTTATTTTATTATTGATAAAAAAGATCATAAGTAAATTTTATATTCTATTTTCAATAAGGTCTTTTGGGTGTTAAAAAGGAAAAATGAGTTATTTTATCTCATTCTTTTTCCTCTCCATTTGCTCTCTCCTCTCAAACCCTCTCTTGTTGGAAAGAACGATTTTCTCCATGAATGAAAGAAGGGTTGAATTGCTTGAATTGCTTGGTTGAAGTGGAGTGGATTTGAATTGTGGATGCTTGTGTGTGATCAAAGATTGCTTTCAAAACCCTCTTCTCCTTGGATTGCTTGTAGGAAAGGTATGATTCTTGAATCTTTCCTTTGTTTTAAATTTATATGCTTTCTTCATTGCCATGCCACATTCAGTCGATTGCTATAACATCTTGATTAGGCAAGGAAAACTTAGATATGAATTTATGGTTGTTTTATGTAATTTTTCTTAATGTTCTTGGTTGGAACATGCAAAAACAAATAAGGTTATGGAAAATTTTACCTAGGATTACCCACCTTGTTTTTATTGCATATTTGGAATGTTGTGCATTTATGCTACAATGGGTAGTTGTCAAATTTTCATTTGAGTTTGAAATATGAGTTAGAAAATGGCTCAAGGTAGCCAAGCTTGCAATAATGGTGAATTTGGGTTTTTATGGTTCTTCCATACAAATAGAAAAAAAAATGAAATTCCAATTTTAAACCTTTCTTTTATTAATTTTAATGTGGGATGAGTAGTCTCCCATGGAAAATGATGTTTTGCATCTTTTGAGAATATGTTGTGTTTTTGTTCAAATTATGATTTTTTCACCTCGTAAATTGTGCCATGCCCAATTGGTCAAATTGGTGCTATGGGTGTTTAGGAAGAAGTATAGGGGTAGGAAAAGAGTGGCTTCCATTGTGCACCATGGCCAAAAGAGGTCGTTGGAATTAAGTGAATGGAATTTTAAATCAAGAATAACATTTAAAAACATTGGGTAATAAAATTTAATAATGAGATCATCTACACCAAACTGCATGTCCTAGTGAAGTGTCTGGCTTTCTTGGGTTTGGGTGTAAAGAGAAATCTTTGGTGTATTGTCCGGTTGTTATGAGGAGGTTATTCCCTCATGTTCTACCGCGAGTTGAGTATTTCCCTCTTTTGACACTCCTTGTCCAAACTACCTAGGTCTCTCTTCCTTCTTCCATCGTTGGAGTTTGATTCGACGTGTGATGTTTACCACGTGATTGCATGTGCATTGTGATGCTTGATTTATACTTGTATGTGCCTATGATGGACTATGATTTATTCTTAGTTTGACATGCATTGAAGGTGTGATTATTTCCCTTATGATTCAATGTTGTGATGTCATTCTATTATGCTTTGGCAAGTGTGCCATATGTTACTTGAAAGCAACTGGATGGTAGTTGTACCATGTGTTGTTTATATGCATTGTATTGGCAGTTGTTCCATGTGTGTTATGTGCAATGATTGGTGTATATGCCATATGTTGCTATGTATACCCTGGATTGAGTGAGATGATGCTAGCAAGTTTTCCATGATCACCTTCTCCATAGCTCGAGGGTTGCCTAGAGTTGCATAGATAACTATTGCGCTCAATGATGACAATATGGTTGGGAGGCAAGAAACATTTCCCCATTGGTCCTTCATGATGATCTTCAGATGTTGGATGGTTCCCTAATCTTCTTGCAGGTTGATTATGTTGTGCTTTGTGTCTTGTTGCACCTTGGAGAGCGTGTTGCTTTTTGGGTGGTTTATGCACTTGTATATTATCATTATTAATTATTGTAACCTTTGTAATGTAGGTCTTTTGAGACCCTTGTAATAAGATGTAATTAATGTTATGAGTTGATTATGATGTTGGATATGATTTATCTATTTTTAGGAAGAAGCCCTTCAAATATTGTAATTATTGTATATCGTCTTGTATTTTTCCATGCCTCAGTTTGTGAGGATGTTGGCATGTTTTGATAGATTTTACATGTTAGAATCTAGCTATGTTAGAATGTTTAGACTTAGTTATTTGATATTGTATTTGATGTTTATGTTGGATCGTATTCATCCCACATAGGCGGTGAGGATTATATCTTTGTTTTTTACGTGTGTCAACGTTGGTGTTGAACATGCGTAACTTTTTGTATCGCTTTTGTCATGTTTTGCCTGTTCAACCCTTTTGTGAAGGTTGTTGTTGTAAGGTGCTCGTTTGACCACCTAATTTTATCCATGGTGTCATTTCCATGATGTGATATGCACTCTTAGATTATTCCCCCTTTTTCTTTGGGAAGTGTGCCTTTTTCACGAGTTTGACTAGTGACCATTCCAGTTGGTTGAGAAATCATACCTCCTAGTTGGACCATCCCGTGGGTGAGTGTTACCCTTGTGTTTGGGATGTCTTGTGTAGTCATGGAATGGATTGAGGTGGATGTCACCCTCATCCTACTCCATGTGTTCGTGAGGGAGCAAGATCGTGGGCATGTGTTTGATCCTCATCATGGAGTGAGCTCCACCTCTCGCTTGGTCATCGTGGTGAGTTGTCACATTATGGGTGAAGTCTTCCGCTTGTGCCACCTTTCTTAGTGCAATCGTGATGTTGTTTTAGGTGTTTTTGTGCTTGTTGCAACACCTTGTGTGTGTGTGAGTACAACGTGACATGTAAATGTCGCACTTGCAAACATGAAAATTTTGTTGGTTCGATGTTTGTTCAGCTAATACTTTGGGTGAAAACCTAGAGTATTACAAAACCTAAGGATACACCTTACTACCAACATGATACAATGTTCAATGAATATGCAAATGAGTGTAGGATCGTGATGGGCCAAACAATACCCCTAAGTGGCAATGAAAATGGTAAAAATAGACTTAAGTAACTTCATGTCAAAAATTGAATGAGTTATCGACACAATCTAAAAATAAGGTACTAATACAAGTCGTAGGAAATTGAATGTAGGCTATGAGCTACTACATTATTTTTTGAAAATTTTAAAATTAGTTTAGTGAGAATTGGCTATTTCAATGAGGCACAACTAATTTTTTTAGAAAAACATAAAAAGTGTCGTTCTAGCCAATCTAAGTATAAGAAAAAGAACATATTTTCCTCCAAGCTTTGGATTTAAGTAAATATTTTTTAATAAATAAATAATTATTTATGAGTTTTTATTGTGACTTAAAATTTTTTTCCAGCCAACCTAACTTGGTCAAAAAATATGAAATTAGGAACTTTTTTTAACCTATAGCCAATAAAACTTAGAATGTGACATATCTTTTAGATTTGAAAAAGGATAAATAGTTTGAAAGTTATGGATGTTTTTCAATATGTATATCTATTAGGAAACCAGCCATAGTGTATGTAGAAAATTAATAATAATAATTACATAATAAAATTATAATGAGGCATATATTATATTTTTAGAATCTTGATATTTTCCTCTAAAAACCCTTTTTGTTTTATTAAATTTATTTAGAAAAAACTCCATCAACTTCAAGGATGAAGTCATGGAAAATTTTAGGATAACACTAAACGAGTGGTTTTGCAAATTTCTTTGGCAAGTTTGAGGACTCGCACTTGTTTAAATCTAAGGTAGTCCCAAGGAATTTATAGAGGCAATCCATATTTGAGCTAGAAATACTAAAACTTTTTCCATCCAAATCTAAATATACTTCTAAAGGTTAACACTTTTTCATCCAACAGATTCTTTTGACATTGCCACTGTTTGGCCCATCATGCTCTTGCACTCATCCATGCATAATACATAGAAAACAAACAGAGGCCCCTTAATAGTGATCCCAATTTTAGACATTTTATGTTTTTGAACCTCAATTTGATTGCACTAGTAGTGAGCTACAATATTGTGATAGATCATTCACCAAAGAATTATCACCCTTCTTCACATCATCCTTCCTCACATCACCCTTCTTCACATCATTCTTCTTCTTTTTTCATTCACCTTTATTCTTCACATCACTCTTCTTCTTCACATAATCCTTCTTCTTCACATCACCCTTTGTCTTCACATCATCCTTTTTCTTCCATTGACCATCCTCCTTCACATCACACAAAGGGACACTCTTGCTCTCCCATAGATTATTCCCAATAAGGTAATCCCCTACCTATGATTAAGCTCCTACCTACTCCCTTGCCTCCTCACCAATCATTGTCTCCATCTCCTAAAAATTATAAACAACATTCTTGATCATCTTCTCCTCCTCCACCACCCTTTCCTCCTTCAAGACTTCTACCTATTCTACCTACTTCACCTTCATCATCTTCCCATCCTTTTTCTATAACAACTCTTATATTTCCTCCAATGCCCATATTTCATTTACCCCTTCCTTTTTCTTACCCACCTAGAGCCAAGAGGCCTTTTCCTCTGACCCCTAAGGTAGTTTTGTAGCAACTTACTCCCCATTCACATCACTCCTCTTCTTCACATTATCCCTCTACTTTTTCTATTTTTCATCCTTCTTCTACTCATCCTTGTTCATCACATCAACCTTCTTCCTCTTCACAACATACTCCTCCCTCATCTCCTCACACTTCTACTCCTACTCAACCCCTATCCTCTAGTTGAGACAACCCTCGTATGTCACCTCAAGATATGATAATTGATGATACTCTTATCCCACATATTTAATCTCTTATAGTTGACTCCCCTTCATCACCTTCACCTTATGACCCTTCTCCTAGTTCATCTCTAATTCTCTCCACCATCTCCATCATCCCTTCACGTCATTCCACCTCCACTCCATACTATATTTAACTCTATTTTTTATAAACCTCCCCTTGCTTCTACATTCACCCCACTTTCTAATGCAGATGATTTTGCTAATGCTTCTATCTCAGATGATGATTTGATGGCTGATAAGCCCCCACATGATGGAGCCTAGATTCATGTGTTCCTACTTTATTGTATAGATTTTATTTGTGCTTATTGTCTCCTATCTATTTGTGTGAGGTTTTATGCTATCACTATTGTGGTGGTAGCAACATTTGATGGTGTGTTGTGATTTCACATACTTTCTCATTTTTTTATATGCCATATTTCTTTCATGTGATTTCCCCTTAGGTTATCTTCTGTCCTTTGGTGCTTTCTTCCTTTGGTAAGCATGGGCATGATACAAAATGCTAGGGACTTACCACCCCTTTTCATGTTGACCCAAGCCTAACCTACCTTCATGTTGTGTCTCTTTAGGATTTTCATATCCTTTTTCAATATTCTTTTTATATATATTCCTATCCTTCTCTCATTCTTCCTTTTTTGCTTTCACCCTTGTGGACTTAGATTTTCCCCTTTTATTTCACACTTTCTCTAGCACTGCTTGGGCATGATATAGAGTTATAGGTCTTGTTGATAAAATCCGTAGTCTATGCACCAAATAAACCAAGAGTTTGTCTACACCCCTCTTCATTCGTATTCTTGTCTTGTTGAATGCCTACCTTTCATCTACATTATTCATAGTTACCTCTTTGAGTGTATCATATTGCCTTCTCTTCCCCACCATATAGCTTTCCATGATGAGTTTGTTGACTTAGTCATTAGACCTTCAACTTTTGAGCACTTTGTACTTTTCACTATAGCCATTGCATTCATATCTTGTAGCTTCCATACACATATGACCCCATATACTAAGTATGAAGCTAATGATCAAGTCTATGCTTGCTTCTCTTTCCCATTCTATTTCCCAATACACAAAAGTAATTATTGACCCCTAGAACCTTATAGTAGATCACCTTTTCCCATCTCCTCATCTAGTGTTGAGTGTCAAAAAGCATGCCTAAAAAATAAAGTGAAGTAAACAATAAAAGAATGCAATCTTGGGAGATGAATGTCAAAGTTATATCAAAGTAACTCAAAGGAAAATTTTCCAAAAGAAAAAGTAAACAAATCACTCAACTAGCTTGAGATGTTATCACTTCTTCTCCATTTCTATTATTGATCCATCTATAAGTCATTCTAGGATGAGTGATGTAGGGTGACTTTATTCTTCTTCTTCTCCTAGCATGCATGACTTGAAATTGGACAAGTAAATTAGCATCCCTTTCCTTCATCCTTCCATCTCTTAATCCCTCATATACATTTGACATCTCTTGTCTCTCTCGAGGTCATTGGTCTTTATGTCTAGATCCTTGAGTAAATCATGGAAAATATTTTATTGCTCTCTCTACCCTTTAGCACTCACATTCTCATACCATCCAATTTTTCATTTACCATATCCCCATTCATTTCTCCTATTTCTTCCATTGCAAACTATAGTGTACACAAAGAAGATGAACTACAACAAACTCCTTGGTTGTCTAGTGCATAAATTTGGGATCACGTCGTGAAACCTACTAATCTACTAGAATGAACGTTGCTTTTGCTTGAGATATCTTTTTCATTTTTTGATTTGACTTTCACTTTGTGTTCCTCAATTTAATTTTATTCCTTTACTTTCTCTTCCATGTTCTTACTAAGAATTTAATCTCACCTTTATTTCAAGATTTCCTCTTTAGTCTTGGCCTATTTTCCAATCTTTTTTCTTGTTTACTTTGGTTCCAATTTTCTTTCATTCTACTTACCCCTTGCTATTGCTCTTACTAGTCTCTTCCTACTTATGTTCACTTTATCTTGATGATACTCTTTGTGCTACGATAAGTGGAGGATGATGATTCATACATTAGTTATTATCATATACTATTAGGACTAACTCCACCCACATAGAACAAAGATATTGATCAAGTTTCACTTTCATTTCAATTTTATCTATGTGGTCTTCATTTATCTTCTTGATTTCTCTCTTTTGCTTTTTCTCTAGGGGACATTTATCTATTTATCACTTCCCCATGTCCTTCACCTCATTCCTTTCCCAATCCCCTCATCCACTCCACTCTATCTTTCCTCTCATTTTATTATCTCTCCTATTATTCTATACCTCAACACTTAGGAGGCATTCCATTCCCATTTACTCCTACTATTTTTCACTCTTGATCTCATATGATTTCCCAAGTATTCCTCCTCCCCTATCTTCTCTTAGTAGTATCTTATTTTCTTTGCTCCTAGTCCCTCTTTCCCCTTGATCATTACACATTTCACAATCTACTCTCCATACCTCTTCTTCATATCACACTTTATTGATTAAATGACCATTCTTCTATTCTTGGGGGGAATGACCCTTTAGTGTTCCCTCTTGCCCATTAGGTCACTAATTGTTATCTCTTGGGATCATATATAATCTCCCTAATCACTCTTCATGCTTATCATTACCACTATTATTATCACTTGGGGGCATCGTTGCATCATCTCCTCTTTGGGACCCCTTTCTCTCATTTTCCCACCTTGGGGGCAAGACCTCAGTGTTCTCCATTATTCAACTTACCCTCATGACCATTTTCCAACTCTTGGGGGTATGACCTTAGTGTATTTCTCTCTCTCATTATCCTCTCTCATCATTTTTCATCGATTCCTTCTAACCAAAATACTTGGAACTTTTCTTATACCTGCTTCCTTAAATTAACTAGCTCTTCTCTTCTAATATCACCAATTAATTTAAGGGGTGAATATATTCTATATCACTCAATCATGCTCTAGGCCTATCCTAGCCTCTAATCCAGTTTGGTGGTTACCTTACATGTAACATGCCATCTCATATTACTAAGAATTACACACACAATTTACTGAGAAAGTCAATGAACATGATAAACATGAGTGAAATATTTTTTTTTTAATCATTTGCATAATTACAAAGAAATAAAAGCATATCTTTTCTAAATATTTTTTAACCTTGAAATTCAATATATTCAAAGATAAATCATAGTGAAAAATATTTCACTTTACATTTACAAATATGTTGCAGTTGGAAAAAAGAATAATTTTACATCATAATTCATAACATGGGGTATAACATAAAGAGTGTTGTCTTTGGAATCTTGATATCTGTCACTCAAGTCTCGGTGAGTCTTCTGCTATAGAGGGAGAGCATCATACAAGTGCTTTACCTCCAACCACAGGCCAACAGTCCCTCGCACACCTTCCTTCCTGGAGGTGGCCCTACTCTTCACAAAGAGTATAGACGTAAAGAAACCAATAGGTTACCATATGAGTCCTAGTGTTGTGTCCTATGTAATAGAATTGGCCATACGACTCTAGACAATCTTCTAGCTAAATATGATCTTTTTGACAAGTTACACCATTTAGACATTGTGAACCGACTAATGCATGCAGAGACAAATGCATCACTTTGGCCAAAGTTTCTATATAAATAGTCATTTTTAATAAACGTAGTCGTGCATTCACGCACCTCTAACTCAACTTGGAGACAATCTCATCCTACAGTTTGAATTGTTTGGCTAGTATCTCTAAGCATAATTGTCTTGACTGAACTCAATTCTTAGTCAACTGACTTAGAATTTAATCCTAAATCTAGGATATATACTTGTATAGGTTTAGAAAATTTAAATTTTTAGAGAGTCCTTAGTTGCATTCTTGCACACATCAAAGTCTATGACTTCCTGTCATTCTACTCATCGACTCAAGATTAAGCACTCTTGCGCTATAAGCCATATTTCAACATTAACAAGAAATCATTAAACTTTATCTAAAGCTTCTTAGAATCTATCTAATTTATAATATCTTAATATATGGTTTCTCAACTCTTTACTACCGACCATAAAATACAATAGACTATAAAAAAATTCATAACCGACTTAGAATTTTAAACTTTCTAAACCCTTTTGGATTAAATCTAGGGTTTTTAACTTCTCTAACCCTATAAAAACTCTTGTTATCCAAGATAAGAATGTAAAATAATAAAACATGAATATAATACCCTCTAATCTTTTCTAGACCACTTAGGCACTAAACGAATTCATATTTCTCACAAAAACACGAGTTTCTATCTTCATATAGTACCTTAATGTATACTATCATTATCATCAATAGTCTTGATTAAGTTTAATCTTATAATCTAGATAGGTTTTGAGTCTACGATAACAATATAATGCTTTAACCTCTTGGTCTTCTCAAGTCAACTGACTTTTGATAATGAGGAGATTAAGAACTAATGTTTAACATCCTATGTTTATCATGATAATGCTTATCATTATTGTTGAATGAGTAAGTGATATTGTATCACTATGCAAAGTTGTTCTTAATGATAACAATATCATTTTTTATATTCTAACATAAATGAATATCAATTCCAAAATCTTTGAACTCAACGCATAAAACTTATACCATTATCTCATTGTGATATGTAAATCTATTTAAATCTTGAACTTTCTACATAGAATAGATTTTGAACTCACATAGAAAGCCTTTCAAATATCATGATGATATGTGTCATTGTTGTAGACTACTTATGTGATGATATTGTAGACACCTAAAATTAACAGTGTCCTTCCAACACCACTAACCTCACTCTCAACATCTTGCGACACCTTGTCGACACCCACTAGCCTCACTTTCAACATCTCATGACACCTTGTCAACATCACCTTGTGTCACCTTGCGACACCTTTATCCTTATGTTCACCTTTATCCTAAGTTAATTAAATAAATCATATTTATTTAATTAATTTATCCCTTTATCCATTATTAATTAAATAAATTCCCCTTTATTTAATTAATTCCACCTTCTAACCTTCATATCCCTAGGTTAATTAAATAAACTACATTTATTTAATTAACATCCCTTACACTAGTTAGATTAATTAAATGAAACTTGTTTAATTAATCCTAACATCTACCTAATCCTATTCCCATAACTAGTTAAATAATCCTTATTATTTAATTAAACACATGTCACTATCCTCACAACTCCACAAATAAAACCAAATTTAAAAGTCCTCCACTAGAGGACAAAAACCTACAACTCAATCTCCACCCTCCATTCATCTTTTAATCTTGATCCTCCACACATAAGGATGCCCTAGAAATCCTTATCAAACCCTAATCCTAGCCCTAATTTATCTCACTCAACCTCCATGTGACACTTGTCACATGACTACAACTCCAATCCAAACCCTAATCCTCAAGCAAACCTAGCCATTGATCTAAACTTTCAATCCTAACCCTCCATCTATTTACCAAAAATCTATAAATAGAACCCTCATCCAAGCCAAAAACCATCTCATCTCATTGTAATCTTATGCTTCCCAAATATCCTCGCATTCCTCTCCATTGCCCTAGTTTATGCTTAGTGAGAGCAATCTACATCCCATCTTCATCGTGGAGTATAGCTAGAATGCATTAGGTGCATGCATTCTCCACTCTATCAAGGAGACTTGGATGGAGGAGATTTTAAGGTATAATTTTTATTTTTGATTTCCTTTGTGTTTATTTGTATCTCCCACATTCTAGTATCTTCAGATATATCACTATCCTAGAGGTTTCGAAAGATATTTAATAACATCTCTATATATTTTGCTTTAGGAATAAATCAAACACAAAACATTTGAAAAGCAATAAAACTTATACATTCCTTACTCTTAATTGCTCCTAGGTTAAATTTAGGGTTCAGGTAAGGCTTAGTTTCTGCAAATGTATACATAACTTTTTCTTTGTGATACATTGAAACCTTAATGAAATATAGCTACAATAGCATGCATTCAAAGATGTGAAAAGTATTAGTTTATCTCTGAATGAAATAACTAACTTTCTACTTACCTAGGGTGTTTGTTAACTATAGGAAACACTATGATTGTTTGGGTGTAAACACAGTAAGAGATGTCTTTCTCCAATCCTGATATCCTAGATATGCAAACAGAGTTATTCAAACTCATTTTCATAAATTGGTGTCCTCCATCTACTGAGATAATAACCTAAAGATCCTATAGGTTCAATGACAGAGTAGTATGAGAGAGTTATCCTATACAATTGTTTCTGTTGAACGACAACATTAGATTGCTAAACTCAGAGGTTTCATGGTACTATGTAAAAGACATATCACTATTTCCTTCTAACTGCATTCTTTTACTAAGAATACTCCATTTATATATTTCTAGAGAACACATTTTTGTTTGTAAACAAATGATAACAAACTATTACAATTTAAGAACGAAAGTATAATATTTTTCTAAGGCATTCATACCTCTAAAAGTTGTTGATTTCAATGCCTGAGCAAGCTCTAATAATCCTCTAGATATCCAGGCTCGACTTCACCTATCCTTCTGTATGTCTCTGTCTTTATCCCCGTGGGTTTCTTTATAAGAACTAACTCACTGAGATATTAGAGTTCTCTTACTTGAATCTTGATTCTTATACGAAGCTCTCTCTCTATTTTATTGCACACTATCTGTTATCACTGCCCTGACAAAGGCATGTTATCATTCCAAGATATCTCTCCCTCCTCTTCAATATGCTTACCTCCTGATGATATAGTCTTATTAAAGACTTAACCTCTCCACCTTCCCACAGAACCCTTGGCAAAATCTCTGCCTATTATCATGCTTCGCTAGCATGCAAACGAAGTGGAGTGGTTGGTCTTAATGACCTTGTGCTCTTCCTTAACTCCATAATGGACGTGGAGATAGGAATTGAGTGCTCATGTATAAACATGAAGAGGTTGCAATAATTGCTACCATACCATAATACATAAGAATCTCTTCGACATCATACTATAAGTATAACTTATAGATAATATTTAGTTAGATAAAAAACATCATAGTGTAGGTATATACAAATGTATTCTTACATTTGTAGCAAAAACATACACAGTTGAATCCAGAAGCACTCTTCTCATTAATCATGGACTGTGGAAAACTAATGCCTATTCTTACATTGTTCCTATCACTTGACAAGATACGAGAATGGGGTCGAGGTATTCTCCCCCTCTCTATCTTGTGTAAACGCCAACAAAGATAGGTTATCAAAACAAAAAACTTATCGGAAATCACCAATAATGAAATAGTTTAACCACTAATATTTAATTACTTATAATAATATAAACTATATTCATATCACATAAGGAAAATAATGACTATCGACTATATCTTGTCGATGGTTGTACTATCTCTACTTGGCTTTTTGATAAAACCTAAGCTAAAGGATCTTGACGACAAATCGACGATTGTCAAATCGAAAACAACCTAGACCAAAAGAGTCAAACACAACTTACCAAACTCGAAAAGGGTACACTAACATTGCAAGCACAAGACTTAGATGACAACAACTTGTCCTTATCCATACGTCTATTCACTTCTCCTTGATGATGCTCTCCCTCTCTTTCTTAGAGGGTGGAAAACTTATTTTCTTGGTTACAACTTGCAATCAACCAAACTAGGATTAGTGCATCATTAGTCACTTCATATATCTTATGAATAAATAATCATGACATTATATAATCACATGTCTAATTCTAAACATATACCATAATACATAAGAAGCTCTTCGACATCATACTATAAGTATAACTTATAGATAATATTTAGTTAGATAAAAAACATCATAGTGTACGTATATACAATGTATTCTTACATTGTTCCTATCACTTGATAAGATATGAGAATGGGGTTGAGGTATTCTCCCACTCTCTATCTTGTGTAAATGCCAACAAAGATAGGTTATCAAAACAAAAAACTTATTTGAAATCACCGATAATGAAATAGTTTAACCACTAATATTTAATTACTTATAATAATATAAACTATATTCATATCACATAAGGAAAATAACGACGATCGACCATATCTTGTCGATGGTCGTACTATCCCTACTTGGTTTTTTGACAAAACCTAAGCTAAATTATCTTAACGACAAATCGACGATTGTCGAATCAAAAACAACTTAGACCAAAAGAGTCAAACACAACATAGCAAACTCGACAAGGGTTCACTAATAGTGCAAGAATAAGACTTCGATGGCAACAACCTGTCCTTAGCCATACATCTATTCACTTCTCCCCGATGATGCTCTCCCTCTCTTTCTTGGAGGGCAGAAAACCTATTTTTCTGGTTACAACTTGCAATCAACCAAACTAGGATTACTGCATCATTAGTCACTTCATATATCTTATGAATAAATAATCATGACATTATATAATCACATATCTAATTCTAAACATATAAACATAAAATCATGATATCATTTATTTATCCTGACATTTTCACATAACGTCAAATCATTAAATCATGCATAATCAACTACTAACTATGTGCAAGTAAAAACTAAAACATAGTCAAAATTTGGGGTATTACATATCTCCCTGCAATAAGATTCATTGTCCTCGATGATCCAATGTATCCAAAATAATAACATGATAAAATTCTTGTTCAATTTTGAAAAGCATAAAAAAAATGATGAAATCTCTGATAAAAATCATGGTAATCTTCCCATGTGGCACTTTCCTCTGCATACTAGTCCAACTAGACCTTGTACTGAGTAACCTCTCTGTTACGCAAGTGGGGCTTGCAAAATTCGAGCACTTTGAGAGGCTCGATCATGACTACTCCTGGGTCTTGTACCTATAAAGAATTCGAATCAATAATGTGATTATCACCTATTATATACTTTTTCAAATATGAAACATGAAAAAAATTATGCATTCTTGCAAGAGCTCATGGTAGAGCAATTCTATAGGCAATCGGATTGATAACTTTGAGAACTTCAAAGGGTCCTACATATCGAGGAGCTAGTTTGGAAGACTTTCCAAACTTTTTGGAACTTTTTTGAGGTTTGACCCTCAAAAGAACTTTTTCTCCAACTAAGAATTGCCTTGGTGTACACTTGGCATCAATGTAACTTTTCTGTCTATCATTTGCTTCCGCCAATTTATTCCTAATCAGCTTAATCTATTCTTCCATTTCTGATATCATCTCTAGACCAATGCTAATCCTATCTTCTAGCTTATCCCATCTTATAGGAGTTTGACATCTTCTTCCATACAATGCTTCAGATGGAGCCATCGTGATAGCAAAATTATAGGAGTTGCTATACGTAAACTCCATAAGCAGTAGATACTCTTCCCACTTGTATTGTTGATCCATGTAGTACACCCTCAACAAATCTTCTAGGAGTTGATTTACCCTCTCAATTTGACCATCTGTCTTAGGGTGATAAGCCAAGCTTATATTGAGTTGATTTCCTAGCTCTGAAAATAAAGTTTGCCAAAATTTTGACATCATGCATGCATCTCTATCTGAGATAATCTTCTCAGGAACTCCATGGAATCTAAACACTTCTTGCACAAACTTGTGAGCTATAACTAGTGCTCCATTTGTTAGATTCCCAGGTATAAAGTGAGCTACCTTGGTATTTTTTCCACCACCACTAAAATAGCATCATGTCTATTTCGAGACATTGGAAGACCTTGCACAAAATCCATGCTAATGACCTGCCACTTCCACTTTGAAATATCATGCAGATAAAAAAGTCCTATTGGATGCTAATGCTCAGCCTTGACTCTCTGGCACTCTAGGAAAATTTCTACAAATCTTGCAGTGTCATTCTTCATTCTTTCCATAAATAAAGAGGTTTCACATTAGCTAGGAGTTTGGTTACTCATGGATGACCTAAATATGGTGCGAAATGAACTTCCTTCGACACAAGGTTTCTTAATTCTATCAAATCTAGAATATACATCCTTCTTTATATCTTAAAAGTCCACTTGGTTCAAAATAGAACCCATCATACCTCTAGTCTTGAGTATTTATTGATAAAGCCTTCTTAACTTGCTCATAATACTCATCACCTGTAGAATTTTGCAATACTAAATCCTTGAAATTGGACTGTATAGAGACAATTACATCAGAGAGATATGTCTTTGTTGACTTGGAGCATCCGCTACTCAGTTCTCTTTGCCTTTGATATAACTTATCTCAAATTCATAGTCGAATATTAATTCCAACCATCTTCTTTGTCGAGCATTCAGATGAGGTTGGGAAAATATATACGTAAGACCACGATGATCCAACTTCAACTCAAAAGGCTTCCCTAGCAAGTAGTGTCACCACACTTTCAAAGCATGCACAATTGCTGCTGACTGTAAATCATGAGGAGCATAATTATGCTCATATGCTCGTAGATTCCTAGATTCATAGGCTACCACTTGCCCATTCTACATAAGCACTACACCTAAACCTTCCCCTGAGGCACCAATGATGACAACAAATTGACTTTCTGGATTAGGAACTTTCAATATTGGTACAGTTGTCAACCTCTCTTTTAACTGATCGAATGCCTCCTGACATTTTTCAAACCAGTCAAAATGCTTTCCCTTTCTTTGAAGTGAAGTGATTGGGCTGGGAATCTTAGAAAAGTTCAAAGTGAACTTCTTATAATATCTAGCTAACCCCATGAAATTGCACACTTCATGCACATTCTTTGGCACATGCCACTCAAGTATAGATTTGATCTTTGCAGGCTGTACTTGAATTCCTTCAACTGATATTATATGCCCCAAATATGGTATCTCTTTATGAAAAAAAGTACACTTAGAAAGCTTCCCAAACAACTTATGTTCTCTCAGGCACTATAGAACTAACTGCAGATGTTGCAAATGTTCTTCCTCATTCAACATGGTCAATATCTAATCCAGCTTAGCCATTGGGTTTTTGAAAGGATTCAACTCTCATTGACTATCTTCAAGATTTGTTTGAGTTTGAACCATGATGATACTCTATATCACACCTGATATTTGTATCAAATTATAAATTAGAACTCAGAAATAATGCATCTCATTAATTTAAAATTCATCAATAAATCTATTCACAAAACTCAGATTTGTGCAAAACAATCTCATCTTTATTATTGTTTATTATGGGTACAATTACATCCTTAATTACATAGATAACACAACAAGACTACATGTCACTGTCGGTTAAATGATATTCCTCAGGTTCCTCTCCCCCATCAGAATCTAGTAAAATAAACTTAGAGGGTGGATGTACACGTAGGTACTCCTCCATCACCTCTTTTCCTAAAATAGGAGCATCACGACCACACCCAAATGGCATGTGTTGACTAGCAGGCGATTTACTTGGTTTAACTACAAAAGTAGGAATAATAGGTTTCTTTGCCAATTTGATGCGTTGTTTCCTTTCTAGTCGGATACGCTTAAGAGCGTTATCCAAAGTCTTAGAATATTCCATCCATGCACCCTCAGCATAGTTAATATGCTCTTTGAGTTTAACCTCCTCAGTAGGTTCTTTCTTAACCACTAACTTGGGCAAATGCTAGGGAATAGACTTTCTGGCGGTTTTCTTGGTTCTCCTCCATGCTATTCTAGCATAAAATCAATTTCAAACATTAGCTAATCAACTAAATGTTGACAAATTTTCTTGTAGTGAGCACCTAGGTCCATGTGTTGAACCCAATTTGCTTTGATACCATATGTAACATGCCATCTCATATTACTTAGAATTACACATAAAATTTATTGAGAAAGTAAAATGAACATGATAACCATGAGTAAAATATTTTTTATCATTTGCATAAATACAAAGAAATAAAAGCATATCTTTTCTAAATATTTTTCAACCTTGAAATTCAACATATTCAAAGATAAATCATAGTGAAAATATTTCATTTTACATTTTCAAATATGTTGCACTTGGAAAAAATAATAATTTTACATCATAAGTCATAACATGAAGTATAACATAAAGATTATTGTCTTTGGAATCTTGATATCTGTCACTCAAGTCTTGGCGAGTCTTCTGCTACAAAGGTAGAGCATCATCCAAGTGCTTTACCTCCAACCATAGACCGACGGTCCCCTGCACACCTTCCTTCTTGGAGGTGGCCTACCCTTCACGAAGAGTATAGACATAAGGAAACCAATAGGTTGCCATTTGAGTCCTAGTGTTGTGTCCTACATAACACAATCAACCATATGACTCTAGACAATCTTCTAGCTAAGTATGATCATTCTGACAGATTACGCCATTTAGACATTGTGAACTGGCTAATGCATGCAGAGACAAATGTATCACTTTAGCCAAAGTTTCTATATAAATAGTCATTTGTAATAAATGTAGTCGTGTGTTCACACACCTCTAACTCGACTTGGAGACTATCTCATCGTACAGTTTGAATTTTTTGGCTAGTATCTCTAGGCATAATTGTCTTGACTGAACTCAATTCTTAGTCAACTGACTTAGCATTTAATCCTAAATCTAGGATATATACTTGTATAGGTTTAGAAGATTTAAATTCTTAGAGATTCCTTAGTTGCATTCTTGCAAACATCAAAGTCTATGACTTCCTATCATTCTACTCATCGACTCAAGATTAAGCACTCTTGCGCTATAAGTCATATTTCAACTTTAACAAGAAATCATTAAACTTTATCTAAAGCTTCTTAGAATCTATCCAATTTATAATATCTTAATATATGGTTTCTCAACTCTTTTACTACCGACCATAAAATACAATAGACTATAAAAAATTCATAACCGACTTAGAATTTTAAACTTTCTAAACCCTTTTGGATTAAATCTAGGGTTTTTAACTTCTCTAACCCTATAAAAACTCTTGTTATCCAAGATAAGAATGTAAAATAATAAAACATGAATATAATACCCTCTAATCTTTTCTAGACCACTTAGGCACTAAACAAATTCATATTTCTCACAAAAACATGAGTTTCTATCTTCATATAGTACATTAATGTATACTATCATTATCATCAATAGTCTTGATTAAGTTTAATCTTATAATCTAGATAGGTTTTGAGTCTACGATAACAATATAATGCTTTCGACCTCTTGGTCTTCTCAAGTCAACTGACTTTCAATAATGAAGAGATTAAGAACTAATGTTTAACATCTTATGTTTATCATGATAATGCTTATCATTATTGTTGAATGAGTAAGTGATATTGTATCACTATACAAAGTTGTTCTTAATGATAACAATAACATTTTTTTTATATTCTAACATAAATGAATATCAATTCCAAAATCTTTGAACTCAACGCATAAAACTTATACCATTATCTCGTTGTGATATGTAAACCTATTTAAATCTTGAACTTTCTACATAGAATAGATTTTGAACTCACATAGAAAGTCTTTCAAATATCATGATGATATGTGTCATTGTTGTAGACTACTTATGTGATGATATATCACTATCCTAGAGGTTGATATTTAATAACATCTATATATATTTTACTATAGGAATAAATCAAACACAAATCATTTGATCAAAAATCAATAAAACTTATACATTCCTTATTCTTAACCACTCCTAGGTTAAATTCAGGCTTCAAGTAAGGCTCGCTTTCTGCAAATGTATACATAACTTTTTCCTTGTGATAGATTGCAACCTTAATGAAATATAGCTACAAAAGCATGCATTCAAAGATGAGAAAAGTATCAGTTCATCTCTGAATGAAATAACTAACTTTCTACTCACCTAGGGTGTTTGATAATTACAGGAAACACTATGATTGTTCAGGTGTAAACACAGTAAGAGATGCCTTTCTCCAATCCTGATATCCTCTGTGCAAATAGAGTTATTGAAACTCATTTTCATAAATCGGTGTCCTCCATATACTAAGCTAATAACCTAAAGATCCTATAGGTTTGATGCCAAAGAGATAGTATGAGAGAGTTATCCTATACAATTGTTTTTGCTAAACAACAACACTGGACAGCTAAACTCAGCGGTTTCATGGTACTGTTGGCAAGAGACACTATATTGATTCATGGTTGTTGTCATTGATGGCAACAAAGGTCATCCCACATATCCGCAAGTCATAATGTGTCTCTACCGGAAGTCAGAATAAAGACTGTTGTGGTCCGGTGAACAAGAACAGAGCATGTGGCAAGGTCTGACAGATTGATCCGGATCTCTCAGAGGAAGTGTCTTGGTGCAGTGCAGATTTGGGGAAGTCAAGAGGACTACCTTTAGTGGTATATTCCAAGGATTTAGCCTCCGGTGATGGACAAGGAAAAAGATATGAATAGTTGAGTACCGGATTCCTGAGACACAGTCAAAACAGAGGAAGAACTGACTGACAGAGTATCAGACTACTTTCCGGATGTGTTACTGTTGATGATAAAAGTTGTGAAGGCATGAATCATGTTTGGCCGACATGATTAATGATATCTACTAGCATATGCTTGATCCGCATTGCTTGGTGAGCAAGGATTCAGCCGACAGAACAAAGTTTGTAAGAAACTAGACTGTTCCGGATGCCGACTAGAAAAGTGATGAAATTACTTGTGCGGATATATATAGAGGATGGATTTAGTTGTGAAGGGTGTGAAGAAAGAAATATATATGCGAATAAGTCCAGAACAGAGCAGAAGTAGCAAAAAGGATCCGGTATGTGAAAGATAGCAGAATAAAGAACAGAGGAAAGATGAAGTGCAGCAGATCAGTGTACTGAGCCTAACCGGAACTGAACTCCAGCATATGCAGATGCTTCCAATCAGTTCAAGACTGTGATTCTTATCACTTTGTAGATAGTGTGTCTTCTTGTAGGCAGTGGGCCTCTTGTGAGCAGTGTGCTCGGGCAGTGAGCCCTAATTGGCAAGTGCCATTTTGTAATTTCCTATTCTTCTAACAGAGAATAATTTTGGGTTAATCACCCCGTGGTTTTCTCCCTTAACAGGGTTTCCACGTCAAAAATACTGTGTCATATGTTTCTTATTTCATGTTAATATTTTTGTGTTTGATTCAATGCTGCATCAATTAAGAAGAAAGTTCACTAAGGGAAATAATTAGGATAACTGATTCACCCCCCCCCCTCTCAGTTATCAACAATTGGTATCAGAGCTAAGTTCCTCCTAATAGAGCCTAACAGCTTGAGGAAGATCTGGGAACTCAAATGGATGCATATGGTTTAAGGGAGCAACTCAAGACTGCCCTTGAGGATCTTGAACAGTCAAATTCTGAAGTCAATGAATTAAAAGAAAGACTCAAACAGGCTGATGAATTCATGAGAGAATTAAAAGACAAATTAAGTCTCTCTATGAAAAAGAGAAAGGAGCTGCTCCAACAGTTGGCAAGACAAAGTGAAGAAAGCAATACAAATGAAGAATTGACTGAGCAAACCAAGTTATGTGAAAAGTTATCAAAAGAAGTCATTATGTTAAGACATGAAATGGAATCAGGAACTATAAAGTTTACTCAAGAGATTGAAGAAAAAAGAAAGGCTGAAGACAATCTAAGACAATCTCTTAAAGAAAAATCAGAAGAATGCCACCAGATGGACAGGATTATCAGACATCTTGAATCTGATCTTGAAGATGCCAAAGATAATGAAGAAAAACTTGAGGATCAAATTGCCTCTCTCAAAAGAGACCTTCAAACAGCAAATGAATATAAAGAGAAATTCAAGATAAGTTCTGCTCAACTTGAAGTTCTTCTTGGAAGTCAAAAGAGGACAGATGACAAGTATGGTTTGGGATATGAGAAAGGAGAAAGCTCCGGATCCGGTCAGAAGAATCTTGGATCAGAAAATCCAAGAAGCAGGCCTAGAAGACCTCCGGTAAGACAGCCAAATGCTCAAAGATATCCATCCTTCAATGGATACTGCCACAGCTGCAACCACTTTGGTCACAAAGCTAATCAGTGCAGAATGAGAATGAATCAGATTAATTCATCCTTCTCCGGACAGTGCTTCAACTGCAAAAGGTATGGACACAAATCCCATGAATGCAGAATTATGCAAGTAAACAAATCATTCAAAGGTAGATGCTTTACATGCAATAGAGTAGGTCATATGGCTAATCAATGCAGATCAAGAGGATATCAGTCAAATATACAAAGAAATGTTATTTGCCAAATCTGCAATAGGTCCGGTCATAATGCTAAAATCTGCAGAAACAAGAATCAGGACAAAAGAGGTCCGGTGTATAATCAGAATCAAGACAAGGGTAAACAAAAGATGAATGCGGATGAAGTTAGGAATTAGATGAGCAAGATTTGGGTGAAGAAAATTTCAGAGAATGTAGAGGTTGGATCCGCACCAGACTCTGGTGCTGATATTTCTTCCGGAAATTAAAAAGTGAGCTCAGGCTCAGGGGGAGACTCAAAGAAAATCCTGTTCCCCCAGCCAAACAAGTGGTGCCGGATGTGGCACAAGATGCGGATTAAAGGGTTTGCAGATATGAGTCTTGAGATGCTTCAGTCAAGCTTTCAGAGGTTCGCATGGAGTTATGAAGAAGCTGTGATCGATCAAATAAGACCTGTTCAGGGAGATGCTCCGGTATGACAAAGGATTACAAAAAGGTCCGGAGAGATCCGGAAGTGCACTATCTTGTTTTGCGGATTGGACAGAGTGTTTGGGATGTTCTTGTAATATGTTACCTCGATTTATTCATGATTGAAAGATCCGGATGATATTCACAGATCAGGACTAATCCGGGATACTCCAAGCTATCCAGACAAGGCAAACCGGAATAATGTAGGTGAAGCATTTATTGCAGACAGATATTAGGGTTCGCAGAGCAATATAAGGGATTTCTCAAAAGTCATTTGCTCATTCTGCACTCAAGAAGAAGCGAATAGTGGAGCTCTGCAACAAGATTCATCAAGCACACCAAGGATCTCCTGCCGAAGTCATTGCATAAAGAAATCAATCCAATCACTCCGTGCAAATCGAAGGCGCATAAGGTATTCTCCATTTTTCATTACCTCACTGCAAATCTTTGAAGAATGGCTACTCCAAATATAGTTAAGATCTCTGATAGACCTCGCCCCTCATTCAAGAAACATCCTTATAAATCATTGGAGGTAGATCCACTAGGAGCCTTCTCTAGTGTTCCTCATGGTGTATTGCATACGGAAGATATTAGGGTTTACATCCATGCGAATCTTGAAGACTTTGGAGAATCAAAACTGATGGATATCTATCACAAACAATTGATAGATGACTCCTTTGAGATCAAACCTCAGTATAAAGCCTCCCAGGACAAACACTTTGCACAGTGCATTCATTTCCCCTGTTTTGAAGAAGATGAATGGGTCCGGTATGTACTAAGTAGAGTACATGACAACTTCCTATGGTTGAACAAGCCCTTCAAGATCACCAAGGACGCAATTAGGGCTGTAACCGGTCTGCACTCATCCGGTGGATTACCTATTCTCAAATCTGTCAAAAATCAGACAGTCAGTGATGCAACCGGATCCAAGTTTGACAAGAGAGCTATGACAGTTGATGACATCATTGAACCGGATGTCAAATTTGCAGCTATGATAATTGGTTACAAAATCTATCACTCCAGTAGGGAAAATTCAGTACCGAGAACTGCAATCTACACAGCCTATCAGATGTTAAAGGAGAATGCAGACTATGACTTGTGCGAGCTTCTAGTAAACCAACTCTTTGAAAATCTGCAGAAGATTAAGAAGGACAAGAAAAACTCCTTCAAATATGGCAATCTGATCCTTTGTCTCTTCTTTTACTACATGAATGAGCTTCCCGGATCCAGTGGATGGATATGGCAGAATGACAGACCGGTTGCCATTGAAATCAGAGACTATTTGCATGGACTTGGGGATGCAAAAGCAAGAAATACAGCTCTATGGGGTTACTTCAAGAACTTCCAAAGCATGATGCATGCAAGAGAAAGAATACCCCAATCCCTTGTTGAAAAATACAAAGACACAGTATGCTTCATGGTAGAAACAGATCAGTGTCTGATGGAGGTAGTGGAGCCAAGGACTGTCTGGATCATGCCTATGGGGTATGAAGTGGATGAACAGATAGTAGAGCTGCATGTTCAACACATGCTAAGCCAGCCCAAAGATCCTAAGGCAGAAAGGTTTGGAACCTTTGAGGAACTGAGTGTAAAGTTACATGTAGAACTCAGGGAACCGGAGATAAAGAGGAAGGTAAGAAAAGAAGTTGAGCATATTGCTCAAGGCCTAGGCATCTCAAAAGAGGCACTTGATGCCAGCCGGGAAAAGAGGAGGAAGGCTGAGGAAGAAGAGAAAAGTAAAGAAAGTGTTCCGGTTGAAACTCCCACCCGGACCAGATCATCAAAAAGATCTGCACCTCCCACAACCAAAAGTTCAAAACCGGAAGTCCAGGCATCCAGTAAAAGATCCAAGACAAAAGCCACAAGGGCTTATGAAAGCCAAAAGGATGAAGAGGAAACAGAGTCAGATGAGGGAGTAAAAGAAGTAAAGAAGCAGAAGAAGAAAGGATCCGGTAAACCCTCCACAGGCCAAGACAAGGATGAAATGGCAGAGGTATCTGTTGAAAAGCCCACTCTATCTCTAGAGAGTGTAATCAAGTCAGTCACGGTAGATGGAAACCTTCAACCAATGACTGAATTTTATGATGACTTCAGTGAGGCTGACCAAAAGACTCTGCAGGAAGCCACAGTCAAATATCTGAACATATACAATAAGGCTTTCATTGAGATCATATCTCTTATTCCTAAAAGCCTAGAAAAGGAATTAGAAATAAGAAAGAACAATGCTCATGCAAAAGATCTTGAGATCCGGGAGCAGATAGCTATTCAGCTATATCCTCAAATCGATCCCAAGACAATGAACATAATCTTCAAAGATTGCAAAGATGAATTCAGAAGTAAAGCCAGGATGAATCAACTCATGCTTGGTGAGACTGACAAAGTGGCCAAAGAGACAGAAGAGATCCTCCGGAAGGCCTTCAAAAGGTTCAATCTTCCTGTTGTAGAGGACTTAGGTGCAGAAACAGCTGAGGACTTGGAACCCTCTGCTCCAGAAGAAGTGGCCTATGAACAAGCTAGCATCTCTCCTCCGGTTTCCCCTACAGTCTCCGGATCCAAAGAAGAAGAGAAATTACAGGAGAAGGAAGCAGTGGTGAAAGATAAAGAGGTTGACAGTTCCAAGACTGCAGAAGAAAAGAAACATCTGTCTCCGGCAAGAGACACTGCACAAACTGTTCAACAATTTTTGAGCAAAGAAACTTTAGAGATTGATGAACCGGAGCTTCTAAAAGGCCCATTCGACTTTGACTCTCTCTCTCCGGTACAAACAATGAAGATAGCTTCATTTGCAAATGCCAAGGCAAATGAAAAACTCCTGAAGTCTCATATGGAAGACTGTGAGTTGATAGAGGCTGCTTCCGGAGTACTTGTAAAAATTATGCCATCAATCCAGATAGATCCGACAGCCTCCTCTTCCGGTAATCTTAAAACCTTAGTCAGCAGTGTTGATACACATTTTGATTCTCTAGAAAAATCAGCTGAAGAAAAGGTCCGGAAGGAATTTTTGGATAAAAGATTTTCAGAAGTATTAGAATTAATCTCTAAAGATAGGAAGATTGTGAGTATTGGAATAAAGAGCTTAGAGAATGCTCTTAAGGATGGCGGTGACATTTACAAATTTTGTATATCCTGGCCAAAGGCAACAGCAGCAATTGATAAGAAAATAAAAGAGGAACAGGACAAGCTACAAAGCTTATCTCAAAGTTTTGATCCTCTCTCTTCCTCCATAATAAATCAAGAATGTCAGACTATTGCAGTCTTGAATGAAATAAAGAATCTTGAGAAGGAAAGGAAGAATATCACTAACCGGATGGGAGAACTTAGAAGGATTATAATCCCTAAGTTGGAAACTATGCATGAGGCCATCAGTGATGCTCAGACCACCGCCCAAACAAAAGATCCGACAGATCTCAAGCGGGCAAAAGCTTTTGCATTTTTGTTGAGTGGTCACATTTCAATTTTGGATAGAATGAAGCAAAGTTGGGCTACTGAAATGATCCAATTGCAGACATCCTTTGCAGACATTCTTCAGTATATGTGAGTATGTAAATATGCGGCTATGTATAGAAAATTTTTGAAAATTTTGGTGTGCGGACCCTACCCTTTGCCATTGATGTCAAAGGGGGAGTGAGGAGCAGTGAAAAATGAGGAATCCAACTAAGGGGGAGTTCCGGAAATTGTATATAAAGACAGAGCATCAGCAAAGGGGGAGCATAGTGAAAACACTTAGTCATTTTTCACTAAGTGTTGCCATCAATGCCAAAGGGGGAGATTGTTGGCAAGAGACACTATATGGATTCATGGTTGTTGTCATTGATGGCAACAAAGGTCATCCCACATATCCGCAAGTCATAATGTGTCTCTACCGGAAGTCAGAATAAAGACTGTTGTGGTCCGGTGAACAAGAACAGAGCATGTGGCAAGGTCCGACAGATTGATCCGGATCTCTCAGAGGAAGTGTCTTGGTGTAGTGCGGATTTGGGGAAGTCAAGAGGACTACCTTTAGTGGTATATTCCAAGGATTTAGCCTCCGGTGATGGGCAAGGAAAAAGATATGAATAGTTGAGTACCGGATTCCTGAGACACAGTCAAAACAGAGGAAGAACTGACTGACAGAGTATCAGACTACTTTCCGGATGTGTTACTGTTGATGATAAAAGTTGTGAAGGCATGAATCATGTTTGGCCGACATGATTAATGATATCTACTAGCATATGCTTGATCCGCATTGCTTGGTGAGCAAGGATTCAGCCGACAGAACAAAGTTTGTAAGAAACTAGACTGTTCCGGATGCCAACTAGAAAAGTGATGAAATTACTTGTGCGGATATATATAGAGGATGGATTTAGTTGTGAAGGGTGTGAAGAAAGAAATATATATGCGAATAAGTCCAGAACATAGCAGAAGTAGCAAAAAGGATCTGGTATGTGAAAGATAGCAGGATAAAGAACAGAGGAAAGATGAAGTGCAGCAGATCAGTGTACTGAGCCTAACCGGAACTGAACTCCAGCATATGCAGATGCTTCCAATCAGTTCAAGACTGTGATTCTTATCACTTTGTAGACAGTGTGTCTTCTTGTAGGCAGTGGGCCTCTTGTGAGCAGTGTGCTCGGGCAGTGAGCCCTAATTGGCAAGTGCCATTTTGTAATTTCCTATTCTTCTAACAGAGAATAATTTTGGGTTAATCACCCCGTGGTTTTCTCCCTTAACAGGGTTTCCACGTCAAAAATACTGTGTCATATGTTTCTTATTTCATGTTAATGTTTTTGTGTTTGATTCAATGCTGCATCAATTAAGAAGAAAGTTCACTAAGGGAAATAATTAGGATAACTGATTCACCCCCCCCTCTCAGTTATCAACAGGTACTGTGTAAAAGACATATCACTATTTCCTTCTAACTATGTTCTTTTACTAAGAATACTTCATTTATATAATTCTAGAGCACACATTTTTATTTGTAAACAAATGATAACAAACTACTGCAACTTAAGAATAAAAGGATAATGTTTTTCAAAGGCATTCATACCTCTAAAAGCCATCAGTTTCAATACATGAGAAAACTCTAATGATCTTCTATCTATCCAGGCTCGCCTCCACCTATCCTTTTGTATGTCTCTATCTTCATCCCCGCGAGTTTCTTTATAAGAACCAGCTCACTGAGATATCGGAGTTCTTTATTTTACTTGACTCTTGCTTCTTATATGAAGCTCTCTCTCTCTCTCTCTCTCTCTCTCTCTCTGTTACTGCACACTATCCCTTATCACTGCCCTCACAGAGACCTATTATCATTCAAGGATATCTTTCTCTCCTCTTCGATATGCTTACCTCTCGATGATAGAGTCTTATTAAAGACTTAACCTCTCCACCTTCCCATGAAGCCCTTGGCAGAATCTCTGCCTATTATCATGCTTCGCTAGCATGCAGATGAAGTGGAGTGGTTGGTCTTAATGATCACTCTCATACTCCTCCTTAACTCCATAATGGACATGGAGATAGGAGTTGAGTGCTCACGTATAAACTTGAAGAGGTTGCAATAATTGCTACCATACCATAATACATAAGAAGCTCTTCGACATCATACTATAAGTATAACTTATAGATAATATTTAATTAGATAAAAAACATCATAGTGTAGGTATAGACAATGTATTCTTACATTATTCCTATCACGTGACAAGATTCGAGAATGGGGTCGAGGTATTCTCCCCCTCTCTATCTTGTGTAAATGCTAACAAAGATAGGTTATCAAAATAGAAAACTTATTGGAAATTACTGATAATGAAATAGTTTAACCACTAATATTTAATTAGTTATAATAATATAAACAATATTCATATCACATAAGGAAAATAATGGCTATCGACCATATCTTGTCAATGGTCATACTATCCCTATTTGGTTTTTGACAAAACCGAAGCTAATGATCTTGACGACAAATCGACGATTGCCAAATCGAAAACAACTTAGACCAAAAGAGTCAAACACAACTTACCAAACTCGACAAGGGTTCACTAATGGTGCAAGCACAAGACTTAGATGGAAACAACTTGTCCTTATCCATAGGTCTATTCACTTCTCCTCGATGATGCTCTCCCTCTCTTTCATGGAGAGTCGAAAACTTGTTTTCCCTGGTTACAAATTGCAATCAACCAAACTGGGATTAGTGCATCATTAGTCACTTCATATATCTTATGAATAAATAATCATGACATTATATAATCACATGTCTAATTCTAAACATATAAACATAAACTCATGATATCATTGATTTATCCTGATATTTTCACATAAAGTCAAATCATTAAATCATGCATAATCAACTACTAATTATGTGCAAGTAAAATGTAAAACATAATCAATATTTGGGGTGTGACGTGTGGCTCTCCTTCTTGAGTAGAAGCCAAGATTGGTTTGTGTCCTAATGTTAGTAGAAGAGAGTTTAACCTAGTTTAACTCTTTAGTCTAGATCACTCTTCCTCTTAACAACACTAATGGATACCTTTCTCCTCATTTCTTCAGAAAGCAAAGAACCCACAACGTCTTCAACATTCAAGACAACATAAGTACTCTCAATCACCATAACAAGAGAATCCAATGAATCAGGCGAAGGACAAAGTAGGATCTAACATCTCTGCTCCTCATCCATTTTTACACCAACAGATGTCAATTAAGCCACCAACATATTGAATGCTTCTAGGTGGTCTGCAATTCATCCACCGTCTTCCATTCTCAAGGAATACAATTTCTTCCTCAAGAGAATCTTGTTCACTAAATATTTGGATTGATCTATCTCATTGAGTTTCTTCCATAGTTTCTTTGCAGAGGGCTCTTCATGGACATTGATTAAAACATAGTCTTTCAGGCACAATCTGATTAGACCCTTTGCTTCTCAGTCCATAACATCATATTCAACAACTAAAGTAGCATATGTGGGCCTTGAAACTTTCTCATCAATAGCATCCCACAGATCTTGATCAACTAACAGATCCTCCATCTTCAACTTCCACATCTCAAAATTGTTACCATAATTTTTTCTACCTCTATTCTCCTTGATGTGCTCACCATCTAAAAATTTCTACAAGCTCACAAAGTATCTTCTATAGAAGCTCCCACTCAAAACTAGATTAGTTCAAAAAACCCAACAACCCACAATTGAAACCAAAGGTGATCAAGCTCTTATACCACTTGTAAGGAAGCTAAGGTAGTGTAACAACTTCCTACACTAATCTTGAGGGGAGGGATATGTAGAACTTTTCATATCTTTGCAACAATTAAAAAAATAAACACAAATAGGAATCATACTACGACACAGTAATTACGTGGGGAAACCCTTTTAGTAGAAAACCCCACACTCCAAAGCCACCCAATATATTATTCAGGAATCAAAAAGATTACAATATACTTGCAAAGCAAGCTTTCACAGGAGTATAACCAACCAAAGATTTAGAGGCAACTCAACATCTATAAGACTCTTACACACAACCTCCATTTCAAGCTCCTAATATATACGAGATACAATATAGTAAACCGCCAACGGTAATTACAAAACCATGAGCTAAAACCACCCAAAAGTGGCATCCAAATTATCTTAGATCAAAAATGCCTTGTGATATGCCAAATCACATACCAACATGTGTAACTCTCCCCTTTACAACTCTTTTAAGTGTCCAACACGTTTTCACATTTCCCAAAACAGGAGGTCCAACTTTCAGAGGCCATAACTTTTGATCCAAGTGTCCGATTGACGAACCATTTGATGCATCAAAAATATCGTGAAGAGATCTATCAGGCTATAAGCCACTTCACTAGTTATGAGAACTTTAGGGGCATTTAGGGACTTCTAGGTGCCTCAAATATGAGTTTGAAGCTTTTTTTGAGAGTTTCAAAAAATAGAAACTTTAATATCTTGTAATCCAGGTATGATCTTGAGTCGAAACTCACACAAGATGTTTACTTGGTAGTTTTGTACCTTTTGGAAAAATTTTGGGTCCATTTGTGCTCAAATGTAGAGTTACTAAAATAGGAAGTCCTATCATTTTTAGCCCTTTTAGTAACTTTGAAAGTTCTAAACCATTCTTTAAGATAAAGGGTATTCGAAAAGACCAAAATTAGGAAGAATATAAACCTTTTGTAGTTGCAAGGTTGAGACACCTTTCCTAACAGTTTTGTGTGCATTCATACTGTTGGAATGGGAATGCGGGAGAGATGCGTAGATCAAACACGGTGTTGACTATTGATCTATTGATTGTGAGACCTTGTGCTTTATGGATTGTTAATGCTCAAGCCATCTTTGAGGGGATTTACCATCGACCATCATGAGTGACTAGAACAATTGGAACGAGATGTGGGTAGAGATCCATGTGTTCCCCCTGCTACATGCAATATAGACTTTGTATGGCCAAAACAAAAAATGATTTGCATGGTATAAGATTTTCCCTTGCATTTCATTCTCAAATAAATAAAACAAGCCATTAAGACAAAACTTAAGGCATCTAACAGAGATTAAGATTGAAAGGGAGCTTAAACCCTTCATTAATCATGTAAAAGTTTAAGCAAAATAAATGCAGGGTAGATCAAATCAAATCAAACTTCATAGTTGGTGTTTCCTATTAGAGAAAGGTTCCTTAATATTTTCATGATGGTTACCATCAAATATTGCCTTCACTTGCTAGAATAGCTCATCACCCAAGGCTTTTATGTGTTGGCCAAATAAAAGCCTCACAAACCCCTTGGACTATTTGAGTCTGACAGACTCAAAATAGTTAACAAGTTCCTCTTAGAAAACTAACCATGTGACAGCATGTCACTTCTTTTTCTTTTCTTCATAGAGCCAATGATACCAAATGAATCAGTCTAGTTCTAAGTATAAGGATACCATCACAACATGGGACATGATAAAGTTCAAAGAATTGTTCAATCTGGCAAAGCCAATTGCTTGGATCCTTGCCATCAAACTTGTGCATATCCATCTTAGGTGTGAAGTGTCTGGCCATAGAATTATTTGGGTGATCATCCCTCTTAAGATCTAATTCAAACCCAAAAGCATCATGCCCCATAGGAGACTCATCTTCTTCCCAAGTCTTGTTGTAAGGGTCCATGTGTTTGGAACATCTAGATCCTTGGCTAGAAATTATTTGGTCAACCATCACGTTGAGACCTCCTATCTCATATTTCATCTGTGACACAATTTCTTCCTTCATCTTGTTGGTTTCATCTCCTATTTCCTTTGTTATTTCTTCCCTTGTAAATTCATTATCTATGGGACCACTCTCCTCAATTACTTGATCATCCTTTCCTAGAGATTTCCCAAGTGTGATAGGATTGTTTTTGCCTCTTGTTGTAGGCCCCACCATGATCTCCAATAAGAACACAATTCGCAATCAGATGATCAAATAACACTCACTACCTCCTATATATACTTTACTTATGCCTTGGATATCACCTAGGCCGACTTAAATATCTAAATAAGACTATAATGATGACTATATAACTTAATTAAGAGTTAAGATAGCCACAAGATGACTATTCATAACCCTATACACATTATAGGATTAAGGACGTAGCACAGATCTGCCAATACAAGATAATCAAGGCACAAAATAGAGGGTGCACGTTTCGATCCCTCGTCATCTGAGCTCACGACCTTACTTAGATGAATCTAGAGCATCTTGATACTTAATAGGCATGATGTTGCGGGCAAGAGCGGGTAACCTGACCCTCAGTCGGAATATTTGGTTCTTGTAATGTGTTAGTAGATCTGATGGCGCCCATGGTTTGTATCATCTTGCATTGTTTATTACTGCCTCTTAATTGTTGATTTTGAAAGTTAGCTCACTACCTCTCATAAACAGAACGGCTTAATGTAAATATGGATCAATAAATTTGACTTAAAAATAATATAATTAAATTGTAAGAAATATCGTAATTTAACATACTACGAAAAATACCTCCTACTTAGGAAGGGGTCCCATGGAGCTGCTAGAGGATATATTTTTGTGGAGCAAGGGGTCCCATGAAACCCAAAAACAATTGCTACAACATAAATGAGAATCTTTTCCTCCAAAATAGGAGCAACTATTTTTTAGGTGGTTGATTCTGAGTGGGTGCATTTGAGGTGGGGTCTAAAACTTTCCTCCACCAACATAGGGATTTTTCTACCAGTTTTTAAATTCTATTTTGGAGGGAAATTTTTTTATTTGATGATTTTTAATCTTTTTATTTGTAGGTCCTAAAAAATCTTGCTAAATCAATTAACATTAAACTAAAAACCTCATGGGACCACCAACTTACATAAATTTTGGAGCTTAAAGTTTTAAATCTACCTGCAACTACAAAATTCATGGGACCTTTTGTTTTAAAATGGTCCCAAAAAAAATCCGCAACAATGCCCCCTGCATGGGACTGCCTCCTTAATAAGGCGGAGACGTAAAGAACGGTAGAGCGTGAAACCATAAATGGCCAGAGAATAAAGAAGAAAGTGGTAAAGAAGACAAGTATAGCCCGTAAGATAGGTACCTACTACAAACTTTAAAAAAACCAATATCAAGTCAATCGATATTAAAGTCAGATATCAATCAATATACGCTTTACTTGCACGCTAAGATTTTCAAAAGCAAATAAGTGAATACGCAATAGCAACTATTCAATGAAAATAAAACCCCGTAAGAACAGTCTTCACTGAGAAGATATGATATTTTCATACTTTATTATAGTTTAATTTGAAAGTTTTAAATTAAACATGTGTATGAATTTTTAATTGCCATTTTAGATAATACTTATTTTATTGGGATTCTTCTCACATAGTAAAAGTATTTGATATTACTAGTCCATTAAATTGTGGCTCAATTCCCTTATAACCTCGTCAAGCATGGCATTATTTCCTTTTGAATATGGGGTCAGGTTTGCGAGCTCAGTTTATGAAGGTAGTTTACATTAATATAATATGCTTTTAGGTGTTCTTAAGAGTGGGCTTTGGTTCAAAAGAGTTTAATAATTTTGTATAGTGTAATTTTGATGTCTTAAAAATAAAGTTAACTAAAAATCGTTTAAATTTAACACATATATAAAATTTGAGTCAACAAAATTATTATGCAGATGTCAACAAGTCAATAGATCGTATATATCCTTTATCCAATGGGCATAACAATGTACCAATTGTTTACATAAAATATTTTAGTTTATGCATGAAACTATAAATATGACCCCTACTTTTAACTGTCCTTATAATATTATTCCATCCATAAAAACCAAACCTAAGTTTATAGTATGAAACCCCTCATTCTAACCACAAAATAATCAATTATTGGTATATAAGAAGCTCAAAATATTTGATGGAGGGTTTTTTGTCAAACCTAGATCTTTTTGCAACTTGATTAGGGAGTACAAGTCTAAGCTAATACCTCTTAGGCTAAGAGTCAAGGATTGAGGGGTCCAATTCCGTCAAAGTCATCCAAGGTACGATCTCGACCTCATCACTTATGTTATCAAGGCCCTTACACTCACCAAGACTTGATAATCAAAATAAGTATGAAGCCCTTCATTCTCAACCACAAAATAATCAATTATTGGTATATAAGAAGCTCAAAATATTTGACGGAAGGTTTTTTGTCAAACCCAGATCTTTTTGCAACTCGATTTGGGAGTACAAGTCTAAGCTAATACCTCTTAGGCTAAGAGTCAAGGATTGAGGGGTCCAATTCCGTCAAAGTCATCCAAGACACGATCTTGACCTCATCACTTCTGTTATCGGGGCCCTTACACTCACCAAGACTTGATAATCAAAATAAGTATATAGTATGAAACCCTTCATTCTCGACCACAAAATAATCAATTATTGGTATATAAGAAGCTCAAAACATTTGATGGAGGGTGTTTTGTCAAACCCAGATCTTTTTACAACTCGGTTTGGGAGTAAAGTCTAAGCTAATACCTCTTAGGCTAAGAGTCAAGGATTGAGGGGTCCAATTCCGTCAAAGTCATCCAAGGTTCGATCTTGACCTCATCTCTTATGTTATCGTAACCCTTACACTTGCCAAGACTTGATCCCTAATGAAAACTCATTCAAAACCATTCTACTTTCCCAACAGACGAAAAACCCTTTAAAACTCACACTATAAATTAAACAAAACACAAGAAAACGTTTTTAAAACCAAAGTGGGAGAAATTGATTAAGTCCTCTTCTAATAGGCGGCTTTGCGAATTAAACACGGGTTTGACTGAACCAAAATATTTATTAAAGAAGACCTCTCCCTCAAACTAAGAATACCGAAGTTTCCAATACAAAAAAAAAAAACAGGAATCCAGCAAGTTAATTCAACACCAATTTTGCCTTTTGACCTGGCAAACCAGGAATCTTTTCGTGCTCGTATATAGACATTGCCCACTTCCCGAATTAAAAAAAACAAAAATCGAGAAAATAAAATTACCAATTTACAATTACCAGAGTTTCTTTCTTTTTCTGTGGGTATCACTGTTCTCGAAACTCATAAATTTCCCCAATTTTGACTTTGATTGTTTCAAGTCACAGACAGAAAAGCAAAATACAGACTGCCGGCGCCATCACCGCATGAATCGCAGAAATTATTCCCGGCAGCCTTGGGCCTATAAATTCAACAACTTCGCAATGTAATCCAGTTTGCCGCTCTGCCGATCGAATCGCAAAGCAAGAATTTTCCATCTTTCTTCTTCTTTTCCGTTGATTGCTCCTAAATTCTGATCTATCATCGACCGCTGGTCAATCCAATAACTACAAGGTTTCTTCTTCCCTGAATTTGCAATTTTTTAACAGTTTCGTCGCTATTTTCTCAGAGTTTTCTTGTTTCTTTACAATATTTAACTTTGATCTGTGTTTCTTTACAATATTTTCCTGTTTCGTTACAATATTTTCTTGTTTCCTTACAATATTTAACTTTGTTCTGTGTATCGTTACAATATTTTCTTGTTTCGTTACAATATTTAACTTTGTTCTGTGTATCTTTACAATATTCTTGTTTATTTACAATATTTTCTTGCTTCTTTACAATATTTGACAGTGAGAATGAGCACCTCAGATCTTTTGGCGTTGGAGGCGAAACAAGAAAATTCACAAGCTGCGCATCTGAAAGAATTAGGGTTATGGATGAAGAGGTCATGGTCGGCCGATTCACTGACAAACAGGGGAATAAAAACTTGTGTATGCGCGCCCACGAAGCACGCGGGATCATTCCGCTGCCGCCTCCACCGTTTGTCACCTCCTCCGCAGGCGGCGCCGCTGAATTCATTTGCAGGCTCGCCTACTTCTCCCACAAGCATTAAACCCTAATAATATTCATAATTTATCCAGATGCGCGTGTAAACAGCCGGCATTGTTCTGTTTAAGCCCCCTCTTAATCTGTTTCTTTGGAGATGTATATTCTTGCTTGGAACAACTTTCCTGTGTGTCTTACGATGGCTTGTTTTCACCATTTTTCTTTTCTTTTTAAGAGTTCGATGAGAATAATATGTATAAAACAGAGAAGACTGTATCTTGCAAGCGGCTGTGCATAAATAAAGCACTGTATTGCTTTCTCCTGGCACTCCTTTCCTGTGTGCCAGATGCTGCATTATTTTGACAATTTCAATCCTTGAACAGATTTATATTTTTTAATGAAAATAAAGGTTTTTCCTTGAAGATATTTATGTTTTTTAATGAAAATAAATGCTTTTCCTTGATATTTATTTAGAGAAAATAATTAATTCAGAGTTGGGACTGGAATTTTTTTAATGAAAATAAATGCTTTTCCTTAAGATTCCCTGAAGAGATTTATGTTTTTTTAATGAAAATAAATGTTTTTCCTTAAGATTTATTTAGAAAAAATAATTAATTCAGAGTTGGAAGAGATTTATGTTTTTTAATGAAAATAAATGTTTTTCCTTAAGATTTATTTAGAAAAAAAATTAATTCAGAGCTGGGACAGGAATAGTAAATGTAGAATTAAATTTGTCGTGTTTAAATAAATTAAATGTAAATATTTAGTTGGATTTTGGATGGCTGAATATATTGTTAAGATGTTAAGAATTGATTCGCCAATGTATTGGAAAATAGATTTTGTATAAATAAAGGCCTCAGAATTTATAAATTTTGGTTGGATTTTGGATGGAGGAATATATTGTTAAGATGTTAAGAATTGATTTGCCAATGTATTGGAAAATAGATTTTGTATAAACAAAGGCCTTCGAATTTATAAATATTGGAAAATATGATCTTGTATAAACAAACGCCTCAGAATTTATAAATTGGTTGTGCTTGGCTCTTGTTCAAATCCACACCTATGAAACTAATATGACACATAGAATGTTAAAACTTGGACCCATAGAAGTGAACTAGCAAAGATTTTTTTTTATATATTAAAATAATGCAAATTACAGGAATAAAAGCAACAGAGCTGCAAATAGAAGAACAACTACAGAACACAGTAGTTACAAAGCAAATACAGGTCTGACTTGCCAAGAAATAGTCAGCCAATAGCATAAACAAAACTGTTCATGAAGACACCATTACAACTAAAACAGAGAACAAAAAACACCTTGTACAAAGGCCAACACCCAGCTGAAAGCAAAACCCAGAGTCACCAACAGAACAAGGCACTTGTGAGCAAGATATAAAGCTGGAAAATGCATAAAAACAACAACCTAAAGACATAATACCATTGACGTGTGGACTGTTGTATGTAAGAACATGTAACTATCCATAAGAACCACTACCAAAAGAAACACTGAGTTGCAGTATATAACAAGCAAAGCCCGCTGTCAAGGCTGAATATTAGTACAGAGAAATAACAAATAGGACTGCCTCAAACTATAGATTGGGAAATAAAATGTTGATCAAGCCATCTCAAAAACCCTTCCAGATGTTTTGTGTTCAATGCTCTAGCATTTGCAAGCTATAAAATCTGAGATTTAATTTGCTCAAAATGATGAACGAACAACATATTCTTCTTTGATAAGCCCTGCAGCTGTGAAAGCAAAGAAGCAATCCACAAAATGATATCAGAGTAAAGCCGTAGAATCATTATTTCCAAATGAAAGTTAACATTAGAGAACACTGCTAAACACTTGGTTTTCCATAAATGAAATAAAATACCATGTCTGATAGAATCAGCTATCAAATTACTGTGTAAACCAAATCCCAACAATGCTTCCTTCCATTTTAATTGATGGCCAAAGATAGCAGGTAGATTTTTAAAAATAGCAAACCATTACTTTTTAATAAACATACAATCCCAAAAAATATGCTTCAAAGTTTCTTTATAGGCATAAAAAGGACATTTAATAGGTTGCACTAAGATACATTTCAACCTATCTTCCACCGGTAGCTTATAGTGTAAGATCCTCCACGCCAAAATTTTTGCATCCTCATCAGCTTTAGTTTTCCAGATTTGAGCACTTAACTTAATCCAAGAATTGTTCTTAAGTTTACATTTCCACTTTTGATTCAGCCGTGGGTTAAGATCCATAGGATGAAGTAGGGAAAGGTAAATTTTCTTTAATGGGAATTGCCTAAACTGCCCATAAGAAAGCCACCGCCAATCCTTGAAAAAGTTGCACGAAATCAGGGTGCACAACTTCATTATTAGATCTTCTGAGATTAAAGATTGGACAAAGATAAGAAACCCTTCAAGCTTCTTATTAAGCATAAAGCGTTCCATAGTAAGAACCCATGGTGACCAACTCAGAGAATTAAAGTCCCAAAGATCAAAAAAATGACGAACTCCCTTTTTGAATAACAAATAGGCCTGCTTGGGAAATATCACAACCAAAGGCTAACCTTGGTACTAAACATGTCTATTCCACCAAATGGATGAAGTGAGAAAGCTGAAACCATGTTGTAATGATGCTTCCTTCCACTTAAGGAAATGACAAACCTTCTACCACGCCTTCCAAACAGATTGTAAAGTTGGGGATGCGTTAATGCAAAAGAAAAATGCAAGAATATTTTATCTAACCATCTAACTTCCTGCCACTTATTTTTAACTAAAGCATATTTCAATCTGTGTCTTACCAAGATTTTCCATGGCTCATCACCTTCAACTACTCTGACAATCCATTTAGCTGCTAAACATATCCCTTGAGTTTTGGGATTAATCACACCCAATCCACCTTACCCTCTTAGTTGTATATAATGAGACCATGAGGTATATTTGAAATCAGAACTGCCATCCCACTTGGACCAAATAAATTGACGAGAGAGCTTATTTAAATCCTCATACCCTTTGCTAAAAGGCATCCAACATGAAGAAAAGTAAACATGAGATGCAAGATGTAACATCCATGTTCTAAAAACATAATTAAACTAGAAATTTACCATAGAGTAAAACAACAAGGTAAAAATGAGATAGAGAAATTTTTTCTTTTTATTTAACATATAATCAAGTAACTACAATTACAAAATTTCTCTTTACAAAATACAATAAACCATATTGTCTTTCTCAATTACAATGTTTACAAATGTAAATCAATACATAAACTAATTCGAAATAATTATTGCTTCTGAATGTCTGACAACTTTATCACAAGTCCTAGCATGTTTCCTTCTTGGAGAGAGAGCATCTTTCCAGTGATTTACCTTCAACCACAGACCGTCAGTCTCCCACACATCTTCAACATAGGAAGTGGCCCTACCCTTCAGGAGGAATATAGACCTTAGGTGACCAGTGGTAATTTGCCTTTACTAAGTACAAAGTGTTGTATCCTACACTACTCTATCAACCATACAACCCTAGATACCCTCTAGATAAGTATGATTTCTGATAGGTTGTGCAATCTAGATATAGTGAACCGACAATGCATGCAGAAACAAATGCATTACTTTGGCCAAAGTTATAATATCAATAACGTTCATAATGAACATGGTCATAGTGTTCACCCACCTCTAGTCGACTTGGATACTGTTGTATTCTCACAGTTTATTCACACCTGCTATATTTACGCACAATGGTTTAATCATCTTGTCATGATAATAGTTTTCTTGACTTTAGATAAGTCTATATGACATAACCAATCATTTGATTTAAAATCAACTCTAGGGCTTTCATAACAACCCTTGAATAATACGATATTTCAATAAATCCTTATCTTATTTCTATGAGACTATAAGATTGACTCTTTGGTTTAACTCAACCATGGTTAGGAATACTATAGTTCTTGTAAAGATAATAACTCCTATTCAAAAGGAATATGGGGTAAGTGCAAAGAGTTGGGGGGCCAAAAAGTGGCCAAATTGTTTTCAAAAAAAATTAATGCATAACGCGAGCACGTTATAACGTGTTTGCGTTATGGTTTGGTAATGACGAGCCTAAGGCTTGTCAAAACCAAACCATAACGCGAGCGCGTTATGACTTATTATATTAAAAAAAAAGCTTATCATCTCATTTCATTTCTTTATTCTCCTCTATACCCGCGGCCTGCAAACCCTAGGAAGCACGCTCGCGTTTTGGAAAAGTCAATTCAACACCAAAATCTTACCGATTCACCACCAAAATACCGCCACGATGTCGAGCATGCCAAAGGAGTGAGTTTTATTTATTTATTTGTTTGAATTTGTTTCTAAATAGGTAGATTTGAGTTGATTTTTGATGTAAATTTCGTTAATTGTCAGTAAATGTTAATGCACCTCCTCCTCCTCCTTAAAATCCACAAATCATGAGGAGGAAATACCTGTGGAACAATAACCTCCTCCATCCATTCCTCAACATGCCCTTGGAACACAAGAAAATGTAATGGGGCAAATTAAAAATAATAAAAAAGAAATTGAAGATATAATTTCAAGGTTGAAAGATCCTTCCACTTCAACGTTGCATAGGTCCACACTTGTTGAATCTCTTGATCTATGTTATCAAATGTAGATTCAATTAGCAAGCAAATATCTAGTTGGATGAATAAGAGGAGAGAGTTTAGAGACTATTATGCAGACAAGCTGTCATACCAAGATGTGAAAAAATTACAAATTATAAAATTAGACTTGTGTTCGATTTTCACAAACCCACAAACAAATCAACCTCCACCCACTACATGCAAGAGGTTCCTTATCCATTGGTGTAACAACCAAGCAATAAGGGACAATTTTGGCTAGAGGTGGTGGATGGTTTTTGACCATCCTCCATGCAATAATAATGAGGTCCCGCAATACTTTTTGAGGAAACTCTATTGCGAGTTTCTCCTCAATAAAGTGCCAAACTATTTTGATATGCAGAACTTCCAGGGTAGAGGTGGGGGGTAAGTACAAGATAGACCAGGGGCACATGTTGACCCACAGTGAGCAGTGAGATGAGTAATCAGCAGACCAGCCCATGAACATGTTTCTATCCCTTCCATTGTGAAGGAGAGTGTTGAGGTCGATACACTTTAGTCTATTAGTGCCTTGACCTAGAGCATCATAGAGCATGCCAATCCTGTAGCACATAGTGGGTTGGGAGATAGTGCGAGGAGTAGGGTCCCACCCCATGCTTGTCAAACTTGCAGGTTAGCCTATGGTTATGACCCCATGGATAGTTAGGATGTAGGTGCACAGGCTACATCTGCAGCTGAGCAGATGGTGATGACAAATACCCTCCTGAGTGAGACTTTCAACCTTGATACTCAAGTAAATATTAGCAAGTTTATTGAATTTAATTTATTAAATTTTATTTTTGAAATGCAAGATTAACTAATTTAGTTTGATGATTTTAATGAAATTTCAGGGTCATAGCGTTGATGCAGTTTTTAGTGGTTCTCCACCTGCATGTTACACTAGATTATCTACTGTCGGGGTATGTAACTAGTAAACAATTATAAATATTACATAGGGTAAGTGCAAAAAGATGGGGACCAAAAAGTGGCCAAATTGTTTAAAAAAAAATAATGCAAAACACGAGCACGTTATAACACGCTCGCGTTATGGTTTGGTAATGACGAGCCTAAGGCTCGTCAAAACCAAACCATAATGCGCTCACGTTATAACGTGAGCGCATTATTACCTATTATAAATAAATAAAAAACTCATCTCATTTCATTTCATTTCTTTTTTCTCCACTATTCCGCAGTCTGCAAACCCTAGGAAGCATGCTCATGTTTTGGATTCCTCAATTCAACACAAAAATCTTATCGATTCATCGCCAAAATGCCGCCACGATGTCAAGCACGCCAAAGGAGTGAGTTTATTTGTCTTTTTGTTTGAATTTGCTTCTAAATAGGTAGGTTTGAGTTGTTTTTTGATGTATATTTTGTTAATTGTCAGGAAATGTTAATGCACCTCCTCCTCAAAATCCACAAAATCCTGCGGAACAACAACCTCCTCCATCCATTCCTTGACATGCCCCTGGAACACAAAAAAATATAATGGGGCAAATTGAAAACAACAAAAAAGAAATTGAAGATATAATTGCAAGGTTGAAAGATCCTTCCACTTCAACCTTGCATAGGTCCACGCTTGTTGAATCTCTTGAATCTATATTATCAAATGTAGATTCAATTAGCAAGCAAATAACTAGTTGGATGGATATGAGGAGAGAGTTTAGAGATTATTATGCAGACAAGCTGTCATACCAAGATGTCAAAAAATTAAAAATTACAAAATTAGACTTGTGTTCGATTTTCACAAACCCACAAACAAATCAACCTCCACCCATTACATGCAAGAGGTTCCCTATCCATTGGTGCAACAACCAAGCGATAAGGGACAATTTTGGGCAGAGGTGGTGGATGGTTTTTGACCATCCTCCATGCAATAATAATGAGATCCTGCAATACTTTTTGAGGAAACTCTACTGCGAGTTTGTCCTCAATAAAGTGCCAAACTATTTTGATATGTGGGACTTCTAGGGTAGAGGTGGGGGCTCAGCACAAGATAGACCAGGGGCACGTGTTGACCCACAACAGGCAGTGAGACGAGTAATCAGTAGACCAGCCCATAAGCATGTTTCTATCCCTTCCATTGTGAAGGAGAGTGTTGAGGTCGATACACTTCAATCCATTAGTGCCTTGACCCAGAGCATCATAGAGCATGCAAGTCCTACAGTACAGAGTGGATTGGGAGATAGTGTGAGGAGTAGGGTCCCACCCCATGCTTGTCAAACTTGCAGATCAACCTGTGGTTATGACCCCATGGATAGTCAGAATGCAGGTGCACAGGCTACATCTGCAGCTGAGCAGATGGTGATGACAGATACCCTCCTGAGTGAGACTTTCGGCCTTGATACTCAGGTAAATATCAGCAAGTTTATTGAATTTAATTTATTAAATTTTATTTTTGAAATGCAAGATTAACTAATTTAGTTTGATGATTTTAATAAAATTTCAGGGTCATAGCGTTGATGCAGTTTTCAGTGGTTCTCCACCTGCATATTACACTAGATCATCTACTGTCAGGGTATGTAACTAGTAACAAATTATAAATATTACATGTGAATAGCATCATTATATGAATGGTATTCTAATATTTGATTTTGGATGTTGAATAGGTTAACATTGGAAATTTCATGACAACACCTGCCAGTGGTGGTGGACTTCAAAGCTTCACGGAGGTAATAAAATAAATTGTTTAATGAATGAATTGTACTTACTAGATTTTTGTATGTGACTTGTGTGCTTTATTGTGTGTACTTCAATGGTTAGATGAACGTGTGTGTATGTTAGGAGCCATGATTTGCATCACTATTATAGTTTTCATAATTGAATAATGTTGTTTTATTTCCAAATGATGCAGGCTGCGGAGACACCTCTCGATGTTCATAGGGCAATGGAGCATGGTGTGATCTCTGCGATTCATAGCTCTATGGCATTGATAGGGGTATGAGGCAGATTAGTAAATTTCAATTTACATTCATTGTTATAGTTGTCTATTTTTGAAAAGTCAAAAGATTATTGATTTGAAGTTTAATTTCTATCTGGATGGTTTCTATAGGGCATGACATCACCACGGCCTATTCCTGCTACTGAGGCAAGTGAGGAGACGGATTATATGGTAGCAGTAAGTGATTATTTTGTTAAATATTTTATTTTTTATAACATGTAATTTATATATATTAATGTCTATAATTTTTATTATAACAACTAAAGATGCAGGAAGAACTAAATAGGAGGAGCAACCCTCGGGTTCGTAGTAGACCACCCACATGCACGTCTCCATCCCCTAGAAGATCAAAGGATGCCCATGATCTATTCTCTTCACTAGCCAAAGGGGAATGACTTTTTATTGTGTTCCTTTGTTGTATGCCCATATGGCATTTGTGGACATATATTTTGTATTGTATATAGTTGACATTGTATGCCTATATGGCATTACTATAAGCCTATATGGCTATTTTGTATATATGTTATACTTATATCGACAGATATTGATGTATGCCTATATGGATATTTGGTTAATACAAATTTTTTTATTGATGGCATCCCTACTTGCATTATAAATCCACATTTGAATAGATATTTGTAGATGGCTACTTCAAATATTTAAAGTCCAATAGTATTACATAGGGTGTTTGTTGATCCAATAAGGTAGCTATTGTTATTCAAGTATCACCTAAACCTCATTTTGGAACTAAAAGATTAAAGTTGTATTTAAAAAAAAATGAATCATCATGTTGAACAGAAAATATTAATATTCTTTATGAGTAGCATACAATGTCAACTATATGCAATACAAAAAAATGAATCATCATGTTATTCTTTATGTTTGAGATCCTGAAAATGACTAAGTCTGGTAGCCTGATATCCTGAAACACTAGGATGAATATCCAAGTCATTAGGATGATTGCGCCTTGAGAAAAATTCATTAAGATGAGCGCCTAAAGGAGACTTTCTTAAACATTCAAACATTGAGCAACAAGCATGAAGGGTTAAGGCACAATTTGCAACTCATAAAGCCTCAAATAGGTGCCCAACTTGGAGAGAGCATTCATTTAAGACAAGGCACCTATTGACACCTGTTCCACCATAAAAGTGCGCCTAAGCTGGAAGGAGAACAAGCCTCTAGTAAGTGAAGTGCACCTATTGTCTAAACCACTTCATTATGGCGCCCAAGCATGAGGAGTATATAAGTCAATAGGAAATGGCACCTAGAATGCAAATGAATGACTAAGTGGCATTTTCAATAAGCATCAATTCACCTTGAGCTTTCAATAAATATATCAAATTGAGCCCCATAAGCCTAGGCTCCCTTTGCCTTCAAAAGAACCTTGTATTGGCACCTTGGAGGAAATCAACTTACAATGACAAGTCTTGGAGGTTTCTCATTTTGGATGATGTCTTTTGAGATTAACTACAATTATTGAAAGTTAAGATGAGTGGAAAGAACCTATCTTGAACCTTAGGCACCTTTCATGTAATTTCCCACCATCATGAGCGCCTAGATCTAAGAAGAAGGAGTGAATGAAGGATCTTAACATCAAAAAGCATGTTATCAATCAACTTGGAGAAGTCTTTGACAATAATTATGATGAATTGAGTACATGGAAGTAAAGGAAGTACATATCAACTCCAAAGTGTGCCTAATGATCAATAAGAAATTCTTCCAAAGCAAAGGTGCTCAATGTGAATTTTCCTACTAGTTTTGGCACCTCGAAGTCTTAGTGCATGAAAATCATGAGGATGAGCACTTAGGGATGAGATAGTCTTCATAAGAGTTTAAATAAGAACATCATCAAAATGCGCCTTGGTAGAGAGACTTGAGACCATCATCAAATAAGCCAAAATATCTATCTCCAATCTAGGCAAAAATTCTAGCTCCTCCCAACTCAAATGAGCACCCAAGTTGAAGTCAACTTTCATCTATACAACCCTCAGATTGTGCCTTGATTGAGGAAGGGATTTGAACCTCAAAATTTAATCATCTCAAGACAAAAGCTTCCTCAGACACTTGGCATTTGATTGAAATCATTGAGAATTAGAAAGAACCACCTAAGGATGTAAGGCGCACTTTTCACCCATACAAGCCTAAAATTACGCCTAAGGGAAATAACTTGATTTCATATCAATAGGTGAGTGCCTTGAGAGAAAGGATCACTCTAGGTCATTTTCAATTGTTGAAAGCACAAAAATGATAAAGATAAAGGCAATTGAGTTAGGAGCACTTTAGCCTCTGAGGACACCTTAATGAGTGCCTTGGGTGAAATTGCATGAGATGACCTTTTGGAGTTAGCGCTTGAAAGATTGAATTCATTCTAAGACATGTCTCATCATTTAGAATTGCAAAATTGCAAGTATAAAGACATTTAAATCTAGGCGCACTCTCCATCAGTACAAACCCATTCTGACACCTAAGGGAGAAATTGCATTGAAAGACACCTTTTGAATGAATCTCTTAAGGGAGATTGACCTCTTCAAGCCATTACAATTGTTTGAAATCATTTAAAGTGATAAATATGGGCCAACTTGTGTTAGGCACCCTTTGCTCTTCTTTTTACCTATATATGCACCTAGATTTGTAGTAAGATTATTCCATGTTTAAAGAGGATTCCTTTGTGTTATAAAATGTTTATCATGAGGATTGATGTGTTTCTTGGTTTGTATTGTAGGAAGATTGAAGGAAAAAGGTAGGAGCAAGATCTTGGAGTCACCTAGAGTCATCATGTAGCTGCTCCAAAGGAGCCTTTCACATTCATTCATGCTAGAGAGTTAAGATGGAAGTAATCACTACCAAGGAAACACCACTTCAAGAGGTAGCTGCTCCAAGAGGTCACAACAAGATATATTTCAAGTCTTCTTCATCAACGACATCACCAATTGCATCATGTTCGAAGACTTCCATCTATCATTTCAAGTTCCATTCATCTTCAAGTATCAACTAGATTCTTCATCAATCATCGCTTCAAGATCAGCATGTAGCCACTCCAAAGGAACTTCTCATCATCATCAAGCATTCCAAAGACATCCATTCAATTTCAAGTCCCTCTAATACATTCAAGCCTCCTTGAGAAGTCATCTACTTCACATATAAGGGAAAGTGTTATCATCAATATCTACACTTCAAAGGACCTTTCAAGCTAGAACACTTCTTCATCGAACATTCGAAGACATCCATCCAAGATTCAAGTTCTTTCACAATCTTCAAGTCTAGGAGAAATTGCATCTAGTGAACTCATTAATTGGCGCCTAGGAGGAAAAGACCTTAAACTTACATTATTGAGTAACACTTTAGAAATTGAGCCATTCCTAGTCAATTGGAGTCATAAAATATCAAATACAAAGTCAAATTGGACTTAGGCGCCCCTTCATGTAATTTCCCACCATCATGAGTGCCTAGATCTAAGAAGATCATCCAATTGCGCCTAGGAATAAGATACAAGTCCAAGACCTCAAATTTGAGTGCCTAGAAGTGTGATGGATTGAAGAAGCTACATTGGCGCCTAAGGGTGAGTTGTATCTAATGACATCACCTAATTGAGCACCTAGGAGGTATAAAGCTTAACATTGACATGAGGACAAGCACTTAGTAAAGGAGAGTTTCTCAAACATTTAAACATGTGAAGGAAGTCATAGAAATGCACTAAGTCATCTAGGCGCCATTTCCCCCTTATGTACCCTTACATTTGCACCTAAGAAGAAGTTGCTTCAGTTCATTGGAGTGTTTGAGTATTGAGGATTTCTTAGCAATGCTTTGCAACTTTACACTGCCTCCTTCTGACGATTTTTGGGGCAGCAGAAAACCTTTCACCATGGGCAAACACCTCAGAGATATAAAAAATTGAGAGAGGTTATTGTAGAGGCACTCTATGTGATCGCATGTCCTCAGACGGAATGTTTCTAAGTGACACAGTTTTTGAGTAACATCTCGTCAAAGATTGCTGCCTTTTTACACTTTGGACTCTTCAAGGATATCATCGGTACAATGTAGCTCAGACTGTTTCGACATGTTTGGGTGAAAAATAGGACCATGCCTAGCATAAATGTACCCATCCAGACGCATTGGAATAGTCAGTTTGGTCGCATCAGGAGCAGGACAAAAGTTACACCCCTTTGCAACTTTACACTGCCTCCTTCTGACGATTTTTGGGGCAGCAGAAAACCTTTCACCACGGGAAAACACCTCAAAGATATAAAATACCGAGAGAGGTTATTGTAGAGGCACTCTACATGATTGTGTTGCCTCAGATGGAATGTTTCTAAGTGACACAGTTTTCGAGTAACATCTCATCAAAAATTGCTGCCTTTTTGCACTTTGGACTCTTCAGGGATGTCGTCGGTACAATGTAGCTCGGACTGTTTCGACATGTTTGGGTGAAAACTAGGACCATGCCTAGCATAAATGTACCCATCTAGACATGTTGGAATAGTTAGTTTGGTCACATTAGGAGCAGGACACCAAAAATGCATAACATGATTATGTAAAAAATGTGTATATGTGTAAAAATGCAGCAAGAAATTAAAAAAAAAGACAAACCTTACAAATTAATGTGCATACTTACAACTCAATGTAACATGACTTTACAAAATCAATGTGAATACTTACAAATTAATCCAATGAACCATCCGGGTCTACTCTACTCTTTATTGTGTCAAGTATTACTTCATGGTCAGACTCTCACACCTTCCACAAGATTTTGTTCAAAGGTCTACCCCGATACTTTATCAAATGAACATTGGATGCCATGACAAGGTTTGAGTAATGAAGAATCTTCCGATGCATGTCAAAGTCCTAAAACAACCAAATATTAACACTCTTATGTGGGTACCTTCTAAGCCATGTTCCAGTAATAACCATTGAGCCTGTAGGGTATTCGATGTTTTCTCCATCTGTAACAGGGGCCTCCAATTTATTTTTGGCCTCAACACAATGACATAAGTAATAATATGTTCCCTCTTCATTATCTTCATCTGCAATAACTGCATATACATGCCCTACATTGATATGTGTAGCAAATTAGATGAAATTAGTCAACATTACAAAAACACTACAAAGTAAGATGACATTACCTGGTTGAACTAGATGAAATTAGATGCATATACGTGCCCTATATTACTTGGTTGAACTAAATTTGATATGTAATCAAAGTCAACTGATGATTCCATCTGTGTTAGTTCTAGTGCCGTCGGGCGTCGATACGTGTCAAGTGGGCTAAGATAACTTAACTACCATTCGTCAACCCACTCCTTTGACTCGCACTCATCCCAGACTTGAATTGTATAGGAAGAACAAAAGCATGACATCTTTCACGTATGGATACTCCATGAACCTACAATTGAGCTTCTGAAAGAGTGCATCTCATTTGATCATGTCAGTGTACAGCAGTCCTCATATGGTGCAACGTTAGTATCATCTATCAACCAAAAAAATCTACAAACTGAAGACTTACCTTCATTACCTGGACCCATGGAAGCATTACACCACTCGACAATCAATTTTGCATCTATCAACTTTGCATTATCTTTATACTTTAACTCTTCTCGTGCTATGGCTCTTTTGATACATGCTCCTGCACCATCATGCTCCCCCTTTCCATGCCTGGCCTCACAAAAGTTCCACATATGTTGAATACCTATAAAATTATGCCTCTTACTCAGCCAATAGAAATTATGTGAGTTCTTGAATTGTGACGCACAGTTATCTGACCATATGATATGTTGAATGAACAATTTGGGTTTTTCACCACTTGCTTCCTTTTCAATGTTAAATTGAATAACACTCAAATATAATTACTAACAACAATACTATTAACCAATCTATAATGTTAAATTCCTAAAATTGAATCACAATTAACATTGCAACACTACAAAAATTAAAACTTGAATAGATATATATATCAAACTTGGTGTGAAAACTATGTTATTTCCTCCTTCTCAAGTTGGCAAAGCAGAAAAGGTGGTGGAAAGATCATGCAAAGGTGGTAGAATGTGTCAAATGTGCATGTGAACTTCCCAACATCATGAAAGTACTTCCTTTTTGTCGAAACACACATAGAATCAGTATGAAAATAGAGCATGTGGGCCTGGATCACGGGGGTCAACACTTTTTTACTATTATAACGCGCTCGCGTTTTATCCTACTATAGATTGATCACATCCTGTGCATTATCTTCCTTAACACAAGCAGGGATGACCACATCCTATGCTTCATCAACTAACACTTCCAAGCCTTACAATTCCTCTTAAATACGGGAGGATCCATGACTAGAAGAGCCAAGCCACTTGGTCTCGCCTTTTTGATGGATGACATTCTGGGAGAATTAGGAGATTTTCCTTTGGAGATCATATAATCGTTAAGTGCTTTCCATCTTGGTAGGTCCTCTGCATTAGAGAAAAACCACTGATGGTGTTTGAGAAATAAGAAATTCTTCATCTCTTTGGTGATCCATTTCTCTTTCCAAACCTTCCCCTTCAGACTTGAATGACCACAAGGTTTTTGAGGGAGAACTTTTCATGTTTCCTACAAGAGCTTGCCAAATGCTCTGCCATATGATAGGCATAACAATAAAGGGGCAAGCCCTCATAATCAAGTTCTTGATAGAAAATGCCCATTGAGGAAGAAAGACAGATCTTCTTTGGAAGCAGAAGTTCTAGTTTGTGACAAATCCTTATCCAAGCATAAATAGCAGGGGTTCTGTCAAGCGATTGCCAATCCACTTCCACAAAGTCTCCTGAAGACTTCCTAATTGATTCCAAAACATCCACACCCCAAAACTAGAGAGGCAATCAATATAATTGAACCCATAAATTCGCATTTGATGATAGAAACTCTCTTCAGGCTAGATTAAGAGTCCAGCATTTCAGCTCAAGTCTAAACCCATCAACATCTAAATAACCTGAATACAAAATCTATGTTTGCCTATCTTTAGAACTCAACCCTCAATGTCAAACCCTAATTCCTCAACCCTTAACTCTAATCCCTTGACCCTCAACCCTATCCCTAAACCCTAAACCCTAAAGCCTCAACCCTCAACCCTCAACATCAAATCTTAATCCCTCGACCCTTCACTCTAATCCATCAATGCTAAACCCTATCCCTAAACCCTCAACACTGTACCTTAAACCCTAATCCCTCAACCCTCAACCCTAAACCTTATCCCTAAACCATAATCCCTCAACCCTCAACCCTAATCCCTCATCCCTAAACCCTAAATGCTATCCCTATTCCTAAACCCTCAACAGACTCAACACTATACCTTAAACCCTAATCCCTTATCCCTAAACCCTCCAACCCTATGCCTAATCCTTATACCCTCCACACTCTACTTTAACCCTAATCCCTCGACCCTCAACCCTATCCCTACACCCTTGACCCTCGAACCTCAACCCTCAATGCTCAACGTCAAACCCTAATCCCTCGACCCTCAACCCTATCCCTAAACCCTAAAGCCTCAACCCTCAACCCTCAACATCAAATCCTAATCCCTCAACCCTTCACTTTAATCCATCAACCCTAAACCCTATCCCTAAACCCTCAACACTATACCTTAAACCTGAATCCCTCAACCCTCAACCCTAAACCTTATCCATAAACCCCAATCCCTCAACCCTCAACCCTAATCTGTCATCCCTCATCCCTAAACTCTAAATGCTATCCCTATTCCTAAACCCTCAACAGACTCGATACTATACCTTAAACCCTAATCCCTTATCCCTAAACCCTCCAACCCTATCCCTAATCCTTATACCCTCCACACTCTACTTTAACCCTAATCCCTCGACCCTCAACCCTATCCCTAAACCCTTGACCCTATAACATCAACCCTCAACCCTCAACGTCAAACCTTAATCCCTCAACCCTTAACTCTGATCCCTTGACCCTTAACCCTATCCCTAAACCCTAAACCCGAAATCCTCAACCCTCAACGTCAAATCCTAATCCCTCAACCCTTCACTCTAATCCCTCAACCCTAAACCCTATCCCTAAACCCTCAATACTATACCTTAAACCCTAATCCCTCAACCTGCAACCCTAATCCATCATCCCTCAACTCTAATCCCTCATCCATAAACCCTAAATGCTATCCCTATTCCTAAAACCCCAACAGACTCGATACTATACCTTAAACCCTAATCCCTTATCCCTAAACCCTCCAACCCTATCCCTAATCCTTATACCCTCCACACTCTACTTTAACCCTAATCCCTCGACCCTCAACCCTATCCCTAAACCCTTGACCCTCGAACCTCAACCCTCAACCCTCAACATCAAACCCTAATTCCTAACCCTTAACTCTGATCCCTCGACCCTCAACCCTATCCCTAAACCCTAAAGCCTAAAGCCTCAAGCCTCAACGTCAAATCCTAATCCCTCAACCCTTCACTCTAATCCCTCAACCCTAAACCCTATCCCTAAACCCTCAACACTATACCTTAAACCCTAATCCCTCAACCCTCAACCCTAAACCTTATCTGTAAACCCTAATCCATCAACCCTCAACCCTAATCAGTCATCCCTCAACTCTAATCCCTCATCCCTAAACCCTAAACGCTATCCCTATTCCTAGACCCTCAACGGGCTCGATACTATACCTTAAACCCTAATCCCTTATCCCTAAACCCTCCAACCCTATCCCTAATCCTTATACCCTTAACAATCTACTTCAACCCTAATCCCTCGACCCTCAACCCTATCCTGAAACCCTTAACCCTCGAACCTTAATGTACTCAACCCTCAATGTCAAACCCTAATCCCTTAACCCTTAACTCTGATCCCTCGACCCTTAACCCTTAAAACTTGTACCCTAAAACCTATCCCTACATGCTCGACACTCAACACTATATCTTAAACCCTAATCCCTTAACCCTCATCCCTAAAGCCTCAACCCTAAATCCTTAAACCTTCAACCCTAAAACCTATCCCTAATCCCTCTACCCATGACACTCTTATTTAACCCTAATCCCTTGACCATTAACCCTATCCCTCAACCTCAACCCTAAACCCTCAACCCTCAACATTAAACCCTAATTCATCAACCCTAAACCCTAATCCCTCAAACCTAAACCCTATCCCTAAACCATCAACCCTCAACACTATCCCTTAAACCCTAATCTCTATCCTTCAACCCTTAACCCTTAAAACTTAAACCCTATCCCTACACCCTCGACACTTGACACTATATCTTAAGCCTTAAACCCTCATCCCTAATGCCTCAACCATCAATCCCTAAACCTTCAACCCTGAACCCTATCCCTAATCCCTCTAACCCTAACCTCGACATTAAACGCTAATCCGTCAACCCTAAACCCTAATCCGTCAACCCTAAACCCTATCCCTAAACCCTCAACCCTCAAAACTATACCTTAAACCCTAATCCATCAACCCTAAAACCTAATCCTTCAACCCTCAACCCTAAACACTATCAATAAACCCTCAACCCTCGACACTATACCTTAAACCTTAATCCCTCAACCCTCAACCCTAATCCCTCATCCCTAAACCCTAAATGCTATCCCTATTCCTAAACCCTCAACCCTTGACACTATACCTTAAACCCTAATCCCTTATCTCTAAACCCTAAACCCTATCCCTCAACCCTTAACCCTTAAAAATTAAACCCTAAAACCTATCCATAAACCCTCGACGCTCAACACTATATTTTAAACCCCAATCCCTTAACCCTTAGCCCTAAAGCCTCAACCCTCAATCGTTAAACCTTCAACCCTAAACCCTATCCCTAATCCCTCTACCCTCAACACTCTACTTTAACTCTAATCCCTTGACCATCAACCCTATCCCTAAACCCTCAACCCTCAACCCTCAACTCTCAACATTAAACCCTAATCTGTCAACCCTAAACCCTAATCCGTCAACCATAAACCCTAATCCCTCAACCCTAAACCTTATCCCTAAACCCTCAACCCTCAACACTATACCTTAAACCATAATCCCTCAACCCTAAACCCAACAAAACTGCTCTGCCTTATGTTAGGTTTTTAAACCCATCATTTTTGACACTATTCTCTTAAAGATATTTGAGTTGCAAGAATATGTCAGAAAAATGCCTATGAACTTTTTTAATGTTAGTAATGTTATATGGCATGTTTTTCTGGCCCATCTAGGGTTTATTATGCCAACAGGTGTACACACTATGAGAAAAGATTTGCGTATGGTACATCCACAGTGAGTAATTAATAGTTGAAATCAGAAGGATGATCATTATGAGAAACGATTTGCATTGGGGTACATCTATGTTTCTTGCTATCCACCCCGCACTTAGGGGAGGTATATTGTTGTGAAATAGGCAAATAATCTCCCATTGTTTACTGTCTCTATCCACAAGAACTACTAAACTATACCTTAAATCCTAATCCCTCAACCCTAATCTTTCAATCCTAAACCCTATCCCTAATCCCTCTACCCTCAACACTCTACCTTAACCCTAATCCCTCGACCCTTAACCCTAAACGCTATCCCTAAAGCCTCAACCCTAAACCCTAATCCCTCAAGGTCCTAAACTCTAATCCCTTATCCCTAAACTCTAAATCCTATCCCTAAACGCTCAACCCTCAACCTTAAACCTTAATCACTCAATCCTTATCCACCCCTCTCCTCCCCTATCTAGCTCACTCCCATCTCTACCCTCCTCTGCCCTCGACACTATACATACATACATATAGGCATACATAGATACATACATACATACATACATACATACATACATAGATACATACATACATATAGGCATACATACATACATACATGATTAATAGCCTTGAACATAAAAAAATTTAAGGGGAACATAACGCGAGCGTATTATAACGTGCTTGCGTTATTTCAAACATGACAAACAACACAAACTTTTGTGGAAAAGGAAAAATGCAAAGCAAAACATAACGTGAGCACGTTATGTTTTTCTTTGGGAATCCCAAGCCTTGGGCTTGGGATTTGCTTTGGATTTCCAACCCAAAGGCTTGGAGTGCCTTTTGAACAACCACAGACGTGTTTTTCCGTATTCTTCAAGATTTCACATAATTTTGTTCGTGCTAACCCTCAGATTTGCACGTGTTTCAAGGTCAAACAAATTGAACACTTGGGTAATGTTAGGCTTTCTCTTAGCTATTTGACGATGTGATTTTTTTCACATTTTAACAATGTTAAGCCTTTCATCTTTAATTTCTTTTGTTTGTGTGTCCGTTTTTGGGCAAAAACCATTGTTTGGTCTTTTTTCTCATTGTAAATTAACTATTCATTAAAATTTCAAAAAAATTACATATTTAGAAACTAGACTCCATTCTACAAATATTAAAAAAAGAAAAAAATGATTTTCAATTAGTTTTCAAAATTTATAGGGGTAGCACGACCAAAATTCTATTTTTTAAGATGTGTCCAATTTGAAAATTAATAAAAAATCAAATATTCATCAAAAAATTATCAGAAAAATCGGGCATAAATGACATGCTATTAGCTAATTTCTCACGAAGTGATTTTAAAAATACCAAAAAAAAGTTGACCTTTTGAGGGAGCCACAAAACATTCTATGTTATATTTTTTTGACAGAAACAACACCAATTTCTGTGGCTCCCTCTTTTGAACCCCTTAATCTATGTCATTTAAAAAAAAAAATAGTAGTTTAGAAAGTAGACTCGGAGCACTGCGAACATTGTTTTGGTTGCATCTTCAAATTTTCAGTGTAACTATTCTCAATTTCTCATCCAAGGCCAGTATTTCCTGATTTCAGAAGAAAAAAATTGGCCACTTAAGACCCCTTTTTGGCCCCCCATCTTCTTGCACTTACCCCATGTGAATAACATTGTTATATGAATGGTATTCTAAAATCTGATTTTGGATGTTGAATAGGTTAATATTAGAGATTTCACGGCAACACCTGACAGCGGTGGTGGACTTCAAAGCTTCACAGATGTAATAAAATAAATAGTTTAATGAATGAATTGTACTTACTAGATTTTTGTATGTGACTTGCGTGCTTTATTGTGTGTACTTCCATGTTTAGATGAACATGTGTGTATCTTAGGAGCCATGATTTACATCACTCTTATAGTTTTCATAATTGAATAATGTTGTTTTATTTCCAGATGATGCAGGCTACGGAGACACCTCCCGATGTTCATAGGGTAATAGAGCATGGTGTGACCTCTGTAATTCATAGCTCCATGGCATTGACAAGGGTATGAGGCAAATTAGTAAATTTCAATTTACATTCATTGTTATAGTTGTTTATTTTTGAAAAATCAAAAGATTATTGATTTGAAGTTTAATTTCTATCTGGATGGTTTCTATAGGACATGACATCACCACAGCCTATTCCTGCTACTGAGGCAAGCGAGGAGACAGATTATATGGTAGCAGTAAGTGATTATTTTGTTAAATGTTTCATTTTTTATAACATGTAATTTCTATATATTAATGTCTATACTTTTTATTGTAACAGCTAAAGATGCAGGAAGAATTAAATAAGAGGAGCAGCCCTCGAGTTCATAGTAGACCACCCACATACACATCTCCATCCCCTAGAAGATCAAAGGCTGCTCGTGATCTATTCTCTTTACCAGCTATAGGGGAATGACTTTTTATTGTGTTCCTTTGTTGTATGCCTATATGGCATTTGTGGACATATATTTTGTATTGCATATAGTTGACATTGTATGCCTATATGGCATTCTTGTAAGCCTATATGGCTATTTTTTATATATGTTATACTTATATCGACAGATATTGATGTATGCCTATATGGATATTTGGTTAATACAAATCTTTTTAATTGATGGTGTCCATACTTGCATTATAAATCCACATTTGAATGGATATTTGTAGATGGCTACTTCAAATATTTAAAGTCCAATTGTATTACATAGGATGTTTGTTGATCTAATAAGCTAGCTATTGTTAGTCAAGTATCACCTAAACCTCATTTTGGAACTAAAAGATAAAAGTTGTATTTAAAAAAAAAATGAATCATCATGTTGAATAGAAAATACTAATATTCTTTATCAGTTGCTCAATTGAAAATGTTCAAATGAGTATGCTGATCCATATTCTTTATGAGTTGGTCAATTGAAAATATTTCTTAATTTCTTGTTATTATACCATATTGGGATGCAAAGAGTATGTTTGTTGTTTTGAATAAGATAGTCAAAATCATATGCTTATGAGCACTTGATGACCATTATGGTTATTAAATGTAATTCCTCTTGCATATAAGGCAAGGTTATGAGATTACATTGAGTCTTACCTAATTTTAGTATACAACATAACATTGGGGCTATAGGCTTCCATAAGTCATACCTTAGGGATTTTCAATTTTAGGTGCAAATTTTATTTTAAGACCTTAGGCGCATTTCTCTACTTGCACAACCTCAAAACTCTGCCTAGAACTCAAGGCGCCTTTCTTCATCCAAACAACCTCAAAATTGTGCCTTGATATTGAAAGTATGTTTCAAAGTATAAAGGAGGGTGCCTTAAGGGAGGCAATTCATCTTGATTATCAAAAGTTGATCAAACACATCAAACTGAGCATCATACCTCTAGGTGCATTTTTGCCTCTCTCTAAACTATCCATTTTAGTGCCTTGATGTAAAGTGAAGTCTAAACTTAGTGAAGATTGCGCCTAGAAAGATATCAGCTTGGATATGCGCCTAGAGTCATCCTAGATCATCCATTTGTGCCTAAGGGTCAATATAACATAATATAACTTAGGAAGACTTTGAAAATCGTCAAAAGAAGCCTAGGCACCTTTTCTTGTCTCCACCATCCATTTTGGGCACCTAGAGGAAAATGAACTTCAAATCACTTCCAATTGTAGCACCTAGTGTTAGAACCTTCAAAATGACTAAATCTTACCAAAGGAAGTCTAGGCACCTATTGTCACTTGGATCATCATGAATGAGCGCCTAAGTGGAAGGAGAATAAGCATCTTGTATGGAGGCATACTTTTGTGTCTAAATAACCTCATTTTGGTGCCTTGAAGGAAGATGTTCTAAATCCTAAGATCTAGCGCCTAAGTGTAAAATGGTCTCCTATAGGTTTGAACAAGTGATTGAAGCCATCAAATTGCCAAGAAATGAGCTAAGTATACTAAGGCACCTTTTCTTGTCTAAACTATCCATTTTGGTGCCTAGGAGGAAGGAGATTCAACATCATGAATCAAGGCACCCTTTGCCATCAAAACAACCTCACATTGGCGCCTTGGAGGAAATCAACTTAAAACTACAAGTCTTGGAGTTTTTTCATGTTTTGATGATGTCTTTTCAGAAAAATTATAATGATTGAAGGATGAGGTGGGTAAAAAGTCTTCATCTACCTTAGGCACCCATTCAATATTGAGTTTATGATTTAAAATGATTTCTATGTGTTTATATGATTCAATATTTGTCAATAATTTAATATGCCAGTATAATGTAGCTCGAACTGTTTTGGCATGTTTGGGTGCAAAACAGAACCATGCCTAGCCTAAACATACTCATCTAGACATATTGGAATTGTTAGTTTGGCCACACAAGGGGAAGAACAAAAGTTACACCCCTTTGCAACTTTACACTGCCTCCTTCTGACGATTTTTGGGGCAGCAGAAAACCTTTCACCACAGGCAAACACCTCAAAGATATAAAAACTGAGAAAGGTTATTGTAGAGGCACTCTACGTGATCGTGTTGCCTCAGACAAAATGTTTCTAAGTGATACAATTTTTGAGTAACATCTCATCAAAGATTTCTGCCTTTTTGCACTTTGGACTCTTCAGGGATATCATCGGTACAATGTAGCTCGGACTGTTTCGACATGTTTGGGTACAAAACAGGACCATGCCTAGCGTAAATGTACCCATTCAGACACGTTGGAATAGTCAGTTTGGTCGCATTAGGAGAAGGATGAAAGTTACACCCCTTTGCAACTTTACACTACCTCCTTCTGACGATTTTTGGGGCAGCAGAAACCCTTTCACCACGGGTAAATGCCTCAGAGATATAAAAAATTGAGAGAGGTTATTGTAGAGGCACTCTACATGATCATGATGCCTTAGACATAATTTTTCTAAGGTACAGCATTTTCAAGTAACATCTTGTCAAAGATTGCTACCTTTTTGCACTTTGGACTCTTCATGGATATCGTTAGTACAATGTAGCTCGGACTGATTCGACATGTTTGGGTGAAAAATAGGACCATGCCTAGCGTAAATGTACCCATCCAGACATGTTGGAATAGTCAATTTGGTCACATCAGGAGCAAGACAAAAGTTACACCCCTTTGTAACTTTAGACTGCCTCCTTCTGACAATTTTTGGGGCAGCAGAAAACCTTTCATCGTGGGCAAATGCCTCAGAGATATAAAAAATTGAGAGAGGTTATTGTAGAGGCACTCTACATGATCATGTTTCCTCAAATGAAATGTTTCTAAGTGACATAGTTTTTGAATAACATCTCGTCAAAGATTTCTGCCTTTCTGCACTTTGGACTCTTCAAGGATATCGTCGACACAATGTAGCTCGGACTGTTTCAACATGTTTGGGTGAAAAATAGGACCATGCCTAGTGTAAATGTACCCATTTGGATGTGTTGGAACAATTAGTTTGGTTGCATCAGGAGCAAGATGAAAGTTACACCCCTTTGCAATTTTACACTACCTCCTTCTAACGATTTTTGGGGCAGCAGAAAACCTTTCACCACAGGGAAATGCCTCAGAGATATAAAAACTGAGAGAGGTTATTGTAGAGGCACTCTACATGATTGTGTTGCCTCAAATGGAATGTTTCTAAGTGACACAGTTTTTGAGTAACATCTCGTCAAAGATTTCTGCCTTTTTGCACTTTGGACTCTTTAAGGATATCGTTGGTACAATGTAGCTCGGATTGTTTTGACATGTTTGGGTGAAAAATAGAACCATGCCTAACCTAAACGTACCCATTCAAATGCGTTGGAACTGTCAGTTTGGTCACATTAGAAACAGGACACCAAAAATGCAAAAGTTGCTTTGTGTAACTTGACAACATTAACACTTTTTTGCAACAGGACTCAATGACTCAAACTAACCCCAAATGACTCAAAGTGACATAAAAAGAAATGAAATGGTCTTAGAAGACCTTATTACATACAATTGACTCAATCAAAACAAAATTTTATTTTTTGACCCCTCTTGGAGGCATGACAACTTAGGTGCCCCTGCCCATTAGTGCAACTGAAGGACTATGGTGGTGGCATGAAACTAGAGTGAGTTGACATTCATTTGCATCTAGTTTGGCATCTTGAAACAATTCTAGAGTAGAGTAAGACTTATTTTCCTAAAAATAGTTTAAGAAACCCTTATCTAGGGTTTTAGTAAGAATCATGCATTTTTTGGCCATTCCACTGATTTGATTCACTTTTGATCAGTGGAATGGGTTGTAGTAGGTCTATTCTAGTATGCTTTGATAAGTTTTTGGTATGAAATCTGAGGAGAAGAAGTTTTCTTTGAGGAAACCTAACAAAACCATGTGTTAGGGGATGTTTAGAGACATAGAGAAGAAACCATAGAGGCATTTTTGGGAACAATAGATTGTAGGAGGACAAAACCCACAAAATTCATAGTTTTGGCATGAATACTAAGTGCTCAAGTCATTGGTTGAGTTTTGTGTGTGAATTTAAGGGGGGTCTCTTTGTATTTTAGGCCTAATTGGGGCTCTAGGTTATTGAGAGGAGTTATAGGTTAGGGTATATCATCCAAAACAACCTATACCCAGTTTTGGATATGTGATAGAGAGTCCAAATGGGTATCTTCTGGTTGTCCAAGTTCTATGTTTAAAGATCTGTATCAAAAGTTATTAGGATTGTTCTCCTTTTTTAGGGCTACAAGTCATTTCTTAGGTTTGTGAAGGAAGTGTTAATCCTAAGTTTGGTCTGCCTTTGGCAATGATTGGAATGGGTCCCATAGCATCTAAAATCACCTTTGCCATGAAGAATTTAGAGTCTCTAACTGCCATTCCCACTTTTGTATAATGATCATAAAATTTGGGATTTAGAGCATAAGGAAACCTTGTCTAGTTTGCCATCCTCCAACTATCCCATTGCCTCTACATCACAATTAGAGACACCTATTATCTAGTTAGAAACTAAGACACCTATATTTTATACATTACCTAGATTTTATACATTATTCTTAGGATCAACTTCATCCATCACTTAGGTCTAACCCCATGAAGCATAACATGATGATGTAAAAATGTGTATATGTGTAAAAGTGCAGCAGGAAATAAAAAAAGACAAACCTTACAAATTATTGTGCATACTTACAACTCAATGTAACCTGACTTTACAAAATTAATGTGAATACTTACAAATCAATCCAATGAACCATCTGGGTCTGCTCTACTCTTTATTGTGTCAAGTATTGCTTCATGGTCAGACTCACGCACCTTCCACAAGATTTTGTTCAAAGGTCTACCCCGATACTGTATCAAATGAACATTGGATGAAACAACAAGGTTCGAGTAATGAAGAATCTTCCAATGCGTGTCCAAGTCATGAAATAGCCAAACATTAACACTCTTATGTGGGTAACTTCTAAGCCATGTAACTGGGGCCTCCAATTTCTTTTTGGCCTCAACACAATGACATAAGTAATAATCTATTCCCTCTTCATTATCTTCATCTGCAATAACTACATATACGTGCCCTACATTGATATGTGTAGCAAATTAGATGAAATTAGTCAACATTACAAAAACACTACAAAGTAAGATGGCATTAGGAATTTTAAAAACTATGCAAATAGATATATTCCCTGGTTGAACTAGATCTGATATGTGGTCAAAGTCAACTGATGATTCCATCTGTGTTAGTTCCAGTGTCGTCGGGGGTCGATACGTGTCAAGTGGGCTAAGATAACTTAACTACCATTCGTCAACCCACTCCTTTGACTCGCACTCATCCCAGGCTTGAATTGTACAGGAAGAACAAAAGCATGACATCTTTCACGTATGGATACTCCATGAATCTGCAATTGAGCTTCTGAAAGAGTGCATCTCATTTGATCCTGTCAGTGTACAACAGTCCTCATATGGTGCAATGTTAGTATCATCTATCAACCAAAAAAATCTACGAACTAAAGACTTACCTTCATTACCTGCACCCATGGAAGCATTACACCACTCGACAACCAATTTTGCATCTGTCAACTTTGCATTGTCTTTATACTTTAACTCTTCTCATGCTATGGCTCTTTTGATACATGCTCCTGCACCATCATGCTCCCCCTTTCCATGCCCGGCCTCACAAAAGTTCCACATATTTTGAATACCTATAAAATTATGCCTCCTACTTAGCCAATAGAAATTCTACGAGTTCTTGAATTGTGACACACAGTTATCCGACCATATGATATGTTGACTGAACGATATGCCCCTTCTAGCCAAATTATTGTAGAACACCTGAAAGCAATGTTGCACGAACTCCGTAGAATGCATGCAATCATCACTAATATAGAAATTATACTCCCTTATAATCTTTTGTCATCCTCTGTACTATCATTTGCATGGATGAATGCGATGTGCACAAATATAGAAACCTATGTGGAGTTGTAATATTGTGATTGCACCTCACGATGTGGCTGTAGACTGTAGTTCTCCATAAAGTCAATGACTGAAACAATGCTACCAACTGAAATGTGTCCTTGCATAACTTGAATTGCAAGTCCAACCATCGATCTCTATGGGCATGTCTTGCATACTCATACACTATGCTATCACGAAATATAGGCATAAACTGATACGCTAGAATCTTTTCAATAACCAATTCACACCTCTTTGCTTATTTACCATCTTTAACCCTATCCCTAATCCTTATACCCTCAACACTCTACTTTAACCCTAATCCCTCGACCCTCAAACCTCAATGTACTCTACCCTCAACGTCAAACCCTAATCCCTCAACCCTTAACTTTGATCCCTCGACCCTTAACCCTTAAAACTTGAACCCTAAAACCTATCCCTACATGCTTGACACTTGACACTATATTTTAAACCCTAATCCCTTAACCCTCATCCCTAAAGCCTCAACCCTAAATCCTTAAACCTTCAACCCTAAACCCTATCCCTAATCCCTCTACTCTCGACACTCTTCTTTAACCCTAATCCCTTGACCATCTACCCTATCCCTAAACCCTCAACTCTCAACCCTCAACTCTCAACATTAAACCCTAATTCATCAACCCTAAACCCTAATCCCTCAAACCTAAACCCTATCCCTAAACCATCAACCCTCAACACTATACCTTAAAACCTAATCCCTACCCCTCAACCCTTAACCCTTAAAACTTAAACCCTATCCCTACATCCTCAACACTTGACACTATATCTTAAGCCTTAAACCCTCATCCCTAAAGCCTCAACCCTCAATCAACCCTAAATTCTATCCCTAATCCCTCTACCCTTGACACTCTAACCCTAACCTCGACATTAAACGCTAATCCGTCGACCCTAAACCCTAAACCCTATCCCTAAACCCTCAACCATTAATACTATACCTTAAACCATAATCCATCAACCCTAAAACCTAATCCATCAACCCTCAACCCTAAACACTATCAATAAACCCTCAACCCTCGACACTATACCTTAAACCCTAATCCCTCAACCCTCAACCCTAATCCCTCAACCCTCAACCCTAATCCCTCATCCCTAAACCCTAAACGCTATCCCTATTCCTAAACCCTCAACCCTTGACACTATACCTTAAACCCTAATCCCTTATCCCTAAACCCTAAACCCTATCCCTCAACCCTTAACCCTTAAAAATTAAACCCTAAAACCTATCCATAAACCCTCGACGCTCAACACTATATTTTAAACCCCAATCCCTTAACCCTCAGCCCTAAAGCCTCAACCCTCAATCGTTAAATCTTCAACCCTAAAACCTATCCCTAATCCCTCTACCCTCAACACTCTACTTTAACCCTAATCCCTTGACCATCAACCCTATCCCTAAACCATCAACCCTCAACCCTCAACTCTCAACATTAAACCCTTATCCATCAACCCTAAACCCTAATCCCTCAACCCTAAACCCTATCCCTAAACCCTCAACCCTCAACACTATACCTTAAACCACAATCCCTTGCTTCCAATTAAATTAGACTTACAATTTTGATTTTCTTCCATTGCTTCAACAACATCATTGTTTTCTTCGCCAGAAACCAATTCAAGATCAACAACTTGCTACCCATTGGTTGACTTGAATTGCATCCTCTGTTAAAAGAAGGGCATTTTTTATCTGTATCAATGTTGGTATTCATAAGTTAAAGAGCATTGATTTTTTTCACACACCCTGTTCTTTGAAATATCTTAACCTTAAAATATGACTTGGATATGTACTTGAACACAACAAAATCTTCAATCTCCAGCCCATGATGATTCACAAAATTTTCCCAACCTTACCTAAATTCTAGTTTATTTATGGTACCCCTTAATTGTACATCCCACTCCTGCCCACCTAGGCCTTGAAGAAGGAGGCACACCCATTAAACCAACTCATTCAACAACTTGTTGCCCATCGGTTGACTTGAACTGCATACTCTGTTAGAAGAAGGGCATCTTTTATCTGTATCAATGTTGGTATTCATAAGCCGAAGAGCATTGATGTTTTTCACACACCTTGTTCTTTGAAATATCTTAACCTTCAATTATGACTTGGATATGTACTTGAACACAACAAAATCTCTAATCTCCAGCCCATGATGATTCACAAAATTTTTCCAACCCTTCCTAAATTCCAGTTTATTTATGGTACCCCTTATGTACATCCCTAAACCTTAAAACCCTAATCCCTAGTCCCTAAACTATAAACCCTAATCCCTAATTATAATTTATGGTACCCTAATCCCTAATCCCTAAACCCTAAACCCTAATCCCTTATCCCTAAACCATAAACCCTATCCCTAAATCCTCAACCCTCAACACTTAAACCTTAAATCCTAAACCCTATCCCTAAACCCTCAACCCTCAAAACTATACCTTAAACCCTAATCCCTCAACCCTAAACCCTATCCCTAATCCCTCTACCCTCAACACTCTACCTTAACCCTAATCCCTCGACCCTCAACCCTAAACGCTATCCCTAAAGCCTCAACCCTAAACCCTAATCCCTCAAGGTCCTAAACTCTAATCCCTTATCCCTAAACTCTAAATCCTATCCCTAAACTCTCAACCTTAAACCTTAATCACTCAATCCTTATCCACCCCTCTCCTCCCCAATCTGGCTCACCCCCATCTCTCCCCTCCTCTACCCTCAACACTATACATACATACATATAGGCATACATAGATACATACATACATATAGGCATACATACATACATACATACATACATACATACATACATACATGATTAATAACCTTGAACATAAAAAAATTCAAGGGGGACATAACGCGAGCGCGTTATAACGCGCTCGTGTTATTGCAAACATGACAAACAGTCCACAAACTTCTATGGAAAAGGAAAAATGCAAAGTTGAACATAACGCGAGCGCGTTATGTTTTGCTTTGGGAATCCCAAGCCTTGGGCTTGGGATTTGCTTTGGATTTCCAACCCAAAGGCTTGTAGTGTCTTCCCAATGTCCAGAGATGTGTTTTTCCATATTCTACAGGATTTCACATAATTTCATTCGTGTTAACCCTTAAATTTGCATGTGTTTCAAGGTTGAAAAAATCAAACACCTGGGTAATGTTAGACTTTCTCTTAGCTATTTGACAATGTGATTTTTTTCACATTTTGACAATGTTAAGCCTTTCATCTTTAATTTCTTTTGTTTGTGTGTCCATTTTTGGGCAGAAACCACTATTTGGTCTTTTTTTCATTGTAAATTAACTATTCATTGAAATTTCAAAAAAATTACATATTTGGAAACTAGACTCCATTCTACACATATTAAAAAAAGAAAAAAAATGATTTTCAATTAGTTTTCAAAATTTATAGGGGTAGCACGGCCAAAATTATGTTTTTTAGGATGTGTCCACTTTGAAAATTAGTAAAAAATCAAATATTCATCAAAAAATTATCAGAAAAATCGGGCATAAACTACATGCTATTAGCTAATTTCTCACTAAAGCGATATTAAAAATACCAAAAAAAAATTGACCTTTTGAGGGAGCCACAAAACATGCTATGTTATGTTTTTTTGACAGAAAAAACACCAATTTCTGTGGCTCCCTCTTTTGAACCCCTTAATCTATACCATTTAAAAAAAAATAGTAGTTTAGAATGTACACTCGGAGTACTACGAACATTGTTTTGGTTGCATCTCCAAATTTTGAGTGTAACTATGCTCAATTTCTCATCCAAGGCCAGCATTTCCTGATTTGAGAAAAAAAAAGTGGCCACTTAAGACCCCTTTTTGGCCCCCCATCTTTTTACACTTACCCTATGAATACTTTTCAATTCACCTTTATGTGATGTCATTAACCATCACTACCTATATACTCATATATGATTTTATACAAAGTCATTTCAATATAGACATAGTCTATTTTGACATAATGGTTTACTATAAAGCTATACTCAAAGATTTCTAGAATAGACATAAAAGATGGGCCTTTGATATTTATCCTATTTTCTATCTATCCCTAGTCTTCTACCACTTGATAGGTTTGACCATAGATATCATAGAATACCAAGAATGGTTTTAAAAATGATAATATCAACATTTGAAACTTACACCCATATTACTCATAACTAGTAAGTTTTCTTATCATTTATCATTTGCACTAATTCGATATAGCTCTTATTTCATGGTTAACTTATATCTATGTCGTCGACTGACCTCATTTGAAACTCACTCATACAGGCAACTGGTTTACATGACTCTTGATAACTATGTTATCCTTCTTCAAGTATGTGATAATAGAAGTCATTTGGTTCTTCATTTTACAGTTTTGACAAGTATAACAGTCTTAATACAAAACGTATAGGGTCAGCCTTGTATGATAGTGAGATAGACTTTATTGATATAGCTTGCATCGGCCTTTGCAGCTAAGTCGATGCTCTGTGGTTTTTACTAAAATAGTTTTACAATGTCTCTATACCCTATTCGACACAGTCGACTTCTTCTTTGTTTTGAGCAATTATAATGAGCTTAAAGAATACTAAACAGACATCAACATTTACCCATACCAGACAATACAATAGGCATAACAAAACTACTATTGTTCACTGTCTTTTCAAAGCATAAAACACAGGAATATTACCTGTAGCGACGGTTTACTGAGAAGGATTACAGATAATGATATCTCTGTGGTCGTCCAAAAGCCAACCACGACCTTATCCCTCACACTCATTATCTCCTAGCTCGCTGTGAACTCTTTGCCCTGCGTATCCTCTAATGACCAAGACTATGCAAAATAACATGTCAACAAAAGATGCCGCCATCAACTAGCTGAATCATGGCTTTAAGGGCTTAACAAGACTCATAATGAGTTGCCTACTTTCATTCACCACTCCATGCAGTTGAAAAACACATTAAATTCCAAGCAGTTCGCTTGATGATGCAGTTTCAACTGCCAGCTATAAAAATGCAATCGACAACATATGTTGATGATGTAAACATCATTTGTGGAGATCAGCGAATGCGATTGGGTCAACCACCACTCTTCTTCTAAGAGGCTGCCAACACATTTAAACTAACTTAGAGCAACCGATTATCACAAGGAGTGATTCGATCTATTATGCAGTTATAATGAAGGCACTCCATAAAATATGCTTACGGCTGCTCAAGAGTAAGCATTATTAATTATCATGAGGTATTATACTCATTTGATACATATATATACACTTATTTGATTATATCAAATATGGTTTACATAACATCATATCTATTTGATAGTTATGATTTGATCAACAAGAATAATAATAATAAAACAAAGGTTTATGAATAATGTGAATGGGTTGAGTTTATCTCCCCATCACAATCCTTTGTTAAAATTATGTCGACTTGAAAAGATCGTCATTTGATGTTAAGGTTGATAATTAAACACTAAGTGACTTAATAATAATAACACAACTATTTTATGACAATGATGTCGTAACTTTTACGTTAAATGTAAATGGTCATAGTTCTTACTCAGACGACGTCATTTACGTTACAAATGACTATGATGACACACTACGACTTGAAAAGATTCTAAAGATATCGACTACCTGTCGATTGGGTTCAAAAGTAAACTGACAAGACAAGACTTACCTCTTACGACACTGGTTCACATTTTTGTTAAACACTAATACTCGTTTGGCAAATCATCACTCGTAACCCGAGGTCTATATCTCTCTCCTTGATAGATACTCTCTCTCTCTTTTCTCCAACATTCATCTGAAAACCTGTAATCATGTGTCAAACATGTAACCAATAAATTATGATCAGTGCATCATTATTCAAATATTAAACCAAATCTCATAATACAATATTAAATCAACAATAAAATATTCTTTCCATAGTTCTATTTATGACATTCAATATAATCTATATCATTCCTTGACATTAATCTAAACATCATAATAGATTTACTTATGTCCAAGTAAAAGTAAAAAGTATAGCAAGACAAAAATTAGGGATGTAACACAAGAAAAATTTTATTGACAACTTGAATTCTACTAGCGAATGAAAGAAACTTATTGCCCCAATTAAAGAGTTTATTTTTGAGTTTATTAAGAAACCATTTCCACATCTCATGAAGAGAGACACCCAAACTAAAAGGGATGCCTAAATATCTTATTATCTCGCCATGTTTAATTTGTTTCCATTCACTAGAAATCCATTGGGGGATATGGTCAGTTTGAATCATTAAAAACTCTATTTTTTCATGACCTAATTGAGAACTTGATACCGGACAATAAAGATTCAATATGTCAAGAGTATTATTGATTTATGCTTCTAAATTTTGTAAAAAAAGCATACTGTCATTAGCAAAGTGGGAGTTAATCACACTAGCCTTTTAATGGAATAGAGATATTGTAATAGATATGTCTGGATTCATTGTACCTATAGTGGGGTAATATCTAAAGACACCATTTGGGAGCTTGTTAGGTAAGGGTTTATTCTCCTTTGATCAAGCCCCTAGGTAGACCAATTCAACAGCTTTGGAACAATGATCATTCAACAAACAAGCATGCAGGGATGTCTAAGATTATGTGTGCTCTGATAATAATGCTATAGATGTATCATGAATGCTCTATGACAATCCTCTCTAATTACTCATTGATGATTTCAAAATAAACGCATAATACACTAACATGCACAACAACAAAAAACTACCCTCAACTACTCAAGCCATGGCCTACCAAGTGAAATAGAGAATCTATCTAAAGAAGGAAAAACATGGCAAAGTACCTATACCTCTTTAAAACCCACTCTAAATTTAGGTAAAATGATGCAACCCCAAAGTGTTAATCAAGAATTAATCTTTTTTAAAGACACCCCTAAATGTGCACAAACATCTCACTAAAAATGATTGGTAACTATTGAAGACAAGATAATTTTCAAGGGTTAAAAACACAAATGAAATGCATAAAACACACACATTATACCTTGAAATATTCCTTCTCTTAGATAAGGTTGAGAGCTTGGCACCCATAAGCTCTAGCTTCACCCATGGTCATATCTTCAATGTGAAATTCTCTCTAAACTCAAATGCAAGTCACTATAGCCTAGCTCAAGATGAGGAGATGAGAGAAATTTTAGCATAATAACACTACTCAAAAATTAGATGATGAAATGGCTTGTGAGTGCTTGTATTTATAGGCAAATTAGAGGGAGTTTTCATCCAATGGTGGAGATTCATTATTGAGATCAAGGGATGAGATTGATTGTGAGATGGAGAGCTAAGATTTGATCAGCAGGATTGGAGGGTGGAGAATAAACATGAATCTTTTCTTCACTTTAGGAAGGACTTAGCATTAAATGAGATTAGTTGGATGAGATAATTTAAAATTGATTTACTTGGAGGAGGTGGAATTAAAAATTCTATTTTATGTGTAGATGTGCAAATCCAAGGACACGTGTGTAATTATGAGTTCTTACACATGTAAGCTAAAAAAGAGGAGGATGTTTTTTTCATAAATTTGGTAATAAAGAGGTGGAGTGTTGTGAATATTTTGTAATTTTCAATTTGTGGAGTGTGAGAGAAGGTGTTAATCAGGCTTTGACCAAGTTAATCAAGGTGATTAACTTAGTTTATGTGGCTAGAAAAAATTAGTGAGTGGGGTAATTATGGTTTAGGATTAATTAAATAATGATTTATTTAATTAATCTAGGTCTAGGGATCATGTAGGCTAGGGTAGCTAATTAAATAATAGGTATTTAATCAACTAGGTTAGGGGTAGGCTTGATTAATCAAATAAACATAATTTATCTAATTAATTAGGTTTAGAGAAGTGAAGAACTTAATCAAATAAATATTTGTCATATTTATTTAATTAATTGGAAAATTATTAGAAGGTGTGACTATTGAATTAATTAAATTAATTCAATTTTAAGGATTAGATGATGAAGAAAAAGTGAATAATTCAGGTGTTGGATGAGGTAATTAATTAAATAAAAATTTAATTAATTAATTAGATGAGAAATTAGTGATATGGGTGATGTTAGAAGATAGTTAGACGATTAAGACATTTTAGGTGTCTACATTTGCCCCTCTTTGACGTGGCATCGTGGCCTAGTAGGGATATGGCATTAAGTCAAAGAATTTGCCCCAATTGCCGGGAAGGAATAAAATGGATGAGGGATGGTCCCTCGAGAGGTCGGGTGAAAAAATAAAAAAAATTCAGGTGATCTCTCAAAAGGAGGAAATGGTGGTGAAAAATGGATGGAGAACAGAAAAATAGGTTGACAGGAAGAAAAACAGGCGAAAAAGGTTATGTTTTGCACCTTGGGGAGGAAAAAGTATGTTGGAGGATGACATGGCCTTCTATAAATAGAAAGTGTGGACCAAAGTGCCACATTTGCACACATTGAGCCTATTGGACGAGAGAAGAGGAGAGGAGAAGGCTACGTAACCACCGTTCCCACGCTACGAGCATCGATCCGAGCAAGTTCACACCTACATGAGATCACCACTTGAAACATCACATTCCATAATGCTCAATAATTAACATAAGTATTCATCTTAATCAAGAATTAGAATACATCATGACTATCCAAATCAGAGTTAAACCAGAAGGAATCATTATCATTTCAATAATTAAGAATGTTATTCTAAACCAAAATATAACAAAGCTTACAATTACAATATCCAATAACATCTCATTAGTGAATAACATTCACTATGCATATACAAAGCTATGCTCATGGCATCAAATATCAAATTATACATAATAACTGACTATCAAGTCATATAATGAAAAACACTGAATCTAGAACATATGACATTTGTTTTCATAAGCCTCGGCTTGTCTCATGCTTGGGAAGGAGAGCATCATCTAGGTTCTTTTCCTCCAACCACATACCAGCGGTCCCCCACACAAATTCCTACCTGTTGTGGCCCTACCCTTCACAGAAGGTATATAAATAAGGAACCGTTAATAGGTTAGCCATTTGTGTATCTGGTGTTGTGTCCTTCATAATGCCTCTCGGTCACACAACTATAGATCCACTCTAACTATGTATGACACTACTAGAGACATTATGTCATCTGGAGCACTGTGGACCAACAATGCATGCAGACACGGATGCATTACATTAGCCAAAGATTTACATACATAAACATTACACAATGAATGTTGTCATATGTCCACCACCTCGACTTGACTTATAAGTTGTCATGTCCTACAATAAACATATTTCAACCCTTCTCAGTCTAGAATAGTTAAGTTCAAAACATATTAGTCCATTCCTTGGACATTCGACGACTCTCTTGAAAACCCATTCTTAAGGTTCTTATTGCTTAGGGAACCAGGGACTAGTGACTCCACATCACTTTGTCCCACACTTGTATGCAAAAAAAGGTTCAATCATGTTCTCAACACTTAACCATCTCAGTTTGGTGTTTAATTTGTTTACCTCATTACAAGGTTTTGTTGGCAAGAGACACTATATGGATTCATGGTTGTTGTCATTGATGGCAACAAAGGTCATCCCACATATCCGCAAGTCATGATGTGTCTCTACCGGAAGTCAGAATAAAGAAAGTTGTGGTCCGGTAAAGAAGAACAGAGCATGTGGCAAGGTCCGACAGATTGGTCCGGACCTCTCAGAGGAAGTGTCTTGGTGCAGTGCGGATTTGGGGAAGTCAAGAGGACTACCTTGAGTGGTATATTCCAAGGATTTAGCCTCCGGTGACGGACAAGGAAAAAGATATGAATGGTTGAGTACCGGATTCCTGAGAGACAGTGAAAACAGAGGAAGAACTGACTGACAGAGTATCAGACTACTTTCCGGATGGGTTACTGTTGATGACAGAGGTTGTGAAGGCATGAATCATGTTTGGCCGACATGATTAATGATATCTACAAGTATATGCTTGATCCGCATTGCTTGGTGAGGAAGGATTCAGCCGACAGAATGAGAGTTTGTAAGAAACTAAGACTGTTCCGGATGCCGACTAGAAAGGTGATGAAACTACTTGTGCGGATATATATAGAGGATGGATTTAGTTGTGAAGTGTTGTGTGGATGTGGAGAGATATGCGAATAAGTCCAGAGAAAGAGCAGAGGTAGCAAAAAGGATCCGGTATGTGAAAGATAGCAGAACAAAGAACAGAGGAAAGATGAAGTGCAGCAGATCAGTGTACTGAGCCTAACCGGAACTGAACTCCAGCATATGCAGATGCTTCCAATCAGTTCAAGACTGTGATTATCATCACTTTGTAGACAGTGTGTCTTCTTGTAGGCAGTGGGCCTCTTGTGAGCAGTGTGCTCGGGCAGTGAGCCCTAATTGGCAAGTGCCATTTTTTGTAATTTTCTATTCTTCTAACATAGAATAATTCTTGGGTTAATCACCCCGTGGTTTTCTCCCTTAACAGGGTTTCCACGTCAAAAATACTGTGTCATGTGTTTCTTATTTCATGGTTAATGTTTTGTGTTTGATTTTATGCTGCTTCAATTAAAAGAAAAGTTCAATAAGGGAAATAATTAGGATAACTGATTCACCCCCCCCTCTCAGTTATCAACAATTGGTATCAGAGCTAAGTTCCTCCTAATAGAGCCTAACAGCTTGAGGAAGATCTGGGATTTCAAATGGATGCATATGGTTTAAGGGAGCAACTCAAGACTGCCCTTGAGGATCTTGAACAGTCAAATTCTGAAGTCAGTGAATTAAAGGAAAGACTCAAACAGGCTGATGAATTCATGAGAGAATTAAAAGACAAATTAAGTCTCTCTATGAAAAAGAGAAAGGAGCTGCTTCAACAGTTGGCAAGACAAAGTGAAGAAAGCAATACAAATGAGGAATTGACTGAGCAAACCAAGTTATGTGAAAAGTTATCAAAAGAAGTCATTATGTTAAGACATGAAATGGAATCAGGAACTATAAAGTTTACTCAAGAGATTGAAGAAAAAAGAAAGGCTGAAGACAATCTAAGACAATCTCTTAAAGAAAAATCAGAAGAATGCCACCAGATGGACAGGATTATCAGACACCTTGAATCTGATCTTGAAGATGCCAAAGATAATGAAGGAAAACTTGAGGATCAAATTGCCTCTCTCAAAAGAGACCTTCAAACAGCAAATGAATATAAAGAGAAATTCAAGATAAGTTCTGCTCAACTTGAAGTTCTTCTTGGAAGTCAAAAGAGGACAGATGACAAGTATGGCTTGGGATATGAGAAAGGAGAAAGCTCCGGATCCGGTCAGAAGAATCTTGGATCAGAAAATCCAAGGAGCAGGCCTAGAAGACCTCCGGTAAGACAGCCAAATGCTCAAAGATATCCATCCTTCAATGGATACTGCCACAGCTGCAACCACTTTGGTCACAAAGCTAATCAGTGCAGAATGAGAATGAATCAGAATAATTCATCCTTCTCCGGACAGTGCTTCAACTGCAAAAGGTATGGACACAAATCCCATGAATGTAGAATTATGCAAGTAAACAAATCATTCAAAGGTAGATGCTTCACATGCAATAGAATAGGTCATAGGGCTAATCAATGCAGATCAAGAGGATATCAGTCAAATATGCAAAGGAATGTTATTTGCCAAATCTGCAATAGGTCCGGTCATAATGCTAAAGTCTGCAGAAACAAGAATCAGGACAAAAGAGGTCCGGTGTATAATCAAAATCAAGACAAGGGTAAACAAAAGATGAATGCGGATGAGGTTAGGAATCAGATGAGCAAGATTTGGGTGAAGAAAAGTTCAGAGAATGTAGAGGTTGGATCCGCACCAGACTCTGGTGCTGATATTTCTTCCAGAAATTAAAAGTGAGCTCTGGCTCAGGGGGAGACTCAAAGAAAATCTTGTTCCCCCAGCCAAACAAGTGGTGCCGGATGTTGCACAAGATGCGGATCAAAGGGTTTGTAAATATGAGTCTTGAGATACTTCAGTCAAGTTTTCAGAGGTCCGCATGGAGTTATGAAGAAGCTATGATCGATCAAATAAGACCTGTTCAGGGAAATGCTCCGGTATGATAAAGGATTACAAAAAGGTCCGGAAAGATCCGGAAATGCACTATCTTGTTCTGTGGATTGGACAGAGTGTTTGAGATGATCTTGTAATATGCCACCTCGATTTATTCATGATTGATAGATCCGGATGATATCCATAGATCAGGACTAATCCGGGATACTCCAAGCTATCTAGACAAGGCAAACCGGAATGATGTAGGTGAAGCCTTTATTGCAGACAGGTATTAGGGTTCGCGGAGCAATTTAAGGGATTTCTCAAAGGTCATTTGCTCATTCTGCACTCGAGAAGAAGCGAAAAGTGGAGCTCTGCAACAAGGTTCTTCAAGCACACCAAGGATCTCCTGCCGAAGCTATTGGATAAAGAAATCAATCCAACCACTCCGTGCAAACCGAAGGCGCATAAGGTATTCTCCGTTTTTCATTACCTCACTGCAAATCTCTGAAGAATGGCTACTCCAAACATAGTTAAGATCTCCGATAGACCTCGCCCCTCATTCAAGAAACATCCCTACAAATCATTGGAGGTTGACCCACTAGGAGCCTTCTCTAGTGTTCCTCACGGAGTTTTACACACCGAAGACATTAGGGTTTACATACATGCAAACATTGAGGAATTTGGGGAATTCAAATTAAGAGACCTCTATCACAAGCAGCTGATTGACAATGCTTTTGAGCTCAAACCAGAGTATAAGGATATTCAGAAGAAACAATTTGAGCAATTTATTCATTTCCCCTGTTTTGAAGAGGATGAATGGGTCCGGTATGTACTGAGCAGGATGCATGACAACTTTCTATGGCTAGATAGACCCTGCAAGATCACAAAAGAGGCAATTAGAGCAGTAACTGGCCTATACTCCTCCGGAGGAGTACCTATCCTTAAATCTGTCAAGAACAACATTGTAACTGAGGCCACCGGATCAAAATTTGACAAGAGGGCAATGACCATTGAAGATATTTCGGATCCGGATATCAAATATGCATCAATGATAATAGGATACAAGATCTATCACTCCAGCAGGGAGAATTCTGTATCCGGAACTGCAGTATACACTGCTTTTGAAATGCTAAGGAAAAATGCAGAATATGACCTCTGCGAACTACTGCTAAGCCAATTAATGGAAAATATACAGAAAATCAAGAAGGATAAGAAGAATTCCTTCAAGTATGGTACTCTTATTGTATGTCTATTCTTCTACTTCATGAATGAGCTACCCGGAACAAGTGGATGGGTATGGCAGAATGACAAACCTGTTGCAGTCCAGATAAGAGACTACTTGCATGGACTTGGGGATGCAAAAGCAAGAAATTCAGCTCTATGGGGATACTTCAAAAACTTTCAGAGCATGATGCAAGCAAGAGAGAGAATTCCCCAGTCTCTCATTGAGAAATACAAGGACTCAGTGTGCTTTATGGTTGACACTGATCAGTGCCTGATGGAGGCAGTGGAGCCAAGGACTGTCTGGATCATGCCCATGGGGTATGAAGTTGATGAACAGATAGTGGAGCTGCATGTTCAACACATGCTAAGTCAGCCCAAAGATCCTAAGGCAGAAAGGTTTGGAACCTTTGAGGAGCTGAGTATAAAGTTACATGTAGAACTCAGGGAACCTGAGATCAAAAGAAAAGTGAGAAAAGAAGTAGAGCACATTGCTCAAGGTCTTGGAATCTCAAAGGAGGCACTTGATGCCAGCCGGGAAAAGAGAAGGAAGGCCGAGGAAGAAGAGAAAAGCAAAGAAAGTGCTCCGGTTGGAGCTCCCACCCGGACCAGATCAACAAAGAGATCTGCACCTCCTTCAACCAAAAGTTCAAAACCGGAAGTCCAGGCATCCGGTAAGAGATCAAAGGCAAAAGCCACAAGGGCTTATGGAAGTCAAAAGGATGAAGAGGAAACAGAATCAGATGAGGGAGTAAGAGAAGTAAAGAAATAGAAAAAGAAAGGATCCGGTAAGCCCTCCACAGGCCAAGACAAGGAGGAAATGGCAGAGGTAACTGTTGAAAAGCCCACTCTGTCACTAGAGAGCATAATCAAGTCGGTCACGGTGGATGGAAACCTTCAACCAATGACTGAATCCTATGATGACTTCAGTGAGGCAGACCAAAAGACTCTGCAGGAAGCCACAGTTAAATATCTGAACATATACAATAAGGCTTTCATTGAGATCATATCTCTCATTCCTAAAAGCCTAGAGAAGGAAATGGAAGTAAGAAAGAATAATGCTCATGCCAAAGATCTTGAGATCCGGGAGCAGATAGCTATTCAGCTATATCCTCAAATTGATCCCAAGACAATGAACATTATCTTCAAGGACTGCAAAGATGAGTTCAGAAGCAAAGCCAGGATGAATCAACTCATGCTTGGTGAGACTGACAAAGTGGCTCAAGAAACAGAAGAGATCCTCCGGAAGGCCTTCAAAAGGTTCAATCTTCCTGTTGTAGAGGACTTAGGTGCAGAAACAGCTGCTGATTTGGAATCTTCTGTTCCGGAAGAAGTGAGCCCTGAACAGACAAGTGAGGACTTGGGACCCTCTGCTCAAGAAGAAGTGGCCCATGTACAAGTTAGCATCTCTCCTCCAGTTTCCCCTACAGTCTCCGGATCCAAAGAAGGAGAGCAACTACAGGAGAAGGAAGCAGTGGTGAAAGACAAAGAGGTTGACAGTTCTAAGACTGCAGAAGAAAAGAAACATCTGTCTCCGGCAAGAGACACTGCACAAACTGTTCAACAATTTTTGAGTAAAGAAACTCTAGAGATTGATGAACCGGAGCTTCTAAAAGGCCCATTTGATTTTGACTCTCTCTCTCCGGTACAAACAATGAAGATAGCTTCATTTGCAAATGCCAAGGCAAATGAAAAGCTCCTGAAGTCTCATATGGAAGACTGTGAGTTGATAGAGGCTGCTTCCGGAATACTTGTAAAGATCATGCCATCAATCCAGATAGATCCGACAGCCTCCACTTCCGGTAATCTAAAAACCTTAGTCAGCAGTGTTAATACACATTTTGATTCTTTAGAAAAATCAGCTGAAGAAAAGGTCCGGAAGGAATTTTTGGATAAGAGATTTTCAGAAATATTAGAATTAATCTCTAAGGATAGGAAGATTGTAAGCATTGGAATAAGGAGCTTAGAGAATGCTCTTAAGGATGGCGGTGATATCTATAAATTTTGTATATCCTGGTCAAAGGCAACAGCAGCACTTGACAAGAAAATAAAAGAGGAACAGGATAAGCTACAAAGCTTATCTCAAAGTTTTGATCCTCTCTCTTCCTCTATAATAAATCAAGAATGTCAGACTATTGCAGTCTTGAACGAAATAAAGAATCTTGAGAAGGAAAGGAAGAACATCACCAACCGGATGGGAGAACTTAGAAGGATTATAATCCCTAAGTTGGAAACCATGCATGAGGCCATCAGTGATGCTAGGACCACCGCCCAAACAAAAGATCCGACAGATCTCAAGCGGGCAGAAGCGTTTGCATTTTTGTTAAGTGGTCACATTTCAATTTTGGACAGAATGAAGCAAAGTTGGGCTACCGAAATGATTCAATTACAGACATCCTTTGCAGACATTCTTCAATATATGTGAGTATGTAAATATGCGGCTAAGTATAAGAAATTTTTGAAAATTTTGATATGCGGACCCTACCCTTTGCCATTGATGTCAAAGGGGGAGTGAGGAGCAGTGAAAAATGAGGGATCCAACTAAGGGGGAGTTCCGGAAATTGTATATAAAGACAGAGCATCAGCAAAGGGGGAGCATAGTGAAAACACTTAGTCATTTTTCACTAAGTGTTGCCATCAATGCCAAAGGGGGAGATTGTTGGCAAGAGACACTATATGGATTCATGGTTGTTGTCATTGATGGCAACAAAGGTCATCCCACATATCCGCAAGTCATGATGTGTCTCTACCGGAAGTCAGAATAAAGAAAGTTGTGGTCCGGTAAAGAAGAACAGAGCATGTGGCAAGGTCCGACAGATTGGTCCGGACCTCTCAGAGGAAGTGTCTTGGTGCAGTGCGGATTTGGGGAAGTCAAGAGGACTACCTTGAGTGGTATATTCCAAGGATTTAGCCTCCGGTGACGGACAAGGAAAAAGATATGAATGGTTGAGTACCGGATTCCTGAGAGACAGTGAAAACAGAGGAAGAACTGACTGACAGAGTATCAGACTACTTTCCGGATGGGTTACTGTTGATGACAGAGGTTGTGAAGGCATGAATCATGTTTGGCCGACATGATTAATGATATCTACAAGTATATGCTTGATCCGCATTGCTTGGTGAGGAAGGATTCAGCCGACAGAATGAGAGTTTGTAAGAAACTAAGACTGTTCCGGATGCCGACTAGAAAGGTGATGAAACTACTTGTGCGGATATATATAGAGGATGGATTTAGTTGTGAAGTGTTGTGTGGATGTGGAGAGATATGCGAATAAGTCCAGAGAAAGAGCAGAGGTAGCAAAAAGGATCCGGTATGTGAAAGATAGCAGAACAAAGAACAGAGGAAAGATGAAGTGCAGCAGATCAGTGTACTGAGCCTAACCGGAACTGAACTCCAGCATATGCAGATGCTTCCAATCAGTTCAAGACTGTGATTATCATCACTTTGTAGACAGTGTGTCTTCTTGTAGGCAGTGGGCCTCTTGTGAGCAGTGTGCTCGGGCAGTGAGCCCTAATTGGCAAGTGCCATTTTTTGTAATTTTCTATTCTTCTAACAGAGAATAATTCTTGGGTTAATCACCCCGTGGTTTTCTCCCTTAACAGGGTTTCCACGTCAAAAATACTGTGTCATGTGTTTCTTATTTCATGGTTAATGTTTTGTGTTTGATTTTATGCTGCTTCAATTAAAAGAAAAGTTCAATAAGGGAAATAATTAGGATAACTGATTCACCCCCCCCTCTCAGTTATCAACAGGTTTACATTTAGGTCATAATGTCAATGGGTGAACTTGTAGTGACTCATAGAGTCGATTCCTTTTAACAAGGTTCTACCTCAATAGACCTTCCTGATTCCAAATTCTTAAAAAAAAAAAAAAAACTTAGCCATTCGAAAAGAAGGCATTTGTCTACTATTGCATAAGATATATGGTGAGAAGGTTCTATTCTTGTAAAAGAATGGTTCAAAGAATAACTTTCCCTTAAGGAGATATGGCACAAACCCATAGGAGTCAAAAGACAATAACATGTCCACAAGAACCTTCTTGTTACCATGAGAAATCATTATAGTATCAAAATACATTACATGCAAAAAGGTATCATTACATGCAATCGAAGGTTTACATCGTTCACTTTGAGGTGATAAGTTTTAATGTTAAGAGCAACAACTCAATAAGGTGTTTTCTACCAAGACTGGAATAGTCTTCAACATAATATGGATTGGCCTTACTTAGTTATCATAAGTCTATAACATAGTAAGTTTCGCCCTTTCTTGCCATCATATGCAAGACTCTGGTTATCGAGAGCATAAGCCGATGCTCTCGGCTATTACAATCATTAAAACATAGTCACCCTATCAGGCTTTTCATATAAAACAAACTCCAAGCCTTTGCAGCTATCAATCAATCATTAAGAACATCATAACAAAGTTCCATGGCTCAAAAGATGCCAAACATAAGTTGATAACCCTATGTGCGTTAAACATAGGTATGAAATGATATTGTCTACTTATTTAACACAGACATCATAACAATGACATGAAATTATAGAAGTTTAATAAGATTCGAAACCATGCCATATGGCACACAGTAGGGTTCGTATAAGCACAACACACTTGTTGCGGTTCCAAGTTGGCTGAGGATTTACTACATACACAATACATTATATGTGGCCTCAACAATATAATACAGTTAACACAATGATGATACACAGTATTAAACTTTGACTTTAAAACGGCTTTGTAAGCCATTGAACCATGGTGCATACTATACATGGGTCAACACCCATTATAAACAATCGAAGACTCATATCAAAATATGATTATCAAGTTTTAATCAATGAGCTATAGCTCATACCTGTAGCTTATGCGTATTCAAAAGTGGCTACTGCAGCAAGGCACCAAATAAACTCTAGTTCCAAGATTGACTCCTCCAAGATTTTGTTGTAGCAGTGATATAGATCTATATTGAATGCTTTGCCTCCCAACCTGAGAGTCACCCAAAGACATAACATAACATAATACAAGCCAACAACAAAAACAAGACTCTCTATCCAAATTGGTATTAACCGATTCTTTGCGTCCATCAAGAACCAGTCCCAGCAAAGCTTAAAGATCACTGCCTTTCTATCTTTGATAGGTTAGTTGAGATAATGGCTTGAGAATAGGGTACACATAGCCACCACTCTCCTCACTCCTCGCAGGTGGTGACTGGCCAAGTGCCCCCACCAAAACATAAACAATATTTGAATAAAAGAATAATGTAGTTATTAATCATATTCGACCTCTTGAAGAGTTTAGACCAATATAACTTATGTAACTATACATATATACTCCCTTATAGAAGGTTTAAGGGTTATCAAATATCATCATCATAAGATAAGGATGCATTCTTATGATGCGACTACGGGGTCGAGCATTGCTCCCCCTAAAAGCATTGTTCACCGAAAGACATAAATATCCAAATAAAATAGTCGCAAAACATATCACAGAAAATAAACATGGAACCAAAAAATTCTCGACAACTTTTCCGAAATCAGCAAATGACTCAAAAAGACATTCCTGCAAACATCATCATTTCGACAAATTGACATTAAAGACGTCGAGAAGAGCCTAGTTGACCAATCGATAAGAGAAAATAAAAGACTAACATGGGAGACGTAACTCACCCTAATTGCAAGGATTTAAAGGATAAAGTTTGATACTCAGATGGTTGTTTAACCCCTTTTCCTGACATCTATCTTTTCTTCCTAGATGATACCCTCCTTCTGTCTTCGAAGGATGATTACTTTCCTGATCAAACTCACCACCATAAAATCATGATTAGAGTATCATCATATGATTGGTAAATCGTGATAATTAAATAATCATTTCATCTTGAAATCTCATATCTAACTAGCATTAATTAGTTTCCTCTTAAACAATGATTAATATGATATTTTCCACAAACATCTAATCATTCAACTCTAGCTAATCATCCTAATTATCATACAAAAGTAAGATTAAGCTAAATCATAAGTTGGGGATGTAACATATCTCCCCCCATAAGAATCATCATCTATGATGATTTAATGTCTTCATAATCAATGAACATAATGAGAAAAATGTTTTGAAAGCATAATAAAAAAAAATTCAAAAAAGATGAGGAAATCTTGAATAAAAGTTATCATAGTTTTCCCAAGTGGCATTTTTCTCTGCATATTGGTCCCACTAGACCTTGCACTGTGTTATCTCTTTGTTAGTAAGCATAGCTTATGAGTTTCGAGCACCTTGATGGGCTCACCACCACCCCTAGGTCCTTCACCTATATAGCATTCCAATCAAGCACAGGAATTTGATTATCTACAGTATTAAACTTTTTCAAATAAGAAGCATGAAACACATTATGCATCAATGCAAGAGCTGGCGGTAGAGCAATTCTGTATGCCACTGGGTTGACTTCTTTGAGAACTTCGAAGAGGCCCACGTATCTAGGTGCCAGTTTGGCTGTCTTTCCAAATTTAATAGAAATCTTTTGATGTTTTACCCTTAAGAGGACTTTCTCTCCCACTGTTTCAATGCACTTAGCATCCGTATAACTCTTTTGTCTATCATTGGCTTCTGCTAGCCTTCTCCTAATCAGATGGACTTGCTCTTCTATCTCTGACAACATTTCTAGACCAAGGCTAACCCTATCTTCTAGCTTGTCCCAACTTATAGGGGTTCTGCACTTCCATCCATATAATGCCTCAAATGGAGCCATCTTAATAGCAGAGTGATAGGAGTTATTATAGGCAAATTCCACCAAAGGAAGATAATCTTCCCATTTGTATTTATAATCCATGCAATACATTCTTAATAAATCCTCTAGCACTTGGTTTACCCTTTCAGTTTGGCCATCCATTTCAGGATGATAAGAAAAGCTTATATTCAACTGGGTTCCAAGTGAAGAGAACAAGGTTTGTCAAAACCTCGATGTTATTCGTGCATCCCTATCTGAGATAATCTTCTTAGGAATGCTATGCAATTTGAAGATCTCTTGAACAAATTTTTGGGCTATCATGAGTGCCCCATCCGTCAAGTTCCCAGGTATAAGATGAGCGGCTTTGGTGAGTCTATCAACCACAACCAAGATAGCATTGTGCCTATTCCTTGACATAGGAAGCCCTTGCACAAATTCCATGCTTATAATTTGTCATTTTCACTCAGGAATTTCACGAGGGTATAAGAGTCCTACTGGGTGATGGTGTTCCACCTTCACCCTCTTGCATTCCATACACGTAGCTACAAAATTTGTAGCATCCCTCTTCATTCCTTTCCAGAAATATAGGGGTTTCATATCAGCAAGTAACTTTGTTACTCCAGGATGTCTAGAATATGGTGCAGAATGAACCTCCTTCCACACCATATTCCTTAACTCTACAGAGTTAGGTGCATACATCCTTCCTTTAAACCTTAATAACCCATATGGTTCAAGGCTAAATCCCTCATATCTCAGATTCTGGGGGTTTTCTCAAGGGGCCTATTTTACCTGCTTGTAAAACTCATCTCCCTTAGATTTTGGTAATACCTGATTCCTAAAATTAGAATGTATGGAGATCATTAAGAAGATGTGTTTTCTCCTACTCAAAGCATCTGCCACTCGGTTTTCTTTTCCTTGAATATATTTAATCTCAAAATCATAATCTAAGATGAATTCCAACCATCTTCTTTGCCGAGCATTAAGATGTGGTTGAGTGAATAGATATTTGAGTCCCTAATGATCTGTTTTTAACTCAAAAGGTTTTCCGAGGAAGTAGTGTCTCCACATTTGCAATGCATGAATGACCACTGCTAGTTCCAAATCATGTGGGGCATAGTTTTGTTCATAATTTTTTAGTTTTTGAAATTCATACGCAATGACTTGTCCATCCTAGACTAGTACAACACCCAAGCCTTCCCTTGAGGCGTCGGTAATGGTCCTACAAATTGACCCTCTGGGTCAGGTACCTATTGGTGTTGAAGTCAATTTTTCCTTTAGTAGGTCAAAGGCCTCTTAGCACTTTTCTGACCACTCAAATCTCTTGCCTTTTCTCTACAAGGAATTTATAGGGTATGCAATTTTTAAAAAGTTTTTCACAAACTTCCTGTAATAACCTGCAAGGCCCATAAAACTTCGAACCTCATGAACATTTCTTGGTATCGGCCATTCCAAAATAGCCTTAATCTTAGCTGGGTCCACAGCTATTCCCTTAGCTGAGATTATGTGGCCCAAATACTGCACTTCCTTCTAAAAGAAAGTACACTTAGAGAGATTGCAATATAGTTTATGCTCTCTCAACCTCTGAAGAACAATTCTTAAATGTTGTAGATGTTCTTCCTCATTCTTAGAATAGATTAGAATGTCGTCAAGAAACACTAGGACAAACTTGTCCAAACAATCCCTGAACACACTGTTCATTAGATTCATAAATGTCACTGGTGCATTTGTTAATCCAAAATGTAGGACAATGAACTCATAATGCCCATACCGTGTTCTGAAGGTTGTCTTATGGATGTCCTCATCCTTTAACCTCAATTGGTGATACCCAGATTGAAGATCGATCTTAGAAAACATGATTGCACCCCTCATTTGATCAAAAAGATCATCGATGTGAGGCAATGGTGATGTAATATTGGTGTATTGATAACCGTACGAACCTATCCTAGCACCTGCCTTGCACAAAAACCAAGAACAACTAACACTTTCTTTATAATTAGGTGTTTTCCTTGTAGCCCTCTTTCTAGGTCTGTCAGAAGATATCTTTCATATGGGGCATCAAATTGGGAAAACAAGGATAGTTTTGAGTACCCATTTGGCCCATTATTGACATATCAAAAGATGAGTATGGGTTACTTCAGACCAAACCCCTCAAAAATGGACTTTTGTTGTTCTTAACTAGGTCTAATTAGGCCACTTTTACAAAGGAACTACTCCCAAATCTCCTCCCATTCACTCAAATTCATCATGGATGATCTCATTTCACCCTAAATGCTTGGAATATGCAATTTATTAGACAAAATAATACTGCTGTTATGATTTTTTTTGCAAATTTGATGAAAACAGAGCAAAAATGCTAGTTTGGATAGCCTAGGGCTTGCACAAAGAAATATCAAACTCAATTTTCTCACTCCAAAACCATAGGAATCCTGTAGAACATGTTGTAATCTACCTTCAAACTAATTTTTTATGAGATTGCACCTGTGAAATTGCAAGATATTCACGTTTTTTAAACAAACCCTCAAAACTAGGTTATTTCAGACCAGTTTTAGAAAAATGGGGATACCTCCCTCCAAACTCAATCAAATTGAACCAAATAAAAAACTCATTTGAGTTAAGAATTCCCTTTAAAATGGGTTTCAACCATTGCTGCCAAAAATACTCTATAAGTCCATACCATGCTCTGCAACAACAAGAAATCAGAAAATTTCTAGAAAATAGAGTAGTTTTACATTATTTCTTCACAAAAAATGTTCTTCAATCACACCAAACTATCCTCTCCTCCTTGCACAAGTTTGTGAGGAATTTTTAAACATGTTACATGGAATTCCAACAGTTTCAACTAACTTTTAAATCTAATGACTCTTCATCTTCCTTTCTAAGACCAATTTGACAACTTTTTATGCACTAACTTTGACAATTTTGTAAAATCCTAACCTAAGACCTTTTATGACCTCATTACAACATAAATGGTCTCAAATAGACCTTATTCCAACAAAACATGACTTATTACATCACATTATGACCCTATGACTACTTGACATGACTCGAATCACTTAAATTGACAAAATATTGCCAAGGTGCTCCTACACCAAATGGGTATTTATTCTTAATTATTACTTTATTCAACATGTGGTAATCTATGCATAATCGCAAAGTGCCATCTTTCTTTTTCACAAATATAACTGGTGCTCCCCAAGGTAACACACTGGGTCTAATCAACCATTTATCCAATAATTCCTGTAATTAAGCTTTTAGCTCTATTAGTTCTGTAGTGGTCATTCTGTAGGGGGCTTTAGAAATAGGTTCCTACCCTAGAATTATATCAATGGAGAAGTCAAAGGCTCTTTTAGGAGGTAATCCCGGTAGCTCATCTGAAAATACGTCCTTGAAATCTCTAAGGAAAGGATACCTGTCCATATCTAATCTTTCCTTATCTATGGACTCCTTCTTCCCAACTTCATTGAGATTCTGAGATTCACAAAACATTAAATCATCTTGGAAATTGGTTTCCTCAATCTCATTTAGTTTTTCTATTTTTACAGCAAAAAGTTGGCATCCTTTTCTTTGAGCTCTTTTCATTTGCAGGGAAAAAATTTGTCCTAGTTTGACTTCTGTAGGGTTCCCTTGAAGAAAGACTTTGTTTCCTAAGTCATTAAGACATTCTACTATTTTGGCATAACAATCCACTTTGGCTCGATGTCTCCATAGCCAATTTATCCCTAGGATAACATCGTATGAGCCTAGTGGGGCTACATAAAGATTTACTTCCATGGAGAAACTTGGAAGTTCAACCCTACCCTCAAACAAGCATTGCTTTACCTGAGCCTTGGTTTGATTTGTATATTCTACATACATGTGTTTGCCATGAATCTAGTCTTTCTAGGAATTTTACTTACAATTTTAGGGGAAACAAAACATTCAATAGCACCAGTGTCAATCAAAACTGAAATTAGAAGACCAGATAAAATACATATTGTTTCAATGGGAGTTATTTGGTATTTGGCTTTCCTATTGTCCAAGGCTATATGAATGCATTGTTGGAATGCCACTTGTTGAGAGGGTAGAGGGTTTCCTCTTGGTTGCACTCCCTGTGTCTTGTTAGGACACTAGTTGACATAATGATCTCCGCCACATGTGTAGCACCCTCCCACTCGTCCTCGCCTCTCTTAAGATTTTCTAGAATTGTCTCCATTCTTCTTGGAGTAGTTATTGCCCTTTTTCTCTCCCTTGGACTCAGTTTGCTTACGCTTGGTCCCTTTATCATTTTTCTCAGTAAAATCCTGTTTCTTCCCCTTTTTCGTAGAGGATTGCGAGGATTGGGACCATTGTATCTCTTTCAGTTCCTTTCTCTATAAGTCGACATAGATTTCAGTTTATGTTCCTATTTGATGGCCTTTTCATAGACCCGATCCATCATAGTAGGACCATGAACATCAACCTCGCCCCCAATCTGGACGTTCAATCCCATTATAAACTTCCAAATGTGAAATCTCTCATCCTATTGGTACTGTGGCACATACTTAAGCAAGCAGGTGAGCTTTTCCCAATATTCATTCACAGACAAATCAACCTGTTTCAGATTTTGAAAGTCTATAAGCTTCTAATCATAGAACAACTGAGGCAACCATCTTTGCCTAAAAAGTTCCATGAACCTGTCCCACGTAAGGCTTGTAGAGCTCAATCCTAGTTCCATATTTTTATTCATCTACCATGTGGATGCTTCACCTACCAGCTGGAATGCCCCCCATACTGCTTTAGTGACCTCATTATAGTTTCTGATTTCAAAATATTTTTCCATTTTTGTAAGCCATGCCTCCGCGGCATCTCCGCTTATAGATCCATCAAATTTAGGAGGCATAACCTTTTTCATGTCTCAGGATATTTCCATATCCATATGGCTCCTTCTATCCACTTCTTGTCTAGCCTCAAAGTTATTTTCTTCGTGCTCACTTTGGGTGGTATCATTATGACATGTCTTGTCATAACCCTAATCATAGGCATCTCGACTGGGTCCTTGTCAACCCCTGACTTCCTGTTCAAGAGTTCCTACTCTCGCTCTTGTGTCTTGAAGCAAGGCAATAATCTAATCAAATTTAGTTTTAGAGTGCCCTAAAGGTTGCCCTTCATCCTGGCTATCTCCCATCCTGGTTCTTATCTAAACCTTTGCTGCAATCTACTTCTTCCTGAAGTTTGCAGATTAATCATGGATTAGTTTTTCCATGTCATTGAATTCATTCATAATACAAATCTATTCTCATTCATGTAATCTTTAACAAGAAAGGAAAGATTGTCAAAAATTTTCAATTGCATTATAGTTTTCATTGGATTACATATAATCCATCAAAATTACAAAGTTTTGTTTACACCTTACTACTGCAAGTCATTTTCAATCTAGCATAGCTTCCCATGTTCATTTCCCAACTTTGAGGTGTATCATTTCAGTTTTAGGAGGTGGAGGTATATGCAGGTACTCTTCTACAACCTCCTTAGGTACATCATAGTCCTTAGGATTGTTTCCCACAGCTGGTGCTTTAGGTGCAGAGGGTTCTGTTGATGCATTAGTAGAGTTAGGAGCAGCAATCCTAATTGATTTCCTTAACTCCTCCTTGATGTGTTTCATGGCATCAACGAAGGTCTCCTCATCAGTCAACCATGCTCCTACTAAACAACCAATCTGTTCAAGTCTTTTCATTCTTGAGACTCGCTCCCTCAAGACCTTTTGATGACATAGGTAACGCCCATGTTTCATTACCTTCTTTTGGGGTGTTGTTCTAATTCTTGCCATTCCGGCATAGAACATCCAATCATTAGCATCTGTTAATGTTGGATAAAAAGTAATCATCAAGTAGTGAGCTTATAGGTCTATGCATTGAACCTAGTGTTGTCGATGAGGATTACACCGTTATGCAAAGTTGTGAAAACTCTACAATCCTTCAAAACATGGGATCAAACTCAGGCTGTGGGTGACCTATGGTGAGCTTGAACCTCCAGATGGGCTGGTTCCCTTGAAAAAAAATGACAAATTTGGCAGGAAAAGGGTAAAAAAGATCTAATTGAATCACTAAAAATTGAAACTACAAAAGCGGTGATGCACCTAATTATGATGAAAAAATTACAAATCTGACTCACAATAGATCTCAAAAATCTATCCACACAATCCACTTTTGGCAATGTAATCACAAAAATATTTCTAAGGAAGGCTGCAAATTATCTTCTTTATGAAGGAAAAAGGATTTTTCACAACATGAAGGAAAACAGACTTCAGTAGCACAACCTAAGACCTGTGATATCACTGCACTTAACACTTGCAAGTACGAATGAGACAATAATTTTAAAGGTTTTGATATTTAAACACAATAAAATTTCATCAAATCACTCATACAAGTAGCATTAATGGAAAGGCAAACACTTGACTCCAATGAAAAATAAAGGAAAATATTGCATAAAAGACAAGAAAATGGAACCTGTAACATATTGTAATCTCTATAAAATCTATAAAGTTGAGTTACAAAACCTTCTTTCTCTCCCAATGTGTAAAGAGCAAAGAATGCAAGAGCTCAAAAAATGAGTTACAAAACCTCTTTCTCTCTCAAAGTGTAAAGAGAAAAGAATGCAATGACTAGCAAAACCTAAGTTTTGCTTTACAATATATAGCTTGCTCTCTCCAAGAGGCATGAAAAATAGAACTACAACTAACTGCCTCTAAAAATAAGTCCTCCAAAGTGATCCACGAGCAAACCAAGAAATCCCTAAAAATAAGGGTCCAAACTATCACAAATTGAGAAAAAATAGCTCCAAGTTGATCCTCTCCATGTGTTTGACCAAGAAGTTGACCAAAACTCCTCAAATTTCTCCTCAAATCATGCAAAAAGTCCCCAAATAGCCTCAGTTAACTCAACTTATCTATTTTGCATGATTTTGCATTTGCGAGATTGATGTGAGTGAATAATAAAGTAATTAAAGTGATAATTACTTTATTATTGGTTACATTTTGCATTATTTTATGATTTTACAACTTGTGAAAAATAATAAAGTAATTTGTAAGATATTAATTTATTATTCACTTCTATTGGTTTAGTTGTAAAAACATGCGTGATGAAAGAGAAAATAATTACCTTATTTCTCCAATTACACTTGCCTAATTTGCATGATTTGAGCAAAAATAGGACTCAAGAGAAAACAAAAAGGAACTCCTTATGTCTCCATGCAAGAAAATCTCCTAGTTGCATGATACATGCACTAAGGCAAAAATAATATACCCTGCCTTATGCCTTCATTGTTTTGTAAAAATACCACTTGTCTTTTCACTTGATTATCTGATTCTATCATTTAATCCCTGAACGTTTAATGCATAACTATTCACACTAATCTGTAGCTGTTCATTATGTATATAACTCTCAATCATGAGTGGCCTATGTACCAAGAATATCAACAAATTAATGTCATGCATGTATTTCTGAGTTATGTTTCATTATGAATAGCTACATATAGGGATTAACCTAATACTGTCTTTACAAATTGATACTCTACTTGATCACAAGTCTATCCTCCATTGCATTGGCATGCTTTTATGATATCTCAAGTTTGATTTTATGAAGTTTGACCTATCTAGATGACTGTGGCATGAAATATGATGGAAATAAGGCATTCCAATGATAGTAGAAATAAAGAAAAGTACCTTTTCATAGGTGCATTTCTGAATTCTACATATTGGCAAGTTGATTCTGAAACACTAATCTCTTTGTGATCTGTAATGAGGCAAATTGAATATGTCTGATCTGATTTAATCAAACTATTATCAAAGTGAAAATAGTTTATAGGAGCAACTACTCCTTTTATGATGACACACTCTTCTGTAAGTTGATTTTATGATGCATGATATATCTTAAATGATGGATCCTATCTTTCTTTCTGATATCCTTTTCAAATGAATAGAAAAGGGAAACATGTTGGGCTCAACCCTTGTGGGAGCCACATTTTCTTCACATGTTTTAATATCTTCAAATCAGCAACATTACCTTTCCTATAACTACATAGTGAACAAACAAGTTAGCATAAAAACATACCTTATGGAGTTGATTGATCTTCTTCATGATGTTCTGATTTATAACGCATGTCTGATTTGACTCTTTCAGATGAAATGCATGATGTGACAAGTTGATATGTCTGTTTGATAAACGCATATGATAGTGTTAAATATCAAGAGCTCTAACATGATTTTCCCCAATTTTTTGTAGGTTCTATTGATACAACTGGAGCTGAAGACGAAGATATGAGATCAACCATCAACAAGTACATCAACCAACAAAGGACATCAACCTTGCTTTCAGGCAATGATGGATATTTAATATTCTCATGTGTTCTTTCTATTTCCTTTTATCATTAGATTTATAGCTTGCATATGTCTACATTGCTTAGTTTAGTCACTCCCACGGCTTGTGTGGGACATATTTAAACACTTCTTTTAAACATGATCGGTTAATTTATCTTATGCACTTGATTTATGTATGTTTCTTTTCAATCAATGCATAGGATAGAATAACTGAAACTGAATATCTATTCCAAATATGATATGAAATGACAGTTTAAATGAATACCTTTCTTTCTTGCTTTCAATTATGATCATTTGAATAATCAAATTGTCTTATAACTCTTGAAAGATAAAAATAGTTTAGATCAACTGTCTTCCTTGACTGTTTGATTTCTTGACATTAAACTCACTTGTCATGATGATTTGACAGTCCTGATTGGACTGTTGGATTATCATGACAACTGATCATTGTTTCCTCTTGTCAAGACATCAAATATTCACTGATTGCAATAAATTAAAAGTTTTCTTTTACTCCTTTTGAAACAACTGCAAATTAGGTCAAACTAAATTTAGTGTGAACAAAATTTAGTAACACCTGGTAGCTCTGATACCATATGAAACATCACTTTCCATAATGCTCAATAATTAACATAAGTATTCATCTTAATCAAGAATTAGAATACATCATGATTATCCAAATCAGAGTTAAACCAGAAGGAATCATTATCATTTCAATAATTAAACATGTTATTATAAACCATAATATAACAAAGCTTACAATTACAATATCCAATAATATCTCATTAGTGAATAACCTTCACTATGCATATACAAAGATATGCTCATGGCATTAAATATCAAATTATACATAATAAACTAACTATCAAGTCATATAATGAAAAGCACTGCACCTGGAACATATGACATTTGTCTTCATAAGCCTCAGCTTGTCTCATCCTTGGGAAGGAGAGCATCATCCAGGTGCTTTTCCTCCAACCACAAACTGGCAGTCCCCTACACAACTTCCTACCTGGAAGTGGCCCTACCCTTCACAGAAGGTATAGATATAAGGAACCGTTAGGTTAGCCATCTAAGTATCTAGTGTTGTGCCCTTCATAATGCCTATTGGTCACACAACTATAGATCCACTCTAACTATGTATGACACTACAAGAGACATTATGCCATCTAGAGCACTATGGACTAACAATGCATGCAGAGACGGATGCATTACTTTGGCCAAATATTTACATACATAAACGTTACGCAATGAGCATTGTCATATGTCCACCACCTTGACTCGACTTATAAGTTATCATGTCCTACAGTAAACATATTTTGACCCTTCTCAATCTAGAATAGTTAAGTTCAAAATGTCTTAGTCCATTCCTTGGACATTCGACTCCTATCTTGAAAACCCATTCGTAAGGTTCTTGTTGCTTAAGAAAACGGGGACTAGTGACTCCACGTCACTTTGTCCTGCACTTGTATGTAGAAAAAGGTTCAATCATGTTCTCAACACTTAACCATCCCGGCTTGGTGTTTATTTTTTTTTACCTCATTACAAGGTTTACATTTAGGTCATAATGTCAATGGGTGAACTTGTAGTGTCTCATAGAGTCGATTCCCTTTAATAAGGTTCTATCTCAATAGACCTTCCTAATTCCAAATTCTTAAAAAAAAAGAAACTTAGCCATTCGAAAAGAAGGCATTCATCTACTATTGTACAACAAGATATATGGTGACAAGGTTCTATTCCTATAAAAGAATGTTTCAAAGAATAACTTTCCCTTAAGGAGATATGGCACAAACCCATAGGAGTCAAAAGACAATAACATGTCCACAAGAACCTTCTTGTTACCATAAGAAATCATTATAGTATCAAAATACATTACATGCAGTCAAAGGTTTACATCTTTCACTTTGAGGCGATAAGTTTTAATGTTAAGAGCAACGGCTCAATAAGGTGTTTTCTACAAAGACTAGAACAATCTTCAACATGATATGGATTAGCCTTACTTAGTTATCATAAATCTATAACACAGTAAGTTTTGGCCTTTCTTGCCATCATATGCAAGACTCTGGTTATCGAGAGCATAAGTTGATGCTCTCGACTATCACAGTCATTAAAACACAGTCACCCTATCAAGGTTTTCATATAAAACAAACTCCAAGCCTTTACGGTTGTCAATCAATCATTAAGAACATCATAACAAAGTTTCATGGCTCGAAAGCCGCCAAACATAAGTTGATAACCCTATACAGGTTAAACACAGGTATGAAATGATATTGTCTACTTATTAAACATAGTCATCATAACGATGACATGAAATTATAGAAGTTTAATAGGGTTCGAAATCCTGCCATACGGTACACAGTAGGATTCATATAAGCACAACACACTTGTTGCAGCTCCAAGTTGGCCGAGGATTTACTACATACACAGTAAGTTAGATGCGGCCTCAACAATATAATATAGTTAACACAATGATGATACACAATATTAAACTTTGAGTTTAAAATGACTTTGTAAGCCATTGAACCACGGTGCATACTATACATGGGTCGACACCCATTATAAACAATCGAAGACTCATATCAAAATATGATTATCAAGTTTTAATCGATGAGATACAACTCATACCTGTAGCTTCTCTGTATTCAAAAGTGGCTATTGCAGCTAGGCACCAAATAAACTCTAGTTCCAATCTCAACTCCTCCAAGATTTCACTGTAGCAGTGATATCTCTTTATTGAACACTCTGTCTCCCAACCCAAGAGTCACCCAAATACATAACATAACATAATACAAGCCAATGACAAAAACATGACTCTCTATCCAAATCAGTATTAACCAATTCTTTGCATGCATGCCAAACAAGAACCATTCCCAGCAGAGCTTAAAGCTCACCACCTTTTCTATCTTCGATAGGTTAGCTAAGATAATGGCTTGAGAATAGCTCGGTACACTTAGCCACCACTCTCCTTCCCACTCCTTGCAAGTGGTGACTGGCCGAGTGCCCCCACCAAAACATGAACAACATTTGAATAAAAGAATAATATAGTTATTAATCATATTCAGCCTCTTGAAGAGTTTAGACCAATATAACTTATGTATTTATACATATATACTCCCTTATATAAGGTTTAAGGGTTATCAAATATCATCATCATAAGATAAGGACACATTCTTACGATGTGACTACAAGGTCGAGTACTGCTCCGCCTAAAATCATCATTCACTGAAAGACATAAATATCCAGATAAAATAGTCTCAAAACATATTGCAGAAAATAAACATGGAACCAAAGGGTTCTCGACAACTTTGCCGAAATTGACAAACAACTCAAAAAGATGTTCTTGCGAACATCGTCATTTCAAGAAATCGACATTAAAGACGTCTAGAAGAGTCCAATTGACCAGTTGATAAGAGAAAATAAAAGGCTAACATGGGAGACGTAACTCACCCTAATTGCAAGGATTCAAAGGACAAAGTTTGATACTCATATGGTTGTTTAACCCCTTTCCCCAACATATATCTCTTCCTCCTAGATGATACCCTCCTTCCATCTTCGAAGGATGATTACTTTCCTGATCAAACTCACCACCATAAAATCATGATTAGTGTATCATCATATGATTGGTAAATTGTGATAATTAAATAATCATTTCAACTTGAAATCTCATATATAACTAGCATTAGTCAGTTTCCTCATAAACAATGATTAATCTAATATTTTCCACAAACATCTAATCATTCAACTCTAGCTGATCATCCTGATTATCATGCAAAAGTAAGATTAAGGTAAATCATAAGTTGGGGATGTAACACCACTGGCGGATCCACAGGTATGTGGACTATCTTTGACTTTGTCAATTTTAGGGTTTCAAGACATTTATTCAATGAGAAAGGGTAGGTTTACGGTTCTGGTGCCATAACACCACGTTATTAGAGGGGTTTTGTTGGGATGGGTGGAGTATGTAGAGTGAATTGATTGGGGTGATTGATTATGGGGGGAAGGGATATGTTAGATGGGGGGTTAGAGTAAATGAATGGGGGTTTGAATCATTTTTAAATGCTAAGTCCAGATATTGTTCTGAATGGTTGGTTGAGATGGATAAGCTAGGCAAAGTATTTGCATTACATTATTGAGAGCATTTCTAGGTTTATTATAGCAAAAATAGGATATTTTTCACCAAGGTATGAAAGGACCAAGGTGATGATAGATATCCGTCTTTGCATGGACTAGACTCACAAACAATAGGTTGACCTCATGCATGCCTAAGGTAGTATAACCTTGCCTAAATGAGGGAAGGAGACTCATAACATAAGTTCCCCTTGTACATAGATGGTATGATTAACCTTATATACAAATGGGAAACACTATGCTAGAACCGACCCTGTCTTCAAGATATGAATACTATTCTTGGAGTAATGAAATCAACCCACAAGCACATCACAAAGAAACAATGACCATGTCTATTATAGGTGTTTTCTGCCACATACCCTGATATAGTGAGATCAAGGTAGCTTTGGAATGATTCCTAAAACAAGATAGAAGATAAAAATCAATAATAAAAAAGATAAATGAATTACACAAACAACCATTGTATCTCTTGCCAAGATAAGAGTTGATGATGGATTTTGCCTATTGTAGGAACGATATATCCGTTAAGGGGAGAATCAATTGGGTGTTGTTGGATAAAATTTGAAAGGTGGGCAAAAGGGTAGCAAGGCCATGTGTGATGATTATGGTTGGTTTGTTGATTGATGTTTTTTGTGTAGGATGTGATGTTTTGACATTACGCTTAGCATGTGTATTGTTTGTTGAATTTCATAATCTCAGAAGATAGGGACCATCCAAACAGGTTGGATGAGTGCATCTCTTGTACCTGAGTATTGGATACTTCCTTCATATTCTAGACTGCCTACATACTATGTGTCCACAAGATCAAGGCACTTTAAGATGCGGGTGAGATGAATATGTAGTTCTAGTTTGACTTGATGATGTGGGAATGGTTTGGAATAAATGTGATGATGATGGAAGATGATGTGTTAAGTGGGATGATGATGTGAGATTGTTTTTGGAATTTTGTAATTTTATGATTTTTTTGGAATTTTTGGATTTTGTATAGTTTTTTGGATTTTTTGGATTTTATTTTGTTTTTGGATTTTTTGGATTTTATGTTGTTTTTGGATTTTTTGGATTTTTTGGATTTTGAGTTGTACAAGAGAAGCATACAAGGATCCTCGTTCCATGCATTAGCTTTGGGTGGGGTAATGTAGGGTGGTTGATGGGATTTGATGTTATAGAATTCCAAGCCATGGGATGCATGTGATGTGGAATGTTATGATGGATGAGAGGGCTTATTAGATGGTAGAACCAACCACTACACATGGTGCCTAAGATAGGTTTTCACCATGGTACTTATCCAAGGCATCATCAAAGTGATTTTCACCATTGGATGGCTTTATTACACTCAAATTTTTCTTGATTTTTTAATCTTTTTGTATTTTTTTTTATTTTTTAATTTTTTTTGTATTTTTTGGTTTGGGATACTCAATGGGCTTATGCATAGAACCTTTTCAGGTGTAGGATGTTCATAGGCTCATCTAGAGGCTGTCCCTCAAGTGTTGCCAACTGATATGCTCCTGACCCATAGCTAGTTGTGATGACATATGGTCCCTACCAATTAGGCTCAAACTTTCCTTTCTTGGGACGCTCTTGTAGGTTTCTCTGATTCTCCATAAGGACAAGGTCGCCTATCTCAAACTTGTGGTTCTTGATCTTTTTGTTGTAGCTCTTGTGTAGGCGGTTTTCATAGGCTTGAAGGTGATTGAGAGTATCCAAGCATTTCTCATCTTGTAACTCTAGCTCATTCAGTCGTTCAACTTAGTACTCCTCCTCAGTGATTATATTCTGTAATGAAATCTTGAGTGAAGGGAGCTCAACCTCAATAGGCAAAATGGCTTCAGAACCAAATACTAATGAGTATGGCATAGCTCTATAGGTGTGTGAATGCTTGTGTGGTAGGCCCATAAGGCGGGGTTGAGCTGAAGGTCCCAGTCATGGCTAGCTTCATTAACCATCTTTTTCAACATACGTAAGATGGATTTATTAGAAGCCTTGGCTTGACCATTACCTTGGGGGTAATATGGTGTGGAAAAGTGATGTTGGATGTGGAATTTCTCGTACAGGGTGTGGACTTCCTAGTTTTTAAACAGTTTCTCATTATCTGTGAAAGGAGAGAATGATTTGTAGAAAATGTATTTTGATGGTGCATGCAGCAAGATAGGAAATGGGGCCGGAGTAGTTTTTATCTCGCCAGGAGGTAAAACATTCAAATACTCTTTCCTATTGACATTTGAATGCACCAATAATGTAGCTGAATATGAAGCCCTGCTCATTGGCCTAAACATAGCCACCAAACACAAAATAAAAAAGTTGGTTGTCTTTGGTGATTCTGAACTGGTCATCTCCCAAGTAAGAGAAAAATATTTATCTAAAAATAAAAGATTAAGGCAGTACAGAAACGCAGTTTGGGATAGTGTTGAATTATTTGATGCCTTTTCAATCAGCTGGGTTGATAGGTCTAAAAACATTATGGCAGACTTTTTAGCAAACATTGCATTAAAGAGAGATGATGTTACATTAGGAGGGATCACAGAAGTAGAATTTAAAACTAGACCTACCATCCCTGATAATATACAGAATTGGCAAGTGTTTGATAGCGATGCTGATATACTCAATTTCTTACATTGTGCTGATTATTATGAAAATCAAGAAATTGATTTCAGTGCATTTGTGGAGGAACACGATGGGAAGGAAACCCTTTTTGGCCAAGAAGTGGTCCAACTGAAGACAAATAAGATACCCAAAGGACTTATTGCATTAGAAAAGACATTTGATGGCCATGATAGATATAAAAAGAAAGATACACCAGTGGTACCTGAGAACCTTGAGGAAATCAATTTGGGGACTCAGACAACCCCAAAGAATGTATATATTGGAAGGAATCTTGATCAGAAAATCAGAAGTAGAATCATCAATCTACTTAGGAAGTACAGGCATGTGTTTGCTTGGTCATATGATGATCTAAAGGCATATAGAGAGGATCTATTTCAACATGAGATACCGCTAAAGCCAGATGCAAAACCATTCAGACAGAAACAGAGGCCAATTAATCCTACATTGGCTCCTAAAATGCTAGAGGAACTTACAAAGTTAAGGGATGGAGCTATAATCAAACCTATTAGACACTCTTCCTGGGTTTCAAACTTAGTACCTGTCAGGAAAAAGAATGGTGACATTAGACTATGTGTGGATTTCAGAAACTTGAATAAATCTTCCCTCAAAGATAATTATCCTCTTCCCAATATGGAGGCAATATTGCAGAAAGTTACTGGGTGTGAATTGCTATCCATGATGGATGGTTTCTCTGGCTACAATCAGGTAAAAGTTAAGGAGTCTGAACAATTTAAGACGGCATTCACCACTCCGTGGGGAACATATGTATACTTGAGAATGCCATTCGGATTAACTAATGCTGGAGCAACATTTCAAAGAGCGATGGATGTAGCTTTTGCTGAATTGATCAATAAGATTATGATAGTATATCAAGACGACTTAACAGCATATTCAAAAAGGGTCGAAGATCATTGCACACATCTAGAATAGATATTTGTCAAAGCCCTAGAATATGGAATATCATTGAACCCTAAAAAATGCCATTTTGCAGTAACAGAAGGAAAATTGCTTGGCCATATAGTCTCGAAGGAAGGAGTTAAAATAGATCCTGAAAGGGTAAAAGCAATTGATCAAGTCCCTATTCCAAAAAATGTAAAAGCTATACAATCATTCTTTGGTCAGATAAATTTTGTCAGAAGATTTATACCAAATTTCACAGAGATTGTTTGTCCTATATCGAGAATGCTGAAGAAGAACTTAGAAATGAAGTGGACAACAGAAACAGTGGAAGCATTTGGTAACATTAAGGAGGCCATCAAGCAAGCTCCAGTATTAATATCCCCTGACTTCGGTAAACCTTTCCAACTTTTCTCATTTGCTTCCTATCATACAGTAGCAGCAGTGTTGTTACAGAAAAACAATGATGGACATGAACAGCCTATCTCTTTCTTTAGCAAGTCCCTTCAGAATGCAGAGTTGAAGTATGACATTATTGAAAAACAGGCATATGCATTGGTAAAAGCGGTATAAAATTTTAGACCATATTTGGTAGGGGCTAAAATCATAGCATATGTTCCTAATGCTGCAGTGAAGGATGTACTGATCCAAACTGAGGTCACCAGTAGGAGATGTAGGTGGATCAATAGGATTCAGGAATTCAACATTGAAATCCAAATCACTAAATTAGTAAGAGGACAGGGTCTTGCCAAATTGATGGCTGAAAGTAATCTAGAAGCTTCCCAGATATGTAATGTTGATGCAAGTACCAGCATTGAACACACTCCATGGTATACTGATATAGTATATTATCTAAAACATATGAAGTGTCCTGAAGGATATGATGATAACAAAAGAAGGACACTCAAACTACAAGCTTCAAAATATGTACTCATTGGTGGGGATCTCTATTGGAAAAACAGAGATGGGGTTCTACTATTATGCTTGGACGAATATCAATCAAAACATATTATGAAGGAGTTGCATGAAGGCATGTGCGGAGGTCATTTCTCAGCAAAGACCACAGCACACAAGATCCTGAGGACAGGGTACTATTGGCCTAAAGTCTTTAATGATTCATACCAGTACACTAGAAAGTGTGAAGCATGCCAAAAGTTCTCAGGGAAGTTAAAGTATCAGGGAGCACTACCCTTAAAACCTATGCAGGTTGAGGCTCCATTTTATCAGTGGGGTATTGATTTTATAGGTGAAATTTCAGAGAAATTGAGTGGGGGGCACCGATGGATTTTAGTGGCTACTGATTACTTTACAAAATGGGTGGAAGCAATCCCAACCAAACAGGCTACAAGTAAAGTTGTGATTAATTTTCTAATGGATAACATTATATGCAGATTTGGTACTCCTGTAAGATTGATTACAGATAATGGGATCTATTTTAGATCTGATGAATTCAAAGGTTTTTGCAGTACACATGGTATCACCGTTTCTTATGCTGCTCCATACCATCCACAGGCCAATGGACAAGCTGAATCAAGTAATAAGAGCCTGTTGAAAATCATAAAAAGAATGTTGGATAAAAATAAGAAGGCTTGGGATTCAAAATTAAGAATGGCAGTATGGGCTGACAGGATTACTATAAAAAGGGCAATTGGGAGATCCCCTTATGAATTGGTATATGGAACACAAGCAAGATTACCATTAGAAAATCTTATACCAGTATACAAATTTATCCTCCAGGAAGACTTAAATATCCCTGAACCAATGGAGGAAAGGTTGGAACAATTGGTAGAGCTTGATGAAACAAGAAGAATAGCTCAGAGACAGAATATTAAATTACAATCACAGGTAAAATATCTCTTTGACAAGAAGGCCAAAGAAGGAAAGTTTGAAATAAATGATCTGGTACTAATGTGGAATGCAAGATGTCAGGACAAAGGAAAACATGGAAAATTTGAAGCCCTGTGGTTGGGTCCTTTTGTTATCACTGGCAAGGGAGGTGATGATTCTTACTATGTACAGAATATGTCAGGAGAGGAGCAGGAATTGCCTGTACATGGGCAATACTTGAAGCAGTTCTTTTTGTAAACATGTACAAAGAGAATTGAGTGTTGCCAGTGCATGGACAACATTCAAATAATTCTCAAAATATCTTATTCCATGCACAGTAGTCTAGGAATCCTTCCCGCTCCCCATCATTTGTTCCTTTCCTTTTCCCAGTTTCATAAAACCTCACCCCAAAATAATAAAATATGTGGTCTACTTCCCCAGGAGATCTGGATCCTTGTTATACTCACAGGGAGTATACATCCCAGACAGAGCCACTGTTAGCACAGTAAAAATTTGAAATTTTTACTATCTCCTTACCCCATCATATTTGAATAAATCCTAAAGAATATCCCAAAAAGACCATAATAAAAAAAAAAATTATCTCACAAGGTGTCTATGGATGAGCAGTGCCAAATTTCATCAAAATCAATCCATCGGCAAGAGGTTGTGTTGCTTACACCGATACATAAGGAATCATTTGAAAACAACCATCGGCGTGAAAATAGAGATCGGAAGAAGAATTATGGAAGTCACCGATGGAGTAAGTAATGCCGATGACATTACATCGGCAAGAAAGGCAAGTGGTCATACCGATCGGTATGACAGATATCTATCGGATGACTTTTTAAAAGTAGCCCCGACAGTATGTATCATACCGATGAAGCATTTCGGCAAGAGTTTCACCGAACATCCTGTGGGAGTAACGAAGCAAATAGTCATCGGCGAGAAATAAACTATCGGGATAGCAAACAAGTAAGCTTCCGATGATTAGAGTCTTAGCGATAAGAAAGCTTTCGGCGAGACTCACAGCGATACATCTATCGGGATAACTCAGCATATCGGGATACGGGAATTAGGTCTCGCCGATTCACAAGTCACGGCGATCAAAAGGCATCGGTAACACTTTAACATACTCTGTCCGATGAAGGATATGAAAAGGGCCATCGGGGAGATGATTTGGATCGGGATATCTTGATTTAGCTATCCCGATAGTGTATGTCATTCCGATAAAGATAAAGCCTCTGCATCCAAAGAAGCCTGCAAACAATTGGAGGAGATGGTTACTCTTGATGTAATTACCAGAAGCGCTATTGAGCTTACTGATTCTCACCGTGATCAAGAGTATCTAGATCATCTGGCTAAAGTTTATTTATGGCTGAATAGAGCCTAATTACGCTTACGTAATTATTGTTAATACTTGTTAAGTTCCCAAGAGACTTATTGAAGAGTTGTACCTCTTCATAGAAATATCTATATAAGTTCAAACAATCGATGCTGAAATGATCATCAGCAGTAGAAGATATTCATATATACATAATATACAATGTCTCAAAGTGACTATGTTGCATATTTTATTTGAAGAAGAAGTTTGAAGTTCTCTGATTCAGTGTTTCTATTTTGGTATTAGTTGTTTGTTGAAAATATTCAATTGTGTGGCTGTCTCCATTTCTGCATTTCCTTGTTATTTAGATTAAGATATCAAGTATATAGTTAATCTGTCATTACACACTTGCTGTATCTGTGTGATTAATTTGGTTGGTGTCCATCTGAGGAATTAAACCCTTCTAATTTAGTCGCAGTAGCCTGGAAGTAGTAAGTTGGGATTACTAAGTAGAGCCATATAATTAGGATTACCATTCTGTCTCCAGTAAAATATTATCTGTTAATCTTGCCCATTCATTTCATTTGGTTCCTTCAAGTAAGGATTAAAATACCTTCTGGTGAATTATAAGATAATTGATTATATTGGTTGGATTGCTAAGAAGAGTTTGTCAATCACTTTCTTGCACGTTTATACATGCTATAAACCAAAACTGTGCCAAGCAATTAGAATTATTACCATTAAGAAACTACTGGTCTAGGTCCTTCAAATTGACTCTGTTACCCAACAAGGCACTAGTCTCATTCAACTCATTATTTAAAACCTTGATATTGCTTATACAATTTCTGCCAATCATTTATTAAACATTATACATAGAATTAATTAGTCAGCTTTTTCCTCTATCTTACATCCTATGCCATTGTAGATAGATCTAGTTAGTCCACTCATCCACACTCAGACTGCTTTAATATTTCAAGGTTCACCCACCTAGGTGTAGTAGGACCTAAAGTGTAGGAAATCATCAAACCTTGAAGGTTGATTTCGTCAAGTTAGTTCAAAAACGTTGCAAATCCAAACATACAGCCTGGCATCCTCTTAGGATTAGCAACCTGCATTTTTGAGACCTAACACAAGTCCCCACTGTGAAAAGGGCCAAGGAGTTGTTATTAGATGAAGCTCTTGTGAAGGTGCATGGATGAGATCACCATGTTGTTGACATGGTAAACATTTCTTCACAAATCGGTAAGCATCTCATTCCATGGTTGGCCAATAGTACCATGTCCTCAAGATTTTCTTTGCTAAGGTAGGTCCACTAGAGTGTGCCCCACAAATGCCTTCGTGTACCTCTTGCAAGGTCACTTTGGTTTCCCTAGAGTTGAGACATCATAAAACGAGTACCACCAAGACTTCTTCAATAAAGGGTGTCTCCTATGAGGGTAAAATGGGAAGCTCGGTGAATGAAGCTTTTGCATTGTGCAAATGATAGGTTTGGTGGTAGGATGTTGTCGTGAAGGTACATGTAGGTCTCTTGATACCAAGAAGATAACGGACCAACAATGTTGCACACTAGCTTTGATTGTGGTACATCGTAAGTCAGTACTAGAACCTCTTCAATTAGGAACTCACACTTTTTGTTGCCTTTTCATATCGAACAAGGATCCTTGAGGGGCGACAAACAAGATGTTTTCCCCCAAGCCATGATGTGTGTAGGATCCATCAAAATACATTTTCCATGTATCTGTTGTTGGTGCTATTGTCAATATGGACTCATCTAGAAATTTTGCAAGCAATGGTTGTTCTGTTGGGATTGGTACATCAACCAATTGATCAATGATCACTTGTCCTTTTATGGCTTTCCTTTCTATATATTCAATGTCAAACTCACTCAGGATCATAACTCACTTAGCCATTCGTCCTGTAAGAGCTACTCTAGTCAATAGATATTTCAGCGGATCAACCTTGGCAATGAGCTTGGTCTTATCGTTGAGCATGTAGTGTCTTACCTTTTGGGAAGTGAAGACAACGGCGAGACATGCTCATTCAATAAGAGTGTAGTTTAGCTCATAGGTCACCAAGGTGCGGATGATATAGTATATGGCTCTTTATTTTCCTTGTTCGTCGTGCTATGCTAACAAGGCCCCTATTGTTGTTTTTGTTGTTGAGATATATAGGAGGGGTTGTCCTTGCTTTGGTGGAATAAGGATGGGTGGGTTATCAAGATATTCCTTTAGCTATTCAAATGCATTCTGACATTGATTATCCCATACAAAAGCTATATTTTTCCAGAGAAGATGATAAAATGGTTAACACTTGTCAGCAAGCTGTGCTATAAAGTGGAAGATGGATTGCAATTTTCCTTGTAGGCTTCGAAGTTGCTTGAGCATCTTGGGTGGAGGCATCTCTACTATAGCCTTGACCTTTGTGGGATCAACTTTGATTCCTCTTCTTGACACAATGTATCCTAGGAGTTTTCTGGAGGTGACTCCAATGACACACTTCTTGGGATTTAACTGCACATTGTATTGCTCTAGCCTGTCAAAGATTTTAGCCAACACATTTAAGTGCTCTTCTCTAGTTTTGGACTTTCCCAGTAAATCATCTACATAATCTTCCATTATGTTGTGGAAAAGGTCATGAAAGATGACTATCATTGCCCTCTGATAGGTAGCCCTTGCATTCTTCAACCCAAAGGGAATCACAACCCAACAATATGTTCCCCATGGACATATAAAGGAGGTCTTATGTTGATCTTCTTTAACTATCCTGATTTGATTGTACCCAAAAAATCCATCCATCAAGGATAACATCTCATGTCTAGTAGTGAGATCTATGATGATGTCAATGTTAGGTAGTGAAAATGTTGGCAAGAGACACTGTGGGGCTTCACGAGTGTTGTCGTTGATGGCAACAAAGTCTATCCCACAAATCTACAGCACATAGTATGCCTATACCATAATTCAGATTGAAGATTGTTTTGGTCTAGTGAACAAGAATAGAGCATGCAACAAGGTCCGACAATCAAGTCTGGATCTCTCAGATGGTGTAACTTAGCAAGTTACGGAATTGGACAAGTCAATAGGAGTATCATGACTACTATATTCCAGAGATTAATCTTCTGCTGATAAAACATGGAAAAGATATGAGCATCTGAGTGTTGGGTTCCAGACAGGCAGAATAGACTGAGAAAGAACTAACTGACAAAGTATCAGACTTCAATTAGGATGAGTAATTGATGTTGATAAAGTAATTTGAGGGATCATACATTGTTGGCTAACATGATTGATGACTTCAATGCCCATGTTCTTGATACGCATCTCAAATCAAGCATGGATTCAACCGACAGATCAGTAATTTGTAAATATCTTGAGTATTCTGGTTGCTGACTAGAAAGTTGTTGAAATCATTGGTGCAGATATATATACCAGATGGATTCTAGTATGAAGGTGTGTGTGTGTGAATAGATATGAGAAAATAAAGTGCGAAGAAAGGCAGAGATAAGTGTGGAAGCAACAATACAAGTCTGGCATGTGATAGAGCAGCATCACTAAAATAGAGAAAGAATGAAGTGCATCAGATCAGTGTATTGTCCCTAACTAAAACTAAACTCTAGCATTTGTGGATGCCTCTCATCAGTTCAAACACCTGGTTACCTTCTGTAAGTTCTATAGATAGTGAGTCTCTTGTAGGCAGTGTGCCTCTTGTGAGCAGTGTGCTTAGGTAGTGAGCCCTAATTGGCAAGTGCCATTTTGTATTTCTTATTCTTTTAACAGAGAATACAATCTTGGGTTAGTCACCCTATAGTTTTTTCCCTTAATAGGGTTTTCCACGTAAAAATCCTTGTGTTATGTGTATTGATTTATTTATGTTCTCATGATTATATATGCTTATATGTTTTGATGCTGCACAAATTGTAAAAGAAGAGAAGAAAGTTAAGACAATAGAGATAACTAATTCACCCCGCCTCTCAGTTATCTGCCTTGTTTCCAACAATTGGTATCAGAGCCAAGTTCCTCTAAACAAAGCCTAACAACTTGAGGAAGATCTGGGAATCTCAATGGATATATATGGTATGAAGGAACAACTTTAGTCTACCCTAGATGATCTTGAACAATCACATTCTGAAGTCAATATTTTGAGAGAAAGACTCAAAGAAGCTGATGATTTCATAAATGAGCTAAAAGAAAAACTTAGTATATCTTTGAAAAAGAGAAAGGAACTACTTCAAAAATTAGCCAATCAGAGTGAAGACAATGATACTAATGAAGATCTGAATGAGAAAAATAAGCTATGTGAGAAGCTATCAAAAGAGGTCATTATGGTAATGCATGAAATGGAATAAGGGGTTATGAGATTCACCCAAGAAATTGAAGAAAAAAGAAAAGTGAAGATAATCTAAAACAATCCCTCAAGGAGAAGACAGAGGACTGCCACAAAATGGACAGAATAATCAGGTATCTTGAATCTGATCTTGAAGAAGCTAGAGATAATGAAGAACAACTTGAAAATTAGATAGACACTCTTAAACAAAGTCTTCAGACAACAAATGAATACAAAGAGAAATTCAAGATAAGCTCAGCCCAACTTGAAGTTCTTCTTGAGAGCCAAAAGAGGGTAGATGATAAGTGTGGCTTGGGATATGAGAAAGGTGAAAGCTTCAGATCTGATCAAAAGAACTTTGGATCAGGAAAGCAAAGAAACAAGTCTAGAAGACCTCCAGTAAGGCAACCAAATGCTCAAAGATATCCATCCTTCAAAGGATACTACTTCAATTGCAACAACTTCAGTCATAAAGCAACTCAGTGCAGAAAGAGAATAAATCAGACTAATCCATCCTTCTCCAGACAATGTTTCAACTGCAAAAGGTATGGTCACAAACCTCATGAATGTAGAAATATGCAAATAAACAATTCATTCAATGGTAGATGCTTTGCATGCAATAGAATGGGACATATGGCTAATCAATGTAGATCAAGAGGATATTAGTCAAATATGCAAAGAAATGTTGTTTGTTACAATTGCAATAGATCCGGTCATATTGCCAAACTCTGCAGAAGTAAAAATCAAGATTAAAAGGGTTCAGTGCATCATAATCAAAAACAAGATAAGGGAAAATGCAAAATGATTGCAGATGAAGTTCAAAGGGAGATGAGCAAGATTTGGGTGAAGAAGAGTATAGAAAATGTTGGGGATGGATCCGCACTAGAATCTAGTGCTGATATTCCTTCTGAAAACTAAACAGATGAGCTCTAGCTCAGGGGAAGTCACAAAGAAAAATAAATTCCCCCAGCTAGTCAATTGGTGCCTAAATTTGGCACATGGAATGTTGTGGATTAAAGGGTTCTCAGAAAAATATCTAAACAACCCTCGGTAAAAATATGAAAGATCTGCATGGACTTTTGCAAGAGTTTAATCATCCAAGATTGATCTAGTTTGGCAGACATCCGGTAAAGTAGGATTTTCACAGACATATCTGGTATGATTCAAAATTGAAATACTTTAATCTGCGAATCCATGGCATGATTAAAGAAAAGAAGATACATAAAAATGATTCTAAGTGCAACACAATGATTCAAGAAGATCTCTCTCAGATCAGGGCAACTGGATAACTTAAGTTGTGCATTTATTGCAAGAGGAAATTAGGATTTGTGCAAGGTTAAGAGGGTTCATTCACTTATCATTTGCATATTTGCATTCGAGAAGAAGAAAATAAGATCTCTGCATCAAGTTTCTACAACTCTCTCAAAGATCAACTCCAAAATCTAATTCAACCAGCGATTTGTTCTAGCTCTTATTTCGAACCCTAAAAGCGTAAAAAGGTACTTCCATTCTGAAAATCTCTTTCTAAATCTTTTGTAAAATGGATACTCCAATGGTTGTTAAGATCACTGATAGGCCGCACCAAAAATTTAAGAAACACCCCTACAAATCCCTAGAAGTTGATCCTTTAGGCGTTTTTTCTAGCATCCCACATGGGGTATTGCACGTATAAGATGTTAGGGTCTACATACACGCCAACATTGAGAATTTGGAGAATCTAAGTTGATGGACATCTATCATAAACAGTTAATAGATGAAAGTTTTGAACTCAAACCTCAATACAAGGCCCTCCAAGATAAACACTTCAGACATTGCATCCATTTTCCCTGTTTTGCAGAAGATGATTTGGTCCGGTATGTCCTTAGAAGAATGCATGATAACTTCATGTGGTTAACAAGGCCCTTCACGATAACAAAATATGCTATTAGGGTAGTAACTGGAATGCACTCATCTGGTGGGTTACCTGCACTCAAATCTATCAAAAAACTGACTGTAACAGAAGCTACCAGATCCAAGTTTGACAAGAGAGAAATGACCATTGATGACATCACAAATTCGAATGTCAAATTTGCCTCAATGATAATTGGGTATAAGATCTATCATTCAAGCAGGGAGAACTATGTGTCTGGGACTGCAATATATGTAGCATATCAGATGTTAAGGGGAAATGCTTACTACAACCTATGTGATCTTCTCTTAAACCAACTGTTAGAAAACCTATAGAAGATCAAGAAGGATAAGAAGAACTCCCTTAAGTATGGTTGTTTGATACTGTGTCTATTCTTCTACTACATGAATGAGTTGCCTGGATCAAGTGGTTGGGTATGGAAAAATGAAAAACTAGTTTCCATACAGATTAGAGACTATATGTATGGACTTGGTGATGCTCAAGCCCAAAACACGGCTCTCTGGGGTTACTTCAAGAACTTTCAGAGCATGATGCAAGCCAAAGAAAGAATCCCTCAATCTATAGTTGAGAAATATAAGGATACAGTGTGCTTCATGGTTGACACTGATCAATGCCTAATGGAGGTAGTTGAGCCCAGAACAGTGTGGATAATGTGAATGGGATACAAGGTCGATGAGAAAATCCTAGAGCTACACATTCAACACCTATTGAGCTAGCCTAAGGACCCTGAGGCAAAAAGGTTTGGAACCTTTCAAGAACTAAGTGTAAAAATACATGTTGAGCTAAGACAACTGGAGATAAAAATAAAAGTTAGAAGGGAAGTTGAGGAAATTGCCAAAAGATTTGGCATATCAAAAGGGGCAGTAGATGCCAACAAAGAGAAAATGGAAAGAGCTGAGAAAGAGAAACAAGAAGCAGAGAAAGGAAGTGTTCCGGTAGAAACCCCCTCCCAGACTAGATCCTCTAAGAGCTCTGCACCTGCCACTCCTAAGAGCTCAAGAGCCACCAAACCGGAAGTCAAGACATCCAGAAAAGTAGAAAAGAGAATGAAAACAAAAGCCACAAGGTCATACACAAGTCTCAAAGATGATGAAGAAATAGAGTATGATGAAGAAATTAAGAAAATGAAAAAGAAGAAAACATCCAGGGAATTCTCTGCTAGCAAAAACAAAGAAGAAAAAGCAGAAGAATTTGTTGAAAAGCCCACTCTTTCCATTGATGATATCATTAAGGCAGTTACTGTGGATGGGAATTTGCAACTAGTAACAGAATTCTATGATGAATATAGTGATAATAACAAGAGGATCTTGGAAGAAGCTACAGTCATATACTTGAATATTTATAACAAAGCATTCATTGAAATTATTTCATTAATTCCCAAAAGTCTAGAGAAGGTACTTGAACTTAGAAAAGATAATACAAAGGCAAAAGACTTAGAGATTAGGGAGCATATAGCAATTCACCTCCATCCTTCCATCACTCCAAAACAAATGAACATGATTTTCAAAGATTGTAAGGATGAGTTCCGAAGTAAGGCAAGAATGAATAAACTCATGCTTGGAGAAACAGACCAAGTAGCAAGTGAAACAAAAGACATCCTCTCGAATACCTTGAAGAGATTCAATCTGCCCATTGTAGAAGAGACAGATGAAGAACTCTCTACCATGGATGTTGAAGGATTAAAAGCAATCAATGAAGAAACTTCTGACAAGGATGTCGAAGGACTAAAGAAAATAAATGAAGAAATCTCTTAGAACTTAGACTCCTCAGTTCCGGAAGAGGAAGTTCTTGAAGTAGAAAACTCAGGTGTAATCTCTCCTCCGAATCCCACTGCAGGTGTAATAGACATTCCAGACTTAGGAGCTGAAGGAGAAAGAAGCAAAGAGGAGAAAGTGAGTCAAGGAGAGGAGGTCAAGGGAAAAGAAGAAGAACAAGTAGAGAAGACCCATGATGACAGTTCTGAGACCCAAAAGGAAATGAAGTCTCAATCATTGGCAAGAGACACTGCAGAGGCAATGAAGGACTTCTTGAACAAAGAAATGATGGAGATAGATGAACCGGAGCTATTTCAAGGACCTCAAAATTTTGATTCTCTCTCTCTAGTCTAGACAATGAAAATAGCATCTTTTTCTCAAGCCAAAGCAAAAGAAAAACTCCTAAAATCTCACATCAAAGATTGTGAACTGTTGGAGATGGCATCTGGGATACTAGAGAAGATCATGCCATCATTCCAAAAGGATACTTCAGCTTCTCCATCCGGTAACTTAAAATCTTTGGTCAATTTTGTTGGCACTCATTTTGATTCTTTAGAAAAATCGGCAGAAGAAAAGGTCCGGAAGGAGTTTTTGGGAAAAAGATTCACTGACGTATAGGGACTCATTGCTAATGATAGGAGGACCCTAGATATTGGGATAAAGAGCCTTGAAAATGCTCTTAAAGATGGTGGGGACATGTACAAATTTTGTCTATCCTACCCCAAAGTGACAAAGGATATAGAGAAGAAGGTGAAAGAACAAGAAGGTAAACTGTCAAGTTTATCTCAGAATTTTGGTCCCCTCACTACATCCTTACTAAATCAAGAATGCCAGGCTATTGTCATTATAAATGAAATAAAGAGGCTGAACAAAGAAAAGAAAAATATAATAAACAAGATGAGTGAACTCAAAGGGATAATTATCCCTAAGTTAGAGGCAATGCATGAGGCCTTAACAGATGCTCAGATCACAGCCCGGACCAGTGATCTGACAGATTTGAGAAGGGTAGAAGCATATGCATTTTTGTTGAGTGGTCACATCTCCATTTTGGACAGGATGAAGTAGAGTTGGGCCACAGAATTTGTACAGTTAAAGGCCACTTTTGTGGATATACTTAAATATATGTAAGTATAACATGTATATATACTTATGCGGCCATGTATACGTTAATTTTTGCAAAATTTTGGTGTACGAATTCTGCCCTTTGCCATTGATGTCAAAGGGGGAGTGAGGAGTAGTGAAAAATGTGGAATCCAGCTAAGGGGGAGTTCCGGTATAATAGTGCAAAAGACAGAGCATCAGCTAAGGGGGAGTTTACTGGGACACTTAGCCATTTTTCACTAAGTGTTGCCATCAATGCTAAAGGGGGAGATTGTTGGCAAGAGACATTGTGGGGCTTCATGAGTGTTGTCATTGATGGCAATAAAGTCTATCCCACACATTCGTAGCACATAGTATGCCTATACCGGAAGTCAGATTGAAGATTGTTTTGGTCCAGTGAACAAGAACAAAGCATGCAACAAGGTCCAACAATCAGGTCTGGATCTCTCAAATGGTGTAACTCAGCAAGTTGTGGACTTGGACAAGTCAATAGGAGTATCATGACTACTATATTCCATAGATTGAGCTTCTGGTGATAAAACATGGAAAAGGTATGAGCATTTGAGTGTTGGGTTCCAGACAGGCAGAATAGACTGAGAAAGAACTAACCGGAAGAGTATCAGACTTCAATCCGAATGAGTAATTGATGTTGATAAAGCAATTTTAGGGATCATACATTGTTGGCCGACATGATTGATGACTTCAATGCCCATTTTCTTGATATGCATCTCAAATCAAGCATGGATTCAGCCGACATATCAGTAATTTGTAAATATCTTGAGTATTCTGGTTACCAACTAGAAAGTTGTTGAAATCATTGGTGTGGATATATATACCAGATGGATTCTAGTATGAAGGTGTGTGTGTGAATAGATATGAGAAAATAAAGTGCGAAGAAAGGTAGAGATAAGTGTGGAAGCAGCAATACAAGTCTAGTATGTGACAGAGCAGCAACACTAAAATAGAGGAAGAATGAAGTGCATCAGATTAGTGTATTATGCCTAACCGGAACTGAACTCTAGCATTTGTGGATGCCTCTCATCAGTTCAAACAGCTGGTTACCTTCTGTAAGTTCTGTAGACAGTGATTCTCTTATATGCAGTGTGCCTCTTGTGAGCAGTGTGCTCGGGCAGTGAGATTTAATTGAAAAGTGCCATTTTGTACTTCTTATTCTTTTAATAGAGAATACAATCTTGGGTTAGTCACCCCATGGTTTTTTCCCTTAACAGGGTTTTCTACGTAAAAATCCTTGTGTTACGTGTATTGATTTATTTATGTTCTCATGATTATATATGCTTATATGTTTTGATGCTACACAAATTGTAAAAGAAGAGAAGAAAGTTAAGACAATAGAGATAACTGATTCACACCCCCTCTCAGTTATCTACCTTGTTTCCAATAAGAAAATCATCCTTAGGGCAAGCCTTGTTAAGGTCTTTGAAATCTATACAACAACGGATGCCCCTAGTGACTTTGGCTACTGGTACAATATTGGATACCCATTCCGGATAGTCTATAGGGCGAATAAATCCCACATCTAGGAGTTTCTTGAGTTCCACCTTGATGAGGAGTGCCACTTGGGGATTCATTTTTCTTAGATTTTGTTTTACTAGCTTCACGTTAGGATGCACTACAATGTGATGGACAACTAGAGAGAGATCTAATCCTGGCATGTCGGCATATGTCCATGTGAAGTTATGACTCCTTCATTTGAAGAAAGCTAAGAAAGCCTCTTGTTCTCTTGTTGTGAGGGACTCTGCTCAGAATGTGATCTTGGGTGTCTCTTCTATTCCAAGATTCATCTCATGTGATGCTTCAACTAGGATTCGTGATCTATCTTGATATAGCTTTGATACTTCGAGAAGGTCCTTCCTCTCATCCCCTAGTGCCTCGTGGAGGTTTTCACTAGGTGATACATCCTTTATTTTGATTTTTTCTTCATCTGAAAGTGCCACAAAGTGGTTTTCACTAGGGGATGTTATTCTTATATTCATATTTTTGTGACTAAGAGATTGGTTTGTCTCCCCGAAGTATGCAGATGTGTTTAGTTCCATGATGTAGCTAACCCTATGATCTCCAAGGGGAAAGTTATTTCTAACCCCCATCATTTCAGCTATTGCTTCATCATTTTGTGCGACATCAAGGACGGGAGGTCCTTATTGGTCCCAATCTATGAGTTGGGGGTAAACAAGAGGCAGGTCATTGGATGTAGATGGCATGGTGGTTAAGGTGTAGATGGTATATATGGATGATTCAAAGAACTCGGTGAAGTCATTGAAAGAGTCTTGATGGTCCTTTTCGTTGATGCTGTCTACTATAGGGAAGGCCTTAGTGACCTCACTTAAGATACACTCAACATTGGCGGGGGTAGACTCTTGTTTTCCATACCCTAACCCATGGAGATACAGATTTCTTGTTGCTTGGATGGGCTCTACAATTCCTTGTTCATGAAGGCCTATGCCACCTTGTCCTTTATAGCCCATATATTTGACGATTTCAAGACCTTTTCCATAGATCTTGGTTAGAGAGTAGGAGCTTCTTGATTTTCTTCTTTGTATAACCAGGAAGATATATCTTCGAGAACATCTTGTTCAAGGAGGTGCTTCATCTTGAAGGTAGGTGATGGCTTGCATTTGATGATCACCGTAGATACTTCTTCTTCCTTAGGAGCACCAAATGTTTTAGGAGATGGCAATAGTCCCACACAAAATGTGTCGTGTAGGTCATATTCACCACATCCCATGTCACTTATCTTGATCTTGACCTCGGGAGGTGTGGATGTTTGTTATGTGGTTGTGATATTAGAGGGATCAATGTATAAGGTGGATGATGTAGGATTAGCATGTGAGGTGGATGCTTTGGTGGCATTGTTGTAAGGGCAGAAAGTGCATTCATGCCCTTCCAAGAAGATACAATATTGGAAAGGACGAGGGTCGGCATAGATGGTAATTTCCATGTCATTGTGGGGGAATTTTAAGCATTGATCGAAGGTGGATGGAACGACTTGCATGGCATGAATCCATGGTTGACTGAGAAGGATATTATATGGGAGGTCAAGATCAAGTACTTGACATTTGGTTTCCAAGATCTTTTATTCTACTTGAATAGGAAGCTTGATGGTGCCCTCAGACAATCTTTTGGTGTCATCATATCCTTTGATGGTTATACATCCACTAGAATCTACAACCACATCAGAGTATCCAAAATGTTTTAATAATTTTAGAGTGCAAAGATTTAGGCCAGAGCCACCATTTATTAAGACTCGCTTGTGGATTAGGACTTCAATGTGTAAGGCTTTGTTATGAGCGGCATTGGATGTAGGTAGATCTTTTTCCAAAAATGTGAGGTGATGCCGTGAGGTGACGTGGCCTACCATGGATTGGAATTGGTCAACATTCAAATTGGTAGGGACTTAGGTTTCCATTAAGGCTTTGTCAAGGACTTCCTTATGGAGGGGAGATGTGCATATTAATTCGAGTATGGAGATCTGTGTGGGGGTTTTTCTGAGGTGATCCAAGAGGTTGTACTTGTGAGCAGATGGTAGATTGGTAGGTACGGATGTGGAGGGTTGATCATTAGTAGGGGCTCCAGGGATGGAAACACAATCGCGACGAGTAGTAATGGCACAATTTGGTGTCTTGGATCTAATAGTGATGGTGTTGACATGATTGGAAGAATCTTCTATTCGTCCCACAACAGAGTCAAAAGAAGAGGGAGGTGGTACGACATTGTATGTTTGGTTGGAAAAGGATGCTTTTCCTTTGTTATGGCCGAGAAGGGGATCTTTGTATGCTCCTAAGTTGGCATTCGGTGATTGTCTCAGAGGTTTATCGATGGTTATGTCACCCCTATCAATAAGGTCTTGTATATAATGTTTCAACCTAATGCAGTTAGATTTTCACACGATGGTACTGACAATAGGAATTTTCATCAAACCAAGAGGGTTTAAATTGATTTTTGCTGTAAGGTCTAATAGGGGGTAATGTGATTAAGTCTTCCTTCATAAGGTTATTCAAGACATTTTCAATGGGCTCCCCTAAAGGTGTGAATTTTCTCTTAGGGTTGTTGTTTTGTCTTGGTGGTCCCTTAGGAACATTTACATTATTGTTTGTGGATGTACTTGGTGGGATGGGATTTTGTACATTTTGGATGGCCTTCACATTCGTGATGCCGTCATTGAGGGTATTCTTGTTTTTACCCCAAAATGAAGGTTTGTCGTTGGATTGTGAGTTGTTGTTTGTGTGGGAAGTGTTGGTGTTGTTGTTGTTGACTTTGTTGTTGTTGTTGGTCTTCTTATCGTTGTTGTAAAACTTTATAGAGCCTTTAGCAATAAGGGCTCTTTCAATGGTTGTTCCTTTGTCTATAACCTCCTCAAAGTTTGATGCACATTGGATTTGCAAATGGAACCCCATTTCTTGGTTAAGGTTAGTCACAAACATAGTGACTAGTTGTCTTTCGAGGATGGGCCAAGGGATTTTGCTTTCTAAGCCTCTCCATCTTTGCAAAAAGGCGGCGAAGGATTCCCCATTCTTTTGTTTTGTGTTGCAAAGATTGGTCATGGATATTTCATGTTCAAAGTTATAGGATAAATGGTTCACAAACTTTTATGCAAGCTCATGGAATGTCTTGATGCTGGGGGAAGATGAGTAAACCATTTGGTAGCTTGACCACTAAGGCTTCTAGGAAATAGTCTCATCAAATAGGTATCATCATATGAGACTTCTAAGAAAGCTATATAAAACTCCCTAAGGTGTTCCCTAGGGTCTCCCTTTCCTTTGTATTTGTCAAATTTTGGTGTTTCAAATTTTTTAGGAAAGGGGGGCATGTGTAATGTTCTATCAAACGGATATGGGCAAATATCCTCAAAAGAATATTACTTTCTTTTGTTTCCATGTTGTATGCCATCACCTTTTAGGATCAATGTTTGCACAATGCTAGATAAATCTTATGTGGTTGGTGATTGTGCGACATAGGTTTGTTGGTTTTGGATTAATTGTTGGAGGAAAGGTGGAATTTGGTTTTGAGGTGGGTTTTGGTGTTGTGAGATTTGGTTTTGATTTTGATTTTGATTTTAATTTTGATGGGTGAGGTGTTGTTGATAGGCAAGGAGTTATTGTAGAACATGGGGTGGAATTTGTTGGTTTTGATTGGGATTTTGTTGTACGGTTTGGACGGAGGATGTGATAGGTGCTTGGGAGATTGGATTTTGTACATACGTGAAATTGGATGAGGGGTTATTACATGGGTTGTTGTTAGGGATGTTGGATGTGTTGTAGGGTGGTTGTGAGAATAAATGAGTCATGAAAGCTATGGTGTTAGCATCAAGTTATGGGGCACTTGTGGAAGTACTTGTGTGCATGGTGTTGTTGGGGATATTAAGGGTGATTTGCAGTGTAGATGTGGTGATAGTGGATGTCAACATGGTTGAGACATTTGGTGTAGTTGAGGTGATGACATTTGAAGCTTGGGACATGTAGGGATATTATGGGATGTGGACGGTTGTGATGATGTGGTGACATTAGGTATAGTGGCACCATTTTGAAGGAGGAATTCAAGATACCTATTGGGATTTGATTTTAGGACTCTAATGAGTATATCCATGGAATCGGCGTCTTGTGTGAAATATAGGACATCTTGATCCACTTGGTTGGTGTTGGTGGTTTGGGTTGGTGGAAAAGGATTTATCATAGCATTGTCATCAAATGTTGGTAGTTGTTGGACTACGAGGACATTATTTTGGTCAATGTGAGGCATCCCTATGCTCGTGTTGATTCTAAAAGTTTCCATGTCCTTGTTCTTCTTAGCTTCAGACCTTGTCAGGGGCATACAATGGATTTGGGTGTGGATTTGGTTGGATGGATGAAGGTGGAGACCTTAGAGAATAGATTTCAAAGGATTGGACCCAAGGATAGGTGATGATGAAAATTCGGTGATGGGTAATAAAGATTTAGCCTTAAGAGAATAAAATCTCAAAATTCCAAACCTAAGGATAATGATATGGATATGATAAGATATAGGTCTTTATCTTTAGAGATAAAATATCAAAAGTTGCAAACCTAAGGATGATTAATGATAAAGGTATGAGGATGGATGGGAAACCTTAGAGCTTAAAACATCCAAGATAAGTGGATAAATTTATTTTCAAAAAATTTAGACCAAAGAGGATGGATGAAGCAAGATGGTTTTGGGATGTAGGTGAAGAATGATTTTAGGATGATTTTGAAAGAGATGATGATGTGACTAAGGTAATCTTAAGATGGTTGGATTTTAGATGATAATCAACTAAGGAAAACCTTAGGTGATTTGGATGTTTTGGATGATTAAAGATTTTGATGATGTTTGAAAAGGATGTTCAAATCAAAAGTGAGCTTGAATAAATCTAGATCTTTGGATTATCAAAAGGATATCTCTATTTACTTAAGGTAGACTTATGACCTTAGGAAAAAGAGGGATGATTATTTTACTTGGAGGTAGACTAATAACCAACAAGCAAAATGGGATAGGATGGTAAGATCTAGTTTTAATTCTTTGCACAAAATTGATTTGAGGTTGGATTTGGATGATTTTGATTTTTGGATTTTGGACGATTTTGATTTTTAGATAATATGGATAGAATTTGGATAAGGTTGGGTGAATGTTGGATTTGAAATAAACTTTGGAATGTATAAATTGAAGGTCCAAGGGTGAAAATCAAAATGTAGGGTTAGGTTGGATTATGTAGAGATGAAAAAGATGGATTATGGTTAGGCTTAGTGATTGATTAATGATATGGGATGAAGGGTCTAATGGTGAAAATGATTTTTCTCTAAGGTTAAAATGGAAGTATATGGGTGAATTTGGGAAAAATGGTTGTGGATGGAGGTCAAAGGTGAATTTGGATTTTTGACAAATTTTGACAAGGTGACTACAGATTATGACTGGGTAGGATTCAAGGATTTCGAGACAACTTACTAGACATATGTGACATTTAGTTTCTAGATGGCATCAAATTTTGGTGATAAGGTGTCAAAATAGAGTGAAATGGTGTCAGAAATCAGAGAAATGGCATCAAAGCAGTGAATTATGGCACTAGAAAAATTAGCGCCACAGAGAAATTTTTAGGCACCAAACAAAGAAGTTATGGCGCCAAAGTGAGACAGTGTCTAGGATTTTGTCTAGATTTTTGGAAAAATTTTGGCAAATTTTGGATTTTTAGGCTCAACTTTTGGATTTTTAAAGGTCAAATGGTTGATTTGGAAGGCTCAAATGTTTAATGGTTCAATTTTTCAAATGGTTCAAGCGGTTTCAAATAATGTCAATGAGATTTCTTGGCAAGTAAACAAACAATCCAAACAAAAGAACACAATGGCTAAATGTTTGATAAGAAGTATAAGCATTATGTGTATGTTCAATAGCCCCTCAAGGACAAATTTCCACAGGTCTAGACACAATCAAATACACTTGAAAAAAATGCTTAGTCTACCTAAGGTCAATGGTGAATGGCAACTTCTTCAACTCACACATGGAATCTTTGTCGACTTGAATGTCATCACACCTAAAACAGGTGTGTACATTCTTTTGTCTTTGCAAGAGAGGATAGGTAGGGGCCTCCGGGACTAGAAGGATGACCCAATCACCCTCTCCTCGAAAAGCCAACAAGTGACTTATGCTAAGCTGAGGATTTATGTCTCATCTCAGGGGAGCTTTATGGTGAGTAATCTTGGGGGCGTCGTACCCTTGCATTGAACAAGACACCAATAGGTCAATAGGGTAGGCTTCTAGCTTAAGGTGTCTAGTGGAAATTTGGGGACTTGATGCTTATTCATGCGATAGTGACTCACTTAAGAGACTATCCCAGCCACTTACATCAATCCTTTTGCAAGGAGAGAATGGGGTTGATGTATCACATACACAAGTGCATGGATACTAGGGAACTATCAGAATAAGAATACTTCACCAAGAAATCTTCAGCTTTCGTCTAAACCATTTATATAGCGGACTGAATTGAAAGCACCACTTAGAGTCATCCCTTGAGGTGAGTACCTCTTTTCCCACCAAGGCAGGCTCTCCTAAAAAAATAAAAGAAGGTATAAAAATCTCTCTTACACCCAAGATCCTTTGAAAGGCGAGGGGAGAGGATACTTTTGTTCTATCTTGGGATCTACTTGACAAAGAAGTGCAAATGCACCAAGCACACCAAACGAAATGTTCCTAGGTTTAGCACACAAGTTCATTTTAGGTGCACCAAACCAAATGTTCCTATGCTTATCAATGCAAACACATATAAAAAGAGAAGTCCTGCAAGGAAACACGTTAGTAGTTTAAGTTTATGACTTTGACAAGCATTATTTTCCATGTAAAGTGTGTTAACAACCTGCACAAATCCTAAGAAACTCTTATAGAAATGGTGCCAAAACAGAGATAAATGGCATTACAAATTAGTCAAATCGTGCTAAAATCAAGAGAAATGGCACTACAAATAAACCCAATGGCGTCAAAATAGAGACAGTGCTAAACTCATACAGCAAGCAGAACATAAATAAAATGGTGCTCGAAATTAGAAAGATGGTGCTAAATCTCAAGATGGCATTGGAATTTCATAAAATGGTGCAAAACTACTTTTTTACCTATCTTACCTTGCTGCTTGACTAGATGGCATCATTCTGTGTATGTATGGCAGAAAAATGACACAGTCTCTCTAAAACCTGCTTAAAAATGCATTAGTCTTAAAAGTATCAACTCAAACAAGGTTAGAAACTCTTTTCCTTGCCAAGAAACACTCAAAAGACCAAATTAGAGGTGAAAAACAAGTTAATACAAAGAAAAATATGCTAGGGTTAGATAAAAATCCATTATAAACCCTTGTTTCTGTGTATTTCTATCAAAAACAGAGAGCAAGATGTCCTAGATTCTCTTTAAAACCTTAAATATGCATTAAAAAAACTTTCTAAGCCTAACAAAGTCTCAAAATGCCATGAGATATGACACCATAACAAATGAAAACGGCACCAGAAATCAGGGAAATGGTGCTACTGCACGACTGGATGGCGCCAAACCGAGAGCTTTTAGCGCCAAAACCCTACAAACATGTCTCTTTTCACAACTCAAGAAACAATTTAGTAGCTTGAGACCATAGGGGTCCCACCGGGCATGCCAAATGAAGACAAGATAAATTTCAAGGGTTTAAAACACAAATGAAATGCATAAAACACACACATTATACCTTGAAATCTTCCTTCTCCTAGATAAGGTCGAGATCTTAGCACCCACAAGCTCTAGCTTCACCCATGGCCATATCTTCAATGTGAAATGCTCTCTAAACTCAATTGGAAGTCATTATAGCCTAGCTCAAGATGAGGAGATGAGAGAAATTTTAGCATAATAACACTACTCAAAAATTGGATGATGAAATGGCTTGTGAGAGCTTGTATTTATAGGCAAATTGGAGGGAGTTTTGATCCAACGGTGGAGATAATTTGTTGAGATCAAGGGATGAGATTGATTGTGAGATGGAGGGCTAAGATTTGATCAACAAGATTGGAGGGTGGAGAATAAACATGAATATTGTATTCACTTTAGGAAGGACTTAGCATTAAATGAGATTAGTTGGATGAGATAATTTAAAACTGATTTCCTTGGAGGAGGTGGAATTAAAAATTTCATTTTATGTGTAGATGTACAAATCCAAGGACACGTGTGTAATTATGGGTTCTTACACATGTAAGTTAAAAAAGAGGAGGATGTTTTTCTCATAAATGCGGTAATAAAGAGGTGGAGTGTTGTGAATATTTTGTAATTTTTAATTTGTGGAGTGTGGGAGAAGGTGTTAATCAGGCTTTGACCAAGTTAATCAAGGTGATTAACTTAGCTAATGTGGCTGGAAAAAATTAGTGAGTGGGGTAATTATGGTTTAGGTAAATAATGATTTATTTAATTAATCCAGGTCTAGGGATCATGTAGGCTAGGGTAGCTAATTAAATAATAGGTATTTAATCAACTAGGTTAGGGGTAGGCTAATTAGTAGGCTTGATTAATCAGATAAACATAATCTATCTAATTAATTAGGTTTAGGGAAGTGAAGAATTTAATCAAATAAATATTTGTCAGATTTAATTAATTGGAAAATTGTTAGAAGGTGTGACTATTGAATTAATTAAATAATTCAATTTTAGGGATTAGATGATGGAGAAAAAGTGAATAATTCAGGTGTTGGATGAGGTAATTAATTAAATAAAAATTTAATTAATTAATTAGATGAGAAATTAGTGATATGGGTGATGTCGGAGGATAGTTAGACGATTAAGACATTTTTAGGTGTCTACAACTATAAGGTAAAAAATAGCCTACTTTGCAATCTTCACCTTATGTTTCTACACTCATTTTAGTGATTACTCCCATAATGGTATTATAGGGCCATTCACCATGATTTATATGCTTTTGTCCAATTTTGGATTGATTTGTAAAGACACCAAGCCTATTTTCACTTCTACTTGAGTATTATATGAAAGTTTAGGACATAAATTTGAAAGTGCACAAAAATGCATCAAAATGCTAGGATCCTAGGACAAAATTCATCCACACGCTAGTGTCATAATTTAGTCTAATACATTCCAACTTTCAAGTACCAAATTCCTAATCCTCATTTACCCTAATCTTGACAAGAACTAGTACTAGATAAGTGAAAGCACTAACAATAGGTGCAATTGTTAATTTATCTTTCTTATTTGGAGATAGCTCCACATATGTTCTTCGTTCTTACCTAACATTTGATTCTTTCTTTGGGAACCATAGATGGGAAGTTTCCTTGGAAGATAAAACAATTTAGGTGCATTAGGTCTTGGTTCTTTATTTTTTGTATGTAGAAAAGTAGGCAAAGTGGAATACTTAGTATGATAATGTGTAATAGTAGTATGCCTCAAAGTTCTATCATTTTCTTTTCTTTATGCATATAAATGCCTTTAATACACATCATGAAGAGAATCTTCATTTGCTTATGGTGGTTCCGTGGGGTATGTATGTAAGTATCTAAAGTAAAATGACTCATCTCTAAAATAGGGTCATATGGATCTCTTCATCGTGTAACCTCTACAACTCTTTGGGACTCCTGAACACACTTAATACAATAGCATGCACAATAGAAGGAACTACCCTAAACTGGTCAAGCCATGGCCTACCACATGAAACAGAATCTCTCAAAACATGGCAAATGATGAAACCATAAAGTGTCTCATCTTTAGTCAAATAAAAGCATATATTTTCTCTTCATTAAATCAGTGTTTGAAGTGGACTTGGGTATGGGTTTGAAGATTTTTAGCTAAATATCAAATAAACTTGTCTAAATGCAACAATCAATGCCATGCATGAGTTTATCTTGATATTACATGTTCACCTCGAGATCAGCAATTATTTTATCAATAAAGTAAAGAGAAAGTCTATTTTATGTTAAGTTGTAGAGCGCCAAAGATGGACAGAGCTCTAGAGATGGACAGAGCTCTAAAGATGCACAGAGCTCCAGAGATGCACAGAGCACTAGAGATGGATAGAGATCTAGAGATGCACAGAGCTCCAGAGATGCACAGAGCGCTGGAGATGGATAGAGCTCAGGAGATGCATAAAGCTCCGGAGATGCATAGAGCTCCAGAGATGCACAGAGCTCCAAAGATGCACAGAGGGCTGGAGATGGATAGAGCTCTGGAGATGCACAGAGCGTCAAAGATGAACAGAGCTCTGGAGATGCACAGAGTGTTGAAGATGGACAGAGCTTTGGAGATGCATAGAGTGCCAAAGATGCAAGAGCTCCAGAGATGCACAGAGCTCTGAAGATGCACAGAGCGTCGAAGATGCAAAAGTCAAAAAGGCATTTTTAGTAAAACTACAGTATCTCTCTCATTTCTTAATGAAATTTAGAAATTTAAAATGATCTGGAAATCTAGAAGTTAGAGGAACAAAACCTAGAAATCATTTGAGGAGATTTGGTAAAACAAATAAGCAGTTTATGACAGAAGTTGACTGTTCTGCAAGCTCTTGAGATGTTCCAGAAATAATTTATGAAGTCATTGCGGATTCTTCCAATCTACCAACACACTTTGAGATTTTTTGAAGGATAGATTAACTATAATTACTCCTAAATTAATGGATCTAATTATGAGTAATTATTCCATGCAAAGAATACACACTTAGTGTCATTGCATGTCTTTCTAAAAGACTGCATGTTTTACCTTGTAATCAGCAACTGTATAATCAGTTAACTAAATAAATAAGTTTAGTTAACTAGATAAATAAGTTTAGTTAGCTACATGAATAAGTTCTCTACTCTAGAGAGACTCTCAATTAGAATTTAATAACCATAGTTATATACAGAGAACTATGTCGTAGAATAGAGAAGGGAAGTTGTAAAAGAATAGAATTGAAAAAGAACTCTACTTTTTTTACAGCAGCATGTATTTTGGATCTTGAAGGTTATTGAATAAAGAAAGTTGTTCTACCTATTTGTTGATTGCTGGAATTGATTAGTCTCTCCGGAGGAAGGAGCAAGTGCCCACTCCAACCAAAGGGAAGAGACTATATTTCTTAGTTTCATTAGTTGCTTTGTTGTTATGCATAATTCCTTTAGTTGTTCCAGTTTTGCCTTCCATAGAATAATTTGTTTTTCTGCTGTGCAATTCCTTTATTCCAGAATTAGATCAACTGCTCAAGTTATTACTTTCCTTAGATTAAATTGTCTTTTTCAACAGAGTTAAACCCTAGTCTGTTCCATTGCAATTTATTCCTTCTCCCTTTTGTATACATTCATGGACACTGCCTTGGATTGATATTTATTAAAATTAAATGATGAGGACTGCAATGACCCTCATCATTTTTGGCACTGTTGCCGGGGATAGGTGACATTAGGAGTTGTTGATCTGGTGACAGCAGGTCAAAAAGAGTGGAAAATTGGTTTGATAGTCTTTTTAGGTTTATTATTTTAAAGTCTAGGTAGATAAAAGAAGTTCCTCAAGAGAGATCTGTATGCCAAAAACCCCCCAAATAGCAGATCCAAATAGTAAGGTTCTTGCATGCAAAGAAGGTGAAAAATCTTGTTGTTTTGTAATTTCAGCTCTTGTGCAGCCTCTTCAACTGGATGACCATGACTCCAATGTCCAGGAAGAAAAAATGCATTTAGAAGGAGACATTGATGTCCTATTGCATGTAATAGGTAACGAGTATAATGAAGAAATCTTGTCTCCACTAGAGGAGCTTGTATGGCAGAGTATTATTTGGATGCCTTCAATGTCCAAGGAGGGTTGCCCGATCAGATATTTGAAGAATAGCAAGGAGTTACCTCTAATCATGCATGTTGTAGAATATGAGGAAGGGTTTCAAGATCTCTCCAATCAACCCATGAATAGCAAGGAGCTACCTCTAATCATGCATGCACCAGAATGTAAGGAAGGGTTGCAAGATCTCTCCAATCAGCCCATGCATGTGTTAGAGTCAGAAATTATGGAGGAGGTTGTTATTTCAAAGGAAGGTGAAGCATCAAAGTTCAAATTTTCAGTCATCTTCTTCTCATGGTTTTCCTTTTCTTTTAGAAAGTTAAATGCATGGATCCATATTTTGAGAAAAGGAAGTTATTTTCCCCAACCAGTCAATGGTTTTGTGTAACCTATCTCGACATCACTAAGTAGAGTAGGTTAGGGTAGGTTTATTTTCTACAAATAAGTGCTTTGCACATGTTTTTTCTATACAATTTGCTACTTCCAAGAACTCTTGCAGATATTTTGGCTTTTAGAAGTTGAAGACCTCTTTGCATGCATCATGCAAAACATGGGCTAAAAAGGATGGAGAACAAACTGGTGCATGATGGTCACATGCAAGACTAAGATGGACTCAGCTAAAAACAACTCTAGAAATCCAAACAGCAACTCTGGAGCTATCAGAACAGTAACTTTGGAGCTCTCAAAACAGCATCTCTAGATCACTCAGAACAGCAGCTCTGAAGTTCAACAGACCATCAGCTCCAGAGATGGACAACAAGGTATCAACTTTGGAGATCAGCAAAACAATAGCTCTGAAGTTCAGCAGAGCACTAGCTCTGGAGATCACCAGAGCTTTTAGAACAACAACTCTGGAGATCATCATAACAACTCTGGAGCATCTTCATCGCTCTTCTTAGAACAACATCTCTGGAGCTCTTAGAACTACAGCTCCAGAGATCAACAGAACAGTAGCTTCTGGAGATGGACAACAGGGTATCAGCTCCAAAGATCATTAGAATGGAAACTCCAAAGATCATTAGAACAAATGCTCTAAAGAACACCAGATCAACAACTATAAAGCATCTCTAGAGCAACTGCAATAAAAGCAAAGAGGTTAGCTCAAAAAGATGATTATGAAGTGCAGGAGGACCTGCAACCTCTTAAGTGTGGGGGAGATGATGAGACCATAATGTGTCTCATCTAGTCAAATAAAAGCATATATTTTCTCTTCATTAAATTAGTGTTTGAAGTGGACTTGAGTATGGGTTTGAAGATTTTTAGCTAAATATCAAATAAACTTGTCTAAATGCAATAATCAATGCCATGCATGAGTTTATCTTGATATTACATGTTCACCTCAAGATCAGCAATTATTTTATCAATAAAGTGAAGAGAAAGTCTATTTTATGTTAAGTTGTAGAGTGCTGGAGATGGACAGAGCTTCGAAGATGCATAGAGCTCCAGAGATGCATAGAGCTCCAGAGATGCACAGAGCTCTGGAGATGGACAGAGCTCCGGAGATGCACAGAGCTCTGGAGATGCACAGAGCGCCAGAGATGGACAAAGCTCTGAAGATGCACAGATTACCAGAGATGGATAGAGCTCTGGAGATGCACAGAGTGCCAGAGATGCACAGAGCTCCGAAGATGCACAGAACTTCGAAGATGCACAGAGCACTGGAGATGCACAAAGCACCGAAGATGTAGAAGTCAAAAAGGTAGTTTCAGTAAAACTATGATATCTCTCTCATTTCTTAATGAAATTTAGAAATTCAAAATGATATGGAAAGATAGAAGTTAGAGGAACAAAACCCAGAAATAATTTGAGGAGATCTAGTAAAAAATGAGTAGTTTATGACAAAATTTGACTGTTACAGAGCGTCGGAGATGTAGAAGTCAAAAAGGCAGTTTTAGTAAAACTGTGATATCTCTCTCATTTCTTAAATAAATTTATAAATTCAAAATGATCTAGAAATCTTAAAGAGAGAGGAACAAATCTATAAGGTGTTTTGAAGAGATTCATTAAAATAAATAAACGGTTAATGATATAAGTTGACTATTACAGAGCACGAAGATGTAGAACAGAAAAGTCAAGAAAACTAGTTTCAGTAAAACTATGATATCTCTCTCATTTCTTAATTAAATTTAGAAATTTAAAATGATCTAGAAAGATGGAAGTTAGAGGAACAAAACCCAGAAATCATTTGAGGAGATCAGGTAAACAAATGAGCAGTTTATGACAGAAGTTGACTATTCTGCAAGCTCTTAAGATGTTCCAAAAATAATTTATGAAGTTGTTGTGGATTCTTCCAATCTACCAACACACACTCTGAGATTTTCTGAAGGATAGATTGACTATAATTACTTCTAAATTAATGGATCTAATTATGAGTAATTATTCCATGCAAAGAATACACACTTAGTGTCATTGCATGTCTTTCTAAAAGACTGCATGTTTTGCCTTGTAATCAGCAATTGTATAATTAGTTAACTAAATGAATAAGTTTAGTTAACTAGATAAATAAGTTTAGTTAGCTACATGAATAAGTTCTATACTCTAGAGAGACTCTCAATTAGAATTTAATAACTATAGTTATATATAGAGAACTATGGCATAGAATAGAGAAGGGAAGTTGTAAAAGAATAGAATTGAAAAAGAAGAACTCTATTTTTTTTTACAGCAGCATGTATTTTGGATCTTGAAGGTTATTGAATAAAGAAAGTTGTTCTACCTATTTGTTGATTGCTGGAATTGATTAGTCTCTCCAGAGGAAGGAGCAAGGGCCCACTCCAACCAAAGGGTAGAGACTATATTTCTTAGTTTCATTAGTTGCTTTGTTGTTATGCATAATTCCTTTAGCTGTTCCAGTTTTGCCTTCCATAGAATAATTTGTTTTCTGCTGTGCAATTCCTTTATTCTAGAATTAGATCAACTGCTCAAGTTATTGCTTTCCTTAGATTAAATTGTCTTTTTCAGCAGAGTTAAACCCTAGTCTGGTCCATGCAATTGTTGTCAATTCCCTTTTGTAGAAAAGACTGCCATGCAAGTTATTCCTTCTCCCTTTTGCATACAGCCATGAACACCACCTTGGATTGATATTTATTAAAATTAAATGATGAGGATTGCAACGACCCTTGTCAACAAAGTACATGTACCTCTTTAAGATCCACTCTAATAGGTAAAATGATGCATCCCAAAGTGTTAATAATTATATTGTCATTTTCAAAGACAACCCCAAATCTGCATAAGCATCCCATTGAAGATGACTGGTGTTATGTCCCCAAAATCTTGACTATGTTTTACTTTTACTATCATGTGATTAAGTGGATAACTAATCATAGATTAATGATTTGATGTTAGGAAAATGTCAAGATAAATCATTGATTTTATGAATTATGATTAATGCTTAGAATTAGAAATGAGATTATATGTTATCGAGATTATTTCAGCATGATGTATAATGATTTATTGATGATACATTGATCATGGTTTTTATGACTGTGAGTGTAACTAGGAAAATATTTCCACCTCCAAGAATGGAAGGAGAGTATTACCAAAGAGAAGGGGATAGATATTCTGGAAAAGTCAGGTATGCTATTTGAGTTCCAAGATATACATTATGTGAACCTTCATGAGACAGGATATGTTCTAGTTGACTTCCCTTGTTTAGTCGATCTTCATTCGACTGATGTCAATTTGTCATTAAGGGTTTTTTGACATTATCTACATCGATTTGGTTGAAGGATGTTCAGGGAACATTATTACTGATTAGAATTTAATCATTGTCTTTTATCAGAAATTCCCAATATTTGTTTATAATTATTTGTAAGCATCAACTTAATTTCCTTTTAACGTCAACTTTAGATTGCAAAAGGGGGAGGAAGAAAGCCTCAACCCCATATTCATATTCCATCACATGATTAAGGCTAGTGCCACACTTGTGGTAATACTTTCATGGTGTTAAACTAGCTTGATTTACCATTTGCATATTATTGAGTATGTGGTGTATTCATGCTAATTGTATGATATTGTTAAGCCTTATCATCATGCTGAGATAAGCATCGGTGGTCGAATGCTTTTCCTTAATTAGGATTGGGCATGACTTCACTCTCCATGAATCATGGAGAGAGTGGAGAAGTGTAGTGATGTTGGTAGTGGGCCTGCTAACTATACACCTATGACCGAGCATGCATCCTAGTCTGTTAAGAGTTTCAAGGTTAGAAGAAAAAAAAGGAGCGTATGTTTTGCATGGCAGAAAGCAGGAGATGGCAGAAACACTCAGGAGAGGTCAAGAACAAGAAAAGCTGGTAGACCAAAATGAATGAAATAGAATTCAAATTTGAATCAAAATCTATAGGAAAGAAAGAGAACTCACACAGTATTTTATTGTTGGAGTCAGTTACTCTACGAAATCAGGTATGATTGATTTGTTGTGAAGCAATCATCTATTTTTACTTTAGATGGCATCAACATATTTGAGATATTTTGGCTTGTGCATGTATACAGATGACATCCACAACAAATTATAAAACATTGCCATAGTTTTCATAGCCTATAATATTTATTTTGAGAATGTTTCTTTGAGCTATTATTCTAGGCATGTGCATCGAGGCCGATACCTTAACAATGTTTTAATATTTATTTGTTATCTAGTATAACTCTAAGACATGAGCCGGCGGCTCTATTGTTACTCATGTGCCCCAAAAGGCATCTATTCATGTATTGGGACCATGGGAGATTATCGTATATACTTCTAAAGTTTGATACTGGTAGGGAGCCAAGATATCTTGAGAACTAAACTTCTATAAACTAATACTATCTTGTATAGAATCACTATATTGTTATTAATGATTATCATAGAAATGTATATCATTGGGTTAATAGCCACTAACTTCTATGTAATCATAATGTTTTGAACCATTCTTTTCAATGGTGGTCGACTGTGACAGCAAGTCAGTTGACAAAGAGAAGTGGAATATGTTGGATTGTAATTGAAATTGTTTCCTTGTATGTCATTTGGCTACATAATAATTCATTAGAGCTGTAATCTTCTTTTCTCTACATGAGAAAAACTGAAAAGATAGTAATTTCTTTACTACACTATGAGTGCATGTGGTGCCTCGAGCACAAGAGAAGTGAAAACTTGTATAACTTAAAGTTATTCTTGAACCACAAAGGTGTGAGCTCGATAGCTCATTATATCCTTTATGATTAACTTCTTTTCAATGATGTTATTAATTTATTTTATTGATGAATAGAAAAGGGTTAGAAATCTTTAAGTTTCGAGTAGACTAAGAGTCTTATTATAATGGAAGATGGAATTCTTCCTATCTTGAGATAAATAAATAGGGATATGTTATTATTTATATCACAAGATTAGAGAAGATAAGTCTCTAAGTGTATCCCAATCATGTTGAGTAACTGTAAAACTCTTTTAGGTTATATTATCGACTTAAATAGGATATGTTTATAGTCAATAAGGATTAGATGATAATCCTTGAATCAAGTCAAACATCTTAACTATTCTCATGAAATTATAGACCAAAATTGGTCTTGATATTGAAAACCAATAACATGCAAACTTTGAAATGAGGAATAGAGTGATGGGGAGTCACAGATTCCATGTTGTAGGTGCAACAAGAACTTTTGAAATGTACTACAGAAATTAGAGTTAGAAATCTAGGTCTGATAGACTAAATGGGAAGTTTAATTAAGTTATCCCATGATCGGAATAGGTCAAACTATAATCAATGTAGGATGACATAGCTTCTAAATCAAGTTAGAAGTGTGTGAACAATCAACTACATTCATTGTAAAACATCTATTTATATTAAAACTTTGGCTAAAGTAATGCATTCATCTCTACATGCATTAGTCGGTTCATTGTGTTCTAGATGGCATAACCATCCAGTAGTGTCATACATAGTTAGAGGGGGTCTATAGTTGTATTACCATGATGAGTTATTTAGGACACAACACTAGAGACTCATATGGCAAACCTATTGGTTATTTATATCTATTCCCTTCATGAAGGGTAGGGCCACTTCCAGGAAGGAAGGTGTGCGGGGGACCACCAATCTGTGGTTGGAGGAAAAGCACTCAGATGATGATCTCCATCCCAAGCAGATGACAAGCCAAGACTTATGAAGATAGATATCAAAACTCTAGAAGTAGTATATTCAATTTATATGACTTGATAGTCAAATTTTATGTAAATTTTATCTTTATTGCCATAAGTAAAACACTGTGATTCTAAAGTGAAGGGTTTCACTAAAATGCTATCTTTGAATATGTTATAAATTTTTAGTTTGAAAATAGTGAGAAAAGATATGCTTTTTATGTAATGATTATGCAAATGATTATTGTGTATTAAAACACATGATTATGATGATCATGAATATTTACTTGATAGTAAATTGGGAATGTTAATTCAGGTAATATGAGATGACATGTTACAACTGGTAACTGTAAGGTTGTAAATAACCTACTTTGTGATCTCCACCTTATGTTTCTACTCTCATTTTAGCGATTTCTCTTGTAGTGGTATTGTAGGGCTGTTTTCCATGATTTCTATATACTTCTATCCAATTTTGGACTAATTTGTAAAGATCCCTAAGCCTATTTTCACTTCTACTAGTCCTATCTAAAAGTTTAGGACATAAATTCAAAAGTAGACAATAATGCATCAAAACACTAGGATCTTTAGATAAAAGTCATATGAATGTTACTATCCAAATTTAATCTAATTTATTTCACTTTCAAGCATCAAAAACCCTTATCCTCATTTGCTCTAATCTTACCTCAAATGGTTAAATTCTAAATCCATTGACATAAAAGGCCAAAAATTCCTCATTTGAAGACAATGATACATCTTACAAACAACTCTCCTACTAAATTTTCTTTTGCAATTCCCTCTATTGTCTGCATACTCTCCATATCCGCTAATTACATATTTATCTCTACATCCTCTATCAAATCAGTCCAAGAACTCTAGTTTACCTCCTTCTTGTCCCCCATACATAAACACACTCCATGTTTCCTAAGTAGTTCAAACCCTAAGGGTTTTATTTTCTACAACATATCTTGCAAAAATCACTTCACTTTGTGCACATAGGGTTGCACACTCCCCAAATTTCTATATTGGTTAAGTGGAGGTTGGAACATACCATCTAGAGGAGTGATTGAAATAGTTTCTCATAGAACCCTACCCATTTTTCCTATCCCTAGCTCAAATGGTGGATTTATGAATATTTGGAATAGTAACAAACATTATATAGTTGGATTTGGAGCCTACATAGGTAGAGGAAGGTCTCCTAGAAGTTTCAAATCCATAACTGACAAAAGGATCTAACATCCTATTGTATTTTATCCTAGAACAAAAGTGCAAATTACAAAAGTGTGTACAATAGTTCCCAACCCAATGTATTTTTTCCCATGCGCTACACAAAGATATACAAATTCACAAGGTGACTTCTCCAACTATCCTCTACAAATTTCCTTTAATCACTTTTAGTGCATTCTATATCCAGGAGATTTTGACAGGTATAGAACACTTTTGGAGGTCTTTAGTGCCCCTAGAGGTAAAATCTAACACTATAAATATCACCAAAAGGTCTCTAGCACCCATGATTGGACCAATTGTTTCCATGAGCACCCAAGATTGGACAAGGTGTCTACACTAGTCCCCAATTTTTTGTAATTTGTCCAAACATATCACAAAGACTCCAAATTTTATATATGCCTCAATTATTCTTTGCAACCTTCCTTCACACAAGTCATTATAAAATTGTACACCTAGGAATGCATTCTCTCCCTTTCTCCTCTTCACTTACTATTTTAACATGTATAGATAAAATACCTTTAACAAAATGTGGGAGAGATATATCCAATACCAACTTTATGGAAATATTTTTAAATTTGAATAGGTTGGTAGATACCGTCCTCATGGGGTTGAGGGCTTTTCCTTTGTATCCACATTTTTGTAAACTAGAAAATACAGGGCCATAACATTTTTGGAGGGAGGAGAGAGAATAAGAAAGTCATCAACAGTTGTTGTCTCAAAGTAATTATTGCATGCATAAGTTGGGAGAGGGTCGGTAATGGGTGGAGTAGGTTGGGGTTGGGGTTGTTGGCCATAGGTGTAAGGATGTTAAATCTATGACATTAATTGCATACTCTCCTATATATTATGAAGTGAAATCAATAGTACCCCAATCATCTTCACTATGGTTAGATAGAGTAGGTTGATCCTCAATGGTGTGGTTTGTTTAGTTATCAATTGAGTTTGGAGAATGATAATGCTATTAGGTTCAATTAACTAAACATACTTGGAAGGATATTCATGGTTTGAATGATATAAATAGTATCCTTATGGACAAGTTTTAAAGATTGATGAAGCGTAGAAGGGACCACTCTTATAGCATGGATCCATGGATGCCCTAAAAGGATGTCATTTTTTATAGTCATTCAGGCATCACATGGAAGGAAGTAGTTAATGTGATATGTCCTAAGGATATGGTTAAAGTAAGGATGAAGGTTTTACTTATGTTAAAATGTTGGGTTCACCAAAATGTAGATAAAAAATAGAATTTTCAATAATTAGTGTTATATCCATTTCTGATCACATTGTAATTTTCCATATTACCTAAAATCTAAACAATGACACTAATAAATCTTTTAATAATTTCATTTTAGATTTTAAATTTAAAACAAAGTAAACTATGTCTTATTATAATGATGAAATTTGCATATCCATGCAAATTCCCATTTAGTTTTGGGCCCATTTCGATTGAATGACTAAATGAATTATGTATCAACAAGTCACACTCTTGTGATATGTTTTTCACATTCATTGATTTGTATTCATCCACATTTACACACATTTTGATACTTTCAACCTTATCCCATCCCTATTTGCACCTATTTCCACATATTTGTCTTATTATCAACCCATATTTCCATACAATTATTCTTGTTCCTAAGATTTGCATATCCCTATCCTAGGTCAATCCCATAGTGCTCAAGTTTAATCTTGAGCCACTCTAGATTGAACACCAAAATTTAGGTTTTTAAATTTAAAATTGTCAACTCTTGCCCTTTCCTAATAGCCATTAGAAGCCAACTTGGTACATGTTTGTGTGACTTATTCCTATGTCTTCATATTTAAAGATATTCATTTATACAATTAAATAGACCTGGAGAATAACAAGGAATATTCAATTATCAAAGAGTAATCATTCTAGGAATATTGGATTTTGGAGCTTGAAAGGAATCCATTGCATTAGAATACGGTATATAAGTCATAAACACACTTGTGTATATTGTCTTCCAATATTTTCCCAATGTTATAAAACAACTTCAACAAGGGGGTTGACCTATGAGAACTTGCCTATAGTGATCTGGTAGCTTCTCTAAAGGTAAATTTATAAACACCATTTTCCTTATGTATATTTAGATAATAAAGATTATAATTAACTAGTTTGTAGAAGCCTTTTATTTGTTGGCTTGAATTTTTTGATAAAAGGATGAATTTTCTCTGCTCAGGAATGACCTTGAGCCACTTGGGATTGACCCATAGGAAATTTTCAGTCAGTTCTAATTATGAGACAATGAGCATATCAAGGACATCACTTTTTGGACATCAATGAATCAATTATATACATCTTCAATTACTACATTCTGACATCAAATTGAGAGTTAAATACACCTATTCATTTATATTTAATTTCAAAAAATAGTGTTTTAATTCATCATTTCCCAACTCCTTAATTAAATTTAGGTTAATTATGCTTTGATTGTATACATTTATTTAATTCGCCTAGATTTATGTAAAAGGATTTTATTCCCTTACATTTTGGTGAACCCACCTTCTCTTACATCCCCTAGGGTTTTGCTCTAGGGCTTATCTTTCTTTGCCTTTAGGGTTTTTAGATCTATAATTTTTATTACTTTATCATTTTTAAGATCTTATTAAGGTGAAAGTTCAAAGTCGTGTCTCACTTTTATAAAGGAAATGGCCAACGCTAATCTAACTTTTTAACTCGAATCACTAGAAAATGACATATGTTTTGAATTTTAAAATGACATAAACTAATGAAATGCAAAAATTTTAGTGTATTTTATGTTTGTATTTTTTTAAATAACAAAATTATTAGAATGTAGTTTTTTGTAAAATTGACACTATAATTTAGTTGTTGATAAAATGTTTAAAAATGAGGTTAAGTGGGATGTCACATTTTATATAGTAAACTTATTTTTTTTTCCTTCACTATTTTTTTATAACTTGAAACTTTAGTGCATGGATTAAATTTTTTTCTATTTCAATAAATATATTTTTTAAATAAACCTTGAAAGTTGCGTGTACTAAAAACATAGTTGTTTCAATGGAACATAACTTTTTGTCTTAACTATATATCTAAAGTAGAAAACAATTATAATATCCTGACATAGAATCTCTCTTCTAGTGCATCATACTTTTTTTCTTAAATTAATAAACTTTAGATATTTGTCTTGAGAAGACAATCAACCTTATATTTTTGTGTCAATAACCTACCTTTAGTAAAAATAAAAAAGAAAATATAAATACTAATTAAAATATTAAAAATATATATTTTTAAAAAACTACACTTATAGATCTATAAAAGATTATTTTAGATTCTTTTGAAAATGTTATTTATGTGAGTACTTGTGAGAACATTAAGCTTTTCGTAATTTTTTTGGTAAATTTGCCCTAAAGTGATGCTACATATGTATCTAGTGGAAACTCCCAACTAGGAAAGTTGTGGCCCATATCTGATTTAGCTAGAATGAATCCAACTAGAGCATATGTTCGACTGAAATTGACTATTAGTTGGAAATGCTTAAATTTATTTGTGTTGATAAGTGGTTTGAAGTGGGACACAACTTTGAACTCACCTATTAGGGCCATGTTCCTATTTATTGGTACTTCATTGCTACATCTTTCCTTTTAGGGTTTCTATTTCATTGCTTGGCCTTGCTTTTGCCTACCCTACTCTCCCTTGGATTATTCTTTAGGGTTTATTTTTTTAGATATGATATATCATTAAATTTTTTATTTTATATTTGGGATTGATTTATATTGCCTAATCTTTCCATATCTCATAGCATATTGATTTGTTTATGCCACGAGCTACGCGAGGTCCTAGTCTTCCTTTGAAGAGTGTGTATCTTAATCCTACTATGGCTACTCATTTCATTAATAATGAAAGTTATTCTAATGCTCATGTTGAGAACCATTTAGATTAACAACAAGATTATGATCATGATACACATGTGGATAAGAAAGATTTTTTACTTTTCAGAAAGCACTTATTGATGCATTCACTCAAGTTGAATCTTCTCATCAATTGGCTACTCTTTTCTATTAGGAATTAGAAGGTTATCCATATAGCACAAATATCCTTTCTAACATTGGTTCTTTATTGGCCTCTTCTATTGGTGTATCCTCTCATCCCTCCTCTTCTTCTAATCCTAACACTTCCACTACAATTTACATGAATGCTACCACCCATGTTATTACGTTAAGTGTGGCTCTTACCTCTACCATTCCCAATTTCACCACCCTTGTTCCCTATATGGCTATCCCATCTTACACATTCCCCACTAGCTTTTTCCCTCACTATGTCCTAGTTCTTGGTATACTTTGTCCACCATAGTTGCCTCTAGTGCTTCCATCCCCTCTAATTCTCCATTCATGTCCCATCCTTCCACTTATTTTACACCTTCCACCCATGTGTCCTATAACGTACATCCTTCACAATCTATGGCTCATACTATTCCTCCATCTTTCCACATGAAAAACCCATCTCATACTGACGCAGGAGAACTCCCTGTACTCCTCAACACAACTCACAAATTCACAACAAAGTTCAACATAATTCAAATTGCAACAAATGCTTCAATGATTTTATTTATTTTCAAATTCAATAAACAACTTCATACATTTGTAAAAAAACAATTACAACTTAGCCTTCAATGTCTCTGCAAATCTACAATAAAACTATCCTCTTTTCCTCACAATCACATAGATCTGCTTATGCCCACACATAGGCTGAGATTTCCCTCTCCGAAAAATCTACCTTTAATCTGTGGAAATATGGCTTTAAATAATGTTTGTCTTTTCATTTCTCAAGCGGTTCATTTTACTTCCAATTTCTATTTTGTCTCTTTAGAAATTACAACTTCAAAATGATGTATTCTTCCTTCCTTTGGCATTTCCTTTTTGTTGTTCAGAACCTGCCAAAAAAAATAATTAAATGCCTCTTATGAGACATCCTTCCTTTGCCAATTTTGGCGCTTCAATTCTTTTTACATAATCTGCCAACTAAATAATATATGATGTTGTATTTTATTCCAGATTTGTCCTTTTGGTGAGCCTCAAAAGAGGCGTTTAAGCTTGCAGAATATTCTTTCAGATATGAGGCATTAAGCTCTTCTATATTGGCAAGTGTTTGCCTCCAAAAATGTTTCTTCTTATTTCCATCTGGTGCCTATTTTTATGGTCTCCATTTTCTATTTTTAACCAATGAATGGATAGCTTCTAGATGCATTAGATTAGGCTCTAGAATTAGCATTTATTATCTTAAGTTTGGCGTTGAAATCTTCAAGGGGTTCTTTTCATTTTAGACATTCAGTATAATTTTATTCCTTTGTAACATCCAACACATTAATCTTGCCTCCAAATTGATATTCAAATATTGATTAATACCTCATGAAACAATTTAGGAGAAAATACCGAATTATGTGACTGCAATAGGCGGAATCCATGTCGGCAGGCGGAAAAATCAAAATGCTCCAATTTGTATGAAATTTGATGAGTAGACTCGGAATGATGTCCCCAGGTCCCCAGAAAAATGATTTCACTCCAACCTACCAGAATCTTGAGATATTAAACTTCTCGTAATCCATCAGCCTCAGACAGGAAGTTTTAATATCTCCCAAACCATGCAAGGTATAACTGTGAAATCTTCACTGATGTAGATGAAATGCCTTCACAATTATTCATGTAAGAGGATTTGTTGCCAAAATGTAAAGATCTCTCTCGTGTTTAATTATTTTAGTGAAAATGGTTTGTTGTGTGCTAGAACTACCAACTATCAAAAAATGACTTTTGCAAAACTTGACGTGCCAAACACTTCCAATGCAGCAAGATGCCATTAGAAACCCAAAAAACCAAACAAAACTAAAAATGAAACCTATAATTTCTTTGGTTGATGCTAATCGTCGATTCGCCAAGGATGCTCCTACATCAGACACATCAAGTAAAAAGTTTGTGAGCATGGGCTCACAAAGCATAGTGGAGTGATAGAATCACCCTTTTAGGTTGTAAACAACCTGCAAAAAACTCCATCACTGATCTAGGCATAGAAAACTTCTTCCAGCACTTAGCTGGGAAAAGTACCATCTTCCTCCACCCATTATATGTCGGCTTCATTTTCCCACCATCATCCGTCCTCCTCCGCCAAAGGCTCACTCTCCTTCTCCTCCAAATCCTCTCTCCTCTCTTATCCTCCTTCACCTTCATTAGACTTAACCCACTGCAAACCGACCACCTCCACCAAAACCCTGCAATATCTTTGACAAGCTCTATGCACAAACTTGCAACATCTAAACACAAATTTTTCTCTAAAATAATCTCCATTTTTTATACATACTTTTCATCTTCTATCATCATATTTGAAAACAAAATAATATCATCAGATAGATTTACCTTATCCTCCTTCATGGATGCAACATTGATTTTCAGTGTGGTATCTCTCACATCATCCTCAGTTGCACCATTTTCTTCTACATCCTTTATTGCAACAGTGAGCTTCGCATTCCATTCTTCTTCAATTGCTAAGAACCTCATCTTCATTATCTTTGTGATCTACTACAATCTCTTCATATTCCACTGCTACGATCATATCCTCTTCAACATATTCAGCCCCTATTGCTATAGGTATACCCTAGGTTTCATCTATAATCTCCTTTGCTACGATCTCATTACTCACACGCTACATAACCTCTATTTGATCCATCCTCGCATATATATCTTCCACCATCAAAGAGATCTTCCTCCTTTGGTACTTGCTCCATGCTTCCCATATCATAGGCCTTCTTATATAAATCCCCATGATCTCTCTCACTACTGCAATCTTTCACAACTTACATCATGCTCATCACAATCTATAATCACATGCAACTCACCTACACACAACTATTTACACAAACTTTTTCAGAGCCAACCAAGCTCTCGTCAATCACAAGTACTCCCTACAACCAAACACTTTTCTAACTACCCTCTACCCAACAAGACTTCTGGAAGATGCTTCCTCAACCCACTCCCTCTTAGTGACGAAACTCAATACCTTCTACCCAGCTTTAGTCTTCATTGGAGAATAGCGTACAATCAATTTCAAGTTGCTCTCCTCGGTCCTGGTGCATACTCTGCACTCTCAAGATTACTCTCCTCGGTCCCAGTGCATACTCTGCACTCTCAAGATTACCTTTCTTTGATACCTTATGATGCAGGTGAACTCCCTATACTCCTCAACACAACTCACAAATTCGCAACAAAGTTTAACACAATTCAGATTGCTTGGAACAAATGATTTAACGATTTTATTTATTTTCAAATTCAATAAACAACTTCATACATTTGTAGCAAAACAATTACAACTTGGCCTTCAATGGCTCCTCAAATCTATAGTAAAACTATCCTCTTTTCCTCACACTCACATAGCTCTACTTCTGCCCACACACAAGCTAAGTTTTTCCTCTCTAAAAAATCCACCTTTAATCTGTAGAAATATGGCTTTAAATAATGTTTGGCTTTTCATTTCTCAAGAGGTTAATTTTCCTTCCAATTTCTATTTTGTCTCTTCAGAAATTACAACTTCAAAATGATGTATTTTTCCTTCCTTTGGTACTTCCCTTCTGTTGTTTAGAACTTGCCAAAAAAACTAATTCAATGTCTTTTATGAGGCATCCTTCCTTTGCCAATTTTGGAGCTTCAATTCTTTTTACATAATATGCCAACTAAATAATATTTGATGTTGTATTTTATTCTAGATTTGTCCTTTTGGTGAGCCTCAAAAGAGGCGTTTAAGCTTGTAAAATATTCTTTCAGATATGAGGTGTTAAACTCTTCTTATTGGCACTTGTTTGCCTCCACAAATGTTTCTTCTTCTTTTCATCTAGTGCCTATTTTCATGGTCTCCATTTTCTATTTTTAACCAATGAATGGACAACTTCTAGAGGCATTAGATTAGGCGCTAGAATTAGCATCTATTAAGCTAAGTTTGGCATTGAAATCTACAAGGGGTTCTTTTCATTTTGGACATTTCAATATATTTTTATTCCTTTATAACATCCCACTTTAAACACATTAATCTTTCCTCCAAATTGATATTCAAATGCTGATTAATACCTCATGAAACAATTTAGGAGAAAATACCCAATTATGTGACTGCGATAGGCAGAATCCATGTCGGCAAGCGAAAAAATCAAAATGCTTCTCCATTTATATGAAAATTGGCGAGTAGACTCGGAATGATGTCCCCAAGTCCCTATTGGAAACAAGGTAGATAACTGAGAGGGGGGGTGAATCAGTTCTCTTAAATATTTTAACTTTATGTTCTTATTTAACAATTAGTGCAGCATCAAAACATATAAGCATACATAACCATGAGAGCAAAAATAAAATCAACACACATAACACAATGATTTTGACGTGGAATACCTTGTTAAGGGAAAAACCACGGGGTGACTAACCCAAGATTGTATTCTCTATTAAAAGAATAAGAGGTATAAAATGGCACTTGCCAATTAGGGCTCATTGCCCGAGCACACTACTCACAAGAGGCACACTGCCTACAAGAGACTCACTATCTATAATGTTTTATGGAAGGTAACCAAGTGTTTGAACTAAGAAGAGGCATCCACATATGCTGAGGTTCAATTCCGATTAGGCTCAATATACTGATCTACTGCACTTCATTCTTACTCTGATTTAGTGTTGTTGTTTTGTCACATACCTGACTTGTATTCCTACTTCCACTTTGTTCTCTGCCTTTCTTCACACACTATTTCAACACACACACCTTCATACCGAAATCCATCTGGTATATATATCCGCACTAAGGATTTCAACATCTTTCTAGTTGGCAACTGGAATACTCAAGATATTTACTAAGCACTGATCTGTCGGCTGGATCCATGCTCAATATGTGATGCATATCAAAAACATAGATATAGAAGTCATCAATCATGTCGGCCAACCATGTATGATTCCTTAAATAGCTTGACCATCATCAATTTCTCATCTGGATTAAGGTCTGATGCTCTGCCGGTCAGTTCTTCCTCAGTCTGCTCTGCCTGTCAGGAATCCAACACTTAGATGCTCATATCTTTTCACTCTTTCATCACTGGAGGCTCAATCTCTAGAATGTAGTGGTAATGGTACTCCTCTTGACTTCCCCAAATCCACACTTTGCTAAGATACATCCTCTGAGAGATCCGGACCTGATTGTCGGACCTTGTTGCATGCTCTGTTCTTGTTCACTAGACCAAAATACTCTTCAATCTAACTTCCGGTGTAGACATACTATGTACTGTGGATGTGTGGGATAAGCTTTGTTGCCATCAATGACAACAATCATGAAGCCATAGAGTGTCTCTTGCCAATAGTCCCCAGCAAAATAATTTTGTTCTATCCTACCAAAATCCTGAGATATTAAACTTCTCGTAATCCATTAGCCTCAGACATGAAGTTTTAATATCTCCTAAACCATGTGAGATATAACTATGAAATCTTCACTGATGCAAATGAAATGCCTTCACAATCATGCTTGTTAGAGGATTTGTTGTCAAACTACAAAGATCTCTCCCAATAATTGTTTTAGTGAAAATGGTTTGTTGTGTGCCAGAACTATCAACTGTTGAAAACTGACTTTTGCAAAACCTAACGTGCCAAACACTTCCAATGTAGCGAGATGCCATTAGATATCCAAACAAACCAAACAAAATTGAAAAAGAAACCTATAATTTTTTTGGTTGATACTGATTGCCGATTCACCCGAGATGCTCCTACATCACATATTGTGGTTCATCCATCCATGGTTGTATCCTTATCCCTTACCTCTCACCCTCACAACATTTCTTCCATTGTTTCACAAACTCTTAGTGCTACCCTTTTCTCTACTTCCACCTCACATACATTGTTACAAAGACAGATGATCTCAAGAGACAAATACATGATAATAAGAAAGATTCTATCACATATAATTCTCCACCTCACACACCACTAACATTTGAGGTTGTTAGGTATTCATTGCATCTAAGCTTTATGGTGCCTAGATATGAGTTACATAATGGAAAAGCAAATCCAAAAGTTTATTTACAAGCTTTTGTAGTTGCATTTATGGATTTTGCATATGATGATAAGATCTTAGCAAAATTATCTCCACAGATTGTAAGATATTATGCTATTCAATGGTTTTATTCTCTATGATCTTAATGGATCACAGAAATTGTAATTGAACATGTATTGACATATATTTTTATGAACAGTAAATAGATCTAGAAAAATTAATGTAGGGATATATGTTAAACATGGTTATAGAGAATGAAAACATGGAAACTATAAAATGTTTGTAGTTGCATCCATTGATAGTACACATTGCAAACTTAGAATATGAACTAAATAGGCATTCGTTTAGCTTATAGTGACTATGAAAATTATCCTTGCACTTGAGAGGACTTTGTTGTCATAACTACTTTATAAATATGGGCTTGTATTGATTTGTAAGTATGGGAGGATCAGATAACACAGTATTGAGAAAGTAAAGGAAGTTCTAGCTATTCATAAGTGTTTGAAAGAGTTAAGACAATAGAATTTTCATTGAAAGAGAAAGGTGCAACATGTATCCAAGCATCCTATTGTACTTGGTAAATTAGTTTTCTTAATAAAGGTGGCAAGTTGTTTTTTGTGACCATTTAGTCTAGTTGTGTCTCTTTAGGGAGTTTCCAAGATCCAAATTTTCAGTCGATGTGGGATACATTTTATCTACGATATGTATATTTCCTATTTGTTCAACACCTCTCTCTAAAAACTATCATTTGAATTACAAGTAGCATAGTATTTTAGCATATAATTCTTGATTTATGGACTCTAAATTAAAGAGTTTATAGATCAATTTAGTACCAATTTTTTTTTTGAACTTGTAGGATTTATGGAAAAAGTGTGTGAATGACAGTCACAAGAGCACAAGAAGCCCAAATGGAGGAAATGAATGCATGGGTAACTACATTGGAGAACCACATAAAAAGTGTAATGGAAAACCAACAATGTTTTGGCCAACAATAAGAGAAAATAAAGATGGCGCAAGAGCAAACCTCAATAAGTAATTTGTTAAAATCTCTAGCTAAGAAATTTGGCATAGAGGAAGAGGAAGGTATAGAAAATGAGGAGTTATTGGAAGATTCATTCAAAATTTTGTTTAAAAAAGTGGAAATTAAAACTTATAATGGAGAAATAAATGTAGTAAATTGGATTCTTGGTTAAAGCAATTCAAAGTTTATTTAGTGTCCACAAAGTTAATGGAACACAAAGAATTAACTTTGCACACTCAAAATGGGAGAACATGCTCTCATATGATGGGAAAATTATGTAACTAATTGTGAAAAGAGGAAAAGGAGAATTGTAAGCACTTGGGAAGAATTCACAGAACTAGTTTAAAATAATTTATATTCTATAGGCCACAAATGTGAACAAAATATTAAGTGGATCTTCTTGAAACAAAATGATGGGAGAAGTGTGCAAGACTACACCATGAAGTTCTGAAGATAGGCCATTTTGGTTTACATGGACTTGGAAGAAGATGAGAGGCTTTTCAAGTACCTTGGAGGGCTTTACCCTCATTCTATAAATAGAATAATAACCACCAACCTGCAAGAGTTGGATGAAGCATGTGTCCAAGCTTATTATGTAGAAAGTAAAGAAAGATAACCACCCTCAATGGGAGAGGAAGAGGTAGGGAATCTTCTCCTCACCCTAAGTCTCGCTAAGCTTTTGTGGGACAAAAAGCCTCTCTAATAATGCAGGTGTGGTTTGAATAGATTATAAAAATTGTAATAAAAAATGTATAAACATGGATTTTTATGAACAGTAAAATGGATCTAGGAATCTAAATACAATAATAAGTGTTAAATAGGGTTATAGAGTAGGAAAACACAAAGATTGTACCATAATTATGGTAGTGTTTTAGATTGCATTGCAATTATGGTTAGGTTTTGTGATGGTCTAAATCTGCTCCCCACAAAAAGTGAATGAGGTGGACTCAGAATGAAACATGTGTCACATGCTGCACCTTTGTTGATTGTGTGGATTGAATTACTCCTACTCCTTTAGAAAAAACCAACAAAGTAGAGGGGAATTTGATGGATCACTCTCTTATCTTGGAAATTGGATCTCATGAACAACAATGAAATAATTGTGTGGAATGGAGGTCATGACAATAGGTTCCCTCACTTCATGAGGAAGAAGCTCCTGGTGGTGGACTATGGTTTTGATTTGAGGTGTGGAATGTGGAATGATCATTGCTTGAGTTGTGGTGGTGTTCAAACATTCTCTTCATGTTGCTAACATTGTAAGTCTAGAATTAATGTGTACTATTCAAGCTCATCTATGAAAGTGAGTTCTCTTAAGTGAGACACTTCTCTTATCCATCTCTATTCATTAAGTTCTCTAATTTCCCTAAGAGTGGGTACATTTTCATGAATTTCGTCAAGAACCACTTCAATCTAATTTTCTTTAACCCCAAGACACATTTGGCATAAAAATCCATGTGAAAGGTAAATAATTTTAAAGGTAGTGATTGCTTGGTTTGTTATTTTCTTTGTTGAAGTTTATGTGTTTGGTTTGTATGTGTTTGCATTTTATGTTGAAATAGTTGTTTTGCTTTGTTTGACAATTAAAAGTCGTCTTGTTGAGTGCCTTGTGTTGGAATTAAGGACTTTCTTTTCTCTTTTTGTTTTGATTTTATACTATTCTATAAAGGCTAAACTATATGCATACAAAAAGGAGAACTAATCTAATTCTTTTTTTTCTTTTTCTAAAATGAAGTGTGAGCTAATTAACTATAAGACTTTTTCATGTAGTCTACACTATGTTTTTGTTTCTTTTAATTTTGAGATGCACCTGAAAGTAAATTAAACTTCTAATATAGTGTAGTAAATGAAAATAAGTAATCTAGATTCATCACTACCTAAGAAATCAACAAATAAATTTAAACTAAACTAAGAAGTTGTTAAATGGAAAAAGTGGGAAAGTGATAGTTTACCTAAACCGAATCAAGCTCCTCTTTCGCTCACTAAACATTAGGACATAGGAACTGAGTTTTCTCACTATAAAGGATCAATCCACTAATTCCTATGACATTTTTATGCTTGTTGTGATTGATTAGATGCCTCAATTAGGTTTTGACACAGTTCAAGCACTTATAAAGCATGAAACCCTAATTGCAAAGTATATGATAACAAATAGATTTTTAGCATAGATACTGACAAACAGATCATAGAAATGTAGAGCAGGGATCACAAAGAGTATGTACCTAGAAATTGAGGGCTTGTTAGACTAGGTTACCCACCCCAGTGTCCAGAAATTTTCAGTGACTGAAATCTCATGTACCTGATGGGTAAGTGCAAGAAGATGGGAGGCCAAAAAGTGGCCAAATTAATTTCAAAAAAAATTAAGTCATAATGCGAGCGCGTTATAACGTGCTCGCGTTATGGCTTACTATAAATATAAAAAAAAGCATTCCAATTTCATTTCTTTATGTTTTCTCCTCTGCCTGCGGCTTCCAAACCCTCAAAAGCGCGCTCACATTTTGTAAAACACCAATCAACACAAAAAGCTTATCGATTTGTTGCCAAAATGCCACCACGACATCGAGCACTCCAAAAGGGTGAGTTATCTTTATTTTTTTGTTTGAATTTGTTTCTAAATAGGTAGGTTTTTGTTGATTTTTTATGTATATTTCATTAATTGTCAGGAAATGTTAATGCACCTCCTCCTCCTCCTCCTCCTCCTCCTCAAAATCCACAAAATCCTGAGGAGGAAATACTTGCAGAACAACAACCTCCTCCATTCATTCCTCGACATGCCCCTGGAACACAAGATAATATAATGGGGCAAATTAAAAACAACAAAAAGGAAATTGAAGATATAATTGCAAGGTTGAAAGATCCTTCCACTTCAACCTTGCATAGGTCCACGCTTGCCGAATCTCTTGAGTCTATGTTATCAAATGTAGATTCAATTAGCAAGCAAATAACTAGTTGGATGGATAAAAAGAGAGAGTTTAGAGATTACTATGCAGACAAGTTGTCATACCAAGATGTCAAAAAATTACAAATTACAAAATTAGACTTGTGTTCAATTTTCACAAACCCACAAACAAATCAACCTCCACCCATTACATGCAAGAGGTTCCCTATCCATTGGTGCAACAACCAAGCGATAAGGGACAATTTCGGGCAGAGGTGGTGGATCATTTTTAACCATCCTACATGCAATAATAATGAGGTCCCACAATACTTTTTGAGGAAACTCTACTGCGAGTTTCTCCTCAATAAAGTGCCAAACTATTTTGATATGCGAGACTTCCAGGGTAGAGGTGGGGGGTCAGCACAAGATAGACCAAGGGCACGTCTTGACCCACAGCGGTTAGTGAGACCAGTAATCAGCAGACCAGCCCACGAGCATGTTTCTATCCCTTCCATTGTGAAGGAGAGTGTTGAGGTCGATACACTTCAGTCGATTAGTGCCTTGACCCAGAGCATCATAGAGCATGCCGGTCCTACAACACAAAGTGGGTTGGGAGATAGTGCGAGGAGTAGGGTCCCACCGCATACTTGCCAGGCTTGCGAGTCAGCCTGTGGTTATGACCCCATGGACAGTCAGGATGTAGGTGCACAGGCTACATCTGCAGCTGAGCAGATGGTGATGACAGATACCCTCTTGAGTGAGACTTTCGGCCTTGATACTCAGGTAAATATTAGCAAGTTTATTGAATTTAATTTATTAAATTTCATTTTTGAAATACAAGATTAACTAATTTAAATTGATGATTTTAATGAAATTTCAGGGTCATAGCGTTGATGTAGTTTTCAGTGGTTCTCCACCTGCATTTTTCACTAGATCATCTACTGTCGAGGTATGTAACTAGTAAACAATTATAAATATTACATGTGAATAGCATCGTTATATGAATGGTATTCTAATTTCTGATTTTGGATGTTGAATAGGTTAATACTGTAGATTTCATGGCAACACCTGCCATCGGTGGTGGACTTCAAAGCTTTACGGAGGTAATAAAATAAATAGTTTAATGAATGAATTGTACTTACTAAATTTTTGTATGTGATTTGTGTGCTTTATTGTGTGTACTTCCATGTTTAGATGAACATGTGTGTATGTTAGGAGCCATGATTTGCATCACTATTATAGTTTTCGTAATTGAATAATGTTGTTTTATTTCTAGATGATGCAGGCTGTGGAGACACCTCCCCATGTTCATAGGGCAATGGAGCAGGGTGTGGCCTCTGTGATTCATAGCTCCATGGCATTGACAGGGATATGAGGCAAATTAGTAAATTTCAATTTACATTCATTGTTATAGTTGTCTATTTTTGAAAAATCAAAAGATTATTGATTTGAAGTTTAATTTCTATCTGGATGGTTTCTATAGGACATGACATCACCAGGGCCTATTCCTGCTACTGAGGCAAGCGAGGAGACAGATTATATGTTAGCGGTAAGTGATTATTTTGTTAAATGTTTCATTTTTTATAACATGTAATTTCTATATATTAATGTCTATACTTTTTATTGTAACAGGTAAAGATGCAGGAAGACCTAAATAGGAGGAGTAGCCCTCGGGTTCATAGTAGACCACCCACATGCATGTCTCCATCCCCTAGAAGATCAAAGGCTACTCATGATTTATTCTCTTCACCAGCCAGAGGGGAATGACTATTTATTGTGTTCCTTTGTTGTATGCCTATATGGCATTTGTGGACATATATTTTGTATTGTACATAGTTGACATTGTATGCCTATATGGCATTCTTGTAAGCCTATATGGCTTTTTTGTATATATGTTATACTTATATCGACAGATATTGATGTATGCCTATATGGATATTTGGTTAATACAAATCTTTTTTATTGATGGCATCCATACTTGCATTATAAATCCACATTTGAATGGATATTTGTAGATGGCTACTTCAAATATTTAAAGTCTGATTGTATTACATAGGATGTTTGCATTTTCTTTGATAGGCTTGATAGGCCATGGATTAAATGATGGTGTTTGATGGAAAAGTATGGTACTAGAAGACTCTAGTTCATTCTTAATAGGCTTGTGATTGATAATATCTTTGCATGATTGCACTTGATCTTGGATCATGGGCATGTTGTTAGGATTTTGATTGCATTGTGGTGTTTGATGGATAGGCATGGTACTATATGACTTTTGGATAGGCTTGGGAGAGGTACACTAATTGAATTTTTGATTTCTAGTTTGAGATTTTTCCTCCACTAGAAGTCCTTGGAGGAAATCTAAAAAGGATGATTTGGATGTAGTGGGTTTGGATTGATGGGATAAGTTGGAATGTAAGGAGTATGAGATGGAGGATTTGAATAGGATACATAGGATAAACAGTTCTCACATGCGGTTGGGATTGGAGATATGAATTCAATATGAGGACCTTGGTCTAAAGTGGTTCTTCCCTTACCAAAGGTACCATAAGGATGACCATTAGATGTGTATTTAGGATTGGCATGATAGCTAGTGCTAGTCATTTCTTGTTTGAAATATTCTTGCATGTTCATGAGTGGGAGATGAAGGTTTATGGAAAGTTTGCATGTAATGATCTCATAGTTAATGCTATTGTCATCTTGATATCATCTTGATCTACAAGACTATCATCATCATCATTGTCAATGGGATTTTTTGATTGATTTGGATAAAAGATCTCATTTAAAGGATGCATGGTTTGAGGACCTATTTTGATTATGATTTTGGGTTTTGCATGAGCCTCGCACAAGGTAATAGGCATAGGGTTTTTATCTTGCATAATGATTTGTTCAAACCAAGGGTCTATGATGGAAATGATTAAGGATGATAGAATGTTTGGATTTTGGACTTTGAGATGTTTATGGATGTAAATGTTTATTGTTTGGACTCAAATTTTGTTAAATGGTTGTTTGAAAGAGGACACATCAAACACAACAATAAGATTGGTTTAAGTATGGATGCAAATGATGTTTACTAGTTTATTAAATGAAGACACATCAGGTACATTAATTGCCTATTCTATTGAAGTGGGTGTATCAATCTCCATGGGCTCAGCAATATTCTAGTTTGAGGACATGGTTGATACATGGTGAGACTAGGAGTCTTGTTTCAGTGGGATTTGAGCATAGGTATAGCAATGATGATAATTATGGTGTCATGGATATGTAGGTACATTTGAGCATTGGCAAGACTTGACCATGTTTGTAGTTGATAGGTATGGGTTATGATGTTTGATTCATGATTACAAGTGGTGTTGTGGTTTACTTTTAGCACATTGTTCTTATCTCTTAGATGCTTGATTAGTTCCTTGACTATGGTTGCTCATTTGTAAACTTGTTTGGAAAGTTGAATCTATGATTGATTTGGTGAAGTCTATAAGTTATATTATTTGATATCTCAGTTTGGAAGTTACTAATGTGATGATGATTTTGCATGTTTTCAATGGTTGGGATCTACAAGTTATGCATTTTTTTGGGATGCACACCTCATTGATTGTAGTGGGATGACTTGAATGCATATTGCCTATATCCACGGGATTGATGCAGTGTTGATGTAGACTTTGTTATTTTTCCTTGTCTATGCTCATTTGCGCATTGGTATGTTGCATTGGGATGAGAGGATGGATCATGAGAATGATTGGATAGTTGGTTATTGGGACTTGTAGCATGTTTATCATGATGTCATGGATATCTTAGTTGCATAGTTTAGTGTGAGCTTTTGACAGTAATGATGGTTTATCTTCTTAGATTGGAGATCTTGGTTCTACTTTGGAGTTATTAGTATTATAGTTGAGTGTGTGTGGACCATGGTGATCTTCATTTAGGAGATGGTTATCACAATGCCATGTGTAGTTCATATCATGGTTCAGTGGGAGCTTTGATAGTGATGTGTATTCGTCACCTAGTGATGGATGATCTTATATAGTGGTTGGGTGTAATGGACAAACTCTTGGATTATGATTATTATTTGTAGTGAGAGTGCTTTGACATCTTGGCTACTATTTTTAGGAGATGGTTATCTTCATGTGGTTGTAGATGTTGATCCTTGGTTTAGAGGTGTTTGGTAGTGTGTCTTGGTGGACTCTTGATTCTAGATTAGAGTATTAGCATGATACAAGTTCTCTTGAGACTAGGATGTCTGTATTGGTACATGTGATCTTCTAGGAGGAGATGTTAGATCATGATGTCATGTTTGGATACCTAATTTTGTAGTTGGAGTTTTGACAGTGGTCTTGTTGGTTCTCTTGGTATTGAGTACATTGGTCATGTGCTTGGGAGCTTCATGATAATGTGGTGTTGCATTTGGAGCTTAACATGGATTGATTGGTTGTAGGTTCTCATACATACTTCGAGACTTGGGTGAGGCTAGAGTTCTCTTGGGATTAGAGACACTTGTTGAGATGGTTACCCTTTAGAGGTTTTAGCAGGAAGACCAAGGAGACTTTCACTTGGATATGGGGGTGAGTTAATTATGGACCTAGAGAAGATTCTTATTGGAGAGAGTCATTGTGGCTTGGTGTATCTTCAAGGAGCATTCTCATTCCCCACTCTTGGTCTACTCGGCAAACTATCATCTAAGAGGTATTTCCCATCCTTTAGATGATTTTTTTTAATGCTTTATCTTCTCATGGTTATGGATCTTGAGCTATGGTTATTGGTTCTAGAGGGTTCATTTGAGGGGTGTCTCTAAACATGCTTTTTCTCAGGCGCTAAACTGGAGTTGTCTAGATGCACAAGTGCGCCTCCCTCAATGAAGTTCATTTTGTTAACTTAATTCATCCTAGTGACTCAAGGGGTTGTTATATTCTTTAGGCACAATCTTTCATAGAATAAAACATTCACTCCATGTTAAGGTGCTCAAAGGAGGCTCTAGAGATGGAAAATGGCGCCTTAACTCACTTATGTAAATTTTGGACTTTTAGGCAATTGCAAGATGTCTTGGAGGGCTTAATTCTTCAAGGCGCCCATTTTGTTCACCACTTGTAGCATCACTTATTCAAAGTGCATGTTTGGGATTCTCCAGCGTGATGTGTGATTTGGTCACAACAGGCACCTAGAGTGAATAGGATTTCATCCTGACTTAATACACTGCCTCCTTCTGACGATTTTTGGGGCAGCAGAAAACCTTTCACCACGGGCAAATGTCTCAGAGATATAAAAAACTGAGAGAGGTTATTGTAGAGGCACTCTACATGATCGCATTACCTCAGACGGAATGTTTGTAAGTGACACAGTTTTTGAGTAACATCTCATCAAAGATTTTTGCCTTTTTACACTTTGGACTCTTTAGGGATATCGTCAGTATAATGTAGCTCATACTGTTTCGACATGTTTGGGTGAAAAATAGGACCATGCCTAGCGTAAATGTACCCATTCAAACGCGTTGGAACAGTCAGTTTGGTTGCATCAGGAGTAGGACAAAAGTTACACCCCTTTGCAACTTTACACTGCCTCCTTCTGACGATTTTTGGGGCAACAGAAAACCTTTCACCACGGGCAAATGTCTCAGAGATATAAAAAATTGAGAGAGGTTATTGTAGAGGCACTCTACATGATCACATTTCCTCAGACAAAATGTTTGTAAGTGACACAGTTTTCAAGTAACATCTCATCAAAGATTGCTACCTTTTTACACTTTGGACTCTTTAGGGATATCGTCGGTTCAATGTAGCTCAGATTGTTTCGACATGTTTGGGTGAAAAACAAGACCATGCCTAGCGTAAATGTACCCATTCAGACGCTTTGGAACAGTCAGTTTGGTCGCATCAAGAGCAGGATGAAAGTTACACCCCTTTGCAACTTTACACTGCCTCCTTCTGACAATTTTTGGGGCAGCAGAAAACCTTTCACCACGGGCAAATGCCTTAGAGATATAAAAAACCAAGAGAGGTGATTGTAGAGGCACTCTACGTGATCATGTTGCCTCAGACAGAATGTTTCTAAGTGACACAGTTTTCGAGTAACTTCTCGTCAAAGATTGCTGCCTTTTTGCACTTTGGACTCTATAGGGATATCGTGGGTACAATGTAGCCCGAACTGTTTCGACATGTTTGGGTGAAAAAAAGGATAATGCCTAGCGTAAATATACCCATCTGAACGCGTTGGAATAGTTAGTTTGGTTGCATTAGGAGCAGGACAAAAGTTACACCCCTTTGCAACTTTACACTGCCTCCTTTTGACAATTTTTGGGGCAGCAGAAAACCTTTCACCACGGGCAAATGCCTCAGAGATATAAAAAACTGAGAGAGGTTATTATAGAGGCACTCTACATGATCACGTTGCCTCAGATAGAATATTTGTAAGTGACACGAGTTTCGAGTAACATCTCGTCAAAGATTGCTACCTTTTTGCACTTTGGACTCTTCAGGGATATTGTCGGTACAATGTAGTTCAGACTGTTTCGACATGTTTGGGTCAAAAATAGGACCATGCCTAGTGTAAATGTACCCATTTGAACACGTTGGAATAGTCAGTTTGGTCGCATTAGGAGCAGGATGAAAGTTACACCCCTTTGCAACTTTACACTGCCTCCTTCTGACGATTTTTGGGGCAGCAGAAAACCTTTCACCACAGGCAAATGCCTTAGAGATATAAAAAAGTGAGAGAGGTTATTGTAGAGGCACTCTACATGATCGTGTTGCCTTAGATAGAATGTTTCTAAGTGACACAGTTTTTGAGTAACATCTCGTCAAAGATTGCTGCCTTTTTGCACTTTGGACTCTTTAGGGATATCATGGGTATAATGTAGCTCAGACTGTTTCGACATGTTTGGGTGAAAAATAGGACAATGGATAGCGTAAATGTACCCATCTAGACACGTTGGAATAGTCAGTTTGGTCACATCAGGAGCAGGACAAAAGTTACACCCCTTTGCAACTTTACACTGCCTCCTTTTGATGATTTTTGGGGAAGCAAAAAACCTTTCACCACGGGCAAATGCCTCAGAGATATAAAAAAATGAGAGAGGTTATTTTAGAGGCTCTTTACATGATCATGTTGCCTTAGACAGAATGTTTCTAAGTGAAACAGTTTTTGAGTAACATCTCGTCAAAAATTGCTGCCTTTTTGCGCTTTGGACTCTTCAGGGATATCGTCGGTACAATGTAGCTCAGACTATTTCGACATGTTTGGATGAAAAAAAAGACCATGCCTAGTGTAAATGTACCCATCTGGATGCGTTGGAATAGTCAGTTTGGTCACATCACAAGCAGGATACCAAAAATGCAAAAGTTGTTTTGTGCAACTTGACAACATTGACACTTTTTTGTAACATGACTCAAAGACTCAAACTGACCCCAAATGACTCAAAGTGACTTAAAATCACCTTGATTTTGGTGCCCAATGTACATTATAGAGGTCGAGGCAATCCTTATCATTCAAACATCTTAGATGAGCGCATAGGAAAGGAAAAAGCTCTAAGTTTCATCATCATGAGCGCCTAATATCAAGAGACTTTAATGGCTCAAACCTTAGCATGGAGTCATAAGGCGCATTTCATGTCTCCTTTCATCCAGTTTGGTGCCCTTATGTGTCCTTGTATAACTTGAATTGCAAGTCCAACCATCGAGCTCTATGGGCATGTCTTGCATACTCATACACTATGCGGTCACAAAATATAGGCATAAACTGATACACTGGAATCTTTTCAATAACTAATTCACACCTCTTTGCTTCTTTACCATCTTTTGTATTGTATGCCACTATTTTATACTTGCCAAACTCTACTAGTTCATTTCCAACCGCATGAGTTATTTCCATATGTTCACATATTGGCAAATGTTGCAAGCCACCGCAACAATGACATGTGCCATCCAAGCATAATTTCTTGTAGAATATTTGACCTTCCTCTCTTTCACATAAAATTTTTGATATGAAGTCTCTTGAAGATGTTGGTGGGGCACATATGGCACAACCCTGCAAATCATTGTTAGTATGCATATCTAAACACATAGACCTATAAGCATCAAAATGGTTAGAAAATTCAATATGTAATCTACAACAACAAGTAGTGCATGTGTGATTTATCTTAACATAGAAAGGTTTTAGCAATTCAAAATATCTTTGACAAATTTTAATTTGAGGATACTTCTCTAGAAATTTACCATAAAACTGTGTTTGAGTCTCATCCAAAAAATGCTTTAGATGTGGCTCGCGGTTCTAACTACCGATTCTCCTTCTTTCCACATCCCTTTGATTCAGAGATACCCTTGTGTAATTCTTCCAAAAGTCTTCAATTAGTGATCTCAATGCTTCAACAATTGGTTTATCTTTTCGTGGTAGTCTCCCCGAGAACGCCCATAATTCATTGGCATTAGTGTCCTCAATTCTTTGGCGTCTTCCAATGGCTCTTGATAAAATTTTCCTATTAATTCTCAATTCTTGACTTGTCTTTCTAGTGAGACGAGCTTTCCTCGTTTGACTACTTACTATAGTCGATGTAATCACACGTCGTGTTGCATTACTATCTTTTGTGCGTGAGGTGTTACCCACACTCTCATACACACTCATTAGATTCTTGACAATAGATTTTTCACTTGAAGCCTTTGATGTTCTCAACCCAAGAATCTTCATGATAGACCTATACTTTATACTTCGCATCATTTCAATGAATAGTTGACATCTTGCAGTCTCATTTAACTTTTCAAAGAACAATCTCCAAATCTTATTAGCATATCTTCTACAAGTGCGTTTTGGAATCTTACCTTCTTTTGCAGCAAAATATTCTCATCAATATCAATCAAATACTTTAGCTTTCTATGCAAAATTCTAGGTGGTGTCAAGTTAGGTAAATTCATCTCAACATTAGGAATTTCATCAATATTTAAATGAGATGGGTTAGATGGCATACCTTCGATCGAAGATGGAATAGATGACATACCTTGAGGTTGAGGTGGGAACGATGGCGTACCTCCTTCATCACATGTGAGTGATGATGTACTCTTAACTTGAGATGTGGTAGATGGTGTCCCTACATGTTGACTTGCGGTAAAGGACGTGTCTTCAACTATGGTATTCAAATCTCTCATACCATGAAGTTTTTGCATTCGTTCTCTTTGTGCCACCAATACCATATCTCTTTGTGATGGTTGTGGTTCCTCTTCAATTGGTATATCTTCATTTATCGTGTCTAATTTCCTCTTCTCATGAAGTTCCCTCATAGCCACTGCTTTCTTTGCATTCTTAGCTTCTATCTCTTCCTGTGTTGGTTTAATTCTTGATCGTTTCCTCAGCATGACGGAGAATTTGTCTGTAGCATGATAAAGAGACCAATATTAGTTCCTAAGAAATGAATACAAGATAATAGTGGGATTGTATTTTTTTTATGTTGTAAGGATTTATTCTTGTATAGTTTGACATCATGGTATGTTAAGGTTTGTTTATTACACATAATTATTAAAGAGCCCAAGTGTAGAAAATATACATGGCATCATGTGAGATTGTAGGCTGCTTTCTTGATTGGGAATGTGTCTATTTTAAACATGTACGATAAAGCATGATAAAGTAATTCAATCCGAAATAAGGAAAATGTAAAGAACATGCATGTAAAGACTTGACATACCTAAAAAATGAAGATTTGAATGGAGAGAGTACCCAATTATGTAGTGTTTTTATCTTCTTGCATCAAACTCCTCAACAATTTGAGTTTTTCACCACTTGCTTCCTTTTCAATGTTAAATTGAATAACACTCAAATATCATTACTAACAACAATACTATTAACCAATCTATAATGTTAAATTCCTAAAATTGAATCACAATTAACATTGCAACACTACAAAAATTGAAACTTGAATAGATATATATCAAACTTGGTGTGAAAACTATGTTATTTCCTCCTCAAGTTGGCAAAGCAGAAAAGGTGGTGGAAAGATCATGCAAAGGTGGTACAATGTGTCAAATGTGCATGTGAACTTCCTAAAAGCATGAAAGCACTTCTTTTTTGTTGGAGCATGCGTAGAATCAGTAAAAAATAGAGCATGTGGGCCTGGATCACGAGGGTAACCACTTTTTTACCATTTCAATAGAAAGATAAAATGCGAGCACGTTATAACGCGCTCACGCTATAACACGCTCGCATTTTGTCCTGCTATAGATTCATCACATCCTTTGCATTGATCACATCTATTTCCTGCAAGAGCTTGCCAGATGCTCTGCCATATGATAGGCATAACAATGAAGGGGCAAGCCCTCATAATCAAGTTCTTGATAGAAAATGCCCTCAACCCTCAACGTCAAACCCTAATCCCTCAACCCTTAACTCTGATCCCTCGACCCTTAACCCTCAACATCAAATCCTAATCCCTCAACCCTTCACTCTAATCCCTCAACCCTCAACCCTATCCCTAAACCCTCAACCCTCAATGTTAAATCCTAATCCCTCAACCCTAATCCTTCATCCCTCAACTCTAATCCCTCATCCCTAAACCCTAAATGCTATCCCTAATCCTACACCCTCAACAGACTCGATACTATACCTTAAACTCTAATCCCTTATCCCTAAACCCTCCAACCCTATCCCTAATCCTTACACCCTCCACACTCTACTTTAACCCTAATCCCTTGAACCTCAACCCTATCCCTAAACCCTTGACCCTCAACCCTCAACCCTCAACCCTCAACGTCAAACCCTAATCCCTCAACCCTTAACTCTGATCCCTCATCTCTCAACCCTAACCCTAAACCCTAAACCCTCAACCCTCAACGTCAAATCCTAATCCCTCAGCCCTTCACTCTAATCCCTCAACCATAAACCCTATCCCTAAACCCTCAACACTATACCTTAAACCCTAAGCCCTCAATCCTCAACCCTAAACCTTATCCCTAAACCCTAATCCCTCAACCCTCAACCCTAATCCGTCATCCCTCAACTCTAATCCCTCATCCCTAAACCCTAAATGCTATCCCTATTCCTACACCCTCAACAGACTCGATACTATACCTTAAACTCTAATCCCTTATCCCTAAACCCTCCAACCCTATCCCTAATCCTTATACCCTCCACACTCTACTTTAACCCTAATTCCTCGACCCTCAACCCTATCCCTAAACCCTTGACCCTCGAACCTCAACCCTCAACCCTCAACATCAAACCCTAATCCCTCAACCCTTAACTCTGATCCCTCAACCCTCAACCCTATCCCTAAACCCTCAACCCTCAATGTCAAATTCTAATCCCTCAACCCTTCACTCTAATCCCTCAACCCTAAACCCTATCCCTAAACCCTCAACACTATACCTTAAACCCTAATCCCTCAACCCTAACCCTAAACCTTGTCCCTAAACCCTAATCCCTCAACCCTCAACCCTAATCTGTCATCCATCATCCCTCAACTCTAATGCCTCATCCCTAAACCCTAAACGTTATCCCTATTCCTAGACCCTCAACAGGCTCGATACTATACCTTAAACCCTAATCCCTCTACCCTCGACACTCTTATTTAACCCTAATCCCTTGACCATTAACCCTATCCCTCAACCTCAACCCTCAACCCTCAACCCTCAACTCTCAACATTAAACCCTAATTCATCAACCCTAAACCCTAATCCCTCAAACCTAAACCCTATCCCTAAACCATCAACCCTCAACACTATACCTTAAACCCTAATCCCTATCCCTCAACCCTTAACCCTTAAAATTTAAACCCTATCCCTACACCCTCAACACTTGACACTATATCTTAAGCCTTAAACCCTCATCCCTAAAGCCTCAACCCTCAGTCCTTAAACCTTCAACCCTAAACCCTATCCCTAATCCCTCTACCCTTGACACTCTAACCCTAACCTTGACATTAAATGCTAATCTGTCAACCCTAAACCCTAATCCTAAAACCTCGACCCTCAACCCTATCCCTAAACCCTCAACCCTCAACGTCAAATTCTAATCCCTCAACCCTTCACTCTAATCCCTCAACCCTAAACCCTATCCCTAAACCCTCAACACTATACCTTAAACCCTAATCCCTCAACCCTAACCCTAACCCTCAACCCTCAACCCTAATCTATCATCTGTCATCCCTCAACTATAATCCCTCATCCCTAAACCCTAAATGCTATCCCTATTCCTAGACCCTCAATAGGCTCGATACTATACCTTAAACCCTAATCCCTCTACCCTCGACACTCTTATTTAACCCTAATCCCTTGACCATTAACCCTATCCCTCAACCTCAACCCTCAACCCTCAACTCTAAACATTAAACCCTAATTCATCAACCCTAAACCCTAATCCCTCAAACCTAAACCCTATCCCTCAACCATCAACCCTCAACACTATACCTTAAACCCTAATCCATATCCCTCAACCCTTAACCCTTGAAATTTAAACCCTATCCCTACACCCTCAACACTTGACACTATATCTTAAGCTTTAAACCCTCATCCCTAAAGCCTCAACCGTCAATCCTTAAACCTTCAACCCTAAACCCTATCCCTAATCCCTCTACCCTCGACACTCTAACCCTAACCTCGACATTAAATGCTAATCCATCAACCCTAAACCCTAATCCTAAACCCTCAACCCTCAAAACTATACCTTAAACCCTAATCCCTCAACCCTCAACCCTAAACCTTATCCCTCAACCCTCAACCCTAATCCATCATCCCTCAACTCTAATCCCTCATCCCTAAACCCTAAATGCTATCCCTATTCCTACACCCTCAACAGACTCGATACTATACCTTAAACTCTAATCCCTTATCCCTAAACCCTCCAACCCTATCCCTAATCCTTATACCTTCCACACTCTACTTTAACCCTAATTCCTTGACCCTCAACCCTATCCCTAAACCCTTGACCCTCGAACCTCAACCCTCAACCCTCAACGTCAAACCCTAATCCCTCAACCCTTAACTCTAATCCCTCGACCCTTAACCCTATCCCTAAACCCTCAACGTCAAATTCTAATCCCTCAACCCTAAACCCTATCCCTAAACCCTCAACACTATACCTTAAACCCTAATCCCTCAACCCTAACCCTAAACCTTGTCCCTAAACCCTAATCCCTCAACCCTCAACCCTAATCTGTCATCCGTCATCCCTCAACTCTAATCCCTAATCCCTAAACCCTAAACGCTATCCCTATTCCTAGACCCTCAACAGGCTTGATATTATACCTTAAACCCTAATCCCTCTACCCTCAACACTCTTATTTAACCCTAATCCCTTGACTGTTAACCCTACCCCTCAACCTCAACCCTCAACCCTCAACCCTCAACTCTCAACATTAAACCCTAATTCATCAACCCTAAACCCTAATCCCTCAAACCTAAACCCTATCCCTAAACCATCAACCCTCAACACTATACCTTAAACCCTAATCCCTATCCCTCAACCCTTAACCCTTAAAACTTAAACCCTGTCCCTACACCCTCAACACTTGACACTATATCTTAAGCCTTAAACCCTCATCCCTAAAGCCTCAACCCTCAATCCTTAAACCTTCAACCCTAAACCCTATCCCTAATCCCTCTACCCTTGACACTCTAACCCTAACCTCGACATTAAATGCTAATCTGTCAACCCTAAACCCTAATCCTAAACCCTCAACCCTCAACACTATACCTTAAACCCTAATCCCTCAACCCTAAACCTTATCCCTAAACCCTAATCCCTCAACCCTCAACCCTAATCCGTCATCCCTCAACTCTAATCCCTCATCCCTAAACCCTAAATGCTATCCCTATTCCTAAACCCTCAACAGACTCGATACTATACCTTAAACTCTAATCCCTTATCCCTAAACCCTCCAACCCTATCCCTAATCCTTACACCCTCCACACTCTACTTTAACCCTAATCCCTTCAACCTCAACCCTATCCCTAAACCCTTGACCCTCGAACCTCAACCCTCAACCCTCGACGTCAAACCCTAATCCCTCAACCCTTAACTCTGATCCCTCATCTCTCAACCCTAACCCTAAACCCTAAACCCTCAACGTCAAATCCTAATCCCTCAACCCTTCACTCTAATCCCTCAACCCTAAACCCTATCCCTAAACCCTCAACACTATACCTTAAACCCTAATCCCTCAGCCCTCAACCCTAAACCTTATCCCTAAACCCTAATCCCTCAACCCTCAACCCTAATCCGTCATCCCTCAACTCTAATCCCTCATCCCTAAACCCTAAATGCTATCCCTATTCCTACACCCTCAACAGAATCGATACTATACCTTAAACCCTAATCCCTTATCCCTAAACCCTCCAACCCTATCCCTAATCCTTATACCCTCCACACTCTACTTTAACCCTAATTGCTCGACCCTCAACCCTATCCCTAAACCCTTGACCCTTGAACCTCAACCTTCAACCCTCAACGTCAAACCCTAATCCCTCAACCCTTAACTCTGATCCCTCGACCCTCAACACTATACCTTAAACCCTAATCCCTATCCCTCAACCCTTAACCTTTAAAACTTAAACCCTATACCTACACCCTCAACACTTGACACTATATCTTAAGCCTTAAACCCTCATCCCTAAAGCCTCAACCCTCAATCCTTAAACCTTCAACCCTAAACCCTATCCCTAATCCCTCTACCCTCGACACTCTAACCCTAACCTCAACATTAAATGCTAATCCGTCAACCCTAAACCCTAATCCTGAACCCTCAACCCTCAACACTATACCTTAAACCCTAATCCCTCAACCCTCAACCCTAAACCTTATCCCTAAACCTTAATCCCTCAACCCTCTACCCTAATCCATCATCCCTCAACTCTAATCCCTCATCCCTAAACCCTAAATACTATCCCTATTCCTAAAGCCTCAACAAACTTGATACTATACCTTAAACCCTAATCCCTTATGCCTAAACCCTCCAACCCTATCCCTAATCCTTACACCCTCCACACTCTACTTTAACCCTAATCCCTCGACCCTAAACCCTATCCCTAAACCCTTGACCCTTGAACCTCAACCCTCAACCCTCAATGTCAAACCCTAATCCCTCAACCCTTAACTCTGATCCCTTGACCCTCAACCCTATCCCTAAACCCTAAACCCTAAACCCTCAACCCTAATATGTCATCCCTTAACTCTAATCCCTCATCCCAAAACCCTAAACGCTATCCCTATTCCTATACCCTCAACGGGCTCGATACTATACCTTAAACGCTAATCCCTTATCCCTAAACCCTCCAACCCTATCCCTTATCCCTTAACCCTCATGAATAATAGCCTTGAACGCAAAAAAATTTAAGGGGAACATAACATGCTCGCGTTATGTCAAACATGACAAACAACAGACTTGCAGGAAAGGAAAAATGCAAAGCAAAACATAACGCGAGCGCGTTATAACGCGCTCGTGTTATGTCTTTCTTTGGGAATCCCAAGCCTTGGTCTTGGGATTTGCTTTGGATTTCCAACCCAAAGGCTTAGAGTGCCTTATGAACAGTCACAGATGTGTTTTTCTATATTCTTCAAAATTTCACATAATTTGGTTCATGCTAACCTTCATATTTGCACGTGTTTCAAGGTCGAACAAATCAAACACATGGGTAATGTTAGGATTTCTCTTAGCTATTTGACGATGTGATTTTTTTCACATTTTAACAATGTTAAGCCTTTCATCTTTAATTTTTTTTTGTTTGTGTCCGTTTTTAGGCAAAAACCACTGTTTGGTCTTTTTTTCATTGTAAAATAACTATTCATTCAAATTTCAAAAAAATTACATATTTAGAAACTAGACTCCATTCTACAAATATTAAAAAAATAATAAAAATGATTTTCAATTAGTTTTCAAAATTTATAGGGGTAGCACAGCCAAAATTCTATTTTTTAGGATGTGTCCACTTTGAAAATTAGTAAAAAATCAAATATTCATCAAAAAATTATCAGAAAAATCGGGCATAAACTACATGCTATTAGCTAATTTCTCACTGAAGCGATTTTAAAAATACCAAAAAAAAGTTGACCTTTTGAGGGAGCCACAAAACATGCTATGTTATGTTTTTTTGACAAAAATAACACCAATTTCTGTGGCTCCCTCTTTTGAACCCCTTAATCTATGCCATTTTCAAAACAAAATAGTAGTTTAGAAAGTAGACTCGGAACACTACGAACATTGTTTTGGTTGCATCTCTAAATTTTGAGTGTAACTATGCTTAATTTCTCATCCAAGGCCAGTATTTCCTGATTTCAAAAAAAAAGTGGCTACTTAAGACCCCTTTTTGGCCCCCCATCTTCCTGCACTTACCCTGATGTCATTGTGTCCTCAGAGGGTTCCAAATCCAAAATTAAATGTCCATTTAGACTAGGGCGCCCCAGTGTCTCAATTTTTTTATGACATCTAAAACCCAAAGTTCTGCAGCAACTGTATCTGCAATACCTGTCCTTCCTCTGCTTCTTTTCACCAAATCTTTTTGAATACAACCTGCACATACAAAAGGAGGAGAAAGATGCTTGTGGCTATATAGGAGCTTGCCTCAGTCAAGCCCCACCTTTGGTATTTCTACCTCAACAATAGCCAATGATAAAGATCTACAGATGTGTGTGCTCATAGATCATATGTGTATGCAGAAAATATAAAACCCTAGATGACTTCAGCATCAAGGAAAGATCAACACATTGCTTCACTCAAGGAAACAACAACAACATCACCTCAAGGAGATGAATGCAATGAAGACTTGTAGAACAAGAAGGTGAGGTAGCCATATCTGCGGAGGATTCAAAAGCTCAAGTTAGAGGCTTCAACCCTTCTCTCGATCATACATAGGGCTTGACAAAACCCTAGGAAGAGCAAGATAGACTCAAGATCTTGATTCCTAATCTGCACCGAATATCTCCATGATAGCAAATTCAAATAACTTCCAAGAGCTTCAACAAAGTGCTAATCTTCAATGGCAAAAGAGATAGAATTTTGGCATAGTAAGCTTGCATAAGGATTGTATGTGATAAAATTATTTTCAATTCTCTTTAAATACCTAACCTTAGGAATTCAAATATTTGAAATAACGTGTGGACATTGTGCGAAAACCAAAATTTGAAATCAGAATCTTGAGGTACACGGTACAAGCTGACACCACCCCAAAATTTAGGATCCAAAAAAATAGGGCAGGACAAGGGTGCAGGCACCCTAGTCCATATCCTAGTTTTCACTTAAGATCTGCATTTAGGAGCTTTAGAATATCTAAGATCCAAACTCAGTTCCCATGCTCAATCAACAGTTGCTTTAGAATACAACATTTCTTCATTTAGATATAGGTCAATTAGGGTTTAGGTAGGCCAGAAGTAAAAAGGACAAGAGGACACCAAAGGAGAGGAGCTAAACTATGTGAAATTGTGTCATTCCATGCAGGAGGACAATTTCCAACATAAAATTTAGCCCCCACTTTAGTGGTCATATGACACTATGTGCATATGCAACTAAAGGAAAGTAAATACATCAATCATGAAAAAGATACCCAAAAGGATATTGTAGATGAATCCAAAGTGTTGTCACGCGAGAGGAAGAAGCCCCTAGTTTGTAATCCTACAAGACCACAAAGTTAGGAACTGCATCCTGCAAAGGAACACTTGTTAGATAATCAAAATCAAATCAACCTGCAACCAACACAGAAATAGGTCAGTCATAAACACTAAGGGCTTAAATGATGAGACATTATGAGGGAGGAAATCGAGGGAGATATATGCCCCCTTGTTTCTGCTTGCTTAGTCCAAAAAGGAGAAATAAGGTGGTTATCTACATGCACAAATTTTAGGGAGAGGTGATGAGAAATGCATTATGAGGGTCATTTTTGCAAACAAAACCAAATCACAAAGCATTGGGTTAGATGGAGGGCGGAACTAGGATTCCAACGCAACAAATAGAACGTGAATCCGAGTTCGGTAGCCCAAGATAGAGGTTCATGAGTAAAGTTGTACATTTTTGCACCTAGATAGTGATAGGAATTCTCATCCATTTACTATAAGTAAAGGGAGTTTTCACTTTTTCACCAATCATTCTTATTTTTGTTGTGTAGAGGAGATAAGGAGAAGGAGAAAGAGACTAGCCATGCTGACGTGATGTCTATACCAACTTCCAAGACTGGAGATGCTCCAATCCCAGATCGACGTATCGAGGTAGAGGTAGGCTCTTAAACTTCAATTCTATCATCATTCTTTTCCATTTTTTCTATTTTCATTGTTATGCATGCCATTTTGAATGTTCTAGATGAGGGTTCCTAAATAGGGCACCCAAGTCCAACCAAGGTGCCCAAGTCCTCTCTAGGCACCCAAGTCCTCCTGGGCGCCCAAGTCTAGAAAGGACAAGGGCCCCAGGGACAGGGCATAGAATGTTTAGCTAGATGTTGTTTGATGTTTCAATGAAGTGGACTGATTCAAATTTGAATGTGTGATGTGCAAGATGTTCCTGAGACAGGAGAGCACATAGGTGGTCGCTTGATGACGTTGCTACAGGACCACGCCAATACCATGTCTGATGAGGAGAGGGGTTTCTTACAGGCGGTAGGCCTATGTTGGGTGTTTAGGATGCCCATGATGAGATTCTATTATAGCATGTTGATGGTGCTCATGGAGAGATGGGATGTAGATACGTCTACATTCCATCTACCCACAGGTGAGATGATAGTCACTCTAGAGGATGTGTATCGCATCCTGCGACTGCCTATCCATGGAGAAACGATGAAGATCTTAGAGCATCACCTAGAGTTGTTGTTTAGGTCACGTCATCGCTCAGGTAGGACGAGGACATATTACACTCTGATGGCTAGAGCATGAATGTGGTGACATTCCCTTAGTACGGCGGATCAAGATCGCTATTGTCACCCTAGCAATCATGCAGGATGGATGAGGCACACACCTTCACAGGGGCCTTGTTCATACGATCAGATCAATGGAGCAGCATAGGATAGTGTATGTGTGGGGATGCAGTATGCTTGCACACCTCTACCGCGATTTGGGATGATACGTCCATTATGAGACACATAGCTTGATGGTGTACACCATGTTGTAGGTATGGTTGTTCGAGCATATCAAGTGTACATGGCCTACTGGTTTCCCCATAGAGTTGCTACGGACATATCCATGTGCACATGTTTATCCACTTGTGAGATGTTGGAGACATGGTGACTTGTTATATTAGAGAGTGGTATTTGATAGGCTACAGCACGGTGATATTGTTTGGAGACCATATTGCAGCCAGAGACCATGTACAGAGCAGCGCAAACAGTTAGCTAGGATACAAAGGGATTGGCTGATGGTTGGTTGCCTCAATCACATAGTTGTCTAGTTTTACTTTGATAAAGTAGCCTGGCAGTTCAGGTGTAAACAGGATGTACCTATGATGCATCTGAGCTATGCACGCTTAGCATGCAGCACAGTCAGGGCAAATGCCACCCGACGGCAGACTATAGCTGAGGTGGTGGTGAGTGATGCTGATGGTATAGATGATGCAGAGCCACTATCTGATCTAGATGATGTCGGTGTTACTTGAGCATATCAAGCCTAGTGGTAGACAACATGACCCACTCCTATCTTTCCTGTCGGTCACCCCACAAGCAATCAACAACCATGGGCAGGTTACAAGAGTGACATAGGAGTAGAGGATGATGTCAGTGATTTCACTAGATACTATGATCTTAATGAGGATGAGGATGATGATGATGAGGAGATCCTGACAAGTACATCTTCAAAGTGAGACCACAGCGAGATCATCAGGAAGTAGACAGTGACAAGGAGACCAAGTCAAGACCATGATCGAGAGCTCGTGGTCCAACCTCTACAAATGTTAGGAGATTGAGCCGTCATGAGCAAGGGGATACAAGTAGTCATGTTCCCCTAGCTGCAAAGCTGGCTGTAGAGTTCATCATACTAGCACTAGTTCGGGATCAATCCTAGTGAGATGGAGATCTAGGTAAGACATTATTTATTTTGATGTATTGTTTTGACACTTACTTGTGATGTTATATGATGAGATATTGATATTGATTTTATCTTTCTTTTGTAGTTGGTACTAATTCATGGCATGATTTTGTGAGTCACGTGATAGTAGAGATAGTTCCGACTGATACGGCTGAGCAACGAGTGCGGATGGGGTATTCACCACAGCACTATGCAAGGTGGCATACAAAGATTTTTATGTCATTTATGAGATATAGGGTGGCTATGGAGTCCACTTTAGATCGTACTACAGAGGATAGAGATTAGGTGATCCAGAGAGTCAAATGCACGGAGGCCGAGCTCCAGGTGCTACGAGATCAAGTGGCAACAATACCTTCATCTGAGAGAGATCCTATCATGACTCAGGTCTTACTTCTTGAGTTACATCAGGTGAGAGATGATAGGGACAGAGCTTAGTCAGAGAGAGACCGGTACTACCAAATGTATACAGAGTTGTAGGGCAAGGTGATAGGTCTGAGAGGTGGGCCCAGGGGTCTATGGTTGTGAAGTGTCTCTAGGAGTCATTCATGGTCCGTAGCCACACATGGGAAGCCCTTTGTCACATGCACACCACCAGGTCCTAAGGAAACCGGTGACCGAGGTTTAGCTATGTGATGTATCTTATATGCTATGACATTCCATTTTGATGTACAGGATAGTCAACTATGATGTATATTCAAACTGATGATATATATATATATGATGTTTTATATTAATGCTTGTAATGTTGTTGATTTATCACATGTGATTTATAGCAAATGCAACTAGTGATAAATGTTTATGTGGAAATGTAATTAATGCTAATGTGATATATAGTAAACAATTATTTGTAAAACATATAGTAAAAACCCACAGTGATTAATGAATTCACACATAAGTAAAATACTATGCTATATTCAGTTAATACAAAGGTGATCTTAATAAAGCATGTTTAAGCAAGATACAACAATGATTAACCAGAAAAGAGATCTTATGTTAAATGAATTAAGACAAAATAATCTATCTTGTCAAAATTGAAGCTAAACTAATAAATTTGCTTTATGACATAACATCTAACATACAATCTTAACCATAAAATTTCTTGAGGTGTGTAGAATTAATAGGTTCTTTAAGTGGCATACTTGTTCATCAGCTAATTTATACACTCATGATCCAAAGGTTTCAGTAACAACATACAGTCCGAGCCAATTAGGGTTGAACTTTCCTTTTTCTCTAGCAGATAAATTCACATTGCATTGATTCTCATATAATACTAAATCTCCAACATCGAATGAGCGATGTATGACACGCTCATTGTATGATCGCTAGATGATTTTTTGATGGGCCTTAAGGTTCTCAAGAGAGTTGATACGTTGTTCATCAAGCATCTCAAGTTCTTGTAATCTCTTCTCTCATTCCATGTCATTGTCAATAATGTCTTTTAGGGAAACTCGCAATGAAGGAATTTCTAGCTCTAAAGGCATTATCGGGTTAGTGCCATAGAGAAGACTATACAATGTAGTTCTAGTACCTATAGGAATGCTTGTTCTATAAGCCCACAACACATAGGATAGTTGAGTATGCCAATCTTTTTGGTGTTTCTTAACAATTTTTCGTAAAATTTGTCCAATAACCTTTTTTGACACTTATGCTTGGTCATTTGATTGAGGATAGTAAGGCATAGAGAAGCAGTGTTGAATAAGGTATTCTTCAAGGAATTTCTTCACGTCCTTTTTCTTCAATGGGGTTTACTAAAAAACTAAGGATGAAGGTATCCTATATAAAGTGACAAATTACTTCAGCAGTCTTGGATCACAATGGAACAACTTCAACCCACTTCGTAAAGTAATCAATAGCAGTGATGATGAAAGTATGTCCTTGAGAAGGTGGAAAGATTTTACCAATCAGATCCAAGCCCCCAAACAGAAAATGGCCAAGGTGAAACTTGCGCTCTAAGTTCCTGGGTAGGTGCTTGGCTTAAATGTTTATATTGTTGACATTGCGGGCATTTCTTTACATAAGCAAAGGAATCTTGTTCCATGCGTTACCAATAGTACCCCATACGTAATAACTTTTGTACCAATGATTTTCCTCCAAAATGTCCTCCACAAGCACCGAAGTGAGCCTCTTCTAAAGCTATCGGGATCTTTGAATTGCTAAGACATCAGAGAAGAACACTATTATAGCTTCGTCTATATAAGAAATTGGATAGAATGATATAACGCGTCACACATTTATGTAGGTGAACTCATGTATTCTTAGATTTTGAGTTAGGAATGGTACCATCATGTAAATAATAGAACATATGGGAGAACCATTCATCAGAATTTGTATTATAACAGAGGTCAGCATTCGAGGGTGCAGCCTCATCTAGTGCAGGTGTTTTGAGATTACGAATGATAAAGAGATATTCATCAAGTGAATCAACATGGGATATAAGGGAAGATGCACTTGCCATTGCATCTGCATGTCGATTGTCTTTCCTTGGAATAATATCAATTGAAAATGATGTAAATTATTTTAATAAAGATAAGGCAAGATCATGATATTGAGATAACTTGTCTTGCTTAGCTTGATATGATCTTGTTATAAATGTCACACAATTAATTGTGAATCACCATATATAGTGACATTTTTAATGTTAAGAGCCAAAGCGGCACGAAGTCCTACAATGAGATCTTTGTACTCAACAATGTTGTTTGTGTATGAAAAGTTCAAATGATAAGACATAGGAATCAGCTTACGAGAAGAAGGTACTGGTATGACACTAGCACCGGAGCTAGTTCAACATCGTGAACCATCGAAATACAATTCCCATTTATCATCTATATTTATATTTAGAATTTGATCATTAGGAAATGTCTCTTGATTTTGTATAGAAAAAGGTGAAGATGCTTTAACTAAATGGTCAGTTAATGCTTGTCCTTTAATTGATTTTTGAGAGACAAATTTGAGATCAAATTCTATTAATAACATAACCCATTTAGCAAGGCAACCTGAGAGGTCTGTTTTAGAAAAAAGATGTTTCAAAGGATCAAATTTCACCATGACATACACTTCAACATTTAAGAGATAATGCCTAGGCTTCTGTGTTGCAAACACAAGAGCTAGGCACTACTTTTCGATGGCAGTATATCATATTTCATAATCGAGCAAAGTTTAACTGATGTAATATACAATGTGTTGGCAAAATGGTCAAGAGACATTGCTGATATTATTATGATATGGTGTTGTCATTGATGGCAATAGTAAGATATGATTGGGAACAGGTCCGGGAAAAATGACCTAGTCAAATTGACTAAGTGTTGGCAACTTACTAAGTTAGCGACAGAGAGTTGGTTGGTATTCCTCTGCAGATACAGATTTTGGTATGTGGTTATGGTATGTTGCACATGGTTGTTTGATGATTTTGTATTCCAAGTTTCATGTCCTAGAAATCTCTGGAAGATACACTTTGAATTGCTTAAGTATGGGTTAACAGAGTTCAGTCATGAACAATGCAGAATACCTGAGTATTTTAGTTTGCATTTCTTCGCTATTGGTTGTTTCGATTTATAGTTTGGAGTTGTTGTAAACACATGTTAGGAGTATCAAATTCCAAATTTTTGGAGTCTGAGGTTTACCAAATGATCATCTATAAGTTTCTAAGTATTGGCATTCAGGTTGACAGTATTTCACAGTGACAGAGACAGTAGTTTAGAGATCCGCATTTTGCCGCATAAGAATATTATGACTCACGATTCTGAAGGTATGTTGGGTAATACATAAGGAATGTTTGGTATGAATTCTAGAGTCTTATGTGGTCCGCATTGGGAGTTGTGGTATGACAGTCAATTTGGTTAAGTGTATACTTAAGGATGAAGCCCAAATACAAGTTGGATCGATATGCGGTAAAGATATATTGTTTGGATCATCATTCTAAGTGGTTCTATAATAGGTCCACACCTATATTAAATTTCTTGAAGGATTGTATTGATCCTCACAGCTTCTTGTGTAAAGAGTTTAAGTCGACAAAGTATAACCTTTTGTGTACATGTTTCATTTTTGGCAAGCTGACCCAGTTTTGAGTTAGATCTTGTTGTGGATATAAATATTTGATGAATTTCATTAAGTGTGGATGTGTGTAAATATTTGAACTATAGATTAGGTGACAATAGCAGAAGAAGAGAGATCTTGTCTAATGTAAGAGCAAAACAGTGAAACAGAGCAGTCAAAGATGAAGAGTTTTTAGATAGTATTTTGAGCATTCATTGGAGCTACAATCATGCATATATAGATGCAATCAGAGTAGTTTTATTTTTGGCAGTGAGCCATCTCCTTTCTTCTTACTTTCTCTAAGGTAGTGAGCCTTCTTGCAATGAGCATTTCTTTTGGGTAGTGAGCCCTAAGGCAATGAGCCTCTATTGTAATTCGGTATTGTTTCTCCATAATATATTGTGAGCTAACACTCACCGTGGTTTTTCCCTTTTCTAAGGGTTTTCCACATAAAAAATCTGGTGTTCATATGTGCATGGTGTTGATTTGTTCAAGTGTTATTTCTGCATTTCAAGTTTAATCTTCATAACAGAATGAGTGGTTAAAGTAAGTGAATGTAATTGAGAATTAAATTATGTAAAGCGATACAACTGATTCATCCCCCCTCTTAGTTGTCTTGTGTGTTCAACAATTGGTATCAAATCCTGGTTCCTTGGAAGAAGTCTAACAGCTTCAGGAAGATCTTGGGAAGTGAACATAAGGCAGGAAAAAGGTTTGCTACTCATCCTAAAGAAATTGATTTATTTGAAACCACAGAAGAAGAATGTTTGCTTGTTAATGAAGATGAATTAAGGGTTGCCCTTGAAGATCTTGAAAAGGTTGAATTGGAGAACAAGGATCTAAAAGATAATGTCAAGAAGCAAATGAGTGTATCAAGAAATTAAGGGAGCAAGTCAAGAGATTCAAAGAAAAATACAACGAGGCTAATGAGCAACTAAAATCAGCAAATGAGACCTTGAATGATCTGAAAGTGGAGGTTGTGAAAAGAGAAAAAGTAGAAGAAGACCTAAATCAGTTGGTGAAAAGCAAAAATGAAGACTACACAGAGCTTGAAAAGGAAGTTGGGAACTTGAAGTTTGATTTGGAAAAAGCAAAAAGTTATGAAGAAAAATTTAAGATAAGTTCTGGAAAACTTGATGAGATGATTACTAGTAAGAAGAGTTCTGATGACAAAGAAGGCTTGGTATTTGAGAAAGGTGAAAGTTCCAAAACCGGTCAAGAAAGGAATGCTGGGATCAAGAAGGACAAAGGAAAATAGATTTAGAATCAAAGGAACAGACCTAGAAGACCATCAGTCAAGCAACCAAATGCTCAAAGGTACCCTACTTTCAATGGTTATTGTAATTCATGCAATAAATTTGGTCATAAGGGTACTCAGTGTAGGAGCAGAGTAAATCAAAATGCTCCATCATTCTCCAGTCAGTGTTTTACTTGCAACAAAGTAGGTCACAAATCTAATGAATGCAAAAGTTAGATAAGGAATAATTATAACAATAGAAGGATTGTTCAAACTTTCAAAGGTAACTACTTTAACTGCAAGAGGTTTGGTCATAGAGCTAGTGAATGCAGAAGTCAGATTAGGAACAATTATAACAATGGAAGGAATGTTCAATATTTTAGTGGGAAATGTTTTACATGCAATAGATATGGCCACAAGGCTAACCAATGTAAATCAAGGATGAATAAAAGGAACAATGGACAGAGAAATGTTGTATGTTTCAATTGCAACAGGCCTAGACACTTTGCAAGGTTCTTCAGAAGCAAGAATATGAAAGGGGATAATCAGGCAGAATTGAAGAAATTAGAGAAAAAGGTTGATCTATCAGAGATAAAGAAGGAAATGAACCAAATATGGGTGAAGAAGGAAGTACAAGAGGTCAAAGATGGGTCCGCACCAGCTTCTGGTGCAGACACTTCCTCTTAGAAGTAAATTGGGAGCTCTGGCACAGGGGGAGCTTTAGTGAAAACTCTTAAACCCCCAGCTAGAAAAGTGGTGCTGACATCCAGCACAAAGATATAAGGTATAAAGTTTGTTGGGAATTAAGGTGTCTCAACCTTGGTAATTCCTTGTATTATTTCATTGTATTTATTTATTTATTGCCTATTGTATAATTTGGATACAAATCCTATGTTGTCATCTTGTGGGAGTTGGCATGGTGATGTGTCATCCTACATGGCCTATGACCACATGTAAATTTGTCGTCACATGAGGAGATAGGCATCCCACTTAGTGGTAGGAATATTTTGCCATGTGTCGACATCTTAGAATGTGTGTAAGGGAATATTGACTGAAACGGTCATGACAGATTCCTATGACAAAGTTATGACATGTGAGAGTCAGAAATAGAAGATCCTATGACAAGTATGGACATGTGTCAAGAAGCATCTTTGAAAAAGGCATCTTTGGGCACCCCAAGGTGGACTATGACATGTTGTAAGATAATATATTATTTATAGCCTGTGTATGACAGATTCTCTTACAGTTGTTAGTTATGATAGCTATGACAGATTCTATGATGGTTGTAAGAGTCGTAAGAGCATCTGTCATAGCCCATTTTGGAAATAGGTGACCTCCTTGGGATGGGTGACTTGACAAGTGTCAGGAACATCCTACAGTGTTGGACAAGTGTCCATAGGCGTGGGTTTTGGCCCATGAGGCCATGTTGGACGCCCATCCCAATGTGGAGCCATTTTTGCCTTGTATTTGTTATATAAATAGGTGCTTTGGAGTGGAGTTGTATTATGTGATTGACAGGTACTGTTATGTTGCCAGATTATCTCCATATATGAGTGTCGAAGACTCCTGAGAGCTTGCATTGCAAGTGTATTGTAAACCATTTCAGTTTTGATAATACATTGCGCAGGTTTTGGAGTGGGGTTTTTCTCTTGAAAGGGTTTTCCCCATGTTATATCTTGTCTCTCTTTCTTTTGTGTCATTCTATGTGTATGTGCATTGCTGCAATATCTTTGTTGTTGTGTTAACATCACTATAATTGTAAGGATTTAAAACAATTTGCACTCTACTTCCCTCATTAGATTAGCATAGGAAGTGTGTTCTGCGTACCTTGCTTCCTTTCAAAGTTGAATGATAAATCTCATGAAGAAGTTATCGACAGAAAAAGATCTAATGTGGTGCATTGCAAAGCAATCTAGATCGACTATGCTTGACAATGAAGTGTTTGATAGATTTTTGGAAGTTGGCATTTATTACTATTAGGTTTTGGTGAATAAAGGATAAAAGTCTCGCATTCGAAGGAATAATCACTTTGCATTCAAGTTTTCAAGTATTCAAGAAGATTTGAAGCGAGACTCTAAGCAATTTTAGTGATTTCTAGTGATTCAAAGTGAAGTAACCCTAATTCGATGAAAAAGAGGTATTTACAGTTGAAACTCTATGAAATTGTTTGAATTATTGTGAAAAATGTCAGTCCCACGAGTAATAGAGATCACATAAAGGCCCCGTCAAAAATTTAAGAAACATCCTTTCAAATCAATGGAAGTTGACCATGATGGTGCATTTTCAGAAGTGTCGTATGGCGTAGTGCATGAGGAAGACATTACGGCATGTACATTCATGTTGCCCTAGAAGAACATGGTGATAGAAAGCTTGTGGAGTTGTACCTGAAACACCTGAGTGGTGATGGATATGAATTGAAGGGAGAATATAAGGCATTGGAGGAGAAGAAATTCATACAATATCTAGACTTTTCAACATTTGCTAAGAATGCATGGGTCTGGTATGTGCTTAGTAGGATTAACGATGAGTTTTTGTGGCTTGAAACCCCCTTCATGATCACAAAGGAAGAAATACAGGTTGTAACTAGATTGAACTCCATTGGAACTGTACATGTGCTGAAGACTGTGAAAAATAGCACTATAATAGAGGCTACCGATGCTTAATTTGACAAAAGGGCATTGATAGTAAACTCCATTGAAGACCATGTAGTGAGATTTGCATCAATGGTGGTTGAGTATAAAGAGTACTTCACCAACTGGGAGAACTCTGTCTCTGGTACCGCCATCTACACTGCATATGAGATGGTCAAGAAGAACATTGACTATGACCTCTGTGAGTTTCTCTGGCAACAGTTGATGGAGAACCTTAAGAAGACCAAAGACTCAAAATATCCTTTTAAATATGGTACATTGATTATTTGCCTATTCTTCTATTTTCTGAAAGAACTGCCCAAAATGAAGAATTTGGGTTGGTTGGATAGCAAACCTGTTGTAATACAAATTAGGAATCATCTGAACAACATAGACAGTCATGATGCACAAAATGTAGCCCTGTGGGGCTATTTTAAAAAATTTCAAAAGGTCACACAATCTAGGGCAAGGATACCTAGATCAATAGTGAAAATGTACACAAGGATGATATATGTTCTATTGTGAATAAATATTGGTGTATGATGGTAGCAGTAGATCCAAGGACAATATGGGTCCCTCCTTTGGGGAATGAAGTAACTGATGATGTGTTGATTGGCTCAGCTGAGCTCATGTTGAGCAAGCCCAAAGACACCACTGAGGAAAGATTTGGAACATATGAGGAGATTTCAGTTAAGGTACATGTTGAATTGAAAAAGCCTGAAACTATAAAGAAGGCTAGAAAAATGGCAAAGGAATATGCACAAAGTAAGGGGTTTACTAAAGAACAAATTACAAGAGCAAGGTCAGAAGCTAAAAAGGCTGCTATAGAAAAGGAGCGAGATAAACCGGAAAAGGCTTTAGAAGAGCCTAAGAAAGAATTAGAAGAGCATGCAGTACCAAAGAGAAGAACAAGAGGCTCAACCTCTACTGAAATAGCATCTAAGTCATCTGGTCATACTCCTTTAGTGAGTGTGGAAGCACCTACAAAGAAATCCACTGACAAAGGGCATAAAAGAAAGAAAACTAAGGGCAAAAGGATGTATGTTAGTGTTGGAGTTGATGAAGAGGAGACTGAAACAGATGAAGAAGTAGAGATAATAAAGGCTAAGGTTGGTGAAGCCTCAGGGAGTAAACAGGAGAAGCCCTCTGGTAAGGGCAAAAGCAAGAAGAAGCCAAAGAAATTAGAGCCCAAAGAAGCAGAGACCACAATAACATTAGAAGATACCTTAAATGCTATGGCAACTCATGGTAACCTAAAGCCAATAGCAGAATTATATGATGAGTATAATGATGCAGACAACGGCATCATTGAGACTGTAGTGATCATATTTTTGGACATGTACAACAAAGCTCTCATTGAGGTGATTATTAATCTACCAAATAGCCTAGGCAGCATTATGTTTGCTAGAAAGGAAGCAGCAATGGCCAAAGACACAAAGTTAAGAGAACATGCATTAATAAGGTTGTGTCTGGATATAACTGTTGAAGAGAAAACCAAGGTCACTAAGGTGCTTGGGGAAAAGTATAAGACAAAGAAGAGAACCAACACTCTGATGTCCAGAGACATAGAGAAATTGGTAAAGGAAACAGAGGAAATAACTCTTGATGTCTTAAGATAGTTCAACATCCCAACAATTCATGATAAGGAAGGACCAAAAGTTGATGATACTTCTCTTCTGGAAATCAGCACAGAATAGGGCTTGCATCAAACGGGGACAATTCCTCTAGAAAGCTCAGGAAGAGATGAAGAAATGAAAGAGCAAGAAGAGGATAATGCTCTAGAGAATGTTGAAGCCCCTCCGGAGCAGAATGTAACTGTTGATCAGGGAAATCGAGGTGATATAGAAGAATAGATTGATGAACAAGCTAAGGCTAGTCCTCCTCCGGAGCATAGAACTAATGAGCAAGAATCCATGGATCAAGATCCTCTGGAGAAGACTGAACAAGAAGTGTCTCATGACATGGTAAGAGACATTGTTGCAACTACACAAGATCCAATTGATTCAATGAGAGAATTCTTGGAGAGGCAGCATGAAGCTCAAATTTTGGATACACCTGAGTTGTTATAAGGACCAATTAACTTAGCCTCCATGTCCCCTCTACATAAATTTAAATTAGAGACAATTTTCCAAGCTAAGGCTCAGGAAGAAATTTTGAATTCTCATATTCACGATAGTGAACTTATTGGTGAAGCATCTAGTGTTTTAGAAAAGTTGATGCCTGGACTACAGAAGGACGCATCTTTAAACCCTACTGAACAACTCAAAAAGCTAATAATCTCTATAAGTACACATTTTGAGTCCCTTGAAAAGGTAGCAGAAAGAAAGTAAGGGTAGAAATTGATGCTAAAAGGTTAGTAGAGTTAAATAATAAAGCTTCTCAAGATAAAGTCTTGTTAGATAAAAGGATAGAGTATGCACAAATGGTAATTAAAGAAGCTAGTGAAATATACCAACATTGTCTCACTTGGCCAGAAGGACATAAAGGAGAAAATAAATGGGCTGGAAGATAAGATCATGAGGATATCTATGAGTTATGATCTGGTAAAGGATGCCATTGGAACTCAATGAGCTGAAGTAGAAATAGTTCACTCTACTATTCATAAACTGCAAACTCAAAGAGAGGTTATCAAACACAAAATGGGCCAACTCAGGGAGATAGTAAGCTTCAAAATTGCATCAATAGCCAGACTAGTAGCTACTGCAGAGCAAACAAAGCAAATCACTGAAGTCCGTGCTACTCTAAAGAAGGCAGAAGATATGTTGTCCCAGATCAATGGACACATCTTAGTTTTGAGTGATGTCAAAATTTGGTGGGATCAAGATGTAGCTCATCTAAGACAACTTTATTCTAACATTCTCCCAGCAAAACCATAAAACTTTTTGTTCTTAACTTCACTTGTAAATATGCGGATAGTAGAAAAATAGTTTTGAAATTTTGGCAACTTATACATACATTTGTATCATATACCTTTGCCATTGATGTCAAAGGGGTGTTGTGATAGTTGTCATTAATGTCAAAAGTTTGAGTTGTAGGTTGTGATTATGATGTTAGGATGAGTTGTTCATGCTCAGGTTGTTGAATGGCAATGAATGGCAAATGGTAATGTTGATGAATCAAGATGCTTCTAGTTCATTGGTTCAGTCCACATGTTTACATGCTTTCAGTTCACATGCTTCATACTTCATGTCATAAGATGCTTCTATTTCATTGGTTCAATCCACATGCTTACATGCTTTCAATTCACATGCTTCATACTTCATGTCAGATGTTGATCTTGCTCAGTGTGTTGTTCAAGATAAGAGGTGTTCATGTTGAAGCTCATGTTTTTAATCAAGACATATAGGACATAAGGTCATAAGATATGATCTTGTTTTATGTTATCATGGTGCAATAATGTAGGATCATGCTTCAGGAGGTTCATGTAGTGGTATTATGACAAGGTATAACCTGACAATCTTGATACAATTGAATAATGTGTTTTTGTGATTTTAGAATTTGATTGACATGCATAAGTTTACATAATCAGTTAAGGGTGAAACTATTGGTTTTACTTCTTTCAATTATGAGGAGTTTGGATCAGGATGATATGGTGATAAAAGTGAAGTATGTTAGTATTCATGATGTTGATAGGAGTTTGCATAAAGACACGTTTATTCAGAGGATGTCAAAGGAGATCTTAGGTTAAATTGTTTTCTTATTATTTGTTAAAGAGATTCTTCAGTGATGAATCAATATTGCGACATCATCACATTGAGGAGACTGGTTTTTGATAATAGCTATTTGATCTATGTCCTAATGCTTTATGGTTGATTAAGGTCTTGTACACTCTACTCATCATTAGACTTGTATGATTATTTGGTGTCTATCTCATTTTCTACCTAGTGGTTTAAAAGGTGCAAAAAGTGTTAAAAGTTTATAGACCACTGATTCACCCCCCCCCCCTCTCAGTGGTCTAGTACTCCAACAAGTGGTATCAGAGCATAGGTTCCCTATAGAATTCTAATAGGCTTGGGTAGGTCCTGATAGTGGAGTACCATGGGAAAGTGTAAAAGCAATAGAGAAAAGAAAAATGCCAAGCCACATACTAATCAAAAGGTACCATCTATATCAAACTCAAATGGTGATCTAAAATCAATTGATAGAAATGTCTCACAAGTTGAGTCAGGTATAAAATTAGAGGAAGAATTTTCTGGGGTTCCTTTCTTTGATGGTTCAGATTTCTCTATTTGGTATATTAGAATGCAAGTTTATCTATCTTCTTTAGGGTATGGTGTGTGGATGTCAGTTGAGAATGGGTATTTTATTTCATCTCAATCACCCAATACTACAAGTAACAAAGAGGCTTATGAATGTAATCATATAGCTAAGAAGGCTATTCTGTCTGGATTATCTAATGAAGTTTCTTGTGAAGTTATGCATTGTGAAACTACTCAAGATGTGTGGAAGGAGTTGATTAGAATCTATCAAGGTGATGAACTAGTTGAAGGAGAGGATAGCTTGGTGTCTAAGAAAAGTGACAATGAAAGGAGACATTCACATGAAGGAGATCTCTTTGTAGGTGAAGATGACTATGAACAGGAGTATGATGAACAAGAGTGTGAGGTTGATATTGAAGGTGAACTCTTGTGTGCTCTAGATACAATCAAGCAACTCAGAAAAGAGAATAAGAGACTAGAAGACCAACTTCAATAAGTGTAAGGAAATGAGAGTATCTCATAACGTATTTCTAAGAACAGTGGTGTCTTCGACAGATTTAAATTCTTTCCAAATGCTCCCAAAAACACACACAACTATGCCTTTAAAGTGGAAACAGACATAGAACATTTCCTACATTGACCCTTAGAGGAAAGCACAAGTGAACAATATCCAGTTTCAACAGCAGAGACTTTAAACATGAAAGATAGAACAAGAACATAGATTTACGTGGGGAAAACCCTTAGGGGTAAAAAACCCCACACTCCAAAACACTGAGCCTTTGTATTATTCAGCAACCAAAAAGTTACAATACATTTACAGGCTCATAGACTTTACAGGAGATTAACATCTTGTTCCTTTTGAAGAATAACTGACAGCATAACCCTACACAAAGTTCTCCAACTCTCGGTTGGTTCTTCATACTGTGATCATGCCACAAACAGCACAGTACAGAACTTCATCTTCTTGGCTAGAACACTTTCACCTGAACTTTGTTTTCATTCTCTTCTCAGTCCCTTCACATGTTGTTCACATGCTGCATACAACATACAGCAAAAGACTTCATAGAAGGAGAAAACTAGAGCTCTCTCTCGAAAAGAACTTTACTCGTTTCTACCGATCTCACATTGCTTTAGCAATCCAATCGACTCAACCATCTGAGCACCCAAACATTTCAGTTACACTCACCAACTGTCCAAACAACCATTTTGCATTCATGAGATTAGTCCCACATGCACCATGTCACAAAGGACACCTCGGTTTATAACCACCAACGAACCAAAGACTATCGTCGACAAATTTGTTGCCGACGATAATAGTTAAAGACCCATCGGGATGACATTTACCATCGGCGAAGCGATCCATACTTACACCAATGACCCTTGTGTCACTGACACCTACAGAAAGCCTTCATCAGAGTGACCACTGTTCATCGGCCCGAAGACATTAAGTTTCACCGATGAACATCCTCTTGTCGATGCCCAAAGCTTTGCCAAATGCGATCGGGGAGACAATCTACATCGGAGAAACTCCTCCAAGTTGGGCTGATAGCAAAGCTCACACCGACACCAAAACTCTTACCAACACCAACTCCCATCAGGGTGACTCAATCCGTCGGAGTGACAATCTTATGATCTGTTGATGACAAAACCTTACGTCGATAGACAAATGTCATTGGTGAGACCAATGCATATCGGCCACAAACTTTTCACACTTGCCGATAGTGAAAGTATTTCTGATGATCACTACCATCAGGATGACTGGTAGCATCAGGGAGACTTTAGCATGTTGAGCCGACAGTAAATCTCACACTGATATAACCATATCGGTGAAACCTTGCCAATTGCCCATTCGCTCTTGCCGATAGTGTTTCTCATGCCAATGACCTTCACAGTTGAACCAATAAGCCAATGAACCAAACCATTGAACCATTTAACCTATAATTTGAGTCACTAGTACTCAACATTCTCCCACTTGACGAAGGAATTACAGGAAGCCATCAATGCTCAAGGATAAAGTTAATACTGCCTCCACTCCACTGTGCTCACAAGCTACACAGAAGCTCCAAAACTTCCAGAACACAGCCATGAAAAACATCCTCCAGAAACAAGATAAACCATCAGCTAGAACAACAAACAGTAAGTTGACTGTAGCCATCCAACTGAACATAAAACCCACATGACTGAAAATAGCACACACAGCCAGTGCTAAAACATCCAATCACTCATACCTTAAAGGTATGAACATCAGTAGACTCATGCCACCAACACATGCACCCTTCAACTGCAACTACAAGCTCCATATGTCAACTAGTCAAAGAAGACCAAACACAACAAGAACTCCCACTGCATGGATAATGCAGATCTAAAAAAGATCAAGACATACTAAGTCTACCAACTTCATTACATTGAAAGTGTAAATATCATGTAGTACTAAGGAAACATCCATCATGATATGCATAAAACTGTATAATCAATAACCTGTACATCTCACCACCAGTCCAAAAATCTCTCAAGTTCTTCACACCCAACAATGAAAGAGATAACAGAATAGAACCTTCATGCTATCACCCAACAACATAAGTGAAAACACATGATCACTCACTAGTGATCATTTCAGCTCCAATCAAATCTTAAAACAATGTAATGTGAAACACACCATCAGAGAAAATAACTGAGACCAAGAGAAACACTACACATCATATACCTGTAGACAATCCTTCTACATACACCTCTAAATGCCAACTGTGTCAAGTATGATCTCCTTCAAAACACCCCAAAGGAGAACAGCATAACAACATCCAAACAAACATTCAATCTCCAAGATCAAACGCAACTAACATGGATGTAAGCCTCACAAGCCAAAGAAGATCAAACTAATTCATTTCCCATTTCAGGAAATCAGCCCATTAACCATCTCCTAACAGTCCTCATCAATGAATGATATCTCTAAACTCAAATGCAAAAAAGGAGATAAACATGCTATCCATCTCTCACAATGAATCCTCCAGAACCATCTATGAGCAGTTCAAGATCCATATCTATGAAAGAAAGCATAAAACACCTGAGAAAAACAATGGGAAATACCTCTCAAGTAATAAACTGTTGAGAAAACCAAGAGTGGGAATGAGAATGTTCTTCCAAGATATCCAAGTCCCAAAGACTTTCTCCAAGAACAATCTCCTCTAGATCTTTTTGTTGAACTCACATTCAACCAAGGTAAAGACTCCTCGAACTTCTAGCTGTAAACTTTGATTAAGCACAGCATATACAGTCTCACCTTATTCTCCATGTATCCATGAGTACCTACGAACAATCACCTCATGCTAAACTCCAACTGGATCACTACACCACTATGAAGTAATCAAGCAAATGATAAATGTACCCAAACATAGAGAAGTTACCAGCCCACTGTCAAAGCTCCAATCATCTGAATCAGGAACTTATCATGACACCATGATCTTACCATCTCCTTTAGGAGATTCCATGCTCTAGGTGAACATAACCATGGTCTCTAGAACAATGTATCATACCAAAATTCAAGAGCAGAAATCATGATATGAAACAAACTAAAATTCTAAACCAACATCACCTATCAAGCACCACCAACACCTCAGCCAAGAATTTCACGAATCCTCCATGACTTCAAGATGTTACTCATCCTCAAATAGTGCCCCTGCAAATGTGAAAGAACCCTTCTACAGCAACAGGATCAAAGAGCTCCTCCTAGTAACATCTGCCACACTAAAGAAGATCATTCACCACTAAGTGATGAACACACAGTCAATGCTAAAGCTCCCACTGAACTATAACAACAGAGCTTTCCAAGCATCCTGACCAAACATCTCCTAATCTAAAAATCTTCCAGGTCCACACATTAACATGTCCATGTGACTATAAAACCAAGTGACACCAAGATCTCTAAACCAAGGAAATAAACTATCACTGTCAATAGCTTACACAAACCTATGTATTCAAGCTATACATAACATCATGATACACATACTACAAGTCTCCATAACCAACTATTCAAATACTCTACAACATCCATCCTCTCATCCTGAAACAGTCACACCAATGCACAAGTGACCAGAGATAAGGCCAGCTAACAAATCTGCACAAACACTGAAATAATCTTGTGGATAAAGAGTCCACATCCAAGTCATCTCACTGTAGCTTAATAGGTGATCAGCCCACAAAACTACATAACTCGTAGATCCAACCAATGTACCATGCAAATTCACTATCACACTGGAAACTACAAAACTAAGATTTCAAGGAATAGATAAACCATGTAGACAACATGACTTAAACATCAAATTACTTACAAAATTGATTTGCCAAAAAGTCCAAAACCTAAGCACCATAGTGGAGAATCCAGAAACATTACCACAGAAATGCTGAGTATCAAATCACATACCAGCACTCCCATGCAGAAAAAGCATTTCACCTCCTCACACCATGCACAGAGCATGCATGCAAAACTGCAACTATATCATCCAGCAACATCCCAAAAGCCAGGGTCTAGAAATAGCTTAACTGCAGCTTCACAAAACCACAAGTTTTTCTTTTGACCGTTTAAAACCTACAAAACCACTGTGTTTGAAAAACACCGATGCACATCCATACCCACTTCACATCTGGAAGACCCAAAAGTCTGCAACAAAACTCCATAATAGTTAAACCAAAATAATGGATCATCATGAATATGCATAACCATAGATTTTAAGTAAAAACTATAAAACCCCCTCAAATCCAATAAACATGAATCTGAGTCATGCAAGTACAAAATATCCAATTAAGGAAACAGCAATTCAAGAGCTTCAGGCCCACTTGTAGACCAATCCCTCAACCACCAACATGCACATGCATTCGAGAGAATCAGGCTATTACACAAGCTCTCAGACCATCCAATGATCAACTCCATAGCCTACATGCAGTCAGGGTAATAGAAAATTATGCCTTCCAATACCAGGAACAGAACATCCAGCATAAGCACAATACTCCATGGCTGAGCAGTAACACAAACTTCTTCATATCATCAGAGAGCCTCTCACACAGACACCCAATATGAAAGTTACTAGAGCAACACAACCACAAACCAAACCGTATGCAACAGATTAAATACTATCAACTAAGAGCCTCAGGCCACATCATGACCAGCTCCAGTCTCTTTAGTTTCACCATCCTTCAAGCACTGATGAAACATGAAGACAAGATTAATAGCAAGACTTCCACTCAAAACAAGGATCAAACATTAAACGATTCCTTCAGATTTCCTCAAGCCTGTCGCACTAAAAAATCATTACAGAAGGAATACCTAGACCTTATACACTAGGAACTCTTACATGCAAACACATGCAGCACACAAATGTACAAATGTGAGCAACAAAGCAAATCCTAGAAGAAAGCTCTGATACCACTTGTAGGGAAATGAGAGTATCTCAAAATGTATTTCTAAGAATAGTGGTGTCTTTGACAGATTTAAATTCTTTCCAAATGCTTCCAAAAACACGCACAACTATGCCTTTAAAGCGGAAACAGACATAGAACATTTCCTACATTGACCCTTAGAGGAAAGCACAAGCGAACAATATCCAGTTTCAACAGTAGAGACTTTAAACATGAAAGACAGAACAAGAACACATATTTACGTGTGGAAAACCCTTACAGGTAAAAAACCCCACATTCCAAAACACTGAGCCTTTGTATTATTCAGCAACCAAAAAGTTACAATACATTTATAGGCTCATAGCCTTTACAGGAGATTAACATCTTGTTCCTTCTGAAGAATAACTGACAGTATAACCCTGCACAAATTTCTCCAGCTCTCGGTTGGTTCTTCATACTGTGATCATGCCACAAACAGCACATAGTACAGAACTTCATCTTCTCGGCTAGAACACTTTCACCTGAACTCTGTTTTCATTCTCTTCTCAGTCCCTTCACATGTTGTTCACATGCTGCATACAACATACAACAAAAGACTTCACAGAAGGAGAAAACCAGAGCTCTCTCTCGAAAAGAACTCTACTCGTTTCTACCGATCTCACATTGCTTTAGCAATCCAATCGACTCAACCGTCCGAGCACCCAAACATTTCAATTACACTCACCAACCATCCAAACAACTGTTTCGCATTTGTGAGATTAGTCCCACATGCACCATGTCACAAAGGACACCTCGGTTTATAACCGCCAACAAACCAAAGACTATCGTCGGCAAATTTGTTACCGACAATAACAGTTAAAGACCCATCGGGATGACCTTTACCATCGGCGAAGCGATCCATACTTACAATGACGACCCTTGTCTCACTGACACCTATAGAAAGCCTTCATCGGAGTGACCACCATTCATTGGCCCGAAGACATTAAGTTTCACTGATGAACATCCTCTTGCAGACGCCCAAAACTTCGCCAAACACCATCGGGGAGACAATCTACATCAGAGCAACTCCTCCAAGTTGGGCCAATAGGAAAGCTCACGCCGACAACAAAACTCTTACCAACACCAACTCCCATCGAGGTGACTCAATCGGTCAAAGTGACAATCTTAAGATCTGTCAATGATAAAACCTTACGCCGATAGACAAATGTCATCGGTGAGACCAATCCATATCGGCCACAGACTTTTCACACTTGCCGATAGTGAAAGTCTTTCCGATGGTCACTACCATCGGGGAGACTTCAGCATGTTGAGCCGACAGCAAATCTCACACCGATATAACCATATCGGTGAAACCTTGCCAATTTCCCATTCACTCCTACCGATAGTGTTTCTCATGCCGATGACCTTCACAGTTGAACCAATGAGCCAATGAACTGAACCATTGAACCATTTAACTTGTAATTTGAGTCACTAGTACTCAACAATAAGAAAAAGACTCCAAGGACAAGGTACTTTCAGATCTTGCAAAAGTTTCTTTAGATCTTGAAGAGTCTAACAAACTAATTATCAGTCTAAAGATGGAGATAGAAGAAGCAAAAAGAATAGTTGATTTTACAAGATCTGATCTTGAAGTCAAAACTAATGAATGCCTAAAACTAGAGTTAGAAATAGTTTCTTTGAGAAAGGAATTGGAAAAGGTATATATTAAGTTACACAAGAATCTTCAGTTTGAAAAGAGTACTGAATGTTTGAATGATATGTTAAACAAGAAAAAGCATTATAAGGACACTACAGGTCTATATTATGAAGAAGGGCAGACCTCTAAAGTTATAAATGCTCCTAGAAAGAAGATAGAACTGAATTATCACTCTGCCGCCCCTGAGATTGAAGCCAAGAAGAAAGCAAAAGAGAATGTTGATGATGGATTCTTGAAGGACATCAATGAAAGAAGAAGAACCAACAGGTACAACTATTCTCAATTTCATGGTTATTTCTATCATTGTCTTACTTATGGTCATAGAGCTAGAAATTGTAGAACTCAAGCAAGATATGTTTTAGAGTGGAATAAGAATAAGGGTTCTAGGATGCTTTCAAATCAAAATTACAATATTATTTGCCAGAAATGTAACAAAACTAGTCACAAAGAAAGAATGTATGGGACTAGTAAGGTATGACTATGCAAGGTACAAAAACAAAATTCCTTATTGGTATTCAAGAAGAAACTACAATTCTTTTGCTCTAGAATATAATGTCATTTGTTATAGGTGCAATAAGTTTGGACATATAACACAATACTATAGAAGTGGTTTAATGGAATCATCTAAACATAACAAAAGGACAAATACTCTAACCAATCGGAGGAAAGGTTTTATAAAAGTTTGGAAGTTAAAACAAAAGCAAGAGAAAGGAGAACAAAACTCTAATCTTGTGCATATTGCACAAGAGACATCTCTAAGTGCATAAGGAATAGCATGACCTTAGGGGGAGTGACTTATTGCCTTCTCATTTTATCCCCTTGGAGATGACAAAGACTATAGAAGTCTTTGAAGGTTTTTTGAAGTGAATGATTGACAATGTTTACAAGCAAAATGAAGATCAAGTAATTGTATATAGTGCAAGTTTACTAGTACAGATGTCATTATCAGTGCAGAGTCATTTATGACTGTTGTTACTCCTTATAGCAAGATGCTTATTAGATGTCAAGGGGTCTTCATAAACTTGTCAATGATGCAGTGATGCAGATGCAATAATCAAGTGACACAAGTGTGTGTGGATGTTTGTAGCCGCCAGTCTATGGTGATATTCTACTCTAAAGAATAGTGTTTGTTGAAAAAGGTTTTGGGACTTTCAAGAAAATGCTTATTGACAGTGTTCTTGCAACACTTACTTTTGCATTGGCAGCAGTTGGGTATGGGTCTTCCACAGTAAGAATACAAGTGGTGTTATGTAATGAAAGTGGCCAATATGTATGGTGTAGTAACTGTGATTGCTAAATGGGTCATTTCTTCTCTTCTATGCATTTAGTTGTCCAATGATAATGCACAGTGGCTATGTTTGAAAGTGTATGAGTTAGTTTCCTCAACTTTATCTTCACTTGATTGATGTATTGATTTGCTTGAGTGACTTGCTTGGTGATAAGGTATACTTCAAATAATGATGCAGGTATGGTATGCTCACAATGTTGATTGAGTTACTTGATTGAACATGGGAATTTGACCATGATGAACCATAGTAAGCTTGGGATATGATAGCATTAGTACTGTGTTGTACTGATAGTGGGTATAGCAACTGTAAAAGATGTATCACAATGTTCTCTCATAAGTGTCATGTGTCTTCTTGAATATGCTTAGAAGAATTGAGAAGTATCTTGAAAAATGAGTACACTTATGTCAGTTGCATAACTGGACTATAATTTGCCAATGAACAATGCTTAATTTTCTTGCTCAGTCTAATGACAGTATGCTCAATCTAGTGTTTGAGAAAGTAAGTTAGTTTGCTAAAAGTGATATTGGATGCTATCTTTGCAAGCAGAAAAGTACTAGTGCATTTGTCTCAGTTGAATAGTTGGCATTGTCATACATTTGTTGCATAGTACCTTGGTGTTGGAAGAATGCAAATCAGTGCATTACTGCCATACATTGCATAGTTTGGTGCACTATTTTGGTTCATTGATTATATATCAATGAGTACTGGGTTTTTATACATTTGCTGCATATTCAGTACTATGCATATCTTGCTGGAATCTTGTAAGTTTTGGCTCTTCATCAGACTGGTATCTTCATTCTTCATTCTTTCATGTTCTTGTTATGGATGGTGTTGAATCATACTTCAAGTTGCAACTTTCACAGCATATTTCTGATACCAATGATCTCATGCTCAAGTGATATAGTGGCAGTTCTTGTAAGATGCCTATGACATTTGGGAACATAACAGTTTGCAGGTGTATCACAGTGGTTTGCTCCATATGATAGTTTGGCATACAAAATGCATTGGGTTACAAATCAGTGTTTCTTCTTTGGATAGTTTATAATACTAACCCATGTTTTGACAGTGACTTCTTTCTTATGATGCTTGACAAAGAACAATATGATCACTTGATGATATTAATGTTCTTTTGCAATGCAAGTATAAAATGGCAATCAAGTATGGGTGGTTGTTTCTCTCAGTCAATGTTACATGACAATGAATAAAGTCAATGTTTACAGGTGTTCTTGGTCAGTGATTGATAGTGGACAAGTATGCCATGTTTGCATACAATGATGATTGTACAATCTTCATTTGTTTGATGACAGTGGTCTTGAAAATGTGGTGATCTTCATTTGTAGTTTTCTCTACTAATTCTTCTCTTCTTCAAATCATTTTTAATCTGGTCATTGTTTCAGTTCATAAGTGCTAGTCTCCTTAGTGAGTTGTAACAGTGCAGGTACATTTGCCAGTGTTTCATCTCATGCTTGGTTGTGTTCTTGGTTTGGTGGCAGTGACACCTCTGTTGTATTGTATTTTCTTGCCTCATGCATAGTTATGACAATGGTATATCATTCTACACAATGAATGGATGGCTTTTGATGACAGTCCTGAGTTTGGTTTTGACAATGATCTTGGTCAATGTAGCAGTGCTATGGTCATTGTGATAGTGTTATTGGTTTTCTCTTGATATGCTTTGTTTGCTACATTGAGTGCCCCTCCTTTGTGATTTCTCAAAGGTCACAGTGGTGTTGATCAATTGTTCTTGACAGTACCTTGTTTGATCTTCATTGTATCTTCAGGGGGAACACACATCTTGATCCTTGCACAGTGCTTGATGATGCTAAAGGAGAAGAAGATTAATTGAAGTCATGGATGGTCGCATCAATGTTAAGATAGTGTTCTTACAAAGCATAGTGGAATGTCACAATCAATTGGATTACACAATAGAATGTGAAGGATGCACGGTGAAACAATGAAGTTGATGACAATTTCAAGTTCTTGCAATCACCATGTCTTATGATAGTTGGAAAGGACAAGTCTGCTATAGATGCAAGGACATAGTGCACAGTCTATACATGCTAATGACAGTGAACCGGTAGGTAGGCTCTTACAATATTTATGGACAGAGTACACAAGTTTGACAGAGTACACAAGATAATTGCTACATGATAGTGCTCTGCAATGATAAAAGTGGAAATGGGCAGTGATGTGCATTTTTTTGTTTGCCTATGTTTTTTTGCAGCGGGGTGATTGTTTTGGATCCCTTTGTTAGTTGATGTCAAAGGGGGAGAAAGCAAATGAAGGAGTTTGTTTTTGCCATCAACGACAAAGGGGGAGATTGTTGTAATAGTTGTCACTGATGTCAAAGGTTTGAGTTGTAGGTTGTGATTATGATGTTAGGATGAGTCGTTCATGCTCAGGTTGTTGAATGGAAATGAATGGAAAATGGTAATGTTGATGAATCAAGATGCTTCTAGTTCATTGGTTAAGTCCACATTCTTACATGCTTTCAGTTCACATGCTTCATACTTCATGTCATAAGATGCTTCTAGTTCATTGGTTCAGTCCACATGCTTACATGCTTTCAGTTCACATGCTTCATACTTCATGTCATAAGATGCTTCTAGTTCATTGGTTCAGTCCACATGCTTACATGCTTTTAGTTCACATGCTTCATACTTCATGTCAGATGTTGATCTTGCTCAGTGTGTTGTTCAAGATAAGAGGTGTTCATGTTGAAGCTCATATTTGTAATCAGGACATACAGGACATAAGGTCATAAGATGTGATCTTGTTTTATGTTATCATAGTGCAATAATGTAGGATCATGCTTCAGGAGGTTCATGCAGTGGTATTATGACAAGGTATAACCTAACAAGCTTGATACAATTGAATATTGTGTTTTTGTGATTTCAGAATTTGATTCACATGCATCAGTTTACATAATCAGTTAAGGGTGAAACTATTGGTTTTGCTTCTTTCAATTATAAGGAGTTTGGATCAGGATGATATGGTGATAAAAGTGAAGTATGTCAATATTCATGATGTTGACAGGAGTTTGCATAAAGACATGTTTATTTGGAGGATGTCAAAGGAGATCTTAGGTTAAATTGTTTGCTTATTATTTGTCAAAGAGATTCTTCAGTGATGGATCAATATTGTGACATCATCACATTGAGGAGACTAGTTTTTTATAATAGCTATTTAATCTATGTCCTAATGCTTTATGGTTGATTAAGGTCTTGTACACTCTACTCATCATTATACTTGTATGATTATTTGGTGTCTATCTCATTTTCTATCTAGTGGTTTAAAAGGTGCAAAAAGTGTTAAAAGTTTATAGACCACTGATTCACCCCCCCTCTCAGTGGTCCTGTACTCCAATAAGGGGGAGAAGAAGTACCAGTGAAAAATAGATAAATATATAAGGGGGAGTAGAAAAATAGGGTACATACATAGTAAGGGGGAGCAGTATGAACATTTTTCACTAAGTGTTGCCATCAATGCCAAAGGGGGAGATTGTTGGCAACATGGTCAAGAGACATTGTTGATATGATTGTGATATGGTGTTGTCATTGATGGCAACAATAAGATTTGATTGGGAACAAGTCCGGGAAGAATGACCTAGTCAAATTGACTAAGTGTTGGTAACTTACTGAGTTAGCAACAGAGAGTTAGTTGGTATTCCTCTGCAGATACAGATTCTGGTATGCAGTTCTGGTATGTTGCACATGGTTGTTTGATGATGTTATATTCCAAGCTTCATGTCCTAGCAATCTTCGGAAGATACACTTTGAATTGCTTAAGTCTGGGTTAACAGAGTTCAGTCATTAATAGTGCAGAATACCTGAGTATTTAAGTCCACATTTCTCCACTATTGGTTTCTTCGATTCGCGGTTTGGAGGTGTTGTAAACACATGTTAGGAGTATCCAATTCTAGATTTGTGGAGTCTGGGGTTTATCAGATGATCGTCTACAAGTTTCTAAGTATTGGCATTCATGTTGACAATATTTCACAGTGACAGAGACAGTAGTTCAGAGATCCACATTTTTCCGCATAAGAATATTATGACTTGCGATTCTGAAGGTATGTTGGGTGATGCATAAAGAATCTTTGGTATGAGATTTAGAGTCTTATGTGGTTTGCATTGGGAGTTGTGGTATAATAGTCGATTTGGTTAAGTGTATACTTAAGGATGAAGCTGACATACAAGTTGGATCAATATGCGGTAAAGATATATTATTTAGATCATCATTCTAAGTGGTTCTAAAATAGGTCCACACCTATATGAAAGTTCTTGAAGGATTGTATTGATCCGCATAGCTTCTTGTGTAAAGAGTTTAAGCCGACAAAGTATAACCTTTTGTGTACACATTTCATTTTTGGCAAGCCGACCTAGTTTTGAGTTAGATCTTGTTACAAATATAAATACTTGATGAATTTCATTATTAAGTGTGGGTGTGTGCAAATATTTGAACTACAAAGTAGGTGACAATATCAGAAGAAGAGAGATCTTGTCTAATGTAAGAGCAGAACAGTGAAACAAAGTAGTTAAAGATGAAGAGTTTATATTAAGATAGTATTTTGAGCTTTCATTGGAGCTGCAATCAGAACAATTCATTTTTGGTAGTGAGCCATTTTCTTTCTTCTTACTTTCTCTAAGGCAATGAGCCTTCTTGCAGTGATCACTTCTTTTGGGCAGTGAGCCTCTATTATAATTTAATATTATTTCTACATAATATATTGTGAGATAACACTCACCGTGGTTTTTCCCTTTTCCAAGGGTTTTTCACATAAAAAATAAGGTGTTCATGTGTGCATGGTGTTGATTTGTTTAAGTTCTATTTCTGTATTTCAAGTTTAATCTTCATAATAGACTGAGTGGTTAAAGCAAGTGAATGTAATTGAGAATTAAGTTATGTAAAGTTAAATTTTGGATACAACTGATTCACCCCCCCTCTTAGTTGTCTTGTGTGTTCAACACAATGCGTTCTTTGCCTTCAATGTCATGTTGTGCTAATAAAGTTGCAAGAGCATCATTAGATGCTGAGGTGTAAAGAATAAAAGGTTTATTAGCAGTAGCAAGCTGTAAAATAGGAGGATTAGCTAGATAACTTTTTAAGTCTTCAAAAGCCTTTTGACATTTAGAATTTCATTGAAATTTTGAATCCTTTTTCAGTAGTTGAGTAAAAGGGTAAGTCCTATCTGCGAGTTGTGAGACAAATCAGCAAATGGCCTATATCTTCCCTTGCAAACTATGAAGTTGAGATATGTTCTTAGGTGTTGGCATATTAACAATCATGTCAATCTTCTTCATGTCTACTTCAATACTGTGATGCGAAACTATAAATCCCAACAGTTTTCCACTGTCTACGCCAAAGACACATTTACAAGGATTCAAGTGCATTTTGTATTACTTTATTTGCTCAAATATTTGATGGAGGATTGTGACATGAACCTAGTGACAAATAGACTTTGCAAGAATGTCATCAACATAATCCTCTAAGATGTTATGCATGTAATCATGAAAGATAAGATTCATAGCCTGTTGGTAGGTTGCTCATGTTGCAAGTATGTGCCTAATCAGTGTTGTCATTGATGTCAACATGTCCTTGTTGTCATTGGTGTCAACTATATCTTATTCTATTACTTGTTTAGAAGACTTGTATGTTGAGGATATTGAGAAAATTAGCCTCTCTAGAAGAAACAGGTGAGTTACAGAAAAGTGCAGTATAGACAGTGAGTCGTATGTTGAAGAATAGTCAGATAAACTGCTCCACATTTATTTCTGCTTGAAGATCATGGTCTACAAATTGGAAGTAAGTTAGAGGTATGACTAAGGATGCTACATTCTGGGTTTGAGCCCTCTGCATGAAGATCTAAGTGAGTTGTGTTCACCAAAGTGAAACCTACTTTTTCTGTAAGTTCAGTTGGGACAGGAAGAAAGTATTCTGCTCTGCATTCCTTCATAATAAATTATTTTTTTCTACGGTTCTAGGGGGAAGTTTGGGATGATGATAAGTGCCTAAAATTGTAGTGGTTCATGTTTTGGTGGTCCGCAAGCTATCTTTCTTTTATGACAGTTGAAGACAGTGAAGTTCATGTGCTTTGGTGAAAAGATTCCTATGGATAAAGTGGTTAATGTTCATGCAGTTGCTCCTGATGATTATAATGTGCTTGTGGATATCTCCTAATCATGTTCCTATCTTGATATTGTTCCGCATTAAGGACTTGAGATCGTGTTCGAAGATTGTTCCCAGATAATGTAACGTGTAACTAGTTTTGGATGACCTGGTTAATCCCAGTGATTGCGGAGATCTCTGGAAGATTGTGGAAGCGTGTTGTGGCATGGAAGATTATGTTTGAGTCCTAGCTAAGGCATGGCGTGATCTGCATTTCATTTCCTTTGCATAATATTGTAATAGGTAAGGACCTATTTTGTAAATGTTTATAATGCCAACCTTGGAGATTATTCCAATGGTTGATGATTGTGATGCCGACCTTGATGATCACTCCAAGGTTGATGAAGTGTATAAATACTTGTAGTTGAGTCATGGAAAAGGTGTCTTTGGTTGGAAATGAAAAGATATTAAGAAAGGTCCAAAAGGCAGAGCAGAGAAGAGGCAGAGGAAAGAAGAGGAAGAACAGCGCAAAGGAAGAGTAGAGCAGAGGAATTATTGTACTTTAGTCACAAATATAGAAAGGTGTTGATCATGGTAGTGAGTCTGGCAGTAAGCTGTCAGTAGGGTTTAATAGCCCTTAGGGTTTAACAGCCCTTATTGTAATCTTGCTAGGTTTAGGGTTGAGGCAGTGAGCCTGCTAGACCTAGTTGTTCTTCATGGTAGTGAGCCAGTATGTTTAAGCCCATGGAGTGACCAACCTCAACATCATTATTTCAAGATTGCAATATATATTGAGAGCTAATCCTCTCCATGTTTTTTCCCCACCTTGGGGTTTCCCACGTAAAATCTGGTGTCTCTTCTGTTTAATGTTGTATATGTGGTTATGTTTCTGATTTCATGCATCCATTGTTAAATCATAATAATTGTGGATAAGTGATGAATGTTTAATTGCAAAAAGTGTTTATGCTTTTGGGACAACTGATTCACCCCCCCTCTTAGTTGTCCGACACATATCAACAGTTCCAACATTCTTTAATCCAAATGGCATGATGACCCAACAAAATATTCCCCAAGGGGTTATAAAAGTTGTCTTATATTGATCTTAAGGGTTGATGTAAATTTGATTATATCCTGAAAAACCATCCATGAAGGAAAGTAAAGCATGGCCAGCTATTGAAACAACAACCATATTAATGTTTGATAGAGGGAAATCATCTTTCAAGGAAGCAATATTTAAATCCCTAAAATCAGTACACATCCGAATACGGTTACCAGGTTTAGCGACAACCACAATATTTGAAATCCAAGGTGAGTAATCAATAGGGCATATAAAACCATCTTGTAAAAGCTTTTCTATGTCAGTCTGAACTAATAATGCAACCTTAGGATTCATCTTACGAATCTTTTATTTAAACAGCTTAGCATCAGGTTGTAATACAATGTTATGTGTTACAATTTGAGGATCAATACTAGGCATACCTGATTAATTCCAAGCAAATAATTTAGAAAATTCATGTAAAAGCTTGGTCATATCTTATTTTTCTTCAATACTTAAAAAATCACCTATAGAAATAACTTTTTCAGTATTATCTTTGTCCATCAAAACTTTCACAGTCTTTCCATTAAGTAAAGTACTGGGGTCTATGAGATTGGGTGATTGTGATGATTCTTCAGTCTCTTTATTAGTAATATTTATCAAGTCAGTAGATTTTCCAAAGTATGCATCAACATTCAAACTTTAAGGCAATCCCCACTTGTGATGACAATGAGGAACACTGTCGTAAGCTCCCAAGAATTCAAGTATTGCTTCATGTTGTGAAAAAGTATCTAAAGGAATATCTCCTGGAGGATAATTCATGTCTATCATCTTAGGAAATATCAGATTGAGTGTTGGTATTGTGTTCACATTAAGATTAGGACGTTTATGGGATTTAGTTTCCTTGAAAGGATTATATCCAATGCCACTCGAGTAATGTCGTGAAGCATCTTCTATAGGTACTCAGATTCCTTGTTGACTAATACCGCAACTATTACCTACATAGTTGTAATTCTTATAAAGAATCTGAAATCCCTGACCATAAAGAGAGGCCATTTCTCTAGAAGAAGGTGAAGCCTCATAGGTCTCATAATTTGTAGTATAAGTAAGAGTGTTATCTATATTTGTTACCAAAGAAACTTTAGGTTTCTGAATAGAGTTCTTAGATGATATCGATGCAACTTTTGAAGTTTTAGGATTAGGGTTGTTAAGCGCATATTCTCCCATAGAGGCAAGAATAAAATCTAATGAACCCCAATCATCACCAATGAATGCATTCGATTGTTGAGAGTCTTGCACAACATTAGCTATGGCAAGAGGAGTTGATGAATCAACCTTTAAGTTATTTAGAATCTTATGATGAACAACTTGTTTTTGCAGTTTAATATGTAAACAATTATTGGGTTCAGGATCAACTTCAACAGTATGAAGTTTATTTTTATAAATAAACTTGATTGAACAATGAAGGGTACATGGCACTGCCCCCAATGCATGAATCCAAGGTCTACCAAGAATCATGTTATATGATAAGGAACTAGGCATGACAAGAATCAAAGTAGATAAAGTCACAGGCCCAACTTGTACAAGTAAAGTTATAGTGCCTATAGACTGTCTACCAACATTATCAAAGCCATGAATGATAATTCTATCTGGTTTAATTAAACAAGTATCAATCTTAATCTTATGTAATAGATTAATACCACAAACATTAAGAGTCAATCCATTATCAATCATAACTTGATAATCAATTTCTTGTTTATTGTGATGAAGATAATTAAAGGATCATATTGATTTTGAACTTCAATATAAGGCAACTCATGTTGTTGAAATAGAATGTCTATTTTTATCGCATGCATACATTCTAAAATAGCTGCCACATCATTTGGCTTGACAACAGGTGGTACAATCACCTTTTGTAAAGCTTCTTGGAGCATTCCATGGTATGTAGGTGAAGTTTGTATAAGTTTCCAAAGAGAAATCTTAGCATGAGTAGCACGAAGCTACTCAACAAGATCATAATCTTGACCAGCTTTATGTGTTAAACGAGGTACTTGAGGAAGCACATGTTGAGAAGCTAGTAAATATATCATAATGCTTGATTGTTGTTTACTGTGTTTGTTATTCTATGTATTATATGTATGAGAAACCATAATATGACTAGGTTGTTGTGATCTTTCTTTTTGGTTTTGATATATTATTTGTTTAGCATAGTTATAGATGTAATCAGGAGGTTGAGAAGAAGGCAGAAGACCTCTAACGGTGAGCACTGGTATAGATTGTGGTTGAACCACATCCAAACACAGGTTGACTACTATTTTCAGCTTCACAAGTTCTTCTTAAGATTTAGGAACATAGATTGCATTTACTATTCTTTGAAACAATGACAGTTTAGGAGTCATAGTGGAATGTTCAATCGAGATAAAGTCCTCAAGGGATTCATCTAGCATATTGAAGTCATCACAACTAAACGACTCATCATACACATTAAAGTCTTTTAAAAACTAATCTGACATTATAACATGTTCTAATTAACCCAAGACTTAAATGTAAAGAAAGATAGCATAAACCTTGTAAAAATGAAACAAGATATCACTATGCAAATCACAAAGTTATAATTTCAAACTCTTTTAATGAAAAGCTAAAGATATCAAGCAAGATTCAATACATACACTTTTCATAAAAGAGGGTTTGCAATATAAATGTTATTTAGGACAACAAACTATTTCGGATCTAATGTTAAAAAGGATACAAATACTTTAGAGCACGGGTTCACTAAAATGTTTAATGAAAAAAGTGGGAAAGTGATAGTTTTCTGAAACTGAATCAATCCCCTTTTTCACTCACTAAACATTAGGACATAGGAACCAAGATTGCTCACTATGAAGGATTAAGCCACTGATACCTATGACCTTTTCATGCTTGTTGTGATTGATTAGATGCCTCAATTAGGTTTTGACAAGCTTCAAGTACTCATAAAGCAGGAAACCCTAATTGCAAAGTATATTATAACAGATAGATTTTTGGCACAGATATTGACAAACAGATCACAAAAATGCAGAACAGGGATCACAAAGAGTATGTACCCAGAAATTGAGGGCCTGTTAGACTAGGGTACCCACCCCAGTGTCCAGAAAGTTTCAAATGATTGAAATCTCCTATAGTTGATGTTAGAGTGTCCTCAGAGGGTTCCAAATCTAGAATTAAATGCCCAGTTAGACTAGGGCACCCACCCCAGTGTCCCAATTATTTCACGATCCTGAAACTCAAAGTTCTACAATGACTGTATCTACAATACTTGTCCTTCCTCCACTCCTTTTCATCAGATCTTTTCAATTATGACCTGCACATACAAAAGGAGGAGAAAGATGGTTGTGTCTATATAGGATCTTTCCTCAGTCAAGCCCCACCTTTGGTATTTCTACCTCAACAATAGCCAATGATAAATATTTGTAGATGTGTGTGCTCATAGATCATATGTGTGTAGAAAATGTAAAACCCTAGATGACTCAAGCATCAAGGAAAGATCAATGCATTGCTTCACTCAAGGAAACAACAACATCACCTCAAGGAGATGACTGCAATGAAGACTTGTAGAACAAGAAGACGACACAGCCATATCCACGGAGGATTCCCAAGCTCAAGTTGGAGGCTTCAACCCTTCTCCTGATCGTACAAAGGGCTTGACAAAACCCTAGGAAGAGCAAGATTCCTAATCTCCATTGAATATCTCCATGATAGAAAATTCAAATAACTTCCAAGAGCTTCAACAAAGTACTGATCTTGAATGGCAAAAGTGGCATAATTTCCACATAGTAAGCTTGCATATAGATTGTGTGTGAAAAGTGATTTTCAATTCTCTTTAAATACCTAACCTTAGGAATTAAAATATTTGAAATAATGTGTCAACATCACGTGAAAACCAAAATTTGAAATCAGAGACCTGAGGTACACGGCACACGCTGACACCACCTCAAAATTTAGGATAAAAAACAAATAGGGCAGGACAAGGGCATGTGCATCCTAGTCTAGACCCTAGTTTTCACTTACAATCTGCATTTAGGATGTCTAGAATATCCAAAATCCAAACTCATTTCATAGGTTTAGTCAATAATTGCTTTAGAATACGACATTTCTTTAGTTAGATATAGGCCAATCAAGGATTAAGTAGGCCAGAAATAAAAAGGGCAAGAGGACACCAAATGAGAGGAGCTAAACTATGCGAAATTGTGTTATTCCATGCAGGAGGATAATTTCCAACATAACCAAAGCAAAAACAAGATGTTATAGTCCTTAGGAAAGATAAGTGATCTAATTACTATAAAATGAAACTTTTTTGAAATCAAAGAACCTATGAGAAGTGTTTGAGCTTCTTGAAGAACTATTGTGAATGTGTCCTTGAAGGGTCCAACTTTTATCCATTTCTTCTCTTCTATCCTTGGGGTACTTTGCTTGATGGAAAGGGAAGATTCTAATTGGGCTCAAATAGAAATTGAATTGTGAGGAAGATAGCATTAGCTTCCTAAGAGGGGATTTGATTAGAAAGGAATATAGCATTAGATTTCTATGGTATGCATGTGTTAATAAGATAGCATTAGCTTCCTCTTGTAATATCTACTCAAAAATTGTATATAAAAATTCTCCTCCTGTGTGTGTGTATCTTTGTGTGTGAAAGAGGAAGGGGGTTTATATAGGAGAGTCTGAATGGAGAAGATTTAGGAAACAAAGCAGGATAAGGATAATCATGAAAAAGGGAAAGAAATCAAAAAATAAAATAGGGAATAAAGAATGGCAAAATAATGGCCATTTGGAGGGAAACTGGAAGAAAACTAGCCAAAAATAAGCAACTTACACTCACCTTAAAACATGACAGAGTTGCCTATGTTGGGGTTTGGGTCACCCCTTCTACCAAGGTAAGTCACCTAGGTAACCATACAACTTAACATGGGTTGCCCAAGTGACCCTAAGGTCAACTAGGTGCCCCTACATTTTAAGGCAGGAAATAGGGTTTTCAAGAGGCAAAGAGGTTAGGAAGACTAGGAGGATGGAAAACAAGGATGGAGAACAATGATGAAAGGTAATAGGAGTATGGAAAACAAGGATGGATAACACTGAGGAAAGGTACTAGGAGGGTTGAAAACAAGGATGGAGAACACTAAGGAGAGGTACTAGGATGTTGGGACAACTTCCATCAAGTTGGAAAAGGTTGTGAGGTGAAATAAGCACACCATATGGGTCATGCACTAGACCTCCAAATCACCATTAGACATGAAATATAAATCCATGCAATTTTGGGTGCTTACATATTACCCCCTCAAGTATGGAATTTTATATAGAAGGTAAGTGTCATTTCTTGAAATAGGCTCACAGGACCTATACTTACCTATTCTTACATGTTTGCTATTGCCATGCATCTAGACTTGCAAACAAATTTGTTAATCATGTGCATTATGATAATTGAGAAAGTATAAAATAAATTGTGACAAGATAAAATTCACCATTAGTGTGAGGTTATTAAATTATATTACCTTTGTTGTGTGTCTTGATGTGTGTGAGGTATCATTATAGGGATTGATATGCACTAGTGTTGAATTACTTCATTTCGATGATCCGCAGGTTAGACAAAGGAAAACACTCATTAAAAGAAAAAACCTACTCTACAAAAGAAAAAAACAAAAGGAAATGTCATTTTTACTTGCAACCATAAAGATAAGAGGGGAAGAGAGATAGGGAAAAAGAAAAAACAACCAAATGATGACAAAATCAAGTGAACAAATATGAAGAGTTTAGAATGAGGGGATCGATTTCATGGTAGGTACACAAGCTCATGTAGTTCCACATGTGCAAGAAATGAGAAAATATCTTACTATTACATTATTTCTCTTTTTATTGATTTCTTATAAAAGTGTTTGCTAAATTTGATTATTCTCATTTCTTTTGATTGTTGTGTAGGTTAGGAACATTTTCATGTTTTCATTTTACTACATTCTGTTGAAAATTTTATATTTTCATTTTACTGCTTTTTGTTGAAAATTTCATGTTTTCAGGTGCCTAGAGTTTGCTTTGGGTTTGGGTAGGGTAACCCATGTGTGCCCTACCAAGTCACACGTAATGAGGGGGCTAGTCACCTGAGCACCCTTGTCATTCTTCCTAGGCTTCCTACGAAACCTTAGGGCTCACCCCACTAGTTAAGAACAACCAGAAAGTTACTGATTTCGAGTCATTTTATGGGTGGCAAGATGGTTTTGATGTTTTGCAATTTTTCAATATTTTCTAAGGTCTTTTCTTCTTTTTTGATATTTTTTAAATTTTACAACTTTTAGGGTTTTTCAAGGTTAATGAGGCTTTCCTAGTGTTGTAGGATACTTAAATCAAATGGAATTGTTGTAAATATGTGCTTAATCGGTGTTGTCATTGATGTCAACATATCCTTATTGCCATTGGTGTCAACTGTATCTTATTTTGTTGCCTATTTAAAAGACTGGAATGTTGAGGATATTAAGAAAATTAATAAAGATCAATGTATGCAGACCATATGGTTGTGTAGAGGATTATCTGAAGTAGCTCTAGTTAAGATTTGAGAGGTTCGCATGGAGATTTGAAGAAGCTATAGCCATCTGAGTAGCACTGGGTTTTATTGTGTTCAGAAGAGACAGAGTGATAGTAAATTGATCTAGATTGCTCTGCATTGAAATATTATGATCTACGGATCTAGAGGTGTGTTTGGGAAGTCAGTGTGTATCATCGACTCAATTGATTCGTGGTTTGGAGGTCCGCAAGCAATCCTTCTAGTGTGACAGTCATGGCAGACAGTGTTCTTGAGGTTATGGATGAAGATGCAAGTGATTTTGATGATTTGGAGGAGTGAGGATGTCTTTGTTGAATTCAATGTGCTTGTGGAGGTCTCTAGATCATGTGACCGCTATGTTGGAGGTCCACATTGAAGATTGAGCTCGCTGGTGAAGATTTCCTTCCTAGTGTTGTTGTTCTTCCCAGTCTTGGCCGACTGGATGATTCAAGCATGTTGCGGATGATCTAAGAGCAATTCTCTGGAGCATGGCGTGTTGTTGGAAGAAGATTCAAGTCTCAGCTATGTTGGCCGATGGGTTAGTGATCCACATTAAGTCAAGCTGACCTTGATGTTCATTCCAAGGTTGATGAAGCATATAAATACTTGTGGATGAATTGTGAAATTTGGTCCCAGACTGAAAAATGAAAAAATCCTAAGAAGGGTACAGAGGCAGAGCAGAGAAGAGGAGTAGAAGAACAACAGTAGTAAAGGATGAAGATATAGCGAAGAAGTATTTGAGGGGCAGAGCAGAAGTTTTTTGAGCTATCAATGGGACTGAATCAGGCATGAACATGATGCTATCTCTCAATTCATTCTTTCTGTATTAAATAAAATCTTGTAGGCAGTGAGCCTCCTGTAGGCAGTGAACCTCCTGTAGGCAGTGAGCCTCCTGTAGGCAGTGAGCCTCTTTAAGTAGTGAGCTCTGGGTAGTGCACCCTAAGGCAAATGCCTTTCCATTTCTTTTAAGTACTTTTAACAGAGTATGAATCTTGTGGGTTAACCCCCACCGTGGTTTTCCCTTAACTAGGTTTCCACGTAAAAATTCTGGTGTTATGTGTGTTCAATTTGTTTATGCTCATGTATTGTTGATTCATGCTTTGTTGTTTACATCATTAATATGATTGTAAGTTGATAAAGAAGATTAAAATTAGAAAAGGTTAAATTGTGGGACAACTGATTCACTCCCCCCCCTCTTAGTTATTTGGACTAATTCCAACAATTGGTATCAGAGCTAAGTTCCTCTAAAAGAAGCTTGATCGCTTGAGGAGATCCAAGATGTCGACTTACAAAAAGGAAAGTCTAAGATTTGATGGAACAAATTACTCCCTTTGGAAGGTGTGTATGCAGTGTCATTTGGAATGTATGGGTGATGCATTTTGGTTGATAACTAAGAGTGAGTATAAGATTCTGAAGAATGGCCCTACAACTCTAGATGAACTCAGGGGAGTTGAATGCAATATTCAAGATAAAGAAGCATTGTTGAGTGCCCTGACTGATACAGAATTGGCAAATGTCCTGGAATTGAAAACTGCTTATGAAATCTGGAAAAAGTTGGAAAATCTGTATGAACGTGATAAGTATGTCAAATGTGCCAAGCTACAGATCCTAAAGGGTAAATACAAAAGGTTGATGATGAGTGAAGATGAAAACATTACCTCCTACATGCAGAAAGTGAATGAACTTGTGACCGGTATCAGGAATGCTAGTGGAGTATTGGAAGAATCAGAGATTGTTGCCAAAGTGCTCAAATCCTTACATGTGGCATACAAGCATAAAGTTGTTGCCATTGAAGAGATTAGGACTGTGACAACTGTTACAAGGGATCAGTTAGTTGGTAAGCTTTCAGCATTTGAAATGAGTGAGTTTGGTGATTCTCTTCCTAAGTCTAAAACTACATTTAAGGCCAATGTATATGGAAAACAAAGATATGATCCAGGTGAAAGTTCCTCAGGAAGATCAAACATATTTGCAAAGGCAAGGAAGGATCTTGAAGATGATGAAATTGAGTCTGCAGAACTTGAAGTTTTATTGCTAAAAGAATGCCAAGAGGATCCGGTAAGTATGAAGGAAAGTTGTCGTTCAAATGTTTTACTTGTAATAAGATTGGTCATTTTGCCTCAAGATGTCCGAAGAGGGTTTCAAAGCCAAACCCTAACAAATATAAAGGTCAGAAGAAATGTTACTATGTCCAAGAAGCTAGAGAATGAGTCATAGATGATGAATTTGATCATGGAGGTTCCACTGAAGATGAATGGGTGTTCATTGCTATCAAAGAAGAAGATCTGGTGTCTACTGAATCTGCTGGCTATGCAAATGTGGAAAGCGCCTTGGCTTCTCAAGTTGTTGAAAAAGATGAATGGGTGATTGATAGTGGATGTTCTCATCATATGACTGGTGATAAAAGTAAGTTTGTAAGCTTTGAAAAATATGAAGGTGGAATTGTGAAATTTGGAGACAACTCAGCTGGTAGAATCCGTGGCAAAGGATCCATCTCTTTTGATGGTAAGAATAACATAAATGATGTTCTGTATGTGGAAGGACTGAAGCATAATCTTCTCAGTGTTGGACAGTTGGTTGACAAGGGTTATGATCTCTGATTCAAGGATGGAAAATGTAGAATCTTGGAAAGCTCTGGAACTGAAATTGTATCTGGTACTCAGACTAGAGGTAACATCTTTCATATAAGAAGTTCTGGTAAGAGTTGCTTGATTGCTCAGATTGATCAGAGTTGGTTATGGCATAGAATAACGTGTCATGTGAATTTTGATAACATTGTCAAGATAAATTCTACTCAAGTTGTGAGAGATCTTCCAAAACTTGTAAAACCTAATAGCATGTGTAGAGAATGTCAATTAGGTAAACAAAACAGAACTTCATTCAAAAGTAAAGAACAATCTTCAAGTGGACTGTTGGAACTTGTGCATACTGATCTATGTGGTCCTGCCAGAATTAGGAGTGTGCAAGGAGACATATATTATATGTTGCTGATTAATGATTACTCCCAGATGATGTGGGTAACCTTCCCAAAAGAAAAATCAGAAGCTATTGACAAATTCAAGGTGTTCAAGATTATGGTGGAGAATGAGGTTGGTGTGAAGATAAAGTGTCTGAGATCTGATAGAGGTGGAGAGTTTACCTCCGGTGAGTTTGATACATTCTGTGAAAAACATGGAATAAAAAGACAGTTATTTGCTCCTAGGACTCCTCAACAGAATGGAGTTGTGGAAAAAAAGAATCAGACCATTCAAGAAGCTACTAGGACCATGATAATGGAAGTAAATGTTCCACAAGTCTATTGGAGAGAAGTTGTGAGTACTGCTGTCTACACTCTTAATCGATTGCAGATCAAAGGCAATTCTAGTAAGACACCTTATGAACTATGGTTTGGTCATCCTCCTACTGTGAGATATTTTAGAATTTTTGGTAGTAAATTCTATATAAAAAGAGATGAGGATATAGGCAAGTTTGATGCAAGAAGTGATGAAGGGATATTTCTGGGTTACTCTACTCAAAGCAAGGCATATCAGTGCTTTAACAAGAGATTGAAAAAGATTGTTGAAAGTGCTAATGTCAGAGATGATGAGAGCAAAGAAGGACATTCCAAGTCTTGTAGATATGACTTAGATGATCAAAATGAAAGTTAAAGTCAAGGAAGGCAAGTTCAAATCCATAATCAAATCCAAATTGATCCGAAAAATCCAGTGATTCAAGAGGATAGTGCAAATGTTGAGGAACAAGCTCAAGAAATAGAAGTTCAAGCAAATCCCAAAAATCCTAGGTATGTAATGCTGAATCATCTTGAAGATCAAATCATAGGAGATATAAATAAAGGTGTTCAAATTAGGAGAAGAATTGTTGAAGATCAAGAAGAGATTTGTTTGATTTCTAATATTGAACCAAAATCAATAAGTGAATCTTGCAATGATGAAAATTGGGTAAAAGCAATGAAAGAAGAATTAATGCAAATTGAAAAGAATCACACTTGGGATCTTGTTCCTAGACTTGAAGACAAAAATGTAATTGGGACCAAATGGGTCTTCCGGAATAAACTAAATGAGGATGGTGAAGTTATGAGAAACAAAGCAAGATTGGTATGCAAAGGTTATTCTCAAGTGGAAGGAATTGATTTTGACGAAACTTTTGCTCCCATGGCAAGAATAGAAGCAGTCAAATTATTTCTTGCATTTGCTACCTTCAAAGATTTCAAAGTTTACAAGATGGATGTCAAGTCAACATTCCTGAATGGAGAGTTAGAGGAAGAAGTCTACATTGAGCAACCATAAGGATTCCAGTTGTTTGATCAAGGAGATATGGTCTGCAGATTGAGGAAAACATTGTATGGACTCAAACAAGCCCCAAGAGCTTGGTATGCAAGATTAGATAAGTATCTGTTAAAGCTAGGATTTAGCAAAGGCACAGCTGACAGTAATCTTTATTTCAAGATTGATCACGAGCACATCCTATTTGTTGAAGTATTTGTTGATGATATCATTTTTGGTGGAAATGGAAGCATGTGTAAGAAATTTGTTGATCAGATGTAAAGTGAATTTGAGATGTCCATGTTTGGTGAGATGAATTTCTTCTTAGGTCTGCAAATCACTTAGTCAAATAAAGGTATCTTCATATCTCAGTCTAAGTAAGTGAGATAATTGTTGAAAAAGTTTGGGGTGGAGGACTCAAAACCAGTAAGTACTCCTATGATAACCAGATGCAAGTTGAGTAAAGATGATGATTCACCTAAGGTAGATCAAAAAAGGTATAGATCAATGATTGGAGGACTGCTTTATCTGACTCTGACCTGACCTGACATCATGAATGCAGTTGGACTTGTTGCTAGATTTTAAGCTGATCCTAAGGAATCCCATGTTGTAGCAGTCAAAAGAATTTTTAGATATCTAAAGGGAACATCTGATTATGGCTTATGGTATCCAAAGGATAATGACTTCACTCTTCATGCATATACATATGTTGATTGGGCAGGAGATGTGGATGATAGGAAAAGTATGAGTGGTGGTGCATTCTTCTTAGGAAGAAGATTGGTTTCTTGGTTGAGCAAAAAGCAGGAGGCAATATCTCTGTCTACTGCAAAGGCAGAGTATATATCAGCAGCAAACAATTGTACTCAAGTCTTGTGGATGAAGCAAATGTTGAAGGATATCAGAATTGTGTTTGAAAAATGTATTACAATCTTCTGTGATAATTCAAGTGCAATAAACATCTCAAAGAATCTGGTGTTGCACTCAAAGACCAAGCACATATCCATCAAGTTTCATTTCTTGAGAGAGAAAGTAAGTGAGAATGAAGTCAAAATGGAGTTTGTTTCTTCAAAGGACTAGATTGCAGATATATTCACCAAGCCTCTGCCTAAGGATACTTTTGAGTATCTCAGAGGGAAGCTAGGGGTTATTACCCCTCTTGTTTAGAACTAAGATGCACTAGTGTGCATCAGTCTAGTGGAATTCAAAGTCATATCTTATGTTCTGGATTGATGTTATGAAGATACTACTCAAGGGGAGTAGTTAGTATGCAAATTTTGGAGATTAGTCTGAAACAAAAAGGGGGAGAAGAGATTGCAAATATGTGCCCTTTGCCATTGATGTCAAAGGGGGAGAGAAGTCATGTGAAAAACTAGTTGCTGATGAAAAGGGGGAGTAGTGAAAAAAAGTGGTTGCAGAAGTGATAAGAGAAAGAGGGAGAAGTTCTTGTCTTGATGGAAGAATCAGTTTTTCACATCATATGTTGCCATCAATGACAAAGGGGGAGATTGTTGCAAATATGTGCCTAATTGGTGTTGTCATTGATGTCAACATATCCTTGTTGCCATTGGTGTCAACTGTATCCTATTTTATTGCCTATTTAAAAGACAGGAATGTTGAGGATATTGAGAAAATTAATAAAGATCAATGAATGTATGTAGACCATATGGTTGCGTAGAGGATTGTCTAAAGTAGCTCCAATTAAGATTTGAGAGGTCTGCATGAAGATTTGAAGAAGTTATAGCCATCTGAGTAGAACCAGGGTTTGTTGTGTTCAAAAGAGACAGAGTGACAGTAAATTGGTCTGGATTGCTCCACATTGAAATATTATGATCTGTGAATCTAGAGGCATGTTTGGGAGGTCAATGTGTATCATCAACTCAAGTGGTTCATGGTTTGCAGGTCCGCAAGCAATCCTTCTAGTGTGACAATCATGGCAGATAATGTTCTTGAGGTTCTTGATGAAGATGCAAGTGATTCTGATGATTTGGAGCAGTGCAGATGTCTTTGTTGAATTCAATGTGCTTGTGTAGGTCTCTGGATCATGTGACTACTATATTGGAGGTCCGCATTGAAGATTGAGCTCATTGGTGAAGATTTCCTTCCTGGTGTTGTTGTTCTTCCCAGTCTTGGCCGACCGAATGATTCAAGCATGTTGTAGAAGATCTAAGAGCAATTCTCTAGAGCGTGGCGTGTTGTTGGAAGAAGATTCAAGTCTCAACTATGTTTGGCTGACAGGGTAGTGATCCACGTTAAGTCAAGCTGACCTTGATGTTCATTCCAAGGTTGATGAAGTCTATAAATACTTGTGGATGAATTGTGAAATTTGGTCCCAGAGTGAAAAATGAAAAAATCCTAAGAAGGGTACAGAGGCAGAGCAGAGAAGAGGAGGAGCAGAAGAACAAGAGCATTAAAGGATGAAGATATAGCAAAGAAGTGTTTGAGGGGTAGAGCAGAAGTTTTTTGATCTATCAATGGGACTGAATCATGCATGAACATGATGCTATCTCTCAGTTCATTCTTTCTGTATTAAACAAAATCTTGTAGGCAGTGAGCCTCCTGTAAGCAATGAGCCTCTTTGAGTAGTGAGCTCTGAGTAGTGCGCCCTAAGGCAAGTGCCTTTCCATTTCTTTTAAGTATTTTTAATAGGGCATGAATCTTGTGGGTTAACCCCCACTATGGTTTTCCCTTAACCAGGTTTCCACGTAAAAATTTTGGTGTTATGTGTGTTCAATTTGTTTATGCTCATGTATTGTTGATCCATGCTTTGATGTTTACATCATTAATCTGATTGTAAGTTGATAAAGAAGATTAAAATCATAAAAGGTTAAATTGTGGGACAACTGATTACCCCCCCCCCTCTCAGTTGTCTGGACTAATTCTAATAGGAATGCCACTAGGGAGCAGTCTTGGTTTGTAGATATCATGGAGGTACTAACTAGAGTAGAGTTAACGGTTCTTTACAAGGTAGGATTAGTGAGGGTACTACAAATTTCAATCATTCATCCTTTTGCATGGATTTGTTGTGATATCTTGACTTACTATGATGCCGATTGAAACACTTTCAGATTTTTAGGAGTTCGAGGTAAGTGTACACCATCACTCTATATGGTTTGTACAACGTCGTTGAAGTTTTAATTTGAGGAGAGAGACAGTCACTTCCTGAGGTCAATTCAAAGGGATGAAGACTATCATAGGCCTCTTTTCTATGGGTTAAGCATCCAATAGATAGGTTGGGCATCTATCTTACCTCAATTTCTTCACACACCATTCTTCCTCTATGAAAGGTCTTCATTGGTCTAATTACCACTCACTTGTTGGGAGATAAGAAGACTCTGATATTGAGATGGTGTTGGACACTGATTATATGAGAGATTGAGCAAGGTAAAGTCTATTCTTGGGGAGTGGACATACCTATAGAGATTTATATCAAATTGTGTGGTGAGGAGCACTAGCCTTTAGTCATCCCTCTCTAGTTATGGTGTGGATCCTAGAGCACATTCATCCTTATTAGCATGAGATTCCCTAGTAGAGCCTATTGATCCTAGAGCCATGAGATGGTGTAGACTTGGGCCTTTTGATGTGACCACATGAGTAGTGGTGACTTTGACAGATGATGACTTCATTGCAAACCCTTACACTGACATCGAGGGGAGATGGACCAAAGATATGGATATTTGATCCTTTTGTCAAGGAGTGCATTCTTTAACAAATAGGAATGGTATTTTTGAGATACATTCCATTCTTAAAGTTATGTAGTAGATTGGTGAGGATTTTCCTATATACCTACCTCTTATGCCCTCATGCTATTGACCCCTTTAGGACATGATAGAGGCACAACAAGGGAAATATTTATAGACCCCTCTCACTCCTGGCACACCTATTGCATGACCCCTCTAAGGAAAAAGTTAAAGGTAGCTTCACCCATGGTGGTTCACTTACTTTATGTTGCAAAGAGTGACCAAGAGGAGGAGAGTGATGAAAACTACACTCCAGAGGATGAGAGAGGAGGAGGATGAACTTGAGGATGTGGAGACACCAAGAGTATCTTAGGCTACTTCTTCCAATCAGATGATAAAGGATTAGATGAGGATGTTTGATCCAATATGGTAACTAGGAGATCCTCATTATTACTTCACTTATCTTTTCTTTTACTTTACTTATCATGGATCTCACCTTGATTATACACTAACACGAAATTCACACTTTTCTTGCTTCTTCTTTCTTGATCACATAGGCACTATTGATGGTTGAAGGGACCTGATTAGGACTATATCTCTTGATCTTCTTGCTCTTTCTATAGAGAGGTAGAATGATACACTTTTGGTGGATCCACAGAGGCCTACGATGTTAGGGAGACATCAATGTATTTGCTCTTATGATTTGTGCTAGCCATCACATATTGTCTCAAAGGATCACAGTTGTTGCACTAGAGACCAAGGTTGTTCTCGGAGAGGTATTTAGTGTAGGGTGATCACATTCTTCCTTACAAAGTACTACACCAATCCATTCTTGCACTTAGATTATTACACCAGTCTCTTCTTAGGGACAATCTCAAAGGACTCCTTTGTACTCTGTTAGTAGGGTATAGAGCATAAAGGAGAGCCGACCAGAGGAAACTACACACTATGTGGATGTCGGAGCCGACATGAAATGCATCCCTATATGTAATACGTATAGTATATATATAGATATAGAATAAGATGATAAGATATAGGAGAATATGAGTATGATAGATGATATATTCTGATGTAAAGATGACATAGAAGTCATGATTGTAACTATTGAGATAGAGACTTAGACCTGCCAAAGGATGGATAGATGATGTATGCATTTGATGACTATTAATACATATAAGGAGAGTAGTCAGCACCAAGTAATTATGTGTTGTCTTATCCTAATGTGAATGTGATGCTTTATTTTTTTATTCGTTATGTTTTGCTGCCAATCTCTAGCTACTTGACTAGGGTATAAACTAACTACAAAGACTTGACTGAGGACCGGATCTTTGGACCAGTATCTCCTCTATATTTCTTGCTAACATTTGGTTCTATTTCCAAGACCCTGGAAGAAGGGAGTTAAAGATTGGAAGGGTGAAAAATCCAAGGAAGTAGCACAGAGTTTTCAAAAGGAGAGAACGCAAGGTTGGTAGAGAAAATTTTCAAGTTGTAAAGGAATTCAGATCTCCTTAAGTTTCTACCTCTGTGAGAGGGGGGTAGGCACTTAAGGGGATGACAAGTGGAAAGGGGGTAGGGTCTGAAAGGACCTTTCAAATGATGTGACTCTTCAAATAAGGACTCCATGGGATATAAGAGGACTAATGGAACACCAAATCAAGCAAACCCATGGTGAAAGAGGAGAAGCAGAGGAAAAGAGAGATCGACGAAGAAATCAAAATTGGTATGGAGATAAGCAGAGAGCAGAGATTGAAGCAAACTCGGGAATGACAAGAAAGTTACCACAGAAGGATAGAAAGGGCACAAAAGATGGAAAAAGGAAGGATACCAGAAGTTGCAAAAGAAAAGGAAGAAGAACTTGAGGAGCGCGCCATGGAGGGGTGTTGCCAAAAGGGAAGAAAAAGACAAGCACGTCATGGAGGATGCTGCTGAGCACACCAATATGGGTGCTTCCAGAGAAAGGAGGTCAGAAGGAGAAGAGATAGAGTGTGGAATCGAGAATGTTGTTGAGCACACCACAGTGGGTGTTGTCTGAGAAGAATGCAGAAGGGAAAGAGAAGAAATAGGTGAACTAGAGTTTATGCCACAGACTGGCGAAGCATATGAGTTAACACCGGAGATTTTGAAGATGGATGAGGAATATATAGAGGAGCTAATTTTTTGAATCATAAAGGAGATAAGAGAAGGATGAGAAGATACAGTAAACATTGAGAGGAGTTTTGAGTGTTTGGAAGGTTATTTGAATCATCATTGGATTTCGACATGATGTCGTTCACAAAGAGAAGAGAATACCCTAATTTGAAGAGACACAACCCCTGGACTATGAGTCACCTTGAGTGCCATATAAAGTCAAGAAAATCTTAGTTGAGAAGGAAGATAGTCAAGCAAATAAAGAAATGGAGAGAATAGCAAAGATCTAGAGCAATTTCGTAGAGGTTTTGGGAGAGGAGTACTTTGATATTCAACTACAGAGAGATAAGGGAAGAGAAGGAAAGCGAGTTGATAGAAGACAGCCTAACCAGAGGAGTGGACTAGAGGAAAACTACAGTAAAGTACCAAAGACATTGAGAAAACTAATCATGGATATCCCTATCAAGTTACCAATCTTTGAGAAGGACACTAATGAAGCAGTAGAGCACATTTTTGTTTTGGAGTCCATTTGGAATTGAAAGGGAGTAACAAGAGATGAAATCAAGTTGTTTGACTTCATAGGCACCTTACGGAATGAAGCATTGAAGTGGTATAGGAAGACATGTCTAAACAATGACAAGGATTGGGATGAGATCAAGAAGTTGTTTTTGGAGAATTTTGGAGTTCTAGATATTCCAAGAGAAGGAGTAAATAAGATGAGAGATTTGATGCAGTTGGATAAGGAATCAATAAAAGGGCTTTGATAGAAGATTCAAGGAGGAAACTAGAAAATTGGAGGAACCAATGACTAAGAAACAAAAGATAGAATGGTTTATTTTCGGAATAAGCCCTAAAATAAGGTCAGCCCTATATGGAAGAATATTTGAGACATATGTAAAAGCAATGACACTAGTCTGTCGAATAGAGTCTCAATCTTGGCACAAACAAGATAAGATGAAAGAAAACCTAGAATTGGAGAAAGCAGTAACATTAGCCTTCTAGATAGAGTCTCAATCTTGGCATATATAAGATAAGATGAAAGAAAACTTAGAATTGGAGAAACTGGAGCTAGAATTGGAGCAGTTGAAGCTGAGGCAGGAGATCTGGGCTAAACAGGAGGAAAAAATATAGAAGCAAAGACCTAGTATTTGGTGCTCATACTGTACAAGAGAAGGTCACTTGAGAAATGGATTCCCTAGGATGAAAGGTGAAAGACAAGTTGTCACAATCAAAGAAGACATGAAAGCAACAACAAAAAGAATCAATTTAGTATAGTGGATTATGCGGAGAGTGGGATGACCATGAAACACCAAACTATCCTTCACAGAAGTTCCAGAGGAAAAGAGAATTTGCTGATGAAAAAGATGAAACATGGTACACAAACTTGGTGAAGAGTAATAACATGTCCTCTATAGAGAGAAAATCACATGATCATGGCTACAAACAATCAAATTGGAGAAATCAGAGGAATGTCAATGCAATACAAAATTCAAACTCTGGCGGCCCATCATATGGCAACAACTATAGAAATGATGATAGAGAGCCATTGGAGGTTACAGAGGAGGCAGAGGTCGTGGAAGAAATAAAAGAAGAAGGGAGGATGCAACATGTTTTAATTGCGGTAAGCTAGGACACTTTGCTAATGAATATTGGGCTGAAAGAAAAACATAGTGTTCATTTTGTAGGAGTACAGAACATGATCTATTTTCTTGTGAGAGAGCATAATAGTACTTCCAGAATGCACAACCTACACAATCTAAGAGTGATGAGCTATAGAACCTAGGCAACCAAAAAGGAGTAAGGATCATAAGAAGGGCACCAAAGAGTCAAGGAGCAAGGACTTGTCGGAAGAACAATAGGGAGGAAACAGACATATCTTCAATTGAATCTATAGAATAAGAAGAGTACTATCAAAGAAGCAATCCAAAATGTACCAGAAAATATAGAAGAAGAAGGAAGGAGAAAGCTACAGTACTAACAAGACAAGGAACAAATACCAAAAGGCACTAAGTCACTAAGACAGAAGAGGAAGACAGTGAGGAGCAAGAAGAATTTGTTCCCTCTAAGAAACAACATGAGGAAGTTGTGAAGGAAGCTAAACAAACTATAAGGAAGGTGCAAGAAAAGGAGAAACAACACAAGCAATTTTTCACCGAAGAAGTAGAATCTCTCAAGCAATTAGCTTAATTGACACAACAACATAGGCTTATTGAGAAACTAAAGCAATTTTCTAAATACTGGAATAAGGAGCAAGGTTAGAAGAGTCAACTTTGGAGAATGGGAAGAACAAATAGAGAATGGAAGACAAAACAACTAATGGTGGATATTCACATTAATCATAGGAAGGTGCAGAATGTCATGATAGATCTAGGAGTAGATGTCAACATGATCACAAAGAAGCTGTGGGAGCAGTTGGGAAGACCTAAGTTGACAAAGACAACTTACAATATTATTTTGGTAGATGGAACTAATATGCAAACAATGGGAACATGGAACCAAGTGGAAGTTATCCTAATGCGGGTCAAACAAGTCTTAGACTTCATTGTTATAGCCATGAAGGATCAAGGATAAGTTTTCAATGCACTATTAGGGTTGAGATGGTTTGTGGATGCAAATGGTATCATAGACTCCCAGAAAGAAGAGCTCTCATTTGCTAATAATCACAAGACTGTCAACATTCATTTGGGATCATCAATGGAGGAATCATATATAGAAGAAGCCAATCAGACTGAAGATAGTGACAAGGATGCAAAGAATCTCTATAAAATTTCAAGGTTGGTTGCAGGGGAAACAACAAAAGAACCTAATTCTAAGGGAGAAATGGAGATAGAAGATAATCACTATAGCACAAATAGTGAGGAGATTTTAGAAGCATGGATGAGAGAAGAACTGGAACTAAAAACAAGGAAAATGTTGGGCTACCAGAGCATATGCATGATCAGGGTTGGCAAGGAAAACATACTGCAATCCTTTGCAGTTCATCAAAACCCACCACAGACCTCTTGTGACATAGTAGGGACAAACAAGAAGCGTATATCTCAAAAAGATTAGCAAGTGGAGGCAAAGAAAATAAATAAATCGACATACCAAGATGACTGGGTTACCAGAGATACACACAGAACAGTCACAACTGAAGAAGAAGAAGAAAAAGGGGAAAAAGAATGTAAGAAATATATTGGGGAAAGGTTGTTTCGGATACCAAATCACTAGATCATCAATCTTTAGAAGAAAGAAATTGATTGTGGAAGGATTCCACCATGGCAACACACTATCTTAAAGCCCAACCACTAACAAGGAGCAGAATTTAAGTCCAAAGGAGAAAAAAAATAAAGTAATGAAGAAAAAGAATAAAATAGGTAAGAGAGAAAAATTAGGGCAAAAAGGAAAGGTATTTAACCCTAATCTTGCCCAAGGAACTTCACTTTGCACTTATACTTTGGCGAAATCTGAGCTCCGAGAGAAGAAGCAAGTGGCGAATGTAGCAACGAAGAGTAGAAGAACACAGTCAACCAACAAATACACAATGGCAACCCCTGAGCTAATCGACATCACACACAAGCCATGACTAAAGTTCAAGAAATACCCCTAGAAAGCCCTAGAGGTGGATCCAGAAGGTGCATTCTCGATTTTGCTGGCATATGTGGTGTATACAGAGGATGTAAGGAAATACATTCATAACACTTTAGCAGAGATCAACCACACAAAATGTGAAGAGCTGAGGGACACATTGTTGGAAGATACAAGGTATCTACCTGAATATGCAAACATTCTAACAAAGAAATTGGATATATGGAAAGACTTCCCCAACTTTGCAGATGCCCACAAATGGATAAGGATCATTCTAATCAGAGTGCATGATGAGTTTAATATCTTGACAAACCCTATAGAATAACAAAGGAGGCCATTAGGGTAGTAAGATGGTTAAGTGTCGTAGGACCCCTACCGACAATGAAGGTTATCCAAATAGATCAAGTGAGGGAATTAACTAGAGCTACAATAACGAGAGAAATATGCATGTCAAGGACATCACAAATCTGGGGGTGAAATATGCCACCATGGGAATTGTATGCAAGGTTTACTATGTGTTGTTCTCAAAATTAGCTACTCTCGTTTTTGTAGACAACCCCCTATGAAACTTATCCGTTTCATAATCTACACTCTAAGTTCACAAATTAAGACAAGATTCTCGTGGTCTCATGCGAAGTCATATGGCATCCTAAACTAGTTTACAACACTCCCTCAAATCAACTCAAAATTTGTACGAATCGATTAGGTTGTAAACTAATCAAAATATCATTTTTGGTCATTTTTGGGGTGTTATTAAAATTTTGAGTCTTTATATGCAAAGTCGACCAAATTTGCCGCTATTGCATGTCTTTTGTTCACTTGTGTTATGTCAGCAATTTCTGCCGCTTTTAAATGGTTTTTTATTTTCAACATGCTCGAGCGACACTTTTTCTCGCCATTACATGTTCCTCGCCAAGAAGCAAATGTAACGTCGACATTTTTTACCGCTCTTGCATCTTTGTTAAGTATTTGTCATGTCAACTAAAATTGCCGCCCGAGCAAGATCTTCAAGATCTCAAACTTCAGTGGCATTAATGGCCACTCGTGCCAAGCATTAAGGGTGTGTTTTTAAGTTTCTTAAATGTGTTTTTTCGTTGTCTTTTTGTTATTTCTATTTCCTAAAACTTCCAATTGATTCGTAACCCTCCCTCAAGCTGCTTGATTGCGTCGAGCTTGGATTCAGACAGTTTTTGACTCAAGGTTTTCATTCCTTCTAACTGGTAGGCTCTACAACCATTGTTCTTGTCATTTGTTTTCATTTAGGGTTTTCTTTTTTTTTTTTGTTCTTTGAAGTAATCAAACTTGTGACTTTTGAGAATTATGTTGTTCATATGACGTTCTAGACAAATTGTAATTTTAGTGTCTTTCTTCTTTTGAGTCATTCCCAAACCCCAGTGTTTGTTCAAAACCCCTCTGGCCAATATCTTATTGAGAGGGTTTGTAAATATTTTGTCTTGTTGAAAGTTATTCTCTGCGTACTCACACGGCGAGTTTTACCCTATCAAAACATGTAAAACCTTGAAAATTCCAACATACGGTGTTGGCAGAATTTGTCACTCCATGTTTTTGGTTATTTCGAGTTTTATGTAACGTCGGTGATATTTACCGACCGAGTTCTTTCATAAGTTTTTTGAGCGAATGCAAAGTCGGTATGTTTTTCCACTTATGCGTTCGAAGACATCAAAATACAAGTGCATGAGCGGCGAAATTCACCGCTCCTACACTAAAACCTTACAATTCCTACTATGTGCAGTATCGACATTTTTTGTCGCCCAGACACTTGTGAATTCCCTGTACCATCTACAATGTCGGCATTTACTGCCGCTCAAACATCAAACTTGGAATTTCCTCATTACCTGCAATAATGGTGAATTTTGCCGCTCCAACATATAACACTTGATTCTCCTGAAACATGCGATGGCGGCTAATTTTACTGCCAGTGCAAGGACACAATATCCCTCATATGCAAGGGTGGCAAATTTTTCTGCCCATGCAAACACTCTCTCAAATTTTCCTAACTTTGGGAAATTTTTAGTTTTGTTTTTCCAAGCCCGCTTTCCTCTGATTTTTGGCCTGCTCGCACTCTAGCCCTTTCAAGTGCATCTCCATAGTCGTGATTATCAACATGCAATTTTCCCAGATTACCAGTATTTTCCCTAATTGCATGATCATGACTTTTTGCTACAGTTTCTTCTGTGGATCTTCATTCTTCATCAACATCCTTCTGGTGATAGCTCGTTCAGATGACTGAGTTATCCCCGAGGAAATCGAAAGCGATGAAATACAAATATCAAGGTGTTTTTCCAATCACCTCAGTCACTTCTAATGTTGATGACATTAAAGATACAGAGATTGGCCATGTGGACATGGCTGAATTTGTAGAGAGAACCAAATCAAGCAATCCCAACTCTGCAATGAAGAAGATAATTGATAGCAACATTCATCTGGTGTCGTCTTTCCCAATGGCAGCTCACAACACAGAATTTGTCCTTCAGTGTGCTCAGTTTTACAACAGAGATACAAGGGTTGTGGTGGACGCAAGTGGCAATGTAATAATCAGACTCGATCCTGAGTTCATTGATAAGGTGTTTATGTGCCCTCCTGCTACAGAAGTGTTAAAGCTTGATTTTGTTGAAGCACAGAAGGAATATGACAAAAATCCTGAGAAGGCAAAGAAAGTAATCAACAATAAATGGTTGAAGACTACAAAGTCAAATTTGTCAAGGTGGCCACGTAATTTCCCTTGAAGTGACTTTGTAGAAGAAGTTGGTGATCTGATAACTCTTCTCAGCAGGATAAGAGGTTTGTCCTCTTCCTCACAATTTCATGAATGGATGTACCCTTTCATTACGGTAATACTCCAAGGCAAACAAATCATCTTTTGGGGGGAGCAAATCAGCAATGCTTTGCACAAACAATTGATAAAGGTACCTACTACCTTTAAATTATACATGACCTCTTATCTGGTATATATAGTGGCTTCTATGAGAATCTTTCCAAGTCTAACATCAGAAGGAGATAGGAGGGTAATCCCTGTGTACCAATACTATTCTCAGTTAACATTGAAGGGTTCTATTCATCATTTCAGGAGAGTAAATGACGCTTTCTTTGTAGTATTCTTGTGTCTTTTTGATCCCCAACTAGAACAAAGAAGAGTGTCAGATGAGGCTTTGACAATGGTAAATGATTTTGGATGCATGTTCTTACAGTTTCCTTCTTTTTCATACTTGAGGGTTGGCTTTTTCCAAGTTCATCCCTATATGCTTCCAAGATTCCCCTCAGACAAACTGGTCTTGATGGAGTTATGCAGATAAATGATCATCATGCATAATAAACAAATGGAACTCAAGAAGCCTGGTTTCAGGTTCCCAGTTGAAATTAGCAGGTATTCAGTGTCAACTGCTGCAAAGGCTAGGGCCATGGAGACTGAGATGCAGCTTGTTACTATGAAGCAATTCAAGAGAAGACCAAAGTTTGACTACAGGGGCATGAAGGACAAAATCAAGAGGAAAACCGAATTCCATGAGCCTATGGTTGAGGATGTTTGGGTAGATTTGAGAACAGAAGAAGATGTCAGGAAGTTGGACTACAGCAGGTTATCTCTTGAGCAGATTGAATATCTGGGACTTGCTGATATTCCCAAAGATCTAGTGGATGATGGAGAATTGCTCGATGACAGATACAACATTGAACGGGTTGCTAACACTCCTCTCCCTCCAATCCAATGGTCTCAAAAAGAGTTAACCTCTTTGAGGAAAATATTTGAGCCTATATTGGCAAACACCAATAATTGGCTAGCAGATAAAGGAATTACTCTGAAAGAATTCCTCACAGGATCAGAGACTGAGATCCAAGAGCAAACTGGTAAAAATGTGGAAAATAGAACGAAGAATAAGAGTGATGTTCCCTCATCCTTTAAAACACATAAGTCTAGAATCAACTTTGTGATGAAGAAATCAAAGACTATGGAGAAGGAGCCTGAAATAAAAGATATGGAAGCTGAGGAGCCAGCTACTGAGGAGCTAGCCACTGAAGAAATGGAGGTTGAAGATAGGCCTACACATCAACAAGAGGAGGAAGCTTTGTCCCCGCAAGAAAACGTACAACAAGAAACAAGAGTCTCTTCTCCTTTGCCTGATACACCTGTTGCAGCTCCTGTGTTTGTTTCCCCTATTGATATTCCCTCTTTTGAATCTCCCTCCCCTTCCAAAATAATTTTTGACAATCCTCAAAACACTTTTGAAGATGTTCTCCGTTCTTCAGGGTCTATTCCTAGTTTGTCTTCTTCAACTTTTGATATTGGGGATGCCTCTATTTTTGATCATTTTGTAATGAATACTGAGCAAGTCTCTAGTGTAAATATAACAGGAGCAGTTTTCACTAACACTCTACCTATTGTTTCCACTACCAGTGCAAGTACAGTTCCGACAACACCAACAATGGGAACAGATCCCAATGTGAGTACTTCTCTGCTTCCACCTTGGTTATCAGCTTATACACCAAAAAGGAAAAAACAATCCATCTCCCCAAATGACTTTGATTTCAGTAAGCTGGTGCCTGCAAAAGCCAAGGCCCTGAAGAAACCAAAGAATCTTTTAAGAATGCTTGAGGACAAGGGACAAATTTCTGGAGATTGCAAAACCTCCACAGGATGCAACCATGGAAAATTTTGATATGAATGATTACTCTATCTCTAGAGTTGAATTGGGCAAGATAACTCATGAAAGTGCCAAGAATGATATGCAGTCAGCCATGGATATCCTGATTCAAAAATTTGATAGGGAGAAAGAAATGAAAGATCACTACAAAGCAATGGTGGAACAATTGACTGCAGTGGTAAGGAAAATCAGTCTAAATTCAGAAGCAGTAACTCCTGAAGCCATTTCTGTAGAAGACCCTGTTATCTAGAAAGAAGAAAGGACTCATCTCAAAGGAAAAGTGGTTGAAGAGTACCTAGACAGGATGCGCACACAAGGAATATCTTTGCTCACAGAACTATCTGAGAAGATAGATAAAATGGGGAAAATAAGAATATAAGTGGATGATCTCATTGATGTTATTTCTCAAGATATTGAGCGCATAGAAAAGAATCATGATAAATGGGTGGAGATGAGAAAACTAAAAATAAGCACTCTAATATCAATTGGTGCCATTCCTAATAGAGATTCTTATATAGAAACCAAAGAGGCATTGACATACAGGAGCCGTGTGCTTAAGGATTTGATCAATGACCTTGAGACTGCGAGGAAACTCAGTGAACAAAGTGATGTCAGTCTGTTGCATAAATTGGAGGAGTTACCCTACAAACTTGTATCACAAGATAACCAATTGCTCTCTGCAGAAGAAATGGTTCAGGAATTTGAAGATATGTTCCAGAAAGAGTTTGAAGATAAAACATTTTCAATGGCCTTTGTGGACAATATTCTGGACAATCAGTTAACTTTGGATAATCTGAAAACCAAGTTAACTAGTCATGCAAAATCAGTCACTACAATCAGAGATGCCATAGTGAGAGCCAAGATGATTTTCAGGAACAAGGTCAGTCCAGACAGTATCGGGATGCAAGCAGCTTTCACTACGTATGATGGTCACATGAAGAAAGACGGAAATACGAGTTGAAGCATGCTTTTTCCCTTAGTTTATTTTTCATTTTTCAAATGTACTTTCAAGACAATTTTGGACATATTTACATGTACTTTTTCCATATGTAATTACATGTAAAAATATAGGAAGTCCCAAGTCAAATAGGACTCCTATTTTTGAATAAGTCAAAGTAGTTAGGTTTTTCCTAAATTTTCTCAAGGCCTCTCCCTATAAATAAAGAGGGCCTCTATTGTAATTTTTAACTTTTTTCTATTGCAAGAAAACTTTGGTGAATTGAAAAGCAAATCAAGACTTTGTGCTTCTTTGTGAGAATCAATTATCAAATATTTATCAATATAAGAAAGCAAGTTCAATTCCAATCTTTGTCTTGGGATTATTTGTGTTATGATAGCATTGTTCTTACGTCTTACTATCATAATCTTCTTTGGTAATAATTGAAGTGTGGAGATTGTTTCAAGTGATTAAAGAGCATTCTTAATTTGATTGTGATAGACTTTGTGTTATCAAATCATTTGTGAGGGTTGTGTTTATGTTTGTGAGAATAAAATAGCTTGAAGACTTTGTGCTGCAAGTTGTTATATTCAATCTACTTTTATCATCTTGGAGAAGAGTGAAGACTTTGGGCTGTATTCAACTTCAAATAGTTCTATTTGCAATTAGTAAGTGAGGCAATAGAAAACTTTGTGTTTCTGTGGTTTTGTGATAGTTTGTAAGTTCTTTAATATTACTTTCATTGAAATCATCATCTTGAAGTATAAACATCTATTCTAAAAAAAGAGAATGAGATGAAATGGAACCACCACAAATATAGTTTTTAGTGTACATAAGTTTCATAAGTTATTTGTTTGTAATAGTCAAGCAACTAGAGGGAACCTCCCCTTGTTGAGAGGAGAGACTTTGTCTCATCATAGCTGTGGCTGATATACCCATTTTGCCGTTAGTGAGTTAAGGACAAAATATTCACCCAACACTATGCCAAATGAGAGGGTTCGGCCACAGCCATCATAATTCATATGGCCTACTAGATGGTGAAGGAGGGAAAGGATTTTGACCTTTGTGAGGTGATGCGCCAACAACTCCTGGAGAATCTACAAAAGATTAAAGACTAACTAAAATTTTTGGTATGGTACCTTAATCATTTGTCTTACATTCTATTTCATGAATGAGCTATTGGGGTTTAAAAGACATATAGCCCAATTTCTTTGACACCAAAGCATTTAGTGCCACATATTGGGGGTTTTTCAAAACCCTACAAGAAGAGATGAGGGCAAGGGATAGAATCGCTTATGGAATAGTGAAATAATACATCAAAGATATCACATTTTTGGTAGACAGGAACTTCACATACATGGAGGAAGTGGAGCCAAGAACAACATGGGTACCTCAATTACCCTATGAAATAAATGCGGCATAAGCTAATGCATACACACAAAACCTACTCAACAAACCCAAGGACACAAGTGCGGAAAGATATGGCACTTACTTAGAAGTGATGGAGAAACAACACAAAAAATAGGATAAGGAACACCTAGATAAAAACAGAGAGAAGCTACATAAAAAGTGGGGAATTCTAGGAAAAGGAACCACATCACTTGTAAAACTAGCCACCTTAGCTCCCCTACCTACCAAGCAGGCTCCGACAGTAAGAAGATCCAAGAGGACAATGTCACAGGCACCACCATCTTCCACCATGTCATCTGGATGGAGAGTAGCATCAGAAGTACTATCCAAAATGAAGAAAAACATAGAGAAGAAGGCTCCCCAGTAGAAGCAGTAGACAAAGAGAAAGAAAACTCAAGAAGTGCCAGAGGTTATTGAGTCAGAAGAAGGGGAGGAGCAAGAGTCCCCATTGAAGAAAAGGAAGAAAGCACAACAGAAACCAAAGGAAAAACTGATAGAACAAGCATTAGAGGAACCATCACAAGAACTCTACAACCTAGATGCACTACTCAACACCATGGAAAATATCAGTATGTTGAAAGAAATTGTTGTTTTGTATGAATATGCATTTGTAGAGAATAAGAAAATGATAGTTATTGCTATGATCGAATACATGAGGGATAAGGATAAGACATTCAATGAAATAATGGAAGGATTTCTAGCAAGTTTAATAGAAGCATTGAGGAAAAGGAGAAATAAGGCACTCCAATTAGAGGAAGAAATAAGGAAAATGCCATTAATAAGATTAGTGACACATTGTCACCAAAAGAAAAGAACAAATTGATACAACAACAAGCCATGGAGCTGAGGAGAAAACAAAGGGTAGACACCCTCATGAGTGGGAATAAGAAGGAAGAAGAAAAGATACAAAAAGAGACATAAGAAGTAACAACAAAGATATATTAGACTGACAAATAGAAAGAACAACAATAGCCTCACCATCACCTCTGCACAACATTGAGATACTGGTAGGAGAGAACAGAACATAGGAAAGTTTGTTGAAAGCTCTGACACAAGGGGTACCTCCTTCGGAGAACACAAGGATGGAAGAAAAGAACATAGAACAATAAACAAAGAGTCTGAAGGATAAAGAGAAAGGAAGAGAGGAGGACATAGAGGATCAAAGGGAATCAGAACAAACTGATATTCCAGAGGCCTCATCATCTTCAATTAAGTCAATCAAAGAATTTTTGGAGCAGAAAAAATAAATAACACCCATTTTAACCCTTTAGTTTCTACAGTTACCAGTAGTAGAAGGCCAAATAAACCTTTCTGGAATATCCCCACTATAGAAGCTACAATTGGGAGATGTGTTTCATTCCTTTGCTAGAGTAGAAAATTTGAAGCAACATGTGGAAGGGAATGAACTCCTGTAAGATGCGGTGGACACATTGGCCAAGGAGATGTTGGAGACACTGTGAGATACTACCTTACCCTTGCCAGAGCAACTAAAATAATTGACACAGAGATTTAAGGAGTACTCTAGCTAGCTAGAAAAGAAGGTAACTGAATAACTGAATAAGAAAAGACTGGAAAAAATGACAAATAAATGTGCTAAGGCACACACTCAGTTGGAGATACAAATCAAGAACATACAACAAAGCATTACAGAGGCTAATATCCTATACCAGTTTTGTTTAAAATAGCCATAGTCCACAAAAGTAATAAAAGATCAAATGGATGCTTTAGAACTTTAGATTTCAAATTTGGCAGCCCAGTATGACCCTTTAGAAGATAAGGATGGAGTAATAAGGGCATAGGTGGAGACATTGCATAACTAGCACCAACAGCTCCAAGATCAAAGGGACCAGATAAAGGGCTAAATAAAATAGTTGAGGCAAGTGGTCAACCTGAGACTGGCTAACCTAACAGATAGTTTTTCAAAGCCAAACAAACTACATAGACCATAAAGATATCAGCAAGTATAGAAGACGTAGAAGAGACGAACATAAAAGTACAAGGGCAAATAGCTATGGTGGCTAAAGCCAAGAAGCAGTGAGACACCAGCCTATCACAACTAAAGCAAATCTATAAGACTCTCCTACCTACCAGTTGATTTTGCATGTCTTGAGGATAAGACATAATTTTGAGGGGGGGATGATGTTAGTAGGGTACAGAGCATAAAGGAGAGCCGACTGGAGGAAACTACACACTATGCAGTGGTCGGAGCCGACACGAAACACATCCCTATATGTAATACATATAGTACATATATAGATATAGAATAAGATGATAAGATAGAGAAGAATAGGAGTATGATAGATGATATATTCTAATGTAAAGATGACATAGAAGTCATGATTATAACTGTTGAGCCAGAGACTTAGACTTGCCGGAGGATGGATAGATGATGTATGCATTTGATGACTGTTAATATATATAAGGAGAGTTGTTGGTACTGAGCAATTCTATATTGTCTTACTTTAATGTGTATGTGATTGTTTGTTTTGTTATTCTTTATGTTTTGTTGTCAATCTCTAGCTACTTGATCGGGGCATAAACTAACTACAAAGACTTGACTGAGGACTAGATCTCCAGACTAGTATCTCCTCTACATTTCTTGCTAACACAGTCAAATACAACAAATAGTAGGAGATGACAAAGTAGGATTCTTGGCAAATTTGTGGCCTAGAGTCAACATTGAGGCTTTTGTTGATGCCTTGTGTTGTTATCTTTATGTTGCCCCTTGCATGGGGATATTTTGTAGTTGATGTACTTCTCTTATGCTTATGAGTCTCCTTTGATGGAACCTATGTGCTCAATGTATTGGTGTTCTCATGTACTTGATGTTACTTTTGATTTCTAAGACTTGAGATTGATCTACATATAGCTAGTGGTTGACGTCTTTACTTTACATATCTCTTGTGCCAATGGTTAGCTTAGAATTTATGTTCTATTTTATGTATATATGCTGATATAAATTCCATATATAGTTGTTTTGTAATTCTCTATTTGTGATGTATGTATGCAATATTCAATATGTATGAATGCATAAGATAGTTTGATGGATGTGACTTGTAGTGGATTCACATATGATTTATTTTGCAGATGATATTTATTATGAGATTTATTTTATGATATGTAGATGATACAAATAGTGTGGTTGCTATTTATAACTCAGGAGGATTGTGGGTTGACTCATCATAGAATGACATTTTTTATTATGCCTTGTTTGTCATGTTCTACATGCTCTCATTTCATCTTCTATATCATGTTTCACATTTTGTTGTTCCCTTCCCGGGGGCATCATTCTTATATTACTTGTCATATTAGCTCCCATTCTTGCTTATGTTTTCCTTGCCTACTTCTAAGTTCTTGCATGCCTTTCCTTACTCTTTTGTTTTCTCATGTTTACCACTTTGAATTATTCATTTACATATGTTTTCCTATTTTCATGATTGATATTTCCTTATGCATTCTTATGCTTATCTTTCTCACGATCTTTGTTTGCTTATTCTTCTCATCTTTATCTGCTTGTACTTTCATGTTATATCTTACTATGATCTATATTTTACTTTCCATATACCTCTCATGTGCCATTTTTCCATGCTCCCCATGTTATATTATGCTTCAATTGCTTTATCACGCTTCTAGAGGTACCTTATTACATTAGGGGCACCATGCCTTACCCATATTATATTGTGCTTATATTGTCTTACCATGTTTCTAGAGCTACCTTACTATGTATTGGGGCATCATGCCTTCTCCATACTATTTTGTGCTCAAATGCCTTATCATGTTCCTAGAGCTATCTTCTTAGATTGGGGGCACCGTGCCTTTACCACACCATTATGTGCTTACATGCTTTATAATAATCTTAGAGATATATTTTCCTACATTGAGGACACCATTCACTATCCATGTTATATATTTACATGATCCCTATCTTGCCTTTAGGGACATCTTTACTCCATGGCTTTCCTATACTAGGGGCAACTTTCTATCATACACTTTGATGGTTATCCCCTACATGCCTACATGTTATATCCTTCTCATTACCTATATTAGGAGAAACCTTATCTAATGTACTTTGATGATCTTCTCTAGTTTATGTGCTTTACACACCTATTATTCAATATCCTTTTATTTGCTTATTATCGATATCCTCCTAATTGCTTGTTATAAGATGTTATCTACGTTATCTATTACATGAATTTACATGATCTATATGCACACATGCTTATATCTCCTTAGAATATATTTACTTTTCCCGCTCTATTTTTCCATGTTTTCCAATTCTTTGCATACATTGTATGCAACCAATTAGAGAGGGCATATAATATCACTAGTGTTCCTATGTTGAGATTTTAAATAATGTATTATGCTAGACAAAGACTTGTCGCTGAACTAGATGGATCTTGATGGTAATTACACACATGCATATGAGTGGAGTTCTATTGCATTACTTTCATCTCATACAGATCACATTTACCACTTTGAGTGGAGTCACATTACATGGTTGCGCCTGAAGTACCATATCACATTAGAAATGGAGAGCAAATTGAATTTACCAAATTGAGTGGAGTCACATTACATTATTATGTATGAAGTGCCATATCACATTATTGTTGGAGTGTATATCATATTTACACACCATAAGGGTGTTAGAATGCACGGGACAACTGAGAGGGGGGGTGAATCCGTTGTCTATTAAAACATTAAACCCTCAAAGCAATTCCAAACATCAACCTCTTATTATACATTAGCAGAATGTAAACATATCAAGCATAAACACATTCAAACACATAAGAACACTAGATTTACGTGGAAAACCCAAGAAGGGAAAAGCCACAATGAGGATTAGCTCACATATATATGAATAACAACACCAAAATCAAATAGGTCCACTGCTCAAAAGAAAGGCTCACTGCCAAGGGCTCACTACCCAAAAGAGAGAAGAAAGAAGACTGTTACAGAGAGATTCGCTATCTCAAAGCAACATGAGAAATCCACCACTACCACTCCTTACCATCCGTAACCTTTGGCTCACTGCCTCCAACAACTTTTGGCATACTAAAATGTAGACACCTTTTGCTCACTGCATTCCGGGGTCATAAGCATTTAAGCTCGCACACAACTCACTACCCTTGATTCACATTCATATGCTCTTCTCTACATTTCTCCACTCAACTTCATCTTGCATTTATACCATCTACAACCAAGACCTATCTCAATTAGGTCAGTCCTAATGAAGGGTGTGCACCTCAAACATGCAACACTGATTAGGTTGGCACTAAACACTTCCATGGTAGAAAGAAGTGAAAGTGGACCATGTCAGGGGTTAACTAGGACTCAAATTTTCATCACCAAGTTGTTCATCACATTCACAATCCACAAGGTACCTCCGCAAATGGCGTTAGTAAGCCAGGTCAGCCAAACCTGAGCTAATGACCATATCCACACTTCTCCAAGTCCAAAAACATCATGTAGACCACAAAGAAGCACTCTACAACATCCACACACCTTTCCATAGCATTCAACACCATCATAATCTCTTGCAACACTTCTACAACCTCCTGAAACAAAGAATGTCTTCAATGTGCACATCAAGATCCACTACCTCTAAACACCAACACAATAACTGAATTTGTGGAGCAACCCATCACTAGATACTTCAAGGGAAGGTAGATGTAGACTGTATAAGCATGTCCCTAGATCCGCAAGATAGGAAACCTTGATGCAGAGAAATGTGGAGCAATCTCATTTCTCCCAGACAGTCTTCTCAACAGGCAAACACTCTGTAAAACACATCTTTCACTTCTTGATGAAGGGGGTAAATCATAAAACACACAACATCAGAAATGGCACTTAGAAAATAGAATATTTATTTATTGGTTTGGATAACTCATTACATTACAAAAGCTCAATTACAATCAGAGGAATCAATCCTCCACAGGCTGCAACACACTATAGCTACACCTCACCAGGCTCTGGAATCTTCTGCCTTTTGTAACCCCAAATCAGCCAGGGTTTTTGTTTTCCCACCTATTTTTGACTCTACACTTTCCCCCTTAACTCTACTACTGCCCAGGGTTCCCAAAATAGTCATATATAGCACTTTTTGGTGGCCTCCAGCTAAATTTTGAAATTTGCAACTCCCTCCGAAAGTAGGTCAACTTCCGGGAAGCATAACTTTTGATTTGGGTGTCCGATTGACGAACCGTTTTAAGCACCGAAAATCTCACGATGTGAACTATCACATCAAAAATTCCTAAATGGATTTGTGTCAACTTTTTGTGATGTTTTAGTGCCTCATATCTCATTTCAAAAAAATTTAGGGGCTTTTCGAAAAATAAAAACTTTAATATCTTTCAGCTCACAAATGATATTTGCCTGATTCCTTCGCCAAAGGTCTTATATTTTAGTTATGAAGATTTCTGTAACTTTTCACTTTAATCCATGCCCAAATGCAAATTTTCCTGAAATGGCAGTTAAACTTTCCAAAACTGGCAGTTTGCTATTTTTAGCAGTTTGGAAAAAACTGAAAGTCCTACATCATTATTCAGGAGATTATGGAACTAGAAACACTAATTATGGAAAGAAATGAAAACAACTGCAATGATTTTGAATTAACTTATTTTTGGGTGATGCAAGATTGCCCTTACACCACTGGATGCTCCTGCATCAGACACCCAGGGTAATTTGAGAAGTGACCCTGTCACGTCTCAGGTGTTTGTGTGAGGAAAACCCAAATGGTCAACCTCTGCCTTAAACAACCAAGAAGAATCTTCAACATGCCTTCCTTTCCATTTCACCAGATATTCTTCATATTGCCTATTCTGAGTACTTCTTCCCACATGGCTATCCAAGATCTCTTCTATCTCCTCCATTGAAGTAGATGCTGGAATACTCCACTATTCTTCTATTGGTCCATACTCTGTGCCACCTTCATGATATTGTGTTAAATCAGCAATGTTGAACATAGGGGAAATATTGATCCCACTTAGTAGCTCTACCTCATATGCATTTCCTGAATCAAGCTTCTTCAGGATTCTGCACGGTCCAAATTTCTTCATTTTCAACTTATTATAAGTTCCAATTGGGAACCTTTCTTTTCTCAAGTGAACCATGACTTCATGTCCTACTTGGAACTCCTTATATCTCCTCTTCTGATCTGCCTTAGCCTTGTACTGAATATTCATCTTATTAATGTGTTTTCTCACCTCTTCATGCAAATTCTTCAGATGTTCTGCAAAGTCTTCGGCTTCAACATTTGTCTTTTCTCCTTTGTCCAGCTTTCTTAACTGAGAAGCATTTCTTGGGCTATTGCCATATACAATCTAGAATGGTGATTTACCAGTACTCCTATTGACATAATTGTTGAAAGCAAATTTTATGTATGGTAAAATCAAATCCCATCCCTTGGGCTTATCTCCTACTAAGCATTGTAGCAGGTTACCCAAACTCCTATTCACAACTTCCGTTTGTCCATCAGTCCACGGATGGTGTGCAAAACTAAACTTCAAATTTGTCTTTAACTTCTTCCACAATGTCCTCCAAAAATAACCAACAAACTTGTATCTCGATCTGAAACTATGCTCTTTGGTAGACCGTGTAATCTCACCACCTCCCTGAAAAATAACTCTGCAATATGAACAACATCATTAGTCTTCTTGCAAGGAATAAAATGTGCCATCTTCGAGAATCTGTCCACCACCACAAAAATGGAATCATGTCCTCTCTGTGTCTTTGGTAAACCAAGAATAAAATCCATACTAATATCATCCTATGGCTTCTCTGGTACAGGTAGTGGCTGATATAGACCTATATTTTGACTTGCTCCTTTCGCCATCTAACATACTCTGCAACTCTGCACAAATTTTCTCACATCCTGCTGCAACTGTGGCCAATAATAATTTTCACCAACGATAGCAATGGTCTTATCTTAACCAAAGTGTCCAGCCAATCCTCCACTATGTTTCTCCTTAATCAGGTTCTCTCTCATGGAACTCCTCAGAATGCACAACTGGCTTCCTTTAAACAACATGCCATTTTGGATTATGAAATCCAACCATTTTGTCTTGTCCAAAGTAATAGGTTCCAAACAAGCTTTCCAAGCCTCTACAAAATCTAGATCTTCAGGATACAAACTTTTGAGCTCATCGAACCCAACAACCTCTATCTTCATTTCTGTCAACAAATTTTGCCTTATGCTCAAGGCATTTGCAACTCTGTTGGACTTCCCACTCCTATGCTTCAAAACAAAAGTATAGCTCTGCAAAAACTCAACCCATTTTAAGTGCTTTTGATTCAACTTTCCTTGACTATTAAGATACTGTAAAGCCTGATGATCAGTATATAAAACAAACTCTTTTGGCAACAAATAATGTCTCCATTTCTTCAAAGCCTAAATTATAGCATAAAATTTCTGATCATAAAAAAAATACTTTTTCTTGGCATCATTAAGCTTCTCATTAAAATAGGTAATGGGCTTACCTTCTTGACTCAAAACAGCTCCTATAGCACTACCACTAGCATCACAATCTACTTGAAATACCTTATTGAAATCTGGAAGTGCCAAAACATGTTGCTCTGTGACTTTCTGCTTCAATGTATCAAAGCTTTTGTCTACTGCTTTAGTCCATCTAAATTATTTTCTATCCCCTCTCATTGTCTCGGTTAGGGGTGCACAAATGCTACTAATTTTTTTGATAAACTTTCTAGAAAAACTTGTCAAACCATGAAAAGATTGTACCTCTGTGGAACTTCTTGGTGTAGGCCATTCAAGGATGGCTCTCACCTTCTCTGGGTCCATCTTAAGACCTTCCTCTGAGACAACAAATCCCAGGTATACCAACTCCTTCTTTGCAAAACTACATTTCTTCAGATTAATCAACAACTTCTCCTCCCTCAGCTTCTCTAAAACTCTTCTGATATGCATCAGATGCTCATCCCAAGTCTTACTGAAAATTAAAATATCATCCAAATAAACAATAACAAAACTTCCCAAAAATTCTTTTAGTACCTCGTTCATGAGTCGCATGAATGTGCTCGGTGTGTTGGTTAGCCCAAATGGCATGACTAACCACTCATACAAACCCTCCTTTGTCTTGAAGGTTGTCTTCCATTCATCTCCTTCTCTGATTCGAATCTGGTGATACCCACTCTTCAGGTCAATCTTTGTGAAGTACTTGGCTCCACTCAAACAATCCATTATGTCATCCATTCTTGGCAATGGAAACCTGTACTTGATCATGATCTTATTTATGGCTCGAGAATCTGTACACATTCTCCATTCTCCATCTTTCTTTGGTGCTAGTACTGCAGGTACCACACATGGACTTAGGCTCTCTCTTATCAATCCCTTCCTCAACAACTCCTGAACTTGTCTGTTCAACTCTTCACTCTCTACCAGAGTCATTTTATGGGCTGCCTTATTTGGTAAACTGGCTCCTGGTATCAAATCCATTTGATGACTTATCTTCCTCATTGGTGGTAAACCTTCTGGTACATTATCAGAGACAATATCTTGAAATTCTTCTAACATTTCTGAGACTTCTATTGGTACATCTTCACATTTCTCTTGACTAATCTTAGGAATCAATGCAAAGCAATGACACTCATGCTTCATACCCTCCAAAAATTTTCTACCATCTACCAAGCAAATTCTGGCAGTACTACATACATTTTCTTCCACCTCCTTCAAGGGCTTCAACTTATGACAAACTCCATCCTTTGTTAGGGAATATGTGTTTGCACGGCCATCATGGACAACGCTTCTATCATATTGCCACAGCCTCCCCAACAACATATGACATGCACCATCGATATGATATCACACAACACCTCATCATGGTAGTCCCCAATATTGAACTTCACTAAACACTGCTCATTTACCAAAGCTCTGTGGTCCTTCTGCAACCATACAATATGATATGGATGTGGATGTTTTCTTGTCATCTTCAACTAGTCAACCATTTCCTCTGAAACAAGATTGTCAGTGCTTCCATTGTCAATAATAATATCACAACACTTACCTTCGCATTTGCACCTTGTGCGGAATAAACTCTTCCTCTGATTGGGTTCTTTCTCCTCATTGAACAAAGTTCTTCTGACAACTAGGGTTTCTCCCCTTTCAGTATCTTCAAAACGCTCAGACTGTGCATCTTCATCTACATGTGCAACTCATGCATTACCTTCAGGTCTTCTATTTGTCCTTTCTTGATGTTGCAGACACTCATATGCTCTATGCCCTTCTTCTCCATATTGGAAACAAGTTCCTCTGAAACCTCCTCTTCTGGGTCCTTGCCCAAGTCTGCCTCTTCCTCTTCCTCTTTGCTCACCATTGTTCTAGTCATGAGGGCAGTAGGTATTATCTCTTCTCTGATTTTGACTGGTGCCGGCTTCTTCACTTTTCTTTGAATCTTCATTTTGGCCCCCATAGGGTCTTCCACCAGTCCTTCCACCTTGACCTCTTCCCCTTTGCTTGCTGTCAAATCTTTTATTCCGCTTCTCTTCCACCTTCAAGGAAAACTGGTATGCATCTTCTATGGTGGTCATTCTGACCAGGCTCAGCTCCTCTTGAATACTTGGCCTCAATCCATTAATGTAATGAGCTACCTTCTCCTTGTTGGCCTTTGCATGACCAATTCTGATAGTAATCTTATAAAACTCTTCTGTATACTCCTTAACAGACTTGTTGCCTTACTTCAATCCTTGCAACTTCTTCAACAGCTCCATCTCATAGTCCATAGGAATGAACTACTTCTTCAGTTTCTACACCATTCGATCCCATCTGGTGATCTTTCCTTTTCCTCTTCTATTCCTCTCTAACTGGACATCCTTCCACCAAATACTGGCATGGCCCTTCAATTTTGTTTTTGCAAACTTGACCTGATCTGGGTCTTCCACATCTTCATACTTGAAATATTCCTCCATGTCATTGATCCAATCAATAAGTTGTTCTGATTCAAATCTCTAGAATATATAGAAAATTCGATCCTGGGCCTCTTTCCAATCTTAGAAATGGCCCTTAACAACCTAACTTATGCACGATCTCCTACAGCTTCTTGTTCTTCCTCAGACAGCTCATCTTCCACTTCATCATCGCTTTCTCCTCTTGTTCTTGGCTCAAACCCTCTTCACAGCTCCTCTTGTAATGCATTGATTTATCTTTGCAGGGCTCTAAAACCCTCTTCCGTCAAAGCATTCCTCCTAATACAATTTCTTCATGGAGGCATCTTGATCTCCGCAGCAAACCCACAACCTCAGGTCTTGGTGCAAACTTCCTCACGGTCGGCGATCTGTCTACACACTTAGGAACCCTTGCTCTAATACCACTTGATGAAGGGCGTAAATCATAAAACACACAACAACAGAAATGGCACTTAGAAAATAGAATATTTCTTTATTGGTTTGTGTTGATGATTGTTTTGTAACAAAAGTTAAAATTCACAAAAATGAACCTAACTGTCTTGAAAGATATGAAGAAATCAATTACAATTACTTAATCCCAAGTTTCTGTATGGTCAGGTCTTGACCTTGTGGATAATTCAGTAGGTTAATGTGAAGCTGTAATATGCAAGGGGCCTTACTTGATTTAAGGTGTTTTATGACTCACTGGACTTGAATTATGCAAAATATCGCAAATATCAACATTTTCTTCATTCCTTTGCATAAATTTGTTATTGTATCACAAAGCTTTATATGATTTATATTAACACAAGCTTTTCTTTTCAAATCTTATGAAAATTGCCAAATATCAACTCAGTTGTTCATGTTTTCTTCAAATATCAGACAATCTCCTTTAAATCTCTACGTTTAAGCTAAGTATTTCAAATGTTTGGGAAAAGTTAGAGAAATCTAAATTAAACTTCATTCTGCTACAGGATCTAAATGCTCTGTTATTCACATTGTAAGCAGTACAGCAAACTTGATTAAATCCACAGACTAAACCTTTAAATGTAAGCCCTGAGTATTTTCACGAACATACATTCAAGATTGCAAGCTTTAAGAGATATTATTTCAAATACAAAGAAGAGCCAGAAGACACTCTGAATATAGACGCAGAATTCTAGATTCATTTGTATTCAAAACACACAGTCATATATGATTTACAATGTATGAATGACTCTTAGCTTCATTAATCAACTTATAGAAAACTTACAAAACGTCTTATAGATACAGTAAGAAAGCTGGACATTCCACGTGTTTCTTATTTCAGACATAGGCGACCTCCTCCTATTCTAAACTAAAATGTTCTTCTATTCAAAATGCTAAGACAAATTATAATTTCTAGCTATGTTCTAAAAATCCCTGTGTAAGTTATTACAAAGTAAAGGAGATCAATATATAGATTTGATTATCCCCAATACGGCCACAAACCCTAGTTAATCAGCGGTCTATACCTCAAGTGCAATCATCAATGGTGGAAAACAAATCCTACCAAAAATCTCTGAGAAGCATACTCCATACTGAGCATAAGGATGCCCTTTGGAAACCCTAACAACCTCAAAATATCTTCTGTTGCTTTGCCCTTTTAATAATGCTTCTTTCCATCTGCATATTTCTTTTCATCGAAATCCTTTACTCCTTTCGCTTCTTTTGTGATCTGATCCACCCTTTGTGATGTCATCACCATTAAAGCTCCACCTTCCATATACTTGCACACCTGCCAACAGACATAAAAATAGATTTTAAAACTCACACCGCTTTCATCAATTTATACCTCTTTTGAATGTTAGATGGGCATTAATTACAACAATTAATGCGCCAAAAGTTCAGCCTTCTACCTCAGTATTTGCTTTTTTAAACCCTTTTTTTTACCGTCAGTTTTAACTCTGCATACATATCGTTTTCTTTGTATGTTCCTTTTGTATGTTCCCTTTGTATGTCTTCTTTGTATCTTTAAACATACAAGCATTTTATGCAAGAAATCAAACTAAAGTTCCCTCCCTTTTTCGCTTTTTCCGTACTTGTATCTTTCGCTTTGTATATCGCGCTTTGTATATTTTCTTGTATGAGCGCATATACAAACAACCTTATGCAAACCCTCTCTTTACCTTTTATCCCTCGCGATGCCCTTACTGCTTCGTATCTCAGATATGTACATCGTAAACATACAAGCATTTAAACATACAAAGACTTTTATGTATTTAATTTCTTTTTCGCATCCGGCTTGTATATTTAACTTGCATCCTTTCACTTTGCATATTGGCTTGTATATCAAAGATATACATTGTAATTATACAAACCCAACATGCAAACGGTGGAGCCCACATTACTTTCTCCTTGTATCTCCGCAATACAACCATACTTGTATCAAAAACCCTTATATACAAGCATAGATACATACAAAATCCATTGCATGTCCCTTCAGACTTCAACTTTTATAAATTTACTCATTTTTTGGCTCCGCGACATGTATATAAAGTGCAATGCATCTTTTAATATACGTTAAGTAGTGATGCATCATTTTAACCTTTCCTGAATTCCGCATTGTATGCATATTAAAATGTATGTAACCAAAAGCATACACATACAAAGCGCGAAACATACAACAATAAAACCAACTTTAATACTTTTTCGAATCCACGACATGTATATCATGCCATACATTTCCTTGTATATTTCTTTTCACTCAAACATACAAACCCTTTTATACATCCGGCGGACTTAACTGATTATTCATTTCACCTCTGAATTCCGTCGGATCCGACTTGTATATGAGGATAAAGCATTAACAAATGCATATAAGTACAATGATGTAAGAAACTTGACAACTCCCTCATGCGACTCATACCACGACCCGATATACAAACAACTTTGTATATGAGCAACCCTGTATACAAACGACTTTGTATATGCAACATACAAACCCTTTTATTGTACATTTTACCAAAAACATACATATCTTGCAAAAAATTATGAATTTTAACATGGTTCAAAAAGCAACCCTCACTCATTTTTGACAAGAAATTCGCCCATATTCAGCTCTAGTACTTAATGCTATTTTTTCTTTATTTTCAACAAGGTTTGTAACTTTCACTTCCTTTTCCCTTTTACCACCAAACAAACCCACACACAAAAGCAAAAAGCCACAGCCACAACAGGGGTCCTCATTTGCTAAAGAGTAAAATGGGGCATGTTGTGAGCATCACAATAGTTTGGACAACTCATTACATTGCAGAAGCTCAATTACAATAAGAGGAATCAATCCTCCACAAGCTGCAACACACTACAGTTACACCTCACCAGGCTCTGGAATCTTTTGCCTTCTGTAACCCCAAATCAGCTAGGGTTTCTATTTTCCCACCTATTCTTGACTCTACACTTTCCCCCTTAACTCTACTACTGCTCAGGATTCCCAAAATAGTCATATATAGCACTTTTTGGCGGCCTCCAGCTAAATTTTAAAATTTGCAACTCCCTCCAAAAGTAGGTCAACTTCGGGAAGCATAACTTTTGATCCGAGTGTCTGATTGGCGAACCGTTTTAAGCGTCGGAAATATCGTGATGTGAACTATCACGCTAAAAATCCATAAATGCATTTCTATCAACTTTTTGGGATGTTATGGGATGTTTTAGTGCCTCATATCTTGTTTCAGAAATTTTTAGGGGCTTTTCAGAAAACAAAAACTTTAATATCTTTCAGCTCACAAATGATCTTTACCTGATTCCTTTTCCAAAGGTCTTATATTTTAGTTATGAAGCTTTCTGTAACTTTTCACTTCAATCCATGCCCAAATGCAAACTTTACCGAAACGGCAGTCAAACTTTCCAAAACTGACAGTTTGCTATTTTTAGCAATTTGGAAAAAACTAGAAGTCCTACATCATTATTCAGGATATTATGGAACTAGAAACACTAATTATGGAAAGAAATGAAAATAACTGCAATGATTTTGAATTAACTTCTTTTGGGGTGATGCAAGATTGCCCTTACACCACTGGATGCTCCTGCATCACTTCTGTACGATCCAGAACCTGAAACTTTGGATACAACACCTCTGAATACCTCTAATCAACACTTCCAAACCACACAAGTATATCTTCAACTTGGAAGAAATGCGGAGCATAACACTGAGAGCACCTCTGTCACACTACACACCTTTTTAATCAAATTTTCTCAAAAGCACTTGGAAACCAAGTGAACCATCTGCTGGAGGTTGACATCAATGACAACACTAGCAAGTTTCCAACAAAGGGGAACCACATTTATGCCACCACACTAGGTGGAGTATTTCAATATCCCTTTCAACACATGCAAAATTGCCAACCCTTCTCTTTTTCCCACTTTCTCATTTTTATAGATGGTTAAAATAAACTTATTATTTGTGCCTATTTCATTTATGTGACAAAAGCTACTCATTGTATTTTTAACATTTTGTAGGTTCTTATGGACTACTCATGCTAAGGAGAGGAACACATGAAGAATTCAAGATTGGCCCATTACTTTACATGGGTGTCATATCCTTTTATGTTTGAATATTTACTTTTCAAGTTGGTTGAGAAAGTTCATATACTTTAAAATACATGTCCATGCTAGACTCACATGCACCTCAACATGGGAGAAAAATGTAAGGGTGAAATTTGCATACCCATGCAAATTTCCATTTAGTTTTGGGTCCATTTTGACAAAATGAATTCCTATCCATCCCCATTTACACACATTTCCATACATTCAACCTTATTCTATCCCTATATGCACCTATTTCAACATATTCACCTTATTATCCGTCCACATTTCCATGCACATGTTGTTGATCCCAAGGTTTGCATTTCTCTATCTTATGCCAATCTTGTAATAATTGGGTTTGATATTAAGCCGCTTGGGATTGACACTAAAATTCTATTTTTTAAATTCAAAATTGTTGATTCCTATCATTTCCTACTAGCCATTGGGCGCTGACTTGGTACACATTTGCACAACTACTTGCTATGTCTTGGTATATAAGACATTCATTTTTTGAACCAAACATATCCAAGGAATAATAAGGAACATTTGATTATCAAAGAATAATCATTCTAGGAACACTTAGATTTTAAAGCTTTAAATCTTAAAAGGAATCTAATGCATCAAAATTTGCATATAGGCCATCTACACGCTTGTGTATGTTGGTTTCTGACATTTGCCCAAGGCCATAAAGTTGGTCCAACAAAGGAGTTGACATAGGAGAACTTGTCCCTAGTGATTCCACAGCTTCCCTAAAGGTATTTCTAAATACCCTCATCCTCATGTGCATTCAAATAACAAAGTTTATAGCTAACTAGGTTGTAGTTTGCCAAATTAGATCGACACATCATAGGATAATCTGCATTGTTCGAGATTGACCTTGAGCCACTCAGGATTGATCCACAAGAAATTATGTATCTATTATAATTCTAAGTATTTTGATTCTAAGACAATGAGCATATTGAGGACATCACTTTCTAGATATCAACGAATCGATTCTACACATCTTTAAGACCTACATTCCAACATCAAAGTAAAAGCTAAATACATCTATTCATTTATATTTAAGTTTAAAAAATAACATCTCAACTTATCATTTCCCAACTCCTTAATTAAATATCTATTAGTATACTTTAATTATACATTTATTTAATTAAGCTAGATTTATGTAAAAGGGATTTTATTCCCTTACATGTTACTTAAAATTGCTTACATGTTACTTAAAAATGATGGAACTTTATCTTTATTTAACACCCACCTATATTGTCTTTACACTCTTTCCAATTAAAAAACCTTGTTTAATAATTTTTTTTTATTAAACTTCCCTTTTAAAAACTTCTAGAAGCCTTTAATTAATCTAAAAAATCTTCATATCATTGAAATGGTGAATTCTTGAGACTTACCATTTAGTGGAAAAGAAGTTACACTTTTCCACCATAAAGGAAATAGAATATTAATTTTTTTGCTCTCAACGTCTATAAGATAATGATTTGTTGAAAGACTCGGCAGCATGACAAGCTTTTCAAAGCTAAAACATCCTAGAAAGCGATTTCCGGCAAATATCGGGTCTATAATGCCATTAGACCGGACTAAAAGCTTCCATGTGTTTACACCTTCTCAAACCCTCAATAATGAGGAAAACTTCTTATTCAATACCCACCCCACCCCATGGGAGCGGTATATATATACTAGACATTCAAACCACGATCTTCTAAAGATTCACAATCACTTGTAGATGGCAATTTTTTCTCATGAATATTTCCAATCTAATGTAGATTTTAGGAAACAAGTCATTGTTCTTTTAAAAAAAAGTCAAAAGAAAATTTGTCTAAAAATGGATGAGATTATTGTTGCAGCGGCCAATTTGTCGGGTCTACATTTCACAACGAAGGTAAAATCAATTAGGTAAATTTCCAATTTCGATGATATCTTCATATAATAAATGGAATGATTAATCGAATGACTATTGAAACTTCTACTTCTAATGCCCATATAGACGAATTCAATGGTAGTGGATCGTGATATCTTAGATTTTTGTTCAACAACCATTGATTGTGTCATGGTTTGAAACTATGTTCTCATTTTTCATCTTTATTCAATAAAAAAAGGTTAAATGTAGAAGAATCTTTGGTAAATTTGATGGTACAAACACATTTTAAAAAACTATAAATTGTGAATGAATAATTATGCTTTTATAAAAAATATAGTTTTCAGTTACTTTTTTTGTATTCATCAAAGTTAGCAAGGTTATAATCGGGGACGTTGTCTCCATCCCTTGAGGGAATTGAACACATCATCTTAGGTGCCTAAACTTATATATTACTTTAAGTGGGTATGACTATGAATGCTTGAGTATTTTATAATATCCATATATACAAAATAAGATTCACCTCTTTCACTCACTTGTTATGTCTACTCTTCTATATGGTGTCGAAATTTGGGGGCCTTACCTTAAGAAAGCTTTATTGAAACTGAATTGGAAAAGTGCTTACTTGTTATGCAAGCATCTTCATGCTAAAAGATTGGTTTCTCAAGACATCATTCTCAATAAATTGATATTGTATGCACAAAAAACTAACACACGTGACTTCTTAAAGTCGGGTCAAGGCAAGTCGTTGGTGGCCAATAGTTTTGACTCTATAGCTAACGTGGATGTGATTGAGGTGAATAGTTTGGTGGGTTTTGTTGATGAGGTCGAGGTAGCAATGGATTGAGAGGAAGAGTAGATGGTGGTGGTATATGCATTCACCTTGGCTCCACAAGCACCAATAGGATTTGCTTACCTCTTGCAACACTAACTTGCCTTTTTAGAGCATTTGTTTGAATGATAATGAAAGAAGGGACTGGGGTAGAGGATAACACTAATTCCCACAATCTAGGGTCAAGATTAGTTTCAACCACAACTCACCAGACTATTCATGTGCAAGGAAGTTGTGGAGTTTTGCATGAACATGTGTGTATGGATAAATGTGTTTGCTTGTGTGAGTGTTTGTTTTGTTTTGAATGTTTTTGTTGGAATTTTTAGTATTTTGATGTGGTCATAAAAAGTGTTGAAAGTAAACTATGCTAATAGGCAAGGGTAAAAAAGCTACAAAAACTTATTTTTTGTACTTTTTGAATGCAACCCTTTCAATGAATGCAAATAGAATGATATGTAAACTAACACGCAAGTATCCTAAAATGATTGATTTGTAAATGGTTTTCTTAGAAATATAGAAGTATGCTTTTAATAACTTCAAAATAGATGAAATAATGACTTCACAAATCCTAAAAACAATGTACTTAATCAATTTTAATAATAGTATCTTTTTGTGAGATAACTTTTAATGGAAATGCAAGGATGCGATTTTTATGCTTTGACAAAAGGACAACTTTTTATAAATGCAAACAAGCAATTTTTTGTTTAGATGTAGTTTTTTTTAATCTCTAATGCTTTCTAGGAGCAATATAAAAAATATATCTACAATATGAATGTGAATGCAATGAAACAAATCTTTTCTTTCTTGAATTCAAATGTTTGTTTGGATTTTCTTAGAATGCAAGCTAGGCTTTTCCTTTCAAGTGTAGTCATACAAGATTTAGATTTTAGATTTGTAAGAAATTACATGTGTTGATTTGGAAATGAAAAACTAGAATCCCAAGGTACAAGTTGATATGTTTTACAACCCATAAGTATGAATTTGGACAATGTTTCTAGTGGCTTGGAATGACTGATCAAAGAGATTATTACTATAAAATTAGAGTGTGATCTATGTTTTTGACAAGAAGTTTGGTTGTGTGTTGGTAGGATATTAATTGGGTCAAGTTTGAGTTCATTGCTAGGAGTTGGAAATGAAGAACGTTTCAAAAGAAAATAGAGACAACACAAAGGAAACTAATAAAATCTATCATAAACTATTAAATTAATCTACACTAATCAAAATCCCCTATAAAAACATTCTCAACTAATTTAAACAAAAAATTGTCTAACTCTAATACAAAGTAACATAGTTATATTAAACTACAACAAAAAGAAAACTTGAAATCCACACCTATAGTCGAATATTGTAGGCATATAACAAATTTGTAGATGTCCACATTATCAAATCCTCTTATGCACTTCCTTGTGAGAAATTGGTTGTGGTATACCTCCAAGACTAGACAAAGAGGTGATACTTTGAGAGTTTGGATAATGTGGGGTGTGACTGATTTATCTTTCTTATGGTTGCAAAGAAAAATTGCAAGTATGGTTTGCTTGCTATAAATCCTTGCACACTTCTCAAACAAATTCTTCTCAAACTTTTGTACGAGAATGGTATTGGGACAAGGAAATAAAAATTGGATTTAAATTGAGCAAAATTGAGGGAGAAATGAAATAAAGATGAATTTTTATGGAAATTCATGAATCAATTAAATGTGTGAATTTCAAAACAAATGTGAGTCTTTCTTTTATTTCTCCCTCAATATCCCCACCTCCATGGAGGCAAAACATCCAACATCCCCATTTAGCCAAGATCATTCCAATGACATGGTGAGTCCTCACCCATGTTATGTACCTAGGAGTATTATATTATAATGTAAAGTGGTGGGTGGAGATGCTGACATGTGACACACATCCCTTAAGTTAGTTACATTGGGTCATGAATTATAGTAGGTAATTAGGAGGCCTACATGGGTTTAGTGGTTTACCCCTCCATTATGTTATTAGGAGGAGGCCTATATAGAGAAGGTGAATATCATTGTAAGGAGATGCGAAGAGTATGATATGTGTTTGAGATCTCTTGGAGATATAGCATGGAGTGGCTTCTTAATAAGGAGTAACATGCTAAAGTATGGTTTGATTTGTTGTATCTTAATAAATATTCTTTTGATGAATTAGAACAACTTTTCTTATATAGATAAGAACCAAATTAAAGAAATAATAGTTGATAAGGATGAGAAAGTAGAAATTAAGGATGAAGAAGAAGGGGGAGGAGAAGAAGATGATGATGATGAAGAGAAAGAGAAGAGGATGATGAAGGATAAAATTACATGAATTTTAGCTCCAAGGAAGGAAGATTCAATCCTTTAATTGAATGAAGGTATTCAAAAGGAAAAGTTTATTGTTTCTCTAAACCCTAGCAGCAAGTATAAATTTTTAGCATGTAATTAGCCAAGCAACTATGGGTACAAATCAAGCAAACCAACAGTAGTCAAATAGGGGTAGGGATATTTAAAAAAACTTGAAGATTTGAAGCTCCCTATGGATAAATATGTTTTGCGTTCAAAATTTTATGTTGTGGATATGAATGGGTTGGATATTGTTATTGGATATCCTTGGTTAGAATTTTTGGTGACAATAAACATTAATGCATGTGCAAAAGAAGTTGATGAATCTTTGGTATAGAAAGAAAAAAGTTACATTGCAAGATATTTCACATAATGAAGACCAAAGGAATGATAGGGTAAAACAAGTTCAAGAATATACTAAAGATTGCATTGAAGAATCGGAGGACAATCAAAAGGAGAAAGATGTAAAGAAAAATAGGAAAATATTATTTCTCACCATGAGCCAATAAAACAAGTGGAAAAAATGGTGAAGAATCAAAGAATGCTTTAGAGATAGCAAAGGGTGCAATATATAGACATCCACATCATTGTGAGAGGCAAGAATCATTGAAGAATGATACTATGTGGAATAAATAGGACAATCACTATGGATCTACATAGAATCAAAGGAGTAATTACAATAGTCAATGTCATCATATAAGTAATGGCTATTCATGGTAGAAAAGGAGGATGTACTATGATGAAGAATGTAACCAAATAGTTGCAATGAAGCATGGATCAAGGATGGGATCTAGGTACCATCAATCTAAAACTGCCACAAGGATTTCCTATGATGGTTGGATGATAGGACATGACATCATATTTATAATGACTTGTAGTAGTCTTACTATTTAGCTTCTTCTCATGTTTAAAGGATGGAACATGTCAAGGATGGATGACATATTATGTACCCAAGGATATGATATTATAATATATAAGTGGATGGAGATGCCGACATGTATCACACATCCCTTAAGTTAGTTATATTGGGTCACGAAATTATATTAGGTAATTAGGAGGCCTACATGGGTTTGGTGGTTTACCCCTACATTATGTTTTTAGGAGGTTTATATAAAGAAGGTGAATATCATTGTAAGGATATGTGAAGAGTATGATATGTGTCTGGGATCTCTTGGAGATATGCATGGAGTGGCTTCTTTCATAAAGAGAATTGTATGGTGTTACCCTACCTTAAGGGTTTATTATATTTTTGCATATGTTGGATATTAGGGCATCTTGGCCAGTGAACATCTCTCATGTGGTGTGTGATCTATCTTATACATTGTATTATTTCCATTATTATATGTGTGGATCTTATCAACCCATGCCTATTAACACCTCAAATTTGACTACAAGCCCCTTAACAAGAGGGAGGAATAATGTTAAACACTTATAGTGAGAGGGTTGGGAAAATAGAACAACAATTTAACTAACTTGAAGATGAATTAGCACACATGACAATTTGTGGTACTTCTATCAATATGAACCTTGACACCAGATTGTGGGAACTGGTTTTTTCCTTTACCTCTATCCCACCTTTCATCATAGACAAACTAAATGCTCTAAATGGTCCCATGGGTTCTTGTTGAGCCAATTTTAAGGTGTAGATAATCTTCACATACTCTTCCTCTCAATCCACCACTACTTAAATTATCTATAAACACTCAATTGAGCTCACCACAAACAAATGCCGACTTGTTAACTCAACAAAAAGCCTTAAAAACATTATTTTTACATATTAATAAGATGCAAACTATGTAGACCATGTGTTCAACATAATGTAATTGTGATGAAAACATGAAGAAAAAAAGAATAAACTTGCCAGAAAACACACACAGAAGGACTGATACACAAATTTTAACATAGAGAAACCCTAAAGGGTAAAAACTCCAAGAAGAGTGAGCTTTATGCTTCTCATCCCACTATCCAAGTCATTATATAGTTGTTACATCACCAATGTGGTTAGATAAAGCCATTCAACGTGTACAATACTCCTTCACAACTGTTAAGAAACCCTACGACTCAGAAACCATGTCTTCTTCACTTGCAATCTCATTAATGAACAAGAAAAATGAAGGTTTCAACATGAGCCAAAATTCAACTTTATTTTTACAAATTATATACTATTTTTTATTCTCCCTTGGCACCAAAATGGAAGAGTGAATGTTGAATGGGTCAAAGTGCCAAACCCTTTGTATTCCACTCTCTACTCTTAGTGATATTCTTGTCACTTCTGACAAGTCAACAATAACCATTCACTATAGTATCCTATATTTTCCATGGTATCCACTATAGTATTTTATGTATTCACCATAGTAGCTAGGCATTTGTTAAGATCCCTGTCTGGGTTTGGATCCCATTTCTTCCCTTTCACCTATGGCATGAAGATGTTTTTAAGGCCACTGGCAACATGATTGGAGTCTACAAAATGTGGGTTGAGCCTAAAGAAAGAAAGTTTTTGGTTGCATGGATTTGCGTGGAAGTAGATTTTCTCAAAGAACTCCTAGAAGCTAAAAACCTGAAGATGGGTCATTAACTTTCTCCCAAAAGTTGGATAATGAACATATTCCATTCAAGTGCAACCTCTACCATGAACATGGAATTTTTTTGAGAGATTGTCCAAAAAAATCAAAAGAGGTAAAATCTCAAGATGCTCCAAATGAAGGATTTTAGCCAATACTTAGAAGAAATAAAAAAGGTCCATGAAAAATAAAACAACCTAGCATGAAACCCCTCTCATCTAACCCCTTCAAAGACTTATATAATATAGAGGAAGAATAGTAAATAACTCAAGAATTAGAAAAAGAGAACCCTCAACTAGACAGTGACAAAAAAGATTAGGAACCCACTCCCTCCACATAGCTAGAAGTCTATGAAATTCTAATACAAATGAGTGCACAAGTCGATGAAGAAATGGAGTTGCCCTTTGTCCCTTCTTCTAGCCATAAATCCAATAAAGTTAGGAAAAAGAACAATGAAGTGCAAAAAATAGAAGTAGAGGAAAACATTACTGTAGGCACACAGTCTACAATGGATTCAATTCTCAAAACTAAAAACAAACTAGGTAAGAGATGTTAATTCTTTCATATAATATTAAAGGCATGGAAAATGACCATAAAATTTTGTCTTAAAGATCTTTCACAAAATAGAAAACTACATGTTCTTTTCATTTAAGAGACAAAAACAAAAAATAGGTAAGGAGTAAATACTATAAAAAATGTGACTTTCAAATGAAAACATTTTTGTTTCCTCCTCTGGTGCCTTGGGAGGAATACCGATAGCTTGGTCCTCCAACCTCCATTTGGAAGATCATTTCTTAAGTGCTCACTGGATTAGAGTATCTCAAATGGATAAGAATTATAATCAATTGTTCGCTCTCACGAGTGTATACTCTCCATACCACCTATTGGACAAAAATAATTTCTGGGCTTCTATACATGATTTAAGGGTGACAACACAATAATGTGTCCCAGTTTTTGGCCTAAGTGGGGCGCTCAAAATCAACATTTTTCAATTTGTGTCAATTACATGGAACGAATGATAAAAAATTTAAGGATGATGTAAACTAATGAATTGTGACATTTTCTATGTAGATTCAAGCTATAATTTTTTAAAATTTCAAAATTATTTCTATCATTATTTTCAATCAATTTTTTTTTTCTATTATTTTTTATTGAGTGACATTATTCCATAATGCATAAATTTTAGTACAAATAAAAAATTTCCATGATTTGTTAGAATTAGATCATTAACTCCAATGTCTACTGCATGGATTATTTTTGGTAAATTTTTATTAAATATTTTATTTATTATTAATTTTTGAATTAGCAGTAACAAAAAATTTAAACCTATTATTACATAACACATTTATCTTAGCATATATATCAAACTTATTTTTTTCTTTTTCATTGAAATAAGGACATCTATGCGGAGTGCAGTGCAATTTTTGAGATTTTTTTAATAGTGTTATTTTTCGTAATGCCTTGAATAGATTTCATTGTTTTTCATAATGGAACTACATTCATTATAAAATTTTTAAAAAATATAATATTAAAGAAAACATAATACATATTATAATTTTTGTAAAGCTAATATTGTGATGCATACTTACAAAATGACATTTCCAAATGACTTCATTTGATCCCCAAAAGGTGAAGCAAATTTACTTTTTTATTAGCATTTTGATAGGTCCAAAGGAGACTCCATCAAGGATTTGATTTAAGCCTAGGGGGTTTCTAGGGGGTTTGATCTACCCCCTTCAATCAAACCCCCTTAGATGGAACGCCTCTGGGCTTAAATCATTAATTTTTCTAAAAAAAATGTGATTTCAAGAAAAAATAGGGTGTCCCACAAGTGGGACACACCATAGTGCAATCAATTGGAAAAGTTATTCAAAATTTTCCTTCAAATTGGATTCTTGGAGGGGATCTCAACCTCATGTTTAATCAACAGGAAAAGAGAGGTGATCTCCCTATTCAAGATAGAGACAAAGAAATGTGGAAGACATCATGAGCAATCATGACTTGGAGGATATCAAGCCCAAGAAGCAAAAATATTCCTATTCTAACAAAAGGATTAAATCAACATTTATAGTTACTAGGCTTGACAAATTTTAATTTCTGGAAGTCTTTTGGAAACATTTCCACTCATGCACATTGAAATCCTTCCAAACCTCACTTTGAACCATAGTCCTATCATTGTTTTATTAAATAGAAGATCAACTAGGGACCAATCCCTTTCAAATACTCTTCTATTTCGTTCAAAGAGGAAGGCTTTGAGTATATGGTTAGACAAGCTTGGATGGAAACTTAACATCCTTTTCTAGGTCAACAATGGATAAAATAATTTAGCACACAAGGGATTGGATTAGACGTTGGTTGAAATCTCTTGAAAAAAATCAAAGTATAACCTTTCTTTAGGTTCAACTTGAGGAAATCCAAAATAAAGTCGAAGAAGGTCTCTCTGAGAGCCTCTCTCAGCAACAATAAAAATATTCCAGCGAATTGATTAATCTTTGAGCCACAGAGGAGAGAACTCTTGGAGACTAAAATCTCAAATGCTTTAGCTCATAAAAGGAGACCATAATACCAAATATTTTTTTAGGAAGACCTAGCAAAGAAGAAATGCCAACACTATAAACTTCAATTGGCCAATGGCCAAAATTTAGAGTTAGTGAAAGAAGGCAAAGAACATGTTTTCTTGCACTTCAACCGAAGTAGAATTTGTAGGCCTTGAAACATTCTCATCAACAATATACCACATATCTCGATCAATTAATAGATCCTCCATCTTCAACTTCCACATCAAAAAATTGTTACCAATGCTATGGAGTAAAAAGTGGGCACATGCCTTTTTACCTCCTAGTTTAGCTCCTAGGTCCCCGTGTTAACACTCTACATGCAAAATATTCATTCCGATGATAAATCCCTCGAAACCCATGAAAAATGGGAACTAGAGGCCCATTTAATGCCTTATCGCGGACCAAAAAGACTCTTTGGTCCCTGATTGGTCAGGGCAAAATTTAATTCATGCCGACATAGGACCTTTAAATGGGTCTCTCCTTGTTGGCTCTTTCAATTAATTTGTGAATGTTTAACGGGAAACATATATAAATTTGTGTTTGTTGCAGATTTAGAATCATCATCAATATCCTTATGAGTTGAAGTATCTTCATCCTCCTAAGGACTTCACCTCTAAGGTGACATCATTGTTTGAATCATTTCACCATCATTTGGTTTATCTTTGGCCTCTGTCCTGCAAGGACACACTCTCTCTCTAACAATGATGTTGGGAAGCTTGAATGCTATCTTGGGATTTGACTAAGGCAAATCCCTAAACATCACAATGCCCAAACCCCTTTTCTTCTTATGTGCAAGTTACAGGTGTGAGGACTGAAGAAGTGAAGGTACAGGGATGTTGTTTAAGAGAAAGGGTTTCAAGATCTGAAAATAGTATGCAGAAATTCCTCTACGAAAGACTTGGGCACCTGCACTGGTGTCCTCCTACTGAAACAAACATTGGAACTGACATCTGGGTACTCTTTACGACATTTCTCTAGTTCTAAGTTTTAGGAGATTCAGACTTTAAGGACTTGGGTGCCTGCTCCAGAGTCCTCCAACATTTCAGCTTCTGTGACACATGTTATGACATCTCTCTGATCATCCTAGTACTTTTAGATCTTGAGTTTTTGTTGTTGTTCATCTGTTGCAAGCTGATTATCTCATAACTAGGGTTTTGCTCATATTTAACCTAGGGTTTGATAAAAGGCTTGGTTGAATCACATCTTTCCATAGCAAACAAGAGCACAAAATTAGTAGCTAAGTCCTCTTTCATCTTGTAGTGACTTAGCTCAGTTTTGTCCTTGAATGTCATAGTGAAAGAGGGTTTGATCTAGTGCACTTACATGCAAACCCCTTTTTCCTATTTAACATTTTGGTGAACCTGTAGCATCAAGCATTTGCATCTTGTTGAGTGTTGAAATCAGATCTTGCATTAATTGACATCATACTTATCATTCTTCATTGAAAAATCATGCACACATTTTGAAAAAGTGAAAAAATAAGCATTCTAGGCTTGCATAAAAGGCATAGTTTTGCATTATTTTCACTGCATATCATTGGAAACATTTGAAAATTTGATTTATACATCAGATTTGATCCATATTACAACAACTAATCATTTTATGATATCACATCTTGCATGTGAAGATCTCATTTGCTAGGGTTTTGTTGAAAATTTGCATATTTTCATATAACCTAGTTATTTGCAAAGGTAGGGTTTGTAATCAAAATCTTATTTTAGATCTTGCTACTCTCATAAACATTCATTCAAATCTGATTTTGAATTGTAGTGTTGCATCATTTGACATCCTTGCTTTCAAAATTTCAATGTTTACAATTACACATTATGTATTTCAACAAACATAACTACCTTAATCTTATTGATCCTATAAATGAGGTACTGTGACATGAAGTAACTTAATCCTCTTTTTTCCCTTGTGGTATAAAAAGTCCTCAAGACTCCATCTTGGTGCAGGAGCACCAAGAAGACTAAAGTCTTGAATTCTCTTATTTTGATGTTCATTTTTGTTTTGTGGATTCGGTCTTGAAGACCATTCTCATGATGTAATAAGGACTATGTCCATTTCTTGTTGATATCATAAGGTGTAATAGGCAATTTTACAATAAGCCATGTTTGTAAGCCTTCCAAGGCATGTAAAAGACAGTCATATGTTTCCTCATGTTGTAAGCCTTCTTGGCATGTGTCAAAGGGTGGTGGAATTGTCAAAAGCTTAATGAAATTGTCAAAAGTGTTGACAAGTCATAAACCATTGATGCCATTAGGCCAAGGTTGTAATTGGTTTCAAATGACAAAACAGGACAGTTGCAGTCCTAAAAATAGAGTAGTTTTAGAGAGGAAATTCGATGGTTATGAAGTTCCATCGACCTCAACCACCCTCTAACTACTCCAAGGTATTGTAGAAGGCTTCTTTAAGCCCTGCCAGTGATCATTGTAGATGGAGAAGACTTTTGGAGGAAGAAAAACAATAAAGAAGTTTAGATTTCCTGTTTTTCCTGTGTAAACTCGTTATTGCAGTCCGTAGTACTCTTCCATACGACAAAGTCATAAAACAAGAGTTGGTAGAATGTTGGATGTATGAACTAGGTTTCATTTGCATTTGGTTAGAGGTTTTGAAATTCTTCTGGGTGTAAATAATCTGCATTTCTCTGAGAACAATCCACCATAACCTAGACTAGGGTTTTGATAGAAAACATGTATTTTCTTTCCATTCCACTGACTTGATTCAACTTTGATCAGTGGAATGGGTTGCAATAGATCTGTATTAGTATGTTACAATTGGTTTTTTGGCAGGAAATTTGAAGGGAAGGAGTTTTCTTTGAGGAAACCTAACAAAACCATGTGTTAGGTGATGTTCAGAGACATAAAGAAGGAACCATAGAGGCATTTTTGGAAACAATAGACTGTAGGAGGATAAAACCCACAAAATCCATAGTTTTGGCATGTATCCTAAGTGATCAGATCATTGATTGAGTTATGTGCTTACATTTTATAGTAGTCTCTTTGTAATCTTGGCCTAATTGGGGCTCTAAGGCATGAGGAGTTATAGGTTGAGCCATATCATCCAAAACAACCAATACCCATTCTTGGATATGTGCTAGGGAGTCCAAATTTGTATCTTCTAATTGTCCAAAATCTACATTTGAAGACCTGTATCAAAAAAGTTATTAGGACTGTTCTCCTTTTTTAGGGCTATAAGCCATTTCTTGGGTTTGTGAAGGAAGTGCTAACCCTGAATGTGGTCTGTCTTTGCCAATGGATGGGATGGGTTCCAATGCATGTCTAAACAAAATTTCCATGAAGAATTCTGAGCCCCTAAATGTTGTTCCCACTTTTGTATGAAGAACATCAAACTTGGGCTTTTGGGTGTAGTAAGAACCTTATCTAGTTTGCTATCCTCCAACTATCTCATTGCCTCTACATCGCAGTGGTATCAGAGCCATAAAAGGTTTTGTTGTTGGCCTGGTATATGTCAGTAGAGGAGAGTGAAGGAGAGGCTAGCAATATGCCTCCAAAGGGGATGACCACTGAAGTGGTCAAGAAGTTCAAGGAGATGGAAGAGAAGATCAAAAGTGGAGTCAAAGAAGAACTCCAAGCAGAGTTGAAGGCATTGAGGATAGGGAAGAGGATAGATGAAGGTTCTGATGAAGAAGAAGAAAAAGAGGAGGAAGAAGAAGAGCAAGAAGATGTAGAGGTACTAGCTGATCAAAGGCATTTCCTTGAAGCCATCAAGGCAATTGGCAAGGATTCTTCAGAGGCTCGGATGGATATTCCCATGTTTAGTGGGAAGATGAATGCTGATGAAGTCATGGAGTGGATTGAGGCTCTAAACAACTACTTTGAATACAAAGAACTTCCTAAAAATAAGAGGGTGAAGTTTGCAAAAATGAAACTCAAAGGTGTTGCCCTTACATGGTGGAATTACACCAAAGGTGAGAGGGTAAAGAATCGGAAGAGTATGATCTCTTCATGGAGCAGAATGTTGGAGAGGATCAAGTCCCAATTCCTTCCATCAGACTATAAGGTGCAAATCTACAAGATGCAAAATCTCAAGCAAAGAGATTTGGATGTGGCCACTTACACCGAGGAGTTTCACAAATACACTCTTCATTGTGGGTACATGGAGGATGAAAAAGGTAAAGTGGCAAGGTATCTAAATGGTTTAAGGTTTAATATCCAAGATGAAATCAATTTATTAACCCCTGAAACCGTGGAAAAAGCTTTCAAGTAGCATTAAGGGCTGAAGAGAAGTTGAAGAGGAAAGGTGAGCAACAAAATAGAGGAAGAGGTAGCAGAAATTTCAGAGGCAGGGGCAATTTTGGGGGCAGAAATCAGTCCCAACGGAGTCAAGGGGAATCTAGTTCCCAAGAGCAAAGTGGAGAATCAGGTTCTAAAGGAGGCTTTAGAGGAAGAAGGCCCAATGGAAGAGGTAGATTTGGTGGACCAGGGAGAGGTCCTAATGTCTTCACAGGAAGGTGCTACAATTGCAACAAAGTGGGACATCCAGCCTTCAAGTGTCCTAAAAGGCAAGCCTCAAGCTCTCATGGAGGAGAGAGAAGGAACCAATTGATCCAAGAGGAAGATTGCCAAAGTGTCAACTCACCAATTGGAAGTGTAGCCCCAGTCCATGAAGGAGAAAGTTTGATGATGAGAAGAACCATGTTGAAGGTGCCTCAAACACAAGAACCCCCTCAAAGGAAGACATTGTTCAGGACAACATGCAAGGCCTATGGTAAGATTTGCAAGGTAATTGTTGATTCAGGCTCAACTAAAAATTTGGTTTCCATTGAAATGGTAGACAAGTTGAAATTGAAAAGACTTCCTCATGTTACTCCTTATAAAGTATCATGGTTGAATAAGGGACAACAAGTTTTGGTAGATGAACAATCATGGATAGAATTTGAGATAGGGGAATATAAAGATAAGATTTTGTGTGATGTAATTCCCATGGATGCTTGTCATTTGTTGTTAGGATGCCTAAGGCAATATGATATTCAATCACAACATGATGGTAAAACTAATTCTTTCATTATAACCAAGAATGGTAGAAAATATAGAATGGATCCTTTGCCTGATGAGAATGTAGAGAAGAATGTTGGGTCAAGTGTCATGATTTTGAGTGGTAAAGAGTTTCTAGATACCCTTAAGGAGGAAGGAACCCAAGGGTATGCTCTGATTTTGAATCCTAAAAACAGTCCTAGTTTGCATGGTCCTAGTAAGGAAGTTCCTAATGAGGTGCAGCAATTGCTAGAGAAGTATAAGGGGATTATGGTAGAAGAAATGCCTAATGAGTTGCCACCTATTAGAGACATAAGCCATTAGATTGACTTCATACCAGGATCTACTTTGCCAAACAAAGTAGCCTACAAGATGACACCTTCTCAAAATGAAGAGATTGCCAAGCAAGTGCAAGAATTGGTGGATAAGGGATTAGTGAGAAAGAGTCTTAGCCCATGTGTTGTCCCAACGGTCCTAGCCCCTAAAAAGGATGGTAAATGGAGGTTGTGTATGGATTCTAGAGCCATTAACAAGATTACCATAAGATATAGGTTCCCTATGCCAAGGATTAAGGACCTAATGGACTGTTTGGGAGGGGCTAGATACTTTTCTAAGATTGATCTTAAGAGTGGGTATCATTAGATTAGGATAAAGCAAGGGGATGAATGGAAGACAACATTCAAAACAAATGAAGGTCTTTATGAGTGGTTGGTGATGCCATTTGGTCTATCTAATGCCCCAAGTACTTTTATGCGTCTCATGAATGAAGTGTTGAAGGATTTCATTGGCAAGTTTGTTGTGGTATATTTGGATGACATTCTTGTTTTCAGCAGGACTAAGGAAGAGCATTTGCAACATTTGGATCAGGTTTTGAAGAAGTTGCAGAATGAACAATTGATGATCAACATGGAAAAGAGTGTCTTCATGAAGGAAGAACTCACCTATCTTGGTTTTGTGATTTCACAAGGTAGTTTGAAGATGGATCTAGCAAAGGTAGAGGCCATTTTGTCATGGCCAACTCCAAAAATAGCAGGTGACGTGAAAAGTTTTCATGGTTTGGCAACATTTTATAGGAAATTCATAAGGGGTTTTAGTCATATTTGTGCATCAATTTTGGATACCATCAAAGGGGGGCAGAAATGTAAGTTTTTTTGGACAAAGGCAGCCAATGATTCTTTTGAAATTTTGAAACAAAAAGTAGCACAACAGCCCGTACTTATTTTGTCCAACTTTAACAAGTTGTTTGTGGTGGAATGTGATGCTAGTAACCTTGCTATAGGGGCTGTCCTAAGTCAAGAAGGCAGGCCTGTTGCTTTCTTTAGTGAAAAATTGAATGATGCTAAGAGAAAGTACTCTACTTATGACTTGGAATTGTATGCAATGGTACAAGCTTTGAAAAAATGGAGGCACTATCTTTTGTCCAAAGAATTTATTGTTTATACTGACAACCATGTACTTAGTTTTCTGAATTCACAGGAGAAACTCAATCATAGGCATATGAAATGGGTTGAGCAACTCCAAGCCTATACTTTTTCAATCAAACACAAGAAGGGGCAGGCTAACAAAGTGGTAGATGCATTGAGTAGGAGGGTGTGTATGGTTCAAGAAATCCAGTTGCAAAGTGTAGGGGTTGATGCTCTCAAACATATGTATCAGGATGATGAAGATTTCAAGGACGTATATGAAGTTTGTTCACAATTTTCAGACTCTTATCATTATGATTTTTCTGAGTTTTTGTTATAGCAGGGGTTGTTGTTCAAAGGCAGCCAACTATGTGTTCCTAGGTGTTCCATGAGGGAGAACATCATAAAGGAAAAATATTGTGGTGGACTAGGAGGTCACTTTGGGTTGGATAAAACATTGGATCAGGTGAAGAGGTTTTATTTTTGGCCTAAAATGCAATCAGATATCAGAAAATTTGTTGAATGTTGTAGTATTTGTCAAAGGGCAAAGGGTACTTCATCTAATGCTAGTCTATATCAGCCACTTCCTATTCGTAATAGGCCATGGGAAAGTATTAGCATGGATTTTGTATTGGGTCTTCCTAGGACTCAAAGAGGCTTTTATAGTATATTTGTTGTGGTGGATAGATTCAGTAAGATGGCTCATTTCTTGCCATGTAAATGCACTAATGATGCTTCACATATTGCTGGTTTGTTCTTCAAAGAAATTGTTAGAATCCATGGTTTGCCTCTTAACATTGTGACTGACAGGGATCCAAAGTTTGTAGGCCACTTTTAGCGCACTTTGTGGAAGAAGTTGGGCACTCAATTGTCATTCACTTCAGCCTATCATCCTCAGACTGATGGCCAAACTAAGATGGTGAATAGGTCCTTGGGAAATCTTCTCAGGTGTCTTACCAAACAACATGGAGAGGCATGGGATATGATCATTCCTCAAGCTGAGTTTGCTTACAATGATTCCACCAATAGGAGCATAGGAAGGAGTCCATTTGAGATTGTTTATGGCATTCATCCAAGAGGTATTCTTGAACCGAGAGATCTCCATGGATTGGAGAGGAAAAGTGCTCAAGGTGAAGACTTTGCATTGGCCATGAAGGACATCCATGATAATATCAAAGAAACTCTTCAAAGGAACAATGACAAGTACAAGGAGAAAGCCAATGAGAGAAGGAGAGATGTACAATACAAGGTTGGGGATTTGGTCATGGCACATTTGAAGAAGGAAAGACTTCCAAAGGGGCAGCCAACCAAACTCCTCATGAAGAAGATAGGACCATGCCGGATTGTGCACAAGTTTGGGCTCAATGCCTATGAGATTGAACTTCCTCAAGGCTTGGCCATATCTCCTATCTTCAATGTTTCATACTTGTTTCCTTTCAAAGGTGATCCTAATGCAGATTCAGAGGCAGATATGACAACAACAGGGGATGAAGAATGGGTTAAGGGTCTTCCACCCACTCAACCATTGAAGTTGGAATGCATTCTTGACACCAAGGTCTTGAAGAAGACATGAAAGAAGACATACACATAGTTCCTTGTCAAATGGAGTGGTTTACCCATTGAAGATGCCACTTGGATGAGTGAAGAAGACATCTTGAAGCATGGTGTCACAGTTGCTGATCTATTCCCTCAAGAGACTTGAGTTCTCTTTCCACCTGGGGAGTATGGTGCAGGAGCACCAAGAAGACTAAAGTCTTGAATTCTCTTGTTTTGATGTTCATTTTTGCTTTGTGGATTCAATAAGGTCTTGAAGACCATTCTCATGATGTAATAAGGACTATGTCCATTTCTTGTTGATATCATAAGGTGTAATAGGCAGTTTTGCAATAAGCCATGTTCGTAAGCCTTCCAAGGCATGTAAAAGATAGTCATATGTTTCCTCATGTTGTAAGCCTTCTTGGCATGTGTCAAAGGGTGGTGGAATTGTCAAAAGCTTAATGAAATTGTCAAAAGTGTTGACAAGTCATAAACCATCGATGCCATTAGGCCAAGGTTGTAATTAGTTTCAAATGACAAAACAGGACAGTTGCAGTCCTAAAAATAAAGTAGTTTTAGAGAGGAAATTCGATGGTTATGAAGTTCCATCGACCTCAACCACCCTCTAACTACTCCAAGTTATTGTAGAAGGATTCTTTAAGCCATTCCAGTGATCATTGTAGATGGAGAAGACTTTTGGAGGAAGAAAAACAATAAAGAAGTTCAGATTTCCTATTTTTCCTATGTAAACTCACTGTTGCAGTCCGTAGTACTATTCCGTACGGTAGAGTCATAAAGCATGAGTTGGTAGAATGTTGGATGTATGAACTAGGTTTCATTTGCATTTGGTTAGAGGTTTTGAAATTCTTCTGGGTGTAAATAATCTGCATTTCTCTGAGAACAGTCCGCCATAACCTAGACTAGGGTTTTGATAGAAAACATGTATTTTCTTGCCATTCCACTGAATTGATTCACCTTTGATCAGTGGAATGGGTTGCAATAAATCTATATTAGTATGTTACAATGGTTTTTTTGGCAGGAAATTTGAAGGGAAGGAGTTTTCTTTGAGGAAACCTAACAAAACCATGTGTTAGGTGATGTTCAGAGACATAAAGAAGGAACCATAGAGGCATTTTTGGAAACAATAGACTGTAGGAGGATAAAACCCACAAAATCCATAGTTTTGGCATGTATCCTAAGTGATCAGATCATTGATTGAGTTATGTGCTTACATTTTATAGTAGTCTCTTTGTAATCTTGGCCTAATTGGGGCTCTAAAGCATGAGGAGTTATAGGTTGAGCCATATCATCCAAAACAACCAATACCCATTCTTAGATATGTGCTAGGGAGTCCAAATGGGTATCTTCTAATTGTCCAAGATCTGCATTTGAAGACCTGTATCAAAAGTTATTAGGATTGTTCTCCTTTTTTAGGGTTACAAGCCATTTCTTGGGTTTGTGAAGGAAGTGCTAATCTTGAGTGTGGTCTGTCTTTGCCAATGGATGGGATGGGTTCCAATGCATGTCTAAACACCTTTTCCATGAAGAATTCTGAGCCCCTAACTGTTGTTCCCACTTATGTATGAAGAACCTCAAACTTGGGCTTTTGGGTGGAGTAAGAACCTTGTCTAGTTTGCTATCCCCCAACTATCTCATTGCCTCTACATCACATCTCTTGCCAGACTTGGTCTTGGATGAAAACTTGTGGCCATCGCTCCTATTACAGTTAAATTTTTTGAACATGATCGATTGCTCCTCTGCCGAAGTGAATGATCTTGTCTCTGCCACCAATGTTCATCCTTCTTTGTCTCATACAACACCAATGCAAAGGGGTCAAAGTTGTCACCTTTGCCCCACCGAGTAATCCTCCATAGTTACTCCTTCACCACCCTATGGCCCTCATTCAATGGAAACTGTGATATCAAAATGCTAAACAAGTCACAAACAAATATAATGCTCAAGAAAATATGAAATATCACAAAAAAGAAGAGAAGGAATGTTCAAGAAAACACACAGATCTTGTGTTGCAATTTGGGGAGAGCATTGCCATTTTGGCTTCAATATTTCTAAAATAATTTTAGTAATTTGAGAAAACAAAAAAAATAAATGTATTTTTTAATTCAATAGCTTCCTAAGGTTGTTATGGTGTATAGTGATGTATGAATGACATGGTGACTTGTAGAAGTTTGTTGAGTGGGGATTTGGTAACTTAATTGTGTGATTGGGTTCAATTGCCCAGCACATCAACTAACCACTGAGGTTAAGTGTTTTTGATAAAGTTGGCATGGGACATTAATTTAACTATGAGGAGTACACCAAATATTTATTTTAGTGGTTTAATGGTCATATCAACAAATCACTTCATGAAGATTGAGATCCTTTAAACCTCCTCTTCCTAGGTATAAATTAATGACAATGTGACAAAATTATGTATTAAGTAAATTCTCATATGAGAAGATGTGATAATTTTTTAATACAAATGTCTTCTTTATGTTCATTTAATATACACAAATGTCAAAGTGAAGGGAATAAATCATTAAAATATATTTTATTAACTAAATATGTATTTTTACTATCATTATTACGTGACTATCATATATACACAATGGTGGTCTAAATCTTTTAAATAGGGAAGTTAGTGGTCTAAATCTTTTAAATAGGGAAGTTAGTTTTATTTATTTATTGAATTTTGAAAGGTTGGGACTAGGCATAATAGGCCTTTGTACTAATCATAATTGTTATGGCTTTGAAACAATTTAAATAGAGATTTTAGTAATGTCTAGAAGAAAAAATTACAATTAATATAAAATATCTGCATCATGTACAAGTGGATGCTTGACAATCATATATCAATGCATTACCAATATTATATTTTCTTGTCTTTATTTCCATTACATTTTTTTTTTGTAGTGAAGAACCAAAAAAATAAACAAACAAACAATGAAATTGAGGATCACATTCCAAACAAAATTGAAGTTGTAACAAAATATTCCTTCAATTGACTATAAACAAATAAACATGTTTCAAATGTCCTAGAGGATACTACATGCATTTCAAAGGTATATTTCTAAATTGTAAATAAATAGCACCTTATCATTATTAATATAATCTTAAAAAATAATATTTTATACCCAAAAAATAAAAAATAAAAAATAAAAAATCTATATAATTTAAAATATACTCTCTAACATATTAACTTATATATAGTTTCTATCAACCTAACCTAACCATTGCACCTTCCTCTCTAACTTTTGTTTATTGAAGTTAGTTTTATTTAATGTGGTGGCCTAAATCTTTTAAATATGGAAGTTAGTTTTATTTATTGAATTTTGAAACAAGAGGTTGGGACTAGGCATAGTATGCCTTGGTACTAATCATAATTGTTATGGCTTCTATTTAAATAGAGATTTTAGTAATGTCTAGAAGAAAAAAGACATGAATTAATGTAAAAGATTCACATCATGTACAAGAGGATGCTTGACAATCATATATCAATACATCAAGAGATTTGTCCACATTACCAATATTATATTTTCTTGTCTTCCTTTTCCATTACTTTTTTTTTTTGTATTAAAGAAATGGGAGTTACTCAACACAAACAAACTTAGTGTTGTCTTCAATATACACCATTAAAATAAGAGCAAGAACAAGAATGTCTTTATGATATAAGTCTAACAACTTTTTATTCCAAACAAACAAAAAACTCATTCGAGGCTCATTTTACCTAAGCAAATGAAATTGAGGATCACATTCCAAACAAAATTAAAGTTAGAGATTTAAATAGAGATTTTAGTAATGTCTAGAAGAAAAAAATCATGAATTAATGTAAAATATTTGCATCATGTACAAGTGGATGCTTGACAAACATATATCAATGCATTAACAATATTATATTTTCTTGTCTTTATTTCCATTACTTTTTTTTATATTGCAGAAATGCTAGTTACTTGACACAAACTAACTTCATGTTGTCTTCAATATACACCATTAAAATAAGAGTAAGAACAAGATCATCTTTATGATATAAGTCCAATAACTTTCTATTCCAATGTGTAGGAACCAAAAAAACAAACAAACAAAAATCTCATTCCACACTCATTTCACATAAGCAAATGAAATTGAGGATCACATTCCAAACAAAAAAATAAAGTTGTTACAAAATATTCCTTCAATTGATTATAAACAAATAAACATATTTCAAATGTCCTAAAGAATACTACATGCATTTCAAAGGTGTATTTCTAAATTGTAAATTAATTCAAATGTCCTAGAGGATACTACATGCATTTCAAAGGTGTATTTCTAATTTGTAAATTAAATAACACCTTATCATTATTAAAATTATAATATTCTATACCAAAAAAAGACACTGTATAATTTAAATTATACTCTCTAACATATTAACTTTATGTAGTTTCTATCAACCTAACCTAACTATTGCACCTCCCTCTCTAACTTAAGCCCTCAAATAAAAGTCCTCGCCGCCCTACATGAAGAAACTAGTTCTGATAGTTATAGCGGGCCCCACGGCAGGTTAAAAAGATTTTCTCAAACGAAGCATTTGCCAAAATTAAAAGCATAAAACTGAGCAAGATATCCCTTATTTAAAGTTTATTACAAATACGGTCCAAAAACGGTCCAAAAACGAAGGTAATATGAGGGCATGTAGGCATATGTTTTACATGACACCTAGGTAACCCAACAAGGTAACCCTTTTACGTCGCCATCGCCGTCGCCATCGTATTGCTTTCTCTGGTTGTCACTGCCATTTCTCTAAACTTTAAAAAGAAAAGAAAATTCCCAACGCTCTCATTCCCATTTCATTTCCCTCTCAAAACGCCATTAAAGTTTTCACCTACTTTGACTTGATTAATTCAAGTTTCGCCCAAGAAAAGCAAAAGACGGCAGCCGAAGTTGCCCGCGAAGCCATCTCCGGGACCCCAAACGTGCCGTGAAAGTTATGCCGGCCGCGGCTTTGTCCTATAAATTGGAGGACCTTCTAATGTAATGCAGTTTGCCGCTCTGGTGGTCGAATAGCAGAGAGAGGGTTTTCTTTTTGCCATTCGTCTTCTTCTAGTTGTTTTAGCCGTCGATTCGGTTGACCGTTGGTTTAAGCACTTTTTATTTTCACGGTTTGGGCTTTCTCCCGTGTGTAGGCTTTTTAGTTTCTTGATCTGCTTATTATTCATAGAATGAGTATAATATTTTCTGATCTGCTGCTGTGATTGTTATGCTTTTCATTTTCTTTGGATTCAAATTATTTCCAGGTTTCCGATGTTCGTTATGGCTTATTTATGTGTTTTTCCAGGTGATAGAGAAAATGAGTGCCTCAGATCTGTTGGCGGAGGAGGCGAAGCAACAGAATGGTTGCCGACATGAATACGGTGGCTCGCCGCCGGCCGAGGCGCCTCACCAGAAAGATTTCGCGGCGGCGATGGGGCGTTCGCCGTCTGTGGATTCGCTGACAAATATGGCGGCCGTTAAAACCTGTGTTTGCGCTCCGACCACTCATGCCGGCTCGTTTCGCTGCCGCCTTCATCGGAATCCGTCTAGTGTTTCTCACGCAGCGGCGGTGCCGGTGCCTCCCTCGGTGGCGGCAGCGCCGAGATCTTCCGCTTCGAATACGAGCATCGAAGCGCGATAATTTTTAAAAAATTAAAGAATCACTACTAAGTTTTAAAGATTTAAGACAGACTGATATTTCTATATTATATGTCTGTTCCTATTCCCTGAGAGAGTGCAGGGATATATATTTTTTGTATTTAGGGTTTGTGTACTAGGTTTCCGGCGTAGTAATATGTCTTTTACTTACCCTCAAGGCTTGCCGATTGTTTATATTATTTACATTTTTAGCTATTTTCTAGAATGAGACGCAGTTTTATCGATCTAGATTTCCATTGTCTTTCTTACAGAGTATTTCAAGAAAAATGTAAAAGGAATTAATTGAGGATTCGTTCGATAATTGTGAACAGAAAACCTTGATTGCAGTAAATGAAAATACGTTTTGCAGCACTTTTGTAAGGGTAAGTTCTTCAGATAAAATTTAACTCATTAATCCTTGTCGAAAAGAAAATTTTAACGCCGAAACCCTTCTTTTTCAGTAAGATCCTTCCAACTCATCATAAGTTTTCTATCAACTCTTAAAATTTAATGAAAATCTAAAGTCATTGAAAAAAAGTTTGTTCAAAGTTTAAGTAATTTTTTTTTTTGGGGTTATTGATGAAGTTTAATAGTTTATAGTTATAAAAGCTGACATATTTAAAGAGATTTTGGATCGATACTCTACAAATGCACGCTCTGAAAGGATTGGATTCACCTCTTCAAACTCAAGCTCTAAAAGGATTAGATCTCCTTAATTCAACAATTGTCCTCATATAAATTGTTGAATTGATTGTCACTTAACCATATTCAAAATCTGCAATTAATGGACAGATTAACAAAGTCTGCAATTAATGGACAGATTAACAAAGTCTGTAATTAATGGACAGATTTAACTTAAAACTATTAAATTTTAATTAAAGACTCTTTTGCAAAGACTCTTTTGCACAGTACATTACGATAAAGTAGCAAGACTTTTGATAAAAACTGTACAATTATTTTTGGGTACCTGTACTCAATTTTTGGAAACTGTATATTTTTTAATACTTTCACACTTTTTTACCAGCAACTTGTTATTATTAATTTATATATGATTTACTGTCTGAACAATTCATTTCAATATTTGGATTTCACCGCGCCCAACATTTACATTGAATATTAATATCTGTAAAATGTGTACTGTTTTTCCAGGTTTTGAAGAGGCAATAACGTTGAAGTTCAGAGAACGCGTATACAGGACGACGGGTATATTCTAGAATAAGGTGGAGTGATCCGTCGACGCGTTTGTAAGCGTTATGGGTGTTGACTTAATGAATTCTAATGCATTGCCTTCTGAGCTTTCGTTTAGTGGGCGGGGACCATTTCTCAGAGGGGGACAGGTATAGGGTTAATCTTGTAGAGAGAGCATTTATCCAAGTTATTTTTATAGAGTCTGTACATCAATTTAGAGGATAGCGCTGGATGGTTTTGGTGCTTTTATGTGGAATTATATTAATGAAGTATTTTATAATTAAAAGCTGAGAGACCTTCTATGATCACAGGGTGGAATTGGAGATGAAAGCACTCAATTCCTATTAAATATATAGCCAAAAAAAATTGAAAAAAAAAAAACTGGATAAAATAAAAAACTATGGAGAAAAATCACCAAAACCAAAAATTGTGAACTATAGAAAAAAATAGATATTGTTCAACTATTTTTTTAAATATAAATATACTACTATTAAATTTTTTAAATTATAATTTTTATTTTTATATAGAAGTGATAACTAATTTATAATTCAATATTACATATAATTTTATTTATCATCTTAATTACTTCTAATATGTATTGTTAGAAGAGTTTCTGGATTCAACTGTTTGTATTTTTGTATCTTATATTTTGGATTAAGACACAATGGTATTTTGTAAAAGAGCTTCTGGATTCAACTGTGTTTTTGCATCACGCAATACCATCATAGATTATGGAAAACTCATGCTTACTTTTAATATGATTTGTTAAATTAAAAATATTTATTATATAAAAATTGGTTTTGAAAGTTAAAATCTATTTGTTTAGCGACATTTTAATTATTTTTTATAGAAATTTGTCACCAAATAATTAGTTAGGCTAAACTTCTTAATTATTTTTATAAAAATATGTCACCAAATAATTAGTTAGGTGCGTTATACAAATATTATATTAACGAACTAATATTTTAAACCTAACTAAAACCATGTGCCACATACAATTTTTTCCCTCGTACATATTTTTTAATGCAGTCTTTTTTTAAACTCTTATAAAAATATTATACTAATGAAAAGTCTTTTTTAACTCAAATTTTTTTTCCCTCTTACATATTTTTTAATGCAGTCTTCTTTTTTAACTCTTATAAAAATATTATACTAATGAATAGTCTTTTTTTAACTCTTATAAAAATATTATATTAACGCAAAGTCTTTTTGTTTTTTAATTATTATTTTGCCCTCTTACATATTTAAAATTAAAATGTCAAAGTCTTTTTTAAGTCTTTTTATAAATAGTTTATTAGGAGATTTTAAATATATAAAAGTATTATATAATTTATAAGTTTTTTTAAAAGGATTTTTAAGTATTATTTTATTTAAATATTAGTTTGCAACCATTTTAATTAGACTCTATGTTGTTCTAAAATTTGTGTGAGAATTCTTGAGGTAATTTTTTTGTCTTAAAAGAATTATGAATATGTTGGAAAGGTATTCTACAATGGTAACAGGGCATGGAATCTCATATTATGTTATAACTGCCTATATAATACACTAATATAGAGTATGAGTGTTTCCACATTATACTTGAATGATTTTTATTAACAAAATCATTACATAGTATAATGGGAAACACTCATACTCCATATGGAATGTGGAAATCCACATTATACTTGAATGATTTTTATTAACAAAATAGTTACATAGTATAATGGGAAACACTCATACTCCATATGGAATGTGGAAATCTAATGTTTCTAAGTGTACATAAAAACTAAAACACAACTCCCATATATGTAAAATAATTAAATATAAAATATAAAATAAATATATATTTTATTTTATTTTGTTAACAATAAAAAATAAATGTGTATTATAAACTAGTTAATCTTTTAAGTAGAAAAATTATTATTTATTTTTCAAATATAAAGACATGAAAATTTTAAAATATATATTAATGGCTACAAATAAAATTATATATATACCACACTTATATAAAAGAAATGATGAAATAATGAATGATGGCTTTTCAAAAGTAAAATTAAAAGTTAAAAAATAATGTAAGGCACTAGTTTTCCATAGTGATGAAATTAGTGGCTTTTTGGATAACTCTCTTTTTTTGTAAAAAAGATAGATGTTTTGGATTACATTCAATGATCCATCGTGATAAAAAAAACCAAGAGTTAATTAGTCTTGTTAGATGTTTTGGATTACATTCAATGATCCATCGTGATAAAAAAAACAAAAGAGTTAATTAGTCTTGTTCAATAACACTTTGAAATCCAAAACATTAGTCGTATATTATTTATTTAAATAGATCATCATTACAAAAACTACAAGATTGATAGAAGAAGAATTTAAACACAAACCAACCCAAACCAAGTGTTGATTTTGATGCGAATTTCACCATTACAATTTTATATAAATGGTATATTTGTGCTTAAAATATGGGAGTTGGCATTACTTGGGACCAAGGCTTAAATTTGATAGTTGTATAGTTGTATTTAGGCATTTTTGTTGTAAAATACAATTTTAAAAAAGACTATATCATATGAAAGAAGAGATTTTGGACAAACTGTCAAAATTTATATAGGATTATAATGATACATATATATTTGATTTTTATATGATTTACTTATACCAAGGCATGTCATAATATTTGAAGGGCTAAATTAACCATTGAGCACATTAGTTTGACCAAGCCACTAGGTCTTCATTCACTAGCATGTTTTGATTGATTGGTGGACAAAATAAGCCAAAGGACCAATTTAAACATCTTACATTTTAGTTTGGTAGTTGTTGTGCTCACCCTTGGACCTTGAAGTCTTTCAAAAAATGTGGGAGTAGGTAGAACTTGGTTGATACCAAGAAGCATACATCCATAGGATTATTTAGTTGTAAAATAAAATTGATTAACCTTCATAATTACTCAATTTTAAAGTCCTATCATTTAACTACTAGTAGATGAGTACATCTAATTTACAATGCAAGTTGATTACATTCAAAGTTGTTCACAATTTTTATTAGTAAATAACTTGTGAACTACAAGTTAACTATTGCCACCATAGTGACTATAATTAATATGCTACAGATTACATTGTATCTATAAAATTTATTGATTACATTGTAAGTATAACTAGCACTTGCACCCATAGGAAATTCAAGGAATATGGAGATAGGAACAATTCCAAGCACTATAATGCTCACATATGCAAGCCTATCGGCTAAATATATTTTATATTATAGAAATTATATTGTATCTATACGAACTTGAAAAATTCTCAGACAATTCAAGTTTTTCTCAGACAATTCAAAAATCTATACGAACACGGAAAATTCTCAAAATTCTCATACAATTCTATTTATTGGTAAAAAAACTCATCATATTAGTTTGTCTATTAGTTCCATTTAGGTGTGGTGGAAGTTGGGTTTGATATTCAAAATCATTATCAACAAAAAATTCTTTAGACGTATTGTAAAAGAAACGTTTTACCCCTCCAAAATAATCTATTTAAGCTAGACCTCTCATTAGAGGGAGGTGGTGCCCACTGAGTTGGGAATTATTATTGCAAAAACCATCTTATTGACTTTCTAAATGGTTGCACGTGCTCCTAGGTATTAGGTAGTGGAAGGAAACATTTGACACTAACTGTTGGCGTACTCCAAAAATAGATTATAAAAAAAAATAAAAAATACAACAGTCGTAACCGTAAAAATTCGCGTTGGTGAGCTCCCTCCGAAAAACAAGCATATAAAACAGGGACACAAGAGTATAAAACCCGGGGCGGGCGATAAGGGACAAATTAGCAGGCCCTCTGTTCTATTTGCAGGACAGCGTGAAAAGGGCAAAAAAATGGTTTCATACGAAAATGATTTTCAGTAAAATGCGTACTGACCGCCAGCTGTCGTTGAAGGGTGTGCAGTTACGCAGGTTGAATGAATGTGACCTAGGTTGCTCTTGTCATTGTCGTTTGGTAAGTGTGAAGGGGAGTTGGCAGTGGGGTACACTTTGCCGACAGACGAAACCAATAGCCCGTTTCTTGGATGGGAATAATTGCTATTTTTAAATCTCTTTCTGATTTTACGGTCTTTATTAAAATATCTTTTCAGATTTTACAGTTTTTATTACAAGGAGGGCCATTTTTGGCCCGTTACAGTGGGGTCCCAATTAATAGGACAGTTAGATATGAGTGGCCCCATAAGGTGGGAGGGGGCATACACTGAAGCTTATCTGTTAGATTTAAAGCTTTGTGGGAATGGTTTTATGTGGTTGTTTAATTTAGTTAGTTTGTTTAATTTTTAGGATATATGTAAATTTTTAATTAAGTATAAAAAACAATTAGTCCATAGGCTTTTATATGTGAGCATTATAGTGCTTGGAATTGTCTCACGTCCGTCTTGAAATTCAGTGGGGAAATTTTCTAAGGTCGTCTGAACCTCCTATGGGTGCAAGTGCTAGTTTAGATTTTTTTAATAATGGGGTTGTTTTAGAAGGGGGACCATCAAGGTCTAAATTTGAAGGTCGATCCTCCTGTCAAGCAATTTTTTTGTGATGGTCATTTATCTAAAGTTGCCTTTCAAATATTAAAGCTTATATATATTCCTAAAATTTTGTCAATAAGGGTTGGTCAAGACGCACGGTTGTTGTGGCGGCCACCAAGATTCAAACCCTCGCTGCGCCAAAGAGTTCGCAGGCCTTGTGCCTTCGTTAGGCTCATGTGCTCGTGCTTGCAGGCTGTGGGCCTTTGCTGGGCCAATGAGCTCGCGGGTTTGAACTTGGCGATAATTCCCAGGGGACTGAGACCCCCTATAGTGGTCTTGGCGATAAAGCCATGAGAAGAGATCCCCCCTAACTAGGTGGGCCAATGAGCTCGCGGGTTTGAACTTGGCAATAATGTCTTGGGGACTGAGACCCCCTATAGTGGTTTTGGTTATAAAGCCATGAGAAGAGACCCCCCCAACCAGCTGGGTCAATGAGCTCGTGGGTTTAAACTTGGCAATAATACCTTGGGGACTGAGACCCCCTATAGTAGTCTCGGCGATAAAGCCATGGGAAGAGATCCCCCCTAACCAGGCTAATAACTCGAGTTTCTCAATTAAAAAAATATTTGTAGAATTTTAATTGTATTTTAGAGATAAAATAACTAAATACACCATACAACCATCAAATTTAAGCCTTGGGGGACATACATCTAAAGTTTATTGTTGAGTGTTTGTTTAACTAAGTTTGTTGTTTAATTTTTAGTAGTACAAATACTTTTATACAATTTTTTAATTTAAGTAATTTAGAATTTTTTCCTTGTGGATAAATACAGGGAGTTGGAATTAAGTAGCAACCACATGGCTACACGTGTCTTTTTGACATATTTGGCTCTCTACCTTTTTGCACATATTTGTTTTTCTTAAAATTTATATGGTAAAAAAATTACTATTTAAAAAAAAATCATGTTTTTAGCACTTTCTTTTAAATAAAATTATCTAAGCAATGGCATGGGACCACTATGTTAAATGCTAGATTTACTCTTCAGTCTCTCTTCAACAAGTACCCTAACTTCTTAAAGTCTCCTTTGGTTAAGCTACCATGAAGAGGGGGGACCAATTTGTCAAAATCACCTAGGGGTTGAATTGGTCAAATTGTACCCGAGAACATACCATTATCCTCACCAATTGAACTTAACTCCTTCCTTACTAAATATTATTTTTTAGAAAATTATTCACCTATAACTCATTGTTTGATATATATATTTTTTAGAGGAAATAAATTTTAAGTAGTTTATGGTAACAATCATTTATACATGTATATGGGGTTATGGTAGTTCAATTTTTGTGTTGATGAATAAGCTCTAAATTTTTGGGTGACAACACTATTTTGGGCTATCAAAATCAAGATATTTATTGAACTATATCAATTCGTCAAGGGTGATGTAAACTAATGTATTGTGACATTTTCTATTCAATGTGTAGATTCAATCAATTTTTTTTATTGTTTTATTTTTTTATTGATGACATTTTACCACAACACATAACTATCATTATAAATAAAAAAATCCCCACAATTTCTTTGAATTAGATCATTATCTCCACTCTCTAATGATAATTTTAATTAAATATTTATTTATTATTATTTTTTTAATTGGTACTAACAAAAATTTTAAACCTATATTTTACCATAACATGTTTCTCTTATTAAATATTTTATTTATTATTAATTTTTTAATCCGTATTAAGAAAAATTTTAAACCTATATTTTACCAAATGTTTCTTATAACATATACATCATTTTCATTGAAACAAGGACATCCATGCAAAGTGCAATGTATTATTTTTGAGATTTTTGTGACAATTTGTTATTTTTCCCATTATTTTGAATAGAGGATAGTGTACCTACATTTATTATAAAATTAAAAAATATATAATATTAAAATACATATTATACTTTTTGTAAATCTAACATTGAGGGCTAAGTACATACAAAATGGTGTTTTTGTGAAACAAAATTATTTTTTGACAACATTTTGATAGGAACGAGACTTTGTCAAGAGTTCAATTGGCTAAAAAATTCCGTTGCGGTAAAGAAGGTCTCGAGGTCCAGTCTCCCCCCGTCCCCGTGGTACCAGAGGGCGTGACATGCTAGCGTCACCGATCACGTGAAAAAAGTTTACCAGGCGCACTACAGTTTATAGGGGGGGCTACCCGATTCCCGTAGTCTTAAAAAAAAAAATCACGAGAGAGAGAAAGAGAGATTGCAAGTGTTGTTGGTATGTGATAAATGATTCCTTTGGATGTAGTGAAATATTTGTATTGACACCTATAACTATTTGCAATCTCAATAAAGGATTGTTAGTCACAAGATATGCCCCCATCAATTGGTTGCATCTATCAAATACAAAGAAATGGAGAGGGAAAAATAGTACATGAAATGTAAATGTAAGCTAAGCATATAAGCATGTAAATTAAATTAGAGTTGTGGGTGCATCATGTGACAATCAAATAAGATATTTGGACTAATAGTTGTGGTAAGCACACATACTAGAGATAAATAGGAAGGTCTAAGATTGCCCCTAGTATAGGTAAATGAAGATGGTGATGAAATCCCAAATGGATAGAAACACCCATGTAAGTACATAGAACACTAGGATAGGCATATGCTCCCAATGTGGCATCCAAGAGCATGAGAACACAATGGTCAAGGTAAGGTAGTCAAACCCTAGTGGTAATAAATCTCTAGATACATGGCATATCAAGTGCTGCCATGTAATTGATAATGCAGAGAAGATTTTGATGTCCCTAGTGTGACTCTAAGAGCATGATCACACAATGCAAATGGGGAAGGCATGATGCTCCATAATAATTTATGATAGTGAGATAAGGCTCAATGATTAGTATGTGTGCAAGCCTTCAAGGAAGAACATAGCGATGTGTAACCAACTTGATAATAACGTAAAGATAGCTCTAAATGGCTAGATGATGTCATGTGTTGATTGAGAATTGATAATCATATCAGTAGATAAATATGCAAGTGCATAGGTAAGATATGACCATGGAAGTGAATGTAAAGCCATGGAAGTGAATGTAAAGCCATGGAAGTGCATTTAAAGCCAATTGCCCCAATATGGGAAAGATGGCACAATAAATATTGAAAAATAATGTGGGATAAATAAAGATAAAAATCAATGAATAACTACCCTTGTGTATGACAGTCAACAATAGTAATGTCAAAGATACATAATGTTAATTGAGTCTTTCACTTGCTTCTTTCTATGAGTGGATAGTCAAGGGAAATAGAAAACAATTCCCTAATTAATCGTATGAGGAGAGAGTCACAAGCTATCAAATCTATACAAATTTTAGTAGCATTTCAATATAATAACAACACTTGATAAATGAAAAAGAATGAAGAACACATGAGAAGAACAATAGAACATCCACACAAGAGAGGGACCAATATACCTCAAAAAACATACCCTCCAAAGCATCATACATGTAACATGCCACTTGTTCTACCAACTATGATTTACTAGGTTTAACTTGAAAGTAAAAAGATCAAGATATTGATATTGAAACCAATAAAAAATTTCCTTAAATTTATTTGATAAATGCACATTTGAAACATATTTCAAACTCCCATTGCATAATCAAATACATTTCAATATTAAAGAATTGAAAATTCCTCATTACAAATTTTCCATAGAAAGTTACATACAAGCTTCAATGAGCCAACTGAAAATAAGATACAAAATGATTATGATGTCTGTCTTCAAATCCCAGCCACCAACTGCATGAGGGGAAGCATCACTCAAGCGCTTTTCCACCACCCATGGACTACTTGCGGTCCCCCGCACATTTACCATAATGGTAAATGGCCCTACCCTTTGACAAAGGGATTGATATGGTAACCTCAAAGAATACCTAAACTGAGCTGATGTTGTGTCCTACATATCTAGTATTGTCATACATTGTGGCTACAACCCCAAGCATGATTGCCCTTCCTAGAATGTAAACCTAGACCACAGTGAACTGACAATGTAAACGTTGGCTATTTACACTACTTTGGCCAAAGTTTCATCACCCCTAACTCGGAATGGACGTCACATGCTCACCCATCATTCAAGCTCGATTTGCAAAGACATCTGGGTTATTCCCTCCTATGGATCAACATATCCCAAACATAACCCCACTAACAATTCTAGATTATTCCCTCCTATGGATCAACAAATCCCAGGCATAACCCTACTTATCCATTCTAGGTTTACCAATCTCAGATTAACCTATTCCCAACTTTTACTATGACATATATGTCGAAGTAATACTAGTTGCAAGATACGGTTTTATTATTCTTTCACATTGTACAAATAACTATTCATACCAAATCTAAAAATTACTCATAAATCCACTATTGACACAAATCTCTACTATGGGGATTAATATCACACTCAATAGATAATATGTTTCTCATGCTAGAGATATATATACTTTTATACAAACAAGTAAACACTCAAATTGATAAACAAACAATTCATTCCTCAATAACAAACAAACACATAGCCTTTAAAACAAAAAAGCATAATGGAAAAGAATTCCACATGCCTGTGATATTATCTCCAATGGATCAATGGAATTCCTTTCTCAAGATCCTTCCAACGAACTAAATCTCCCTTCCAAGCAAATCAACTCTCTCTCTAATCCTCTAAGCTTCCTCTCACAATCCCCAATAGAATAACAAAAATCTCACAACACTCAACTCAGAATTGCAACAATAAAATAAGAAAGCTCTTGGCTAGAAAAATTGGTGTGGAATAGAATGAGACAACTCCCCTTTTTATACAAGAAAACCAAGAGAACTTAGGCTACAATCTAGCTTGTAAATGTGCCACAACACCACCTTCATCAAAACTGATTTAGAGGTGGTAAAAGAGAATTAAAGAAAAATGCAACATAAGTGGACACCCAAACAACAACTCAGCAAAAGCAAAAAAAACAAACTTCTAAAGGATAAAAACCTCTTCACAAAATTGACACATATAAGACCATGTTTCCTATTTCCTAATAGAATTGGTTTCAAAGAATAAGTCAAAAAGTATGTTGGAAACCAATGAAAAACTCCTTAAAAACATATAATTGTTTTTAGATTAAATTCCATGCCATGACAAAGTCAAAGCGCTGCCCAAGAGTTTGTTTTAGAATTCACTTAGAAATGATTACTATGCTCATAGATATGCGCTTCCTATAGTGCTCAGATATGCATTTAACATGCTTCTCTTATTGATAATCATAAACTCCAATACATATTAACATAAGCTCCATGATATGCGCTGCATTCTATCGCTATAGAAGGCACATTACATATATTTCATTAATATTAACTTGTCCCACACCAAGCGCTTAAACCAACGCTATGTTAATTGCTTTCCTTGCTATTTAAAATGCTTGCCATTGTTTCATGGCTATGTGCCCCTTATGGCAGCGCCATACCATAATGTAACATAAACTAGTATATATATATATATATATATATATATATATATATATATATATATATATATATATATATATATATATATATATATATATATCATCGATAGATAAACCACATTCGACTTATTTCTCACAAACCTATTGTTGACATAAATCCACATAACACAGATGGCATGAAATTCACATTCACACAAGCGACATTAACTCCTCATAGTCCAATCCGATATCCTCATAACTTTGAGTAATACACGCATGAGTGTGCATAGGTATGTCTACCTACATACACTCATGCTCGTATCGTCTCCCATGTATGAACATATTGTGGACTTGCATGAGTTATAACCATACCATAATAAAACCTTGTCTATGCAACTATAAACTTATCAAGAAGACTTAAATCAACATGTAGGTTAAATCCCATTCTTCACCCAAACATCCATACAATCAAGCATTCAAGATCCAACATAGATTACATACCGCTACCCACACTAACTCGACTTAACCTAAGTCAAAATAGGATAGTGGTGTGTGTGTTGCTCAATTTAGGCTTTCTCCAACGTTTACTAGACCAAGTCCTTCTCCTGAGTGATACTTCCCCTCCTTCCTGGAGGAGCATCTTGTTCCTGCATCCACTTAGATAATCACCACAGTAGTTAGTTGATCAAAACATAATCATTTGCTTCATACATTTCTTAACAATAATCACTTTTAATACAAGACATTGCATTATTCCATTTTTCAACACATTCCAATCAAGATTCATAACACACATAAATGCAAAGATTCATAATCATTCATTTTTCAAACAAATTAACCAATCTTGGTAAATAGTAAATGGATAAAACACACGGGGTGTAACAATACAATAATGTGTTATCAATAATAATAAGATTACAATTAAATCATAGAGCTCTCCATATAGGACTTCTTCAATAGTAGCGAGAAACCTAGTTGCATTCCTCACGAGTTTGATTTTAAAAGAACATGAGATCCATACATCCCACTCCATAATCCTCACAAGATCTCTAAAAAAGAAGCTATTTACTACTCAGCCTCCAAGTGCATACATCAAGTTTCACAAGAGGTCAACACTCTCAATCAAAGAAGAAATCATGCAAGATATAAATTATATATAACTTCCATCCTTAACCCTCTATATATATAGGTAGGAGAGCAATAAGAAAACTTACAATAAAATTTACTAAGTTTTCTAGTCACCCTTAATCATTCACTTGTGACATTTCCCAATGTGGGTGCCCAAGTTTGACAACCTCCAAGGCAAATCCAGATACTCTCTTCAATCCAAGCACCCAAGATAATTTGTCTTCATGTGATTCCACATTAAATACATTTTACATGCCATCAACAATTAAATGCATTTTCCCAATGTGCCTCCTAGATTAAATACATTTCTAATGTCATTTTCCCAATGTCCCACCCAAATTAAATGCATTTCCAATCTTACACACAACCACAACCTAAAAAAAATTTGCACTCCCTAAAATGTGGTGCTCCACTTCAAGATGGACCATAAATTTATAAAATATCAAATATTTTATACAAGGTGTACAACATACCTTTCCTAATAGATAGGCCAAAGGCACCTATACCAAATCAAGAAGTGACAATGAACGAGTTGAGGTAAACATAGATTTCATGGAACCACTCCTCACCAATGAGTGTAGCACAAACCATGCAAGATGTATCGTGTATAGAAAGTTGTTTAAATCTACGAATACTAGATTTAAGGTTAGGACTATCATCATCCATGCTCATCAAGGAGGCAACACTATCCGTATAATTAACATGTTGGTTGTCTTTTCTCAAGATTGTATTAATAGTAATTGTATCAACAAAATCAAGCAATTGTAATGCAAACTTCTGATATAATATTAATTTTGATTGTCTTATAGTCACCCCTTATTTGTCTATCCACAAGTTGGGAATCAACATATTTATTTTTTAAGGAAACAGTGACACACATCCCCACAATCAATGCCTCATATTCATCCACATTATTATTGCATGGAAAATCAAGTTGAAATGAGAGGGCAATTAGGTCACCCATGCTACGTATCAAAATCACTTCCACCCCTACTCTAGTCATGTATCTAGAACCATCAAAGAACATGGTCTAGGGGAAGAAGAATCAACATGTAATAAATGTTCATCAAGAAATTATGTATCAATAGGTGCATGAATAGGGCATGGTGTTGCAGCTAATTGATTAACAATTACTTGTCCTTCGATATATTTTTTAGAGATGAACTTTAGATCAAATTCTGAAAGCAACATCCACTAACATGGAACATGTCCCTGTAACGTTAGAAAATGTCCCCTTGGGGGCGTTTCCCTCATAAGGTTTAGCTCCCTGGTCTTTAGTATGCATTTACGACATCTTAGTTCATATTTTGGCATCTCGATGGAATGAGACCTAGGTTCCATGGAAAATTGGACCTAGGTGAACCCCTTGAGCTATACCCTACCCAAAATAGGGGGGAGGACTTGGGCGCTCGCGCCCTAGTCCTGCCCTATTTTGGGGCAACCCTAATTTCTTGGTGTCGGTTTATGACCGTTATTTGGTCCTTTTGGTGACATGGTAAGTTTTGATTTTTAAAATCTTGGCGGGAGTGCTTGTAATTGCATATATAAGCATGCTTAAGCATTCATTTAGAAACTAGATGATCATTGTGAACTTTAGGCATTCTCAAGGTGATTCACGGCTTTCTATTGTGTTGCAAGAGTAGACTTGTGTGTCGATATTTGTAGACTTGAGCATCAATTTGCTCATGGCATGAAGAGCATTTTCCTCCCATGAGAGCTTCACTACAAGGTGACATAATATTGTGTTTTCATCATTGATTCCTTTGGTTTTTGCGTCTGCCTCACAAGGGCATGCACTCTTTTATTAGACAATGGTGTTCGGAGACTTAAGTGTCCTCTGGAGCTTGATTGAGGCAAGCCTCTAAACACCATAATCCCCAAACAAAGTCTTGTGATTGCAGGTTACAGGTGTCGCATTTGGGAAAAGTGGAGTTGCAGGAAGAATTGGCAGGCATCAAAGATTCAGGATCTAAAGAAAAGGACATAGGAGCACTTCCAAGACTTGGGTGCTTGTAATGTCCCTTACCCAACTTGCCCTAGAATTCGCTTGTGAATTAGGTTTAGGGTTTCTTCTCTTTTAATGGGGTAACCTTGGGTTGAATAGATCACACGTACTTTTGAATTGGTACCTATAGCATCATGTATATTCAAGTCCATATTGCTACATGTTAGTTTTAATATCTAGTATTCATCAGTCCAACATAAACACACTTGCATTTTGAAACACATAGGTAAAAGAAAACATTCATCATGCCAGGGGAGGGGAAGACATAAGCCCTTAGTAGCCTAAAGGCCTACCACAGTCCTATTGCCCAATCCCTTGACTCGGGCCTATGGGGGCTGGTCCTTTTGCCCAATCCCTCATCTCGAGCCTATGGGGGCATGTTCCAATGTGGGACTCCCATCCCTCCATGGTCCAAACCCTTGACTCAGGCCTAGGGGGCATAATGCCCAAACCCTTCTCTCGGGCCTATGGGGACGGAACCTTAGATGGGGTTTATAGGCAATCTACTAAGGTTTATGCATTCTCCCTTCCTGGTTAAATCACAAACACAATACATGCAATTTCCACACACATTTCCAAAACATACAATTTGCCTTTATATTTATGAATGGTGTTATACAGTAATATATGATACAACATGAGATATATTTGTAATGTCCCTTTTTGTCTGCTGTGACTCTTCTTGAGTTGGCCTCATGCCTATTCTTTAATATTTATATATTATAGTATTTGTTATAATATTAATAATATCTCTATATTATATTATTATATATGTTATTAATAGTATTATATATATATTATTATTATAATATTATTTATTATTGTTATTATAATATCATTATTATTATAGTGTTATCATGAATATAATTTTTAATAATGTTTAATCGTGTCGATCTCTATCGAAACATCACATCCTTTATCTACTATATATATATATATATTTATTTTTACTTGAATCATTCCTCCCATTTGCTGCTGATGCACATATCTCTATATATTAATTTATGATATCTTTCCTACTTATGACTCATATATATATATATAATGCAGATCTAAATATATGTATTTATCGGATACTCTTTATAATTTCTTCTGATGATGTTTTCCTTCTATCTCACAACCTTTATTTATTTCCCTTTCAAGAGATATGTTCGAAGAGGCACGTCTCTTATTATGCTTGGTGGTAAAAGACATACTTACCCTCTTATAATTTTTATTACTTTATATTAATTCCCTTTTGTGGTAAAACTAGTTCTAACCATACGTAACTCCCTTATCATAAGAGGATAGGTTAAAAGATGTTTATTTATATTATTATTTATTTATATTATATCATTATAATAAATGATATATGATTTATATTATATTATTTATATTTATATTACAATATAAGATAATAATAATAATATTTGTATTTATATTATATCATTATAATAAATGATATATGATTTATATTATATTATTTATATGTGTTATTTATAAATATAATAATAATATATCTTGTTAATTGTTTTAAATAAATATTATTTAAATATATTAAATATATTCCCTTTATAATATTATTCATATCTTTAATTTGAATGAATAATACATAATGGATTCAATTATGAATTACTAATATAGTGACATGACAACGCTCGCTCTAGTGTCCTCTGCATCTGAGTTTCAGAAAACAGAAGTTACAGGGCTGATCAGTGTCGGAAGGAGGTCTGAATCCTGCGAAGAACCCTGCACATTGGACTTGGGTGCCCGCTCTAGTGTCCCCGACTGTTTCGCTTTGGAACCCCAAAAATAGGTACTCTGTGATTTGATATTTTACTCCTGTCTGCAAGATCTTTTTCTGTTATTTGTCAATTTGTTGCCGTATTTGCATAATTAGGGTTTTAATGGTCAATTGAGCATAGGAGAAGGAAAATTGATAATTAGATTCCCTAATCTAAGTTTGCCTACATATGCAAGTGACCTAGGGTATGATAGTGCTCATCACTCGACCCTAGATCCTTGAATGTAAGGTGGAAAGGAGGATCTAAACATCTAAAATTTAGAACATTAACAAATCCAATTTTCCCCTAAACATTTTGGTGAATCCATGTTTTTAGACTTAAATTGCAACTTGCTGAATGTTTGTCTTCAGATTTAGATTAATTTCATTCATTCATATAGTCATTCATTTTACTGCATTAAGAAAAATTCAAAAAAATTGAAAAATTTGGAAAATACAAAAAAAATTGCACTGTTTGACTTACTAAATTGCATCAATTCTTTCTAAATTTTCCTAATTCATGATTTTTGCATCAGATCTAATATAAAGTATAGAAAAATCTAAAAATTTAGTAATTTGCATTGCATTTTTATCATTTAATTGCTAGGGTTTTGTGGAAATTTTGATAATTTTATATAACCTAGTAATTCCAAAATCTAGGGTTAGTAGGCAAAATATTTTTCTCAAATTTTTCTACTAATTTTAAAGGCTCATTCAAATTTGCATTTAGCTGTAGTCTTGCATTTTAGTGTAAATTTGCATTTAGATTTAAAATATTTGCAATTTTGCATAGAAAATTTCAACAAAAACTAGCAAATTTTGATGCATTTTCATTAAATTTGCATGGGCATTTTGCATGTTCAAGCTTGAAAATAATTTTCAGATCTAAGAGTAAGTCATTTTCATCATAAAATAGACTTCAAAACATACGCATAGTATTTTGTCCCAAGATCTCAAACCTAGGGCTTCGAAAACAATGATTTTCACTAAATTTAGCCTTATCGACTCTCTAAACTTGCACCATAGGCATGTTGTGAAAGGTATTTTTGCACTAATTTTCTGTTATCAAGGTAATCATTTTTTTCCTCTCATAAAAAGCTTCACAACACCCTTTTAACAGGCTCTTGTAGTGAAAATTCGGTGAAAAACTACACATTTTAGCTATTTTTTGCCCTAGGGTTTGACTTAGTTGGCACTCCAAGCATGTTGTGAGAAATTTTATGGATTGAGGTGACTGATATTATTGATATTATTTTCTATACCTCATGAAAATCATTACAACACCCTTGTTGCTAGGTCTTGGAATTGAAAAACCGTGAAAAATTACATATTTTGCTATATTTTCACTAGGGTTTTACCTTAAGTGGTACTAAAAGCATGTTGTGTTGGGTATTTTTGCATCAAGTGGCTATTATTACTGATATTAATTGCTTTCCATTATCATTTTCCTCACAACACCCTTTGTTATGCTCTTTTGCATTGAGTTTTGGTGAAAAAAGTGCCTATTTTGACATATTTTCACTATATTTTAGCTTGGCATTATCTTGGATTTGCATCAAGAGTGTGTTGAGAGTGATTATATTGCTGTTTTGGACTGATATCAGACATATAACTTGCTTCCCATTGAATGAAATCCTTACAACATCCTTTGTTTCATTCATTGGCATTGAAAAGAGTACAAAATTCTAAGCATTTTTGGTCGTCAATCTTCTCCTTCTCTTAGGATCTCTTAGTTTGTGCGTTATGTGCTGTATGATTTTGTATAAGTTTTATGACACATTGTCCTAAAAACAATATCCCTTTGAGAATAAGTAAAAGATTAATGGGATCTAGTGCTCTTGATGAAGTTGGTACTTTGGACACCTTCTTTACAAAGGGAGAAACTCAAATTGTGCAAGATATTATACATCCTTCAAACTCAATGGAAGAACAAACTTTTCATGATGTTGATAACACTATTGAGGCAACAAGATATGTATCTGATGAGCAAATAGAAAAATTGGATAAGGAGCTAGCTGAATATCAATCATTTATGGAAAATGAGAGAATAGTTGAAGAAGTTGTCCCTACAATTCATAAGAGAATTGATAAAAGGATGGTGTTAATGCAATTCGTGGTCTAGCACATATTGTGCAAACCAACATTATGCCGGTGACCGAATGTGCACAAATGATAAATAACACCCTATCACCATCTCATACTCAAGGTTCGGCACCTATATCGACTACAGGAATATCCACTTTTACGTCAATGATCTTAACAACTAATGCGAATGTTTGTAGTAATGCTACCACTGGCATTGGAGTATCTAATGGCACTAATTACAAAGCTATGGGATTTAATTATCAGAATTTGGTTTCCAAAGGGACTTCCTATATGAATAATTGTTCTCAACCTCCTATCTATTCCACTCAGTTCTAGCTACCTATTACTTACTCACAACCATCTTCCACCTATCATTATGGCCAACCACCGTTAACATATTCTCAGCCTTCACCTATTGTATCTCAAGCTCAATCACCCCCTCACCTTGGTTCTAATTCGTCACAACAAACTGCATCTCCCAATGATGCCATCCTAAACCAACATATCATGCCTAGTCTACCAACATATCATGCCCGAAATCTGTTATCCTATGCAATCCTCAGAACCCCTATGCCTGAGAGGTTTGAGACTCCTCGCTTTGAAAAATATGGTGGAAAAGGTGATCCTGATATTCATGTGGTAGCATTTACAGTAGTGATTTTTATTTTGAAGAGGATTTGTTAGCAAAACTTTTCCTGCGATCTCTCAAAGATATGGCTTTAGAATAGTTTTGCTCATTGCCTCTGAATTCAATACACTCCTTTTTGCAGTTGATTGATTAATTTTTACAACATTTTCAAGCAAACATCAGACCCCAAGTCACTCTTATTGACTTGGTTCAATGCAAACAAGGTCCCAAAGAAAAGTTGACTGAATTCATTAGTCGATATCAAGGGCTTTATGCACAGATTCAATATCAGATGAAAGATGAGGATGTTCAAAAGATGTTCATTACAAATCTACAACCTAATATTCGTGATAAGATTCTCTTGATGAAATACAACTCCTTTCAACATTTATGCACTGCTCTTCCTGATTATCAACTTTCGTCTAATCAGTATGAAAACCAAAGCTCATTGGCTCAAGTTGGTCAATCCTTGGGTGGATCATCACAAAACAACTTTAAAAGGAACAATAATAGGAGTTTCATCAAGATCAATGGACCAAATACGAATGTGTCTGCTATAAATAATCCAAAGAAAGCATCGTATCAATCAAGAAAGTTTACTCCGATATCTAAGTCCTATCATTCTATCATGAATCAAGCTGTGAGTAATAATATTATGAAGCTTCCCCCGATCAAGCCTATTGATCCTAGTAAACAAGGACCTTACTTCGATGTTAATGCCTTTTGTCATTACCATCGAACACAAGGACATGACACTGAATGATGTATGCGTCTTAAACATGAAATACATGACCTTATTGATTCAAATGTCATCCAGGTATCAGGTGTGAATAACAATGGAAATAAGTCAGTTGCTCCACCGAATCAGAATTTACAAATCTTCACTAATCCTTTTCCCAAGCATACTGAAAACAATATGGTGGAACAGGGTTTAGTGGAAGTAGACGAGGATGATTACTTGGACTATGATAGTATCGTCGGAATGATTGAAGTGGATAAGAAACAAGTGGACAATCCACCTCGGCCTCGAAGAAACAAAATTTATGTTGAGGTTCTTCCCCCGTTATCCTTGTATGGATCAGGAGACAATCAAAATGTATCAGAAAAGCAAGAACGACAAATGATACAAATGAGTAAGATGGTACAAGATGATTCTCATCCCTCTGCTAGAAAGATCCAACAACGAAAACTCGATAAAAATTAGAAAAGAGCTAGACAACTGTAAAAATTGGAGAAAATAGTGGTTCCCCTCCTCATAAGCAACAAAAAGTTATATTTACACAAGGAGTAACAAATCAATCATCACATGATAATCAACAAAAATTTCATAAGAACCACTCAAATTTTGCATTAAATATGATCGAATACCTTTCCAAGTGGTTTGCGAGCTCTAACATATAATATGAAGACCCTACAAGTAAGTATCTCTAACCCTTTATCTCTCTCATGATGTGCTTCCCCTGTGATGTGTTATGTGTTGTTTAGTCCTCCTGGAATGACTTCAGATTCTCCCGTAAGGTTCGGGATACCAAGAGATAGCCTCTGTGTGACCTTCTTCTATTTGTATCATCATTCTTCTAAAATTGCCTCTCTCTGATTTCATTGTTTTGTGTTGTGTCTTACGAACATAGTGTTGTGGTTGGTGACCTGGGGGCACCCTCCTACGTGACTATCCTTAAGACACTTGTTTCTCCTCTCTTATTTATTATTTCCCTTTCTCTAGTGTTTCCACCTAGCGGGCAGATGACGACAAACATTTATACTGATGCGGACCTAGTGTCCCTTTCGAGAGCAATCAACAAATGGACTTAGTTCCTAATATGACGATGGGGTTGTATATCTTATTTGACACTTGGCTAGTGGAAGCACTCGTGCTTTCCACATAGTGAATTTCATGATGTTTCTATTGCATATACAAACCTTAACAATATTGCTGCTCTACGCACCTTTGTTTGCCTTTGAATCTAGCCTTGGAGGTACTCGATTCAGAGAGCTTTGTGATATAGCCCCACGGTTATCCTTGAACTCTGAATTTGTTGTATAACCTTGGCTCTTTGTGTGGTTAGTCATATGCAATGATGTTGTTGTTTATCATGATATTGTAGACACTAACATGTTTCTTGTAGGGATGTGTTTGTGGGAACATTTGGTGATCGTAAAATACATGTCACCTCTGGGAGGCATGGGCTTTGCGAAAGTCGATGTTCTCTTGTCTGTTTTATTCCTACCTTAATGTGCTTGATATCAATAATTGATATCAACCACCTTAAGGTGGGGGCATATATAAGGTAAGCTGTCTATTGTAGATGTTAGCTATGTGCTTGTCCTCAGGTGCAATCTAAAGACTTGCTCGATGAGTGCATCCTGCATCCTGAGTTTGTTTGCAATCAATCAATCATGTAAGTCCTCTACAGAGGTGGGATATCACATATATCCTTTTTATCTTAAGCCCTCTGCAGAGGCGGGGATGGTGTATTTCTCGGAGTAGATTGCATCATCCTGTCATTTTCAAAAGTCCTCTGCGGAGGCAGGGAGCAGTTCTGTGACTAACTCAACCCTTAAGCATGTTTTCGGTGATTGTTGTGTTGAAGCCCAATCATCAGTGTGTGCCTATAATGTGCCTGAGATGGTGTTGGACCTAGAAATAGGTACACTCCATCGCTTGTCTGCCGTATTTTCTTTGTGTATTCAAGTGTGTGTGTTTTGGCGTGCTTGTTTTGTGTGGCATGTTTGTTGCCCCATATGCAGTCTAAAGACTTGCTCAATGAGTGCATCCTGCATTTTGGGAGGTTTTGTGTGTCTTGCATGTGTGTTGCCCCATATACAGTCTAAAGACTTGCTCGATGAGTGTATCCTATATTATGGGAGGTTTGTTTACTTTCCGATACTTGCATTTCCATTTCATATATATGAGAAATAGAAAATAAAAGATATCATTTCTATCTTCCATGCATTAATGTGTATTCTATGCATTGATTTTCTTCTCCGTGTTTTACATGACTGTAACTGTCTTCTCTGTGTTTTGTGTGCCTCTTACTGTCTTCTATGTGATTGTCGTGTCTTCTCCGTGCTTGATGTGTTTGCTGTGTTTGTGACCTTACTTTAATGCATGTATTGGCCTCGTGTTTATACATACATTAAAGTGGGGGCTAAATGTAACGTCAGAAAATGTCCCCTTGGGGGCTTTTCCCTCATAAGGTTTAGCTCCCGGGTCTTTAGTATGCATTTAGGACATCTTAGTTCATATTTTGGCATCCCGATGGAATGAGACCTAGGTTCCATGGAAAATTGGACCTAGGTGGACCCCTTGATCTGTACCCTACCTAAAATAGGGGGGGAGGACTTGGGCATCCGCGCCCTAATCCTGCCCTAATTCCCGGGTGTCAGTTTATGACCATTATTTGGTCCTTTTGCCGACACAGTAAGTTTTGATTTTTAAAATCTTGGCGGGAGTGCTTGTAGTTGCATATATAAGCATGCTTAGGCATTCATTTAGAAACTAGATGATCATTGTGAACTTTAGGCATTCTCAAGGTGATTCAAGGCTTTCTATTGTGTTGCAAGAGCAGACTTGTGTGTTTTGTGTGTTGATATTTGCAGATTTGAGCATCAATTTCCTCATGGCATGAAGAGCATCTTCCTCCCATGAGAGCTTCACTACAAGGTGACATAATATTGTGTTTTCATCATTGATTCCTTTGGTTTTTCCCTCTGCCTCACAAGGGCATGCACTCTTTTAACTGACAATGGTGTTTGAAGACTTAAGTGTCCTCCGAGGCTTGACTAAGGCAAGCCTCTAAACATCACAACCCCCAAACCAAGTCTTGTGATTGCAGGTTACAAGTGTCACATTTGGGAAAAGTGAAATTGTAGGAAGGATTGGCAGGCATCAAGGATTCAAGATCTGAAGAAAAGGACACAGGAGCACTTCCAGGACTTGGGTGCTCGCTCTAGTGTCCTCCGCATCTGAGTTTTTGAAAACATAAGTTACAGGGCTGATTAGTGTTGGAAGGAGGTCCAGATCTCGCGAAGAAACCTGCACCTTGGACTTGGGCGCCTGCTCTAGTGTCCCTGACTGTTCTGCTTCGGAACCCCAAAAATAGGTACTCTGTGATTTGATATTTTACTCCTGTCTGCAAGAGCTTTTTTTGTTATTTGTCAATTTGTTGTCGTATTTGCATAATTAGGGTTTTAATGGTCCATTGAGGGAGAAGGAAAATTGATTATTAAATTCCCTAATCCAAGTTTCCCTACATCTGTAAGTGACCTAGGGTATGATAGTGCTCCTCACTCGACCCTAGATCCTTGAATGTAAGGTGGAAAGGAGGATTTAAACATCTAAAATTTAGAACATTAACAAATCCAATTTTCCCTTAACAGTCCCAAAAGATTAGATTTTGACAACATATATTTGAGAAGATCTTCTTTTATAATGATATGTGTCTCCACATGTATCATATATGTAAATGATAGAAAAGAGTGACTTAGCCTAACAAGGTTAACTAGGTCAAACCCTCTTCTATTAACATTGGAGCACAAACTGTGATTGGCTTCTACCCAAGAAGGAGAGCCAAACTGCAAGTTCTTTTTCCCTTTGTTGTATAGAGGAGAATCAACCAAATAAAACCAATCAAGCTAGGGCAAAATACCAAACCCTAGTTGACAAAGATTTACTCATAACAGACTGTCAGAAAGAGATATTAGAAATCTAACACTACAAGGAGGATCAGAGGGTAGAGTAGAACCTGAATCCTGATTTGGGAGCCCAAAGGACTAGGGCGCTTGGGCACCCTAGACCCTGATTAGGGTTTAGAAGAATGTGAAGTTTCCTATGTCTTTGCCCTTTTGTGTTCCTGCCTCTTGTAGCTTGTTTTCTACAAATTCTTACGGATGCTACTTGCACACACACAAGAAGGAAAATACTTGGGTGCTATGTAGGAGCTTGCCTAACTCAAGATCCGTGAATGGTGTTTCCACCTCCATAATAGCAATGATGAGAGATAAAGAGAGCGTGCCCTAGGAGGGAAAATGCAAATATGAAGTAGAATGGAATGCTATAAGAAAGCATAAAGGAGAGGAGTCACCGTGAGCATGGAAACCCTAGCTTGCTTGAAGAGGCGTCACGACTTGACTCAAGAAGTTGGTGTAGCCCATAGAAGTAGAGAGATCTCACAAGACCTGCAATAAGTTAGTGCCGCAATAATAATCCACCATAGAGAGATTTAGAGAAGAGTAGAGAGCATGAGAGAGAAGAAGAAAGAGTAAAAGAGTGCCTAGATTGCATAGATGTTCAAATGAATAAATTAATTTGCTTATATATGGATTCCCATTGATTTTCAGAGAATTAAACCAAATGAGACTGACATGAGAAACCCTTTGAGATGTTTAAAGTTGACGTGCCATCAATTTAGGTCTGGGCTAAAGGAGGGCCCAGGGTGCTTGGGCGCTGTTGGTACCCATTTTGGCCTAGAGGTTGAGCTTGCATGTTGGAGGGTTTCTTCACTTAAACCCTATGTATTCTTTCCCATCGGCGTGACCTTGCAGGCGTTTTGGCGATCAGGTTGGTGGTAGTGATGTGCCGTCGGCGTGACGTTCACTATCGGCATGTCTTTTTTCTGGTTCCCCGACGGGATTGTTCTTACCGATGGTACCATCGGTGTGATTTATGCTATCGGCGAAGCATTTTCCTGTTCGACCAACAATGGATGTTTGGCTGATGAAGTGTTATCGGCATGTGTCTCGCCGAGGATGTTCATCGGCATGACTGGCTGTGTCGGCGATGGAACTTTTTGCCAGGCCAACGGTGTTGGTTTGGCCGATGGCAGTGTTGTTTGAGCTTTCATCGGAGTATCTTGGCTTCGGTGAGATTAGTGGTGTCTGGCCGATGGTGTTGTATCGGCATAACAAGTGATGTCGGCAAAGGAGTTTTGTGCTGGCCCGATGGTCTATCTCTGGCCGAGGGAGTGGAATGTGAAATAGGCGTCGGCGAGACAATTGAGATCGATGAGAGATTTGTGGGGTTGGCCGATGGCCTAAGTCTTGGCGATGGGTATTTGGCGGATGGTCGTGTGTCGAGCATAGCAAAAGGCGCTCGACATCTATTGAGCATGCGGCTATGTTTATAAAGCGCTGGAGTGATCTCTTCACCGTGAATGTGGGACTATTCTTTTTCCACATTTTGAACATGCGATGTGTTTTGGCGGGAAACTTCTGTTCAACTGTTGCGACGATTTTCAAGCGGCCGCGGGTGGTTGAGCCATCAATGACGGTCGTGCAGGGGTATGGGCGATGAATGCAAACGGTGAAGCTGCCTGATCGTGGATAAAGACTTTCAGATAGTGGCACATGGCTCGAGGCTCCCCTTTGTCTGCTACATTACTATTTTCTGAGCGCCATTCCTTTTGAGGACTATATCTGGCAGATTTTTTTGTCAAAACCATGTAATTAATTACTGTGGTACACTTTCTGGCTGTTATAAGCAGACTGTGTTACCATTTTTTAGGTTGTTGAAAGTTGAACATTTTGGCTCTGTAACACAATACAGCTCGTTTTGGTTGCTCTGTACAGCTAAACCTGTGAGTTTATGTATCTCTTGTTGTACGTTTTGGCTTGAATCCACTGATTTCATGGTTAAATTTATATGAGTAATGCTATGTTTGCATGTGTTTTGTTAATTCTGTCTCCAGTATTGCATGTATCTTTCTTCTGAGTCTGGGTATTTAAGGAATGTTGAGACTCTAGAACATAGAATTCCTGTGTTGAATGTCTGATCTTTTAACTTCTGCTCAAAGGTAGATTAAACTGTTTTCAGATTAAACATTGGGAAGGGTATACTGCAGTAGGGATGCCATAAGTAGAGACAACTTAACACTCTGTATTGGGAGATATCTGTAAGGCAGGTATCATATATATCCCCCTAAAATCTAGTTTTAGCTGTTCATGCTGATCATTCACAGGTGTATGTCTACTGACTCCAGGCCCTGGATAGGCACCAATCTTGCTTTGTGCTTGTGTTACAACCATGTCCAGCTTTGCATCCAAACTTAAAATCATAATCAAACTCTAAAACAACCATTAGGACATTAGAATTAGTTTTAGGATCCTCAGTCCTCTGTCTACAACTGCAAATAGGCCCAAAGCTAGCCCCTTTGCTCTTATCTTTCAGTTTTGGTCTACTTACAGGAGGACTCATCTGCTTTCTGTCAGCATCCTAGCCTTAGTATGCACATTATCATGGGTGTTGAGTAGGGAATACCCCCCTAGGTTTTGCAGAGCCTGAAGAAGAAGAGGAGATAAAATATAGAGTCTATCTCCTACATTGTTGGCCCCTGGCCCAGATATCCTGTTGATCACTGATGGCTACCTTGTAGGGAAATCTGGGAATAAGCATCCAGTCTGGGAAAAAACCAACAGAAATTGGCGACTCTACTGGGGACTGAGAAGTAAAAGTACTATCTAATCATCTCCAGTAATATATCTGTGACCCATCCGAGTCACCAACAGAAATTGGCGACTCCGCTGGGGAATTGTGAAAGAACCCTGATTTACAAAAAGAAAACAGTTCCTAGTAATAGGTGGCGACTCCGAAGTAATCTCCCAACTGGTCAAAGTAAAATTTATATGCAGGGAGAAGATCCCAACAAAATCCTTTATTTGAAGAGTTACCAGTAACAAGAAGAATGATGTACAGAAGAAAGGGAGCTGTCTCAGTCAGTCGTGAGGGGTCCCCCAGAAAAAATGATGATATGCAAGACAATCCAAGGTCTTCAGACAAGACAGTACCCTACTTTTCAAATGCAGAAGCTGATATTCAGGGTGCATATGAGAGGCAACAGGGTGGTAACATGAGAATGAGGTCAGAGGTGTTCCAAGAACGCCCATTTCTAGACCCTAGTGAAAGGTTTGAAGAGGCCGAGTCTCTGAGGGATGATGAAGATGATGATCAGAATATGGTAAAACCATCCTCCTCTAGGCCCAGCGAGGAAGAACTAGCTGATGAAATTAGGAGCTTAAGGGCCGAGTTTGAATATCAGCAGGCAATATCAATCAGAGATGACTTGAGGAAGAAAGTGCAAGCTTTGAGGACTGCCTAGAATAATTCAATTCCTACCCTTGAGAATGCAAATGTGCAGAGACATCAACAGAGAAATGAAGTGCAACATCAGCATAATGATGAGAGACAAAATGTGAATGATGCTAGGATACCACTGAACAATGTGAGAAACCAGAATGCAAACAGAAATATTAATGTTAATCAGTTAAACAGACAGCCAATGCAGCTAGATAGATTCAGACAGCTGGTATTTGATGGTATTCCTAGGTATCCTAACCCCATTGATAAGCATCTGAGGCTGCAAGTGCCTAAATTTTCAGGAAACAACACTGTGTCAGGAGAAGATCATCTAAAAGCCTTTCAAAATGTCGTGGATAACTTTGAGGTTGAACATGAGGATGTTTTCATGAAGTCATTCATGCAATCCTTAATAGATGAGGCAAGAGAATGGTACAGGAATCTGCCTGACCGGAGTATTTCATCATGGGATGATTTTAAAAGGATGTTCAAGGAGCAATATGGTGACAAAATTGACCCTAGCTTTTTTGTAAATGAGTTCACCAGTATCACTAAAGGGTCAAATGAGCAAGTTGCAGATTTTAATGCAAGATTTACTAAAGTGTTAAACAAATTGCCACATCATATGAGGCCAAATGAACCAATATGCATAATATTGTATATCAATGCCTTTGATGCAAAAACTGCATATGGATTAAGAGATAAAAGTCCTGCTACTCTCAGGGATGCTTTTAGAATTGCAGTGAATATTGAATACAACAGGAAAGCATCGGGCAAGACAAATAGAAGGGATGATATAAAAATTCTGCAGAATCCAAACAAGCCTCAGAACACTCAAGGCAATACATCTGCTCCTGAAGATAAGATAGACAAATTGGCAAATGTTGTTAAGGACCTAAGCTATAGATTAGCTAGAAGTGAAAAAGGGATAGGTCTTGATAGGCAAGTCTATCAAAGGCAGGAAAAGAGGCCATCATTGCATGATATGCCTTATAATACCAATTGGCATGATGGTAAACCTATATTCCCACATAACAACACAAATCAGAGAGCTCAACATGTCAAAGAAACTCCTGATCCTCTAAAGAAAGCTGTAAATATTGTTGATGATGCTCCATGGTGTATAATTTGTCAGATGCCACATTCACAATCACAGTGTATGATTGCTCAATCCTTGTGTGATAATACTACATCTTGTAATGAATGCAATGAGCCACATTATGTGCAAGATGATGATGTAAATATGATGTCCATAAGCAATGGATACACTCTTTATGATGCTGATGAGAGTACAAATGATGGAACTCAGGGCTGCCAACAGTTCCCATATGATGAAGATGATGAAGTTAACTATGCCTATGCTCAGAACTCACACAATTTTCTGAGTAACTTACAACGACCTTCTGATGAGGAAATTAGGGCCTTCACAGCTGCAGCAATTGCTCAAGTCAAGAGCAACTACAATCTCAGAGGTAAAAATCAGGTAAGCAGCCCACATCAGCCAAAAGATGTTACTATAGGTCAGCCAGTGCATGGTAATAAGGGGATGGAATTACAAAAAAGGCAGTGGGTTAATAATAAACAGAATTTCAGACATAGAACAGGTCATGAATCCCAAGGACCAGAAAATAGAATCCCTCAGGCTGAAGATCAAGGTAAAGGTTCCCAAGACAAGAATGATGATCAGGGAACTATGAAAGTAAAAGCTAAATCAGTGCAGGATAAGAGTAAGATTGTGGAGCAAGCTACAACTGTTATACAAAATTATGCTCCATTTGATATAGCTCAAGTCCTCTCCCAGGTAAAAGTCTCTGTTCCTCTTATGGAACTGATGAAAGTGGAAGAAATTAAGAATAGAACAATATCCCTAATTTCAGGGGTACCTTTTCAAGCTAAACAAAATGCTCAGACCCAGGGTGAGAAACATGTCATATGTAATGAAGAAGATGAGGCTCCTGAGGTTTATTTAGGAGTGACTATGACAAAGTGTCCTTCACAAGTGGAACCATTTTATGTTTCCCTGGTTATAAATGGAAAAATAATCAGAAATTGTATGCTTGACTCTAGAGCATCTACAAATGTCATGCCTTTGGCCATCATGCAACAAGCTGGATTGAAAATTGACAAGGCATGTGGAAAATGTTATGCTATGGATGCCAGAGAGGTACCGGTTATTGGAATCATGAAGGATGTAGATTTCAAACTGGCAGCATTTCCTGAGAAAAGATATAAAATGAATATAACAGTGGTTGACATCAAGCCACAGTATGGTATGTTGTTGTCAAGAAGATGGACAGCACTAATTGGTGGAAGTATGCAGCTGGACCTGTCATATGCCATGATTCCAATGAATGGTAGGGATGTTAAGCTAATCAGAGAACAAAGATCATCAGAGACAGTGGAAGACCAAGAAGCAGAGGAATAGATATGCTTTGTAAACACTGACTGTGATAACTTCAAGGTTGTCTCAGATGATAGAGAAGATAAAAAGAGAAATGTCTGCATTAAAGAATTGGATCAGCAAGGTTTGTGGACCATGTTTTTTGATGGAGCTTGTGCAAAAGAAGGCTCTGAAGCTGGAGTTGTTTTCCTGTCTCCAACTGGTAAGCTCCTCAAATCCTCTTTCTTGCTGAGGTTTGTTTGCACAAACAACATTGCAGAATATGAGGCTTTACTCTTAGGCCTAAATATTGCTCTCAAGCATGGAATCAAAATGCTAAGAGTATTTGGGGATTCTGAGCTGATTGTATCCCAAATTAGAGATAGGTATGCTTCAAAAAATAAAAGATTGAAATAATACAAGCATGCTATTTGGGATACCATTGAACTTTTTGATGCATTTTCAATAGGTTGGGTAGAGAGATCAAAGAATGTTATGGCTGATTTCTTAGCTAATGCTGCAATAAGGCCAGATGACATCACTCTATCAGATGTTACAAATGTAGAAGTTAAAATTAGGCCTGCAGTACCAGAAAATATATGCAGTTGGCAAGTGTTTAATGATGATAGGGACTTGTTAAAATTTTTGCACTGCATAGATGAATATGAGAATCAAGAAATTGATTTCCAAGCTTTTGTAGAGACTATAGATGGAAAAGAAACTCTTGTGGGAAAGGAAATTATTCAGTTGAAGACTAATAAAATCCCTAGAGGGTTGGTAGCTTTGGAAAGAGATTTTGATAGTAGAGACCAATTGGTCACAAAGACATCTCCCACAAACAAGGAGGATTTAGAAGAGATAAATTTGGGAACATCTCAGGTCCCTTAGAAGGTATACATTGGTAAACAACTCAAACCACACATCAGGAGTATGCTGATTGCATTACTGAAAAAGTATAAACATGTTTTTGCTTGGTCATATGAGGACCTAAAAGCCTATAGGGAAGATTTATTCCAGCATGAGATCCCATTGAAGCCGGGAGCTAAGCCATTTAGACAGAGGCAAAGACCTATTAATCCTACCTTAGCTCCAAAGATGTAGGAAGAACTCAAAAGGCTCAGGGAGGCTGGAATAATTGTGCCAATCAGACATTCAACTTGGGTGTCTAACCTTGTCCCAGTCAGAAAAAAGAATGGTGATATTAGGCTTTGTGTTGATTTCAGGAACTTGAATGTATCCTCTTTAAAGGATAACTATCCACTGCCTAATATGGAAGCTATGTTGCAGAGAGTGACTGGTTGTGAACTCTTGTCCATGATGGACGGATTTTCAGGTTATAATCAGGTGAAGGTGAAGGAATCAGAACAGTATAAGACTGCCTTCACCACCCCATGGGGAACTTATGTATATGTTAGAATGCCCTTCGGACTAACCAATGCAGGTGCTACATTTCAAAGAGCAATGGATGTTGCTTTTGCAGGGTTGATTGATTCAATCCTGGCTGTGTATCAAGATGATCTGACTGCTTATTCAAAGAAAGAAGAGCAACATTGTTTGCATCTAGAGCATATTTTCATAAGAGCACTGGAGTATGGCATTTCTTTAAATCTAAAGAAGTGTGCTTTTGGGGTGGTTGAAGGAAAACTCCTAGGACATATTGTTTCCAAGGAGGGAGTTAGGATAGATCCAGAGAGAGTGGCTACTATTGACAGAATTCAAATGCCAAAAACTGTAAAAGGAGTTCAGTCCTTCTTTGGACAGATAAATTTTGTTAGGAGATTTGTTCCCAACTTTGCAGAAACCACAAGGAACATTTCCAAGATGATGAGGAAGGATGCAACTGTCCACTGGGAAAGTGAAGCAATAAAATCATTTCAGAGTATCAAAGAGGCAATCAAGATGGCCCCTGTTCTTAAATCTCCTGATTTTTCTAGGCCATTCCAATTGTTTTCATTTGCTTCCTTTCATACTGTTGCTGCATGTTTGCTACAGAAAAATGGAGATGGTTTTGAATAGCCCATAGCTTTCTTCAGTATGTCCTTGCAGGCCTCTGAGTTGAAGTATGATATTATGGAAAAACAGGCATATGCACTAGTCAGAGCCATCAAAAGTTTCAGACCATACTTGGTAGGATCACATATAATTGCATATGTACCTCATGCAGCAGTCAAAGACATTTTCACTCAACAGGAGGTGACTGGAAGAAGGTGCAGATGGATAAACAAACTGCAAGAGTTCAACATAGACATACAAATTACCAAGTTGGTAAGAGGACAAGGATTAGCCAAGATGATGGCACAGTCAAACTTGGAAGCATGCCAAGTTAATGCAGTCCAAAATGAGAGTGTAAATGTATCAGGATCTGAATGGTACAAGGATATTATCTACTACTTGCAAAATCTGAATTGTCCTTCCCATTTCAGTGACAGTCAAAAGAGGACTTTAAAGTTACATGCAATCAGGTATGTTATTGTTCAAGGTGAGCTATACTGGAAAAACCCTGATGGTGTGCTGCTGAGATGTGTGGATGAGGATATGGCTAACAATGTTTTGATTGATATGCATAAAGGATTGTGTGGTGGACATTATACTGCCCAAACAACAGCTCATAAAATTCTTAGAGCAGGATATTGGTGGCCCACTCTCTTTTCAGATGCACAAAGGTTAGTGGGGAAGTGTGACCCTTGCCAAAGATTTTCAGGAAAGTTGAAATATGATGGTGCTTTACCCCTCAGGACTGTAACTGTGGATGCTCCATTTCAGCAATGGGGAATTGACTTCATAGGGGAAATTGCAGACAAATCAAGTGGGGGACACAGTTGGATTTTGGTGGCAACAGATTACTTTACCAAATGGATTGAGGCCATTCCAACTAAGAGAGCTACAAGTAAGGTGGTGACAGATTTCATACTGGAAAATGTTATCATAAGGTTTGGAGTACCATTCAAGATAGTCACTGATAATGCTATGTGCTTCAAATCAGGTGAATTTGTTGATTTTTGCAACAGGTATGGGATAAATTTATCATATGCATCACCATATCACCCACAAGGGAATGGTCAAGCAGAATCAAGCAATAAAAGCATCATGAAAATTATCAAGAGGATACTGGACAAGAACAAGAGAGCTTGGGACTCAAAATTAAAGTTAGCAATATGGGCTGACAGAGTCACAGTAAAAAAGGCTATTGGAATGTCACCCTTTGAGCTAGTATATGGTGCATCAGCCAGATTGCCCATAAGCAATCTCCTACCAGTTTACAAGTTCATCCAGGAAAATGATGGGGAGATTGAGGATTCCATGACAGAAAGAGTGAACCAGCTGGTTGCACTGGATGAAAACAGAAGGAAAGCCCACCAGATTAATCTCAAGAGACAACAAGATGTGAAATATCAGTTTGACAGGAGAGCTACTAAAAGGAAATTTCAGGTCAATGATCTGGTGCTCATTTGGAATGCAAAAGGTCAAGAAAAGGGTAAACATGGTAAATTTGAACCCTTATGGATGGGCCCATATCAGATTTGCAATGCTCATGGGGAGGATTCTTATTTCCTCCAGGCCCTAGATGGTGAAGTTCTGGAATTGCCTGTGCATGGCCAGTTCCTTAAGTTCTATTTTGCATAGATGACTTGTCGCTGTGCACATTTGTAAAAACATGTATATAGTGTAAATGTCTTGTGCAGTTCGTGCTTTTTGGTTTTTTTCCTGGTCTGCCCGGAGATCTGGTTCTCGCTGTAGGTTTTCACATGCACGTCCCCATTCGGAGCCAGTGTTGGTACCCATTTTGGCCTAGAGGTTGAGCTTGCATGTTGGAGGGTTTCTTCACTTAAACCCTATGTATTCTTTCCCATCGGCGTGACCTCGCAGGCGTTTTGGCGATCAGGTTGGTGGTAGTGATGTGCCGTCGGCGTGACGTTCACTATCGGCATGTCTTTTTTCTGGTTCCCCAACGGGATTGTTCTTACCGATGGTGCCATCGGTGTGATTTATGCTATCGGCGAAGCATTTTCCTGTTCGACCGGCGATGGATGTTTGGCCGATGAAGTGTTATCGGCATGTGTCTCGCCAAGGATGTTCATTGGCATGACTGGTTGTGTCGGCGATGGAACTTTTTGCCAGGCCAACGGTGTTGGTTTGGCCGATGGCAGTGTTGTTTGAGCTTTCATCGGAGTATCTTGGCTTCGGTGAGATTAGTGGTGTCTGGCCGATGGTGTTGTATCGGCATAACAAGTGATGTCGGCAAAGGAGTTTTGTGCTGGCCCGATGGTCTATCTCTGGCCGAGGGAGTGGAATGTGAAATAGGCGTCGGCGAGACAATTGAGATCGATGAGAGATTTGTGGGGTTGGCCGATGGCCTAAGTCTTGGCGATGGGTATTTGGCGGATGGTCGTGTGTCGAGCGTAGCAAAAGGCGCTCGACATCTATTGAGCATGCGGCTATGTTTATAAAGCGCTGGCGTGATCTCTTCACCGTGAATGTGGGACTATTCTTGTTCCACATTTTGAACATGCGATGTGTTTTGGTGGGAAACTTCTGTTCAACTGTTGCGACGATTTTCAAGCGGCCGCGGGTGGTTGAGCCATCAATGACGGTCGTGCAGGGGTATGGGCGATGAATGCAAACGGTGAAGCTGCCTGATCATGGATAAAGACTTTCAGATAGTGGCACATGGCTCGAGGCTCCCCTTTGTCTGCTACATTACTATTTTCTGAGCGCCATTCCTTCTGAGGACTGTATCTGGCGGATTTTTTTGTCAAAACCATGTAATTATTTGCTGTGGTACACTTTCTGGCTGTTATAAGCAGACTGTGTTACCATTTTTTAGGTTGTTGAAAGTTGAACATTTTGGCTCTGTAAAACAATACAGCTCATTTTGGTTGCTCTGTACAGCTAAACCTGTGAGTTTATGTATCTCTTGTTGTACGTTTTGGCTTGAATCCACTGATTTCATGGCTAAATTTATATGAGTAATGCTATGTTTGCATGTGTTTTGTTAATTCTGTCTCCAGTATTGCATGTATCTTTCTTCTGAGTCTGGGTATTTAAGGAATGTTGAGACTCTAGAACATAGAATTCCTGTGTTGAATGTCTGATCTTTTAACTTCTGCTCAAAGGTAGATTAAACTGTTTTCAGATTAAACATTGGGAAGGGTATACTGCAGTAGGGATGCCATAAGTAGAGATAACTTAACACTCTGTATTGGGAGATATCTGTAAGGCAGGTATCATATATATCCCCTTGAAATCCAGTTTTAGCTGTTCATGCTGATCATTCACAGGTGTGTGTCTACTGACTCCGGGCCCTGGATAGGCACCAATCTTGCTTTGTGCTTGTGTTACAACCATGTCCAGCTTTGCATCCAAACTTAAAATCATAATCAAACTCTAAAACAACCATTAGGACATTAGAATTAGTTTTAGGATCCTCAGTCCTCTGTCTACAACTGTAAATAGGCCCAAAGCTAGCCCCTTTGCTCTTATCTTTCAGTTTTGGTCTACTTACAGGAGGACTCATCTGCTTTCTGTCAGCATCCCAGCCTTAGTATGCACATTATCATGGGTGTTGAGTAGGGAATACCCCCCTAGGTTTTGCAGAGCCTGAAGAAGAAGAGGAGATAAAATATAGAGTCTATCTCCTACACTATTGGCCCCTGGCCCAGAGATCCTGTTGATCACTGATGGCTACCTTGTAGGGAAATCTGGGAATAAGCATCCAGTCTAGGAAAAAACCAATAGGTGCCCTAGTCCTTTAGCCCCACAACCTCTGAGATAAGACATTTTAGGTGTGTTTAGCCCCACCTTATAGTTATTTTTTAGGTTTTGTGCATTAGGATCAAGAATTAATTGTTTTAGGTCCACTTGAGTGCAAAACGAGGTGTAAAATGCTAGTGTACACATTCTACTCCATAACATTTAGTGCCCACTTTAGCATGGGTATGAGATTACATTAGAACTCACACTAAAGTATGGAGAGGACAAATTTCAAACACAACAAACATAGAAATCATATAATGTCACCAAAATTGAGGGGTGATCAAGCCCCCAACTTTAGGATTCTAGGAGTCTAGAATGATTATCATACACATAAGACACACGACATAATTCACTCATATATGAAGCACTTAGAAAACATAAGATAGGACAAGACATACACAAGGCATATGCTTGAGAAATCACAATGCATACACATAATACACCAAGCATAGATGCCATACATAAAGTATACACACAATACATAAAGTATACGCACCATATATGAAGTATACATGCTTGGCATAAAGTATACATGGAATATGCATGAACACACATGTAATACATGCAGAGCACTCAAGAGACATACATAAGGAACACACAAAGATAATACATGTAAGGCACATGTGAGGCGTGAAGAACATATAGATAATAAGAATATATGAGGAGAATACACACATCATACATCAATCACATAAAGCACATAATGGAAGACCTTGAGTCAACATGACAAAAGAGACCTCAATCTAAAAGAGAGGCAAATATGAAGTAGAATGGAATGCTATAAGAAAGCATAAAGGAGAGGAGTCACCATGAGCATGGAAACCCTAGCTTGCTTGAAGAGGCATCACAACTTGACTCAAGAAGTTGGTGTAGCCCATAGAAGTAGAGAGATCTTCACAAGACCTGTAATAAGTTAGTGCCACAATAATAATCCACCATAGAGAGCTTTAGAGAAGAGTAGAGAGCACAGGAGAGAAGAAGAAAGAGTGCAAGAGTGCCTAGATTTCTTAGATGTTCAAATGAGTAAATTAACTTGCTTATATATGGATTCTCGTTGATTTTCAGAGAATTAAACCAAATGAGGCCGACATGAGAAACCATTTGAGATGTTAAAAGCCGACATGCCATCAATTTAGGTCTGGGCTAAAGGAGGGACAAGGGTGCTTGGGTGCCCTAGTCCTTTAGCCCCACAACCTCTGGGATAAGACACTTTAGGTGTGTTTAGCCCCACCTTATAGCTATTTTTTAGGTCTTGTGCATCAGGATCAAGAATTAATTTTTTTAGGTCCACCTAAGTGCTAAACTAGGTGTAAAATGCTAGTGTACACATTCTCCTCCATAACATTTAGCCCCCACTTTAGCGTGGGTACGAGATTACGTTAGAACTCACACTAAAGTATGGAGAGGACAAATTTCAAACACAAAAAAGATAGAAATCATAGAATGTCACCAAAATTGAGGGGTGATCAAGCCCCCAAGTTTAGGATTCTAGGAGTCTATGATGATTGTCATACACATAAGACACATGACATAATTCACTCATATATGAAGAACTTAGAAAACATGAGATAGGACAAGACATTAACAAGGCATACGCTTGAGAAATCACAATGCATACACACAATACACCAAGCATAGATGCCATACATAAAGTATACACACAATACACAAGGTATCCACACCATATATGAAGTATACATGCTTGACATAAAGTATACATGGAATACGCATGAACACGCATGGAATACACGCAGAGCACTCAAGAGACATACATAAGGAACACACAAAGAGAATACATGTGAGGCACGCACAAGGCGTGAAGAACATATAGAGAATAAAAATATATGAGGAGAATACACACATCATACATCAATCACATAAAGCACATAACAGAAGACCTTGAGTTAGCATGACAAAAGAGACCTCAATCTAAAAGGTTGTCTCAATCACCATGCATCATTCCCCAAGATGCAATAAGAGGAATGCTAAGGGGTTAGTTAGAAATGCTAAGCACAAGAGGATATATACACATCATACACATAATCTATCTAAAGAGAAGTTCTTTGATAGAAAGATGAGAGTAAGGCTCATAACACAATATATGCCCCCACCTTAAAGTGATTGCAAACTCCATCAAGGATCAATTGCCTTTAAGGTAGAGTGAGGAAGAAATATAAAACAAGCATGAGAGCTTTCTAAAAGCACACGCCCAAATGATATGTGTTTTTAAAAGCTACATCGCGACAATGGGTTGCCCCCATGATAAGAAAACCAAGGCGATGCTTACAGGCATGATACACAATGGCTTGTGTAGTCATGGTATGATGTCGAGAATTGCAACAAGGTGCCACATACATAAAAAATCATAACTTACGAAGATAACAGAGGAAAGATCACATGAAAGTAGAGTACACATAAATTGAATCACGGAAGGATGCTAGATCTTCCAAAAAAAATAACACAATTGTATATCACAACATAAAGAAGAATGGAGATACATATAGAGGAATGACACAATGCATTATTTCTCCTTGTACCTTTGTGTTAACAAGGGTGTCAAGGGAGAAACACAACATCACAATATGGGGATAACATTACATACAAACATAACACAAATGAGAGGGAGGGACCACACTTGCGAGTCAGTCTATAATAAATCATCCTCCCCCCAACTTGCATGATAAAATGGATGGAGGACAAGCTACTCTAGGGACTACATCAAGCAGAGTGAAGAGTGATAGAGCCATACCTTTTTCAAAGTTGTTGAATTTTGTCACCCAAGACTCAACATTCCTTAGTGGAATGGCCAAGCACTCGATGATATGTACAATAATAAGGTGTTGAATGATTATTATGTAGAATCCTTTTGTGTGTTGGAGCAAGAAGAGTGATTAAGCAGTCTTTGAGTAGACTCAAAAACATACACTCTTTTTGAGATAGAAGAGAAGATATAGGTGGAGTAGGAAGCAGCCCTTTTTGTAGTGAACATGGTGGAGAGAACGTAGGAGAAGGTCAGAAACCTAAACCTACTTTAGACAAGTGCAGTGTTGGTTCCACAGGTTCCTTAATTCCTTGTTCTTTGCATGCTAACCCGTTTCCATTGTATCCTTGTTTAGAAAGGATTTTGAATCCACACCCATAATGCATCCCCAAGTCCGAAGGAAGAGGAGAGGTCATATGACTATCTTTGTTGAAACGAGAACTGTCATAATGTGTTGAAGAAGATGGAGAAGGATCATTCTTTTGATCATTGTGAGGAGGGCCAACCTTTGTTTCAACGAGCCCATGAGGGTTGAAATCTAAAGGGACCTCGTCATTACCAAGACATTCTTTAGAATAAGATGATTCATTAGATTGATATGATACTTTATCACAAATGGCCGTCATTTCTTTAGAAGAAAGCGAATCTTCATTAATATGAAAAGTTCCATCATTATTACTTTTAAGTTTTTTAGGAGTAAGAGATTGTGTTGAAGAAATTTTATTTACCTTCGAGATTTTTGGGTGTGAGGGTGAGATTTTATATTCACCCGCAAAGTAGGGTGTAAAATCTAATGAACCCCAATCATCACCGAAAAATGCATCCGAAGGACTGACACTATCCTGACCAATACTATTGTTAGCAGTAGAGGGTAGTGTTAAAGAAGGGATCAGACTACTTAAAGGAGTTTGATGTCTCACTTCCATTTGCAAGCAATTTACCTGAGCTAAATCGACTTTACTTGTATAAGGTTTGTTTTCAAAAATGAATTTTATTGAACGATGAAGGGTAGATGGGACTACCCCCATGGCATGAATCCATGGTCTACCAAGAAGAAGATTGTATGAAAGAGAACTAGACATGAAATGTATAAGGGTATGCAATGTCACAGGTCCAACCTTAACATCTAAGGTGATTGTACCTAGTGATTGTTTACCAACATTATCAAAGCCACATGTGAATGTTGAGTTTATCTAGTTTGATGAGAGATGTATCAATATTGAGTTTATGTAACAAGTCTATACCACAAACATTAAGAACAAATCCACCATCAATCATAGTTTGTCTCACTCTCATTCTATTAATGATGATGAATATCATAAGAGGTTCATATTGGTCTTCGACATCTATGGGAGGTAATTCATGTTGTTGAAATGAAATATCAGATGTTGTCACATACATACAACAAATCATAGATGATACATCATTTGGTCTAATAGAAGCTGGAACAAGTACCTTTTATAGAGCCTCATGGAGCATTCCATGGTATGTAGGAAATGTTTGTATTAAATCCCATAGGGAGATCTTAGCCAAAGTAGTGCAGAGCTGCTCGACAAGATCATATTCTTTGGCAATATGTGGAGGAAGATGAGGTGCTTGAGATAGAATAGGTTGAGAAGTTGAAAGAGAAATGGTCACACTTGGTGCATGCTTACTTTACTTGTTATTATGGGTGTTGTATGTGTGAGGAACCGCATGATAACGAGGTTGTTGCAACACATTTTTAACACCTTGATTCTTTTGAGTAATTTGTTTTGCAAAGATGAGAATGTAACTAGGAGGTTGAGATGGTTTTTTATCACCCCGAACTGTAATCACAATTTTAGAGTTCAAGGAGGTGGGTTAGGTGCTTCATTCACAATGATTTTAGGAATATTTTGAACATTAATGCACTTATTCACTATCCCCTTGGTGGGTGGAATAAGTCTATTAAAGATTATTAAATTTATATTGTTATCTTTTTTATTATGTTCAACATCCCTCCCCGAGGGATTCAATGTGAGAGACCGCTCTTCATCCACTAATGCTTCATCTTTTGAAGGGAGAGCATTGGAATGAAGGGAGGGTAAAGTGTTAAGAAAATTGTTGATGATGGTATCTTTAGTGATGTCCAAGGGGTTTGAACATGCAACCAAAGGAGAAATATCAAGGGTCTTCACTTCCTTAGTGATATCCAAGGTACTTGAACATTCAATCAAAGGAGGAAGATCAAGGGTCTTCACGTCCTTAATGATATCCACAGTACTTGAGCATTCAACCAAAGACGGAAGATCCATAGGATGAGCCATAGAAACCTCATGAACTATGGTAGAAATATAATTAGTATGATCATAATCATCTAATTTTGCATCTCTAGAAGAGAGATTAAAATGAAGAGAAGGTAATGTTAAGGAATGTGTCAATGATCTCATCCTCTTTCGCCAAAATGTCTTCATTTTTGGGAGAGGGATCCAAAACATAGGGTGAAGTAGGAAAAGCTAAGTCACCATCATATTCCTAAATAATATATCCACTTGAATGCAACAAAGATTTACAAAACTTTTCTTTGATGAAGATGCACTAAATGCAAGACTAGCTAGGGTTTATTACCAAAAACCCTAGATCTTAAATGCTTACTTCCTAAACCACAATTTTTTTGATGCAAGAATTATTTTTGAACACAAATGATACTTATGCAATGCTACAGTAATGGAAAATCAGATTTTAAATGTAGATGACAACAGCAAAAATCTGAAACAAGATATTAATTACAAACCCTAGGTTTTGAATTTGACTAGGTTTTCAAAAAATGCAACTTTTCTAACAAAACCCTAGCAAACAAGAGGTTTAAATGCAAGATGTATCACTATGAAATGATTAAATGCTGTTATACCAATCAGATCTGATGTAAAAATTAGAATATTAATTCATTCTATGATGATCTAACCTAATGAAATGCAAACAAGGTGATGAATATGCTTATTTCCCAGATCTAGATCAAATGCTAGTTTTTCAAATTTCCAATGTAAATTCATAAGAATGTTCTAATAAAAAAGAATGATAAGATACAACAAATGAGATCACTTATATCAACCTAATAATGCAACAAGATCTGAAATAACTCACTAATCTACAAACCCTAGGTTGAAGATTAGCTAGATTTCCTAGAAATGCAAGGTTTTTACAAACTCTAGTTTTGAAACTATGCACAATTTAGCTATGTAGGTATGCAAAATGAATAATGAGATCAAATATAATCAGATCTAGGGAAGAAAACAACTCAGATCTAAATCAAGAAGGATGCCAAAGTGCAAGAAAAAATGGGTTCACCAAAATGTTTGATAGAAAAGAGTGACTTAGCCTAACAAGGTTAACTAGGTCAAACCCTCTTCTATTAACATTGGAACACAAAACGAGATTGGATTCTACCCAAGAAGGTGAGACAAACTACAAGGGTTTTTCCCCTTTGTTGTATAGAGAAGAATCAACCAAATCCAACCAATCAAGCTAGGGCAAAATATCAAACCCTAGTTGACAAAGATTTACTCATAACAGACTGTCGGAAAGAGATATCAGAAATCTAACACCATAGTGAGGATCAGAGGGCAGAGTAGAACTTGAATCCTAATTTAGGAGCCCAAAGGACTAGGGCACTTGGGCACCCTAGTAGAATGTGAAGTTTCCTGTCTTTTCACCCTTCTGTGTTCCTACCTCTTATTGCTTATTTTTTGCAGATTCTTTCGGATGCTACCTGCACACACACAAGAAGGAAAATGGTTGGGTGCTATTTAGGATCTTACCTAATTCAAGATATATGAATGGTGTTTCCACCTCCACAATAGAAATAATGAGAGATAAAGAGAGCATGCCCTAGGAGGGTAGAGGCAAATATGAAGTAGAATAGAATGCTCTAAGAAAGCATAAAGGAGAGGAGTCACCATGAGCACGAAAACCCTAGCTTGCTTGAAGAGGCATCACAAATTGACTCAAGAAGTTAGTGTAGACCATAGAAGTAGAGAGATCTTCACTAGTGCCGCAACAATAATCCACCATAGAGAACTTTAGAGAAGAGTAGAGAGCATAAGATAGAAGAAGAAAGAGTGCAAGAGTGCCTAGATTGATTAGATTTTCAAATGAATAAATTAGCTTGCTTATATATGCATTCTCATTGATTTTCAGAGAATTGAACCAAATGAGGTCAACATGAGAAACCATTTGAGATGTTTAAAGCCGACATGCCATCAATTTAGGTTTGGGCTAAAAGAGGGCCCAAGGCGCTTGGGAACCTTGGTCCTTTAGCCCCAAAACCTTTGAGATAAGCCACTTTAGGTGTGTTTATCCCCACCTTATAGTTATTTTCTAGGTTCTGTGCATCAGGATCAAGAATTAATTATTTTAGGTCCACCTAGGTGCTAAACTAGGTGTAAAATGATAGTGTACACATTTTACTCCATAATCATTTAATGTAAATTACCTTTTATGGAGAGAAGACCACAAACAAACATAATTTTTCCATGCGTACATTTCGTGTCTCATAATTTAGTAAGGTGCAACTAATGTGATAGACCACATGCTCCTTTTCATTGTCATTATTTTGTGCCAAAAGACCTTGAATAGAAAACTCAGTGGCTAATACATATATCTTCAACCAAGTTTTTCTATGAATAATAAGCATCTGTACTAGTGGATTCATCAAGTATTGTTTCATGTCCTCAAATACCTTTTGGTACTTGATATTTCATTCAAATTTGACACATTTATTTAATAGTTTGGTGAAAGGTAATGTTTTGTATGCTCATTATGCAATAGATTGCTTGAATCTTTCCCTAGAGGCTACAAAGTTGTGAGTGGTTTTTTGGAAGAGGCATGTTAACAATGGCATCAGTCTCTTTATCATCCACCTCAATACCCTATCGAGATACAATAAAACCTAGTAGGCGACCACTATCAACTTTGAATTTACACATTTCCTAGGATTTAGTCTAAATTTGTATTGACATAGTCATTCAAAGAATTTTATTAAGTCTTGAATATGGTTTATTCTCTTCTTAGACTTCCCAAGGATTTCATCTACGTAATATTCTGAAATATCGTGCATTAGGTCATGGAAGATTAATATCATGGCCCTTTGATAAGTAGATTTAACATAAATTTTCAATCCAAAGGGCATGACAACATAGCAAAATGTTCCCCATGGTTTAGTAAAATCAATTTTATATTGATCTTAGGGGTTTATAAGAATTTGATCAAATAATACATAAATGAAGGACAACATCTCATTTCTAGCAGTTGAATCTATGATCATATCAATGTTGGCAATAAAATATTAACTTTAGGATATGCATTGTTTAAGTCTCTAAAGTTAGTATATCTATGAACATGGCCACTGGGTTTGGCCACAAGTACCATGTTGGAGATCCAAGGTGAATAATCATTTGGTCTTATGAATCTCACCTTTAACATCTTCTCTAGTTCTTCTTTAACCATTAGAGATACCTTTGGATGCATTTTTCTAATCTTTTTCTTAACTAGTTTGGCATTATGTTCTAAAATAATGTTGTGAATTACCATGTCATTGGAAATGCTTGACATATCTTGATATGACCACGCAAAAATATCACCAAAGTCCTTTAGTAGTATAGATAGGTTATGTATTGTTTATATTTATTTAGGCAATCTCCCATTTTAGGATATTTTATTTGTCTTTTGTGTCCATCTCAATATCAAGAGTACCACCAACCATAAGTGTGTTATGATCTTCTATGAATGGTTAGGTAGGTAAAGTGTTAGGATCATTGCCTATTTTAGGAGCATCTTCCTTAAAAAATGAAGAAACTTCAAAGAGATATACTCCCCATTGCAAGTCATCATATACTGCTAAGTATTGTACAAGCTCGCCTCCTCATTTGTAGAAGTGTCAAAAGGAGGGATAATGTCCATATGACCCTCATAGACCAATTTGGGATAAACCATAGGTAGTTACATAACACTACTAATGGAACATGGATAACCTATTCCCTTAGTATTAGTCATTTCAAGTATCTTGATAGGTTTGACAATGCCCTACTATTTCAAATTTAATCCTCTTCCAATATAGTCAAGATTTTGTAAAATGTCATATCGTTTTCCATATTGACTAAGCCAATTTAGATGAAGATAAAGTGACATTTAGAATGAAGGTTAGTATTGGATCCATGAGAAGTAATACCTTCACTAGAATGTTTGGCCACTTGAGAATTCGAAGGTGATTTGTCATGTATATTGGGATCCATGGTCAAAGGTAAAGAATTTTGACTCCTATCTTTTTGTTTATTTCTCATATGACTTGATGATTCAAACTCTAAAGAACCTCAATCATTAGCTAGGTTGGTGTGATGTGCATGTGGGTTAGGGGAGGTTTTCAAAATGTAGTGTGGGGGTAACTAATCGAGTTGGAGATATCAAAATTTTACCCTTTTCAACTATTTGACAAATTTGGTATGAGTTATCACCAAATTCACTACACATCTCTTGTTATTATGGATAAACTTGGCATTAGAGTGAAGTGAAGATGAGACAACACCCATTGAATGGATCCATGGATGCCCTAAAATAATATTGTACAATAATGTTCTAGGCATCACATGAAAGGTTCTGTTAAGTCTAATGGGTCATAAGGTGATAGGCAAAGTGATATAAATAAGGGATTCCCATATCACATCGTCAAACCCTTTAATGGTTACTTTAGAATCAATGAGATTAAAGTAATTAACTTGGACCAAATCTAGAAAATTCTTACTACAAATGTTCAATCACGATATTTTATCCACTAATATTCATTTAACTCTATTGTCCCCATACCTAAGCATAATGTACAATGCCCTACATTTGTGGAGATGGTAATTCATGGAGGTGTAAATGAGATTTGGGTTCTATCTTAAAGTATAGGTTGCCATATTGAAGCTATATCATTGAGAGTGATATTAGATGGAACAATTGTGCATGTTAAAATCTTGTTCAAGATGTTCTTATGTATTTTGGAGTAACACATCAAATCTCAAAGAGATATTTTGGTGGGGGTATCAATAAGGTTTTTCTAGCCCCAAAACTTCTCCTATTTGAAAAAACTAAATTAAGATTTTTTAAATAAATTAAAAAAGTATATATTTCATCAATAATGTTTTAAAATGTGGACATGTTCTCTCAATTTTTTAAAAAAATGTAATTATTAAAAAATACTTAAAAGTTAACCAAGTTAATTTGCTTTTAAAAAGTTGTGTTATAAGAAATAAATGTTCTAAAATTTTAAAAAATAATGCAAACTTTAAATTTAAATGTTTCTAAAATTTCAATTTTTTATATATTTTGTTTTATTTAAAGCTATTTATCTAAATATACAAAACAATTAAAAATTATTGTTAACCTTATTTCCCTTTGCCTAGAGCTCAATAGTTAACCTAGTATTTTCCTTGAAAATCCCTTTGAAAAGGTCCCTATAAAGCAAAGTGCCAAAATTCCCTAAGCCTTGCCTAAAAAACCTTACCATTGGAAAGAGCTAGGAAAAATAGGTAGGTTTGCTTTTTACAGCACTCTAAAATTCGACCAAACGAAGGAGTTATGCATGGTCAAAGTTGCAGTCAACAGACAGTTCAAATGTGCATTTTGGTGGGCTCGCAAATTTCCATCAGCCTTTTGAAAATGATCTCCGCGGATTGCGCCATGTGTCAACGGCAGAGCGCAGTTTCTAAAAGTTTCAATGTTGCCGTGGAGGGCACCACGTGTCGGCTTTCGCCATAGTTTCTTTGCAGTTTCTTTAAGTTTCTAACTCGTAGTTTCTAATAGTTTCAAGGAGTGTGCGGATGGCACCACGTGGAGGCACCAGAGAGACACACAAAAGGTAACTTGAGCCCCGCGGATGGTGACAAGTGGCAGTCTCCGCTTACGTTTCTACAAGTTTCACGGCCTTCTGCCCATGTTTCGTGAGCCCCTTTTACAAAGTTTCTCAGTTCCGCGGGTTGCGACAAGTGTCAGCAGCAAAGAGCTCCTGTAAAGTTTCTCAGAGCCCCTGCGGATATCGTCGCGTGTCGCTTTCTGCTAAAGACCCTTTAATGTTTCTAAGGTGGGGCAGAACACTCCACGTGTCCCTTGCAGTTTCCGCGGAAGCTGACACGTGTCAGCTTTCGCATGAGTTTCTTTTGTTTCGGTGCGAAGCCAAGAGAGGAGGAGGTTGGCCCCTACTATGTTTCTCAGAATGAAGTGGAGGATGCCACGTGTCAATTTCCGCATGAGTCTTAAGTGGGTCGTTAAAAATTTTCTATCTTGTTTCTCTTTGCGCGGAAGGCGCCAAGTGGTGGGCTCCGCCCAAGTTTCAAGGGGCCCCTTTATATGTTTCTCATAATGGAGCGGAGGACGCCACATGTCGACTTCCGCGTAGGTTTCAAGCAGTGTCTTAGGAGAAGCGCGAAAGGTGCCACATGTCATCATCCGCATATGGTTCCGCAAGAAGCCCCTAACTTCTTAAGAATGCCACGGAGCTTGCCATGTGTCAGCTTCTGTGTAAGTTTCTGGCAGGGGCTTCTCAAGGGGAAAGTGATACAAGATGGACCCGACAGGAAAATGAAATGTAGCTAAGGGTGATTTTTTCAAGTCTGCAGCTTGTATGTTCGTGTAGACAGCAAGGGAGATGCGATTGATGGGGTCCGCAATATGCAGGTATTTTTGTATGCCGAGCAGATATATGAGGGCTCAACATACAACCCGGACCCGACGGCGTTTTTCAATAATTTCATAAGGAGTTTCAGGTCTGCAGCTTGCATATTAGGTTTGTATATGCCGATATACAAACAGAAGACACAAATGAAGATACAGAAGCGATATACACAGGCGATTGACCAAACTTTGACCGCCTGTATCTCCTCCATCTTAGCGAATTTTCACATGCTGTAAGAGACAAAGCTGTATGTTTTCATCCCCTCTTTCATTTGGCAGGCTTTTCAGGAGGTTTTGTCACTTTTTAGCAGATGAGGATTTTTTTTGGGGCAAGTAGCTCGCATTAATGGCAAAATATCCCGCCACCGCTTCATTTCCAGTCTGTTCTCCGCCGCCTAATTGTCGAGAACTGTCAGAAGCAGCTGTTAGCATTCAATGCTAGGTTATCCTCCACCATTTCTAAGGATTAGATCGATGATGCGGCTGTTTGCATTGAAGACCCAGAATATCTCCCACCTGCCCCTGTTCTAGATCTTTTGCACCATTACTCCTGGTAGGTGGATGTCCCTTTAGGAAGATATTTTTGATTGCAGCTCCCTGAGTGGATTTTGTAACCGACCTAGGTTAGTATTTTGTAGTGCTATATAAGCTGAGGCTTATGATGTAAAAAGGGTAGGAAATTTTTTGGAAATATTCTATTCTTCCTATTTCCAAACAAAACTTTTCATGCTGTAACCTTGCCTTTCTTTAGATATATGAAAGCTAGCATGCCTTTTACTAATTTTTCTATCTCTGTGTGAATCTGCATATGGTTGTCTATGAATATTTCTTGTTCCTCTCAATCATCTTGCTTCTTACCTCTGTTAGAATCATCTATTCTGTGTATATCTGCTTGCTGTATCTGATTATATTGTGCATACTTCAGTCTTTGCAAAGGTTCTTTAGAACTGTCTGGTGCATCACCCTTTCATGTTTTTAAGTATTGTTGCTTTATCTTTCATTTCAGCACATTTCTTCCCCTTTTCACCCCAAAATACAGTAGTTTTAGGTGATAACTAGACAAGGAAGCCGGCCTTCTCCGGAGGTTTGATCTCATTTAGCAAAGTCCCACACTTAGAGATCAATCCCATTGTGTCATTGGAATGCTTGGAATCCCATTCAAGCAGGGTGCAATTTCATGTGACAACAATTATAATTAAAAAAAAATATTTATGTGTAAAATGTGTGTGTGCGCGTGTGTGTATAAAAATAAAAATTAAAGAAGCCAGAGTAATGCATATAAATAAAACTAAAAATTAGAATATATTATTTATAATTTAAAAATAAATAAATATATACACATATATTTATATATAATATAAAATTTACAAATACACATATTTATATATTTTTTGATTTGGATTACTCAAGTTTTTAGCCTGGTCCAAGCCCATAGAGACGACTTATGGGGGATCTCTTCCCACGACTTTATCACTGAGACCACTACTGGGGGTCTCAGTCCCCAAGTCATTATCACCTTTTTTCAAACCCATGAGCTCATAGTGAAGGCCCATGGCTTGCAAGCTCATTAGCCCTACGGGGGTTTGAATCTTGGTGGTGATCACAACAACCATGTGAACTAACCATCGCATTGCTTCCTTATGGGCTACACATATTTATATATTATATATAAATGTATTTATTTATAAATTAATATTTTTTTGCTCTATAATATGTGGCAAAGCCACAAAGATTAAATTAATATAATAAAATTTACATCAGGCGGATATCTGGATTCTGTAGAGTACAAAATGGCATTAGTGTCCATAAAGTGTGTGCAAGCCACTCAAAATTAAGTGAACCCAATGTAGCCAGTGCAAGAAACATGAAAACCATACTTTGGCCACTAAGTCGAGGGCGATTATCAATCTAATTCGAGAATGAGAGTCCCAAAATAAGGAGTGACACCATAAACCCAACCCAAAACCAGTTTTAAGCTTCATCATAGAAGACCTCTGAGAACATGATCTCCAGGAAGACATCAAGCCACTCTAGTTTGTCCCATGCTTTGAGAAGTTGATGCAGGAGCATCCTTGGTTCAAGAGTAATCTTGCATCAACCAAAAACATTGGCATTTGCATTTCAGTTCTTTCATTTCCCAGTTCAGTTCAGGCAGTTCATTCAGAAGCAACTCAGCTTGTGGTCTGATTTCAGCATTTCACACCTTGCGGATCTGGACTTAGCATCTCAATTAATTCATCTACATCATACCAAGAATTCAGAGCTTTTGGATCAGTTACCGGAAAGTTATCGCTATCAAAAGATCCTCTATTTTCTCAATGTAGAGTTCTTTGACAGTCATGAGTAATCAACTGAAGGAGAAGGATTGGAAGCATTGGCTGACTTGTGGATCCTTGTGATTCATTCTACAATGTTCCTTGGTTCATGGCCGACCTTCCTCATAGGTTCGCACTTCATTATATTTGTTGGAGAAGGATTTTCAAGCCGATAGGTCCGACCTATCCAAGAACACACGTTACACCTCTTCATCAGGATTCTGGATCTCTTGTGGCTGACGCAGAGGAATCTATTGGTTCGGAAATGATATATAATGATGTAAAAGATCCTTAGGAAAGTAGTTCAGAGATAGCTATTCACATTAGAAAGATCTATAGTTTAGTGTTGTGCGAAGGAGCTTCAAAAGCTTTATCTTGTGCATGCTTGAAAATAGGCATGTGAGCCCAAGTTGTAAGCCTGCATGTTGCTGGCCAGATTGTATTTTGAATTCTTTGATATACTGAATGACTAAATCTACATTTGTTTTATATTCTTGTGTTGTTTCCGTTGTGTTTACTCTTGTTGCACGGTCTGGACAGCTCATTCTGTGAACGCTCCTACTGTGACTGCACCAAGTGGTATCAGAGCGAAAATTTGATTCTTTGGAGTGAATTGACGAAGGGGATTCCATAAGATCTTGTTGTAAGCAGATTGCCGATCTGAGGCAGGTTACTTGTGCACAATCGATAGCCGATTGAGAGGCAGTTGTCACTTGTAGCCCGATCGCCGACTTGAGGTAGTTTGTACTTGATCCTAGGAAGATGCCACCGTGAAGAGTCCCTCCTGTTGGTATAATGGCTAATAGAATGGATGAGATGATGGAATTGATGAGAACAATGCGAATATGTTTGGATGCTATTGAAGAAGATAGGCGAAGAGGATTGACACTTAGACCTAATATTGAAAGTGATGATGAAGAAGAATTTCAATCTGTTGAACAAAGCGGCGAAACCCTAGAAGGTCATGAAGAAGAAGAATAAGATCAAGTAAAGAAGTTGTGAGCTATTTCAAAGATTAGGAAAAGACCTAGAGTGGATGTGCCGAACTATACTGGTAATTTGAATCCGGAAGAGTTGATTGATTGTATAAATGACATGGAAGAATACTTTGAATATGAGGAAATTGAAGATCCGGAGAAGGTGAAATTTGCAAAGACAAAGTTGAAAGAACATGCTGCTATATGGTGGAAAGAAGTTCAGTTGGAAAGAAATAGGATAGAAAAGGAAAAGATTACAAAGTGGGACCAGATGGTGACAAAGTTGAAGAATCAATTCATACCTACTGACTATGAGTTGGAGCTATTGAAGAGATTGCAAAACTTGAGACAAAAGAAGAAATATGTGAAAGAATACACTGAAGAATTTCATAAAATGATCATCAGAACATGACATAGTGAAGCAAGGAGAAATTGGTTAGATACATCAAGGGACTGAGATTGAATATTCAAGAAGAACTAAGCCTGATAAGGATGACCTCTTTGGAAGAAGTATATCAATTTGCACTGAAAGTTGAATAACAAACATGATCAGAGACAAAGAGGTAGAGAAGGTAAAATCCTGAGAGGTAGGACATTTTCTAGAGGAGACAGATCTTATCCAGAACAGAGCAATTTTGATAGCCCGTTGAGGAAGGATAACAGAGATAATAATGCTTACCGGAGAGATGAAATTTTTTTTTACCAGAGAGGAAACCCTAGTGCATACCGGAATGAAGGATACAAAAGAGAAGGAAGAGGATTTGATAAGAGAACATTCAAAGGTACTTGTTTTAAGTGTGGTAGTGAGGGACATAGAGCATTTGAATGCAATCAAGGTAGTACAAGCAAGAAAATAGAAAATAGTGGAAGAGCAGCTATGTTGAAGAAGAACCTATTGAATCACCTTGTTCAGTTGGAAATCCAGAGAAAGGAGAATCATTGGTAATGAGGAGAGCACTATTTCAAATAGAGACAAATGAAGAACCATCACCGAGGAAAAGTCAGTTCAGAACCAGATGCAAATCTGGAGGTAAGTGTTGCAAAGTTGTGATTGATAGTGGTAGTTTAGATAACCTAGTTTCTGAGGAGATGGTGACTAAGCTGAAATTGGAAAGATTGAAACACCCTAAGCCCTATCATATAGCATGGATTTAGGATGATTATAAGGTACTGGTGAGTGAACAATGTTTGGTAAAATTTCATATTGGATCTTATCATGATGAAGTCTTATGTGATATTATGCCTATGGATGTTTGTCATATCTTGTTGGGTAGACCTTGGCAGTATGAGAGAAAAGCTATGCATGATGGGAGAAAGAATACCTATACAAAAACAACAAATGGAAAGAGAATTACCTTGATTCCTTTGGAGGATGATCCTAAGAGTGAAGTATGTGAAAATGCTAGAATCTGTTTGGTAGATGGAAGGAAATTTTTGGATGGTTTGAGACATGAGAATATGTGTTATGCCTTGATTCCTAAGAAACCTGAAGCATTGAAGAAAGAGATTGAAGAAGAACAGTCGGAGGAGATAAGAGGGTTGCTGACAGAGTATGAAGACATCATATCAGATAATGTACCTAAAGGATTACCACCTATAAGGAGTATCAGCCATCACATGGATCTTATACTGGGAGCAAGTTTGCCTAATAAAGCAGCACATTGGATGACACCATAGAGAATGAAGAATTGAATAGACAGATACAAGAGTTGCCGAGGAAGGGTTTGATCAGAGAAAGCTTGAGTCCTTGTGCAGTACCTATAGTTTTGGCACTGAAGAAAGATGGGGAATGGAGAATGTGTACTGATTCTAGAGAAATAAACAAGATCACAGTCAAGTATAGATTCCCTTTACCTAGAATGGATGATATCATGGATTGTTTGAGTGGAGCAAGATATTTCACAAAGATAGACTTGAAGAGTGGATACCATCAGATTAGAATTAGAGAAGGTGATGAATGGAAGACTGATTTTAAGACAAATGAAGGATTATATGAGTGGTTAGTGATGCCTTTTGGATTGACAAATGTACCAAGTAATTTCATGAGGTTGATGAATTAAGTTCTGAAGAAATTCTTGGGTAAGTTTGTGATTGTGTATTTGGATGATATTCTAATTTTTAGTAAGACAAAAGAAGAACATTTGTGGCATATTAGACAAGTTTTTCAGAGGTTGAGAGAAGAGAAATTGCTGATAAACATCAAGGAATGTAGTTTCATGAAAGAAGAGTTGGTATATTTGGGATTTGTAATTTCTGCAGAAGGATTGAAGATGGACCCTGAGAAAGTGAAATTAATTGTTGAATGACCTACACCGGAATGCATTGGAGAGGTTAGATCATTTCATGGTTTGGCTAGCTTCTACCAAAAGTTCATTAGAAATTTTACTTCAGTTTGTAACCCTATGACAGAGACAATGAGAGGTGACAGAAAAGATTTCAAGTGGACATCTGGAGCAAATAAAAGTTTTGAGTTGTTGAAGTAGAAGGTGATAGAGCAACCTATTTTGGCATTACCAAATTTCAATAAGGTATTTCAAGTTGATTGTGATGCTAGTGGAAATGCAATTGAAGCAGTGTTAAGTCAAGAGGGTAGACCAGTAGCTTATTTCAGTGAGAAGTTGAATGATGCAAGGAGAAGATATTCAGTTTATGATCAAGAGTTCTATGCCATAATTCAAGCCCTGAAGAAGTGGAGACATTATTTGTTTCCTAAGGAGTTTGTGTTATATACAGATCATCAAGCTTTGCAATATTTGTAGTCAAGGTAAGTTGAATCAAAGACATATGAGATGGGTGGAGTTCATGTAGAGTTATACTTTTGTGTTGAAGCATAGGAGTGGAAAATCAAATAAAGTTGTTGATGCCTTGAGTAGAAGAAGAAATTTGTTAATAGAAATGAGAGTTGAAGTGTTGGGTTTTGATGAATTGAAGAACATGTATGAGGGAGACACTAATTTTACAGAACCTTGGAAAACATGTAAGGAACCCGTTGTAGCAGATAGAAGTAAATGGTTGGATTATTTCATTCAAGAAGATATGTTGTTCAAAGGAAGCTAGTTGTGCATACCTAGTAGTTCAATGAGAGACAACCTGATCAAGGAGAAGCATAGTGCTGGATTGGCACAGTGGCTTTGGTAAGTGAAAATTACTTTTGGCCTCATATTCATAAGGATGTTTAGAGATTTGTGCAAAGTTGTAGAGTTTGTCAAGTTGCAAAAGGGAATAGTCAGAACACTAGATTGTATAAACCTTTAACAGTACTGGAGAGACCCTGGGAAGACATAAGCATGGATTTTGTAATGGGATTACCTAAGACACAGAGAGGACATGATTCAATATTTATAGTGGTTGATAGATTTTCAAAGATGGCTCATTTCATACCTTGCAAAAAGACAACTGATGCAGTGCATGTAGCTAACCTATTTTTCATGGAGATTGTAAGATTGCATGGATTACCTAAGAGTATAGTTTCAGACAGAGATACAAAGTTTGTTGGATAGTTTTGGAGGACACTTTGGAAGAAGATGAAGATAGATTTGAAGTTTACTTTATCTTTTCATCCACAGACAGATGGACAGATAGAGGTAGTGAATAGGAGTTTGGGAAGATTGTTGAGATGTTTGGTTGGAGAGAAGATAGGAAGTTGGGATTTGATTCTTTCACAAGCAGAGTTTGCATATAATAATTCAGTCAACAAAAGTACCAGAAGAACACCTTTTGAGATTGTTACCGGAGTAAACCCTAGAGGAGTGGTCGAATTGAGAGATATCAGCATGAAAGAAAAGCGAAGTGTAGAAGCAAAAGAATTTGTAGATCACATGAAAACAGTGCATAATCAGGTGAAGAAGCATTTGGAGAACAAGAACAGTAAGTACACAGAGAAGGCAGATGAGAAGAGAAGACACAAAGAATTTGAAGAAGGAGATGAAGTAATGGTGTATTTGAGAAAAGAAAGATTTCTAGTTGGGACATATAACAAGTTGAAGATGAAGAAGTTTGGACCTTGTAAGATACTCAGGAAATTTGATTCAGGAAATGCATATGAAGTGGAATTATCAGAGACATTGGGTATTTCACCTATTTTCAACATTGTAGACCTTTACCAGTATCATAAAGTAGAGTTCAATGACATCATGGAAGAAGACTTGAAGAAGCAGTTACCACAGCAAGCACCAGAACAAATTGAAGGCATTTTGGATAACAGGGTTGGACGCAGAACTCGAGGAAGACAATACACAAAATATCCTGTGAAGTGGAAAGGCAAATTGGAAGAAGATTCATCATGGATTTCTCAGGCTGAGGTGGACTGTCTTGGTTCTCCCCTAGCCCCAGCAAAGTGAGGGACTCACTTTTTCAATAACCCCGGATGTCCGATGCAGGAGCATCCTTGGTTCAAGAGTAATCTTGCATCAACTAAAAACATTAGCATTTGCATTTTAGTTTGTTTGCATTTCAGTTCTTTCATTTCCTAGTTCAATTCAGGCAGTTCAGTCAGAAGCAGCTTAGCTTGTGGTCTAGTTTCAACATTTCACACCTTGTAGATTTGGACTTAGCATCTCAATTCATTCATCTACATCATACCAAGAATTTAGAGCTTTTGGATTAGTTACCGAAAAGTTATCGCTATCAGAAGATCCTCTATTTTCTTAGTACAGATTTCTCTGACAGTCATGAGTAATTAGCGAAAGGAGAAGGATTGGAAGCATTGGCCGACTTGCAGATCCTTGTGATTCATTCTACAATGTTCCTTGGTTCATGGCCGACCTTCCTCATAGGTCCACACTTCATTGTATCCGTTGGAGAAGGATTTTCAAGCCGGTAGGTCTAACCTATCCAAGAACACACGTTACACCTCTTCATCAGGATTCTGGATCTCTTGTGGCCAACATGGAGGAAGCTATTGGTCTGGAAATGATATATAATGATGTAATAGATCCTTAGGAAAATAGTTCAGAGATATCTATTCACATTAAAAAGATCTATAGTTTAGTGTTGTGCGAAGGAGCTTCAAAAGCTTTATCTTGCGCATGTCTGAAAATAGGCCTGTGAACCCAAGTTGTAAGTCCGCATGTTGCCAGCCAGATTGTATTTTGAATTTTTTGATATACCGAATGATTGAATCTGTATTTGTTCTATATTCTTGTGTTGTTTCCGTTGTGTTTACTCTTGTTGCACAGTCCGGACAACTCATTCTATGAACCCTCCTACCGTGACTGCACTAGAAGTACTATACACCCTTCGCTAGAACATTTGAAGGTGGAGTCTTGATTTCAATAGGTGTATTGATCGAACTAAATTCAGTTCCATCAGTCACCAAATTAGACAATGCATCAACTTCTAAGTTGGCCTCCCTATAAACGTGGTTCAAGGTATATTCTTTGAAATTTTTTAGAATGTCCTTAATCCTCTCCACCATAGCTTTCAACTTCCAATTTAGGGTGGAACCAAGTCTAACAACATTAATGGCTAAGGCTGAGTCCCCTTCGATTTCAAGTCTATCAATCTTGAGGTCTTTGCAAAAAATGAGGCCCTCAGTGAGAGCACTCATTTCAACTACATTGTTGGTATCCTTCTTTAAAGGCACAAGCAGCCTTCCCACAATTTCTCCATCCCACATTTTGATGATACAGCTAGCTCCTGATGGTCTAGGATTCCCGTGAGATGCACCATCAAAGTTAGGTTTGAACCACCCATGAGAGGGAGGATGCCACTTGTCCTGACATCTTCCATCCCATGCTGTGAACTTGCCATTTTGAGTGGAAGGGTCATTGACTCTGTTTTTAGCTACTTCGACCATAGCCACTTCCACTTTATTTTCGAAGGACATAATAGACATTGCTTTATCCTAAAAATCCTACGATTCCTTTCCTTCCATATTTCCCAAATAAGAAGGGAGGGGCAGATAATCAATAAGCTTCTAACAAGACCCACACTAGGCTTGTTGGCCAACCTTTGAATAGGCTCATGATATCATTTAGCAGGGTTGTGATCTAACCCAGTTTGACACATAGCCATCTCCAACATTCTTGTGAGAAGGGGCATCCCAATAAAAGATGGTCAACAAATTCTTCCTCACACTTGCAGAGCACACATCTACTAGGGCCTTCAAAACCCATTTTCCAGAATCTTTCAGCTGTCAAAATTTTCTTTTGAATACAGCCCAAGCAAATACTCTAGCTTTAGGCATGCAGTGTTTGTTCTAGCACAATTGAGTAGGAATATCTAATTTGACTTGCTCTGCATACCCTGCTAGAACCCTATAACCATCTTTAGCACTGAAGGAGCCATTTTTGGAACTGACACAAATTAGTCCGTCTTCTCCATCTCTGAAAACTATCCTTCTTTCTAAGAGGATTTCCATTATCTGTGAGACCTCATTTCTTGGTAAGGGTAATGAGTACATGTCCATCCATTTCCAACCCAAGGCACGGTTATTCTGAAAAAAGATCACATAATCTTTGACCCTATTGCCCCAGTGATGCTTTAGACAATCTTTGGACTGATTGATCTCCACCTTACTGTCAATGCTGGGATACCCACCCCAAGAGTCCTCCTAGAAGAGGGTAGATCCACCATTGCAGATATCCCAAGTGATATAGTCTGTGATAACTGGCCTGCAACTAAGCATGAAATTCCAAACCCTAGAGCCTTTGGGTGGATTAGAGACTCTTAGGATATCAATCGGGTTGTTACTATTGAGATACTTGTCTTGTAAGATCCTGGCCCATTTGAGTTGTGGCTCTTTAAACATTCTCCAAACTAGTTTGGCTCCCAAAGCTTTGTTTTGCCACAATTGGTTTCTCAGTCCCACCCCACCATAGTCTTTTGGTCTACACACTTTCTCCTATGATATGAGAGAAACTTTCTCTTTTTTAGCCAGGCCTTGCCAAAAGAATCTTCTCATTTTCTAAATAATAGAGTGGTTGACTCCAAAGGATAGGGCAAGAAATGAAATCAAATAAATGGGCAAGTAAGAGATGAAGTTTTGAACATGATGATCCTTCCTGCCCAGGAGAGCCAGCGGCCCTTCCATGAATTTAACCTCTTATCAATCTTCCCTTTAGGGGGATCCCACAATCATGTATTCCTAAGGCCTTTATCTAAAGGAAGACCAAGGTAGGAACAAGGCAAAGCCCCTTTTTTGAAGTTCAAAATGTTCAATATTTCTACTTCCAATCTTGGAGGAGTCATAAAAAAGAATACCTCTGATTTTGCTTGGTTGACTTCTTGACCCTATTTATAAATTAATATTATTAGTTAGTTAATTAATTTATTTTATTTTATAACAAGTTGAAATTGGAGAATAGACTTTCTTTTGTTTTCTTAAACTCTATTTTATTTTTTATTTTTTATTATAATTATTATAAACAAAAAAATTGAAGTAAAGTTTAAGAAAATTTAAGAAAGTTCATTCTCCAACTCCAACTTGCTATAAAATTCTAAATATTCTGTAAAATTTGAGATTTGGTTTGATTGTGTTGATGAAATATTTTTGAGATGGACTAATTAACCAGGACTAGTTGTAGGGTTTGTTTTGATTGATAAACTGTGCAGACTTTTTTTAGTCCAGCTTTGTTTAGGCTCTTTCTTCTGACTGTGTATAGATTTCATTTGTTATTGTTGCCATTTCATGGTCTTTATTATCTCTGTGGTTCTATGGAGTTTAATTTGTTGGGTAGCAATTGAAGACATGGTTGATTTCATGAGGTTCTTATGACGGTTCCTTGTCTTCCTTTAACATGATCATTTGGTTTTAGCTTGTTCCTTCACTTTTGAGGGATCTTTTCCTATCTATTGGCTCTTCAACCCTGCATAAGGTTTTTTCCATTGTGGATCCTCATTACTCCACCAGATTATTGGTGTATTAGTTTCTTGAGTCGAAGGTTGGAATGGCCTTTTTTCCAGGTGTTCTTTGCCCTTGCTTGCAAGTCTATTGATTAAGCATTTCCAAAATTTGTATTTGTGGTAGTTTATGTTGGTGAAACACATACTCATTAATGCAACCCAATCCTTCTTAGTGGATGTAACACCTCTCTGGTTGGTGTATCGCTCCTAACAACTCCACTATTCCCTCCACTATGTAATGACCACTGCATTCATTTTTCCCCATGTTGAGGATAATATTAGTATATTTCACAGGTCCTTTATGCATTGGATTTTATTAGTCTTGGAGTGGAATAGATATATTGTTGTAGGAACAATAGAGAGACAGTATTGTATTGTGGTGAGCTATTGTAGATATAGTTTGATAGCTGCTAAGATATTTGTATGAGAATTATTTATTCTAGATTAATATAGAGAGCAATCCCCTGCTCATAGTGGATGTAGCCAATTGGTGAACCACGTTAAATTTTTTTATATTTTGTCTCTTGCATTATTTCTAAGTTTAATTTTCTGTGTTTGTTTCATCTATTCTTCACTCAACAATTGGTATCAGAGATTTGGTGAAGAAGCTTGGCAAAGCATCTCAGTGGTGAAGCTGGTTGGAAATCGGTGAAGAATTTCTAGAAGAATGGACGAAGCAGACAAATGGAAAATTAAAAATCTTTTGGGACAAAACTTCGGTTTGTGGAAGCTCCAGATTCGTGCTTTGCTAATTCAGAAGGATCTTGCCATTGCGTTGCAAGGGAAGTCTAAGAAGCCAGAGAAGATGTCAGATGAAGACTAGGATATCTTAGACTAGAAAGTAGCTGCAACCATCATTCTATCGTTGTCCAGTAATGTCCTCTTCAATGTTGCCATGGAGACAACAACTAAATAGATTTGGGACAAGCTATGTGATATGTAAGAAAGGGCTTCAGCAACGAATCGAGTGTTCTTGTTGAAGAAACTGGTAAACTTGAAAATGAAAGAAGGTAACAACATGTTGAATCATTTAAATGAATTTAATATTGTTATCAATCAATTACTTTCTGTTGATGTCAATCTTGAAGAAGAAATGAGAGCCATGCTACTGTTGTGCTCTCTTCCTGATAGCTGGGACAGTGTGATCATGACCATAAGTAATTTGGTATTTGGTAAAAGTAGATCTGAAGAAGGGCACGATAAGAAAAAACAAAGAATGCAGCGATATGATGATGTAACAGCCACTCTTCTCAATGAAGATATGAGAAGAGAGCAAAACAAAATCAATGGTGATGTCTTGACTGCCGTAAGTACTGACAATAGAGGAAGGGGTCAAGACAGAGGCATAAATAATGATAGAGGAAGATCGAAGTCCAGAAGCAAAAATGGAGAATGTTGGTTTTGTGGCAAGCAAGGTCACACAAAAAGGAACAAGAAAAGGTGAGCAGTAATGAAGCCAACACAACATGCCAAGAAGATGCAGGTGTTCTTATTTTAACTGAAGAAGAAATTCCAACTAATGTTTGGGTGCTTGATTCTAGCTCATCGTTTCATGTCACTCCATGCAAGGAGTATTTCAAAAATCTACAAATTGGTGACTTCGGTAAGGTTTTTCTTGGTAACAATGAATCTTGTGATGTTGTTGGAAAAGGGGATATTTCATTAAAACTAAAAAATGGATATACTTGGTTGTTACAAGATGTTAGATATGTTCCCTAGCTCAAACAAAATGTAATCTCAGCTGGACAATTGGGTTCTCAAGGTTGTGAGATTAGTTTTGAATCAAATAGATGCAAGGTTAAAAAGGGGGCCTTGGTAATTGCAAGGGGTAGTAAATTAGGCTCCTTGTATGTCATAGAGAGTCATGATGAAGTGGGAGTTGTTCATCCTACTTCAGATTCATCATTGGGGATTGCCAAACAAAGGTCTTTGAATCAATTAGATGCTAAAACTGATTCTATTATTAATAATTTTCTTAGTATGTTTGACAATGACAGTTTTGGGGATCAGTTATATGATGGTGAGCAGGTTGATGCCATAGAACCTGGGGGGGCAAATGAAATTAATGGCGATGAGAATGAAAATTTGAAGGTGATTGAAGATGAGCCCGTTTGTAATGGTGATCAGAGTGAAAGTTTGGAGTTAGTTTGTAATGCTACTGGTAGAAAAACTTGTGCATCTAGAGATATGTCGACAAATATGGAAGATGAAGAAGCTAATCTAAGAAGACTACTGTCAAAGTCGGCAGTGAATTTGGTAGAATTGCTACAATTATTGTATCTATGATTTTATTTTTGTTTATTTGCTATATATTTTTGTGTTTTGTGTTTGGAGGGGCAGATGAGCAATTTGATAGAGGATTTTCTATTGATACGAAAGTGATTTCAACGGATGCTTTGACCAAGCTTGTACCAAGGGAGAATTTCGAGTCCTATAGGACTTCTCTTGGCAATGTCAAGTTTTGACAATAAGCCTAGAGTAGGGGATCACTCTGCGCAGTGCTCTTGCAACTCAGATTGGACTACAAGTGGGAGATTGTTGGTGAAAAACATACTCATTAATGCAGCCCAATTCTTCTTAGTGGATGTAACGCCTCTCTGGTTGGTGTATTGCTCCTAACAACTCCACTATTCCCTCCACTATGTAACGACCACTGCATTCATTTTCTCCCATGTTGAGGATAAAATTAGTAAATTTCACAGGTCCTTTATGTATTGGCTTTTATTAGTCTTGGAGTGGAATATATATATTGTTGTAGGAAGAACAGAGAGATAATATTGTATTGTGGTGAGCTGCTATAGATAAAGTTTGATAGCTGCTGAGATATTTGTATGAGAATCATTGATTCTAAATTAATATAGAGAGCAATCCCCTGCTCAAAGTGGATGTAGCCAATTGGTGAACCACATTAAAAAAAATGTCTTTTGTCTCTTGCATTATTTCTAAGTTTAATTTTCTGTGTTTGTTTCATCTATTCTTCGCTCAACAGTTTCATGGTTTTGGTGTTGCTTTTGTTATAGCTCTTTGCCTAGTGACAATGGTTTTGGTGATTATTTATGGTAGTCTTTATGTCTATTATGGATGTTAGCGCATCTTTCCCTAGAGATATTGGTTTTGGACAGATTATCAGAGAATATTCTTGCTTGGGGTTTCCACTAATTTGTTGGCCATATTTATGTTTTGTAAGATTTTTAGTTTGATTTGATTAAAAATATTATTATCATGATACACTACTATTCTACAATGCTAGCATTAGGCTAACTTCTTAGAGCAATCTCTACTTTTGATGACATGTTTGTTGTTGTTTCCATTTTGGGTTTGTTCTAGTTGATGGCTTGAGAGCTCTTTGTTCTAGCAATATAGGGGTGTTTGGTTGGGGTTTATATGATTCTTCCTTCGTTTGAGGTATGCTTATTAGCTTTATTCAAAAGAGACATAAACCAGAGCTAAGATTACAAAGGTCACTGAACCTGAAATGTCTTCTTGACTTATAGAACTAGAATACAGTTGCCACTGTAGTAGGTTGAATTCATGATCACAAGCCAGAAGTTGTAATGTTTGTGTTGTTTACTATTTTTGCTCTTCTTTCAATGGCTCTCTTGAGCACTGATTATTCTTGTACATTTTCATTTTTCAATACAAAAAATTCTAAATATTTAATCATATTAAAATCACATTTAACCCAAATTTTCTCATAAGGTTGCAAGGTTTTTTTGCTAGATAAATACAACCTAGGGGACTACTCCCTTTCATTAAAAATATACTGATAAGATTTACATTTATGGTGTCTGGGTTGCAACATAATTCTAAACTTTTACACACTAAGGGGTTTATAAATAAAATGCCCCTATTTTCAATGTTTTTTCTTCAATATTACAGTTGGCTATAGGGTCTATTTTTCAAAATGCCCTCTAGAGATTACTATAATCATCTTCTTTTTTCACAGTTATTATAGTAAACTACTAAATATTTCTTAGAATAGATAAGTTAGTGGTCTATTCTTCTTCTTCTTCCTTGGAGCTATTTATTAGTAGTGACACCATCCACTCGATGCCTGGTTCCTCTATCAATCCCACTGCTTGCTTGAGGAACTCTATAGCCTTCTTCATCTTGTGTTTCCTCTAACTTTCCATTCTAGGGTGTTCTATGAGTATGAATGGCTTCCAAGCCATGGTGGAGGTGCCGTTGGATGGTGTGGTACCCCCACCCATAGGCAAACCTAACTTGGGAGCTACCACTAGTAGAAGATCCTCCAAACCCCCCAACACATTCTTCTTTACCAATGCATTTGCCATCTCTTGAACCATATCTTTTTCCTCACCCAAACCTAACATGACTACAATAAACATAGAAGAAATATTGGAGTTTACTCTATATCAGTGCCCTGCAATCAAGAATTCCTTCCCTAATGCCAATTGAATCACATATAGGAGTAGCTTGGACTTTGTTTTAAATACCTTCTTTAATCTTAGGTTGGAAACGTAGCCCAAGAAAGCCATTTTCCACCCCTAGAAAATCAAACTCACATTAGTGTTCATGTTTCTTGAAACTGGTGGCAACAACAAAATGTGTTGGAGTTTGTTTTTCTTTGATATTAACCCCTACTACTCATTCCTTCCCATCATTATGCTTTAAATGTCATTAATAGGATGCTCCATTTGGCTTGTGCTAGGCTAATGTATCTTGATCATACCAGATCCTATCTACCCATGCATTAATTCCTTGTACTCCAACCCTAAGTTGATCATCCTACAATGATGAATGACTTCGTAGTTATAGTTTGGGTTTTAAATGTTTGTTTAAATCTTCCCAATCTTTGATATACTTGCTCATTTTCCTATCTTCATTCATTTCCATGGTAATGTTGGTTAGGTAGTTTGCAACATAATTTGCTTCTCTATATGTGTATTGTATAATAAATGAGTCAAAAGAATCTAGAATCGGCCATGCCTACAATAGTATATTTTTTATTTTCTAGCTTTCCGCTCTTTGTTTGCGAATTGCCTTTACTATGTTCATTGAGCCTTCTTCAATTTCTTTTTTTAGACCAAATTAGTGGCAAGTTTGGAGGTCGAGCACCATAGCTTGTGCCTTGGCCTCATTATTTGTTCCATCTTTGTTTTTTAATGAAGCAACAACAATCAAATTCCCTTTTGAGCCTCTTATTATACACCTAGCCCCTAATTGACTTGGATTCCGTCACAAGGCTTCATCAAAGTTCATCTTGGCCTAGTTGCTAGGTGGATGCCACTTAGTTTCCTTTCTTTTCCTAGTCTTGAAATTTACTCCATTCTCCCCACGAACAGGGGAATTTACAAGGTTTTTAAAATGTATACACTACTAATTTTTTTAAGAAAGTAAAAGAAAACATCTTTTACCAAAAAGAAAGCATCTTTTACCAAAAAGAAAGCATCTTTTGTTTTCTAAAATTTATTAAATATTTAATTATTAGGAGGGCTTAATGAAGGGGAACTAATCTTATTATTGTTGAAATGAGCATGTGTATCATACTCCATGTTTGTATGCCTAACCATAGGATGATTCAATGGTATAACTAAGGCATCAAAAGTAGGAATAAAATTAGGCTTAGTATGAGATCTAAAGCATGAAGAATCATAAGCCATATGAATACTAGAATCATCATGACATGTAGAGAATATATCATTGTAAGATCAACAATGCCATGTATTTGTAAAGGAGAAGTAGCTTTATCACACAATGTATCAATTCATAGGCATGGAAGGTAGATACATATCATGAATATTCTCCACAATAGATGCATCATGAATTGAATCATATGAAGGAAAGGTGATTAAAATGTAGACCATGATTAATATCAAGCAGATGACTATCGCTATCTATAGATGAGATATGCAACATGTGAGATTCATGGATACATGTAGTAAAGGTCTTCAACAAAGAAGGAAAACAATAACTAAGTCACTAAATGAAGAGAAGGTACATATGTGCTGATACAATTCTTCCATGGATAATGCAATCTCATTCGTACCATAAACTATCATTAGAGAATCAAGAACAAAAGGAACACATGTTACAAACTATATAAACATGTCAAAATTACTAATGGAAGCATATATAGAAGCCAAGGATAAATGGCCATGGGAATCCATAGCAAATAGGAATCTATTTAAGGGTAGATAGTGTAGGGTTCACAAAACTATGCAATAAAGGCTCAAAACCCTAAGAGGAAACGACAAATGATAAGGGAATGATATAAAATCTACTATAAATCAAAGTATCAATAAAAATTAGATTTGTGATAAATCCATAAAGGGTAGCCAAGGGTACGAGTAGGGTGGCAAAAGTGATATCACACAATAAAGCATAATCCCTTGGAGAAAAGATATAACAATGAAACAAAAATTAATAGTAATAAAACCCTAGCAAGATCTAAAAAAGATGAAGTAATAAAAAATAAAAAATCTAAAATCTTAATATAGTAAAGGTATAAACCCAATAGTGAAACCATAGGGTGGTTTAAGATCATACGATTTCACCAAAAACGTAAAGGAAAATAATATTTTTTGAAGTTAATCTAGTTAATTAAATAAATGTAATCGACTTAAAATAAATTAACCTAGATTAAAGATAATGATAGTTAGGAGTGAGAAAAGTGTGTCAAACAATGATATTTTAAGAAATTAAATGCAAGGTAGTTACAGTACTTAGTTCTAGGAACAATGATGCATGAAGTATAGAAAAGTAAGTGCCTTTGATTAGCAAACTGCCCAATATTTTGTGCAGGATTGTATCTCACAATGGGTCAATCTTGTAGCTCTGGATTAGTTTCATGCTACACAAATTTGTTATGTAACCCACAAATCTATTCTAGTTGGATGTACATGTTTGCTAAATAATTTGGGCCTTGAAGTTTGCTCCTTATTGATTGTTAAGGATTGGCAACATTTAAAAATACCTTAGGGGAGATTGTTGAATTGCAAGGGTCATGTTCTCCTAGGTCAACTCCCTTGACTAGATTGGCTTTATAGTTGTGGAAATGATTGAAGACAACAACTTCAAATAATGTAGATGATCTAGATAAATTTGATGCAAACTAGGTTCCTTTTAATACTCCAAATTAAAATATTCTTATAATGATTCTTCTTTGTAATGCATATATATTTTCCCTTGATAATGTGTTATGAATTAATGCACATTCAACGCCTTTAAATAAGATAACTTAGCAAGTAATTGCACAAACATGTACTGAGTTAGCTCATAATGACTAGTGGAATAGACAAGAGTTGGTGTAGATTTGAATTTTGAATTTTTAAAATTGGGTCAAGTTTGTGTGGTGTGGGATTGATCCCACATGCCCAAGATTGACTCGAGACATGAAAGTGTTAATCTGTGAGTAGGGAGGGAATGTATGGGAGTGAATGCAAGGGTAGGTATAATAAAGGGAAAATATATGGAAATATGTGTGGAAATGAACAAGATATGTTTGATTGTATAATAATGGGTGTAAATGGAGAGGGCTAGTGGATCAATGAGGGTGGATGCATAAAAGTGTCTCACTTTTTAGACTAAGTGGGCCACTCAAATTAGCACTTTTAGGTTAAATTTTTATTTTTTGTTAGTTATAGCAAGTAATCCGTTAAGAATTTTAAGATAATATAAACTAATTATTTATGAGATTTTTTATGTAGATTCCAACTCTATTTTTTATAAAATAAAAAAAATAATTTATCTCATTTTTTAAAATCTGTTAATAAATTGTTTCTTATACTTTATAATGTTTTTAATGAGTAATATTGCCCCATAATGCATTACTTGATCTAGAAATAAGATATTTTTATAATTTATTAAACATAGACCATTATACTGATGTTTAGGGCATGCATATTCTTTTATATTTTTTCATATTTTATTTATTATTATTTTTAAAATGAGATTAACTATAATTTAGACAAATATTTTCCCATAGTTCATATTTTTTTTGTATATACCTAATTTTTTTTTTTGAAATAAGGACATCAATACAAAGGGCGGTTGTATTTTCCTATTTTCCCCCATTGTTTTCTATTTTTTCATGTGTGTTGATCATAAGTTTTTATGTTTGGTAAAAAAGTTATGTTGATTAGAAAATAGAAAATAAATACAATAATTAAATTTTTAAGAAATACAAATTATTCTTTTTCAGAGAGCTTACTCTAAGGGCTACACTTATACAAAATATTGTGTCATGACAACTTCATTTGATTGTGTAAACTGTAGCCTAAATCAACAATTTCTATTCAACAAAAGGTTAAAACATGGAATAGGTGCCATTTAGGCACCTTTGATTGAAGGTCCTTCATTAGGTCACCCTAAAAAATGAGCCATAAAAATATTTTAAATATTAAAAAGAGACCTTTGATTGAAGGTACCTTCAATTGAAGGTCAATAACATGTGGTATATCTAGGACCTTCATTTGAAGGTCCTTCTAACAAAGAAAAACCTTCATTTGAAGGTGTTCCAACTATTCACCCTTAGAAAACACATTTTTAAAAATAGCCCATAAGTGAGATAGGGCTTTATTAGATACTATAATTATTAGAAAATGGGATTATAAAGGTTTATATTAACAATGACAACAACTAAATAGTTAATGAATTATATTATTTATTTAATTATATTGGTAGTTCTTATAAGTTAATTCAATCTAATAGACATTAAAAATTCTTATTTGAAATTTATACATTATTTTTGTTAGTAATCAAATTAGGTTAATGGAATTACAAGAAAAATATATTTTATTTAAAAGTTTATAAGAAAAAGAAAGATAAATTATAATTCATAATGAGTACATTTGTGCCTTTGAAATTGAGGTTGAAGAAATGAATTTGAAGGTGAATATTGATACAAAGAGTTATGTTGATGATTCTTAAGAATGTAGACTTTGTGTTGGGTCATCTCTCTGATGAATAGAGCTACACATCTTTGACCCTCGTAATGATCCATAAACTAGGGTAGATACTCCATACACATAGACATCAACTTATGAAAATATAATGAATACATCCTAAGCTATTGTTATTCCATCTCCAATGGTCAGGACAAAATAAAAAAGATTTTCATATATATCTAAACATTAACAAGATAACAAATATCATCAAAATATATGAAGAACATGCACATACAATTGCAACATCAAACTATATAGCTAGAGAAACCTTCAAACAAGAGAAAACTCTAGTAAGAGTGAGCAATAGTCCTCATGCCACTAGTTCACAATAGTTACACATGTTTTCTTTTTCCTCTTGGGCTATTATATAGCTCTACTCCACATTTCAAACTCCCACACACCTACACATTGCCTTGGTACTATTATAAACTTGCAACAACCCTTGTTATAGTAATACGATGGGCTACAACCACCATATAACATGGGAAATGGACTAAAACCACTGTATCCCCTCATGAGATGGATTCATATCACAATAGATCATAGCCAACCCTATAGAAATCATGGAGAAGCAATAAATGATCTCTTGAATCTCTCATACATAGCAAATGGAAAATAAATCACCAAATATGAAGATCAAACACATAAAATGCTTCAAACTCCATGTTCTAGCCTCACCGTGAGGAGTTCGCCCCTTCCATTAAGGGACAAATGACCATTTGCCATAGATTTTTGTGGGTTCCTTGTGGTGTTCCACACATTCACTAGGGCAAACATGTGGTTTCAACAGTGAATTTTCAAAAATAGTTTTTTCAAGTTGTTTTGAGTTCTGCAATCTTTCCCGAAGACTCCTAGAGATATCCCATTCCATCCTAATCATCCTCAATCAACGCAATAGCCTCTTTCTAAAACTAGAGTAACCAAAAATTGTTGAACTTCACCTCCTAACTCTGTATCAACACTCTAATTGAACATGAAACACTATGACTCCAATGGTATAATTTACCTAAACCCAATTTTTTAGATCACACCTTCCTAACCAAAACGCTTTTGGTCTCCAAACACTATCAAATCTAAGGGCAAATCATTTTCATCCCCATAATTCCATTCAAACTACTTACAATATAACTTCACAATAAAAATCCTAAGTCAACTTATCCTCCAATAAAAAATAACCATGTCACTCTACCCCTTGAATGATCCATACAACACAAAGGAAAAGCACTTGCACAAGTCTTTTGAAGGCATCCTTGAAACCTCCTCTTCCTTAGGCAAAAGTTGATGGATTAGCGCACCTAAAAAATTGAAAAACAAACTGACTTTTTCAATGAATGAAAAGACAAACTTTTTTTTGTTCCTATAAAAACGACATTGAAATGTGGTCCTTTATTTGTGTGGGCTATTCAAATGGATGTAAACAATAGCCTAGTGGACACAATTAGGTATTCTCTACGTATACGAAAAATAATATTTATAACCACTTAGAAGGATGTTAGAGAAATTGGCTTTTGTTATGGAAATGTCGTGAGAGCACATGCGAATGACTAGATAATTCCCATGTTTAGCGGGGCTGGGGATTTAAAGGTCTTTTATTCTTTTGGCTTATACCTATCATGAAGGGGAGATGTATGTTTACAAGAGGTTTAATATTGTGGTTTTATTTTTGGTAAATGAACCCTTTTTTTATTTTTTTATTTTTATTTTTATTTTTGATGAAAATGTCATATTATCTCTTAATTATAAGATAAGGAAAACACTTTCACAAAATAGTTTGGGTGGTAAAAAGGCGCACCCCAAAATGACGGTTATATGGGCATAGCCAGAAAGAAGTTTATTTTGAAAAGTGTAGTATATATTATATATTTATATGTTATTTTTTAATTTATGTTTATTATTAAATATTAATTATTTGATGTGTAAATAGTTGTCAAATTTAAGTGAAAGAGTTTTTATGTACATTGTCATAACATGAGACTCTATGTTATTGTAGGATGTTGCTTGGAGCAATTATATATTTATATGTTACTTTAAATTCTATAGTTATAATTTAAAATAAATATATGTGAGTTGTATTTTGATTTTTATGTATACGGTAATGATATGAGACTCCTTGCTCCACATTGTAAAAATACCTCTCGACATAAAAATTCAACTTATTATTTATAAAACTAAAGAGATACAAAATTAAAACTGGTCGTGATTGAATTCTCTCCCCTATATTACTATACATAAAATAATTCAAGACAAAACAATTTGATTTTGTAGATCTTGCATTGGTGATTAAGAGATTAGTGGTGTTTGTTGTGTGTAAGAGTAACACAAGAACAATTTATGTAAGTGGCTTTGAGTGCATTCTTATTTGTACATTGTTTTCATCAATATAAAAAAAAAAAAAAAAAAAAAAACAATTTATGTAAGTGGCACCATTGCATGCTTAAATGAAAACAAAAAATATGAGGCCACCAACTCTTTCATTTGTGGGAAAAATGCAATGTTATAGATATGTGTGGGCTGAGGTTATAGCAAGAGAATATGATTACATGATTGAAGTCTAAATAATGCCTAATCTATTTAGAAATGAGGAGGCAACGTTTCCAAAATCTAAGATAGATAGTGAAAAGGAAAATAAATAATCTAAACCTTTACAATCTTTATAAATAAAAATTTAGGATAAATATATAATTAATGTAATATAAGTATGAAATTTTAAATTTATTAATGAGTTGAGATTGATAATCAAAGTAAAATAAATGTAGAAAATTAAATAATAGTATTTAGTTTAAAATTTGATGAAGACTATATGGTCTTAAGTATTAGAAATTAATTGGTTACTTTATAAAAGTTTTTTGCGATGTTAGATAAATATTTTTGAATTTGTCAATTCTATATTTGATATTCTAGTTCACTTCTATGGTTGTGGAATTGATCTCCACAAGTGTAGATCTCAACCTTCACGTGGATTTGAATTTGTGTGAACGGATCTAATTTGCATGGATCTATTAATCAAAAATTTCCTCATGTCATTGCCTTCAACATGCATCTAAAAGGGGTAGTGTCTATAAACACCATTGATGAGCTTACTAGGCTAGGTGATTCTCCCTCGATCAAACCCATATTATAGGGTCAATGGTATGGAACAAAGATTGAAGACAACACACAAATATGTAATGCTGCCTAAATGTTGATGCAAGCAAATAATACAATGGAAATGTTTTATGAATGCTCTTTGAATGATAGTGCATAGTCATAATTAGAGCTCTTGAAAATTAATTAGGTTTTTTCTTAAATACAACACCCTAGCATACAAGTTAACAATTTTTGCACTTTACTTAGCTTATAATGGTTAGTTGGAGGGAGTTGGCAAGGGCCCCAATTTAAATTTGAATTTTGAAGGTTTAGGGATCATTTCTATACGTACTGAATTTAATTGGTTTAGTTTGGTAGCTACATGTCTAACCTGGGTGAAGGTATGGATTAACTAAAGGTTGAAATTAGGGCATGTGTGCAAACAAAATTAGGTAAGAATCATGTTATTTGCTAATTTCATGCTAGAATAGCCACTTGTACACTAGTCATTTCTCTATGGACAAAAAATGTTAGAGTGAGTCCAAAATAAAGGAGAAAAGTGTAAGGTACACATTTTTCTATTACATTTCCATACCTACTGAATTTAATTGGTTTAATTTGGTAGCTACATGTCTAACTTGGGTGAAGGTATGGATTAACTAAAGGTTGAAATCAGGGCATGTGTGCAAACAAATTTAGGTAAGAATCATGTTATTTGCTAATTTTATACTAGAATAGCCACTTGTACACTAATAATTGCTCTATGGACAAAAATGCTAGAGTGAGTCCAAAATAAAGGAGAAAAATGTAAGGTACACATTTTTCTATTACATTTTCCCCCACTTTAATTTGCATGTGAAGTACTATGAAGATGTATGTTAAGGAAAATAAGATACTAATCATTATTCTGAGGACAAATATGTTAGAGTGAATCTAAAACAAAGGGGAAAAGTGTAGAGTATACATTTATCATTACAGTTTTCCTCCATTTTGACTTGAATGTGAACTACTATAAAGATGCATGTCAAAGTAAAACAATCAATCAACATGAAAGTATAATTTTTAGACTAAAAAATATAGGAATGAAGATATCAATTTGGTACATTCACCTTACTTTGAATGCTCCATCTTGAAACTTGCAAAACATAAAATTTTCAATGAGTATCATTTGTTAAGCATTTAAGAATAGGAAGTTATTGCACTTGTTTGAAATGTCAAAGATCAAATAGTAATTTAGCAAAGAAAAGGCAAAGTGGATCCACCTATTATTAAAATAAAGGCCCTTACTAAAAACAAAAAAAAAAGAAATGTGGTTCCATCTAAAAAATGGAAGTGATTACGACTTTAGTCACTATAACCATACTTAACAAAGGAATGTTAGTGACATAATATGCTCCCTCCAATTTTTGCATATAAGGGATGCAATGAATTGAAGGAAAGAAAAATATATATAATCATATAAAATGTAAAGATTGCATTGATGTGTGGTAAACATGTAACAACATATTAATATGTGATCACGAAAGAATGTATGAAGAGAAGTTACAACCACCTTGATAGAATACTAATTGCTTTTAATACAAGATCAACAAATGTGATTCTAGAGAGTTGTTAAATCCCTTGAAATAACTGAGCAATAGACATAAACTGTAAAGAAATAAAGATTTGATTTATATTGATTTAAAAAAACTAAATGTATGACTTTACTTTAATACACAAAATCTAATTTACAACACCACTCTAGACTTGCTAGAAGCATATTAATGCATATTGCACAAATTACTTACAAAATAGTAAAGTATTGATACCTAAAACTAGAAAGGTAACCTATATTTATAGAAAAAGAACAAGGCTCATCTCACTTGGATGATTAATACTTATCTTACATGAAATATAATACTAAAGCAAATTTTTGAAAGGTATGGAAAAATTAAAGTGTTTTGTGGGTTGTGGGGAGGTAAATATAAATAGGTTTAGTTTGGGCTAATAATCAAATAGAATCAGTTGGTGGTAAGATTGCAATGTAAGTGGGGCACTTAAGTGAAATGGTGACTGTTGACCATAAGTCACTAATGAATTCGTGCAAGGCAACAATAAGAAATAATTTATATGTATAAGCATACAAAGGGTTTTTAATAAGGTTTTACAAGGCTTACTACAAAGGAGAATATAGGCTTGCACATTTTGACAAAGTCCCAATAGCAAAACACATTTTGATCACATTCTAGCAGGAATTGCTACATGAATGCTATAGGTTTCCCTTAGACCACAAAACTACTTGTAGTTGTGCTATAGTTCATCTATAGGTTACTATGAGTCATCTAGAAGCTGCTAAAAGTGTATAGGTAGTTGCTACAAGTATAATCAATTGATGCATATACCTTTGTTGTTTTCACTAAGTTTTGAGCATATGTTTAAGATAATAGTCTTTGTTAGTGATAAATGGGCCCACTCATAAGTAGAGTTGTTATTTAGTTCTTTTGGTATGTTTTCATGTATAAGCATTTATGTGTTTGATTTTAGTTTATTGGTATTTTTGTAAGCATGTGTTTGCTTATATTAATATTAATATGATTATTATTTTGATAAGTTTTGATTGTTCAAGTGTGAGAGATGAGTAGATAAGCTGTAGAGTGTTTAAGCATTCATCAAGCATATAACTAATTCTATTAGTAGGTTAATTGTGTGTAAAAAAATTATTTCCTATAACCTACTATTTAGATGAATCTTCTTCACAACCACTTTATGGAAAATTTAATTTTTTTAGTCAATAAGAGGGGAGAGGGTCCCTAACCTTGTATTATATATGAGAAAAAATTATTACATGAGTTTGATATTATATGACATACAACTATTTTACATGATTACCTTCTTGAGAACAAAAAATGAGACAATTCCTTGAAATACTTAGCAAAAAAATAGAGACAATTCAAGGTCAAGAACAAGCTCAAGTCTTGTATTGATTCATCATAAAAGTGATTACAATTAAATTCATAACATTAAAATTTATAATGTTACTCTATTTATGCTCTCCAAGAGTTTTTTAAATGGATTCTTTACATTGGTGCTTTCAAAAATTTCTAAAAAATGATCCTCACAATGAAAAAACTAACCTCTTTATACAACAAAGTGACAAGGCTCATCTCACATGGATGATTGACACTTGTTACTTATTTTTACAATCTCTATAAGGTGGTCTTGTTACTTAAAGTGCAACTTAGGACTAAAATTTAGTAAGGGTCAATTCAATTTGGTACTGGGCCTTAATTGGGAGCATGTGGTCTAATGAAGGAAATTCCTAACCACCAAATTACTCCTGGGGACACTCCTCAAATGAAATTAAGAATAATTGTCTTAAAAAGTTTGTGGCCTCTTTCAACATGATGCACACTTGTATCTAAAAGGACATTGCAACTTACTAACTTTATAGATTTTTGAATGGGAATAGACCTAATTATTGTCTCTTCCCAAAATTATTACCTCATTTCTCAATCAAGAAATCCATATTAAGATTTGGAGAGAGTAGCTTTTGGCCCTTTGAATGAGTTATCTCTTTCTTCCTAAAATTAGACTTTTTATGACTTGAGAACCAATTGTAGATAGCTCCATGCTCTTCTTCAACCTCTCCAAGAATGGACGAATAAAACATAGCCAAATGTATCCTCATCTTTGGATTGTATGTTGCAAATATGTGATACTTACTTCCCTCGTTTATAGATAAAAAACAACTCATTATTACTCCATTGAGATGCTACACACTATCATCCATGTGATGCTTTCTATAATTTCCAAGTGTAGTCAAATCGACTCCCTAATGCTACTATTAAACATGCCTTACCCTATTTCCACTATAGATCACTTGCATGAAAATCCAAGACTTTCATCTACTCTCTTTATTCCTAAATTGACTAAACAATGCTTTAACGAATGAATAAAGAATACAAAACATGCTCAATCCCCATGATATTACTTCTTGTACCACTCATTCGATTCCTCATCATTAGGCCACTTGTTACTGATTATATCCTTAGCCTTGTTCGTATTGATCTCATATCTAGTGTCTAATATGACCCTTTTTTCTTTGATGAAACTATCCACCCTTATTTCTAATGCTATAATTTTATCCACTCGGTGGGCAAAAAATATGTGGTTCACCTTGTTCTTTACCAAAAGTAGCACAATAAATAATGGTGCTAGGCCATTGAATTCATCTTTCTAAAATTCTAAGGCCTTTTTGTCATAATTAGGGAACTCAATTGTAGGCAACTTTAATTCTACCAAGAGTAGATATTCCTTCCTCTTCTCCTTCAACTTGCCTTTTAGCTGTTACTAAATTATGTTCACACCTAATTTAACAAGGCCTAGATTGCAGTTATTTACAAAAGGGATAAAAGATTTTTTTTTAAGTGTATGATCACTCAGTTAAATGCCTGATATCTTGGCAAAAGAACAATAGAGGATCATTTATCAGGATAATGTGATAGTCCAATTAGAATTGTCAAACCATCCCGATAAATGAAAATTGGTCTAATGACAAGAGACCAGACATTCAAGGAATCACATGTATCTAACTGGTTTTATCTTTCAGTTATGATGTTGAATTATTCAAATATCACAGTTTAGTGCAAAGAAAAGGTATTTATAAACTGTCATTTCATTATCATGTTTTAAACATGTGTTTCAAATCAGATTCAGTTGTTTTATCCTATGCATTTGATTCAGAAAGCAAACATACATAAATCATTGCATAAGGTAAAATAACTAATTATATTCAAGAGAATGTTTAAATATGTCCCACACAAGCTGTGGGAATGACTAAACTGAGCCAATGCAACTAAGCATGCAAGCTATACATCTGATGATAAAGAAAAGGAAAAGAACACGAGGAAAGTGGATATCCATCATTGCCTTATCGTGAAGGTTGATTCTCCTATCTGGCAGCCTGGTCTTCATATCTTCATCTTCTTGCTCCTGATCAGGATGGTGGACCTGCAAGGTTAGAGAAAGATTTTGTTAGAAGCTCCAGATATACAAATTCATCATATGCTTTATCAACATATATATAAACTTGCAAACATTATGCATTAATACAGTTGGATCAAAATCAAACATGTATAATAGATCAGATCATCATGAGAGAAATCAATCAGCTTCCAAAGGTATGTTTTTATGCTAACTTGTTTGTTCACTGTGCAGGTATAGGAAACGTTATGTTGCTGATTTGAAGACATTAAAGCATGTGGAGAAAATGGGCTCCCATAAGGGTTGAGCCCAACATGCTCAAGCATTGTTATTAATGACATTGTTACCCAAGAAGCATAATTTTTTAGCCATAATGAATGATCAATCATAGTGGAAAAACAAATGGAATAGGTATTTTGCTACCTTTTTATTGTGAATATGATTTAAACTTACTTTTGAATTCATTAAAACCATCATAAGGGACAAAGGACAGTCATGCCAAAGATTGACAGTCCTATGTGAGTCAAGTCACAAGTGCATCGAAGGAAATAAGACAATGGAGCCATAAAGATGCAGTCGTGAGAAACAACTAGGTCAACATGCCATATAGAACAACTATAAAGTGGTGCAGGAGCACCCGGACATGATCAGGATATAGGTCCGCATGATGACATACATGATCAGGATATAGGATAGTTCTCAACATGATGACAGGGCAGTAGGCTATTTTTAGTATGTTTGACTTTCTCATGTACTAAGGTCCACTGGACCGATGCTATGTATTAGTTCAGCCTAGGAGTATGTGTAGGCAGTTAGAGATCGGGATAAGATAGTCTGAGTTGTCCTCTCTCCCAGCCGCTTGGAAGTTCCCAGCCGCTGGGAAGTGAAGTTAGTAGTACTCGAAGGATTTGTTATATATACCTTCGATCTGTTAGGGTTTAGATATATTGAGTTCATTTTGATAGTTCAGATTGATTATTGAGATTGATATTGATGTTGCTAGATGTACTGGTGTTGTGTTGAGTTGAGATTCAGGAGAGCAGTTCAGACATTGTGAAGCTGTATTCAGGACATTTGAATTTCAATTGAATAAGACCTCATCTTTGCATTATCTGGTTGTATCAGTTGTTTCTGTTTTGATTTCCTTTTCTGTTTGCAAGTTAATGGGCACTTTCAACCCTTCCACCGGTTGATCCTGCAATTCGGTGGAATGGTCCTGTATCATAGTTTAGTTTGCATTTGTGTTTTCTGTTTATGCATTGCATTGTTCAGGAGATCAGTTAGGAGCATGCTGTAAATCAGCCTAGCATCCTCATGTGCTAGGTCTAGAAGATAAGTTGTTAGATTTTGGTTTGAAGGTGATACGGCCCGGTCGTCACATGATCTTTGTGAAATTATGCGGTTGTGAGTGTTTACATGCAGTGGAAGGATACTCAGGAGTCTGCATGTGCGTTTCCAGTCGGAACGAGCCGCAACATCATCTGCGAATCCATCGCTATCAGGATCGGGTCATGAAGTTGTCGAAGTTTGCATGTTGCAGGTGCATCATGATGTTTTGAGTTGGATATATACTTAGTGTATATATCGCAGTCAGGATCATCTCTCGGGGAAGTTCATCATCCGCGTGTCGCTAACAGATGCGGGTGTGAAAGTTAAGTCTTTTTGGCTAAGTGTTGAAGAGTTCATCAGGATGATGTGTGACGTCATCGTCATCAGGATATGACGTCATCGTCATCAGGATATTAAGAAATCCCTCAATGCGAGTTTATCCTGTTGTCGCTAAGTGGTTAAGTATCAGCGTAGGCAGGAAGTTGTATTAGCATCATCAGGAGGTTTCGAGGAACCGGATGAACAAAATCATGATGCTGTTGCTTGTATCGTCGGGCAGTGGAGTATCGAAGGCAAGTTGTTGAAGTGCAACGTCATCAGGATATTTGGAGCAACCGGATATTTGGATATCCTGCTGATGAAGGTGATATTGAATATCATGATGATGCCGCTTGTATTTGGCGCCCGATGAACAGTGCAACCGGAGGATGTTTGCAATCATCCGAAATATGAGGATGCTGTTGAAATGTGATGATGCCGGTGGTGTCTCGAGGAAATATGATGATGATGTTCAGTCGATAGACATTTTTATCAGGTTGTTTGTATTGTTGGTAGCTCCTTCCTGTTAGGTTGCCTCCGTTGCGTTCCACTCTGCATCATAGTGGTATCAGAGCAAAAGGTTAGGATCTTTTGGAAAAGATAAGCAGGATGTCAGACGAAGAAGGAACATCTGAGTTTCCAACAAAGATGACCAACGCTGAGTTGGCAGTTCTGGTGAAGAAACAGATTGCAGAAAGTAAGGCCGTGAAGGCTCAGAATCAGGAGTTGAAAGATGAGTTAGCAAAGTTGAGGAGCAGAGTAGGTTCTGGTAGAGAAGATGATAGGGAAGAAGAAGATATCCCTAATTGGAGCGAAGAGGTCGTTCCTGCAGACCAGAGACCGCTGTTGAACGCCCTCAAGGCCATGGAGAGGAGAACCATGGATGTGAAGCTGGATTTGCCAGTGTTTACAGGTAAGATGGACCCTGATTCAGTAATGGAATGGATAGACTGTCTGAACAATTTCTTTGTAATAGAGGAGATACCAGAACAGCAGAGAGTGAAGATAGCACAGTCAAAGATGAAAGAAGCTGCCTTGACATGGTGGAACTTTGTTCAGGATGATAGAGTGCAGGAGGGAAAACGTAGAGTTGCCACATGGAAGAAGATGATGGAATTGGTAAAGGAGGCTTATATTCCTTTGGATTACAGTATCCAGTTACACAAGAGGAAGCAGAACCTGAAGCAGAAGGAGCTAGATGTCAGCTCATATACAGAAGAGTTCATGAAACTCTGTATGAAGACCAAGGTGAAAGAAAGTGAAGAGGAAAAGGTAGCCAGATACCTTAATGGACTGAGGTTTAATATTCAGGAAGATCTCAGTCTGCATAACCCAGATACAGTGCAGAAAAGCTTTCAGTTGGCACTGAAAGTGGAAGAAAAGCTGAAGAGAAAACAAGACCAAAACAATAGAGGAAGAGGAAGACAACAAAGAGGTGGAAGAAGTCCTTTCAGAGGCAGAGGACATGGAAAGGGATATCAAGGAGAGTCCAGTCAGGACAATAGCAAGGGCAACAATAGTCAGAATCAGAGAGAGAATTTCAGTCAACAAGGAAATTTCAGAGGTAGAAGACCCTTCAGAGGAAGATCCCAGGGCAGAGGATCCATCAGATGCTACAACTGTAACAAAGAAGGCCATATAGCTAGCAGATGTCCAGACAAAGCCACTAGCTCAGCAGGAGAAAGGAAGACAAATCTGGTCAATGAACCTGATAATCAAAGTAGGACAAGCTCTAATGATTTTCAGAGTGTGAATGGTCCTGAGAATTATGGATATCCAGAAAGTGGAGAGTCCCTGATGATGAGGAGAACAGTGACTACCATGAAGGTACCTGATAAAGAAGCCCCTCAAAGGAAGTCTCTTTTCAGAACCACTTGCAAAGCAGGAGGTAAGGCTTGTAAGGTTTTGATTGATTTTGGTTCTACTGAGAACTTTGTGTCTGAAGAAATGGTGGTGAAGCTGAAGCTTAGGAGATTGCCTCATCCAGCTCCATATAAAGTCTCATGGCTTACTCAAGGTCAGCAGACAACTGTAGAAGAGCAGGCTTGGGTAGAGTTTCAAATTGGTGGATATAAGGATAAGTTGTTGTTTGATATCACCAAGATGGATGCTTGCAACCTTTTGTTTGGTAGACCATGGCAATATGATCTGAAGGCACAGCATGATGGTGTTAAAAACACCTATAAAATCACTAAAGATGGTATAGATATAACACTATTCCCATTGAAGGAGAAAGAGGAGAAGTCTAAAGGCAAAGAAGTGAAGGTCATGTTGATGGAAGGCAAACAGTTCATGAAAGAAGTAGCAGCAGAAGGTGCAGTTGCATATGCCCTGATCCCCTGTATGAGTGTGAATAAGAAACAACAGCAAGAAGCCAAGACAGAGAAGAAGCCAAGGTTGATAGACCCAGCTGTCCAAGAGTTATTGGATAAGTACAAAGGTGTTATCTCAGAGGGAATGCCAAGATCCCTACCACCTGTCAGAGATATCAGTCATTGCATAGACTTGATTCCAGGGTCTACACTTCCAAATAAAGCAGCTTATAAGCTTACCCTAGAACAGAATGCAGAAGTAGCCAGACAGATTGAAGAATTGATGAATTCAGGTCTGATTGGGAAGAGTCTGAGTCCATGTGCAGTACCAGCTGTACTAGCACCTAAGACGGAAGGCACTTGGAGACTTTGTACAGATTCCAGAGCCATCAACAAGATCACAATCAGGTATAGGTTTCCAATCCCCAGAATTGAGGATTTACTTGATTGTTTGGGAAATGCTAAGTACTTTACCAAAATAGACTTGAAGAGTGGATACCATCCGATCAGGATTAGACCAGGTGATGAGTGGAAGACAGCATTCAAAACAAATGAAGGATTATATGAATGGAAGGTTATGCCATTTGGTTTGTCTAATGCCCCTAGTACTTTCATGAGGCTGATGAATGAGGTTCTGAAGGAATTCATTGGGAAGTTTGTCATAGTGTATTTAGATGACATTCTGATTTTCAGTAACACCAGAGAAGAACATCTCAGGCATATAGATCTGGTTCTCAAGAGGTTACATGAAGAGAAGCTGATGATAAACTTGGACAAGTGTCTGTTCATGAAACAAGAGATCACCTATTTAGGTTTTGTCATCTCACAAGGAAAGCTGCAGATGGATAAGGAGAAGGTGAGTGCCATATTGAATTGGCCAACTCCACAGACCATGAATGAAGTCAGAAGTTTCCATGGGTTAGCAACCTTCTACAGAAAGTTCATCAGAGGGTTCAGTCATATTTGTGCACCCATGCTGGATACCATAAAAGGAGGACAGAAATGCAGGTTTGTTTGGACTCAAGGAGCAGATGATTCCTTTGAGGCATTGAAGAGGAAGGTGGCACAGCAGCCAGTCCTTGCACTTCCAGATTTCCATAAGATCTTTCAGGTAGAGTGTGATGCCAGTCACATGGCCATTGGAGCAGTACTCAGTCAAGAGGGTAGACCAATTGCATTTTTCAGTGAAAAGCTAAATGATGCTAAGAAAAGGTATTCATCATATGATCTGGAAATGTATGCTTTAGTTCAGTCCCTAAAGAAATGGAGGCATTACCTGATGCCAAAGGAGTTCATAGTTTTCACAGATAACCAGGCTTTGAGTTTCATCAACAGCCAGGAGAAGCTGAACCACAGACATATGAAGTGGGTAGAAACACTACAGGCTTTCACTTTTACCTTGAAGCACAAGAAAGGGGTTAAGAACAAAGTTGCGGATGCTTTGAGCAGAAGAGTTCTCACAGTAAATCAGATTCAGTTAGAGAGTGTTGGGATTGATTCACTCAAGACCATGTATGAGTCTGATGCAGATTTTGGAGACATCTATCAGGTCTGTACTTCTTTTGGGGAGAAATACCATGCTGAGTTCTCTGAATTCCTGATCCAGGATGGATTGTTGTTCAAGGGTGGACAGTTGTGTATCCCAAGGTGTTCTATGAGGTTGAATATAATCAAGGAGAAACATTGTGGAGCCATGGCAGGTCATTTTGGTCTAGACAAGACTCTTGATCTGGTTAGGAGGCATTATTTCTGGCCTAAGTTGCAGTCAGATGTCAGGAAATTTGTCGAAACCTGTGTAATTTGTCAGAAGGCTAAAGGCAGGTCAACTAATGCAGGGTTATATCAGCCCTTACCCATTCCTTCCAGACCATGGGAAAGCATCAGTAAGGATTTTGTTTTGGGTTTGCCAAGGACCAGGAGAGGATTTGACAGTGTTTTTGTTGCAGTGGACAGGTTCAGTAAAATGGCACATTTCTTGCCATGCAAAACCACTGCAGCTGCCTCATATATTGCAGATTTATTCTTCAGGGAAATTGTCAGAATTCATGGGTTGCCTTTGAGCATAGTTTCAGACAGAGATGTGAAGTTTGTGGGTCACTTTTGGAGAACCCTATGGAGGAAATTGGGAACCAATTTATCTTTTTCCTCTGCATATCATCCTCAAACGGATGGACAAACTGAGGTTGTGAACTGTTCCTTGGGGAATCTACTTAGATGCTTGACAAAACAGCATGGAGAGAAGTGGGACAATATTCTGTCTCAAGCGGAGTTTTCATATAATGATACTGTCAACAAGAGCACAGGAAAATCGCCTTTTCAGGTAGTGTATAGAATGCATCCCAGAGGTATTTTAGAGTTGCGAGAGCTCCCTACAGCAGATCCTGTTAGTGCAGATGGAGAAGCTTTTGCTGAAGCAATCAAAGAAGTTCATGATCAGGTTAAGACCCAACTCCAGCAAACCACCTTAAAATATAAAGAGTATGCTGATAAGAAGAAGAAGGATGTTCAATTTGCTGTTGGAGATTTGGTTTGGGTTCACTTGAAGAAAGACAGGCTTCCTAAGGGGAAGTATACTAAGCTCATGCCAAAGAAAGTTGGACCATGTCAGATTTTGCAAAAGCATGGACAAAATGCTTATAAGATCCAACTCCCACCTGATCTTGGTTTATCTCCTATCTTCAATGTATGTGATTTAACTCCATACAAGGCTAATTCAGATGCAGATCAGGATACTCTACAGGATACCGTTGCTGAAGACATTCCTCCACATGATCCCCCACAGATACAGCAGATTTTGGACACTAGAGTGGTCCAACAGACCAGGAACAAGAAGTACTTGGAGTACCTCGTCTCTTGGAAGGGACAGCCGAATTCGGAAGCAGTATGGATGACTGCAGAACAGATACAGAAGCATGGTGCCGACCTTGATACTCTCATCTCAAGTGGACTTGAGATTTCTTCTTTTGGGGAGTATGGTGCAGGAGCACCCGGACATGATCAGGATATAGGTCCGCATGATGACATACATGATCAGGATATAGGATAGTTCTCAACATGATGACAGGGCAGTAGGCTATTTTTAGTATGTTTGACTTTCTCATGTACTAAGGTCCACTGGACCGATGCTATGTATTAGTTCAGCCTAGGAGTATGTGTAGGCAGTTAGAGATCGGGATAAGATAGTCTGAGTTGTCCTCTCTCCCAGCCGCTTGGAAGTTCCCAGCCGCTGGGAAGTGAAGTTAGTAGTACTCGAAGGATTTGTTATATATACCTTCGATCTGTTAGGGTTTAGATATATTGAGTTCATTTTGATAGTTCAGATTGATTATTGAGATTGATATTGATGTTGCTAGATGTACTGGTGTTGTGTTGAGTTGAGATTCAGGAGAGCAGTTCAGACATTGTGAAGCTGTATTCAGGACATTTGAATTTCAATTGAATAAGACCTCATCTTTGCATTATCTGGTTGTATCAGTTGTTTCTGTTTTGATTTCCTTTTCTGTTTGCAAGTTAATGGGCACTTTCAACCCTTCCACCGGTTGATCCTGCAATTCGGTGGAATGGTCCTGTATCATAGTTTAGTTTGCATTTGTGTTTTCTGTTTATGCATTGCATTGTTCAGGAGATCAGTTAGGAGCATGCTGTAAATCAGCCTAGCATCCTCATGTGCTAGGTCTAGAAGATAAGTTGTTAGATTTTGGTTTGAAGGTGATACGGCCCGGTCGTCACATGATCTTTGTGAAATTATGCGGTTGTGAGTGTTTACATGCAGTGGAAGGATACTCAGGAGTCTGCATGTGCGTTTCCAGTCGGAACGAGCCGCAACATCATCTGCGAATCCATCGCTATCAGGATCGGGTCATGAAGTTGTCGAAGTTTGCATGTTGCAGGTGCATCATGATGTTTTGAGTTGGATATATACTTAGTGTATATATCGCAGTCAGGATCATCTCTCGGGGAAGTTCATCATCCGCGTGTCGCTAACAGATGCGGGTGTGAAAGTTAAGTCTTTTTGGCTAAGTGTTGAAGAGTTCATCAGGATGATGTGTGACGTCATCGTCATCAGGATATGACGTCATCGTCATCAGGATATTAAGAAATCCCTCAATGCGAGTTTATCCTGTTGTCGCTAAGTGGTTAAGTATCGGCGTAGGCAGGAAGTTGTATTAGCATCATCAGGAGGTTTCGAGGAACCGGATGAACAAAATCATGATGCTGTTGCTTGTATCGTCGGGCAGTGGAGTATCGAAGGCAAGTTGTTGAAGTGCAACGTCATCAGGATATTTGGAGCAACCGGATATTTGGATATCCTGCTGATGAAGGTGATATTGAATATCATGATGATGCCGCTTGTATTTGGCGCCCGATGAACAGTGCAACCGGAGGATGTTTGCGATCATCCGAAATATGAGGATGCTGTTGAAATGTGATGATGCCGGTGGTGTCTCGAGGAAATATGATGATGATGTTCAGTCGATAGACATTTTTATCAGGTTGTTTGTATTGTTGGTAGCTCCTTCCTGTTAGGTTGCCTCCGTTGCGTTCCACTCTGCATCATAAAGTATCCATTATGCTATCAAGAAAAGAATAAAGTACAGTCAAAGGTGTAGTCATTGATAAAAGAGCTGTGATTGTTCCCAAAGCATACATACTCAAGTCCAAGTGATGGACAAGTGTTAAAATGGTGGACAGGGTCTTGGTACAGTTATTAATGACTGCGCTAAGGAAGAATATAAGATAGGACAATCATTAATGACTATACCAGCTTAGGATAGCTTCTAAAGCACAAAATACTGTCATAGCTGTATTGGGACAGAGAAAAGCATAGAGACAGTCACATGAATATCAATCATATAAAAGATAATTCCATGAGTAAAGGACAACCAGACATGAATGGAATAGGTAAGGGTATCAAGTGTATGTTAGCATTGCCTTAATCTTGAAATCTTATCATAAATTGGAGAATGATGTTTTGAGTATAGTCCTTGTAACAATGAAAGATTTCAATATCCATCAACTCCTCATACTAGAACAAGGTGGTAGATCTGCTTCTGATGAGGATCTTCAGAACAGATCTTCAACATTAGATGGTACTACAAATTTAAATACTCAAACTTTGGATGTTGCCTATGATCTTGGGCAAAGGACAAGAGAACAAGTGCAATTAAATACCAGAGCCATCTCAGGATGGCCATCAACATTTATGATTGCTGCAGGCAGCAAGGGGAACTGTTAAGTATGACAGGAACAACAAAATATAGTGATACAAGAGCAAAACAATTCCCATCTTTTTTCTTCCAACAAAACCCTCACAATATCTGTACCATGGAGGCGGAGTAACAGAAAGAGGGTATGATGAGTAGTTTTAGAACAACAAAGGAAGAGATAGGAACAGACAAATAGTTAAGATAAATACAATCATACAAAACTACTCCCAGAGGCAGCCTTCTCACTTAGATATTACAAGTCTTTGTTGCTACTGTCAAGAACAGGAACTAGAAGTATCCTGAAGTGGGTCTTCTTTATGAGAAATTGGATGTGGAAGACATCACATCTAGGCAGAGGTTGCTATCACATACAAACAACTTAAAGTTTTTGGACAAAGCAGCCATAGTAGGCACATACTGATGCAGATTCAACAGGAAGCACTAGACCAAAGGAGCCAAATCCATGGAAAGTGTGCATAGTAACTCAAGTAGAGGAATAAGCATACTTCAAAGAATTGGTGTGTGCATGTTCTTCTCCATCCTCTTCTTAGTGGGTGCAGCTCTTTCTGAGAAAAAGAGGGTAAATGCAACAAAGAGCCATGGATTACTTAACGCTCCCAAGGCTACAGTACCCCTTAGTGTTTTCTGGTTATGTCCACAATTCATATTGATTAGAATAGCAGATGTGTTCACACTGGTAGGATTGCAGGAATATTTCTATGATCAAGTCCCTGATAGCATGAGAAGCTTGGGGATTGCCTTTTATCTGAGTATTGTGGGTGTTGCAAGCTTCATCAGTAGTCTTCTCATCACCATTATAGAAAAGGCCAGTGCAAGAGGGGGTCACAGGGGCTGGTTTGTGAACAACCTTAACAGATGCCATTTAGATTATTTCTACTGGCTCTTGGCTATTCTCAGTGCTGTCAACTTATGCTTTTATATCTACATTGCAAGAAAATACACATACAAAAAGGGAACCGTGGCCTTTAAGAAGGAGAAATGTACACAGAATAACAATAGCCCATAAAAGCATTCTAAACCCAAACACAACTGGATAGCCCATGTGTCACCAAGATGGCATCAAAGCCATTTTTTGTTACATCCTTCTCACAGAAAGAAATAAATCCACGAAGGGAGACAACAAATACATAACCATCACCTTCTTTTACAGAGCTACAGGAAAAGCATGAAAATGAACGACCAAGTTTTCTTTACCTCAGTTTTCTTGCTAGAGAAAGTTCACTTTCGAGTATACAATCAGAGAAAAAGAAGCAGCCAAAGATATTTCTTACAGTTTCAAGAGATAGTCATGTATGAAGAAAGAAACAAGAGTTGTCACAGTTTCTATTTGAAATAAGAATCATAAAGACAAAAGCCATAGTTCCACTGCTTCTTCTCAAAGGAAACAGAGGGGTAGATATTAATGCTTCCTAGTTCTGAGCGAGGAAATGTAACAGAAAGAAGAAAGCCTTCATGGTTTCATAGTAGAGTCTTCAACTAGAGAGCCATGGTGGCCTCAAACAAAGGATGCATCAATAGAGTGTAAACAAGAAAGAAATGCATCAAAACCTATCATGGTCACGGCCAAACGTCCATAGAAACCAATTAATAAATTCAAGAACTAACTCAAGTTTTGACACAGATATACTTACCTTGCTTTTCCTATTGAAACCTCAAGAAAGTGCCTCAGGAAACCTCAGAAGGAGCCTTGCATGGTGATGGCGCAGATGAAACAACAAAGCAAGAAAGAGTAGCATGACAAATGAATTTGAGGGTTTGTTCTTCCTTTTGCTCATTGTCCCAGCCCGGCCACCAAGATTTTTTATTTTCTTTTTCAATCAAATGAAATCATTATTATCCATTTTTGCTCCATGGTCAAGACTTTTAGAAGTCTTAAAAACCTAATGATCAAACCTTATGATGCCATAGGGGCCTGTGGGGGATGATTTATTTTTACCTTTTTGATTTATGCAAAAGTCAAAACAATAATCAACAGATAAGGCTGAATGCCTTGTGAATTTTTTTGCAAAGGTATATGGATAAAGTCAAACAAAGTGCAATAATTTGAAAGCAAGGAAAGACATGGTATGAATTATGCATGAAGAGATAAGGTAATGCTAGGGTATATGGTGGATTTTGAAGTCAAAGGGTGGAGTATGAAGGTGATGATATGAAATGCATTATGTGTATAGGGAGTTATAAGGTATTTTATGTAGCAATGCAATGCATGAATTTTATGCAAGTGCATGAGGTATGCATGAGGAGATGACTATGTATGCATGGAGCTATAAGGATGGTAGAAATGGTTATTTTTCATGCATGAGGATTTGATTTGTCTTGGCATCATCATTGATGCATTGATGTAACCATGTGATTGCAAAGGGAGACATAAGGGATTATTTTTGTCTTTTATCTTCTAAGGGGGCAAATACATCCAGTTTTTCATGATTTTGCAACTAGATTAATGTAAACAAGTAATAAAGTAATATTGTTATAAATTACTTTATTATTTTTTCACAAGTTGTAAAATCAAGAAGATAGAACAAATTGAAACTAATAGTAAAGTAATCTTGCAAAAGATTACTTTATTATTTGCTCACATGTCCCAAGATCATGCAAAATTGAAGGAGATAGTTTAAATGAAGACTTTTGGAGCTTTTTCATGGCTTTTTTTGGTCAAAATTGGAGAGTTTGGTAAAATTTTTGTCAAACATATAGAGGAGAGCAGTTTGGAGCTATTTTTGCTCAATTTGGGACAATTACAACCCTTATTTTTAGGGATTTTCTTGTTTGCTTGTGAATCAATTTTGAGAGCTTATTTTTAGAGACAATTGACTACAGTTGACCTTCTAAGTCTCTTGGAGAGAGAAGATTATATATTGTAAGGAAAACTTAGGTTTTTTTAGTTCTTGCCTTTTTGCTCTTTACACTTTGAGAGAGAAAGAAAGTTTTGTAACTCACTTATTGTAGATTTATAGAGATTACAATAGGTTATAGGTTCTATACTTTGTCTTTTTATGCATTTCCTCCTTTATTTTTTAGTTGAATCAAGTGTCTACCTTTCCATTAATGCAACTTTTGTGAATTATTTGATGAGATTTTATTGTGTTTGGACATCATAACCTTTAAACTCATTGTCTCATTTATACTTGCATGTGTTAGATAGCATTAAAAAATCACAGGTCTTAGGCTATGCAATTGGAGTAATTTTCATTTATGTTGTGAAAACCCCTTTTTCCTTCAAGAAGAAACTCATTTCCAGCCTCCCTTAGAATCATTTTTGTGATCATATTGCCAAAAGTGGATTGTGTGGATAGATTTTCTGAGATCTATTGTGAGTTAGATTTGTAGATTTCCATCAAAATTAGGTGCATCACCATACTTTAGATTACAGTTTTAGTGCTTTTAGTAGATCCTTCAACCCTTTTCATCATATGCTTTATCAGCAGATATATAAACTTGCAAACATTATGCATTAATACAGTTTGATCAAAATCATACATGTGTAATAGATCAGATCATCATGAGAGAAATCAATCAGCTTCCAAAGGTATGTTTTTATGCTAACTTGTTTGTCCACTATGCAGGTATAAGAAAAGTTATGTTGCTAATTTGAAGACATTAAAGCATGTGGAGAAAATGGGCTCCCATAAGGGTTGAGCCCAGCATGCTCAAACATTGTTATTAATGATAGTGTTCCCAAAGCATACATACTCAAGTCCAAGTGATGGACAAGTGTTAAAATGGTGGACAGGGTCTTGGTACAATCATTAATGACTGTGATAAGAAAGAATATAAGATAGGACAGTCATTAATGACTGTACCAGCTTAGGATAGCTTCTAAAGCATAAAATGCTGTCATAGCTATATTAGGATAGAGAAAAGCATAGAGTACAGTCACATGAATATCAGTCATATACAAGATAATGCCATGAGTAAAGGATAGCCAGGCATGAATGGAATAGGTAAGGGTATCAAGTGTATGTTAGCATTGCCTTAATCTTGAAATCTTATCATAAATTGGAGAATGATGTTTTGAGTACTGTACTTGTAACAATGAAAGATTTCAAGATCCATCAACTCCTTAGACTAGAATAAGGTGGTAGATCTGCTTCTAAGGAGGATTTTTAGAACAGATCTTCAACATTAGATGGTACTACAAATTTAAATACTAAAACTTTGGATGTTGCCTATGATCTTGGGCAAAGGATAAGAGAGAAAGTGAAATTAAATACCAGAGCCATCTCAGGATGGCCATCAACATTTATGACTACTGTAAGTAGCAAGGGGAACTGTTAAGTATGACCGGAACAACAAAATACAGTGATACAAGAGCAAAACAATCCCCATCTTTTTTCTTCCAACAAAACCCTCACAATATCTGTACCATGGAGGTGGAGCAACAGAAAGAGGGTATGATGAGTAGTTTTAGAACAACAAAGGAAGAGACAAGAACATGCAAACAGTTAAGATAAATACAGTTATACAAAACTACTCCCAGAGGCAGCCCTCTCACTTGGATATTACAAGTCTTTGTTGTTGCTGTCAAGAATAGGAAATAGAAGTATGCTGAAGTGGGTCTTCTTTATGAGAAATTGGATGTGGAAGACATCACATATGGGCAAAGGTTGCTATCACATACAAACAACTTAAATGTTTTGGACAAAGCAGCCATAGTAGGCACATACTGATGCAGATTTAGCAGGAAGCACTAGACCAAATGAGCCAAATCCATGGAAAGTGTGCATAGTAACTCAAGTAGAGGAATAAGCATACTTCAAATAATTGGTGTGGGCATGTTCTCCATCCTCTTCTTAGTGAGTGCAGCTCTTTCTGAGAAAAAGAGGGTAAATGAAATAAAGAGCCATGGATTACTTGACACTCCCAAGGCTACAGTACCCCTTAGTGTTTTCTGGTTATGTCCACAGTTTGTATTGCTTGGAATAGCAGATGTGTTCACACTGGTAGGATTGCAGGAATATTTCTATGATCAAGTCCCTGATAGCATGAGAAGTTTGGGGATTGCCTTTTATTTGAGTATTGTGGGTGTTGCAAGCTTCATCAACACCCTTCTCATCACCATTATAGAAAAGGCCAGTGCAAGCGAGGGTCACATGGGCTAGTTTGTGAAGAGCCTTAACAGATGCCATTTAGATCATTTCTACTAGTTCTTGGCTATTCTTAGTGCTATCAACTTATGCTTTTATATCTACATTGCAAGAAAATACACATACAAAAAGGGAACCACAACCTTCAAGAAGGAGAAATATATACATAATAATAATAGCCCATCAAAGCATTCTAAACCCAAACACAACTAAATAGCCCAAGTGTCACCAAGATAGCATCAAAGCCATTTTTGTTACATCCTTCTCACAGAAAGAAATAAAGCCACGAAGAGAGACAACAAATACATAGCCATCACCTTGTTTTACAAAGCTACAGGAAAAGCAAGAAAATGAATGACCAAGTTTTCTTTACCTCATTTTTCTTATTACAAAAAGTTCGCTTTCGAGTATACAATCAAAGAAAAAGAAATAGCCAAAGATATTTCTTACAGTTTCAAGAGAGTCATATATGAAGAAAGAAATAGGAGCTTTCATAATTTCTATTCAAAATAAGAATCATAAAGACAAAATCCATAGTTCCACTGCTTATTCTCAAAGGAAATAGAGGGGTAGATAGTAATGCTTACCAGTTCTGAGTGAGGAAATGTAACAGAAAGGAGAGAACCTTCATGGTTTCATAGTAGAGTCTTCAACTAGAGAGCCATGGCAGCCTCAAACAAAGGATGCATCGATAGAGTGTAAACAAGAAAGAAATGCATCAAAACCTATCATGGTCACGGCCAAAAGTCCATAGAAAGCAATGAATAAAGTTAAGAACCAGCCCAGGTTTTGACACATATATACTTACCTTGCTTTTCTTGTCGAAACCTCAAGAAAGTGCCTCAGGAAACCTCAGAAGGAGCCTTGCATGGTGGCGACGCAGATGAAACAACAAAGTAAGAAAGAGTAGCATGACAAATGAATTTTAGGGTTTGTTCTTCGTTTTGCTCATTGTCCTAGCCGAACCACCGAGCTTTTCGATTTTCTTTTTCAATCAAATGAAATCATTATTAACCATTTTTGCACCATGGTCAAGACTTTTAGAAGTCTTAAAAACCTAATGATCAAACCTTATGATGCCACAGGGGCCCATGGGGCATGATTTATTTTTACCTTTTTGATTTATGTAAAAGTTAAAACAATAATCAGCAGATAAGGCCGAATGCCTTGTGAATTTTTTTGCAAAGGTATATGGATAAAGTCAAACAAAGTGCAATAATTTGAAAGCAAGGAAAGACATGGTATGAATTATGCATGAAGAGATAAGGTAATGCTAGGGTATAGGGTGGATTTTGAAGTCAAAGGGTGGAGTATGAAGGTGATGATATGAAATGCATTATGTGTATAGGGAGTTATAAGGTATTTTATGTAGCAATGCAATGCATGAAATTTATGCAAGTGCATGAGGTATGCATGAGGAGATGACTATGTATGCATGGAACTATAAGGATGGTAGAAGTGGTTATTTCATGCATGAGGATTTGTTTTGTCTTGGCATCATCATTGATGCATTGATGTAACCATGTGATTGAAAAGGGAGACATAAGGGATTATTTTTGTCTTTTATCTTCTAAGGGGGCAAATACATCCAATTTTGCATGATTTTGCAACTAGATTAATGTAAACAAGTAATAAAGTAATATTATTATAAATTACTTTATTATTTGTCACAAGTTGTAAAATCAAGAAGATAGAACAAATTGAAACTAATAGTAAAGCAATCATGCAAAAGATTACTATATTATTTGCTCACATGTCCCAAGATCATGCAAAATTGAAGGATATAGTTAAACTAAAGACTTTTGGAGCTTTTTCATGGCTTTTTTTGGTCAAAATTAGAGAGTTTGGTCAACTTTTTTTTCAAACATATAGAGGAGAGTAGTTTGGAGCTATTTTTGCTCAATTTGGGATAGTTATAGCCCTTATTTTTAGGGATTTTCTTGTTTGCTCGTGAATTAGTTTTGAGAGCTTATTTTTAGAGACAATTGACTGTAGTTGACCTTCTAGGTCTCTTGGAGGGAGCAGATTATATATTGTAAAAAAAAATAGGTTTTTCTAGTTCTTGCCTTTTTGCTCTTTACACTTTGAGAGAGACAGAAGGTTTTGTAACTCACTTATTGCAGATTTATAGAGATTACAACAGGTTACAAGTTCTATACTTTGTCTTTTTATGCAATTGTTCCTTTATTTTTCAGTTGAATCAAGTGTCTACCTTTCCATTAATGCAACTTTTGTGAATGATGTGATGAGATTTTATTGTGTTTGGACATCATAACCTTTAAAATCATTGTCTCATTTGTACTTGCATGTGTTAGATAGCATTAAAAAATCACAGGTCTTAGACTATACAATTGGAGTAATTTTCTTTTATGTTGTGAAAACCCCTTTTTCCTTCAAGAAGAAAGTCATTTCCAGCCTCCCTTAGAATCATTTTTGTGATCATATTGCCAAAAGTGGATTGTGTGGATAGATTTTCTGAGATCTATTGTGAGTTAGATTGTAGTTTTCCATCAAAATTAGGTGCATCACCACACTTTAGATTATAGTTTTAGTGCTTTTAGTAGATCCTTCAACCCTTTTCATATCAAAGTTATAGATCCATTGAAAATTACAAGGGAACCAACCCATAATTTGGAGTTTCAAGCTCACCATAGGTCACCCACAGCCTGAGTTTGATCCCATGTTACATAGGATTGCTGAGCTTAATAGCTTTGCATAAATGGGTGCAATCCTACTCATCAACATTAGCTTTTCAATGAAATAGGTAATTTCATACAATTTTTTATAGGCGTCATAAGTTTCCATGTTGACAATAATTCTACTCTTACTTGTGAAGTGTGGAGTGAAAGGCTGAAATAACATACACTTTGTAAATATATTGGTTATTGTGAATTGAAAGTGGTAGATCAGAATAGATGCAAGGCTGGTGCTTTTACTTCATTAATTACAAAGTCAAACAAATCAAATGCAATAAATTAAAGGAGGGATCCATATTTATAAAGATATTTGGATGCTTCTCTTTGAATTATAGAGTGTAATGGTACAAAATACTTTGATACCATGTAAGATTTAGCTATGGAATTATCCACCCAAGATCAAGAAGCTTCAATGACATCACCAAAGAGATCTAAAATAAGATAATAATTCTATTCCATCAAAGGATGCAACTATACAATGATGATTCTAGATTGCTCACAAGAGAGCAAGAGGTGGGTGTATATAGGATACTCCACCAAGAGATGTGAATGGATAACCAATGTGGGATAATAGGAGATATAGTCACATGTGTGCAAAATATTTCCACCAAACTAAGGAAGTACAAGTCATATGATGCAAGTACAACCTACCTAAGTAAATATTACCTAAGCAAGCTTATTTTATCCTAGGTGCATATAATGCAATAAAGTAAATAAACTAAATACAAAAATAAAGTAATGCACCAACATGAGGTAAGAAAACTTAGATTATATGATATCTTGGAAGCTGCTCAAATGACATTATGTTGGTGCCGAATGCAACCACAATCAAATTGAGAGTTCTAGACCTAACTAAAGAAAGTGACAATCTAGAACCATGTGAAAACTAATGAAGAACAAAACCAAAGACAAAGAGAGAACAACTATTATGGAACTATAATCAAAGAGGATATGAATGCCCTTATTAGTGTCCTCCAAATCTACAAGAAGGGACTCACAAAAATAAATCTAATAGATCTATCAAGTACTCATCCCAAGGAGCTATCCCTAGAAATCTATGCATATGATCAAGTATTGTATTGAATCACTAGAAGCCCTAATAGAAGAAACACTAAACTCAAAAGAAATAGGAAAAGATGGAGATGAGATCTTAGTGCCCATCATATGACTACACTAATCATCCCTTGATAATGTGTCCACATGAGATGTCTAAGTATGAACACCAGATGTATCTAATAATGCTAAAATACAAGAGTCCTCGGCCTTAAGATACTAACTTCTAGATAAAGAATATGGATCCTCTAAATCTATGATAGGAGTCATAGAAGCCAAAGTCTCAATGGAAGTCTCTATAAGAGGAGAAGGGGCGTTAGCAGAAGTCTATGTGCCATCATGACTTTCAAGCTCTTCCCATATAGAAAGTTGTTTAGCTATATCATAGGCATATTTTTGAAATTCATGAAGGGGTACAAGATAATCCACAATATGATCCTTTAGGAATAGAGATTCTTTTGAGTCTCCTTGCATCCTCCAGATTTTGGTCCAAAGGCCATGAAAAAACTCATTGTGTGAGGTAGACATCATGGTGTCAATATCAACATGACAATCAATTAATCCTATGACATGATCATTCTTGTCATCCCATCAATCCTTCTACAAAAAATAACTTGGTTTAGGATCAAGTCCATAGAGATGAGGCAAGAGATGAAGCCACATGAAATTCTTCAGGATTCTATCTTGCCAAAACTTGTAGTGTTGTTTGTTTAATTTGATAACAAAAGGATGAAATTGTGAAATACCAATTATTAGCTATGATATTCTCCTCAAATTAGTTACTCAATAGACCAATCAAGAGACTCTAGCTAGCAAAAGCAAATACAAATCACAAGATTGCACCCCCAAAATTATACAATGATGAAACCCTCAACACAAAATGATTTTGACACATTATATTTAATGCGTGTGCAATTTCCATGTGCCAAAAAGTGCAAAGTGGTCTTAATCTTGGTGTGTTATAGATGCCAAAAAAAGGCTACAATGCTGAAACTATACATCTACTTCAACTTGCAACATATAAAAAATCTAACAATTTTTCCAAAATTCATGCTATTTTTTGTGTCAAAAATTCAAATCAAAGGTCAACTTTAGAGTAGCATACCTTGATTAACATTGCTCCAAATCCTTATTGTGTCCACTTTCTAGAAGGCTCTTGAATCCCTCTTTCCAATGAGCCTAAAATCACCTTTTTAGATCTATGTGAGGTGTACAAACTTTTGCAAGCCAAGATTTTTTTGGGGGCACATATTAGTAAAAGATTTTTTCAAAGGGTCTCAAGACAAGTTCTCTAATTTTGATGAAATACCAGTCAATATATGGGTTTTTAGGCCAGGGTCAAATTTAACGAAAAACTCTCCAAAATGATGGTAACTTGTTAGAACTTGCAAGCACCTCCCAAATGAAAACCCTCATGGATTTTGCCTCCAATATCCAATTTGGATGCAAAAAAAGGTAAAATCCACTATCTCAGATGCTCTAGACTCAATGATGAACTCAGATTTGCTTCAAGAAGCTTTGAAATGCATATGTAATATACATGGCCACAAAGAAGAACCCCCTAGAATCTAGTCTTTCTAGTATGATTCTTTAGATCATCATTCGATGCAAGAGAAGAGCAGACTAAGTTTTTCAAGAAAAATAAGATATACAATCCTAGATCTTTAGAAAAGACTAACCTAAGGCACTCTCATGCTCTTATATCATGTAAGAGTTGGTATAGAATTCTTTGATGCCATTTAAGATTTAGCTATGGAGATAGCCACCCAAGATCAAGAAGGCCTAAAGGAAAGTACAAAGAAGATCAATAGGATAAAATAAATTGTATTCTAATCAAAAGATGGATTACAATTAGATTAGTGAGATTAATTATATGAGACCAAGAGGTTGGTATATATAGGATACACCACCAAGAGATGTGAATGTACAAATAATGTGAGATAAAGGAGATGTAGTCACACATGTGTACATCTCTGCCAAACAAGGAAAGTTCAAGTTACATGATGCAACTACAACCTACCCAAGTAGATACATACCTAAGAAAGCTTATTCTATCCTAGGTGCATATGATGCAATAAAATAAATAAACTAAATGCAAAAATAAAATAATGCACCAACACAGAGTTTTAGTCCTCAAAACACTTCCCTTGTTTTTGATATTATAAGGCAGAAAACCAAGGGCCGATCCCATATTACAAAAAAGAACCCAAGAAGGGCATAAAAGGCTCAGAAAACAAAAAGAGCCAAAACAACCACCGACAGCTTACATACGGCCAATAGACAACAAAAAGTTATTAACAGTATAAAGCCAACAAATAGAAAGCAAAGAAATACTAGGAAGAGATGTCCTCCTCTCCCTTCGAAAGAAAATCCAACATTTTGTCCAGTTCTTTAACCCTGTCATTAACAGATCCATGAATGAGAGCCTCCTGCTCCCGAAGAAGAGAGAGATTGTCCACGTCAATCTTACATAACATATTAGAAATGAAATTACCAAGAGAAGAGACCTTATTCTTTAGGGACTCCACCCATTTCTTAAGCTGAGACAGATCATCAACACCATTAATTTCCTCATTATTGTCTTCTTCCCTACCATCTTGAGTAGTATTATCAGGATCAACAGGAACAAAAGTGGGAACAGAGTAAAAATATTTCCTAATGTCCTCCTCAATATCAGTCATTTTCATCCGGGTAGTAATATCACCAACATCAACGCATTCACCAATGGGGATAGGATTATGAACCCCAACATTGTCTTCAGTTTCAAAGACCTCCATAGGAATGTCATGCCCATCAATTTCTTCTTCACCACCAGAGTCTTCGATAGCAATTTCTTGAACATCAGTCTTGATACCTTCCTCCCCATGGGTGGAGGCTTCTGAATAAATTTCAGAATAGTCAATTAGCTTCAGTTTGGGAGTCCGTTTGCCAGCAATTCTACCAAACCACCTAATGACAACAAACTTACCCTCCATTTTAGCTTTTTTGAGGTTTCGTAAGGGTCCCTCCCCTCCCCGACTCTACTCAATCTAGGTCCCAGAAACCTGAATATCATCCTTCAAAAGGTCAGCCTCCGTGTCCACTTTTGAGAGATGTCTTTTAGCTTTCAATTTAAATCTGGAGGGAGGGTTTTGAACGCTCTTGGTTGAAGACTTAGAAATACCAGAGGAAGGATCACCAGTAGGGAGTTGACTAGGAGTAGCAAGACTCGATTTCATAGAGGTAGGGGTATCCTTACTAGAGGACTGAAGAGAAGGAGGAGACAGGGCTAAGTGAAACTGGTATAAACGATGAACGAGCCCTTGGTGTAAAGGAATGGGCTTTTCATTAGGTTTCTTCAGCAAAGTCTTTTTAACATGTTGCACAGAATGTTCAAGAGAGGAAAGCAAATAGAAAGGGAAAATAATTATGTCATTCCTTCTAAAGTGATTCAACAAAGGGAGATGGTAGTGATAGAACTTGGTGAAGCGGCCCTCAACGGTGAAATACTTCATCACCATATAACACATGCCAGCCCACGGTTTAGGAAGACGAGCTGTTTCAAAGCCACCTTGGCAAGGCACCAACTCCTCTCCTTCGCCAAGAAACAATTTCTGGTTCTAAACATCTGAAACCCTAGACTTTTTTTGCATCTTCGTTCCCTTTGGAGAGAGACCCGTAGCCATAGAAATGTCATGTTCAGAGACCACAAAGCTAACATTCCCAATTTGCACCTTGCAGTTGTCCCAAGACTGAGCAAATTGAATAGATAGATTTTCATCGTGTCCATTCAAACATTCAAGGAAAGGGATGACTCCTCCTTCCTTACAATAATGCCAGACCAAGGCATTCTCTTTAAATTCTCTGCAATTGTTGAGTTCAGTTCGAATCCTATTGCCACCCATGATAAAAAACCAGTGAAGCTGAAAGAGCCTGGGAAAGGAGTAGATAGAATTGTATTCCAGGAAACTTCTAACAATTCTATGAGAAAATTGAGAGACTTTGCACACAGTGCAATGAGTATAAACAACAATAAAGAAGACACGATCAGAATTAGGGCAATCATTAAAATGATAACCCAAGGTCCTAATATAATCTTTCCAAATTAATCGGCTATCTTTCACACACATGCAAGACTGTCTAGGCACACTCCCATCATTATTAGAGTGTCTAATCAGCATGCCCTGAATTAAAGAATTGACCATGTAGATAAGCTAGGTGAAATGATGAGTAATCATCATGTAAGCATTTGTTCTTTTTGAATGATATCCCAGATCTGACGTGGGATATTATGAAGTTGGCGCCAACATCGCCAGTTTTGAAATTGCTGACCTAAATTTGCCAGGCTGTCAGCAATAGTGTTGCCCTCTCTGTAAATGTGAGAGAAAGAAATGACAGGAATAGCCTGAGAGAGAGTTTGAATATCAAAAACAATATCCTTAAGTTGCCATCCACACTCCAAAACTTTAGAAACCGCCTCAATAATAATTTTTGAATCACCCTGAACATGAAGCTAATGGATGCCAATAGAAATGGCCAACTTAAGACCTATAAAAGAGCAGAAGCTTCAACAAAATTATTAGTTTGGTTACCAATTCCTCTAGCATAAGCAGCAATTAGAGCTCCTTTATCATTCCTTATAATTCCTCTAGCACTAGCCTTGCCGTTGGACTTAGCAGCTCCATCAAAATTTAATTTGGACCAACCTTTATCAGGGGGAGTCCAAATAGTGTTAAGTCTTTTAATATGTTTAGAATCATCAAAAGCAGGAATTTGATTCCCAATCCCCTAGTTAGAAGCCAAAAGGACTTCATGCTAAGTTAGAGGTTTTCAACAATTTTGATGTTTGGATTTGACACATTTTCCAGGAGTGCCTTAGAAAAGAATTAAAAACCTATGAAGAATTTCTAAAAGTTTCTCTAAAAATTCTATTATTTCTTTCTTTCCAGAGGAACCAAGCCACGAAAGGAAGGGCTTGAGTCCATAATTCAACTAACCAAGGATGGATTAGAGGAGGGATCCAATTAAGAATAAGATCTTTTATCTCTTTGTTGTAGACCCATTGTAACCCAAAATTCAGAAAGACTTTACTCCATATCTCGGTTGCAAATTCATAGTGCATGATAAGATGTGAGATAGATTCTGCCTCTTTCATACACAAAACACATCTGTTAACCAGTTGCATACCCCTCCATTGGAGATTGTCCTGTGTCAGAATTTTGTTATGAACAACAGTCCATTAGAAAAAGTTAACCTTAGGAAGGAGTTTACAATTCTAGACCTTCCTCCAGACATCATCTTTAGGTTCCTCGATCAGCAAATGGTAAGCAGATTTAATTGAAAAAAACCCCTTCCTGTCAGTAGACCAAAAAAATTGATCACTTCTAGAGAAAAGAGGAATCCTGGTATTTAGAAGAACTTGTATTTTATTAGCCCTATGTAGGAGATTCTGATTATTATTACAACATTCCAAAAGATTTTTCTAAATTCTAACACCATGATCCTGATGAATGTAGTGACTAACTTTGTTGCCAAAAAATTGTTTAGCAAAAATACTAACAGCTTCATTACCCATCTATTTAGAAAGAGACCCATCAGCCATCCAAGGATCTTCCCAAAAATTTATAAGCAAACCATCACCAAGTTTCCATTTGATACCCTTGTTAACAAGATTTCTGGCATTTAAAATTTTATTCCAAATAACAGATCCTTGAGGGAGGCCCTCCTAATTGAGGAAAGAGAATCCGTCAGTACCCCTTAAGTACTTGGCCTTTATAATAATACCCCAGTCCGTATCTCTGTTTAAGAAGTTCCAAACAATCTTTGACAGTAGAGCCTTATTCATTTTTTGAATAGTTCTAATGTTAAGCCCACCATGAGACTTAGGTAGGTAGACTTTATCCCATTTAACCAAAGAAATTCTCTTTTTTTCTTCTATTCCCGTCCATAAAAAAGTTCTATGGATTTGCTCCAGTTTATCAGCCAAGTATCTAGGCATTTTAAATAGGGATAAAAAGTAGGTAGGAATGCACTGAAGAGAGGCCCTTAGAAGCTGCAATTTACCTGCACTACTTACGAGTTTCCCTTTCCATCCCTATAATTTCTTTTGAGTTCTCTCAAGGATATTATGCCAAACGCCTGGAGAAACTTCCTTAATAGTCAAAGGGAGACCAAGATAGACTGAAGGAATGTCAGTAGCCGCAGAACCAAGGATATTAACAATTTTTCTTTGGAGATCCCCTAGGGTATTGAAAAAGAAAACATTGCTTTTTTGAAAATTAATATGCTAACCAGAAGCCATAGCATAATCATCCAGTAAAGATTTCCATCTAGAGGCTTCCAAGATAGAGGAGATTCTAAAAAGAATGGTATCAACCACAAACTGTTCGATAGACATAGGAGACAGAGAGGAAGTAGGTTTAATCCCAATTAAAACTTTAGAGTTGATCTTACTGTGAACATATTTACCAAGTGCTTTAGCTATCATAATAAAAAGATATGGGATCTCCTTGTCTTAACCCCCTAGAAGGAGAAAATAAACCTCTTGGAACTCCATTAACAAGGACTGAGTATTTAGCAGTAGTAACAACTTCCTTGAAGAGAAGAGAAACTTTGTCATTGAACCCAAGCTTCTACATGATTTTAAATAAAAATTGCCATGACACCCTATCATAAGCTTTAGAGATATCAAGTTTGAAAACCATACCTGGAATACGACTCTTTTCCATTGAATTAATAGTTTCATGAGTAGTAATTACAACATCTAATATTTGTCTCCCAGGAACAAAACCCTTTTGTGAAGGAGAAATACTTTTATCAAGGAAAGGTTGAATTCTGACCACGAGAAGCTTGGTACAAATTTTGTAAATAGTATTACAAAGGCTGATAGGCCTGAAGTCAATGAGCATCTCTAGGTTGAGCTTCTTAGGAACAAGGGAAATGAAGGTGTTGTTGAGCTATTTCAAAAGTTTACCAGTTCTGAAAAAGTCTCTGACAGCAGCTGTGACATCATATCCAATAATGTCCCAGAACTCTTGGAAGAAAAAGGGGGGAAAGCCATCCAACCCCGGAGCTTTAAAAGACCCATAGAAAAGACCACTGTGCGAACCTCTTCCTTAGAAATGGGCTTTAAGATTTCAACATTATCTTCCTCAGAAATCAGAGAAGGGATATTGTTTAGAAGTTGATTCACAACCTGTGAGTTATCAACACTTGGACCTTGTTCAGACAACAAATTGTGAAAGAAGCTAATAGCATGATCTCCAATCTCCTCCTCATGAGTAATCATATTACCATTCTCCAATCTTATTTGAGAAATAGAGTTAGATTTTCTGTGCCTTAAAGTCGAGACATGAAAGAAGGCAGTATTACGGTCACCTTCTTTAAGCCATTGAACTCTAGATTTTTGCTTCCAAAATAACTCTTCTCTACTCATTAAATTCTTCCAATCTCTGATTAAGTCATTTTCCAATTGGAGAGAAATATCAAAAGTATCACCTTGAGCAATCCTCTATTGAATATCTACCAGTTTATTGGATAAGATCTTTTTTTGAGAAAAAATGTTACCAAAACTGTATTTATTCCAACCATAAACTTCTCTCTTGACATGCATCAACTTTTTATACAGTCTGAACATAGGAGTACCCACAACCTGAAGTTGCCACCATCCAGAAAGAAGATTCCTAAAATCATGATGTTTGGTCCACATAGCCTCAAATCTAAAAGGAAAAGGACCCTTTCTCTTCTGATTAGCCCATTCCAAAATGAGAGGATTATGATTTGAAATAGTTCTAGGCAGAGCAATCAATTTAAGGGTGGCAATGTTTGGCCAATTATTGGAGATAAGAAAATGATCAAGTTTCACTTGAATCATTTGGTTCCCTTTCCTCCTATTAGTCCAGGTAAAGTTTTGGTTCATCAAATCAATATCAATAAGCCCAAAAGTGTTAATCAACTCAGCAAAATCCAACATACTATCAGAGTAGTCCACAATTCCCCCAGACTTTTTAGAGGGGTAAAGAGGAGTATTAAAATCACCCGCCAGCATCCAATACGAATCAGGATAAGAAGAGAGTTGGTTAGACAAATCTTCCCAAAGATTTTTCCTTAAGACCCTAGTGTTAGGGGCATAAACATTAACTAGACTCCATCGAAATGAAGGCAAAGAGAAATCAACCGTCAAGCAATTTTTACTGAAGAAAGAAAGTTTACTAGGAAATTTGGAAGCATTCCACATGGTCACAATTCCCCCAGAGGCAGCAACAGAAGGACTTATGTAGAAAGAAGCATTAGGCCAAATCCTATCAACAATCTTTTTGAAACCTTCTTCAGACATTTTAACTTCCTGAAGTAAAAGAATATCCACTTTGTGGTCAAAAATACAATTTTTGACCTCAAATTGTTTTGAGGGGTTATTGAGATCCCTCATGTTCCATGAAAGAATTTTCATTTAAATAACTTTCTAGAGTGAGTCTCCAGTGTCTTCTACTTTCCATTGGCAATCTCCCTAGCTTCTTCTCTTTGCCTAGTTTCTCGCAAAGAAGGTCTACCCTTCAAAGGATCTAAGCCAACATCAGCGTACTTTTTTGGTTTATGGCTCTTTTTCTTTTGAGATGTCCACTCTTCATTGTCACTCATTGAAGCATTAGCTACTCCTAGAGGAGCTATAGACTGATTAGAATGCTTCTTTGGTGATGAAGGAAAAAACCCTTCTTTGAGAAAACCCGATGTGAGTTTCCCAGGAGAAGGGTGAAGCTTTTTTTGATCTAAAGACAAAGGCACAAACTTTATCTCATTATCCCGAGTCTCCATCACTTTGTCAGGACCCAACTGGGTCTCTTTCATTTGTTCAACTCCCACCTGTGACTCTACCTCTCTTTCAAAACTCATTTGGGTTTCCTTAATATTGTCATCTCCTAGTTGGTTCTCCTCAAGGCTATCAAAACCCATCTGGGTCTCCTCAACTCTGTCATATTCCATCTGAGTCCCCTCAACTCTGTCAAATCCCAACTAGGTCTCCCCAACTGGGTCTCCTCAACTTGATCCTATTCCATCTGTGCCTTCTCAACCCTATCAAAACCCATCTGGGTCTCCTTAGTTTTATCATTTTCAATCTGGGGCTCTTCTAAGTTACCAACCTGTAACTAAATATTCTTAACTTGATTCAAAATCTCACCTTCTTCCAGGGATGGTTGTGGAGTCTCTTGAGAGTGAGGGTTCTGATCCTTCTCCGGAGTAGAATCTTATTTTGATTGCTCAACAAAGGTCGCCTCATTATTCTCCATAATGATTTCCTTAATCATATTTTCCTTAGCTTTCTTGAACTTACAATGCGAGATGAGATGCCCCTTCTTCTTACATTTTTGATAGTAAGTTGTGGAATTCTCATATGAAATGGGTTGTCTCTAGATGCCAAATTTTGAACTAATGTCAATAAACATGGGCAAAGTCCTATTGATTTCCACATTAACACAGAATATTGCATAAACAAAGCGAGATTTGGTGCGTGTGGAGTTATCAAGGGTAACAAAATTACCAAAGGTATTAACAATAGAACTAAAAATGGATTCATCCCAGTATTCTAAGGGAAAGCCAGGCAGATGTACCCAAACTGGGGTAGTTTTATTGAGATCAGTGCTAGGATCAAATCCTGGTTTCCAATAGCCTAAAGAAAGTGAATGTGTACCATAAAGCCATGGTCCTCCAGATAAGATAGCCAGCATGTTCTCTTTTCTAGTAAAGCGAAAAAGGAATAACCCTCGTGCCATACCCATGACAGTCACACTGCCCTTAACATGCCAATGATTGGAGACCCATTTGCGGACCATCTCAATGCTGGGACGAAGGGAGAAAAACTTGCCAACCAGGGCAAGATCCATTAAAGCAACAATCGAATCTACTAGATTGTCAGGAACCACAAGGGAAGACCCTTCAGCCGTCTCTTTATGGTGACAAACCATTGTCTGTCCACGCTTAGGAGATTCCACCTGTCCCGTCAGAATTGATTTCCAGTTTGTAGGCCTGGTAGTGTCTAAAACAAGTAGGGGAATAGAGGTACTGCCTCCTATAGCACCCTCCATCCCCAAATAACACACGAAAAATGGAAGAGCAAAACCCTAGAAAATTCAAAAATCCTAGCAGAGCGCGTTGCTTAGACAAATTTGTCAACCTTTAAAATTATACTTCTCAATCTTTTTCCTAACGAGATGAGCCACTTGCTAAGGTAGAAAGAGTTATGGATATTGCTTGAATGAATCCCTAACTAAACTTTAGCATAAATGCAAGAAATGTGCACCTAGAAACTTACTAGATTTCCTATTACAACTAGTAGACAAAAGGCTCAAGTCTTTTTATTGATTTATCATAAATGTGATTACAAATGATTTTACAAGGAATTTCAAAATGTTACTCTATTCAAGTTTCTCTCTAGGAATTTCAAGTAAATTCTTTATACAAAGATCTTACAAAATGTTCTAAATTTGATCCTATATTACAAAGTAAGCAACCCATTTATAGAACTAAGAAAAAATGCTCACCTCAAACAAATTATTGACACTTGTCACTTAGTTTCACAATCTTTGAAATATGAAGCCTACAATGCTAAAACTATACATATACTTCAACTTGCAACATATAAAAAAATCTAGCAATTTTTCTAAAATCCATGCTATTTTTTGTGTCAAAAATTAGAATCAGAGGTCAATTTTAGAGAAGCATACCTTGCTTAAAATTGCTCCAAATCATTATTTTGACCACTTTCTAGAAGGCTCTTGAATCCCTCTTTTCAGTGAGCCTAAAATCACCTTTTTAGATCTATGTGAGATGTACGAACTTTTGCAAGCCAAGACTTTTTTGGGGGAAAAAATTAGTAAAAGATTTTTTAAAGGGTCTCAAGCCAAGTTCTCTAATTTTGATTAAATATTAGTCATTGTATGGGTTTTTAGGCCTTTTGGATGTAATGTTGGGGTCAAATTTAGCCAAAAATGCTCCAAAATGATGGCAACCTGCTAGATCTTGCAAGCACCTCCCAAATGAAAACCCTCATGGGTTTTGCCTCCAATGTCCAATTTGGATGCAACAAAAGGTAAAATCCACTACCTCAGATGCTCTAGAATCAATGATGAACTTAGACTTGCTCCAAGAAGCTCCAAAATGCACATGCAATACATGGACACAAAGAAGAACCCCCTATAATCTAGTCTTTCTAGCTTGATTCTGTATATCATCATTCGATGCAAGATAAGAGCATACTAAGTTTTTCAAGAAAAATAAGATATACAATCCTAGGTATTTAGAAAAGACTGACCCAAGACACTCTCATGCTGTAATACCATGTAAGAGTTGGTATAGAATGCTTTGATACCATTTAAGATTTAGCTATGGATATAGCCACCCAAGATCAAGAAGGCCTAAAGTAAAGTGCAACAAAGATCAATATGACAAAACAAATTGTATTCTAATCAAAAGATGGATTACAATGAGATTAGTGAGATTACTCATATGAGACTAAGAGATTGGTATATGTAGGATACACCACCAAAAGACATGAATATACAAATAATGTGAGATAAAGGAGATGTAGGCACATGCGTGCACATCTCCGCCAAACAAGGAAAGTTCAATTCACATAATGCACCTACAACCTACCCAAGTAGATACATACCTAAGAAATCTTATTCTATCCTAGGTGCATATGATGCAATAAAGTAAATAAACTAAATGCAAAAATAAAATAATGCACCAACACACAGTTTCAATCCTTAAAACACTTCCCTTGTTGCAAACATTTAAAATTCTACTTCTCAATCTATTTCTTAACAAGATAAGACATATGCTAAGGTAGAAAGAGTTATGGATATTGCTTGAATGAACTCCTATCTAAACTTTAGCATAAATGCAATAAATGTGCACCTAGAAACTTACTAGATTTATTGTTACAACTAGTAGACAAAAGGCTCAAGTCTTTATATTGATTTATCATAAATGTCATTACAAATGATTTTGCAATAATTCAAAATGTTACTCTATTCTTTGCTCTCTAGGAATTTCAAGTAAATTCTTTATACAAGGATCTTACAAAATGTTCTAAATTTGATCCTATATTACAAAGTAAGCAACCCATTTATACAACTTGTAGCGATATAAATTGTCGCCACTTACAATTTTATGCTAGGTTTAACATGCGTGTTTGTCTCTGCTTGTGATATGCATATTTTACTACTTTTCCAAGAAACAAGGTTAAGTCCCTTGACAACTGGTATTTCAAGAGAAAAGTCTACCAGGACACTAGCGCTGGGCGCTAGTGTATTGTCAATTGGCTCCAAAAGATTTTGAATTGGAATGTTGGCCTTGTTGCATTGAGTGATGTGCCTTGTCGACCTCAACCCAATTGGGCTCTCGAAAAGTACTTGGGATTCATATATAAACAACCCTCTTTCCCTCATTTGGATAATGACTTCTCTATAAAAGTGCTCTCTCTCTTTACAAGATCTCTATTTGTGAAGACTATTGTGGTATGCACTAACCCTTGTAGGTATTTGAGGAAGCTTCTTCCATCTACACCAATTCCTTGTGGGTGATTCATGTTGTGACAGAAATCCAACAAGGGTTTCATGCTTATGATAAGACCACTTCATTGTATTTGTTTACTACAATCTTTATCACTTGATTTGCCTCTGTTCATCTCGAACACACACTCTCTATCGTCATCATCATTGCTATTGTGGAGGTGGAAACACCAACATGAGGTTTGATTGAGGCAAGCCCTTATATAGAACAACCATTTTTCCTCTTTTGTGTATGTGCAGATCTGAATCAGGAGTTTCTAACATCAAGGAGCGACAGAAAGACAGAAGGATCTGAGACAGAGATCATCAGATAGAAGTACAGACCGTACCAAACCCTAAAGACACTAGCGCCCAGCACTAGTATCCTGTCCATTATGCCCTAGTTTTCAGTGCTAGTGCCATCTGACCTGCTCCTTTTTGTTCTACTCTTATTTTTTGTAAACTATAACAGTAGTTTGTATATTTACCCAGTTACTTGATTCGGCCTAGACATTGCTTAGTTTAATCAATACATTTGTTATCAATCTTTCATCTTTGCAAAAAAGGAACAGAGCCCCCACCAACACAACTTGACTCTTCTCCAAGGATAACAACCAAGCCTAGAGCCGTTGGTGGCTTGTATTCCAATGTTTGATAGGAAAAATTGATCTTTAGTTCATAATTGATTAGATCTCTTTTCTTATCTTACATTTTGGTGAACCCGATGCTTGCAACCTTCTTTTTACTGGGTTTGATTAGTTGATGACTTGATTAGACACTTCTATTACATATCTCATTTTATCTTATGTGTTTAGTTTAGAAAACAAAACACTTAAACTTTTATTTTTTCTTTTACATTAGAAAACAAAAAAAACAAAAAACTTCTAGGTCTTCTAAAATGTCACTATATTGTTTTGATTCCTCTCCCAAAACTTTTCCTCCTTGTGAGAATATTTTGGCGTAAGAGGATACAATCATCGATACTTTTCTTAATGTCACTTCACCTGCTCTTCATTCCAATGCTCTTCCTTCAGGAAATGCAGCATTGATGGATGAAGAGTCAAAACTCACATCGGATCCCCCATGGATAGATGTTTGTCAAAAACTAATCAACACAATTTACATTTTTGGTTCTCAAAAAGAACCTGTGCAACCTAAAATTGTTGTACATCTTCATTATGATGTTACGCAACCACAATCTAACCCTGTGATCACTATTCAAGGTGTTCCAAACCCACCTCAACCTCCTAGTTACATTCTCAGCTTTTCAAAACAACTTACTCAAAATAAGCAACTTGTTCAAAATGTGTCATAAAAACCCAATTATCATGTGGTTACTCACACATACAACACTTGCAACAACAAGAAAAGTAAACAAGCACTGATTATTCCCACTTCTCTTCCCCTAGTTCCTCATCTTTCTCAACATGCTTGTAAAGAATATGATCTTATTGAGTAGCTTCGCACTACTTCGGCTAAGATCTCACTCTGGGAATTAATACAAACCTCCCCTGCATACCACAAGATGCTCTAGGAGGCTCTACAAAAAGTAGTTGTCCCAACTTCTATCAGACCAAGTGGTGTAGAAGCCCTATTAGATTGTATGCATGCGACAAATTTAGATATCGTCTTTCATCAACATGAGTTACCTTCTCTTGAAGTGAAAAAAAAACATGATCCTCTCATGATTTTGGTCATCATTAATAGAAATGGGATAAGCGTACTCTAATTGATAATGGATCAAGCCTTAATGTTTGTAGCATAGACTTGCTACGCAAAATCGGTGTAGATACATCTCTCATCAAACCTGATACTCTTTCTATTCGTGGCTTCGATAATGTTGGTAGACAGTCACTATGCACAATCACACTACCAGTTGAGGTAGGACCCGTGACCTTTCCTACTCTTATCCATGTCATGTGTGATGCTCTTTCATATAATCTTCTTCTCAATAGACCGTGGATTCATGCAATGGGGGCAGTCCCGTCTACTCTTGATTGTACATTGAAGTTCGTTTATAACAACAAACTCTATATAGTTGAGGTTGATCTGAATCTAGAAAGTTTCTTACAAGCAGAAGCTGGGTATCAACCTCCTATTTCAAAATATCTCAGTAATTTTATTCCTTCTTCAATAGAAGCTGACTCACTATTCTCTAGTACTAACAACAATGATGATCAGAATAGTGCTTTGCCTTCGAGTGCATATTTTAGTGACGATTGGGGTTCATTAGATTTTACACCCTCCTTTATTGGAGAGTACAAAATCTCATAATCTAAACCTGAGATCTCGAAGATGGCTTCTGTTTCATTTGCATAATCTATTTCTTCTAAACAACTCAAATATACTATTCCAACTTCTTCTACTTCACCAAATTCTCAAACACCATCATCACCTTCTATCCATGATAATGTGCCTTCTTCTAACGCATGTCTTGGTGATGATTTGGGGCTCTTTAGATTTCACCCCCCATGGACCTGCTAAATATAAGATTGACCCTCCCCACCGTAACATCTCAACACTAAACAAGGATGTACATACTTACAAAAAGATCAATCCTTCTTCTCATATCATTCCTGCTACTACTCCTTCTTCAACATGTGATTCCACTTATCATTTTGACAAGATTAGTAATGTGGCCTCTCCCCCTTTGCCTAAGTTGGAGTCATGTTATGGCCTAGATTTAAAATTCTTTCTAAACATGGATACAATGGAAATGGTTTAGGGTCCATGGAGCAAGGAGTTAAGGTTCCTGTGAAACCAACACCACACTTTTCTAAAGTAGGTTTAGGTTTTCAGCCTTCTCCTCTATCAACATCCCCTTTTCCATTGTCTAAGGTCTCTATGGATTCTACTTTTTAGAAATCAAACTTCTCTTCACAACAGAAAGGGTTGCTTCCTACTCCACCTGCTTCTTCTCTTCTATCTCAACAAGAATGTATTTTTCCAAGTTTACTCAAGGCCCACTTGATCACTCTTCCTCCTCCGACACGCAAAATGTTTCCACAAAACAATCAATCAACACTTCCTTTTTGTGCATATCATTGAACGCTTGGCCATTCCACTAGTGAATGCCGAGCCTTGCATGAAAAAATTCAACACCTTTGTGACATGTGTGCTCGCACCTTCCCTTCTATTGTAGCACCTATTCTTTCTTCAAATAACAAGCGATGATGAGGATCACCCCTGTCTAGTTCATTTTGTATAATAAACATTATTTTCTCTACATCATTATGATTGAGCCTCCTTTGTTATGGCATTGAGCCACCTCTGTCATCACATTACGACAGACTCCAACATTTTTTACTATAGCAACATGATATTATTTTTCATGGTTGTCCTGACCTGTATTCTAGGGAGCAGTAACAATTTGTTTCAGAAGGAGACACCCTATGGGTGTCCTTCTTGTGGACACTCTTCTTTCTCTACCCACTCTCACTTACCTTAAAATCAATTGCATACATTGCTTTATGCAATTATTTAAGGATGAAATATATTCTGCTCACATGTGCATCCATACATGCACCTTTCTTTATTTTCACGCCCTGAGGTGTTGTGTATTAATTCACCTCCTTTGGTGTTGTTTATTTTAATTCTCCCTTAAGAATTCACCCCTTGTGGTGCTAGTTTTTAATACGCTCCCTGAGGTGTTGCTCATTTTTACGTTCCCTGAGGCATTGTTTACTTTTACGCTCTTTGAGGCATTGTTTACTATGCTCCCTGGGGTATTGATAGTCTATAAATCACCTAGCATAATATAGCTTTCTAGCCTGTGATCCATGTAGTCTATGAGGCACCTAACATAATACAATTTGCTAGCCCATGCGCTTCATACGACCTAAACATTTTACACCCATGGTCACCTAGCATAACACAACTTGCTAGCCCATGATCCATGAGGGTATTTTAATTTACATGACCCCTAGTGACAAAGCAAGCTAGTGCCTGAGTCATATACTCTTTTTTGTTCATATTGATTGCTTCCCTATCTATTTGTATGCATTCTCTCCTTGAAACAATTGATTGACTCATTATATTCTTTTCTCCTCTTTAAAATTCTTCTATGTTTGTTAAATTTTGGGGATGGCGCATGGTATTGAGACAACCTTTCATACCAAGGTCTCTTTACTTTGCTGACATAAATTTTTTCTTTTGTTTGCTTGTGTGTTTTACTTTAGATAGTGTTAGTGGTGCATTGGATCACATGGTTTATCGACTTTGTTGTTGTATGCCTTTTGTTTTCCATGTATGCTCCATGTATGTTTCGTGTATGCTCTGTGTATGCTTTTGTGTATGTTCAGATTTGACCATATTGTGTTTGATAATTTCTAGATATATGTGTATATGCATATGTGTAATTTATGCCTTGTGTCTTGTGTATGTGTAACCTCTTTATCTGAGCATTGTAGAGTGGTAGAATCTTAAGATTGGGGGATATCACATATCTCAACTTAGTAACATTCTACATATTCAACATTCTGGTGAAGAGATTTGGCTTCTCCATACTTTAGTGTGCATATGAACGTAAGTTCATACTCCTGCTAAAGTGGGGGCTAAATGTAGTGTCATAAATTGTCACCACTTACAATTTCATGCTAGGTTTAGCACTTGATTTAGAATGCATGTTTATCTCTGCTTGTGATATGTATATTTTGCTACTTTTCCAAGAAACAAGGTTAAGTCCCTTGACAACTGGTATTTCAAGAGCAAATTCCACCAGGACACTAGTGCTGGGTGCTAGTGTCTTGTCAGTTGGATCCAAAAGATTTTGAATTGGAATGTCAGCCTTGTTGCCTTGAGTGATGCACCTTGTCAGCCTCTACCCAATTGGGACCTCAAAAAGTACTTGGGATTCATATATAAACAAACCTCTTTCCCTCATTTGGATAATACAACTTCTTATCAACAAGCTCTCTCTCTCTCTCTACAAGCTATCTACTTGTGAAGACTATTGTGCTATGCACTAACCCTTGCAAGTATTTGAGGAATATTCTTCCTTCTACACCAATTCCTTGTGGGTGGTTCATGTTGTGACATCAATCCAACAAGGGTTTCATGCTTATGGTAAGACCATTTCATTGTATTTGTTTACTACAATCTTTATCACTTGATTTGCTCTGTTCATCGTGAACACACACTCTCTATCATCATCATCATTGTTGTTCTGGAGGTAGGAACACCGACACATGGTTTGACTTAGGCAAGCCCTATACATCACAACCATTTTTCCTCTTTTGCATATGTGCAGATCCGAATCAGGAGTTTCTGACATTGAGGAGTGACAGGAAGATGGAAGGATCTAAGACAAAGATCGTCAGATAGAAGTACAGACCATACCAAACCCTAAAGACACTAGTGCCCAATGCTAGTGTCCTACCCATTTTGCCCTAGTTTTCAGTGCTAGGTATCATCTGACCTACTCCATTCTATTTTACTCTTATTTTCTATAAACTGTAACAATAGTCTGTACATTTACCTAATTACCCGATTGGCCCTGAACATTGCTTAGTTTAATCAATACATTTGTTATCAATCTTTCATCTGTGCAACAAAGGAACAGAGCCCTCACCAACACAGTTTGGCTCTTCTCCAGGGACAATAGCTGAGACTAGAGCCATTGGTGGCTTGTGTTCCAATGTTTGATAGGAAATATTGATCTAGTTAGTTCATAATTGATTAGATCTCTTTTCTTATCTTACAAAACTAAGAGACAATGCTCACCTCAAGCAAATGATTGACACTTGCCACTTAGTTTCACAATCTTCGAAATATGATTACTAGTTAAAATGTTACTTGGGACAAAAAGTTAGTGGGGACATCAATTAACTTAACTTTTGTACCTTTAAGTGAGAGAATCAAGCATGTACTCTAAAAAATTGACCTATAGTTGATCCAATTAAAATTGTTAGCAAATCTTATCATATGCCTTGTGCCACTACCCCCATTCTTTGTTGTTAGGCCACTACATCAATAATGGTTTGAGATATAGTTATGCTTGCTTCAAATTTGACATCCAACATTACTTTGGTTTTTTTGATGAAGGTGTCAACCCTTGTCTCCAATGCCAAAATTTTATCAATTTGATGGCTAAACATGACAGGTTCTAGCTTATCACAAGTCAAAAGTACGTCAAAAAATAGGGACACCAAATATTTGAAATCCTCTCCAAAATCACATTCCATATTTATCCACAATGTTTGAGATGTTGGAGTGAACAAGATGTTGAAACTCCTATACCTTTTCCTTCAAATTTGTGTTTAATTTCTCCATGAATGAGGCAATCTCATATAACTAATTACCTACATTAGATGTTGTATCTATCTTTGGTGAGCTTCTAGGGGCATAGTTAGCATTCTAGTAGATTTCCTTCATTGGTAATACATGTGGGATCCATTTGATATTCATCCTAGTTAGCTTTGGTTTAAACACTTCCCTCTGGTTTGTTGTTGATTACATTCTCATGGAACCTCCACAAATCATCAACCATTCTAATTAAATATTATATTTTAGCTCTAAATAATTTCCCAACTAGCTCTTAAATGCTACCCTTAAATTTTGTAACCTTATTTATGGCGTTAGGTCCCTTTCTTTGTAATTGAACAAGTAGGTTTCCTAACCTATCGATTTATTGCTACCCATCATTGCATTCCTATGAGGTTTCTTCCACTTGATAGGAAGGCATTAAGACTCATTTCCCTCTAGTTTGGGCATGCTCCTACAAATTATCAATCATAGCATAGGCTTGTTTCAATGTTTTCTTCAATTCTAAACTCTCTTTCAACTTGGAATCATATTCTCCTTGTAGTCTCTTGGTGGTTGCTTCATTGAATTGGGTAGTATGGATCGGTAGAGAAGTTACCTTAGGAGTTGGTGCATTGTCAACTCTCTTTACAATGAGTTACACAAGTAATCATTGAACATCCATATCAATTTGGGGCTTGTCATTAGGTTCAATGGCCCACATGGCCAATGTTTGATAGTTTTCATCATAGGTTGATCCAGAATTAAAAAACAAAAACTTTTTTTCTTCATCTGTGATATTGATTACATCCCCTCTTTCTTTCATCTCCTTAATGTGTTGAAAGCCACTACTAATGTAATGTTCAAACCATGTGACATTAAACATCCACCTTCTCTAACCAATCTTCTTCCTTCTTCCAAGGTCATTGTTTCAATGTTAACCTCAAAGGTTGAAAATGAGCTTTGTGATGTATCAATCTCTTCACCCAAAAATTCTTCGAGCTCACCTTTCATGTTCATTGTCATATCTATAAACCTCATATTTAATGCTAACATATTAAATTCTTTAGTCCTGATGAATTCGTCATCTACAAGGAACTCTTCAAAATCTTTTTGTCTCACATATTTATATCTTCTTCATTGCATAGAAATATAACATGGTTGGTGCATCTAGTGTAGTTAGCTAATTGGCCATGGGTAAGGTGGTGAGGCTACTACAATTGTGATTTGATCAATTGGGAGGAACATAATCCCAAACATCCTCTATTTTAGTATAGCTAACCAAGTGTGATTCTTTACTAAGGCAATGCTTCGTTCACAACATGTGCTTATGTTTGTAATCATTAGGGGAGATGGAACCATTGGGTACTTTCCTTTTGAAGAAAGAATGATGATATTTATTACATTGGGGAGCCCTCTCCTTCCAATTGTGCTATTAAGGTTGGTGCATTAAAGCTAAAGATGTGGCTAGTCTAGGCTTAGGCTTCTCCTTTGTAATTTGGTCGATGTTCCCTCTTTGTTTGCTATTCCCATTCAGGATCTTCCTTCCTCGATGATATCCTTTCATTGGATGATAATCATCCATATGAGTTATTATTTGATGGATCAAGGTGTAGGAATGGCTTTGGAGTAGGTGTAATACTAGTTCCTCCTTGTGGCAAGCCAATCACCCTTTCCTTCCATCTAAAATTTTCCATGCACAAATAATATCGTTGAGTATGAAGCCCTTATTGCTGGCTTATGTGTTGCATTATCTCTTAAGATTAAATTCATTCACATTTATGGTGATTCATAGTTGATAATAAAGCAAGTCACTAGCTCTTATAAAGCTAAGCATGATAAACTATCTCAGTATTGCAATCTAGTTTTATCACTGCTCCATTAGTTTTCCTCCTCCATCAATACTATCTCACGTAAAGACAATCATCATGTGAATGCAATGACGAGTGTAGCCTCTCTTGCATCCTTTGATGATTCATCCAATGATTATCATTTTGTCATTCATACCATCTTTATGTGTCATTGTAGATGGCCTTCCTTCTAGCACTCTTTTTTGTTACAACATTGGTTCTTAGGAATGGTACTCCCATATATTTAATTATTTGCATGATGGTACATTCCCAAATGATTCTTATAAAAGCACTCTAACTCAAGTTTGAAAGATTGCAACATGATATATCATTCTTTCTAATTTCTTATATCACCAAGGCTACAATGGCCTCCTTCGTTGTCTGACTAAGGCTGAAATTCCCATTGCTCTCAAAGAGGCCCACTCAAGAGCATGTGAGGGACATTTAGGTGGAAGATCCTTAGTTTAAAAGATTCTTCTCATGGCCTATTATTGGAAAAGCATGGAACAAGATTCCTTTGCTTTTGTTAATAAGTGCCCTCAATGTCAACAACATAACAATCTAATTTGAGCTCCCACACAAGAAATTCACACTCAGGTATCACCTTGGCTATTTTTAGTATGGGGCTTGGATCTAATCAGAAAGATCTCTCCTTCTTCTCAAGGTCATACATTCATCATTACTGCAACATACTACTTCATGAAATGGGTAGAAGCTATCCCACTTAGATCTATGATTACTGAAGTGATCTATCAGTTTTTTCTCGATAATATTATCTCCCATTTTGGACTCCCTTCTAGTTTTGTTTCTAATAATGGTACCTCATTTAAGAACAAGGATGTGAAGAAATTCCTTGAGAAATTTTGCATTCAACAATGCTTCTCTACACCATACTATCCCCAGTCTAATGGCCAAGAAAAAGCTTCCAACAAAATAATAGAATAAATTCTTCAGAAAACTGTTAATAAACATGGTAAAATTTGACACACTCAACTCTCGTATGCATTTTGGGCCTATCATAGAAGAATTCATATGACTATTGGAACTACCCTATATAATCTCATCTATGGTGTTGATGCCATTATGCCTTTAGAGTTGGAAATTCCTTTTTTGCAGGTTTCCATCCAAGGCCTCATTGATGGTAGTACTTATCATGATCAATGAATTCAACAACTTGAGATTCTTGATGAACAACATATTAGTGCTCCATCGCTCATTCCAAGTAGGTGACTTGGTTTTGTATGAGAATTAGTGCAATATGAATGGCCCTGTTGGTGCTAAAGGCAGGTTCAATCTGAATTGGTTGGGACCTTACATCATCACATTGGTATACGGTTCTAGAGCATATAGCCTCTATATGATGGATGGTAAGCCTCTCAAAGAGCCCATTAATGCTATGTATTTATATTATTTTCGTGGTTAAGTTCATCCTTTTTATCTGGTATTTGAATAGCACATTTATTCTTAGGAATTTATTGTTGCTTATCTTATATCACTTTATCATTGGCACAATTAATGGGTGTTATGATTTCCTCTATAATTTTGTATCATATATGGGTATGAAATTTGTTTTATTAAAACATGAGGCATTAGTTTGTTTAGTATTTTAAATACTTTGCATTCTTGTGTACACTTGTTGTTTGTGTTCTCAACACAATTCCTCTTGTCTTGAATGATTAGGGTAATTTGCACTTATAAATGAATATTACTCTATTTCTTTGCCATGATGATTAATTAATTCATTTAATTGTTTAAGTACATATTTTATAGTATTTAATTAGAAAATTCTCATTTCAAATTCTTAATTAGATCTTTATTGTATTTAATTAAACAATTTCATTTCCTTTGTTTGATTAAATCATTATAGCATTTAATTAAATAGTTTCAACACATTGTTTAATTAGATCTTAATTAAATAGTTTCAAACATATATGCATGATAATCATATAAAACATCCATCACATGTATGCAAACACATAAACATCCATAACACAAACATATCGATCAAAGTCTCAAAATCTCATATGTATAATAAGTGTCTCGACACATCAAATAAAAAGTCACTACTGTATCAAAATGTGGTGCATATCAAAAAATATATACCTATATCTGCATCACTCTCCAAGGGCATGATTGTCTGAGTCCTTTGGTCTCAATGGTGGCTTCTATATAGAAAGCTCTCGATGTGAGGCTACAAATCGTGAATAGGTGTAAGACCCACTATGTGCCTCTAGGCCCCTTACTGTACCTCTTAGCTTTGCTACCTTAGCCATGAGCCATAGCTCAATCTGTTATAGCTATACCACCTTGGATCGTAGTCTATCCATCTCTACCATCAAGGCCTACACCTTGGGATGGTCTAGATCTTTTTTCGGTGTGGTCTAAACCCTCTGTAGGTTGGCCCTAGCATGATCTAGCTGGCCCTATAGAGCATCACGTGTAGTCTCTACTATTGTCATGGCTTGATCACACTTTGAAATGAGCAATGTGACTTGTGCAGCTCCCTGGTCCTGCTTTGGACAATCATGGACACAACCTTAGAAGTGGCTCAATCCAAACACACTGTACCCTCCTCATATGAATCTCTCAGCTATGCCACTGGCTCAAAAATATCCACATGTTGCCAATAGTATACTGAGGCCTATAATTGGCCCACATAGCCTACTCAAGCTATACTATGAGCAACATCTCAACAATGGCTCAACCTATAAAGTCAAGCCACTCCCATGTGCACACTACAAAAATTAAATAAAATATCAGAAGTTCTATCATCATAATAATATAAAATCAAATCAACATCTAGTGTTCTAATTAGATCACAATACAAAAATCAAATGTCTGACCTAGATATCTAATCTGCCAATCAAGATCCCTAGGGGCTGCTTGTGAAGGAGGTGCGGTACCCAGGCATAGTCATTGTCCCTATGAATCATACTGAGGAAAGCCTCATAGCACCAACACTACTTGACTTCCCTTACTCCCTCTGACTCTGTATGCCACTAGCTGATGGTGGTGCTTGAGCTGCTTGAGGTCAGGCTTTAGGTCTCTCCTCTATGGTGATCAGGCCCTCATATCTTCATTGTCATTGTCTTGTTGCCTCTACTAGAACCACCTTCTCCTCCTACTCCTCTCCATCCTCCTCATTGGAGGACTCCTCTCCACTCTCCTCTCGCTCCCTCTTCTTAGCTAGCGGTCTTGGATCTCCCATTGGTGCATCTGCTGGAAAAATTATAGCTAGCCTAGATGTGGTCCATCATGCTGCGAACAATGGGGTCACCCCCATGTCATCAACATCAGATATGGAAGCCACATCTTACTCCTCATCATTAGAGTCACTAAGAGTGACATTTTCTACTATAGGACAGGCTGATCCCCTAGCCTCATGGTGTTGTGAGAGTGCACATAAGTTGGGACATATGTAGGAATCCCTTGCACCTGTCCAAATTACCACCTCACCCTCATGTAGTAAATGGTACAATAATATGGTCAAGGTGATTGACAAATAATTGGTCCCTTTGCATCTGCACCATCTGATGGCCCATGTTAGACCAGGCCCACATCTTTTGATATGGCCTCTATAGCACATTTACACTCTACAACCTATCAAAAGCCTACTGCTAGTGTAACAAATCACCAGAATTTCCATGGCCTCCTTAGGGCGTAGGTGTGTTCTCATGATTCATCCCATATAATGACTATGGGCATGCCTATCGACATCATGGATATGATATGCTTGAATGGCCAACCTGTAGGACCGTTCATGTCATCAAATTGTGGCCCTCATAATATATATAGAGGCCATGATCATGATACAAGTGGGAAAACATAATTTGACCCCGCAAAAACATTATCTCATTAGTCTAATCCCTTCAGTATGCTTTTGTATTCAGAAAGTATCTATTTAATTGAGATTACAATAAAAATCTATATCTATCCTTCTTCTGCTTCTACCTTATATATTTATATCAAATCGATCGATGAGATATCACTTACTCTAACTATCAGTCTATCTATGAGATAGCATCAATCTCTTATTCTATCAACTGTTTAACTGTAGAGTAAAATCATTCAATTGAAATAGATTTTAGTGGTACAATAGTCCCACTAAATCTGGAGTCTTAGTTTCAATAACAATTGGGCAGCGAGGCCCTGAAATATAGGTATCAAGAACTCATGCAAAATCAATAAAAGAGGAATTAAACTTCTAGAAGTTAACTAGAGTCTTCACTCGATCACTTAGGTGTTGGCAGAGTAATCCCTAGAGCACTCCAATTGTCACCGGAAGTGTTGATTGATAGCGGCGTTGGAACTCTGCATTGTATTAAGGAGGCTCTGAAGGTGTGTACTTTTGTCTGCAGCTCTAGAGATGTGCTTATGGCTTTTGTCCAGCTTCAAAGATGATTCACCCTTGGTCCTCTTATTTCAAAATTTCTCCAATCATATTCGAAAACATCGAAGACTGGTGTGGTATTCTTCATGTCAGCTCTGGATATTGTTAGTACCATCTCCGGAGATGCTCAAAATTGTCTTTTCCTGAACATCTGCACCTATAGATTTAGAAAGAGAGAATTTCTACATGTTTCCATTAAATTGCTGCACATTAGTCCTTCAATCAAAAATCATGACTTTTGGTAATTCATCTCTCATTAATATAATTAGAACAAATCTTATCAGTCTACTCTGGTGCAATTATCAGGACAACAAAATAAGAAGGATGGAAATGAGAGGTAAAAAGGTGTATTATTATGGGTGCTACCTAGCACTCATCATCCCCCCCAAACTTAAAGGTTAGTAGGTCCTCCTGCTCTTCATAATCTGGACTTATTTAGGTGGAATATTCTATCAGTCAAATTGAAATCATTTTCATATGTGGGCCAAGTAGTGCGGTCTGTATTGCCATTCCCCCTGAACTGCTCAACCTACTTCAACCATTCTTGAAATCTGGCATCTTCCATTTGTTCAGCCCAGATAAGTAGTGGCTCAATAATGAGAGGAGGTTTGAAACGGCCACCTATCCACTCTAGTTTGTATTTATCCATCAATTTGGACACTGTCCTGGCCTTTCTCATAAACAACCTTAGGTTGGCAGGAGACACTACTTCCCTCATCTTTTGTTCTGTAGTTAAAGTGTTCCACCTTGTCTTTGCCATTGGAAGCATTTGATTAGATAAACTATTTATGAGGAGACCAAAATCAATAGAACATTCATGCAGAGGTTTCTGATATAAAGGCAAAATCTTGGTCCTACCTTCTGGGGACTAAATGTTTACCCTGAAATAAATCGCAAAAGCCTTGGGATTTGGACATTCCCTCGTGAGGAAGAGGCTTGTTTCTACATCCTTGTTTGTGTAAGCCTCCATCCTTTCATTCCAAATCTGATGATTTCTCATTAGTGACATGAATGTCTTGAGTTGGCATTCCCCTACAAAGTAGTTGATAAGGAAGGTATGATCATTAATACAAAAACCTTGCAAATACAACTCCAACAGAAAATCTTTATTCTCATCAGGACCTTTCATGTATGCCTCCATGAAGCCTACCTCAATTTCTATGTCCTCAGTTAAATTAGACAAAATCAAAGATATCTTTCTCTGGAGGATTCGTTCTTACAAAAATAGAGCATAACTACCACTGGGAGGTTTACAATATCTGATCTCAGCTGAAATGGAGGCTACCTGAATGACCTTTTCCTCTAAGGTTTGTACTCTCTATGACATGGCAGTCACTGCTCTTTGCAATTGCAGCATTGGTTTGGAGGTCTCATATTCCTGACATCTTCTTGCCCAATGAAACAGCACCTTAGGAATATCTATTGGAATTGGTCCTAAGTATGGGTCTATTTGGATCCCCTGTTCCATGGTTGCAACTAGGCTAGTCAACTCATGAATGTATTCTTCCTAATCATCTATCCTGTTATTGGCCCATGTCAACTGTTTGGCTTGACTTTGTACCTTTTCAATGAGTGCTGCAATTAATGTGAGACTATTGTCTTGAGATTTCATAATATTAGAAATATTTTGTGCTGCTTCTTCTTTTTCTCTGATACTTTGGTTTGCTTCTATTGCTTTGTCTCTAATTTCCACCTCTTTCTCTTGAATTATCTTTTGTTTGTCCTGGAGCTCTTCTTGTAGTCCTTCAATTATCTACTTTTGTTCCATTTCTTTTTCCCTCATGACCTTTTTGAGGTTAGTAATGATTAAGTTTTTCCCCCACAACAATCTCTTTAAATTATCTATTTCCTCTAGTAGCTGTTGTTCCCTTGGAACCTCTATATCCTCTTGATTAGAGGGGTGAGAATAACTCCCTATTTCTCCCCCTTCTATCTTTTCCTCTTCAAGGGTTTCCATAGCTCTTTGCTCTATATTGTTATCTGCATCATCTTGTTCCTTCTCATCTTCCCATGCAATCTCCTTATCCTAAACTTCCTCTTGACTTCCTTCTACTATTATTGGGGTTGATGAAGGCCCAACCTCATCCATGGAAGTTTGGAAACCCAAGAGAACCTCGGCTAAGAGAGCAGTATCTTTTTTAGCTTGAGTAGGTTGTCTTTTCCTTTAGCTTCTCCATAGCACAGGTGGAGCCTGTGCCTCTGCAGCAAGTGCATTATCCTCAAAGTTCGAAGAAATGGTGAAGGTGTCTCTGTCTATTGTCTCTAGAGCATGGGAATGTTGTGGCACTGGAATCTGAAAACTTGGATGAATAGGTGGCTCTGGGGAAGTTTCCTTAACTACTCTTTGTTTCTTTTTCCTAATCAGAGGAATTTCATCTGAATCATTAGGTGTCTTTGAAGTTCTTTTTTCTTTCTTACTCTGTCTTGTTCTTTTCCTTTGCTTCTTGTGGTCAGAAGTCTGGGTAGAGGCCAGCATAATTTCCTCTTCTATAATGATTGCTTCCCTTGTTTGATTGGCTGGAATAGACTCCTCAGCCAAGGTCATCTTCCATTTTGCCGAGTGGGTCATATAAGAGAGTTGCTCTATAACTGGCTCTTTTAGTTGTTTTGTGGCAGCTAAGACTTCACCCAAAACTTATTTCCTTTTTCTCTTGTTGCTAGTAACAAGGGCAGAAGTTGAAGTTTCCTCCATTGTTTGTTTCTGGTTCTTGTCCTTTCAGTAGCTATAGAGGAAGTGGAAGGCATTGCTTCCTCATCCTGCTAAGTAGAGGAAGTCTCATTAATACCTTGTGCCCTTTCTGGTGTCCTGTCATGTGGTTTGTTTTCTAAAAATGTCTGCCATAAGGCCTCCCCATCAGCTTGGGACAGGAAGTAATATTTTACAATTAGGAAAATGAGGCCATGGTTTTTCATGGGACCCTTCCCCTATTGATACTTGTCTACAGAGGCTTTAATAGTAGAATACATAAAGTTTGGGATATTTATGCTAAATTCTGGATGGGCATGCCCATGCCTCAGAAAAATTAACATTTTCATTATTGGTCCTAAAACTATAGAAAATTGTCCATCACATGTAAAATATTTCATTAACCACATAGCTAGAGATTGTCATGGTTGTGGAAGTGAGGTCCTAAGAATTCCTTTGACTTCATTTTTGCTTAAATGCAATTGTATTTCAGGTTCACCTTCTTTAGAGAAATTTTTAATCAAATCAACATACAGGGTTTTTAGATGGTAAAACCCCTCACCTTGTTCAGGTATCCTTGAAATATGGCTGATAATGGTGGAAGAGACATTGATTTGAATCCATCTCACAATTGTTTGGTTATTCTTCAGGTTGTGCAGGAAATCATCCTATGAGGACTGTGGCAATAGACTTGAAGATTATCCTAAAGGTTTTGGAGAATTTTACAATCTTTGAATTGGGTTTGATTCGTTAATTGCAACTGCTTAGATTATGGGAAGGTGGCTTGAGATTAGTTTGACATGATTGTTCATTCATAATTGCAAGGAGTGATATGACACTCTGGAGAAAGGTTGACAATGTGGAAAATAATGTGGCATGCATGAGTTAAAAGGGAAATAATGGCAGGGAAATGTGTCACAATAACTATACCTATAAATAGAAATAACAAGATAGTTAATAATTAATTTAATTTGAGTGAATTACCTCAATCACTTTTTGTGATGATGGCCCGATGTACTTGGTTGCAACACTGTGACTTTGATGACATTTGATGTGACCCGACACATGAGCAACTGCTTCGTGGTTTGAACTGGCATCAACATCCTCATTGTCACGTATTCTGAACTTATTCCCGCTGAGTGGTCTGGAAATGACATGCTGTCAAGTGACGTCAGGAGAGAAATCCGTGATGACTTGCACATGCGGAAGTAATTGCCTTATGATTGCTGACGATGTGCGTGCTGACCTCATCATTGTTTATGTCAAAAACTGGAGGATGAGTCACGCTAACCTCATCTTATGATTTCCCCACTTTAATATCTAGAGAGGTGGGTCCCCTCTTTGTATTTATTCCTTGAAATGATTCTTTATCGGTGAAGCGCCAGAGGTGCTCCTAGATTGCTACGGAGATGTGTTTTAGTAGCTCCTGGCATCTGATTGGCTCCATAGATTGATGATTGCAATCCTACAAGAAGAAGAGAACTACCATTTACTAGTTTTCAATCCCCTTGGTCGAGAAAGACATCCATTTACTGGTTTTCCATCTTCCTCAATTTTTTTTTCAAAGAAGGCTGCCATTTGCTAGTTTTCAACCTTCCTCTTTTTTTTTTTTCAGTCTCAATCTGTGACAGAGGTTGTGACCCCTGTAGCCAAGTACAAGTCCTTGGTAAATTCCTCCTTAGTTGATGGCCTTTTATAGAGTCAGATTATGTGGCCATTTACTAAGAATGAATATGTAATTCCATCAATGGGTGCTAGCAAAACTGTTCTGTTTTCAAAAACTTCCCTTATTTGATAAGGGCCCATCCAATGAGTTTGTAACTTCCCTTTGAACTCTTTGAACTTAGAATCATATAGGAGAACCCAATCGCCCTGCTAAAATGTCCTCCTTTTGATGTGTTGGTCATGTCATCGTTTCCTTTGATATTGAACAAGTTTTGTTTGTTGTATGGCTTCTGTACGGATTTCATCCAACTCATTGAGTTAAAGAATCATATTTTGTTGTGCTATAGACAATGGTAGACTGATATCTAATGAATTTTTGAGTGTCTGCAGTTCAAATTCTATAGACATAATGGGTTTCTTCCCATAAACCAATTCATATGGTGAGAACTTGGTTGTGGACTTCCAGGTGGTATTGTAAGCCCAAACTGCTTCAGGTAACTTGCTAGCCCAATCCTTTCTATTCATGGCCACTATATTTGTCAGGATATTTTCTAGTTCCCTATTAGTCACTTCCACATGCCCATTAGCTTGGGGATGGTAAGGTGAAGACTTCTTGTTTTTAACTTGATATAGGTATGTGAATGCTTTGATTACTTGAGAAGTGAATTGAGGTCCTCTGTCTAAAACTAGTGATCTTGGGGCTCCAAACCTTAAGAAGATTCTGTTATAGAGGAAATCAACAACTTTTTCTTCTCTTGCAAATTGCAATGCCTGAACCTTAGCCCATTTAGTTACATAGTCTGTGCATACTAGAATGTATTCTTTGCTTGTGATGGTGGAGAAATTGGTCCCACAAAGTCTAGACCCCATTGATCAAATGGTTCCAACACTACTTGAGGAAGAAGTGACATTTCCTAGGTAAAGGTTGGTTGTCCCATCCTTTGGCACTGATCACACTGCTGCACATACTTCTTGGTATCCTTATGAAGAGAGGGCCAATAGTAACCAGCTCCCAGAATTTTGTGGATGGTTCTGTGTGACGAATAATGCCCACCAAATGGTTCATCATGACATGCCCTTAAGACATCAAAAATTTCATCAGCTTTTAGACACCTACATAAAATGAAATCAAGACCACACTTAAACAGTAAACTATTTAACCATTTGTAAGATAAGCTTTCTTTTAGTAAGCACTTCTTTTGTTTTGAGGTAAAATGAGATGGAAACAACCCTTTAGCTAAAAGATTAGCTATTTCTGCAAACCAAGATACAGTACAGGAGATAGCAAAAAGATGTTCATCTAGAAATTTGTCCTCCATTGGTTGGTTTTCTCCACCTGTATGCAATCTTGACAGAAAGTTAGCAACCAAATTGAATTTTTCTGGATTATCAATTATGGTAATGTCAAATTCCTGCAATAGCAATAACCACCTAATTATCCTTGCACCTACTACTGGCTTGTTCATTAAGTATTTGATGGTTGCATGATCAGTATGTACAAATATTTTGTATCCGGTGATATAATGCCTGAATTTGTTTATAGCATATATGACTACCAAGAATTCTTTTTCAGTTGTGGTATAGTTTCTTTCTGCAGAGGTAAGGTTTTTACAGATGTAGTAGATGGCATGCATACCTTCTCCCTCCTCTTTTTGTCCTAGGACTGCCCCAATAGACTCATTTGAAGCATCAGTTTGTATGTGAAATGACAGAGTCCAATTGGGCCCTTTTAAAATAGGCGTGACAGTGAGTTTCTCCTTAAGGGTTTCAAATGATGATTGACAATCCTCTGTCCATAAGAAGTCAGTGTCTTTGGTAAGTAGGGCAAACATAGGAGCAACTATTATGCTGAAATTTTCTATAAATCTCCTATAGTAGCCTGCATGACCTAGAAAACTTCTAACGTCTGTCTGATTTTTAGGTGAGGGTAACTATTTGATCACTTCTATTTTGTTTTGGTCTACTTTGATCTCATTTGCTGAGATGTGGTGTCTCAATACAATTCCTTCCTCTACCATCATAAAGCATTTTTCATGGCTCAGGGATAGTCAGTTTTTTTCATAGTATTTTAGTACCTTTTCTAGGTTTATGAGAGCTTCTTCAAAGTTGTCCCCATACACAGTAAAGTCATCCATATAGACTTCCATGCACTCATTATCTAATTCAACAAAAATGGCTAAAATAAGCCTCTGAAATGTAGCTGGAGCATTACATAGCCCAAATGGAAGAACTCTGTAGGCAAAAGTTCCCCAAGAACAAGTGAAAGTGGTTTTATCCTGATCTTCAGGTGCTACCTGAATTTGGTTATATCCACTGAACCCATCCAGGAATGAGAAGTACTTCCTCCTTGCAAGGTTGTCTAGCACTTGGTAAATGAATGGTAAAGGATAGTAGTCCTTCTTTGTGGCTTTGTTTAGTTCTCTATAGTCAATACACACTTTCCACTTCCTGTTCTTTTAGGCATTATGAGTAGGGGTGAGACCCATTGATTGTTCAAGATTGGATATATAAACCCTACTTGCAGTAATTTTTCTATCTCAGTCTTAACAATATCTTTTAAAGCTGGAGTCAATCTTCTCTGGGGTTGTCTGACAGGTTTGATATCTTCGGTGTATATATGATGAGTATAGATCTTAGGAGGGATGCCCTTCATATCTTGGTATTCCCAAGAAAAATCTATTGAATGGGAAATAAGGAGTTTGAGAAGTGCTTCTTCCTATTTTTCTGCTAACAGGGTGTTGATATTCAGTGTTTTCCCAGGTAAAATCATGACTTGTTTTGTGATCTGATCCATAGACGTATTCAATCCATATACTGGAGTCATAGTATTGAGGGGACAAGAATGTGGGAGAAACATGTGGAATGTGGCTAAGTCTCTATTCCATTGGAAATGACCATATCCCCTGTTCGAAAATCAATAGATTTCGTTGTTGTAGCTAGCCATGGCCTTCCTAATATAAATGGATATGCATTTCATTGGTTTCTAGGTTCTAATATTAGGAAGTCTACTGGGAATTCCCATGATTCTACCACAACTGGAACATCAGTTATCACCCCTTTTAGAATAGCTACCGACTAGTCAGCCAGTTGAAGGATTGTGGATGTGGACTGGATGCCTGTTAGAGCCAATTTGTCCATAGTGTGGACTGTCATTACATTTATTGCTGCTCCCAAATCAACCAAAACATTAGATATTTCCACCCCTGAGACATAAACAGTTATGACAGGGTTCCCAGGGTCTCCATATTTTGGGAGGAGCATTTCTCCCATTAGGAGGTCTACTACTTTCCCTTCCACCTGGATGGTGGCAGGAAAGTTTTTCTTTCTACCCTTTGTCTTAACACAATGTTGTTTGATGAATTGGTTTAGTTCAGGCACAACTCTAATTGCTTGTAGGAGTGGAATTTCAATGTTCAATTATCTAATTTCTTGTAGAAGTTCTGATTCCAGGGTAGATTGAACTTATTTTTGTAGGACCTTTTTTCTGAGGGACATGTTGTTTAAGTCATTTTGGGTATGGTGCTAGTTTTTCTAACTCTGAAGCAACTCTAGAGTTCTTAGCAGAAGTGTTTCCAGGGGTGTTCTCCTGAGCTGTTCCTTTAGGAGGAACTCTGGAGTTATCCAAGGATGGTTCTTTTAGCATAGTTTCAATAGTAATCTCCTCTTGAAGTTGAGTGGATGGATTTTCAAGTTCCACATCATTGGTTACTTAAACTATAGTTGGAGGAGATGGTCTTGGAAGTGCTTTCCTAGAACACAGCTGGAGATTATTGGAATATATCACGTTAATACCAGCTATGTTTTCTTATTCTATCATGTAAACAACTGCTCCCTATTTATTCCTTGGGTTTGGTATAGGTTGGGCTGGTAAAGGTGGCTGGCTAACTGGCTCATTTTGTGACTGTCCTTGTGTGTTGGGGGGTCCAGTTAGCAATGCTTGTTGTTGAGGTTGGAAACATCGAGGTTGTCCCTAGTATTGTTGATTATAACCCTGTTGAGGACCCCAATGAGGCCGCAAGATTTGTGATCCAAACTGTTGTGGCCATTGTTGATTTCCCCAAGGCTGATTTTGCCAATGTTGGTTCTGCCATTGTTGTTTTGGCCAATCTTGTGGTCCCCAAGGAGGAATATTCTGAGGCCCATGCCACACTAGATTCCATTGATTATTTCCCCAGTTTGAAGGGCCCCTAAAAGAAGCCTAGTTTGGATATTGATTGTAAGGAAAATTCCCAACTTGTTTTTGTCCTACATAGTTCAACTCCTCCTCCATAATGGCATTCTTTTTAGTCAGCCTTTTTAAGGCTAGGAGCTGATCACACTGACTGGTAGGATGTTCCTTGTCACAGATCTGAGAGATCTCTGATTTATCTAAAGGGCATTCTCTCAACAGGTGTTTGTTCCTACACCTAGGACATTATATGGAGAGTAGTTCAGTTGTTTTGCTATGATCAATTGCTCTAGTTTTTGACTGAATCCCATCGAATGTGGTATTCAGTTGGACTAGAATATATGTTTTAAGATTTGTAATCTCCTCCATTAACTATCCTATTTCATTCTTCCCTTTGAAAGATTTGGGTGTTCTCACTCCATCTTGGGTTCTGGAATAGTCCTGCAGAGTTCTTCTATAATAGGCATATCCATTTTATTTATATTCCCTTTTCCCATTAGATCCAGTGCTCATTTTGATTCTTTGTCTAATCCTTTTACAAACAGGGTTCTGGCCAAAGAGTGAGCCACAGGATTGCCATATCTTCTCAAAGCAAAGTTGAACCTATCCGCATAGTCCTCTAAGGTTTCATCATCTCTTTGTTTAATTTTGAACAATTCTTCATTTTTATCACTAACTCTATAGTAATCATGGTATTTTCCCAAAAATTATGTCTCCATCTGTTCCCAGGAATGGATAAAGTTTTGGGGCAAACCCATGAACCATCTCATAGCAAAATCTTTCAGGGTTGAGGGGAAAAGTTTGAGTTTTTGATTATCTGATCCATAATCGTAAGTCTAGCATACCACTTTGAATTCAAAGAAAAACTGATCTGGATCCTCCGAAGCAAGACCCCTAAAATTTGACAAATGTGAAGGTGAAATATTCTGTTGGAAATAGTCTAGACAACTGAGAGGGGGGGTGAATCAGTTGTCTCACAATTTTAACCTTTTCTGCTTTTAATCTTCTTTATCAACTTACAATCAGATCAATAATGTAAACATTAAAGCATGAATCAACAACACATGAGCAAAAATAAAATTAACACACATAAGACCAAGATTTTTATGTGGAAACCTGGTTAAGGGAAAACCACGGTGGGGGTTAACCCATAAGATTTGTACCTTGTTAAAAGTACTTAGAAGAAAAGAGAAGGCACATGCCTTCGAGCTCACTGCTCAAGAGAGGCTCATTGCTTACAAAATTTATGTTTAATACAAAAAGAATTAACTGATAAATAGCATCTTCTTCATGTCTGGTTCAGTTTCATTGAGTGTTCACAAAACTTTTTCTCTGCCCCAAATACGTCTTTTCTAACTCTTCATCAAAACAACTCTTGTTCTTCTGCTTCTCCTCTGATCTGCTCTGCCTTTGATCCTTTCTTCAGATTATACTATTGTTGCACAAGGATAATTTTTCACAACTCATCAACAAGTACTTATACGCTTCATCAACCTTGGAATGAACATCAAGGTTGGCACTACAAACATCTGACTTAATGTGAATCACTAAGCTATTAGCCAAACATAACTGGGACTCAAATCTTCATTAATCAACACACCATGCTCCATAGAAATGCTCTTAGATCATCTGCAACACACTTGAATCATCCAGTCGACCAAGACTGGGAAGAATAACAACACCAAGAAGGAAATCTTCATTGACAAGCTCAAACTTCAATGCGGACCTCCAACACAACAGTCATACATTCCAAAGACTTCCACAAGCACATTGAATTCAACAAAAACATCTGCACTCCTCTAAATCATCAGAATCGCTTGCATATTCCTCCAGAACCTCAAGAACAATGTCTGTCATGACTGTTACTTTAGAAAGATTGCTTGCAGACCTCCAAACCATGAACCACTTGAATGGATGATACACACTGACTTCCCAAACATGCCTCCAGATCCGCAGATCATCATTTGACATATCTGGAACAATCTAGACCTCTTTCCGATTGCTTTGTCTCTTCTGAACACTGCAAAATTGATTCTACTCAGATGGCCATAGCTTCTTCAAATATTCATGCGAACCCTTCAAAGCTTAACTAGAGATTCTTTAGACAATCCTCTACTCAGCCATATGGTCCGCATACATTGATCCTTATTACTTTTCTCAATATCCTCAACAATCCAGTCTTCTACACAGGCAGCAAAATAGGATACAGTTGACACCAATGGCAACAAGGATATGTTGACATCAATGACAACACCGCTTAGGCACATATTTGCAACAATCTCCCCCTTTGTCATTGATGACAACATATGATGTGAAAAATTAATTTGACCATCAAGACAAGACCTTCTCCCCCTTTCTCTTATCACTTCTGCAATCACTTCCTTCATTGCTCCCCCTTTCATCAGCGACTAGTTTTGCACATAAACTTCTCTCCCCCTTTGACATCAATGGCAAAGGGCACATATTTGTAGTCTTTTCTTCTTATTTTTGTTTCAGACCAAACTCAAAAATTACATGCAGACTACTCCCCCTGAGTAGTGCCTCCTTGACATCAATCTGGATCACAAGATGTGATTGTGAATTCTACCGGACTGATGGACTCTAGTGCATCTTAATTCCGATCAAGAAGGGTAATAACCCCCAACTTCTCTCTGAGATACTCAAAAGTATCCTTGGGAAGAGGCTTAGTGAAAATATCCGCAATCTGATCCTTTGAAGATACAAACTCCAACTTGACTTCATTCTCATTTACCTTCTCTCTCAAGAAATGAAACTTGATGGATATGTGCTTTGTCTTTGAATGTAGCACTGGATTCTTTGAGATACTTATTGCACTTGAATTATCATAGAAGATTGTGACCAGCTCCTCAAACATAATTCTGATGTCCTTCAACATTTTCTTTATCCATAGAACTTGAGTGCAATTGTTTGTTGCTGCTATATACTCTGCCTCTGCTGTAGATAGGAATATTGCCTCCTGCTTTTTGCTCAGCCAAGAAACCAATCTACTTCCCAAGAAGAAAGCACCACCACTAGTACTTTTCCTGTCATCCATATCTCCTACCCAATCAACATCTGTATATGCATGAAGAGTAAAGTCATTGTCTTTTGGATACCACAAGCCATAATCAAGTGTTTCTTTGATATATCTGAAGATTTTTTTGACTGCTACAACATGGGATTCTTTAGGATCAGCTTGGAATCTAGCAACAAGCCCTACTGCATTCATGATATCAGGTCTAGTTTGAGTCAGATAAAGCAGTCCTCGAATCATTGATCTATACCTTTTTTGATTTGCCTTAGGGGAGTCATCATCTTTACTCAACTTACATCTAGTTACCATAGGCGTACCTACTGGCTTTAAATCTTCCATTCCAAACTTCTTCAACAATTCTTTCACATACTTAGACTAAGATATAAAGATACCTTTATCTGACTGAGTGATTTGTAGACCTAAGAAGAAATTCATCTCACCAAACATGGACATCTCAAATTCACTTTGCATCTGATCAACAAATGTTTTGCACATGCTCTCATTTCCACCAAAAAAGATATCATCAACAAATACCTCAACAATTAGAATATTCTCATGATCAATTTTGAAGTAAAGATTACTGTCAGCAGTGCCTTTGTTATATCCTAGCTTTAGTAGATACTTATCTAATCTTGCATACTAGGCTCTTGGGGCTTGTTTGAGTCCATGTAATGCTTTCCTCAATCTGCAAACCATGTCTTTCTGATCAGACAACTGAAATCCTTCCGGTTGCTCAATGTAGACTTCTTCTTTTAACTCTCCATTTAGGAATGTTGATTTGACATCCATCTGATAGACCTTGAAATCTTTATAAGCAACAAATGCAAGAAATAACCTGACTGCTTCTATTCTTGCCACCGGAGCAAAAGTTTCTTCAAAATCAATTCCTTCTACTTGAGAATATCCTTTGCATACCAACCTTGCTTTGTTTCTTACAACTTCACCATCTTCATTTAGTTTGTTCTGGAAGACCCATTTAGTTCCAATCACATTTTTGTCCTTAGGTCTAGAAAAATATCCCAAGTGTGATTCTTTTCAATTTGCATTAATTCTTCTTCCATTTCCTTTACCCAGTTTTCATCTTCGCATGGTTCACTTACTGTTTTTGGTTCAATCTTTGAAATTAGACAAATTTCTTCTTGATCTTCAGCAATTATTCTCCTAGTTCGAACACCTTTATTTCTATCTCCTATGATTTGATCTTCAGGATGATTCATCCTTACATACCTGGGAGTTTTGGGATTTGCTTGACCTTGTGATTCTTGAGCTTGTTCCTCAACTTCTGCACTAACCTCTTGAATTACTAGATTTTTCAGATCAATCTGGATCTGAGTCTAAGTTTGCACTTGCCTTTCTTGAATTGGATTTTCATCTTGATCATCAGAATCATATCCGCAAGACCCGGAATGTCCTTCCTTGCTCTCATCAACTCTAACATTAGCACTTTCAACAATTTTTTTCAACCTCTTGTTGAAGCATCGATATGCTTTGCTTTGAGTAGAGTAACCCAAAAAAAATTCCTTCATCACTTCTTGCTTCAAACTTGCCTAGATCCTCATCTCTTTTGATATAGAATTTACTACCAAAAACTCTGAAATATCTCACAGTAGGAGGATGACCAAACTAGAGCTCATAAGGAGTCTTACCAGAAATGCCTTTGATCTACACCCGATTAAGACTGTAGACAACAGTACTCACAAATTCTCTCCAATAAACTTGTGGAACATTTGTTTCCATCATCATGGTCCTAGTAGCTTCTTGAATGGTCCAGTTATTTCTTTCTACAACTCTATTTTGCTAAGGACTCCTAGGAGTAGATAACTGTCTTTTTATTCCATGCCTTTCACAAAATGTATCAAACTCACCGAAGGTAAACTCTCCACCTCTGTTGGATCTCAGACACTATATCTTCACACCAATCTCATTTTCCACCATAACTTTGAACACTTTGAATTTGTCAAGAGCTTCTAATTTTTCTTTTAATAAAGTTACCCACATCATCCGGGAGTAATCATCAATCAGCAATATAAAATATCTATCTCCTTGCACACTCCTAATTCTAGCAGGACCACAAAGATTAGTATGCACAAGTTCCAATCACCCACTTGAAAATTGTTCTTTACTTTTGAATGATGTTTTGTTTTGTTTACCCAACTGACATTCTCTACACATGCTATCAGGTTTCACAAGTCTTGGAAGATCTCTCACAGCTTGAGTAGAACTTATCTTGACAATGTTATCAAAATTGACATGACACATTCTCCTATGCCACAACCAACTTTGATATGTCTGAGCAATCAAACAACTTTTACCAAAACTACTTAATTGAAAGATGTTACCTCTAGTTTGTGTACCATATGCAATTTCAATTCCAGAGCTTTCTAAGATTCTACATTTTCCATCCTTGAATCAGAGATCATAACCCTTATCAACCAACTGTCCAACACTGAGAAGATTATGCTTCAGCCCTTCCACATATAGAACATCATTGGTGTTATTCTTACCATCAAAAGAGATGGATCCTCTGCCATGGATTCTACCAGCTGAGTTATCTCCAAATTTTACAAGCCCACCTTCATATTTTTCAAGGCTTACAAACTTACTTTTATCACCAGTCATATGATGAGAACATCCACTATCAATCACCCATTCATCCTTTTTAACAACCTAAGCAGCCAAGGCACTTTCCACATTTTCACAACTAGCAGATTCAATAGACACCGGATCTTCTTCTTTGATAGCAATGAACACCCAATCATTTTCAGTGGAACCTCCATGATCAGATTCATCATCTGTGACTCCTTCTTCTCCAACTTCTTGGACATAGTAACATTTCTTCTGACCTTTATATCTATTAGGGTTTGGTTTTGAAAATCTCTCCAGACATCTTGAGGCAAAATGACCAATCTTATTACAAGCAAAACATTTGAGTGGCAACTTTCCTTCATACTTACCGGATCCTCTTGGCATTCTTTTGGCAATAAGAAATTCAAGATCTGTAGTCTCAATTTCATCATCTTCAAGATCCTTCCTTTCCTTCAAAAATCTTTTCTAATCTTGCTGAAGAGATTTCACCCGGATCATATCTTTGTTTTCCATATACACTGGCCTTAAATGCAGATTCAAACTTAGGAAGAGAGTCACCAAACTCACTTAATTCAAAAGCTAAAATTTTTCCAACCAGCTGATCTCTTGTAACTTCTGAGACAGTCCTAATCTCCTCTATAGTAGCAACCTTATGTTTGTATGAATTAGGTAAAGATCTGAGCACTTTTGTTACAATCTCTTATTCTTCCAAAGTTCCACCAGCACACCTGATACCACATACAAGTTCATTTATCTTTTGCATGTAGATTGTGATGTTTTCATCTTCACTCATCCTCAAATTTTCAATTTTTCCTCTCCGACTTTGTAGCTTGACACATTTGACAAATTCATCACCTTCATACAGATTCTCCAACTTCTTCTAGATTTCATGAGTAGTTTTTAGTCCAAAGACATTTGTCATTTTTGAATCAGTTAGGGCACTCAACAAAGCTTCTTTAGCTCGAAGGTTATTTTTAGCATCTTTGAGTTGATCTGGAGTTGAAGGACCTTTCTCTGGAGGTTTATACTCATCATTGGTTATCGCCCAGTAATCATCACCCATGCATTGCAAATGACACTCCATGGGACTCTTCCAAACAGAATAATTTGTTCCATCAAATCTTGGACTATCCTTCTTATAGGTCGACATCCTAGATCTCCTCAAGCAGTCAAGCTTCTTTTAGAGGATCTAGCTCTGATTCCAATTGTTGGAAATAGTCTGGACAACTGAGAGGGGGGGTGAATCAGTTGTCTCACAATTTTAACCTTTTCTACTTTTAATCTTCTTTATCAACTTACAATTAGATCAATAATGTAAACATTAAAGCATGAATCAACAACACATGAGCAGAAATAAACTTAACACATATAACACCAAGATTTTTACGTAGAAACCCGGTTAAGGGAAAACTACGGTGGAGGTTAACCCACAAGATTCGTACCCTGTTAAAAGTACTTAGAAGTAAAGAGAAGGCACATGCCTTCGGGCTCACTACCCAGAGCTCATTGCTCAAGAGAGGCTCACTGCCTACAAAATTTATGTTTAATATAGAAAGAATTAATTGATAAATAGCATCTTCTTCATGCCTGGTTCAGTTTCATTGAGTGTTCACAAAACTTCTACTCTACCCCAAATACGTCTTTTCTAACTCTTCATCAAAACAACTCTTGTTCTTGTGCTTCTCCTCTGATCTGCTCTGCCTTCAATCCTTTCTTCAAATTATACTATTATTGCACAAGGATAATTTTTCACAACTCATCAACAAGTACTTATACGCTTCATCAACCTTGGAATGAACATCAAGGTCGGCACTACAAACATCTGACTTAATGCAAATCACTAAGTTATCATCCAAACATAACTGGGACTCAAATCTTCATTAATCAACACACCATGCTCCATAGAAATGCTCTTAGATCATCTGTAACATGCTTGAATCATCCGGTCGGCCAAGACTAGGAAGAACAGCAACACCAAGAAGGAAATATTCATTGACAAGCTCAAACTTCAATGCAGACCTCCAACATAGTAGTCATACAATCCAGAGACTTCCACAAGCACATTGAATTCAACAAAAACATCAGCACTCCTCCAAATCATCAGAATCATTTGCATCTTCCTCCGAAACCTCAAGAACACTGTCTGCCATGACTGTTACTTTAGAAAGATTGCTTGTGGACCTCCAAACCATGAACCACTTGAATGAATGATACACACTGACTTCCCAAACATGCCTCTAGATCCGCAGATCATCATTTGACATATCCAGAACAATCCGGACCTCTTTTCTGTCTCTCTGTCTCTTCTAAACACTACAAAACTGGTTCTACTTAGATGGCCATAGCTTCTTCAAATCTTCATGCGAACCCTTCAAAGATTAACTGGAGCTTCTTTAGACAATCCTCTACTCAACCATATGGTCTGCATACATTGATCCTTATTACTTTTCTCAATATCCTCAACAATCCAGTCTTCTACACAAGCAGCAAAATAGGATACGGTTGACACCAATGGCAACAAGGAAATGTTGACATCAATGACAACACTGTTTAGGCACATATTTGCAACATATTCTTCATAGGGGCATTATCTCCAATAGCCAGAACAATGGGATATGAGAAGGTTCTTAGAGCCTAATTATCCTCCTCATCATGATTATCATCTATGTCAGATATTGGTTCTTCTCTTTGAGATTCGGTGTGGGGTTCTGAGGAATTAGTTTCTATCAAAGGATTTGCTTGGAATCTTTCTTGCAATTCTTGGATATATTCAGAGAGTGAAGGACTTTAAGGATTTGAGGAATTATTGAGTTGAGGTATAGTTTCCAAGGTAGGTCAACAAGATCTTGTGCAACCCTACTACTTTCTCCTATAGTTTGCTGCTGAGGTGTCTGTTTTATGTATCTTCCTTTTGAATCCCTAGCTCTAACCATACAGATTCAATTTATCCTAAAAACTGTTAGCTAAGTTTTCCTAATTAACATAGAGTCCCCGACAACGGTGCCGAAAATGACAAGGGTCGTTGGTCCTTGGTATTTAATCATGTTTTCATGTGTCAAATCTAGGGACGTGTCCTTGGCTATCTACAATTAGGAATCCTATAGTTTCCAGTCCATCTAATTAATTATGCTTTTCTTATTTGCTATGGAAATTAATGCTACTGATATATATGCTATGAAAGTAAATTCTGAAAGTACTGGAAACAAAGCTGAAATAGTAAATTGCTAATATTGACCTATTCTAATCCATACAATTGAAACATGCATTTATCTATGAGAAAACAATAACTATCTTCCTAAACAGAATCTGAAACAAGATAATGAACAACAAATACTAGCCTCCTGTCTTGACGACAGGAGTGGGCCCTTGCTCCTCACCCTTAGGACTGAAGACTAATGCAATAAATCAGTATGAGAATATAATATCACAATCCTTCTTCAATCTAATCCCATCAGTATGCTTTTGTATTTAGAAATTATCTATATAATTGAGATTACAATAAAAATCTATATCTATCCTTCTTCTGCTTCTACCTTATATATTTATATCAAATCGAGCGATGATATATCACTTACTCTAACTATCAGTCTATCTATGAGATAGCATCAATCTCTTATTCTATCAACTATTTAATTGCAGAGTAAAAACATGCAATTGAAATAGATTTTAGTGGTACAACAATCCCACTAAATCTGGAGTCTTAGTTTCAATAACAACTGGGCAATGAGGCCCTGAAATATAGGTACTTAATCAGTTTGTCGAGAACTCATGCAAAATCAATAAAAGAGGAATTAAACTTCTAGAAGTTAACTAGAGTCTTCACTCGTTCACTCAGGTGTTGGAAGAGTAATCCCTAGAGCACTCCAATTGCCACCGGAAGTGTTGATTGATAGTAGCACTGGAACTCTGCATTGTATTATGGAGGCTCTAAAGGTGTGTACTTTTGTCTGCAGCTCCACAGATGTGCTTATGACTTCTATCCAGCTCCGGAGATGATTCACCCTTGGTCCTCTTATTTCAAAATTTCTCCAATCATATTGGAAAACATCAGAGACTGGTGTGGTATCCTTCATGTCAGCTCTGGAGATTGTTAGGACCATCTCCAGAGATGCTCAAAATTGTCTTTGCCTGAACATCTGCACCTATAGATTCAAAAAGAGAGAATTTCTGCATATCTCCATTAAATTGCTGCACATTAGTCCTTCAATCAAAAATCATGACTCTTGGTAATTCATCTCTCATTAATATAATTAGAACAAATCTTATCAGTCTACTTTGGTACAATTATTAGGACAACAGAATAAGAAGGATGGAAAAGAGAGGTAAAAAGGTGTATTATTATTGGTGCTACCTGGCACTCATCAATGGGCACACCTATCAGCCTCGTGCATATGATATGATTGAATGCTTACACCTATAGGAGTGTGCAAGTCATCAAATTGTGGCCCTCATAATATATGTAGCGGCCAAGATCATGATACAAGTGGGAAAGCATACTTTGACCCCACATGAACATTATCTCATGATCCTCCAATGCTTTGATGGAATGGATGAGACCACCATGAAGGTGTGCGCCTCACCTATGTGATGCAATGCGTAAGAGAATGATAGTGATAAGCACACGATGAACTAAGGGGACTACACCTCCTTCCTAATCTAACCATTGTAGATAAATATTCCCATTAGTGTCGCTAGGCATGATCTGACTGATCACATACCTTTGTCCCTCTTGCACATAGGTAACAAATTAATTCTTGAATGATTGACATAGTACAAACTCACATCGACAATCTCATAATCTAGTACACGTCCTCCAACGTCACAATCATCTCTCATGTCAAAAGAGGGAAGACAGAGGTGCCTACATCCCACCTCTCCATCAATGCCATAAGCATGCGATCATGAAATCACATCTCTAGCATGGTGTATACCCATCATACACTCACTCTCTGTAACAATGTCACCTTCTCCTATGTCAGAGCACTATGACGATCTCACAGTAATGCAAAGATACAATCCCTCTAGCATGCTCTTGCATCATTAGAGGATCTGTAATCATCAAATAGCTTCGTATCAGTCTCATGTCATCAAAACATACAATTTTGAATCTAAAAATGTATTTTTTTTAAAAAGTCTTAATAGATGCTAGTGCCACCGGATGCCAGCATGCCTTTCAGACCCTAGTGCCATATTTGGATGCTAGCGCATATTGAAGATGCTAGTGCATCCTTAGGATGCAGGTGTACCCAAAAGACACTAGTGTGTTGATGGGACACTAGCACTACATGTGGGTTTCATCGGGTGTGAAAAATGACAAAAGAACATATTAAATTCCAAAACTTTCACTCACCTAATGCCAGGAGACCTTGCTTGATGTGAAGCCTTAGTGTGTCTAGTCTCGGTGGTTGGAAATCTTATTTACATGACATTCTATCTCTCTACAGTGTACGGGGTGCTCAAAAATTTCTATTCAAATGAATAACAAATTTAATTTTTATTACTATTTATTGTAAATTCTCAAAAAATTCAAAAAATCTTTGAAGCACCTCTTTCATGAAAAACTCCATAACTTGGGCTTGCAAACTTGAATTTTTGCACCATTCATTATGTTAGAATCCTGGATCCACTCTATTTCTTGTGATATGCCCTTCACCTTGGTGTTATTTCATGAAATAACATTACCGAAGGCATTTTTAGAAAATTTTCTCCTAAACTCAAAAGTGGTGAATTTTTCTTATTGTTTCCACCTCTTAATTGTTAGAATTTTTCACCCATTACATTTTCTTTAATTAATTTTTCTTTCATTTCATTTTTCTCACTGTTTTCAAATTTCTTCATTTATTGCTTCAATTTCAAACTAATGCATCTCAATCTTGCAAGATTATTTATTTTTCTATTGCGGTACCTAATGCTATGGTTTTGCAAGTTTTTAGTCTAGGGGCATCATTCTTCAACCTGGAGAATTTTTGCATCCTCTATAGTATCCTTTTGGGTATCCTAAATACATGCTTATTTTCTTTCAGCATGTCATTGTTGTACTTTAGTATAGCTTATCACCTAGTGTCATCAGTCTACTAAAGTGGGGGTAAAATGTAATGTAGAAAATTATGTACCCTCATAATTTCATGTTGTGATTTGACCCTCTTTAGCATCCACTCCCTAGCATGTTTCTACCTGGCCACTTGAGCCTAACCTTGGCCTATTTTCCCACTCACCAAGATTTGCCAAATTCTATATCATATTCCCATCTTTCCTTCTATTCTAGGCACACGTGTTGAAATCTTGGAGAATTTTCTTAGGATGCAAGTGTGACATGCAGATATCTGCACGATGTGCAAGCATCCTAAAGAATCTAGAATTTGAAATTGTTGTTTTCCCACCTAGTCACTTGATTCCATTAGTGGTAACACTCATCTAGTAATGAAACAACATATGTAAGCATGCCCAACCCTTGGATTTTATCCTCTTCCAATATATAATCTCATTTTTGAAACCCTTCCACTTCTTTTGGGACTCACTTTTGAAAGCTCTCACAAAACAGCTCTGCACTTACAAAAAGAACTCTAGATTCTCTATTGTTAGTTTTAGGTGCTCTCCTTGGGTTGAAGCATCTCTATTTCTCAATTTCTATTGACTTGACACTTGTAGCTTGGTCATCATGGAGGCTCTCACAAAGTATTAGCATTGGTTGCACATCAATTTGATCCTCAACAAGTTTACATCCTCCTCCATTGATAAATCTTGGTAATATCGTTTCATTTTAAAGATACAACATTGTTATTGTATTTATTTCATCTTCCATTATTTCTAATTTGGAACATGTGTGGTATAGACCACCACCTTATATTCCTTTATGCACACTAGGCTATTCTTCTCCATAGACCAGGGTTGATAGTCATATCTTTTTATTATTCTCACTGCTATTATTTTTCTAGACATACTTGGGAAATAGGAGCACACATTTTTTATTAATTATTTTCCAATCTTGGTTGTCCGTGGAGTTTGATGGACCAACATAGGGGCTTGACCTGAAGGCAGGCTCCCAAAATAGCCCCAACAAATTTTCCTTGGTCTTTGTAGTTGCAGGTATTTTGAGGGGCTCTTTCACACAAAGGTTTTGTGGGTTTCTCCTTTTTCATTTAATCTTTGTCATTCTTTGCTTTTAATTTGTTCAAATTTGTTCATTTCAATGTGTTATGCAATAGATTTCATTATCTAGTACATTGTTGGGCCTCTTTTATGGTTTTCTGTGTAGGTTGGGTAACATGTTGAACTGAAATAGATGGACCTGTGAAATATTTCCTTTATTTTTTTGTATGGATGACAACATGACATGTTGGCATCCTAGACTAAGGTTTCCCCTCTCTCATGTTAGGTGCTTCTTTCATCCCTCCTTTCAATTTTAAAATCTGTTCTGTGATTCAATAATTTATTTTCTAGAATTTCTTGTTTTATCACTGTTTTCATATGCTTTAGCTTATCGAAAAAAAATATTTTCTAAGTCTAGAGAAACTATAGGATTTTGCTGGAGTCATTTTTCTCTTCCTACTTGGATAGCAGTGAAATACTCTTTCCTTGAAGTTTGTTAGATCCTAGAGTAATATTCTTGAAAATTATTCTAATTAGAAAGCATAGACATTGTAATTAGATCACATATTTCATATTACACCAAATACCCAACTTTGATCGATTCATAATTTCATAATATTGTTAGTCTCAAAAATAAAAATAAAAATAACATAACCCTAATGAATTTTGCCGAGCTTTCCAGAAATGTATAAAAATTAGAAAAAATCCTGATTTGTGGCCTAGTGAGCGAATTTATGAAAAAGCATAAAATTGTAATAACTCACTTGATATTGATGATAAAATTTAAATTTTGGATTGTACAACCCTTATTGATCCTCCAACATTAAAAACATTGTAGAGAAATTTGTGGCCATTTAGAAGAAATAAGAGAATCTTCAAAAATTAGGGTTTCAACATAAAATTACAATAAATCACTTAATATTGATGATCAAGAGCTGATTTTTTATTGAAACTTTCTTATTGGATCCTCCAACTCTGGTAAAAAATTATAGAAAATTTTGCAACCATTTGGAAGATATAGGTGAATCTTCAAAAATTAGGGTTTTGTCCTCACCTTTGCCCAAATTGTAGCTCTAATACCACTTGATAAGATCCATGCATGTATAATAATTGTAATAAGACAACATAGAAGATACATCTCACATAACACAAGATATGTTCATGGGCTAAGATGCCCTAATATCCAATATATGGAGAAACAGAATAAACTCTTGAGGTGGGGTAATACCATACAATACTCCTTATGGAAGAAGCCACTCTAAACTATATCTCTAAGATATCCCAAACAAAATATCATACTCAACACATATATTAAAATGATAATCACCTGCTTTATACACAACTCCTCCTAATAACATAATGGAGTGGTAATCCCAATGAAAGCCTACTCATCACCTAATATAATTAACTACACAAGTTGTCTACATGACCCAACATAACTAACTTAAGGCATGTATGCCACATGTTGACATTTCCATCCACCTAAATATAACTAGTATAATATAATGTCCTTAGGTACATAACAAAGACTTAGCAAATTTAGTTGTATGAATAGGAAAGCGAAGAATGTCTTTCCAAGGGATTATCCCTTGCAATGCTCTAATAATCCATTTAGCCACAAGATAAATGCCTTGCATATATGGATCGATGATACCTGGACCACCATGGTCTTTGGGTTGAATACAATGATTCTAAGTAGAAATAGGTAACCCTTTTTTCTTACCCCATTTGGCCTATAAGAATCTCCTGATAAGCTTTGTGAGTTAGAGGTAGCAATCTTTTGACGACAACCAACATGACGAGATGTAAACATGATTGGCTAGGAGGATTTTGTTGGCAACTTGAATTCTACTAGGCATTGAGAGAAATTTGTATGTCTAGGTTTGAGTTTTAGATTCTTTTGGAACCATTTCCACATATCCTTTAGTGATACTCCAAGATTGAAGGGGATATCCAAATATTTGGAGATAGAACCATGTTTAATCAACTTCCATTCCACAAGAATTCACATAGGGGAAAATTAGAGGAGGTCATGAAGTGCTTAGTTTTGCTCATAGACAACTAGAAACTCTAGGAAAAACAATACATCTCTAGACAATTAAGAGTGTAGGAGATTTCTTATGTTGAATTATGTAAGAACATGTTGTAATTGAAACAAAATGCAAGTTTAACTACTACAACATCTCCTGACATTGAAATCCCATGAATAAGATTATGATGATGAGCATGCTAGAGGAGATAGCCAAGCACATTAGTGGTGAGAACATAAAGATATAAGGCTAATGAGAAACCATGTCTTATGGATCTTTGAAGAGGGAATGCATCAGATGAAACCCCGTTGATGATCAAACAAGAGTTAACATCCTTGAACAAGAGTTGAACATGTGAGATAATTATTTGGCCTAATCCAAGCCACTTAATCATTTTCTTAGTGATTTGCCATTTCATTCTATCATAAGCTTTATCAAAGTCTAGTTCACTAGGAGAGAATTTTATGCTAATTATTGAGCCCATTCTACTGCCTCCCAAGCTAACATAAGGTTATCTAGAATAAATATTCCACCTAAAAACTAGTTTGTTATGGTCAGACTATCTCTTTGGTGATAGATTTAATTCTTCTTGCTTTGGCTTTGGCTATAATATTATATGTAGTATTAAGGAGCATAATAGGTTGCCATCATGAGATAGTATCAAAATCTATCTTTAGGAATCAGTCTAATCAACCCCTGATTAATATTGGGTCCTAGAGAACCTTTTTCAGAAGTCTCCAAGTACATAGCAAAGAAGTCCATTCTAATGTAGGGTCACAATGTTTTAAAAATTCAGTTGGTAGCCCATCAATTCCAAGGCTTTTTCATTGGGCATGCCCTGTAAAGCAACATCAAACTCTTCAATAGTTAGGAATCTATCAAGAAACTATTGATACTCCTTATCAACTTTAGTGAGGATGCATTTACTCATAGTCTCCTTCGTTATCTCTTGTAGAGAATCACTCTTAGAATTATCCACAAAAAGATGCTAAAAATGAGAGAGAAAAAATTATTCAATGCTTGCAGGATTTGAGCATAATTGACCATTCATATTTTTAATTGGACCCATGTGTTATTTTATGCTTTTGTCTAAGAAATAGAAATAAAAATTTAGAACCTGTGTTTCTATTTTTCATCCAATTAGGACAGGCTCTAATTTGAGCACCTCTACATTTATACTCCTCCAATTTCCTTAGATTACTTTCTGTAGCTACCACCAACTTTTGAAAATTAATGTTAGCCAAGGAGGTAGCCAAAAGTTTTATGCTCTTTTCAAGTTAACTTTGAAGAATGTGTTCTACCCTCTTTCTTTTCCATGCAATATTATAGCCATAGGAATGAAGAAAAGTAGTAGAGCATGTAAGGGCTTGTTCCCACCAAAGGATCCAACTCTCACTAGTGCCTAAACTAGGCTATTCATTCCAGATAGTGATGAGGGTTTCAATATAGTTTTGATTAAGAAGATGAGAGGTGTTAATCTTGAAAGGAAGTGAACTAGTCTTGGGTTGTTGACAAGAAAGAATACAAGTGGTAAGGAGAGGGAGATGATCATAAAGGATGGTAGCTAGGTCTAATTGAACAAGTAAACTATCCTTATAAGGAAGTAGGGGAATTGACGAGGGCGAGTAGAAATGATCAAGATGACTAAGCTTGCAAAGAGTGCCTTGATGACAGTTTGACTAGGAGAACTAGTGAGCAAGGTGGGAGTCTTTATGGTCAAGCAAAGAGTTAAACACACCTAGAGAGATACAACAAAGTAATCAAGCATTAAACTTGGAGTGAGATAATTTGGTGCTACTAAACTAGCTACAGTTTCTGTGGTCCTCAACCATATTAAAATCACGACCCATAATCCATTCAATCATTGGTAAAGCATTGCACACCCATTCCCAAATTTGAGTTCTATCATGCACTCCATTCGAAGATTAGATTGAGCAAAATCCTAAAGTTTGGTCATGTATTAGGCATACAAACTAAGAACAACATGAGGTAGGGTTGATCAACTCCTGCATAAATTATACACTTGACAATCTAAAGGCTAAGACCTAGCACCACTCCACCCCTTCCTTCTTGACAATTGGAATGTATACATGTTGCATCTCTCAAAATTTCTTGGAAGGCAGGAACTCTAACCTAATCCCATTAATTTTGATTTCTTGGAGAAAGATAACATTAGGGAGATGTATATTAACTACTTGACAAACATTGTTATGTTGGCTGGGATTGAAAGCCCCCTCACATTCCGTGACATAATTTTACAATTCACTGGGAGTTGAGGATAATTTCCTCCTCCTCATGCACTAACACCTAGAATTGATTAGCCACATCAATAGATTAGGAGTTGAGTGGAATCAATGCCATAGACAAGTTAGAAGGTGGCAATCTTGAGCGTGACCGAGAGGTATTGAATTTACTTGAATTGACATGGGGAGGAGGCGAGGGGTGATCTTCCTTGATTTTGTGTGTTCAAAATTAGACTTTGACAATTCTTTATGATGCTTAATCATGCACCAACCATCATCAAGGAGCACATCATGAAAGGAGGCAACTTTGGAGGGTGAAGGGTCAACATGGGGAGTAGTATGGGGGAGGGGCCCATTCTTGATTTAATCCCTAGTTATTATGCTAGTGAGTATAACTTAGAGTATTATAGTGATACAACCTATTCTTGTTCTATTAGTCATGCTCCATCCCCAATCCATTCCCAAAACCTATAGGCATTGATACAAAAACAAAATGAACTCATTAGTCAACATAAAGAAATTGAAAGCCAAATCAAACTACTTGAGTCTAGGTTGCATGCCAATATCCACTCTACTGTTACAAAAAGCCAAATAGTCTAAAAACCTATCATTCCCCTTGACACCACCTACAATTAGTTGGACCTCTCATGGGTTGACTATGAAATGCATATTGCAACAAACAAGATCTTAAGTCAAATGCCTTTGTTTGATGGGTGTGATCATGTGTAGGGAGTTAGTCATGTGAATGCTTTTGTAGCCTTCATTGATGAATTCTAGTTTAGTAATGAAGATGAATGGATGAGATTCTTTATTAGATCTCTCCATAGAAGTGTTAGACTATGGATTAATAGTTTCCCTGCTCATCACTCTCCAGTTGGGATAGCCTTGTTGATGCATGTAATGAGAGATATGCAAGCAATGTTGACCCTACCTCTCTTGTGTGAGAACTTGAAAACATTAAAAGGCAAGAGCATGAATCTAATAAAGATTTTAGTCACATGTTATTTGTCGCCCTCTTTGAAGCTCCAAGTGATTATAGGGCTAATACATCTACATGCATTAACACTTTCTGTGAGGCTTATGATGATGGCTTAATCTTGGTGCTAAATGAAATGAAACCTACAAGTTTGTAGTAGGCTTATGTGTGGGTTGGCTACCTTGAGAAAGCAAGCAATGATTACATAGTGAGGTGGTTAACTTTAGGGGCTTAGATCAAGAATTTGTAGTGCGCCTAGGATGCTCATGAGACACTCATTGCTGATGAATGTTCAGAGGAGGTTAAGATGGACAATGTTGTATCATGGGATAACTATGTAGATGAACTAGATAGTGTTTGCACCAATTTACAGTTAGATGGGTTAGCTCGTGAAGATGAAAATTATGGTAAGTGCATTAGTGTTGATCTTGAAGAACATGAGGATAGTTGTTTGTTTAATGAGCTCCCATTTCTTGATGGTGATGCTAGTGATCCCCTTGTCACAAGTGTTTGATCTCATGAAAATGAGGTAGAATTTTTTACACTGCAAGATGAGTGTGATGACAAGATTGATGGTGTTGACTTTAGCATGGGTTTCTCATTGTTGAGGTGATGTATGTAGAGGATAATGATGTTGTTTCCCATGCTAGGAAGGATGTGCATGAAGTTTCATGCGATGGGCCACAAGCCTTTCCCCCTTTTGCTGACGATTTATACACTGACTTGTATTAGTCAAATGATTCAATTGCTGCCAACATCATCAATTGTGGCCATCATGGTATAAAACTTGATGTTGACCTAGTTGGGTATGTTGCAATTGAGGGTCTCTATTTTGGGGTGGATTTCAATGCCTGTATGCATGAGGGAGAAGAAGAAAACAATTATTTGTTGGTTTGTAGCAATAAGTATGGTGTAGTAGATTACTGAAATGAAATTGAAATAGGGAGGCAATGGGATAGATTCAGTCCATCACTTGAGGTGTCTCGATATGATTCTTATGTTGATGATCTTAATGAAGAAGTAGATAATGTGTATGATCTAAACATGGAGTAATACATCAACATATGTGAAGATGATGTATGTTAGCCAAATGTTGTCCAAGAGCTTGGTGTGAACACTAGTAACTATGAAACTTTTCTTTGTGATGGAGGTCAAGTTTTAACTCATTACTATTAAATTTTGTGAAATTAGAAAACTTAGTGTCATGTGAAAAAACATGGTGGAATGCTAAACACTATCTAGAGGCTTTGAGAGTCTTGTGTGTGTCTCTAGTAACTTTAATGTTTTTAGCAAAGCAATCGACCCACTTATATTTACAATATAGGGCAAGTAATTTTTATAAAAAATAATGAATATGGGTTAGAAGAATTTGAAAGGACCATATTAACATAGGCAAAAGTTGATGGGTTAGCGCACCTAAAACCTCACTTTTTCAATGAATGAAAAGGCAAACATTTTTTTGTTTCCTCTAAAAACAAGTCATTGAAATGTGGTCCTTTATTTGTGTGTAGGCTATTCAAATGGACAGCGTAGAGGACACAAAGTTTAAACCGTGGGAGGAGCAAATGTTGATAGACATTAAACGGAGTTCAAAATAGTAGGCCGTTTTATAAGATGAGGTGAGAATCCAACGAAAGATAATGGTGTATTTATAGCAGTTTGACGTACGTGAGACAAATCTTTCATGTTGTGAGAGCACATGGGAATGACATGTTCTTATATTTATGAAGGTGGGATCGGGGTGAAGGCCTTTTATTCTTTTGGCTTATACCTGTCAGGAAGCTCAGATGTATGTTTACGTTATCAGGTAGGCTGCTCTCATCAGCTCAGTCATTTAGTAACTAGCCATCGCACCTTGGTGTGCAATGGGTATGATTGTGTTGTATCCTTATGGCTCATGTCATTATGTGGTATTGGAAGAGAGTATCTTTAGTTGTTGAGAGCTCAATGTCATCAGTTGAATAAACTTTTTTGGAGCATCATCTTTGTTGGTCAACGGACCCACGGCCTTAACCTTCGCCATGTGTATCACCACGTGCATACAACATCCACCATCTAACAAAAATTATGGGCTTCTGCTACTCAATCCTGGCATTTCATTTGATACTCGTAGGTAATGAATGCTTTCAAACGTGCAAGTGCTATTCATCGTAAGGCGTCAATAGTTGGAAAACATCAATCCAAAAGTTCTCCTTGCTTTCCAATTGTATAAATGAAGGTACGGGGTACACTGAATGGGCATGATTATTTGAATCATCTTGCTTCGCTCTAGTAAAGCTCATGTCATCTTTGGATCGTTGGCATGAAACAACCAATTGAAAGTCACTATCTTTTTTCTTTATCGTTGGATTGTTGACATGAGAAGTACCATTTCATTGTAAAAATACCCATACCAAGCTCCATTTTTTACATTTTAAAAGTACCATACCTTGATCTTTAATGTAGGGTTCTCCATTAGAATGCTTGACCGTAGCCCCAAGTCTATCACACAAGAATACTTTTTACCACTATGTTTATGTAGTTAAGCTTAGTCTATTCACTTGTTTCTTTAGAGTAGCCATACCTTGTAACATTATATCCAACTTAGAGGTAGGGCTAATGGTAGTATTAGGCATGCATGAAATAGTCGAGGATGTATAATGAGGATGTGTATAAATAGGTACCACATTATGAGATGAGGTGAAAATGGGATGAGGAGGAGGGCTAATATAAGACATAGGTTGGGAAGGAGGGTTAATGTGGGACATAGGTTAGGAATGATGGATGGTGTGAGACACATGGGTAGAAGCTATGACACTAGTAGGTATGTGAATATAAGGATGATATGTAGGTGGCACATTAAGAGGATGGGATCACTTGAGGTAGGTATGGAAATTGATGCTTTAAATTACCACATAAAGACTTAGACTGTATAACATTTATTAATTATTTCACTCATTGCTTAGTTGGGAACACTTGGTTAAGTCTTTCATAGTTACTTTTGAGCCCATATTGATGTGGAAGTGCTTTAGAAAAATAGTGGCAAGCTTTTCAAAAGAGTGTATAGAGCATGAAGGTAAAGCATAAAACCATTGTTTAACACATTGCTTTAAGGTTCTTGGAAATGAATTGGCCAAAATCTTATCCTCATAAGAAAAATCTAAGCATGCCATTATGAAATCTTGTAAATGCACGTTAGGATCTCCCTCACAATTTTATAGTTCAAATCTTGACACCACAAATACTGTACAAAAAGGTTATATAGTTCAACCTCATAAGCATGTGGTGTGTGATGTAGGTGATTGTATATAATAGCATCCTTCTTGTTGTCATTCACTTGTTTCTTTAGAGTAGCCATATATTGTAACATTATATCCAAGTTAGAGGTAGGGCTGATGGTAGTTTTAGGCATGCATGAAATAGTCAAGGATGTATAATGAGGATGTGTGGAAATAGGTAATGAACATAGCCATGGAGGGAGGAACCACATTATGAGATGAGGTGAAAATGGGATGAGGAGGAGGGCTAATATAAGACATAGGTTGGGAAGGAGAGCTAATGTGAGACATAGGTTGGGAATGATGGATGGTGTGAGACACATGGCTAGAAGCTATGACACTAGTAGGTATGTGAATATAAGGATGATATGTAGGTGGTACATTAGGGGGATAGGATCACTTGAGGTAGGTATGGAAATGGTAGGGGCAAAGCTAGGAGTGACAATCAAAGTAGTAGTAGCTATGGAACTGGTAGTAGTGGTATGATGAGGCTCAAAAGAAGAGGAAGGATGTGATGAATACTATTAGAAGAGACTATCAAAGATCTGATGCCAAGTAGAATATATATGCCAAGAGGTGCATTTATTAAAGTTTAGTGCAAAAGGGTGACAAATTGTTGAAGAGATTCATCATTAGTAAGGTCATAAAAAATTAGTTGGCTAGTAAGAGTAAGATCTTGTTTGGCAACATGAGCATCATGGTCATAATCTTGTTGATGATCAAAGTGGCTCTCATCACGAACATCATAAATATTTAATTTTCATTGGATTGAGTAGCCATTGTAGGGTTAAGACAAGCACCCCTTCTCAAAGGAAGATTGGGATCTTGCATAGCTTGTGGCATACAAAAATCAATACCATTATGAGAGAGATAAGATAATGTAATATACAATCATTCTCATATTTAAATATTAGAAAATCAACAAGATAAATTAGATTTGAAAATAAATTAAGTATAATATTATATTATAAATTGTATATTTAAATCGAATATATCTATTTTATATATACAATATATAATATACTTACTTATTATTTATTATTATATTTTATATAATATAAATTATTAAATATATATTTTAATTTTTATTATATTATAAAATCATATATTTGTATTAGATACATTATATATTGAATGCTTATATATTTGTTATGTAATATATATATATATATATATAATTTATATTATATTTATATTTATATTTATTATATTTTATAATATTATTTAAATTAATTTGTAACAGATCTAACAATTTAAGTGACCTTTCATGGATTAAGAGATAAAGGAGGATGGGGAGAGAGTTGATACACACCATTAAACGCACATATACTTACAATGTTTAGGCTCTTAAAAAAGTCATAAGCTCATTACAAAGACAATTTCGAACATTAGGATTAAATAATAACAATAATCAAATTATAATATCATAATACAAAGTTAGAATGACATGATTTTAATTCAGAACCGTCAAGGAAGTCTATAAGGTATACTAATATGACATTGAGCCCTAGCCGTGTAATTTGACCTATACAATTCCCTTTTGTAATAAATTCATAAGTCTAGCCCAATACGGAAGGTGTAGAGTCTAGATACAAATTGCAAAATGATGGTCCACCCAGTACAAATCAAAGCTTCTCGGAATCTCCACTCCAGTTCTTGTGCCTGAAATTAAGGTAAAATTTCAAATGTATGTGAAGTAGTTTTGAGAAATGGAAAAAAAACCTCATTAAGTTTGTCTATGGAGGAGAGGGCAAAGTACTCATCCCTCTGCTTTTTAAACAACTTGAACATCTTCAACCACTACAATTCTCCACTCAATCAAAGCTAATTTTTCTCTTGATTAATGTATGATCAAAAAATTAGGTACCGTTGAATACAGAGGACACCGTAGACATATCTGCAAAGAGAATAATGGTAGAAAAGGCCATGATGTCTTAAAATATGCAACAAATCTCAATAAATTACAATGTAATCTAAAGATGGCATATTATAACTAAAGGGATAAATCCTAGATAGGACAAATAAATGTACAATGAAAGTTTAGATCTAAAATCAAAAAGTGGAAAAGGAGAAACTAAGGAAAAACCCTAGAGGGTGCATGATTCGAAAGGCACAATAGTCAAATAAGGTCGAAACCCTAGTTGAAGCACTAAGAACACAAGGAGTAATCAAGTATGGAAAATAATAATCACAATCAAAGTACATAGGCTTGAAACTCAAAGAAATAAAAATATCTAACCCTAAAGACTAGGCATGAAAGTTATAGGTTCACCAAAAATGTAGGGGAAATAAAGACATGCTCTACAAATATATCTCTAAGTTGAATTTAAATTGACGTTATGTAAAAACCCTAGAATGGAGTTAAGTATGATAAATGATTGATTAGTTGATTGATGTAATCTAGTTGAAAATAGGCATGAAAGTTATAGGTTCACCAAAAATGTAGGGGAAATAAAGACATGCTCTACAAACATATCTCTAGGTTTAATTTAAATTAACATTATGTAAAACCCTAGAATGGAGTTAAGTCTGATAAATTATTGATTAATTGACTGATGTAATCTAGTTGAAAATATGCATGAAAGTTATAGGTTCACCAAAAACGTAGGGGAAATAAAGACATGCTCTACAACTATATCTCTAGGTTTAATTTAAATTAACATTATGTAAAAACCCTAGAATGGAGTTAAGTCTGATAAATAATTGATTAATTGATTGATGTAATGTAGTTGAAAATATAATTGAACATGTGCAACACTGAAATAAGAGGCAATTAGGGTTGCATATCTTAATATGTGAATTTTACATGATTGCACATTTTGACAAAGGATTGATGCCTGAGATTTGAGTCTAGATTGTGGACCAAGGAGTAGAGACTACTGAATCTTGAGAATTTGAGTGTCTAGGATAGAATTTGTATTTCAACCCTATATTTCCAAACTTGTGATCCCATTAAAAATTTATGAGCCCCTCCAAAGCAAAATCCAAACTTCAATACTTGCAAAAAGTGTTCACCTAGTGCTATTTGATGTAAGGAAAACTTTGGTGGTGCTATGAAACACTATGGGACAAGCTATGCTAGGGTTGAAATTTAGGACTTCCACAAGCCTTAGTTAAGCCCTAAGACTAAGTTAATAACTTAAAGAGATAGAGCAACCATGAAAGTGGATGCTAAATGTTAGTGTAGATAGATGAGGTCATTGTCCTAGACCTAAAAAATGTGAGACAAATAGGAGAATATGTTGTCATACTTTAATTCCATGTGATTGCATTTCTCAAATGACCTAGAAATAATTTCTTTAAATATATGTACTATAAACACTAAATTCAAACCTTTTTAATGTATATAACGAACAATGATTACATCTAAAATTAAATGATATAACATATAATTTTTTTAAAGAATTATAAAATATTAAATATTAAAATAAATCCTAAACTAATACATACCCCAAATTACAAAAAAAATATAAAAACATACACTGAAGTCATTGATCCAAAATATTGTTGAAATGGTGAGCAAATTGCATATAAAAATTACACCATTATTACACATAAGAAAAAAAAAGAATCATATATTGTTTGATTGAATTATTGATTACATAGTATGATGCAAATGCTTATAAAGCATTGCATTCCCACGTACAAACTCCCAAACTAACCTACTAAACTTTATATGGGAACAACTCTCAACTATATACTAACAATATATACTAACAATAATATTTAAATACTAACGAATCACTAAAGTGACTTTATTTCTAATGTATTTATTTATTAACTATTATCTAACTAAGATGTAATAAATCTCCAACATTCCCCCTTATTACTTCAATCCGAACAAAGGATGGAATACTGCATGGACTAAACACAACAACCCATTTAGAAACTTGACGAAGCACCTCTACCAAATCTCCTTGCTCACCCAAGACACACCAAACTAATCCAACAATGGATGTCTTGACTATTAAACCTACAAATCCTCAAAACACCTATGAATTGAGACACACTTAAGTATTTACAAGTATACCGTGCCTCTCTTTTGAATCGAGATACACTCAATTATCCACAAGCAAAACACCAACCAATTGTGAATCAATACTTACTCAACTATCCACAATAACTCTCCTCCTTTTGTGGATCGAGACAAATTCAATTATCCACATATACAAACCTACAAATCTATGGATCGCAACATACTCAACTATCCATAGGTACAACTCACCACGTCTGTGGATCGATACATATTCAACTATCCACAAACCAAAAAATAATTGCCATGCTCCCCTTTGCTCCATGAAGGGACTTAAAATAAAATTGGTGCTTCTCATGCAAAGTATCACCTCTGAGCAAGAAGCTAGCTCGAGATGACTAATGTATGTCTAGCCTCTGATGCCTCCAGCCTCCAATCTGACTGTGTTACACTCTATTTGCCTAATGTCACATGTGAGCCTTTGAAAGCCCCATTAGGTTTAATATGGATGGCCCTAAAAGCACAAACATTTGATAACATAATGCATCTGAACATTATCAAAATTGAAGGTGTCAGATTCAATTGAAAATATACCTTTTATACAATATTATCTAATACTTTGTTTATTCAAAAATTCCCTGTAATACTTATACTTGTTGTGTAGTTTCTAGGATGCATAAAAGAATGTCTACAAGTTTCAAAACATAAGCATCTTACAAAATAGCCAAACTTCCTACCAAATCCCTTATTACTCCATTTACAATAGTTTGAGATTTCTTACAAAAATGCAAATTAATACTATAAATAAGTCTTTGTTAAATGCACACACTTAATTAATGTTAACCTTATACCTCCAAAACCCACCCTTATGCCTTTTTAAGCTTATGTCTGCTTAGAATAAAATCTAAATCCATGACAATATGTAAGACTTGATCCTCTTAGAATCAATCTAACTAGCTTATATATATTAAATAATAATATATATAAAATACACTGAGAGATATCCTTCTAGGTGCCTATTTAATATTAATCAATTTCTACAATAAAATGTAATAGTTGCCTTGATTAGGATATCTCTCAAAGTATTTTATATATATTATCATTTACTATATATAAGATAGTAGCAGTTGGAGCGCAAAATGTAATACATTAATTTAATTAATATATAATTATATCATATAACATTATCAAATATAATAATATTATATTTATATTATTACATTATAATTTAATATTATATATTATTATATATAATATTATTTATTATTATATATAATATAATTATATATTAATAATAATATTACTAATATAATATTAATTATTATAAACCCTAACTATTTTATAGTACTAATTATTAAAAACCCTGATTATTTTAAATCAAAATTATATAGCATAACATTATTAAATATAATAATATTAAATTTATATTATTATTACATTATTATAAAATGTTAATTAAATTAATATATAATTATATTGTATAACATTATTAAATATAATAATAATATATTTATATTATTATATAATTATAATATTATTCCATTACTATAGAGAATGTTATTTGTATTATATAATTATAATTCTATTACTAGTTCAAACCCAAATTATTACTATAACCCTAACCTTAATTTTGATAGTAATGTTTTCCCTAACTCTAATTCTAATCCTAACCCTAATTCTAACCATAATTCTAACCCTAACAATAACCCCAATTCTATCCCTAACTCTAATTCTAACCCTAACCCTTACTCTATTACTAATTCCAACCCTAATCCCAACCTCAACTCTAACCATAGTTCTATATATAGATATAAATGTAAATGACCTTTCTTGTTTTATTGTAACTATAACCCTAACCCTAATTATAACTCTAATTCTAATTCTAACCTTAACTCTAATTTTAACCATAATTATAACTGTAACGCTAATTCTAACCCTAGGTCTACTTAACCCTAATTCTATTCCTAATTATAAAACTAATCCTAACCTTAGAACCCTACTTCTATTCCTAATTATAAAACTAAATCTAACCCTAGGTCTACTTAACCCTAATTCTATTCTTAATTATAGATTTGTATTTGGGAAAGTAATTTAGATCACCTCCATAAGTATATGAAAATTAATCTTTTTTTCTTTAAAATCAAATTAATAATTGGTTTTAATTGTTTTCTCTATACATGATAGCATGATTTATTTTTTAATATAATGTTTTAAAATTGAAGATACATATACATGATAAGATGATTTGTTGTTTAGCGTTCAATGTTAGGCCCATTTCCTTTTGTGATTCGAGTTAAACATATTATGCTATACATACATACTTTTATGTGTGTGTTGAAAGGCATGAGTACCCTCATTTTGATTGTGAGATGGGATTAAGACTTACACTTCAATGTTATGTTCATATGAGTTCAAATCCATGTTAGACTTGCTCTATCTTGTTGTTCTTGTATTCGTCATTGGTTTCTCCTCAAAGAAGATAGCTAGGGCCTTTATGGCTTAGTGATGTTATATTTGATGAGTGGAGAGCATTATCTTCTCATCACCATTGTTTCCTTAAGTTCCTAGCTGAAGTGGTATTGATTGCAATATTAATAGTCAAAGCAATCACAATCATTTACAACCATTTTAAGGATCGTGACATGGTAATAAGTCCTTTCCTATCTCTTAGGTTCATAAACATTATTTTAACTCAATAGTAGGGTTTAGTCAAAGGAGTTGTTATTTGTATGCTTCACATCACCACTATCTTTCTCAACAATACAACACAGAGTCCCAGAATCCTTGAAAATTAGTGAGAAGCCTTTGCACATGCCTTTTGTAGGGCCTTTTAGGGGCCCTATATTAGTAGGGTAAACTCTTTATATTCTATCTTGTGAAGTAAAAGTATTAGATCATGTGGCTGGATTAGAGCTATTGCTATCTTGTTTTATTGCATCATTTACTTTACATATGTCATTGTAATTAGCATAGATTAACATATACATTGATGTTTGGTTGGACCCTTCTAAGCCTTGGATCTGTCATTTACTTATGTATCTTTTGCTAAATTCTAGATCTCTTAGATCTCTTTTCTGTGTACTAGTGCCCCCCATAGAGTGCTTTTTAATCAACATACACCTTGTGGAAACCTTTGATTGTCTACTTGTTTTTTCTTAGCCCCATCTTGGGGCCTTTCAAAAGTCATTCGGGTTTTTGTAACTACAATTAACATAATAGATCATGGGACCACAAAGCTATAGCTACAACTTAATGCAAGTTTGATGTGCACACAAGGTGAATCCAGGGTAATTAGATCAGATTTATGGCGCTACAATTTCCTTCTCAAGGGTAGACCTTCAAAAGTTAATTTTGATTACAAATCCTCTACATTCACAAGCTAGTTACAGCATTAGAACCAGACAACTGAGAAAGGCCAAGTTCACTTTGTAGCAAATCTTCAAATAAACAATATAAATTTGTTCGTTGTATCTACGGCCCCCTAAAGAGGACAAATAAATCCCACCATCAAAAAAAAGGAAAGGATTCCTTGATTAAACACCATGAAGTAGCTACTTTATAATCTTGACATACCAAATATTTGTTCACCTCAATATAAAAAGAAAACAAAGTGTTGTTTCCATGAGAGAAAAAAATCAATAACACAATCAATATAATCCACATTTGAAATGATTCAACCGCCACGATAAATATATGCTTTCTTGTTAATGAGAATGTGCACTCAAATCTCAAGTCATAGCAACTGATACAAGATTTATAAGAAATGGTAACATACATGTAACCTAGAAAGAAATTCAAGTACTTTGTTTCTCAAAACAATTACATTGTTAGGATCAAACCTGAATAAAATTACAACTGCACTAAATTAAATATACAAGATTCATGTATCATCTATGTTGATGCACTTAATTAAATTATAGTGCATCAAAAATATTGCTCCCATCAGAATTGACTCCCAAGTATATTTAATTTCCAGATACATTAACATCTTTGGATTACAAGAAAATTATGAGCAATTCTATCTAATATACTGTGATAATCACTTAATACCTTCACCAAATCCCATTCTCCTTCAACAATGTTGCACATGAAGACCTCAATAGGTCATACTTTAGAGTCTACCAAATTGACCTTCTCCTTACCAGTGGTGTAATTTGTCAGGCCTAAGTAATATCGAAGCTCCTCCTTTGATGATGCATATGAAATGTCTATTTTATTTCCTAAAATCAAGAAAGGCACAGTTGTGAGTAAATCATCGAAAAGTAATGCATCCAACTCCTTTTTTGATTTTGCATATCACTCTTTATCAGCAACATCGACAAGATACACGACAACATCCACCTGCATTGTGGAAAGTAATTTCCACGAGAAACCCCATAGCTGAGAGATTAAGATGGTCATAAAGCATACACCTTTCACCACAACACTTGGCCTCAATCTGACATTAAATTGGTATTCATTCTCCAGAAAGATTCCTCACAAATGACTAGGCGTATTAATTCTTTCTCTATTTAAGCTATAGCAATGGCTTCGCACAAATTCATCAATCTTATATGCGAAGTTCTCTGTGTCTAAACCTCTCTTCTCTGTATTCACTTAACTCAGATTTTGGCTCCTTAAATCTGTCAAACCAAACAAAATGAAATTATTAAAATAATATAAGCTTTCCTATTTAGTGCAAGGACTAAGTTAGAATTTTATTTAATGAAGTTACTTTGAAGCAAGCCCTTCGCCGATGCCTCCACCGCCTACAGTAATGTGAAGGGCTCCACACACATCAACCTTCTTGTTATACACTTGACTCTGAGATAAACAAGGAAGGAAGGAAAGTCACTTCACATCAACATATTTTTAAACTAACTGCAACTTGAAATTGTAAATTACATAAAGATCGTCATACAAAATGGTCATATTAGCGAGGATTTGTGCAAACCCTAACTACCCACAACACTAAAACTGCAGTCTGCCACAATCATTGTGCAAGCCTTCCCCATATTCTTAGAAGGCATTGGATAGTGGGGAAGTATTCCCTCTATCTAAAACATTAAATAGTTTAAATAATTTTTAAATTGGTAAAAGTTAAATAGTTTAACTTTAAATACTTTACCTTGTGGCAAGTTAAATATAAATCGAGGCCATAAAAATGTACATACACATGCTTTGACTATATAGCACCTCTCGATGTAATAAAATAAACTATTAAGTGTTAGGATTAAGGTGCCATCAACCTTGTAAATCCTATGTAATTAATTACTCCTAATATTGTTTGTAAACCACCCATAAGGGATGAAAGGTTTCACCAGCAACGATCTTATTTCAACTGTATGTTTATACCTGGTACACGATGCTCATTCATTTGCGACAAAAGTTTCTCCCCTACGAGGGGTCTGCGGGGACCATCCCCTTGGTGGGGGGTCCAAAGGTCATGCGCCCCAGCGGGGGTTCAGGGGCAGCACCCCAAAACCTCATTTTATTTATATTTTATCATTGTGAATTTGGACCATTCATCATTAGGTCACATATCTGACGGTCGATATTTTGTCGGTTATTTTGCCCTAGAAGGCAACCCCCTTTTATAAGGATATTTGTACTACATTTTTATCAGATTGGAGAGTAACAGGCAGCACTGGATTGAAGACTGAAGGAGAGAGGAAGGGCATGTATTGTAATCTCTTATTTGAAGATAATACAACTTGGAGCCTCTTTTCTTGGTGGAGTTTTTTACCCAAAAGGGTTTTCTCCATGTTACATACCGTGTTATGTGTTTAGTTACTAGTGCATGTTATTTGTGTGTAATGGGTTTTGATTTATGTTGCAACTCCATTGATTCTACATTGTTTAGAGGATAATAAGGTTTGAATTAGATTTCTTTTATGTGGTTTGCACCTTCATTTCTAACACTAAGCAAACCCTCCTATGCAAAAACTTTATTGATTTGTTTGGCCTGAAACAAAAGCAGAATTATGAAACTAACCTAACTCTTGTTTACTAAATTTTTGGATTTGTTTTGCTTCTTCCATTGTGGAGCCATTCCAAAAACAAATTCACTAAAGCAAAGTTAAAATTCTCACTAACTTCAAATTACATCAACTTACGGTGTCCAAAAACTCTTTATATGTTGCAACGTTCTCTCTATTAGTAGATGCTAGAATACTATTAAAAAAATAATAATAATAATACGACAACGTCAATCTTCAACCATTTTAGTTGTATATTCAACAATATTTTGGACACTTAACATTTTTTTATTCTTCTTACCATCTCCACAAAAACGTCTGTAGGATCTCTCCTAGCGGAATGGCATTTCTTTGAAACTTGTTGTTTGTTGTTTGTTGTTGAATGCCTCTTTTTATAATATGGCGCTTCTTCTTTATGCTTCCCTCATGGCCCCATCACACCTCCATGGTGCTTCTATTTCTTGTCTGATACAAAAAATGACCCTTACAATAGCAAATGAAAGACACTACAATTTTGCAATAGAAGAAAAATCTACCAATCAATCTTTCAATGGAAACCCCATTTAGAGGCACAAACCTTTATATGCTCTAATACCATGTTGAAATGGTGAGTAGATTGTATATAAAAATTATACCATTATTACATATAAGAAAAATACAGAATAATATATTGTTTGATTGAATTGTTGATTATAGAGTATGATGCAAATGCTTATAAAGCATTGTACAACCTCCCAAACTAGCCTACCAATCTACCCTATAAGAATAACTCCCAACTAATTTCTATCTATATACTAACTATAATATTTGAATACTAACAAGTCACTGAGCTGACTTTATTTCCAATGTATTTATTTATTAACTATTATCTAACTAAGATGTAATAAATCTCCAACAAATATCATAAAGGAATATACACATTTCTACTTTAAAATGCATGCACCCCTTAATTTGAGCTCCACCTAAACAGCGGCAAGTTGTGTGTCCACTGTTTATAATTTTTTTGACCTCTAATTTCGACAAATCTCTTTGACCTGTTTGACTGACAACATTCAACAGTTTCAATCCTTCAATTTTTGAATATGGTCAATTTATATGTTCCAATCGGTAAAATTTCAATTTTAGGTATGTTTAAAAAGTACTGTCTATTTAAGCTTTGTTGGTGTACGTGGACTATAAATGCAGTCCAATCTTTCTATTGTAACGTTTCCCACTACCTTGTCATTATTCTATCGACCATTGCATGTTTTGCTCCCACATTGAGGCTACATTTAGCTTCCTTCAGTGGTTATGGTATTTGGCTATTGTTAGTCATTGTGTGTTTAGTGTATTTTGGTTGTAGGAAGAAGAATAAGATATATGGTATTGCACAAATGCATATTAATGTAATGAGAGTTTTATTTTCTGAAGTAATACAAAGAGCAACCCGTACTCTGTGTGGGTGTAGCCAATTGATGAACCACATTAAAAAACTTGTCTTTCTTTTCTACATCTAGTCTGAGTTTAATTTCTGTGTTTTTCATTGTTGTTTGTTTTTCTATTCTTCGCTCAACAATTGGTATCAGAGCTCTAGTGAAGAAGGTCGACGAAGTAGCTCAGTGGTGAAGTTGGTTGGGAATCGTGAAGAATTCCCAGAAGAATGGACGAAGCAGACCAATGGAAAATAAAAAAGTTTTCCTGGTAGAATTTTGGGCTATGGAAAGTTCAAATGGAATCGATGCTGATCAAGCAGGATCTCTCAGTCGTACTATTAGGAAAAGGCAAAGGACAAGGTTCGATGTCTGACAAAGAAGGGGAGACATTGGACAAGAAGGCAAGGGCCACAAGTTTTCTCTCATTGTCAAGCAATGTTCTATTCAATGTTTCAGCAAAGAACACATCTAAAGAGCTTTGGGATAAACTCTCTGACATATACGAGATGGCATCGACATAAAATAAGGTATTCATCATGAAGAAATTGTACAATCTAAAAATGTGAGAAGGTGGGATTATGTCAAACCATCTCAATGAGTTCAATACCCTGGTCACTCAATTGATTTCTGTAGTTATAAAACTAGATGATGAAATCAAAGCAATCCTATTATTATGTTATCTACCCAACAACTAGGAAGGAGTGGTGATGGCAGTTAGCACTTCGGTGGCTGCTAAGAGTAAACTCAAATTTGATGATGTTGTAGCTACTCTTCTCAGTGAAGACATTCAGAGAAAAAATCAGGAACCCTCATCCAGTGATGCCTTGACTATTGTAAGTACTAGCAATAAAGGGAGGGGTCAAGATAGAGGCATGAATAATAACAGACGAAGGTCTAAATCTGCCAGAAGATCAAAGTCCAGGGGCAGAAATGGCGAATGCTAGTTTTGTGGCAAAGCTGGTCACACAAAGAAGAACTATTGGAACTACAAAAAGGCACAAGAGAAGGTGAGCAATAATGAAGCAAACACTGCAGAAGAGAATGATGGTGGTGCTTTGGTTTTGTCGGCAAGTGATACTACTGCAAATTCATGGGTGCTTGATTCTGGTGCATCCTTCCATGCTACTCCATGTCGGGGTGCTTTCACAAATTATCAAGAAGGTGTGTTCAAAATTTTTTTTCTAGGTGATAATAAAGAATGTGAAATCATAGGAAAAGGTGATGTGGTTTTGACATTAAAAAATGAAATAAATGGATCTTGAAAGATGTGAGATATGTTCCCACACTCAAATAGAATCTCATTTCTGTAAGTCAACTTTATGCTCAAGGGTGTGATGTCAAATTTTCTTTAGACACTTGGAAAGTCACCAAGGGTGTTTTGGTGCTTGCAAAAGGCTGCAAATTGGGTAGTCTTTGTGTGTTAGTGTGTCATGGTGAAGTGGGAGCTGCAATGGCAATAGTGGACAGCAGCTCAAACCTTTGGCATAAATAATAATAAACGAAGGTCTAAATCTGCCAGAAGATCAAAGTGCAGGGGTAGAAATGGCGAATGCTAGTTTTGTGGCAAAGTTGGTCACACAAAGAAGAACTGTTGGAACTACAAAAAGGCACAAGAGAAGGTGAGCAATAATGAAGCAAACACTACATATGAGAATGATGATGGTGCTTTGGTTTTGTCAGCAAGTGATACTACTGCAGATTCATGGGTGCTTGATCCTGGTGCATCCTTCCATGCTACTCCATGTCGGGGTGCTTTCACAAATTATCAAGAAGGTGTGTTCAGAAATTTTTTTCTAGGTGATAATAAAGAATGTGAAATCGTAGGAAAAGGTGATGTGGTTTTGACATTAAAAAATGGAAATAAATGGATCTTGAAAGATGTGAGACATGTTCCCACACTCAAACAGAATCTCATTTCTGTAAGTCAACTTTATGCTCAAGGGTGTGATGTCAAATTTTCTTTAGACACTTGGAAAGTCACCAAGGGTGTTTTGGTGCTTGCAAAAGGCTGCAAATTGGGTAGTCTTTATGTGTTAGTGTGTCATGGTGAACTGGGAGCTGCAATGGCAATAGTGGATAGCAGCTCAGACCTTTAGCATGAATAATAATAGATGAAGGTCTAAATCTGCCAAAAGATCAAAGTCCAGGGGCAGAAATGGCGAATGCTAGTTTTGTGGCAAAGCTGGTCACACAAAGAAGAACTGTTGGAACTACAAAAAGGCACAAGAGAAGGTGAACAATAATGAAGCAAACATTGCATATGAGAATGATGATGGTGCTTTGGTTTTGTCGGCAAGTGATACTACTGCAGATTCATGGGTGCTTGATTCTGGTGCATCCTTCCATGCTACTCCATGTCGGGGTGCTTTCACAAATTATCAAGGTGTGTTCAAAAATTTTTTTCTAGGTGATAATAAAGAATGTGAAATCGTAGGAAAAGGTGATGTGGTTTTGACATTAAAAAATGGAAATAAATGGATCTTGAAAGATGTGAGACATGTTCCCACACTCAAACAGAATCTCATTTCTATAATTCAACTTTATGCTCAAGGGTGTGATGTCAAATTTTCTTTAGACACTTGGAAAGTCACCAAGGGTGTTTTGGTGCTTGCAAAAGGCTGCAAATTGTGTAGTCTTTATGTGTTAGTGTGTCATGGTGAAGTGGGAGCTGCAATGGCAATAGTGGACAGCAGCTCAGACCTTTGGCATGAATAATAACAGACGAAGGTCTAAATCTGCCAGAAGATCAAAGTCCAGGGGCAGAAATGGCAAATGCTAGTTTTGTGGCAAAGCTGGTCACACAAAGAAGAACTGTTGGAACTACAAAAAGGCACAAGAGAAGGTGAGCAATAATGAAGCAAACACTACATATGAGAATGATGATGGTGCATTGGTTTTGTCGGCAAGTGATACTACTGCAGATTCATGGGTTCTTGATTCTGGTGCATCCTTCCATGCTACTCCATGTCGGGGTGCTTTCACAAATTATCAAGAAGGTGTGTTCAGCAATTTTTTTCTAGGTGATAATAAAGAATGTGAAATCGTAGGAAAAGGTGATGTGGTTTTGACATTAAAAAATGGAAATAAATGGATCTTGAAAGATGTGAGACATGTTCCCACACTCAAACAGAATCTCATTTCTGTAAGTCAACTTTATGCTCAAGGGTGTGATGTCAAATTTTCTTTAGACACTTGGAAAGTCACCAAGGGTGTTTTGGTGCTTGCAAAAGGCTACAAATTGGGTAGTCTTTATGTGTTAGTGTGTCATGGTGAAGTGGGAGCTGTAATGGCAATAGTGGACAGCAGCTCAGACCTTTGGCATAAGAGGCCGGACATATGAGCCAAAAGGGACTTGAAGTCATGCTTCAAAGGGATCAACTGCAAGGACTAAAATATGTGGATTTGGAGTTTTGTGAGCATTGTCTCCACGGAAAACAAAGGCAAATCAGCTTTTTGAGATCGGTCATGAAAAGAAAACATCACCTTTGGAGCTTGTGCATTCTAACGTCTTCAGACCTACGGAGGTAACATCTTTTGGAGGTGCTAATTACTTTGTCTCTTTTATTGATGATTATACTCGAAAAGTATGGGTATACATGCTGAATAGAAAATTAGAAGTTTTTTCCAAATTTAAAATTTTCAAAGCACTGGTAGAGAATCAAACAGGGCATAAAATCAAATGTTTGCAAACTGACAATGGGAGAGAGTATTGTTCTTTGGAGTTCAATGTTTTTGTGCAGATTAGGGCATTAGAACGATAAAAGTAGTACCATACACTCCTCAAGAAAATGGTACAGTTGAGAAACTGAATAGAACCATTCTTGAGAGGGCTCGATGCATGTTGTCCAATGCAGGCCTAAGCAAGGAGTTTTGGGCAGAGGCAGTTAGCACAGTCGTATATCTTATCAATAGAAGCCTCTTAACTAGATTAGATTTTGATATCCCCGAAGAAGTTTGGTTGGGCAAACGGATATCATATTCTCATCTTTGAGTTTTTGGTTGTGAAGCCTTCGTGCATATCCCCAGGGAAAAGCACTCGAAATTGGATTCTAAGTCACATCGCTGCATATTTTTCGGCTATGGTGAAGATCAGTATGGGTTTCATTTGTGGGATCCTTCCGCCAAGCAGCCCGTTCACAGTTGCGATGTCATGTTCAATGAAAAAGTTTTCCCAGCCTTGCAGAAACAGGGACTTCTTCAAATGAATTCATACAGGTTGATATGTTTGAAAACACAAATCATGTGTCATATGCATAGGGGAAATCAAATGTCTTGAGTGGAGCCCAACACCCTTTGCCTATTGGAGGCCTCACGCAGCCTATAGAAGTTTAGACGCAACCAGATTCTTTACCTAAAGCACAGCCTCATACATAGTCTTCAGTGACTTCTCTTCCTCCACCGCAGACATCCACATCTCAAACGCAGCCCTTAATGGTAGACCCCACGCATACATTGGAAACTTCACTTCCAACGAAGCTATTTAAAACTCCAATGCAGGTATCTAAAAGTTCATTTCCAGTGCATTAAATTTAAAACGAGTCTGTATACCTCAAACACAGCCTTTTGGGAATCTTTCCACGCTGCCAAAGGAGAATTTAAACAAGCATATGAAAACGTTCCCAGTTGAGGGTCCCACGCAGCTTATAAAAGTTTCGTCGTTGCCAACTGATGCTCCAATGTAGCCAACAGGTAATTCATTCAAATTTGACAACCTTAAAAAGTCCACGCAGCAACTCAACGCTTTAATGCAACCAATCCATATGCCAACATAACTATTTGATGATGCCCCTCTGTCTGTGGTATATTAGACACAACATAAGCCATCGTTGCCTAGGGATATTCAGAACATGCCATGTATGGCATCAGATATTTTAAGGAATATAGCATAGGGCACTGAGCATCAGGGAAATATAAGAAATGTGGTGATAGTCCATTCACAACCCATCTTTAAACAGGGCAGTTAACCAGCACAGAGTGACTTCAGGGAGCAATCACCTCTATTAAGGAGGTCAACCAGACAGAAGAAGCCTCCATCTAAACTGGATGATTATGAGCTTTTACTCTCAGACCAGTCAAAGCCTACAACTTTAAATAGGCCTGCAAAGATGAAAACTCCGTAAAGTGGATGGAGGCTATGCATGTCACACCCCGTGTGTTTCTATCCATTTGCTATTTACCTAGATGGGTTAATTTGATTGAATAACGAATGATTATGAAATCTTTGCATTTATGTGTATTATGAATCTTGATTTGAAATATGTCAAAAAATGGAATAATGCAATGTCTTGTATTATATTTGATTATTGATAGAAAATGTATGAAGAAAATAGTTATATTTTGATTAGCTAACTACTGTGATGGTCATCTAAGTAGATGCAAGAATATATTTGCTCCTCCGGAAGGGAGGGGTAGTATCACTCAAGAGAAGGACTTGGTCTGGTAACCATAAGAGAAACCTAAATTGAGCAAGCACACACACACACAACCCTATCTTGACCTAGGTTATGTCGAGTTAGTATGGGTAGTGGTAAGTGATCTATATTGTGAATCTTGATTGCATGTTTGGATGATCGTGTGAGAACTGTGATTTAATCTGCATGTTGATAAGTTTATGGTTGCATATGTAAGGTTTATTGTGGTTTGGATATAACTTGTGCAAGTCCATGATGTGTTCATACATATGAGTCGATACGAGCATGAGTATACGTAGGTAGACATACCTACGTACACTCATGAGTGTATTGCTCATAGGAATGAGGATATTGATTTAGACTGTGCAAGAGTTATTGTCTCTATTATGTATAAGCATTTTATGGCATTATGGCTATGTAGATTTTATATATATATAATTTATTCATTATTAAATTCATGTGTTATAATTGTTACCTTTGCGGTGAATAAAATTATATTACTAATATTATCCATTGATATATTTGAATATATATATATTATAAGTTTTAATAAGTATTATGGGCATATCATATGAGGCACGCAGCCCAAAAGACAAGGAAGGGCAGCGCATGAAGCACTCAACATGGAGGCCCATGTGTATAGGTCATTGGGAGGTTAGTTAGTAAGAAGTGTAAGCTTCTTAAAAGCCTATCAAAGCGCTTGTGAAGCGCATAACCTTATAAACAATGCTAGGTGAGTTTAAAAACAAACTCATTTGATAACTTTGACTTTGTCTTGAGCGCTCATAGGAGGTTGAAAATTAGTTTTTAGTTTCAAAAGAAGATTTCTTTGTTTTCCAAATTGCTTTTGACTTTTCCATAGAAACCAATTTTACTAGGAATTAGGAAATGTGACAATTTTATAAAGAGTGTTAAATCTTTTAGAAGTCTAATTTTATTGAGATTGATTAAGTGTCCTCTTATGTGTCTTCTATTTTTATTATTTTTTTGACACCTCTAAATTCGGTTTCTAATTAGGTGGAGTTGTGTCACATTTACAAGCTAGTTTGTAGCTTGAGCTCTCTTGGATTTTTAGTATAAAAAAGAGAGGAGCTCTCTCTCATTCTAATACACACAAGTTTTAGCCAAGAGAATTCATATTTTTCTATTTTCATTTTGGAGTTAGTGTTGTGAGTTTTTGCCATTTTGCTTTGAAGTTGTGAGAAGAGGTTTTGGAAGATTAGAAGGAGAGTTGTTTTACTTGGAAGGGAGATTTAGTTTGTTGGAAGGAGCTTAAGCAAGGGATTCTTGTTGATTTGTTTGGAGCTATTATCACAGGCATGGGGATTTCTCTTTTATTATGCTTTTCTGTTTTGAAAGCATTTTGTGTCGTTTGTTATTGTGGAATGCATTGTTGTTTATCAATGTGATTGTCTACTTGATTATATAATAGCATATATATTTATATATATCTAGTAAGTGAAAATGGGGTTGTGAAAGTGAAATTAATCTCAGTAATAGAGATTTGTGTCTATATGGGACTTTATGTATATTTATTGGTTTGAGTATGATTAGTTAATCGTATAAGGGGAAAAGACAGTAAACTATAATTTGCAAGTAGTGTTACTTTGACATAGGTGTCATAATGAAACTTGGGATAGGTTAACCTTGGGATTTGTGTTCCATAGAAGAGGGAGATAACCTAGAATAGAGATCAATGTAATTGTTAGTAGGGATATTCCTAGAATTTGCTGATCCAAGGGAAAGGGAATATCCTACGTATAGAGACTGATGCATTTGTTAAGTGGGGTTATTCCTGGGATTTGTTGATCCATGGGTAAGGGAATAACTTTTGTATAGAGATTGTTGTCTTTCCCAATCGAGATAGACGAGTGGGTGAATATGTGATGATAAAAACTTTGGCCAAAGTAGTGTAAATAGCCAACATTTACACTGTCTAGTTTCACTGTGATCCAGGTTTGCATTACTAAGTAGGGATGTCATATTTTGATGGTTGTAGCCATAGTGTGATAGTACTAGTTAATGTAGGACACAACACCTACTCAAATTAGGCCTAATTTATTTGGGGTTACCATACCAATCCCTTCATCGAAGGGTAGGGCCATTTACCAGTTTGGTGAATGTGCGGAGGACTGTCCATGGTTGGAGGAAAAGCACTTGAGTGACGCTTCCCCTCATGCAGTTAGTATGCAGTTGACGGCCATGAATACTGAAGATAGACATGTATACAATCATGTGTTCCTATTTTTCAATTAAGCTCTTGAAGCTTGTATGTATATTATGAAAAAGTTGGAAAGATGACTATTCAATTCCTTTATTGAGAAAATGTAATTTGATTATGCAATGGAAGTTTGGAAATATGTTTTGAAATGTGCATCTTATCAAATAAATTTAAGGAAAAAATTTATTGCTTTCGCTATCAGTATCTTGATCATTTTACTTTTGGAATTAAACATAGTAAATCTTGGTTGGAAGAACAAGTGGCATGTTACAATGAAGAAATGGCCTCTTTGCAGGCCAATGACACTTGGGACTTGGTGAAGCTCCCGCCTAATCAGAGACCTTTGAAGAACAAGTGGGTCTATCAGCTGAAAGAAGAAGATGGAGTTAAACACCGATCAGCAAAAGGGGATTGACTTCAATGAAATCTTCTCACCCATCATCAAAATGCAAACCATTTGCGCAGTCCTGGGTATGGCAGCAGTGTGGGATCTTGAGCTTGAGCAGCTTGACATCAAAACCACTTTTCTACATGGAGATGTTGAAGACGATTTGTACATGGAGCAACCTGAAGGCTTTGTTACACCGGGTCAGGAACATTTATATTGCAAACTAAAGCACAGTTTATATGGGCTCAAGCAAGCCCCGAGGCAATGGTATCGTAAGTTTGATAGCTTCATGACTAAGCATAACTTCATTCACTGCAAATCTGATCCGTGTCTCTACTTCAAGTGGCTTGCAAGTGGTGAGTTTGTCATACTCTTACTTTATGTTGATGACATGTTAGTCACTGGTAGCAACATGAGAGTTGTTAGGGAATTGAAACATCATTTAGCTCAGCGGTTTGCCATGAAAGATCTAGTGGCAGCCAAGCGGATTCTTGGCATGACAATAATTAGGGATAGACAGAAGAGACAAATCAGATTGTCTCAAGAGAAGTACATTGACAAAATCTTGGACAAATTCAATATGAAGCATGCAAAACCTATTAGTACTCCTTTGGAGCTGATCATTTTCGGTTGTCATCAGCTATGTGTCCTACAACTAATGAAGACCAAGCACACATGAAGAGTGTTCCCTATTCATCTGCAATTGATAGTCTCATGTATGCCATGGTTTGCACTCGTCCAAATATTGCCCATGCAGTGGGAGTTGTGAGCAAATTTATGAGCAATGCAGGCAAACCTCATTGGCAGGCGATTCAATGGATATTCAAGTATCTCAGAGGTACTTCAGATCATGCTTTGTGTTTTGGAGGACAGGATACTCAACTTCGGGGGTTTGTTGACTTTGATATGGCCGGTGACTTGGACAAATGGAGGTCTACAACAAGGTATGTGTTTACTTTTGTCGGGGCTACAATTAGTTGGATATCACATTTGCAACAAGTAGTTGCACTCTCTTCCACTGAGGCTAAATACATTGCTCTCACTGAGGGAGCAAAGGAGATGATATGGCTACAACGGTTATTGGGCGAATTGTGGTGTAAGCAATCTATTTCTCCTTTGTTTTGTGATAGCAACTGTGTTATTCGCTTGGCAAAGAACTCCACCTTTCATAATCACACCAAACATATTGAGTTGAGATATCATTTCATTCGGCATGTACTTGAAGAGGGTAAGTTGCAGGTAAAGAATATTGACACAAAAGTAAATCAGGTGGATGCTTTCACGAAGATTGTTCCAAGAGAGAAGTTCGAGTTCTGTCGGACTTCTTTTGGCCTTGTCAAGTTCTGACAATAAGCCTGGAGTAGGGGTTATCTCTGCACAACTCTCCTGCAGCTCAGATTAGACTTCAAGTGGGAGACTGTGATGAAAATAGATTGTCGTTGATGTCAAAAAGGTGTTGGTATTGATAGGAGTTGTTCATATACTTCAGGTTGATATGTTGCTTCATGGCTAAGTCAGGAAATGCTAACTTGTTTAAATGGGCACGAATATCTCATGCCATGTTTAAATGATGGTGAGCAAAGGCATGTTTTAAATATTCATTCAAAGGACTTTGTTTTATGAAGAACCTTATTTAATGGGAGCTCCATTTATTAAAAAGCATCCAAATATATTTGAAGATCAATATTTAATGGGAGCAAATTGGAAGGTGAGCTCAAATTGCTTTATTTAAATAAAGTGGACTTTATATGCTTAAAAAATGGGGAGCAAAAGCATTGAATATTTAAATATATAAAGTTTGATTTTTATCCTATTTTGTTGATCCCCTTTAAATGCCATATTTTATGACATAAATAAAAATGTGAAGTTACAAAGCTACTTTTAAGGAGATTTTCAAAGCTATTTTTAAAGAGATTTTTGTGGGAGATTTTGTGGGAGTTTTTATGAAGATTTTTTTCTTCTTTCTATTTTTTAATCTCTCCTTCATGGCAAGAAGAATATTAAGGAGTAGCTTTTTTTTTTTAAAAGAAGGGAAGTTATTTTGAGAGATATTTCTTATTTTGATGAGAAGGTTAAAAGTTGTTTTTGTGGAGAATATTTTTATTTTGCAGATGGTTTTTTTGGAAGAAGAAAATGAAGAGAAGCATGGAATTTTTTTTTCTTGAAGATATTTTATTTTGCAGATTGAAGATTTTTATGAAGAAGATGAATTGACTGAAGATTTTGTGTAAAGGATATCATTTATGGTATTTTATTTTGGAGAAAATGAAAAGATTGATGAAGTTGAAAATATATATGCAAGGTCATTAATTTTTTTAATACAGGTGAATATACAGAGAAGATGAAGGGTTTGAAGAAGATTTTTTTTTAAATAAAAAATATGAAAGAGATTTTGTTTGAAAAGATGAAAGGATCTTCAATTTTTTATGAAGATGAATTTTTTGTATTACAGAAAAGAAGAATATTTTGATGACATTGGAGAATAGGGATTTTTATGTATTCTATAGGGAATATGACTGGATTTGAAGATTGAAAATATGGGAGATATTTTTTTACAGGGGCAAATCTTTGAAGACTTTATTTTGCATTTGATATTTTTGCAAGGGCAAATTGATTATGATTGAAGACTCCAAAAATATGAAAGTTATTTTTGTGAAGATTTTATTTTTCCAAATCCTTCGTGAATGGAAATGGTCATACAAGTGAAATTGATTTTTGTAGAGATGTTAATCAAATTGAAAAAATAAATAAATATGAGAGGGATTTGAAAAGTCAAGCTATTTTGTATTGCAGGAGAAGAGTTGAATGTGAAAGGTCACATGATTTTTAATGACGTGACAGGTACTTGGATAGGGTGCGTTGTTGTGCACATGAACATGCAATGGTGAAGATAATTTTATGATTCTCTTAAAAGGAAAATACAGATGAATGTGTGAAAAATTTGCAGTGAAAAAGACACATTTTTTGTGAAATATTATTGATGGAAGATTAGGTGATTTCAAGGATGAATTGTTCAGAGGATTGAAAGAAACGATGAGATGTGCATCTATTAGAAAATGTAAAAGAGATGAATGAGGGTATGCAATGGTGCAGATCAGATTGAGTTGCAATCATTTCTTGCACACAAGATTTTATATGTTTATCATGGTGATTGTATTTTGCAAAGCTAGTGAAGCTTCTTTGGTCAGTGAGACCTTCATGTAACCAGTGAGGTTTTGAATAAGCCAGTGAGGCAACTTTGAGTGGTTTTTCTACCCCGAGAGGGTTTTCCACTCCAGAAATTTTTGTGTCATAATTTGTCTCTATGTGTGCATATTTGTGTTTTGTTTATAAGTTTTTTGGTTCACATCTTTCACTATCAATCTTGTGCATATGAGCTCAATAGATTATTAATGTCTTCCTTTCTACTTGTCTTGTAAAGTTTGCAAAAAGTTAAGAATTTACACAACACTGATTCACCCCCCCTCTCAGTGTTGTCATTGATTCCTACAGACTGTTGGTGTACGTGGACTATAAATGCAGTCCAATCCTTCTATTCTAACATGTCCCACTACCTTGCCATTATTTTATCTACCATTGCATGTTCTGCTCCCACGTTGAGGCTGCATTTGGTTTCCTTCGGTGGTTATGGTATTTGGCTATTGGTAGTCATTGCATGTTTAGTGTATTTTGGTTGTAGGAAGAAGAATAAGATATATGGTATTGCACAGCTGCAGATTAGTAAATATAGAGAGCAATCCCTGCTCAGTGTGGATATAGTCAATTGGTGAACCATGTTAAAAAACTTGTCTTTCTAATTTTTGTGTTTTTCATTGTTGTTTGCTTTTCTATTCTTCGCTCAACAAGCTTTACCTTAATTTGAAGAGTTCGTAATGCCTATTTCTAATATATTTATTAATTAAACATCATACTAAGAATCTTTGTGGCTGCATTTCTCCTCAACTTTGTTCAATACCCAAAAATAAATAAATCAAATCAAATCAAATCAAAATCATTCTCGGAGTATCAACAATCGGTGACAGGTTTTATGTAATATTTATGTGTCATAAACTAAAGATATCGATAGGTGATTATTCAAGAGAACAATCTGAGCGATACCAAAGCCTTGAATTATGGTCGCATTCTCCGAAAAGCAGAGCCCATGTGAAGAGCATGGGCGCCATCAGCCAGACAGATGTTTCCAAAGCTAAAGACAGCAGAACCTGAGACATTATAATCCCCTGAAACATACCCTGGCAAATAAGCATTGGCTATTGCATTCTTTCATGTCACAAGTTTTAAAAAGCAATACAAGTACAGATAATACAAATAAAATATACGATCATACGTATCCATCTCAAAAAAAGTACCTGAAAGTTTAAGCATGTGGCTTCCACCAATTTGCTCTCAGAAGTAGCCAGTCTAAATGTTCAACACCTATAAAGTTTAGATTCCTCCACTCCCGATTACTTACACGTAGACACTGTTAGAGCAAAATAAAATGAAATTTGGATGAATCTCCATTTCAGTAAAAAAAAATTCCTCTTTTTAAAGGGCAGCGATGCTAGCTACTATTTTGCAAACTTATCATTTCTCTTCCTATTTGACCCTGATCTCAAATATTGGTATTGAATCAGAAGCTGAATCTCAATTCATATACCAATCTGTGAAGAAAATTTGTGTCAAAATATGAATAAGAACGTATCTGAGGAGTGTATTAAGAAATGCCCAAAAGTTAGTGGGAGTTCACAATTATGGTTTTCTTCTCTAGTCAGTAAGCAGATGGGTAAGTATTGTGGTGGAGAAGGTGGAAATGTAAGTGCAACAGCTGCTTCTAATCATTGTTCTCCATCAGAGAAATCTTTCCAAATGGTTATGTATTTAAGTTGCTGGAGCCTCACCTAGGCCACTCATTGTTAAGTGTTGTTCAGGCTGTGAATATGTTGGTTTTGTACCATAAAAATAAGCTCCAAAATATTGTTCAATTCTCCCCCAAAATAAAATATATGAAGACTGAAAAATGCCATGGATGAGGGAAAAAATGTAATTGCATTAGGTGGTAAACTGTAGATGTTAGTAATGATGTATTCAGAGTGTACACTACGCAATTTCTTTGTTTTTATTATTATAAACATTTTTAACTGAAACTATGAACCCGAAAAAAGTTTTAAAAGGACCCTTAAACCTTGTCCAGTTTCTTTGTTAAGCTATAAACTTGGTTACCTTTTTATCGTAAGTTACAAAGATAAGAAGCTCTGTACAGACATGGATTATGTATCTTATATGAATGAAGCAATCTTTTGGAAGGATGTTTACAGAGTGAATAATTGTTCATTTCACACTATATAATGATGCTCTGTTAAATATTTATTAAATTTTATCAAGTGGGTTTTGCTCAGTATATGAAATTATGTCAATATTATTATAGAGATTAACAATGAATTTATATTGACTTACATTGCAGGTATTTTATAAGTATGGTTCATAACAATCCATCTCTTATATCATGCATGAATGGTTTACTTGATATTCATGAGAGATGGGTCTGAAGTAATACGAGGTCATTTCCAAACCAAAAAATGATCACATACAATAAAATACTTACCTGTATTTTAGATTTTTTAATGAGATTGATGTTCATTTATAATATTTGTCATTATATCCCTACCAATATTAGAAGCCAAAGATCTGTATTCAGCTTTCTTGAAAAGTTTTTTCTATAAATTTCATACCAATTGAGTACAAGCGCTAATCTGTTTACACACTCACCAACCAATTTAGGTGCATCCCCTCTTCTACGAGAGCACAAGGTAAGATTTTATTTCAAATTGGGTAGTCCATCTTCACAAATTTAAAATACGTTGACGTATAATGAATGGATCTAGCTTAACCAAAACCTCTAATGTCTTTCGACGGCTAATGAAATTTTATATTTGCCACAATGTATTATTTCAAAATTAATTACTAAAGTTTTCCTTTAAAAAGAATTAGTTTAAAAAATCAATTACTATAAAGATCCAATCCTTACAACTTGAACCTTATGCATTTCAAAACAAAATAATGTAATACATAAGACCGAAATCATTCATGAATATGATTTATACATTTCACACCAAAATATCGTCTATAATAACATCCACTTATATACACTAAACCTATATTAACCTATACACATTTTCAACTCTTAAGAGTACTATATTTTTATATTAAAATATAAAAAATATAATACAAAATTTACATAAAGGCGGGTGGAATGGAATCATACCTTGAGAAGTCTAAACAGAAGCCATACAAAGATAAAAAGAAAAGCAGTCAAACTGCTAAGCCACTAAGACTATACTAGCAGGAGGAGGGGGATCTTTATCAGGGTGGGCCAAACATTTGAGAGATCTTGGCCATCAACAAGGGGCTCCCAACTTGTGATGGAGTCATCATTATATTTACCTTCTACTTGTTGAGTAGTAGCATAGATAGATGAGATGGCAAGGCCCAGCCAGGGAAACTTTCCATTGTCTAGCCAACCAACATGGCCACTTTGAGAAGCAAAGGAGTTTCTACATGGCGGAGGAGTCCATCCATGTTGTCTAGGACTTGGAGAACCTTGGGACCCATTATGTCCATGCATGTAACTGCAATTGTGAACATGTCGACTCACATGGCGGAGAGGCACACCCCTGTGGCAGAGAAGCATCCTTGCTAGTAGGGGAAGGTGGCACACAAGCAATTATATAGGAGGTGTTAGCCCAAAGCTCAATTAAAGTCTACAAATGGGAAACCTCAAGAGCCACTTTGTTAGCTTGGACCTGGATCTATAACATGATATTAAAACATTAAATGATCTAGCTTTATTATACACAAAGAAATGCTCATCCACAATAGAGCCTACAAAAAGGTAGAATTTATATCTCTCCAAATTGAGAAAAGTGTCTCCACTCTGAAAGCATGCCAAATCTAAGTGTATCTTTCTAGCATTTTGGGTTAGTTTCCTCGAAGTACCATATACTAGGGAAAAGGTTTTGGTCTAAATGGCTTGCAAAAAGCATGAATCCAATTCCAATCAACCTAGACTCATGGATAAAACTATTGAGAAAGGTATTTTGTACACCTTGAATAATAAGATTAATAATGCTAAAACATAAAAATAAATATTTAATTGTGGTGCATCTTACAGATGTGGATACCACATGGGTTAGATGTTCTTGTTGGTGTGAACGAGGTATATTACCTAATTGGTTACACATTAAATCTAATCCACACTTGTCTAGTTAAGTTTACTTAAAGCATACTTAGGGTACAATAAGGATAGTTATCTCTTTGTGTCTCAAGTCATAAGATTAAGATTGTCTTATGTTTCAACTTGGCCTATATAACCAAGGGCTTCTCATTGTAATTTCATAATGCATAATGCATATTGATGTACATAAAGTATGCATATTTGTATCCTTTGATATAATTGAGTTATTCTTTCATGTTGGGTCTCTCTTGTGCTTTCATTAAAGCTCCTAGATCTTGAGTGGCTACCTCTATAGCCAAATCTTGCATGATATAAAGCATTCTATACCAAATCTTAAAGTTCTTGATGCCACTTGTATTTTGTATGCGGCATTGGGATAAATATTTAATGTGGGTGTCACATTGGAAAAATATTTATTATTGCAAAAATTTAGTACCAAATATTTAATTTAGGGTGATGGTTTAGTGAACTCATGGTTTGAGACACATGGTTTATGTAATACCACTTAGTGGCTTTGTGCAAACATGTCTTTATAAAAGCAAGCACATGAGTAGTTGTTGAGGTTGACTTGTATAACCTTTGGCTTGTTGGCTAAGGTTGGATTGAGCATCTCTTGTAGGTTACATATGTGCGTAGAGGAAGCATGGATTGGGATGTGTTGCTACATGGTTTTCATTTTCTTGTTCATATGGATGAATGCAACTAAGGTGATTAAAACTTCAAAAGACTTGCATGGAGACTTTTCAAGTGTGTTGTAATCTTGTTCATTGAGATAATACATTAAGTTTTGTGGGTGCTTTTGGAGGTTGGGTTTTTCCCTTGAGACGGTTTTCCTAGGGTACATTTAGTGTTATCTTGTAGTATGTTTGTTATTCTTTTGCATTGTGAATTTTGAATACCCAATGTATATGAAAATTTTGGACAAAATGAAAAAGATAAAACAATGAAATGCATTACCTAAATCCAAACCTTCAATACCTCAGATAGATGCATGCAAGATAGATTGATTGATTGGGATTGAAATGTATGTTGGTTGCTCAATTTAACAGCATAACACTAAGATGAAGATGATAAATGGAAGATGATAAATTGGAAAAACAATGGATGAAAGATTGTGGAGAGATTTTGATAGCATGTAGATACTTGAAATGTGGATAGTCAAATGGCTTATGAGAGGGTTGATTTATAGGGAAGGATGACTAGGGTTTCCCTCCTCTACAAGATAAGAGGGAATTTTTAATTTGAGCATATGATGAGGTGTAAAATCAGATAAACTTGCTCAATTTATTTGATTCACTGAGATAAGAAAGTGAGCTTTTTCCCTTAAGTGAGGGGTTGTTACATGTGTAGGATAAATCTAATTTAAATAATGCTTTATTTAAATTAGTTGTGCATGTGAAGAGTTGTGAGGGAATAATTCAAATAAATTAGTTGGCAGATGATGTGGAAAGATAATGAAATGATAAATTTATTAAATAATGATAAAGCATTATCTAATAAAGGATACCTGGATGATGTGGAAAGATAATTAAATAATGTAAGAATCATTATTTAATTATAGATGAAGATGGAAAAGGATAAGTAGATAAATAAAAATTTATTTAATTATAGGAAAAATAGATAAATGACTAATTAAACAATTAAAAATAATTATTTAATTAGAGAGGATAAATGGACATGAATAATTAAATAAATAAAAATTTATTTAATTATAGAAGGGATTATGGGATAGAAAGGGGACAAATGAAATTAGTCAAATAAATAAGATTTATTTAACTAATTAGGTGCTGACATGGGTACCTAGGGCAAAACATGCTACAAGATGTCTAGATGATGTAATGTTGTGACAAGGTGTTGCAAGAGATGAATTATTTTGGGTGTCTACATTTTGCCCCTCTTTGAGATGATGATCGAGATAATGAAATTTGTGTCGAGTAACATCATTTCAAAGAAGCTAAGGTATGGATAGAGAAAAAAGATGATGATGGAAAGATAGGATGAGGATGCCCCTCGAGAGGATAGGCAGGTTGGACAAACATGGGTAGGCTCTCAAAATGAAATGGATTGGTCGAGGAAGAAAGATAAGGAAATGGATAGAAGAAATGAATGATGCATTGTGCTGTAATGAAAGTGAGCAATCATGATGTTTGATATAGCACTAGACATTATGCACCAGGGTATGAGGACCAAGGTGACGATGTGGCTCATGCCCCAACGTAATACAACTTTGTCTAGACATATGAGGAAGAAAACTTAGAGCATTAACGTCCTAATGCACAAAAGGTATGATGTGACCTTAGATGCAAAGGATAATGCAAAAAGCTATTCCAACATACACAAGATATGAATATTAGTTGGAATGATACCGATGTGATACAAATGCAAGATAAAAAGATAACACACACAAGCAAGCATGCACAAATGATTCAAAAAACAAACAAGGTATTTCCCTTGTCAAGTTGTAAACAAATGATTAAGTGTTCATTGATTGATTGATTAATTGATGATGATAGTATCATCATTGCAAGGCATGATATATACCTAGATCAACACAAGGATGCGGGAACGATGTATCCCATTGATGATGATGATGATTGATTGATGTGGTTTACAACAAGGCTAGGATCAAGACTATTGATGTGGTTGGATAATTTGACAAGCTTGATTGACTTGATTGCTATGGATAAAAGGTGACTTGCATTTGGATTTATTGCTTGGATTGATTTGATAATGATGATTTTATTTGACTGATTGGATTGGAGAATTGATGAAAAGAGTGATTTGATTGGATTGGATGAATGGGATGAATGAATGTGATGAAAGAAGGTGAGATGGATAAGGATGATAGGAAGATGGAAGAAGTATTATCACCTGTGCCTGAGTCTAGATACTTCCTTCGTATTCTAAACTACCTACATAGCCTATATCCACGGGATCAAGGCACTTAACGATAGAGATGATATGTAGTTCTTGCAATGTTGGATGATGATGGTGGGATGAGTGATGAGTGGATTGATGTGATTTGATGAAGTGATGATTGGATTGGAAAAAGTGATTTGATGGATTGATTTTATTTCTTGGATCTTTGTTGGCTATTTGTTTTTTTTGTGGATTTTTTGGCAATATTTAATTTTTTTGGATTTTTGAAAATATTTTGGATGGAATTGGGTGACAATTTGAGTAGCCTTTATGTTAGATACCAATGACAAGGGAAAAACCAAGTATAGGTGCAATGAGGTAGGTGGGATGGATGACTCATGATAGATGAATGGATAAAAGGATATGCGATAGTAGATGGGATGGAAGACTCATGATAGATGAATGGATAAAAGGATATGCGATAGTAGATGGGATGGAAGCGCCGATAAGGGCATGGTTCGGTGGTTAAGTCACTCGGTTGTAGTGGCGGCCACCAGAGTTCAAACCCCCATTGGCCCAACGAACTCGCAGGCTTTACACCTTTGCTAGGCCAACGAGCTCACAGGTTTGAAGTGTTCTTGCTAGGGGATGAGGTCCCCCGTGTTGTGGCCTCACTAGTTCATTGCTCCAGGAAAAAAGCATTTGCATGGAGCCAGAGGGCGTGTCGAACCAGCATCGCCGGTCATGTTAAAAAGTTTATGAGGCGCATTATCTAAAAGAAAATAGATGGGATGGAAGACTCATGATATATGGATGGATAAGGGGATAGGCAACAATGGATGTATGTATCATAAGGGAGCTAGGATGTGATCTCCAAAGACTATGTCACATAGGAATAACATGCCCCATTCTTGGTGTAATACTTAGGATTTTATATAACAAAGCTTATGACAAATAGGATAATAAGATGGTTTGGTTTAAATAAGATGGAAAAATGGGTAATGACAAGAGGGTAATGATAGGATTTGGTTTGGAAAGGATGAGTTATATCAAGAGATACCCAAAACATTTGTCAACATTGTTGCCCCCATATCTTTAAAAAGAGGAAGGGTGGATGGATGGACTCAATATGATAGGTATATGTAGGTGGGTGTAATGGATAAGTATGATAGGATAGGATATGATAGGATGAATAATTTATGATGAGACAATGTGCCCCCAAGTGTAAGTGACATGGAAGATCAACCTACGCATGATGCATATTTTTCTGGGTTTTCATCATGATACTTATCCAAGGCGCCATCAAGGGTAGTTTTCACCATTGGACGAAGGGATTTCTCTTTACTTTTTTTTGACTTTTTTTTTTAAAAAAATTTGAATACTTGGATGGGATAGGTGGATATGGACAAAATGGAATCAAGTGTCTAGTTCCATGAAAGTGATAGTCCCATTAGAGATGGATGTCATCACATGGATCATGTCAAGTGTGCTCATAGATGTTGGTAGGGGATTGCATGAAAGATGGATTAGGTAGATGGTGGATTATGATATGGATTATGGATGGAAGGATAGTGGATTATGATGTGATTTATGTAGGACTTATGCAAGAGGATGGGTGAAAGGCTTATGCAAGAGCATGGACCATAGGGATATATGATGGGTGAGATATGTAGGATAATAGTTGAAGGAGGGGGAGATGGAAGTATGGAAAGGAATCATGACCAACAATTGCACACACCATGATAAACATGGAATCTTTTGATTGGAAGGTGGCATAGGAAGCAATGGTGATGTTTGCTTAGGAGATGGATGATGTAAGCATTTAGGTACCCACATAGACTTAGGTTTTTTATGATTTTTCTTGACTTGTGGGTTTGAGGAATTTGATATTTTGGAATGGAATGGAATTTATGAATGGGTGAAGATAGTTGGGATTTTTGAGAGGTGGATGCCTCGTTTGACTTGTTGTTTTGCTTAGGTACCCAAACCATTTTATTTTTGGCCTTTTCTTTTGGAGGTATGGGCCTATATAGCTTTTTAGATGGATTTTTCTTTGACTCTTTGCTTTTGTGTCCTAAGGCATGAGGACCTTTAGGATTTTTTCCTTTATAGGTAGAGGCATCCAAATTTTTGCTTTGGAATCCCATGGACATGGTGGAATGAGTGGAAGCTTCATGTTTAGACAATGTGTGCATTGATTAGTCATGATTAGTATTTTTAGAGGATTTATGGATAAATGGATAATGGGGATATTAGGTGTTGGAAGTAGTGGAGGTAGATTCGATGGAGGGATGTTAGGAGTTGGAATTAACGGAGGCAATGTTAATGGTGGAAGGTGTACGGTCACATGCTTTTGACATTTGTAAGATGATGGAGGTGGAATGGAAACATATGTTTTAGGTATATGATAAGATTTATGGTGAAAAGAGGTGGACTCCGAAGGCACAGAGGAAATACCAACATATTTAGATTGTTTACCTTAGGGTGTGTATCCAAGGCCATATGAGCGTGGAGAAGGGACTTTGACATGTATGGGCTCCAAAATTCCTTATTTAAGAAGGCCTAAGCCTTTACCTTGGTAGTTCATGTTTTGAAGCATGCGATGGACAATGGGACCAGGTGTAGTTTGGGAACTAGACATGAGTTCTTTATTGGATGAAGAAGGGAAAGTGGATAAAGGTTGTTGTCCCAAGGAGGAACATTCATGAATGAAGGTAGATAGATTGATAGGATATGATGGATTTGAAGTGGAGTTGATGGTGGATGAGGAAGGATCATTAAGATCTTGCTTATGTTCATCATGATCCAAGCTATTGGTTTGATCTTCTATGTTCACTTGGGAGGCATGTGTCTCATCATGACAAGTGGATATTGGTGGATTATGGATAGGGCTAGATAGAGGATGGATAGATGTAGTTGGGGTATCTTTCTCATGGATGGGTATAGGATCAAGTTGCTCATGGATAGCTTCGTCATAGGTAATATCTTGATCATATAAAATATAGAGGTTATGGATAGGTTGGATGAAAGTGAATTGATCTTGAGTAGGACTAGGGCTTGATGTTTCCACATGTTTTTGAGTAGACTCTTGATATAACTCTTATGGTTTCATGGAAGTGAAAGTGGGAGACTCTTGGCTAAGTTTGATAGGTTCTTGATATTCATCAATAAGAGAGTATGATGAACTTTGACTTGGGCTCATGATGGAAGGTTCCTGAATAGGGTCGATGGCTTGTGGGTCACATGATGGGGTTTGAGGGCTAGGCATGTTAATAGAGGACTCGGTGGGAGACTCAACAATGGGTGTTTGTTGACATGGAGATATTTTATTCCTTGTTAATAGCCATTAGATCACATCCTTCATGAGTGTATGGGTGGATGGACAATATAATGGATGGATGATAAGGGTGGATGGTGTGGTAGGCTTAGGATTAGGACTTGTGGAATGGATAATGGGATTAGATGGGTTAGGACTTGGGGTAGATGGAAGGATAAGGAGATTAGATGGATTGGACATATTAGGATTTGGATTGGATAGGGGGATAGTATGGTTGGATGCATTAGGACTAGGAGTAGGATCATATGATGGTGTTGGGATAGGACTAGTTGACTCATGTGTTGGCATGTGATTGGATGGTGAAGGTGACTCATAAGATGCATTGGCTAGGTTGGTACCTCCCTCGTCAAAGGAAATTAGGTCTTGTTACAAAGGTGAACTTAAGGACAATTGATTTATGTACAAAGGGCCACTTAGACTTGCATATGTTTCTTGTGGAGGATAATGATCTATGTATGATATTGAGCTTGCATGTGCTTCTTGTGAGAACACTTGGTTGCCTTGTGGATGGGTATGATGGTGTGTTGGAATGTTAGAATGAGAAATTGGATGATCTTGAGGTGGATATTGATAGGTTGATATGGCATTGACATGATGTGTAGATGAAGGTGACACCTGGGATTGAGATAAAATGTGTTGAGGTTGGGCTTGTTGTGGTATGATTTGTTGTTGTGACATGATTTGATGTTGGAATTGTTGAATAGGTTGATATTGTTGTGGTGGAGGGATTGCATAGGATAATGGTTGTTGAGAGGTGGATTGATATGGATAATGATTAAGATTAGAATAGGTGTGATAGGTTGATGAAGGATTGATGGGACATGTAGATGGATTTTGTTGATATGATGATATAGGTGACACATAGGATTGATGTAGAAGTTGTTGATGTGGTGATTGGATTTGATGTTGTGCTTGTTTGATTTGATAAGTGGTCATGAGGTGTTGGGCTTGTGCTATGAGTTGTCACATTTGAGGTGATTGAATTGCTTGAAATTTTTGGATCATGTCATCGATGCCTTGAATGGTTTGTTGGCTTAGAGATGATTGGCTTGCTTGAGTTTGGTGAAGTAGGTGAATGAGATTTTGTGCTAGGTCTTCTAATGTTGGCATGGTGTCACTTTTAGCAAGTGTTTGATTAGGATTATGATGATGATGTAGAATGATTAGAATGTGATTTGCTTAGATGATTAGGATGAAGTAATTAGATGAACTTGAAAGTTTGAGTTGGGCAATATCAAACACAAAATTTCACATGTAAATGCATGAACACACACACCAAACACAATGTTCAATTTTCCTTTCAAGATTAATGTTATGATTAAGCAAACACTTCAAGACACATCAACAAGCCCTATTGATTAGTCAGGTGGGGTATGGCCAATTAGGTCTTAAGCTAGGTTGCACAAGGTTGACTAGGGAAATGAATTGAAAGCAAAATCCTACCACACAACCAAGAGAAAGGGGTAACCCACCCTTCACCTTCACTTCCCAAAGGTATAAATTTCTCTAGGGCTTAGCCAAGAGTGACAAGATTCCAACTTCCAAGGAGGGTGTCTTTTGATTCACACCTTGGTTGAGGTTGTCCATTGGAGTGGTGTGTCTCCAAGTAGGCATCCTAAGAAGGGTTTGATAAAAGCAAACCAATTGAGGTGTTTTTGATCTCCAATATCACCTTGTGGTGCGAGGAGAGAGCATACACACGTCCACTTGATTCACACTCACAGTTGTTAATTGACCCTTAGAAATGAAATGTGTGTAAGAAAATAATGTCAGCACTTGTTCTTTTTTTTTTAGATCCAAAGCCAAATGTGTAGGAAGACACTTGTTTATTTTAACCCAATTTCAATGATGTGATAGCAAACAAGAGTTTGTTTAGACCCCCAAAATCCAAATGTGTGATCAAACAAGTTATTCTTTTTAAGCCCCAAATTCAAGTGTTTTGACAAGCAATGATTAGAGATAAAAGATGGAATGTATGCATCTGATTATTTTTTCGTCCTTAAATATATTGTAGATGCTGATGCCAATGTTGTTCCAGCTCCTTAGATTCATCTGAAATCCACCAAGACAAGACGAAACACCAACTTGCAAGCCAAAGAGGGTTATGCCAAAAATATGCAATCTGGTAAAAATCTGAGATCGATGATCTGATACAACAAAACAAATTGCATAAACAGAAAGTTCAGGAAATTCTATGCACCTTTTAAAAAAATCGTTGAAACTGGATCAATTTTGCTCAAGTTATGCTCATTTGAAGTTTGAAATGAAGTTGAAATTTGACTAATAAAAAAGCCTAAAAATGACATAGTGACCTAATAAAACCTACACCGTTGCAAAGTTCATCCTGTCAGCTTACCGATGAGTCCTCGTTTGTGCAATTTGGAGCTCGTATGACAAAGTTATGATAAAAAGAAAAAAATGCCCTTCTAGGGCATGTAGAAGGCACTAGAGCACAAGCTAGCTATTTAGTTGACTGCTAGTGGTTGGTGAATATTTGGTCACATGTAAAAGGTCACCACCTGTGGTTAGGGTCAAGGTTTGTGGCGGTTAAGGACTTAAGCTAGGAACATCGACCGGGTGTGTCCTCGCTGGGAGAAGATCGCAAGAGATCATGCCTCTGGTTTGTATTATATCTACCAGATCTATAATGTGGCCGCCAATGATACCTGTCAAGTCTTGACTATGGGTTGCCAACTATGGGTCGACTGCCACAGCTGAAATGTTATGTAGACCGTTGAATAATCAATAATCGTTGATGATGCAAATCAAACCGCCAATGGGCAAAACAATAACCACCGAATATGTGCAAAGGTTGACACCGATGATAATCTGTTGCAAACTGCCAGAATTCAAGGAAAAAATGCTAAGACAAGCGTGAAAGATGCTGACAATAACAAGCGTGAAAGATAGATTGGGTTTTGTGGACTGGTTGCCACTAAGGGGTGGTGACGGAAAGGGGTCCCAGTGGCAGCAACTACACGGTGAGCAACGGACAGGAGGTAGAGGCTAAGCATTTGAATGGAGGTGACAGTGATAGAAACAAACAGTGATTAGGGTTTTTTTAGGTGCCGACCAATGTTCAAGCGAAGGCGATAAGGTTTATACTATGGCAGAGGAGATAAGGTGCCAACAGAGATAAGAAGCGGTCAATGGGAGGATTTCAGCGATAGTCTTAGAAACAGCGGGGAATTTAGGTATGTTTACAGTGTATTTGACTGTGAACAATGGCAGATCAAGGGTTTTCTTAAATCCTACAAACACAAATTTTAAACCTGCAAACAGAAACATTTAATCTGCAAGCAAATATTGTTAACCAAAGACTATAAATCCTGCGATGATAATGATAAAAGCCATGAAAATTGTCAAACCAGTGATTCACACTAAGACCCCTACGCAGAGGTCGTACGGCTTCATACAGTACGGTCTATACGCTTAAAAAATTGAACAGTCACCAAACCTAGGCAAGTTTATAGTCAAAATTCATGGAAATGGCCTCCCGGACGCAATGTTGATATCGGTTTTAGCCCAGGATGTCACCTGCAACAAATTCCTTGCAAAACTTGACAAACTAGGGTTAGAAAAATGTAAATTTTTGCAACAAAAACCTGTAAAAACTAATGATTAGATCCAATAGGGCATGTTCACGTCAGGTTCACCAAAATGTATACGAAAAATTTGGACAAAATGAAAATGATAAAACAATGAAATGCATTACCTAAATCCAAACCTTCAATACTTCAAATAGATGCATGCAAGATAGATTGATTGATTGATTGGGATTGAAATATATGTTGGTTGCTCAATTCAACAGCATAACACTAAGATGAAGATGATAAATGGAAGATGATAGATTGAAAAAATAATGGATGAAAGATTATGGAGATATTTTGACAGCATGTAGATACTTGAAATGTGGATGATCAAATGGCTTGTGAGAGGGTTGATTTATAGGGAAGGCTGACTAGGGTTTCCCTCCTATACAAGATAAGAGGGAATTTTTAATTTGAGGATATGATGAGGTGTAAAATCAAATAAACTTGCCCAATTTATTTGATTTACTGAGATAAGAAAGAGGAATTTTTCCCTTAAGTGAGGGGTTGTGACATGTGTAGGATAAATCTAATTTAAATAACGCTTTATTTAAATTAGTTGTGCATGTGAAGAGTTGTGAGGGAATAATTCAAATAAATTAGTTGGGAGATGATGTGGAAAGATAATAAAATGATAAATTCATTAAATAATGATAAAGCATTATCTAATAAAGGATAGGGATGATGTGGAAAGATAATTAAATAATGTAAAAATCATTATTTAATTATAGATGGAGATGGAAAAGGATAATTAAATAAATAAATAATTATTTAATTATAGGAAAAATGGATAAATGACTAATTAAACAATTAAAAATAATTATTTAATTAGAGAGGATAAATGGACATGAATAATTAAATAAATAAAAATTTATTTAATTATAGAAGAAGGGATTATGGGATAAAAAGGGGACAAATGAAATTAGTCAAATAAATAAGATTTATTTAACTAATTAGGTGCTGACATGGGTACCTAGGGCAAAACATGCTACAAGATGTCTAGATGATGTAATGTTATGACAAGGTGTTGCAAGAGATGGGACATTTTTGGGTGTCTACACCCAAGTTTTGCATATTTTTCTCTCGTGATGGTTATGTGGAAATGTATGTTATTGCTACAAATTTCTTTTTATTTGCTATCAAATTCTGGTTGTTAGGTTATAGGAGGAGACATCTTAATGGAAAACCCTTGGTATGAGTGGAATATTGTGCAAAGTTGAATCCATGTCTTGTAGGAAAAAGAAAATGCATTTTCAAGGTTTTTAGGTCAAGCTTCAGAATATCCCAAAATTCTTTAAAAAATCAATGGGGAGCCATCTAGACCAGGGGATTTGCCTTTCTTCATTTGAAACACAACCTTCTCAATCTCTTTAATAGAAATTGGACTCATTAGTGGATTATTCATATCCTCAAAATCCAAAGGGGGGATACAATCCAAAACAAATTGTTCCTCCTCCAAAGCACTAGGGCCACTTTCCATGAATAGGAAGGAGAAATGCATGATTTCTTCCCTAATAATATCTTGGAAAGAGGAAAGTTGGTCTCCTTGAGCCAAGATGATAGATGATATAACATTTCCACTTCTCCTTTATTTGACTAAATTATGGAAGAAAGATGTGTTTTTATCTCCCTCTTGAAGCCAGTCAATTCCTGATTTCTACTTTAGAATATCTCCTCCTAGAGCTCCCATTCATAGAGATTTTTGAAATACAAGGACTCCTCAAGAATATGCTCCTTGGTCATTCCAAATTCCTTAATCTAGAAAGTGATACTATCTAATTTTTCTTGAATCTCTGCCTTTTCCAAAAAATATTTTCAAAAGAACATTTGTTCCACTACTTAAGCTTGGACTTAACAAACTGAAGTCTCTTGGAGAAAGAATACATACTAGTACCAAATAAAGGCTTTCCTTCCATCCACCATGTTGCCATGCATTTATGAATATCTAGATCTCTAAGCCACATTAGTTGAAACTAGAAATTAGGATTTTTAGGAAGGGAAAACAAAGAGGAAGAAAATTTGATAGGCCAATGACCTTATCCCTTCCACTACAAAATGTCAAAAGAAGAGACCCAATTGTCACCCAATCAACAATTAGAGACTAAAACCATGTTAAGTTTTTCAAAGATGGAAGCAAGCCCACATCTTTTATTATTCCATGTAAAAACTCCAACTCTTGGTTTAACATCCACCAGGTTAATAAAAGACAAATTATCTTTATTTAACAAAGCACATAATGGGTCTAGTTGACTAGAACCTCCAAGTTTCTCATCAAGGCTAAGAATAACATTAAAATCACCTACTAGAATCCAAGGAACAAAAAAACCATAGATCAAAAAAATCTAATATGGTCCACCAAACAACAACCTTACCTTGAAAATCAGTCGGAGCATACACATTAGTGAGAAGAGTGGATTTTCCCAAATTAAAGCAAGAATTCACCAATGATAAGGAATGTTTACTCACAATCCAATAAGAAGGAGTAAACCAACAAGGATCCCATGAGAAAGCCAACCCGAGCTAGAAAATCCTTAAGCCCCAACACACTGACATTGACTACCTTTCCAAATCTTAGAAGATAGGGTAACCATATCCTCCATAGAAAGCATAGTTTCTTGAAGAAATATAATATCAGGCTTGTGTTCCCAGATACGATCTTGAATAGCCTTTTGATGAGGGGTGTTGCCCAAACCCCCAAAATTCCATGAAATTACTATCATTTTTGCGGAACAGAGAAGTGAGTGTCTAATGTCCTTATAATGACACCAAGCTCCACAAGTGATTCCTCTATCATCTTCAACTTCTCCTGATCTCTAAATATCTCCCTACTTTAGAGAGCTTATCTGATCCAACTTTTTTGAGATTTTTTTGCTAGAGACCTAATATTTAGGTGGAGATTTCTTCTTAAAATCATCCTTTACACCTAGGTCTTGAGGAGTATCTGGCATAACACATTCTACACAATCTTCAATCTGAGGCTCTAACACTATAGGAGATGTTGTAATTAGCCTGGAATCCACAATATCAACTTCTTGATGGCTAATTGATCCCTTAAAAGGACTAGGAGAGAGGGAAATCTATTTTTTGTATAACACATGCATACCATTTGAGGCATTAATTTATGTTGGGTTGGATGAGGTACCAGAATCAAGAATATCCAAGTCTTGGCCAACAAGAGGCTTTTCAAACATATTGGAATCGGGTTCATCAAAAATTTGAGGGCACCAAATCTATTATTAAAGTTTCCACTTGGGAGATCTTTTTTCTAATGGTTTCCATTCCTTCCTTTATTTTGAGGTTTTACAGGGATAAACCCATTCAAATTTGGCTCTTATGCATGGGTTGGAGCTTTCTCCTTAGTATTGACTTTAGGTCTAGAATTCCTTGGATAAGACTGTGGAGCTCTTTGGGTCTTTATTGGATAGTTTCTTTATAAATACCCATATGCATGACAAGTACTACATTTGAAAGGCAAAGCTTCATAATGTATTTATTGAATCCATTGCATGTTCCCCAATCTAATCTCTAAAGAATCGGGTAATGGATTATTCAAATCAATTTCAACACAAATACACACATAGGTGGTTATCTTTCTTTCAAGCGTATGATGTGAGTGGCACAAGGGTTTCCCAAGGACAATAGATATAGATTACAGAATATTGGGTCTCTAAAATTCCATAGGAAGTTGAAGGAGGTGGACATAGACTAGAATCTTAGAAGGGAGCTCCTCCACTAAATCAAAACCCACATGCCAGGGTTTGGTGAACAAACCAACTTGATTATAAAAGTACAAACCACCCTCAAAAATTATATTCCAATTAGCCATTCTTGAAAAAAACCACAAAGAAATACCCGCTCATAGCAAGGATAATCTCCATATCTCCTTTAGGTTGCCAAGTTCATTGAGCCCAAGCTTCCAAAAAGGGAAAATAAATTCTAATACCCATAAACTTGCAGATCAGTGCATGTTCAAAAAGATTAAAAAAAAACATCATTGGCAATTAGATCAAGGTTTATGACCAAAATGGGCCTATCAACACTCTTATGCAAGCAACCATTCATCCTAGGACAATTTTCTAATTTTTGATCCACTTTGATCTTGCTTGTTGCATGCACAAAAAAGTGAATAGCATTGTCATGCCTAGAAGAGAAGGGCTCAACAGATCTAACAGCATCTTTAAAAGATAAAGAGGTGGGGTCCCTTAGACCCCCAACCACCACCATGCACCTAGAAAACCCAAGCCACAAGAAACAAAGCAAAAGTAAGAGAAAAAACAGCAAGGAGACAAGGAAACAATAAGCCCCACCCCACAGTTCACCCTAAATGCCCAAGGCCGAGGTTGTGCAAGATCTCAAGCCCGTAGCTTCAAAACAGCAACAGTTGTACCATCATACAAAACCTCAACCATTTCTTCTATGGCATGAAATTTTTGTTCAAAGAATTATACAATCAAAAATAAATTTTAACGAATAAAAATAAAATAATTATTTACTACTCTTTATTATGAATAGAATGTAAAATTACTATGACTATTTATCCCTTCAATCCTATAACATTTAAGTAGAGAGCTTTTGTTGTTTGAAGCCTTATAAGAACTTTGGAGGGTTTGTAATCCATTGAGGTTTGAAGGGGCTTTTATACCTCATAAAGAATCTTTCTGACTCGAACCTAGGACCTTCCATTGTTGTTAGAGTGCTCTACCAACTGAGCTACTGGTCCCTTGTGGGCAGCCCATCGTTGGTCCGAGTGTGGTTTATTTTCAACACCTACCCTTAAGACACATTGCAGGTGCTTGGGGCTCTTAACCTATGACCTTCCATTGCTGGTGGAGTGCTCTACCAATTGAGTTACTGGTCCCTTGTAACCAACCCATCGTTGGTCTAAACGTGACTTATTTCCAACAAAATAATGGTTGCATCCTGCAAAAAGTAGAACCCATGTGAAGATGTTTCCAAAGCTTAAGACAGCAAAATCTCGAGTATAATCCCTTCGAACAAGCAATGGCTATCCCATTCTTTCATTGAATCACAAATTTCAAAAAGCAATGCAAGTACCAGACGATACACATAAAATATAAGAACTTGGTATGAGTCATGCATAACCAACCAAACGAGTAGCTTGAAGTTTGAGCACGTGGCCTCCTCCAATTTGCTTTTATAAGTAGCCGGTTTAAATGTTCTACACGTATAAAGGCTAGATTCTGCCACTCCTGAATACTTACACGTAGAAAATGTTCAGGGAAAGAATCTGATATTTGGACAAAGCTGCATTCAATAAACATACTTTCTCTCTTATTTAAAGGGCAACAGGACTCCTATCTCACAACTTATCATTTTCCATTCTTTCAGATATTGGTATTGAAACAGAAGCCGAATCCCAATTCATATATTGATCTGTGAAAGGTTTTTGTCTCAAAATATGAATAAGAAAGTATATGAGGAGTGTATTGAGAAATGCCCAAAAGTTAATAGGAGTTCACAATCCTGGTTTTCTTCTGTATTCGAAAAGAAAAGGAGAAATAATTGTTTGGGTGTAGAAGAAAGTGGGGATACAAATGCAGCAGCTACTTCTAATCGCCGTTCTCCTTCAGAGAAATCTTTCCAAACGGTAATGTATTTAAGTTGCTGGAGCTCCGCCTAAGACACTAATTGTCACATGCTGTTCAGGCTATGAATATGTTAATTTTGTACCATAAAATAGGCTTGGAAATAATGTTCTTCTATCTGTCAGAGAAAGGTGAAGAAACAAAAGTAAGAATAAAACATGTCATGGATGAAAAAAATTGCAATTGCAATTAGTAATCTGTGCAGTTTGTTTCCAAAATCTAATGTCAATATTAATGTACTCAAAGTGTACATTGTACAGTTCCTTTGTGAAACTAACTGCAGACATGAATTCTGCATCTTATATGAATGAAGTAATCTTTGGAAGGAGGTTTTTCAGAGCTAAATTTTAAAAGTTGCATTATTTAATTTTCCAAGCTTGCTCCATGGATCTCTTGCTGTCTTGTTCCATTATTGAATGTTCTTCAGCTTATCATTATGTGGGATTTCATTTCAAATTCCCAGAAATTGGTATCCCATTTTCACAATTCTACGATATATTGCTGTCAATTAGGGCATCATTGCAATGAATTTTCTATCTTTTTTATAGCCTAACCAAAACCCATTGTGTTTCAGTGGCTAACAATCAGCAGCATATTACTGTAAAGAATAGTTTTTATTTTTTTCTTAAAAGGAATTGGTTTAAAAATTTTATTATTTATCACCTACAATAATGGTATAAACTTAACTATCAATTGGGTCCAAAAGTCAAAATAATTGTTTTCACTTTAAAATAAAGCCACTATTTACAAACTTATTGTTATGCATTTCAAAGCACAATAATATAAGACCGTACTCATTATTTATTTAATTGATCCTTGTGTATTTCATAAAAATTTTAAAGGTGAATTTAACTAACAATTTAATAAATCAAAGGCACAAAGATGTACAAGTCATATTGATATACTAATTTTGGTGTTGTTTGCCATAAAATCATGACTACTATCCTAACCTTTGGTTAAATTATGTTTCCCTTGCAATAGTAATTTAAAAAAAGAAAAGGGTATGTTATGATCTCAAGTCCAAGGTTTATTAATATTAATTAATTATTCGACATGAGTGCCATATGATTGTAATAATGAAAGTCACATACCCTGTGTTGTGAATGTTATAATTAAATTGTTGTAAATATAATAATTAGTTTAGAGGCTTACAATCCATTAATAACATTGATGAGAAAGATATATATGTCCTTTTGCTTTATGTGTTGTGAATGTTATAATTAAATTGTTGTAAATATAATAATTAGTTTAGAGGCTTACAATCCATTAATAACATTGATGAGAAAGATATAGAAGTGGGAAATGATCTAGAGCAATGGGATTGTCTGATAACATTGATGAGAAAGATATAGAAGTGGGAAATAATCTAGAGCAATGGGATTGTCTAATAACATTGATGAGAAAGATATAGAAGTGGGAAATGATCTATTGATGAGAAAGATATAGAAGTGGGAAATGGTCTAGAGCAATGGGATTGTCCTACACAAAAGTTAGAGATTAGTGGGAAGCATTTTCCATCTAAAGGTGAGTGAAATTGTGAAATTTTGTCCTTGATGAAATTTATTATTCACAATTATTCTCAAAGCTAGGTGCCCTTATCTCTAACATTTACTTTTCTAAAAGAACATTGTTTACAATTTTTATCATTCCCAAACTATAAATTAATTGATTTAAAATGATTTACTTATTATTCACAATTATTCTTAGGGCTAAGTGCCCTCATCCCTAGCATTTATTTTTCTAACATTTATTTTTCTAAAAGAACAATGTTTTACACATTTTTATCATTCCCAAGTTAGAAATTAATTAATTTAAATTGATTTACAATAGTGAAGACATTACTATAGTCTGAATATATAAATTAGCTGTATGATTTTATTTTATTTTCAATTTACATATAGTTTTTATCTTTTTTGAAATACATCTTTAATTAATTTTGATATGTGTCCACTTCTAACCACATTATTTTTTTAATTTAAAATTTATTTTTTAATATATAAAATTATTTAATCATGGTGGGTAATTAATATATACTAGCTTGGACTCATAAAACCCATAGATGCAACCCTCAATGTTTGACTATGAAATGAATTATGTGGATGCCCTCAAACTCCCTGTAAATCTTAGACCATATCCCAAAATTAATTTCAGAAGAACAAAACAATGTGTTGATGGTAGAATTTTCTTTTGATGAAGTCAAAAAGTGCAGTCTTCTTCCTACTAGTGATAAGCCTCTAGTCCCAAATGGATATATAGCGTTATTCTTTCAAAAATGCTAGGATGTTGTTGGAAGAGATGTGCTCTTGGCTATTGAAGAAGCTAGAAAATATAGAAATATACTAAAGCAACTCAATGTCACCTTCATTGCCTTAATTCCAAAGTGTCATAACCCTTCCACATTTTTTGATTTTAGACTAATATCCCTTTGCAAAACCATATATAAAATTTTCACAAAATCAATTTCGAAAAGATTGGGGACTATTATCCCCTCCATCATTTCTGAGGAACAAGGGGATTTTGTCCTAGGAAGGGAAACAACTAAAGGCATCCTAGTGACACATGAGGCATCCAACAGCAAAAATATTCAACAATGGTAATAAAATTAGATATGGTGAGGTATGTTTTACTCTAGGAGGTCATTTCTACAACTTCCTTCACAAAATTCCCATATGGTGAACACCCAGAAAAAACCTTTTTACCAAATCTCTTTCAAATCCTGGATCTATAATAATAACCACAAATCTACATTTTCACAACTTGCACAAAACCCTTATACCTTGAAATGTCTCAAATCTTTCCAACATTGCCATGGCTTCAACTTTGTACAAGATCTGCTCAAATAAGGGGTAAACAAAACCAGGGAGCTCTCACCTCCCTCAACCATAACCATGACTCTAATCCCACTTGTTAGGAAATTAACTTGAGTTGATCAAACCATTTCTTACATAACCCTATAAGAGAAAATGATGCATGCAAGATTACAAAATAACCATAATGCAAAGATCAAAAGACATACTACAAGATAACATAAGATATACCTTGGGAAAACCATCCATGAGGAAAAACCTAGCCTATAAAAGCACCCACACTCATTGTATTATTCATTAATGAAACATTACAAAACATTTACAGAGTCTCCATGAATACTTAGATCAAACATTAAGCTCCTCCAATGCATCCTCCATGTGTCAAAGTAAAATGGGTAACTATGTAACCACACATCCTATGTCATGCTTCACATATGCATTTATAGAAGAGCTCAATACAAATGACAACCAATCTCAACCACTAAACATGTGCTTTCTTTTATAGAATCAAACTCACACAAAACCACCAAGTGGTATGGCTAAACCATGTATCTCAAAACCATTGACCCCAGAATCAAATATTTCTCACAAATATTAAGTATTTGTCTTATGTCTCTCACACAAAATATCTAACCAATGTTAAATACAACTTTACAAGTGGACCCAAATAAATATCTAATGTGGCTAAACACATCACTAAAGATGCACCACAAGCAAATATTTATTTTACATAATTAAAATATTTCTTTCTTGTGCAAGGTGTACAACACCCTTTTCCTAAAACTCAAGCTCTCAAGCCATAGGCTCCCCTCTATGAGCTCTTTTCTTGAGTTTCCTTGCTTCCTAATATATCCCAAGGATCTCCCAAGATCCAAAGATCTCCCACAAAATTATTATAAATGATCACGCGTTGGCTTTTATAGGTGCAATAGACTAAGTGCCTTAATCATGGCATTCGATATTGTTCCAACACATGTCATAGGATTCCTAACTTAGATCCAATGGTTCAAGGTCCATGCAGTATGATCTAAATAGCTTATCCTAATGAAACTCCAACCATACAGTCACCATCGCCTGACACATTGCAAACTTAGGATCCAACACTTGTCCATGCGAGTGTCCAACTTGAGTATTCCTAGAAAAACCAACTTTGCATTCCAAAGAATCCATGCAACTCATCCAACACCATACACCTCATGTTGGGACCTCCAAATCTGTCCACAATACTTATGCAATAGTTCAGAACACTTTTGCAAATTTTGGGACACTTCGGGTCACAAACTAGACTAAGCCATTTAGCCTTCAAATATTCAGAACAACACCCTTCATGGAACTCAAACACAAATCTGAACAAGGAAATCAGGCCCCAAAACTAGACAACCCAACCACAACTTCACTAAGGCAACAATACCCCTTACACTATGGGTTATGAGTATCATTAATAGTAAGACATGCCTATGCTTGCAACGTTTAATGTGCAGCCATTTTCAAAAAATTCTATTTAGTCTTTGAAATTTTTTCTATTTTGTGATTTATGATGATTTCTTTAAGATTGGAAAATATTTATTAAAATAGAATGAACAATTTTTATTTTAAAATATTGTCAAAATTTTGATGGAGTTTTTAGAAATGAACTTAGAGAATTTTGTAAGTTTAGAGTTAGTGGACGTGATTTGTTTTTAATGGAGGAGTCACATGATGTTTGATAGTAATATTAATGTGGGACCATAATATTATGTATTTAATTTGGACTATTGTATCTTCTTTGAAATTTATATTTTCTCTAGGCTTTGGAATAAAAGTAACAAAGCAAGAGGAACAAATGAATATGGGTATGTGAGTACTTGCAATAAAGTCCTACTATCTATTGTAGGTGAAGAGGTGGTCAAGGCAAGTGGATGAGCAATTGTGCAAGAGGTTACAACATTGCAGCATGTCTCAACTGTGACACAAATTGAATTTGGAGTAGGAACAAGGAGAAATAATCACAAGCTATGAGGGATGCCAATATTAGAAGAATCCATAGGATGCCCTATGAACAACATTAAGATAAAGAAAGAGAACTATTTGAGAATATATAAGAAGATGCATCTATTGAGAAGAGGCAGTCCTGGGTGATTCACTATGTGAGAGGTTCTGACAAGCAACACGTCAAGGGCATGGGACAACTAGTGCCACCTATGTTCTATTTGACTTCAATAAATTAAATTTAAGGTAGTAGAAGATAAATGTGGAATGACAGACATTTATTTCCATATGCTCTTTTGATAAGGTAGGTGTCAAAAAATTCTTCTTATTGTACTTCAAAACTTAGAATATGAATAAAATACTATAGAGAAATTTTTGATAAAATTTATTCTTCATTTAATAATAAATTTAAAGAAATAAAAACTTTTTTTAAAAAATAAAATTTAACTTTACAAACTATGATAAACCTTATTCTTGGATATTGTAAGAATAGTAACTACCTATTGACATGAATTAATAAAGAAGTTAAAAAATAAGATAAATTTATATAAAACATTTAGTTGAATCATGAATAAGTGTAAACAATTTAGTTGGAGGCGGTTCTAAAAAATAGTGGTGTCGTGATCAACATCAAATGCCACATCAATTCATGGTTTGTGATAGTGAACAAGTTCACTTTTAGAATGAAATACTCATGGGGCATAACCACAAGATTATGTATCTTTTTTTAATTGGAAAAATATTTTTTTAAAAATTCATATAACAATTATAGTTGTACAATCATAGACATGCACAACACCATACAAGGAAACTCCAATAATAGTGGCTGATTCTAGTAACAACAACCAAAACAAACACCATTGAAGGTTTCCTACACCACAACATAGAATGGTCTGCTTGCACACAGCCCTCCTATAGACTCTTCTTTTTTATTTTAGGATTTCAACAACCTATTTCTCTTGTCAATGTCTCCTTTTTCTAGTTGGCCAATTGGTCAATTTCTTAATATATCTCTAGTCTTTGGGAGAGAACAGCCTTGATCTCTAAGGTTGATATGTAAATAATTTGACACCAAACTTCCCATCATGGTTTGCCCAGCCATTTATTGCAAACAAAGCTTTTGACTTCTGGAAACATCAAGAAAATGGTACAAGCTTCCTTATTTGTAGTTGTCAGTCATGCCAACAAGTTTTGTCTAAAATCCAAGATTTTTGCCACTCAAAATCACGAGACATATATTGTATATAAGAAATTTAGTTATAGTACCATTGAATCTTTTAGCTTGTCTTGGTCTTAATCTAATTTTTAATGAAAAACTTGTTTATCCCTATTTTCTCTTGTTGCACACATTAAATGCAAGAAAAGAGTTGCAATATCATGTTTTTGATTAAGTAAGTTGGAAAAAAGGGTTTAGATCCCTTTACAAAATTAGCCCAAAAGGCAAAGCAAAAAAGGCCCACACTGGCTAGAAACAACACATCAGTAGCAGATTAATAACTAATAACAAAACTAGAGTTCATAGAGGACAAACATTACTTAATCAAAAACCCGAAACAACAAACAAAGCAAGAGAAACTAAGGGAAAACATTAGCCCTATCTTGAGTGAGGAATTTAAACATTTCCTCATAACCACCCATACAGTCAACATTGATTCCATGTATCTTGGTCTCCAGCTCTTGCATAACCGAAAATGAAGTAGCAAAATGATGCATCACTTTATCAGCAAAGCTCGCCATCACCCTCCAGTTCTTCTCTAGATTGGTCTCCTTGGTCTTAAGAGTAGAAATCTCCTTGGTAGTTTGCTCACACCTGTAACATTTCTTTTTATCCAATGGTTGAATCTGGACTTCCTCTTCCTCTAGTTGAACCTAGACTTCCTCTTCATCATCTAACTAAGGAGTATTCATCTTAGGGAATAAGCTATTACCTTCCTCCTCTCGAAAGACTTCAAATGTTGCAGTGTCCTACTCACAAAAAATTGTTGGCAAGAGACACTGCTAGGATTCAAAAGTGTTGTCATTAATGGCAACAAAGTATATCCCACACATCCGCAATACATAAATTACTCATACCGGAAGTTAGATTGAAGATAGGTTGATCCGGTAGTCAAGAACAGAGCATATGATAGGGTCCAACAGATTGGGTCCAGAACTCTCTGATGGTGAAACCCAGCATGTTGCAGATTTGGGTGAGTAATAACAAGTATCTGAACTATTGTGTTCTAGAGATTTAGCCTCCGGTGACAAAGCATATGAAAGATATGAGCATCTGAGTATCAGACTTCAGTTAGACAGTGCAGACAAAGGAAGAACTAGCCAACAGGGTATCAGACCTCAATCTGGATGTGCAGAAGGTGTTGATCAAGTAACTTGAGGTGTTATATGATTTTGGCCAACCTAGGTAATGATTTCTATGCCTAGGTTTTTGGTGCGCATCATCTATCAAGTATGAATTCAGCTGACAGAATAGTATCTTGCAAATATCCTAAGTGTTCTTGTTGCCGACTAGAAAGTTGTTTGAAATCCTTGATGCGAATATATATACCCGATGGATTCAAGCTTGTGAATGTGTGAAAGTGATAGTAGTATGGATTAAGTACGAAGAAAAGTAGAGAGAAGTGCGAAGGCAGTAATCCAAGCTCGAAATGTGACAAGAGAGTGATACTAAGCCGAGGAAGAATGAAATGTGCTAGATCGGTATACTGAGCCTAACCGGAACTGAATTCTTGCATATGTGGATGTTGTTCATCAGTTCAAACACATTGTTATCATCTGTAAGTCTCTAGTAGGCAGTGAGCCTCTTGTGAGTAGTGTGCTCAGGAAGTGAGCCCTAATTGGCAAGTGCCATTTTGTATTTCTTTATTCTTTTAACAGAGAATACAATCTTGGGTTAATCACCCCGTGGTTTTTCCCTTAACAGGGTTTCCACGTAAAAATCCTTGTGTTATGTGTGTTGATTTCATTTCAGTTCTTATGGTTTCTTATTCTTTCATACTTTGATATATCACTGAATGTTAAGATAAGAAAAGCAAGTAAAAGTAAGAAAGTTTTGAGATAACTGATTCACCCCCCCTCTCAGTTATCTGCCTTCTTTCCAACAATTGGTATCAGAGCTAAGTTCCTTAGAAAAAGCCTAACAACTTGAGGAGGATCTAGGAATCTCAATGGATGCATATGGTATGAAAGAGCAACTACAGTCTACCTTAGATGATCTTGAACAATCCCAGTCTAAAGTCAATAATTTGAGAGAGCAACTTAAGGAGGCTAATGATTTCATCAATGAGATGAAAGAAAAACTCAATAATTCCGTGAAAAGGAGAAAGGAACTACTTCAAAAGTTAGCAGATCAGAATAAAACCAATAATACTGATAAGAACCTGAATGAGAAAAAAAAAGCTATGTGAAAAGCTGTCAAAAGAAGTTGTTGTGCTAAGACATGAAATGGAATCAGGGGTTATGAAATTTACCCAAGAAATTGAAGAGAAGAGAAAGACTGAAGATAACTTAAAACAATCCCTCAAGGAGAAAACAGAAGACTGCTACAAAATGGATAGAATAATTAGACATCTTGAGTTTGATCTTGGAGAAGCCAGATACAATGAAGAACAACTTGAGAGACAGATTGACACTCTTAAACAAGATCTTGAAACTACAAATGAATACAAAGAAAAATTCAAGATAAGCTCAGCCAAACTTGAAATTCTTCTTGAAAGTCAAAAGAGGGTAGATGATAAGCATGGCTTGGGATATGAGAAAGGTGAAAGCTCTAGATCTGGTCAAAAGAACTTTGGATCAGGAAGACAAAGAAACAGGCCTAGAAGACCTCCGGTAAGACAACCTAATGCTCAAAGATATCCATCTTTCAATGGAAGCTACTTCAACTGCAACAAATTTGGTCATAAATCAACTCAGTGCAGGAACAGAATGAATCAGAATAATCCATCCTTCTCTGGTCAATGTTTTAATTGTAAAAGGTATGGTCACAAATCTCATGAATGCAGAAATATACAAATGAACAATTCTTTCAATGGTAGATGATTTACATGCAATAGAATGGGGCATATGGCTAATCAGTGTAGATCAAAAGGATATCAATCAAATAAGCAAGGAAATGTTGTGTGCTACAATTGCAATAAATCTGGTCATATAGATAGATTCTGCAGGAGCAGAAATCATGATGGAAAAGGTCCGGTGAAACATGATCAGAAACAAGACAAAGGCAAAGGTAAAGTGAATGCGGATGAGATTCAGAAGGAGATGAGAAAGACTTGGGTAAAGAAGAGTGTGATGAACACTAGTGATGGGTCCGCACCGGAATCCGGTGCTAATAATCCTTTTAGAAATTAAAAAGTGAGCTCTGGCTCAGGGGGAGCTGCAAAGAAGATCAAAATTCTCCCAGCCAGCTAGTAAGTGCCTAAATTCAGCACATTAAGTAAGAATCAAAGGTTGTGGATTAAAGGGCTTTTGGAGGTTCATCTAAAAATCATTCAGTTAAAAGTTGAGTAATCCACTTATAGATTTGAAGAAGTTATGAATAGATTAGGTTCCGGCAGCCATTCGATAAAAACAAAATTACACAAACAGATCCGGTATGATTTGAAAATGCAATTTTATGGTCTACGGATTTAGAGACATGTTTTGAAAGGCTAAATTTATGTTGTCAACTCACTTAGATGATAATTTGAAGATCTGCACAATGATTCATGAGAAATTCACTCAAAACAGGGTAACCAGATGACTTAAAGTGTTCATTTATTTAAAATGGGGAATTAGGTTTTTGTGCAAGGATAAAAGGCTTTCCATTCACCATTTACAACAATTTGCACTAATGAAGAAGAGAGAAGATCTCTGAGAAGAGATCCTGCAGATTATTCAAGTTAAAGCTGAAGATCGAAATCAAGCAGAAATTTGCTCCGGCAGTTGCAACAAACCCTAAAGGTATTTCTTCTCTGCAAAATTTCTCCAAATTTTGTTTCTAGAATGGCTACTCCTATGGTTGTGAATGTCACTGAGAGGCCAAGACCAAAATTCAAGAAACACCCTCACAAATCTATAGAAGTTGATCCCTTGGGTGCGTTTTCCAGTATCCCATACGGTGTTCTGCATGTAGAAGATATTAGGGTTTACATTCATGCAAACATTGAAGACTTTGGAGACTTAGAATTGATGGAAATATACCGTAAATAGTTAAGAAGTGAGAATTTTGATCTCAAACCAAAATTCAAGGCCCTAAAAGACAAGCACTTTGCACGTTGCATTCATTTCCTGTCTTTTGCAGAGGACGAATGGGTCTGGTATGTGTTAAGTAGGATACATGATAACTTTATGTGGTTAATGAGTCCATTTAAGATAACCAAAGATGCCATCAGGGCTGTAACCGGATTGCACTCAACTAGTGGGTTGCCTACACTCAAATCTGTGAAAAATCAAACCGTAATAGAAGCCACCGGATCAAAATATGACAAGAGGGCAATGACTATAGATGATATTACTGATCCAGATGTCAAGTTTGCATCAATTGTAATTGGCTACAAGATTTACCACTCAAGTAGGGAAAATTATGTATCCGGTACATCAATCTATACTGCATATCAGATGGTGAAAGAAAATGCAGATTATGATTTGTGTGAGCTTCTATTGAATCAACTGATGGAGAATCTACAGAAGATTAAGAAAGATAAGAAAAATTCCTTCAAGTATGGCAATCTGGTGTTGTGCCTATTCTTCTATTACATGAATGAGTTACCGGGATCAAAAGGTCTAATCTGGGCAAATGATAGACCTGTTGCAATTCAAATTAGAGATTATTTGTATGGACTTGGTGATGCACAAGCCCGGAAGACAGCTCTCTGGGGCTACTTCAAGAATTTCCAGAGCATGATGCATGCAAGAGAAAGAATACCAAAATCAATAGTGGAGAAATACAAAAATATAGTTTGCTTCATGGTTGATATAGATCAATGCCTAATGGAGGCAGTTGAGCCAAGAACTGTATGGGTAATGCCCATGGGTTATGAAGTTGATGAAAAAATATTAGAGGTACATGTTCAACACTTGCTAAGCCAACCCAAGGACACTGAGGTAGAGAGGTTTGGCACCTTTGATGAGCTAAACATAAAAATACATGTTGAATTAAGGAAGCCTGATTCAAAAAGAAAAGTGAGGAGGGAGGTTGAAGAAATTGCTAAGAAGTTTGGCATAACAAAGGAGGCAGTAGATGCTAATAGAGAAAGAATAGAGAAAATTGAAAGGGAAAGGGAAGAAGCAAAGAAAGAAAGCATCCCAGTGGAAGCCTCTACCTAGACAAGATCTACCAGGAGTTTTGCCCCTGTCTCTCCTAAAAGCTCAAAGACTGCAAAACCAGTAACCAAACCATCTATTACAGGAGAAAAGAGAAATAAGTCTAAGGCCACAAGAACATATGTGAGCCTTAAGGATGATGAAGAGACAGAATTAGATGTAGAGGTCAGAGATTTGAAGAAAGCCAAGAATAAACCTTCCAAGAATGACAGGACTGATGAGGAACAAAAGACAGAAGGGTTTGTTGAGAGACCCACTCTCTCAATTGAAGACATCGTTAAAGCAATCACTGTGGATGGAAACTTGCAGTTGGTAATAGAATTCTATGATGAGTACAATGATGCAGACAAGAGAATTTCTTAAGGAAGCAACAGTAAGGTACCTAAACATTTATAACAAATCTTTCATTGAAATAATTTCCTTGATTCCTAAGAGCTTAGAAGAAGTTTTGGAGTTAAGAAAAGAAAGTGCAAAATAAAAAGACTTGGAGATCCGAGAACAGATCTTGATACAGTTATGTCCAACTATCACTCAAAAACAAATGGACATGGTTTTCAAGGATGCCAAAGAAGAATTTTGGAGCAACTCTAGAATGAATAAGCTCATGCTTGGAGAAACTAACCAAATAGTTGATGAGACAAAAGAAATTCTCCAGTGTGCCTTGAAAAGGTTCAATCTTCCCATTGTAGAGGAAGTAAATGAAGAGCCTTCTGACATGGATGTTGAAGGATTAAATAAAATTGATGAAGAGCCTTCTGACATAGATGTCGAAGGATTAAATAAAATTGATGAAGAACAATCTGAGGCTTTAGACTCCTCTATTCTGGAAGAGGAAGTGTCGAAAGAAGAAACAAATACTGTTGGTGGCAATAAGCAAATCAGTTCAGATGCCCCCAAAGGAAAGGAAATTGAGAATACAAGAGACACTGCAGAAGTAGTGTAAAGGTTCTTGGACAAGGAAGTTGTGGAATTAGATGAACCAGAGTTGATACAAGGACCACTGAATCTGGACTCTCTCTCTCTCTGATTCAGATAATGAAGATAGCATCTTTTTCTCAGGCCAAAGTGAAAGAAAAACTCTTGAAATCTCATATGGAGGACTGTGAGCTGCTGAGTATTGCATCTGAAGTGCTAGAGAAGATTATGCCCTCAAATCAAAATAATCCATCTGCCTCTCCATCCAGTAACTTGAAGAACTTAGTTAATTCTGTCAATACACATTTTGAGTCTTTAGAAAAATCAGCAGAAACTAAGGTTCGGAATGAGTTCTTGGAAAAAAGATTCGGTGAGGTACAAGGGCTAATTGTTAATGATAGAAAAACCCTAGACATTAGCATAAAGAGCATTGAAAATGCTCTTAAGGATGGTGGAGACATATATAAATTTTGTTTATCCTGGCCCAAAGTTGAAGAGGACATTGAGAAGAAAATGAAAGAACAAGAAGGAAAATTGACAAATCTATCTCAGAATTTTGATCCTCTCACTGTCTCTCTAGTAAGTCAAGAATGCCAAGCAGTCATTATAATAAATGAAATAAAGAAACTAGTTAAGGAAAAGAAGAATATAATGGATAGAATGGGTGAACTTAGAGGGATGATCATCCCTAAGTTAGAGGTAATGCATGATGCCTTAGCAGATGCTCTAAGTACAGCCCGGACCAGTGATCCAACAGATTTGAAGAGGGCAGAAGCATATGAATTTTTGTTGAGTGGACACATCTCCATTTTGGATAGGATGAAGAGAAGTTGGGCCACAGAGCTTGTACAGTTGAAGACTACATTTGCAAATATACTTAAGTATATGTAAGTTTATCTTATGGATTGTATGTACATATCTGGCCTTATATAATAATTTTTGCACATTTTTAGTTGGTGGATCCCACCCTTTGCCATTGATGTCAAAGGGGGAGTAAAAAGCAATGAAAAATGAGGAATCCAGCATTAAGGGAGCACCAGTAAGTAGTGTGGAGAAATGGAACACAAGCAAAGGGGGAGTTATAGTGACGCTTAGTCATTTTTCACTAAGTGTTACCATCAATGCCAAAGGGGGAGATTGTTGGCAAGAGACACTACTAGGATTCATAAGTGTTGTCATTGATGGCAACAAAGTATATCTCACACATCCGGAGTGCATAAATTACTCATACCGGAAGTTAGATTGAAGATAGGTTGATCTGGTAGTCAAGAACAGAGCATATGATAGGCTCCGATAGATTGGGTCCAGAACTCTCTGATGGTAAAACCCAGCATGTTACGGATTTGGGTGAGTAATAAGGAGTATCTGAACTATTGTATTCCAGATATTTAGCCTCCAATGACAAAGCATATGAAAGATATGAGCATCTGAGTACCAGACTTTAGTTAGACAGTGCAGACAAAGGAAGAACTGGCCAACAGGGTATCAGACCTCAATTTGGATGTGCACAAGGTGTTGATCAAGTAACTTGAGGTGTTATATGATTTTGGCCGACCTAGGTAATGATTTCTATGCCTATGTTTTTGGTGTACATCATCTATCAAGTATGAATTCAGTCAATAGAACAATATCTTGCAAATATCCTAAGTGTTCTTGTTGCCGACTAGAAAGTTGTTTGAAATCCTTGATGCAGATATATATACCTAATGGATTCAAGCTTGTGAATGTGTGAAAGTGATAGTAGTATGGATTAAGTGCGAAGAAAAGCATAGAGAAGTGCGAAGGCAGTAATCCAAGCTTGGAATGTAACAAGAGAGTGATACTAAGCAGAGGAAGAATGAAATGTGCTAGATCAGTATATTGAGCCTAACCGGAACTGAATTCTTGCATATGTGGATGTTGTTCATCAGTTCAAACACATTGTTATCATCTGTAAGTCTCTAGTAGGCAGTGAGCCTCTTGTGAGCAGTGTGCTCAAGTAGTGAGCCCTAACTAGCAAGTGCCATTTTGTACTTCTTTATTCTTTTAACAGAGAATACAATCTTGGGTTAATCATCCCGTGGTTTTTCCCTTTACAAGGTTTCCACGTAAAAATCCTTGTGTTATGTGTGTTGATTTCATTTCAGTTCTTATGGTTGCTTATTCTTTCATGCTTTGATATATCACTGAATGTTAAGATAAGAAAAGGAAGTAAAAGTAAGAAAGTTTTGAGATAATTGATTCACCCCCCCTCTCAGTTATCTGCCTTGTTTCCAACAAAAATTTCCTCTTCAAATTCAAAATTGCTAGACACATCAATTCCCTTAGGGTCATTGGATTGAATGTTAGCAATACGGTTGGACCTTCCCACATGTAGAAATTTCTTGTTTTTCACCTCACCAGTCACCCAAGTCCCTTTATCTTTTTGCTTAGCAAATAAATCCATATCCACAAATTTTGAATCCACAACCACATACTATTCCCCTTCGACCACCTAATTCTGTTTCAGTTTTTTATGATTTCGTCTCTCATCCCCTTCACAAGTTCTTTTGATAGAGAATGGTTCACTCTTCTTTAGAATACCCTGACTAGCAGCTTGGGATTTTTTCTTACCTTAGGTTTTAGGAGATTAACCTTTGGGTTTGGCAATGGTTTTAGGATTAGGGGATGAGGTCGATGAAGTATCCTCAAGAACAACCTCTTCAATCCTAGGAAAGTTCAAGGGATCATTAGGCGAGGAGGGCCTGGGAGAAGAATCCACCTCCTTTTGTAAAGACACAAACTTCTTGCTCTTTCCCTTAGCACTTGAAGGACTAACTACAACATAACCATGGGGTTTCCTCCAACACATTGACTTTGATGGCCCTCAGGGGGCAAAGGGCCAAGTGAGAATGATAAAAATGGAATATTAACCCTTGGTGAAGGGGAATAATAGGGATGTCAGGATCTTTATCATGGGCTTCTCTTGCAGCACAGATGGAGCTCTCAAGAGATGATAGCAAGTAAAAAGGAAAACTAATCAAGGCCTTATGTCGAAAGTGATTCAATAAGGCAAATTGATACTAAAAGTAAACCCTAAAACAACCTTCTAAAGTAATGTATTTTGTTATAATGAGACAAACCTAGTCCCAGGGTTTAGGGAGTTTCTCTCTTTCAAAGCCCCCTGCAACTTCACCACGGATTCTCCTTCCTTAAAAAAGGTTGTCATACTATTAGGGTCAAGAACCATACTATGTCAGTGGAGCTTTTTGCCTTTGCATGATAAACCCATTGCTTGGCCAATCACCTCCTCCATCATTTTGAAACCGATGCCACCTAAATGGACATGGCAATTGTCCCACGAGTCAGCAAATTGCTAAGAAATTTTCTCGTCATGGCCATTCAACACTTCAAGAAAAGAAGACACACCACCCTCCTCACAAATATACCACAGTGTCAGATCCTGCTTAAATTCTTCATAGGATAAGGGCTCTGTCCTTACCTTTTCACCTCTCATGGCTGCTAATTTGTCCTCAACAAGAAGCAAAAAATTCAAATTGGAAGGTAGAGAAGAATAACAATATAGTCCCACAGCCAAATTCTCACCCCTTTTACAGATCCTTAAAGAAATATGCAAGTTAATTTCATGATGGGGGTTTCTTGATCCTTCTCTTCTTTCTGTAGTGAAATAATGATTGCTCTGCTGGAAATCATGGAAATTAAAATGATGGGGAGTAATCAAAGGATTCTACCCACATCTATCTGTCGCCAAATGGAGGAAGTATACCCACAACCTTAGATCATAATTAATATAACTCCATTGGAAAGTTATAGAATCATTACTTTGTTTCCAATCCGTCTTCCCGACAGCATCGACATGTGAACACCCCCGACCCCAGTCCAATTAGCATTATCCTGTTGACTCTCCCAGTTCCAGTCATCATTCACAATCTTATTCCCTGCAATAAAGTAATGAATTTGTAATTTCTCCTTAGCAACGGTCCTCCTGCCAAAACTAAACTTAGTCCATTGGGACCCTTTTTCCATCAGAGATCCAAGATCAATACTTACAAAGATCCACTGACTTGTAGCCCCTTTAGGATTATCAAACAAATTCCCAATTTCATCATAATTACAATTGGAAAGGGGAACCTTAACCAAGGCCACCCCAAATAAATGAAGCCAAATCCAAAGAGACCAACTATAAGCCCCTGAAGGGAGGAGGTCATAATCAAAGTTATTTGCAAAGGCCATTAGCATATTTAGTTATTAGTGTTTGAATATTACTAGGGATGTTCCCTATCTACCTCCAACACCTCCAAGAAGTGTTGTTTATGCCTAAATTGGCCATAGCATCTACAACTCGGTTACCTTCTCTGAAGATATGAGAAATTTCATATTCTTCAAAACCATTGAGAAAACTTTTGATATCACTGACAAGGTCTAACAGCTACTGATGAGGTATAAACAACCTCATTTTTATAACAAGCCATATAACCCTTTTTGTCCTAACCAATCACCTTAGCCATGCCAATTTGTTTATTTTTAGAAGCAATATTTATTTATTTTTGATAAAATGATGTATAAATCTTTATTTTCAAATTGATTGAAATTAGCCACTAATGTTGACTTAATTGTTGTAGAGCCTGTGTAATTATGCAGGGTTGCATGTATTGCCTAATAGAAGGAGTGGACTTCAAAGCGGCTGGAGTCAGAGCGCCAGGATTTTAGGGTGCCAGAAATTTAGGCATACATCGTAGACTTTGTTAAAGCAATTTTGTTATTTTATGTTGAACATACTTGAGACTTTACGGCTCCACTCAGAGCCTTTAATGTGTTTTATTTCAAAGACATCCGGTTAGTTTGTAATTTTGTTTTTCTTTAAAAGACTTCTTCAATGGCGTTTACCCACCATCTGAAAATTAGGATTTTGTAGTAGTGCAGTATATATATGTAGTTGCTCAAAACAAGGATATGCTGTTATGATATATTCTGAACACTACTCAGCTAAGTTTTCTGTATTGTGTTCTATGATACTTTTATGACATGAATGAATATTTCCAGTCTTATTTCCGAGTAACCTTTTCTGAGTAATGGAAGTATTGTGAATGGGATTTGTTGTGGAGCTATTGAAGTACTGAATGTGATTTAACTGATAGTAGGAACGCTCAAGAGCTGGCCACTCAAGGGATTATAGAGTAGATAAGTATTTTATTGTTAATGTTGTCATTTCTGTTCTATGCATGTTATAGTTAGATAAATGTTATTTTGTGCTTAGCTCTATTATGTGTTCCTGTAGGTTGTGGTTTTAAGTTAATGACTTTTGAATTTTGTTTACTTGAAAATTTCTGGAGCATCCACTCCATTCATAAATATGTTGTTAGCTTGTTGTTCTCAAAATCAGTTATGCTCATTTTTGTAGACAACCCCTACGAAACTTGTTTGTTTCGTAGTCTACACTCTAAGTTCGCTTATCAAGGCAAGTCCTCTTGGCCTCACATGAAGTCCTCTAATAGCATTGAAATAGTTTGCGACATTCTCCAAGGTTGATTCCTCAAAAATTGTGAAGATCGACTAGGTCGAAGCTTGTCAAAATTTTAGTTTTGACTATTTTGAGGTGTTAGAAATTTTTTTGTTTTCATATGCAATAGCAGTCAAAATTACCGCTCTTACATATGTGTTGTTGTAAAATATGCAAATTCGGCCAAAACAATCGACGATGCATATTTAATTGTCTTGTTCTTTTATAAATATGCATGAGCGGTTAAAACCGCCACCCATGCATGTTTCAGCTTTGTGTCACATATGCGATAGCAGTTGTTTTCGCCACTCGGGCATATGTTTCTTGCCGTAACTCCAATATGTAAAGGTAGTCATATTAACCACTCTGACATGTCCTAATGTGTTTGTAGCATCAAGGTTTTTCATCGCCCGAGCAGATCCCGCAAAATCGCCAAACTTGAAGTTGGCATTAATGGCACTCGTGCCATGTTTAATGCATAGCCTTAAACTCATTTGAAGTGTTTTATTTTCATTTTGGTTTGCTTATTGTTTGTTTTAGAAGCCTCCAGCTAGACCGATACCTCCTTCACGCTAGTTTGCTTCACGAAGCTCATGTAAACTTCAGATTTAAGCAGATTCTGTTTCTTGATTGCATATAGGGTTTTCATTCTTTCGCCAAGTAAGTCTTTGCTTGTTCTTGTTTTCATTTTAAAGACTAGGGTTTTAGTATGTATTAAACTTCTTTTTTTTTGTTTTAAATTCTCTATTATGATTAGTAAAATTGTATCATCTGTGTATGTGTTTTTAGCCATTTTCTTTGAAACCCTAGTTTTTGTTTTGTTTTGAATGCATTGTTAATGGGTCAGGATTTTTACCACCCATGTTAAGCTTAGGAATTTTAAAATGGTTTTCTAACATGTATTGATGGTCTTTACCACCGTCGATACACGTTTTTCCCTCGCCACTGTTGATACTTCATGTAAGAGCGGCAATTTTCGCCACACCTACATGAACCTTATGTTTTTCCCCACATGTAAGGGCGGTTAAAACTGCCACCCTTACACAAACCGTGTATTACCCCAATATGCATTAGCGGTCGAAACTCCCGCTCTTGCGTATAACTTAGAGTTTCTAAAAACCCATGCAATGGCGGCCCTTTTCGCCGACCTTGCACATACATCAGTTTTTCTTTCAACATGCATCGGCGGACCTTTTCACCGCTTCTGCATATCCGATCAAACTTGCAAATCCATCCTCGTGCGTAGTCGGCAAAAATTGCCACTCGAACATGAAAAAGGTTTTCCCAACATCCAGGGTCGGCAAAATTTGTCGCCCTGACACCTGCTATTCATCCCTCCAATGCAAGGGCGGCAAATTTTTCCGCCTGTGCATTCACTCTCTCAATTTTCTCCAACTTAAAGATTTTCAAATTTACTTTCCTAAGCCCGCTTTCCTCCATTTTTTCAACCCGCTTGCGCTCTAGCCCTTTCAAGCATATCCTCGTAGTCATGATTAGCAACATGCAATTTTCCCAGATTGCCAGTATTTCCCCTAATTGCATGATCATGGCTTTTTGTTGCAGTTTCTTCTGTGAATTTTCTCTCTTCGTCGACATCCTTCTAGTGTTAGTTTTTTCAGATGACTGAGTTGTCTCCAAAGAAGTTGAAAGCAATGAAGTATAAGTATCAGGGTGTTTTTCCAATCACCTCGGTTACCTCCAATGTTGATGGCATTCGGGATACGGAGATTGGCCATGTAGACATGGCTAAGTTTGTGGAAAGAACTAAGTTTGATAACCCTAGTTCTGCAATGAAGAAGATTGTTGATAGCAACATTCACTTGGTGTCATCTTTCTCGGTGGTAGCTTATAATACTAAGTTTATTCTTCAATGTGCTTAATTCTACAATAGAGACACTAGGGCAGTGGTGGATACAAATGGCAATGTGATCATCAGATTGGATTCAGAATTCATTGATAAAGTTTTCATGTGTCCTACTGCTACAGAAGTTGTGAAACTAGATTTTGCTGAAGCTCAAAAAGAATATGACAAGAATTCTGAGAAGGCTAAGAAGACAATTAACACCAAATGTCTTAAGACTTCAAGGTCAAACTTATCCAGGTGGCTGAGGAGTTTTCCCAAAAGTGATTTTATTGAGGAGGTTGGTGATCTCATAACTCTTCTTAATAGGATAAGGGGGCTGGCTTCTTCCTCTCCTTTCCATGAATGGATGTACCCTTTTATCAAGGTTATACTTCAAGGCAAGCAAGCCATCTTTTGGGGTGAACAAATCAGCAATGCTCTGCACGAACAATTGACTAAGGTATCCACTACTTTCAAATTCTATATGACTTCTTACTTTGTGTATATAGTAGCCTCAATGAGGATCTTTCCGGGTTTGACATCCAAAGGAGATAGGAGAGTGGTTCCTGTGTATCAGTACTATCCTCAACTGACATTGAAAGGTTCCATTCACCTCTTTAGGAGGGTAAATGATGCTTTCTTCGTAGTGTTCTTGTGTCTTTTTGACCCTCAGTTAGAGCAAAGAAGAGTTTCAAACAAAGCTTGGTCAATGGTGAATGATTATGGGTGCATGTTCTTACAATTTCAGACTTTCTCATATTTAAGGGTTGGCTTTTTCCAAGATTATCCTTATATGTTGCCAAGGTTTCCTTCAGATAAACTTGTTATGATGGAGTTATGTAGACAAATGATTGTTGTACATAATAAACAAAGGGAACTCAAGAAATTAGCTTTCAGATTTCCAGTTGAAGTTGGTAGGTTTTCAGTGTCAACTGCTACAAAGGCTAGAGCCATGGAAACTGAAATGCAGCTAGTGACTATGAAACAATTCAAACGAAGACCAAGGTTTGATTACAGGGGTGTAAAAGACAAGATCAAAAGGAAGACCCAGTTTCATAAACCAATGGTTGAAGACATCTGAGTGGACTTGAGGATAGAAGAGGATATTAGAAAATTGGACTATAGCAGGTTATCTCTAGAACAGATTGAGTATCTAGGATTGGTTGATATTCTTGAAGACCTGGTGGATGATGAAGAGTTGATTGATCCTAAGTATAACACTGAATAGATTGTTGGTTCCCCTCTTCCTCCTATCCAATGGTCTCAAAAAGAATTGACTTCTTTAAGGAAAAGGTTTGAACCTATATTGGCTAACACAAATAAGTGGTTAGAAGGTAAGGGATTGCTTTGAAAGAATTCCTAACAGGATCAGAGACTAAAGTCCAAGAACAAATAGGTAAGAAGGTGGAGAATAGGACAAAGAATAAGAGTGTCATTCCCTCTTCTTCCAAGCCACATAAACCCAGGATCAAATTTGTGTCAAAGAAGTCAAAGGCTGTAGAGAAAGAGTCTGAGGTAGAAGAAATGGAAATTGAGAAACAAAATACTGATGAGCCAGCTACCGAGAAATGGAGGTTGAAAATAGATCAACAAAAGAGATGGGAGAAGGACAAGGGGATGAAGTTTTGTCTCCACAGGAGAATGTACAACAGGGTATGGGAGTCTCTTCTCCTTTGTCTAACATAACTATTTCAGATCCTCTGTCTATTTCACCTATCGTGTCCCATCTTCTGAATCTCCATCACCCTCAAAAATAATTTTTGATAATCCTCAAACTCCTTTTGATGATGTTCTTTGTTCTTCTAGGTCTATTCGTAGTCTGTCCTCCTCATCTTTTGATATTGGAGATTCTTCAATATTTGATCACTTTGTATTGGGTTCTGAGCAAGTTTCAAATGTGAATGTGTCAGGTGCAGTGTTTACTAATACTCCACGTATTGTTTCTACTTCCAGTGCCAATATAATTCCCGTAACACCAATAATGGAACCAAATCTGAATGTGAATACTTTTGTGCTTCCTCCATGGTTGTCATCATATACGCCTAAAAGAAAGAAACAAGTCATCTCTCCAGATGACTTTGATTTTGGTAAGCTGGTGCCTGCTAAGGCTAAGATTCCAAAGAAGCCAAAAATTCTTTCAAGAGTGCTGAGAGACAAAGGGTACAAATTTGTGGAGACTGCAAGGTCCCCATAGGATGCTACCATAGAAAATTTTAGTATGAATGATTACTCTATTTCTAGGATTGAGCTGGATAAAATAACACATGAGAGTGCAAAGGCTGACATGCAATCGGCAATGGATATTTTGATTCAGAAGTTTGATAAAGAAAAAGAGATGAAAGATCATTATAAAGCAATGGTAGAGCAATTGACTGCAATGGTAAGGAAGATTACTTTGAATTCAGAATCAGTGACTCCTGAAGCCGTTTCTGTTGAAGATCCTATCATCCAGAAAGCTTAAAAGACTCACCTTAAGGGAAGAGTGCTTGAAGAATATTTGGAAAGGATGCGCACATAGGGAATCTCTCTTCTTACAGAGCTAACTGAGAAAATAAGCAAAATGGAGAAAGTCAGGGCAGAACTTGATGATTTGATTGATGCTATTTCTCAGGATATTGAGTGTTTAGAACAGAATCATGATAAGTGGGTAGAAATGAGGAAGTTGAAAATAAGTGCTTTGATATCAATTGGTGTTAATCCAAATTGGGATTCATATACCGAGACCAAGGAGGCATTGACATATTGGAGCCGTCTGCTGAAAGATCTGATCAATGACTTAGAAACTGCAAGGAAGCTGAGTGACCAAAGTGATGTTAGTCTCTTACACAAGTTGGAGGAGATGCCATGCAATTTGGTGTCAAAGGATAATCAATTTCTTTCTATAGAGGAGATGATCCAGGAATTTGAGAATATGTTTCAAAAGGAGTTTGATGACAAAACATTTTCAGTAGCCTCCGTGGATAATAATCTTGATAACCAGTTAACTTTGGATAATCTGAAGGCCAAGTTAACTAGCCATGCAAAATCAATTACCACAGTCAGAGATGCAATAGTTAGAGCTTGAGTGATTTTCAAGAACACAGTTAGTCCGGATAGTTTGGGGATGCAAGCTGCATTTACTATGTATGATTGCCACATGAAGAAAGAAGGCAATGCAAGTTGAAGTAGCGTTTTCATCACTTAGTTTATTTTCTATTTTTCAGATGTACTTTTGAAATAATTTTGGACATGTTTACATGTACTTTTCTCATATGTAATTACATGTAAAAATGTAGGAAGTCCCAAATCAAAAAGGACTCCTTTGTTGAATAAGTCATAGTTAGTTGTTCTTTTCCTATTTTTGCTCTCGATTTTTATAAATAAAGAGGACCCCCATTGTAATTATGAACTTTTAGTTATTGAAGCGAAACTCTGCGAATTTGAAGAGCATTTAGAGACTTTGTGTTCAAATTGTAAATCATATTTTATCAAGTGAATAGAAAAGAAAGCGATTGTTCAATCTTTGAATTGGAATAACTTGTGGTGTATTGGAAATTGTTCTTATGTCCTTTTCCTTATACTATCTTATCTATTTGATCGAATTGTAGTGTGAGTTTGGATAATCTGGGAGATGTTCTAAAGCTAATATTGGAGACTTTGTGCTGCAATAGTTATCTTTAGGTTTGTGATTTTATGCTTTGAAGTAAAGATATTGGAGAGACTTTGAGCTACTGTTATCTTTTATGATCGTGTGATTTTATCATATTATTCGGTGAAGACTTTAGGCTGCACCTTATCCTATTTGTTTCTGAATTTTAAATCAACAAAAGGAGCAACGATAGACTTTGTGTTCTCATGGGTTTCTTGGTTATATTTGATTTGTACTGTAAAAGTGCTCTTTTATATTGTAAACATTATTTCTGAAAAAAGAGAAATGGATGACATGGTTTCACCCTAAAATTAGTTTTAGTGTAAATAAGTTTGTAATAGTTAATAGGGAACCTCCCCTTGCTGAGAGGAGAGATTTATCTCATTACACTGTGGTTGATATAACCATTTTGCCTTCATTTAGTTAAAGACAAAATATTCACGCAACAATTTTTGGTGACTCCGCTGGGGAAGGAACACGCAACTTGAAGCCTCACGCTTTGAGTTGAAGCACTACAGTCCTTTTCCATTGTTTCAAGATTTTTCAGAATTTTGTTGAGTACATAGCATTCTGGCAGACTCACGGTATACAAGAAGTAAGAGAGCTCAAGGTATTATTGATCCTGTATTTGAGTTGATGCAGCAAAATAACTTTAGTCTTTTGCCTCCACGACCTTGACTTCAGTGAACTAGGAGTTTTCCTCCTACTAACACCAGGTCTCCAATACCAGGTGAAGCTTCTAGTTCTAGTACTAACAGAGTTTTGTATGTTCATATTCCACAAAGGTTTGTTATCCCACCCTTTAATCAGTGCACCATGGTAGCTCAAGGCCCTTGGGGTAACACTTTTAGTCCTTTGAACTTAACTCCACCATTGCATGAACTACCTCGTAGTTCGAGGAAGAATTTTCCTAAGTTCTATGGCGATGGGAAAGTCCACCCGGATGAACACATTGCAGCTTTATGTATAGCTTGCGGTGTAATAGGTGTGGAACATGAAGATGTAGCAGTAAGACTTTTTGCGGAAACATTACAAGGTGCTGCTGCAGATTGGTTCTACCATCTCCAGGCCCAAACTATAACTGATTGGAATACCCTCAAAACCAAGTTTGAGGCTAGGTTCAAGCCTGCATAAGATGCACATGCCTTATTGGCTCAGCTCACACAGATGAAGAAAGAGCCTCATGAACCCATGCGAGACTTCATCACTAAGTTCAATAAGCTAAGAAACAGGATTCCAACATCTACTCAACCAATGGTGGAGAATCTCAAATGCTTTTTCATCAATACTCAGCTTCCTAAGGTAAGCTTTCTGCTAAGACGGGTTGGTCCTACTGATCTTCTCGTAGGCCAAACTTTGGCTATGGAGGTGGAAGATGATATTATCCTTGCAGGTAAGATTAGAAGAGATTCTAACAGAAACAAAGGTCAGTCCTCTGCTGATAATTCTTCCACGAGCACCATGGATCCTATGGTGCAAAAGCTAGTGAATGAATTGCTAGCTCTGAAGAAACAAATGTCTCAAGGTATCTCCGCTCCTTCCTATAGGGATATACCAAGGAGAACACTTCCCAATCATTCATACCAAAGCAACGTTGCCAGAAATCAAGGGCAACCAAATCATCTTCCTCCTACCCAGGGGAAGCTCGCCATTGAAGCAGCACCGGTCAACTCAGTAGTTGGCTATTATGAAGTAGAAAATGACAATTCCTACCAACCTGATTTGGATCAGGAGAATAATGCTAACCTCTTTATAGAAGGAGAAGAAGAGTTAGCTGGCGACTCTACTATTGGTTTTCTGAATTACCAAGTTGAAGCAGAAAGAGAAGGAGAAGTGTATGATGGAGCATATGTTGTTTTTACCAGGACCCAAAATCAGCTAAATCAGCAAGTTGATAAAGGAAAGATAAGAAAGGAACCTCAGCTGGTTATCTCCATTACCAAACAGGGAACTCCATTGCCTTTTCAATCAAAGGACCCGGTTGCTAATAAACAAGTAAGTTCACCTAACCATCCTATCTCTCCTGCTTTTGTTCCTCAAACCAGTACTACCCTGAATAAAGCCCAAAATAATGAATTTTCTTCCTTTGTATCTAGTTCATTTCAGCTTTTTGATATTATAGATCATGCTAGGAAAACCAAGATCCAAATGTCTGAGGTGGAGTACTTACAAGCTAACCCTGAACAGTTTGATAGGTTAGCTAAATATGTGAAAAATAAAGCTGCCCCTACGGGGTAAGATTCTTCCAAAACCACCCATGACTCCTCTAAAAACAAATCTACCCAAAATAATTTAGTCGCTACTCCCCTTGTTGCTCCAGGGAAAATAGAACCTTTCTGTGTTTCTCTATTGGTCAATGGTCATAAGTTAAGCAATTGTATAATAGACTCTGAGGCTTCTGATAATGTCATGCCTGCTAAGGTGGTGGATGCCCTTGGTCTCACCTTAACCAAGACTTTTGGGAGATATTTCTCCATGGTAAATAAGCAAGTTTCATTATTGGGTCAAATCAAGGATGGCCAATTTGCATTTTCAACCTTTCCAGACAAGAGGATCAAGATGACTGTCCTAGTGGCTGATGTTCTAACTTCTTATGGCATTTTGCTTGGGTGTAACTTCTATAGAGATGTAGGTGGAGAGTTGAACATGGATCTATCTGAAGCCAGGATACATGTTAAAGGAGTCATGCAAAAGTTGCTTCCTGAGAAGGAAGAGAAATACATAGTCACCCAAACTGAAAACCTGAAAGCTCATATTTTGTTCGAGTCTTCAAGTATGGGTAACTATTTCTTATCCACATAAAATCTTTCTAGTTCATCTGATGAAGATTTAGACAATTTAGAAGGAGAATCAGAAGAGTATTCAAATGAAAGTATAGTGATGCCAGATTCTTCCTTCACTGATGAAGAGGAATCTTCTGGTCAAAGAAATTCTAAAAAATCAAATTCTAATGAGGTTTGGGTTTTAGAATTTTATGGCAGTTGTTCTTCTACCGATTCTAGAGCCAGAATTGTTTTGATATCTCCACAAGGTGATATCTTCCCTTTCTCATACAAGTTGCAATTCGACAATACCAATAATACCATGGAGTATGAATCATTATTACTCGGCATGGAATCTGCTCGGGTTAAAGGTATTAAAAATCTTCAAGCTCAAGGAGATACTGAACTAGTTGTTTGCCAAGTGAGAAATTTATATCAGACCAAAAATGAAAGATTGAGGCATTATCGCAATCGCGTATGGGATTGCATTGAAGGTTTTGACGCTTTTGATATTTTTGCGGTGCCTAGAGAGTTTAATGATCGTGCAAATTCATTATCTATTTTCGCAACTCTTATGGTTTCCCATAAGGACTTCAAAGGTAACAATTACACAATTGAGTTGGTTTTCTGACCAAGTGTACCAGATAATGCTGACCATTGGCAGGTGTTCAATGGTGATAATCAAATCATAGCTTTCTTGGAAAAGATGGATAGATTTGATGAGCTCTATTTTGAAGGTAGTGAATCTCCACCATGGGAATACGTTTCTGAAATAAATTCACAAACTGGTGAAGAGTTTCTTCAACTAAAAGGGAATAAGATTCCAAAAGGTTTGGTTTCCCTAGAAAAGCTATTTGATAAGCATGACAGATATGTAAAACAGCAGCAACAACTTGATTTAAGTTCATCTATGGAATTTGAACAAGTAAATTTGAGTTCTGAGGCAGATCCCAAAATGGTCAACATTGGGAAGTGTTGCACTGCCGATGAGAAATTCAAATTCACTATGCTCCTTCACCATTACATTGATGTTTTGGCATATTCTTATGATGATCTGAAGTCTTTTAGACCTAAGGAGATTCAGCACAAAATCCCTCTCAAAGTTGGGTCATTGCCTCACAAGCAGAAACAGAGGCAATATAATCCCAAAATATCAGGTACTATTCTTTCTGAGATTCAAAAAATGTTGAATGCCAGAATAATCTTTCCTATTCATCATTCTACCTAGATCATGAATATTGTTCCTGTAAGAAAGAAGAACGGAGAAATCTGTGTTTGCGTTGATTTCAGGAATCTCAACTAGTCTTCTCTAAAGGATAACTATCCCCTACCCATAATGGACCAAGTGTTGCAAACTGTAACTGGTTCAGAGATGTTGTCTATGTTGGACAATTTTTTGGGATATAATCAAGTAGAGGTCAGCAAAGCAGATCAGTACAAGACTGCTTTCACAACACCTTGGGGCACGTTTGCATATCGCAGGATGCCGTTTGGTTTAATCAATGCTGGCGCTACTTTCTAGAGAGCAATGGACCTCACTTTCAAAGATGAGATGGGGAAATTCATTGTGGTATATCTTGATGACTTGACTATTTTCTCCAAACAACGTCAAGATCATGCATATCATTTGCGACAGGTGCTGGAAAGATGTCGACAAAATGGTATTTCTCTTAACCCTAAGAAATCAGTTTTTGGGGTTACATAAGGTAAGCTTCTCAGTCACGTTGTGTCTAGAGAAGGTACTAAAATTGACTCAGAAAGAGCCAAGTCTATCCAGAGTCTTACTTTGCCTACTAGTAAGACTGTACTTCATTCTTTCTTCGGAAAGGTGAATTTTTTGCAGAGATTCATTCTAGAATTCACAGAGAAAACCTATCACATTGTCAACATGATGAAGGGTAAGACTACTTTCCATTGGAATGTGGAAGGTAAGGCAGCATTTGAGGACATCAAGAGGGCCATAGCTCATGCTCCGGTTCTAGTTTGTCATGATTATACCAAGGATTTCATAGTATACAATTATGCTTCCGAGCATACACTTTCAGCCATTCTTATTCAGCAGAATGAGGAAGGTGTGGAATCTCCTATTTCATTTATGAGTTGTCCTCTGAAGGCTCATGAATTGAAATATTCAAGTATGGAGAAACATGCTTATGCCATGGTCAAGGCGGTAAGCATTTCCGGTTTTATATTTTGAATTCACATACTGTTGTTTTGGTGCCCGACACAACAATGAAGTCGATCCTGACTCAATAGGAGTTTGGAACCAAAAGAGGCAATTGGATTGCCAAGATTCAAGAGTTTGATCTTGATATCAAACTTACCAAGCTTGTGTGTGGTAGAGGTTTGTGTCAGTTGATTAACGACAATGTACCAAAAGAGACAGGAGATGAAGAAGAAGTTGAGGATATGCCAACTGTTCTTTTTGTCACTACTACAGATGAGTGGTATTCAAATATTGCTCATTTTCTTACCTATGGTGAGTGTCCTCATCTATCCTATAAGGAGAAAATAAATATCAAATTGAAGGTTGCAAACTATGTCTTGTGGGACAATGGTTTGTATAAAAGAAGCCTTAATGGAGTTTTTCTCCGTTGTGTGGATAAAACACAACAAAATAGACTTCTGGAGTCTTTTCACAATTTAGCTTGTGGAGGGCATTTTTCTGCACCTGTGATGGCTCATAAGATTCTGCAGGCTAGGTACTATTGGCCCACACTATTTCAGGATGCATACAATTGGGTACATAGGTGTGAGTTATGTCAATAGTTCGTTGGAAAGCCTAAGTTGGTTGCATTACCTCTCAAGCCAGTTGTGATTGAAGAACCTTTTCAGCAATGGGGCATTGACTTCATTGGTGCTGTGAACCCACCGTCAAGTGCGAGACACAACTTTGTTCTCACCGCAACTGATTATTTCACCAAGTGGGTGGAGGTCGTCTCAGTAAAGCATGCTACTTCTAAAGTGGTATGTAATTTTCTTAAGGAAAATATTATTTCCCGGTTTGGAGTTCCAAACAAAGTTGTAGCAGATAATGCTACTTGTTTCTCTTCCAACAAGATCACTAGCTTTTGTTATGAACATGGGATCATTCTTTCTCACTCTTTAAACTTATATCCACAAGGAAATGGTCAGGCAGAATCTAGTAACAAAAATCTGGTTACTATTATCAGGAAACTGGTGGAAGATAATCAGAGAACTTGGCATAAAGCGTTGTTTGATGCTTTATGGGCAGACATGATTACCCCCAAAAGGGTGATTTGTATGTCACCATTTCAACTTTTGTATGGTCTAAATGTAGAAATACCAATTACTTTGGAGTTGCCGGCATTGAAGTTGGCAAAGGCAGTAGAAGATAGAACTTTTGAAAGTTCTATTGACAAAAGAATCATGTACCTCACTAAACTTGAAGAACAGCGAGCTATGGTCGTAGACCGTATTTCTGAACATCAAAGTCAGGTGAAGAAGCTTTTTGACAAGAAAGCAAGGGCTCGTGATTTTCAAATTGGAGATCAAGTCTTGTTATGGGACAAGAGGAGAGAGCCAAAAGGAATGCATGGGAAGTTTGATTCCCTATGGAGAGGCCCATTTGTCATTCATCAACTTTGTGGTGAAAATAGCTTCTTGTTAGAGTATCTTGATGGAACACCATTCTTGCTGCCTCACAGTGGACAGCATCTGAAGCACTTCAATCCTTGAAGTATCAAACAAGTTTATTTGTACATTTGTATAGTCTTGTGTTTTTATTTTTCATTTTTGTTTAGTCTTTTGTGTCTTTTTCTTTTTGGTAGCTTGACTCTATGGCCCAATGGCATGGAAGAAGGCACTTAGAGACTAGATTCTTCTCCCTTTGATTGTTTCAAAGTTTGATCGAAGGAAGTTCCCCAGTTAGAGCCAGTTGTTGTTCTCAAAATTAGCTATGCTCGTTTTTGTAGACCCCCTATGAAACTTGTTTGTTTCGTAGTCTACACTCTAAGTTCACTTATCGAGGCAAGTCCTCTTGGCCTCATGCAAAGTCTTCTAAAAGCATTGAAATAGTTTGCGACATTCTCCTAGGTTGATTCCTCAAAAATCGTGAAGATCGACTAGGTCGTAAGCTTATCAAAATTTTAGTTTTGACTATTTTGAGGTGTTAGAAATTTTTTTGTTTTCACATGTAATAGTGGTCAAAATTATAGCTCTTACATGTGTGTTGTTGTGAAATATGCAAGGTCGGCCAAAACAACCGCCGATGAATATTTAATTGTCTTGTTTTTTTATAAATATGCATGAGCGGTTAAAACCGCTGCCCATGCATGTTTCAAGTTTGTGTCACATATGCAATAACGGTTATTTTCGCCGCTCGGGCAAATATTTCCTACAGTAATTCCAATATGTAAAGACGGTCGTATTCGTCACTCTGATATGTCCTACTGTGTTTGTAGCGTCAGAATTTTTCACCGCCCGAGTAGATACCGCGAAATCGCCAAACTCGAAGTTGGCATTAATGGCACTCGTGCCATGTTTAATGCATAGCTTTAAAGTCATTTGAAGCATTTTATTTTCATTTTGGTTTACTTATTGTTTGTTTTAGAAGCCTCCAGCTAGACTGATACCTCCTTCATGCCAGTTTACTTCATGAAGCTCATGTAAACTTCAGATTTAAGCGAATTCTATTTCTTGATTGTGTTTAGGGTTTTCATTCTTTCGCTAGGTAAGTATTTGCTTGTTCTTGTTTTCATTTTAAAGACTAGGGTTTTAGTATGTATTAAACTTCTTTGTTTTTGTTTTAAATTCTCTGTTATGATTAGTAAAATTGTATCATCTGTGTATGTGTTTTTTGCCATTTTCTTTAAAACCTTAGTTTTTGTTTTGTTTTGAATGCATTGTTAATGGGTCAGGATTTTTACCGCCCATGTTAAGCTTAGGAATTTTAAAATGGTTTTCTAACATGTATTGACGGTCTTTACCTCCGTCGATACATGTTTTCCCTCGCCACTGTGGATACTTCATGTAAGGGCGGCAATTTTTGCCACACCTACATGAACCTTATGCTCTTCCCCACATGTAAGGGTGGTTAAAACTGCCACCCTTACACAAATCGTGTATTACCCCAATATGCATTAGCAGCCAAAACTTCTGCTCTTGTGTATAATTTGGAGTTTCTAAAAACCCATGCAATGGCAGCTCTTTTCACTGACCTTGCACATACATCAGTTTTTCCTTCAACATGCATCGGTGGACCTTTTCACCGCTTCTGCATAACCGATCAAACTTAAAAATCCATCCTCGTGCAAAGAACTAAGTATCAGTATAAGTATCAATATAAGTATCAGTATAAGTATCAGTAGAAGTCGAAAGCAATGAAGTATAAGTATCAGGGTGTTTTTCCAATCACCTCGGTTACCTCTAATGTTGATGACATTCGGTATATAGAGATTGGCCATGTAGACATGGCTAATTTTGTGGAAAGAACTAAGTTTGATAACCCTAGTTCTGCAATGAAGAAGATTGTTGATAGCATCATTCACTTGGTGTCATCTTTCCCAGTGGCAGCTCATAACATTGAGTTTGTTCTTCAATATCCTCAGTTCTACAATAGAGACACTAGAGCAGTGGCAGATACAAATGACAATGTGATCATCAGATTGGATCCAGAATTCATTGATAAAGTTTTCATGTGTCCTGTTGCTACAGAAGTTGTGAAACTAGATTTTGCTGAAGCTCAAAAATAATATGACAAGAATTCTGAGAAGGCTAAGAAGACAATTAACACCAAATGGCTTAAGACTTCAAGGTCAAACTTATCCATGTGGCCGAGGAGTTTTCCCAAAAGTGATTTTATTGAGGAGGTTGGTGATCTCATAACTCTTCTTAGCAGGATTAGGGGGATGGCTTCTTCCTCTCTTTTCCATGAATGGATGTACCCTTTTATCAAGGTTATACTTCAAGGCAAGCAAGCCATCTTTTGGGGTGAACAAATCAGCAATGCTCTGCACGAATAATTGACTAAGGTATCCACTACTTTCAAATTCTATATGACTTCTTACTTTGTGTATATAGCAGCCTCAATGAGGATCTTTCCGAGTTTGACATCCGAAGGAGATAGGAGAGTGGTTCATGTGTATCAGTACTATCCTCAACTGACATTGAAAGGTTCCATTCACCACTTCAGGAGGGTAAATGATGCTTTCTTCGCAGTGTTCTTGTGTCTTTTTGACCCTCAGTTAGAGCAAAGAAGAGTTTCAGACGAAGCTTGGTCAGTGGTGAATGATTATGGGTGCATGTTCTTACAATTTTAGACTTTCTCATATTTAAGGGTTGGCTTTTTCCAAGATTATCCTTATATGTTGCCAAGGTTTCCTTCAAATGAACTTGTTCTGATGGAGTTATGTAGACAAATGATTGTTGTACATAATAAACAAATGGAACTCAAGAAACCAAGTTTCAGATTTCCAGTTGAAGTTGGCAAGTTTTCAGTGTCAACTGCTGCAAAGTCTAGAGCCATGGAAACTGAAATGCAGCTAGTGACTATGAAACAATTCAAATGAAGACCAAGGTTTGATTACAGGGGTGTAAAAGACAAGATCAAAAGGAAGACCCAGTTTCATGAACCAATGGTTAAAGACATCTGGGTGGACTTGAGGACAGAAAAGGATATCAGAAAATTGGACTATAGTAGGTTATCTCTGGAACAGATTGAGTATCTAGGATTGGCTGATATTCCTGAAGACCTGGTGGATGATGAAGAGCTGATTGATCCTAGGTATAACACTGAACAGATCGTTGGTTCACCTCTTCCTCCTATCCAAAGGTCTCAGAAAGAATTGACTTCTTTAAGGAAAAGGTTTTAACCTATATTGGCTAACACAAACAAGTGGTTAGAAGGTAAGGGAATTGCTTTGAAAGAATTCCTTATGGGATCAAAGACTGAAGTCCAAGAACAAACAGGTAAGAAGGTAGAGAATAGGATAAAGAATACGAGTGGCATTCCCTCTTCTTCGAAGCCACATAAACCCAAGATCAAATTTGTGTCAAAGAAGTTAAAGGCTGTAGAGAAAGAATCTGAGGAAGAAGAAATGGAAATTGAGAAATAAAATACTGATGAGCCAACTACCAAAGAAATGGAGGTTGAAAATAGATCAACAGAAGAGATGGGAGAAGGACAAGGGGATGAAGTTCTGTCTCCACAGGAGAATGTACAACAGGATATGGGAGTCTCTTCTCCTTTGTCTAACATACCTATTTCAGTTCCTCTGTCTATTTCACCTATCAATATCCCATCTTCTGAATCTCCATCACCCTCAAAAATATTTTTTGATAATCCTCAAACATCTTTTGATGATCTTCTTTGTTCTTCTAGGTCTATTCCTAGTCTATCCTCCTCGTCTTTTGATATTGGAGATTCTTCAATATGTGATCACTTTGTATTGGGTTCTAAACAAGTTTCAAATGTGAATTTGTCAGGTGCAGTGTTTACTAATACTCCACCTATTATTTCTACTTCCAATGCCAGTACAGTTCCCATAACACCAACAATGGAACTGGATCTGAATGTGAATACTTGTGTGCTTCCTCCATGGTTGTCATCATATACGCCTAAAAGAAAGAAACAAGCCATCTCTCTAGATGACTTTGATTTTGGTAAGCTGGTGCCTACTAAGGCTAAGACTCCAAAGAAGCCAAAAATTCTTTCAAGATTGTTGGGAGACAAAGGGCACAAATTTGTTGAGATTGCAAGGCCCCACAGGATGCTACCATAGAAAATTTCAGTATGAATGATTACTCTATTTCTAGGGTTGAGTTGGGTAAAATAACACATGAGAGTGCAAAGACTGACATGCAATCGGCAATGGATATTTTGATTCAGAAGTTTGATAAAGAAAAAGAGATGAAAGATCATTATAAAGCAATGGTAGAGCAATTGACTGCAATGGTAAGGAAGATTACTTTGAATTCAGAATCAGTGACTCCTGAAGCTGTTTCTGTTGAAGATCCTATCATCCAGAAAGCTAAAAAGACTCACCTTAAGGGAAGAGTGCTTGAAGAATATTTGGAAAGGATGTGCACACAGGGAATCTCTCTTCTTACAGAGCTAGTTGAGAAAACAAGCAAAATGGAGAAAGTAAGGGCAGAACTTGATTTGATTTATGCTATTTCTCAGGATATTGAGCGTTTAGAATAAAATCATGATAAGTGGGTAGAAATGAGGAAGTTGAAAATAAGTGCTTTGATATCAATTGGTGTTATTCCAAATCGGGATTCATATACTGAGACCAAGGAGGCATTGACATATCGGAGCCGTTTGCTGAAAGATCTGATCAATGACTTAGAAACTGCAAGGAAGTTGAGTGACCAAAGTGATGTTAGTCTCTTACACAAGTTGGAGGAGCTGCCATGCAATTTGGTGTCAAAGGATAATCAATTTCTTTCTATAGAGGAGATGATCCAGGAATTTGAGAATATGTTTCAGAAGGAGTTTGAGGACAAAACATTTTCAATAGCCTCCATGGATAATATTCTTGATAACCAATTAACTTTGGATAATCTGAAGGCCAAGTTAACTAGCCATGCAAAATCAATTACCACAGTCATAGATGCAATAGTTAGAGCCCGGATGATTTTCAAGAACACAGTTAGTCCAGATAGTTTGGGGATGCAAGCTGCATTTACTATGTATGATTGCCACATGAAGAAAGAAGGCAGTGCAAGTTGAAGCAACATTTTCATCACTTAGTTTATTTTCTATTTTTCAGATGTACTTTTGAAATAATTTTGGACATATTTACATGTACTTTTCTCATATGTAATTACATGTAAAAACGTAGGAAGTCCCAAACCAAAAAGGACTCCTTTGTTCAATAAGTCATAGTTAGTTGTTCTTTTCCTATTTTTGCTCTCGGTTTCTCTTATAAATAAAGAGGACCCCCATTGTAATTATGATCTTTTAGTTATTGAAAACTCTGCCAAATTAAAGAGCATTTTGAGGCTTTGTGTTCAAATTGTAAATCATATTTTATCAAGTGAATAGAAAAGCAAGCGATTGTTCAATCTTTGCATTGGAATAACTTGTGGTGTATTAGAAATTGTTCTTATGTCCTTTTCCTTATACTATCTTATCTATTTGATCGAATTGTAGTGTGAGTTTGGATAATCTGGGAGATGTTCTAAAGCTAATATCGGAGACTTTGTGCTACGATAATTATCTTTAGGTTTGTGATTTTTTGTTTTGAAGTAAAAGATATTGGAGAGACTTTGAGCTGCTGTTATCTTTTATGATTGTGTGATTTTATCATAGTATTCGGTGAAGACTTTGGGCTGCACCTTATCCTATTTGTTTCTAAAATTTAAATCAGCAAAAGGAGCAACGATAGACTTTGTGCTCTCGTGGGTTTCTTGGTTATATTTGATTTGTATTGTAAAAGTGCTCTTTTATATTGTAAACATCATTTCTGAAAAAAGAGAAATGGATGACATGGTTTCACCCCAAAAATAGTTTTAGTGTGAATAAGTTTGTAATAGTTAATAGGGAACCTCCCCTTGTTGAGAGGAGAGATTTATCTCATTACATTGTGGTTGATATAACCATTTTGCCTTCATTTAGTTGAAGACAAAATATTCACCCAACATAGCTATTGATTAAAAGATGTCAAATGTACTTTCAGTTAGTAGTTAGTTGTCTTTGTTTTGAATTCATAGTTAACTGGCAAAGTGTTGATTCTTAGTTAGTTTACATGCTTTCTAGATTAGGAATTTAAATATTTTCTAGCTTAAAGTTTTCATGCTTTCTAGTTTAGATTATATTTCAAGCTCTTCAAAAATTTAAAAAACCTATTAACTAAGTGAGATGTCCAATAATATCCCCTATTGCATACAACCTTGGACACTACCCGGTCAACATAATTGATATATTTTTAACTAAAGTGTTAGGACCTTACGACATCCTGTCACTTTTTGGCGTCGTTGTTGAGGAGTAGATTATTTTCTAGTGTTAATAGGAGACTACTTGGATACCTCTTTTAGAAAAATATATATAGTTGTCAGACTTCTTTTTCTGCATGATCAGGAAACGAGATCTGCATGGAAGATTCATACCAAGAACCCCTCCAATATCAGTTCCAACCATAAGCAGGGAGATCTAGAAGTCTCAGCTGAAGAACTTAGCTATGAATTGATCAATCGGGATCAACCTGAGACCTCCCAAAATACCCCAGAAGTTCAACCAGCAGACCAAACCTTTGAAGAGGAGATCATTGATCATTTAGCCAACAAACCCAATCTTTGAGGAGGAGAACATTCCTTTTAACATCATGGTTGATAATAATAATAATGACCCTTTCAATGGATGGAGAGAAAACCAGGAGATGGGAGAGCAAACCAAGGAGATGGTGATAACCCAAGAAGAGTAGCACAGACATTTACCTATCCTATTGCTCTCAACAAAGATGATGATGCACCCATGAAAAACATTTCACCATCCATTTTACTAACTTTCAGAGGATTATCCTCTGAAGACCTTGACCAGTTCCTCTTCGAGTTCAAAGTCTTGTGTTAGACATGACTTCAAAAATGATAACCAAAAACTTAAACTCTTCCCTTCCACTCTGAGAGGCACTGTAATGCGTTGGTTCATGGGATTAGTTTCAGGGTCGATAACCACGTGGGACGACATGGAAACTGTCTTTTTAGAAAAATATCAGAGTTACTATAGAGTTAGTGATAGGAAAGAGGAATTGTTCAAACCAAGGCAAAAAGAAGATGAGAGCCTGGAAGATTGCCTTGATAGGTTCATCTTCTTAACCAAACGATGTGGTGAAGAAGCCATAAGCCCAGAAATTCTGAAGACCATATTTCTCAAAGGACTTGATGAGGATACTAGGAGAAGTCTAGATTTAATAGGAAAAGGAGATGTATCCCAACTTGAACTGAGTTATGCTAGAATTTCTCCCGTACTCAAGGAGGTATCCATAAATCTGGCCTTTTGAGAGGTTCAAATGAAATAGGTAAACTGCGAGAGGAAATAGCAAATTTGAAAATTGACATTCTTGTTCAGCTAAACACCACTCTATATGGAATACAAGCCAAAACATGTACTCCTGAAATCTTATCCATCTACTACCCTAGGTGTCAAAACAAACATCTATTAAGAGAATGTCCTTTGGACAAAGCTGACAATTGCCAAATTTGTGAAAAGAATCATGCCACCAACCAATGCGAGATCCTATCTGCAATAAAAAATTCCAAGAAAATGTCATCTCATACTGAGGAGGAGATCAATTTTGTGGGCCAAAGACCTAGAGGGAATTCTCCTATGGCCAGAATTCAAATCCCTCCTGGTGACCTCCAAATAATTGGAATAATAATCAATGGACGACACCTTGGCCTCAGACACCACATAATTGGGGACCTTACCCTTGGGGACCACCTGAATGGGCAAATCAGTCCTGGGGACACCCTTAATGGCCAAACCAAACTCAAAAACAATGGTATCCTCAAAATCATGTGCCTCAATGGAATCAAGCTCCAAATCAGTTCTATCATGGACCAAGGAGGATGCCTAATCTGCAGTAGAACCTTTTGCTAGCTCCCCAAAACCCTCAACAAAATGAGCAGGTCAACCAACCACAACTTCAAGCGCAACCTATCCCTAATCCAAAGAATAATTGTCAAACCATGTACCAGTGTATTCCACAAAGCATGAAAATATGGCTGGAGTTAATGCTATCTATTGTGGAAACCCGCAGTTGAGGTCAAGAAAAACACTCCAACAACCTACCATCTACTGAAGGAACATAGACCCCTTCCATACCTTCAAATAAGAACCCAACAAATAACCAAGAAAAACTTCTTCAAAAATCCTCACCTAAAACTTTCAAGTTACCGTCGGAAAAAGTTGACCAACGTTCAACAAATCTTGCAGAGATGGATTCCACCTTGAAAAAGAAACCTCAAGCACCTTTTCTCGAGCACCTCAAAGAAACTCCTTTGAATGACCCTCTAGAATTGACCTTACCTACTGAAACCACGTTAATACAAGAAATTAAATGACTCCATATCGAGATTCCCTTATTGCATGCGATTAAGGAAATCCCTGAACTAAACCAACTAGTTAAACATGTTAGAAATTAATCTTTACTTAGTGAAGATTATATTTTTGTATTTTATGTGTTTTGTATTATTTACTTTGCATGTTTGATTAGTGCTATTTGATCCTGCAATTTCCCTTTGCAACAAAGAACAAAGAGTCTAGGGTTTATAAAAAAAATTCATGTTCAAAATTTTTTTACAGTTCTTATCTGTAGCATTTCTATATTTTTTTTTACAAAAAAATTGATATAATTTGTAAAAAATTATAAGATCTCTAAAAAAAAAACTATATTCTAAATATGTTTGCATGCTACAATTTTTTAAAAAAAATTAGATCTGTGAGAGAAAAAAAAATATTCTCTTTAAAAAGAATTAGTTTTTTTTCATGCTACAAAAATTTCTATATTTTTTTAGATTAAAATCAAATTTTTAAAAAAAATTGCAAAAGTTTTTTTTTTAAAAAACACTTCCATAGTTTTTTTTACAAACTATATATTAAAAATAATAAACTAATTTTTTAAATTTAAACAAACCATTTAAAAAAAAATTAAAAACTTAAAAAAAAAAATCTTTTAGGCTTCATAGGCCCTAAAGGCCTGGCCCCCTTGCTGTTCCCCTGACCGTCTGCAGAAACTTTAAAAAAAAACTAAACAAGATTAATTTTTTTTTTAAACTTTATATTAAAAACTTTTTAGCAGGCAAGGGCCTGGGGGGAAATAAACCCCGGCCGACCCCTGCCCACCCTCCTGCCTCTGCGCAGAACTTATATCAATTTCAGCCTCCCATGCCTTCTTTATAAAACCCTCCTTTTATAAGGTTTCTAATTTTTTATTAATTTCTAATTTGAACTTTTTAAAATCTTTTTAATATAGTTTAATTTCTAAAAAAGGTTCTAAGATATCTTTTTTATATATCAATTTTTTAAGGTATTTTAAATTTCCTTAAAAAAACCTTTTTAAATATTATATGTCTTTTTCTTTTAAGAATTTTTTTAAGATTTACATTTGTATTAGACAATTTTTTTTTTTAAAAAAATTGTGCATTTTTTTTAAGGTCATTTTTTTTTAGAAAAATTGCCTTTTCTTCATGTATTTTTTTAAAAAAAATTGCCTTATCATTAGTTTTTTTTCAAAAAATTTATCCTTGGAGGCATTATATTTTAAAAAAATATATTGTCTTTTCTTTTATAAGGCATTTGTTATAAAAATAATTTTTGTCATATTTATTAAGTTTTTTTTTTTCGTTTTTTTTCAAAAATTTGCCTTTTACATAGACATTTCTTAAAAAAATTAAGGCATTATTAACTTTTTTTCAATGGAGATTTTAAAAAAAAAAACAATTTCTTTAGGCGTTTTTTTTGCCTTAGACATTCAATTAAGAAATGTATTAATTGCCTTTTATTATAAAAATTAAGTTTTTTTTCATTCAGGCATTTTTTTAAAAACAAGTACCTCTCTTTAGCTAACTTAAACTAATCTTGTACTTTATTTTGGACTTGATCAACCCAATAATTTAGTACATGCTATAATTCAATTGTATTTCAAAAGAGGATATTCATGTAGTTCCAAATGTATGAATATCGTCTTGAAATATGTTTTGACTATATTATATTTATCATTTATGTCTTAATCTTTTTTTGACAATCCTTGTGAGATTTTTCAATCACAATTTTTTTAATTTATTATAATTAAGGTGGCTTGATTTGTGCCCCTTCTAATTCCAATGTATCTCTAAGCTCCTTCTATCACAGTTTGTGAGAAATTATCATTTTATTTTTTCTACCTAAGTCTTGATTTATAACTGTTACTAATTTTTTGTTCACACTTAAAATTAGTTGGACCTAAGTGTAATTGTTCAGAAGGAATAAAAGAAAACTTCAAAGTTATTGCATTCATTGAACAGTTGATTTCTTGACAGAGCAAAGAGTGATATCCAGTTGTCAGGATAACCCATCAGTCTAATCAAGACTGATGAGTTATCATGACAAGAGAATAAGATTGTCAAGAAATCAAAGATTCAAGAAATACAGTTGTTCTACACAGTTTGATCTTTCAGGAGTTATAAGTTAGATTGATTATTCAGTTAATCAGTTTTGAATAAAAGAAAGAAATATATTTGTATTGAACTGTTATTTCATGTCATGTTTTGAACATACATTCAAGTATCTGTTACTTTATCTCATGCATTGATTGAAAAGGAAATACATATGCATAAGAGAAATTAACTGATCATGTTTAAAAGAAGTGTTCAAATGTGTCCCACACAAGCCGTGGGAGTAACTAGACTGAGCAATTGCAGACATGCTAGCTATGCATCTGTTTGATAAAAGGAAAAGAAATGAACATATGATAAATTTAAACATCCATCATTGCCTGATGATGGAGATTGTTGCTGATGCCGACCTTCAAATCTTCAGTCTTCAGTCTTCATTTCAAGCTCCACCATCAATTGAACCTGCAAAATTTCGGGGGACAGCCCTGTTAATGCTCCGGATGTTTAAAGTTATCACATGCTTTTATCAAACAGAGACATCTACTTATCACATCATGCATTCATATAAGAGATGAGATCAAATAAATGACACAAATTAGGAAGAAACCATGAAGAAGATCAATCAATACTCTCAGGTACATTTTTATGCTAACTTGTTTGTTCACTATGCAAGTATAGGACAAGTTTTGTTGTTGATTTGAAGACAAATAAACATGTGGATTAAATGTGGCTCCCACAAGGGTTTGAGCCCAGCATGTTTCTTTTCATTTTTGAAAAGAGTATCAGAAAAGACACGATGCATCATTCCAAGCTATATCATGCATTATCTAATTAACTTATAGAAAAGATATGTCATCATGACATTATTATAGTTGATTGGAGCAAATCAAATTAACATGACTGAGTCAAGATTGACAAAAACAAAGTGCAGAAATCAGATTACAGTCATCTAGGCTACAGGAGCCATCTGAAGTACAGAATCATTGTGAATGCATATATTTATTTCATCACAGCTAATAAGAGAAACTGACAGAGTGCATTCATAGTACAAGGATATGACACATGTTCAGACCAAGGTGCCTGATAAAGAGAAGAGAAACAGAATAAAGTTTCCAAGATGCAAGAACTTGTATATCATTTGAACAAGTTACAGGATAAATCATGTGAAGGTATCATCTCATTGTGACAAAAGAGTAAGAAGTAGATAACATGATACAAGTACTCAAAGTGATCAGCCAACTGAGAGATACAAGTTATGCCTTTTAAAAAGACAAAATCAAAACAGCAAGGCATCATTAGCTCTAGTTGATTTATGGCAGTTTGAAAATACAGTCATGAATATATCATTGTCATAGACTATTCTGGGCAGTCATATAGTGACTGGAAACAATGAGAAGCATCTATCATTTGTAGGAGCATAGAAGAAGCAAAAGAAATGTCATAAGTACATATCTATGGAAACATAGTGCTTGAGTTGTTTCATAAACAACAAAGTGTGCAGTCATCTTGAAAGAAGGATATTAACTTTGCAAAAAGGCAGTCATCAATGCCTCAAAACTTCAAAGCATCAAGATATAGAGAGGTACAAATGAGACATACAGAAGGGCAGCATCCAAAGATGAAGCACATGATGCATAAACAAATACCAGAGTATACTTGTAGGGTCATCACTGACATGATAGTCATGTATAAAGAAAAGCAAGAGACAGTCATGTCTAAAACAAAGAAAGAGTCCAACATCAAACCATAGTGGAGACATTGAGCTGTCAACTAGAACATTACAGTCAAGGTGATCACTTTAGTCAAGTTATAAGATGGTGTCCATGCATATCATATAGGTAATGTACTGGAGAAACAAGCTTTATCTCATATGCCTTGGAGCTCCAGTGAAGACATCATGATACAGTCGGCAAATGCTAGAAGGAGAAATACCATGCAAGAAGACAAGTGCAGTCACATTCACTATGAACAGTCATGACAGTGATCAATGAAGTGGCTTATACAAGAAAAAATAGTCAGAGTAGATCACAGTTTCCATATCCATCAACAGGAGATCATTCTTGAAGGAGAATACCACATCAAAAGATGGAGAATCAATAGAGGGCAGACATATGCCAAATGCTACAGTAATGGTGACTGACAAGAGCATGAAATTCACAAGGTAGGCAGTTTTCTTTCTTATATGCGATTGTTTTGAATGATACAGTCATAGTAAACATTTTCCATGATAAGTACTGAAGGAGAAGAGAAAAGCATGATATATATATGATACTATGAGATCCAAATCATGAGATAACTAGTGAGTATGCACAAGGACAACTATAGGATTATCTAAAGAATGCCATAGATAGCCAAGGAGAGATCAGAACATGTTATCTATGCTACAGTAAGATCCAAATACATAAAAATAGTCAGGAGATGATCCCACAGTCAAACAGTCCATCATCTTACAGTTAGCAGGCAAAGAAGATACATGATATGACATGTAAACAGGCTAAAAGAGCCATTTGAAACTTCAGGAGAACCTTCATTACACAAAAGTATCAAAGTACAGTTACAAGATGGAGATAAATGAATAGCAGTCATACTTTTTGAATATCAAAATACTTGTTATCATATGATGCCCTAGAGCTATAGTGGAAAGCATATAAGGTAAAAGTATCATTATCTATGGCCGTCACAAGGAGTGGGAGGAGAAAAGAGAAATTTCATTTATTAATAATTTCAAACCCTAGTGCTCTTTGCCTACAGACAAAAAATTTTGCACCCACAGTCAAGAAGTTTTAGGCAGAGAAGAAGATGTCATAGCCATGCCAGAACAAGACTTTTCATGATAAAAATTGAATACCCATCTATATATAAATGAAAACCCTTGTTTCTTTTCTGCACTTACAGTAAAAAAGAGACAACAGTGAATATTACAAGAAGATAGCCATGATAGTGAGAAGTTTTGTGCAAAGAAGGTTGAAACCCTTGTTTCATTTTTTGAAACCCTCAACAGTCTACCACATTTTTGGTGTCTACATACAGATGGAGCACAGCCATGGCAAAATGGAGGTTTGTATGTGCAAAAAAGAACAAACCCTCCTCAGAAAGTTTCAAACCCTCAAAATATTTGCACCTACAGTCAAGTCAAGAATGAAAAGGAGATATATACAGGCATAGCCGACAGAGATGTCATTTTTGTTAAAAAATGCAATACCCATTTCAACTACAAGCCTTGTCATTCTTCAGTTGTAAAAAGACAAATGAAGCTACAGAAGAGGAAGAAAGGCAAGTGCTTACCTTGTTTTCTGGTAGAAGACACCTATCCGCGGCCCTCACAGCAGTAACAAGCTTTCAAATATAGGTAATAGTTGCAAGGAAGGAAAGATGTAGAGACAAGGAGGGTGTTAAAGAATGCACAATGTATGGAGATAGCCATGAAAGAAGAAGGAGGCCGCAGCCATTAAAAGAAAAGAGAAGCTACAGATATCAATAAAATGCCTCATATGAAACTCAAAATAGTGTTACGTTTTTCCTTATCATGCAGAGTTCCGCAGATTCGACCAAGAGAAGCCATGAAAGGGAGTAAAAGCCAGAGAGAAATGATGGAAACATTCAAACCCTAAACCAATAGAATGCAGTTGCAGAGAAAACGAAGAAATGTGCCAAATGAAGAATGAGCAACTTTTAGGGTTATCCTTTTGCTTTTGTTCGAAGGTTCTTCTCTCAAGTGAGTTTTTGACTTACAAAAGACAAATAATTACCTTATCCAAAATGCCCGTGGTCAAGACTTTGGTCTTGAAGATCCCTAAGCTATCATAACATGGAGTGGCTAACCAACGTTGTTGGGACTTGATCTTTATTAAGTCAAGAAGGGTCAGTATGATGACAAAACAAGGCTTCATGCCTTATAAATTATTTTAACTCCTTGGTGGTCGACAAGATAACATAGTCAAACTAAAACTACTTTATATGATACTCATGCTAGTCAAGGTTCCTTGTCTTTTTGCAAACATCCAAAGGTAAATATCCTTCTTGATTATGCATGGTGGCCAACAAGGTCAAAGGAGTATGGTTTTTAGACATGGCATGCATGAGGACATAGCATAGAATATACAAGGTGACAGACAAGGTAAGCAAGTATAATGGGCAGTGTTGATGCATGGAGTCATGGAGTTATAAGGCTTTTTTGGTATTGAGTTGCACAAGGAGATATAAGGTGACTTAAAAATATAATGATATGTGTATGCACTAGGGCATCAAAGGGAGCCATAAGGATATTAATGCATACTATTCTGTGCATGGAGATATTAAATGCATGGGATGAATTAAGGATTTGTATCTTGCAGAGAGAGGATAGTTTTTTCTCCTTAGTGCATTTGTAGTGATAAGGGTAAATTTTTGCCTTAATGTATATGCATCATGCAAACTAGGGATTTTTCCCACAAGGAGATATAAGGGGATTTTCATTTTCTTCTAAGTCCTATCTGTGCTCTAATCATGCAAATTAGGCAAGTGTAATTGGAGTGATAAGGAGTGATATTTTTTCTTCTAATCATGCATGATTTTACAAAGTTATTAATTGTAAATAAATAATAAAGTAATATTTTTCAAATTACTTTATTATTTTCCACAAATTGTAAAGTCAAATTTAGAACAACTTGTAACCAATAATAAAGTGATTATTTTTATTACTTTATTATTTACTCACAATCAATTTTGCTCATGCAAAAATCATGCGAATTGATTAGTTGAGTTAACTAGGCCACCTAGGAGGTTTTGCATGATTTAGGAGTATTTTTAGGGTTCTTGGTCAAATTTTTGGTCAAGCATATGGAGAGGCCCAAATTGGAGCTATTTTTGCTCAATTTGTGGCAGTTTTAGACCCTAATTTTGAGGATCTTGGAGGTTGCTCGGGAGTGATTATTTTTAGAGGTAGTTATCTGCAAGTTCATATTTTGCATGCCTCTTTTAGAGAGAAAACCTATATATTGTAAAGCAAAAGTTTGTTTTTGCTAGTTCTTGATTCTCATTCTGATTCAGACAGATTGGAGAATTCTTGTAGCTCACTATTTTACAGTTTTATTGAGAGATCGGCAGATTATAGGTTCCATTTTTGTCTTCTTTACAGAGTTTTCCTTTGTTTCTTTGAGATCAGTTAAATTACCTTTCCATTTAGTGCTAATTAGTGAAGTGATTTTGATGAAATTTAACTATGTTTTATCATTAAACCTTTAAAATTATTGTCTCACTTCCTTGTTTACAGCATTAAGCATATAATCATCACAGGTCTTAGGTTGTGTTAACCAGAAATAGTCTTTTTGTGTTGTGCAAAAATCATTTCCTTCATAGAAACCCTGGTTTCAAACCTTCCTTAGAATCACTTTTGTGATATTTATGCCAAGTTTGGATTGTGTAAAAGTCAGATTTCTGGGTAAACATTGTGGATCAGATTGCATTATTTTTATCCAAATCAGGGGCAACACCAATTTTTACCTTTAGCATTCACTTAGTTTCTTTCTTCCCTTTTCCAAAATAGTAAAAACATACATCTCAATAGAACATCTGAAGGGAACCAGCCTATAATCTGGAGGTCTAATTTCATTATAGGGCACCCACAACCTGAAATTAGTCCCATGTTACACAGAATTGCAGAGCTTCACTAGCCTTGCATATGGGTGCAATTCCCAGTGATAACAATCACAATATTTAAAACAAGTCTAGTGTTTCATTCTCAACTACAATAATGTTGTTTTGATAAAGGAAATCTAATATTTTATTATGCCTTGGGCCCATAACCTGTTAGAAATTAATCTTTACTTAGTGAAGACTATATTTTTGTATTTTATTAATTTGGTGTTTTATCCCCACATGTCGGATAACACCTCTTTTATTCCTTCTGCAAGAATAATCTATATTTTGGTAGATTCCTCCTTAAGAGGAAACAAGTGGCACACACCTTATGCAAGGTGGCATATGGGAGTTACGTATAACTCCATTCTTCACCTCTATTTTAGAGGTGTCTCCTCCTCTCTTTCAGCACATAATCTCTTCACGGATATCTTCTTATTCTTCTTCTTCTCATTTCTCTCATTGAGTAGCTTCTTGATATCTCTGTAATCTCTCTTTTTTGGCTTCTTGCCACTTGCATATACACAGGGAGTTTTTCTTTGTTTTTCCCCCTTCACAATCTCTGTCTTGGTCTCCTTGGTGTAATCTCCATTCTGGTATTTCTCTTATGTTTTGTATTATTTACTTTGCATGTTTGATTAGTGCTATTTGATCCTGCAATTTCCCTTTACAAAATAGTTGTGCATAAAAACACCAGGAAGGAAATTGAAATAGATTAATACCATGCACATCGATGGATACCTAGCTGACCTTCTACCTGGAAAAACCTCAACCCCAAAATATGGTGACCCAGGCAGTCCACTCATAATAGTGACAATCAATGGGGTGGCAATACCTAATGCACTCATGGACTTGGGAGTAGCCATTAATGTCATGACGATGGATGTTATGGAAAAATTAGGACTCACTGGTCTACGTCCTACAACCACCATACTGCAAATGGCAAATCAATCCATATCTATTCCCAAGGGCATCCTAGAAAATGTTCCTGTCAAGGTTGACAATTGGGAATATCCAGTGGATTTCCAAATAATCCAGTCTGTTACACCCAAGGACAATTATTCGAAGATATTAGGAAGACCATGGTTAGCTATAGTTGTAGCTAAGATTGACTCCAGAGTAGGAGGAATGACCATTTCACATGGTCCCAATAGTAAACACTTATTATTGTATCCCCCTGCTCAACCTGTTGAGCATGACCAATTTTGGATTGATAAACTAGACATTTCTGATAAACAAGAGAATCTGGCCTCACTTGCTATGGTGGTCATTAAACAACATGGTAAAGAATTGGAAGATGAATTGGAAAACAACATGCATGATCTTTCTGAAGACTCGGGTGAGGAAGAAATTTTAGAAGTGGAAGAGATTTTAGGACACCCGATCCATATTGATGACATTGAACATGATTACACCAACTTCACAGTGTTACCTTGTCCCCTGGCTAATATCATTTGAAAACATATCATTTCTTCGAAGATATTGCGAGACTCCACAGAACTATACTGCATAGTTGTCCTCTTAACACCTTAATGAGAGAAGTTCATACTATCACCTCCAACTACCCCAGAACTAAAACTATCATGTTACTACTAGGGAAAACTTTAAATATCAACAGTTGGTTGACAGAGTCATTTGAACTCAATTTATTTCACGTTTTGGTAAATAGATCCAAAGCTTTTGCTTGGGATTATATAGACATGAGAGGAGTACACCCAAGTGTTTGTACCCATCACATCTATACTGAAGATGTTAGACCTGTTCGTCAACCACAGCGAAGACTCAACCTTTCTCTCAAAGATATTGTTAAAACAGAGATTGAGAAACTCCTGCAAGTAGGATTCATCTATCCTATCTCTAACAGCAAATGGGTTTCACCTTTGGTAGTAGTCCCAAAGAAAAATGGGAAGTGGAGAGTGTGTGTTGATTATAGAGAGCTCAACAAATCTACCTATAGAAATTACTTCCCTTTACCTTTCATAGACCAGGTCTTGGATAATTTAGCTAGAAGGGAGTATTTCTCATTCCTAGACAGATTCAGTGGATATAACCAAATACAAGTAGCAACAAAGGACCAGGACAAAACAACTTTTACTTATCCCTGGGGAACATTTGCATATCGAGTTCTTCCCTTCGGGCTATGCAACACTCCTGCAGCATTTCAAAGAGTTATCCTAGCCATATTTGTTGAGCTAGTAAATGATTATGTGGAAGTCTATATGGACGACTTCACAGTGTATGGTTCCACTTTTGATGAAGCTCTTCAAAATTTGGACAAGGTATTGAAATGATGTGAGGACCATTAGCTATCCCTGAGTCATGAAAAATGTCTAATAATGGTAGAACAAGGGAAAGTGTTGGGACACCACATTTTAGCTGAAGGGATAAAAGTGGATCTGAAGAAAATCGAAGTGATACAACAACTACAGACTCCAAATAATCAAATTGATGTCAAAAGCTTCTCAGGACATGCTGGAACTACCAAAGATTCATAGAAAACTTCAGCAAGATTGCAGCACCTGTGTTCTCCCTTCTCCAAAAGGATATAGATTTGTCTGGACAATAGAATGTCAAACATCATTTGAGATCATTAAGGAGAAACTCATCTTTGCTCCTATCCTACGTGGACCTAACTGGAACCTTCCTTTCCATATTTACGCAGATGCTTCCAATGATGCTATTGGAGCAGTTTTAGGTCAGAAAGATGAGAATGGAGGAAAATATGCCTTCTATTTCATCAGTAAGAATTTAACTCCCACCGAATGGAACTATACCACTACGGAGAAAGAATTCTTAGCTGTGGTTCATGCAATTAATAAATTTTGACATTACATCACAAGGTACAAAGTAATTGTGTTCACAGACCATTCAGCTATCAAATACCTAATGAACAAACCTGCAGTAAATGGAAGAATAATCAGATGGTTATTGCTTCTTCAAGAATAAAATGTGACCATCATTGATAAACCCTAGAAGTTCAACATAGTCGCAAATTTCTTATCCCAGATCAAACAAGACAATGGAGATTGTGCCCCTGTACAAGATGAATTCCCAGATGAAAATTTATTTGCAATCTCCATTAAAATCCCCTAGTTTGCAGACATCGCCAACTATCTTGCTACTTCTAAATTACCACCAAACTTTACATCAAAACAAAAGAAATGCCTCATTTGAGAAAGTGCTCAATTTAAATGGATCAATGGGATGCTATTTCAATGTGGCCCTGATATGGTTTTACGACGCTGTGCCAGATCAGATGAAACATACAACATCCTCAGAGCTTTCCATGATGATCCCTCTAGAGGTCATTACTCCACCAAGTAGGTGTAGGATATTACTGGCCCTCTATGCATAAAGACGTAAAAAACTATGTTTGCCACTATGATGAATGCCAATGGGTAGGAAGACCCACGACAACCAACGAGATGTCTCTGCAGCTATAGGTAGTTTTTGAACCATTTGAAAAGTGGAGATTGGATTTTATCAGTCCCATAGATCCTCCTTCATAGGGTAAAGAATACATTTTGGTTTATACTAACTATCTGACTAAATGGGCAAAAGTCCAAGCCCTGAGAGTTGCTGGGGAAGAACAAGTTGCTAACTTCCTATATAATAGGATTTTTCTCATATTTGGGGCCCCTAGATCAATTGTCAAAGATCAAGGACCCTAGTTTATGTCTAGAGTTTTGCTATCCTTTACTGATCATTTCCAGGTAAGCCATAAAAAGTTGTCGCCTTACCACCCACAAGCAAATGATCAAATAGAAGTCACTAATAGTGAGCTTGAAAACATTTTGACAAAAATTGTTTCATCAAGAAGAAGAGACTAGGCCAGAAAATTACCCAAAGCCATTTGGGCCTATAATACAACTTAGAAATCAACTACCGGTCTTACTCCTTACGAGTTAGTCTTTGGGAAGAAACCTCTCTTACCCATTGAATTTGAACTTCAAATGCTTAGAACAATAATGGAGGTAGGCCTCGACCTTGATCGAGCCTAGGTTGAAAGAGTCTTGCATCTCAATGAATTAGATGAACTCCGACTGGAAGCTATTCACAAGACTGAGTTAGTTCAACCATAACGAAAGCCTTGGCACGATAAACATATAAACGAAAGGGAGTTCCATGACGGGGATTAGGCACTGTTATGTGATTCCAAATACAAATATTAGAAAGGTAAACTTAGAACTCATTAGTTGGGTCCATATGAGATTTCTAAAGTATTTCCAAACGGAGCAGTGTAGCTTAAACCCATAGATGGTGACACTGGAACTCTCTTAGTCAACGATCATCGATTACAAATCTACCACAAACCTGTTAACAAAGAAGAATTTATGTGAATGGTAGAATTGTAAGGAGAAACCCAATGTATTGACTCTGCTATGGAAGAGCTAGTATAAGTTTTAGCTAAATCATAATAATAATAATGAAAGTATGTACTCATGACTTAATTCAGAGCATTCCTATTGTGTTTTCATCTTTGAACTTGTCTAAAATGTATTATTTTTTTGCAGGACTTCATCTTTGTCCAAGAACCACATTCCAGCGCATCTGTCAGCGATGCTCCAGAACTTGTTCCTTTGTTGTTCATGTATTCCGACGCATCTTTCAGTGATGCTCTGAAACTTTGTTCCTGCATTCCAACTGCATCTTTTAGCGATGCTCTAGAACTTCATTCTTCATTCTGGCTGCATCTTTCAGCGATGCTCTGGAACTTGTTCCTTTGTTGTTCCTACATTCTGGTGCATCTTTCAACGATGCTCCAGAACTTTGTTCTTCATTCTAGCTGCATCTTTCAGTGATGCTCCAGAACTTGTTCCTTTGTTGTTCCTACATTCCAGTGCATCTTTCAATGATGCTCTGTAGCTTTGTTCCTTCATTTTGGCTACATCTTTCAGCGATGCTCTGGAACTTTGTTCTTCATTCTGGCTGCATCTTTCAATGATGCTCCAAAACTTTGTTCCTGCATTCCCGCACATCTTTCAACGATGCTTCAAAACTTCATTCTTCATTCCAGCTGCATCTTTCAGTGATGCTCTGGAACTTGTTTCTTTGTTGTTCCTGCATTCCGGCGTATCTTTCAGTGATTCTCTAGAACTTTTTTCCTGCATTCTAGTGCATCTTTCAGCGATGCTCTGAAACTTCATTCTTCATTCTGGCTGCATCTTTCAGTGATGCTCCAAAATTTTGTGATTTCCCATTCTTTGCAAATGCTCTGACAATCCCAATAACATACCCATGATCATAACTAAATTTTTCCATACCTCCGCCGCCTCAAAAATTCACGCCCTATAATTCCATCTCTTACCATAATAAATAAAATTATTGTGACAACATATCGTCATAATAATTAGAACACTTTTTAGCCACCCCATATTCATTCATAATAAATCCATTAGCATCCTTTACCATTCCATCTGAATCTAATTACACCACCAACCATGATGCCATTACGTCAGCATACATGAGGTGACTTTCAAATCAATGACGAAATGTAAGGTACGTACATCTTTTGTCTTAAGTAGGTAAATTATTGTGAATAAAATTAAATAAATTTGCATGTTCCCCCATATTTTCCAAATTTAGTAAATTGTGCAAACTATACCTTCACTGGAAGAGGTGGTGGCTCACTCATCCCATTCCATGCAAGGTAATGATTAGAAACAGAGCAGCTGAATGTTGTGAATTAATCTATGTCTTATCAAGCATTATCAGACTACAAGTGGCCATAAAGATTGAGTTTTGTTTAAACTGCATAACAGTTTGTCTAAAATAGTTTTTATCTTAGTGCACGCCATGAAATTCTGTAGACACTTAGCAGAGTTGCCAGCAAAGGATAGAATGGGAGGAGCAAAGCGCAAATCAGAGCCAACTTCCATAGATAAGTTATTGGCACTCAATAATATTTCAAAACTATTTCAAAGGGTGGGATGGTTAGAATTTATGAAAAAGTTTGAGGGGCATAATTCACAGCTGGTTCAAGAGTTTGTCGAGAACTTCTTAGATGGACAAACGATTATATGCAGAAAGAAATTTAAGGTGAGTCCCCAAACTATTTCTAGTTTATCTGGCATTAAAAATGAGGGGTTAAATCTATCAGAAACAATGAACATTTCTTACCAAAAACTGATAGAACTTTTCATAAGGGAAGGGGAACCTCAACCATTACTAGTTGTGAATACGCGAGGGCAAAATAAGGGGTTCCAAAGGATGTCTATTGTAGAGACGTGGAGAATGGTGGTAGCCTGGATAATCAAGTATTTCACGTGTGAAGGACAATGTGCTACCGTAGTTGGCCCTCCCTTCAATCTACTCATTCACCTGTGCCCTAGCATCAAAAACCCTGCTGAATTGAGGGTTAACCTTCCCTCTTTCCTCAGTGATTCCCTTGTCCATATGATAGAGAGGTTTAAAATTGGGTCAGGGCCATTGAAACACCATGGCCTCATTTCTTTGATTTGCAAACACCAAATCCTTAAGAAGAGAAAAACAAACGAGAAATGGCAGAAATTTCTCAGAAATTTTGAAAACCCTGCACCCTCTGGACATTTTGAGGAAGGAGAGTCATCTGGTTTGGCAGTACAGAACCTAAGAGAACTCTCCCCTATGCCACTAAATGCCACAAAAGCTCCCATCGGTGAAGCGCCAGAAAATTTGTCAAACTATCCAAACCTTGAAGAACAACCCAAGCCATATAGTGTGCTAGAGACCCCTGAAAAGTAGGAAAATATAGATTTAGTAGACTTCGAGGATGAAAATAGTCAGCCCAATAAGAAAGAAAAGAGGCCTAAAATTAAATTGTAGAGACCTCCCCCTTTGAGAAGAAGTAAAAGATTGGCTCCTGATTTCAGTTGTATTGAGGCTTGTGACCAACTACATGTACCTAAGAAGAAAAGACAGAATAGGAAGCCAAGTGAGAACCTAGTCCAGTCAAGTGAATGTCAAACCTTGGAAAGTAATGATGTCCCTTCATCTAAGAAAGAAAGTGATCCACCTAAAAAGGATCAAGAAGAAATAAGAGAACAAGTCCCAAATTACGTCCCAAATAAGAGGCTCAAGAGAATGAGCCTGTGGAAACATTTTCTCCCGCTCAATAGCCACTAGAAGAACACAGAATTGACACAATTCCCTCTCTTGTTAATTATTCAGAAACTCTTGTTCCCCCTCTTGCCAATGATTCAGAAACTTTTGTTCCCCATCTTGTTAATAATTTAGAAACTTTTGTTTCCCCTCCTGCTAATGATATAGAAAGTGAAAAATGTGATTCCTTAAAAGTGGAATTAGAAGGATTAAGGGAAGAAATAGCACAATTGAAAAATAAACTCCAACAAAATGAGCAACAGATATCCAAACAATAGCAAGAAATGGATATACAGACAAAACTTGTGCAGCAAAAAGATCAGGAAATTAAAACCCTAGGAACTCATTTAGAACAGAAAGATAAAGTCATTGAGGAGTTACAGTCAGAGATGAAGCAGATTGAGGAAAAAGATAAAGAACATTTGATTAGTTTATCAGAAAAAGATGAACAAATTAAAAAATTGACTATCAATCTAGAGCAATTCCTTAGATCATTTGTAGAGAAATAAGAGAAACAGGAATTAGAACTTAATTCAGCTCATAGTAAAACTATAGATCTGGAACAGGAATTGTAGGAAGTCAGTATTAAGCCAATTAGGGAATCCAAAGAAATACAAACTGAACTGACTAAAATGGAGTGGTTTCAAATTCACACTCCTCCCATGTTGGCCAAATTGATGGAAAGATGCTATTTCTTAAGGCAAGCAGGGATAGAAAATGTCAGACTTAAGAAATAAATGGTATTATTGAAAGAACCCTATGACAGACTCTACCAAGCTAAAATTGATGCATGCCAGATTGGAGAGTTGTTATTAGCCTATAGGAAGCCATCCATATTATATTCCATGTTCCTCAATGAACAGTTATTGAGATGAAAACTTTTGAGGATCTCCTGCAATTTACCCCATGACCCAGATGATAAACAGTTCCTAGAAGCATTCAAAGAGGCACCCCCTATTCAACAAAATCTCTTGTGTGAATTTTTCATACATAATCTATTTTTTGAAAAATACAGTGATTTATTCATTAACCTTTTTGTTCGAGAGGTACATGTCAGAGCCTTCATGTCTAATATGCAAAATCAAATCCATTAGCAGGATAGGACCAGAGAGTATCTGCAGGCAAAGAGAACTATGGGGCTCCAAATGAGATGCCCTAATCGAAAGCCCTTTGCCTTCAAAGCTCAATTCCAAAGAATCAAAGTTTTGAAGCTATGAAGGACAAGTATAATGAAAGTATCAGGATTTGTTTTGAAAATTTCAAAGTTAATGCGCCACAATTAATAGACAAGGCATGGAGTGCCTGTGAGGAGTGATATACTCCCCTACCTATGTATCTCAAATGAAGGGAGATGATTTCTCCAACCAATATCAGATGGTCTTATAAAAGAGAAGATGCATTAACAGAAATATTACAGCAACTCAAGACCAAGTGGATAAGGATGTGATACAGACCTCCATTACTCCTTCAGCCACCCCCTATAGTTTTGGTCACCACATAGCAAGATCCTAGGGACTTACATGCATGGCAGATGAGGATTCGATTGCACAAAGGTTTTCTAAAGTACCTTGATCATTTGGATGAAGAGGCAGAAGACATGTATGATCTCAAATCCAAATATGATGAACTAAATAGAAAGAGGTATGCAGAGAGGCAGAGGGCTCATCAGATAGCAGGAGGACCTGCTTAGGCTTAGGAAGGGGAGGTGCTGAGGTATAAACAACCTCATTTTTATAACAAGCCATATAACCCTTTTTGTCCTAACCAATCACCTTAACTATGCCAATTTGTTTATTTTTAGAAGCAATATTTATTTATTTATGATAAAATGATGTATAAATCTTTATTTTCAAATTGATTGAAATTAGCCACTAATGTTGACTTAATTGTTGTAGAGCCTGTGTAATTATGTAGGGTTACATGTATTGCCTAATGGAAGGAGTGGACTTCAAAGCGGTTGGAGTCAGAGCGCTAAAATTTTAGGGCACTAGAAATTTCTAAGGCATACATCATAGACTTTGTTAAAGAAATTCTGTTATTTTCTATTGAACATACTTAAGACTTTACGGCTCCACTCAGAGACTTTAAAGTGTTTTATTTCAAAGACATCCATTTAGTTTGTAATTCTATTTTTCTTTAAAAGACTTCTTCAATGGCATTTACCCGCCATCTAAAAATTAGGATTTTGTAGTAGTGCAGTATGTATATGTAGTTGATCAAAACAAGGATATGCTATTGTGATATATTCTGAACACTACTCAGCTGTGTTCTCTATATTGTGTGCTATGATACTTTTATGACATGAATGAATATTGCTAGTCTTATTTCTGAGTAACCTTTTCTAAGTAATGGAAGTATTGTGAATGGGATTTTGTGTGGAGTTATTGAAGTACTGAATGTGATTTAACTGATAGTAGGAATGCCCAAGAGCTGGCCACTTGAGGGATTACAAAGTACATAAGTATTTTATTGTTAATGTTGTCATTTATTATCTATGCATGTTATGTTTAAATAAATGTTATTTTGTGCTTAGCTCTATTATGTGTTCCTACAGGTTGTGGTTTTAAGTTAATGACCTTTGAATTCTATTTACTTGAAAATTTCTGGAGCATCCACTCCATTCATAAAACTATTGTTAGCTATTGATTAAAAGATGTCAAATGTACTTTTAGTTAGTAGTTTGTTGTCTTTGTTTTGAATTCATACTTAACTTGCAAAGTGTTGATTCTTAGTTAGTTTACATGCTTTCTAGATTAGGAATTTAAATGCTTTCTAGCTTAAAGATTTCATACTTTCTAGTTTAGATTTTGTTTCAAGCTCTTCAAAAAATCATAAAATCTGTTACCTAAGTGAGATGTCCAATAATATCCCCTATTACATACAGCCTTGGACACTAATTGGTTGACATAATTGATATATTTTTAACTAAAGTGTTAGGACCTTACGACATCCTGTCAACTACCAGCCAAGATTGTGTTGAAATGCACCAGACAACTAAGAGGGGGGTGAATCAATTGTCCCAAAAACTCAAACACTTCTGCATTTAAACATTAATCACTTGTCCGCACTTATTATGATTAAACAATGAATGCATGAAATCATAAACTTAAACACAAATGAAACATTAAACACAAGAGACACCAGATTTACGTGGAAAACCCCAAGGTGGGGAAAAACCACAGAGAGGATTAGCTCTCTAACTATATTGCAATCTCTGAAAAATGATGTTCAGGCTTGGTCACTCCACGGGCCTAGAACATACTGGCTCACTGCCATGAAGTACAACTAGATCTAATAGGCTCACTGCCTCAACCCTAAACCTAGAAAGATTATAATAAGGGTTGTTAAACCCTAAGGGCTGTTAAACCCTACTGGCGACTCACTGTCAGGCTCACTGCCAAGATCAACATCTTCTTCATGTCTGAGATTAATACATTGATGTACAATAGTTCCTCTGCTCTACTCTGCCCTTCCACCTCTTTCCTTATCTTCCCATCTTTGCACAAGGATGCCTTTTCCATGACTCAATTACAAGTATTTATACACTTCATCAACCTTGGAATGATCATCAAGGTCGGCACTACAATCATGCAACCATTGGAACAATCTCCAAGGTTGGCATTACAAACATTTACAAAATAGGTCTTGACCTAATAAAAATTTATGCTAAGGAATTGTAGTATAGATGCATGCGGATCATGCCACACCTTAGCTGGGACTCAAACACAATCTTCCATGCTGCAACACGCTTCCATAATCTTCAAGGGATCTCCACAATCACTGGAATTAACCAAGTCAGCTAAGACTGGTTACACGTTATGTTATATGGGAATAATCTTCAAACACGATCTTAATTCCTTAACGCAAACCAATGTTAAGGTAGGAACGTGATTAGGAGGTATCCACAAGCACGTTGAAATCACAAGGAGCAACTGTACAAACTCAAACCACTTTATCCATGAGATTCTTCACACCTAAGCACATGAACTTCACTATCTTCAATTGTCATAAGAGAAAGATAGCTTGTGGACCACCAAAACACAAACCATTGCAATTGTAGGCACTTATCATCATCCCAGACTTCCCTCTAGAACCGCAAAGCAAAACACTTTAATGCGGAGCAAAATACTTTCTCTCAGGCACTTGTGAATAATCAAGAAAAGTAGGTTTTACTCTAGTGAATGTAACTCACTCAAATCTTCATACCGGAGGCTCAAACTCAGGATTTAGCATCTTCAGCCAAGCTTCTAAATAACTTCCAATCCGCAGATCAAGATCTTCAGTTAGCAAGAAATGCGAAGAAATCTTTTGGATTGTTCGTCAGTATGCAACTCACTGTCTTCACTGTGATTTACTGTTTACTTTCTGATTCTTCTAGAGAGGCTAATTTCTTAATATCCTCAACATATAAGGCTTCTAAACAAATAACAAAATAGGATACAGTTGACACCAATGATAACAAAGATGTGTTGACATCAATGACAACACTAATTAGGCACATACTTACAACAATCTCCCCCTTTGTCATTGATGGAAAAATATGATGTGAAAAACTACAATAGCCATTAAGACAAGATTCTCCCCCCATCTCTTTACACATCTGCACTCTTTCCTTCTAAATTTTTCACATGATTTCTCTCCCCCTTTGACATCAATGGCAAAGGGCACATACTTGCACTCTTCTGCTCTGATTCAATCTCTCTTCTGAACTCTCTGACTACTCCCCCTGAGAAGTAACCCTAAAAGCATCAATCTAGATCTAAAGAAGGAACTCTAAGCACCACCAGACTAATGCACTCTTGTGCATCTTAGTTTACAGCAGGAGGGGTAATAACCCCTAACTTTTCTCTGAGATACTCAAAAGTATCCTTAGACAGAGGTTTGGTGAAAATGTCTGCAATCTGGTCTTTTGTAGATACATATTCCAACTTGACTTCATTCTCTGTCACTTTTTCCCTCAAAAAGTGATATCTTATGGATATGTGCTTTGTCCTTGAATGCATTATTGGATTCTTTGATATGTTTATGGCACTTGTATTGTCACAAAAGATTGCAATTGGATCTTCATACACAACTCTGATGTCCTTCAATGTTTGCTTCATCCACAACACTTGAGTACAACTACATGCTACTACAATATATTCTACTTCTGTAATGGATAGAGATATTGAATCTTGTTTCTTGCTTATCCAAGATACCAGCCTTCTTCCCAAAAAGAATGCACCTTCACTTGTACTTTTTATGTCATCTACATCACCGGCCCAATCTGCATCAGTGTATGCACTGAGAGTGAAATCATTTTCCTTTGGATACCACAAACCATAATCTATTGTGCCTTTCAAATATCTCAAAATTCTCTTGACTGCCATCACATGTGACTCCTTAAGTTCTGCTTGAAATCTTGCCATAAGACAAACTGCATGCATTATGTCTAGTCTAGTTTGAGTCAAATAAAGTAATCCTCCAATCATAGACATGTATCTTTTCTGATCTGTTGTAGGTGAATCGTCATTTTTTCTCAACTTACAACCGGTTATCATGGGAGTATTTACTGGTTTAGAGTCTTCGATCCCAAACTTCTTTAACAACTCTTTCACATACTTAGACTGAGAAATGAAGATACCTTGATCTGATTGATTTATTTGCAGACCTAAAAATAAATTCATCTCACCAAACATGGACATTTCAAATTCACTTTGCATTTCTCTACCAAAAACTATGCGCATACCTTCATTGCCTCCAAAGATAATGTCATCAACAAAGACTGTAACAATTAGGATTTGTTCATTATTTATCTTGAAATAGAGATTGTTGTCGATGGTACCCTTGGTGAATCTTAACTATATCAGATACTTATCCAACCTTGCATACCAAGCCCTGAGAGCTTGTTTTAACCCATACAATGCCTTCTTCAATCTGCATACCATGTCACCCTGAGGTGATGACTGGAATCCTTCTGGTTGTTCAATATAGACTTTTTCTTCCCACTCTCCATTCAAGAATGCAGACTTTACATCCATCTGATATATCTTAAAATCTTTGTAAGCTACAAATGCCAAAAACATTATTATAGCTTCAATCCTTGCCACTAGTGCAAATGTTTCCTCAAAATCTATTCCTTCAACTTGAGAGTATCCTTTGCATACCAACCTTGCTTTGTTTCTTACCACTCCACCATTCTCATTCATCTTGTTTCTGAAAACCCACTTGGTGCCAATTATATGTTTATCTGTTGGTTTGGGAACAAGATCCCAAGTCTGATTCTTCTTTATCTGCATCAATTCTTTTTTCATAGCCTTTACCCAATTCTCATCATTGCAAGCTTCATTCATAGTCTTAGATTCAATCTTGGAAATCAGACAGAAATTTACTTGTTCTTCTGCAGCTCTTCTTCGTGTTAGGATTCCTTTACTCTTATCTCCTATGATTTGATCTTTAGAATGTTTAAGTTTTACATACCTTGGTGTCTTGGTAGCACTTTCCAAAGCTTGTTCCTCTTCATCTAAGCTGTCTTCATGTTGCACCACTTTTGAAACATCTGGTTTATCTGATTCATATCCACTTGATTCTGGAGACTTCTCTTTGCTTTCATCAACCTTGACATTTGCACTTTCAATGATCTTATTCAACCTCTTATGATAGCACCGGTAGGCCTTGCTCTTGGTGGAATAACCAAGGAAGATTCCTTAATCACACCTAGCATCAAACTTGCCTAGATCTTCTTCTCTTTTGATATAACATTTGCTACCAAAAACTTTGAGATATTTCACAATAGGGACTTTACCATACCACAATTCATAAGGAGTCTTAGAACTGTTACCTTTGACTCGGACTCTGTTTAGGATTTATACCGCAGTGTGAATTGCCTCTCTCCAATATACTTCTGGAAGATCAGCTTCCTTCATCATGGTTCTAGTAGCTTCTTGAACTGTCTTGTTTTTCCCTTCAACAACTCCATTTTGTTGTGGAGTTCTAGGTGCAGATAACTGTCTCTTTATCCCATGTTCTTTGCAAAAGAAATTGAATTCATTTGATGTAAACTCTCCTCCTCTATTAGACCTTAAACATTTGATCTTCAAATCCATCTCATTTTCAACCATTTCCTTAAATGCCTTGAACTTATCTAGAGCTTCTACTTTTTCTTTCAAAAATGTAACCCAAGTCATTTTAGAATAATCATCAATAAGCAACATGAAATACATGTCACCTTGCAAACTTCTTACTCTTGTAGGTCCACACAAATCTGTATGCACTAGTTCCAGTAGTCCATCAACTGATTGGTCCTTGCTTTTGAAACTTGTCCTTGTTTGTTTCCCAAATTGACACTCCTTGCAAATAGGATTAGCATGCTTCACAAGCTCAGGCAATTCTCTAACAGCCTGTATAGTACTTATCTTCATAATGTTATCAAGATTGATGTGACACAGCCTTTTATGCCATAGCCAACTTTCATCAGTCTGAGCCAACAAACAATAATTATCAGTTCCTTTCAAGTGATAGATATTACCTTTGGTCTTCTTACCAGTTGCAATGACTATTCCAGAGCTTTCCCTGATCTTGCATCCATTATCATTGAAGCTTAAATCATAACCTGTGCCACACATCTGACCCACACTCAAAAGATTGTACTTTAATCCTTTCACATACAAGACATCTTCAGTATTATGCTTGCCATCAAAAGAAATAGATCCTTTTCCACAAATCTTACCAGTTGTATCATCTCCAAACCTAACCAGTCCACCATCATATCTTTCCAAACTCATAAACTTACTTTTGTCACCAGTTGTGTGGTGAGAGCAGCCACTATCAATAACCCATTCATCTTTGTCTTCAACAACCTGAGCAGCCAAAGCACTTTCCACTGATTTTTCTTCCTTCACACAACTAGCAAGATTAGTAGACACGGGTTCTTCCTTAATAGCAATAAACAAGCATTCATTACTAGAAGTACTAGCATTATCTGGTTCACCATTATCTGATACTCCATCATCATCAAAATCTTCAACATAATAGCATTTATTTTGGATCCTAGGCCTGTTCTCATATCCTTTTCTATTTCTTTCAATTCTTTCAGGACATCTAGAAGCAAAGTGGCCTACTTTACCACAAGAAAAACATTTAAAAGGTAATTTACCTTTAAACTTACCGGATCCTCTTTGCAGTCTATCCACAAAGTTGGCTTCAATTTTATCAAACTCATCTTTAGATTCTACCTTGTACTTTTCTAATCTGGAAGTTTTCCCAGAAGTACTGGCTTTGAAGGCAGTCTCTACTTTTGATAGGGCATCACCAAACTCTGTCATTTCAAAGGCAATAAGATTACCAAGTAACTGATCTCTATCAATAGATTTTATTTGCATAAATTCTTCAATTGTATCTACCTTGTGATTGTAGGACTTTGGTAGTGATTTGAGAATGTTCATCACAACTTCCTTATCACTGAGAGTTCCCCCCATACCTTTTATTCCAGTGACAAGTTCAACAACTCTTTGCATAAAGGCTATTATGTTTTCATCTTCATTCATCTTCAAACTTTCATATTTCACTTTTAAACTTTGTAGCTTGGCCTCATTCAAAGAATCATCTCCCTAATACAGATTTTTCATCTTTTCTCATACCTCATTTGCAGTTTCAAGATCCACAACTTTTGTCAGTACTAAGTCATTTAATGAACTTAACAGAGCATCTTTTGCTTTAACATCCACTTCATATTCTTTGATTTCGTCTTCAGTCAGCAAACCATTTTGAGGGAAGGTGTATTTTGTTTCTCAACTTTCCATACTTTGTAACCAAGACAAAGAAGATGACTTTTCATTCGTGCCTTCCAAAGAGCATAATTAGTCCCATCAAAATGTGGCACTTCCTTCTTATAAGACATATTGGATCTTCCTCAAGCTGTTAGACTTTCTTCAGAGGAACCTCGCTCTGATACTAATTGTTGAAATGCGTCAGACAACTGAGAGGGGGGGTGAATCAGTTGTCCCAAAAACTCAAACACTTCTTCATTTAAACATTAATCACTTGTCTGCACTTATTATGATTAAACAATGAATGCATGAAACCAGAAACTTAAACACAGATGTAACATTAAACACAAGAGACACCAGATTTACGTGGAAAACCCCAAGGTGGGGAAAAACCACAAAGAGGATTAGCTCTTAAAATATATTGAAATCTTTGAAAAAATATGTTTAGGCTTGGTCACTCCACGGGCCTAGAACATATTGGCTCACTGCCATGAAGTACAGCTAGGTCTAGCAGGCTCACTGCATCAACCCTAAACCTAGAAAGATTACAATAAGGGTTGTTAAACCCTACTGATAGCTCACTACCAAGATCAACATCTTCTTCATGTCTGAGATTAATACATTGAAGTACAATAGTTCCTCTGCTCTGCTCTGCCCTTCCACCTCTTTCCTTATCTTCCCATCTTCGCTTCAGGACACCTTTTCCATGACTCAATTACAATTATTTATACACTTCATCAACCTTGGAATGATCATCAAGGTCAGCACTACAATCATCAACCATTGGAACAATCTCCAAGGTCAACATTACAAACATTTACAAAATAGGTCTTGACCTAATACAAATTTATGCTAAGGAATTGTAGTATAGATGTATATAGATCATGCCACGCCTTAGATGGGACTCAAACATGATCTTCCACGCCACAACATGCTTCCATAATCTTCAAGGGATCTCTGCAATCACTAGAATTAACCAAGTTGGCTAAGACTGGTTACACGTTACGTTATCTGGGAATAATCTTCAAACATAATCTTAATTCCTTAACGTGGACCAATGTAAAGGTAGGAATATGATCATGAGGTATCCACAAGCACATTGAAATCACCAGGAGCAACCGCACAAAAGCAAACCACTTTATCCATGAGATTCTTCACACCGGAGCACATGAACTTCACTTTCTTCAACTAATGTAAGAGAAAGATAGCTTGTGGACCACCAAAACATGAACCATTGTAATTGTAGGCACTTATCATCATCCCAGACTTCCCTCTAGAATCACAGAGCAAAACACTTTGACGCGGAGGAATGCGGAGCAAATCACTTTCTCTCAGGCACTCGTGAATAATCAGAAAAAATAGGTTTTACTCTGGTGAATGTAACTCACTTGAATCTTCATACCAGAGGCTTAAACTCAGGATTTAGCATCTTCAGCCAAGCTTCTAAATAACTTCCAATCCGTAGATCAAGATCTTCAATTAGCAAGAAATGTAAAGCAATCTTCTAGACTGTTCTTCAGTATGCAACTCATTGTCTTCATTGTGATTCACTGTTTACTTTTTGATTCTTCTGGAGAGGCTAATTTTCTCAATATCCTCAACATATAAGGCTTCTAAACAAATAACAAAATAGGATACAATTGACACCAATGACAACAAAGATATGTTGACATCAATGACAACACCGATTAGGCACATTGTTGGGTGAATATTTTGTCTTTAACTCACTAAAGGCAAAATGGTTATATCAACCACAGTATGATGAGATATTATCTCTCCTCTCAGCAAGGAGCAAAATACTTTCTCTCAGGCACTTGTGAATAATCAGAAAAAATAGGTTTTACTCGGGTGAATGTAACTCACTCGAATCTTCATACCAGAGGCTCAAACTCAGGATTTAGCATCTTCATCCAAGCTTCTAAATAACTTCTAATCCGCAGATCAAGATCTTCAATTAGTAAGAAATGTAAAGCAATCTTCTGGACTGTTCTTCAGTATGCAACTCATTGTCTTCATTGTTTACTTTTTTATTCTTCTAGAGAGGCTAATTTTCTCAATATCCTCAACATATAAGGCTTCTAAACAAATAACAAAATAGGATACAATTGACACCAATGACAACAAAGATATGTTGACATCAATGACAACACCGATTAGGCACATTGTTGGGTGAATATTTTGTCTTTAACTCACTAAAGGCAAAATGGTTATATCAACCACAGTATGATGAGATATTATCTCTCCTCTAAGCAAGGGGAGGCTCACTTTTATTGCCAAATACAAACTAATAACTATTACAAACTTATTACACTAAATACTAACTTCGGGGTGATTCTATATCATCCATTTCTCTTTTTTCAGAAATGATGTTTACAATTCTCAATATGAAATTCAACACAAAAGGATAATTGAAACAATACCAGTATATTTAAACCATAAAGAAACCCACAAAAACACAAAGTTTCTCGTTGCTTCTTATGCCAATTGAAAATGAAAGATTTCAGAGTAGAGTGCAGCCCAAAGTCTTCACTAAATGCTGAGATAAAATAACACGATCACAAACAATAACTTACAGCTCAAAATATTCAAGTTACTTCTCATTCACAAACTTAAATGCAAATTCCAAATATGATATAGCAGCACAAAGTCTACAAAATCAGATTTGAATCACCTTTCAAACACTTGATTTCCACGCTCACAATTCAAACATTCATACAAGATAATGTAATAGAAAGGACATAAGAACAATTCTATAACATTACAAATTTGCTCCAAGACAAAGATTGGATGCCAACTTGCTTCTTGATATTGCTTGAAAATTGATTTACAAAATAAGCTCAAAGTCTCAAATTGCTCTTCAAAATGGTAGCGCTTCGCTTCAATAGACAAAAGATACAAATTACAATAGATGCCCTCTTTATTTATAGTGAGAGGCCATGCGATAATCTAGGAAAATCTAACTACTTTGACTTATTCAACAAAGGAGTCCTTATTGATTTGGGACTTCCTATGTTTTTACATGTAATTACATATGGAAAAAGTACATGTAAAAGTCTCCAAAACTACAAACAAAGTACATATGAAAATACAAAAAATAAACTAAGGCATGAAACAAGTGCATCAACTTGCATCTCCATTCTTCTTCAGATAAGCATCATACATAGTGAATGTTGCTTGCATCCCTAAGCTGGCAGGACCAACATTGTTTTTCAAGATTACTCGAGCTCTGATCACTGCATCTTTCACTGTTGTAGCTTCCTTTTCATGCTTATCCAAAACTACCTTGAGAATGTCCAAGGTCAATTGTATATCTGACAACTTATCCATAGAAGCCATTGAGAAAGCTTGATCTTCGAACTCCTTTGGATCATGTTATTGAATGCTTGTATCATTTCATCTGTGGAAAGAAACTTTTGGTCTCTTTGATTGGAAATTGCAGTAACGAGGGAGAACTGAGCAGTTGCATGGGCTTTGAGGGGCTAAAGTGTGATGAAAGCAAGAAATGGAGTGAAAGAGGGCAATGGTTAACAAATGTGAAAAATTCCCCATAGTTAGAGAATTTTTGGGGGATAATGCACAGGCAGCAAAAATCACCGCCCCTACATGTAAAGGGAATTGTATTTGTGCACGAGCAGCAAAAATTGCCACCCTTGCATGTGACAAAGAAACTAACATGTACAGGCGGCAAACATTGTCGCCCGTGCATGTGACAAAGGGACCAACATGCACAAGCGGCAAAAATTGCCGCCCTTGCATGTGATAGAGGGACCAACATGCACGGGCGACAAAAATTGCCACCCTTACATGTGACATAGGGACCAACATGCACAGGCGGCAAAAATTGCCGCCCTTGCATGTGACAAAGGGACCAACATGCATGGGCGGCAAAAATTGCCACCCTTGCATATAAAGATGCATGGGCGGTAAAAATCCCTGCCCTTGCATATAAAGATGCATGGGCAACAAAAATCCCCGTCTTTACATATAAAGATGCACAGGTGGCGAAAATCCCTGCCCTTACATATAAAGAAAATTTACTTAACTTCCAAAAAGTGAAATTTACAATTAGACTTGTTTTGCAAAATTCAAGAAACTGACACAAGTTGACGCTCGAAAGGATGTTTCAAGGCTAGGAGACCATGCACGAGAGAAAATGCGATTCACCTCATTTTGCATGCTTAGAGTTGTAGGCTACAAAATGGACAAGTTTCATAGGGGTCATCCTACAAATTGAGTGCAGCTAAATTTGAGGATAACACACATACTTGCAACGGATTAGCTTTGTCTGACATCACATCCACCATCAATTTAGAATCACCTTCAACATGAAGTTTAGTAATTCCCATAGAGTGAGCCAATTTAACACCCCAAAGCATGGCCAAAGCCTCCAATTCATCATTAGTCTTAATCACTACCCTACCTATGAAAGCAGACAGGAAATCTCCCTTGTTAAACCTAATAATCCCCCCACCACTAGCCTGACCCCAGTTGCCCTTGGAAACCCCATAAAAATTTAGCTTACACCAACCCACTTGGGGGGCCTCCAATAACTATTAGCCCTGGAAAGCTTCTTTGAGTTGTCCACCTTAGAGAAGTATTTAGAAATACCCTGTTTATTCACAATATCAACCTTAATATGACTAGGGGAACTTCAGTAGAGTCCATTTTATAGGTGGATATATTTTCAAGAAGAAGTTTTGAGAATGCCTGGAAGACATCAAGAGGGCTCCTAGTGGAATCTCTAAAAATTTAGTTGTTTCTTTCCTTCCAAAGGCTCCACCCAAGGTGTGGAGGAATTTGTTTCCAAAGCTCTTAAACCACAAGAAAGGAATATGGGGGGACCACTCTTAAATAAAGGCTTTCATATTATCATTAAGGACCCATTTAATTCCCAATTTCTGCATAGTCAAGCACCAAATATCCCTAGTAAAGTCACAAAGAAAGAGCAAGTAAAAAACTAATTCCTCATCTTTTTGAAATAAAACACACATGTTGGGAAGTTGAAATCCTCTTTTTTGAAGGTTGTCTAGTGTGAGAATTCTATTGTGATTGGCAACCCACCAAAAGAAATTAATCGTAGGAAGCAACTTGTGATTCCATATTCTATTCCAAAATCTATCAACATGTTCTAAAAATAGACTGTAAGCAGTTCTGACAATGAATATGCCTCTAGTATCTTTTTCCCAGACAAAACTATCCTCGTTCAGGAACAAAGGTAGTCTATAGTTATTAATATTCCTTTGGGGCTCTAAAGCAAGTTGACTCAAGCCATTTTAGCCTAGATACCAATCCATCAGTCATTTCTAGTTTCTCAGAGAGCCATTGTGAAGGATATAATCAACAACTAAGGAACCAAAGAAATTGCTAGCTCTGTCAGTCAATCTACCAAAAGGGTGATCTTGATGCAGAGGAAATGAACAACTTAACTCAACTTCATACTAGCATGTTGCAAACAATGTGTCACAATCACTAGATACATCAAGTTTCACAAAAACTTCATTAGACAAGGATCTCACAAAGGCACCATTAGGGGTTCCTAACTCTTTTGACCCAAACAAGGTTATCAAAGGCCTTCTCATCCCTTAAGGACTTTAACTCAATCCCAAATAATCATTTATCAAACTATTTCTTCATGCATGCAACTGTCTCCTTCATGACTGTCATAACACCTTGTAGCCCTTCACTGAGGAACAGTCACTCATATCTTTTAATGTAGATCTCCATTTAAGACTGTCTAAGACTTTTTGGATACCCATTATCCTTATTACCAACCTACCAAAAGATCAACATGTGTTGCTTTGGAAAAAACTACTCAAAACAAGACTGTCGCTATGCCAAATCGGCCTAATAGGCTTGCATGCACACAAGGGCTTATTGGTTCTTCTACCTCTGACTTCAAACTCTCCCAAACAACACTTGGAGTACATCCAAATAGGTCTATTAAAGCTTGAACATCCATCAAAAGTCCATTCCCATTAGTATTTTTAACCACACTTCACACATACCTGTTGGCTGTCCTTGAAACACTGTTTTCTGGACTGTGACAGAAAAAAAAAAAGTCATAAAACTAGATGTTTCCCACATCCACCTTAGCTATCTGGTCAGAGACCTCAAGGATTTGAAAGCACACACTATCACAATCATTTTCCACCAAGGGTTAGCAACATGCAAGGACAACACAAGGAAGAAACTCATTTATCTTGTTCACTGTTTACCCTAACATAGGGTTTTGATAGTCTTAGGAAAAAATGCAATATCTAACACAATACAAAACCAAACTACATGCAATAAAATGGAAATGGAGGGTGATTGATAGAACTATCACCTACAACCAACTTGGCACCAGTCCCTATCCATACAAGACCGTACAGTACCAAGAAACAGCAGATTTCTGAAGGAATGCAATAAAAACAGTGTTCTTTTATTCATTAGAACTTTCCAATCAACCACCCACGAATTCCTTGGATGTTACAAGGCCTTTTAAAGGCATTCAAATTTGTCTTTTCAGTTCCTAACTTCCTAGGAACGAATCAAGAGCCAAATGACTCCTCACCTTCCCTCATTTTTACATTTTTGAAAGATAACATTTCCCCTTTTGCAAATGGAGGTAACATTTGAACATTTAACACTCCTAATGACATAACAATGACTTGTTTAACCTTATACAATGTTGAAGCATTACAATTTAATCAAAATCAAAGATTTGTCTAGGACAACTTTGATTTGCCAAGGTGCTCCTGCACCATACTCCTCAGCATGAAGAAAACTCTTGTCCCAAGAGTTGTGTGGTCTGCCTCAAACGACTTTTGCCTCTTTATGTCTTCAACCGTGACTTGATGCCTCCTCTGCTTCCTCTTTACTTTCCAACTATGACTCCTATTAATGGAGTTTGACTGGCTGCCTCCAAGGTGCATCTATATCATCAGAAGTCCACTCCTTCCTGCTACAACAACACTCCTGTCCCTCACCTGGGAGTCCCCTCTTGCCTCTCTCCCCAAGACTTTAGGCGACAACCAATGGACCATCTCCTCTGGCCCTCTTGACAGACCTTCCTGTCTGCCTACTGCAGTGAGTGAACTACAACAAGAATCAGGTAGCAAAAACCAATGCTTACCCCAAAATCCTGGTGTAGATTGCCTCCTTCGGTGCTCTATCTACATGCTCAGAATCTTCTGAGCTCTGATACTAGTTTGATGCAGAGGAAATGAACAACTTAACTCAACTTCATACTAGCATGTTGCAAACAATGTGTCACAATCACTAGATACATCAAGTTTCACAAAAACTTCATTAGACAAGGATCTCACAAAGGCACCATTAGGGGTTCCTAACTCTTCTGACCCAAACAAGGTTATCAAAGGCCTTCTCATCCCTTAAGGACTTTAACTCAATCCCAAATAATCATTTATCAAACTATTTCTTCATGCATGCAACTATCTCCTTCATGACTGTCATAACACCTTGTAGCCCTTCATTGAGGAACAGTTACTCATATCTTTTAATTTAGATCTCCATTTAAGACTATCTAAGACTTTTTGGATACCCATTATCCTTATTACCAACCTACCAAAAGATCAACATGTGTTGCTTTGGAAAAAACTACTCAAAACAAGACTGTCGTTGTGCCAAATAGGCCTAATAGGCTTGCATGCACACAAGGGCTTATTGGTTCTTCTACCTCCGACTTCAAACTCTCCCAAACAACACTTGGAGTACATCCAAATAGGTCTATTAAAGCTTGAACATCCATCAAAAGTCCATTCCCATCAGTATTTTTAACCACACTACACCCATACCTATTGACTGTCTTTGAAACACTGTTTTCTGGACTGTGATAGAAAAAAAAAAGTCATAAAACTAGATGTTTCCCACATACACCTTAGCTATCTGGTCAAAGACCTCAAGGATTTGAAATCACACACTATCACAATCATTTTCCACCAAGGGTTAGCAACATGCAAGGACAAAACAAGGAAGAAACTCATTTATCTTGTTCACTGTTTACCCTAATAGAGGGTTTTGACAGTCTTAGGAAAAAATGCAATATCTAACACAATACAAAACCAAATTGCATGCAATAAGATGGAAATGGAGGGTGATTGATAGAACTATCACCTACAACCAACTTGGCACCAGTCCCTATCTGTACAGGGCCGTACAGTAACAAGAAACAGCAGATTTCTGAAGGAATGCAATAAAAACAGTGTTCTTTTATTCATTAGAACTTTCCAATCAACCACCCACGAATTCCTTGGATGTTACAAGGCCTTTTAAAGGCATTCAAATTTGTCTTTTCAGTTCCTAACTTCCTAGGAACGAATCAAGAGCCAAATGACTCCTCACCTTCCCTCATTTTTACATTTTTGAAAGATAACATTTCCCCTTTTACAAATGGAGGTAACATTTGAATAGACATAACAATGACTTGTTTAACCTTATACAATGTTGAAGCATTACAATTTAATCAAAATCAAAGATTTGTCTAGGACAACTTTGATTTGCCAAGGTGCTCCTGCACCAGATCTTTAAGGGGCTGATCCCCAAGCCACTTGTCTTCCGAAAAGCTAATGCATCTACCATTACCAATCTTCCATTTAATGCCTTTCTACAACAAACCTCTAAGCTTAAGAGTGTTGTTTCAAATAATAGAACCTTTGGGGAGACTAGATTCTAAGAGAAATTTGATTCCTGGTATACCTTTGAGGTACTTGGATTTCATGATTAAACTTCGGTCCTTATTATCATTAACCAAGTTCCACCCAACTTTGGCCATCAAGGCCTTATTGATCAGCTGGATTTTTTGATTCCCAAGCCCCCTAGGTTTTAGGAAAACACACCTTATCCCAGCTGACTAAGGCTATTCTCTTTTTATCTTCCACCCCCAACCATAGGAAATTTCTCTAGATATGTTCAAACTTCTCAGCCAAATATTTAGGGATTTTAAAAAGATCAAGGAAGTAAATGGGAATGCCCTAGAGAGAAGCTTTAAGGAGCTAGAATTTCCTAGCTTGGTTGAGTAATTTGTCCTTCCAACCAGCTAAACTTTTCTAAATTCTTTCCAAAACTGAGTTCCAATAAGTCGAAGCAACTTTTTTAACGGTAAAAAGGAGCCCAAGGTAAGAGGATGGGAGTTGAGCACTAGAGCAGAGCATAGTGGCTTTAATTTTATACTAAGCTCTCTAGAAGTATTGAAGAAATTAACTTTTTTGAAAATTGATACTCTGGTCTAAGACAGCCTCATAATCATTCAATAAGTTTTTCCATCTATTAGCCTCAACCACAAAGCAATACCAAAGAGGATGGTATCATCCACAAATTGTTGGATGGATGAAGGTTGTAATGAGGAATTTGGTTTAATACCTTGAAGGGAGCCCAACCTCAACATGTTAATAGCAGTTCTCCCTAAGACCTCAGCCATAATAATAAATAGATAAGGGGATAGAGGATCCCCTTGTCTAATACTTCTTCCGATATGAAAAAATCCTCTTAGGATCCCATTAACAAGAACATGAATTTTAGTAGTAGAAATGCATTCTTTAATCAAGTTTATGACTCTATCCTAAAAGCCAAACTTCATGAGGACCTTCATTAAGAAATCCCAAATAACTCTATCATAGGCCTTGGAAATATCAAGCTTGAAGACCATACCTAGAATGTTACTCCTGTCCATGGACTGTGTTGGTAATTTTCTCTGAATCGGCAGAGGGTTTGCTAGCTCCAATGCACAGGCAGATTCGGCCAACAGAGTACGGGAGGTTGCGTGAGCTGCCTCCCCTTCACTTCTGGTTCTACCGCACCAAGGGGGGTATCCCTATTTGATAAAGATATGACCTTGATTCATTCAATGACATAAAGATTTAACTAGACAGTAACAGGAAGAATACTCTCACGCATGGACCAAGATCTAAATGATAGATCACAAGTTGGCAACTTTCTTGGACATGTCTGACTGGTTAGGGATGAGAGTATGCAGGGGTTCCTAATCCTACTCCTACAACTAATAGGTTGAAATCATAGAATGATTTGAAATGATGGTTTGGATGCAAGACAGGGGTTTTGGATCATAATTACTTCACAAGGGCAGACCGATGCCTATCTCAGGGCAAGGAGTCAAATAGACATATACATAAGAATGGCTTGCAACTGGCATTCGAATTTCAAGGGGTTTAAGACTGATGCTTGCCTTACAAACATCACCCAAGGATAAGTATTTGACTGTCTATACTTACATATCCCAGCTGACATACACTCTTCTCCAGACTTGATCTAAAACAAATTTAATCCATTCATTGAATGGAAGTTAAAGATCAAGTATGCAATACATAAATCTGTATTCTAGAATTTGAGAAACCCTTAGCAACCAAATTCAGAAGAAGAGATGCATACAAGAAGTGGAGACAGACAGCAAAACACATGCAAGAAGCATTTCTCATATAAAATTAACACTGAAACTGAACATATGTGCAAGATACAACTCAGATGCAATACATAAACTCCGAAATGAGATAGAACAACCAAGAGAATGCTCTATTTTTCACTATTTACACAAAAATGCCCAAGTCTTCAACCACACAATGAGTAACACAGCTTGGCTTTTATACCAAAACTATAAACTCAGCAAAATTAATAACAAGGCCAGACAAAAATCCGCCAGATACAATGCATTCAAGAATGGTGCTTAAAATCATCAATGCACTAAGCAGAGGAAGGAGAGGGAACAGGTAGAATCAGGAAATGTGCCGCCATTTCCAGATTTTCATCTTAAAATTGGTGGTTGGCCCGTCATTCCACCCAACGTACCCCAAAGAAAACCTTCGCTGCTAGACATTAAAACACTGCCATCGATCACCTCCCCATCGCCAAGATCAACAGCGTCAAAAATCAGATCGTGCCACGGAGGCACCTCATGTTTCTATCGCTGGCTTTTCCAATTCTCATTTTTCCTTTTCGCCCTTGTATATGCAAAAACATATGCATATACAAACACCTCATATACAAGTCAGACCTCAAATTTTATTAGAATAATTTGAGAATCGGTTCAAACCCGGCTTGTATGCCCTTCATTGCACATCAGCTTGTATATCAGCATATACAAGCGCGTTATACAACCCATGGACCTGAAATATTTATTCACTACATTTTATTCCTCCATCGCGTTCGGGTTGTATGTCCCTTTGCTTGCATCCATCGCCTCATACATACAAGGCAGATTTCAAACTTTTATCTGCCGCATCTGACTTCTCCTTCGGTTTCGGAATGCATATTTCACTTGTATGCTTTCAATGTACATCGGCATACATACAACTACCTTTGTATACAACTGGTGGGCCCGACCATTTTCTCTCTCTCTGCACTGTTCACTTTGTATGTCGCGAGCCTTTGTATAATTTTCAATGTACATTCCCTTGCACATACAAACAAGGAATCTTCTCCAGAATATTCCTGCAATGTATCTAACCATTGTATGTGCGCCCGAATGTATATTGCATATACATTCGACCTTGTATATCCACGGGCCCCACCACATGCATCTATGCCTCACCACTGTAGCAAATGTATATTTGCACCTCCTTATATATTTTGCTTTGTATATGACCCGATATAAGGGAATATTCTTGGGACTCTATGAAAGATTCCCCCTTTGTATATGCAACCCGATATACAAATAACTCATTTTTTCATCACCTTTTGGAGGCCGATAGAGATTTTTGACCTGCCAATGCACATTTTGACCTGTATGTACATACAAACACCTTTGTACATACAAAGATACTACATACAAACTGATTTCTTTTATTTTTTCAACTGCAGAGGCCAAGAGTGTTGGAATTTTTTAGATTTTTGAAAAGGGGCCCTCATATACATATTCAGGTACCAACAGGCTCTATCTGGGGACGCATGCCTCTTGCAGGCATGGCGAGGACCTCAGAATCTTAGGTCTCACAGATTGGTCATTATCCATTGGGCAACAGACTCAAACATTGCACCAACCTGCATCACAAATTATATTTTTAGACATTATCTTGGCGGCCCCAGGCAATCAAAAAGGAAGAACCACAACTTTATCCTGTCAAATGCCTGATTCCAAACTGAATAATCCCAACCATAGCTGAAAACATTAAAACAATCTGCCCATATGTTGATCTGATCAATTAGATGCTTCACCATTTTTGAAAACTTGCCACTGTCAGCACTACCTCTGTCACTCTGCATTTTACAACCAGACATATAACCATACATAGTAGAATATGTTTCAACATTAGGTAACATATGTAGGTTAAAATCCTCAAACAGTATATCCTCATATGGCATTTGGCAATATTCATTACCTACCTGGCTGTTGCATATAACCAAACACATATCCAATTAATCCAAAAACTGAAAACACTTAGAAAGTATGAGACCCTCAATATCATTTATATCACTCATTGACATTGAAAACAAATCCTGATCCACATAGCCAACATCGCACATGTCTGAAACAACTGATGCTGAACATTCACTATCCACAATTTGCAAACCAGTACCATCATTTTCAAACAGAGGGTTAATTCTGCACCAATGAATGTCAGGACTCACAATGTCAAATGCATCCGCAGGCTCATCATAAATGGGATTCATATTCATTGCAAAGGTCTCTATTTCTTCTTCATGACAATCCATTTCTTTTTCATCATTATCAGACCTAGAGTCATAAGAAGAACAAACCTGATCCATGAACTGGTCATGGATATCATCTTTATCATCTTTAACATTTGATTTTCCCACATACAAAATTTCTACTACTTCGATGCACTCTGAAGCTGAACTATCTGCATCACTTTCTAACCCTCTAATGCTTCCTGATGAAACTGAAATTGACTCTTGATCCATATGATCACAACTTGCACAACTAGATCATTTAAACATGAATTCTCTTTGTTTAGGACTGGCATGCGAATATTATTTGGGAAATTATTGTTGTCAACTTCATTTGCTAGGCAAAATAGGACATCCTCCTCTATAACAAAAACATCATCAACTTGGAATAATGCAAAAACTGGGACAACAGAGGTGTGAGTACTTTGACATTCATATCCAACATTCAAATTATATCCCTTATCAACATTGGTGGCCCTAGGGTAGCAAATTTTTTTAGAGAAATACCCTTTTTGAATCCCATACCTCCAATTATTTTCAATGTCAATGGCAAACTGACGTGCCTGATGCAATGTGGTGGGCTCCTTGTCCCTCAATCTATAGCTCATTTTCCTATCAAATGCTCCCAAATAGACAACTAGGCACAGTGCATCATTTGGTCTCATGCATTTTGGAATTCTATTCAATGCCCTCATAAATTTGAGGTTAAAAGCTGGGATCAACTCATCTTCTTCAATATGGATATACATAAAATCACTAATAATTGCATATTCAGATATTCTTTCACCAAATTGTTCTAGAAATGCATATTTAAAATCATGCCAAGAGCTGACAGAGTAAGCTGGAAGATAGGAGAACCAGTCCCTTGCATCTTTATCTAGAGATTGAACAAATAATCTAATAACTACATCTTAATGGTCAATCTCGAAATCATCTATCACATTTACGAACTGCTGCAAGTGTTTCTCAGCTGATTCATCCTTTGCACCATTGAATTTGGGCAAAAATTTTCTGATTTTAGATGGAAAAGCATTTGGATAGCCACAAATGCCATCAAAACTTATGGGCTTATATCTGTCAGTGCTGAAACTTCTTTTTTCACATGGTTGGGACTAATTATTATACATGGTTGCATTTGACACCTCACAAGGGTGCAGGGGCTGATAATTATACATCATTATGCATTTCTGTAACCCTCTTTTCAACTCAGATTTTCTTTTACAACAATGACCTTAGGCTTTTAAGATACAATTGCTATTTCAGCTTGCCTAAAGTCCCCTATAGGAGTCTTTTAAACAATATTGCATACTCCTTTTGAAATGCAAACTAGGTCCTCACAAAAGTATGCAATCTTTCACTAACATTTCCCTTTTAACCAACGTTGTTTCACCAAATAGGGAACCTTTTAAAATTTATTAAAATACCTGGATATGTTGCAGCAACTGCAAATTCAACACCTCTGGTGTCCTCTTATCAGGTTCTTTATATACAGAGTCGCCACCTCATTGGCAGAGGAATAAGCTTCAAATAGGTTGAAGCTGCAAATTCATTTCTTTTCTCTCTGGGTTCTCCAACAGCAGAGCCACACATATAACTTCTCTCTTTTGCTGCAACAAACACTTCCAGGTCTGATTTTTCAATCCTTTTGACTCACACCTTCATGGATATGACACTACATCTCCCCAGTAGAGTCGCCAATTTCTGTTGGTAATTTTCTCTGAATCGACAGAGGGTTTGCCAGCTCCAATGCACAGGCAGATTCGGCCAACAGAGTACGGGAGGTTGCGTGAGCTGCCTCCCCTTCACTTCTAGTTCTACCGCACCAAGGGGGGTATCCCTATTTGATAAAGATATGACCTTGATTCATTCAATGACATAAAGATTTAACTAGACAGTAACAGGAAGAATACTCTCATGCATGGACCAAGATCTAAATGATAGATCACAAGTTGGCAACTTTCTTGGACATATTTGACTGGTTAGGGATGAGAGTATGCAGGGGTTCCTACTCCTACTCCTACAACTAACAGGTTGAAATCATGGAATGATTTGAAATGATGGTTTGGATGCAAGACAGGGGTTTTGGATCATAATTACTTCACAAGGGCAGACCGGTGCCTATCTCAGGGCAAGGAGTCAAATAGACATATACATAAGAATGGCTTGCAACTGGCATTCGAATTTCAAGGGGTTTAAGACTGATGCTTGCCTTACAAACATCACCCAAGGATAAGTATTTGACTATCTATACTTACATATCCCAGCTGACATACACTCTTCTCCAGACTTGATCTAAGACCAATTTAATCCATTCCTTGAATGGAAGTTAAAGATCAAGTATACAATACATAAATCTATATTCTAGAATTTGAGAAACCCTTAGCAACCAAATTCAGAACAAGAGATGCATAAAACAAGTGGAGACAGACAGCAAAACACATGCAAGAAGCATTTTTCATATAAAATTGACACTGAAACTAAACATATGTGCAAGATACAACTCAGATGCAATACATAAACTCTGAAAAGAGATAGAACAGCCAAGAGAATGCTCTATTTTTCACTATTTACACAAAAATGCCCAAGTCTTCAACCACACAATGAGTAACACAGCTTGGCTTTTATACCAAAACTATAAACTCAACAAAATTAATAACAAGGCCAGACAAAAATCTGCCAGATACAATGCATTCGAAAATGGCACTTAAAATCATCAATGCACTAAGCAGAGGAAGGAGAGGGAACAGGTAGAATCGGGAGATGTGCCGCCGTTTCTAGATTTTCATCTTAAAATTGGTGGTTGGCCTGTCATTCCACCCAACGTACCCCAAAGAAAACCTTCACTACTAGACGTTAAAACACTGTCGTCGATCACCTCCCCATTGCCAGGATCAACGGCGCCAAAAAATGTTGACCAAGTCACCGGCCAATCAGATCGTGCCACGGAGGCACCTCATGTTTCTATCGCTGGCTTTTCCAGTTCTCATTTTGCCTTTTCGCCCTTGTATATGCAAAAACATATGCATATACAAACACCTTATATACAAGTCGGACCTCAAATTTTATTAGAATAATTTGAGAATCAGTTCAAATCCGGCTTGTATGCCCTTCATTGCACATCGGCTTGTATATCAGCATATACAAGCGCTTTATACAACCCACGAACCTGAAATATTTATTCACTACATTTTATTCCTCCATCGCGTCCGGGTTGTATGTCCCTTTGCTTGCATCCATCGCCTCATACATACAAGGCGGATTTCAAACTTTTATCCGCCGCATCTGACTTCTCCTTCGGTTCCGGAATGCATATTTCACTTGTATGCTTTCAATGTACATCGGCATACATACAACTGCCTTTGTATACAACTGGTGGGCCCAACCATTTTCTCTCTCTTTGCACTGTTCACTTTGCATGTCGCGAGCCTTTGTATAATTTTCAATGTACATTCCCTTGCACATACAAACAAGGAATCTTCTTCAGAATATTCCTGCAATGTATCTAACCATTGTATGTGCGCCCAAATGTATATTGCATATACATTCGACCTTGTATATCCACGGGCCCCACCACATGCATCTCTGCCTCACCACTGTAGCAAATGTATATTTGCACCTCCTTGTATTTTTGCTTTGTATATGACCTGATATACAAAGCGGGAATATTCCTGGGATTCTGCGAAAGATTCCCCCTTTGTATATGCAACCCGATATACAAATAAGTCATTTTTTCATCACCTTTTGGAGGCCGATAGAGATTTTTGACCTACCAATGCACATTTTGACCTGTATGTACATACAAACACCTTTGTACATACAAAGATACTACATACAAACTGATTTCTTTTATTTTTTCAACTGCAGAGGCCAAGAGTGTTAGAATTTTTTGGATTTTTGAAAAGGGGCCTGCATATACATATTCAGGTACCAACAGACTGAATGATTTCATGAGTAGATATGGCAACTGTTGGATTTAGGACAGACAACTAAGAGGGGGGGTGAATTAGTTATCCAAAACTTTCTTCCAATTTAAAGACTTAAATCCACTTTGTAATTTAGCAGCATAATAATAAATCATTCATGGAAATACAATGCATTAAATCAAAAGCAGAAACATAATAACACATGAGACACCAAGATTTTGACGTGGAAAACTCAGTTAAGGGAAAAACCATGGGGTGACTAACCCAAGATTGTATTCTATGTTAGAAGAATAGAAAAAACTAAATGGCACATGCCAATTAGGGCTCACTGCCCGAGCACACTGCTCACAAGAGGCTCACTGCCTACAGGAGACACACTGTCTACAGAATAATTATTATTACATACTTGAACTAAAGAATAGCATCTTCACCATGCTTGAGTCAGTTCCATTTAAGCCCAATACTTCTGCTCTGCCTTTTGTTCTCCTCCTCGCTACCACACTCTCATCTCAACAAGATACATTTGAAATGACTTTACAATTCCTTATTTATACAAGACATTGACTTAGGGATAATCATCTAAGTCGACATACATTACAGAGCAAATACATAAATACAACATGACTAATTACAAAAAGACTTCACGCGGATCAACACACTTTTGGCCACACAGATCTAAGACTTCAATCTTCATTTAGGAACACGCCAATCCTCACATAACATCTTCAAGATCATCCGCAGGATGTGTAACTCATCTGGTCGGCCAGAGTTAGGAAGAACATCATCATCCAGAAGTTATTCTTCAATTGTGAGTTCAAACTCCAATGCAGACCACCAACATGAACTGGACATAATCCAAAGACCTCCACAAGCTTGCCTGAATCACCAAGAACATCCACACTACATCTACTTACTGAAATCCTTATCTCCTTCATCCGGAACCTCAAGAACACAGTCTGCCATCACTGTCACAATGGAATAGATGCTTACGGACCTCCAGACCACGAACCAATTGAGTTGTCACTTCACATGGACTTCCTAAACACTCCACCAAATCCGCAAAATAGGATATTGCATTTCTGGATCTCACCGGACCTATCTGTGTCACTCTATCACCTCTGAACATCTACCAGAACCAGTTTTACTTGAGCGGCCACAACTTCTTCAAATCTTCGTGCGAACCTCTAAAATCTTTGCTGGATCATCTTAAGACACATATCTACAAATCCTTTGATGCGTATCCTCTGATCTTCATCTTAGCTAGGATCTTTAGCTTACTGTCTTCACTGTTCTTCTATGTTCCTGATTAGGACTAATTTTCTCAATATCCTTAGCACACAGCTCATCCAATCCTTATCATCAATGCAATAGGAGTATGTTGACATCAATGACAACACCGGTTAGGCCCATACTTTCAACAATCTCCCCCTTTGTCATTAATGGCAACATATGATGTGAAAAATGGTTTTGACCATCAAGACAAGAACTTTTTCTCACTGACACAACTCCCCCTATCAATAGCAACCACTCACATGCCTTCTCTTCCTTTCTTGCTCCCCCTTTAATCAGCAACCACTTATTTTTCACATGTCTTCTCTCCCCCTTTGACATCAATGGCAAACGGCACATACTTGCACCAATTCAGAATCATACCAGCTACTCCCCTTGAGTAGCAGCTCCCCATCATCAATCCAGACCACAAGATATGACTACTATATCCACAGGAATGATGCACATCAGTGCACCTTAATTCAGAACCGGAGGGGTAATAACCCCTAACTTCTCCCTGAGATACTCAAAAGAATCCTTGGGAAGAGGTTTAGTAAAGATATCTGCAATCTGATCCTTGGAAGGTACGAACTCCAATCTGACTTCAGTCTTGTTCACTTGCTCTCTCAAAAAGTGAAACTTGATGGATATATGTTTAGTCTTTGAATGCAACACTGGATTCTTAGATATATTTATTGCACTTGAATTATCACAGAAGATTGTGAGGCTCCTCATACTCCACTCCCATGTCTCTTAGCATTTGCTTCATCCACAAAACTTGATTGCAACTACCTACTGCTGCAATATATTCTTCTTTTGTAGTGGACAGAGATATTGCCTCTTGTTTCTTGCTCGGCCAAGAAACCAATCTCTTTCCCAAGAAGAATGCTCCACCACTAGTACTCTTCCGGTCATCCACATCTCCTGCCCAATCCGCATCTGTATATGCATGAAGAGAGAAATCATGATCTCTGGGATACCACAAACCATACTCAACTGTCCCTTTTAGATATCTAAAAATCCTCTTGATTGCCATGACATGAGATTCTCTAGGATCAGCTTGAAATCTAGCAACAAGACCAACAACATTCATAATATCAGGTCTAGTTTGAGTGAGATACAACAATCCTCCAATCATTGACCTGTACTTTTTTTGATCAGCGTTAGGAGAGTCATCATCTTTGCTCAATTTACATCCGGTTGCCATGGGAATACTCATTGGTTTTGATTCTTCCATCCCAAATTTCTTCAATAATTATTTCACATATTTGGTCTGAGAAATGAAGATTCCTTTCTTAGTTTGAATGATTTGTAGACCCAAGAAGAAATTCATTTCCCCAAGCATGGACATCTCAAATTCACTTTTCATTTGATTTGCAAAAGTTTTGTACATATTATCTCTTCCTCCAAAAATGATATCATCAACAAATACTTCAACATTCAAGATATTTTCATGATCAATTTTGAAGTACAAATTACTGTCAGCAGTACCTTTGTTGAAACCAATCTTCAAAAGATGTTTATCGAATCTTTCATACCAGGCTCTTGGGGCTTGCTTAAGTCCATACAGTGCTTTCTTCAACTGGCAAACCATATCACTATGATCAGGCAATTGAAATCCATCCGGTTTCTTAATGTATACTTCTTCTTCCAAGTCACCATTCAGGAAGGCAGACTTGACATCCATTTAATACACTTTGAAATCCTTGAAGGCAACAAAAGAAAGAAATAATCTGACTGCTTCAATTCTTGCCACCAGAGCAAAAGTTTCTTCAAAATCAACTCCTTCTATTTGAGAGTAACCCTTGCAGACCAATCTGGCTTTATTTCTGATTACTTCACCAACTTCATTCAGTTTGTTCTGGAAGACCCATTTGGTTCCAATCATATTCTTGTTTTTAGGTTTGGGAACAAGATCCCATGTGTGATTCTTCTCAATTTGCATTAGCTCTTCCTCCATTGCTTTAGCCCAGTTTTCATCATTGCAAGCTTCATTCACTGTCTTAGGTTCAACCTTTGAAATTATACAATACTCTTTTAAATCTTGAGCAATCCTTCTTCTTGTTTGAACACCTTTTCTTTTATCACCTATGATCTGGTCTTCAGAGTGATTCAGTTTTACATACCTGGGAACTTTGGGAGTTTCTTGCACTTCTGATTCTTGAACGGGTTCATTCAAACTTATCTCTTCTTCCTGATTTACCGGATCAGTCTGAATCTGAATTTCAGAGGGGTCTTGGACTTCTTGAATAAAAACATCATTTTGATCATCTTCATCATATTCATAAAACCTTGAGGATTTTTCAACACCTTCATCAACCTTCACATTTGTACTTTCCACAATCTTCCTTAATCTCTTGTTATAACACCGGTATGCTTTGCTTTGAGTAGAATAACCCAAGAATATTCCTTCATCACTTCTAGCATCAAATTTTCCTAGATCTTCATCTCTTTTAATGTAACATTTGCTACCAAAGACTCTGTAATACCTCATAGTGGGAGTGATGCCAAACCAAAGTTCATAAGGAGTCTTACCGGTATTACTTCTGATTTGTACTCAATTGAGAGTATAGACTACAGTGCTTACAACTTCTCTCCAATAGATTTGAGGAACATTTGCTTCCATCATCATAGTTCTAGATGTTTCCTGGATGGTCTGGTTCTTTCTCTCCACTACTCCATTCTGCTGTGGAGTCCTAGGAGCAGACAACTGTCTTTTTATTCCATGTTTCTCACAGAATTCTATGAACTCAGGGGATGTGAATTCTCCACCTCTATCAGACCTCAGACATTTTAATTTTAATCCAGTTTCATTCTCTACCATAGCTTTGAATATTTTGAATTTCTCAAGAGCTTCTAATTTCTCTTTCAGAAAAGTCACCCACATCATCCGAGAATGGTCATCAATTAATAACATGAAGTATCTATCACCTTGCACACTCCTGATTCTTGCCAGACCACATAGAGCAGTATGAACTAAGTCCAATAATCTGGTAGAAGATTGTTCCTTACTTTTGAATGAGACTCTGCTTTGTTTACCCAACTGACATTCCTTGCACAAACTATTGGCAAGTTTTACCAGTCTTGGAAGATCTCTTACAGCCTGAGTGTTGATTATCTTGTTGATATTATCAAAATTCACATGACACATTCTCCTATGCCACAACCAACTCTGATCAATTTGAACAAATAAGCAACTTTTACCAGTACCAACCAAGTGGAAGATGTTACCTTTAGTTTGTGTACCGGATGCAATCTTTGTTCCAGAACTTTCAAAGATCTTACATTTTCCATTTTTGAATCAGAGATCATAGCCTTTTTTCCACCAACTGTCCAACACTGAGAAGATTGTGCTTCAGGCCTTGAACATACAGTACATTATTGGTTTTGTTCTTTCCATCAAAAGAAATAGTTCCTCTACCCTTGATTCTGCCAGCAGAATTATCACCAAATTTTACCACTCCTCCTTCATACCTTTCCAAATCTATGAATTTATTTTTGTCACATGTCATATGGTGAGAGCATCTACTGTCAATGACCCAATCATGCTTTTCCTCAACTTGGACAGCTAGAGCTCTTTCTACAATTTGATGATTGACAAATTCAGAGGGCATTGGATCTTCTTCCTTGATGGCAATAAACACCCAGTCACTTCTGGATTTGTTTCCTATCTCTGATTCATCATCTGTTACTCCTTCATTATCATCATCTTCATGAACATAGTAACAATTCTTCTGGAACCTTGATCTGTTAGGATTTGGCCTTGAAAATCTTTCTGGACACCTTGAAGCAAAATGACCAATCTTATTGCAGTTAAAACATTTAAAAGGCAATTTCCCTTCATACTTACCAGATCCTCTTGGCAGCCTTTTTTCAATAAGGGCTTCAAGTTGAGCAACTTCTGCTTCATCTTCTTCCAGGTCTTTTCTTGTTTTTTCATACCATGATAGTTTCCTTGAAGATTTCTGTCCCAGATCAAACCTTTGTTTTCCTTTTACAGAGGCACTAGCTTTGAATGCAGATTCGGTCTTGGGGGGGTATCTCCAAACTTGGTTAATTTGAATGCAACCAATTTGCCAACCAATTGATCTCTTGTGATACCTGAATAGGATCTGAATTCTTCAATGGTAGCAACCTTGTATTTGTAAGAAGCAGGAAGGGATCTGAGAACTTTGCCAACAATCTCATCTTCATCCAAGACTCCACCAGCACATCTAATGCCACAAATAAGTCATTTACTCTTGGCATAAAAGTAGTGATATTTTCATCTTCTCTCAACTTCAGATTTTTGAATTTTCCTTTCAGACTTTGTATCTTGGCACATTTAACATACTTGTCTCCTTCATGCAAAAGTTCTAGTTTTTCCCAAATCTCAAAAGCAGTTTGTAGGTCAACAACATTTGTCATCTTTGAATCAGACAAGGCACTTAGAAGGGCTTCTTTAGTCCGCAGATTGTTTTCAACATCTGCAATTTCATCTACGGATTTCAGACCATTTTGTGGAGGAGTATACTTCTTTGAAGTCATGGTCTAGTACTGCATTCCCATACATTGCAAGTGACATTGCATGCGACTTTTCTAAAGAGTAAAATTGGTTCCATCAAACTTCGGACTATCCTTCTTATAGGATGACATCCTGGATCTCCTCAAGTGGTTAAGCTCTTTTAGAGGAACTTAGCTCTGATACCAATTGTTGGATTTAGGACAGACAACTGAGAGGGGGGGTGAATCAGTTGTCCAAAACTTTCTTCCAATTTAAACACTTAAATCCACTTTGTAATTTAGTAGCATAATAATAAATCAATCATGGAAATACAATGCATTAAATCAAAAGCAGAAACACAATAACACATTAGACACCAAGATTTTGACGTGGAAAACCTGGTTAAGGGAAAAACCATGGGGTGACTAACCCAAGATTGTATTCTTTATTAGAAGAATAGAAAGAACCAAATGGCACATGCCAATTAGGGCTCACTGCCCGAGCACACTGCTCAAAAGAGGCTCACTGCCTACAGGAGACACACTATCTACAGAATAATAATTATTACATACTTGAACTGAAGAATAGCATCTTCACCATGCTTGAGTCAGTTCCATTTAAGCCCAATACTTCTGCTCTGCCTTTTGCTCTCCTCCTCGCTACCACACTCTCATCTCAATAAGATACCTTTGAAATGACTTTACAATTCCTTATTTATACAAGACATCGACTTAGGGATAATCATCCAAGTCGGCATACATTACAGAGCAAATACATAAATACAACATGACTAATTACAAAAAGACTTCAAGTGGATCAACACACTGTCGACCACACAGATCTGAGACTTCAATCTTCATTTAGGAACATGCCAATCCTCACATAACATCTTCAAGATCATCCGCAGGATGTGTAACTCATCCGGTTGGCCAGAGTTAGGAAGAACATCATCATCCAGAAGTTACTCTTCAGTTGCGAGCTCAAACTCCAATGCGGACCACCAACATGAACTGGACACGATCCAAAGACCTCCACAAGCTTGCCTGAATCACCAAGAACATCCACACTACATCTGCTTACTGAAATCCTTATCTCCTTCATCTGGAACCTCAAGAACATAGTTTGTCATCACTGTCACAATGTAATAGATGCTTGCGGACCTCCAGACCATGAACCAATTGAGTTGTCACTTCACATGGACTTCCTAAACACTCCACCAAATCTACAGAACAGGATATTGCATTTTCAGATCTCACCAGACCTATCTGTGTCACTTTATCACTGCTAAACATCTGTCAAAACCAATTTTACTTGAGCGGCCACAACTTCTTCAGATCTTCATGTGGACCTCTAAAATCTTTACTGGATCATCTTAAGACACATATCTACAAACCCTTTGATGCGCATCCTCTGATCTTCATCTTAGCTAGGATCTTTAGCTTATTGTCTTCACTGTTCTTCTCTATTCCTAATTAGGACTAATTTTCTCAATATCCTCAGCACACATCTTATCCAATCCTTATCATCAATGCAATAGGAGTCTGTTGACATCAATGACAACACCGATTAGGCCCATACTTGCAACAGCAACATCCATAATTTGCCTTCTCAGAACAAAACCTTTTTGATTAACAACAATAAGCTTGTCCAATAAAGGTTAGAGCCTGAAGACCAAGATCTTAGTGAAAATCTTCTAAACACTATTGAAGAGACTTATAGGTCTAAAATCAACCATGGATATAGGATCAGACTTCGTAGGAACCATAGCAATGAAAGTATTGTTCAATTGTCTTAAAATCTTTCCTATCCTAAAGAAGTCTCTAACAACATCAGTATCATCTTTTCCCACAATCTTCTAGAATTCGTAAAAAAAAGTAGGAGGGAACCCATCTGGTCCTAGTGCTTTAAAAGCCCCTATAGAAAACACCATTGCCCAAACTTCTTCCTCAGTGACCAACTTAGTGAGAAGGCAATTATCCTCATCAGATAGAAGCGAGGGAATAGAATCCAACAGTGATTCTTCTTCAAAGGAGGAGAAATTGATGGGTTGAATAGCAAGAAGGGATTGAAAATACTTAGAATCCAATTGCCCAATCCATACATCTGTTGTGACTTCCATATCTCTCTTATCCAGTAACCTAGTTATAGTGTTTCTTTTTCTATGTCTCAAGGTGGATTGATGAATGAAAGAAGTGTTCCTATCACCTTCTTTTAACTATTGGATTCTAGATTTCTATTTCCAAAAGAGCTCCTCATTCTTTAAGATAGAATACCATTTTTGGGTCAACAATTTTTCAAGAGAAAAAACTCCCTCTGAGTTGTCTCCCTCAACCATTTTGGTTTGTACTTTAGACATCCTGCTAGATAAATTTTTTTTCTACTCCAAGATGTTGCCAAAAGAGATTCTATTCCATCCTTTAACACAATTTTTGACATTAAGGAGTTTCTAGACCAGCCTAAACATTGCCAAGCCTTGGATAGGGATCCTCCACCAATTGGAGATACAATCTCTAAACTCTAGATGAGAAGCCCACATTATCTCATACCTGAATGGGTATGGTCCTGTATGAGCTCTTTCAAACCAATTAAGCAATAAATGGTTATGATCTGATCCAATTCTTTGGAGAGCAACCATCTTGGTGTGATTAACAATATCCCAAGTAGAAGAGATAATAAATTTGTCCATCTTGACTTGGATGAGGTGTTCTCCTTGGCATCTATAAGTCCACTTAAAATATTGTCCTGAAAGATCAATATTCATTAAGCCAATGTCATTCAGAAACTCTAGTAAATTCATCATACTATCAGAGTAGTCCTTTATACCTCCAAGTTTTTTAGAAGGAAAAAGTGGGGTGTTAAAATATCCAACAACCATCCAATGAAGCTCCTTATTATCCTTGATTCTAGAAGGCACATAAGCCCAAACTTCCCTCCTAGTTGCTCTGGTGTTAGGAGCATAGATATTAGCAATGGTCCATTCACTATTCTAGGAAGAGAAGGAGACCTCGAGACAGTGTTTGGTATGGGCAACATAGGAAACTTTCACATTTTGCCCCCACATGGTGACAATGCATCCATACGCTCCCTAGGATTGACTACTACAAAAATTAGCATTAGGCCAGATAGTATTAACAATATTTTTAAAATTCTCTTTCAATGTTTTAATTTGTTGCAGCAGTGGAATGTTATTCTTATTCTCAAAAATACAATTTTTAACCAAAAATTGTTTATGAGGATTGTTAAGTCCTTGGATATTCTAGGAGAGAATGTTCATTTTTTAGGCTTCCTAATAGACATCTGCAAAGTGGTCTACCTTCCATTGGCTATCTCTTTAGAAACCTCACATTATCTAGTTTCCCATTGTGAAGGCCTCCAGGTCTTCTGGTCAACCCCAACATTAGTCATTTTCCTGTTCTACCCTTTGCCCTTTCTTTTGGTAGTAGACCAACCCTCAAGGTCACAAGGATTTGGCTTGCTAGGCCCTGCCCTTGGGGATGGAAAAAATTGTTTAATCCTGAGAGGGGAGATGAAACAGTCCTTACCTGGTAACCCACTTTCCCTCTTGAGTGGGCTATAGGCCTTTTCTTGTTCTAGGATTGTGTCTATATGGTTATCCTTAGAGACTGTTAGCAAGAAATGTGGAGGAGATACTAGTCCGGAGATCTGTTCCTTAGTCAAGTCTTTGTAGTCAATTTATACCACGGTCAAGTAGCTAGAGATTGATAGCAAAACATAAGGAATAACAAAACAGAACATCACATACGCATCAAAACAAGACAACACAGAGGTATCTGGTATCGGTAGATCTCCATATATATATATCAAATGTGTACATCATCGACTATCCATCCTCCGATAGGTCTAAGTCTTTGCCTCATCAGTTACATTCATGACTTCTATGTCATTCTTTACATCATAATCTATCGTGGAGGAGATACCAGTCCGGAGATCTGTTCCTTAGTCAAGTCTTTGTAGTCAGTTTATACCACGGTCAAGTAGCTAGAGATTGATAGCAAAACATAAGGAATAACAAAATAGAGCATCACATACGCATCAAAACAAGACAACACAGAGGTATCTGGTATCGGTAGATCTCCATATATATATATATCAACAATCAAATGTGTACATCATTGACTATCCATCCTCCGATAGGTCTAAATCTCTACCTCATCAGTTACATTCATGACTTCTATGTCATTCTTTACATCATAATCTATCATATATCATACTCCTATTCTCCTATCCTCATATTCTATATCTATATATACTATATCTATCATATAGGGATGTGTTTCTCATTGGCTTTGGCCTTCGGAAAGTGTGTGTACCAACTTCCAGTCGGCTCTTATTTATGCTCTACACCCTGCTAACATATTAATCCCCCCTCAAAATTATGTCTTGTCCTCAAGACATGCAAAATCAGCTACTAGGTAGGGCAGCCTTATAGATTTGCTTGAGTTGTGCTAGACTAGTGTCCCACTACTTCTTGGATTTAGCCAAACTAGCTATTTGTCCTTCTACTTTTATGTGTCTCATTTGCTTCTTCTTGTAACGTCAGAAAATGTCCCCTTGGGGGCTTTTCCCTCCTAAGGTTTAGGTCCTGGGTCTTTTATTTGCATTTAGGACATATTACATCATATTTTGACATCCCAATGAAATGATCCCTAAGTTTCATGACAAATGGGACCTAGGGGGATCCCTTGAACCTAACCCTGACCAAAATAGGGGACAGGACTTGCGCGCCCACACCCTAGTCTGTCCTATTTTGGGTCAGTCCCAAATTTTGAGTGTCAACTTGTGACCATTATTTGGGTCCTATGCCGACACGATAAGTTTGAATTATAAATTTCTTGGTGGGAGTGTTTGTAGTTGCATATAACAACATGTTTAGGCATTCATTTGTAAACTAGATGGCTATTGTGAACTTTATGCATTCTAAAGGTGATTCAAGGCATTCATTATGTAGCAAGAGCAGATTTGTGGTTGTATATGTGTTTGTATTTGCAGATTTGAGCATCCATCTCCTCATGGCATGAAGAGCTTCCTTCTCCCACAAGATCTTCACTACAAGGTGATATCTATTATGTTTTTGAGCATTTATTATTTGGTTTTTGCCTCTGCCTCACAAGGGCACACAATCTCTATCTAACAACGGTGTTCGGAAGACTTGAATGTCTCTTTGGGGCTTGACTGAGTCAAGCCTCTAAACACCACAACCCCCCCAAAGTTTCTGTGATTGCAGGTTACAGGTTGAAGATACAGGAAAAGTGGAGTTGCAGGAGGGTATTATAGAGTGTCATATTTGTAGATCAAAGTTGAAAACAACACCCTGGACTTGGCCGCCCGCTCTTTAGTCCTCCAGATTTTGTGACGAAAAAGTCTCTATGACAGCAGGAACAGGTTGCAGGCTAAGCTTCCAGATCCTGACAAAAACCTAGGCCTTGGACTTGGGCACCTGCTCATTACTCCCCAATTATTCCACTTCTGAACCCTGAAAATAGGTGCACAGTTATTTGTTATTTTACATCTTTCTGTAGCAGCATTTTCTAATATTCAACCGTTTGCTGTCGTATTTGCATAATTAGGGTTTTGATGTATAATTGAGCATAATTGAGTATAATTGACAATCACATCATACAAATCCAAATTTCCTACATCTCATAGTGACCTAGAGTATGATAGTACATTGCAACTCGACCCTAGGTCCTTGAATGAAAGGGTGAAAGGAGGATATACACACAAAACTACCAAAAACTCAACTATCCAAATTTTACCCTTTACATTTTGGTAAACCCATATTGTTGGACTTGTTTGCACCTTACTGAGTGTTTTGCTTCAGATTTGCAGTGATTTCATTCATTCATATAGTCATTCATCTTATTGCATTGGAAAACTTACAAAAAAAATTGATAAATTAGAAAAATTGGAAAAAATGGCATTTTAGGGTTTGCATGTTGTATTAATTAACTTGAATTTCATTGAATTTCTAATTTTTGCATTAGATCTAAGCTAAATTACAGAAAATTACAAAAAATCAATAGCTTGTATTGCATTTTTATCATAAAATTGCTAGGGTTTTGTTGGAAATTTTGCATTTTTCATATAACCTAGTAATTCCAAAAACTAGGGTTTGTAGGCAAAATCTTGTTTCAAATTTTTCTACTAATTTTAGACACTCATTCAAATTTTCATTTGGCTGTAGTGTTGCATTTTAGTGTAAATTTGCATTTAGATTTCAAAAATTTGCATTTTTACATAGAAAATTTTAACAAAAACTAGCATTTTCATTGATTTTTCCTTAGATTTGCACTTGCATTTTGCATAGTAGGGTGTGAAAATCATTTTCATACCTGATTGGACTTAATTTTCATCATAAATAAGATTACAAAACATTCATATAGCATTTTCCATCAAGATCTCAAACCTAGGGCTTGAAAAACTTTAATTTTCACTAAATTTGGCCTTATCGACTTTCAAAATTTGCACCATAGGTGTGTTGTGAAGAGTATTTTCACACTAATTGTCTATTATCAGGGTAATTATTTTCTGCACCTCCTAAAATTCTTTTCAACACCCCATTTTCTAGGTCTTGGAATTGAAAAATTATCTATTTTTGCTTTATTTTGACTAGAGTTTGACCTTGAGTGGCACTATAAGCGTGTTGTGACAAATTTTTTGGCATTAGCTGGTTGTTATTACTGATATAATTTGCTTTTTATCATCATTTTCCTCACAACACCCTTTTTCATGCTCCTTTGCATAAGATTTGGTGAAAAAATCGCATATTTTAGTGTTTTTTTTCACTAGGTTTTGGCCTATCATCATCTTAGACTTGCATCAAATGTGTGTTGTGAAGGATATTATTTCTGCATTGGACTGATATCAAACATATAATTTTCTACCCCTGATCAATTTCTTTACAACACCTTTGCTTTCATATATTTGCATTGAAAAAGTACAAAAAATCAAGCATTTTAGGTCATTTTTACATATAGTTTTGCACTTGTCGTTGGCATATCTTTTGAAAAACTTTTCAAATCTGATTTGGTACTCATGGACTCTAATCGCAACAACAAAAATAGGTTACCTCCTAGGCCTTACTTGAAAAGAAAGGTCCCTGAACCCGAAATTGTTTTTACACCTCATGATAGAACAATTGGAGACACTGAAGGACCTCTTTACATCACTGTGAAAATAATGGGAAACCCTGTGGATGGAACACTTATTGATCCTAATTGCATGACCAATGTTCCCATGGAAGATTTCCTCTATTTACATAACTTGATGCAAGGATCTTATGACCCTTCGGACATGATGATTAAAACACGTAAGGGAACCTTTGTAAATCCTTTGGGTAAGATATCATTGTTGGTAACTGTATTTGAGAAACATGTAGAACAATGGTTTGATGTTGTCCCTGTTTCTGACCTTTTTTGCATTAAATTGGGATACCCTTGGTTAAAGTCTATGAAAGCTATCCCTTTAACAATTCATAATTGTCTAAAATTTCCTTTTGATGGACATATAATTACTATCCCTCGCAATAAGTATAAACCTTTGGTTGCAAGAAAACATTGTACACTGGATTACTTTTGGGACAAATCTGAAATGAAACCAGAGCCACGAATAGACTTCAACTTCTTGAGCTATAGAAATTACAAAGCAAAACTATTACATCTAATGTCCGATCCTTCTATGCAAGAAGTAACAAAAGACAAGCAACCTGCATTTGAAGAGAACCCTAGACTGAAAGGACAAGGTCCCTATGTTGAGGTTCCTCCCCCGCCATCCTTACAAGGATCAGGAGGTAATTGTCGACAACAAAACATTCCACCTCGACAAATTAGATTTGATCCCTGTGCTTCCTCTTCTAAAATGAAAAAACCCATGAAAGAGCAAAGCCCTATCTTACAAGAGATAAGTGGTAAGAGAAAAAGAAATAGAAATGCAAGAGAAAGAAGGAGAAGAAGACAAACTTATGCCATAAACCTTGCATCTCAACAAGAAAATATTGATCCAAACATTGAACAAAATAAAGATGATCCTAATAATGAACAATCTAAAGTCAAGGATAAGAATTGGGCTATGGTACCTTATGTCCCACTTTCCTCTAAAATTTAGGAGTGGGAGGATGACGATGATTTACTTGATGACGAGACTTAGCACGAAGACCCTACAAGTAAGTATCTCTAATCCTTTATCTCTCTCATGATGTGCTTCCCCTGTGATGTGTTATGTGTTGTTTAGGCCTCCTAGGATGACCCTTGATTCTCTTGTAAGGTCCTGGATACCAGGAGACCGCCTCTGTTGTGACCTTCTATTTGTATCATCATTCTTCTATATTGCCTCTCTGTCTCTCTAATTTCATTGTTGTATGTTGTGTCTTATGGACATAGCGTTGTGGTTGATGACTTGGGGGCACCCTCCTACGTGACTGTCCCTAAGACACTTGTTTCTCCTCTCTTATTTATTATTTCCCTTCCTCTAGTGTTTCTATCTAGTGGGTGGATGATGAAAAACATTTATACTAATGCGGACCTAGTGTCCCTTTATTGAGAAATTAAAAAATGGACTTAGTTCCTAATATGATGATGGGGTTGTATATCTTATCTGACGCTTGGCTAGTAGAAGCACTCGTGCTTTCTACATGGTGATTTTGATGATCTTTATCTCACTTACAAACCTTAACAATACTGCTGCTATGTGCACTTTGTTTGTCTTTGAATCTCAGCTTGGTAACGCTTGATTTAGAGATTTTCGTGATATAGCCCCATGGTTATCCTCCATGTCTGAATTCGTAGTATAATCTTGGCTCTTTGTGTGATTAGTCATATGCATTGTTGTTGTTGTTTATCATGATTATGTAGACACTAACATGTTTCTTGCAAGGATGTGTTTGTGGGAATATTTGGCAATTGTAAAATACATGTCACCTCCGGGGGGCATGGGCTTTGCGAAAGTCCGTGTTCCCTTGTGTGTTCTCTTCCTACCTTAACGTGCTTGATATCGATGTGTGATATCAACCACCTTAAGGTGGGGGCATATATAAGGTAAGTTGTATGTTGTAGATGTTAGCAATGTTCATGTCCTCAGGTGCAGTTTAAAGACTGGTAGCGATGAGTCCCTCCTGCACTCTGAGTTTGTTTGTAATCAATCAATCAATTATCTTAAGCCCTCTGCGGAGGCAGGGAGCGGTTCTATGACTAACTCAACCCTTAAGCATGTCTTCGGCGATTGTTGTGGCGAAGCCCAATCGTTGGTGTGTGCCTGTAATGTGCCTAAGATGGTGATGAGCCTAGAAATAGGAACACTCCATCCCTTATCTGCCATATTTTCTTCGTGTCTTTAAAGTGTGTGTGTTTGGCATGCTTGCTTTGTTTGGCATGTTTGTTGCCCCATATGCAGTCTAAAGACTAGCGCGATGAGTGCTTCCTGCATTTTGGGAGGTTTGGTGTGTCTTGCATGTGTGTTGCCCCATATATGCAATCTAAAGACCAGCACGATGAGTGCTTCCTGCACTATGGGAGGTGTGTTTACTTTCCTTGTACTTGCATCTACATTTCATATATATGAGAAAAATAAAAGAAAAGAAAAGAAATTATTTTTGTCTTCTATGCATTAACTATCTTCTATGCATCTGTTGTCTTCTCCATGTTTTGCATGACTATAACTGTCTTCTCCGTGTTTTGTGTGCCTATCATTGTCTTCAATGTGTCTAGCGTGTCTTCCCCGTGCTTAGCATGTTTGTTGACCGTACTTTAATGCATGTATTGGCCTTGCATTTATACATACATTAAAGTGGGGGCTAAATGTAACATTGGAAAATGTCCCCTTGGGGGCTTTTCCCTCCTAAGGTTTAGCTCTCGGGTCTTTTATATGCATTTAGGACATATTACATCATATTTTGACATCCCGATGAAATGATCCCTAAGTTTCATGACAAATGGGACCTAGGGGGATCCCTTGAACCTAACCTTGACCATAGGGGGAGGACTTGGGTGCTCGCACCCTAGTCCTGCCCTATTTTGGGTCAGTCCCAAATTTTGAGTGTTGACTTGTGACCGTCATTTAGGTCCTATGCCAACACAATAAGTTTGAATTATGAAATTCTTGGCGGGAATGTTTGTAGTTGCATATAAAAGCATGTTTAGGCGTTCATTTGTAAACTAGATGGTTATTGTGAACTTTATGCATTATAAAGGTGATTCAAGGCATTCATTGTGTGGCAAGAGTAGATTTGTGGTTGTATATGTGTTTGTATTTGTAGATTTGAGCATCCATCTCCTCATGTCATGAAGAGCTTCCTTCTCCCATGAGATCTTCACTACAAGGTGACATCTATTGTGTTTTTGACCATTTATCATTTGGTTTTTGCCTCTGCCTCGCAAGGGTACGCACTCTCTATCTGACAACAGTGTTCAGAAGACTTGAATGTCTCTCCAAGGCTTGACATAGCAAGCCTCTAAACACCACAACCCCCTCCCAAAGTTTCTGTGGTTGTAGGTTACAAGTTGAAGATAAAGGAAAAGTGGAGTTACAGGAGGGTATTACAGAGTGTCGGATTTGCAAATCAGAGTTGAAAACAACACCCTAGACTTGGGCGCCCGCTCTTTAGTCCTCCAGATTCCGTGACGGAAAAATCTATGACAATAGGAACAAGTTGTAGGCTGAGCTTCCACATCCCAACAAAAACATAGGCCTTGGACTTGGGCGCTCGCTCATTAGTCCCCAACTGTTCCTCTTCCAAACCCCAAAAATAGGTGCACAGTTATTTGTTATTTTACATCTTTCTGTAGCAGCATTTTCCAATATTCATCTGTTTGTTGTCATATTTGCATAATTAGGGTTTTGATGTATAATTTAGTATAATTGACAATCAAATCATACAAAGCCAAATTTCCCTACATCTCATAGTGACCTAGGGTATGATAGTACATTGCAACTCGACCCTAGGTCCTTGAATGAAAGGGTGAAAGGAGGATATACACACAAAACTACCAAAAACTCAACTATCCAAATTTTACCCTTTACACTTCTATACTTGCTAGTATTTTTATGGCATGTGTAGTTTGCTTGGCTTCTGAAAAACTATCGGTTAAGTTAGCCAATCTCAGGTTGACCACTTCCCTCAACTATTTATTTGGCCTTTTATCTGATCCCTTTGGTCTTGGAGTTGTTGATGTTGATTATGCAGTGTCTCCACCTGTGCCCTTATCACTCCATCCTTATATGTTAGTGGATCATATTAGGCTACCACATTTATTATTTATAGTCCTAGGGCATCCATTTGATCTTTTATTGCTTTAGTAGATTATGGCCATTTCAAACAAAATTGGTAAAGGATGTTAGCCTCTGCTATGCTCAGTTGTATATTTTTAATGTGTATTTCTAGTTGAGTATGTGCCTTGGCACACTTATTTGTCATTTCCGCCAGTCTTTTCTTATTCAATTGTTTAATTACCTTCTTCTCTAGATGGCTAGAGTGCTCCTTGAATCCATGTGTTAACTATTTCAGTTTCTCTGACAAGGGTAAGGTAGTATCTCTAGGTGTCTCTGACATCTCCTTGGCCAATGTATTCACCACATCCTACAATAGTTCACTCCCTCCCACATGTTGCTTCAAAATTTTTGCTCTAGCAAAAGAATGGAACACATCTCCCAGCAGCTTCTATAATGGGGATATTCTGGCAAGGTTTACCTGACCTTCTACTACCGTAATTGTAGCAACTGTGGAGTTAAGATGGGTGTTATTTGCTTTTGTTGCTCCAAAAACTCCTTGATGGACTCAATTGATGATGAAGAGGCTTCTGGAATATCAATTTGTTTTGATCCCCTTTGTTCCTCTATGTTCTCCTCTCTTCCTTCTTCTTTATTCTCTGAATTCTCTGTTTGATGTTCTGTGTTCCTCTCCTCCATCCTTGTGTTCTCCGAAGGAGGTACCCCTTGTGTAGGAGTTTCCAACAGACTTTTCTCTTGACTTGCCTCTGTTTTGTGTTGTCCTCCTTCTACTAGTATCTCAGTGTTGTGCAGAGGTGATGGTGTTGGTTGTTGTTCTTACTCTTTGATAGATTGATATATCTTTGTTGTCACTTTTTGTATTTTCTCTTCTTCCTTCTTATTTCCATTCATGAGGGTGTCTACTCTTTGTTTTCTCCTCAGCTCCATAGCTTGTTGTTGTATCAATTTATTCTTCTCTTCTTGTGACAATGTGTCACTAAGCTTATTAATGGCATTCTACCTTATTTCTTCCTCCAATTAGAGTGCCTCATTTCTCCTTTCCCTCAATGCTTCTATTAAGCTATCCAAAAATCTTTCCATTATTTCATCTAATGTTTTATTCCTTATCCCTCATGTATTGTATCATTGCTTAAACTATCATTTGTTTATTTTCTATAGATGAATCCTCATATAAAATAATAGTTTCTTTCAACATACCTACATTTTCCATGTCGCTGATCAGTGCCTCCAGATTATAAAGCTCTTGTGTAAGTTCCTTTGATTCTTGTTCTATCAGTTCTTCCTTTGATGTCTATTGCGATTTCTTCCTTCTCTTCAATTTGGATTCTTGTTCATCCCCTTCTTCTTCTGACTCAATAACCTCTGACATTTCTTGTGTTTTCCTTCTATTTGCTTGTTGCTTCTACCGGGGAGCCTTCTTTTATGTGCTCTTCTTCATTCCAAAGAAAACATCTGATGTTGCTCTTCCTCTAGATGACATGGTAGAAGATGATGGCGCCTATGATGTCATTCTCTCTGATCTTCTCACTATCAGAACCTCCTTGGTCGGTAGGGGAGCATATGTGGCCAATTTTGCAGCTGATGTGGTTCCTTTTCCCGGAACTCCCCACCGTTTATGTAGCTTCTCCCTAATCTTGTCTAGGTGTTCCTCGGCATGCTTTTTATGTTGTTTTTCCATCACCTCTGAATAAGTGCCATATCTTTCCACACTTGTATCCTTGGGTTTGCTAAAGTAGATTTTGTGCTAAAGCATTAGCTTCTACCATAATCATCTCATAGGGTAATTAAGGTACCCATGTTGTTCTTGGCTCCACTGCCTCCATGTATGTGAAGTCCTTATCTACCAAAAATGTGATATATTTTATATATTGCTTCACTATACCATATGGAATTCTCTCTCTTGCTCTCATTTCCTCTTGTAGGGTTTTGAAGAACCCCCAATATGTGGCACTAAATGATTTTGTGTCAAAAATTTGAGCTATGTGCCTTTTGACCTCTAGCCCCACTGGTATGTTTTGTTGCCATTGTTTCCCCTTAAACCTCGGTAACTCATTCAAAAAATAAAAAGTAAAGCAAATTAATTAAAGTACCATACTGAAAGTTATAATTTGAGTCCTTAATCTTTTGTAGGTTCTCCAAGAGTTGTTGTCGCATCACCTCACAAAGGTCAAAATCCTTGCCCTCCTTCACCATTTGGTAGGTAGTATGAATTGTGGTGGCTGTGGTTGAACCCTCCTGGTTGACATAGTAGACTTGTATGCAATGCCCATGGTGGCATATTTGACCCCCGAATTTGTGATATTCTTCACATGCATATTTCTCCCATCTATTGTTGCTCTGGTCAATTCCCTTACTTGGTCCATTCTAATAGACTTCATTGCCGGTTGGGGTCCTGTGGCACTCAACCCTGTGACTACCTTAATGGATTCTTTTGTAATTATATAGGGTATATAAATTTAGCATGTACTCTACTTAAGATGATCCTTACCCATTTGTGGGCATCCATGAAGTCATGGAAATCCTTCCATACATCCAGTTTCTTTGCTGGTATGTTTGTAGATTTAGGTAAATACCTTGTATCACCTAGTAATGTATCCATTAGCTCCTCGAATTTGATGTGATTGATCTCCGCCAATGTATTGTGAATATACTTCCTCACGTCCTCTCTATAAACCACATCTACTAACATATTTGAGAATGTGTTGTCTTTATCTACCTCTAAGGCTTTCCAAGGATACTTCTTGAACTTTTGCCTTGGCTTGTGTGTGATGTTGATCAGCTCAGGGGTTGCCATTGTGTCTCCTCTATTTATCTACGCTCTTTACTACTATGTTCGTAGCTTGATTTTTCTCCCGGAGCTCAAAGTTTACCAAAGTGTGAATGCAAAGTGAGGTTCCTCGGGCCATATTAGGGTTAAATACCTTTCCTTTTTTCCCTAATTTTTCCCACTTCTCCCTTTTAGTCTTTTCCTTTGTTACTTTATTTATTTTCTTTTTGTGTCTTAAGTTCAGCCCCTTGCTAACAGCTAGTCTGTGATATACTATGGTACCATGGTGGGATCCTTCCGCAATCAGTTTCTTTCTTTCAAATTTTGATGATTTGGTGGTTTGGCATCCGAAGCAAACTTTCTCCACTATTTTCCTTACATTTTTCCCTCCTTTCTTCCTTTCTTCTTCTAACTGTTCTACCTATATCTCTGGTAACCTAGCCAACTTGATATGTCAATTTCTCTATTTCATTTGCTTCACTTGCTAAGATTTCTGAGATATAAGCTTCATGTCCATCCCTAATGTGTTGCAAGTGATCTATGCTGAGTTTTCATGAAATGCGAAGGATTGCGGTGTGTTTTCCTTGCTAGTCCTAATCATGAATATGCTCTGGTAGCCCAACATTTTCCTTGTTTTTAGTTCTGGTTCTTCTCTCATCCAAGCTTCTAAAACCTCCTCACTGTCTATACTATAATAATCCTCCTCTATCTCAACTCCTCCCCCGGGATTAGGCTCTTATGTTGTCTCCTCTACATCCAACCTTATAATTGTGTAGAGATTCTTTGCATCCTTGTCACTATCTTCAGTCTAATTGACTTCTTCTATGTATGCTTCTTCCATTGATGATCCCAAAGGAATGTTGACAATATTGTGATCATTAGCAAATGGTAGCTCTTCTTTTCGGGAGTCTATGATACCATTTGCATCCACAAACCATCTCAACCCTAAAAGTGCATTGAAAGATTCTCCTTGATCCTTCATGGCTACCACAATGAAGTCTAAAACTTGTTTGATGCCCATTAGGTTAACTTCCACTTGGTTCCATGTCCTCACTGTCTGCATATTAGATCCATCTACCAGAATAATGTTGTAAGTTGTCTCTATCAACTTAGGTCTTCCTAACTGCTCCCACAGCTTCTTTGTGATCATGTTGACATATGCTCCCAGATCAATCATGACATTCCAAACCTTTATGTGATTGATGTGAACATCCACCATAAGTGGTTTTTTCTTCCATTATCTATCTATTCTTCCCATTCTCTAGAGTTGACTCTTCTAACCTTGCTCCTTATTCCAGTATTTATGTAATGTCCCCTTCTTGCAAGCCAAAATTTTCACAACCTTGCAAACAATTTCAACTCATAAAAAGAGAACATTATGTTTAGGGGAAAATTGGATTTATTAATGTTCTAGATTTTAGATGTTTAAATCCTCCTCTCCACTATACATTCAAGGATCTAGGGTCGAGTGGCGAGCACTATCATACCCTAGGTCACTTGTGAGATGTAGGGAAACTTGGATTAGGGAATTTAATTATCAATTTTCCTTCTCCTATGCTCAATTGACCATTAAAACCCTAATTATGCAAATACGGAAACAAATTGACGAATAATGGAAAAAGATCTTGCAGACATGAGTAAAATACCAAATCATAGAGTACCTATTTTCAGGGCTCTGAAGCAGAACGGTTGGGGACACTGGAGCAGCTGCCCTAGTCCAAGGTACCAGTTTCTTCGCAGGATTCGGACCCCCTTCCGACACTGATCAGGCCTGTAACTTCTGTTTCTTGAAACTCAGATGCGAAGGACACTAGAGTGAGCGCCCAAGTCTTGGAAGTGCTCCTGTGTCCTACTTTTCTTCAGATCCCAAATCCTTGATGCCTGCCAATCCTTCCTGCAACTCCACTTTTCCCAAATACAACACCTGTAACCTGTAATCACAAGATTTGGTTTGGGGTTTGTGGTGTTTAGAGGCTTGCCTCAGTCAAGCCCCGAAGGACACTTAAGTCTCCAAACACCGTTGTTAGATAAAGAGTGCGTGCCCTTGTGAGGCAGAGGCAAAAACAAAAGGAATCAATGATGAAAACACAATATCATGTCACCTTGTAGTGAAGCTCTCATGGGAGGAAGATGCTCTCCATTCCATGAGGAGATGGATGCTCAAATCTGCAAAAAAACACATAAAACACACAAGTCTGCTCTTGCAACACAATGAAAGCCTTGAATCACCTTGAGAATGCCTAAAGTTCACAATGATCATCTAATTGAAATCTAGTCTACAAATGAATGCCTAAACATGCTTATATATGCAACTACAAGCACTCCTGCCAAGATTTTCAAAATCAAAACTTACCGTGTTGGCAAAAGGACCAAATAACGATTACAAATCGACACCTGGAAATTAGGGCTGCCTCAAAATAGGGCAGGACTAGGGCGCGGGCGCCCAAGTCCTCCCCCTATTTTGGGTAGGGTACAGCTCAAGGGGTCCACCTGGGTCCAATTTGCCATGGAACCTAGGTCTCATTCCATTGGGATGCCAAAATATGAACTAAGATGTCCTAAATGCATGCAAAAGACCCGGGAGCTAAACCTTATGAGGGAAAAGCCCCCAAGGGGACATTTTCTAACGTTACATTTAGCCCCCACTTTAATGTATGTATAAACATGAGGCCAATACACGCATTAAAGGAAGGTCGCAAACACAACAAACACATCAAGCATAGAGAAGACACACCAATCACATAGAAGACAGTAACAGGCATGTAAAACACAGAGAAGACAATTAGAGTCACGCAGAATACAGAGAATATAGTTAATGTATAGAAGACACATTAATGCATGGAAGACATAAATGATATTTTTTCTTTTCTTTTTCTCATATATATGAAATGCAGATGCAAGTATTGGAAAGTAAACAAACCTCCCATAATACATGATGCACTACCTTAGGGCGTAGGTCTCTATATATATGGGGTAACACACATGCAAGACATGCAAAACCTCCCAAAATGTAGGAAGCACTACCTAAGGGCGCTGGTCTCTACATATGGGGCAGCAAACACGCCACACAAAACAAGCACGCCAAAACACACACACTTGAAGACACAGAGAAAACATGACAGACAAGCGATGGAGTGTACCTATTTCTAGGTCCAAAACCATCTCAGGCACATTACAGATACACATCGACGATTGGGCTTCGCCACAACAATCGTCGAAGACACGCTTAAGGGTTGAGTTAGCCATAGAAACACTCCCCGTCTCCGCAGAGGACTTTTGAAAATGATAGGATGATGCAATCTGCTCTGAGAAATACACCATCCCCACCTCCATAGAGGGATTAAGAAAAAGGATATGCTCGATATCCCGCCTCCTCAAAGGGCTTACATGATTGATTGATTGATTGCAAACAAACTCAGGATGCACGATGCACTACTATGGGGCGCAAGTCTTTGCATCTAAGGTCAAACACATTGCTATCATCTATAACATACAACTTACCTTATATATTCCCCCACCTTAAGGTGGTTGATATCAGTTATCGATATCAAGCACATTAAGGTAAGAAGAAAATACACAAGGGAACACTAATTTTCGCAAAGCCCATACCCCCCCGAAGGTGACATGTACTTTACGATCGCCCAATGTTCCCACAAACACATCCCTGCAAGAAACATGTTAGTGTCTACAACATCATGGTAAACAACAACATCAGTGCATATGATTAACCACACAAAGATCCAAGGTTATACAATGAATTCGTAGTTCAAGGATAATTGTACGGCTATATCATGAAGCTCTCTGAATCGAGTACCGCCAAGGCTAGATTCAAAGGCAAACACAGGTGCATAGAGTAGTAGTATTGTTAAGGTTTGTATATGCAATAGAAACATCATAAAATTCACTACGCGGAAAGCACGAGTGCTTCCACTAGCCAAGTGTCAGATAAGATACAACCCCATCATCATATTAGGAACTAAGTCCATTTTTTGATTGCTCTCGAAAGGGACACTAGGTCTACATCAGTATAATTTTTTGTCGTCATCTACCCACTAGGTGGAAACACTAGAGGAAGGGAAACAATAAATAAGAGAGGAGAAACAAGTGTCTTAGGGACAGACATGTAGGAGGGTGCCCCCAAGTCACCAACCACGACGCTATGTTTGTAAGATACAACACACATCAATGAAATCAGAGAGAGAAGCAATATAGAAGAATGATGATACAAATGGAAGAAGGTCATAATAGGGGTGGTCTCCAGGTATCACGAACCTTACGGGAGAATCTGAGGTCATCCCAGGAGGCCTAAACAACATATAACACATCACGGGGGAAGCACATCAAGAGAGAAATAAAGGGTTAGAGATACTTACCTGTAGGGCCCCTTCCAGGCTAGTTGTTATCGTGAATCTTGATCTTTATCTTAATGGTTAAGGCGTTATCACTTCTTCTCTCTTCCATATGTTCAAGAGTGTGCGAGGGTAATTATGTAGGAAAGGTTTCTCTTAATGATGGTTGAGAGGGAATGTTGCTATTGTCTATGTCAACCATAGGAGCCTTTGAAATGCCATTTAAATGAGCATGTGGAGGCATCCAAAAGATACCCATTTCATTCCTTATATAAGGAGTTGGAATGGCTTGAGTAAGAGGGATAGATTGTTCTTCCACAACATGTAGGATTTCATTTCTTTCCAGAGTATGTGACATTTCATGATCTATTTTCTTGTTTAGAATGTAATTGAGAAGTTCTTGAACATCAATTGGCAAATTATCATTAGATTTAAGCAAATTGTCACAAAGAGAATCTACATCATCCAAAGCTTCATCCTGTTTAGGGAGAGCGGGAAGGGATGGCAAAGTAATGTGGAGGAATGTATCAATGATATCTTTTTCTTGTGCCAATATATCCTCACCAAATGGGGTTATATTGGGACAAGTCTCTTTGTTTGATAGATCACCCATTGCTATTTCATTATCATAGGTCTCAGAGAGGATTTGCATTATATCATCATGAAACAAAGGTAGAGTGGGAGTAAAGTTGTCACCACTAATTTCCCCATGATTGTTTTCACCTAAAAAACTTTTTAGATTCTCCATGATTGAAGGGAAAACATCTACAGTCTCGAGTGTTGTTATATGGAGCCTAATCAGACTCGGAGGTTATATTTACCCCACTTTTATCGGTGCGGTTTCCCCCCAAATTCCTACGGGGTCAAGGGGCAGCGCCCCTGGCGCATTCCCTGTCGCGATACAGGGCGGGGTCGAGGGGCAGCGCCCCTGGCGCGTTCCCTGTCGCGATACAGGGCGGGGTCGAGGGGCAGCGCCCCCGAAACCTCACACGGTTTTTTATTATTTTATAATGCACCAAGAGTTAATTTTTTCATTGACCGACATAAGAAAACCCTATTTTGTAACCGACAAAAAGCTTGATAAAAAGCGGCTAAGGGTTAGGGTTTTGATATATTGTATTGTAGCATTTTGCAGCGGTATTGAGTTGCAGGGATTGCTGATTGTAATCGGTTTGATTTACTGGATAATAATATTGGACTCTCTGTTTGGTGGATGTAGCCCGAGTTTGGGTGAACCACGTTAAAAATTGTCTCTCGCTATTATTATTTCTGTGTATTTCCATTTCTCTGTTTACTCTTTATTTGCATTTAATTGATATCTTCTGCCGGCTAACCCTAACATCGAGAAAGTTGTCAAAATGGGCTATTGATCGAAGAATATCACATGTAGTATTATTGGTTATATCAATGCCATAGATGTATGCGATTTGATGCAACTAAAGATGTACCGTAGAAGAATCCATGAATGCAAAAGTATATGCAAAAATGCTTGATTTTTGTACTTTTTTCAATGCCAATGAATGAAATAAAGAATGCTTTAAGGATTTTGATCAAGGGAAGCAAGTTATATGTCTGCTATCAGTCCAAAACAGCAATATGTTCCTTCCCAACACACTCTTGATGCAAATCCAAGATAATGCCAAGTCAAATTATAGTGAAAATATGTCAAAATAGGCACTTTTTCACCAAATTTCAATGCAAAAGATCATAAAAAAGGGTGTTGTGAGGAAAATGATGATGGGAAACAAATAATATCAGTAATAACAGCCACTTAGTGCCAAAATATCCAACACAACATGCTTTTAGAGCCACTTAAGGTCAAACCCTAGTGAAAATATAACAAAATAGGCTATTTTTCACGGTTTTTCAATTCCAAGACCTAGAAAAAGGGGTGTTATAATGAATTTCAGGAGGTACAAAAAATAATATCAATGATATCAGTCACCTCAATCCATAAAATTGATCACAACACGCTTGGAGTGCAAACTAGGTCAAGCCCTAGGGCAAAAATAGCTAAAATGTGTAGTTTTTCATCGAATTTTCACTACAAGAGCCCGTTAAAAGAGTGTTGTGAAACTTTTTAGGATGGGAAGAAAATGATTACCCTAATAAATTAAAATTAATGCAATGATACCCTTCACAACACGCCTATGGTGCAAGTTTATAGAGTCAATAAGGCCAAATTTAGTGAAAATTGTTGTTTTTCAAGCCCTAGGTTTGAGATCTTGGGACAAAATGCTATGCGAATGTTTTGAAGTCTAATTTATGATGAAAATGACTTACTCTCAGATCTAAAAATGATTTTCAATCTTGAACATGCAAAATGCTCATGCAAATTTAATGAAAATGCATCAAAATTGCTAGTTTTTGTTGAAATTTTCTATGCAAAATTGCAAATATTTTAAATCTAAATGCAAATTTACACTAAAATGCAAGACTACAACCAAATGTTAATTTGAATGAGCCTCTAAAATTAGTATAAAAATCTGAGAAAAAGATTTTGCCTACTAACCCTAGATTTTGGAATTAATAGGTTATATGAAAATTCTCAAAATTTCTACAAAAACCTAGCAAATTAATAGTAAAAATGCAATGCAAATTTCTGAATTTTTGGATTTTTCTGTAGCTTATATCATATCTGATGCAAAAATCATGAACTAAGAAAATTTAGGAAGAATTGATGCAATTTAGTAAGCCAAACAATGCAATTTTTTTGAATTTTTCCAATTTATCAATTTTTTTCATTTTTTCTCAATGCAATAAAATGAATGACTATATGAATGAATGAAATCAATCCAAATATGAAGACACAAACTCAGCAAGTTACAATTTAAGTCCAAAAACATGGGTTCACCAAAATGTTTAGGGGAAAAATAGATTTATTAATGTTCTAGATTTTAGATGTTTAAATCCTCCTCTCCACTATACATTCAAGGATCTAGGGTCGAGTGGTGAGCACTATCATACCCTAGGTCACTTGTGAGATGTAGGAAAACTTGGATTAGGGAATTTAATTATCAATTTTCCTTCTCCTATGCTCAATTGACCATTAAAACCCTAATTATGCAAATACGACAACAAATTGATGAATAACGAAAAAAAGCTCTTGCAGACAGGAGTAAAATACCAAATCACAGAGTACCTATTTTCGGGGCTCCAAAGCGGAATAGTTGGGGACACTGGAGCGGGCACCCTAGTCCAAGGTACTAGTTTCTTCGCAGGATCTAGACCCCCTTCCGACACTGATCAACCATGTAACTTATGTTTCCCATAACTCAGATGCGGAGGACACTAGAGCGAGCGCCCAAGTCCTGGAAGTCCTCCTGTGTCCTACTTTTCTTTACATCCTGAATCCTTGATGCATGCAACTCCACTTTTCCCAAATACGACACCTATAACCTACAATCACAAGACTTGGTTTGGGGGTTGTGGTGTTTAGAGGCTTGCCTCAGTCAAGCCCTGGAGGACACTTAAGTCTCCGAACACCGTTGTCAGATAAAGAGTGCGTGCCCTTGTGAGGAAGAGGCAAAAACTAAAGGAATCAATGATGAAAACACAATATTATGTCACCTTGTAGTGAAGCTCTCATGGGAGGAAGATGCTCTTCATTCCATGAGGAGATGGATGCTCAAAACTGCAAACAAACACATAAAACACACAAGTGTGCCCTTGCAACACAATAAAGCCCTGAATCACCTTAAGAATGCCTAAAGTTCACAATGATCATCTAATTGAAACCTAGTATACAAATGAATGCCTAAACATGCTTATATATGCAACTACAAGCACTCCTACCAAGATTTTAAAAATCAAAACTTACCATGTCGGCAAAAGGACCAAATAACGGTCACAAACCGACACCTAGAAATTAGGGCTACCCCAAAATAGGACAGGACTAGGGCGTCGGCGCCCAAGTCCTCCCCCTATTTTAGGCAAGGTACAGCTCAAGGGGTCCAACTAAGTCCAATTTGCCATGGAACCTAGGTCTCTTTCCATCAGGATGCCAAAATATGAACTAAGATGTCCTAAATGCATGCAAAAGACCCGGGAGCTAAACCTTATGAGGGAAAAGCCCCCAAGGGAACATTTTTCGATGTTACATTTAGCCCCCACTTTAATGTATGTATAAACGCGAGGCCAATACATGCATTAAAGTAAGGTCACAAACACAACAAACACATCAAGCATGGAGAAGACACGCCAATCACATAGAAGACAGTAACATGCACGTAAAACACGGAGAAGACAATTACAGTCATGCAAAATGAATGCAAAAGTATATGCAAAAATGCTTTATTTTTGTACTTTTTTCAATGCCAATGAATGAAATAAAGAATGTTTTAAGGATTTTTATTGAGGGAAGCAAGTTATATGTATGATATTAGTCCAAAATAGCAATATTTTTCTTCCCAACACACTCTTGATGCAAATCCAAGATAATGCCAAGTCAAATTATAGTGAAAATATGTCAAAATAGGCACTTTTTCACCAAATTTCAATACAAAAGATCATAACAAAGGGTGTTGTGAGGAAAATGATGATGGAAATCAAATAATATCAGTAATAAAAGCCACTTAGTGCTAAAATATCTAACACAACACGCTTTTAGTGCCACTTAAGGTCAAACCCTAGTGAAAATATAGCAAAATAGGCTATTTTTCACGGTTTTCTAATGCCAAGACCTAGAAAAAGGGGTGTTATAATAAATTTAAGGAGGTAAAACAAATAATATAAATGATATAAGTCAGTTCAATCCATAAAATTTATCACAACACGCTTGGAGTGCAAACTAGGTCAACCCCTAGGGCAAAAATAGTCAAAATGTGCAGTTTTTCACCGAATTTTCACTACAAGAGCTCATTAAAAGAGTGTTGTGAAACTTTTTAGGAGGGGAAGAAAATGATTACCCTGATAATAGAAAATTAATGCAAAGATACTCTTCACAACACGCCTATGGTGCAAGTTTATAGAGTCGATAAGGCCAAATTTAGTGAAAATCGTTGTTTTTCAAGCCCTAAGTTTGAGATCTTGGGACAAAATGCTATGCGAATGTTTTGAAGTCTGATTTATGATTTAAATGACTTACTCTCATATCTAAAAATAATTTTCAAGCTTGAACATGCAAAATGCCCATGCAAATTTAATGAAAATGCATCAAAATTGCTAGTTTTTGTTGAAATTTTCTATGCAAAATTGCAAATATTTTAAATCTAAATGCAAATTTACACTAAAATAAAAGACTACAAAAAAATGTTAATTTGAATGAGCCTCTAAAATTATTAGAAAAATCTGAGAAAAAGATTTTGCCTACTAACCCTAGAATTTGGAATTACTAGGTTATATGAAAATTGTCAAAATTTCTACAAAAACCTAGCAAATTAATAGTAAAAATGCAATGCAAATTTCTGAATTTTTGGATTTTTATGTAGTTTATATAAGAAAATTTAGGAAGAAATGATGCAATTTAGTAAGCCAAACAATGCATTTTTTTTTAATTTTTCTAATTTTTCCAATTTTTCAATTTTTCTCAATGCAATAAAATGAATGAAATCAATCCAAATCTTAAGACACACACTCAACAAGTTGCAATTTAAGTCCAAAAACACGGGTTCACCAAAATGTTTAGGGGGAAATTGGATTTATTAATGTTCTAGATTTTAGATGTTTAAATCCTCCTCTCCACTATACATTCAAGGAACTAGGGTCGAGTGGCGAGCACTATCATACCCTAGGTCGCTTGTGAGATGTAGGGAAACTTGGATTAGGGAATTTAATTATCAATTTTACTTCTCCTATGCTTAATTGACCATTAAAACCCTAATTATGCAAATACAACAACAAATTGATGAATAACGAAAAAAGCTCTTGCAGACAGGAGTAAAATACCAAATCACAAAGTACCTATTTTCAGGGCTCCAAAGCGAAACAGTCAGGGACACTGGAGCGGGCGTCCTAGTCCAAGGTACCAGTTTCTTAGCTGGATCCAAACCCCCTTCCAACACTGATCAATCCTATAACTTTTGTTTCCTGAAACTTGGATGCGGAGGACACTAGAGCTAGCACCCAAGTCCTGGAAGTGCTCTCATGTCCTACTTTTCTTCAGATCTCGAATCCTTGATGCCTGCTAATGCTTCCTCCTGCAACTCCACTTTTCCCAAATACGACACCTATAACCTACAATCACAGGACTTGGTTTGGGGGTTGTGGTGTTTAGAGGCTTGCCTCAATCAAGCCCCAGAGGACACTTAAGCCTCCGAACACCGTTGTCAGATAAAGAGTGCGTGCCCTTATGAGGCAGAGGAAAAAACCAAAGGAATCAATGATGAAAACACAATATTATGTCACCTTGTAGTGAAGCTCTCATGGGAGGAAGATGCTCTTCATTCCATGAGGAGATGGATGCTCAAATCTGCAAACAAACACATAAAACACACAAGTCTACTCTTGCAACACAATGAAAGCCTTGAATCACCTTGAGAATGCCTAAAGTTCACAATGATCATATAATTGAAATCTAGTCTACAAATGAATGCCTAAACATGCTTATATATGCAACTACAAGCACTCCCACCAAGATTTTAAAAATCAAAACTTATCGTGTCAACAAAAGGACCAAATAACGGTCACAAACCGACACCCAGAAATTAGGGTTGCTCCAAAATAGGGCAAGACTAGGGCACGGGCGCCCAAATCCTCCCCCCTATTTTGGGCAGGGTACAACTCAAGGGGTCCACCTGGGTCCAATTTGCCATGGAACCTAGGTCTCATTCCATCAGGATGCCAAAATATGAACTAAGATGTCCTAAATGCATGCAAAAGACCCGAGAGCTAAACCTTATGAGGGAAAAGCCCCCAAGGGGATATTTTCCGACGTTACACATTAGTACCCTAATCTTTCTTTGATTTCCAATTGATTGTAATATTTATAAGAAATATTCAAATTACATAATGACATTGCCCTTATAATCTTATAAACTTATGATCAACATCAAATATACATTTCACATTTTTCATCAATAATCATATGATCACTATCAATATACATATTTCTCATTTTCTATCATTATCCATCATATTGGATCCATGCATTAATCATTAATTTCATATGAGAGGATGCGATAGGATGTCTTATGCCATTTACCATCGTGGGTCCATTATTTTATCCTTTGACTCGAGGGGTGAATACTCACCAGCTGAGTCAAGGCCACTATAATAATCCTTGGTACGAGGGGTGCCTTTTGTACCATCTGTAACCAAGGCCTATATATAATCCTTGGTACGAGGGGTGCCTTTTTCACCAGCTGTAACCAAGGCCACTATATAATAATCCTTTGACACGAGGGGTACCTTTTGTACCAGCTGTGACAAAGGCCACTATCCACTTGCTCGAGGGGTACCTTTTGTACCAACTGAGACAAAGGCCACTAAATACACATGGTGGGCTAGAAAGTCATCTCATGATCACCTTCTCATATGAATTTAATGTATTATTTTCATTGCTCATATGTTTCACAATTAGTAAGTCTTATCTCATGTAATAACTAACACTTCCATTATTAAAATTTCGCTACTCAATGCTTAGCATATTATCGGATTAAACATTGAAGAATTATATATTGCAGTAGAGATACATATTCAAATATAAATGACATACCTTGCTTTTTGTCAGCCTTGGATGTGATAATTATATGCTTTAGATCTTCGATCTCATTAAAGTTGCTGAGAATATGCCTTGCGGCCTGCAACCAGAGATATTATATGTTTGCTATGAATGATGAAGTTCTCGATGTGGCAGAATATGATTATAAATAATGCTGGTTGGATTCACTGTATCAATGTGATGGATCGTTTGGCTAAATAATGATGTTTCTTCAATAGTCTTTCCTTATTTGCTGCTATCGGCCTTTGATATGTATGTGTTATGTGTTATCTGATGCCGTTGAATGCCTTTCAACCATCACATTTATACCTTGGGTTCAGCTCAAATGGAGATGTTGTTTAATGATGGTCGCCACCTTTCTAACGGAAGTATCTTTTGTTAACAAATCATTAGTTATGCTTCTAACATAAGATCGTCGATCACTCTTATTTATTGCTTCATTATGGATTGTTAATGTTCTTAACCATTCGATGACCCTTGCATTGTTATATTATCAATTCCATCGCCTAAGGCTGTGATCGATGCCACTGCTGGCCTTTATGAGTATATTCGTTATGAAGATGGTTTGTATTTTAGTGCCATGTCACTGATCTTAGTCGATCATTGACATAATTATCAATTCTTATTTACTATTGTATTTCTTCTTGATCGTCGGAAGACATGAAGGATCGCTCTTCATTTTAGATAATCTTCATCATCCTTAAATAATCTCATTTTTGTCTTTATACTCTTTGTCTTATCTAAGTTTGCTAAACAAGATCTTAATCGACCCTTTTGTTAGAATTAACAAGTCTTATTTATTATTTGTCTTCTTCTACTCTTGTAATGAAATAAGCTAACTCCTTTAATGTTTTTAGAGTAGAGAATAATGGAGACTAATATTTCCAATCTTTAATTGGAAATCATCAAATCATGACAGGGTGACTATTCCAATCTTTAATTGGAATAGGGTCATCGAGGGATATGACAATTTAGAAAATTGCTTCAGTTTCTCAATAAGTTTGTGTTGTTGTGATAATTGGGCTAATTGCTTGAGAGCTTCTACTTCTACTTCTCCTTCGATTAAAAATTGCTTGTATTACTTCTCCTTTTCTTGTTCCTTCTTTATTGTTTGCTTGGCTTCCTTCACAAATTCCTCATGGTGTTTCCTAGAGGGAATAAATTCTTCTTCCTCCTCACTATCTTCCTCTTTTGTCTCAGTGACATAGTGCCTTCTGGTGTTTGTTCCTTGTCTTGTCAGTACCGCAGATTTCTCCTTCTTTTATCTTTTCTGGTATGTTTTGGCTTGTTTCTCTAGTAGTACTCTTCTTCTTCTATAGATTCAGTTGAAGATGTGTTTGTTTCCTCCTTTTTGTTCTTCTAGCAAGTCCTTACTACTTGACCCTTTGTGCCCTTCTTATGATCCTTTCTTCTTTTTGGTTACCCAGATTCTATAGCTCATCACTCTTAGATTGTGGTTGTGTGTTCCAAAAGTACTGTTGTGCTTGCTCACAAGAAAATAGATCATGCTCTATATTGCTACAAAATGAACATTGTGTTTTCCTTTCAGCCCAACATTCATTAGCAAAATGCCCTAGCTTACTGCAATTGAAACAAGTGGCATCCTCCCTCCTTCTTTAATTTCTTCCACGACCTCTACCTCCTCTGTAACCTCCAAATTTCTCTTTGTCATCATTATTATATCTATTCCCATAGGATGGATCGCCATAATTGGACTTTTGTATCACATTGGCATTCCTCTGATTTCTCCATTTTTTTTGTTTGTAGCCATCATAATGTGATTTTCTTTTTACATAGGACATGTTATTACTCTCCACTAAATTTGTGTACTGTGTTTCATCTTCTTCATCAACAAATTCTCTTTTCCTTCATAAGTTGTGTGAAGGACAATATGGTGTTTCATGGTCATCCCACTCTCCACATAATCCATAATGTATTGAATTGATTATTTTTTGTTGCTTTGATGCCTGCTTTAATTATGGAAGCTTGTCTTTCACCTTTCATCCTAGGGAATTCATTTCTCAAGTGGTCTTCTCTTATATAGTATGAGCACCAAATATTAGTTCTTTTCTTCTGTGTATTCTCCTCCTGCTTAGCCAAGATCTCCTACCCCAGCTTCAATTGCTCCAATTCTAGGTTTTCCTTCATCTTATCTTGTCTGCACCAAGATTGAGACTCTATCTGGCAGGCTAGTGTCACTACTTTTTCATATGTCTCAAATATTCTTCCATCTAGGGTTGATCTTCTTTCAGGGCTTATTCTAGAAATAAACCATTCTATCTTTTGCTTCTCAGTCAGTGGTTCTTCCAACTTCGTAGTCATTTCCTTGAATCTTCTATCAAAGTCCTTTATTGATTCCTTATCCAACTACATCAAATCTCTCATCTTACTTACCCCTTCTATCGGAACATTCGAAACTCCAAAATTCTCCAGAAATAACTTCTTGATCTCATCGCAATCCTTGTCACTATTCCAACATGTCTTCCTATACCACTTCAATGTTTCATTCCGTAAGGTGCCTATGAAGTCAAACAACTTGATTTCATCTCTTGTTACGAGTGTATTCTCCTCCTGCTTAGCCAAGATCTCCTACCTTAGCTTCAACTACTCTAATTCCAATTTCAACTTCTCCAATTCTAGGTTTTCCTTCAACTTATCTTATTTGTGCCAAGATTGAGACTCTATCCGACAGGTTAGTGTCATTCCTTTTGCATATGTCTTAAATATTCTTCCATCTAGGGTTGATCTTATTTTAGGGCTTATTCCAGAAATAAACCGTTTTATCTTTTGCTTCTCAGTCAGTGGTTCCTCCAACTTCCTAGTTGTTTCCCTAAATCTTCTATTAAGGTCCTTTATTGATTCCTTATCTAACTGCATCAAATCTCTCATCTAACTTGCTCCTTTTGTTGGAACATCTGAAACTCCAAAATTCTCCAAAAATAGCTTCTTGATCTCATCCCAATCCTTGTCACTATTCGGACATGTCTTCTTATACCACTTCAATGGTTCATTCCACAAGGTACCTATGAAGTCAAATAACTTGATTTCATTTCTTGTTACTCCAATCTAGTTCCAAATAGACTCCAAAATAAAAATGTGTTTAGTTGCTTCAATAGCGTCCTTAAAGATTGGTAGCTTGATAGGAATATCCATGATTGGTCTTCTCAAAGTCTTTGGTACTCTATGGTGGGTTTCTTCTGGTCTACTCCTCCAATTAGGCTATCTTCTATCAACTCACTTTCCTTCTCTTCTCTTATCTCTTTATAGTCAGATATCAAAGTACTCCTCTCTTAAAACCTCTACGAAATTGCTCTAGATCTCTGCTATTTTCTTGGCTTCTTTGTTTGATTGAATATATTCCTTCTCCACTAAATTCTCTTGACTTTATATGGCACTCGAGGTGACTCGTGGTCTAGGGATTGTGTCTCTTCATAACGTCTCTTCAAATTAGGGGATACTCTTCCACTTGTGAATGACATCATGTCAGCATCCAATGATGATTGAAATAACCTTCGAAAGCCCTCAAAACTCCTCTCAATATTTTCTGCATCTTCTCCTCCTCTTATCTCTTTTATGATTCTACAAATTAGCTTCTCTATATATTCCTCATCCATCTTCAAAATTTATGGTGTTAATTCATATTTTCTGATAGTCTGCAACATAAACCCTAAGGCACATGTTTCTTCTCTTTTCCTTCTGCATTCTTCTCTAGCAGCACCCATAGTAGCGCACTTTGTGACATCCTCCATTACACCCTCTATCTCTTCTCCTTTTGACCTCATTTCTCCAGCATCACCCTCATTGGTGCACTCAGCAACATCCTCCATGACACGCTTGTCTTCTTCTTCCCTTCTGATAGAACCCTCTGTGGCGTGCTCCTTAAATTCTTCCTCTTCTTTCATCCTTCCTTTCTCCATCTCTTGTTCTCTTTCCATCATTTTACGGTAAAGTTCTTGAGCCATTCTTGAGTTTGATTCAATCTCTCTTCTATGCTTATCTCCATTTCAATTTTGATTTCTTCTCCGATCTCTCGTTTCCTCTGATTCTCCCCTTTCACCATAGTTTTTTTTGATTTGGTGTTCCATTAGTCCTTTTATATCCCATGGAATCCTTGTTTGAAGAGTCACATCATTTGAAAGGTCCTTGCAGACCCTACCCCCTTTCCACTCGTCATCCCCTTAAGTGTTTGCCCCCTCTCACAGAGGTAGAAACTTAAGGAGACCTAAATTCCTTTGTAACTTGAAAATTCTCCCTACCAACTTCGCCTTCTCTCTAAAACTCTACGCTACCTCTTTGGATGTTTTGCCCTTCAATATTTAACTACCTTCTTCCAGGGTCCCATCAACAAAACCAAATGTTAGCAAGAAATGTGGAGGAGATACCGGTCTAGAGTTTTGGTCCTCAGTCAAGTCTTTGTAGTCAGTTTTGTTGAACACAATGGGGTGCTAAGAGGGGGGTGAATTAGCACACTTAAAATTTTTAACCAAACATTTACTGATAAAACTGAATAGGTTTGAAAGCATGAAGGAAAACATGCAAATCAAGAGTCAACACATAACACCAGTGTTTTTACGTGGAAAACCCTAAAACAGGGAAAAACCACAATGAGGATTAGCTCACAATATAATATGCTCATTGCAAAAAAAATATTACATCATTGTTTTAGTGCTTCAACCCAAGGAAGCTACTACTCCCTAAATGCTCAGCTCATTGCTATTACAATGATAATATAATTATGAGAATTACAATGGAGAACACATCTATTGTATGTTGATGGTGTAGTCTACTATTCTTGCTCAATACATATCTTCAAACTGATTCTGCGCATTTCATATTTTCTTTTGCTCTTTTTTGTTCACATTCAACGTGATTCCCTTTCAAATGAATTATGTCTTCTATATATATATATCATCCGCAAGATCTTGAAACACTGATTGGAATGGCATCCAGAACAATATTGAATGTAACGTGTAGAGCTAGTCACTGGTCGGCCACAATACATGCAAAGTGATAAAAAAACTTGTTGCAGACCTTAGGGATTTATAAATAACATTAGGACACACCTTTCCACACATTTTAGACTTGGAGAAACTAGTCAGGAGCCTCCGCATGCACTAGGTACTTAACTAGTCAGCTCATACTACTTAACACTGTCAACTATTCATCTTTCAACTGTCAGGGAGAAGCTAAAAAATTAATGCGGACCAAGGATTCAATCATGCAAGAGTTCAATAACAATCATACACCTTACCAGAGAAGTATCATGCCAAACTATGCATTCGCAAGACAGGAAATATATCAGTCTGTAGAGAACACAGTCTTCCAGACCTTATGTAATGCTTCACAACTCAAAATATGATATTGCAGTGAAGTGCGAGGTTTGAAACCTTCTGGGAATGATCATAGATATCAATGGATGCTACTCACCTGATCTGCACACCTCTGTCTAAAGTTTCCAGAGAAATTCAAGAATAGCTCAGGTACTTAGAGTTCTGGAAGACAGTTATACTTACAACTTTGCTTACAGCTATGACATTTTGATGTGGTACCAGGAAATGAGAGTTATCTATGTAGATCATATCTGATGTGTCTTGGATCATGTACCACCTCTGCACAAGCTTTGATAATATATTTATATATGTTTCATCTTTTGAAGAACTTAACTTGTATATTCAGGCTCTAGAATACAATGTGACACCTCTGTCTCTTGAGTAATGTCTTTGTGGAGCACTAGAGCACTTGAAACTTCATCATAGGATATATCATACTAATCTTAGTCATTCCTTAGAGCTGTATGACAAATAGTTCTCTTCCAGAGGAATGCAGTGCATTCCATTGTCTTCTCATTACTGTTCTAGTCTGTCTAGGTGATGACTGATGAACTATCCCTTGTAACTTTTCATGCTGAAAGAATGAGAGACTAGAACCTTGGATATAACATGTCAATATGTGTCATAAACTATCATTAGAACCACATGGTCAAATATTTCTTTGCTGAGAAATGTGGACCAATGTAAGTCGACTCTGCCTTAAAATGTGCACTGTGAATGCCTTAGTCAATCTTTCGTTTCTTACCCTTGAGTGTGGTACTCCCAAATGATGAGATATGTAAGTGTCTATGTAGGAATCATGCAAGGATATGAGTGTTTTCCTCCGCATCATGTTCAAGCCCAAAAATGATCCATACTTAGACCATTTTCTCTTCTCCTAGACTGATTTGTCTTGACCATATTGACTCTTCCTTTGTACAAGTATGACTATGCATTTCCATTTGTTATGTTGACATCAATGACAACACATTACCAACAAGTTTATACCTCGGTCAAGTAGTTAGAGATTGACAATAAAACATAAGGAATAACAAAATAGAGCATCACATACACATCAAAACAAGACAACACGGAGTTGCTCAGTGTCGGCAGATCTCCATATATATATCAACAACAATCAAATGTGTACATCATCTATCCATCCTCCGGCAGGTCTAAGTCTTTGCCTCATCAGTTACATTCATGACTTCTATGTCATTCTTTACATCAAAATCTATCATATATCATACTCCTATTCTCCTATCCTCATATTTTATATCTATATATACTATATCTATCATATAGGGATGTGTTTCCTATTGGCTCTAACCTCCGCATAGTGTGTGCACCAGCTTTCGATCGGCTCTTCTTTATGCTCTGCACCTTGCTAACATAGGTGTTTCCAGCTGATGGCCCATTTGCCTTCTTGAGTGGGCTATATGTTTTTACTTGTTCCATGACCACCTCAGTATGGATCTGATTCTCCTTAGAAACCTTTCCTTCCTCAGGTTCCTTTTCAACAATAACATGACCCTAATTCTTTGCTAGGATTTCTCCCTCCTTCTTGTCGGCTTGATTTTCCTTAGAACCCTTTCCTACCTTAGGTTCCTTCTCAACAACAACAAGACCCTTCTTCTGTGCTAGGATTTCTCCCTCCTCCTTGTTAGCCTTAGGTGGGGAGGTCTCCTTTTCCCCCTTAGCAATTTGTGCAGTCAGCTCTTCAAGAACCTTATCTGGTTTGTTGCTAGTTTGCTACTTGTTAGACAAGACCAAGCTATTATGCAAAGGCCCTTCCTTAATTTCCTCCTCTGTAACATTCTTCAGGCAAGTGGGCGGTAAGCTGATGATATTCAGAATATCTTCTTTGAAGGGATATTCATCATAAACATCATTCATCTTTTCCACAAATTCCTTAGACTTTATGGGGGCTTTGCACTGTGTAATAACATGCCTTGGTTTCATACAATTTTGACAGAAAAACCCTAGAATTTTCACAAAGAATGTTTTGGGTCCATTTCTTGAGTCTCGACTCAAGGACAATGGAGGTTGGAATGGTTTTGAGGATATCAACCTTAACACAAAACCTAGCATAAACAAGCCTAGTTTTTTTCTTAGTGACTTTATCCACAGTAACACAGTTCCCAAAGGAGTTACCGATCCAAGCAAAAACCTCTTCATCCCAAAACTTTAAAGGTAAGCCAGGTAACCTAACCCAAACCGAAGCTGATTTGTTTAAATCTGCCTTGGGATCAAATCCTGGCTTCCACCTACATATGAAAAGTGAGTGCTTCCCATATAACCAAGGTCCCCTCAATAAGATCTAGAGAAGGTCATCCTTAGCAGTAAGTTTAAATAGAAACATACCTCCAACCATGGCACTGACAATCATACCGCCTTTCAACTTCCATTGGGCTATTGTCCATCTTCTAACCAAGTCGATGTTAGGGCGATAGGAAAAAAATTCCCAACCAAGGCATTGTCCATGGTTGATAAGATCCTGTTTAGGGTCAAGTTAGGCAGCTTAAGAGATGTTCCTTCCTCAGACTTTAACGTTAAAGGGACAACAGTCCCAAAATCATGTCCCCCCAGTCTTTCCCCACAAGGATAATCTTCCAACCTTTAGGTTGTGATGTCCCGATGTTAAGGCATTGTTTAAATTAAAGATTTAAACATCATGATAAACGATGAAATTGCTTTCCATCGTCAATTTGGATGATAATTGTGTATATAATAATATTTAATAAATATATATAATATTATTATAAATATTATTATATAAATAAATATAAATATAAAATGACTTTTGTCTTATCTAAAAATATATATAAAGCAGCGACTAAAATATAAGACAAACCTTATGGCAGGCAGTGATTAATATCTTTTAAAGAACAACAATTTATATCTAAGACAAAAATCATAAGGAGCACATCATGTCTTATGTTTTAAATAAGTTTAACTAATGCAAAGTGATCAACCTCCTTCCAAATGGAGTGCTCTCATCATACCTGTCAAAAAGAATATAAGAAAGTCATGCGCTCCTTATAATATGACAATCCATTCATTAAGGCAATTCAACAACTAGTAATTGCAAAGTGCAATGATTTATATTAGGAAAGGGGTGCGATTTGTTTGTGAGTGACATTTCTTAATAAAATGATGTATTTCTTCATAAAGATCATAACTATTCATAGACCTATATAATAACATTGGTGATATGAGATGAAGGGATTATTATCTGAGTTGAATATGTGTGTGTGTGTGTGTGTGTGTGTGTGTGTGTGTGTGTGTGTGCACCAAAGCTGGCTTGACTGCCCCAGGCCACCGAGTCATGTTTTTGAGTGTACAGAGCCCAAGGAAGATATATATAGGTCTGTAAGAAAATAAGAGATAACTTAGAGTTGGAAGAAGTATATAAAACTATAGTCAACACTAAAAAAAGGAATACAATCCTTGGATCTCCAAGGATACAAAGGCAATAATTATATACTTGGTATGATGTATCTAACCCTATGTTTATTATGATGAATGCCATGTGGTAAGTAATGACAAATGCATGTAATTGAAAGATTATCATTAGCATCATTACATATGTATATATAAGCATTGTGAAACTTGCTATGAAATATATAAGAGAAAAACATCAATAGAATTCACAACACATTGAAGTAGTGGTGTGTTCAAACTCAATGCCTATTTATTTCTATTGCTTCCAACCTGTGAGTGAGTGGCGAGATTTTGTTAGGGAGAGGCGGAGTAATTCCATCCCAATGAATGGAGATGGTTTAGTGCACCCTAGACAAGTAATTCCCCATCCATGGTTGAGGATTGGAAGAGAAATAAGGATTGAGACTTGAACATAGCCAATACAGAATGTGCTATGAATAAATGTGATCATTTGGTATGTTGAAGTATATCAAAGTATGTTCAAGTTAATACTTAGTTATTTCTATTACCTCCAACCTTAGGGTAGGCAGGTTTTGTTAGGGAGAGGCAAAGTAATTCCATCCCAATGAATGGAGATGGTTTAGGGTGCCCTAGACAAGTAATTCCCCATCCAAGATTGAGGATTAGAAAGGAAGTAAGGATTAAGACTTGAACATAGTCGATACTGAATTGTGTTATGAATTGAACTGAATGTGGATTGTGCTATGATGAAATGATCTCATTATTTATGTTATGTAGTATTATTCTCATTATTAATTATGCTATTATAGATGAGTTTAAGATGAAGGATAGATGAATTTAAAATGAATGATGCTATGAATGGAATATTATCTTAATTTATTGATCTTTAGTATTTCTAATGTCCCTTTCTAGTGATCTTATTGTATGCAAGTAAAGAAATCAGGAATATCCTAAATGGGGGCATTACATAGGCCCTAAGTCTGAGGTTGTAGTCACGTGTTCAGAGGATCTACCCAAGGCAGTACCAAGTGAATAGCGTGCTAGAGGAGACGGGGGAGGCATAGGGCCCCCTTGGGCTATCAAACGCCATTCCCACTTGAATTCAAAAGACTTTTGGGTGGGAGAGTTGCAGAGCAAAAATCTAGTTATTGTCTTTGTTGCTTATGTTATGATGTTGCTTCAATTGAGAATGTTTTCTTCTTCACCTCTAGTCTTCATGTTTTCTTTGTTTTTTAGAATGTGAGTTGCAATATCATGTTAATTATATTGGTAAGCCAATTTAAATGGACCGGGACATAGATGCATTATAAACACATGGTTTTAGGGTGGAATTGTAAAGGCGTGTCTCATTTTTTGGTCTAAGTGGATGTAATAACTGCTATTTTTTAAAAACTCAATTTAATATTTTTAACCAAATTTTTATTTTCTATCAAATAGAGAAAGCTAACTTTAAAATTTTGAAGGAAATGTAAACTAATGATTTGTGAGATTTGCTATGTATATTCTAAACATATATTAGAAAAATAAAAATAATTTTATTTTATTTTTAAAATATTTTTTAATAAATTGTTTCATATACTTTATAGTATTTTTAATGAGTAATATTTCCTCATAACACATAATTTGAGCTACAACTAAGATGTTTTCATAATTTCTTAAACATAGACCATTAGTGCTAATGTTTAGGGCACACATATTTTTTTGTAATTTTTTATTACATATTTTATTTATTATCAATTTTTTAATTGAGATTAATCATAATTTGAACACATATTTGCCCATAACACATTTTTTTTGTATAATATCCAAATTAACTTTTCTTTTGTTGAAACAAGTACCAATATAGAGGGCGGTCATATTTTTTTGAATTTTTCATTGTTTGCTATTTTTTTTATGTGTGTCAAACATATGTCTTTATGTTTGGTAAAAATACTTATGTTTATTAGAAAATAGAAAATAAATATAATAATTAAATAAAAATTATTAAAAATTATACTTTTCGAAAGCTTACTCCAAAGGCTATGTTTGTGTAAACCTCATGTTGTAATAACTTAATTTGATCATGTAAAATGTTGATCAAAACAACAATTTTTGTTCAACAAAAGATTAATGTGTGGAATGCAGGGAGATGAAGTGCCAAATAGACACCCTCTAATGAAGGACCTTCAATTGAATGCCCTTCATTAGAAAGTGACCTTCAATCAAAGGTCATGTGATGTCATCATTATCATTCCTTGAAAATAACTTAAAAAGCACCTTCAATTGAAGTTCACCCTCTAATGAAGGATCTTCAATCAAAGGTCATTTATTCCATCAAAGGTCTAGTGGACATGGTAGCCACACGACTTTCCTAAGACCTTCATTTAAATATCCTTCAATTGAAGGTTGTCCAACTTTTAACACTTGCAAAACTCATTTTTTAAAATGGCCCACAAGTGAGACATGACTTAATGCTTCCACTCAGAATCAAAATTCTAGCTTACAAGATCATCAAACTTGATTAATATATGCACTAATAGAAGTTACACTCTAGAGTACAAGTTGCTAGATGTTTTTCACAATTCTTTTATCAACTTGTTGTAATGGGGTCCATTGCTTCCTAAGGAGGTGTGAATGTTGCAAGATCATCTTAGAGGTTAATATTAGCATGCCATCTCACAATTTTACCAAATGTCATGCACCATGAGCCACCAAATTCATCATGTTCTCAATTAGCCATGGTTGAACTAGTATGTCTAATTCTCATTATAGGATGAAATCAAGTGTTGATAATATCTACCCAAGTTTACACAGCTATATCGATATCTAGCACCAGAAAATAACAAATCTTAACAGATTAGATAATATAAAATGAATAACTGCTCTTCTTATAGTTGTCCAACCCCCTCTTCTACACTTGTATACATATGTTTCACATAACTATATGTTAACCTGGGGTTTATCCATAATCAACAAGCATCATATCTTTCCATATTTGTATAAAAATTATAAATTACAAATGAATAATATAAGTTGCAATTAATATTATTCCCCATTTAATAAATTAATTTATAAAACTTATCAAGGTACTATGATTATGGTTCATAGAAAGCTATACAAATAATTTAACATATTTGTAGAAGAGAAAAGTGCATTTACTTCTTTATGTTTTAAGCTACTTTGTTTGGATGTCTTTGATGCATGATTCTAGCACTTAATTTGACTCTTTTGGCATGCTCACTGACCCCAAGCTTGAAGCCAATACTTTAATATGCAATATCTCCCAGTTCAAAACTTGCTTGACTTAGTCCCTACTAGTTTTGTTGTCCTAGATGGAACCACACTTGCGATTTTGTCTCCTAGGCTAGAGCATGGGCACAATCTCATCCCTAGTCTTCAAGATTTAAAATCCCACTTTCTAAGGTCGACAATCCCAAGATATAACTATTACGTAATCAACAGGTGCACAAAAAAGTTAAATTATGCGAACCTACGCTTATGTATTTAAAGACATCATTGTATGACATTTTCACTTAAGAATCAATCATGAATTAAGAGATAAGAAAAGTCTCGAAAGAACACAAAACATTTCTCCTCTCGTAGGAATCAAGCATCGGTCATCATCTTTCGACATCATACATCAATAATAATGAAATCGACATTCATTGTTAACTTAACAATTGAAGCTTCTGATAGAGGCATCTATCAAACACAATCACACATAGATTGTTTACATTAGACTTCAACAACATTCAGTGATAAACCTTCAACAACATTCAACAATTAATTCATTGCCACTCCTTATTTGTTTTTACTATGTTGTTAACTTAGACTAGGGGCTTAACTAAGGGTCAAGGAAGTTTCACATTTCAATATTCACATAATAGGCTCCCAATGATGCTCTTTAGAACCACACTCTTTTGCTCACAAATATATACATCAGGTGAGCATTTTTTAAGGTACTAAAGATCTATTTTTGCATTGTATGAAACCACATCATTAGGATAGAACTGTGACAATTGGACTGGATTGTAGGCATATTTCTATCCTAGATCCTCAAATTCTTAGGTCTTAGTTATCACAAGCTTTTGATTATTTATCCAGTTTCAAATTTTAGTTCCTATCACAATGTCACAATAGTCAAAGTCTACATCACATCAATTTCAAAGTAAACTCTAATCTCTCACAATTTTATTTTAACGAATGCCTATTTTCTATCCCAACTAATCATCCTATTATTTCATTCTCAACTGTTTTTATATAAATCTAAATTTTATCATACATATATTCAGGTGTAAAGTTATTTGTAAGACTTGTTTCTTCTACTACAACATTAAACCCTAATTTTTGGTTTATACCATAAACCATATACCATTCTTAAGATGAACAAATCTTGTTGTCACCTCTATCCAAGCATCCCAACTTAATGCTATATGTATTAAAACCCTTCCTAAAGTTTAATGAATGAATGAATGAAGATTTTTAATAACCTCCACTAGGCCAAACAACCTATGGGACCCACGGTTACCAACAATGCAGCCAATCACGAAAGCCCCATACAGGTCTGCTGCCCAAACAATGCCTTCTTGTTACCCTCTTTTTCTTTTAGAATCCTCGACCGTCTACTATGAATCTTACTCAAATCAATTATTTGTTATCTTTTCTTCTTCAAACAAGTTATTCAAGGAGACCACAAGCAAACTGTCGATGGAAAACGAGTAGACTAGATCCACTCTTTTAACCTTATAGGGAGTAAAATTGTACCAACAACTTTAAAATGCATTGGACACACACATGGTAAATACATTACAAGATCGGCACTCGGGAAAGAGCATGAATGGGCTGGTGACCAGTACTGGCCCTCACCACTGATCGTGTAGTTGCCCGTGGGTAAGCACAAGCATCGGCTTAGCCATGGCAATGGGATTGGGAATACACCAACTTAAGGCAGGTCCATTTTAATATACCCTATTTTTTTCTTTCTTTTTGCCGTTTTGCTTTTCACATCTTTAACATAATGTAATGCTCGTGCTTCTTGTTTCTTGTTTTCAGGGTTTTAGCTCTACCTGCAAGCTGCCCAGTGACACAATCGTGCCTGTGCCCATTCTTGTTCCTTTGAGTAGAGGTGGATCGTCATATCCAACACATAAATTGTCATATTCAAATAGCATATCTGTAAAGTGCTGCTGCAGCAGTGACAAGGTGAAGGCAATGGCGACTTCTGTTAAGAATATGGCCGAAAATGCTGCAGAAGATGGTGAGATTGCTTTTGTTTTATACCTTTCCACATTCTAAAACACGCTTTGTTGTCTCATATCTCTCATCAGCCAGAGCTCCATATTTTGCTCCACTTTATAAATTTTTTGGCCCAAACTCATAAGTTGTACTCACCTACCTACAAGTGCTCTAAGCCAGCTGGGGTTTGATTTGAGTATTTGACATGATAATAAGTGAACATTGAAATTGCACATTTTGTAAAAGACGAAATATGCTGTTTTTAAAAAAAAATAAAAATGCAGAGAATTGGGTTAGGGGTCGTGCAAAACACTAGATAATGGTTAGTAATAAACATGAAGTTTTCACAGTCCATGAGATTCAATTGCTATGCTTTAGGGAAAAACTGTGTACAGAATAGTTGCCGAAGTTTCCAATTGTGTTCAACAACTGCATTATACTCTTCAAGTTGAAGAAACTAATTACAAACATAAAAATCATAGAGCTCCCAAAGACGATGCAATGAAAGAAACCATGAGGAAAATACTGATGTCTCCGCTTTTGTCAGACATAAACGATGCTATTCTGCTTTAAAACAAAAGCCCAATTACTTAAGATTAAATTACGTGCTTGGGGCCGAATACCGCACTGTAGCATCATCTGGTTTGAAAATAATGTCTGTGTCCCGAGCTGCTGTGGGAGTGAGGATATCACGGGCAAGGGTTTTGACATGTTGTTTGAAAATAATGTGTGTCGCATGCTGCTGTGGTAATCAGGACAGTGAGGGGAAGGGTTTTGAATGAGAGTTTTAGGTTTTTGGCATTTCAAATGCATGATTTACCACTTTGGTCAACAATAGCATGTATATGCTGAAAACACTGCACAAACAAGCCTAAATCCTTGATGATGGGTCCTGCAGAGTGATCTGAAAGTCAGACAAAATATTATCCATTCTATGGATTACAAACTCTCTCTCTCTCTCTCTCTCTCTCTCTCTCTCTCTGAAAAAGAAAAAAGAAAACAAAAAACGAAGAAGAAGAAAGAAAGACAAGCAAAAAATTTGCAAAACCAATGCAAAATTAAAGTCTCTGAAGGATATGTGGAAATGATAATGTCATATAGATCAATGTTTCAAAGCCATTGAATGCCGAGGAACACTAATATGGCAACCTCAAAGAATCAGATACTGTTTGAAAACATGCTGAGAGAGTGTTGCCTTACAATTTGCAAATGCTAAGTTAGCTTCAAAATTTTAATGCTGTGAAATCGAAGAATGACAACTTGAATTCATCATGAATGTGATCCAAAGTTTTCCCAAACATACAATAACATCCTCTATAAAATTATTTTGCCAAATCCTCAAACACCTTCTGAAAACGAACACCATATTGAATAAAATGAATAAAGATCTACAGAGAAAGGAGGACAACAGTAGCACCATGTGTTAATTGTTGATTGATTTGCCACTGCATCACACTGCAGTTTCCTTACAGTGGGGAAACTAAGCCCAGCACAAAAGGCAAATAACATTTGCAGGAATCATGAATTGATTTGAAATGTATATGAACGATCTTGACTGCATTATGATTAAAACTTGAATGTTTCATGATTAATTTTATTTATTGATTTTTATGAAATATATTTAGATATCATTTAAAGCAGAATTCACATTATATTCGTTTGTAGTGCATTACAAATCCCACCTTCACGAATGAAGGCACATTTAAGGAGATATTTCTGGTTCTGGCAATCCAGTAAGTCCCAAAGATGGGTCATGAAGATGAGACCCAAATTGTTGACCAAGTAAATATAAACTCAGAGAAACACTCTATATTCATTCATGGGGCCTTACAAATCCCACCTTCACAAATGAATGTGCACTTAAGGAAATATTGCTGTTACTGGCAATCCGGTAAACTCTGAAGATGCGTGATGAAGATGAGACCCAAAATGTTGACCAAGCAAATGCAAACACAGGCAACTGAGAAACATTTTAAGTGGAAGCATAAATGACCGGAAAGACTCTCCAGTGGAGGTACAATTTCCTGCATCTCTCGGAACAGAATAATGAGAACCAGTGGCAATAATTAGTAAGGAGCTTGATTTGTTTAGAATTGGAATGGGCATGATTGAGAAGTTAAGAGAGGGATCCAATAACATAAGAAGTGTGTGGAATTTTTTCTACTATTGCAAAATCTGCTGTTAGAAAGTACCTGACATTGAAGATGGATAGAGTCCTAAGTAGATCCATAGAGGCTGCAACTTAACAACAGTGTCAAGTTGCTTAATACCTTATTTTGAGAATTCATGCTTGATGTCTATAACGATGGCAGTGACATTAGCAGCAGAAGTTCCTATATAGATGCCTGTTATTGTCTCCATTTCATTGGATCAGTTGATGACACTGCCAACCTTATGATGGGTTGGCCAGCACACAGAACTTTTGGTTTTCATGTAAAATGAATATGAATCCTGAAGAGCATGACAAGTAAGCAGCACAAGATTAATGAGTTTGCATCTACGTTGAGGAGATGAGCCTTGGGTTGGTATGTATCCTACACCAAACATGCAGTATTAAAAGCCTCGATTAAATTAAAGCTGCATTTGAAGCAGATTTCACATACCCAAAGTCTGAGGGAAAGAACATTTACATGCTAAAGGGAGATATTCAGAAACTAGGCGAGTTTGTTGAAGAGTAAAAGTTGAGATTTTGGGACATGATGTTACACATGGCTCTCAAGTTGGAAGATTAGTAAGCTGTGGCCTTGTTTGTTGAGTGGCTTTTGCCAAAGATTAAAAATGCAATGGCAGATAACAAGTACACCAAGTGGACAGATGCTTTGTATGACTGAATGGAAACTTCTTCTTCCAAAGAATAGATGGATGCAACATTGGACATAATTTGATGAAAATTGAAGAGGTCTTTAACTGGAAGAAACTATGAGAAGAATTGTGGCATACAGAACATCGAGTGGAAGGAATTACAAGAACAAGTATCCCAGATTTGGTATACCTCAGTTGGAAATAAGGCCTTCTGCCTAGTATTCCTGTTAGCTGTCACAAGCACAATTTCCTCCTAAAATCCCCTTACCATGTATTGAAAGAGATAAGCTAAACATATGTTTACGTCACACTTGTCAGTTCTTGAAAATGCATTAGTGAATGGTGCCAAATTGTGTTACTTGGAGCATGGAGAGGAAGAGTGAGCACTTCTTCACATCACATCAACTACGGTCTAAGTAGCTGGTTTGGGTTCGGGGTCGCGGGTTCGGTATGTGGATTCGGCAAAAAATTATTTGGGATGGGATTCGTCCGTACAAAAAACATATAAAAATCATAAATTTATACATATTTGCAGCCTAAAGCAGGAATTAAGTTTAGAATACCACATAGCATCATATAATAAACAAAACCGCCATAAAAATTAAAAAATACCACTTCAATATAAATTAGTCAAACTCAAATGTCATGATAAATATTCATTGTTCATTATTAAAACAATGATAGCAAAGCCCTATGGGGCGAATCAAGGAATATTGTTGTTCCCTTGTAACCATAGTAGTGACTAAAGTCCATTTTAATTTATATTAAAAGACTTAGTCAAATTAAAAAAAGAGAAGGCTGTTAGGCCATGTCACCAAGAATATGCCTAGCATAATATTTATTCCCCGCCCTAATTGCTCATTTAAAGATGAGAAGGGTGCGTGCAGGAGAAACCCAAAGGGTAAAAGTCTGAATGAAGCAAACCCCATTCTTTACTGTTTAATATGTGGATACCCTTCCTCAATTGCGGGTATGCGAATTTGAATGCACTGCACTGGTTGAAGGTCAAATGGTCAATTCAACCCACGATCAAGTAGGAATAAATTGTCATATAATCGCCCATTCACCATTAAGGACACGGTAGGAATGTGGGATGGGTGAAAGGTCAAATAAGCACTGGTTAAACTCTTTATTGTCTGTTTCTTAACTTTAACTCTGATTTCAATTGTAATTTTATCACTTGAAAGAAGCAAAATTAAAAAATTAAAAAACTTGTCAAACTGCAGTTGATTCGTTTTGGGTTTTGCAAATTTCATTGAAGTTCGTTCTGGGTTTGTCTGGGACAAACCCACAGAGGAAATGGTGTGCCCTGGCAGAACCCCTGCCCGGACCAACCTGGAATCCGAACCAAGTTCGAACTGGACCCAGATCTGGGGCTTGCAGGGCATGAACCGGCAACATACTGTGGTGAGTTAGATTATGCAACTTAGTTGTGACGTCAACCATCGAGGCATCAATTATATCAACATTGCATGGAAACAATCACAATGGTGAAGATTCTCCATAACTCATCAAAAAGACAAAGAAGTTTAGAACTCTAAATTGCTAATGTGGTCACTAGAGTGTCCCAGACTCAAGAAAATATGCAGATGATTAGATACCAGAACCCACTTTTATCATCACAAGATCATGAAAGCAGGTAATAGAAATCAGTTGTAAATTTCCAAAAACACAAAGACAGAGCTACCACGTGTGTATTCTGATCCAAGAAAGAAAAATAGCTGATGCACAAAGCCAGTGAGATCCTCAATCAATGCAGGATGATCATCATACTTCCATGGTACAAGCACCTACTTCAAATAATCATGAAGAAATGAGCGTCTTGAGAAATTCTGTTTCTGTTGCGGAGGTTACTTAAGTTGCACCATGTATTATAAACTTGGAATATGCCTAATGTGCTGCTAAGTCCTGTAGGAAAGATATGTGATTTACATGTTAAAGAAATCAGGTGTCTGACTTTACAAACCCCATGGGAGAAGGATCCTGTGTTGATGTTTTGATTGATATTAGCATAAGAATGCACTATTTGATTTTGAGTCAATTGTTAACATAATGCCTAGAAAATCCTGGGAGATGATGGGGAGGCCTAAGGAATTTTTTCCCTATTTATTGAATCTTGCTAAGCATGGCATCTATAGGAACCCTGGAAAATATTGAAATTAATATTTTTGGTCTCGAGTTGAAGGTGGATTTAGATGTTATTGAACTAGAAGAAAAAGGTCTAAAGGGGGTTGTTCTGTGCTGTTTGGCAAGAAGTGGACATATGATGGTAAAAATACCGGGCCATCTTATTCAGAACAAGGGGAGAGAATATTTGTTTCATCATCATTAATGCACATAAAGAAGACTACAACATCCTAAAGTGCATGGTGAGATAAGTGAGCATAGTGTGTCATTGGAAGATTAAATTCAGAGATAGGGTAGAGTAGATGAATGGATAGGGAGGCATAAGTACAAACAAGACATTTCACCATTATATCTATAAGAAAAAAGAAGATCTTAACCTTTTTTGGTGTGAATAATTTGAATAATATCTTTGTGCATCATACACAATTATTTGAGATGATGGTATTGCAAGTCACTTTGTTGAACAATTATGGAGATGCTTGCAAGATGATGGGCCAGACCCAGCTACCCATAGAGAGAACACGACAATCTGGTTTGAGGTAGAAAAAATAGTGAGATCCCTATTTGGAGATATAGATGCTAGTTTTAAGTTAAAGACTGAGTGTCAAGATCAAAGTTGCACCTTGATAGGTGCTTAGAAAAGTGAGCTAAATCTGATGATGTTGATAGGTCCAACTTTGTACATAGATTGTATGCTACAGTGTGTCATTTTACCAGACATGGTATCTCCAACAAGAGAAGAGGCAGCTAAAAAATGTTTAGATGTTGATCATGATTTTGTTAGCACTTCACTTTGGTTTGGCTTGTGAATATTTAGGTCCTCCAAGTTTTGTGATATATTCGAGATGATTTGAAAATGCTAGCATGCATGATTTCAAATAAAATGCTTACTATCATTAAAATAAAATAAAATTTGTATTATCCTTTAATGATCTATAAAACGGGTCATTGATTCAGGATCAGGTGATCAGCTGTATCCTTTTCTAGTGAAGTGATTGTCTGAGTGTTTCCCTTTGTCAAGGAGATCGGTGACTGACGCTTTTAGAATGCCAAATTGTTTGTATACGGTTAAGATCAAGCCTTAGGATGATTCAGAGCATCACAGGGAACTCAGAGGGCAGGTGTGCAGGCAGAGAAAGAGGCAGTTTTTGAGAGTTGTTGAAAACACTGGTTTCCACAAGCAGTGGTTTTACAACTGCCAATCTCCCTCGGTCATGGTTCTAACAGAAAGCCATGGTTTCATGACCACCTGTTGCTTACAAGCAACGGTTTTGAAATTGCTCCGTGTCACGAGAGGCGGTTTTGATCAGAATGGACAAGGAGGGAAGTTGAAGGGTTTTTGGAAACACCTTTTTGTGCCATTAGAGACGTGGGAAGGCTACATATGGCTATTCCACATCTTGTGGAAGGGTTAGCTCACTTTGTAGAGTTTTGGACTGTGGAGCAGAGTTTTGAGGTTGCAGACTTCATTGTAGTTGTTCTAGCTCAGTTGTCACATTGAGGAGCGTGTTTTGACATCATGTCATCCTACTACAATGTGCAAATGACTATATAGTGGATTGGCGAGCTGGTAACTCACTCTTGCTGGAATTTTTCTCCTTTTCAGGGTTTCTCCAGGGTATATTGTGTGTATCAATCATTGTCTTGCACTTTCCTCTGTGTTCTCAGGATTTTACATGTCTTTACATGCATCTCTAACATTGTAAATGATTTAGGATTGATTGTGTAGTAGAAAATCACACTTATCAGTCATTTTGAGGTTTTTAAGTAGGGCTAATTTAAAAATATCTGTTGTTGATGAGCTGTTGAGGAATATCTGCTTCAGTTTATGGATCATTTCAAAAAAAGTAAAAAGATATAAACAGTGACTTGCCACATGTTCATCTGGTTAATAGTGTTTTTCTGGAAATAAATAATGGTAGTTATCATTTTTAGTACATGTATATTTTAGTATTAGATCTTTATTTCAATCATTGTGTTTTAACTTTTTTTATTTTTTAACAAGACCTAGATATTATGCATAAATAGGTTTACGTGTATGGTCTGCAAAAATTTGAACTTTTGATTGTTTGTTTCTACATTTGTATGGGCTGAGGGTTTTAACATGTATTTGACTGTCAGATTGTATTGGATACAGATATGCAGAAAGGAGAGCTGAGCGTTTCCACAATCCTTATGAACTTTAGCAACTCGTTTGATCCCTATGATGCTCTCAGCACACCTCTATACCAGACAGCCACATTCAAGCAGGTAACTTTCTTTTTAAGCTCCCCAACTTCATATTACTGTTTCTACTGGAGCTTTAGAAAAAACCTTCAAGCAAATAAATGAATTGTTTGATTAGGATGGTTATCTCTTATGGTTTGACCATATTCTCTGGAAAGCATTACTTTTTGGAGTATTTTTATCTGGCTAAATTAAATTTTATCTCAAGATATATGATTGAAAATATATCTTCTCAAAGGCTAAGTAATCTGCTGTCTTTAGATAAATAATACATTGGCTTACATGCCATACCAAGAACTAGTCATGACAGTGATTTCCATTTTCTCTAGTCACATTGTTTCCATCCACAATAAGTAGATGGTCATTTAAACTGGTATTTAAAGCGTCTAAAACTGCTGTTTTTTGCTGCAAGTGTTATGGCCCTGAAAAGGTCTACACTTCATTAGGAGATCATCAATATTCTTTGAAATTATGGAAAAGAGTTGCAAGGAAAGACCAGAAAGAGTAGTTAGCAAGATAAGACAGAGTACCTCTCAAAAGGACTATGCTATACCAAATTTCTGTTATGTGGGGTTAAGGGGGGATGGGAACGGGTATCTAAGTGATGTGGGAAGACACCCCAAAATTTCAGGTGATGGCAGGGGACATCAGGGTACCCTGCATAGAGGTCCCAACCCTGATCATGAAAAAAAAATCAAAATGTAGGAAATCAAAAAAGCAATATTTTTGTTGTTGTTGTAAACTACTAACCACAAATCAAACTAATGAAATCAGTAATAACTAAATCAAAACATGTCAATTATTACCTAATTAGAGTGAAATAAAATGATAGTTGTAACTTGTGACTATACATTTGGATTTAATGTTGCTTACATTCCAATAACCCATAAATCATATTGAATACTATGATATGATAATATAATATCAATAATAGAAGTCCAAATATACTGCAAGTAACAAAAAAATAACGGGGCAAGCAATGAGTGTATCTTATACAGCCCATGCTCTATCTCCAGTTTCATTTCTTTATCTGACTCATTAAAGATGCTTGGTGGCCCCCTTACCAAACCTTACTGATTCCATCCATACTCGTTATCTACCTGTGTTGACCCCTCAGCATTGACAATTACCTTGTGGCTGGTTCCTTCGTGTCCTTGGCCGTCTTCCAATGATGAAGATGTAAGGTATTATGAACAAAAACTACCTTCTTCACTCTCTTAGAAGCGAGTTTTCTTCTCTTAATAAGGTTGATGAAGCTATAAGTGGACCTTTCTCTTCGATGCAGAGGAACTAACAACCTAGAAGAACAGCCCTACAACAAGATGGGTATAATTGCAACTTTATCCCCATGCATCTGTCACCACATGATTGGGTTTCACTATGCCATAGTATGTCTATCTTCGCTCCCATTATGTTTGTTAAAAGGGCTTTTGAGTTCTACAAACAAGAGAAAGTTTGATGTCAAATTATCATGGTCTCTTCAACCTATAATCTCAATAGCATCACAAACCCCTATTTTTCATCACAATTATTAGGAGCCACTCTCCTATGCCTCTCTACAAACCATTTTGGGTTGAGTGCATAGTCCTCCATCTGCAAGGGTAAGTTCATGTGGTCCCACCTACATTAAGTGATGAGTCAAATGCTTAGCATGTAGAACCTTTGTGCATGAATCTCTCATGAATGGCAATTCTCGCTTGGTCTCATATCCTATCAAAGGTCTTGTATATTGCTCAGAAAGGAAGAGAATCAATGTCTGTATAACAAGCCACCACTGCTATAGCGTTTACAACTTGCCTTCCAATCATCATTCAACGAAGTTTTACCTTCTTTCCCCTCTTAGCTTTAGAAGCTCCATAATTGAGCAATTCTTGTATTTTGCATTGCTGATTTTAGGAAAGAGCCATAGGTAACCGTTTACTGGAGTTCTCATCCGCATTGGGTTTCTCCAGTGTATCTCTTGCTGTTATGCTGATGCAAAATTTTTTTAGTCTCTTGTTTTCTACATTTTTTGCATTACTAAGTTTTGTAATTCAATTTTCAATTGATGGGATGTTTAGAGAGCTCCAAGTAATGCAGTTATCTGAATCATAGCACTTAGAACAGCAGTGAACTAATAGATTTTAGTCTTAAATAAGCTAGTTATATAATGCGGTGTTAAGAATTGTATATTGAAAATTCCAAGTCAATTACAAATGATTAATCATCTTTCTGCATTATCTGAACCTTGTTGGGTTCCTGTCTATCCTGTGTATGTTTTTTTCTAAACTTGTCCACCAGGTGCACACTTATCATACCTTTGTTGCATTTTGACTGCTTCTTGGCTGTTTATATTAAGCATACGAGGTTCCTCCAAAATTGGTGCGCATGTACCTTTTCCATACTTAGGCTCAAAATGAAGAAAACTCCAATCTAGATGACTAATTTCCTAATGTTAGAAAACATTGAATTAATCACACAATAATTGAAATTTCAAACAGCGGAAACTAAATCAAGAGAAATAGATAATTTACACCTTCAAATCAGCTTTGTATTCCTTCGAAAGCTTACAAGAAACCTCCACAAACTGTTCCTTACAGTTGCACGGAATTATATTATTGTGTTCAATGAGTTACAATATTCTATCTTGCAGCTATCTTTATACTGTTCAACTAAAAATCTAATCTTCAAAAAGTGCCTTATCTCACACAGGAGATGACTATGAAGATAAGTTTAAGTCATTATTGTATTTCTACACTTTATTAAACTTAATTAGCTAAATAAAAGAATTTCACTTTATCACTTAAGTGAATTACAAAATAAAATTAACTCAAACTACTTGCACATTCACACTGAAGTTGTGTAGAAGATCTGAACTAAGCTAAAAACTCAATACTCCCTCTTAGAGAGGAAGGGATTCTATACCAATCCAAGTTTGTCTTTGAATGATTCAAACTTCCCTTTTGCTAAGGGCTTGGTCAGAATATTAGCTAGCTGCTGATCCATTGCTTCTTGGAGGCTGAAAGGCTCAATGATGTTGCTCATCAATGCTATGTAGTTAGGAAATTTCTTCGAAGGCCTAGTCTCCCTGAGTGTACTCCTAGGAGCCTCAACATGCTCCTGAGCATCCTTCAATGTCTGTTTGTACCATCAAGTGTCTCCTAACAGAAGAAGGGGCTTAAGTTACTCTCTCCTCACCTGAAGGCTGCTGTCCTAAACTCGAAACAACTGGAATCTTTGGAGACTCAACCTTTGGAGCTTTTTGCTCCTCATCCTCTATTATTGGAATGAATTCGTGAGACTTTATGAATGCAAAGTCCTCAAACTTTACATCCCTACTGACTACAACTTCCTTAGTTTTGGAATATAGACCTCGTAGGCCTTTGAAGTCTCACTATAACCCACAAATAAACCTTTCCTACTAGAAGGTTCCAATTTTGTCCTCTTCTCTACAGGTATATGGATATAAACTGGACAACCAAAGAAGCAGAAATGACTCACCTCTAGCTTCACATCAGTGAATGCCTCCTCTGGTGTCTTGTCCTCCAAGATCTTGTGAGGACACCTATTTTGTGTTGATGTTTTTGGTAGCTTTGGGAGGTAAGCCTAAAGTCAAGTCGGCCAAGAAGAGTAAATTAATAAAAGGCCGACCTCCCTTTGTGAATAGTCACCTCTCCTCGGAGGATCACCTCTCTTGGGTGAAGAGGCATTTGAGGAGATATAAAAAGGAGATGGAAAGGGAGTTAACAAAATGAAGTAAGAAACAATGACATTCAGATGAAAATTAACATGGTATCAGAGCAGGTTCAGGTTTACAGATGAAAATTAACAATTCGTAAAGTAATAAACGCCATTGTGTAGTGCGCTCGTCCAAGGGTGTCTTTCGTAGATGCTGGTGATGGGAACGACGTGGGTGGCAGGGATATCCGTCCACTTATCTGTAACAGAATTGTAGAGCAGAGCATACCACTTTGTCGGGGTTCCCACCTGGAAGCCTATAGTAATAATTTTGAAGTGGCCACAATCGGCAATCAGTTCCATGGCTATTCCCGCCGTCCACCTATACTCGAGCGGAACATGAGGCAAGATCTTTTTCTGTTTGGTTACAGGATTAAATATCACGTGGTTACGATTCATTAGAGAATCCCAATGAACAAAGAGAAAACGCCCTGCCGCTACAGCGCAGAGGTAAAGCTCGGTCGGACGCGGGTGATAGCGCTTGGCGGGGTGCCATTTCCATCTCTTCCACGGTAAAGGGATTCGAAACCAGCGGTTGAGTGCGGCACTGAAGAAGGTGATTCCGTGGAAGCCCTGCACCATGTGCTACATCAGAAAGTCATGTGTCTCAACATTGAGATTGAAAGTGCTTGCTAATATTGCCCTCTTCCAGGCTTTGCAAACGCTCTTGGCCCTCACCAATGAGGGCAAAGGAAGTCTTCGCAAAATCTCTTCCATCGTATCGTAATCTAGATGAGGATTATCATCGTTATTATTATCAGGAAAATCAAGTATTGGCGCTAGGGGCTCACCTTCTCGAGCGACATGGTGCTGCTGCAGTTGAGGAGGGGAAGTTGGCGTGATTGTTCCATATCTCTTGTGGAAGGCCATTAGCACTGTTGAAAATGGAAGGCCTGTAAACTCGCATCCCATCGTATAGCGCCACATATAGTTGAATTTCCCTGGCAGATGCTGCAGGCAGGCTTGAAACCCAATCAATTTACCTTTGCGGCTATTCTACCTGCATGTTCCATATTGTCCTCAGTGTAAGAGGGCGTGGCAATTCATAGTGAAGTAATAAGAAGTAGATTACAGTGATATAGCCACAATGGATTGGCAGAGGACACCGTCGAGCTATTCAAACAAATGCAATTGACAGGGGTAAAGCCGGATGAGAAAACCCTTGCTAGCATTCTTCCGGCATGTGCAGGTCTCGGAGCTCTACAACAGGGTATGGAAATCCATGACCAAATAGTGGAAAGTGGACTTCAATCTGATATATTCCTGGTCAGTGCCCTTATTGATATGTATGGAAAATGTGGCAACCTAGAAAAGGCACAGAAATTGTTTGACAAAATGCATCCACAAGATGTTGTGTCGTGGACGACAATGATAGTAGGATATGCCATTCATGGCCGTGGCAAGGAAGCCCTTAAAATCTTTGAACAAATGAAACATTCTGGCATAAGCTCAAATCAGGTTAAGTCAAGGCAGGGATCTTGCAAAGGGTTGTGAAGTCTGGGACTCATAGCTAAGAGGGAGAACCAGTGTTTGGTACATTGCGTGCATCAAGTATGACAGGGTCAGAAATGGTGCTGAGGAAAGCAATTCAAGTCAAGTACATTTGCACTGATGATCAGACGGCTAATATTCTCACCAAGCCTCTTGTTAGAGTGAAGTTTGCATATTTTCAGGACAAGCTTGGAGTAGTGGAGAATGTTGCCCTTGCTGAGAGGGAGACTCAGCATCAGTGATCTTTGCTATAATGCATATTTCTCTGAGACGGAGAAATATGAGGTAAAGCCCTTGTAGTGTATATTTTTCTGAGACAGAAATATGAGGTGAAAGCCCTTGCAGTGTATATTTCTCTGAGATGGAGAAATATGAGGTGAAAGCCCTTGTAGTGTATATTTCTCTAAGACGGAGAAATATGAGGTGAAAGCCCTTGTAGTGTATATTTCTCTGAGACAGAGAAATATGAGGTGCGAGCCCTTGTTCATCTCTGAGACTGAGATGGGACGTCATGTTGAGAGACTCCATGACTACATCACGTTGAGAGACTCCGTGACGAATCTTTGTACTTGTGTTTTTTTTCACACATGGGAGTAGCCATGGTGGACGTCATGTTGAGAGACTCCATGACGACATCACGTTGAGAGACTCCATGATGGGCACTTGTGCACATGTTTTCTTCCACACATGGGAGTAGCCATGGTGGACGTCATGTTGAGTGACTCCATGACGATATCACGTTGAGAAACTCCGTGATGAACTATTTCACAAATGGGTGGAGCCATTATGGATGTCATGTTGAGAGACTCCATGACATGGATATCTTGAAGGATACCTCCCTAGCTAAGAGGGAGTGTTGATGTTTTTGGTAGCTTCGGGAGGTAAGCCTAAAGTCAAGTCGACCAAGAAGAGTAAATTAATGAAAGGCCGACTTCCCTTTGTGAATAGTCACCTCTCCTTGGAGGATCGCCTCTCTTGGGTGAAGAGGCATTTGAGGAGATATAAAAAGGAGATGGAAAGGGAGTTAACAAAATGAAGTAAGAAACAATGACATTCAGATGAAAATTAACATTTTGGATGTAAACTGTTATAAGACATGCCTCTGCCCAAAGAAACATTGGCAAGTCCAGGTCATGAATCATGGCTTTAACAACCCCTATGATTGATCGATTCTTTTGTTTTGCAAGCCCATTTTGCTATGGGTTGTACAGAACAATTAACTCCCTCTTTATCCTTGCTTCCTTGCAGAAACCCTCGAACTCCTTGGAGGTATACTCACCCTTATTGTTTGATCTCAAGATTTTGATCTTCTTCCTTGTCTGGTTCTCAACTAGAGCTTTGAACTTCTGAAACTTGCTAAAGACCTCATCCTTGGTTTTTAGGAAATAAATCCAAGTTTTGCGAGAGAAATCATCAATGAAGGAAACATAATACATGCTTCCTACAATTGATCCTACTGACATTGGTCCACACACATCCGAATGCACTAAGTCTAAAATCCCTTTAGACCTATGCTCATTGCTTGGGAAAGTAGCCTTGGCATGCTTGCCAAGTGTGCATCCTCTACAAACTCTCTGCTATTCAATGTTGAACACTGGAAGTCCTGTGACAATCTCTCTTAGAATAGGCAATGCTGCGTGATGTAGATGCCCCATTCTCTTGTGCCATAACTTGCACAGATTGTCATTGTTATGAACTAGAGCTAAAACTAGTTCACCCTGTAATCCATAAAGGTTGCCTTCTCTAACCCATATAATTTGTGCTATAACTGGGCTAGATTCCTTTGGCCTGATAAGAACTTGTTTATCCTTGAATTCAATTGCAAAGCCTTTATCCTCCATTACTGAAACTGAAAGCAAATATTTCTTGAGACTAGGAACAAGCAAACATCATCAAACTCCAAAGAGTTACTTGACTGTAGTCTTAAGGGAATTGTACCAACTCTTGCATTTAGATACTTGTCATCATTACCAAGCTCAACCTGAACTCTAGAGTTTTGTTCTTCCAATTTGGTAAAACATTGTCTGGTTGATGTCATATGCCTAGAGGCCCCACTGCCCACATACCAAGCATTCCTTGAAGTCGTGCTGGTAGAAAGACAAGAAACCACTGAGAATTCCTTCCCAAACTTGGTAGCAAACTCGTTCATCTGAGTCTTTGCAAAGCCTGCCACTTGCTTCTGTTACTGCTTCCCTTTACCTTTCTTCTTTTTTGGACATTGTGATGCATAATGACCAAAATTATGACAAATAAAACACTTGATTTTACTCAAGTTCTTATTCCCTGCCTGTGAGGATGAATCCTCATCCTTTCCCTTTCCCTTGCTTTTCCCTTTTCGTTTATTTCCCTTTATTTGTCCAAAGAGAGATGAATTATAGTCACCGCCTTTCATACTATCTTTTGACTCCATTCGAGTTTCCTCTTGGATAGAATCATCCCATAGTCTCTCAAAGGAAGGAAGTTTTTCCTTGACACAAATGCCCTAAACAAATGCATGCCATGAAGATGAGAACCCATTCAAAGCTAAGTTCAGTAGCTCTACATCTTCAACCTTCTCCTCGATTGCTACAAGATGGTCACAAAGCTGTGTGACCTTCATCAGGTAATTGGTAACAGTATCCAAATTAGACATCTCTATGGATCTAAGTCTATTTTTCAATATCATTTTCCTATTAATTTTTTCACTCTGGAAAAGACTAACCAGAATATCAAACATCTCCTTGGCTATTTTCTTCTTTGACAAATGTGGAATTAAATGATCCTTTACCACATCTAGGATCATCCGCTTAGCCTTGATTTCTTTCTTTTTATGAATTGCCGAATCTTGCGGATCTGTTGGTAGAGCCACTTGATCCTTTATGATATCCCAAAGATCATTTTCTTCTAGTAACAAAGTCACCTTGACTTTCCAAGATAGGGAATTTAATGTGCCATCCAACCTATCCTCAAATCTGAGAATAGGTGATGCCATTAAAAATATTTTTTCCTTTCAAAACAAAACTCACAAATCTGGAAATAATAAACTATTAAAAAAATAATTTCAAAATACCTATTACAAACTGCAAACCCTAGCTTGCAATGTGCCCTAGCTGTTGGTTTGTTCAAACTGGTAAATTTCGTGTCTAAAAAAACACCTAAAATAAAACCCTAGTTGCTGTTCTAAAAACCCTAGTTGGTTCGTTGGTTTCAAGCCTTGGTTTACGTGCTGAACAACAACCCTTCAAATCCTAGCCGTAGCAACATAAACCCTAGTTGAACTCCAAACCCTGGCTGTTGGCTGATCAAAAAACCCAAATCGCGGGTTGAATACTTGACCACACTAGACGTTTTCATGATTAGAAAAAAGGTTAAAAAAACTTGTCACTGTGATTCTGATGTAGGAAAAAACGATTTATCCTTTTCATGCATGATTTAGTAAAAAAATAAAAACGACACGATTTTTACACAAAAAAATCCAGCACACATTTATTAAAAAATCAGTGCAATTTTTCCCGTACAGGCCGTTACAATTTTCCTTCAAACCCCTACCCGATTTTCTCACAAATCTTGGCGCAATTTTTAGCTAAAAAAGGTCGCGATTTTCTTCTAAAAATACCTGCAAATTGTTTTCCTCTGTCCTTTCCTACAATTTCTCTCTAAAAATAGTTGTGCGATTTTCCCTTCAAATTGACCTGTGAATTTTTAAAAGAGAAAACCCCGAAATTCTTTTGTGGGCTGCATGATTCGATCCCGCTTGGGCTCTGTCTGATACCATGAAGAAAATTCCAATCTAGATGACTAATTTCCTAATGTTAGAAAACATTGAATTAATCACACAATAATTGAAATTTCAAATAGCGGAAACAAAATCAAGAGACAGATAATTTACACCTTCAAATCAACTTTGCATTCCTTCAAAAGCTTACAAGGAAACCTCCACAAACTGTTCTTTACAGTTGCATGGAATTATATCATTGTGTTCACTGAGTTACAATATTCTATCTTGCAACTATCTTTATACTATTCAACTAAAAATATAATCTTCAAAAAGCACCTTATCTCACGTAGGAGATGACTTGGAAGATAAGTTTAAGTCATTTGTGTATATCTACATTTTATTAAAATTAATTAGCTAAATAAAAAAATTTCACTTTATCACTTAAGTGAATTACAAAATAGAATTAACTCGAACTACTTGCATGTTCACATTGAACTTGTGTAGAAGTTCCGAGTTGAGCTAAAAACTCAACACAAGATACTGCCAACACTCGAGCATTCTACTTTTGTAACTGACGAGTGGATGCTTACCTACTTTTCATATTTGAAGGTATTATGTGTAGTTTATCTGACGCCTTTTTGCAAATAACGTTCATACAATCTTCCTCATAATGTGACCTAGGGAAAAATGAATTTTTCTTCAATGATAAATATCTTTAGGAAAAATGGTTGATAAAAGATAGGTAACTGGTGATATCTCATTCCCAAACCTTGTGAGTAGTGGCATGTTGATAGATACCTCTCCGGTTTTGGCAAATGAATGGTGGCCATGGAGAAAATGTGTAGGGAGGGAAGAATGCTTCTAGGTTGAAAATGTTGTTTGGCTATTCAATGAAATGATATTATCTAAGTGGAAGTTTGGGTCACTCAGGTGGTAGTTTAGGAAAGAATTATGAGAATTTCTCAGAAAATTGGATATTTTTTGGCTTTTTTTTTCATTTTTTCATTTTTGGGGCCTATTGTGATGTAATCACACATCGCCCCATTGCAAATGGGGACCCCCTCTTTTTTCTTGTTTTCTGTCCTTGTTTTGCTTTAGGTTTAGTTTTCCTTTGAGCTTGTAGGGTTTTGGTAGTGTTGTTTTGCCCATGTCTCGACAGTTTCTTGCCAAGAGGTCTATATGCCTTCATCCTGATGCATGTCACTGAGACCCTGAAAATGACTAAGTCTGATATCCTGAAAATCCTGAGAAAATGACTAAGTCTGAAATTTGGTGGATCCTTAGAAATCTAGAATTTGCATGCTAAATCCTATGGATCCAGGACCTATCTCAAACATCCTGAAGTATATTGATAAATATTTAAAGTATAAGAAACTCAATATCTGACTTATACTTGAACATATTTTCAATATACTTCCATTTAGGAAATCCAAGATTTGTCTAAGGCAAGAAATTCCTCACTCCATGTCCAAACCCGCCCAGACTGGGCGGCCTCACAAGGTCCTCTTGGATAGTGTCTTCACCATCAGGAGAGCTTGTCCAGACAACACCCTCAAACCCGCCCAGGGAAAGTTAGGATATTTTCATGAGTTTTTGCCAATTGAAGGGAGTTGGGAAGTGATGATGGAGTCTAAAATTAAGATTTTGATGAAAATTCCATGGGTCACCTCCAAACCTGCCCTTCTTAGGCGGCCTCAAGGTGCATTCAAGGACTGTGTCTTGTTCCAGGTGACACTCTCCAGACAACACTCTTAAATCCGCCCTAGGGATAAATTGCCAAGTTTGTAGTGTTTTGAGCTCCAAGTACTTAGAAGATGATGAAACTACAAGGAGAGTCCATTTGGAAGAGTTTGGGTGTATTTTAGAGGAGAATCCATGCATCACCTCCCAACCCGCCCAACCTTGGCGGCCTCATAAGGGAGTGATGGACAATGTCTTCACTAGGAGGATCTCTCCAGACACTGCCCTCAAAACCGCCCTAAAAGAAAAATGGTTAAGTATTAAGGTTTTCATGCACAAAGCACTGAGATATGATGATTAGTAAGCAAGGTTTATGAGTTTGAGTGAAGTCAAAGTTCATTCCAAGTGTCACTCCTCAACCCGCCTTGCCTAGGCAGCTTTGGCATGAAGTCATGGATGATGTCCTCATCTCCACCAGGTGACACTCTCCATACAACACTCCCAGGACCGCTCAGGGATGCAGGTGGCATAATTTGCAAGTTTACTTGATGAGAATGATGAAGATGACACCAAGCATTACTTAAACTCCTCCCAACAAGGATGAATCAATTGGAAAGAATGATAAAAAATCACTAAGCCTGATGTCCTGAAATCTTGAAAATTGGCTAAGTCTAAAATCTGGTGGATCCTCCAAAATCTAGAATTTGCATGTTAAATCCTATGGATCCGAGACCCATCTCAAACATCCTGGAAGTATATTGGTAAATATTTAAAGTATAAGAAACTCAATATCTGACTTAAACATATTTTCAATATACTTCCATTCGGGACATTTCCAATACGGCGACAGGACTTGCATTCCAAGCACACCTTCTAAACCCGCCCAGCCTGGGCGGAAATTTCACCTAGGCATGGATTCCACGTCATTCACATGAGTCTCTCCAGACAAAAACTTCAAACCTGCCTAGGAAAACCCTTACGCAAAGTTGCAAATTAGGAGTAGGAGTTCATTTTGAGGCGAAAAAGAACAAGTTTGAGTGAAATTCCATACAACACTCCCAACCCCGCCCAGCATGGGCAGCCTCATAGAGTCCTTCTGGACAATGTCATCACTTTCAGGACACTTTGTCCAGACAACACCCTCCAACCCGCCCAAGGAAAAAATGATTAAGTTTTCAAGGTTTTGATGCACAAGGCAAGGAGATATGATGAATTTTTAGTAAGGTTTGCAATTTGGAGGGAAGTTAAGTTGATTTTAAGCAAAATTCCATGGGCTATCTCCAAACCCGCCCTACCTGGGCGGCCTCAAGAGGTCCTTGTGGACTATGTCACCTAACACATGAAACACTCCAAACAGTACCTTCCAAATTGCCCAGGGTGAAAAACAATGCAATTTGCAAGGTTTGTGTGCTAAGTATAGTCAAGATGACATCACAAGGAAAGGATATAGTCAAGTTCAAGGAATGAGAAGTGTCTAAGTGCCAAAATCCAAGACCTACTCTCAAACCTGCCCTACCTGGGCGGCCTAGAGAGGTCAGCTTGGAGTTTTGATGTCAAAGCAATGCAACTATTCTATCTTGATTCCCTAACTCATCATGATGCCTCACATCCTAGAGAGAGTCATTCAAGAAGAGGGAAACTTGAAAAATCACTAAGTCATGCAAATGGAGGGAAGAGTGTCAAGGTTAAGATAGAGAGTGTTCACATTGAATAATCCTCACAACCCCTCCAAAGCCGCCCTTCCTAGTTGGGTTTCACCAAAACATGTGGATAGAATCATCAAACATCTTAAGTTTACCTTTCAACTTCACACAAACACCTTAAAAATGGCTAAGTCTTGATGAAGTTGGAGAGGAAGGCCATCAAAAGGAGGAAATGAACATTGAATAAAGTCTAAGTTTAAAATCCACATGCTACCTCCAATCCCGCCCATGCTAGGCGGTCTTGAGCCCTTCATCCGGACAACATCATGTCATTCACATGGCATTCTCCACCTGTTGCCTTCAAACCCACCCAAGGAGAAAGCTTACCAAGTTTACAATATTTTAAGTTCAAGTGCAAGGAGATCATGAAGTTTTGATGAAAGTTCATAGGTTTGAAGGTATTTGAATGCATTTTGAGGAAAAGTCCAAGGGTCACCTCCAAAACCGCCCTACTTGGGCGGCCTCAAGAGGTGCCCATGGACTTTGTCTCATCCACAACACACCCTCCAGACAACACTCCTAAAGCCGCTCAGGGGTGAAAACCACAAAATTTGCAAGCATAAAATAATGAAGATGAACATGTCAAAGGTGAAATGAGCAAGTTTAAAGGAGTGCAAAGTTGATTAAGTTGAAAATTCCATATGTCATCCTCCAGCCCGCCCTTCCTAGGCGGCTTTGACCCCTATGCTTGGACTACATGTCCTCCACAACACACACTCCGCCTAGACCCTCCAAACCCACCCAGCATGGGCGGCCTAGAGAGGAGGTCTTGGATTTAATCCATATCTACATACACTCTCTCCACACTCAACCTTCTAACCCGCTCAAGGAAAGATTGGAGAAAGTTAGCCACTAGGAGATGAATGAGCAAAGTGAAGTAATCCATAAACACCCTCAGGACTATCTTGCCAAGAGACTCCCACCTTCATGCATGTTCTTCACATCGCATGCTCCATACCCTATCTTCACATCCGCCCATCCTTCTAAGGATTTCCATCTCATTCAAGGAAGTTAGGCCATCAATAACACAAGTGAAGGGTTTCTATGTTGTCAAAATCAAGTTAAAAATATTGCAGAAATGCAAAAACTAAGAATGTCTTGATCACTAGATTCATCTTACAAGATACAACAATGCTGTATATAAGGAATGTACAAAGGCTAAAAATAGCCACAAAGAGAAAAAAGCGGAAGAGATAAGATTGACCGTTAGGAGTTAACTAACACTCGTTTAACACCCTCCCATAATGGTCAATCGGTCAACAACACCAAGATGCCCTCAAAATTTGATAAACTTATCCGGGCTTAGAGACTTTGTGAGAATGTCAACAGTTTGGGCCTCTGTAGGAACATACTTCAACACAACGGAGCCATCTTCAACAAGCTGGCAAATAAAGTGGCAATGAAGATCAACATGCTTTGTCCTCTCATGAAAGACAGGGTTTTTTGCAAGTTTCAGCACCCCTTGATTGTCACAATACAGAGATGAAGGGCCTGCTGGAGACATGTGGATATCTGAAAGCATCCTGCGAAGCCAAATTGCCTCATAGGCAGCTTTAACTGCTCCCCTATATTCAGCTTCTGTGGAGGAGAGAGCGACTGCCTGCTGCTTTTTGCTGGTCCAAGTGACCGTACCTATGCCCAAACTGAAAACATAACCAGAGGTAGATTTGCGATCATCTACAGAACCTGCCCAATCTGAATCTGTAAAACCGATCAGCTGAGGATCTTTGCACCTGCCATACAGAATGCCAAAGTCAGAAGTGCCATGCACATACTGTAACACATGCTTGGCTGCAACCCAGTGTTCAGTTTTAGGAGCTGTCATGAATCGAGAGATATAGCTGACTTCAAAACTAAGGTCAGGTCGAGTGGCAGTGAGATAGATGAGACTGCCAACTAATTGCCGAAATGATGATTCATTTTCTATAGGACAGTCTGAATGAGCAGAGAGTTTCAGGCCTTTCTCCATTGGTGTAGAAGTTGGTTTGCAATCTGTCATCCTGAATTTGTCCAATAGACTCTGAGCATACTTCGATTGAGAAAGATACTGTCAGATTGCTGCCATACCTCAATACCGAGGCAATAATGCAAGAGACCCAAGTCGGTCATGCCAAAAGTGTGGCTGAGATCATGCTTGATCTGATGAATCAACGATTTTGAGCTGCCAGTAATGATCAAATCATCAACATATACAACAATAAGGAGTCTATCATCAGCATACTGATGGACATACAGATTGGAATCAAATGGACTCCGCTGAAAACCCCGATCAACAAGATACCAATCAATTTTGAGATACCACGCGCATGGGGCCTGTTTGAGGCCGTAGAGAGCTTTCACCAGTTTGCATACTTGATGTTCTTTCCCAGCAACCTTGAAGCCAGGAGGTTGCGTCATATAGACTTCTTCCTGCAGCTCTCCATTGAGGAAGGCACTCTTGACGTCCATTTGATGGACTTTCCAGCCAAATTGAGCTGCCATAGCAAGGACAAGCCGAATGGTACTCATTTTTGTTGTAGGAGCAAAAGTCTCGTCATAGTCAACACTTTCTTTTTGAGAGTAACCTTTGGCGACCAACCTAGCCTTATATTTATCAAGAGTCCCATCGGCCTTGTACTTGACTTTGTATACTCATTTGCAGCCAACAGGTTTCTTCCCAGGAGGAAGATCAGACAAAACCCAAGTATTGTTCTTCAGAAGACTCTGATGCTCAGCATCCATAGCTTGTTCCCACTCAGGGACACCTTGAGCCTCAGAGTAAGTTTGAGGCTCTGAAATGCTGTGAAGATTGGCCATAAGAGCAAAATTGACTGAATTTGACGGCTTGCTCTTTTTCCGAGCAGATCGGCCTTCGAGGAGTTCATTATCATGAAGGTCACCAATGGTTTCGACCCACCATTTCGGCCGGAGAGCAGAGGAACCAGCAACTGGAAGAGAAACAACAGAATCATCAGCTGAAGGAGTCAAAACAAGATCAGGAGGATCCACAATATCCTGAGTTGAGGCAAGTGGTGATTCAGGCGGAGATGTGGGCAGAATAGCAGGAGCGCTCCCAACAGGTGAAACTAGAGGAATGCAAACACCTGAATTTGAATACGTCAAAGGCTGATCCTCAAGAGGAAGAGATGGAGTAGATAGAAGAAAGGGCCCAGTAGTCCCATCAATGACTACATCACGACTGAATATAAGCCGGTCAGTATCGATATCAATTAGTCTGTAAGCCTTATGATTTTCACTATACCCAGTGAACATGAGTTTCTAACTTTTGGAATCCAGCTTAGTGCGCTTGGCATCTGGGATCCAAACATGAGCAGTGGAACCAAAAATTTTCAGATGGTTGACACACGGCTTATGACCAGACCAGGCTTCCTCAGGAGTCATCTTTTGAACGGCATAGGTGGGAGATCGATTCAAAAGATAGACAGCAGTATAGACTGCTTCAGCCCAGAATTTCTTAGGAACACTTTTATGTTCCAACATAGATCGTGCCATTTCTGTAATAGTACGATTGCGACGCTTGACCACACCATTCTGTTGAGGTGTGTATGGTGTAGTCAGCTGGCGTTTAATACCATGGGCAGCACAGAAATGAATGAAGGAAGAAGAACAAAACTCCCCACCATTATCAGATCGAAGAGTGATTATTGGACAGCCGGACTCCTTTTCCACCAAAGCCTTGAACTGCTGAAAGGTACTAAAGACATCTGATTTCCTTTTTAGAAAATACACCCACATTTTTCTGCTGAAATCATCAACAAGAAGCAAGAAATATCGACATTTGTAACGGAAGGGGTATTCATTGGGCCACAGACATCAGCATGAACTAACTGCAAAACTTTGGATGCTCGCCATTTATCACCATTTGGAAATGGAGTACGATGCTGCTTGCCAGCCTGACATGCATCACAAACACCAGGAATGAGAGTCTGAATTTCTGGAAGACCACCAACCAAACCCTCTCAAGCAAGCTGAGAGAGATAGTGCATATTGAGATGCCCATAACGTTGATGCCAGAGTTTGCTGATGGAGGTATTCCTGGCGGCCATGGCATGCTTGTGAGAATCACCAGAGTCCACGAGCCGATAAAGACCGTGATCCTCAACACCCTTGGCAACAACAGTATGTGTTTCACGATCCACTATACTGCAAGTATGCATGCTGAAAACAATATCCAAATGAGGTGAACGTCGTATTATTTGACTGACAGAGAGAAGGTTCAGCTCCATGCCAGGTACGAAATAGACATCGAGAAATATTAAATTTCTCCCGCCAGACTGAATTTGTACGTTGCCTTTTCCAACAATAGTGTATTCTTCGCCTCCACCAAAGATGACAGAATCCTGGAAAAGCGTGTACTCTGTAAACCAGTCTCGTCGGTGTGTGAAGTGGTGAGAGGCACCGGAGTGAATGTACCAAGCAGAAGATTTGACATGATCTGTAGGTCGCTTGGCCATGCAGGCAGAGACCGCAGAATCGTTCTGCTCAAGAGACTCCATTTTTACGTTTTTTGAGGCACGAAAAATGAGGTGCTTGAGGATGGATAAGCACCAGACGGTACAGATGTTGAGGCAAAAAAGTTGACGTATAAGCCTAGACACAATTGTTGAGATAAAAAGAAGAAATTGTCTGTTGAGATGCTGCACAAAATTCAAAATAAATGAGACCATCTTTTCTAGACGTGATCCATACACCTCTAGGAAGAAGTAAATCGCCGAAATGCAAACCATGACTTGAAATGTAAGTCGAAACTGCCAGAAGCCTGATAGAGAAATCGCGATTTGTAGAAGAGGTGAGACCAGTAAAAAAATGTCGGCTAATAACACTTCAGCAGAGCCTCTACCACTCCAGAAAACACATTTATGAAAACCCTCGTTCAGATCGAAACACCCCAGAGTCGCTCGGCCTTTGCTCACGCGACCATAAGCATGCAACCCACAACCACTGGCGAATGCCACAGGAAACCGTGATCGTGACTAGAGGAATGGAATCCCGCCAAAGAAGAAAATCACGAGCAGAAGTGAAACCGCGATCACTGAGAACCCTGGAGCGGATTTTACAAAACGCCGATCACAAATCAAAAGTGATGCACACAGATCTTCAGATTGTGACTAAACCCGCTTCAGAAATGGCGGCCAAAAATAATCGCGATTTTCAAAGAGACGATTTTCAGAGAGAACCCCCGACTCTACACAGAAAACTTGCGAAATAACGCGATTATTAGCCAAAACCGGACGCGGGTTGAAGAAAGCTTGCTCCAGAGAAGGCGCAAACAAATCTGACACTGACTACGAAGTTCGTCAAACATCTGCCGAACAAGATAGAGCAAAACGCGACCTTCAGGGGTTCCAAAAACACGACCCATCATACATCCTTCACAGAAATCACAGGTTCTTGAAATAAAACGCCGAATCTCAGAGATTAAAAAAAACTTTAAAAAATGCTAACCAGGTTCGTAACCTAGCTCTGATACCATATTGCAGAAATGCAAAAACTAAGAATGTATTGATCAATAGATTCATCTTACAAGATACAACAATGCTGTATATAAGGAATGTACAAAGGCTAAAATAGCCACAAAGAGAAAAAAGCGGAAGAGATAAGATTGACCGTTAGGAGTTAACTAACACTCGTTTAACAAAAAATCACTAAGTTATGAAAATCCTTACTAGCCCTCCAATCCCGCCCATGCTAGGTGGCCTTGGGCCCTTCATTTGGATAATGTCACCTCTTCATGTCCTCCACCTATCACCTCCAAACCCGCCCAGCATGGGCGGCCTAGAGAGGAGGTCTTGGATTTAATCCATATCTACATACACTCTCTCCACACTCGACCTTCTACTCCGCTCAAGGAAAGATTGGAGAAAGTTAGCCACTAGGAGATGAATGAGCAAAGTGAAGTAATCCATAAACACCCTCAGGGCTATCTTGTCAAGAGACTCTCACCTTCATGCATGTTCTTCACATCGCACACTCCATACCCTGTCTTCACATCCACCCATCCTTCTAAGGATTTCCATCTCATTCAAGGAAGTCAGGCCATCAATAACACAAGTGAAGGGTTTCTATGTTGTCAAAATCAAGTTAAAAATCACTAAGTTATGAAAATCCTTACTAGCCCTCCAATCCCGCCCATGCTAGGCAGCCTTGGGCCCTTCATCTGGATAATGTCACCTCTTCGCATGATGTCCTCCACCTATCACCTCCAAACCCGCCCAGCATGGGCGGCCTAGAGAGGAGGTCTTGGATTCATTCAAAATTCACATCACATTCCTCTCTACCCTTCTAAGCCCGCCTAGGCACTTAGGCATGGATTTCATGCGAAAGGATATGTTTTGAAATGTCATTTTTTTTATCCTACATGCATAAGATGAATGTAATTTGTTATTGAAAATCCTTCTTATCAAGTCTTAATTTGATGTGTTTCTTTTTGTAGGTGATGAAGGATCCAAGGAGGTGAATAGCGAGAGCTCATACATGAGAAGTATGGAAGGCGGAGGATAGGTGCTCAATTTTGTCATCGTCATCACATGGAGGAGAGCTCCTGCATCAAGTTCATCTTACTTTGAAGACTTCGTAGACATCAACGCCACGCATGAGGAGTCATCATCCAGAGTTGTCTACTCCATGTACATCCATCATATGCAAGTCTACTACAAGAAGTCACGCACAAGACATCTTCCACCTCAACACTCCATGAGTCCCTGCAACTGTCCAGAGGCATGATCCTGCACAAGCACAACAACATCACAAGATGAGAGATGAGCATGATCATCAAAGCGATCCATGAGTTACATCAAGACAACAAGAAGAAAATATTCTAAGTAAAGTGAACATGAAGTGAATCACACTAGTTCATTCAAAGATGCTGAGGTGGCACGTACACATCATCAAACCAATTGCATTCTGCCATGTAAGAGGGCCCACCATAAAGATACTCCAAAGATGCTTATCACCTTGGAAATTGTGCCTTCATTGCCTCTTTCATGTTCTAAAAATAGTAAATTTTGTAACAAATTGCCTTGTTGTCTCAATCTTGGCCGTTGATTGCTAAATCAATCTGAGCCATTCATTGTAATTCTTGAGTTCTATATAAGGCTCACTTCTTGCATTTGTAAAGGGATATAGGAGACAATATTAGAATTAGAAGATCATTAGAGGGAAATTAGAGGAGAATCATTAGAAGTAGAGATCAAGTAGGAGTAGAGTAGAGAGGGAACTCTTCGAAGTCATGAAGAGAGACATGAGATTGTTGTAATCACACATTTCAAAAGTAATACAAGTTCATTGTTGTTGTTTTGCATGGTGATCTTGTGGCCTTGAAATGTTAGGATGGTTTCAAGTTCTTGAATATGACGGAGATGTGTTTTCAAGAAGCTTAAATAGTAGGGTAGATAAAGTTCATTGATGTGATGTAGATGCTAAAGATATTTGATGAACTCCTCCATGGTTCATACTTTTGATGGTTTGTCGCTAGCAAGTCATCGTGCAAAGTTAGCCTGAACTACATTTGCTTAAGTTCGATTGTGAAGGCTCGTTCAAACTGCGCCAGTTGTGGGTGTTTGGATGGAGGTTTACAGTATGAAAATCATTGAGTTACCTTTGAAGATTGCACCTGCTTCGTGTAATTGTTGGTTCTCATGGTGAAGCGGAGTAAGGTTGCACGAGGAATTTGTCTATCGTAGCATGTTCATTATATTATTGTTTTTAGATTAGAATCCTCTCAACCCTTTCTTTTTTTTCATTTTCTTATAATCAATTTAAGAAGTTCCATTTCACAAGGAAAGAGTACTTGTTTGAAGGGAGTGAGGTGACAATTCTATGTAAGTCCCTTTGTGACACAGCTAATCACATCACACCACCGAGGCTATCCATTGCAAACCACGTACAAGGAACCTTGGAGCGTTCTTGTTTGATCACGTAGTTTAGCATTCGAGACGCTTTGTTCAAGAGAGGATAGAGCACTTGGTGTTTTATTCTAATGTTGTTGTCAAGAAAACATCATCAACAGGGCCCTTCAGAGTGGAACTTGCTCTTGGGACATTGGCTTGTTATCCTTAAAAGGTGTCATAGCTTTCCTTGGGGGACATCAAAACTTGTTCATAACCCATGCTTTCCAATGCATGTCTATGCTTTGAATTCTTAGCTGCGATCAAGGAGTTATGACCCCAACAAGTAACACCATTAAAATAATCCCATGCCAACAATTGATATCTAGCTATTTGCCCTTATCTAATAGTTTATTTCTGCTTCTAAGAGGTACATATGTCATCCATGTGAAGGATGACTCGTTGGCTCCCAAAGAGTGTTATGTCTCTTTTCCCAAACTAACATATATTAATATTAAAATAAAAAGGAAAAGAAAAAAAGAAAAATATAAAATATAAAAAAAGAATATATAATAAAAGTGATTTCAAATTTTGGCTGTAAAGTAGGGCCCATGGGTCGTAATTGAGGAAGGTATATTTACAAACTTCACTTGTTCATTTTGGAGCATCCAATTTTCATTTTTAAGCTTCTCATTTCGAGTTCGAGTTGATTGTGCTTTCAAGGATGAAACCCTTTGACTACAAATTCCGAGGTTAGGACGAAAACCCTACCTCTCACTTGGTAATTCTATACAAGGATTGCAGTTTATGCTAATTAATGATATTGTTCGAAATTCCAGGTTTGGGCACTCAAGATTTGCGAGCAAATATTGAAGGAGCGCCATTGTTGATTCAAAGAGACTAATCCATATTTCATCGCTGATCCATTGATCATCCATTGCAAGGGTGATCACAGCTATTGGAGGGGAGTAGTTATTTGCTATTGATCCGGTAAGCCGCATCATACTTAGTGCAGCATGGCAACTATTGTCTATCGTTGGAAGATCACAAAAGTCCTCAGCTAATCAAGGTTGGAGGAGCCACATTGTCTCAGCCAACATATTACTCCCCGCACCAGATTCAACACCTTCAGTAGAGTGTTGATATCATTGTGGCATTGCAATCATACCATCACCGTGACTATGGCATGTGAGGGAGAAGTCGCAGGTTGAAGTTTTCCAATTTGCATCCACATCCGTTGTTACATCTTGAATGCGTATAAGCACAGGCTGTGGCATTTGTGAAGCAAATTGCTATCAATTCAACAGGAACCTATCAATCGACTAAGAGTTGTGCCTCTAGAGTGTTAGCATCCCACCATTCGCGGCTAGGACATAGGATGTGACCAATTCGTTAGTCAATTTTCCACGGAGCAACGATACCCTTCTTTTCACTATTGTTGAAAGACTTTGATTGGACTGTTTGTCAATAGGATCAACATAATTGAACCACCCAGGGGAGATGCAGTTGATACTACACCAAGTCGCACCATCTGACTCAGTTTACATTACCAGGTTGCATCAGTTCCCCATCAGGCGAGTTCACATAATGCTATCACTGATTTCTATATAATTGTAATTTAGACTACACACTGTCATTCTAGTGTTATCAAGATTTGTAATTCAGTTAACTGAACAATATACATATTTATCTCAAGGAGGTTTACATAGCGCCCAGTATTGGGTAAATTCCAATTGTTGGTTAATTAAAGTGATGCTGTCTTGTATATTTCAGTTTATGATTGTGGGAGTTAAATAAAAATTTCTGTTTGTTAGTATAAACTGTGAGTAGTCTTGAATAGTCATGGTTTCCAGCATTGAATTTTACCAAGGGAGATCACAGTGGTATCAGATTACATAGTCCCACCAGCCTGCGGGCTCATTTAATGAGTGTATGGAGTTGAGTCAAAGAGATTTGAGAGCTTCAGAGAGAGAAAGAAGAAAGTTGGAAGCAACACAACAAGAAACTAGTGTTGGAGTAGGAGGCAGAGATAAGAGACACATGGCAGATCAAGAGGATAAATTTGATGCTTTTATCAGGAAGCAGTAGCAAACAAACTAGTTGTTAATTCAGATGATGCAACAAATGCAAAATATGAATGCCACTTTGAATTCCACCAGGCCAATGCATAATCCCACAGGTGAAGGGACCAATTCAAATCAGAATGGCTCATTCAATCACACAAATAATAACAAAGTCTCAGTTGGATCTGCAGCTAGGCCATTTCAGCCTACTTTCTTGCCTAGAGTAGAGGTACAATCAGAAGAAGAGCAAAATCCAACAATATATGATATTAGTGCTTGCATGGATGAGTACTAGGGACTTGATCTTGACATCAGAAATCAGATTTCATTTGCGAACCATTGCAATTTTAGAGCAAGGAATGGGCCAAAAATTGAAAGAAGGCCTCCTACACAACATCCCCACAACGATTTGCAATAGAGGTTGAGTAAGTTGACTCTTCCTCCTTTTAATGGTTTGGGGAAAAGCACTGAATGAGCTTTGGTCCAAAAGTTGGATACATATCTTTCACTTAGCCCTATGATGGAAGAGGAAGCCATCAAATTTGCAATCCTTCATTTGGAAGGCATAGCCCCCGAGTGGTGGCATCATGGGTTGATTACACAAGGGCATAACCATATTGTTACCCATGCTGATTTTACACAGAGACTCGTGGATAGGTTTGATAGGAAGGACCATGAGATCCATTTCTGGGAGCTGGCCCAGTTGAGACAGCATGGTACAATGGTGTAGGAGTCAAGGACAACACTGAGAGGGGGGGTGAATCAGTGTTGTGTGAATTTTCAAATCTTTTTACAACTTCCTGCAAACTTTCTCTTATAGAACAAATAGAGAGGAATACATTAATTATTTGTGCACAAGATTAATAATGAAGGATGTGAAAATAAGCAAAGAACTAATATACACACATACAGATGAAAAACAACATTAAACATGACACATGCTTTTCACGAGTGGAAAACCCTTCTTGGGTAAAAAACCACTCAAAACTGCCTCACTGGCTTAAGTGAAAACCTCACTGGTTACAATGTTTGGAAGCACCAACCCCTAATTCTTTTGAAGCACCAACTTCAAGGAGCACCAACCCCTAATACAGAACAAATTAAAAACTCAGAGGGTTTCTCTGTTTCCATACAAAACACTTCTTCTCTCCCATGTGTCTGTCAAATGGCCATTCTTTTCATCAACCCAAATCATATACAAAACTCAGATATTCAAAATCAACCCTGTATCCTGATCCACTCAACAACACTGCATATCAATTATGTTTCATCAATGTCTATTTATATATTTGCATCAATGCACCTGAAATGTCCTTTCACCTTCAAAACATATTTTCATTATCCTCTTACCAAAACCTTTCATCTTCTCTGAAAGAAAATAATATCTGATTGCATCAAATAGATCTCCATTCTGTATTCTGCAAAAACAATTCATCTGCAAGAAGAAAATCTTATATTTCTCTCTCAAAAATAATATCTTCCATAATATATTTTGAATCTGCCCCTGTAATAAGATCTCTGTCATCATTTTCATTTTTCAAAAAAAACTTCATGTATGATCCTTCATATCCCTGTAAAAAAAAAACTTTCTCTGATAGCAAACAAAAACAATAAATATGTTGTCTCTCAAATCATGTTGCCCTTATGAGGATTTAAAAAATATCTTCCATATTTTCAATCATATCACACAAAAAAAAATCTTCAATAAATCTTTAATCTTCTTTGATAAGAAAATGAAATACTCCTTCACAATCTTCAGATCCCCTCTTTAGATTTCCTAAGTTTAAACCTTATCCCTCCGATCCCCGCAGCCTGCCACATGGTGATTCAACAATAGTCGTTGATGGAGACTTTCCAGCGGAGCACAAAGCGCATCAACCTGGTGACCGGGCACCCTAGCCATCGGGGCCGGCAAACACAACGATCCATCACCCTTTAAGTTGTCACTTAAGTGACTTTGACTGCTTCAACCGGTCAATAATGAATTAAAAGAAAAGTGCACTAATGGCTTAAATGGGCTTTAGAGGAAGTTTATTTAGGTCTTGTGAAACAATGAAGAGCAATCTGTCACTATATGTGTCACTTGTCACTATAACATCATGAACCACTTGTAAGAGTTTTACCAACAGAGATGAACAAAAAATGAATACTGAGATCATACCATACCTCCAATCTCATACCATACCTCCAAACTACTGTGATTACAACAAGCCACAATCAAGAGTGTGCCATGATTGCATGATATGATGAAGACCACTCATGATGCCAACCTATGCCACTTTCACTGAAAGCATGAACATGCATCCTTAACAGGATCCTATATCTGATTTCACAAACACCTTTTGAGGAGATCAATATATATCAACATGCAAGCAAAAGATTCAAGACTCCATCAACACTGCCAAACCTTGCATCATAACACATATGCAATGCATCATACCTCCTCCTTTATCTACATAATTATTGCAATTCTGTCATGTTGCCATCATGAAGAAACTTTGTCATGACAAATCCAAATCAACTGAGGAACACATCAAGCATGAAGATATCCTGATCAATTGGAAACATCATGAAACAACAACTTCAACAACATTACCTCCTCTTGATGTCCTGCAACAACTTACATCATCATACTGACCACACTTTTGACATCAATGACAACCTATCACCATCAAATGGATGATTATGTAGCAAAATTTCAGTGAGTTTCAGTCATGGTTCCGGATGTGCCAGAGAGGAGAGTCATCATTTTATTTGTGGAGGGACTAGCCGAACCACTCAGGGGTTTGGTTAAGGCTTTTGATTCAGTGTCTCTACAGGATGCTATCAAAAGAGCTTTGAATTTAGAGGATTCAGTGGCCAAGAACAAGTTTTACTCCAAGATTCCTTCAACGAGGTAGCAAAAGAAACCTTTTCAAAAGGAGTTCTCTCAACCTAAGGCATTACCCTGAAAACCAAGCAAGGTTGAGGAATCCAAGAATCAACTTTGAAGGAAGAAATTATGTTTTTCTTGCAGAGAGCCATGGGAGCGAGGACATAGATGTTTGGGAAAGGGGAAAATAAACTCCATAGAGGTTATTCTTGACAAGGATTTAGAGATTGAAGAACTTGAGCCTGAGATTCTGGTTGATGAGATGGAGCATGAGTGCAAGGAAGAAGGAGAGTCCTCCGGAGGCACCCTTGCTACTGTTTCCAGAGCACCCAAGTACCATCTGTTTCGAGTTTGGGAAGTTTTGCAAGGTCTCAAAGTGACAATGTTGATTGATAGTGGGCGTACTCATAATTTCACATATGCTGATTGGATTTCTAGGGAAGGTTTGGATGCCAAAGAATTCGATGGGTATAGTGTCATGTTTGCAGATGGCCACATTATTCCTTGCAAGAAGCAAATACAACAGCTCGATTTATCCTTGGGAATGCATTAAGTTAAGGATGACTTCTACGTTGCGGGGATAGGAGAAACGGATATAGTTTTGGGTGTGCAATGTTTGCACTTTGCACTCACTTGGGGGAATTTACTTAAAACTACCAAACAATGGAGCTGAAATTCAAGGTGGATGGGAAGGAGGTGATCCTCCGAGGCATATTGAATGGAACCCCAAGCATGGCTGAAGTGAAAAGAATGGAGGTGAGTGTTCGAGGAGATCAAGTCACTCAATGCATGGAGATAATCAAGGATCCACTCCAAGTTAAGATACTTCGTTATGATAATGTTTGGTCCATTTTGAATAGGTTCATTGTGGCACACCGAAGATTGCTACCCGATGAGGTATTGGCAAATCAGGAGCTTTTGGGTAAGAATCATCAACTTAACATGGCTTGTTGGAATTTTGGCAACAAGAACTATGACCCATGGATCATTATGAGTGCTGTTTCCCATTCTAGAACTGCTGTTACCTACATTTCCAGCTTTCCCCACATTCTATTGGCAGCCACAAAGGAGTTGTTAATCACAAGAAGGATGCATTTCCCACCTATTGTCACTGATGAGATGTTTGCAGCTGATATAAGATGGTTTCTAGTCACTACAATTCCGATTTTGAGTAAGAGAATGCAATGCTACAGCCACAATATAATGCTCTTCCTAATTTCATGTGTTGGACTGATAATCTTCCTTGAACAACTATAGATTTGCAACACACATAAGGTCTGATCCGAACCAAATTTGGAAGGGAATCACTTGGGGCAACATGAAAGGAACTCGTGGAAACCAAGGTAATCATTATAACAACAATATAGAAGTGGTGAGTATAGTTGTTGACATGCATTGGTCATATTTATGTGAGAAACTCATTACTAAGAAGGGATTCAAGATGAAGGGAGTTGTGTGTCAAGGCAACTATCTTATAAAGGCAGTCATGGGCATCACATGGAGACCTCAGGCAGAAGTTTACATAAAAATCAGAATGGTGTAGCGTAAGCGTGTTGAGGTAGCATCGAACTTGGAACGTTGTGCAAAGATTCATCCACAAGGAAGGAGGAGAGCAATTGTTGATGATCTCCTACCACCCTAGGAAGGAGGAAACATACTTGAGACAGCCATGTACCAAATTTCCAGCCTTAATGCTGTTGTCATAATAATTATCAGCCCCTGTACCATTTCAACACAATTTGTTTTGCAGGGATTTCTAATCATAAGAAAGAAAGGGTTACTATCTGTTGATGATTGTTTTTAGACAAGTCAACAATAGAGTAAAACACTAGAGTATCCCACTCTCTCTTGAATAAAGTCTCTCGAATGCTAAACAAAGTGATCAATCGAGACAACTCCAAGGTTCCTTTTCTTATGATTTATGATGGATAAACTCAGTGATTACATGTGATCTTGTTGATTATCACAAAGGGACTTACGTTGGATTCTTCTTACTTCATTTAGCTTATCTCTCCTTTAGTGTGGATGATATATGTACAAGGTCTCAATGATAAAAGAAATGAAAAAAAGATAACGGGTTTAGAAAACTAATCTAAGGTTAATGAAGGAATGATGATGCGTGAATAGACAAACTCCTGATAAACCTAACTCCACTTCGCCAAGGACGCCTACAACTACATGAAGTTGGTGCAATCTCCTAAGGTACGCGAATGATTTTCAAATCATAAAAGCTTATACAAGCACCCATTGAACAGCGCAACTCAAACAAGCATCCACAATCGAACTCAAGCAAATGATAAGGCTCAGACTAGCTTTACACAACACTTCACCAGCGATGAATGTTAAAAGCATGAGCTAGGAGTTGATCAAATATCCAATACAACATGCATTACATCAAAGAGCTACTAATCTATTTCTAATCTATTTTGAAACGTCTCTCCACTTCATCAAGATACAAGAAACCATGTCACTTCACAAGACAACACTTAACACCAAATGAGTTCCAATGTCTTTGCATTAATCTTGAAAAATATTTACAAAAACTTCAAGTCCTCTCAGAAAATTTTGAGAGTCTCTCCTATTCTACTCCTAAAAAACTAATGACTACTCTTCTCTAATAATTACAAATGAGGCAACAAGGCCTTTATATAGAAGTCCAGATTTACAATGAAAGGCTAAGATCAATCTGGATAGCCAAGGGCTCAGATCATGCCACCTCAATAGGTAGTTACAACAACTTGCTATTTTTAGTACATATGAGAGGCAATGAAGGCACGCTTTCCAAGAAGATAAGGATAAGATGGAATCTTTGGAGCATCTTCCACATGGACGTCCTCTCTGTCTTCTTGCTTGTCAAATGATGTGGCGACTTGTGATTGGCTTGATGATGATGTACATGCCACGTAGGTGCCATCTTAGCTCATTCCCAAATTGCATCGTCTTTCGATGTCTTTGATGTGATTGCTTTGAACTTGTATGTTTGAGAATGCATCTTGTAGATTTTGCTTTGTTCATCTTCTTGTAAACTGGATGTATGATATTTGTTGCTTCATTTGATTTAACTTTTGTAATGCTTCTTCTTCTTGTAGGATACATGATGATCTCCTTTGGATGCATCTTCTTGAAGAGTGTAGTATAGAGTAGATGATGATGCTACTTCCTTCATGACTTGAAGTAGGGGATCTCTCTTAGACTTGAAGATTCAGGAGGAACTTGAAGTTGAATGGATGAATGCCTTGGAATGCTTGATGATATGAAGATCCTTTGGAGCAGCTACATGCTGATCTTGAAGCGATGATTGATGAAGAATCTCGTTGATACTTGAAGTGATTTCTTGGAGCAGCTACATGATGCCTTCTCCTTTTCTCATTCCTTGCTCCTACAACACAAACAAAGAAGCAATATCAATTCCATGATTTTACAACACAAAATAATCATTATTAAATATTTCTAACCCTTCTAAGCCTAGGCGCATTAGATGCCAAATTGAATTCTTGCTAAAAAAGTCATAAAATTTAAATGTAACAACAATCCAAAATGGCGCACTAGTTCATAATTTCATGCTCTGGTTAAAATTTCTTTGTGAAACTTGAATTACACCACATACTAGACAGGGCGCACTAGATAGCAATTTTGAATCTTCTTGGTATTGGCGCATTAGATAGCCATCTTGATCTCCTCTTGAACATTCATCAAGGTGGCGCACTAGTAGAGACTCACTATATCATCATCTTGATCTTCCTTGAAATCATCCGTTTTCACTTAATACAAATCCATCATGATGCATGGCGCATTGGTTGAAGAACTTGGATTTCGGTTGAATGTTCATCAAATTTCCATCTTACCTTAATATACATGGGGCACCGGTTGAGGATATTGATTCTCCCTTGAAAGATTTCAAAATGCTTACAATTTATCCCTTATTGCATTGGATGAGAGATTTGGATCCTTGTTTGGATTTGATATCATCTTCAAGGCAGCCAATAGGTGGAGCGCATTAGACTAACAATTTGATGTCTCATTGAAATGCTTTCAAAATCAGACTTTAATCTCTTCCATGAGATGGCGCAATACTTAGAGGTTTTAAATCCTAACTTTTGCATTTCAACTTACCTCTATCTTGATCACAAACCTTGATCTCTACTTAGAAAACTCCTTTTGGCCTTGGGCGCATTGCTTCTTGGTTTTGAACTCCAATTGAATTGTCCATCATAAGGGCGCTGTGGTTGAGACTTTTTGGATCCTCATCTAATGATCTTATCATTGGTGCTTTGGACCAGACTTTTGAGTCCTCATTGAACTCTTAAAATGCTTTCAACCTTCTTCATTGAAGTGGCGCATTACTTCCTGATTTTGATATTCCCTTGACAACATTTCTTTCCACTCCAACTAGATCTCTCACCATGGCATACTAAATGGAGATTTTGGTTGCTCTTCTTGAAAAATGTTTGCAATTTATCCCCTCTTGGAGTGGCGCATCAGATCCAATTTTGACTTCTTATTCCTCCCTCAAACTGGCGCAGCAGATGTGAATCTTGATTTTTTTAGTTGAATGATGTTTAACTTCAAGTTCAAATCACTTTCAATGAAGGCATGGAAATCAACCTTTTCGTCTTTTCATGGAAAACTTCATACTTGTTGCTCAACATGGATCTTCATAAAACTTGTCTTGAAGTTGCATTAAACAGGCCTTTCCACTTTATTTTGGTGCAACAGATCAGACTTTTGATACCTCCTTGATATTAGTGCATGGGGTCAAAATTGCATCCTCTAGCTGATAAAATCCAGATCCTTGTCTCAAATTGGCGCATTAGATCAACATGTCACGCTCCGGTTAAAAGTCAGCCATTCTTCAAATCTCAAACACTTAACTACAAGGCAGCGCATTCGATCCAAATTTTGACCCTTTCTTCAATGTCTTCATAAAAACTGAGATGCTATTTCTTCATGTCTTGGCGCATTGCTTAAAGGTTTTGGACTCCGATTGAATTTTCCATCATAAGGGTGCTGTGGTTGAGCCATTTAGATCCTAGTTGAATTTTCACTTACAAACTTAACTTTTTCACCATCATTGGCGCTGTGGTTTGAGTTTTTGGATCCTACACGTTGAATGCTTGCTGCAAGGTCTTTAAAATTCTAACTTCATCTTATATTAACCCTTGCCTTGAGGTGGCACGTTGGTTGAAGTTTTGAGTTTCTTCAAATGACTCCTTGAGATGGCAAGTAAATCACCCAATCTAGGCGCATCAGATCAAACTTTTGAATCCTCATCAACATCACATAAAATCTGCAATTCTCTTCAAGCACTTGAGTTGGGATGCCTCTTGAAACTCATCATCAGCTTATTTTCTTGTCAAGGCACAGCAGATAGGAGCTTTGAATACTTCTTGTTATCTTATCTCCAAACCAAATCTCCTTCCTCCCCTTCTCCAAAATGGCGCAGCAGATGACAATTTTGAATCCTCTTGCTTTGGGCGCATTGGTTAGAGATCTTGAGCTCCGGTTGAACAAGGCGCATCACATGAGGATTTTAGATCTGCTTTGAATTGGCTCTTAAAGCTTGAAATCAACTTACCTCCTCAAGCGGATTGCTTCAAACACACAAGATCTTCATGATATTCTTTCCCAAAAATGCCTCCAAAACTTGATATTAACTTCTTTCATGAAAGGTTGCATGAAACTTGAATTAGACCTCATATCAATAAGGCACCTTGGTTCAAGATTTCAATCTTCGCTTAGCATTTCAATCTCTCTTTGACACTTATTGAAATCCTCATTTCTCCTTTGTAAACATGGCGCTCTAGTTGAGGATTTTAAGTTTTGGTTTAAATTTCCTTTAAAATCTTGAATCATCATACTCCAAACGGTGGCGCATTACTTGAAGGTTAAGATTTCTCTAGGATAAACCATATTAAACTCCAATCAAACTCCCTCCAAGATTGGCGCGTTGGTTAATGAAATTGATTTCATCTTAGAGCTTCACAAAGTTTGAGTTTTGATACTTGTATCCCACCTATCCATCTTGGCGCATTGGATGAGACTTTTGAATCTTCTTGAAAAACGGTCAAAAAACCTTAAGTCAAATCTCCTCCATGATGGCGCATTGGTTGGATGTTTGGTTGTTCGCGTGAAAGGGCTCTTGAAAACTCAAATCCAACCTCATATGGGAGTGGCGCATTGGTTGGAGCGCATTCTTTCTGGATTTTGCTCTCTGGTTGAAAGTGATGCATTTTATCAAGATTTTGCGCCACTCTCATGTCTTGGAGCACTGGATCATGTTTTTGCGCTCTCTTGAGTACTTAGCCATTTTTCAGGGTCTCTTAGGGCAAGGTATATTGAAAAACATATTTAAGTATAAGTTGGAATACTTTAAATATTTTTCAGTATACCTTTCAGGATGTTTGAGATAGGTCTCGAATCCACCGGATTTAACATGCAAAATCTAGAATTTGGAGGATCCACCAGATTTTAGACTTATTCAATTTTTCAGGATATCAGGCTACCAGACTTAGTCATTTTCAGGATCTCAAACATACATCAGGATTGGTCTCAGTGTTCATTATTTGGATGGAATTTGATCAAGACTCTTCATTACTGCAAGTTCATGTTCCAGATGAGACCTCCAGTTATAAAGCAAAACCTTCTGGGAGAGAGACTTATTGTTGGTTTGGCAAAGGAAACGAACCCAAGACATCATCCGAAACTAATGCAAAGCATTAGAGCTCAAAAAAGGGGGTCTCCATTTGCAATGGGGCGCGTGTGATTAGGTCACAACACTATCCATGATTGTTGATAGAGCATTTAAAGCCCCTACAATGTTTACACCTTTGATTTTTGCAAAGAAATATCAGTTTTGCTGCTATTATATCACTGTTAGGTTGCTGGAACAGTTGTTATGAGTCATGAACAGCTGCAAGTTGGCACAATTTAAGGGAATATCCTTAATGGAAGAAGTTGAAGAAAGATTGCAATCAAAGGGAATCATCATTGCAGCTACCATGGTACCTAATTGGATGAGATTTCAGTTGAATTGTGACTGTTCTAATTCATTTTCAGTCCTTACACAATATGATTTGTACTCTACCTTGGAAGGTATGCATTGCAATCTCTTTGAAGAGGCCATATGAACCTACAAATGGGATCGTGAAGCTCAAGTAGCTGTTCTAGAATTTCGATCACACAAAAAGAACTTTGAGGTGCAACAAGAACATGATGGATTGTCTACTGTCGTCATGGGGAAAAGAGTGGGAAGACGTTGGCCCAAGATATTGCAATGACAAATGAGATTCATGATGATGGCATGTTGGTGCTAGAGTATCCGCGATTACGGAATGCTTTAGAACAAAGGATATTCCATTTGAGTTTGCAGGGTATTTTTTGACAGAAGATATTCCATTAGATAGGTGCAGGACCCAAGATCGATGAGCATCACTCCACGATTCATTACCTTGGCATGAAGAGGGTAGTGGCCCCTGATTTTTTGGGAAGGGAGGGCTGACATGTCCCTTTTCCCAAACTAACATATATTAATATTATTTTAATATTAAAATAAAAAATATAAAAAAATAAAAATATAAAAAAAGAATATATAATAGAAGTGATTTCAAATTTTGGAAATAAAATAGGGCCCATGGGTCCTAATTGAGGAATTTATATTTACAAGCTTCTCTTGTTCATTTTGGAGCATTAGAGATCGTGAAGCTCAAGTAGCTGTTCTAGAATTTCGATCACACAAAAAGAACTTAGAGGTGCAACAAGAACATGATGGATTGTCTACTGTCGTCATGGGGAAAAGAGTGGGAAGACGTTGGCCCAAGTTATTGCAATGACAAATGAGATTCATGATGATGGCATGTTGGTGCTAGAGTATCCGCGATTACAGAATGCTTTAGAACAAAGGATATTCCATTTGAGTTTGCAGGGTATTTTTGGACAGAAGATATTCCATTAGATAGGTGCAGGACCCAAGATCGATGAGCATCACTCCACGATTCATTACCTTGGCATGAAGAGGGTAGTGGCCCCTGATTTTTTGGGAAGGGAGGACTGACATGTCCCTTTTCCCAAACTAACATATAGTAATATTATTTTAATATTAAAATAAAAAATATAAAAAAATAAAAATATAAAAAAAGAATATATAATAGAAGTGATTTCAAATTTTGGAAATAAAATAGGGCCCATGGGTCCTAATTGAGGAAGTTATATTTACAAGCTTCTCTTGTTCATTTTGGAGCATTAGATTTTCATTTTCAAGCTTCTCATTTCGAGTTCGAGTTGATCATGCTTTCAAGGATGAAACCCCTTGACTGTAGATTTTGAGGTTAGGATGAAAACCCTACCTCTCACTTGGCAATTCTATACAAGGATTGCAGTTTACACTGATTAATGATATTGTTCGAAATTCTAGGTTTGGGCGCTCAAGATTTGCGAGCAAATATTGAAGGAGTGCCATAGTTGATTTAGAGAGACTAATCCATATTTCATCGTTGATCCATTGATCATCCACTGCAAGGGTGATCACAGCTGTTGGAGGGGAGCAGTTATATGTTGTTGATCCGGTAAGCTGCATCATACTTAGCGTAGCATGGCGACTATTGTCTATCACTGGAAGATCAGAGGAATTTGCAGCTAGTCAAGGTTGGAGGAGCCCCATTGTCTCAACCAACATATTACTCCCTACACCAGATTCAACACCTTCAGCAGAGTGTTGATATCATTGAGGTGTTGCACAAGCATACCATCACCATGACTGTGGCATGTGAGGGAGAAGTTGCAGGTCGAAGTTTTCCAATCTGCACCCACATCCGTTGTTACATCTTGAATGCATATAAGCACAGGCCACGACATTTGTGAAGCAAATCCCTATCAATTCAATAGGGACTTATCAATCGACTAAGAGCTACGCCTCTAGAGTGTCGGCATCCCACCATTCATGGCCAGGACATAGGATGCGACCAATCTGTTAGTCAACCTTCCACGGAGCAACCATACCCTTCTTTTCACTGTCGTTGAAAGACTTTGGTTGGATTTATTGTCATCAGGATCAGCATAATTGCGTCACCCAGGGGAGACACAGTTGATACTACACCAAGTCGCACCATCTGACTCAGTTTATATTATGAGGTCGCATCACTTCCCCATCAGGTGAGTTCTTATAATGCTATCACTGATTTCTATATAACTGTAATTCAGACTGCACACTGTCATTCCAGTGTTATCAATATTTGTAGTCTAGTTAACTGAACAATATACATATTTATCTCAAGGAGGTTTACATAGCGCCCGGTACTGTGTAAATTCCAATTGTTGGTTAATTACAGTGATGCTGTCTTGTATATTTCAGTTTATGATTGTGGGAGTTCAATAAAAATTTCTGTTTGTTAGTATAAACTGTGAGTAGTCTAGAACAGTCAGGGTGTCCAGCACTCAATTTTGCCAAGGGACATCACAAAGATAACCTTTCATTTACTATTAGAGTAATTTTTTATTTTTGGTATTGTATATTATAAAATATGTAGATTCAAATGAAGACTCCGAGTTAAAGCTATACATCTTTTCCATAGAGATTTCCCTCTTTGTATGTTTTCTATTGCAATAAAATTCTATTGTTTAGCAATTTCAGTTCTTGTCAATTTTCATATCAGTATTGTTCAATTTTAGTTCTATAACACATTAAGTTCTGTAGCTAGTGTGTTGTCCATTGAATTGCATCTGTAATTAAGATCAATGGCATTAGAGTGTATTTCCTTCTTGTTTGTACAATCAATCACAATTAGGATATCAGAAACTTGGCTCAAAGACAAGAGATCTGTCTGATTGCCTTGCTGATAGATGGAAATGGCTGCAAATGACTATTGGCAAACATGTAGACAACTCCTTAAATCTCCTTAAGGTGTTGCTAGAAAACAGCTCCAGACAAACAAACCACTGAGATTATGACCTAGTTTGCACAAATTCTCCAACAAGCCTCAAGCATATCACGGGCTCCAACAAACATGCAATTTAGTGGTTGAACTCCCTTTAAAGTTCAAGTAAAATTTGATATCCTTACATTTGAGGGAAAAATTGATGCCGATGTAATTGACGATTAGATGTCCAAATTAGAAAAATATTTCTCCGTGAACTCTTTGTCTGATTTAGAGGAAATTACATTTTCCCTTCTAAAAGACAGCCCCATGTTCAACAATGTGGGGGGCTTCCGATCTAGCCAAGAGGAGGAAGCCACTCTCTTGAGGAAAAGGAGAAACTCATTTGAGAGGTCTCCCTAGAGGTTGTTAGGGAGTATTTTTTATAGGATGCATATGAAGAAAAGTATTCAACGACATTTATTTTAGCAAAAGGACCAGTTAGTGCAAGACTACGCCAATGCCATCCATGTCCACTCAGTGAAACTTGGCATCAAAGACTTTTGAGAAGCACCTAATCTTTTAATATTTCAACAACCTTTATTGCTATTTACAAATGGCAATGTCATTCTTGATTGTTGAAACCTTTGGAGGTGCCTACTATTATGTAGTGAAGATTAAAAAAAATTAAAGTCCAAAGGTAAGAGAGATTTCTTTGGCTTGAAATCGTAGCCAAAGGACAAATGCAACACCAAGACTTCAAACTAGTAGCAAATCAAAGATGCTCCACAGTAGAAGCAAAGACAACAAGCAAATGTTGAAGAAGATTAACACAAACAAAAAGCAAGAGAAAGACATTGGTAAGTCATGTGAGAACCATGAGCAAAGTGGCTAAGCATAAATGAATGTTTGGTTGCAAATACCTTTTTGACTGAATCATAGGATTTGGACAGAATGCAAGCTTCCATACTTTGTCCAGAGAGAAGGAAAGCAAATCATCGATGTAGATCCATACTCCATTGTTGCCATTGTGTGAGTACTACCAAAAGAGGATGACGAGTGCCTTTTCCCTCACATATGTGAGTGAATAAGTAGGCTTTACATTTTATCGTGGACAACAAAAGAAGAACTTGATCTTTTTCTAGGTAGCCAAGAGGCTAAATCCACATGACACCTCATTCGCAACCATACTCCATTAAATGGGTAAAGATATCTGGGTTAGTTGATGGTGTTTTAAACCATTTAAGGATGAGCTGGTTTGTACGTAACACTCTTGGATGTTTGCAATGTTCTACTCAGGCAGCCCTACATATGGAAGTGCCCCAATGCCTATGAGGCCAAGCCTAGAGTGTCGTCAACATGTTGGATGACAAACTCTACAAGATACCAATAGTCGTTCACCAAGTTAGTATCCTTGATTAGTGCGAAGTAGTGTTAGTGTGCGATATCCAGACTTCAACATTCATTTTACCCATGATTAGATATGAGGAGGATTAGAAGATTGCATTCACATGTGCCACTATGGTCATTCTGACAATACAAAATAAGCAAATTAATCGGATGCTAGTAGAATACAAATATCTCCTTGCCTCATTGGCAAGTTTACCTTTGTATTGAGAAGTGAAACATCTAATTGATTTGGTCCTTGGGATGCCATTGCAAAATGGACCATTGTATAGGCGTTAAATGCTCATAAATGATGAGAACAAGTGATAGATCTAGTAGTTGATTCAAAAGGGCCGCGTTCAACCAAGTGCCTCACCCAATGGGAGCTTGATTGTGTTTGCCTAGAAAATGGATTTAGGGTAACGAAAAAGATCATTGCCAAAAATTACTATTTGTTCTGCAGATTGATGACCTTCAAGACCAGCTCAAAGGAACCAAGTTCTTCACAAAAATTGACTAGAAGTCAGCGTATTGCCAAGTTCTTGTTGAGCTAGTTGACATTTGGAAGATTGCAATCAAATTGAAGGAGAGCTTGTTTGAGTGCTTGATCATGCCATTTGTTTGACCAATGCATCGACAACATTCATGTAGGTGATGAATGCCATCCTACGGCCCTTCATAAATCTTTTGTGGTTGTCTCCTAAGGTGACATCCTCATGAGGATCACTTGCACCATGTTCTAGATGCCAGGTCCTTGATACCCACACTGACACAAGGACTACACCAACATGGAAAAGTGCTTCTTTGACATGGAGAGGATCTAGTATCTAGGTGTTAGTGAACAAATTTTTGTCACCTAACAATTTTATATATATTTGCCCAACTACAAGGTGACAAATGTACTAACAGTTGAATAGATTACACATGGAGGTTTGTAACTGTTTTCTGTGTTTGAAGAAGGGGCAACTCCCTTTGTATGATAAAACTAATTGTTCTGGGTACGCTTTTGACCTGAAAGCGGGAAAGGTGAATTTTTACAAGTATAAAAATGCAACAAATCCTCAGTGCACAATGCACTACAGGTAAACTAAATGCAACTTACAATTACAAAGTTACCAGGTCATATCCAGACATAAGAATGGAAGAAATTTGGTAAATGATTATCAACTTATTAAACCACCACCTTTGCATCAAATTCAAACTTAAGAGGGAAGACACGCAGATGACAATGTGAATATAAGAAGGTAGGTTATCAACATTCCATACAAAGAACTATAGATTTCTGTACTCAAGATCCCAAATATTCAATGTAAGAAGAACAAATAGCAACACAAAAGATGATGATCCAATATCAACTCTCTCCTATATTGATGTGTCAAAGATAGAGCATAATACTCCTCTTCCAAAAATGTTATAGACTTCGTACAAAAATGTCCCCCTTTTCCTTTAGAAATTAGAACCCACAAAACATTAATGATCTAGTCATGAAAAACAATTTTCACCAAAAGATCCCATATCACTTTCACTCATTCATTATATAGTAAAAGTGATACGAACTAACTTTCCTGTATAATTGTCTTTGCAACGAACCATTAAAGTACAATAACACTTCTTTTAATAATAATAAAAGAAGTAAAATCCAATAACACATAATATAATATAAAGTTTTCCAAAGCTTATGAAAAGAAAACAATAAAATATTATGCCGATGCATCTTTTCCATCCTTCTCTTCAACGTCCGAATCTGTTTGCTCATCTTTCTTCACCTGTTCGCCTTGATCCTCTTTTGCTAGCTGATTTGAAGGTCCCTGTGAAGCATCCAGCTTAGCCTTAAGGATTTTGAACTTGTTCAGGATCGGGATGATGGCCTTGCCATTTGGTATATTGGTCATATTCAATCTGGGTCTCCACATTTGTAAAACATTATTTGCATCCTCATACTTCTTGTGTATTTCCACAATATCTTTCTTAAAATTCAAAAGATAGGCTGACACATTACACAACTTCTCAATTGGATTACCATCAGGATTCTCCTTATTCCTTACTTCTTCTGCTAGCAAATCTTTGAAAGCTAGTTTAGCAACAAAAGTATCCAGTAAATTCGTTTCAGTTTCATCAAAATATCAACCCCTTGGGTTACATAGGAACTTCTGAGATCTAGTAAATACGACCTGTTGTTCTTAGCAATATTTTTCAGGTCTGTTAGGCATTGCTTTGCCATCACTAGCTTCCAGTCAATGGCATTTAGCCATTTCATTGATTCATTATCCTTTGGCCTATCAATAACATTCTCAAAAACCAACACACTGAAATCAATCTTAACCATATCCTGGAGCCCATTCTTGGCTACATTTAGCATTGCTTCCTCTTTCTTGATTATCTTCAAATTAGATGAAACCTTAGTCTGCTTATTAGATATCTTGGTATACAAAAGAATTACCTCATGAATATACAACAAGCCTTCTACTGTCAACTTTTCAACCCATTCTTCTATTGCCTTTTCCAAGAATTTATATCTACTTATCTGATCTACAACTTTTGCACTTACACCCTTTGGAGGAACCTTCGTAGGGGTGTCCATAGTTGCATCCAAGGGCTGAGCAGTGGTGACCACTATTGACTTGATGTAAGAGGTGAGAATATTCACTTGTTCTTCTAACAGTTCATTTTCTTTCTCCCTCTCTTCTAACCTTGTGGCTAGGATCTCTACAGATAATTTGGCATTGTGAATGTCACCCTGCACTGAAGGAGGCCCTAAATCCACCTTGCTAACATGAAAGTCATCAACTGAAAGATCTTTTTCATCCTTTTCCACCTTTGGGTCTCCCATCTCCACATATTGATGTTTTGTCACAGGATCAACCATGAACCTTGACATTCTTTTTGCTTTCTTGGGTGGAGTTTCTAATCTCAACAATTTGGCAACCACATCAAACTCAGTGTCAATAATCTGAGTGTACTTCCTCTTCTTACTAACTTCTTCTCGTAACCATGTAGGGGTTGGCAAAACAGGAAGGCCATCGACCATTATATTTGGCATAGTGTCAGATGGAGGTGTACAAGGTACAGTCTTTTGCTGCTATGAGGGTGAAGGTGGGGAAGACATACCATCATTAGAACCAGGTGGACGAGTTTGCATAGAAGAAGGGGGAACTGTGCTCTGATGTGGTGGAGAAGGAGCCACCCTATCTTCTTGATCTTGTTGCACTTGTTCCTGTCTTGACACACTCTCAGCATAAGGGTTCAGAGGCCTCTTGATTTCTAGTTTTCTCATGAGAGGCTGGTTGTCACCTTCACACTACCTTTCAACTTAGCATTCTTCTTTGGGTCCTCATCTCCATCATTCCTATCCTTTGCAGGAGACTGGGATCCTGTAGAACGAGTCTTGGTAGGTGTATCCTGAGCAGAGGTCCCCGCAGAAGTCTCTTCACCCACCATTGTGTGCTCCTTATGTGAAGGAGAACCTGCAACATGACCATTCATCTTAGATTTCAACCACCTTTGACTTTTATTTAACACAAAAGATCTAACAAAAATATCTGTAATTTCCCTTTCAAACCATCTTAGCTTTGGCAATGGTTTAGCACTTTCAACATAATATCCCTGATCAATCATGTCAGAATAATCATCAAATATATTGGGAAGATCCCATCCAAGATTGAAAGCTCTCATCTGGTCTAAGGTCAACCTTGACCATTCTCTTCTCCTCACTTCATGTTCATCCACACAATCTTCCCAAAAATCTTCTAAGTGAGGACGATGTTCTCGTAACCTAGGAAGGTAAAAATTCTTCTTTACAAAATCCTTGTTGTCAAAGAAACTTCTTGATTCATAAGAATGCAAACTGAATTTAGCAAGCAACATGTCAACATGTTTAGCATCCTCAGGTTTATTACAAGTGTAATGAGTCAGTTTCAAAGGGAAAGGATACCCCTTCTTGCAATCATGATACCTCTTGCTGGCTATTGATGCTTGTGTGCACAATTTCAGAAACACACTATAATCTGATGCATATCTTGGCAGTTTCAAAGGGGGAAATTCAAAACCACTGATTTTGAAATAAGTAAATCTCTCAAATTGGATGAAATAGCTGCCAAATTGCATTATCAGATTTGCAGCTTCTTTTGAGATCCTCAACTCAGGGTTACCATATATCCTTCTTACCAAAAACATGAGGAAAGCATCATTAATCCTCCTATAATCTTTATTACCAAATTCTTCTTGCAATTGAGTGAAATAATCATACACCTGTGTATCTTTGTCAAATGTGCTTGTGGTATTGAAACCAGGCCAAACCCTTTGAGTGCCAGCCAAAAGATACACTAGGTAAGAACACGTGGAATTTGTTTCTCTTCTTTTGAAAATTTGACAGCTGATCATGTAGATGATCACTAATGAGTTTAGCCCAGTCTTTGTGTTGTTTACTTGAACAAATGACCAGTATAAACTGGCACCTCCACTTTGAGAATTCATTTGAGTTTGCACTCCCTACCACTCTGTGTAACAGTGTTATTATATCTGAAATGTCATCTTTAAACAAGGTTCTAACCACGTTTTTAGGAAGTTGTGATCCTCCCTTCTCTTTCTTAAGCCATGAAGTAGCAATGGCTGTTTTACACTTTTTCTTCCCATCAATATAGAAATTCCATCCAGTCTCCATTGAAAGGTTAGCATACTCCTCCCAGACTGGCAATCTAAGAATGTTACTGATGGTCTCTGCATCCAATTGTATTATCACTTCACCGCTAATAGTTCTTCTTTGCTGTGATTCGACATGGTAGTTGTTAATACAAGCCAACATTAAGTCTTGACATTGCACAGCTGGGGGGAAACCTCTCAGGTGAGCTAACCCACTTTCAAAGGTCTTTTGTGCTATGGGTTCCCTTGGGTTAGCGTTCATCCTTTCCCAAAATTCCTTCAAGTCAATGTGACCTAGGTCTGTGTCTTTTACACCGGAAAGTTGGTTAGCTATAATGCAAGAGATGTCGAGGCCTTGGTATTTGTATTTCATCTTAGCAAATCTTAATAACCACTCAACTGTGCTGTTAACTGTTATCAAGAGTAGCCGGCTTATGATAGGAGGGAAAGGGTTATAAAAGGTAGTTTGAAGAACGAGGGTTTCACTAGTCATGAAAGACGATAACCACAACACAAATGCTCTTTCCACCAATGACATTGCAGCAATATTCAAATTGAAATAGGTATCAATATACTCACCTTCTTAAACCACAATGCTTGAGACTGGAAGTTAGATAATTGTGAGAGAAAGCAAACCCCAATCGCTCCAAATCGCAGCAGCGATAATGCATTATAAAGTAAGTCAATTAGGGTAAGCAAGGGGTTGCATTAAATGCCTTTGAAATAAATGCTTTCCTTCACGTATTATAGTTGCTGGTCCCTTTATCGGCCATTTCATCATTTCACGAACCAACATAAACTTTCGGGGATCTCTCTATCGGCAAAAGTAACCATCTTCAAACTTTAAAATCGGCGAACTCTTGATTTTGCAAACCAAGCCAATTGTCTTCCGAATGATTTTCACATCAGCAAACTCCTTTATCGATGTTTACAAAGCAGACTTAACACAAGGAAAGTGTCGCTTAATCGGGAAAATCACGAATGTAATGGTCACCCTAGTTTTTTTTTTCAAAGTTCCAAACAAAGAGGAAGATGCAATGGTTAAGTTCTTCCACACTCTTTTGATCACCCAGATCCCTATGCGGGCAAGGTGAGAGCATACAAGTGCTTCCGAGTTACCATTTCAAACCAACATGCAATAATAACAACTTCCACTTGTTTAGTGGGCATCCGCTTACGTAGCGGGCATCCACTTATTTGTGGGAGTCACCACTTATTCAATGGGGGAAAACTAAAAGTAAAGTTAGGTACATCCACTTATTTAGCGGGAAGCCATTGACAATTAAACCACTTGTTCAGTGGGGTGAGTGATAGAAATAAACAATCTCACTGGCGGTATGACCTTCCAAGAGTTACAAACATAAATCATTATCACTCCTAACCATTATTCTTGCTATTCATAATTCTGATATAAAATTAAGGTGGCTGTTATAACTAGAACAGAACTATGTATGCTCAAAAATCAATGAATTACATAAAGGAAATCATATACCCATTACGTGCAGCTGATGGAGGATGTTAGGTTCACTGTAGGAGCATGCCCAACTGCTGATATAGGTCTAAACTGAAACTAATCATACTTTAACTCTGCTGCAACACCCAGGGACTGTTGAAACAACTCTGAAAACACTAACCCAACACCACAAAATCAATCGACCAGCTTGAAATAGTGATCCTTCTGTCCCAAACACACTGCAGAACCCATCCATGCTTCTAGGCACCACATTTCAGGGGTTTTTAGGCACCAATAAAGAGGTGTTTAGCTTTCTAGAACCTCACGTCCCCCATAATACCCTGTACGGCTGTTCTGGGATGTACAGCTAGCATAAATCTGTCCTTCCTTTCTTCTAAGCCTTCAAAGATACTCCTGATCTGGGCGCCCAAGGTCAGAGGAAATATTCATTGCAACATTCATCCATTTCAACAAAGAAAAAACACTCAGCAAGAAGATTTGTACGGCAGCCTTCAGGGGAATGGTACGGCCCATCAGTGATGAAATCCTTCATACACTTCCACAAACAACATTAAATCACACCAAAATTATAATCTAAACCAGCTCAAGCCAAAACACTTCAAAACACATCAAAATTATTCAATCCAACTTCGCTGCGAACGGACTCCATAGAAGCTCCTTGTGATTTCTGAGTTAAAATCACCAGATATTCCAGCTAGGGTTGGTCTTCCACAATCGAAACTAGAAGGAAAATGAGGGATGCAACCTCAAAGGACAAAGCTTAGTAGCTCTCCACAGAAATTCATATCAGAAAATGCATAAACTCCCATGAGCATTCAAAACTTCTTTTTATATCTTCCTGTGCATGCCAAGGATAAATAAAATATATTATTGCATTATGGGCTTCATGTGTATTTATTTCCCAATAAAGTGGGGCACTCACTTTAAAGAATAATATAATCTTTTTTCACCAAGCGCTCATCACTAGAAAAGAACACCTTTAAAATAATTTAAGTTGTCAACTTTAAAATATAAAGTTAAAACCAAAGGCAACTTAATTTTAATTATTTTAAAAGTCATTTCCCTTAAAATGACCTAGTTAGCCTTCGGGAAATTCACGGAAACAAGGCTAACTATTATTAAGTTAATTACCGACGGAAAGGGGACATTACAACGAACTTGAGAAAAAGGCGACAAAGAGTAAAAACAAGTTGAGTTCGAAAGAGATGACAAAAGCCGATAGAATAGACTACCTTAAAGTATCGGGAAATCGGGAAGTTCACAAACTAACGATTTCCCGACAAGGGTTGCAAACTCAAAGTTTTGCCGATAAAGAAGAAAAGAAAGCTTAGTTTTCAAGATACACAAAAAGCCGATAGTAAGGAAGACTCGGTCAAAATTCTTCTCCATCGCTAAAGCATCAGGTTAGCGAACCAACTTATTCAGTGACAAGGTTAGGAAAAGCACAAAATTGCCGATAAAGGAAAAAGAAGAGTCTTGACTTGGAACAAAATCTCAGCAAAGGACACATTAAAACAGACATAGACCAAGTTTGAATTGGACAAAGACAATCTTGATGTTGAAGGACAATGACTAGAACTTGGGCAACACTAGGCTACATTGTTTGTTGACAGGGATATGTATGCCTCAAACCATAAAAGATCCAAGTCATCAAAGACTAGAAGACTCCAAGGATTCTCAAAGAATTTAAGAGTTTCTTGAGCTTGGCCAACTTCTATCACAAGTTAATGCCCAGATTATCTCACGTATGGCCTGTGAACCAAGTGACGGAAAGAGCAAAAGCCAAACTTGTGTGGATAGAAACACAACATCCAGTTTTTTCACAACTGAAGCAGAATTTTGTGCACGCCAGTCTTTTTCCTCTTTGTCTCATTGGATCTACAACAATTTTTTGAGATTAGAAACAAATGTTATAGAGTATGCACTTGGCATGGTCATCCCTCAACATAGGTTCCTAATTGCATAACTTTTTTGAGACCTTCTTCAACACAGTGAATGTATGTATCAAACATATGAAAGAGGTCTACGCTATTTTCTAGGCATGCAAAAAGTTGAAGCATTGTATCCTATGTTAAGAGATTGTCATCCCCACAGGTCACAAGCCTCTATAATTTTTATAGATCTAAGGCAAGTTGTAGAATAACCATCATCAAAGGTGGTCCAACTATTTACAAAAACTCCACCTCAACATCTGATATAAGAAGGGAAGTGCCAATCAGATTGTTGTCTAAGTCGATCCCAAATTGCAACACCGACAATGGTCCTTGACTCTTGTAGATGTGAGACATTATAGTGGCCTCAGTTGTATGTAGGAGACCTTGATTTCTCTGACATGTTCCAGAGATTGATATTTGGCTGACATGTTCTTGACTATCACTTGAAGGATGGATATTTTGCCATTTGAGGCACCTCTTTGTTCCTACTGGGGAGCTTCAGAAGATGATTTGGGAGGTCCACTACAACTGGCTGGTGGATCATTTTAGGATGGAAAAGATGGTGGCAATTTTGCAGTTCTCCTTCTAATGGCTGAAACTTTGTCATGATGCTATCGTGTACATCAAATCTTGCAAAACATGTGGAATCATGAAGCCAGTTAATTTAAAATGGGGGCCTATAAACTCCTCTGCCGATTCTTAGCAAGCCTACAAATTTGTCTTAATGGATTTCTTGTTAGGTCTTCCCACATCTAGGCATGGTTATGATTGTGTTTTTGTTGTGGTCGACATGTTCTAAAAGATGACAGTTCTAACATCTTGCAAAAAGGGGATCTTTGCAGATGAAACGACCAAAGTCTTCTTTGCAATTGTGTTGGTCCATTTTGGCCTACCACAAATCATTGTATTGTTGATGATGTTTTTGTGACACCACAACAATAGAATAAAATACTGAGTATCCTATCCTCTCTTGAACAAAGCTTCTCAGACGCTGAACTTTGTGATCGAATGAGACTGCTCCAAGGTTCCTTGAATGTCAGGTCTTGACGTGCACAGGGATAGAATCAGTGGAATGATGTGATTTGCTAGTAATCACGAGGGGGACTTACGTGAGATTGCTCCTTCATGGACATGGGATAGTTCATTACTCCTCGGACTTGGATTTGTGGGTGAATGGAACTCCTTCACAAATGGACAACTTGGAACGTATTGCTTCCTCCAACAGAGAGACTGGGATTTCACTGTTTCTTCCAAGGGAAACAAGGCGCAGGGTCTTAGTTTTGCCTCTGAATAAGGAATGATCTCTCAGTGAGGCTCTTTACTGACTATTCCTAACGAAGATCTAAACAAATTGCAAAAGATGAGATTCCTAACTGATGGAAAAGACTACTGCTGAGGATGGAAACTGGAACTAGTCCTCTGCTTCGTCATGAGACAACAGCTAGGTAGGGATGGTGCTATCTTCTGAGGGGAAGTAAGGATTTTTCAGACTGTCTTGACATGGAACATGGAATTGATCATGCAGAAACAATCGAAGTTAGGCTTGGAACAGGTTCAGACTAACCATACAAAGTGATTCGCAGGCCACGGATTACAAATGGTATGAACAAATCAGCTTCAATCATTCAACAATAACATTTTCCATCATATTATCTAATAAAAAGCTTGAAAATAAGAGAAATAACTTCAGTAACTTTAAGATATGCTTCAAGAAATCAGGAAAACCATGTCAAAAATCCAAAGAACTATATAAACACCAATCTTCAATGCTTATATTATTGATCTGGAAAGTCTGTATACAACAATCTTGCTGATCGTTGAAGTTTTCAGCTCAAACCAGGTAGTACAGAAGTGAAGCTAACTAACAGGTTGCTCTAGGAGCATGAAAAATGAGAGAAAAAAGAGATCCTTTCAAATGAGGCCTCTCAGCCTTTATATAGGCCAGAAAATACAAAGAGGAGGTGGGGAGATCTAATCTTCTCGAAATCCATGCCAAACCCTAAAGAGATAGGCAAGATCATGTCATAGGTCCAAAGGGATGCTGCCACCTGTCTTGGATGCCACCTGTCCTGGATGAAAAGCTGCCACATGTCCTGGACGCCCACGCTGACTAAGCTGCCTGGTAGGGAGGTGACTAGTCAATTGCCAGCTCATCCTGCTCCTTGGGTGCAAGTTTCATGGTGTCCTGGAATTTCACTTGTTCGGGTCGCAAATTCCACCTGGTGCAGGATTTTGCGACCTAGAATATCTTCATTTCCTAGGTGCATATTCCAGGGGGTCAAGGAATTTTGCTATGGAATTCCTTCCAGGCTGGAAATCAAGTCAATCCTGATGGAATTCTTTGAGTGATCCTTGGAATTTTGTCTCTGCGCTGTGTACTTTGGAATTGGAATTCCATCCCTGCTGCATTTCCCTTTGGATTCCCGCACTAGCATGGATCCTTGCTCTTGGTGTGGATTCTCGTTCTTCTTGATGGGTGGTGAACTTGAAGTGTATCCTCCTGGTTTTCCAAGGATTGATCCTCTTGTCCGGAACTGGAATCCCTGATATTAGACTTGGAGTGATCTTTCCCGTGCTGTCATCCTTGATGCAAGCATTCTCCGTGTCATTTAAAATCTTTGAAAGGACTCTTGATTCTTCCTTTATCCTTTATGCGAAGTCTCCCTGTCACCGAACTGGAATCTTTGAAGTTGCCTTCCCTACGCCAGTCATGTTGAGTGTTAGGGGGAGAAAGGCGGGCACTAGAATGGAGTGATGTCCTTCATCTTCCCTCGGTATGCATGTGTAGTCCTCTTGTTATTGGAACTCCCGGGTCCTTGAAATGGTCATCTTCTCTGGCGTTTGAACTCTCTGCATCCATCTCGATTGCCCTGGATCATCCTTATTCATCCTCCTCATGGAGCTTATCCTCGTCCTAGATTCCTGTAAAGCAAGGGAGACCTCGAGTAGTCATGATGTACCAGATCCTTAAATGCAATGCAATCAAAAGATAAAACAGGAAATACACTTGCATGATTGATCAATTTGACTTATGAATTCCTGAATAAACAAAGGATTTTCCTCATTTTCTGGCATTCTTCATACTTGGACTAACTTTTCTTCTTTTCTAGGGTTACCAGGCAGGAATTGAGGAGTTTCCAGGGCAAGGCACAACTGGAAGGAGGGAGCAGGATTCCTGCTGGGTCTGGATTCTTCCTCCTGGCGCAAATTCCACCTGGTGGAGGAATCTTCCTCTTGGTCGCACATTCCAGTACCAATTGGATTTTTGACCAGGAGCGCATATTCCAGTATCAACTGGACTTTCCATTTATGGTACAAATTCTACTTGGAACAAAAATTTTCACAAAGGTCGCAAATTTCAGTCTGGACTGGAATTCCTCTTGTCCAGGTTGCACAATCCACCTGGGACTGGATTTTGCGACCATGACAAAAAATACTCCTGGAGCGCATAATCCACCTCGGACTGGATTTTGCAATCAGGACAAAAAATCCTCCTGGAGCGCATAATCCACCTCGGACTGGATTTTGTGACCAGGACAAAAAAATCCTCCTAGAGCGCATAATCCACCTCAGACTGGATTTTGCGACACAGGACAGGAGTCTTTCCTTGGAATGATTTTTGAATTTATTTGTTGAAATTTGGCTAAGTCTTTGAAATTTTGCTCCTATGGAATCTCACTCAAATGGAAGGTTGTAATTTCACTGTCTTCAGGATTCCTTCATCCAAGGTCGCATATTCCAGTTCCTCTAGGAATCCCTCTGCCCAAGTCGCATATTTCAGTTCCTCCAGGAATCCACTGTCCAGGTTGCATATTCCAGTAGGTGCTGGATTTTGCGACAAAGGACAAAATTCTTCTTGGGGCGCATAATCCAATAGGTACTGGATTTTGCGACCAGGACAAAAATTCCTTCCTGAGTGCAGATTCCAGCCCCTACAGGATTTTGCGACTTTGACAAGATTTCATGTTTTTTTTGGCTAAGGACTTTTACTATTCTATTTCGCAAGGATGGACTTCGACATTGGTCTCAAAATGAAATCCAGTATAAGATGAATATTCTTCCTCCTTAGGGAATTTCTAGGCTTCAAGTGAAATTTTCAGATAGGCAGGGAATTTTCTTCATGGTGCACTTTCAGATTTGATCAGGCATTCTATTATGAAGGTTGCAAAATCCACCTGGTCAGGGAAGAATTCACCAGGTTGCAAAATCCACCTGGTCAGGGAAGAATTCTCCAGGTCGCATTTTCCAGACAGTCAAGGAGGAATTTCCTAGGGCGCAAATTCCTGTAGGAACAGGATTTTCCACCTTGTCGCATTTTCCTGATGGTCAGGGAATTTCCTTTGTAAGGAATTCCTCCAAGGCAAAAAGTCGCAGTTTTTAGGGTGGGTCTTAGAATGGAATGATCCTTGAATTCCATGTTTGCAAATTTCACTAAGTGAAGGAATTTCCCTGTCCGGAACCCTTGCAAGGCAGAAGGTCGCATTTTGGAGTGGGTCAAGGAATGTTCAGTTCAGGAATGTTCCTGTCAAGGAAAATCCAGTTCAGGAATTCCTTCCTGCCAAGGAATATCCAGTTCAGGAATTCCTTCCTGAGGATCTTCCACGTCTCAAGTTGGACTGGGTCATGGGTTTTCCTGCCTTGAACTGTGGAATTTCTATTCACTCCTAATGAAGCCTCTTGACATTTGAACAAGGATTTATACCTTGGAACGAGGAACTGCCTCATTTATCATGGAATCCCTGCAGTCATCTTTGGAATTTTCCATTACTTCAAGTCTGGGATCGTTGAGTTTCACCAAGGAATGACAGGCCCTCGGTACACTCCGGACTCTGGATTTAGAACTCTAGAGCATAAATCATGGTGGGTTTTGGAGTAGGACCCTAGGTAGGAACTTAGGACAAAGACCACCGGAATGGAATTGTGGACAGAGACTTCCGGACTGGAGTTTTGGATTGGAACTGTGGAATGATGGACACCCGCCCATGGATTGACCAGTCTTGCTTAAGGAAAGGCAACTAGGGCCTCACACCTTCTGGGAAAGGACTCAATCTCTCCTTCATTGTTTCAAGCTTCTTGCGGGCTCACTGCTTTGGGAACTCATTCATGGTCAACCGGAAACTGAGCAAGAAACTGCAAGATCAAAGCAAAAATGGAACTGGGCCAAAAAAAGAGGGGGTCCCCATTTGTAATGGGGCGATGTGTGAAAACGTCACAACATGTATCAGATAGTGACAATAGGTTCCTTGACATGTTTTGTTCTACACCATGGTCCCTGATAGACAGAAAATTGACTGTCCACCACATTCCTTGGACAAATGACCAGACAAACACGGTCAATTGCAGTATTGTGCATCTCCTTTGGATGTAACATTCAAAGCATCCAAGTACATGGGGTGAGAGCCTTCCATATGTGCAATGAAGCTACAATCAAGTCCTTCTTAGCTCCATAGGACATAGCCCATTTCAGGTATGTCTTGGTTTTCAATTATTGGCCCTTGTCGATGTGGCATTTCTAATTTTGTTGAAAGAAGCATCACCTCATACTCTGAAAGAAATGATAAGGTAATCAAGTTTGTTGAACATATTTGACACATTCAATAACAGACATGGATCAATAAAAATTACAGATGGTGTCACAATTAACATTGTGTCTCCCATCAGTTTCAGGTGGGTGAAGAAATATGGTTGCATCTGTAAAAGGAGCAACTTAGGGGTCCAAGTAGGAAGTTGAAACCTCTGCATTTGAACTCAATTTGCCACCTTACCTCTGGTTGCATCCAATGTTCAATGCAAACCTGCTTTTCCGATACTTTTCTCTGTCCTTGGGCATGTAAGATATTGTTGAGTAGCTACAAACCACATAACTGAATCCTGATTGTGTGACATCGATGACTATGGATCAGATGAAGATAATTGATACAGTGGTCAAGGGAATGAAGCACTAGTAGATTCCACTCAATTGGGTGGTTAAGGCATTGCAATTGGTACATCAGTGGGAGTGGTTCACCAAGAACCAATTCAACAGAATTTTCCATGCTTGATTAAAAAACTAGTAGTGGTGCCCATTGCTTCTCAAGGAGGGATGATTAATCTGGGTAGCAGTTTGGGTCATTTTGGTGGCAGTTTAGGGCAGAATTATAAGGATTTCCTTTTTTTTTGGTATATTCTACATTTTCTTGTCTCGCATTTTCGGAGCTCTCCGGAGCAGAATTTGCTCCTAGTAGTTTGGTTGGATGTCCTTAAAGGGTGGTACTGATAGAGCTTCGTCTGGGGGCATCAAAACATGTTAATAGCCTAAGCTTTCCAACATGTATCGAAGTTTCAAATTCTGAACTACAATCAAGGAGTTAGGACCCTGACAAGTGGCACCACCAAAATAATCCCACACCAATAGTTGATATCAAACCATATGTCCTTATCCAACAGATCATTTCTGCTTGTAAGAGGGACATATGTGATCCCTGTGACAGATGACTGCTCAGTTCTTTAGGAAAACCCTTCATTTACTATATTTAATGACATTTTATGATTTTAGTTTTTTCATTGTATAGCTATTGGAAGACTAATTAATAGGAAAGCAATGAGATGTATTATTTTTAAACCCATACATTGCTTGTGTAGCAGTCTCATGCCGCTGATTGCTGATTGAGACTAAGGAAAGTTGTGCAATGGAAGCATCCTGGTTGGGATGCTCCGGTGCTACATCCCAATGCCTCGTTACTGTCTCCTTGTACTTGACTTGCTTGTGTGAGATGAGTCACAAGTTGGAATGCACATACATCAAGAACTTTGCCTCTTTAGTTGCCAACCAGGTGCACTAAATTGAATGGATAAAGTAGTATAATAGTATATACATGCCTTTATATAGGCAAATCCGGCTTCTTAGCTAACACTTGTAAAGGTGTAGGAATAGAAAGATAACAATGTTTAAACACTAATCAAACTTGCAGCCTCGAGCAATTAGTAGCAATGGAGTTTTGGGTGATTGAGGAATGAAAGGTAAGAAGAGTTGTTTTGTTTTGTGTTTTATGCTGTTAATGTAGTTGCTTTTAGGGTTAGGAAAAAATGTTATATTTTTAATGTTTTATCATTATAAGTTTTTTTAAAGCAACCTGGGCTCTGGGGCCCCAACTCCAAGTACAACCAGGGCAGGGTGGGCTTTGGGAGGCATATACACAGACTGGACAGAGATTGGGACCCAATATGGGTGTGTGCCTGATACGGGCGAACCTGGCTTCTTAGGTACAAAGGGTTCTGAATGGCTCCCACACTAAGAGACAAAAGAACTGATAACAACTTGCCTTTGGATGCTCGGTTCTGCTATTTTGTCTCATATGGAATGTTTTTGTACCCACTTCCAATCGTTTGACTTTGAGCAACCCTGTTCCATGATGATGGTTTTGTGCAGAATCAAAACTGTGGCATGATTCCATGTCTGGTTGAAAATATCACTTAGGAAAAATTCTTCAAACAGTGTGGCCTTAGTATGTCTGAATCATCTGTGAGTTCTAGTGCACTTGTTTTCCATGTTCTGCATCTGACCCTCTGTCTCTGTCTTGCCCAGTTCTGTTTTAATGAGGTTAAAAGGATGCCTTGAGCACTTCCTGAGTCCCATGTACTAAGAAGTGCAGCTGTTGAACTCAATCAACTGAATCATGAAGATTTTCAGAATTCATTTGGATAACAGCTCCTCCAAGGTGATTTTTCATGGGATCTCCATGTAAAAATAGGTCAAGGTCTTCATTTGTTAGTTTCTTCTTTGCAATTGCAATCAACACAAGCCTTCTAATCAGAAGCCAGGCAATTATTGTGCACTAGCCATATTGGTGCCCTTGTGCCTATGGGAATTCATTTCCATCGACATTAATAGTGGTTTGTTGTAACATAGAGTAAACATGACTGTATCTTTGTCATTGCCCGTAGGTTTTCCAAAATGCTGTTTTCATTCCCTGCACAAAGTCTATACATATGCTGTGTAGCCTGCAAATTTGAAATTTGTTCTTTAGACTATATGGATCACTTTGGGCTACTGGTCACCATCATTTCCATATGGAAACTGTAGGTTTCTGAGTTACTTTTGGAAAATGCTGTGAGCTTCCACTTAACTTCATATGAATCGATATGCTAAGGTTGTTAGTTGTACTTAGTCCATTCTCTCTGCATCTTCCATCACCAAAATAAGTAGTGGATAATTATTTGCACATCTTACAGATTATCTATGCCCCCTACTCACTTTTCCACGTGACATTCAAATTTTGAGGTTTATTATGGCTTCCAACCACCCACACCTTATGATATGGTAGTAGCTCTCTCCACACTGGATATATCCTATCAGTAGGATTAGGACAAAGGTATACCCTTTCTGGACAACCTGGCCACAATTCACGATGTTCTTTTACAAAATTAGACCAAATGCAAGGCATTTCATGGCCAATTGAGTCTCTTAACATTTCTAAGATGTTGACTTGGTGTGCCTTCATATAGACAAGCAACATTTTGTCATTTTGAGAAAAAATGAATTACAAGCTTAAGATTATTTATTAAATTGGTTGCTCCCAACACCTTACATTTGGATCTTCCTACTCAGCTCTTCATAACATGCTCAATGTCAGTTAGCTCAGGCCATAGAAGCCTTCACACTTGAAAGAGGTTTGACTTACACACCCTAAGGCCATTATTCCTGATTTTGAATCTAATTTGACAAAGGATACCTTCTCCAATGTTTGGAGTCAAACTACTAGTTGAAAGCAGACCCAATCTATTTGGTAGGACACATGGAGACTCACTAACACATGCAAAGGTGTAATGCCCCTTTTTTGCAGGCAAGAATAATAAAATAATTAATTAAATAAATAAATTAAGTTGCCTTGAAATATTTAAAAAGCAACTTATATTTATTTAATTATTTTATTTAGAAAGTAACTTTCTAGCCAAAAGGAAATGAAAAAAAAAAATATAAAAAGTTACTTTTGGGAAAAATAATAAATGTTTTTCTAGAAATTCCTAAGTGGCGGCAAAAAGAGGATTCTAGAAGAAGCCAAGAGAAGTTACAAAAGAGGTTTGGAGAAAAGGTTTTGATCATCCATTTGCTTGTTTTCTTCTTTGATATTTTTCCATTGCGGGAAAGGCTTTGAACAACTGGTTCAAGCTACTACAGCCTAGGTTTAAAAATCTATGGTGAAAGGTTGATTTCGGAGGACAAAGGGAGTCTCCCTAGTCAGCAATTGGAGGTGAATTCATTCAGAATTCACGATTGGGCATATTGATGGAATTTCAGATTAATGAAATTTATTGAAGATTTGTGGGAGCTGAATGTTTTGAGTTTTGTGGAGATTTTATATTGCAGGGCTGAATAAATATTTCCAGATTTGATATTTGATAAACCCAGCCGTACTGATTTTGGGAAGTATTGAAGTGTTTTGAAAAGAATATTACTTGAAATCTTTAAGGAGGTGCAAGAGCACCCAATTGTGGGTTTTGCATAAGGTAGCGATTCTCTTTAAGACCAAGTAATTATTATATTGGACGGGCTGAGTATAGATGGAATTCTTAATCAAATACTATTGCTGATGCTGACTCAACACCTTGACTTGGAAAAGGAAAGGCGCATCCTTGGAAGACTGAGGCGTGTGCGACAAAAGAGAAGCTGCGAATATTTCTTAAGTTTGGAGGGGGCGTGAGAGTAATAAGGAATTTGATACATGTTTTGGTGAGTCTTGGAGACTTTGAAACCTACCGCAGCTTTGGAGCATAAGACGTGAGTTTGGAAGAGGAGTGCTTCACTTTGAGAAAGGGTCTTAGGAACCAAAAAACATCAGTCGCCCCCTTTATTTATGAATAAATTTCTCTTGTTGGAGTGAGGCACAGCTTGGGAAGGATAAAAAGGAGGCCATATAGCTACAGCAAGTGCAGATTCTCATGTATTCAGATTTTAGTATGCAGCATCATTATTTCCATCATTTTGTGCAGCTACAGCAGTGCTATTTGGAACATATCAACATTGTAACTGTGAGTTCATGAATATTCTTTGAGGTTGTTAATGCCATCCATAGACTTGCCATTTGTTTGATAAAATGCTTATGTGCTTTCCTTTGAATGTTAAGTATCTACGAAATTGTTCTTGCATCTGGAAGTCAGTATTAGTTATTTTAAAACTATCAGATTCAGAAATATTGTAGAAAATTCTTATCTACAAACTGTTTGACAAATTGTTTTGTATTGACCTATGAAGAATGGCATGATGTTATGTTGGATATAAAGTTTGAATGTTAGATACAACTGTTCTATGTGATTTCATTCTGAAACTCCTCATAATAGACCCTATGCAAAGTGTTTGACGAAAAGCCAGCATAGCAAAATTCAGAAATAATGCAAGATTGAGATAAAATCTGGTTAAGGGACTTTACAAAAGGGGTGTTAACAATCCAATTTTCATCAAGAGTTGCCCCATTTGGGGAGGAAACTGGGTTTGATTTCTCCTCAGCAAGTAGGAAGTGATTTAAAATGTTAGTTAAGTGGTTTAAGACATAAACGCTTGCACATATACAAAACTTTAGATATTCTTGGCTTGTGCTTCTTCCTTTATCCTCATTCTATTTTTCTATCTTGGATGAGTTGTATTTTTGAAAGCCAAAGTGTGTATGCTTTGCATTGCCCTTCTGCTACTTTGGTATCTTCCAAATATATGTCTTTTGTGCTTTATATATTCACTAATGTAGTAGAATTGTGCACAACTGTAATGGCAGCAAGATCCAGTGTGTTTCTTGTGTATCTTCATGGCATTCTTTTCTCTACCTCTAGAAAAACCAGATATTTGTTTCCATGCATTCATAATTGTAAATTGTGATATGCTTGCAGCCTTCTGCCACAGAGAATGGCCCATATGATTATACTAGAAGTGGAAATCCCACTAGGGACACATTGGAAGCGTAAGTGATTTGTTTCTTTCAAATTGTCAATTTTTTGACAGTCAGGATGGTCACTCTTAGCTCAATAGAGTAGCATTTGGATTTAAATTGTTACTACAACACTGGACAGGCTTAATGAAAACTAATTGACAAGTCTTTTTCCCAGGCTGTTAGCAAAATTGGAGGGTGCAGACCGAGCATTTTGTTTCACAAGTGGAATGGCTGCTTTGGCTGTTGTTACACATCTTGTAGAAACAGGTATTGCCTCGCTGGCCCAGCAAAGTAGCGAAATTGCCCTTTTATCACCTGTAGAAAGTTTTATATTTATGTTTTGTTTATCTTCTACAAACTGCAGGACAGGAAATTATTGCTGGAGACGACATATATGGAGGCTCTGATAGATTACTTTCTAGAGTAGTCCCAAAAAATGGGATTGTAGTAAAGTTAGATTCTTTGCCTTTTAAACTAGGATTGTAATAGAGGAATAAATTTACTTTTAGTTTATGTTCTATTGACATTTTGTGTAGTGAATTAATTGGAGTTCTTTTGTTTATTGTTTTACTGAAGACGGGTTGATACAACTAATGTTGAAGAAGTGGCTGCTGCAATTGGTCCTTTAACAAGAGTTGTGTGGCTGGAAAGTCCAACTAATCCTCAACAGAGAATCTCTGATATAAGGGTAAGTATTTCTGGATTCTCAAATATATATTTTGAGGAACCAACGAAAAAGATTTTAGATTTTGAGACATAATATCATTTATCTGGATACTACTGTAATGCTTTCCATTCAAACACAGAAATTACCAAAAGAGGTGAGGGATGTTGGTTATTTTGCATTTGGTGTACAAGATTACTAAGATTACTTGTTTTTTTTTTAATAATATAATGAGGGTTCTATTGGGACCCTCGCCCTTGAAAAAACAATAGTATAACTGATTACAAACAAAAAAGGCAGAAACAGCCTGAACATTACAAGCCCTAACAAACAGCCACCTTAACAAAGGAGGGACCACAAAACTCCATACAAGAACCATACAGTAAAACATAAAAAACACATTAAAACCAGCCACCCAACAGACTGAATGACATGGAACAAAATGAGAGCCAAAAGACACAGCTCATGGCCGAGTGACTCCCCAGCCATCAACTCCTCCTGCAGCAACTTTAGCATTATCAAGAAAACCCTTATCAGCCACCACTGCCACAGCCTCACCCTTGGAGAGAGAAGCTGGACTCTCCTTACAATCATCCAACTGTTAAAGTTTTAAGCAAATTCTTGACGAGCATCCTCAAATTAAGATAGAAATCCCAAACTTCCTCCAGAAGACGATAAACGACCAACAGTTCCTTGCTTAGCATGCTCGAATCCCCCATAGTATCCCCATGTTTAGGGCCTTCCTTAACCACCATAACATCTCCTTCCACAAACCTTGACAAAGAAGAAGCCTCATAATTAGATAACAACAGATGCATCACCTAATTCTGAATCTTCAGGCTTGGCACCTTCTCCTCCATCTTTTTGAAAAAATCTACTTGAATACATGCTCTAGATGTGTAATGCCCCTTTTGGTATTCTTGATTTCTTAACTTGCACACAAGAATAACTACTCGAAAGGGACATTAGCAATATTAAAGACCAATTTAGTAATGAAATCAATACATCAATAACAATGAACAAGAATATAATGTTACTTGTGTGTACATATATTCAAATGTATTTCTACATACTTTAACATACTTATACTTTAACCATGTTTAGGCCTCATGATATACTTTGGGAATGGCGACGTCAAGCCTGGTCGTTAATCTAGTCCAATCATCAACCCTAGCGGAGGAGGGGAAAACATTACGTTAAGGCGCTGGATAACTAATCCCCACTGCCATGGGCCCAAGGGTTTCATGAACGCCCGTCAATACCACCACTTGGCCCAAAGGTTTCACGAACGCCCGTCGATACCACCATTTGGGAGTCACCCACCGTGTGAGACATTAATAACAAACTAATCTCCACTGCCATAGGCCCAAGGGTTTCATGCTCGCCCAACAATACCACCACTTGGCCCAAAGGTTTCACGAATGCCTGTCGATACCACCATTTGGGAGTCACCTACCGTGTGAGACATTAATAACAATACCGCACTTCCCTAACAACCCAAATGTCCTCATAGGGGCAAAGGAGAAAGATTAAAGATGTGGCAAGTCGCGCTCATCCCTCGTATATCATGAGTATAACTATTTAAGGATAATCGTAGGGGTTAGAGAGATCATACCAATATGAGATTCTTCTCCTTAGATGATTCAAAGATGCACCAATGATCTTACGATCACCAATATAATTAGTTCCTTGCTTTCACACAAGGTTATTATAAGGAATCTGAAATTCCTCTTGATTATGCTTTTGTTCCTATACTAGGAACTCAATAAGATTAAGAATAGATCCACCAATGATGGCTGGACCAATGAATGTGCAATCTCTGCACCTCTTGCTGATATAAATATCTATATTATTAAATGGTATTGCTGTCTTGAATGCTCCTTTTATTATATTCTTATTGTATGTAGTTTTGAATGCTTTTCCTTAGCTGTTCGATCTGTCTTATATGCTTTTCTCAGAAAATATACTCTTTATTTCTGTCTTTGATTGATTGCTTGATGTTTGATATTCGAATGCCTCTGATTTTAGAATGAGATGATGATTATTATTGATTGGATGAGAGATTGATTTATATTTGAAGTGTTTGCTGATTGCTAATCAAATTGCTTGAGGGTATAATGAATGATGTTCAATGCTGGTTGTATGAATGGATGTTTGCAGATAGAATCCTTTTTGATGATGGAATGAATGATGATTTTTCCCTTAGAATGCCAAACACCAAACAATATATATATCTACATGTTTTTGTAAAGGGATACGTCTCTCTACATGATCGCACCCTTCTAACATAACAATGAATTACTTATTTTACAATAATTGCTGTCATCCTCAATAAGCGCTGTCATTTACATTTTGGCTGATTATTATATAATCACTGCTCAAACAAAAGTAAATCACAGCACTTGTCTTTATTCTCTGATCGTTTCCTTAGCAGATCGCAGCATATAGAATATGGAATATGATAGTCATTAACCTTAATAAGACTTCTTTATATGCATCGAATCATTGCTGCTCTTTTGTCTTATTTGTAGTCCTCTTTTTGTCTTATCTGCGGCTGCTGTCAGATTTTGTTCCCTTATATAATTCGCTGCTAATATGAGTATTGGTTATTATTTATATTTATTTATTTATATTTAACTTCAATAATATTTAAATTCATTTATATTATTATTATTTATATTTTATGTTTATATATTATATATTATATTATATTATTATTATAATATATTTTATGTTTATATTTATATATATTATATTTAATAATATAATATATTATATTATTATTATAATTATAGTAATATCTAAATTAATAATATTTATATTTATGTTTATTATTTTGTAAATACAATAATATATATTAAAAATATTTGTATAACAATATTACACAATTATTATCTTCAAGAAAGCAATTTTATCATATTTTAAATCTTTAAACAGAGTCTTAATATCGGGACATCACAAAATGGAACATCCCTTGTGTCGTTAGTTCCTTGCAGACTGAGAATACATTTGACTAGGCTGAGAGAGATTGCATCAAGGCAATTGAAAACAAGTCAGAATTGACGATCAGATTCCAAGCCCCTGTAAAAGTGATCCGTGGGCTTCCTCAAAGCCCTGCATCTAGCCATAGGATCTTGTAATGAAATAAAACATAATGATATATTATTCATAGAAGAGCAATGCTCTTAAATAGAGTACAATCAGATGTTTCTAAATATATAGAGAGTAGATGTTTCTAATAAGATTAAATATAATCTTAAACAAAATTAGAAACACACTAATATATTACTATAGATGACCATTATAAACTATCTAAATATATTTTAATACCCCCCCCCCGTAATGATGAATCTATCAGCTAAACCAAGATGCCCCCTAAAACAGACTGCCTTCCGAGGCAGATGGACGGCACAAACAGAGAACAGAACCCGAGCACAGGTGTCGAAACACAAATCCCAAGGAATTCGAAGAATCAGAATGGCCGCTTGCCAAAAACAAATGTGCTGAGCGCTGGTCCTTGGTTACCACGTGACCGAAGGCCGAAACTTTGAGCGCTGGTCAGAAGATGACCACCGAATTGCAGGGCCAAAGAAGAGGAAACAAGGCCGCGTGTGCACGACACCAACATAAATCTCCAAATCGTGACTAGGCAACAATTGCCAAACACGGCAACTGCCGATCAAGAACTCACATAGAACATAGAACCTGCCAAGGGTTTTAAAAACACTTGATCCAAGGGAATACGGAGATCGCCAAACAAACAAAAAGGACCTCAATGTTAGAGTTTGCTGAAGAGGCCAAATGACCATGGGCTGGTTTGGTGAAGACGCTTATGACGTAAGTGCTGGCACAGACCACTTCACACGTTGCTGGGAAACCACTCGCCAAACAATAAATGGCGCGCTGGCACAGACCACTTCACACGTTGTTGGGAAACCACTCGCCAAACAATAAATGGCCGCCTTCAAGTCTTAGCACGACTACTAGATACGAATGCTGCCGAATATATTAAAAAAATGACGTCAGACTTCCGCCAGACGTCCCACCGACCATGCCGACCACAGATTCTTCTTCAAAGTCGATGACATGAAAGCCTTTGACCATGATCAAAAGACCCTGCGACTAGGAAGTTGAACGATGATCAAAATTTGCAGTCCGTGAGTAAAGGAAACCCACCAGAAGCCTCAAAACGCGACTAGAAAAAGCACGACCAGGTTTCAACGGATCTGCAAACTGCCGCGACCATGGAGAATAAAACCCTCGCAGAGAAAAAAAAAAACGCGACTAGATATTGTCACGAACAGACACAGTGATCACGGGATAATAAAGCACTTCCGTGGAAAAACAAGAGAATCCCTCGACGAAACAGAGGAAGACGCCAAAAATGCGGCCTTCGAACAAGGCAAAATCGCGGCCAAAAATCCCGCGATTTAGTAGATGACGCGATTTTCAGGAGCTCAGATGTAAATGAAACCCGACACCGAAGGGATAAAACGTGATTAGAGATAAAAACAAAATCGCATCTAGGCAAAAAATCCCGACCAAAAGACGTCCAGGCAAAAAACTCGACCAGAAGAAGAGATTCGTGACCCAGAAAAAGAGATCTGCGACCTAGAAATATAGTCTTTTGATGAAAATCGTGACTTCAGGAAGGAAAATACGACCAAAACTAAGGCCACGAAAACCTAGCGACCACCAGAAAATGAGAGCAGAGAACAAACGGGTATGACGCTGTACAATCCGTACGATGTATGAAATACGAAGAGCACAGGAAAATCGTTCTGTCATGTCCCCATCTTAAGACATTGTTTAAATTAAAGATTTAAACATCATTAGATTGAGAAATTATACACGTGATATTGATATTAAATAATATTAAATACTCTTATGATATAAATATAATTAATATTATCAATTTTAATATTATTATAATTATAATAATATATAAAGATATGATATATTTATATATATATAAAATATATGATATATATAAATATAATATACGAATTTAAATATATTATATATTTATAAAATATAAATATATATTATAATAATAAATATCAAACAATATTTATAAATATTAAATTAAATATTATTATTAGTATATAATATAAATATATAGAAATTAATAAATATATATAAAGGTATTCTAATAAGACAAAAGTCTTATTAGTAATTCGGTAAGAGGAAGCATTATGTAATAAATAATAGGTAATCTCTAAGATTATAATTACCTACTAATTGATGATAAGGGAACAAAGCCACGATTGTTAGATGCTTACGGCAGCAAATAAAGGTAACAATTGTAATAGAAATTAATTATTGTTAATGGGCAGCGAATATCATAAGCAGCACCCAACAATAGTCAAAGGCAGCACATAAGGGATATAAGACAAAAATAAGGGCGCTGCATATACCAATGTCTTATGTTTTAATAAATTTAAATAATGCAAAAGGTCCCCACTTGGATAAACAGCAGCGAACAGAAATGGGACAATTTATTATTAGATAACACTTCGTTATAAGAAGGAATTCAGTCTGTTTAAAAACAGCGGATATGTTCAAAGGATAATCGCTGCCTTTGGTGACTGTTGAGGATTAATGCAACGTTTCAAGAACTGTAAATGGGGATCGGTCCTCCATTCCAAAGAAAAACACATCACATCACAACATTTGATCATCACACAATATCATTAGATTTGCATCGAAACATACTTGGTCTCTCATATCCCATCGAATACCATTCAGACAAGCATAAAAACTATATCAGATAATATATCAGACCACCATCAAAGAGGAAGTACAGTCCAGAAAACTTCATCAGCAAGCTGAATATTGATAAGGATAAGAGATTATATATTGGAGTCTGTATTAAAATTCATATATGCATTAGAGGTAACATTTACATTTCCAATTCTTCATAATATGAACATAGATAGATTTACAAGGGAAAACCATGGTGTTTATAATTAATAATTGATAATAACCATAACTGAATGAAATAAGAAAAGTAGATTGATCTTAGATATGAGATCATGAATAAGCATTAATATGATAAATGAATTCAATGATGATAATGAAATGTGATCATGTGACATATGATTGATCAATTATGACATAAGGCCAAGATGCAATGTTTATAAGGCATCATGTGCAAAATGTTAATAAGGACTTAGAAATCATAGGATTGTGTCATATCCGAAAGGAGGATTAGCCTCATCATTAATCATCTCGCCATCCTAGGTGTATGGGTAAGTTAGGAGAATGTTATTGGACCTAGGTAACTCCAAGAAGATGAAGTACCTCCGGGTGTGAGGCGAAGTCTCTTGGGCCAAGTGTCGAAGTACCTTCGGGTGTGAGGTGAAGCCTTGGGCCTATGGTATGATGAGCTCATCAATGTAATTTGTGCCCTACGGTAGGTGACTCTCCAATAGATGAGGTGGGAAGTCTTTGGAGCCGATTGGTGAGGTGGGAAGCCATCGGGCCTCCGTATGGGATGGTTGTGTCTCCTTAACAAACCATGCCTATGGAGTTAGAGATGGATTAATGATAGGGCTACATATGATCCTTCCAAGGATAGCACTTGAGGCCTATGAATATGAATATGACTATGAATATGAATTATGTGATTATGGAATTATAAATTCTAGGATAAATATGGAAAGAATATGGATCTATGTTAATTATGATATGTAAAGAGAAAAGTTTAGAGTACTAATGTTTCCTTTTTGTAAGTTGAAATTATGCAAGGTTGTGAACAATTTGAGCTTACTAGAAGGGGACATTACAATTGGTATCAGAGCCGTGTTCCTACCATCCTGTGAAGCAATCTTATGCAAGCATACACTAGAAGGAACCGCCAACTCTTAGAAGAACAAATGAACAACGAGATGAGGGCTTTCATGGAAGCCACTACCAAAGCCATGATGGAACAAAACGAAAGAATCACCAAAGCCATGATGGATCAAGGTGAGAAGACAACACAACTATTTCTAGAAGCTCTTCAAAAAATAGGAAGCACTATGGACCAACCTAAGAACCACTCATCTAATGGCAAAGAAGCGGCATCTAACCAAGCCGAGATTGGCAACTCATCATCAAGCTGACACATTCCACTACCATCCTTCCTTCCAAGTGAAGAAACTCCAAATAGAGAAGAGGAAACTCCACAAGAAATGAGCACGGAAGCTATTGCAAGTATCTATGCCGACCTAGCACCCGAAGTAAGAAGGGCAATCTCCTTCCAAGACTTTAGTAACTCAAAAAGAAATGAATTATCAAGAAAGGAGAGAAGGCCCATGAGTAAAGACCTCAAGCACAAAGCAAATAAGGTCTACCTACCTAATTTCAACGGATCTAATAAAATTTCAGCACACTCATGGTTGGAGAAACTTAATGACTACTTTCACCGAAGCCCCATGACTGAGAAAGATGCCTTGCAATTCGCCATTCTTCATCTCGAAGGACTAGCATACGAATGGTGGCACCATGGGAAAATCACCCTAGGCCACGAAAAGATTACATCTTATGAAGAATTCTTAAGGAAGTTCATCAAGAGGTTTGATAAGAGACACCCACAAGAGGATTTTAAGAAACTCACACACCTCAAGCAACATGGAACAGTGGAAGACTACATCCATGAATTCGAGAAGCTCTCCGTAAGGGTCTCCGGAGTCGAAGAAGATCGACTCACATATATGTTTGTGGAAGGACTAGACGAATCTCTTAGGAATTTTGTAAGTGCCTTCAAACCTACTAGTCTAGAGGATGCTATAGACACAGCCCTTAGGCTAGAAAAAGATAAAAAGCCTAAACCCTACACTAAACCCTTCACTAAACCCTTCCAAAAGGAAGGAAAATTCCAAAAACCATTCCATTCCAAAAACGAAGGGAAGGATAAAAAATCATGTTATAGATGTGGGGAAGCATGGGAATAGGGACATAAATGCCCAAGGGATGAACTAAGAGAAAGAGGCCTTTGTTTTAATTGCAAAGAAGAATGGAAACCAGGACACAAGTGTAAAGACCCTGTAAAAGGAAACGTGTTTTAGATGTAATGAGAAATGGGAAGCCGGACATAAATGTGGGAAAAGAGCTCAAGCGCACAATATAGAAATCATACCCAACAAAGAAATTCAGGAAGAAAGTGAAGTAACTTCAAGTAAAAGAAGGAAAGAAAATTGACCTTAGAAGAAGAAGGAATTGCTTGAGGACAAGCAATCTTAAGAGGGCAAGCCTGTCATGTCCCCATGTTAAGACATTGTTTAAATTAAAGATTTAAACATCATTAGATTGAGAAATTATACATGTGATATTGATATTAAATAATATTAAATACCCTTATGATATAAATATAATTAATATTATCAATTTTAATATTATTATAATTATAATAATATATTAAGATATGATATATTTATATATATATATATGATATATATAAATATAATATACGAATTTAAATATATTATATATTTATAAAATATAGATATATATTATAATAATAAATATCAAACAATATTTATAAATATTAAATTAAATATTATTATTATTATATAATATAAATATATAGAAATTAATAAATATATATAAAGGTATTCTAATAAGACAAAAGTCTTATTAGTAATTCGGTAAGAGGAAGCATTATGTAATAAATAATAGGTAATCTCTAAGATTATAATTACCTACTAATTGATGATAAGGGAACAAAGCCACGATTGTTAGATATGTACGGCAGCAAATAAAGGTAACAATTGTAATAGAAATTAATTATTGTTAATGGGCAGCGAATATCATAAGCAGCACCCAACGATAGTTAAAGGCAGCACATAAGGGATATAAGACAAAAATAAGGGCGCTGCATATACCAATGTCTTATGTTTTAATAAATTTAAATAATGCAAAAGGTCCCCACTCGGATAAACAGCAGCGATTAGAAATGGGACAATTTATTATTAGATAACAATTCGTTATAAGAAGGAATTCAGTCTGTTTAAAAACAGCGGATATGTTCAAAGGATAATCGCTGCCTTTGGTGACCGTCGAGGACTAATGCAACGTTTCAAGAACTGTAAATGGGGATCGGTCCTCCATTCCAAAGAAAAACACATCATATCACAACATTTGATCATCACACAATATCATTAGATTTGCATCGAAACATACTTGGTCTCTCATATCCCATCGAATACCATTCAGACAAGCATAAAAATTATATCAGATAATATATCAGACCACCATCAAAGAGGAAATACAGTCCAGAAAACTTCATCAGCAAGCTGAATATTGATAAGGATAAGAGATTATATATTGGAGTCTGTATTAAAATTCATATATGCATTAGAGGTAACATTTACATTTCCAATTCTTCATAATATGAACATAGATAGATTTACAAGGGAAAACCATGGTGTTTATAATTAATAATTGATAATAACCATAACTGAATGAAATAAGAAAAGTAGATTGATCTTAGATATGAGATCATGAATAAGCATTAATATGATAAATGAATTCAATGATGATAATGAAATGTGATCATGTGACATATGATTGATCAATTATGACATAAGGCCAAGATGCAATATTTATAAGGCATCATGTGCAAAATGTTAATAAGGACTTAGAAATCATAGGATTGTGTCATATCCGAAAGGAGGATTAGCCTCATCATTAATCATCTCGCCATCCTAGGTGTATGGGTAAGTTAGGAGAATGTTATTGGACCTAGGTAACTCCAAGAAGATGAAGTACCTCCAAGTGTGAGGCGAAGTCTCTTGGGCCAAGTGTCGAAGTACCTCTGGGTGTGAGGTGAAGCCTTGGGCCTATGGTATGATGAGCTCATCAATGTAATTTGTGCCCTACGGTAGGTGACTCTCCAATAGATGAGGTGGGAAGTCTTTGGAGCCGATTGGTGAGGTGGGAAGCCATTGGGCCTCCGTATGGGATGGTTGTGTCTCCTTAACAAACCATGCCTATGGAGTTAGAGATGGATTAATGATAGGGCGACATATGATCCTTCCAAGGATAGCACTTGAGGCATATGAATATGAATATGACTATGAATATGAATTATGTGATTATGGAATTATAAATTCTAGGATAAATATGGAAAGAATATGGATCTATGTTAATTATGATATGAAAAGAGAAAAATTTAGAGTACTAATGTTTCCTTTTTTTAAGTTGAAATTGTGCAAGGTTGTGAACAATTTGAGCTTACTAGAAGGGGACATTACACGTTCCCACTCTGATACCATGTAATGAAATAAAACAGAATGATATATTATTCACAGATGAGCAATGCTCTTAAATAGAGTACAATCGGATGTTTCTAAATATACAGAGAGTAGATGTTTCTAATAAGATTAAATCTAATCTTAAACAAAATTATAAACACTCTAATATATTACAATAGATGACCATTATAAACTATCTAAATATATTTTAATAGAGCTGACACCTAAAGGAGTATGGGTACGTGGACATGGTATGCTGGTATGCTTGAATGTCATGATAGATAGTCATTTTTCAATATTAAAATAATACAATTATTAATCAACATCATATGGGTCATCATGAAGACCAAAATTATCATCATCATTAACATAATGTGATGATGCAAGTAGATTAGGAGAACCACATGGAACCCCATTGCCACTCACACTAAAGTATGTTGGGTACTGGACTCCTCAAAAGCTGAAGATTGTGCAACAAAAGAAAGATCCAAGTCAGTTCGCTTTGTGTCTACATCCCACAACTTCATTTCCCCTTCCTTGTAGTCATCATCTTTGTGAGTAAGAAGCCGCAAGTTGGAATGCATGTAAACTAGCTCCTTTGCTTTACTTGATGACAATCGGTTGCACTTCGTTGAGTGGATGAAGGGGTATATACTCCAATTCCATTTAGATGAAGAAGAGCTAGAAACCTATTGAAGCAAAGGGAGCTCTTGTTAGAGTTTTAAAATTATTAAATTGTGAATCAAACTTCAAATTTGAAAATAGTAATTTTTAAAATGAAAAAATCAAATTTAGAGGGTGGGTAAAAATCGATAAACTTACTTGCAATAAAATTTTGATTTCAAGAACTTGAAGTTGTGGCAATTTATGGCCACGGGGTACCACCAAGAGTGAGCATCCTTCCAATACATGTTGTGGAGAGCAAAAACACTTTGCCTAGTGGAGGCTAAAAAATCAACAAACTCACTTGTAACTGCATCCTCTATATCAGGATTAGGGAAGAGTTTAGTAAGTGCTTTACTAAACCCTTCGTTGACTTCTACATCACGGTATGGTGGCACCCTTGTTGGCATTGCAAGGATCTCTTTGTTGTAATATTTGGGAGTCAACATGAAGGCAAGAAGATGGAGTAGGGTGGTCATTTTGTTCCATCGCTCAACACAAATTGACTGTACCTCTTTGAAGAAAATTTCTTCAGGATCTTGCTTTTTTGCATTTATGATGGATTTCATCTTCTTAATCATTGAGTTGATGCCATTGTAAACCTCTCCCAAACATGGCTTATCCATGTCAGTAAAGCGGATCATACTCATGATGGGCTTAGTGAAACTAAGAAGATATTCCACGTGATCCCACCAAGTGTCATTTAGAATCATTTGCTTTACATTTGCTGCCCTCGTAGTGTTGGATTGCCTCCATATGGACCATGATTGGTTGATGACCATGCCAAAAAGCGCCTCTTGCACCTTCACAAGTCATCTCAAGACGATTGTGTTGGATGCAAATCTGGTCTCAACAACCTATTTGAAAACAAAAAAACAAAAAAATTAAAGACAAAGAAGAATGCAAACTTAAATTTTTAAAAATAAATTACTAATGTTAAACATAAAATTAAAAAATTGCATTGTTTGAATTTAAATTACCTTCAGTAGCTCTAATCATGAGAATGATCTAAAAATGGCTTGTGACATGTGGTGGTTTGTGATGAACATTTGGATCCCTTTGGCCTCGACATAGGCTTGTTTGATCCAATCTATTTTTCTACCCAATTTTTCTAGCATGTGGTTGAGTGAGTGGATAGCACAAGGTGTCCAAAATATATGTGAGAACGTGTCTCAACCAACATAGCAGTTGCTCTGCAATTCTTTGCATTGTTCGACTTCGTTATGACTTGGACAACATTTTGAGGACCAATGCATTGTATAAGGATGTCAACAATAAATTGTGCATCCTTCACTTGCCCCTCACAATCCACAGCTTTTAAAAACATTGCCTCTTTAGGGCACACTACAATCACATTGATTAACAACCTATTTTTTGCATCCTTCCATCGATTAGAAATGATGGACACCCTTGTTTCTTTCCATGAGGCCCTAATGGGAGACAATGAAGTTTCCATAGTTCGAAGACTCGGACTCAGAGAGTACTCGACAAGCCCAAAAATTTCCGACTCAGCAGAAACTCGACAAAAATCAACAACTTAAAAAATACTTGAATTTATTAAAAAACACATTTTTTTTGCAAAATTCAATTACAAAATGTATAAAATGAGTATAAAACCACGAGGAATTGTTTTCTATTAGATTTGATTCTTGAATACATATGGATTACAAAATCGCATTATCATGCAAAGCCGAATACAATAGCTAGCTGCTAACTGATAACTATTATAAATTTATGATGATTGTCTTTGAAAATCATCATCATAAATTGCATATCTAGGCAAGTAAAAAATTACAAGTTTTTACAATTTCTTCTTCCCCGTTCTAGTGAAAAATTGGGTGGTAGAGGGTATGGTCCTTGCACTCAGTTGTGGCTCCCTGCTTGGCCTAGAAGACTGTCTGTTCTGGATCCACCTTGCTACTAGATGGCAATGACTCCTCTACCATATCAATGTCATCCAATGACAATCCAATCTCCCTTGCTTCTGTTGCAGCGACATCCTCCAAAGCTTGCCTCTCGAAATCAACAATGTCATCCTCTGTAAACAAGGAGAGCTCATCATCTTGCACGATCCAGTCATTGTAGGGATCAATCTCATCCAAATCAATAGGCTGCTCTGATTTGTCTACCACCTTTCTTGTGCAAAGTGAGGCGTTGAGTCAATTTATTATGCTTCTTCGTGTGAATGGCGTCTAACAAACTCTAGTTGTGCTCACAGCCAAAAGCACTACAAGGTTGAAACAAAATTAAGAGGGCTAGCCTTTGCAAATTTGGGGTATTTCCACCCCAATCTTCCCACCAAGAACTTGCAAATAAGATATTCAAGAGTTTGTAAATAAACAATATTCTATTAATAATTGTATTTTGTAAATTGCAAGATAGAAGACTTCACTTTTTCGTACAGCTAATGGTTAAGAAAAGAGCCTCCCCCTAGTTTGCTTATAATTCTGCAACTCATAAATGATGAGGTCTCTCTCCTCAATCTCAGGTGCCATCCTCTCAATGCATGTGGATAGGCCCTCCATAACCTCCCCATTAGCATTTGTGAAGCTATCGGATAAGAAAAATTTGGGATTGAGATAGTACCCCATTACGTGAATGGGTTGGTGGAGTTGATCGTTCCACCTCCGATCGGCGATCAATGATCTCCCAAATAGGGGCAAATCTACTTGCATCCCCCCTGTAGTAGTTTTGGATGGCCTCTTTGGCCCTATCCATGGCCTCATAAATATATCGCATTGGGTTTTGCTCCCCATCCACCAAGCACAAAACCCTCACCAGTGGCTTCAATACCTACAAAGTACAAATTTAACTTATTTAAGTTACGACTTAGTACTTACAATGAAACTAAATATTTTTGAAGTTTAAAAATAAAGGATCCAATTGAAAAGTTTGAAGTTACCTTGACAATCTCTAAAGCTTCTTCGCAAAAACACCATCAAAAACTATTTTTGCGATCCTCTCTCCATTGGCCTTCTTTGAATAAGTTGAGTCTAGCCATGCTTGACTCACAAACATTTGCTTCAAGGCAGTCAATAAACCAGAAATACTTTGCAACGCTAGAAAATTAGTTGCAAACCTTTTAGCACCAGATCGCACAAGCTCTTTCCCCTTGGTGTGATCTCTCATCAAGCTAAGAATCCATGGGTGATTATAAAAATATTTTTTTATATTTCTAGCATCTTCAACAATCGGTCTCACCCAATCAATTTTGCCTATGTCCTCCAAAAGAAGGTCAAGACAATGAGCTGCACAAGGGGTCCAATAAAGTGTTGGATGCCTCACTTGAAGCAATCTTCCAGTTGCCATATATGCCGCTGCATTGTCAGTAACAACTCGAACAACATTTTGTATGCCCACCTCTAAATGAACCTCCTCCAACATCAAGCTCAAATTTTCTGCATTCTTTATTTTGTTGAAGGTATCAATTGACTTAAAAAAAATTAACTCACCATTTGAAGCCACTAAAAAGTTGATGAAGGTACGGTTCCTTCCATTTGTCCACCCATCTGAAAGAATTGTGCATCCAAACTTTCGCCATTGCTTCTTTTGATCTTCCATAATTTGTTTTGCATCTACAATAACATCTTGGAGCAACCTACCACTTAACTAATTTGGAGAGGGTGCCTTGTACCCTTTCCCTACAACTGTCAATGCTATCGCCAAACACTCCCAATATTAACTCCTTGCCACATTGAAGGGAAGGTTGTTGAAATACCGAAAAATTGCACATGCCTTACCTGCTTCTTTGTGCACCTCCATGTTCCATCCTGTAGCTTCCAATGAAGGTTGTACTCTTGGTACATTTCTAGGCACAAAAACCCCCTGTGTTTGAGCTCTACTTGAGCTAGTTGAGGTGGATGAGCCATGCATGCGTGGATCGCGACTAAAGCCCACAATGGTTGCTTGTGCCCTAGCCCTCTCCAATTTCTTTTCATCCAGTGATGCAAGAAGGGCCATCATCTCTTGTTTCACCTCTTTTGGGGCTGTTGGACATGGCTTGGAATCATGATTACGAATGCTTGCAAGATGGTATTTGAGGCGATTGATGCATCCACTAAGCTTTTTTTGGCACCAGATACAAATCATAGACCTTGCTATTGGTCCCATTACGACATGTTTCCAAGCGGGGTCACGGCTTTTGGCGGGTCTAGTTCCAATGGGATGACTTGCACTTGTTGAGTCAGAACTAGATGCAGAGTTGGAAGCCATTGTGGTTATAACTTATATATTAACCTGCAATATCGATAAGAATGAAAAAAATAGTGATTAAAAAAAATATAGCAATTTGAAGTTGAACATGAAATACAATTTTTTTTTTAAAATTTAGATGCATTTAAAAAATTTAATTGTAATACGGTAATATGGTAATTGAATAATTTGAAATTAACAAATTTGATAAAAATATCATCTTTCAACCCTAAAATGTAAACCCTATATTCAGGAAAATTTAAAAAATTGAAAAAAATCACTATAAATCATTTAAATTTTAATCAATCCACAAATTTAGATGAATTGAATCAATTCAATCCAATAAAATATGTAAATTTGACATGCTAAAAAAATTAGAAATGATTTACAAATTTAAATGCTTGAAAAAAAGGAGAAAAAAATTGAACTCACCCAATTCAAATCCAAAATTGCAGAAATTTCTTCTTCAAATCCCCTAAAAATTCTTCCAAATCAGCTCTAGAATGCTTGCTTGCTGTTGTGTGTAGTCAAGAGGGGCGAATGGAGCTTTTGAAGACAAAAATTGCATTTTTTGGGTGTGAAATCCATGTCTTTTCCACGTGGGGGGCGTGCACATAGGCACGACAAGTTTCTTGCACGGACTTGCCGAGTTTTGGCGAGTACTCGCTGCGAGTTTTCGCCAAAAAATCGCCAGAAAACCCGACGAGTTTAATCTGTGAGTACTCGGTGGCAAGAAAAACTCGCGAGTACTCAACGACTCGCTAGTTTGTGAACTATGGAAATTTCTATATATTTGACCTCCTTTGACAATAAGGTGCTACACACCTCATAACCTGGGCTCGTGTACCCTTTTGGAGCTTCATTTACTTTTCTTATCATATCTTGCAAATATGGAGGTCGAACAATATTGGACAAACCATTTGCAGAGAGGCATCTTGCAACACTTTCATTTTTAAATGCCCTCTCTAATGGTCCCTTTGCTCTCTTCACATTTTTGGGCTCATTTTCATTCCTACCCAACATTAGGGGCGACACTACAGGTATGAGATGGAGAAGCAAGTGGCCTCTGCGAGCCCCCTTCTCTCCTCAAAGGATGCCCTGTTCTATTCACAACTCTTGCATCTGCTTCCTCTTGCTCTTTGATATATTCTACTATTTTATGAGGTGGGATAGGTGTATTATTCTTTCCTAGACAGGCTTTGATTCCTAATCTAGGAATGGCACACAAATGGCCTTTGACCCGAGTATATGAACTTGTATACTGCTAATCACATCTGTTGCATTTCCAAACATATGTCTCGCAACCTAGAATCTGTTGTAACATTTCTACATGCCTCCACAAAGATGAATTCGAGTCAATATTGAAGGAGGGTTTGTTGACGGAGCTAGAACTTACTCCCATCGGATTCATAACAATCTCTACTTGCAGCAGTCTTGCATTAACAAGTTTGAAAAACAAATATTGAAAATTTGAACAATTTATTCTAAAATCTCATGAAATAAATTATAAATTTGAAATACAAATTAAAAATTAAAATCAAACTATTTATTTAATAATTAATAAAAATATATACAAATAAATTAAAATAATGAATGATACAGATATAATAATTATTAATTTATATAGGAATTAAGGTATTGTGCATTAAATTTATTTATATACTAGTTCATTTCTATTCATATATCTATTTTTAATTTATTTCCTACAAAATTATACTTCTTGTTGCTTCTACATTTCATATAATGATATATCATAGCACAATGACATTATTTAACAAATATTTATTAATTTATATATTAATATAGTATATACTTTAATACTTATATTATATTGAATATACCAAAAAAATGAACTAAATATTTAATATTCATAATAATTTGAAGTTGAACAGGGCATTTTTTTAAAATTTTAAATAATAATGAATAAATAATAAATATTAAATGACTCATGAGAATAAAAAAAATTATTAACAAATAACATACCTATAACTGCTAATGGATGACCGATGAAGTTATTGGATTTTCATGTAATCGCTGTGCCTTTGCAGAAAATACCTGAAACAAAAAAATCCGAAATTGTGTTTTGGTGTTCATGGGCCTCTATTGGTGTTTGCGTGCCCAACCTGTGCTCGAAATGAAGTAAAATGGAGTCAAAATGAAGGAAAAAGAATTAGAAAACATGTTTTAGGGTTTTTCGGCGGTCAAAAAGTAAAAAAAAAACCCTAGAATTGTGACGGACTTGCCACGTCATGCTTGGAATCATCTGAGTATGAGTGCGTTTCCGTGGAATCGATTCAACACATAAAATTTCATACCATGTATGAATTCACAAGCGCATCCAACCCGATTTTGATTCCAAGACGCTTCATACATGGAATTAGCATACAAGCAGGCCAATTCGACAACTTAACATCCTTGTTATGCACCAATATGCCTAGATTTTAACACTTATTTAAATTATTAAAATAACTGGACTTAAATGCATCAAAGAAACATATACTTGACATTTAAACAAAATTAAATGTACTCTTCAATAAAGTAATTATATTATTTCAAGAGTTAAGTACATATCTGTATGCTCTTGGAAGATGGCCTTGCACTCTTTTGGTGATCACTTGCAGAGGTCCTTAAGCTAATGGCCACAAGAAGGGAAAAATTAAAAATATCAATAAAATCTTTCTATGCCTTGGCCAGGCACCATCCAAGGTATACACTATATCCTTGGTTGGACATACACTGTATCCCCCTTCTCCAATGCCCACTACCTGCCTTGCTTTATCACTCAAGAGATTTGATGCCAATATTTCCAAATGAAATGCCATATAAAGATTTTCCAAGGTGGTGAGATTAACCAACACACCCTTTCATTACAACTCTAAAATCATTATTAATTCCCTTTGTCATAAAGGTCATTTTTGCATAGCCTTTTAATTTTGATTTACATTTGAGGTAAAAGTCTAATAACTTTCCTCCCCTTGTAAATTAGTTGCTGCCCGTAGTAGCATAGGCTTCATTTGTGTCATAGTCCACAATTAAAAAACTTAGTTAAATGAATGTGGATAGTAACTACGAATATATTCAGTCTTTTTCCATGTAGCTCTATAAACATCACAAAAAGTCCAAATAACTTTAACTTCATCAATAATTGTATTTCATAATTTCTTAGTTCGTTTATCAATAATTTCCTCGGGTTGAAATTTAAATTCACTAGGTTCAGCAGTTAATACTTTTCCAATTCACTACATGTTCAAAATTATATATATATATACAAAAAAAAAACAGACATGGAAATCATTATGAACTCTATGTTACTAAGGAGGTAAAGAAAGTTTATATGTTAAATCTTATATTTTTCCAAAATTTCAAATGGACCATAATAATTAGGAGCCAATTTAGTATAATTTCCAAGTTTTCAAAGAACTGGTCAGTTTAACCTTTAAAAACACTAGATCAGCAATTTCAAATTTAATAATAGATTATTTAGAATTTATTCAACTCTTATATCTGTCTTGTGTATCTTTATGTTATGTTTAGATTTATTAATTATATCTTCTATTTCTTATAAATTTTTAGTTTCACACCATGTCTTATGAATTGATCTAACCTTGCTATAAGAGTACTACAATTACAACCATAAAGAATTTCAAAAGGTAACATCTTGATATTGGAATGATACATTTGATTAGAAAAACTCAAGCAAATGTAAATATACCTCCCTAATGGTTCATCCAAATGTTAATTGACACGTTTCAAAGCCTTAATCTTTAACACCAGCTGCTATTAAATATGCTGTTTTCCTGACTAGCTTTATTTTTTTAAAGGATAATAATAACTTTAAATTTAGATCTCTAAGAAATTTTATGGTTCGGTATATGTTGTAGGTTATATAATTTTTTCCATAGCTCTTGACTTTATTGATTTTTTATAATGTATCACTCCCTTGTGTGGTACTAATATTGTCCAAAGTTACCATATCAAATGCAAACTCTACCTTGTTTAAAATTCTCATTATCCACGAATATAAAGTTTTATAATAAGTGTGATATTGGTATTCATTCAATCTTCATCCTAAAGTTGTGTAATAAAATTCATCAACGTTTATTCTTTGGTATAAAAATTTTACAATGTTTTATAATAAGGGTGATAATCGTATTCATTCAATCTTCATCCTAAGTTGTGTAATAAAGTTCATCAACGTTTATTCTTTGGGATAAAAATTTTACACAAACACAAACACACAATCAAGGCTAATTGAGGATTGATTCATGTAACCGTTATATGTCCTTGGTCAATATAATTTTACTCCATAATACATCTTATGTAAGGTTAGTACATAAAGTGCATCTATTGTATATTTGTTTCAAACTTTCTCATTATGATAGACTTTATCTCTAGCTTCTATAGGGTAATACAAAATGTTGAGTTATCTCCTTACTAATATTTTTGATGATGCAAACATACATATTACTCTCCTATTAGAATTCCATTACACATTCATGGTTTCCATATCAAGTTCAAAAAAACATTTTAGAAATGCTAGATTCATTAATACATATTGGATGCTGTCCTGATCGCAAGTCAATTTGAGAAATTCCATGGCATTTTCAACTGTTTTCCGAGGGGGTAATCCATTTAGTTCCTGAGAAAATACACACAAATTCTTGTACATTTTTCACATACATATTTAACTTAAACTTTTCACCTTTTTGAACTACCGTTGCACAAAAAGGTTTACAATTTTTTATACATTCCATTTAATTTAGATAGCACATATTGTTTTAATTGTAAGAGGTCATCTCACCCTTGTAAAAATCTAAATGTCTGCATTTGATGACTTAGTACAACTTATTTATTTTCACACACCATATATAAATCATTCTATTCTAACAATCCTATCATTAATATTTATAATACTTACAAAACTCTATTCCCTTTCATAATCTAGTTCCTAAACTAGGAACTATACTACTTCTAACATAATCCATTATTTTCTAATTCCTTTCTTAGCCTTTTATTATCTATCAAACATTCTCCTATACCTAGAGACTAGTCTATAAACATAATTATAATAATGTATATTTTATATGAGGATAACAAGGTAATACAAAATCACATATTTTAAATAATATTATTACTTACTTTTGATTGTTCCTATAATAAAAATGGTTTGCAATTTAATATAATATATATAATATCACTCATTACAAATTAAATTATATTTCACTAATACCAATGGCAATGAAAATATTGCTTTTTTCCCACTTCCTCTAATGGCTGAATTTACACATAGGCAAGATAACTTTGCCAAATCTCAAAGAAATATTAATGTAAGCCCAAGTTTTAATATTCACATTTTTTCCCCTTGAAAGTCAGTATTAGTGTTTTGTGTTGTGAAGGGATGCGACAAGGGAATAACAACCGAATTCATTTCCTCACTAGAGTTGTTCTTTTACCAAATAAAATAGAATTGAGGTGGGTAATTTTCTTCAACCAATCCAAACATTTAGGAAGTAAAACTAAATTTTACAGGTAAGAATCGACTCCTAACATCTTGCTATGCGTACTATATAATAATAGGCCAAAGAGAAAATATTGGATAGCATTTCATTGACTTGACATATGCATCATTAATTCCCAAAGTGCACGCACCAACTATACATAGTAGTGAGTATCCCCACTTCTACTTTACATGAAAATAAATTAAAATCCTAAACTAAATATTTGTGTTCCACGGTGTTTCGGGGACGGGGGGATGACAGGGGACGCGTTTCGGGGACAACAGTCCAAGGGCCATTTTTTGGGGACAGCAGGGGGATGACAATATATACGAATTTATATATATATATATATATAGAGAGAGAGAGAGAGAGAGAGAGAGAGAGAGAGAGAGAGAGAGAGAGAGATGTGTCAATAAATCATGACAACAGTATAAACAACAATAAAATTAATCATGGCAGTAGTATAACAACAATATTAAAGTATTTCATTGTTCAAATTCTAAAATTTAAAGCTAAAGTTAAACTCAAAGTCTCAAACTTCAAAATATAATAGTCTATGCCTCATTTGGGCTATCAATATCAAAAGAACTATCTGTGTCGCTATCACTCTCTACCTGAAGTTGTGGATCGTCTAATGGACACTTGATGAATCTTGGTTGCACCTCCTCATCAATCTGCCTAACATTTTTAAGATCAACATCCCAATGTGTTGTTGGAGTTTGTCGATACTCAGTAGTCTGTCGATCTTGAAATCTCAAGGCACTATGAATTGCAACTTGTTTCTTTGCTCGTATAGATGTAAGCTTGTTCCTCTTGATCGAGTGGATGAAGCCATAGGTGGACCAATTCATCTCTGCAACAGAGGAACTAGCAATCTGTGAAAGTAAACGAATAGCAAGTTGCTTCAACTTTGGTGTGTCCTTCCCATGAAATTTCCACCACCCAATGGGGTTTTTTGGTGCAATAGTGGCCCAATTCGTCCTAGCCTCTGGTTTGTTGAATGTAGGACCCTGAAGATCGGAAAATTGAAGCCACTGCTCTCAAAGTATGGTTGCCTCCTCAGTGCTATACATCTTACGAAGGGCCGTCATAAACCCCTCCATTACCTTGTCATCCTGAGAAGGAGGAATTCAGCTAGGTCTAGGTGCGTACCACTTCGGATTAAGAGCATAGGCAGCTATATGAAGAGGGGTGTTCATTGTGTTCTGCCTCTTTGTGACAATAGGACTGATATGCTGCTCATAGAATCGCAATTCATGATCCTTGTCACAAGTTGCTTGCCTCATTTGATCAAGCATGCTATCAAAAGTCTCATAAATCTCTCTAAGGCTAGGAGAGTTTGTATCTGCATACCCGATCACCCCCACAACAAGTGATATGATATAGCAAATATATTTGCAAGCAACATTTAAAAATTGTAAGACATTAACACTAGTAATAGTTTAAATTTTAAATTAAATTTAAAGAAAAAACAAGGTAGAAAGTTAGAAACATAAATAAAAATTTCTTACTTGATATTGGGCCACCAAGTTTCATTAAGCACCCTTTCTCTCACCACCTTCCCTTCTTTTGTCTTTGATGGAGCCCACTTTTTCCACTCTCCACAAACCACCATGGATTGTAGAGCATCCTGCACCTCCATCATCCTCTCCAGTAAAATAAAATAGCTAGCATATCTAGTCTGAACTAGTTTGAAGAATTCTTTCTTTGAATAGGATCAAAATAATGCAAGTGAAGTTTGATGGTTACATACAAACATTTGTATGTCTCTAGCTTTGTCCCCTACTAACTTCACCCAATCTATTTTGCCGATGTCTTTCAAAGCATTATTCAAAGCATGTACATAGCATGGAATCCAAAAAATATGTTTGTAAACGCTCTCAACCATCAAACCAGTCAACTTATAAACACAAACTGAATTTGTCACAACTTGCACAACATTAGATGACCCAACCTCCTCTATGGCCTCCTTCAAAAAGGAAAATTGATAATCAACATCCTTACATTTCCCAGAGCAATCAATAGCTCTAAGAAGGTATGGACCAGCAGGACATGTAACAATAATATTAATGAGTGGCTGATGTCGAATATGAGTCCACCCATCCATGACAATGGAACAACTAGTCCTAATCCATGTTCGTCTCATTTCCTCCATCAATATGTTCACCTTTGAATATTGTTTGCCAAGGAGGGAGTTACGCAATTTGTGTTTTCTAGGGGAACATGAGGGTCCAACTGCCATTGCATCTCTCAACATGCCTTTGAAATAAGGAGACTTTGCCAAATGAAATGGGATGGCATGGGCATAAAAAAACTTTGCCACTGAATCATCGGCTTATTCACGTTTTTGCAAATTCATTAACTCTTACCACTGTATTTTTTCACTAGTAGAAGTGGCCTTCCTCTTCCCTCTATCACAACCCTCTCCAATTGATAGATTGGAATATTCATCAATAGATTGCATTGTTCTAGATGAACACTTCTTACTCTTAGTAGTAGTAACATGTTTTTCCTCACTCTCCCCATGGCCACTCTCACCCAATAAATAGTGTTCAACTTTGCTATAACTCCCATGATAATCAGTTTTGCAAACATGACACAACCAATGCTTGCTGCCCCCTGAATTTTTTAGGCTTATTAGTGGTTAAATTGGTGGCAAATTGAAGCAAGGGTTTTTTGGGGTTGAAAGGGCCTTTTGCATATTTTTGAAGAGAGGATGAAGGGCATGCAAAACAGTCTTTTGGAGTTCCACTTCCAATAGAACTTCTGTTTTGATTTTGAGAATGTTCCACTCTGTTTACTTCAACTTCGTCACTGCTCACCTCATTCACATTCTCATCATTGCTGCTATTGCTCATTTTGATTTTTTACAGGGATACATGGGGATGTGTCCCCAACATTTTTTTGGGCGTCCCCGTTTTCGGAACATTCCAGGGATGTGGGGACGCCTAGGGGATGTCCTAGAAAAATAGAAGGGACGAACGACCATCCCCAATGAAAAGTTCAAATTAAAAAAAAGCCCAACGATGAATTTTATTTTATTTTATTGTCTTCTAGGTGGGCCACCACATCCCAGCTCACCCTAAATGGGGAAAAAGAGCCCCATTTTCATTTTAACATCATTTTTTCTTGTCCAAAAACATTGCAGCCAAAAAGGAGGAGAAATAATTTTTTTTAGCAGGGTTTGAAGGAGCAATTGGAGGAGAAATTGAATCCAAGCCAGAGAGGAATTGGTCCACATATGGCTTTATCTCCCTCAAGAGGAATAGGCCTACCTCCAGACGAGCGGAGAAGTTAGTGGTCGTGCATAGTGCTATGCGACTTCAGGATCGTTAGACTCTAGAGTATCAACAAACTCCAACTTTATGGTGGGATGTTGATCTTGAAGACGCCGCTCGGGTTGATGAGGAGGCACATGAGGGATTGGTTGGGATTCCATTGGATGAGGTAGCCCCTCACAGTGGTAGTGACTCAGAGGAGGACTCCGATTTTGATGCAGTGTTGGTAGATGCAGATTAGGGGCAATAGCATACTTTCTTTGTTTTTGTATTTTCATATTGTAGTTGAAAGTGAAACTTGCAGCCTTTGGGCATTTTGTTGTATTTTTTAATATTACATGCATTTTGACATTTTGATGCAGGGGCATCGTCTTCCATCGAATTTTGTTTTTGATTATCGTCATCCATCGAAATTTGTTTTTGATTAGTCATCATGTTTTGTTCGTTTTTGTTTTGGTTATGGTGTTGGTTTGGGAGACCGGTTGTTTATTCCATAGAATCCTTTTTGGTAACTGTCACTAGGTAAAAGATTGAGACAATTTTGATCGGGGAAGTTATGTTACGGGAACACAGTTGTGGAACCTGCCGAAAGGGGAAGTAGTTGCTGTTGCCTCTAATTAAAAGGATTGGGGATCCTATCGCCAGAGGGGTAGAATAAGTTAGAAACTGCCATAACGACAAGAGAGGCAGAGGCGAAGGTCACCATTGAGGACAGGGGAAAAGGGAAGAATCGCTATCACAAAGAGTAGAGCTTGGGGTCGGGCTGTATGATTGGAAGCCCAGGATTTTGAAAACAAAATCTGTTAAGTCTGAGAACATGTTTAGTCTCTGTACTCATGGTCGATGCTGAATTTTTAGTAAAAGATTTTTGTTGAGCAAAAGTTCTTGTAGTCATATGCAAATCATTTGAACGTTGAATTGTTTTCCCTCAAATTATATTCCGTTCTAGGTGAATTGTAACTGCATTTCGTTTTTAATCCATATTCCTGTAAACGTTTATTGACAAGGCTGCCACCATATTTGGTACTAGAGCATTGATGTGTGAGATGCTATCATCACATTTGCTAATTTGTTTGACTCTCATGTGAGCTCTCAATTCAACTCAATTGTTATGTATTAAGTATCTATAATGTATATGATGAATGCTTTATCAATGTTATCATATGAATATTGAAATTTCCTTATACATTTTAAATTTTCCCTATTTTTTATATAGCCGCCCTGTCGTTTCCTAAATAGGGGATGTGTTCGAGAATGTTTCTTAATTTCTTTTTTTGGGGGGATGGCCAGGGGACGTCCCCTGTTGTCCCCCCGTCCTCGAAACGTCTAAGGGGATGGGGACGTGTTTGTGAGGGCCGGGGATGCATCCCGGTGTCTCCCTAATAAATATTAGAACCGATCCCTAAAAATTAAATAGAAATGAAATCAAAAGGCTCAATTTACATACCAATTTCCAATAAAAAATGGATAAAGGACAAGTAAGTCAACTTTCTCTAAAAAAAATAAAAAATAAATGTCAATTTGTAACCTATCCATTTAAGGGGTTTAAAACAAAAGTGTAAATAAACATGCTTAAGAGGCAACTTAAGCATGACAACAAAATATGATTTTACATCAATGGTTATACCATAGAGCAGATTGATAGACAAGTGATGTAATGGTCAATTTCATTTTAACTTAGGGCCTTATCCCGCTTAGAACATATAATGTAATGGGGCAGCTCTAGATTAAAAATATATCTTTCCACTGTAACCTTTATTGCAAAAAATATATACGTAACAGCAAGTGGAAATATTTGGATGGAGTTGAAACTAATGTTTCTAAGATCCTAAAATTAAATGCATACGACAAAATATGTGCATGTGGACAGTCCTTTGTTTGAAGTCATTCCTACATGCTCTTTAAAGGCTTATTGTGTATATACTGGCTTAATAATTTGCCATTTCTAGCTTCCAAAAGCTCCACTTCTTTTCACTTTTGTTGCCAAAATTTTTACAAAGGAGATTAATGGAGCAGCAATATAAATCTAAATGCAGCAGCAATATAAATCTATCTCCTCTATTTTTGTTCTCAACTGTGCCTCATAAAATGCCATAGGAGGTCATGCTTTAAAATTTTACATTTATATGTTTCTTCTATTTAGATTTCTCTTTAATTGTCCAATTACTATTAATTACTCCACATTTCACTAACACCAAACCTTGAAATACAAAATGCGTGGAAGGTGTAGTGTTGGGGAAAAAAAAATACTCACAGTAATCAATGTTTGATATTCCACAAATTAAACACATTCTCTTCCTCCAAAATATCACACCATTCTCGAGGCGTTAATAGCTATATATAGTATATACTATTAATAAAGTCAAAGGAGAAATTTTATAATTGGATGTTTTTAAAGGGCAATGGTTTATTCTTAGATTCATTTAAAATTAAATATTTATATTTTTCTATTGACACTACCGTGGTTGTTTAATATAATTGTTTTCACTTGAATAAGTTCAATAAAATGACTGTAGTGTTAATTGATCATGGAGCAAGCATAACGACATGGAAGATTTTTTGAACCAGGAGGAAGTTGGGGTAACCCTAGATTCCAACGATGGAGGTGTCTTGAACTTCGGCCGGGAGCTTTTCGGAATGGTAGTAAGGGGTGGGAGGATCGTAGGAATTCTGACTGCAGAGACAAGAATTTTAAGAGGGAGAAAGATTTCAGGTTTGGCTCCAACAGTTCCTTTCGGCGACGGAAAGACTGGATAGAAAAGATTCCTTGCACCTTTCAGAAGCCATTCGCGATAGAGCGTCAGAAAGCAAAGGAGAAGCAACCGGTGCCCTCGGGCGCAAATAAGATACCCTGTTTCCCTAAACTCGATGATAGGTGTTGTGTTATTTCTCGAAAGAGTAGATCTTTAAGATCTAAAATAGAGGAACTCAAGGAGAAGGCTTTCTTTATGAAATGGAGTGGAGAATAGCTGGCCCTAACCAGGGTGAGGAAATGGTGTGACCAAAACTGGGGACCTAATTTTTCTTTAAAAACAATGTCAAACAGTTTCTTTTTGGTTGAATGTCCCTTTGGAAGATCAAAAAGACAGATTATGAATCAGGGACCATATATGATGGGAAAACAAGGGCTTTTTATGAAAGATTGGACTAGTAACTTCAACCCAGTTAAGGAGGAGATTCAGGAAGTTCCAATCTGGTTACGCCTCTATAACTTGCCTTCAGAGTATTGGTCAGAGGAAACCCTCAAGGAAATTGGGGACAAATTGGGAACCTTTGTCGAAGTGGCCGAACACTTTGAGGAACATGACTACAGTATGTATGCTAGAATTTGTGTGTTGGTCAAACCGACTCCACCACTCCCAAAAGAAATTGAAATTTTGTTGGAGACAGGGATTTGGCATCAAAAGGTGGAGATTGATGAGGCAAGGGATTATTGCAAAGTGTGCAAGAAGTGGGATCATAGTGAAAAGGATTGTGTAGTGCAAACAATGGATCAGGGGGTTGCTGGCCAAGGCCCAGAACTGGGAGAAGGATCATGAGCCAAATCTTTAGGGCATGTTTCTTTAGAGAAGTTGGATAGGAATGAAGAGAATCCACCCATCGGTGAGGAGGGTGGTAACATCCCACTGGTTTAGCAAGAGATTGAGCAAGCCCAGGAAGGGTTAGATCAAACTTGAGAGAGAATGTAGTTGAGGGTAATGAGTAGGAGCCTAAGTAGACTCCTAGTCCATTCAGAGAGATCTTGGCCTCTCAAAGCTTAGATAAAGAGATACCAGAGACAGGTCCTGGTAATAGTGTAGAGAACTTAAGGAGGGATATTTTTCAGACTTCTCCAGTTGGAAGAACTATGTTAAGTTCTCAAGTCTTTGTGGAAATTAAAGAAAACACTCCCCCAAGAAGATCAAATGAAGGTTCATCCGATTGGTCGGAAGCTGGAGAAGATAGTGATTTTGGAGTAGAATTAGAAGGAATTCTAGAAAGCAGACCCATTTGTCAAAGTGCCTCACAAAAGCAAAAACCAGCTTATGGGGAAAGGAAAGCTAAATTTAGGCAGGAAATCCAGAAAAGTTATTTTGGAACAGGCAGGAAGTGCTAAAGGTCAAATGAAACTTAGATCAGGGAGGGATTATCCCTTCCCCAGTCGCCATGAGGGCCATAACCTTGGAATGTTAGGGGCCTCAATGCCCCTAACAGGAGATGCCTGATCAAATGACAGGTTGATCAGGCAAAAGTAGATTTGCTGCTTATTCAGGAAACCAAATTGAATCAAGATAACGCAAAAACTTTATTATTGAAATGGAGACAATGGCAAGGGATTTTCCAGGAAGCGGATGGTGCTTCGGGAGGGCTGGGGATTTTGTGGAATCTAGACAGAATTAAGGTTGAAGAACTTATGAACAATTGTAATTGGCAGCTTGTCAAAGTTCAAACCATTGGAGTACAATTTTCGATTTTTGTAATTAATGTTTATGGCCCAATTGAGACAAACAAGAAGAAAATGGTATGGGACCAAATAGCTTAAGTTCTGGAGTTGCTTAAAGAGGAACAAGTGATTATTGGTGGAGATTTTAATGCCACCCTTGATGGATCAGAAAAGAAAGGAGGGATTAAGAGACTCACCCAATCCCAGACAAAGTTTAAAAATTTTGTCGTCGAAAATCATTTGATGGAGATTTTCCCAAAAAATGGAAAGTTCACGTGGACCAACAGACGCCTAGGTTTCACAAGTATAGCAGAAAAACTTGATCGGTTCTTTGTCTATGGAGAATGGGAAGTGGCTCAATGCATCTTCGAGTCCTCCATCTTGCCTCTCACCGGTTTTGATCATTTCCCAGTTTTATTGAAGTTGGAAAAAGGCTTTCTGCCAGAGAGATGCCCTTTTAAGTTTGAAAGTATGTGGCTGCGAGATGAAAACACCAAAGACAATTTGAAGAATTGGTGGATTAATGCTCCCAAGTTTGGAGGATATCATATGCATAATCTTCACAAAAAACTGTTATTTGTCAAAGGGAGGCTCAAGGAATGGAATCAGACTCATTTTGGCAACATCTTTGAAGAGAAAAACAAATTAGAAAAAGAGCTAGCAGAGCTGAATGATCTAGTTATCAGAGAAGGAATGAATGAGAAGTGTTTCTTGCAGGAGAAAGAACTCAAAGGTAAGTATGAAGAAATCCTGGCCAGGGAAGAGATTTTCTGGAGACAGAAGTCTCGGGAGTGCTGGCTTCAAGCAGGTGACAGAAATACCAAATTCTTTCACTTATCTACTAAAGTTAAGTGAGGACGTAATAGAATATCAGAACTGGTAAAAGAGAATGGAATTACTATAAGTGAACCAAGAGATTTGGAGGAAGAGATAGTAGGTTTCTTTTCAAATCTACTTTCTAAGGATGATGACCAAGCGACCCAAAATAGACAAGATTTCCTCAATGTTATCCTAAAGATTATTCAGGATAGAGACAATAAGCTGTTATGTGACCCAATTTCAGAAGAAGAGGTTAGAACGACACTTCTTCAAATAAGCCTGGACAAGGCACCAGGACCGGATAGCTTTCCGGCAAGGTTTTTCCAATTCTTTTGGGACATTGTTAGAACTTAGAAGTGATCTTGTGAAGGTGGTGGAGGAGTCGAGGAAAAGACAGGAATGCTAAGGGATTTCAACAACACCTTTCTAGCTTTAATCCCGAAGAAAGAGAAGGTAGAAAAGGTTGAGGACTTTAGACCCATCTCTCTGTGCAATACAATTTACAAGATTATTACCAAGGTGATGACAAATAGATTAAAAAAAATCTTGCCACTCATTATTTCAGAGGAACAAAGTGGGTTTGTCCTAGGGAGGGCAATTATGGAAGGCATTATTCTTGCACATGAAGCCATACATACGGTAAGACAGGCTAAAGTTGAGAGGATGATCATTAAGCTGGATATAAGGAAAGCTTATGACCAAGTGGACAGAGAGTTCCTGTTAAAAGTTTTAGAAAGATTTGGCTTTGACCCTCGGTGGATTAAGTGGGTTAGTAGTTGTTTTTCACGTCCGAGATTTTCGATGCTAGTAAATGGATCCCTGAAAGGATTTTTCAAATCTACAAGAGGAATTAGGCAAGTGATCCATTATCTCCTTTTTTATTTATTATAATGGTGGAATCTTTAGGTCAAAATATTGAATCAAAGAGGCTTAGAGGAAGATGGAAGGGCATTAAAATTGCCCCTAATATGGAGGCTGTCACTCATACACAATTTGCAGATGATACGATGCTTTTTGGGGTCTCAAGTAGAGCAGAAGCCAGGGCTATTAGGACCCTTCTTGATAAATACAGTGAAGCCTCGGGACAAAAGGTAAATTGGGCCAAATCAGACGTTTTCTTTTTCAATACAGATCTTAGAAAACAAAGAGAACTTGCTAGAATTCTGGGAATCGGAAGGGGCTCTCTCCCTGGCAAATTTCTAGGCTTGCCCCTACATGGTGGGGCAAGCAAATTATTTTTATGGGATAGAATTTTGATCAATTGTAATAAGAAATTGGAGGCTTGCAAAGGCAAATGGTTAACGGCAGTCGGAAGAATAATCATGTTGAAATCAGTCATCTCAGCGGTGCCCATTTATGCCATGTCTTGCATGAAACTACCTACAGAATTCTTTGATTTAACAGAAAGATGGATGAGAATTTTTTTTTGGAACGGAAGCTTAGACCAAAATAGAATTCCACTTGTGGCGTGGGATAAGATCTGCCGTCCAAAAGATGCAGGAGGAGTGGGACTCCAAAAATGGCCTCTCATGAATAGAGCTTTAGGGGCTAAGATGATATGGAGTCATGGACCATGTATCAGAAATCCGACCAGAAATGGGTTAGAGTTTTGCAACACAAATACCTGGACTCTGAGAGTCCTAGGAGAATCCTCACTATCCAAAACCCCCCCTCAGGATCGACGGTATGAAACTTCTTGGTTTCTTGCCGTGATGTAGTGACGACACATTTAACCTGGGATATCAGAGGAGGCAGACAAGCCAGTTTCTAGGAGGATTCTTGGGGGGGGGGGGGGGGGGGGCACAATAGACTTTTAGATGTGGAAGGTTTAGTGGATGCAAGAAGAATTCTGGAGGAAGAGTGGGGCACCAAAAGTAAGAGATTATGTTGAGAGTGAGGTCAATGACGGAGTATTGAGGTGGAAATGGAAGTCGGTGCTGCAGACTAGTTTGTCTGAGGAATCCAAAGAACGACTCAGTAATCTCGTAGATCAGCGTAGCATTCACATTAGTGAAGGGGAAGATAGAATCCAATGGTGTGCAACAAAGTCAGGGAATTACAATGTAAGAAAGGATACAGGGTCCTAGAGTCAGCTACAAAACTGGATCATTGGCCGACGGAGTTTATCTGGGGAAGCATTGTCTTCCTAAAGCTGGGGTTTTTGCTTGGATGGCCATACAAAATAAGATTCTTATAGGAGACAAGCTCCAAAGGATAGGATTTGTGGGACCGCATAGGTGCTATCTCTGCAAAGTGGAGGAGGAAACAACTAATCATCTCTTACTAAATTGTCAAGTAGCAAGCAATTGTTGGGGTGAAGTCATGAACAAATTGGATTGGCAGGGTTCTCGCCCCCTTTCATTGTTAGATCTGTTTAATAGCTGGCCATGTTTAAAAAGAAGGGCAATTTTCTCCAGTATTTGGAAGGTATTATCGTTATTGGTCATATGGGAACTGTGGAAAGAGAGGAACAGAAGAATCTTCCAGGAGAAAGAAAAATCTTTCTCGGCACTGATCACCAAAATTGAGGGAGCGGTTAGTGAAGTGGTTAATAATGTAGCTAGGAATAAGAGGGCTGATAAGAGCGAATTTACTTTGTGGGATGAAAGACTAAAGCAGAAAAGGTCAAGCTTGTTAGTTCCTCCCGTTTATGGGCGCCCCAGGATTGAGCTTGTTGTCATTAAAAGAAAGGATGTAAAATGGAGACCCCCGGATGAAGGATGGGTAAAAGTTAACTTTGATGGGGCTGCAAAAGGCAACCCGAGGCCTTAAGGAGTGGGTTGTATAATGCGAGATCACACAGGAGAAATTTTAGCAGAGGTGATCTATCCACTCCCTTAAGGAACCAACAACGAAGCAGAGGCACAAGCGACATGGCTAGGAGTGGACTTATGTAGGCGTAAAGGATTTCGCAAACTTCATTAAGAAGGAGACTCACTCATTATAGTTAACGCCATCAGGAAAAAAGAAACACCCAATTGGAAGCTCCAAGGTATTATTAGAAATATTTGGGAAGGGATATGTACCCTTGAGGATTTCAAAATCACGCAGGTTTTGCGGGAGGGAAACGTAGAGGTTGACCGGTTATCAAAGTTAGCCGTTGACCAAAGATTATGATCGACTTTGGGAGTATCAATGGAGATATCCGCTCACCTCGCACGCTTGAAGGACATTGCCAGCATAGTGATTTGCCAGTTGAGTTAATGTTTGACAGTGGCTTCATGGCGCTTGGAAACAACGGCATTGGGCCTTTAATTTCCAATGGCAAGGCTCATTTCTTCACAGAGAAAAATGGAGACAACGATTGGTTTGGATGTGCAAGAGCGTCAAATGGCCTTCCGAGGCAAAGTGTCTGATCAACGTCTGAGAAAGGTGTTTAACATCCCGGATGAAGAAGCCTTGGAAGTAGTTAAAGGACTGTTGGGACATCGTTTCTTGGTAGCGAATAATAAATATCGCGTTAACAACGATATTGTGGCCATGGCTATGGCGTGGAGGCTGCGGGCGTGGGAAGACAAGGCAATGGTAAAGTGGATGATGCAGAGGATGGTTTGAGCCCGATGGCGAATTGGTTTGGACACGGTGCTGGACAGGGCAATTCCGGGGATTGGTCAAAGTCCAGACAATGGCATTTCGCCAGCTTTAACCTTGCATTATAATAGCTTGTGGATTCCATTTGTGATTTGAAGTGTGGGCGAGGATAAGGAGACGAGGCTGCTGGAGGTGAGTGGTTTCATTACCTTGCTAAAAGAAATCTATGGCTTCAACAAAATGATGGCGAACTTTGTTCTGGCATTGCCAGAGGTTCTTGCGAAGTTAGTAGTGGAAATGGAGGCAAGCAGGCTCGAAGGCATGGAGATAGTGCCTGTGGATAATTGATTTTGTTTCTACCAGTGTTTGGCATTAGCCATTTTGTTGTCTTCTGGTCTGTTTGGACTGTATGTTTTGCAGTCTAGTTTTTGGTTAGTTTAGGGTATGGCCCCCTAGTGCCATTTTGATGTATCAAAAAAAAAAAAGTTTAATAAAATGACTATTTTTTTTGTTTTATTACCAAAGTCCAAAATAATATTTCATTTTTGTTGAGCAGCCAATTCGCAGTACCTTATACTTTGAGCATTTTTAACAAATATTGTACTTGTTAGAATTTTGAATGGTTGCTTAGTAGTTCTGTGGGCACAGCGCATTAGTTAGAAAAATAGAATTTAGCCTCTATTTTTGGTAGGCTTTTTTGGGCACTAAAATACCTATTGATAGTCTTCGCTTTTGTCCTAATGATAAATGTAAGATCAGTTAATCTTTAAGCCCTGGAGCTAGGGTATTTTGGGCATAGTTTTCAGATCTATTTTCAGGGCTACAGTAGCTGCAGCTACAATACCTATTTTAAGTTTTTATTTCATTTCTTTATTTTGGGCGTGTAGACAGCAAAATAGTTAAATAAACAAATGATGTAATTAGTTGTCGGCATCAACCGACGGGTCGGGTAGTTTGGAGTCGGTACCAACGGTTGGCATCACAACCACCCTTGGTCGTGAGTATTTAAGTCATCAATGCATTGTAGTCGGATATCGGTGATTTTGCAAGAGTTATTATGCAGATATTGGAATCACAATGAATGTTTATGTGCTGTCATGACATTGTAATGTTCTGTGAATCAATGATAAATACAGTAGTCCATTCCGAGTACTCTTGTTATGGTCATATGATGCACTATACTACTTATTTCTGTTTACTTCATATTCTGTGAAACACACCATACTGCGGTAAACATTTGGCGCCGTTGCCAGTTCGAAAACGGGTCGAGGGTGACAAGTCGATGACAAGTGGAGTTGTCCGATGCCATCGGGTGACAAGGCGATGACAAGTTGAGACGTCTGATGCCATCAGACAAGTGACATCGTCCGAACAAGCTGTCGGGTGTATTTAGCATCAAGGAAATGGTAGCGTAATGGGGCAACCAATTGACACTGACGAGGAAGTACAAGATAGAAAGCACGTAGAAGAAATAATACAGGAAATTCAAGAAGAGCGCGAGGGAAGCGATCGAGAAGAGAATGAACCCAGAAGTCGAGAAGATGAAGTAACTCAAGAATTGGTCAAACTGTGGTTATTACTAGTAGGACAATACGTGAGAGACGAGTCTATCCGCAGAGAGGTTCCACAGGAGGTTATTTCAGAGAACCTGCGTGTCAATAGTGAAGTGGATAATCTTTTGGACCGCATCCCTCGACTTCTGGCAAGGAACTTGATAGCCTTCCAAGATATTCGAGAAGAGAGAGAGAGGGAAGTGCGACGACAACAAATTCTCAAAAGATATGAAGAACGCCTGAAACAAGAGGAGGAGGAACGTGATGGTGATCGCCGTTGCACACCGTACAACTAAGAAAGGGTAAGCATAATTAATGCCCATACAACTTAATAAGGATAAGAATAAATTACCAGTGGGGCAAGCAACACCAGAAGAAATAGTAAGAAGATCATTAAGACTAAAGGAACAAGAAGAACGTAGAAAACGATTGAAACAGATTTGTGAAAAAGAAAATGAACGACATGAAGAGGTAGATCAAGGGGGTGATGAACATAATTTTAGAACACCAATAACAAATAGAGGAAAAGAAAATAATCTCACAGAAGAACTAGAGGATAGTATACGTCGGATTGTGGCATTGCCCATTTCTGACGAAAGGCCGAGGAATAGAAGACTTGAACCCGAGACCCCTGCACAGAGGGAAAACCAAGGAGAGCCAGAGGTAACTCAAAGTGTAGAGGACGCCGAAACCGGAAGTGGGAAGGAACCGTACGTGGCCGGCAGTGTCGGGAAGACATCGGAACGACACGGTAGAACCAGTCCAGTCGGGTCAAAGACACAGAGAGGGTACCTCGGGAAGAAAATGGTGACCCCACCGGCAAGTGAAAGACAGAAGCTGCCGAAGTTCATGGGGAACGGGTCAGAGGATCCTGTCCGACACTGTAAAACGTGTGAAACCATATGGGTGGCAAACGGACAAGAGGACGAAGACTATTGGGTAAAAGCATTTCCAGCGACGCTAAGAGGCATTGCCATTGACTGGTATACAGACCTAGGGGCAGCACAGAAAACCTCATGGGACGAACTGAGAAAAGCCTTCGAGAACGAATTTAAACTTCTGAGAGATGACAATGAGATTGTAGCAGACATCTACAATACCAAACAAGGAAAGAACGAAAATGTAAGGGCATATAATAGAAGGCTCAAAGAATTACTCGGGAAACTGGAAACGCAGCCAGCCGATGGACTGAAGAAAAGATGGTTCATTGAAGGGCTAGTCTCGTCATTAAGAAAAAAGATGAAAGTGGTACCCCCATCGTCGTACGCGGAAGCGTACAATCGGGCGATGGACATAGAAAGTGAAAGCAAAACATCATCCCGAAGTAAGAGAAGAACTGAAGATGATGACAGTACGGGGGACGACAGCAGTGAAAACGAGTCGAAAACCATTCAGGCATTGAGAAGGGACATGGTCCGCATGATGAAGGAGATGAAAATAGATAAAGAGACAACTAGAGAAAGTCGAGAGTTATGGTGCACAGAGTGCAATGGGGAGGGTCACATAAAGGCAAACTGCCCGAGAAAATTATTTTGTGACATCTGTCAGGTAATGGGACATTCAATCAAGGAATGTCCATTTAACTTGAAAGCAAGAAGCAACCAAGTGTTGTTCACTCAGGGAGAATCATCAACTCCGCCGACCACACCGCCGAAACCTCAAAATAGTCCGAATGCATCCCTCGGAGGATATAGGAATATCAGAAGGTTTAACAATAACAGCCCCAGAAACAGACTGCAGTACGACAGCAAAGGGCGACCGATGATACAGTGCCGGCAGTGCAACGAGTGGGGACACTTTGCATGAGAATGCCCCAACAACAATCAAAGCACAATAAATGCATTGTGCAAGTGGTGTGGGCCTGGTGATCACGAAGAAAAAGACTGTCCGAAGCAGAAGGGGGTAAACCTTATCAATCTCAAGGGAAATAATGAAGAAATCCTTGCTATCACCCGAGCGCAGTTGAAAAAGGCTACTTATCCAGATCCCCATACAGAAAAAGAAAGACTCCGTGAGGCACGAAAGGAAGTGGAAGCTGCCATGAAAACTGAACGAAGGAACTCAGACAAGAAGGTAATTGCAACCCTACGATCAGAATCAGATAAGAACATAGCAAGCCAAGTATTGCAAACTACCGTACCAATCAAATTGGCGGACCTCCTCCAGAGCTTACCTCAGTTAAAAATAGCACTATCCAAGGTAATAGAAGGTAACTCACACGCAGACGAAGCCCACACAACAGAAGATGTTATAGTGGAACCACCGCCAACTTGAGAACAAGTACTCGACCCGAGGTTGCTAGCGGTTGACACCGGGAAGAAACCGGCCGTAGTGCACATGGAAATACTTGGGAGAAATTTGACAAATACAATAGTCAACGGGGGATCTGGAGTAAACGTATTACTGGAAGACACCTGGAAAAGCCTCGGGAAGCCCACTCTATGGCCACAAAACTTCCAGTTAGTGGGAGCCGACCAGCACGAGATCAAGGCGCTGGGAGTGCTAATGGCTCAAAAAGTAAGAATCGGTACCCAGCAATTTTTGTTAAATTTTGTAGTCATAACAGCACAGAATGCATCATACGATGCATTACTCGGCCGAGGATGGCTAATAGCCGCCAAGGCCAACCACAACTGGAAGAAGAACACTCTGTCCATAGAAAATAGGCATAAGAAGTTTGTCATTGACTTGAGGACGCAAACTGTCAGTGAAGAGTTGGCCTCAGATTCTGACTCGGATGGAGGGGACTCGACAGAAGGTGGGAGAGGGCCGATGGAGCCCGATGATGAAGGGGTGCTGAAATTACAGGAATGCTTAGAAGACGAGACAAATTCATTCAGTGGGCTATGCCATTGGCAGATGGAAGACTATGAGTTTTTTCCGCCACAATGCAATATGATTTCAATAAAAGAAGTCGGCGAGAGCTCTCCGATGAACAATGCAAGTCCTTGTAGTGCAAGTCCTGGCAACACAAGTCATGGCAGTGCAATTCTTGGCAAAACTCGATCGAAGAGTGAAACACTCGGCAACGGTGAAACTCTCGGCAACTCTCGGCCGATGAGTGAAAGTCTGGGCAACTCTAGGCCGACGAGTGAAACATTGTTCACGAATGAAGCACTTGATGGATTGACAAACACTCGACCACCTGGAAAGAGGGAACCAGTAATGAGTAACAAAGGGGAGGAAGGTAATAATCAGCCGGAAATAACAGAGCAAATAGCGGACCAAGAACAGACAAGTCGACCAAGAGAGCCACAAAAAGAATATATAGAGGATAATGCCAAGATAGATGATGCACTTGCACATAAAGTTGAACCAGACAAGGTGATCAGGTATGAAGAGCCATTGGCAAGCAAGGTGAATCAGAGTAATGGAACTAACGACGGGAACCCAGTATTGGAAGCACCAGCCAGAATGAGACCATACAGAAGGAATAAGGACTATAGAGTATTTCCGTCGACTTGCAATGATTTGGCGATCAATGACAATCAACAGAAAAAAAATAATGTTCAAAATTCAGATAGTTTATTTTATTCGAAGACAACAATTCTAGTCGGAGTTGCAGATTGAACGTGGACCCCGTTGGGAAAAAATAGACAAATCAGATTCAATTTGACATGGAAAAAACGAAAAAAAAAATGTTTGAGAGAAAAAAAAAAAATTGAAGGCAGTCCGTACGATGTACGACCATGGCCGTACGATGTAAGGCCTAGGTAAAAAAAATTTCAAACAAAAAAAAAAAAATTCAAAAAAAAATTACGTACGACCAGGCCGTACGGCGTACGACCTACGCCGTATGGCATACGTTCCCACTTCTCTAGCATCGGCTCATCATCTCAGCATCGGGCCGTACGACCACATCGCATCGGCTGAGCATCGGGTCTGCATCGCCCAGCATCGGGTCAGCACCGGGTGAGCATCGGGTCAGCATCGCCCAGCATCGGCTCAGCACCGGGTCAGCATCGGGTGAGCATCGCCCAGCATCGGGTCAGCATCGCCGAGCATCGGGTCAGCATCGGGTCAAGCATTGGGCACTCAGCATCGGCACTGCGGCATCCAAATACCCAGCAGCGGAATTGTCAGAGAAAGTGGACAATGGACAAGGGCAAAAAGATTACAGCCCACAGACCGAAGATGATGTTGGAGAAGAAGGAGAAGGAGAGTGAGGCAGCCCTACAGACAAAGAAGAAAGAATTGGCTGAGCACATTCAGAGGTCCCACCAACAGTTAGCACAGCAGACAGAGGCCACGGAAACAGAAAAGGCCAAGGCATCAGGCTTAGAAACCAAGTTGAGGGAGATGGAGGCTAAGATGAAAGACATGGGAGTACAGCTTGAGGCAAAGGAGGCAGAAGTAATGAAGGCTAAAGCACAAGTCATGGAAGCCGGTCACATGGTGAAGGCAGCAAGGGAGCGGGAGCTAGTAGCCGAACACCAGCTGCGGCAAAGGACCGAGGAAGCAAGGAAGCTGCAAGCGCAACAACGATCAGCCACCCCAACCTCGTCAGTACACCTAGGGACGTCTTCCCAACCTCAACACTCTCAGTAGGATGGTTAAATTTTGTCATAATTTTGTCATTTTGTTGTGAATGTCGTCTGGAAGACGACGAATTTTGAGGGGGGGATAGATGTAGACAGAAAAATAGTTAAATAAACAAATGATGTAATTAGTTGTCGGCATCAACCGACGGGTCGGGTAGTTTGGAGTCGGTACCAACGGTTGGCATCACAACCACCCTTGGTCGTGAGTATTTAAGTCATCAATGCATTGTAGTCGGATATCGGTGATTTTGCAAGAGTTATTATGCGGACATTGGAATCACAATGAATGTTTATGTGCTGTCATGACATTGTAATGTTCTGTGAATCAATGATAAATACAGTAGTCCATTCCGAGTACTCTTGTTATGGTCATACGATGCACTATACTACTTATTTCTGTTTACTTCATATTCTGTGAAACACACCATACTGCGGTAAACAGGGCGGCTAGGGTATTTTTTTGAATAGTTCTTTTTGTGATAAGAAAAACTATAATTAAGACCTTGTTTGGTATGCCAAGTTGGTGGGTTATTTAGTACCCTCGGTGTCCATATTTTTGTACTCAATTATTTTCTAGAACAATAGAATTTTTTTTTCAAACTACAGACAAATTTTGATTTCAAGGTTTATTGTTTGTTCTTCCATACTTTCAGTTTTTTGTGTATGCAGGTTAGGGCACTCTAGTTGTGGGGTTTGATAGAAGATTAAGATAGTCAAATTTTATTCAAACCTTAAAGTGCAAAATCTACATGCCATGTGCTGAATTTTAACATGGTATTAGAGTGGAGAATTTGAAATCTTCCAAGGTTTTTGTGGTTAGAAACAATTGTTGTGAGAGGGAGTTGTTGGAGGGTTTTAGTGGGTGTGATTGAAGCTGATTTGTGCCTGTGAGAGGCACAAGGACCTGTGATAGGTTGTTGGGTGTGGTGCACAACTCTTTAATTTTGGAAAGAGTTATTGCTGTTGATGAGTATGGATTCTCTTGTGAAAGTTGAAGGCTTACATGTAGTTTTCTTTTATTTGTTTATTGGACCATTTGATTATATATTCTTTTATTTTGTATTTCTTATTTTGCTGCTTCTTCTAGTATTCTCATGGGTGTAGTGTTTTTCTTCTTGATCTTATTCTATTTCTACATAAGTTAGGAGGATATTATCTAATGTAGACAGTATCTTCTTTATGAAACTTTTCATGATACTGATATTGGTGATGCATTGCACTTAGTAATCTGTACTTTCTTAACTACCCTATTCTTTCTCTCTATCATTGTTGTAATGGGGTTCAGTCAAGTTTGCCTGTGAAAAGCACGTAATCCTCATACTTGACAAATGGTGTCCCACTTTTGTCACATCAGACTGTGGACAGTACAGCAACTTATCAATTCATTGCTTGGCAATTTGTTGGATTTTCCTTTGAATTTTGATTGTTTCATCTGAAGTTGGGGATTCCTATTTTCATTACTAGCCAATATTTGTATATTCTAACTTGGTTTCATACCAGATATTTATGGTGTTCATGTTTTTATCAGAAAATTTCGAACATAGCGCATGCACATGGTGCACTGGTGCTTGTTGACAATAGCATCATGTCTCCTGTTTTGTCAAGGCCATTGGAGCTTGGAGCAGGTGGTTACACAATGATCAGTTCAACATTAAGTTTGTAGCTTTAATTTTATTTATGTCTTTTCTCTTCTTGTTTTAATAGAGTTTATTGTAACAACTAACAACTAGTTTTATTTGATGAACCTGCATTTGTTAGGAAAGATACTCAATTTGCTTTGCGATGGTTAATAGATCCTTCAGAAATCTAATTTGACATTATAAACATTGTCCTTGTGTATACCTAAAACAAAGTTGATTTGCTAGGGCTTCTTTTGGTTCACAGATATTGTGATGCATTCAGCAACTAAGTTCATAGCTGGGCATAGTGATGTCATGGCCGGCGTTCTTGCTGTGAAGGGGGAAAGGTTTGTCTTTGTACCATCTATTTTCATCATTGTTTCTTAAAGCATGAATAAATATTCATATTTCGTGGTTGTTCTCAACATTAATTTGTCATCCTATTCTAGGACAGTCACACTTTTAATTGACAGAAACTTTGCACTGGAAAACAAAGTAATATGCATTGGGAATTCATTGTTTCAAAAGGTTTAGTTTGGATGCTATGTTCTACTTATTTGTTTCCATGCTGAAAAAATTTGTTATCGAAGAGATGGAATCTGAGTGTTCCATTTATGTTTTGTGTTTGCAGTTTGGCCAAAGATATCTACTTCCTGCAGAATGCAGAAGGGTCAGGTTTAGCTCCATTTGATTGTTGGCTATGCTTGCGAGGCATCAAGACCATGGCTTTGCGTATTGAGAAGCAACAGGTAGGATAACTTTCAACATTCTCTTTTCTGAAAATTAACATGGGCCTGGGATTAAATTTAAGAGCCATTTCAATTTCATATATCAATCAGGATTAATCATCAGGCACAGCTGCCAGGAAACTTCATTATGGGAACAAAGACAATGTACCCATCCTGGCACCCAAAATTTCTGCTGATACATTTACATAAAAAATAGCCGTCTCCTTATTCATTTACTCATGTACCCTAATTTGATTGGCCTCCCCGCCCCTGTACCGGTACCAATACTATTGTGTCTCTTGGTAACTATGTCATCAGGTGCTCAAGGCACTTTTGCATGACTTCAGTTGTCTGCAAAAAGATGTTACCAAAGGCCGACTTAATCCATCCCTTGAGATGATGTTTAAGTAATCTGAGCGTACCAAGAACAAATACATTGCATAACCTTTAATAGAATTTTCTTCTATCCCTCTGATGGAATTTCCTTGCAGCTACCATTCACCAATTTTATCCCTAATTTGTGGGTGGTGTATCTACATATTGTCAAATGTAGAAGAAAGGCTTTGCATGTTTTGAAGAGAGTTGAATAAGTAGCTGAATGGGTCAATGATCAGAAGCAGTACTATTGTGAAGAAAGGCTGATATGGTTCTCTGAGCATCATGGAAAGAATCATATCACATAGAGCTGTCTATTTAGAAGCAATATATTTTATGATCTTATACCTGCAGCAAATAAATGTATCCAGAGAAAAGTCACATCTATTTGTGTATTGGTGTTAATAACTATTAGAAACTGGTTAGTAGTTTTTTGCTTAAAAGGTTTTCCTCCTTTCTTTGAATAGCTTGTTTTCATGTTGATACCCAAGGAAGAATATAACAACAACCAAAGAAAATCTAAATTAAATTCAATATTACTAAATTCACTGGTGACACCTCAGAAGAAATTTTAGAAGATATAACAACGAACTCTTCTGGGTCCCAGAAAATATTAACTCCAACAGAAGTTCTTTATGGACTTGTACTCTTGCCTTAAGACCCCAGTTTGTAAATGCAATTGTTGTCAACTGGAGCTAGAATTATGTGTCTCTTGAAAAATTTTCAGATCTGAAAATCTAACTTTGTTTTTAACATACATTCCAATATAGCAGCTTTGTAGTTAATTTAGTTTTTAATGTGCTTAAGAGCTTGTTGATAGACTCATGCTTGCCTTAGGACCCCAATTTGTAATTTGATTCATGTCAATTTGGAGCCAGGCATTGGAGTTTCTTGAAGAATGATCATATATGAATTTTTAGATCTCATTTGATCACAGAAAAATAAACATTTACTTTCCTTGGATATTCTAAGATGGCAGGTTCATTGTTAATTTGGTTTTTTAATGTGCTCAATCATTTATTGAAGCATAGAATCCCTTGCATCCTTCACTCTATTTTGAAGGCTTGATTGAGCCAAATTTTTTTTCTCAGAATCAGGAGAATTGTTCATCAGAAATATACTCTGGTGGGACAATTCTGTTTTTTTCCTTACTAAGATTCCATTGAAGGGTGGGAATCTGCTGTAGGAGCAATTTGTTATTTACCCCTATAACCTCTCAAAGAACTATTTTGTGAAGACACGGACTTCATCTGCTATAATGGAAAGCTACTAATACTACTGTAAACCCTAGGGTAGAATCCTTCGGGTGGAACTGGAAAATCTAGATCTGGAAATGAAAACAATGCTGAACCTTTGCAAATTTCTGAATCTCAACACATGAACTGAGAAATACTATAGAATATTTTGGAATGGCTGTAAAATATCTGAAAACTGAAAATTTGCTGCTAACTGGAAATCATTGAAGGAAATGACAACTGGAAAGAATTTCACTTTTGTTGGGAAGTTAGATAAAAAATTACATAGAAAGTTTAAAGGAGGGGAACTTTTCTGAGAGGTTATGGTTATCAACTCATGGCAAATCCAGGAAAGTGTGGATGCTTCCTTTGCCCAATGATCCTTTAGACCATTGCAGAAAAACTGTCTTCCTTAAAACATGATGCTCTACTCTATCACCCAAGAGTGAAATATACTTTGCACTTCAGCTCTTTTGCCTCTTGTATATGTGATAATTTTCGAATTCCCATTAATAGAAAAAACATCTGTTAAATTATGGAAAGAACGAGTACAGGTGGGAATTTTATGTATTTCATTTTCTTTACATCATCTTCTCTTTTAAACAATTGATATATTGTTTCTACATTTTGTAAAAATGTTCAGTTCGCTGATTTTGATGATCCTGAACTTTTTGGGAAATCTACCCGAGTCTCTATTTCTGACTGCAATTACAAGTGAAGAGGAAAAGAGAGACAAAATAGCTCATTTTAATGTTTTTTCCTATCTGATAGACCCAAATGGATCAATAAAACTGGTTCCAGTGGATCCACAAGATATGCTTACAAAGAAATTTTTTATGGACCCCATTTATTGAAGTGAATATTTTTAAATATCATTATAGTTACCAAAAAGGTCCATTAAAATCTTCCCTCCTTGAAATGCTTTGCCCCAAAGCAATCACGGTGTGTTTTTTGTCTCTATCTAGCAGCATCCCATAAGGCAAGCCTCGAAATACATCCTTAAAGACATCTTTTGATATTGTGAGGAAGAATGATTGGTTGGGATCCACTTTCAATCCTGAATAATGCAGTCTATTTTCTTATCGGATTACAACAAAAGGGGTGGATCTTGAATTACATCTGCAAACTTGTCAATCAGCTGCTACGCTTCCTTCTGTCTTTCTGGTTTATGTGCACTTACCTTTGATGAGCATGCCTTTCATGGAATTGCCTTGGAAAATGGAACATGGCTGCCTCTTGGAAAGATTTATACCCAATTCATTATCTGAGATTGGTTTTGTTTGTGCCTAGTTGCAGTCCTCTAATGGTCCCCAGCTACTGTTCTCTCTCAAATTTAATTTACATTTTGTCGAGATACATGTGAAATTCAACCTAGGACTTGAGCCACCTTGTCCTCATTCAACATGTCAATTCCTGCCAAAGCTTTGGTACAAAATTTGGGTTGAGCTCATAGTTGCCAAGTTGCAAATTCAATCCCTTTTACTTTATTTTTGCAATCCACCATCAGGCTAGTGACCGTTGGCCTTATATTTGCAACTATAAGGCTTCAAGATCCTGCCAAATTTGCACAAAACTGTCTTTTGTGGAGGAGCATCAGAGACAAACTTGGGTTTCTGTTTATGCTGGAGAAGGACATGCTGCCTCATCCATGTATTTTCATCACCTATATTTGGACCACTATAGACTACTCACTGAGATTATATATCTCAGAAACCTGGATCAGAAAATTAAGCCATAGGTTTTGGACCATCCTCAGACATTTAGGTCCACATGCATGGATCCTTGTTTAAAACCATATTTGGTATTAGACCATACCAATTGCATGTTTGTCATCTAGATCCAACCACGTTTTGACCTCCAAGTTTTACTTTCTTCATGTAAAATGTATGGTAATTCTCTTGCCAAATAGTAGTAGCTAATGAACATGCAAGGAAGAAATCGTCTAGTGTTTCCTGAACCGCCTCACATTAACACATTGCAAGGGCATACATTGATTTGTAAGTGGATCAGTTCTAACTTCTCAATGAACAAGTGGGGTCAAGTGTTCATATTGCCGTAGAAGGCATCTGTAGTAGCAATAGGAGTGATAGGCTTCACTCCAAGAGTTACCAACAAGAACACCTGTAGCAGCTTGATTGTATTGCTTTAGTAGTGCTATAGGCAAGGTCTCAGCCTTTGTTGAAGCCTATAGCAAGTGCTATAGGTGTGGCCAAGGCTTTTGATGCCTATAGGAAATGTTACATTGAGACCCGAGGCTTTATTGAAGCTTGTAGCAAGTGACACAGGCATGACATAATAGCAAGAGCATGTTGATTGAGCAAGCATGATACTATCCAGTAGTGGCAAGAGGACATAGTGCCACATGTGAGGGTGTAGTAGGCGACAAGGTATGAGGTGGCAGAAGAAGAGAGGTGGTGGAAGAGTAGTTTAGGGTGGTGATGAGTTCCATGTGGTAGCGGTCGATCCCTGACAGCTATAGCTTTTGCCATGTTGGTGGTAGCTGTCCATTTGTTTTTCAATAGGTGGCAAATCCTCTCCTTATGACGAGTGTTCTTCTTCAGGCACATGGATGTCATTTACACTAACATTAGTTGATTTTCTAGCTAGGCAGCAGTTGTTAGTTTTTCCTTGGCAGAGGGTTCACGCTAGGTGACTGTTCACATAACTTCCTCGTGCATGCCAGTTTTGGTGGGCGGATGCATTTGAAACAAGCAGTTGTTTGATTGGCTATTATTCTTATTGAGCATGCAACAATGTTACCTGTTGGTTGGGCATGCATTTCTTTCTTTGCAAGGGGTCGTTTTGCATCTTGGTAGGTTGTTTCTCTCCATAAACCTGTGTCTCCCTTGTTGGGCAGTAGGTGTCTCGATTGCTGGCCGTGATTGCAATAGAGTTGATAGCAACGATTGGAGAAGGCGACATGGGAATCTGAAGAGGTAGAGGAGGAAAAGATAGCAGAGGAAGAGGAATTGATTGGGAAGGAAGAACCAATTTGTTATATGGTTTGAGATGCCATATGAGTAGAGGTTTCAGAGGAAGAGAAGCTGACTTGGTTTGGTTGGTTGGCTGGAAGGACAGATTGTTGTGCCTTCCAGAATCATGTTCCTTGGTTCCAACTTAGGAGGTTGGTGAGCATGCTAGTCGTGTGAGATTCAAGCTATGTGGGCTGATAGTACCGAGAGGGTGCTAGGTAGCGTTTGTCGAAGCCAAGAAAATATAAGATGGTTGAGATAGCCATGGTCAACCTAGCTGACTGGAGAGTTGAGACTTGTTGGTGGAGGTAGAGGGTGTTGATGGCAGAAGAGAGCATGCTACTGCACTAAGTTACCGGATTCGTTCCTTGTAGCCTCAAATCCGGGTCCGGTTTGAACCGGGTTCAAGATTCGGTTCGGTTTGTCTTCGGATTCGCTGCGGGTACGGAATAATCTCTGTGGGTTCGTCTGGGACGAACCCGGGCGAACCCATAACAAATTTGACAGAATTTGACTCATGCAATCAACGAATTTAGGGATTTTTCAATTTTGAATCGCTGCAGATAGCAGATAATATATGCCGATAGGAACGATGAGTTAAGAAAATTTTTCGTGTGAAATTTTTAGGGCGTGAGACAATTTTACTGGTTTGAATCTTATGCTTGAAATTTTACGATGCGCAGTTAATATTTATAAGTTTTAATGGATGCGATGGTTCATATATAAGTTTTAATGGATGCGCTGTGAATATTTATATTATTAATATTAATGTTACATAATAATATTTATATTTATATATTAATATAAATATTATAATGTAACATTAATATCTAAATATTATAATAATATAAATATATTATAATATTATATTTATATTAATAATAGAAATGTTATAATATTATATAATATAATATAATAATACTATAATATATTTATATTAATATATATAAATATTATAATATAACATTAATATTAATAATATAAATATTATAACATTTAAATTAATATAAATATTAATATATAAATATTATAATAATATTTATATTAATAATAGAAATGTTATATATATATATGAACAAACTTGAACCCGAACCCAATCTCAAAATTTTTTTTGGTCGAATCCACGAACCCGAACTGGCAACTTAGCTGCTGCAAGGTGCAAGGCAGATGCTACAAGCATACTACTTTCAACAAAGGTTGTATGTTGGGCTAGAGGGCTGATGCAACATATTTTGGACTGCTATAGGTGTGGAGATTGATCCTATGTCAAAAGTATTGTCCTCCATTCTACACAGTTGAAGAGGAGCTACAGGCATGTTTATTTCAAGATTGTATGTGGGTATGATTGTAAGTCTATTGAGGAAGCTCAATGAGGCAATGGAATCTGTACAACAGTGGATTAGTGACATGAGGAGCATAGCTCACTCTTGTCGGAGTTTATTGCCCAATTGAGGGTTTCTCCAGAGTTGTGTTGCATGCTATTTTTGTGTGATGCAAATTTCTTTTTTGAGGGTAAACACTTTTGACTGGAGCTATGAACTGGGTACATGAAACAACAATGTTAAGATATACATTCAACACACCATTTAGCAGTGACATGTCCTCTTGGGGATTTGAACCTTAGTCTCCATCATGAGAACCAAGTGGCCCAACCACTTGAGCACACCCCACACACAATGTGATGCAATTTTTATTTCTCCATTTGAGATGTTTTTGTTTAATTCTTTTAGTGCATATGTCATAGGCAGCCATTAGAGCTGGTAAAATGCATGCAAAGGTAGTTTGAAGCATATCTCTTTTAGAATCCATAAGTGATGTACCAGAGTGCAACATAGCTGTGTGAGTTTATTTGTTAGGAATATTACATCATTCTCATATCTTTAGGTTTGTTAGTCTTTAGGATACATACAAAAGTCATTTGTTAGTTTGTTTTAGTTTGTTAGTACCCGTGAGTACTTGTTATGGTTTGCTAGGAATTATTTATCTTGTGAATATCTATGTAAAGGAGTGGTTATTTATAGCAACTCTCCTATAATATAGGAGATGTAAATCCTATAAATTAGCATATGTATTATTGAACAAATATGAATGGAAGCATAGTATTATTCTGTGTATAAAATTTGTAGGCTTTTATAAACATTGCCCAAATTTCAATATGGCATCAAAGCGTCGTCAATAGTTGAGCCTATGAGGAGTATTTACTATGAGTTGTTCCATGGATTTAGGTGCTTATGGTTCATTCTTGTGACTATAAATTGAAGCTACTCTTAATGTAATTTCACAGCTTGTGTGATCAATCTAATTTGCAGGTGCCTCACATCACCCAACACGACAGTGTTGATGTATTTTCCTTGCACAGACAATGCAGCATAAAATACTCGCGTATTTTATCCTCTCTTGAACAAAATCACTCAAATGTTGAACTCTGTGATCAAATGAGTAGACTCCAAGATTCCTTATTTTCAATTCTCGATTTGGGATAGCTTGTTTGGCAAAGATGTGATTTTCTGTTTCAACAAAGGGACTTACACTTTGGTGTTCAACGGCAGGAAAATACAGTTTACACTCGCATAGGTGATAACAATTGCTTCAAGGCTACACGCTATGATAAGCTTATGATATGACAATTCAGCTCTTGATCCTACTTCTAACAATGTTCTTCAAAAAAGTGCAAAAGATGTGGGTTTAGAGAGAATATCTAATCTAAGTGCAAGCTATCATCATCAATTCATGGAAATCTCAACCACACTTTGCTTCGCCATGAGACAACAACTCCACAAAGGTGATGCAATCTTCTAAGGATAAGCTAAAGGTTTTCAAATTGCTCTATGAGCAATCGAAGTGAAGCTTGTGATGTGTTCAGACTAACCTTACACTACAACTTGCTAGCGACAAATCATAAAAGGTATGAACATATAGAGATTTCACCAAGAAATTGAAAGACAATGACTTCCACGAACTAAAACTAACAAACTTTGAAAGAAATAAACTAAGTTAAAACATCGAATGCGAGTGAGTACTTAGCAACCATGCAACTTGCAAAGAGAACACAATATCACCATGAATGGCTCAACAATGAACTTGTATTAATCTTAGCAAAGTCTTAGCAACAACTCTAATTAGCTCAAAACTCCTTATACAAAATGAAGAGGAATGAGGTTTATATAGACCTCAAGAAACAATGAATGGCCAGGATCAATTTGGATTCAATGGCCTAGATCATGCCACATCAAAAGTGGTTATAACAACCTTATATTATTAGAAATATTCAAGAAGCAATAAAGGCACGTTTTCCAAGGTGACACCTTGGCGCCGCATTTCTTTCTTATGTTTATTCTTTTCGACCAATGCCACGAACTTTGGAACAACCTTCGCCATGTCAGCAACTAGTACACTTGGCGTGTTCCGAATGGTTCCTTCTGCCTTCATCACATCTCGTGTATGCTCATCAATTGTCCTCTCCCACTCAGCTATACCAACTTGCTTACCACCAACGAATGAGATCAAGGAGTAGATGTTGTTCAGCTGTTCACCAGAAATGAAGTGACTAGTGTTGAAGTAATGAGAATGTATGTAATTCTTCACGTCATGGAACACAACCTGTCCTGAGAGATCACACATATCATCCATTACACTAACTATCTTATTATGAGCCCTCTGAAGCACACTATCTACTCGAACACAATCCATTTTAACTTTGTCAAGAAGCTGCTCTCTTATGTACATAGTGAAGTACCAAGTAGAGAAATCATACGATGAATCTTCTTCAACTACCCCTTCCTCTATTAATGCTGACAGTGGAGTGTTCATCAAATCTTCCAAGTGTGGCATGTATTCTCTCTTGACACCATCAAATTTGGAACATGCTGCTGAAACTGCTTGAAGTCTTTCCAACAATTGAGCAACGGTTTCATACTTTTGGATAAGTTCATCAATGAATGTATCTATTTGATTTCTAACTCTCCCTATCCAGCTTTTCAGTTCTTGGGACTATGATCTCATACCCTCTAATTGAGCTACAGATTCTTGTGAAAGCATGGGAAGTGGAGTAGATGTCCCTTCACGCTGTCGAATTGGATTCATCAACTGCTGGATATATTGCTTGAAGGCGAGGTTTTCTATCTCCAATCGATTTCCTCTTTCCCTTTCACGCCTCCATCTTTCTTTGACCACTGAAATCGATTCCTCCAACTCTTCAAACTCTTGCTCTTCTATTGTTGGTCCCAAATCCATAGTGGTTACATCGTATTCTTCAGGAACGATGTCATCAATTGTTTTGTCTACCTTAGGCACTGCAATGTGTACTTTCCTGGACCTAGAACTATCTCTCGTAATCTTGGAGAGTCTAGTCGCCTTTTCTTTTCCCTTATCTTGCCTTGTCCTGCCTAACAACTCTTTTATGTTAACCTCTGGCGTTATTTCCACGATTGAAGTCTCCTTTACTCTCTTCCTTAACCAATCTGGCAAGGTAGACAAATCTTCTTGAACACCTTGTTCTTGAGCTCTAGCTTCTAACTCTGATGACGATGCTTCCTCATCAGACATTTCAATGTGCATATCTATTTCATGTGTAACAACTTCTTGATTTTTGGAGGGACTTGATCGGACTTCTTCAGCTAGAACCTCATGCATGTTTGCTTGATCTAATGTCTGTGGAGCTCCTTGGTTTTCTCTTTCTTCATTCTCCACTACTGATGTCACATTCATATCTTGAGAAGGACCACCTTGTCTAGAAGAATTGCTAGTCTCAGATCTTGAACTCAACTTTGTCTTCTTCCGACTACTTTCTCCATGTGAATCGTCTAGATGCTTCCTCTTGCCAGGCTGAGCTTCTTCTCTGGAGCTTACACTATATCCACTAGACTCATTGTGATGTTTACTGCTAGATTCACTATCATCCACTTCTTGTGATTGCTGCGAGTCGGCTCCTCCCATCAAGTCATATGTGAGATCCTTGTTTGCATTCTGAAGCTTCTGAACTTGACGATCTACATACTTCTTTGTGATATGTATGACTCGCTGTATATGATCACATGGCCAACTTCTCTCTCAGCCCAATTGATAGTGATAGGTCCTTCCTTGTCAAACATCCTTTGCACGAGAAACTTTTCAGTCTCTTCTAGTTGATCAGGAATAGGCATTATATTACATGACCTCACCAAATCCCAAGTCATTCTCGAACACCTCTTCTCTCTAATGTGCTTATCATCGTCTGCGTCTGCCCAGTGATCCTCTTGATGCTCTCGGTGTCTAAACCTCTTCCCAAATGCTTTCTGAATTGTGTTGAATGGATCAAAGTGGTCTCGACTCGTGTCATGAAGCACAAGATTGGAAGCTCGGAGTTCATATTTTGAATGCTGTGCAGCTTGCAGTGTTGGGCAAGTCTCCAACTTCCCAACTCCCATTGGGAAACTGATTCCGGCTTTCTTCTTATCTTTCTGAATTTTGTCCCAGGCCAACAGTTGCCTCGTCACCTCTAGTAGTACCATCTTATCGGTAGGATACCTCGGCAAGTGGTAAGGATAAGATGAAAATCCTTGGATCCTCGAGTAGGTGAACTTCGGAAATTGAATGTACCATCGTCCAAATTTGCCAATCAATCTCTTTGCATCCTTCAATAACCTCTCATTCATATTTCGTTGAAGCTTCCTTATGATGAACATGAAGAATGCATCATTCACGTGCTTGTAGTGGGCTATGGACTTTAGCTGCAATTGCGGGTAGCAATCATACATGCTGAATTGTCCGGGGCCATATCCTATATCACCTCTACAATTCAATCCATCATACTTAACACACATCGCGAGGATATAGATGACATATGAGCTCATGTAGAAGGACTTAGTCTCCTTTAGCTTGATCATCTGCTCATGAATATTGTTGCTTATGATACCAGCCCAATCAATCATCACCTCACCCTTGACAATCTCTTGCATAAATACGAACATCCATGCATCGAATGTTGACGATTGTTGACAACCCATGATTCTGTTCAAGAAGATCACCATGTAGCCATACTCTGTGATGAAATCTGATTTATGAAGCTTCTTTGACAACTTGCTGTGATGACTCCTTGGTTGCTTTACCCAATTGACGTTTATCTCTTGCTTACAATCACTTATCACTCCTTCAAACACCTTTTGAGCTTGCTCTCGAGTGTAGACGGTGACCTTCCTATGCTTTGGGATGTTGAATGTTTCGGCGATGGCCTCCCTCCTCAAATGAGTTAAGAGTTCTCCATCGGACGTTGCAATGCATCTAGTCTCTTGGTTGTAATGACTAGCGCATTCCCACATAAGCTCGGAACTGGGCAAGGCGAGCGGAAAGCATGCGGCTTGGACGATTCCATTGCGGAGCATCTCATGAATGACCTTTGAGTGGGTTGGCTTGTAGAGCTCTTTCTTGACCTCCTCCATGTCAATGTGACCCAAGTTGGTGTCACTCACGTTCCTCCACTTGGACATGATCTTTGTCTTTGGCATGACTCCTTGCTTATCACTCTTGTTCAAGGCTTGTCTTTCTTTCGCATTCATCATCTACCTCCTCCTACAAGAGAAGACAACATGTGTTACTATGCTGATGTGACACTTAAAATAAGGATTTTCTGAACATTTATCTTATCTCCTCATACATGTGGGACAAAAAATAATAAATTTTAAAACAACATACCTTAGAATTTATGAATAAAAATCAGAATTTTGGAAGACTTGATTTTTGAAGATACTTGAGTTTTTGACTTTTTCTCTTAAAAATCTGCTGCTCCTTGGTGAAGAAGGTCTGCTCTGCTGCAGATCATAATTAAATTTGCTTTGAATTTGATAAAAAAAACAGAAATAAACCTCCTTATATATCAAACGCTGCCCTATCTCAAGGCAGGTCGGCCTAGTCACAAGTGGTCAGCCAAAACAGGAATAAATTTTATGTTTTTTGAAACTTTCCACGCCTTCATGCAATGAGCGCCCAGCTTGAGCGGGTTTGAGAGTGGTAGGTGTATAGTATGTTGTGATGAAGATGCTGTCCGGATGAAGGGCTCAAGGCCGCCCAGCATGGGCGGGATTGGGAGGCTAGTAAGGATTTTCATCACTTAGTGATTTTTGCTTAGTTTTGATAACATAGAAACCATTGCTTGTGTTATTGATGTTTTAACCTCCTTGAATAAAATGTAAAACTCTTGGAAGCATGGGCAGATGTAGGGTGAGTGTATGGAGTGAATGATGTCGAGAAGATGCATGATGGTGGTAGTCTCTTGACAAGGTGGTCCTGAGAGTGTATGCATGGATTGCTTCACTTTGCTCATTCATCTCCTCATGAAGACCTTTCTCTAAGACTTAGTCAATTTTGAGGTGTTTTTTGTAGTTGAAAAATACATCATGGATATTAAGTGATGATGTTGTCCACCTGCCATGATGAAAACCGCCTATGAAGGGCGGGATTGGAGGTGTTATTTGGATTTTGCAACTTAGAACACCTTGCACCCTTCTAGACCTGATTGCTTCACCTACGAAGTGCTTCATTTTCATCAATTCATTGATCTCTTCTTGCAAATTGCATTGTCTTCACTCTGAGTGGCTTGGAAGGCAGTGTATGGAATGCTTCACTATGAGACATGACAAAGTCCAAGACTCCCTCTTGAGACCGCATGGTGGTAGACATGTCAATGCTTGAGCAGTCATTTAAGAGCATTGTCTCATGGCAGGTGAGGGAAGTATAAGAGAATGTTGTTGTTTGATCCCTTTGATAGTTTATATGAATTTTAAAACTTGTGATTTCAATTGGTGGGGCATTCGGGAGTGCCTGTGAAATAGGTTTTGAAGTTCCATTTTGTTATGGTCTTTAAAACTATATACATTTTAGGGCAATATATTTAGTTGGAAGATTTATTTTTTTATTTAAAAAAAAAAAGGTGGAAGAGGGTTACTATTATCATTTTTGTAGAGTCAATTTAGTTTGTTGATATAATAAAAAATGTCAAGGCGTTGAGTTTTATGTTATAATCATCTCAAGTGCATTATCGGTGGAACTCAACACTGTCAAATTTGTTTTGATTAAGGGGGGAACTATTAATTCTCTTAGCAAAAATGGAGAAAAACAATGCATTCACCATTGAGAAATTTGAAGGTAAAGACTTCCACACTTGGCAAGTCAAGCTTCAGTTAATTCTTATTGGAAAAGATTTATGGGATGTAGTGAGTGGAACTACACCAAAGCCGTCAGATGCTGATGCAATATCCAAGTGGACGACGAAATATCAATGGGCAACAACTTTGATTGGTCTAGGACTCTCAGATGCGTACCTACAACACATTGATTCTCAAAGACCTCGAAGCAAGTATGGGATGCTCTCAGTGCTTTGTTTGGATCACAAGCATCAAGTGTGAAGATGGGCCTAAAGCAAAAGTTATTTGGGCTAAAAATGATGGAAGGTGACAATGTTGTTCAACACATCAGTAAGTTTCATTCTTTGGTGAATCAACTAGCTGAGATAAAAGCCGAGGTAGATGATGATGGTGCAAAAGCTATTTTGTTGAATATCATGCCTTCTAGCCATGGTAATATTGTGTTCACATTGAACAAAGTAGATGTTACTCTAGAAGATATAATCTCTACCTTGATTGATGAAGGAAACAAGAAAAATGATTCAACTATAGAGGAAACTACAATGCTTGTCAAAAACAAGATTAACCCTTCCTCTAAATCCAATTCTTCTACTTCAAAGGGAAATCAGCTCTCTCTAAAGACAAAATTTTGTGCTACTATTGCAAAAAAAAGCGGTATATTATTATGAATTGTATTCAACGTGCCAAGGATCTCCTCGACGGAAAGCTAAATGCAGATTTATTGGTTGCAGACAATGATGAAGAATGTCATTTTGAAGTAGCTATTGAAGACATGAGAACAATGAGGAGGAATACATTTTCTAAATAAATCAAGAGTTTGTAATTGTGATTGGATGTGTTTGTTCCCAATCACATTTGTTGAGTGATAGTGATTGGATGTGTTTGTCCCCAATCACATTTGTTGGGTGATTATGATTGGATATATTTGTCCCCAATCATAATTGTTGTGAATAGATGTGTGTCCCTATTCATAACTTCAATGTTGGATAGATGTGTTTATCCCTATCCAAATCTGTTGTATGACCTTAGATGGAAGTGTTTGTTCCTACCCTTGGATAAGAGTCTAGAATGGTTAGTCCTACTGAGGAAGTGTAGTGAGGCTAGTTCCACTATTGCTTGTCACGGGTAGATGCGTATGTCCCTACTCATACCTTGTGTTTTTGATGAACTATCGAATGTGTTCACCAAGTGTTGTTAGTCCACCTATCCCCGTTTAGAGAATGATGTAATAGGGCGAGGGGGGGGGGGGGGGGGGGCGTGTTAGGAATATTACATCATTCTTGTATCTCTAGGTTTGTTAGTCTTTAGGATACATACAAAAGTCATTTGTTAGTTTGTTTTAGTTTGTTAGTACATGTGAGTTATTTTTATGCTTTGTTAGCAATTATTTATCCCGTGAATATCTATGTAAAGGAGTGGTTATAGGAACTCTCCTATAATATAGGAGATGTAAGTCCTATAAATTAGCATATGTATTATTGAACAAATATGAATAGAAGCACAATATTATTCTTTGTTTAAAATTTGTAGGCTTTTATAAACTCTGCCCAAATTTCAATATATGGATCAACCATCTATCTTTCGCACTTAAGATTGTGCATTGGTAATATTTTATTATGGACCAAGTCGACATAAATGCATGAACCTTGGGCCACATCTTCAAAGGCAATAAGAGGGCCCAACTTGTTTGGAAATAGGGATGTGGTGGGAGCAAACTTTGGTAAGAGATATAGTCTAATACAACCTCAACTACCCCTAGTGCCTCCTTCATGCCTCCCCCATCCCTATTTTGTCTAGGTACTAGAAGCAAAGATCAAAGCCTTACTCCTAATGAATGAATTGGTCTTTAATAATTCAAATAGAGGACTTGTGGTTGTTGGATAATCATCTGTAAGGGTGCCAATCAATGACCAATTCCGTTGCCTCTGTAATAAATTGTGTTGCTTGATTCTGTAACTGTTGAGATTTTTTAGCTCAGTTTAGAACTTCTGCACAGGTTCAGTGTGACTGTGCAGGTAGTTCGAGTTATTTCTATTTTGTAATTCACTTTAGTGATTAAAGAAAAATCTTTTATTTAGTTAACTAAGTCTAATAAAGTGCGAAAGCACTAAGACATAGATTTATCTTCCAAGTCATCTCCTGTGTGAGATAAGGTTGCTTTCTTTTTGAGAGATAAGATCACTTTATTGGAAGATTAGATTTTTAGCTGAATAGTATAAAGATGGATGCAAGATAGAAGTTCATTATTTAGATTGTCTTGCGAAGGACTGGAAGACTAATTTTTCAGAAGGATTGGAAAACTGAATTGTACTCAGAGCAGTGTAATATTTCCATGCAACTGAATTGAACTCAGAGCAGTGTAATATTTCCGTGCAATTGAAGGACTAGTTGTAGAGGTTGCCTTCTAAGTTTCCAAAGGAATGTGAAGCAGATTAAAAGGTGTAAAATATTTGTCTTTGTTCATCGTTTTTGTTGTTTGAATTTCAATTCAATGTTATTTCAACATTAGGAAATTTATCACCGTGATTGAAATTTTTAAACATGGTATCAGAGTGAGATTAGCAAGTAACTGTAAGGTTTGAAATCCAGAAGGGTAGGGAGGAATATTGCATAGCTCAATAAAGGAATTTTAGGATTTTTCGTTGGAAAAATGCACAGCTATTTTTTCTTATAAAATTGTGCAGCCCATGGAGAAGGAATTTCACGGGTTGATTTGGTAAAAATCGCAGAAGATTGTGGAAGAAATTCGAGGGTTTTTCTTAGGAAAATAGTGACTAGCAGGGTTGAAAAATTGTGCATCTTTTCAAAGGAAAATTGCAACTAGATATTCTAAAAATCATGTGAAATTTTCAAGTGCAAATTGCGGTTTGCGGAAAGAAAAAATTGCGGCCAATTTGTGGTGGAAATCATGAGTTTTGTTTAAAATCGCGTAGGCATTTCATGAAGAAATCACGCTATATTCTTTGTTGTGAAGAGTGCTGGAAGAAAAAAAACAAAACGCGACTAGTAATTTTTTTTATGATGGCTAGGTTAGAAGGATTTATAGGCGGTTTTATGAGAAATCGTGGCCTTGCAGAGAATTAAAATGCAACCTTTTTTTCCTTCTTGAATCTCGCCAATTTTAGAAAAAAAAAAGTTGTGCACGGTTAGGGTTTCTATAACATGTGACTAGGGTTAAGATTTTTGAGCCATTTTTGAAGGAATTAAAAGGACAGCTAGAGTTTAAGGTAGCATCCAGGATATAAAACCAGTACCTAGGGTTTGCAAGTGGATTTGAGCCAGATGTTTTAAACCAACAAGGTTTTGACAAGCAACTAGGATTTACTAGCAGAAGAGCTAGGGTTTACAACGAGTGACTAGGGCAATCATGTGAACTAGGGTTTTCATAACTTAAGGTTTGCAAAAAAGTTATTTTTCAAAATTTTTGAGTAGTTATTTTATTCCTAGATCTGAGGATAGTTTGTTTTATGGAAACTTAGATGGAGTTAAAGGGAAACAAAGGAAAAGGCAATAACAAAGGAAAGGGAAAGGATAAGGATTCATCCTCACAGTTAGGGAAGGACTTGAGTAAAATCAAGTGCTTCAGTTGTCATAAGTTTGGCCATTATGCATCATGGTGTCCAAGCAAGAAGAAGAACCAAGGGAAGCAATAGCAGAAGGAAGTAGCAGCCTTTGCAAAAACTCATATGAACAAGTTTGCTGCCAGATTTGAGAAGGAATTCTCAATGGTTTCCTATCTTTCTCCTAGCTCAACTTCATAGGATGCTTGGTATGTGGATAGTGGGGCCTTTCCGCATATCACTTCAGCCCAACAATATTTTACCAGACTGGAAGAACACAATTCTGGAGTTCAGGTTGAACTTGGTGATGATGCCAAGCATCCAGTAGTAGTTGGTAGAAGTTGATGATGTTTTGCTTGTTCTTGGCCTCAAGAAAAAAAAACTTTTAGTATCAGTGACGGAGGATAAGGGCTTTGCAGTTGAGTTCAAGGATCAACAAGCTCCTATCAGACCGATAGGATCTAGCCTAGATACAACACAATCTAAAGGGGTCAGAGAAGGCAACATATACAGGTTACAGGGAGAACCAGTTCTAGTAGCATCGATGAGCAACATCATAGATTCCAAGCCTTCCAGTTTTCAAGAGGCAACGAACCAGTAGGTTTGGCGGGATGCCATGGTGGAGGAGTATACCTCCATCATGAAGAATGATGTATGGGACATAGTCCCAAGACTAGAAGGGAAATCAGTTGTGACTTCTAGGTGGCTCTTCAAGATAAAGCATGTTGTAGATGGCAGCATTGAGAAGTACGAAGCGAGGTTTGTAGTGAGAAGGTTTTCTCTGAAAGAGGGAGTTGATTATGAGGAGACTTTTGCTCCATTCGTTAGATACACTTCTATTCAAGCAGTTATATTTTTAGCTTTTGTCATGGGATGGAATATACATCAGATGGGATTATTGAGGAAGAAGTGTATATAGAATAGTCCCAGGGCTTTGAGGTAAATGGGAAGGAATCCCATGTTGGCAGGCTTAAGAAAGCCTTGTATGGACTCAAATAGGCACCAAGAGCTTGGTATTCTAAGATTGATGAATATCTGTGAAGTATGGGCTTCACCAAAGTGAAGCAGATCCTAATCTATATCATATAGCGAATGGGTCAAAAATACTTATTTTGATATTGTATGTAGATGACTTGTTCATTATAGGATCAGAGCAACTCATTGTAGGGTCCAAAACATAGTTGTTGAGTTTGAGATGAAGGACATTGGCCTGATGCATTATTTTTTGGGGTTAGAGGTTTGGTAGAAAGCTAAGGAGATTTTCCTTGGGTAGGGTAAGTATGCAGTTGAGATATTGCAGCGATTCTAGATGGAGGATTGTAGACCCTTGGCCACACCTATGATAACTAATCTGAAGAAGGTAACAACTTTAGATTCAGAGGTGATTGATCCCACATTGTATAGACAGTTGATAGGTTCCTTGATGTATCTAGTCAACACAAGACCAAATTTATGTTTTGCAGTGAACACCTTGAGTCAGTTCATGGTGGAGCCCAGAAAGGAGCATTGGGTAGCAGCAAAACATGTGCTCAAATATTTGAAGGGCATAGTGGATTATGGTCTGAGGTATCTTGGAGATGGTGAAGTGAAGTTGCATGGGTATACAAACTTTGATTGGGTAGGCAGTGCAACAGACAGGAAGAGCACCTCAGGGTGTTGCTTTAGTTTGGGTTTAGGAATGGTGTCCCGATTTAGTAGGAAGCAGACTTCAATGGCACTCAACACAACAGAGGTAGAGTATATGGCAGCCAATACCACAAGTTGTGAGGCCATCTAGCTTCACAAGTTACTTGCAGGGTTATTTGATTAGGAGTTGGATCCCACGGTCATTTATGCTGATAATTAGAGCTGCTTCAAACTCTCGGAGAATCCAATGTTTCATGATAGCTCCAAGCACATAGAGATTAGATATCACTTCATTCGAGACAAGATCCAGAAGGAGCAGTGAAGCTCCAGTACATTTCCATAGAGCAATAGTTAGCTAATATCTTGACCAAACCCTTAGCAAAAGGGAAGTTTGAATCATTCGAAGACTAACTTGGATTGGTGCAAAATTCCTTCCTCACTAAGAGGGAGTGTTGAGTTTTTAGCTCAATTCGGAACTTTTGCACAAGTTCGGTGTGAACGTGTACATAGTTCGAGTTATTGCTATTTTGTAATTCACTTTAGTGATTAAAATGAAATCTTTATTTAGTTAATTAAGTCTAATAAAGTGCAAAAGCACTAATGACTTAGATATATCATCCAAGTCATCTCCTACGTGAGATAAGGTTGCTTTCTTTTTTGAGAGATAAGATCGCTTTATTGGAAGATTAGATTTTTTACCTGAATAGTATAAAGATAGATGCAAGATAGAAGTTTATTATTTAGATTGTCTTGTGAAGGACTGAAAGACTAAGTTTTCCAAAGGATTGGAAAATTGAATTGAACTCAGAGTAGTGTAATATTTCCGTGCAACTGAAGGACTAGTTGTAGAGGTTGCCTTTTAAGTTTCTGAAGGAATGTGAAGTAGATTGAAATGTGTAAAATATCTGTCTTTGTTCATTGTTTCCATTGTTTGAATTTCAATGTTTTGTATAATTAATTCAATGTTATTTTAGCATTAGGAAATTGTTAGTGCAAGTTTTTATTTCCTAGTTGGGTTATTTATTTTCCCTTTATTCCTAGGTTTTTCCTACACTTTTTATTAATCTTGCTTAGGTTAATAAAGCATGTTTAATTAGGTGAGTGGGTTATGAGGTGTCACCTTCCTACAAGTGAGCATCCATTAGCTATCTTGGGAAGATACTTTGCAATCTTTAGTCCGATAGATGGTTGCTTCCTATTGGTCGGTGTTGCTACCTCCAACCTCTCCCTTTTCCATATAAACACTATATAAACATGCTACCTAGCTTGTATTAGGCATCTTTTTGCTTTGCATCCTCATAATGCTATTTTGCCTCTGAGCATTTGAATTACTCTCGTGGAGACTAACTCTGTGTTGTTATTTTGATCTTGTATCATTTGCTTTCACAGTTTGATATCTATTCGTTTGCATCCGATTTCTGGGTTATTAATCTTTTCAGATTTTAACATGGTATCAGAGATTTTCTAGAGTAGAATAGATTGTAGTTTCCTTATTTGAGAGATTCGAGGAGGGGGGGGGCTAATAAAGCTTTGTTGCAAGTTTTCCCAAAAACCCAGTATGCTCTTCTCTTGCATCTTCGGATGATCTGGAGAATCAGAAAAGTTTGATGGAAACATTTTAACCTCTTGGGTTTGCATATGTGTTTTGTGAGATCTGGGTGATTGCAACGTTTCTGGTTATACTGGCAGCATTTCTAGCTGTTCCAACGCGTCCAGGAGGCTTGAGATAGTCAGATTTGTCTTTCGCTTCACCGAATTCAGAGATCGTTTGACATAGTTGCGGAACTGGGGTTTCAGACTCAAATCTAGAAGTTAGTTTTCAATTGGAGCATTTTCAAGCCAAATAGACCTTTCCATTGCGTCCAGGAGGCCTCACAGATGAATTTTGATATATTACACGCCCAGTTTCGGTGCCGGGAGTCAAAAAGGCAAAAATGTTTTGCCAGAAGACCATTTTGACCCCCCAACATGCTTTTCAGAGCGAATTTTTCTGAAAATTTTCAAAATAAAGAAATTTAAAAAAAATTAATTTTTGCCTGCATAAAATCGTTGGCAGGTTGTTTTAATTCTAGAAAAAACAATAAAAAATAATAAAAAGGTACTTGGGTACCTGCGCATGCTTATGCAGGTCCCGTAACTTGGGCCACGGAGGCGGCTCTTTTTATAAGAGATCGCAGCCTCTCTTAAGAGGCTTTTCCTTGGGCGTGGTGCAAAATGTAGACATTGGGATCAGAATGGCACTGAGTGAACCCAATTGTCAGAAGGAAGGAGTCCCTCTTGGCATACCAAGCCCGAGGAGACTGTTTGAGGCCATAGAGAGACTTCCGAAGACGGCACACGTGAAGAATCTTGAACCAACCCCTGTAGCTGCTCCATGTAGATCTCCTCCTGAAGGTCACCGTGAAGAAAAACACTCTTCACATCCATTTGGTGTACTTCCCAACGATTGGCTGCAACAATGGCAAGAACAAGTCAGATGGAGTTCATTCTAGCAACTGGTGCAAAAGTCTTAAGAGTAGTCAATCCCAGGAACTTGGGAGAATCCTTTGGCAACCAGGTGAGCCTTATGCTTATCAACCCTCCCATCTGCTCCAAATTTTGTTTGATAGATCCACTTACATCGAACAAGTTTTCTTCCCTTAGGAAGAGGGACAAGATCTCAAATGTGGCTCCTCATTAAGGAACTATATTCCTCCTACATAGCTGTATCCCACTCAGGAATACCGGAAGCCTCTCTACTCTAGGGGGGTTATTTCTCTCTCTATTTGGGGGGCTATTTTCTCTTTTCTGGGGGGGCTTCTTCTCTTTAGGGGGGAAATTTTATGTACATGGATACTTCATCAGGCTTGATTTGCCGGGACCCATCTTTTCATGTGATGTCCCGATATTTAGGCATTGTAAAAATTAAAGACTTAAACATCATGATAAACGGTGAAATTGCTTTCTTCAAATGTGTCGTCATTTATCAATCGATTATATTCATTCAAATGAAAGATATGAGTGAAATCAAGATATTATTAATGAAAATATATATATATCTATATATATATATATATAATTCGTATATATAATATTATTCATATAACAAATATATTATTATATACTCATATATTGATAAAGGTAATAAATATTATATCATTATATATATTAATAAAGATATTATATAAGATATTATAAAATTATTCAATCAGATATTAAATCAACATTCTATAAAGCACTGCCTATAGGCAGCGATCCTTGTCTAACAACAGTAATTTAATATGAATGTTGATATATATATAAACATCACAGAATATCCTATCCAAGGCAGCGCTTAGGAGGGACCTTTCAATAAGACAAAATAATCCTATACAAAACAAAAGGGTGCGATCATGGAAGAGGTGTGTCTCATAAGGAGACAAAATGTGATGCCCCGTCATGCAACCCTAGAGTGTTAGTCTAACAAGAGCAAAAGCATACCAATGACGACCATAATCGAGGCAAAGACCATAAAGTGACAACAAAACTCACGACCACCAACTGAAAACAGAACTGACCTAGGGCCAACCTCATGTTATCTCCCAACAATGTTATCCATTGGTGCAAGGGCACGTTCAGACCTGCTAAGTCAGGTGGAGTCGATGCCCGGTACCTGCAACCTACATCAGAACAATAGATTGTATACGAGTATATGCAAATACATCAAGCACACAGAGTCAGGGAATCGCAGTGTAGTAGGGTACTCGAACGAGTAATACTACACTGTCCCGGCTCACAAGCATGTCAATAAACACAAACATCTTTAACTGGCAAAGTGCAATATAAAACTACCAACTATCTCAGGACAAAATGAGGGGCATTACATCCTCCCCCCTAGAATCAGGCTTACTCCTGGAAGCCTGCAACAAGATAAAGATAGGGATCTCGCATCTTGACCTAGGCATCTTCATATACAAACATACCTCCGAGGGACAACTTCAAAACAATAACTACTTAAAAGAAAAGGAATTTTAATCTACAGAGTTTAAGCACTAGGTTACATAATGGGCTCAATATTAACCAGAGTACCCAGTGTTCAAATTTGGCTCTGACACCAAATGTGATGCCCCGTCATGCAACCCTAAAGTGTTAGTCTAACAAGAGCAAAAGCATACCAATGACGACCATAACCGAGGCAAAGACCATAAAGTGACAACAAAACTCACGACCACGAACTGAAAATGGAACTGACCTAGGGCCAACCTCATGTTATCTCCCATCAACGTTATCCATTGGTGCAAGGGCACGCTCAGACCTACTAAGTTAGGTGGAGTCGATGCCCGGTACCTGCAACCTGCATCAGAACAATATATTGTATACGAGTATATGCAAATATATCAAGCACACAGAGTTAGGGAATCGCAGTGTAGTAGGGTACTCGAACGAGTAATACTACACCGTCCCGGCTCACAAGCATATCAATAAACACAAACATCTTTAACTGGCAAAGTGCAATATAAAACTACTAACTATCTCAGGACAAAATGAGGGGCATTACACAAAAGCTACAGAGGATATAAAATATAAATCATTTTCAATGAGGAAGGGGGCAGCAGAAATGGATAAAAAGTAGTTTTGCAGGGAATTCAAGTCAGCGGATAAGAAAAGAGTAAATATTGGCCAAAGTTCTGTCTGCAGCAGTATAAGGAGCCAACGATTAGCACCACTTTGTATGTGATTTAAGATATAATATAATATGTAGTTTTTAGTTTATTAATAATATGCTCGTTAATATATATATATATATATATATATATATAGGAATTTAATATGGTTAACAATGAGATTTCTGTATTATGATTTTATCATCCAACGCGCATCTAGACTAACATAAGATCTTTTTTATAATCTTATATATGGGTGTTTAGATGTGATTATGCATATTGTGATATCATTTTTATGATTCAGTTGTATGGCTGATAGAATTGTTTGCAACTATGAGTTTGATTAGTTTATTATGCATTAATGTGGATTCTTGTGTGAATGTTATGATGGAGGGAATTAAGGGCCTACAAGGAGGGGAAACAATGTTGGGATCATCCTCTAAGTACGCCACCCCATGGTGGATGGCTGAGGCCTGCCACATGTGGGCCAAGGGGGCATTGAGAGGCTGCCCTTGGGCTTAGAAGGAATGATTTCCGGGACACCTTGCTGTAACTGCACCCCTAACCTTCCATCGTGGAAATTAATTGAATCATAAGAGGAAGCAAAATGGTTTTGATAAGGGCAACGGTGATAGGATGCCTCACTAGGCATGCCACCCCATATGGATGGCAAGAGGCCACATGGGGCCAAGAGGGGTGAAGCACCTGCTCTTGGGCCTAGGGTAGAGGGTTTCTTGGACACCCTATCAAGCCATTTTGTTCCAGGAATTAGAAACCCTAACCCTAAACTTGTGGGATTTGAATTTTTAGGGTAAAATTAGTATTGTTCTAATAGGGGACATTACAAGTGGTATCAGAGCATCTTTCCTGCCATCCTGTGTATACTACGTGTGCCTTACATGTATTCAAATATATACTTTGTGATTTATGGGTACTCAAGTGTACTAAAAGGTTTACTTTGTGACTTATGTGTATGCTTTGTAACATATGTTCATGTGAATACTTTGTGTATTATGTGTGTTCGCGTGTATGCTTCGTACTCGTGTATACTTGATGATCTTGGGATGGTGGACGGGTCCACGGTGTAGTATGGGATGCACCGAATCACCTTCCCAATTGTTTGATGGTATACTTCATGACTATGTATTTGTATCCGAGTGTATACTCTATGACTTTGTGTGTATACTCTATGATTGTATTTGTATTTGAGTGTATACTCTATGACTTGTAATTGTATTTGAGTGTATACTCTATGACCTTGTATTTATATTTGAGTGTATACTCTATGACTTGTGATTGTATTTGCATTTGAGTGTATACTCTATGACCTTGTATTTATATTTGAGTGTATACTCTATGACGTGATTGTATTTGTATTTGAGTGTATACTCTATGACGTGATTGTATTTGTATTTGGGTGTATACTCTATGACCCTGTATTTATATTTGAATGCATACTCTATGACTTGAATTTGTATTTGAGTGTATACTTTATGACTTTGTGTATTCAATTGTATACTTTATGACTTCGTGCATTCGAGTGTATACTCCACGACTTTGTATTTGTATTCAAGTGTATACTCTGACTTTGTACTCAAGTGTATACTTCATGACTGTGTATTTGAGTGTATACTCTATGACTTTGTATTCGTAGTCGAGTGTATACTCTATGAATTTGTATTTGTGTTCGAGTGTATACTATGTGACTTTGTACTCAAATGTATACTTCATAACTATGTATTCGAGTGTATACTCTATACTCTGACTTTGTATTCAAGTGTATACTTAATGACGATGTATTCGAGTGTATACTTTATGACTTTGTATTTGTATACTCTGTGACTTTGTATTCAAGTGTATACTTCATGACTGTGTATTCGAGTGTATACTCTATGACTTTGTATTTGTATACTCTGTGACTTTGTATTCAAGTGTATACTTCATGACGATGTATATGAGTGTATACTCTATGACTTTGTATTTGTATACTCTGTGACTTTGTATTCAAGTGTATACTTCATGACTGTGTATTTGAGCGTATACTCTATGACTTTGTATTTGTATTCAAGTGTATACTCCATGACTTATATGTATTCAAGTGTATATTTTGTGGCTTATGTGTATTCAAGTGTGTATTTTGTGGCTTATTTGTATTCAAATATGTATTTTGTGGCTTATGTGTATTCAAGTGTATACATTGTGTCTTATGTGTATTTGAGTGTATTTAGGTGTATACCTTGTGGCTTATGTGTATACGCGCATTCAGGCGACTTATGTATTTAAGTATATACTTTATGACTTACATGTATGCTTTGTGACTTGATGTACTCGTACATATATCTCATATGCTTCATGCTTCTTGTATATACTCTATTTATACTTTATGTATCACATGTATCGATATGTTACTTCATGTATCTTCAACAAGATGTGTTCTTATAATTAATATATGCTTAAAAACTATGAGAATGTTAAAGATGTTGTCTCTCCAGTGCCTCAGGCTACTCGGTTGCATGCTTGAGCTGGTTGACTACTTGCTTGAGCTACTTGACTACTTGCTTGAGCTGGTTGCTTGCGTGCTTGAGCTACTTGACTACTTGCTTGAGCTGGTTGCTTGCGTGCTTGAGCTACTTGCTTGCCTACTTGAGCTACTTACCTATTTGCTTGAGCTGGTTGCTTGCGTGCTTGAGCTACTTGCCTACTTGCTTGAGCTGGTTGCTTGCGTTCCTGAGCTATTTGGTTGTCTACTTCAATTTTACTATGTAATTAAATGGCAATGCATGTAACCTACAAATTGGTGTAATCACTTCTATATTTAACATCCTGAGGAGATCACTCACCACCATTCAAACTTGAGATGAAAAAGGGAAGAGCATTTCATCTAAGAAAGTTATCCAAAACATTATTTCAATAGATATTTAGGGCCACTAAGGTATCATGTCAACCTAGGAAGGCCAACCTCGTAAAATCCAAAACAACAATTTTGAGGGGACAAAATAAAGACAACTAGGAACCCACAAATGGGGAGAAAGATCTTAAAATAAATGTGGAAATTTATAATAAGATATATTCATCAAACTTAATTGTTCTATCTAGAACGAGATCAAATGTACTCACTCATTGAAACAATGATGAAACAATCTAGTCCATATCATATAACTTATAATATTGAACTAGTGAGCTTTGTCTTATTCTTCCTACATGTGATATCTAGGGTAGATCATTTCATCCAATGGTCTTCTTCTCTTAAGAGTAACCCTTCATTCATAATTAAGGGTCAAGGATATCAGTATTAGGAAAACAAATTTAGTATCAAAACATAGAGATATGTGAAAAGAAGGATAAAACCCAATGGAATCAAAAGACAAGAAAGAATTGAGGTCAGTCCTATTACTCGCTAAGGAGTGACTAACTATTGTACATTCTTCATTTAGCAAAAGGTATAACAAATCTTTGACTGAGATAAGTGATTCAAAACCTAATAAACTCTTCGTGAGGAATCAGCTTATTGCAAACCTTGTTTGAATACTTACACAAATTTTCTCTCTATGACATCATATAATCCATTAGCCCTCAAACATGGTTACCTCTTCCTATCCTCATGGGATTTGAGCACAACTCTTCTTCAGGATCAATAAATTATCAAAGGGGTAAAACTACAAGATCAAGGATCAAGATGTCTTTTGGGTCCTTTCTAAGGACAAGAGAAAACTTATTATTAGTTACCAACGGTTGTTGGAAAATATCGGAAAATACGAACACATGAACCAAAAGAATATTTGTCATCAACCTTATAAGGGCAGTGGAACTAAGGTAAGTATACTATCAACAATCCCTCAAGGGAATTGAATTGGAATCTTAAAAATTTTTATGATTGCTTGAGGACAAGCAATCTTGGGTGGGGTGGACTGTGATGTCTCGATATTTAGGCATTGTAAAAATTAAAGACTTAAACATCATGATAAACGGTGAAACTGCTTTCTTCAAATGTGTCGTCATTTATCAATCGATTATATTCATTCAAATGAAAGATATGAGTGAAATCAAGATATTATTAATGAATATATATATACATATTGATAAAGGTAATAAATATTATATCATTATATATATTAATAAAGATATTATATAAGATATTATAAAATTATTCAATCAAATATTAAATCAACATTCTATAAAGCACTGCCTATAGGCAGCGATCCTTGTCTAACAGCAGTAATTTAATATGAATGTTGATATATATATAAACATCACAGAATATCCTATCCAAGGCAGCGCTTAGGAGGGACCTTTCAATAAGACAAAATAATCCTATACAAAACAAAAGGGTGCGATCATGGAAGAGGTGTGTCTCATAAGGAGACAAAAGCTACGGAGGATATAAAATATAAATCATTTTCAATGAGGAAGGGGGCAGCAGAAACGGATAAAAATAAAGTAGTTCTGCAGGGAATTCAAGTCAGCGGATAAGAAAAGAGTAAATATTGGCCAAAGTTCTGTCTGCAACAGTATAAGGAGCCAACGATTAGCACCACTTTGTATGTGATTTAAGATATAATATAATATGTAGTTTTTAGTTTATTAATAATATGCTCGTTAATATATATATATAATTAGGAATTTAATATGGTTAACAATGAGATTTCTGTATTATGATTTTATCATCCAACGTGCATGTAGACTAACATAAGATCTTTTTTATAATCTTATATATGGGCGTTTAGATGTGATTATGCATATAGTGATACCATTTTCATGATTCATTTGTATGGCTGATAGAATTGTTTGCAACTATGAGTTTGATTAGTTTATTATGCATTAATGTGGATTCTTGTGTGAATGTTATGATGGAGGGAATTAAGGGCCTACAAGGAGGGGAAACAATGTTGGGATCATCCTCTAAGTACGCCACCCCATGGTGGATGACTGAGGCCTGCCACATGTGGGCCAAGGGGGCATGAGAGGCTGCCCTTGGGCTTAGAAGGAATGATTTCTGGGACACCCTGCTGTAGCTGCACCCCTAACCTTCCATCATGGAAATTAATTGAATCATATGAGGAAGCATAATGGTTCTGATAAGGGGAACGGTGATAGGACACCTCACTAGGCATGCCACCCCATATGGATGGCAAGAGGCCACATGGGGCCAAGAGGGGTGAAGCACCCACTCTTGGGCCTAGGGTAGAGGGTTTCTTGGGCACCCTATCAAACCATTTTGTTCCAGGAATTAGAAACCCTAACCCTAAACTTGTGGGATTTGAATTTTTTAGGGTAAAATTAGTATTGTTCTAATAGGGGACATTACATTTCATCCACCTAAGCTATGCTTAGGGGGGTGTTAGTGTAGATTTTTATTTCCTAGTTGGGTTATTTATTTTCCCTTATTCTTAGGTTTTTCCTACACCTTTTATTAATCTTACTTAGGTTAATAAAACATGTTTAATTAGGTGAGTGGGTTATGATGTGTCACCTTCCTACAATTGAGCATCCATTAGCTATCTTGGGAAGATACTTTGCTATCTCTAGTCCGATAGATGGTTGCTTTCTATTGGTCGGTGTTGCCACCTCCACCCTCTCCCTTTTCTATATAAACATGCTACCTAGCTTGTATTAGGCATCTTTTTGCTTTGCATCCTCATAATGCTATTTTGCCTCTGAGCATTTGCATTACTCTCGTGGAGACTAACTCTGTGTTGTTATTTTGATCTTGTATCATTAACTTTCACAGTTTGATATCTATTCGTTTGCACTAGTTTTCTGGGTTATTAATCTTTTCAGATTCTAACAGAAATTTACCGTGATTGAAATTTTAATAGTAACCAGCTATTGTGCTTCATACCTTACCACTGAAGGCTTGGTGTAGTAAGGTTTTAATATTGGGTCCTCTAAGAGAATGATGGTACATTCCAAAAATTCTCCCTTACCTGAATTCTTGGTCACAATTTGCCTTATAAACAATGGGTGACTGACATAGCCTGTTGTAGAGAGCTCCAACCAGCATGATATCTCCAAAGGACAGTGGAACAAGTGGCTCGCGAATGCTGCCAGAATTTAATCTATCTTATCTGTCATTCATGGTTCGATAGGGACTATACGACCTAGAGTTAGAGTTGACAAATGACTGCACTAATTTTGTTTGCCTCCAGGGTGCTAGCTTATGAACTAGTATGTATGCATTACATGTAGTTTTCTCATTTTGTCAAATTTGAAGAAAAAAAACACATTTGTATGTTTTTAAACCCATTTCTGAGCTAAATACTATTCTCCAGAGTCCAAACACATATGAACCTTATACCTAAAAATTATACTTGTTTAACTGAAAATGTCTAATGTATATGTTTTTGAACCCATGTGTGTGATTTTGTGATGTCTCATGTTTTGACTTCTGAATCATATATGAAAAAAGGAAGATAATAGTTCAAATAGAAGCTGCATGGAGCTACACTTATCCTCCCTACTCAGGCAAGGAAAGCATTAATAATTTAATAGTTATGCCATACATCAGCAAAAACAATATACTCTCTTTGAAGATCCGAGTCATCCATACAATAGTGAAAATATATTTGTACCAATGAAATGAGAGAAATGGCTGTAAGTCTAAGGACAAATCAAAGCCTCCACCTCATCCTCTTACAGAAGCAAGGGTCCCCAAAGAGAGTGGTTTCCAATTAATTGGATAGGGAAAACACTTCAAAGCCTGTAAATATCTTAATATCTTTGAAAAGTTAGAGTTTTAAAAGATGAGTAAATATTATCAGTTATCCTTTGTCCAGATTATACATAATGTCCATGTCTTTTGGCTTGTTCTTGTTAGTTATGTTTACATCTATTATAGGATACATCCTTCCTCATTATTCTTTTCACCATATCTGATATGGCTTGGATGTATGTCCGGTATATATTCACATCCAAATACAGCTCAGTTAAGGTCAGGATTTGGAAGGGATCAGATACAGCTGATACGAACTTCGTACTGTGTTCCAAAAAAAACTTTAGAACAAAAGAAAAAAAGCTCATTAAATCAAAATTTGAAATAAAAACACCTACCCATTATATAGAGAGAACATTTCTGTCAAACATACTACTCATCTTTGGGTACATAGTTGGAGGGTTTTTCTCTGCTTTGTCTTGCAGGGCATTTTAGAGCGATTTGGGTAAAAGCTCATTCTTCGTTGTCAAAATTCTCTTTTCAATTATATATATAGCATTTCAATCAATTTTATGAAATAAGAATGAAGACATGATCCCATATATGATTTTTATGAAATAAGAATGAAGACATGATCCCATATATATATATATATATATGGGATCATGTCTTCATTCTTATTTCATAAAATTGATTGAAATGCTCTCTTTTCTGTTATCTATTCATATTGATGAATGGAAATTTGAGTTTCCCTATGTTTTTAGGTTTATAGTTTTTTTTCCACATTTATTTATATATGCCCTATACCAGCTCAGAGCTGTATTTTATCCAAGGTTTTCTAAAATTTTCTGTATCTCAATTAGATATTGTACTGGTATCCCATGTTTGTAAGTTTGTAACCATGCAACTTAGGTGTTTTTTGGTCAGACTAATAGAGAATCAACCAGCCAAGAATGCTTATGTTAGAAAAATTGGGCTAATCCAAACAATATTGATTCAGCAAATCCATCTAATCTAGAAGTTTATCAGAGCTCCTCTGACATTCAGCTTAATCCAATTTTAACTTTTGGGGCATCATTGCCATACCAAGTAATGGTTTCACCATTTGGCAATAGCTTATCCTTCCAAATTGGCTCTCTTTTACATTTTGGTGCTTTGAATCTCCCTCATGGAGCTATAATCTTGAACTTGTCTGGATACAGAGTCCTGTATTTTGCAGTGGAGAACTCGTTTCCTAGATGTATCCGTCCAGGAGAGCTAAATCATTTCTACTTTATCCCATAAATCATGCTAATGAACCAAACCTTATTTATTCAATTCCTTACCATCTATGACGCCATCTGAAGTTCATGAAGTATAATAAGGAGCCATCTGAAGTTCATGAAGTATCAAATATCACTGCTTCCGATGTTCCATGCAGCAAAGGACCTGTAAATTTTAAAAGATGATTAGAGACTTGCCTCTCTTAATATTTTTCTTACATGACAGATTATGTGAAAATTTATTTCTCTTGGTAATTTATTTTAAATGCAAAGTTCTAAGAGAAAATTCTTTTCTATGACATGCTTTGTCACTTTATCAACTTTTTAAAAAGAACTTGATTTGCGCTAATCAATTTGCTGTGATTACTTGTAATGCACTTAATTATATCATTCATTATTTATTTGTATATGTGTCTCTCTTGACACGTACCTTTTTGGAATCTATATGCCGGGCATGTCAACTCATTGTATTTGACATGTTACATTCATTCATGTCTCATTATAAAGATACATGTGTTTCTTATATCTCTGTTTGCTCTCCATCATCACTTTTAAGTATAGTTGCATGGAAACTTGCATACCGACCCTTCTTACTTGTCATCTCTATTGGAACACTTCCCTCCAGATGTTAGGAGACTTCAGCTGACGTCTGTCTTTCTAGACATTTGTCAAAAGCTGCAAAATTTCCTATATAAATTTTTAAATATTATATAAATCACATGAATTTCTTCTTGTGCTAATAACTAGTTGAAGAGAGGTATAAGAACTAGACAAAAACTGGCATGCATTTTGCTAATTTTTACCTAAAAGTTTTCAGCATGATTTTTTGCAGAGAATTTCTTATCAAAGCCTGTTGTGGTACTAGTAAGAACAGAAAATAATAAGGGTTAAGATAACTATCTGTAAAAAAGTTTCGTAAATTGACCGAAATGGGAAAGAGGGCTATTCTGTTAGTAGCCCATGCTATAAACTATGCCATTGCTTGATTTGTATTTGCAGTTTTCTTCTGACAATTATTCTGTAAGGAATTCTCTTCAGTGATAAGCTCTGCAAAAATGCCTTCAAGATTATATAGACATGGTGAACAATATAGATTAAGGTGGAATGCCCCATACAACGAAGTGTAGGAGCAATAATTATTTTGGACATTTGCAAGAACCTTTAGAGGCTAAGGATTTGTATGTTGATCTTGCTTGAGAGCTCTCTAATCAGCTTGTTTTAATGTCTCCTGACCATTCATGTAATCTACTTGAGTATCAATATGTATTATTAAATGTTTATTAAATATTTCAATGTTTTGAGTTTTGATTTATAATCTTGTATTATTTCTATTTTTCTTATAGTCTCTCACATACACACACACACCCAACACACAGTATATAATTTTTTTTTCCGCTGGCATTTCCTTGTTATCTGAATTTCTTTTTAAAAAAATTGCATATCTGTCACCACCTTTGCTTCTTACCCCCATCTCAATCTTCGTTTCCTGGAAACTTTAAGCATTACCTCTTTTAAAGATTTCTGCCTTGCACTCTTTAAAATATTAACTTATAAAAGGTATAATTATGTATTGGTTGAAACATTAATGTTCTTATGCTTTGTTATGATTCAATATGAGCCCTTGTAATTTAAGGGAAATGCCATGTAGTTGTTTTTGGACAGTCCAACTTCCTCTTCTAACTTTTTTACATTTATTATGATGATTCAGGAGAATGCAAAGAAAATTTCAGAATTTTTGTCATCTCATCCACGAATAGAAAGAGTATACTATGCGGGTCTTCCTTCTCACCCAGGCCACAATTTACATTTTTCACAGGTATTTTGTGTCATAATAAATTGTAGATTGAATTAGATTATAACATTCACATCGAATGAAAACTTTCTTTCTTGCCTGTCTTGTATTTTCCAATGCATATTTGTGGGGACTAGATCATATGCAGTTTGTTTGGTGAAGAATCCTTTATGTTGATTGACACAGATATAGGGTTGAACAATTTTCATTTTGATTGTGATTTTTAACTACAGGCCAAGGGAGGAGGTTCAGTCCTCAGCTTTATAACTGGCTCTTTGGCTCTTTCAAAGCACATCGTTGAAAACACAAAGCTTTTCAGCATTACTGTTAGTTTTGGTATATTCTCTTCACCTATTGTTGTCAGCTTTGGTATTTACACATATCTTCTTTGCACACACACTGCTTCATATACTTATATTGAAGAGTTCCCTAAGTTTCAACTCAAGACAGGTAAGTGAAACATAATCATGCTTCAAATAATCTAGCAATGGAGAATAAAAGACTGTAAAAGAAAAACCGAGATGGATTATAATCAAAGTGTATTTTTGGTGGGTATTAGCTAATTTGAAGAGTATGCTATTTATTGCTGTGTGGACATGAGGAATAAAGTTTTATTGAATGACAAATAGATATTTGAAGCTATAGGCAGAAACTATGAGAAGACTTTTAATTTTCAATTAAGTATTATGTTCTATTCAAATTTAAATGAATTATTTCAATGAATTGATTCAAAACATCCAGTGAATTGGAATCTCAGTTGAGAAAATGCGTGGTGTGTAAGGCAAGAGTAGATAGAATTAAAGGGTGCATGCACTGGGTTTCTAAGGGTGATATCTCTTCAAAATTGTATTTTCAGTTCTTAACTAGAGAATAAATGAGAACAAAGTTTAGCTCCTCTATGGAAACCTTATGAGAGATCTCTTTCAAAGGATTTTCTCATTTGTAGGAACCAATCCTTTGTGAAACAAATTATTCCCTAAAAGGTTGAAAGTTAGAAGGGAGTTGAGAGCTGGAGGCAAGCTATGGACTTGGAAGAGTGAGAAATCTCCAGGTCTCGATGGTCTTTTGGTTGAATTTTACATGATGCAGAATATAACGAAGGAAACCAATGTTGCCTGAGACTAGACTTGAGAACAACTACTACTTTTAGTCATCTATTACAAATACTTCTCCTCCAACTTTCCGAAGAGAAGCCAAAAGAGAAAAGAAACTAGGTCCTCTAGTTGACATTCAGTTCTTCGTTACATTTTGCTTAGTTATTTTCTGTTGCTCATGCACTGCAGTGTTTTCTTCATGTTATTTTTTACTTGTTAACTTGGGATACATACCCAAAGCATTAGAGGTTGTAACAGTGCTAGGGCATGGATATGATAAGAACACCTTCTGAAAGCAACCTCAAGCTAATACTGTAATGGATTGTTTGTTTTAGTAACACCAATTACAGTAAATCATATAGACAATGAGGAAGACTTGAAGGATCATCGTGATCACGAGCTTTAGAATAACTATTATGAATCCCTTTCAGGATTCATTAGTATCAAGGTCAAAGAGTGTGTTAGAGATAGAAAAATCTACAAATGTTTGTAAGCTATATTCCAGAATCCAAATAGTGCATCACATTGTGCATATTTTGTTGTAACTCCATGACAATCCTTTGTAGTGGCAATATCGATGCTGGTTGAAATCACAAGACTTGAAAACCTTTACCTTGAAAGGTCAAAATTCAAATATCTTTCCTTCTTGAATACTTCAACCATCAGTAGAGAGCTTCAGATCCGATATTTTAATTACTATTCAGATTGTAGAATTGATGATTTGCCCAAGAGAATCCTACTATTTTAATCATTATGGAATATTTGTCACTACTGAACAGAAGAATCATTTTCGGATGAGTTTAATTCATTTTGTATTTGCTTTTTTGGGCAGGAAGTGTGAAGTCCCTTATCAGTCTGCCATGTTTCATGTCACATGCAAGTATACCCTCTGAAGTGCGTAAATCCCGTGGATTAAGTGAAGATCTAATCCGCATATCAGTAAGTGTTCTGCTCTTGTGTCTATATGTGGTCATACTCCAGAATTATTAATGATGTCAAGACTGATGATATTTTTCAACAAGCAGGTGGGAATTGAGGATGTGGAAGATCTGATTGCTGATTTAGACCAGGCAATCAACTCAGCTGTTGTCTAAATATTTTTGCAAAATGCAATGCACCGGAATCCATGAATATGGTGAACTTTCTTTATCTTAAGCTATGTCTTCTGGGGACAGTGTACAGAAGATTTGAGCCATTCACCTCTTCTAGAAATGAATGGTGATATATGTGCCAATTTGTGATGATGTATTTTCAAAATGTGATGTACTGGAATCCATGAATATGGATAGCTTCCTTCATATTCATCTACATCGAAACGCAATTGCAGCATCATAAGAATGTTATTTTTAAAATATTCTGTAGGTACTATATTAGAGATAAAAAAAAATATATTGTTTATCTCAATACATGCATACAATAGATGCAACAGAACCCTTACCATTGAAGTTAGCCTTTTCTTCTGTTCAGAAAACTTGTAAGGTTTCTCAAACATAGTTCTCTAATTTGCAACTCTAAGAAACCCAGGGAATGAAAGATCACAAGATAGTTATTTTATTAGTTAGATGTGAAGATTTGGGGAACTCCAGACATGGCACCATATTTTTTTAAAGCACAAATTGTTAGATAATTTTCTGATGGATTTTATTTTTCCCCTTTCAGAAAAAGTGTGATCATATATTACAGAAAGAAAAAATGGTATTAGGAATCCATATCATAAGGATACAATATACTCCCTGAGGAGTTGGATCTTAGCACAGAAATGGATTCCTGGGTTATTTAATTTTCTATGAAAATTTAAAAGTAATTCTACCTCACTTTTCCTTGGAGCTTTTAATAGTAATGTTACATGGCACCGTTCAAAGGAAAGGGAAGGCAGTAAGACAAAGCACACAAGTAACTGCTAGAAGCCTTGGATAACACTCACTATTACTTTATGGAATAAGCTGTAGATTATCTTAATCTCAAGAGCATCAATATTCAGTGGCATATTCATATTTAGCTCCTGTAGTTTTAAAGGCAATACACGAGTATCCCCCAAAATTTGTATCTCATGTTTATTTGTTGAAAATTTCTATTATTAACACAAAATGTGCTTTAGGTATGCATCTAACTTACTGTCAGATATTTAAGTTGACATGATTTCGATGATTTTTGCCTTTTAGTGATAAACAAACCATTAGTAATATCTAGTGAGCTTTCATGTTAAGAATCTCACGAAGAACAGCTTTTGTCAATAGACGTACTATCTCCAAGTAAATAATATTGGATTTCAATATATTTTATGATGCAACTCATCATTATATTCGGACACAATTGTACTTGGTTGGCCAAAATTTGTGTTTGTTAAACACGTATTAAGCCGAATAACTTCCTATGTAGCTTAAGAAAAAAGTGTTCTATGATACTAGTTAAGTCAATAGCAAGTTGCTTTTTACTATTCCATGAAACAACATTATTGTTAGAAAATTAGAGGTTGATCAAACTATTTCTTACATAATCTTATGAGAGAAAATGATGCATGCAAGCTTACAAAATAACCATAATGCAAAGATCAAAAGACATCACAAGATAATACAAGATATATCCTAGAAAAACCCTCAAGAGGGAAAAACTTAGCCATCAAAAATATTCACACTTAATGTATTATTTAGCAATGAAAACATTCCAATATACTTACAGAGCTTCCATAAGCACTTTTGAAATATCAAGCTCTTCCAATGTATCCTCCATATGTCCAAGCATAATAGGCAACCATGCAATCCATACATCCCATATCATGCTTCACATATGCAAATGACAGTCAACCTCAACCACTAAATATGTGCTTGCCTTTATAAAATCAAGTTCACACAAAACAACCAAGTGGTATTAGTTAAACCATGTTGGTGGTAGACTTTGAAGTTTTTAAATTTGCTCAATGGTTTTGAAATTCAAATCTCCAACTTTTGGACTCGAAATACTTTTTAAACAGGGTTTAATATTTCAATTTTCAAGTTTCTTGACCTGCGGATCCAAAATGGAATTCAACTCCATTTAAATCTTTTGAATGCCCGTTGGGGGTAGTGTCACAACCCTCTTTCATACTTAATTATTTCTATCAGTATTTAGATAATAATTTTTGGATGTGATTGAAAAACAATATTATGTTTTTGATAATGATAAGGCAGCGAACCAGGGGTTGAACCCTTTACAGACAAGAGCCCCTAGGGCCCGGCAGAACATGCCAATTTAGGCCACGCACAGAATAGGGACAGCAGACAAACAACTGTCAAACATCAGATGAGAACTAGACAACCTCAGAACCTGAGGGGACAAATCTGACTCCCTTAACCCTAGGCCGCGAAGCAGTGACAAATTTGGGGAGTCCCTTCTTCTTTCTTTGCACAACCGACCAAGAATCCTCTAAGTCGAAGTCCACCGAGCGAGGCGAGAGAAGCGGATCCTCTATAGCCACCACGGGCAATGAGCCACCACACACCGAGGGAGCCGACAACGTAGAAGAAAAATCGGGGGCAGGTGAAGGGCCAGCAGAGGAGATCATCAAGGGTCGGGCAGGCTCGGCCTAAACATCGACAACACTTCAAGACACCAATGGTTCCGTTGAAGGGACAACCAATAGAGGATCTTGGGGAGGCATGGACTCTTGGGATGATTCAGCCAAGGAAGGATCGTCCTCTCTGGAGAAACCATCAGAAGAGGGAGTGCCCACCGTCAGATGATTAATGAGAGCATTCTTCCACCAGGATGACGCGCCCTTGTGGTGAGCCTGAAGGCAGCCTGAGGTCAAATGACCAATGGAGAAACATCTCCCGCACTGAAAAGGGAGGCCCTCATAGTCCAGGAGCTACATCCATGGTCTGTCCTCCACTATCAAGACCACATCTCCATGGAGTGGTTTGGAGATGTCCAAATCAACTAAAATACGAGCCACCATAGTATGCCCAAGATCCCAGGTCGTAGAGACCAACTTCAAGAAGCGTCCAATGGCGTTGCCAATGGCCTCATAACAGAAATCCTCCCAAAATTGGAGAGGAAGATTCGGAAGTCTGACTCAAATAGGTCTGGTATTCAACAGCTTCGTAAGAGGATTGAATGAGCGGGCCCAAGGCTTGATGGACAACGAATGATCACCCCACAACCACCCCCTGTTCAACACTAGGTTGCGCTCCTCGGAGGAAGCAAAGGTTGCAATAAAGAACCCCCTTGCGCTGGGAGAGAGTTCAATCTGCCCAGGGACAAGAGGCTTCCAGGATTCCAAAACCCAGCCATGGAGATCGAGAAGGGAGGGACACAGGGCATTAAACCTACAGACCACACCACGTCTCAAATAGAAACCCTCGTTTTCAGCAATCTTAGGACCACATACCACAACAGGGGAAGCACGGACACACGGCATAGGCCTAGCCCTAACCTGTGCAGGAAGTGTCTGAGCATGAGCATTTAAAATATCAGAGAAAGTTTTCTGACGGTAGCTTGAAGCGGCATGAACAGCGCTGAGACCAGCCTTACCAGAAGACAAGCCAACAACAATGTTGCCTCCAGAAGCCGATACAGAAGACGACTTCACAATATTTACAAGAGCAGAGGAAGCACTTGCTAGAACCCCACTAAAAGGGCCCTCGTAGGACTCCCAAGCACCAAGAGCGAAATCACACACAACTTCCCCAAGAACTTGAGAAAGTTCCCCAGGTACCGGAGGAGGCAGCGGACAAACTTGCACCAGCAAGGACACGCCCAAAATCCCTTCATCATTGATCCTCGAAGGTTCCCGCTAAGCGCCGTTCAAACTCGAACTCCCGCTCAACATCGACATTTTTTTACTATATGTAATAAAAAAACAATATTATGTTGAGATAGAATGATGCAAACATTATGCAGGACAATATTATCGTGATGGATTTTATTGATTTTATTTTGAGCACTAACGGGAATTAATCGTTTGATGTTGTTTCCATGAGTTCAACAAGAACAGTTAACATTCTCAGATAGAGAGAGAGAGTATCATCGGAGAGAGGGAGCTTAGCAATCTTAAAGCAAAGAGTTGTGATGGGATGCACACACAGATTGAAAAATAAATTAATCTAATGTTTGTGTGTTTGAAAGAATTTAATTAGTTAATTCTTTTTATTTTTTATTTTTTTAAGTGCCTGGTAAACTTTTTTTCACGTGACCGGTGACGCTGGCACGACACGCCCTCCGGTACCACAGGGACGGGGGGAGACTGGACCTCGTGACCATCTTTACCACAACGGAATTGCTTAGCCAATCAAGCCAGGGCCCCTGCCCATTAGTTAATTATTATTAGATAAATATTAGTCTTTTGTTTTACTAATGAAATATAATTAGTTGCACCTTTATTCATTAATTTAAAAAAAAAAATTGCTTGTACTTGATTTGATGTTTTGTAACTGAAGGTTTGTTTTCATTTAAAAAAAAAAAAGAGTGGGGGGTTAATTATAGAAAAGGGAGGTTGGGTGGAAAAAGAAAGTGGAGGACATTTATTGTATTTACTATTTTATTTTAAATTGGGGTAATAGAATTTTTTTAAAAAGGGAAAAGAGAAAAGATTGAGTTGTTTGAAAAAGCAATGTTTCTTCTAAAAAAACCAAAAAAGAAAGCATGGAAAAAATTAGGAAAAAGCAGGGGAAGGGCAAGAAAATTTATTAGAAAGCTTTTGGACTCTGGGTATGTTTTGATTTGTACAGTCTTGATTTTTGTGAAGAATGAGTATGAAATTTGAATTGGGTTGTAATGAAATCTTTTTTTAGATCATTTTTCTTTAAATCTGGATTAAAACCTGTTTTCATCTTGGCTATGTATAAATGTTTATACACCCTTGCCAAAGTTGTCAAACTTGATTGTTTTCCTTCAACCTGTGATCAATTTTCAACCTGTATGAACATTTCTTATTACTTTTGTTTACTTCATTACTGGTCTAATGAAATCTCTTGTCCAACTTATTGTCTGGATTGACTTGATCAATCAAATTGTATATATGATTTCAATCATAACATTTTTTCTTCTTTATTGTTTGATTTCTATCTTGTTCCATAGGATCTTTCATCTATTGAAGCGTATTTTTTTATTTAATGTAAACAACTTGCATTAGGATTAGCAACCTGAGTTAACTTCTTCATCGACATGCAAGTGTATTTCATTACCTTTTGTCGATCGGCCTGCAACTTTAACTTTTGTTTATGCTTGAGTTAAACCGTGGATCAACCTATTCTTCTCCTATTGGCCTGCAAGATTTCTTGAAGTCTAGTCTGCGATTTTCTTCGATCGGTGTCTATTTTTTGGGGGGTTGTGTATTTCCTTCAGCGTATTTCAATGAATCAGTCTGCATAAACTTTGATCTTCACATTCTTCATCGTTGAATATTGCATCTAGCTCTTGGCTTATCGACTTGTATTAACGGTGTTTGATCTTCTCTTGGCGCATATATATATATATATATATATATAGTTTAAGTGATCAAACATTCTAATATGCCTATGTTTGCTTCGACTTTTTGATAAACTTGTTTGGTCGGCAGGCATTTTGATGGCCTATCGGCTTGCATACAAAATACATGGATTATATTCTTCGTCAAACAATTAATAAATTTGACCTACATTATCTTCTTAAGATCTATTCTAAGTCTTCATTCAAACTTTTACTTACTAGACCTTGAGAATCTTTGGTGGTCCAAGCTCTTGATTTTTGGTGTTTCTAACTCAAGTTTTAACTCAGTGATTGGCACAATCTTTGTTTATCCAGCTACATTGTAGCCTTCATGTATAGATTTATTTTTTATCATTACCAAACCTGTAGGCACCTTCTTGTATTTCGATATGTTTAACTGAATGGTTTTTTTTAAATAGCCTATCGACATATGTTATCGTTGCTACGAATATCTTTTTGAATCGCCTTAATATGGAAACAAATCTATCATCGAATCTTTCTCCAAGTCAATGCAATTATATTTGTCTTCTTAGAGAAGTTAAACTTGAAGCATTATCACTTTTTTATCGACCCTTAATGCAAGGTTAGTTTTCATTTTGTTTGAACTAAGACTTTCTATTCTAATCGACACTTGTGTATTTGTGACAACACCACCTTAAATTTCAAATTTGGAATTAAACCTTGTTTATTTGTTAAATACAAAGGAGTGATTATTGATAGTAAAGATACTTAAGCTTTAATCAACATTGAACAATATTATTGTTAAAATGGATATACATGTATTTAGTCAATAGTCAAATATTAAATATGTTCAGTATGACAAATCCTGCAAATAACACTGTAATCTCTTGAGTTAGTTATGTGAATCAAATTGATATGTTAACTTCTTGTTAATTGTATTAGCATAAGTTTTTGAGATGATGTATAACTTGAATACGAATTCAACTTAGTCTTACATGTACTAGCAATAGACTTGTATTTGAATATTATTTTGGAATCGAAATAGTTATAAAGAAATATAATTGTTAATTAGATGATTAAATAACTGAATATGAATTTAGTTGATAATTTAGAGAAAATGCAACAACTTAATAATTGATAAATAAGGTAGCCTCATTGTTTAGTCTCAAAAATTATTATTGTTATGGAAAATGTAGTAACATTGATTAGAAATTTCACACCTTGACAACGACGTAATGCCAATTAATTCTCTATCTTGATCGAACAAGTGAAAGTAGTTAGTTATGGATGAGTTTGAATAGTTTGTTTTTCTTTTGCTTATGATTGATGAATTAAGAATGGGTGTCGAATATGGACTCATAGAGAAGGACAAATGAATTCTAATTTGTCATCGGCACGAAAAGACGCTTTCACCAAAGCTTGTTGATCAATTTAGTAATAATTACTATTGATTAGTTTTACATTCTCTTCCATATCATGATGTTTGTACATTTTGTATTTTCTACATGCTTTAAAATGTTAGATATATCATGTTGCACCAAATTCCATCACACTTGCCGATTTAAAATTGCTAGGCCCTTCATGTAGGATCGGGTTTCTCCATTTAGGAGGAAATTGGGGAAGTGAAAGCTTCGTGGTTGGGAGGATTAGACGCTCCGATGATGCTCTCTCTCTAGCTCCTTTTGCTCAAGGAAGTTGCTTGACAGTGAAGGTATAAATAAGTTTGTTGAGAAATATTATTTTTGTAGCCATCTATGGCATGATGTAAAGGACTAAGTCCTAATTGTAATAGCTTATTTGGAAAGCCTTTTGTAATGCAAATTTTGGAATAGATATTCATACTATTTTCAATATGAAATGGATTTGGAATTTATTATTTTATGAATAATTTCTTTTATCTTTTGCATTTAATAAGTGTTATTCTAGAGGGATCTTTATAGGTAGATCAAATCGATTCTACCGAGGGTTGGGAGTAAGGGGTCAAGCGCCTTTCCATTCATGGTCATGTTGATTGGTCAATGTCGACACAAAAGACTCAATTGACAAACTTTGTCAAACGTACCTTGGTGTAAAACAACGTCAAGATAGTACCTTCGTACACCCACTTCGACCCGTCCACACCATTTTGTGATTAATCACTAGTCGAATGTGAATAATCTTCTTTAATACTCTATGCATGAACTTTTGTATTTTATTTATTTTTTAAATTCGTAGATCGTATGGTCGTACAACCGAACTATTGGAAAATGGTAATCAGTTTGCACAGATTACACCATTGCACATGAATAACAAAAATATAGAACAATATATTACTGTATTTTCTGAATGATTTGAGTGCATTGGCTTATAAAGCCACATATTCCCATACAAGTAACCACAATAACTTCTTAAAAATTACTACGGGAATAACTAATTCCCTAACTTATAAAACCAACATTTATTTATTATATATTAAACTAAACTAATAAATGTAAACCTTAATTTATCTTAATACCCCCCCTTAAGGTTTACATGTAATAAAACCAACATTCCCCCCTTTATTACATTATCTCAAACAAAGGACGGAACACTGCAAGGACTGAACACAACAACCCTTCTGGAGACATTAATGAAGCACCTTCACCAATCCTCCTTGCTCACCCAAGAAACACCAGCCTGACGCCATCGATCTCTTGACTGTAAAACCTGCAAACATCTACACAACATGAGAGAACATAAAGTGTTCCCAACCTCCTTACACAATGAGACAACAACTTTTCTCCAAAAGTCCACATCTCCTCCGAGTGTGTCAAAATGTCTCCTCCAGTACTGCAGTACTGCACATGAGAGAACAACTCTCCTCTGAGAGTTCACATCTCCTCTGAGTGTGTCAATATCCCTCCTCTGCTATACAAAACCACTATGAATACACTAATCCCGCCTGTTTCAGAGATTACACTATCCACAAACTTCCACAAACTACCAAGCCCCCCTTGCTCCATAGAGGGACACAAAAAAATGGGTGCTCCTCATGCAATGAATCATCCCTGAGCGAGAAGCTTGCTTGGGATGACGAAAAACCTCCTACCTTCGGTGCCTCTAGCCTCCAATTTGATGTGCTTACACTTTATGCATTTAATATCACATTAGAATCTTCGATTACTACATCACATGTATAAATGTGCTCATATACATAGATTAGGGTGGCAGTTTCGATCGATAATGTACCTAATACAATGAAATATTATGACTCCAAAATAGATATTAAACCTCTAAACTCTCATGCATATTGTCAGTTCCTTCATCAACCAAAATAAAATTTCCAACTTAGAAGCATGGACTTGCATATGAGATAATACTTGAATGGCTTAACAAAATCTTATCAACCAACTTACTCAAACTCTCAAACCATAAAATAATTCTCTATGAGTTTTGAACTTTTAACCAATCACTTAAAAATGAAAACAACTTTTCTTGAGCAACAAACCAATTGCACTACATTACCATGCTTAGTCTTCATATCACCAATATAACCTATAACAAGAAATCTCTTTTCAGTGCATGCATCATGACCTCAATTGTTGCCGCTACACATCTTCTCTAACTCTCCGATTGAACTTAATCTGATATCTGAGATGTAATGAAGAAGGAACATATGCTCATATCAACAACAAATAAATATAATTCAACAGATGGCGAAATGTCACCTTTTACTCTCAGCGTATGCAGAGATTTATACCAATTCTCCAAACCATTGATCACCACGCAATATGCAAAGATTTATATACCTTCTTTTGCCGGCCAGATTTAAACATACATCAATGCCTCAACATCTTTATTTCTGCTTTATGCTGGACCGATAACCATGCCCTAAGATTCCATTTCAACGCATCTGGAGGGTATTTACATGGCCTCTTCTTTAGATCACAGCCTTAGCAATTTTCAACAATCAACTCCTCTTTCAAAGTTCGCAATAGCTCTTAACAGAGAATGCTTTTGATAATGGCAATTAAGAACTTATTTCATTCTTTCATATGATCAAATGCTCAATGGTCTTCCATCCAACTTCCACGCATGTTGGGAGGCTTTCTCATTTGCTTTCAACTTGACAGGGACAAAATCCATAATTGCTCTGATACCATATTGGAAAATGGTAATTAGTTTGCACATATTACACCATTGCACATGAATAACAAAAATATAAAACAATATATTATTGTATTTTCTGAATGATTTACATTTGAGTGCATTGGCTTATAAAGCCACATATTCCTATACAAGTAACCACAATAACTTCTTAAAAACTACTATGGGAATAACTAATTCCCTAACTTATAAAACCAACATTTATTTATTATATATTAAACTAAACTAATAAATGTAAACCTTAATTTATTCTAACGAACACGAGGGGCAATTTATATTTTTCTCTTCTAGGCTTGGTAGCCAAAATCTATTGAGTTCTATGTCACTTTCATCTCTCAAGCCTCCTAAACTCTTTTTATCAAATCTTTTTCAAACCTCACATTTACAACAATAATCACAAATTTGCAAACCCAAAATCTTAAATTTATGTTTTTACAACCTACACAAAACCCTTATACCTTGAAATGTCTAAAAGCTTTCAAGTATTGCGATGGCTTCAACTTTGCATTAGATATATTCAAACAAGGATTAAACAAAACCAGTGAGCTCATAGCTCCCTTAGCCACAACCATGGCTCTAATGCCATTTTCTAGGAGATTAATCAGGTTGCTCAAACCATTTCCTACATAACCTTATGAGAGAAAATGATGCATGCAAGCTTAATAGCCATAATCCAAAGATCAAAAGACATATTACAAGATAACACAATATACTCTGGAAAAACCCTCAAGAGGAAAAAATCTAACCTCCAATGCATAATGGGTAACCATGCAATTTATATATCCTATGCCATGCTTCACATATGCACTCTTCAGGAGAGCTCAATACAAATGACAACCAACCTTGACCAATAAATATGTGCTTGTTTTTATAGAATCAAGCTCACACAAAACAATCAAGTGGTATTAGCTAAACCATGTGTCTCAAAACTATGAGAGCACAAAACCATTGACCCCAAAATTAAATATTTTTTACAAATATTAAATATTTGCTCTCTATCTCCCATACATAAAATATTTAACCAATGTTACAATACAACTTTACAAGTAGACTCAAATAAATATTTAATGTGGCTACACACATCACTAAAGATATACAACAAATAAATATTTATTTTACATAATTAAAATAATTCATTCTTGTGCAAGGTGTATAACATCTTTTTCTAATATTCTATCACATGTATACATTGCATAAGAGTCAATTGATGAAACAAGTCATCATAGCCATCAATGAAATCACATGAATCTCCAACATGCTCTTGTGCTCCATCAAGATACTTGCAATAAAACCAAAGCAACCATCATCTCAAGCAAGAACTCCTCTCATCTTCCAGAACTCCTCTCATCTTCCAACATGCCACCTATGGAAGAAAAGGAACAAGTCAAGGTGAAGATGCACCAAACGAAAAAATATAAGCATCAAATCCAAGTGATAACAAAGGCCTCAAGTTGTTGCCAAGGAAAAACCCCACATGATTGGAAGTAACATGCACAACAAATGATAATACATTCAATCATCCATACCTCCAAATGTATCAAAAAAACATCAGTAGAGTTCATGCCAACAACATATCCTACACATAAATTGCAATCACAAGCTCCATGTATAAAACCTGCGAAATAATAACATATCTATCCAAGAACTCCCATTGCATGGATAGTGTCAAATCCAAAATAGACAAAGGCATACCAAGTCTACCAATCAACACTTATATGAAGGTGTGGCTAATAATTATACCATGTAGTAATACATAACAATCACAATGATCCACACATGTAACACAAATCATTGCATACTCCCTCACAACATGTCACTATAACTCTCCCAAGTCCACCACAACAAACCATGTGAACATGAACCTCCAAGAAGTAGCCATAGAAAAAAAAGAGTAAACATGTAAATCATATCTCATACCATGTCCTTCTACCAACACCTCAAAGTGCTAAGTTGTGTTAAGTATGATCTCCTTTACAACCCCAAATGAAAAGTGTTCAATCTCATAGATCAAACAAAACATGTCTATCATGTAACCAACATGGATGTAAGCCTCTTTAACCAAGGAAGATCAAACTCAAATCCATTCCATAACCAAGAATAATCCTAATAAACATATCATAAATCTTCATAAATGATATCATAAATCTTCATAAATGATATCATAAATCAAACTCAAGCACAAGGAGATAACCATGCCAAACACTCCTCAAATGGACCCTCCAGAACTAACATAGCTAAAGATCCGTATACATGAGAAGACAAGCATAAGACACAATGCATCTGAAAATAGGATGGGCAATACCTCTCAGATGATTATCCAGGATACACCAAGCCATAATGACTCTCTAAAGAGTAACCTCCAAAGAGTAACTGTCTCAACAATGTCTCTAACTCAAGAGAACTCCAGCTTCACCTCAATCTCCAAGTATCCATGAGCACATACAACTAATCAATCCATGCTAAAATCCAAATGCAATACCATATTATCATGAAGCTCGAAGAAAAAGATCAATGTACTCAATACCAAGAGAACTAACCAGACCATTGTCAAAGCTCCAACTACAATATCAGGAACCTAACATGACATCACGATCTAACATCTCCTCCTAGGAGATCACATGCTTCAATGAACATATTTTGCTCCTAGGAGCACATGTATCATGCCAAAACTTGAATCTGATATCAAGAGTCCACCATCGCACAACAACAAACATCCTCTCAACTAAGGATCACTTGTCAAAATCGACATGTCATAGACAAACACCTCAACCAAAGACTCCAAGAATCCTCCATGGTAAACTAAAATGTCAACATCTCCAAATACATGAAGATAATCATCTCTTGAAAATAGAACTCAGGATGTCAAAGTACTCTCACTGCATGCAAGAATCATAATCCAAGCGTTTTTCCATGACACCCACAACCATTGCAGAAGATCATCCATCACTAGGTGAATAATACACATGGTCAAAGCTCCCACTAAATCGTGATACTGAGCTACACATGACATCACGATAACCATCTCCTAAATGAAGATCACCCATGGTCCACACACTCAATTGCAATGCCATCAACTCCAAAGAATAAGTAGAACCAAGATCTCCAAGCCAAGAAGATCAACAATCAAACCATCATTGTCAAAAGATCACACTGAATTGTGTAACCAAGCTATCCATGACATCATGATAAACATGTTACATGTTCCAACAAATGACTATCCAAGAACTCTAATCATCCATCCTCTCATCCCAAAGCAACATACCAATGCACAAATGACCATAGACAAGGCCAACTAACAAAGTTTGCATCAACACTAAATCAATCTTATGAATATAGATAGTCCATATTTGAGTCATTCTACTGCAATCAATGGGTTGTGTCTACCCACAAACTACATAACTCATAGATCCCAAACAAATGCAACATACAAACTCATCACCACGTTAGTAACCTATAAATTGAGATAACAAAGAAGATAACCTATAGACCTCAATACTCAAACACCAGATCAACTCTAGATTTGATTTTCTAAACAAGTCCACAAATGAGTAACCATAGTCAAGGAACCAATCAAACATCCAGGAGATATGAACAACCTCCTAAAATGGAACCATGCCTCCACCTATAAACACAAATCAATCAAATCACCACAACCCAAACATATCAACTGCATACATGATCATGTCATGCCAATGCTCGAATGCACATGCATATCCATAACACCATAATCATCACAATCAATGTACCTATACTCAACTCCCACACAATTGACTCCTGGTCTCACATGCGTATCAAGTGTGTCCTCAAACTAGAAGACAATCTCTGTACCTGTCACCATCAAAGTTAACATTCTATAAACATTTATATCAAGAAGTATCAAATCTAAAAACTAGTTGTACCATTATATCGGTCTCATAAAAACATGAACTCCCACAAGTTTTCACCCACCAATTTGTCCAGATGAACAAGAATAATCCTTTCTTTGCTCTACCAAGTGAAAAACCCACTGATCCATTGTGCAGTACACTACAAATGCTTTTAATCACCTATTCAAAATAAAATTTTTAATTTTGTATGCTCAAGATATGACTTATTAACCATTTCGAAGCAATGCTAGTTTCAGGCACCAAATTCTGATACAAACAAAAAAATCTGAGGACCAAACCTATACCACTGTGTAGTGCTTGGAGAGAGCTTCTTGATGCCTATAAGAAGTCAAACATTTGATATCAAGGGTGAAAGTTACGCTTCATAGAAGAAAAATGCACTCTAAGAGCTCAAAAGAGGCCAAATGGGCCTTGTCCATACAATCCATACATGTTGATGTCATCAACTATGGTGGCACGCTATGGCGACACTTGAGCATAAAGGTTGGTAGCAGACTTCAAAGAGTTTTTAAATTTGCTTAATGGTTTCGAAGTTCAAATCTCCAACTTCTAGACCTGAAATAAATAGGGTTTAATATTTCAATTTTCAAGTTTCTTAACCTACAAACCCGAAATGGAATTTAACTCCATTTAAATATTGTTAATTCCCATTGGGTGTAGATTAGGCCGACTCGATCGGGGGCCGGAGTCGGGGACCAAGTGCCTTGCTAGCCATGATCATGTCGACTGGTCAACGTTGACATAAAAGACCCGATTGAAAAACTCTGTCAAACATACTTCAACGTAAAACAACTACAAGATAGTACCTTCATACGCCCACGTCAACCTGTCCACACCATTTATTGATTAATCACCAATCAATTATGAATAATTTTTTTAATACTTTGCATAGAAATGTTTCTATTTTATTTATTTTTTAAATCCACAGACCGTATGGTCGTACGACCGAACATGGGGCAATTTTTTTTCTCTCTTCTAGGCTTGGTGTCCAAAATCTATCAATTTCTATGTCACTTTCATTTCTCGGGCCTCTTGAATCTAATGATGAAGTTCGTTTTGTTCCAAGAGGTCATTTTTGTAACTTCATAAAACTCTCATATGGTAAACACCTAGATTTTTTTTTTTATCAAATCTTTTTCAAACCTCAGATCTACAACAATAACCACAAATCTACAAACCTAAAACCTTAAATCTACATTTTCACAACTTACACAAAGCCCTTATACCTTGAAATGTTTTAAATCTTTCAAGCATTGTGATGGATTCAACTTTATATTAGATTTATTCAAACAAAGATTAAACAAAGCTAGGGAGCTCATAGCTCTCAATCACAACTATGGCTCTGATACCATTTGTTAGAAAATTAACCAGGTTGATCAAACCATTTCCTACATAACCCTATAAGATAAATTGATGCATGCAAGCTCACAGAATAACCATAATGCAAAGATCAAGACATAGTACAATATAACACAAGATATGCCCTCGAAAAACCCTCAAGAGGAAAAAATCTAGTCTCCAATAGCACCCACACTCAATGTATTATTTAACAATGAAAACATTATAATACACTTATAGAGCTTTCATGATAACTTTTAAAACATCAAACTCCTCCAATGCATCTTCCATGTGTCCAAGCATAATGGATAACCATGCAATCCATACATCCCATGTCGTGCTTCACATATGCATTCTTCAAGAGAGCTCAATACACATGACAACCAACCACAACTACTAAACATGTGCTTTCTTTTATAGAATTAAGTTCACACAAAAAACCAAGTGGTATTAGTTAAACCATGTGTCTCAAAACTATGAGAGTACAAAACCATTGACCTTAAAATTAAATATTTCGGGCACAAATATTAAATGTTTGTCCTATGTCTCCCACACAAAATATCTAACCAATGTTACAATAAAACTTTACAAGTGGACCCAAGTAAATATTTAATGTAGCTAAACTCATCACTAAAGATGCACCAGAACTAAATATTTATTTTACATAATTAAAATAACTTATTTTTGTGCAAGGTGTACAGCACCCTTTTTTCTAACAATTATATAACATGACACAATATCCTATGCTTGACTTTAAAGTTCTACTATTGGTATCAGTTGCTCAATTAAAAATCACAAAACAAATAAAAGTGGAAGAGTTTGAATCTCCCATGAAATTAAGCATCATAACTTTTAAATATCGAAAGGTCCTTTTAAGTTTTCCAACCTCAAAGGCTTGGTTCATTGAGGGATTGGTTGATTGAATTGGAAATAGAAGTAGCATTCAATCTAGTATAGGCCACTACTATGTTGGAACTCTATAATGCTTAGGCCATGTACAATCCTACTATATTGGAACTCTCCAATACTTCATGCACTTCAAAGGTTCAAAGAGTTAAATATTAATTCATAAAATCATGTAATTAGTGTAACTAGAACTTAAGTGTAGGCATCTTTTTAATAGTTTAGTGACAAAACCTATCTTGTAAAGCTTATGATTTTTCCCTGAACTTAGCCCCATGAGTTATCCATTTGCATGCATCTACTGTCCTTTCTAAATCATCCGATTTTGAAAATGCAAAATTTATATTGATAAAGCCCTAATAGATATATTAGCATTAGATGTATTATATATGGAGTTAGTGGTTCAGTTGACATTCAAATTAGAAGCATTGTTACTACCTTGTTTAGAATTTTTGTTTTATTTGGTAATGCAAGTTGTTGCATGAATAACTAAGTCGGGCTTTTCTTTGTAAGCCTATTTAATAGGTGCAATTACAATGAAATTATATCATTTGTTTTGTGGCTTTGATTCTCTCGAAAGCGTATAGCCCTAGTATGTATTAGAGTTGGTCCTCTAGTATTGATTGTAGTATTTTTGTGCGTATGAATTAAAGTAGTTAGTGGATAGGCTATTGAGCTTTCAAGATCCCCAAGTTAGTCTTGGAAAGTGATCACCGAAAGTTAGTTAATTTGTTAATAGTAATTTATTAATGTCAATTGTAGAGCGTTGCTCTCCACCCGTTCTGGTGGGTTGATTTTGAACTTTCTACATTCATCTCTTGTTCTTCTTTGGAACACTTCACTAAGCATTGAGATTGTCAACTTTATTTCATTTTTTTGGTACTATGTACTATAGAATTTTCAAAGGCTCCTTGAGTTTTCTAGGTCTAAATCATTGATTGTGTTGAAAAAATAACGGTTGATGCAAGGTTTGGAAGCTGTCAGTTCTGGCACTCTTCCCCTATTGTGTCATTTGTCACTAAGGAACAGGAGTCTCACAATGCACTCTATAGAAATGACAAGGTTGACATATTTTTGCCATTGTGCCATTGGTTAAGGATAGGTCGAGTATCATAAAGAAAGGTTCACAGATCCGTTGGATACAATTTATGGAGATTCCTATTTGAGGGCCAAGATTAGCTGAATGACGAAGGAAAGGCATGTCATTTTCTTTGTCCCGTGTTGGTATTCTGAGTGCCACTTTGTTCTAAGTGAGCTATTTTTTAGCATGCATTTCAAATTTGTAATAGATTGGCACTCTTTTTGAGTTATAAATATTTGTCTTGTGCTTTGTCTTAAGGGGATCTTTCGACAAAAAAATATAATTGGTAAATGAGAATCATACTTTTTTACTTCAAGCCTTCTAGGCAGGTAGTATTGTATATTTTTAATCTGTAAGTATTACAAAATGTGACTGTGCACTTTTGTCCTTTTATGTGATTGTATAAGTCTAGCTATTCATAAATAAAGACTCTCGCCTTGTTGTGCTATCTTATGGTTCTTCTAAGTATTAATTATGTTTTATATTTAGTTGTTTTGGGCTTTAATTTGTATTCGTAGCATCAAACCTTGGGCTCGCTTCTTCAATCCCCTCACTGAGCCACTTAATACCAGACCAATATGGGTATGACTACCGAATCTTCCTCTCTAGTTTTGGGAGGATTCTTTCTATGAAGCCATCGGCAACACGTTCGGGTGTTTTTTTGAAGGTTGACGCTACAACTGTTGGCAAGAGACACTGCTCTGTTGAATAATTGAGTGTTGTCATTGATGGAAACAAGGCAAAGAAGACATCACTCTGGAAGACCAACTTGATTTGGCACCAAGGTACAAAAGCATTCAAGACCGGAAGACCAGAATGACTAAGTATGGACAGTATTCAAAGTAAGGAACAGAAAGTGAACCAATATGCCTCCGCAGATGAAGACCGGCAAATGCAGTTTAGGTATGCTGACTCATAGTTATTTGATGATGATATACTCCAGTGTTTAAGTCATGACTTCCTCCGGAAGCCATTTGAAGAAAATATCTAAGTTTGGATGAACAGAGGTAAGACATGAACAGTGTACAGTGCGAAGTAAAATGATCCGCATTTCTCCACAAGTGCATATTTTGTTATGCGGTTTTGAGTGTTTTAAACACTTGTATGAAGTGTCTAAATCTAGAGTTGTAAGATCTAAAGTCCATCGGAAAGATAGTTGCAAGTTGCTGAGTATCGCTACAATGTTTGACAGAGTTTGATTGTGACAGAATCTAAGTTCTGATGGTCCACATTCTGCTGCTAAAGAATATTTTGCTTTGTGGTTCTGAAGATATGATGGGTGACATCTGAGGAGTCTTTGACATGATTTTGAGCAAGCCATGTGGTCCACAGTGAAAGTTGTGATCTGACAGTTGAGCTGAACCAGTAGCAGTTTGAGTTTGAGGCCGACATGATAGTTTGATTTATGTGCTGTCCGCCATGTATTCTGATGGATGGATTTGGCCGACAAGCTACAAGTTTATTAACTATACGCTTCATCTGAGTATGCCGACCTAGCATGAAGATCTTAAGTGTTGCGGATATATATATATATATATATATATATATATATATATATGGGATCGAATTCAGTGTTTGGCGATGTGATGCGAATATGATATAAAGATATGTGTGCGACATACAAAAGAAGGCAATTTTGTGAAAGTAATAAAGAGTAGAAGAAGAGATTGTATTCCCATGTAAAAGCAAAGCAGGGAAACAAAGCAGTCAGACATGAAGAGTTTTGAGACAGTAATTGTGTACTTCATTGGAGCTGCAACCAAGCATGTGTAGATGCAATTCAAGCAGTTCAACTTGGCAGTGAGTCATTCTTATTTCTTCTTCCTTTCCATAGGCAGTGAGCCTTTCTTGCAATGAGCATTCCTTTGGGCAGTGAGCCTCTGTATTTCGGTATTGATATAACTTATATATTTCTGTGGGCTCACTCATTGTGGTTTTTCCCTTTTTGGGTTTTCCACGTAAAAATCTTGGTGTTCATGTGTTATGTCTTTGTGGTTATTGTTTCTGTGTCTATTATGCTTTCATGTTATTAACTTTTGGAAATTGGATAAATAAATTTGTTAATAAGTGGTTTTGTAGAATACTGATTCACCCCCCCTCTCAGTATTCCTTATTCTCAACAATTGGTATCAGAGCCTGGTTCCTTGGAAGAAGTCTAACAGCTTGAGGAAGATCTAGGGCAGTGTAATCATGGCAACAAGAAGATTTGGAAATTATGAAAGCAACAAGGAATTAGAAGTAGCTCTTATTGATCTTGAAAAATCTGAAGCATAAATCAGGGATCTAAAAGCTAATATTCAAGAAGGTGATGAATGCATCCTAAAGCTAAGAGAGTAAGTTAGGAAGTTCAAAGAGAGAAGCAAGGAGCTAAATGATCAATTAGATGAAGCACATGAGTTTCTAAATGGATTGACTTGGGAAGTTGAAAAGAAGGAAGAAATTGAAAGGCATCTGAATCAAGTTGTTAAGGACAAATTAGAGGAATGTGAAAAATTGGGCAAAGAAGTGCTACTTCTGAAATTTGATCTGGATGCAACCAAGAGCTATGAAGAAAAGTTCAAGCTAAGTTCTGCAAAGCTTGATGAGGTGATTGCTAGTCAAAGGAGTGTTGATGATAAGCAAGGTTTGGGATTTGAGAAAGGAGAAAGTTCAAAATCTAGTCAAACAAACACTGAGTTAAAGCAAAACAGAGGAAACCAATTCAAAAATCAAATAAGAAGACCTAGAAGACCTCTGGTCAGATAGCCAAATTCTCAAAGGTATCCATCTTTCAATTGCCATTGTTTTAATTGCAATAAGTTTGGTCATAAAGCTACTAAATGCAGGAGTAGAGTAAATCAAAATGTTCCATCATTCTCTGGTCAATGTTTCAATTGCAAGAAAATTGGTCACAGATCAAATGATTGCAGAAATCTGGTAAGAAATGGGTCTTACAATGCAAGGAATAGTCAATCATTCAATGGAAAGTGTTTTGCATGCAATAGATTTGGACATATGGCTAATCAATGTAGATCAAGGATGAATTTATTCAGAGGAAGGAATCAAGGACAAGGAAACATTGTGTGCTTCAATTGCAACAAATTTGGACATGTTGCAAGATTCTGTAGAAGCATAAATATAAAAAGAAACTACCATACTGAAATCAGGAAAACAGAGCAAATGAGTGATAAAGGAAAAGAAAAGGTTGATCCGGTTGAAACCAAGAAGGAAATGGGCAAGATTTCGATCAGGAAAGATGTGATCAAAGTCAAAGATGAATCCACAGCACCTTCTGGTGCAGATACTTCCTCCGAGAAGTAAATTGGGAGCTCTGGCTTAGGGGGAGCAGTGCTAAAAATTTAAAAAAACCCAGCCAGATAGTTAGTGCTGAAATCCGGCATGAAGATATGATAAAAGGAATCACATGACAAATCATCTAAAGCAAGTTCCGGAAGAAAAGGACCAATTGTGAAGATTTGTGAAGTGATCTAAAGAGTCTGTGGCTGTCAAGAAGGTGTTCAACAACTTTTTGTAAGATGACATTAATGACACTTAGGTTTTGGTATGCGAAGATTAAAAGGAGTTGTATTCGAAGGAAAAATCATTTTGTATTCCATGCACTCAAGTGTCTAAGGCAAACCAAAGCAAAATTCAAAGCAACTACAGTATTCTCCAAAGGACATTAGATCGAGATCAAGGAAACCCTAATCCAATGAAAGAGGTATTTACAACTTGAAACCCTACTGTGAAAATTAAATTGCTCTGGGAAAATGTTTACTCCTCACGTAATTGAGATAGGAAAAATGCCTCGCCCCAAGTTTAAGAGACAATTCTTCAAATCACTGGAAAATGATCCACTAGGAGCATTCTCAATTACTCCACATGGGGTCATGCATATGGAAAATTTCATAGCATACATTCATACCAGTCTAGAAGAATATGATCACATGAAGTTAGGAGAACTGTATTTGGACGAACTGACTACTGTGGACATTGTGCTGAATGATGATTACAAAGTTCTAGGAGAAAAGAAACTTGACACCTAGTTAGACTTTCTCGCAATTCTGACTGATACATGGGTCAAGCTTATTCTAAGCAGAATTCATGATGAATCTTGTTGTACCCAACCAAATTTTTTGCTTCATCAAGGCATTTTGAAACAAGTCTAGAAAATTTTTCGTCAAAAAGTCAAAAAAGCAAAATTTCTAAAAATAAAAATTTCTATTTTTAGAAATTTCTAAAAATAGACGTCGAGTTAGGTTTTCTGGGTTTCTTGAGATATGGATGTTGGCAAAACTTTCTAAAAATAGAATCTCCAAATTAGGTGTCGCGCTCGATTCTCATTGGTTGATTTTCCTTCACGATTGGCACGGTTCAGATGGAATTTTCAAACGGCCAAGTTTTCTCTACTGGGTCATTTTTGCTTTTTCACAAGGTGAAGCATGAGCTCGAAAGTCATCAACACAGAAAAGTTCACCTGCCAAATCTCTTCGATGAGTTTCCAATGCTGTTTCAACGACGCAAAACCGACAAACGGCCGTTGACTCGATGATGCACGCAAAACGATGCAAGATGATCCGAGGTGAAGTGAAAAGTTGGAAAATCAAAAAATTGGCTAAGTCTGGTGAAACTGGGTGCCCCAGGAGGCTAGGGGTGCCCATCCTCTCCAGTGTCAGTTTTTTTTCACGTTTTTCGAGAAACATAAAAAATGCTTCTGTCAGCTCCTTTCCGGTTGGTCAAAACTTGGTCAAACTTGGTCAAAAGTCAGTCAAAGCTAGGATTTCATCATAGATATGTTTAGACTACTCAGATCACCCTCCGTCCCGCCTCGACAGTCGTCAGAACGACCGAAATCGAAGACCGAACAGGAGCCGTGGGCACGAAAATCGAGAAAAGGTACAAAATTGAAATTTTTTGCAAAAAATGGCTAAGTGTTGACAAAATGGGTGCCCCAGGATGCTAAGGGCGCCCATCCTCACCAGTGTTAGTTTATTTTTTATGTTTTTCTCAAAAAACGCAAATCTCCTTCCGTCTGCCCGCTCCGGTTCAGTGTTGATCAGTTTGGCACATTTTTCGAGGCAAACGGAAGGTACGATCAGCTCAGTTTTCATCAAGCTTGCATATTTGCCAGATCATCAGACTCATTTCCATCCCAGTTGATAGAAATTGACAGCCAAACAGGGGTCCTGTGCCTCCAGAATGCGCACGTAAACCAAGAAATTGAAAAAGTTGAAAAAACTAAAAAAATGGCTAAGTGTTGGGAAACTGGGCGCCCCAGGAGGCTTGGGGCACCCATCTTGAGCAGTGTTAGAATATTTTTGTGTTTTCAGTGTTTTCCGACATGCCTTGTTACCAAACTTCGCCCGTTGGCAGTTCCGGGGAGGTCAAACTTGGTAAAACGATGTCAGATCGTCGAACGGAGGCAAGGGATGGAATCTCAGTTGATCAATCTTCAAAATGTCAGGATCAGTTAGCTTTTTCAATTCATGATGACATTTTCCCACCTTGTCAAAGTCGGAGATAGGCCATATTTGAGTCAAAACGAGTGTTGAAGTGTCGAAAATGAAGAAAATTTTGTTAACACTTCTTCCAACTCGCGCATTAGATGACATCATCAAAGAAGATATTTTTTGTCATCTTGCACATGAAGCCATAGGCTCCTACAAAATAGGGATTCTTCCTATTCGAAGTTTTTTGCTTTAAAAGTTGCTTTCTTCATGGATGAGGATGAAGTTTTCTTCTCACACAAGTAAAGCTGCTTTTTCGACCAAAAGATTTATAAAGACAAGCTTTGGGCTTCTTTATTTCATTATTTTTTTGCAGGTTGCATCCAGAGGAAAGATTTTATTTTTCTTTCAACGGAGATTCGAAGACCCAAACCAGGTGCTTTTTCAGTTTTCTTCATAGATTCGGGTTGAGGAAGAAGAGAGGCTTGCTTTTTCAGGGTCCTTGTTTCAAGGAGATCATTTTTTAGAAATCTGACCAGAGCTTTTTCAGTTTTCGTCGAGATGGGTCCATCCAGATTATCATTCTCTTGAAGATTAGGAGGTGTGCTTTTTTTCGGGAAACTGCTTTTTTCCCGCTTTTTCGAGAAAATCTCCGCTTTTTCAAAATCCGACGATCTGGGTTGCTTCAAAACAGAATTGCCTACAAAACCCATGTGCCAGCTTTTTCGCTCAGAATCAGCTTTTTTTAGAAGAAATCAGCAAAAGAATATCGACGGATGACATCACCAAAAAGCTAGAATGTTGATGAGGATGCATTCCAAAATAAAGCAGCTTTAAAACATGTGCTTTTTGTTTTAAAGCAGGTGCTTTCATCCTAAGCTCATCCATTCTATATTTAGAAAGAAAGCACATTGTGATAGTTGGAATCTTTTTGCTTTAAAGCAGATTGCTTTAAAGCATTTATTTATTGTATCTTTGTCTTAGAATAGTAATAAAGCTTGCGAGTTAGCAAGTTAGGGTTAATCAAGGAGATTTTAGGGTTCCCTACTCCTTTGATTTTAGTATAAATAAGGGCATCCTTGCCCATAGTTTGTAATGGTAGTTGTGATAGCAAATTTGCTGTGCCTATTCTAGCCTGCAAACATTGTTATTCCAAGTGTCTGTTCATTTGTGTTCAGTGTTCTCCGGTGTTTGATCGCTTACTGTATGCCTACCTTTTGCTGCAGTCTGGCTGTCCTGGAGTTGTATTAAACTTTCTGATATTGAATAGAAATCTCATGCTTACTTTGCTCTGATATTCTATATCGATTCATCAAGTTTTCGTCGTCAGATGTGTAGCTTCTGTGGCTTTCATTTTCAGCTTTCATCATTAAAGTACTCTTGGTCTTGTGGTGTAAATCTGGAGGAAAACTACTTGAGTTTTTGTGTTTACAATCATTCCCCGTTCACTTTCAACTTCCTTTGCTCTGAATTTACTCAGGAGGTTGAAAGCGTCATTAGTCTATGCTAGTTGTAGTAGAAGTTTTATTAAAAAGGAAAAACCTCTTCTGCAGCGTTTAGAGTTTTATAACCTTGTGCTCTGCAGCTGAGAATCAAAAAGAAGATAGGCGAAGTTTCATTCAAGTTATCTTTTCAGCGAACATCAGCAAGAAAGGGAACTCCCCCTTCCAATAGGAGAGCAGTTTATCTGTGCATAGCTGTCCATTTCCAAATCGCATACTAGAGGTGCGAATTGAAACGCCAACAAATCTTTATGGCATGATAAACCCTATTTGATAACTAAAGAAGCCATTAAAGCTGTAACCGGTATGAGCTCCTCCGGAAGGGCTCCAGGTGATAAGAGCCATTTACGTCCCATTTTATGCTATATTCTAGCCTATTTCATGCACTTTCATAACCATTTCTCCATTCCATTTCTGTTCCATTTTCATATCATTTTATCATTTACATTGCATATGATTTAATATATATAAGTGATATTTAATATAGTTTTGGGATAAATATATTGAATTTATTATTGGTTGTCTTTACTAATAAATGTTGTTATTTCAAGCTTGGAAAATATAGCATGTACACTTCCTGTCACTTGTTTGACAGGAACCTTCTTGTCACCTAATGGTTATGAACTGTGTATTACCAACAATTTATTTATGTCAACTTTTTCAAAAAGATGACATTAGCCTTCAAGGTGGCATTAATGCTGACTATGTACCTGAGCTAAAATATCTCAAGAACCCATGATATTATTGAATCTGAATATATTTGCTAGTTGGAGAATACTGACATACTTCCTATTTCTATTTGATGTTATAACGTAACAGTCTGTGACTAATGCCCAAGGTTCCACGAAGTATTTTTATCGTCCTCTTCAGTTATAGTTGTTAAAACACGTGGATGATGGAGAAAATCGTGGTGGAAGATGTGCTTGTTAGTAGTTTGAAGAAACTCGTAGATCTTCTTATTTGCTATTATTGGTTGTTGTTATAACAAGATGGTTTTTAACCTGTCACCACTTGTGCAGAAGAAACCGAAAGTCTTCATCTCCTATTTTTGCCATCTATTTGTGGCTAGCAAAAAATAGAGAAGAATGTGTGACCAATGTTTCACGTATATTGTATTTTGTTGGCCATGGGCCAAAATAAATAGTTATTTTGTATTAATTAGTTGTTGTTTCTTAAAGCCCGACCTCTATATATATATGGTCGACTGTAAACATCAAGGCAGATTATTATAGACTTGAGTGGAAGCGGCAGATTTCTGTAGCAGGATATTGTGTGCAGAATTTGTAATATTTTTGATGAATAGAATAATGTTTTTCATGATTGAAGCAGTGTAGAAAACATTTGTATTCCATCACCGGATATATTGAGGAGGTAGGGCCCACTCCAAGATTACCCGGTGATCTTTTATTTTCAGTTGTGTGGTATGCATTAGTTTATTTCGATTCCTGCTACGTGTGATTTTAGTTGTAAGATTTCTTAGTGTGTTTATCATTAAAACTAGTTTATCATTGAAGCTTGTGTTTAATTCATTTCGCTCATAGCATTAACAGGTTGCTTGAATTCACTTATCTATTTTTAAGCATTCTGGGATTAAAGTATAAACTTTGAATCAAACTATTATTTACCAGTCCGTAATAGGTCATGTAGAAATTTATGTGGAATTCCTATCGCCAGACCTATTTGATTTGCAATAGATTTACTTTCATAGATGCATTTCATCCGTACTTAGCTCACTATCTTCATCCCTTCGGCAGATAGCCACAACACCTCTTGTAAGCTCATGATCCCCAGATTGACATTTAGACCAAGCTGAAACCTATTTATTCTTTGTACCCAGTGTTGGCCTATCACCAGGCATAAAGAAAATAAAGAACAATGTGGTAATGCAACTAATAGGAGCCAAACTTGAGAAGAACGACCTTACAATGAATGATATCAGGGATTTGGTTGTCATATTTGCTTCAATGATTGTTGGATACAAAGTATACTTCTCCAACAAAGAAAATTATGTGTCTGCATCAGCTATATACACAGCATATGATATGATCTAAAACAATATGGACTATGACCTTTGTGAATTACTCCGGAGTGAACTAATGGAGAACTTGAAAAGAACAAAAGAAACCAATCATCCTTTCAAGTATGGAACATTGATTACATGCCTACTATTTTACTTCCTGAGAGAACTACTTGGTGTAGGAAATATTGTCTGGCTTGATCACATACCTGTAGTCGCTCAAATAAGAAATCACTTACTAAGTTTGGGTAATGCAGATATACAAAACGAAATCATATGGAAATATTTCAAAGATTTTCAACAGAAAATGGTAAGAAGGTTCTAGATACCTGAAAAAGTAGTGATAAAGTATGAAAATTATATTTTATTCATGATAGATAAAGACAAATACTTCATGGAAGCTGTGGAACCAAGAACTGTATGGGTCCCTACACTAGGTTATGAAGTTGTAGATGTCTTGACTGAATTAGCTGATGTACTACTAAGTAAACCTATTGAACCCAAAGAGGACAAATTTGGGACATTCTCATAATTATCTTCCAGAATGTTGATGGAACCTGAGAAAACAAAGAAAACATCAGATGGACAATTAAGTAAGGCAGAAATCAAATCAGGAGAATCAAAGTCCATAAGTGCTCCGGTAGAATGGACATCAAGCACTCCTGAAAGGAAAGAAAAGAGATCTAAAGAAGAGAGAACAACATCTAATCCCAGAAAAAGGATAAGGACCTCATCCTTTACAAAAGCCACAACTGAAGAAAAGAAGAGAAAGAAAGCTTCACTTTGTGAAGAAAAAGTGGCAAGAGACACTATTGCAAAACCTTTGGAAAAGCTACAAAGTACTCAAATCCTTTATCCACCCAAGTTTCTTCAAGAACCAATAAATCTAAATTCCTTGTCTCTAGAACAAAAATTTGAATTAGTATCATTTGCCCAAGCAAAGGCATAGGAAGAATTGATGAAAACTCACATGCAAGACAATAAGCTCATTACAACAATATCTGATGTATTGGAAAAATTGATGCCTGAATACTAGAAAGAGACTTCGACATCATCTACTGGTCAACTAAAAGGTATGATAAAATCAATTAGCAATCATTTTGAATCCTTTGAAAAATCTATAGAAACAAAGGTCAGAAAAGAATTTGATGTGAAAAGATTAGCCGAGTTAAAAACCATGTTGATCAAAGATAAAATCTCTTTAAACCAAGGAATAAGAGGTGTGCAAAGTGCCATAAAAGAAGGTTGTGACTTGTACACATTTTGCCTATCTTGGCCAGAGGTTACAAAGGAATTAGAAGATAAAATCAAGGATATGGAACTCAAATTGCTTAATATTTCTAATACATTTAATCTGGCAATTGAGTCAATAAGTGCCAAAGAAACACAAGTTGTAAGTATTCACAATGATCTGAGCATTCTGATGAAGAAGAGGGAAGAAATCAAAGATAGGTTGTGCCAGCTAAGGGGGCTGATAAGTCTAAAAATTGATTCCATGACCAATCTGGTAGATGAAGCCTTGAAATCACAAGCATTAATTGATACACCATCAGATGTGCATAAGGCAGAAAAACTAGTCTTTTTGATAAATAGCCACATCCACATTTTGGAGACGGCAAGGAATAGTTGGAATGGAGAGATAGCTCTGATAAAGACTATCTATAATGATATTCTACCTTCAACTATAAAATAAGATACAAATGTGCATTTGTATGTATGCGGCCGAGTATAGCAAATTTTGCAGTTTTGACAAATTTGGACTCCAGAACCTACAATTTTGCCATTGATGTCAAAGGGGGAGAAGAAGATCAGTGAAAAATGGGCAAACATCACAGGGGGAGAAGAAATATAGAGTGTATATAGAAAGGGGGAGCAGTTAAGACAGTTAAACATTTTTCACTAAGTGTTGCCACCAATGCCAAAGGGGGAGATTGTTGGCAAGAGACACTGCTATGTTGAATAATTGAGTGTTGTTATTAATGGCAACAAGGCAAAGAAGACATCACTCTGGAAGACCAACTTGATTTGGCACCAAGGTACAAGAGCATTCAAGACTAGAAGACTAGAATGACTAAGTATGGAAAGTATTCAGAGTAAGGAACATAAAGTGAACCAGTATGCCTCCGCAAATGAAGATTGGCAAATGCAGTTCAGGTAGGTTGACTCATAGCTATTTGATGATGATATACTCTAGTGTTCAAGTCATGACTTCCTCCGGAAGTCATTTGAAGAAAATATCTAAGTCTGGATGAACAAAGGTAAGACATGAACAATGTACAGTGCAAAGTAAAATGATCTGCATTTCTCCACAAGTGCATATGCAGTTTTGAGGTGTTGTAAACACTTGTATGAAGTGTCTAAATCCAGAGTTGTAAGATTTAAAGTCCATCGGAAAGATAGTTGCAAGCTACTGAGTATCGCTACAATGTTTGACAGAGTTTGACTGTGACAAAATCTAAGTTCTGATGGTCCACATTCTACCGCTAAAGAATATTTTGCTCTGTGGTTCTGAAGATATGATGGGTGACGTCTGAGGAGTCTTTGACATGATTTTGAGCAAGCCATGTGGTCCACAGTGAAAGTTGTGATTTGATAGTGGAGCTAAACCAGTAGCAGTTTGAGGCTGACATGATAGTTTGATTTGTGTGCAATACGCCATGTATTTTGATGGATGGATTTGGCCGACAAGATACAAGTTTATTAACTGTACGCTTCATCTGAGTATGTCGACCTAACATGAAGATCTTAAGTGTTGCGGATATATATATATATATATATATATATATATATATATATATATATATATATATATATATATATATATATATATATATGGGATCGAATTCAGTGTTTAGCGATGTGATGCGAATATGATATAGAGATATGTGTGCGACATACAGAAGAAGGCAATTTTGTGAAAGTAATAAAGAGCAGAAGAAGAGAGATCTTATTCCCATGTAAAAGTAGAGCGGGTAAACAGAGCAGTCAGACATGAAGAGTTTTGAGATAGTAATTCTGTACTTCATTGGAGCTGCAACCAAGCATGTGTAGATGCAATTCAAGCAGTTCGGCTTGGCAGTAAGCCTTTCTTGCAGTGAGCATTCCTTTGGGCAGTGAGCCTCTCTATTTCAGTATTGATATAACTTATATATTTCTGTGGGCTAACACTCACCATGGTTTTTACCTTTTTGGGTTTTTCACATAAAAATCCTAGTGTTCATGTGTTATGTCTTTGTGGTTACTATTTCTGTGTCTATTCTGCTTTCATGTTATTAACTTTGGAAATTGGATAAATAAATTTGTTAAGAAGTGGTTTTGTGGAATACCGATTCACCCCCCCCTCTCAGTATTCCTTATTCTCAATAACTTTGAAAATAGGGCATTCTACAGTTGCTCGTATATTAGTGGATATTGACATCTCCAAACCCCTCCATTGTGATGTTTTGATGGTGGAGGATAGGCCATGGATGCAACTGTTGGACTATGAGGGTCTCCCTTTTTGGTGCAAGCGATGTTTCTCTATTGGTCACTTAGCCTCTAGATGCCCTCATTCTCGTCGCAAGGGTGCGACAACTTGGTGGAAGGATACTCTTCCGAATCATTTGATTGTTTATGCTTCTCTGACGGATAATTCTTCTCAGGAGGGCGAGCCTTCCCAGGAGAGTGACTCTTCTCAAAAGAATGTTCTCCCCCAGCTTGCTAAGGTGCCCATGGTGACCACATCTGCTATTGCTGTTGTTGTTTCTATCAAACCTATTCTGGCTACCTCTGATGGGCCGTCGGCTCCCTTATTGGACCCTTCTACCGCGAGTCAGACTACTTCTCTGTCGGTACCTGATTCTTCATCTATGTTGTCGCCTTCAGCGCATGACTACCATTTGGCTGCGGTGTCAACTGAGGGGCACCTCTTCTCACCTCTCTCTGAGGATTTTGACTTAGAGTTTTCTTGGATTGTTGTCCAAAGAAAGCAAAAAGGACTCCCTAAGTCTGTTGCTGCTTCGTGACAGAGGGTCAAGGGAGTTAGATTTTTGCCTTCATGATCTTGCATTGTTTAGATCCCTTGGTTCAGGTTGCTGCTTGGTTGTTCTTCCTCTATTGTTTCTATTCTATTTGTTGTTGTTGGGCTTTTCGTGCTCTGTTTTACTCTGCCTTTAGGACCTTGTTTGTATAGGGTGCAGTCCCTTGTTAAGCTGCTTGTTTTTCTTTGCCCTTGGGGTTATTTGGTATAGCGATCTAGACCCTCTCTTCCAAATGACTTTATCAAAAACTATTAAGCAAAATGTAATCATGCAAGTCATGCCTCTTATCATTTGTTTTAAGATACCTAGTTTAAATGATACTAATTTTGTGCTCACTTAAATGGTAGTTTCAAGTTAATTTTCCAATCCACTGCTTATTAATATTTGATTTACATTTATGTTTTCCTTTTCCTTTTTCACAATCTTATTGTTTGGAATTCCTTGAAAAATCATATGAAGAGCTAGCTTCATAATCCAGAGGTTATTTTGTGAACCATGTCCCATGTTCATAGAATTTCCCATGTTGGTACAAAGATGCATGAAAGTGAAGATTTGAATATTAACATCAATCATTCTCCTATCTGATGGTTTTTTCCTCATTTATTTTCTTTTGCTATCTACTCTAAAGTAAAAATCTAAATACAAATCTCAATCAATAGCCATATTTATTTCCAAAGTTGGCAATACACGTATGGAAGGTGATCATCCAAATTGTGTATAAATAGATGTCAAGTACATTCACTGTAAAGCAAAACATTTGCTACTTTTTGTTGGAAGGGTTTTAATTGGAAGCCTTCCTAGATTTGTAGTAGAAATCCTTCCCAAATTTGCAAGTATGTCTCTTTTGCACTCTTGATTGCTTTAAATGTATATATAGTTTGCAATTTTGATTTCTTTTGATTTTACAAGTGCTACTTTTGGGTTGTTATATTATAGATGGTAAGATAATGAAGGTGTGGGGTTTAGGAAATATGTATTATGCCTTATTCATATTGGGTTTGTGTTTATGTATCGTGTGGTTATTGTTGTGCTTTTTCTACTCAGAGAAGATAACTAATTAACTTATGTGAGATCATCATCCCTTGATTGTTGTCAATTGTCCTAATATTTCAATTCATTTCGTATGATTTTGATACTAATTTTGAATGTGTCATTAGAGATTTAGAATAAATGGCTTAAAGATTTATTTTGTTAAATGGAGTAAGTAGTCATTCAGACACATTTATCCCATAAAACAAATAATTTAAACCACAACTATAGAATCTTAAAATTTAACCAAAAAATTATGGCACCTCAGAATAAATGGCTTTTTTATTTCTACCCTACAAGTAGCATTAAGGAGATAACAATAGAAGCATTTCTATCTAGCTATTCATCCATAGCTTCATTGTCTCTGTTCATTTACAGTTATTGGGTATGCATTTAAGAACATTCTTAGTTTCATTGTTTTTGTTAATCCATAGTAGTTGGCAAGATTTAGTAGTACTCTTATATTTACGAGTGTTGTTTGTCATGTATCTAAATCTCTATGGTCTTGGTGCCAATTGGAAGTGTTCTTGGTGAAGTAGTTCAAGTTTAGGCAAAAAAAAGATGGTTTGTGGTTGCAATTGGTACCATCATGATTATGTTGTTTTCATAGCACAAGTGTCTCTTGGCATATGCATGAGTCTAGTGGTGCTAGGTCGGGAATATGAAAAGTTGTATACAAGGATGTTGAGATTCTTAGAAAAAATTTCTAGTATACGCAACTTCTTTGCTTAGTTATGCCATCTATACTATTCTTATATAGTTATAAGCAAATGTACTGAACTTAGTTCAAGTTAGCATTATTGGTAGAAAAGAACATACATATACAAAAACTACTTCTATAAATGTGAAGCAATTATTCTTGAGCTCATGCTTTCTCTATTTTTTGTTTGTTTATACTTCTTACCTAAAAAAATCAATGCAAATGTCATAATATTTACATCATTTTTCAAATTTCATCATATTTTGTAATTCGGCCATTTTATTACAAATGCGTGTGAAGAAAAATCAAACCAAAATAGATAAACAACAATCTTCCAACTGATAGTACCAATTCATTACTCGTCCCATCTATCTTTTCGCTATTTTGTAAAAGGGTCCAGGCCCTTCAAATCCCATGTTTTATCTTAATCAAAACTGATAATACCAATTTTACTTCATGAACAACTATAATTTTGACATGATAAAATTAAAAATTTAAACTCTTGCAAGACTAAATTGTTTCTCTTTCTCAAAGGCAATATAAAATTCACATTCATGAGCTAAGAAAGACCACGAATTCTATGATGCAACAAACATAGAATAGCTAGAGATTTCAAATTTACTGACAAGTTATAAGACAAGCATGCCGACATGGCGTATATAGGTTACCAAAATAGTTAAGGCATGAGCTTTCCATTGGATACCCTTCCTATGGGAATGCAATCTTTGTAATCTCTTCCATAGGGAGGAAAATTACTATTGTTGCTCGTATTAACAAAATCATTATTCCCTGTATCTCCGCAGGAGTTCCCAAACACAAAAATAGTAGACACTTTTTGTCATCCGACCAACAAAAAACAATCAAATGTTTGAGCTATTATGATGATTAAACTAAATAATGTAGAGTCCAAAACATGAGATTCTACCCTTAATTTCATTATTACTTTATGTGACTCTGCTTATAACCTTTGACTCTCTCTCAACATTCATCATATATATAGTTTATTTGAGAATTTGCTTTAAAATTCATCTTCCATGTGCATTATTTTTTTTGATAAATTTGGTTTTTATCTTTTTGAAATTCAAAGTATAACTTCAAAATTTCTATTGTACACCACATAATACTTGTCAACCAATGTATTTTTTATAGGAATATTTGATCTCTCTAAAGCAATGTCTTCCTTATTGACTGAAAACATAATCAAATTGACAAACAATCAAAACCTATACTCACCTACATTTCCAAATATAGATACTGCAAAGTTTGGACATGGGCTTGAGTCAACAACCTGATATAAAATAGATCTTTTTGATGGACTTCATAAACAAAAAGTTACATTTCTAAAAAAGTTTAATCATTATATAACTCAAGAAATAATCCAAAAGGAGTCTATACTACACCTCGTAGGATACAATTATCCTATTATTTGTAACTTAAGGCGAGTCAACAAATTCAATGATTTTCCTAGAAGCTGACATTCTCATTCCCAATCTTTAATATATGTTCCTAACAATGCTACTTACTCATTGTAATTACATAGGTGGGTTGTAATCTCTTAACTAGAAATTACATGCTCACACCATGATATCATTGGTGAGTCCACTTTCCTCTTCAAAGAACAAGAGTTGTTAGGATTTCATGTAGTCCATCTATAACTCCGAATGAGAATGACACATCCACAAAACGAACTCTCATTGTTTGGAATACATGCATATCTACATAAGAAAGAACTTGCATCTATTGTCACTCCTATTAAAGTTTGAATCCATTCCAAACAAGGTGCATGATAAAAGGGTGTGTACCTATGAAGAAAGAAATGCACCAATTCAACAAAATAAAGAACGTGGACAAGTGTTTAGTTTTTATATTATAGATAATGAACACACCAAGGTACATTCTATTTCAATGAAGTCGTAGATCTTCATTCCAAAAATGTTTAGTTTGGAGCTATATATACATTGTTTGGTGGGACCATTAAGATTGCTAATAGGTTGTACAAAAAGATGAATAACCAAATGGAAATTTATTTATTAGATGATTCAAAGCTTTGTCTCTCTAAAAATGATTTCTCAATTCCAAAACATCAATTCTCTTTCATGCATATCAATGAGATTGTAAACAAGGACAATAATTGTCTTGTTGATGTTATCAGATTTGTTCTTTGCATAGCTCTAAGTTCTACAATAAGAAGAGATGGGACATAGGTTCTTAGAAGGAGCATCAAGTTATTAGATATGTTTGCCTCCACTGTGAATGTGACTTTATGGGGGCTGAAATTGAAAAGGAAGGTGCACAACTCTAGGCAATGTACCACATGAAAAATTCTATTGTGCTTGCAATTAAAAATGGATGTGTTATTGAGTATAATGGAAAGGTGATAAAAATGTTAGTCACTACTTGCATGTCTATAAACCTTGATAGAGAGGAAACACAACTAAAATCTTGGTTTGAACAAAATACCAATAATGTTCTCTCATCATCTATAGAGCCTATGGATGCGGTTTCGTTTTACAAGAAATCCAATTAACAATATTTAGGAAGAGTCTATACACATCATATAACCCTCTAATGCATTGTAAAAGTAACAATACAATTTATAAAACTAATTCATTTTGTTATCCAACTTGTCTCATCAAGTTAGATGGAAAACAATGTAAAAAAAAGAGCTCTACATAATAAGGATGGAACATGGTATTGTTCAAAGTGCAAGATTACATTTGTAGATTGCAATCACAAATATGTACTTCAAGTTAAGCGAGAAGATAATATATGTACAATATGAGTTGTTGCTTTTGAAGATGCAACAATTTGACCTTATGGGTATGTTCACAAAAGACATTTATGCTACAATCCAATCAAGAAGCATAAATGAATAGTGAGGATGTCATCACAAATATGTTTTTTAGGCAATTCCTCTTCACCCTATCATGTACAAATTATACATAAAATAATAGAGCACAATTGAAATCAACAATCACCAAGGAAGACTCTACAATCTCAAATATAGGGCATACAACAATTGCTCGCATTTTAGTGGATATTGACATCTCCAAACCCCTCCATGGAGATGTGGTTTTGATGGTAGGGGAAAGGCCATGGACGCAATAGTTAGACTATGAGGGTCTCCCTTTTAGGTGTAGAATATGTTTCTCAATTGGTCACTTGGCTTCTAGTTGTCCTCACTCTCGCCATAAGGGTGTCACAGCTTGGTGGAAAAATGCACTCCCTGATCATTTGACTATTAGTGTTGCCCCTATGGATGGTTCATTCCAGGTGGGTGAGCCTTCTGTGGTTGGTGGTCCCTCCCAAGAGAACGTTCCTGTTGTCTCTCAGATTTACACCCTTGCTGAGTTGTAGAACTTGGCAATCTGGAGAAACATGGGATCTTTCCAAGTCTGTGGGTCACCTGTGATGGAAAGAACCTTCGAAGAAGACCGACTTCCTGTTGATACTCCACCTAAACTACTTATACTAAAGTCTTTGCAGAGAAAAGGGTAAGAAAGATTACATGAAAATGAAACCTACTGTCTAAGGTGATGCACCAAAAGATCATCAGAAAATACACAAAAATGACACAGTCTAGAACCAGTAATAATAAGAATCCTTACACAACCCAGCAAATCATAATCCTTGCATATATACTTTGTAAGGAGGCCAAACAACAACAGTCCTGCAAAGGAGAAAGAGGTTTTCTCACTACCCAAAACTGATTGTTATTCCTTGCACATCTCACAACCTGCAAAAATATGTAATCCCTGCATAAAGACACCAACATGAACGACAGGTCCAAGGACAAAGAATATCACCAAGATCTGTACTAACACTGAGGACACACAATATCAGAAGAAATAGGAAGGTACAAACTGCTTATTACTGCCAAAAAGGTGTTACAATACTGTATATCTCTGAAAATGGGTTACAAGACTATTCACTTCTGCAAAAGAACTCAGAGAATTACAATATACAGAGTAGTGAATAGCAAGAACTGCTAAAAAATGAACAAGGAAGAAGACTATGTACTTCCTAAACAGTTGTAAACAGATAAACATCCACCACCTCCATTCCCATGCATCTCATAAATGCCCACAAAATATCTCTCTAAAGTCCTCCAAAAAGGCTTCCTAAGGCATAAATGGTCAAGGCATGCCATCAACTATCATAAAGGCACCTGAAAATGTCATAGAATGCCTTTAAATGATCTTTAAGGCTTCTGACATACGTCAGATCTATGTCATAACTCTCCTGCAACATCAGAAATATCTGATATTTTTTAAATAAATGACATAAATACACCTTTTCTGTAATCAATTAACATTTAACTAAGGCTTATAATTACACCACCTTAGTAAATGTTTTACAATTTAGCATTATAGAAACCAATGCAGAAAATAGTGACATTTATGACATAACATCTAATTCCATCTCAAGATTATGCAAAAACATATAGCATAAAAAAATGTAATACAACTTAACCATTCCCATTTTCGCATACATCTTATTATGTCCATGCAAGGTTCTAAGCAATACATATTTATAAACAACCCTTATGGCTCCCAACAAACACCACCATGCCTTGGCCATACTTCACCCACCTTGTATCTCCCAACATACATTTTTATTCACCACCTTATATCTCCTAGCTGTGATATGCCTTGGCAAACTATGTCTTCGGCATTGCATTTCCCACAATACATTTGGCTTGTTTTCAAAAAAGAAATAAAAGGCATAAAAATGCCACGACCCCCTCTTGCAATGACAAGGTTAGAAAGACTTACTTACAAGTCATGACCACGGGGACAATAGATTACAATGATTGTTTTAAAACAAAAGCCAAAAGACACACCATCAAATGCAAGGGAGATTAGGTCTATTCGGACAAACAAGGAGGAAAAAAAACCTAAAAATCATTTCATGTTTTTTCATTTCCTTCTGTCGTTTTGCTTGGTCACCGCCACCATGGAGGGTTTGGAAGGCAAAATGCCATGAAACTAGCCCGATTCTGAGCTGATATTGGTTGATTTCTTGAGGAAAGCTCGAGGTAAGTTGCATTTTTAAGATTTTGACTCCTTTAAAGTCAATTTTGGGCCTCCAAGGCCGCAATTTGACTGTGTTTTGATGGATGTTTTGTTGTTCTTGATGGTCAATCCTCTGCATTTGTTGTTGGCTGTGTGAGGCCGCTGTTGGAAGGTCGAATGAGGAAAAGAAAATGTGATTTTTTCACAGCCAATGGCAGAAACACAGAGGTAATTTATTTCTGTTGAGTTTCATTCATTTTTTGAGTCCTTTTTGGCTGCATCTTGCTGTCTGGGCCACGATTCTGAGCATTTCTGAGGGTTTTGCTTTGCAATGAGTATAAAAACCTTTGATTTTCCTTTCTGTTGTTTGAACTCTGAAAAAGAAAACTGTATTTTCTTTGTGCATTGCTGCCAGAAGGCACGTTTTTGGACATTTTCTGAGCATATGTTTGAAAAGAGTTAAAACCCTTGCATTTTTCCTCCATATTCTGCTATTTTTTGGCTGTTCGAACTCCAACTTATGACAAAACTTTAAAAAAAGGCATCTATGAGTGTTGCAACTCGAAATATCTGTATTTTCTGTGTGTTGTGGCATGATCTTGAAACTCCATTTTTAGTGGTCCTCTTTCAGAGCGTTTTGTGTATTTAAACTTAGAAAAAATTATGTTTCTTCTTTCATTACTGTGGCAGACAATTGGAAGAAAAATGAGCATATTTTTCTGGAAACTCTGATGGCTATATATGATCTCGAAACTCCACTTTTCAGAGGGTTCTGTAGCATTTGAACTTGAAAAATTTGCATTTTCTTAGTCTATTTGCTGCCAAAAACTACATAAACCTTTATTTTCTCCTTTGTATCTGCACGTCTCTGGCTCAAAACGAGATCAACCCAAGACAAAAAACTTGAAAAATGTCATTCTGCTGTTATTTCTTCACTGCATAGGCTAAAAGTCTCATTTTTTCATTGAAGCAGCTATAGTCGTGTTCTACAAGATGCAATTCTTGGTGAAAAACTATAGATCTAGAAGAAAAGTTATTTTTGTATAATATGCTTCGGTGCACTTAATATGATCATGCTCTTTCTTTTGACATGTTCTATTTCCTTATCAAGTTTGTGAGCCTCTAAATTCATCCTCTCTTCATCCAAACTCAGAAACCCTCATTCATGTCTGTGAGACTCTATCCACTGCTTCAACAAAAGATTGAACAAATATGCTTCTTGATAGTACTCTTTCGGTTTCATGCATTTTCCTCATGACTGTCTCTGTTATCTCCTTTAAAGCATCTGTATTATTGACACTGTATTCTATTCTTATTGGTCTCCTGTCCATAACACTATTACAATCATATTTGGCATGTTTAAAACTCATGGGATTGTATTTTTGTGGCACCCATGACTATGACTGTCTTGGAATGTTTGGACCTTCCCTCTGATAGTGATGCCACTAACTGGATTAGGCTGTTCCAAGTAGTCTTTAAGCTGATACGGATTTCTCCTTGGGTTAAATAGTCATATTACTCTGTGCTCATAGCTATCATGCCTTGTAGTTTGACCTCTGCAAACCTGAAACAACTTGCTGCTATTATGTCACATTGTAGTCTATTTGTCTTCTTTTTGTGTATTGCTGCTCTTTCATACTACATGATTGTTGTCTATTTATTAGTTGTTCCATATGATCTTTGTTGCTCCATTGTGCCTTGCTGTCCTACCATGACTGAAACCTCTTGAAAGCTGAGATCAGCCTTCTTAATTGTCTTCACTTTCCTTGCAGTTTGTCTTGCATTTGGATATGGCATATGAAATGTTTTTGTAAGGTCTATGAGCTGGGCTCAACCCTTGTGGGAGCCACATGTCCTCCACTCATAATGTAATCTAATGAATTAAACAGAAACATAATTACATCTGTATCTACACATGAAGCAAACATGTTACGAAAAACAAGGACCTGTAGTCGATCTACTTGATTTTTCTTCAAAAGTTTATGTGACACTAACTGGTTTACTGCATTTGGAAACACAAATTGTATATTTATAGGTGTATATCATATGATGTATGATGCCTTGTCATTGCTCTTACATCAGTTTTCCAAAATTTTATGCAGATGACTAGGGGGTAGCAAGGAGACAGCGGCTGGATGCGGGACACACAGACAATTTAGGACGACACAAGACGCGGCAATAGTCTAAAGGCTCGTCATTCAGGCAATGATGAGTCACCCTATCTCATATGTATATTTGCCTTTTAGTTCATCTATAAATGCATAGTTTGTCTTTCCATTTTGCAATGAAACAGTTAGTCTCACAGCTTGTGTGAGAACCTATACACTTATTTTTTCAATATATATTGTTGATCTTTTAAAAGATTTGTACAATCTCTTAAGTTTCTGAAAAACATCTGAATGCAACAATACAATTTAATCTCAATTTGTATCAAATGTGCATGGGTATAACGCAACAGAAATATATGTACCTTTTCCTCTTTTCAAAAACTGAAAAGCTCTACTTGATTGAGCTAGTAGTGAAATCTAGGTAACATCTTTGGTGACATCTGCTATATGTTTGCCTGCTAAACATCAGACCAGTTGCCTGAAGCTTAGCCATTGGGCATAGAGTCGCACATGCTTGATAAAACTTGAACAAACCTCTTCCTTTCTTGTTGCAACTCACCTCTGACTACCATCTTTTCTAATCCATCAAGTGCTTGGGTATGGTTGGTGACGGTGAACCAAAACACTGTTACTGATGATATGCATCTACTTGATGAGTTAGAAGGGATAATCAACAAGAATACCTCCTTCCTAACTGTTGTGATTTATTACAGCTCTATGAGGATAGGTATGATGTGTGACAGTGAATACATGTATTCACTGTCTCTTATGATGGTTGTACCACATACGGCTGTAGTATATTACAATAGTTTCAAACCTTGCACATAACCAGGCCCAGGAAAAACTAACAATTAGGGAAAAGAAATCAACAACTAATCTATTGTGCAGCAACACTTATTCAACAACTGAAACTGCATGAAATATGTACAAACAGTCTAGATCCTACCTCAGAAGCAATGTTTGAGGTGGATCCCATTCATTGGGATTGGCTCGACGTCACCATCCAGCTTAGACAGCTGGAAAGCGTTATGCTGTTTGTATTTTGAAACAATGTATGGCCCACTCCAAAAAGCGTCGAACTTGGAGTGTTTCCCAGGTTTGCTTTTCAACACATCCCACTTCAGCACTATGTCACCCTCCTGGAATGTTCTTGGAGATGCCCTTTTGTCGAAAGATCTTTTCATTTGGGCTTGATGATGCTCTATGTTTCTTATAGCATCATTTCTGGTTTCCTCAAGCTCGACCAGTTGAGCTAGCCTTACTATCATAGGGCCTTCCTCTAGCATGTCCAACTGATTTACTAAATCAAGTGTTGGTAACTCAAGTGTGATAGGGAGCCTTGCTTCCCTGCCATACACTAACATGAAAGGCGAATGCCCTGTTGACCGTTTTGTAGTGATTCTATCAGCCCATAGTGCTGATTTTAATTGTGTGCCGGATCTCTGGTTGCCCTCCATGGTCTTCTTGATGATTCTGATCAGGTTCTTATTTGTAGATTCCGCTTGGTCGTTGCCTTGCGGATAGTAATTTGAGGATGTAGAGATAAATGTCATTCCTTACAGCCCAATTAGAAATTCTGGAGCCATCGAAAGCAAGGGCATTATCTGAAATGATGGACTCAGGCACTCCAAATCTGATAACCAGCTCTTCATAAAAATTCAAAACAGCAGACTCATTAGCTTCCTTAAGTGTGACTGCTTCAGTCCACTTAGTGAAGTAATCAGTGGCTGTAAGAACCCACTTGTGGCCAGCACTGGATGAAGGGTTTATAACACCAATAAAGTCTAATCCCCACCTCATAAAGGGCTGTTCCACCTGAACTAGTTGCAAAGGTAAGGCTGCCAACCTCTCTTTTCCGACGAACAGAGCACATTCCTTGCATTTTCTGACCCATAAGTGTGCATCTTTAAACAAACTGGGACAATAATAGCCACCTTTCATTACCTTAAGAGCTATTGCTCTAGGCAAAAAATGGCCTCCAGCTGACCCTTCATGAAATTCATGCAACACCTTTTCTACTTGGTTAGGTCCAATGCATCTCAGCAATACTCCATTAAAATCCTTCCTAAAAAGCAAGTCATTAATGAGCACATAAGGTATGGACTGCAACTTGAAATACCTTCGTTTGGCTCTATCCAAGCCCTGAGGACACTCGTCGGTCTGCAAGAAATGAACCATTTCCTGCAGCCAATCAACAACATGATCTGAAATAGCTGTTTGTCCTTGATCATGCATTGATAGAACAACTTCTTGATCACGTTCCTCTTTGCTGGTAACACCATCAGCAAGCTGTTTGCACAACCCTTTTCCTCTGACCAACTTGGTAACCTTAATATCCATGTCATACTCCATGACTTTAGTCACCCAACCAGCCCTCTTATCACCGAGATCTCTACTTAGCAGAAATTCTTTCATGCTCGAATGAGCAACCATTAAATTAATCTTGTTACATGATAACATGTGTTTAAACTTTTTAAAACTTATTATAATAGCAAGTACATGTTTCTCAACAAAAGTGTACCTCAGCTCATAGTCTTTCAACGCCTGACTGAAAAAGGCTAAAGGTTGTTCCATTTCTTGCTCATTTTTCTGTACCAACATGGCTGAAACATAATCAATATTACTATATGCATACAAGGTAGAATCCTTAGAAAAATCAGGATTTAGCAGTGTAGGTGCAGCAGCCAAAGACTCTTTGATAAGCTCAAAACTCTGTTTTCCGTCCCTAGTCCAGCTGAAAGACATGTTCTTCCTCAACATAGCAGTCAATGGATTTAACAAATCAGCAATATCAGGGATGAATCTCCTGACGAAGTTGATCCTACCAATGAAACTTTTTAGTCCCTTCTTGTGTGCTGGTAAAGGCAAAGCCAAAATCGCACTTATTCTCTTAGGATCAATGGTGATGCCTTGCTTCGATACCACATAACCAAGCAATCTGCCCTCATGGACAGTAAACACACATTTTTTGGGATTAAGTGATATCCCAAACTCCCTACACCTCTCAAAAATCTGCCTTAGGTGATTGAGATGATCCTTGGCTTCTTTAGAGAAGACGGTAATGTCGTCAAGGTAGACTAGGACGATCTTGTACATCAGCCCCTGAAAGGCCATATCCATTGCCTTTTAAAAGGTTGCTCTAGCGTTGGACAAATTGAAAGGCATCTTTTTGTAAGCCATAGTCCCCCATTTTGTGGTGAAGGCTGTTTTGTACTGGTCCTCCTCTTTGACTAAAATCTGATTGTAACCAGAATAGCCGTCTAGTAAGGAAAACCTTTCTGATCCTGAAACTACTTGGAGTATCTGCTCCATGGAAGGTAAAGGATGACGGTCCTTCAAAGAAGCTCTATTTAAGTCATGGAAGTCCACATACAACCTTATCTCCCCATTTTTCTTCCTAACCGACACAAGGTTGGAAACCCATGAGGTGTGTTTGATAGGAAAAATTATGCAACTCTCAATCAACTTATTCAGTTCCATCTTCATGAGAGGCTCTAATTTAGGATTCAAAGGCCTCTATTTCTGTCTGACTGGCTTAGCATCAGGTTCCAACTCAATAGTGTGTTGAGCAAGCTGGGGGTCAAACCCCTTTAAATCACCATATTCCCATACAAAAATGTCACTAAATTCTTGGAATAGCTGAATAAATGCACGTATTTCCTTTGTTGTACATACCTTGCCCAGTTTAAGGAGTTTACCTTTAAAGATCTCAAATTCCTCATAATGATCTTGCTGAACCTGTAGGTTGGACCTGGGTTTTACAGCTTCATCATCAGTATTAAAGATGGATTCTAAGGTGACCAAACCCTTTGGCATCTTGTTGTTTTCCAGCTGAATGATTTGGTCACCGTACTGGTGATGTAGCTTCCCTGATTTGCATGAGAAAATTTAGCCTCCTCTCTCAAGAAGTTTATAATCTGCTGATCACTGTCAAACACCTGCCAATGTATGTTATTATCTGGCACAACAAGCCTAACAACAATCTTACTATGCTGATTTTTCTTACCACTACTGATTTCCTTGGGAATGTCAAATTCTGCCCCTACAAGAGCCAACCTATCAGCGTGTTTATTCTGATTTCTAGGTATGGAGATCAAATTGAATGCATCAAAACCTTCCAAAAGGTCCCATACTCTATGCTTGTAAGACTTAAGCAGGTCATTTTTAGTGACATTAAGCTTTCTTACCTAATTTACAACCAGTTCGTTGTCCCCATAAACTTTCAGATAGCCAATACCTCTTTGTCTTGTCCATTCTAGGCCTTAAATTAGAGCTTCATATTCAACCACATTGTTAGTGCAGCTGAAACAGAATCTGAAAGCTAAATAGTACTTTTCAGTGTTAGGGGAAACAAGCATGCATCCACCTCCAGCACCCATTCTACTCCTTGAGGCATCAAAAAATAGCTCCCAGACTTCATTTTCTTGCTACCCATTCTGCTATTCTGCACTTTTTTCAATGTTAGACAGAAATAAATCAGCCTCGTGCATCATATACACACCCAAACCAACCTCATCCAGGTGTTCACATGGCTCAACCACTTGAGTTTGATCTGCCCATTCATCAAGAAGGACCTCTGGTATGCCTTCAATCAGCGTATTGCCTTCTTGAACAACAGGTTGTTCCGTTTCTGCCTCACTTGCAACCAAGTTGGCATTGACGGGGCGCGTAGTGTAAGGCTCAATATGGTCTTTGGCAATGGGCTCTGACTTGATAGTTACCTTAGTGCCGTACCTGGTTCTGAACAGCATATGAGACCAATCTGAGCATAGGTAACCTCCAATCTTTGCTGTAAAATCCCTTAACAAGCAAATGGCAAAATAAGGAGGCAACTCAATAACATATATGTCCTGTGGGATAGAGAAATTTGGACATGCATGTAGAGTTAAACTTAGTCCTTTGATGACTCCCACTATATTAACAGTAGTTCCATCCAGCTGAACAACTCCCTTCTCTAATGGCTCATATTCAATGCCTAGCTTATCTACAATCTGTTTGGGCATGACAGAGCTACTAGCACCTGAGTCTATCATGCAATTATGAACTAGATGATCCCCTATGATCAAAGATATGTAAAATGGTGGGGGTTTGACCTCAGAAGTTTGTTGTTCTGCATTTTTCTCAACATTACTTGTCAAAATAGCTTTGGACTTACCTAGATCAGACTCTTGAGACAACTTTAAATTTGACAAGGTTGATTGGAGCAAGTCTTTTTGGCCAGGGATACTCAGGGAATCCCACATAGTCATGGATACATTTACTTTTTTCATATGCTCAAGGATATTGAAAGTAGATGTACCTGATTTAGCTTGGTTTTTGGGGGCAGCCACGTCACCTTGAGCGCAAGTTGGCTGAACTGATGGATTAAGCTGTTCCTTGCCTATCAAAGGCTGATCCTTTGATAGGACTTGAGTTGTTTTAGCCTTTGATGGGTTAGAAACACCTTGATTGACGTTTGGCACTTGATGCCCATGAGTTTGAACTTTACTAGCTTGCTGCCCCTCATCAATAGCCCTTTTCTTACTGTGTGTATTGTCTACAATTGAAGCACCAACCTGGTTCATACCGTAGAATTCCTCTCCTTGCCAGTTTAGGAGTGTTGTTTCATGTGCCTGTTCTTCTTGCTGCTAAACAGTAGGTTCTACAGGCACATTAGACTGCACTGTTGGACTATTTTGAACCATTAGAGCTTGGTTAATCACCCCATTGGCACATGTATTTTGGTTATGGGGCTGGTTACAAGGAAAGCACCAGTCATTCTTGAGCAAAATTGTTTTGTGTGGGCACAACCTCCTTCGAAGAACTGGCAGCGTTGGGATTGTAGGCCTGATAAGGTCTAGAGTTAAAGGTTTGCCTCGGACCTTGATTATTAGGCTGATAAGGTGGCCTATTTGGCTGATTTTGCTGGTAATTGGACTGGAATGGGGGCTGATAAGGTCTAAAATTTTGACCTTGCTGCCTCTTGAGGTTCACAATCTCATTACCAAAAGATTGCAACAGTCCTTTGATTTCTTGTAACTCAAAAGACTGAGTTTGAACAACATTTTCTGACTTAGTTGGCTACGCATTAGGTGCTGGTAAAGCTGGCACAACAGGTATAATAGCTATAGGAGGCACATGTATTGGCATTGGTGGCTGAATAGCTGGGAATATTGGCAAAGGAGGCCTAGGGGCGATTTTACTAGCTTGTATGAGGTTGTTTTAAGCTCTTATGGCTATGGCATAAGCCTGCGGTAAGGAATTTCCTCCCATAGATTGAATCATGACAGAAATGTCATTGTTTAAAGCTCTTAAATAATATAAGAATGCATGGTCAGCTGTAGGCCTTACCGTTGGTGGGATTCTATCCCACGTCTTCTAAAAATGGTGATTGAAGTCTGACATAACTTCATGAGGAGCTCTTTTGATTGTACACAGCTGTTCCACTAATGACAGATGATCTAATTTATCCTCAAAGGAACTGCATAGCTCCTCTCCCAAACGATCCCATGAATCTATAGAGTTCACCTGCAAGCTTCTAAACCACTGCAAAGCTTTCCCTTTGAGAGAAGCTACTAATAACTTGATTGCAACATTCTCTTCTATCACATGATGGACAACACACATGTTTGTAATGTCTTTTATGTGTTCAGCCAGAGTAGTCTGATCTTCACCATTAAAATATGGTAAACTTTTCAAGGCAGCAACAAGAATATCATCATGACGAGCTAAATTCAATGGGCTGCCTTGGTTGAATTCGACAAACGGCTGATTTCTGACTGCAGGAATCATTATAACTGGGATTCTTGTGAGAGTATGAGTTCCAATAGCAGGAGGAGTAGACTTGGCTCTCCTAGAATAGACACACGTTTTATTGGGTTTCTCAGCTGCTATCCCTCTTCTCCTAGGTGGGGATAATTGCAAATATTCAAAAGAAGAATTGCTTCTAGTTTGTATCCTTCTCATAAGCAGAAATACACTAATTTGCTAAAGCAAAGCTCAGAGTCACCAGATATGCAGGTTATAACCTCTTACAGGTCTGAAAATCACTGGTTGCACATCAAAACAAGCAATAAAAAGTAGTATTTGAACTGTTTCTAATTCCATTGTCCCACCGGGCGTGCCAAAAATTGTTGTCTCTCAGATTTGCACCCTTGTTGAGTCGTAGAACTTGGCAATCTGGAGAAACATGGGATCTTTCTAGGTCTGTGGGTCACTTGTGATGGAAAGAACCTCCAGAGAAGGCCGGCTACCTGTTGATACTCCACCTAAACTACTTATACTAAAGTCTTTGCAGAGAAAAGGGTAAGAAAGATTACATGAAAATAAAACCTACTGTCTAAGGTGATGCACCAAAAGATCATCAGAAAATACACAGAAATGACACAGTTCAGAACCAGTAATAATAAGAATCCTTACACAACCCAGCAAATCATAATCCTTGCATCATTACTTTGTAAGGAGGCCAAATAACAACAGTCCTGCAAAGGAGAAAGAGGTTTTCTGACTACCCAAAACTGATTGTTATTCCTTGCACATCTCACAACCTACAAAAATATGTAATCCCTGCATAAAGGCACCAACATGAAAGACAGGTCCAAGGACAAAGAATATCACCAAGATCTGTACTACCACTGAGGACACACAATATCAGAAGAAATAGGAAGGTACAAACTGCTTATTACTGCCAAAAAGGTGTTACAATATTGTATATCTCTGAAAATGGGTTACAAGACTGTTCACTTCTGCAAAAGAACTCAGAAAATTACAATATACAGAGTAGTGAATAGTAAGAATTGCTAAAAAATGAACAAGGAAGAAGACTATATACTTCCTAAATAGTTGTAAACAAATAAACATCCACCACCTCCATTCCCGTGCATCTCATAAATGCCCACAAAATATCTCTCTAAAGTCCTCCAAAAAGGCTTCCTAAGGCATAAATGGTCAAGGCATGCCATCAACTATCATAAAGGCACCTGAAAATGTCATAGAATGCCTTTAAATGATCTTTAAGGCTTCTAACATATGTCAGATCTATGTCATAACTCTCCTGCAACATCAGAAATATCTGATATTTTTCAAATAAATGACATAAATACACCTTTTCTGCATTCAATTAACATTAAACTAAGAGGCTTATAATTACACCACCTTAGTAAATGTTTTACAATTCAGCATTATACAAACCAATGCAGAAAATAGTGATATTTATGACATAACATCTAATTCCATCTCAAGATTATGCAAAAACATATAGCATAAAAAAATGTCATACAACTTAACCGTTCCCATTTTCGCATACATCTTATTATGTCCATGCAAGGTTCTAAGCAATACATATTTATAAACAACCCTTATGGCTCCCAACAAACACCACCATGCCTTGGCCATACTTCACCCACCTTGTATCTCCCAACATACATTTTTATTCATCACCTTATATCTCCTAGCTGTGATATACCTTGGCAAAATATGTCTTCGGCCTTGCATTTCCCACAATACATTTGGCTTGTTTTCAAAAAAGAAATAAAAGGCATAAAAATGCCATGACCCCCTCTTGCAATGACAAGGTTAGAAAGACTTACAGGTCATGACCACAAGCACAATAGATTACAATGATTGTTTTAAAACAAATGCCAAAAGACACACCATCGAATGCAAGGGAGATTAGGTCTATTCGGCCAAACAAGGAGGAAAAAAAACCTAAAAATCATTTCATGTTTTTTCATTTCCTTCTGCCGTTTTTCTTGGCCGCCGCCACCATGGAGGGTTTGGAAGGCAAAATGCCATGAAACTGGGCCAATTCTGAGCTGATATTGGTCAATTTCTTGAGGAAAGCTCGAGGTAAGTTGCATTATTAAGATTTTGACTCCTTTAAAGTTGATTTTGGGCCTCCAAGGCCACGATTTGACTATGTTTTGATGGACATTTTGTTGTTCTTGATGGTCGATCCTCTGCATTTGTTGTTGGTTGTGTGAGGCCGCTGTTGGAAGGTCGGACGAGGAAAAGAAAACGTGATTTTTTCATAGCCAATGGCAAAAACACAGAGGTAATTTATTTCTGTTGAGTTTCCTTCATTTTTTGAGTCTTTTTGGCTGCATCTTGCTGTCTGGGCCGCGATTCTAAGCATTTCTAAGGGTTTTGCTTTGCAATGAGTATAAAAACCTTCGATTTTCCTTTCTGTTGTTTGAAATCTAAAAAAGAAAACTACATTTTCTTTGTGCATTGTTGCCAGAAGGCACGTTTTTGGACATTTTCTGAGCATATGTTTGAAAAGAGTTAAAACCCTTGCATTTTTCCTCCAAATTCTACTATTTTTTGGCTGTTCAAACTCCAGCTTATGATAACTTTTAAAAAAAGGCATCTATGAGTGTTGCAACTCGAAGTATCTGTATTTTCTGTGTTGTGGCATGATCTTGAAACTCCATTTTTAGTGGTCCTCTTTCAGAGGGTTCTGTGTATTTGAACTTAGAAAAAAATATCTTTCTTCTTTCATTACTGTGGCAGACAATTGGAAGAAAAATGAGCATATTTTTCTGGAAACTCTGATGGCTGTATGTGATCTCAAAACTCCACTTTTCAGTGATTTTTAGAGGGTTCTATAGCATTTGAACTTGAAAAATTTGCATTTTCTTAGTCTATTCGCTGCCAAAAACTACATAAACCTTTATTTTCTCCTTTGTATCTGCATGTATCTGGCTCAAAACGAGCTCAACCCAAGACAAAAAAAACTTGAAAAATGTCATTCTGCTGTCATTTCTTCACTGCATAGGCTGAAAGTCTCATTTTTTAATTGAAGCAACTATATTCATGTTCTACAAGATGCAATTCTCGGTGAAAAACTACAGATCTAGAAGAAAAGTTATTTCTGTATAATATGCTTCGGTGCACTTGATATGATCATGCTCTTCCTTTTGACATGTTCTGTTTCCTTATCAAGTTTGTGAGCCTCTGAATTCATCCTCTCTTCATCCAAACTCGGAAACCCTCATTCATGTCTGTGATACTCTGTCCACCACTTCTTCAACAAAAGATTGAACAAATATGCTTCTTGACAGTACTCTTTCGGTTTCATGTATTTTCCTCATGACTGTCTCTGTTATCTCCTTTAAAGCATCTGCATTATTGACACTGTATTCTCTTCTTATTGGTCTCCTGTCCATAACACTATTACAATCATATTTGGCATGTTTAAAACTCCTGGGATTGTATTTTTGTGGCACCCATGACTATGACTGTCTTGGAATGTTTGGACCTTCCCTTTGATAGTGATACCACTAACTTGATTAGGCTATTCCAAGTAGTCTTTAAGTTGATACGGATTTCTCCTTGGGTTAAACAGTCATATTACTCTGTGCTCATAGTTGTTCATGCCTTGTAGTTTGACCTTTGCAAACCTGAAACAATTTGCTGCTATTCTGTCACATTGTAGTCTATTTGTCTTCTTTTTGTGTATTGCTACTCTTTCATACTACATGATTGTTGTCTATTTATTAGCTGTTCCATATGATCTTTGCTGCTCCATTATGCCTTGCTGTCCTAATTGTTTTGCTGTCCTACCATGACTGAAACCTCTTGAAAGCTGAGATCAGCCTTCTAAACTGTCTTCACTTTCCTTGCAGTTTGTCTTGCATTTGGATATGGCATATGAAATGTTTTTGTAAGGTCTATGAGATGGGCTCAACCCTTGAGGGAGCCACATTTCCTCCACTCATAATGTAATCTGATGAATTAAACAGAAACATAATTACATCTGTATCTGCACATGAAGCAAACATGTTACGAAAAACAAGGACCTGTAGTCGATCTACTTGATTTTTTTTCAAAAGTTTATGTGACACTAACTGGTTTACTGCATCTGAAAACACAAATTGTATATTTATAGGTGTATATCATATGATGTATGATGCCTCGTCATTTCTCTTACATCATTTTTCCAAAATTTTATGCAGATGACTAGGGGGTAGCAAGGAGACAGTGGCTAGATGCGGGACACGTAGACAATCTAGGACGACATAAGACGCGGCAACAGTCTGAAGGCTCATCATTCAGGCAATGATGAGTCACCCTATCTCATATGCATATTTGCCTTTTAGTTCATCTATAAATGCATAGTTTGTCTTTCCATTTTGCAATGAAACAGTTAGTCTCACGGCTTGTGTGAGAACCTATACACTTATTTTTTCAATATATATTGTTGATCTTTTAAAAGATTTGTACAATCTCTTAAGTTTCTGAAAACCATCTGAATGCAACAATACAATTTAATCTCAATTTGTATCAAATGTGCATGGGTATAACACAACAGAAATATATGTACCTTTTCCTCTTTTCAAAAACTGAAAAGCTCTACCTGATTGAGCTAGTAGTGAAATCTAGGTAACGGTTCCTTCTTGGGAACCTTTGCCCTTCTTGCCCATTCCCTGTGTGGAGCCTGTGGTGGATAGGGTGGCCACTATTTCTTCTTCGGATCACGTTTGTCCCTCGACTTCTCTGGTTGCCTCTAGTAGACCTTTGACTCCTTTGGCGGTTCCACCTGCTTTGGGTCAAGTTGCTACTTTGTCATTACCTCCTCCTTTTGCGGTGTCAATTTCTGATTCAGTGTGTGGAATCTCTTTGGCTGCGACGTCTATTGTGGGCCCCCTCCTCTCGCCTTGCTCTAAGGATTTTGACTCAAAGTTTTCCTAGACAGTGGTCCAGAGAAAAAAGAAAGGCCCCCCCAAACTTGTTGTTGCTTTGTGACCAAGGGTTAAGGGAGTTAGGTTTTCTTCCTTGAGATTTGGTGTTGTTTAGATCCCTTGTTTTGTTCTACAACAAAGCTGTGTTTTTATGTTGTTTCTGTGTTGTTGCTGGCCTATTTGGGGCTTGTTTTGCTCTATCATGAGGGCCTTTGTGTAAAGGGATCAACACCCTGGTTTGTTGCTTATCTTAATAAAAAACAATCACCAAGTTTGAGAAGATAAATTTCAATACAAAGAGCACCTTCTTGCTAAATAAAATCAATGAGTTGTGCAATGACAACACCAACTAGATCTACATCTATTGCATACCATTGATACATGCATATTTTGTGAATTTGTATAATTCCAATTTCAAATATTTATGTCAACATCTTTGTGAATTAACTCATGACTATGCATTTCATTATATTATATTAATGTAAAATAGGTTTGGACTATCATGGGAAAAATAACTTTATAGTATATTGTAATCATGTATAAAATAATTCTCAATTTAAGGCAATTGTAAACACCATTGCATACCATTGAAACATGCATTTTTAAATTTATATAACTCTTGTGTAATTGTGCATGTTTTTTTGGTTCATAGTATTAATAATGCAACCTACCATTTGCTTTATAGATGAGGAACTCCACCCTTGAAACAATTGAAATTGAACCCTCTAAAATTTAACTCCAAAATCTACAATGTCGCAAAGGAAAGCAAGCATATTATGCTTTCCATAAAGAGGAAATAAGTGTTCACTTTTGTACGCAATGCATAAAACAATGACTAGCACATACAATAGATGCATGGCACAAGCTTCTAAAAGTTTCCAACCTCAACACCCTTACATTCAAGACAAATCAATGACTTCACATTTTATAGTCAAGAATAATGGATAAAATTAAACAAATTCATCAATACACCAACAAAGTAAGGATCTATACTACATAATTCATAAATATAAAATAATACATCATCACACTAAAAACACAACATTATCAAACTCCCACAATGCCTTCTTGGTAATATCTATTTTTTTGACATATAATAGATGCACTATAAACTTACAAACATGCATTGTATGTAAGGAATGCTACCCCAAAATGTTTGTCCATTCATCAAACAATAATCCTATTTGTACAAGATGTTTCAGTGAGAAAGGCATACATCAATTTACCACATCTAACATGGAACTAGGTGAATAACCAAGTAAATTGAAAAACCTCACTAAGTAGAAGAGATGCTCATAGTATGAGTAAATCCAATATTACAAGCTATCCACACCCATGGAAGGTAGTACAAATACAATGGTCACATAATTAGCCTTCCACAAGATATCAAAATAATCACAAAAGTTCTTCCACATAGAACTACATACTTAGATGCCTCAATAGTTTACAAATTCATACACAAGGGAAGCATTACAATTGCTATGTAAATAGAATTCGTGTTTGAGATGAATTACAATACAAGATTAAATATGATCCATACTACAAGGATGTCAAAATAAATACTGACTCCCTGGTGCAACTCCCTAATACAAGTATCGACATTTCAGATATGCTTCACACAATTGAAATTGAAAATGAAGAAATAGGGCACTAGATATTGAAACTATTAGTCATCAATATCAAACTAAAGATGAAACGACATACTCATTATCATTTATGGTTAGATTACCAAATAGACATCGTGAGCTAGAAATCATTAAAGAAACATTACAACTTGAAGATGAAAATGGTAGCATTATTGATTGGCCCCAACTGGGCTCATCTATGATAAATGAGTACAACACCAAGGGACTTTTATATATGGCATTTCTCAGACTCTTTCCAAATGGTAGTGCACTACACATGCAACCCCAAATTAGGGAAGTTAGAATACTTGAATATGCATTGCACTTAATGAGATTTCATGACAACAAATTCAGAAGGCATCCAAGATTTTGATATTTTATTTTGAATCTTATGATGAACCACCGTAACCAAGGGTTTGTTGTAGTGTTTATCAAGAAAAATATAAAAGATAGCATACCAACCATTATTGAAAACCTTTGTCTCCACTTACAACATTTGTTTGACACATAATTGGTTGAGTAACAATGCATTTTGGCTCCTTACAAGGGGCAAAATCATATTGGAATAAGTGCCATGGTGAGCTATCAAATATGATCACCCACTTTATTCTTCACATTAAGTGATACAAATACAGAATGGCTAAATTCATAACTGTTCACAACTAACATAACATCTACACCACAAACTAGCAAAAATCACATCTAGCTAATAGAATTAATAACCCACATATCACATCCCTATATTTACATCAACGGTTCACAATCTTCCATGCGGAGGTCATAGAGAAGCTCCTTTGTACAAAAGATTATTGGTATAGGTACAAATGGCAACATCAAGGATCCTCATATGTACATGGATCCCTATGGCTTCCTAATGCATAAAACATGGACAAACTTAACTGGGAAATAATATATAAAATTAGAAATAGCAAGAACTTTCTTTGACAAATATGTCACTACATGGAACCCTTGTATTCCATCTGAAAGAAATAACACAAGACATCAATCTTTGTTTGATGATCCATGCTTACTAAACACAACTGAGATCTCTAAAAAACATCTGATGACTATGGAGAGATAATTAATTATGTGCAAAGACACACACAATGCACTAAGAGGACATACCTACATAAGAAGGGTCAAATGTAGAATGTCGATACAAAGCTCTATGGAAAGGACACATTAACTTTGCCTTATCATGTGATGATTGTTTTTAATTTTGTTGAAGAGTGTGGTGATGTTTGTGCCACCAACATGTAAACCTGACATGAACACAAATTGTATTTTATTAGTTAAATAAGTAAGAATCCTACACTTTCTATCAACTTTTTCAGGCACCAAATGTATGGTCAAATCTCTCTAGTGACAAGGTGATTGAAGTTGGTATTGGTGAGAAGGGATCGAATAAGCTTGTTGATCATAAGATGATAGAATTGAATGCATTGACAATGATGGAGAATAAGAACATACTTTATCATAAAACATATGGGCACTTGAATTATTGGTATTTGTTTTTATTAAACAAGTCTAATATGGTGAATGGATGTGTGTATAGGACGCCAAATAGGAAAATAGAGTAGACACATTTGTTATTGATAAAGCATGAAGGGACAAGTTTTTCTTGGTAATTGTTGATGGCTTTTCAAGGTAGGTGTGGATCCAATTCTTGAAAAAGAACTTTGAATGTTTCTTTCATTTCTTGGTATTCAATGCCCTAGTTAAAAATAAGCAAATAGATTTAGCAAGTCAATAAGGTTAGATAATAGAGGGGACTTTCCCTCCAATCAATTCAAGGATTTTTGAAGGAGAATGGTATACATGGATAACATACTAATCTATACACTTCACAACAATATGTAGTTGTGGCATGGAGAAATCGGATGGTTTTGGAGATGGCATGGTGAATTGTGCAACCCATACTATACTATATAGGTATTGAGTAAAAGTTGGAATACAACTATTTAAATCCTAAACTATAGTCCTTGTAAGGCATTGCAAAATATCACTCTCAAAGAAGTGTGATTAGGAAGGAAACCATTAGTAAGTGCCTTGGGTGTTTTTGCCTGTGTTACTTTATTCTTGAGCAAAATAGGAGTAAATTAGATACAAAAATAGTGAGTAATCAAAGGCATACATGTTACTTGATGTCTCTACAAATAATATTGTGATTAGTAGAGATGTGGTTGTAGATGATAAGATGTCTTTCTTCTTGGATGATGGTAAATCTTCAAAAGGTCTTGTATGGGAAACTGGTATTGATAAATATGGTGTGAAAACTAAAGAAGGCTCTAAACAAAACACATAATTAAGAACTTAGAGGGGAAGATTTCAAATGATGGTACTCATAACCCAAAGGAATTCCAACGTAGTAAATTTATTTGGTGAACTATCAATTGATTTTTAAAAAATAAAATAATTTATTGGACAAATTATCAAGTGATTAAAAATATTACATAATGTGGATGGCAAAAATATTCTACGTAAAAAGATAAAGATTAACTCATTTAGTGAATTATCAAATTTAATTTAAGAAAGCTAGTAACTTGTCTAATTAATAATGATGGATGATTGTTGTTCTATTCTGGGAGATTCATACCCTCAAACTTTTGGGGAAATAAGTCTCAAAATTAATCATTAGTCATTTGATTTGTTCAAATCAAAGATTGTGGTAGCTCGTGGATATTTGAGGATAGCTATGATGTCTCCCAAATTTGCACATCGATTCATTAAGGGTTATGTGGCATGGTGGTACAATGCAAAGCTTTCGATTGGCAAATTAGTACTATAGTACTACAATTGGGGTGGGACCACATGTCTTTCTCTTATAAATTATTAGTTTATTCCTCAACATTAATTTAGAAAAGTTAGTAACTCATTCGATTAACAATGATGGACAATTAATATTCTATTTCGTGGGATAAATCGTACCCACAAAGTTTTGGGGAAATATGTCCCAAAATTAATCATTAGTCATCTGATTTGTTCAAATTAAGGGTTGTATGAGTTTGTGGATATTTGAGGATAGCTATGACATCTTATAGATTTACACATCGATTTGTTGAGGCTTATGTGGCACGATGACACGGTGCAAAGCTTCTAGTTGGCAAATCAGTATCATAGTAGTATGATAGGTGGTGAGACTACATGTTTTTTCTTATACATTTTAATATTAATTTATCCCCACACATTTTATGCACGTGAAACACTTATTGTAATGAAATGAAATTTTTTAATTATTAATTAATAACAAATTGAACTTGATGACCTCAAAGCATTTATTGGTGACATTGGTGATGGTAGGTTAATGTTGGTTTATGTGTTTGTGGTTGTTTTTTTATTAAGTTAGCTGGAAAAGAGGGTCTAGATCCCTATACAAAACGGCCCCAAGGGCAAAGAAAACAACAAAACAAGTAGCTAAACAAGGGGCTGCACCCTATACAAACAAGGCCCCTTGAGCATAGGAAAATAGACTACGAAGAGGCCCGAAACAACAAAACAGAATAGAAACAGTAGAGGAATAACAGCCAAGTGGCAAACTGAACCAAGGGATCTAAACAACACCATATCCCAAAGGCAAAAATCTAACTCCCTTGACCCTCTATCGCGAAGCAACGACAAACTTGGGGAGTCCTTTCTTCTTTCTTTGAACAACAGTCCAAGAAAACTTTGAGTCAAAATCCTCATAGCGAGGTGAGAGGAGGGGCCCCTCAACTAACATCGCAACCAAAGGGTAGTCACGTGCTGAAAGAGAGTCTGACAGCATAGATAGAGAATCAAGTACCGACAAAGAAGTAGTCCAACTCGCGGCAGAAGGGTCCAATGAGGGATTCGACAGCCCAACAGAGGCAACAAGAACAGGTCCGGCAAGAACAGCAGCAACAACAACAGACATGGTCGCCATGGGGTCCTCAACGAGCTGGGGGAGAACATGCTCCTGAGAAGAGTCACTCTCTTGGGAAGGCTCGCCCTCCTAAGAAGAAACATCTGTTGGGAAAGCATAAATAGTCAAATGATTCAGGAGAGCATCCTTACACCAAGTTGCCGCACCCTTGTGATGAGAATGAGGGCAACCAGAGGCAAGTGACCAATAGAGAAACAACACTTACACCGAAAAGGGAGACCCTCATAGTCCAACAGTTGCATCCATGGCCTGTCCTCCACCATCAAAACATCTCCATGGAGAGGTTTGGAGATGTCAATATCCACTAATATGCTAGCAACCATAGAATGCCCTATTTCTGAAGTTGTAGCATCAACCTTTAAAAAACATCCTAACGAGTTGTCAATGGCTTCATAGCAAGAATCCTCCCAAAACTAGAGAGGAAGATTAGGTAGTCGTACCCATATTGGTCTGGTATTAAGCGGCTCAGTGAGAGGATTGAAGGAGCGAGCCCAAGGTTTGATGGACAGTGAATGATCCCCCCACATCCAACATCTGTCCAGCACTAAATCTCTCTCCTCAGAGGAATCAAAAGTCACTATGAAGAACCCCCTTGCGTTGGGGTAAAGCTCGATCTGTTCAACAAGAGGTTTTGAGGATTCCATAACCCAGTTGTGTAGGTTGGGGAGAGAGGACCGCAACCCATTAAATTTGTAGATTACTCCACGCCTCATATAAAACCCTCATTTTCAGAGACCTTGGGACAACATACCACCACAAGGGAGGAATGATTGCAAGGCATAGGCCTAACCCTAGCCTATGATGAGCGATTTTGAGCTCTAGGGTTGAGGACAAATTTAGAAAAAGACCTCAGAGGGTGTCCTGAGGCGATCTTAGCAATGCCATACCCTAAATTTACATTAGACAAACCTGCAACTGGCACAAAAGTCTGAGGCATGGTGGTCCCATTTGAATCTATCAACGAGGAAATTTCCCACCCAACGGGAGAAGACACCTCACAACCAAGCGAATCCCAACGCTCTTGTATTGCTTGTTGATCACAGGCACCAAAAGTCCATGGGCATCCACAGATTCCACACTTGATAGCTCACTCTATCCGTGATCAGAACCCTTAGTCGCTGAATCACACCCAGCATCCATCTTCTGAAAAAAATGTGTTTATGGTTGTTATAAGAATGCAAGGAAAATGATTTTTCTAGTCTCATGGGAATTTTCTCCATTAATGTTCATAATTCTAATTCAAATTGGAGTGTGCAAAGGCATAATGATAATAATTTTACATGTTTGTGTTGCTTATTTGAAGTAGTGAAAGACTCAGTTGAATGGTGTCAATGTGGCGGAGTCTTCTGGCACGCTAGTTGGTTGAGGACAACAACATGGGCATTTTTATGCCCTATATTTCTTTATCATGGCATGTCACAAGAATGTGAAAATTAACAAGGACCCTCATTGTAAAGGCATTATCTCAAATAGTCATCTAGAATCAATCTATTGCTACTTGTCATCGACAATGCTAGGATTTGTGAAGGTAGTGTTAGGAGAGGTAGGTTTAGGAACACAAGGACCTCTAGGTTTAAAACTATGGTGATGCAAGAATTTATTGCTAGGCTAGAGCAATATGTTCTTGATGCATACATTAAGGTTTGGTTGTTGCATCCAAATCACTATGATGTTGCAGTTGTGCTCCACTTTGTGTTAGCTTCAACTAGAATTGGTCTTAAGCTTGAGGAGGTGAAGGTTGCTCAAGGCATGTAGAAGAGTTAGTGATTGAGTCACTTAAAATACATTTACTACAATAAGAGGTATAAATGATTTAGAACTGTCTATTTCATGGTTGTAACAAGGCTATTGGTTCTTGGTTTTGGCTCTAATGATTATGAGGTGTTTTGTTGGGTGTTGGCAGTATTTGCTAGTGCATTTCTTCATTTTATGTTTTTTCCTTTAAAGTTTAGGCTTCTTAGCCATATGTATCAAGTTTTTTTTATTTCAAGGGTGAGGGCCTCTATAGAAACCCATACTACTTAATCTAAAAAATTATATAATATTTGATTGTTATTGACAATAATGAATATCCAATAAAAATTCAAGCAATTTTATAATTATCATTGATGTTTTTATTCATCGTGATATTTGAAACATTGATTCTAAAAATCCTTACACAATTGTAAAAGTCTCTGAAAGGACTCATGGGAGCCAATAATCTTTTGCAACACCAAAGAACCTTCTACAAAGGAGATTTGCAATTAAAAACTATATTGCTAATAATTATACAATAACTCTCTTCCACAGTAATTACTCAATCACTTGCTCTCTATGCTCTTACATAGATAAGGTAGATGCTAGGGATAAGATTTGATGAGATTATATAAAAGAATGAGTCTATTTAAGAGACAGTTAACTAGTAGAACTCAACTCCTTAAGAGTAGTTAACTAATAAAACATATATACTTAAGATAGAATTTTACTATTAATACAAATAGCAAGCATGACACATATGAGAACATAAGATTATGACAAGTGTCTTAATCTTATGACTTGAGACACAAATAGTAAATTCCCTAAGTAAACTGAACTAACTAGGTGTGAAAAGGATCCAAGAGGGTAATCGATTAACGAATAATCCCATTTACACCAACAACAATTACCTCCAGAGGCACTTTCATGCATTATTAAAAGTATGCAATAAATAATACAATATGTAAAAATTCTATTTAAAAATATTGTAATGTCCCCTTTCTAATAATTTAATTTGGGGACCCAAAATCCTATTCGATATTTCTTGTAGGCTTAGGAAAAGTGGTATGAAAATAATTTCAATTTTTTAGTATTTTTTACATTTTTGTAAATTACATTTTTAGAGGTCTTTAGAGCATTTCTAGGGCCTAGTTTTTTTGAAAATATTATATTTTTATTTTTTTGGCAAAGGTCTTCTAGAAATTTTTCCAACACACCAAAGAAGTTTGATTTTTTCCCATCAAGCTAGGAGTTAGGACCTCACCAAGTTGGGGTACTTAAAATAAATATTTTTGTACATCTTATTTAATTTTGTAGCTAGTATGTCCTCATTTGGTTGTCTATTTCAACTTCCAATGAGGCATGGGATTCTTCATGGGCCTTGTGTAACTCAAGTATTATTTTTAGCATATTCTATGACAAGCTTTTATGGAAGAGTCGCCGTATATTTTTAGCTAAGTATCAAATGAAGGTTATGACTTATCTTTGGGTGGGCGCTTTTTGAGTGAGAATATTAAAAATAATATTAATTATTATTTGTTAGAAAAGAGGGAGCATTGAAATTTGGAGTGCCCAAGTTGGACCTTCAGCATCTATAAAATGTGAGCAATTTCTTCACTTCATCATGTCTTTTTTATCTTACCATTAAAATTGTTTGAACACTTGTATTCATTCATCAATCTCAGAATGAAACCCACTAGATTTTTGGAGATTAAAGGATGAAAACCCTCTAGTGTCCTAAAGGAAATTTCATCCAGAAGTGAATTTGTGTTGAAAGGATTGTTTAGTTTTAGTTTTTGTAGAAATGTGTAGAAGGGAGCTCTAAAATATAGAGTTCATTTACAGATTTGCATATCTTTCATATTGTTGTTATATCTATTTTATTTCAGCTTATTGCTACATATTTTATTAATACATATCAGCTCCAAAATATTTGGGAAGTCACTCTTTGTTTATGCAAAAATGATCAATTTGTGTTAAATTGTTTTTGAGCAAATTAGTACATGAATTTTCAATATTTGTTCAATATATTTTGATATATTTTAGATTTGATATTATTTGTAAAATATATTGTTGGGGACATTACAAATATTAATGAAAAGTTCACAAAGGTTGCTAATGGAATTATTAAAAAATTATAAATAATTATTGTAATAAGTATTTATAATAATTATGATAACTCTAATAAAAATTATGATGAATACTATGATGACACAATATATTATAGAAATTAATAAATGTAATAGAATAATATTAAAATTAATTAGTAAAAACACAAAAATAAGAATGCATATATTGATATAAAAGTGAAATTAAAAATTAACTATTGTACGATCTATAATTCTTACAATAAGAAACTCCAATAATTATTAAAGCTATAAAAATAACTATAAAAATATAAATAGTTAATAAGAATATAAAAGAATTAGTATAGAATAAATGCTAATAAAAAATATTATTGCAAATATTATACTCTTTGTTTTCTTGGGTGGGGACCTTATAGAGAGTAGATACTCATAAACCCTAATGTTAACTTATGTTCTAAATCGTAATATTCACATTATTTAAGAATAGGGAACATCTAGGATTTGGTTGATAATAGTTTTTTTTTAAACTAAAAAGAGGGGTAAAAATTTATTAAAACGAGAAGTACAAAGCAAGGAAATTACAAAGCTCTATCAAGCTCCACTAAGTGAGCCAAATGTTGAAATAGATCCGGGGGTAAACGAGCCCGGTCCATCAAATTCCAATCATGAATATGTTCAGAAGCCCATTTAGCTAAACAATCAGCAACACTATTCCATTCTCTAGGAATATGAGTAAAAAAAGTACTCCAACGAAGCACAGAGGTTCAAAATCTGACCCACAATCAAAGCCAAATGCCAGCTGACATTATCTGAATGCCCCCTATTCAACAAGTTCACCACAACCTAGGAATCAGACTCACATCTGATCCCTTGCCAGCCCAATTGGCTGCCACACTCCATAGCCGTTAAAATAGCCTGAGCCTCTATAAGATTATTAGTATGAAGACCCTTATAAACAGAGAAAATAAACTGAACATCTCCAGAGCTATCCTAACCAACACCACCGATTCTAGCATGACCAGGGTTTCCGTGAGAAGAGCCATCCGTGTTGATTTTAAGAGTACCTTGAGGCAGAGGGGACCATCTCCCCTCTCTATTCACCTTCGGGGTAGGATGTCTACATTTGTTGCGCATGAGCTGACGTTGCGGACGCGGAAGATGAAGACGATGACAACAACCAACATCACAAGGGTCCACTTATGCCGTAAGATCACACTTAACTGCAACAGTTTCCCCCAAAGAATGGAGAATTTTCTGCCACAAGCGAGGGGCCACCAACATCACCTCCTGAACAATTTGGCGATTCCGCTCCAACCAAAGGTTCCACATAATAAAGGAAGGGCCAATAGCCCAAGCAGCCTGAAGAAAGGAAGTAGAAATAGGAGCCTTACCCCACTGATCCACAAACTCCACCAAGGAAGAGACATGCCAATAGGGCATATTCCACACCCTCCACCAAAGATGCCAAATCTCCCTAGCATAGGAACATTGGAAGAAGAGATGAGAGACACTCTCCTCATAGTTATGACACAAAACACACATAGAAGGGCCTTGGAAACCACGCTTACACAAATTATCCCAAGTAAGGCAACGGTTTTGTGCAACTAGCCACAAGAAAAAATTGCATTTGGGCCACAACAACTTGTGCCATACATGCTTCCACCAAGGGACCTCGATGGCCCCAAACAACTGCTTACCAAGCTGCTTATAGCCAGCAGACACAGAGTACTTCTCGGATAAATCAGGACCATCCCAAGCCAAGACATCGGGTCCCTTCAAAGAATTACAAGCACAGGAGGCCAGAAGTTGAGCAAGCTCCCACCTATCCTCCCTAGCCCCCCCAGGAGGCCACTCAGAGGGAAGCTTCCAACAACAGCTTACAGCCGAACCACAATGTTGTGCAAACTTATAATGCTCAACGATATCCCAGCCAGCCGCAATAAAAACCTCAGAAAGAGATTGGAGATGAGGAAGAGAAGAGAGAATAGGTGGGTGGCCATCCCAAGAATCTAACCAAAAAAGAGTCTATGACCCCGAATGGCAAATCCAAAAGAGCGCACGCTTAATCAACTGAGCCCCAGCTTTTAAAGTATGACAAATCATAGAACCACTCCCCTCCAGAGGATAGCATGGGACATCATAAGAAGCAACACCCCTAAGATATTTATGTGTGAGAATACGTGCCCATAACAGATGCTGATTGGTACACCAACGCCACTAAAGCTTAACAGCAAGAGCTTGCCCGTTCAAAATAGCAGAGCGTAACCCAAGACCACCCTCCTGCTTTGGTCTACACACAGAATCCCACTTAACAAGGCTCCACTTAGAAGACAGTAAGTTACCACTCCAAATAAATTGACGAGAGAGGGCATTAAATTCCTGAAGGAAATACATAGGGGCCACTTGAACAAAACATATGTAGATAGGAAGGGCCTGGATAACTCACTTGAGAAGAGTCACTCTAGCAGCTGTAGATAACCACCGATGAGTCCAATGATTAATCTTCCGCCTCAGCTTGTCAAGCAACATCTGCTAGGAGGACCTAGGCTGACGCCCAACAGCCAGAGGAATACCCAAATAGATAAAGGGAAGAGACCCAATTTGAAACCGCAGAATAGCTGCAATCCATCATTGGATAGCCTGAGGCGTATTAAAGAAGAAAATGGAAGACTTTTGCTCATTGACTTTCTGACCCGAAGTAGCAAGGTATATATCCAAAGCATGCCTAAAAGATTCAGCTTCACGAATACGAGCCAACCCCATAAGAGAAGTATCATCCACAAACTAGAGATGGGAAATCATTGGCAAACCCAAGCCCCATTGCCAACCCTGAATCAAGCCTTGGGAAACCTTACATTTAAGAAACTGACTCAGCCCCTCTGCCATAATGATAAACAGATAAGGAGAGAGCGGGTCCCCCTAACGAAGGCATCTAGTAGCACCAAAAGGCTCTGAAGGTTCACCATTCACAATAACTGAAAAAGAGGAGGAAGTCACACAACTCAAAGTCCAACTCACCCAGTCTGAAGAAAAACCAAAGGCCAACATAATCTTCTAAAGAAAACTCCATTTAACTCTGTCATAAGCTTTGGCCATATCCAACTTGATGAACATAGACCGATCCGAAGAAGTCGCCATGGAATGAATGACCTTAGAGGCTACAACCACCCCATCCAGAATTTGCGGGCCTGCCACAAAGCCACCTTGCTCCTCAAAAATGACAATGGGTAGGCACTGTTTAAGCCTCTCAACAATCAATTTTGTAATAATCTTGTACGCCACATTACAGAGCACAATAGGTCTAAAGAATTCAAGCCTATTAGCACCTTCTTTTTTAGGGATGAGAACCAGAAAAGTAGCATTCAGGGCCCGAAGCATCTGCTTACTATGGAGAGACTCCCAAACAACCTCCAAAAAATCTAGCTTCACAATATCCCAAAACTCCTGGAAGAATTCAACTGGAAAACCATCAAGGCCAGGAGCTTTCCCCTTATTCATCCCAAACACAACATCCTCTACTTGAGACAAGGAAATTGGACGAGTAAGAGAAGCATTCAAATCATTAGAGATCAAAGGAGGAATGCAAGCAAGGATCATATTCTCCTTAGCCTCAGCAGGAGGTGAATCTTCAGTAAAAAGAGCAGAATAAAACTGATGAGCCTCTCTAGACAACGCCTGTTGCGAGGAAATCGAAAGACCCTCAGAGTTAACAAGAGAAGAAATATAACACTTATTCCGATGAGCTTGCACAGAATGATGGAAGAAAGCAGTATTCCTGTCACCCTCTTGAAGCCAATCAGTCCTTGCCTTTTGTTTCCAGAAAATCTCCTCACGAAGCTCCCACTCCTCCACCAACTTCAGAGCCTGGGATTCAGCATGTCCCAGAGCCTCCAAAAATCCCAAATCTTGAATTTGATGAGTAATAATAGCAAGATGATCCTGCGCTTCCCTTTTCTTGGCCCGCAAATTGCCAAAACATGATCTATTCCATCGCTTAAGATGATACTTGATGAATTGCAACTTCTTAACAAGACAATACATAGTTGTACGATACGCAAGGGCCCCATCCCGCCATCACTGGGCCACCAGGTCATACAAGGACGGATCTCGAAGCCACATAAGCTAAAATTTGAAAGGAGGATTCTTTGGAGAAGGAAAAGAAGAAGCAGAAAACTTAATTGGCCAATGAACAGAGCCACACCAATCAAGAATCTCAGAACAAGTGACTATGCCACAGCCCATCCAAAAACTAGAAACAAGAAATCTGTCCAGCCACTCAGAAATTGCTTCTAGACCACTCCGTCTATTATTCCAAGTGAAAATACCATTAGAGGGTTTAACATCAACAAGAGCGAGAGAATCCACATTTGCCTGAAAAAGATCTGAAGTAGGACCAAGCCTAGGCAACCCTCCTCTTTTCTCCTCCAAACATAACACATAATTGAAATTACCAGCTAAGATCCAAGGAAGGAACAACACACAAGACCTAACAAACCTGATGTGGGTCCAAAGCTAGATTTTACCACGGATGTCAATCGGAGCATGAACATTACTGACTAGAATAGTCTCACCAGACTCCAAAACAGAAGCCACCACAGAAATAGAGGAATGGCTAGAAAGCCACCAGCGAGGAACAACCTTACTTGGATCCCAGAAAAAAGCCAGCCCTCTAGAGTTTCCCTTAGAGCCAATACACTAACATTGACTAGAAGCCCAAATACGAGGAGCATAATGAAGCATGGAGTCCACCGGAAGCTTAGTCTCCTAAACACAAAAGATATCTGGAGAATGAACCACAATCAAATCCTGAATAGCCTTTTGACGAGGGGTGCTATTCAACCCCCTTGCATTCCATGAAAGAATAATCATGAGGAAGGTGGAGAGAAAAGGGCATCAATGGTCTTAACTGACCCAAATTCCACCAACAAATCCCCAGTGGATTTAATCTTGTCCACATCCTTTTTGCGGCCAGCTTTCGAGGAATTCTCAAGATGACCCCTCTTAAGAGGGCGTTGCAACACCCCCAAAATATGAGATGATCCCCGCCCCTTACTAGCAGGCAACACCGCCTTAGCTAAATCAGCTAAAATAATGTCATCCTATGGATCTGCAAAGGCACCAGGAAGCCCAAAATTTTCCTGTTCCAAAGCCAGAGAAAAATCCTTAACAACAATCGCCTGCACTAGCCCTGAATCCATACCAGTGGCCCCAGAAGAAAACTCAATAGGGATCCCCTCTTCCAAGGCCTGATTATCCAAGACCGCAAAACAATTGGGAGCCTGATCACTTTGTCTATCTTTGTAGGCCCGCTTCTGTCCCCTTCCTTTAGCCCTCGGCTTAACAGGAATGAAGCCATCCTTATCAGTCCCGTCCTCAGCCACAGGCGATTTGACTTTATCCCCCTTCTCCACCGAGGGCTTTGATGAAGGAGGAGAAGAAACCCCTGTAGCTTTGGGTGCCCGAGGACATTGGCGCTGGAGGTGCCCATACTCATGACAAAAGCGGCATTGAAAGGGAAGGGATTCATAATCTAACCATTGAATCCACGAAGCAGAGCCAAGACAAATTTCCACAGAATCTGGCAATGGATTGTTTAGGTCAATTTCAACACAAATACTAGCATAGGAAAACACCTTTTTATCTAGAGTATTCTGAGCGATGGCGTCCGACTTCCCCAGCAGAGCTGCAATCTGGAGTAGGATATCCTCCTTCCAAAACTCCAGCGGTAGCCATGGCAAACAGACCCACACAAGAACCCGTGAAGGCATATCCTTTGCCGCGTTAAAACCTCCATGCTAGGGCTTCATGAACAAACCAACATGATTGTAAAAATAAGGCCCTCCCTCAAAAACGCGATTTTGATATGAAATACAAGAAAAATCAACCATGAAATAACCATTTGCCGCCACCAGAATATCAAAATCACCCTCAACCTGCCAGGATCGGCGTATCCAGGCCTCCAAGGCCGAGAGCTGGATACGAACACCCAGGAACTTACAAATCAGAACATGTTGGCTCCAGTAAGAAATGTCTTCTTGTACCGATTCAGGAGAGATAACCAGTACCGGACGATCAAGACTCTGCGGCAAACAGCCATTCACTTTCTTAAGCTTAGAGCTCTCACCCACGAAAGAGGAGCCCTCAGGCAAACCCTGAGACTGCTTCACACCTGCTGACACCAAGCTTTTTGAAACCCCTGCCATTCCTCCTTACACTTCTTCCACAAAATTCATTGAAACCGTAGATATTTTATCTTTGAAAACTAGAGATTGGATCTGGTTGATAATAGTTTTATTAAACAAACAATTAATAAATTAATTATTTAAGTAAATAATAAAATATATATTAACTAATTACTAGCATAGATATCTTAAATGCATCTATCTAAAAGATGCCGAGAGATATCAATCTCGAGGCACCTATCCATTTATTAATCAAAATTGTTATTGAGAATAGATAGGTTCTGGACGTCTTTTAGATAGATGTATTTAAGATATCTATGCTAGTTTTATTACCTTAACTACTTTATTTTTTTTAATTGGTAAGTTGTGGGATGTGGGCCCACTCCCATAAAGCATAAATACCAAAAAGAGAAGAAAGCTTCAGACCTGAAACCGAGGAGCAAAAAGACAGAGAGAAAGAGAGGCAAACATGAAGAAACATCTACAACAAACCATCTTAACCATCAACGGGATCAACTCAAGCTATCAAGCAAGCAACACCAAAGATCAACCTTTCTTTTGTTTCCACTTGCTCCTGGTAAGGAGCGCTTCCATTGTCCATTGTGTGCCATCATCAATCGTGTTCAAAGCTTCCATCCTCAGCTTTTCTACTTCAGATTTCCTCCCCCTGCGCTTGCCACTCTTGGGAATGTTTGGCTTTGAAATCTGGCTTGCAGTCTGAGAAATGATGCGAATGTCAGAATAGGCCAAGACATCAACCCGAACCAAAAGATAATCCTTCTCTATAGCCAGAGCCAACCATCGCTCATCATCTAAGGATAAAGAAATATCGTGATGATCTGAATCACCATTATCCTGTTGATCTAAAGAAAACCCTTCCTTAGCAGCAGCAGGAGCTGCACTCTCAAAACCTTCACCAGCAATCCCATAGTCTATTGGGTCTGGTGAGCGATGTTCCATGAAAACACCATGATTTCTCCTCATAAAATCTGCATCTGGACTTCCCTCCTTGCGAACCCATCTCTTGAGACTTAGAGCTTGAAGACCATTTATGGATTTCACATGGCAGCTAGCAATCTTGTGCCCAAACTGGTTACATCTAAAGCATCACTTTGGAAGCCCTTCGTAATTAAGATATTGCAACCATGAACCCATGGAAGAATGAATATGAATCATGTGTAGCAGAGGCCTAGAGATATCCACTAGGGCACACACTCTGGTGAACCGTCTCGGAGCCAAGGAGGAAGCATCATCAACCTTGATAAAAGTTTTGACATTGTTGATTAGGGATTCAATTAGCCCCTCATTGCGCATAACCAAAGGTAAGTTGTAAAGCCGTAGCTAGATCAAAATGGTAGTGATTCGAACATTTGTAGGATCAGAAAAAGGGGACCAAGGGGTCACGAAAAAAATAGATCTGCCATAAAACCAAGGCCCATTGTTCAGGACAAACCTGCAATCTTCAGAATTTAGAAATGTAACAAGGAAGAAACCATGGTCCAGCAACTCCACCGAAGGAACTGTAATGTTGCTCCAAATATTTTTACTCCAGGCTAAGAACTCATCCATAGACGGCGTCTTCTCCACAACTCTAAAAACCAACACCCATGACCCGATGTCAGACAAAACCTCTGAAATGTGAAAATCCACTAGCTCAGGAGCCAGATCCACCATAGTGTCGCCCATAAATATGGGTGGGGAAGAATTTGAGATCTCCGATGGAGGGGGGTCAGGGGCAAGGGAAATGGGAAATATTTACCCATCCCCCATAGGCGAAACCACCCCCTGAGCAACAAACCCTAAATTGGCCGAAGGGTCTGATGGTGTCAGATTGTCATTGATGTCAAAAAGGTCTTGCAGGTTTGCAATGTGTTGGTGTTGACAGGATGTCTTAGTATCATGTGTAAGAACAAGTCAGGTAATGTCAAAAGTTTCAGTGTCAGTATTGGTGGGTTGTTAAATTTGTTTTATGTCTTCATTGCTACATCCTTGCATTTGACATATCAAGATTCTATCAGGAGGAGGTTGAATGCAGATGTTCAAGTCAGATGCTTGGTGGATTTCTTGACAGGTTGATTAGTACTTTACATGTCATGACTAAGTTCACATTATGTGATAGTGTAATGAAGTATTGATGGACATCAGGAGGAGATAGTTCACAAAGATATGGAGTTGGTTTAATGAAGTATTGATCATAAGAGTATTGATGCCATTGATCATTAAGATCACAGGTTGTACTCAAGACATGTTTACATGATGCTTGTTATCTATGTTTTTTTAATAGCTCCATGTTACATGAACTCAGTTGCAATTGTAAGTTAGTCTTCATGCAATCAGTGTTTATTCTTCTATCATCATTGCAGCTTCAGAGGGGATATAACTTTATTTTTGCAGAAGTGAAACCTATATGCCATTATAGGAGGAATATTTTGTTGGAAGAAATAAAAGGTTCATATATTATAGTTGCATTTTTTGGTTAATGTGTTATTTACATAGCACAATCTTTTGTGCCTTTTTGCCCGTCATCTTGTGTAATACACTTTTTGTTATTTTTAAACACTGACCTATTATCGTAGGTCATAGTCACTTAGGTGACTTGATGGAGGGTTTTAAATCGTTTGGGCACCGGCCCCTTTCACACTATTCACCGCCATTCCCGGTCTCATCTTTGAGCGCGATGGGCGCCAAAAAGAAATCAAGGGTTTTCTTTAAATTTGGCTTGCGCGCGGAGCTCAAAATCAATGGATACATTTTAAACTTTTGCCTTTGATTTCCCGCTGTGAATTTGACGTGCTTTTAAGAGTCATCAATCAAAGACAGCAGTTTAAGACTAATTTTGGCCCTAAAAATAAGGCAGATCTTCTTGAGATCTTTAAGGGATTACTATGAAGTTTTTTTTCTATTTTAAATATCAGTAGGCCTCCCTCTCTCGTGCAGTGTGAAGGATTTAAAAAGGAAGTTTTTAAAAGAAAAGGAGAGATATATTTTTGCTTTCTAAATACTTGAGAAGTCTTAAGAGATTTTCTTGGAAAGTTTTTTTTTATTTTTTCTTGCAGATGAATGAGAAAGATCTGTTGTAGATAAAAGATTACAGGTCTCAAAATATGAAAGACATTCCATGATATTTTTGCAAGGGCAAAATGTTTTTTATTATTTACAGAGAAGACCAAGAGTTTGATATGAAGGATTTGAAAAGTTTTTCAGATCTCAAATTTTTGAAGAGACAAAGGATATTATCTTATCAATGCAATATAAAAGTTTTTTTAACAAAATGGAAATTTAATATTATTTCTTAAAGTCTTTGCAGGTGTTTTGAAAAGGGTCAGAGGAATATGAAGAGATTTTGGAACAAATTTTTTTGTGAAGATATAATTTTTGATGCAGGGATATAAGTGCTCAGATTGAAAAGGTCGTATAAGAGAATGTGAATGGTCATCTGTTATTAAAAAGGGGCTTAGAGGTGCTTTGAGGAGTGAGTTGAATTATAGAGCAACAAACTATTATGAAGACAACTTTTTGAAAATTCTTTTAAAAAGAAAACACAGAAGAATGTGTGTATGAGCTAATTTGCAGTGAAATATGTTTTCCTGATTAGATGAATTAGATAATTCAAGGATAGAATATCAGAGGCTTGAAAGACAGAAATGAAATTTACAGATGATGAGAGATTAAATATGATGTTGTGCAGATTAATGATGAACTGACAGTATCAAATACAGATACATAGATTGACAAGATTATCAGAAAGACAATATGCAATTGCAATGCAAATCAGGTTGTATGTAATTGAACAGAGATATACAAATTTAGAAAAGAATGTTATGAAATGGTGCAAATCAGATTGTGTTTCAATCATTTATTGCACACCTTATTTTATGTTTTGATGATGGGGATTGGTTTGCCAGTGAGGCCTTGTTTTAGCCAGTGAGGCTTGTAGGTCAGTGAGACCTAATTGTTTGCCAGTGAGGTATATCAGTGTAGGAAGTGGGTGCTTCTATTTGGTATTGGAGTTGGTGCTCCTAGATACATTTTGTATTGCCAGTGAGGCATGCTTTTCAGTTAAGCCAGTGAGGCAATTCTGGAGTGGTTTTTCTACCCCTGGAGGGTTTTCCACTCGTGCAATTCTTGTGTCTTGATCTTCTCTCTGTGGATATATGTTTTACTCATGAGTTTTTGTTTTTCATTCTCAGTTATGTGCACATGTATGTGAGAAATCAATGGTAGCTCTCTCTCCTTGTACTATGCAAGTTAAAGTTTGTAAAAAGATTAGAAATTTCACACAACACTGATTCACCCCCCCTCTCAGTGTTGTCCTTGACTCCTACAGGGTCTTCCCTCAAAATCTGGTCTTTGCAAAAAGCACTGCAAGAATGGAAAGGGTTTGTCGCATTTTTGCAAAGTCTGAAAATTGTATTGGCCTGTTCCATCGACACCCAAGGGGGCGAGTCATTGAAATGGCGTCCCAAAACGGAAGGGCCAGCGCACCTTGATCCTACCCTAGAAGCTTCATGCGTGGTCTTTCCTTTGCTTCACACCCCCTGCTCTTGTCTTGGATCATCCTTCTGAGTTCTCCCTCTGTCGCGTCTTCCAATCTCTCCCTCCTCACACCATGCCTGCACACCTTTTGTCCGCTTCTTCGAACCCTGTTGTTCCAACACAAGCTCACACATTACACTCTCCTATTCACCTAGAATCCTAAGTTAACAACTACTTTATAGTTTTTAGTTTTTTTTCAAATATATGTTGGATGTGATTTATTTTTATTACTATTTTTATGTCGGTCGTTTAATAGTTTTTGTTAACACGCTCTACACTCCACTCCTTGTTGCCACTATAGTTACGCCTCTCAACGTAATTATTTATTAGTTAATAAATTAATATAATAATTATATGCATAATTATAATTAATATTAACTAATAAATTTACACTTCCCATTGGTCATATTTGCCACCTCTCTCCTCTCTCATATTCTATATATACTCACCTTCTAGCTAGTCTTGTTATTGTATTATGCAGTTATTTGCTTTTGCACTTTCTTAATGTTATTTTGCTTCTTGAGCATTTGCATTACTCTCGTAGAGACTAACTCTGTTTTGCTAGTTTGATATTTCAATATCATTTGCATTTACAGTTTATAAATCTATTTATTGTACTTGTATCTGGGTTTTCATCTGTTTACAGATTCTACCAAAGACTTGCAACTTTTTGAATTTTTTTTTGCTTTAGCTTCAAAACCACATTTTTCTTAAGATCACTTATGACCCTGACTCACTTGAACACACAATTTTGATGACATTCACTTAACATTAGGAGACAAGTCCCAAGAAAGGACAAAATTAATGACAAATCATGGAAGTCCTAAAACTTTAAAATGGGTACAATTAAAATGTTAAGGCAACACCTTTCTAGATCAAACACCTTTACTACTTCCAGAGCGCCTAATCTTCCTTCAAATCCCAACACAAATTGTTAATTGTTTGTAATTTTTGCAAACTCTAACACAAATTGTTTGAACTTCCTCCAAATCCCAACGTAAATTGTGTCCCAAACATCACCAAATCCATGCATTGAATGTTACAACCCAGTTCACACAAGAGGCATCAATTTTGCATACGACCATCATGATCAATAGAAGGGAAAATGGTTAAAAAGTCAAGACAAAGACAAGTGGCATTTCGCAATATTTTGTTCAAACCCAACCAAAAAAATTAAAATTGTTTGGATAAAATTTCCATCAATTACCAAAAAAGTTCATATAATAATAGCCTATCAATCAGATAAAATATGACAAAAACATTGAATGATAATAATTACTAAAAATAGTTTTTACATAGAATATTTAGGAGAGATTTGAGAACCACATGTAAGTGCAAATATTCTAATTGTAATCCCAATTCCAAGGAAATAAAACATAAAATGATGAAAGGAAATTATGCTTTTGATTGGTTCAAATGATATAAATTAATCAAAAAATTGAACAAATCGATCGCTATGTACACTATCTTTTGGCCAGTGATGTGCACATGATTATACTGATAGGGGGGGTGAATCAGTATAATACAATCTTTTACTTTTTCAACACTAAACAACCATAACAATATCAATCACACAAGATCTAACAATTATGCAACACAAGAAGAACACAAGCTTAATGTGGAAACCCTTACGGGAAAAAACCACAGCAAAATATTGTTTATATACAAATCTCTCTTACAATCTTTGTAGGCACCAATCTACAGAAGACAACAATCCCCTCTTATATAATTTATAGGCACCAACCCACTTGTAGAATTTGTAGGCACCAACCCACTGGAAACACCAATCCCGGCAACTAAGCACCAACTCAGCAAGAGACACCAATCTCTTTTTTTGGGAGGCACCAACCTCTTCTACAAAATATCACCTTTGGGATGTTGCTTTTTCAATGGATGATGACCATATTTTTCCTCACAAATCTGATTACATTTCCTCCAAAAATCTGCATGTATTTCTTTCACAAATCTACATATACTTCCCTCACAAATCTACATGTATTTGATGTAACATTTCCGCACAAGTTTCCTTTAAATATTTCTACTCAAGGTCTACTCCAAATCAACTCTTAGGTCTGCTCCAAATCAGCTCTTAGGTCTGCTCCAAATCTGCTCTTAGGTCTGTTATAAATCTGCCATAAATCACCTCAAAGTTCTGCTACAAATTTGCCATAGATCTGCTCCAAATTCACATGAATATCATTGCATCTTCCATGCTAAATCTGCTCCAACTCCCTTCAATATAAATCTTCAACACTCTTCATATTTTCTATTCTAGGACTGCCCTAAATGGTCTGATTTATCATTGTATTTATGCTCTTCTTCTTCTCCTCAGGTCTGCTCTAAATGGGAAATGCTTTGCATTAGATTTCTTTCTTGAGAGACCTCCAAACACCTTATATTTATATGTCATCAAGTGCTTTTTCACAACCTAGGTCAGCCTCATAAAGATTTTATTTTAGTTTAATGAAACTTAATAATTTTTCTTTACTCTCTCAAAGTGACGCTTGCATAAGGAGGGTCGGCCACATTTATTTATTTTAATATTCCCTAAAAGGGGCAACTCACTAAGAGGGGTCGGCTGCCCCAAAGGAGATGTTTTTTCCCTTTACTCTTGAGCGCTACCCTTATGAGGTCAGCCTCGTTTATTTATTATTTTCTCCAAAGCACTTAATCCAAGGGAGTCAGCTAGTATGAGTGTAATGTAGTTGATTTCCTTCTTGATATCACTGACATTCATGAACAACGATTTCGTTCATTGACAAACAACTCTCCACACCTTTGACATCAATGACAATAATATGAATTCCTTCTTTCCTTTGACATCAATGACAACAATATTTCCAACAGTAGGTACTAATAAGTGAACTTTGTGGAACTCAAAACCATTAATTGAAGATGAAAAGAAATGATACATCAAAGAATCTAGAATCTAAAATACAAATGATAATAACAACTATCACAATTCATAGTTCCAATGGATATTGGTGGAGACAACTCACCAATCATAACATGAAGCTATGTTTGGTTCAATTTCATCAAACAACTTGTTTGTTTTCTACATGCATCCACATTTTACATACAAGTCAATTTGAATAGTCTCAACTACAACAACTGATGAAAATTGCCCACTTACATTTTATTTTTGCTGATTTCCATGCCTTGATCTAAATCTCCAATTTTGATGTACATGAGGAGGATGGGAAAGGGTGTTGCGTTTAACTATATACACATTTCAGCATTTAGACAACTCTTTGAAAATCTCCAAAGCTTTATCCACAAAGTCCATTTGTGCTTATCCAACAACACATTTGCGCGTATTCAGTTGTGACTATAGTCCTTGACAAATCCTCTAGCAATTTACGTGCCCCTATGTGCTACAACGGTTTGAATACAAGTCTATCCTTTACACTAGTACAAGGTATACACCAAATGTAGGTGAGGAAGAAAACCCATCTATAGCCAAACAAAAGCATTCAAAGAGATAGAAAACTTAATAAAAGTAGAATCAAGTGAGATGGAAAAATAGACGTTTAACTAAAGCCATCGAGAAAATCCATAAGAAAACTCTTTTCTTAGAACATCTTCTATTGCTTCAAAAAAGCTTAGGCACAGTAACGCTGAGTACTTACTTATCTTCATCCAAGAAATGGAAAACGAAAAAGAACACAATCTTTCTCCATTATGTACAGAACTCCAACAAGCTACCAAATATAATATCAATATTAAGTTGTATACTTCATGATCCATAAGTCGAAGGCTGCAACATGGACATATTGGAGACCCTATGGTGGTTCATATGGTGTAGTTTCATTACAGATGGGTTTATTCTCAAACTAAAAGAGGAGATCCTAATAAGATAAATATGTGGAATTGAGTTATAAGGAGTTAGAATACTTTGCTAGTAACTCCTCCAATACAACCCATTCACTAGTTCCAAAGTTGAAGGATAGACTTAGCTAACTCTTGTATTTGCCAACAAGCCAATAGGCTTGTTTGCTCCTTGTAGAAATGAGCAAAGCAAATATTGGTAGAGAGTGGGATCACCCCCTAGCTTCTTTAAGAGGATATATTGTTTCTTCCAAGTGGGACAACCCTTATAATTCAATTTACTATTAGAAGCTAGAGGATTAGGGAAGTCCCATATCAAACACAATAAACAAAATCAAATCTACAACAACAAGTCGAGTACAAGTGCAATAAAAGGTCAAGGAAGAGAGAAAGAGATTTGTGTTAAGACTAGAAGTATTTTGTAGCCCATATCACAGAGAATGCAACCCAACGTTTGAAAAGTTCTCACCCTAGAACAAAATCAATACTTACAGAGAATATTTGAAGTGTATACTATGTTTCATGTAATGTTCCCTTTTCGAAATGAGATTAAAATAATAATAAATTAAAAATATCAAAATATAAAATATAATATAATTATAAAATATAAAATTAAAGTTTATTTTAAATAATAATTCCTCTTAAATAAGGGTCATGAAGAAAATCCGAAGAGTTATGTCTTTTGGGGAAAAAGGTATATAAGGAAGATCAAGCAAGAAGAAGAAACCATCAATGAATTTGTGAATACATCTTATATCCAATTATTACTCCTTGTGGAGCGTGAACTATGGTTTAGCAACATGAGGACGCAAACTCCTTAATTTCCATTACCGAGTTAGTCAACGAAAACCCTTGATTCAGGCATATTTAAAGACATTTTAAAGGTATTTTAGTGAAGAAAGACTACAAATTTGAGAAAATTTAACATCGGATACAAAGGATAAGTCCCATCTTTTCTGAAAGAGAAGCCATGAAGACTTGTGTGTCGCTACCAAAGTCAAATTTTCAGCCAAAAAGAAATAGAAGCCGCAACATTTTTTTAATCACAAACAAAAATAAATAAAAGATCAATTAGTCTGCAAGAATTTGGTGAGTTGTCCATAGCATTTGAAGTCACTGAAGCCAACGCCATAAGTTGTTGCATAAAGTATATGTGGAAGAAGATAAAGTGTGTTTTGAATAAGAAAGTTGTCAGACCTCAAATTAAATCACCGCAATAATCTCAAAGGAGAAATGCCGCAGTTGAAAGTCATGGCCAAAAGTCACAGTGAAAAGAGATTTTTCATCGAGCAAGGTGAAAATCTGCCAAAGGAAAAAGGAGATTGTGTGTCTTTAGACGCTGCCAAAGGAGAGAAAAGTTGCAATAGGCTTAGTAAAGTCGTCGCCTCCAACAGAAGTTTGAGAGGAGATAATCGCATGAAGAAACAAGGAACCGTGGTGATGGAATAAAAAAGGATTGTGAAATTAAGTGCCAAAGATAATAGTCGCCGCTAAAGGAAAAAGATCATAGGTTTATGGAAGCCAAAGCATGTGGTGAAGTTGTCGAAGCAAATAAAGAAGGTAGCTACTACCAAAAGAAGCAAAGGAAATAGATTGCTGGTTTTTACAAAAGTTGTCGGCTGCCAAAGATAAGTTGTGTAGATCCAATCAAAGAAAATTGTTTAGCACATGGATTCTATTCCATCTCGCAGCAAAAGTAACTTGTTTGAAGAAGACGCTACTGCCTCCGCCTCTCCCTCTCCATCTCAATTTGATAAGGAAGAGGAATTTTATGCAAATGGCGTTGACAGTGATATTTCATCAGATGATGAACCTCTAAGAGACAAGAGGTTGAGGGGGACATGCTCACCACTGATGATTTGGATCAAGAAGAAAGCGAAGAGAAGGAGCTAGACATTAAGAAGAAGTCTTGTATTTTGGATGCAAATTCAAATTTTAGAGGTTATATGAATTGTTTGAAAGGAGTTGCCAGCAAAAAACTAAGGATTGTTCTCATCATGAATTATTAAAAGGAGATGGATGTTGATAAAGAAAAAAAGATTGATACAATGATAGACATGATGGGTCAAATGATCCACATGATGCATAATAATATGAATGCTTCCAAAAATCAGAATAGTGAGGCAAGCACTTCATGACCCAATCACAATAACCAGAACAATTACACAAAGAGAACAATTGTTGGATTTGTTGATAGACCTCTACATCCCACTTTCATATGTGAAGATGTTTCTATGGTGGAATTTCAAAATTCGATATAGAAAGATATCAATGCCAGTTATGCAGATTATAAAAATCTTCCTACAGAGATCCAAAAGACAATGTCTTTCACAAATTTCATGAATATGAAGAGAACCGGAAATGGATCAAGACCTGAACCTAGACCTCACAAGGATTTCCAAATTTTTAGTAAAGAATTGGTGGAGTAGAAGAAAAAAGAACATTTACAACCTGTAACGCCCCGCCTTGAACACCTTAAAGAAATACACATTTATGCTATATGAAACAGGAAATTTTTTTTTTTTAAAAATGATTAAGATAACAATGTAATGTTAACATAACTAATTACACCATTAAACATACGACATGTTCTCTAAGGTTTCAAGGCTGCATTACTTAACAATTCAACTAACATAATTTAACATACCTTACTAACATCAATAACTGCATCTAAATCCAATGCACAATCAAATAACTTATTCATATTCATTGCATGCCATCAAATAGTATAATCTACATGATCGAATACACAAATGTAATATTTTTCCTTACACATGAGTACATCATTACATCATTACATTGCCATTTTCAGACTACATCAAAATTACATACATTATGAATGATCTGTTACACAAATCTGGTACAAGATTATACACATACATCTTCATCAATTAATACAAGTACAATTGTCTGTAAACTGAGATAAATCTTTTCTGCACATGAACTTTGACAAGGAATAACCAATGGATAAGAAAGCTCTTCCACCCGACCATGTGGAACCCTAAGGTCCACCCCCCGAGCTAGGAGTTAACATGAGGTCCCAAACAATAACAGTCAGGTAGATAAAAGACTAACAAGAACGAAGGATGACCAAACTCCAATACAACACATGGCAACAACACAACTCAACTTCCAGAGGCAACACATAACATAAGTGGAGAGACCATACACGGAATGCTAGGTTGTAGTAGGGAGAGTGTCATCGCACGGTCCTAGCATGGGTTACCCTGGCAGCCTCTGACTAGACTCCGGGCCCCATCTATGGTTACCCTGGCAGTCTCTCACTAGACTCTGGCCCCATAGGGTGACACATGCAAAATCAACCTTTCTTTCGTGAGGACAAGGAAGTCAATCTTGCCAACCAGGCCTTCTCTACCCATCCTTAGTCTAAACGAGCACTACATGCCATGGGAGAGGAATCCATTTATCTTGTTTAATGTGAAATCTACCCTTAACCCCCTAGTTCATTTTAGGTTATCACTTGATTAATCCACTTTCAATGGGTTACCCTGGCTACCACTTTGGGTGTCGGCCCCACATTGAAAGCCACTCTCCTTCCTAACACCTAGTAAACCTTAACTATCACACAAGGCATTATAACAATACACATACATGTTCACTGCAAGGCATAAACCCTCTTGCATTACAAACAGAATCATAGCACCAATTGTTATCCATCGCTTATAACATTACAACACTTTACCCTATTACAGATTCCAAGTCTCTCCATATGACATTTTCGACAAAACGGATACAAGATAGTCACAAGTGGCTAAATATCCCATCCCGAGAATATTATGTCCACACAATACATTAACAACTTTCGACAATTCTACATCCGTAATAAATTGCACTTCATACTCAATTAGAATCACATGTTTAAAACACCACAACACTAAGACACCTATCCACATGTTGGTTGTACTCAAAACACGACATACTATGCCTCTGGAATTTTGACCATTAACAATTTACCATATTATGACAACAAGAATTCTTAATTCATACAATTCAATTCAAGTTCTAGAATTACACTAAAATTCCTTCTTGTAAATAACTTAGTCATAAAATCAATAACAAATTACATTAACTCTTTTAACCGAACCAATTGATTATAAATTTAATGCAACAATTAAATTAATACATTACAACTTAAATTATCACAAGATTTAATCAAACAAGCTTTTACAATCTATTCCAAAAGAATCTTTCGATTGAACTACATTATTTAGTTTGTGTTATCCTCACTCAAGATATACGTTTACAACTGTTTACCCTATCATGTTTAACAACCGATACAAGGTTTATCTTCCCACCCTCTCGAATGAATTTCTTCCGACTTGAGAATAATCTAACGATTTAACCAATAACGCTTCAACCAAAAACAAATTACGATAACAAATTGTTTACCGACCAATTTTCCATTTCCAATGGTAGAATGAGTAATAATATTCTGACGGTTCTCGTGACATAAACGTCTTTGGAAATGAATTTATCCACGATGATTTAGATCTAATGGTATGGTTGATCGTCATTTGGTAGATGTATTTGTTTCCAAGGCATTCCCGTTTTCACGTAGATGCTCCAATTACAACTATTTCGAAGGTAGACCTATCAAATTTCTAGAAAGATCGTAAATGAATTGGCGTATATCATAGAGGAGATGTAAAATTGTTATTGCCTGTTTTACCATTGACGTGGATGATATTTAAGTAGGCTTTTGATAAACACTACAGTAACTACTAAGTCTTCAACAGAAGTGTTATTTCAGTTTATAAGACTAAAACATCAATCCTGACAGATAGAACAGGCGCGGCCCTATTGAGAGCACCCTAACCTTTATCAGTGAAATACCTAACATATCAGTGCAGGTTGAGTGCACGTGTGCTCTTGAAGATTATAGATCACCTATGTTTAGAAGCTCACAAGTATTTGTAGCATCATTGTTTTTCAATCGCACTATTAAAAATTGTGCAGAAATGCTGTACTTGAATGCTAACAGAAGAATTATCAGCCAAGTAAATCATTTGTTTTCTGTGGTGGCGCTAATGCATTGCAGAGTTGGAGGCTGTTACTTGCTAAGTCCATTTAGTGGTTGAGAAAGAATGATAATTGTAGAAGATTACACTGTTATACATGCGAAAGAGAAATAACTACTAAATCTGTGTTGAATGTATTGGTGCGACTTATATTCTTCCCTCAAACGCCTATGCAGATGTGGGCAGGTTGGTGAGGGTTCCACTGCTGCCTCAGAGAGGCTATCCCTTGAAAACCTTGTTTGTATGATATGCACAGAATATATTTGTTGAAAAGGCTTTAGAAACTTTTATGCAGGTGCAATCAGCAGATGCAAAGCCTATCAATAAATGTTGAACGGTAATCATAATGTGAGGTAAAACTTTAATGTTAAACATTGTTCTCTGGTTATCAGATGGTTAAAAAGACGTCCAATTGCAATAAGGATATGTTCTACAGGTAGAGCCCTTCCAAATATGCACCTATTTGACCTCCTTGCTGCGCTGGTAATGTAGATTGCTTTTGTTTTTCATCCCTAAGTAAAATTACCAATAATATTATTTATTATTTATTAAAAATTTACAGAACCTCTGGAGTCGTGACCATTTTAACTATATTTATCCACATCTGGGCGAGTTGGTGACAGCGTACTCTCTTTTTTTTTCACCATATCAAGCTATCTACAGTAATTTCTCACTTACCAATCCGTTTTCAGAACAAGCTAAATGTAAGGATCTAACCTATTTCTGGGACTCTTCTAAAGTTTAAATATACAAACCCACCTTGATTCTATTTTGCAGCCCGTTGAACTGGTGCAAAGGTGGGATCTGTATGATGGGACCTCTCCAGAAGTGCACTCAGGTAAAACAGCGATCCATACAAATAGAATGATTGCAGGATATAAACAAAACGGATTTGTTGCAAAGACTATGATTTAAATAGATGCAGATTATAAACACCCGATCTATTATCTATATCTGTTCTCTTTCAACAAAACTAGGATTCGATGCCATTTTAGATCTGGCAGCTATATATGTGCGCCCCCTACGTTATATGCTCAGAAGTTTCCTTTGAAAGAAGCATCATTTCATTGAATCCTACAGTGGCAAGGAACATAGCGATTGTTTATTTATCTAGATGTAACTACAAAATGTGTTCACATACGCTTCCATCGATGCATGATGCACATAAAAATAGATTCGTGGAACAGGCCTTTGTGAAAATTTCAACAAGGGCGATTGAAGGTGAAAACAAGATCAGATCACAATCATTGCCAGTGCCCATTTCAGTCTGCATCGGAGGAGCTTTGGAATAGGTATAGGCATTCATTGTAGCACGATGAATAGAGGGATTCTGTCAGATTTTGAAGTGTGTGATGTTGAATTTGGGAAGTTCACAAAGAAAATGTGGGGTTATGGACAATGCATGACTATGAAATCGATGTCTCAGGAAAAGTCATTTGGAGTGCAATGATTACAGTTAACATACAAAACGAAATTTGTTGAAATGGACTTTGAACTTCTAGGAGAATGCAATTGGCCAATGTATAGCCTGTTCAATCCTGTGATGAAGGTACGGATATGTTTCCTTGGTGATTGTAAATGACATAAACATAGGCTTAAAGTATCTACAACAATATTGCTTCTTGATTTAGATCGCTAAAACAATCAGATGTGACTCACATTCTCTTCTCAATAGTTTATGCAGAATTGGGTAGGTATCATAGACAGGAAATTGTTAAAATGTAATGGTTACAGGACAAGTTTAGAACAGATTATCAAAGAGGCTCTGGGAATTTTCAAGGAAATGCATTTTGGAGGTATAAAGAAGAACAGATTTCCATCATTCCATCTAAATAAAACACAAATAGAATATAGAAGACATTAGAACCTGTATCCGAAGCTTAGATTCAATACAAAAATCAATTCTTTAGTTGCAAAAACTCGATTCTGCAATCTTCCTTCTCAATCCTCCTTCTTCCTGCCCCTCCCCTTCTTCTCTCTACAATTCCCTTTTTATTAAACAAACCCTTCCACCTTGTGAGGATGTGACATGCGATCCTATGCCTCCTCCATCCTCAAAATGTATTTTTTTTATTATTTTAATGATCCCACTAAATTGTTTTTATTAAAATTATGATTTTTATTAATATAAATATGTGATTCCAACTATTTTTTTATTAATAAATTGTAACATTACACAATACCTATAAATTTTACAACTTAATTATAATTTATTTTATTAATTAAATTGCAAATCATGAATTACAACATGACTTACAATTTATTTATTTATTTAAATATTCATTACAACTAATTTCTACATTCAACAATACAAAATTTCTTATAATTTTTATTTAACAATTTTACTTCACATAAATCTATAATTTATTTACAACAATTATACTCAATTATCGACAATTACAATTATGCTCAATTATCAACATTATAATTCCCGTATAATGATTTTAATTAATGCACAACACTACCTTACACACATGAACACCTTCTGACCTGGTTCAACTACAAGGTATAACATTACCTGTTTGCAAGTCATGATCAAACGACAGACAATGACCACAAGGGTAAACTGACAACCAGACAACACTGACAAGGGACCCCACGTTAACTCCAAACAATTAATCCATTGGCCAAGGCATGCTCAGACCTGGTAATCAGGTGGAGTCGGTGCCTAGTACCTGCATCCTGCAGCAACGCACGGTTAAACATAACAAGATATATATCCACATGTTGTCCTATAGTGAATGGAAATCGCAGTGAGGTAGGGTACTCAAGAGCGAGTAATACGACACTGTTCCATTCATGTTCCTGTATAAACAATTAACTATATTGAACAAGATATCTGATTACTAGTCAACAACATAAAACAATCAATTATCTTACAATCAAATATAGTAATTAACATCAACACATCTATAACATCTAGTTTATTTATCAAACTGTAAAGTATAAAATAACAGAATCCAACATCAACAACTGTTATCATAACGATTAGGTCCATAATGAATTAACAAAATAACAAAGAATCCATCATCAAACGATCTAAGATACTGTCATAATGTCTAATACTACTAAGCAAACATCAATCTGATAGACGACAAGTTGAGGGGCACTGCATCCTCCCCCTAGGATCAGGCTTACTCTTGGAAGCCTGCAAACAAATATGGATATAGCTCTCGCATTCGGGATGTATCTTCCCAGGTAGCTGAAGTCTCATCACTAGGATCCCATTGGACCCTTACCTGCTCTATGACTCTGCCCCTGAGAGCGAGTCCCTTGTGCTCCAAAATGCCTATGGGCTCCAAAGCTAGCTGCCCGTCCTCTACATGTAAGGCATTCCAATCAAGGACATGAGAAATATCTGGGTGATAGGGTCTAAGAACAGAAACATGAAATACATCATGGATGCGCGACAAGCTAGGCGGCAAAGCAAGACGGTATGCAACAGGACCAATTCTCTCCAAAACCTCGAATGGCCCTACAAAACGCGGTGCAAGCTTAGAGCCTTTTCCGTAACGAATCAGACTCGTTTGCGGACGCACCCGCAAGAACACCCGATCATCAACTAAAAATTGACGGTCAAGTCTATGAGCATCTGCATATTTCTTCTGTCTATCCTGTGCTACCACCAGATGCTCTCTAATGCGATCAACCTGCTGCTCCATCTCTTGGAGCATTTGTGGTCCTAGAAGAACTCTATCCTTAAGACGATCCCAACTTAGTGGGGTACGACAAGGACGACCATATAGAGCCTGAAAAGGAGACATGCCAATAGAACTATGGTACCCATTTGTTGTACGCAAACTCCACCAAATACAAATAATCTTCCCAACGGTTTTGTTGATCCATAACATACATTTTGAGCATATCCTCAAGGACCTGATTGACCCTCTCAGTTTGCCCATCAGTCTTTGGATGATAAGCTGAACTGAAGTTCAACTGAGTCCCTAATGCATGTTGAAGGGATGTCCAAAGAGCTGAAGTGAAAACTGGATCACGATCAAAGATTATCTTGCGAGGAATCCCATGCAATCTGACTATGTCCTCCATGAAGATTCTGGCCACAGATGAAGCATTATATGAAGATCGGACAGGAGAAAAGTGTGCTACTTTCGTAAGCTTGTCTATAGTGACCATTATTGCGTCATGACGACGAGAGGACATGGGTAAACCAACTATAAAATCTATTGAAATGATGTCCCATTTCCATTCCAGAATAAGATGTGGCTAGAGAAGACCTGCGGGATGCTGATGTTCCGCCTTAACCCTCTGACATTCTAAGCATCTCGAAACAAAATCAGCAATATCCCTCTTCATTCCGGCCCAAAAATATATCTGGCGGAGATCTGCATACATCTTCTTGACACCTGGATGAGCAGAATAAGGTGCCCGATGTGCCTCAGTCATAATTAGGGTATGAAGACCCTCCGTAAAAGGCACATAAATGCGACCCAAATGTCGCAAAAGATCATCTGACTCGATAGAATATCCGACATATCTACCCTCCAAGGTTCTACCAGACTCAACTTCTGCTTTCACTTCTTGATACCATCTATCTGCAGGGAGTGCTGCAAGAATCTGTCCTCTCAAATCCACTCCAAGAGTGATTGATGAAAGTTTATGTCTTCGCCGACTAAGAGCATCTGCCACTACATTATCCTTTCCTTGGATATATTTTACCTCAAAATCGTACTCACATAGAAACTCCATCCACCGCCTCTGTCTCGCATTCAGGTTTGGCTGTGTAAAAATGTATTGTAAACTTCGGTGATCACTGTGTAACTCAAACCGATGCCCCAGTAAAAAGTGTCTCCATCTTACTAATGCATGCACAACAGCAGCTAACTCTAGGTCATGTGTAGGATAGTTCAACTCGTGATCTTTGAGTTTACGGGACTCATAGGCTATCACACGACCCTCCTGCATTAAAACTGCTCCTAACCCTTCCAAGGATGCATCAGTACATACCACAAAATCTCCGGCAGGATCAGGCACTACTAGAATAGGTGCACTAGTTAACCGCTCCTTAAGAGTCTGAAAGGCTACTTGACACTATTCAGACCAAATGAACTTCTTTCCTTTTCTCTGAAGGGAAGTTATGGGGTGAGCTATCTTTGAAAATCCTTGCACAAATCGTCGATAATAGCCTGCTAAACCCATGAAACTACGAACCTTTGAAACATTGGTAGGAGCAGGCCAATCCATGATAGCTTGAATCTTTGAAGGATCCACCGCAATACCCTTGTTAGAAATAACATGTCCCAAATATTTCACTTCTGTTTGGAAAAAATCACATTTAGCCAGATTTGCATATAATTGATTTTCTTTTAAACATTACAGAACCTGTCGCAAATGTTCTTCATGCTCCTCCATAGACCTTGAGTAAATCAATATATCATCTAAAAATACCAGAACAAATCTATCGAGATAGGTGCGAAATACACCATTCATCAGACTCATAAACACGGATGGTGCATTCGTTAACCCAAAAGGTACAATAGTGAACTCATAATGCCCGTAATGGGTGCGAAATGCTATCTTGTGGATGTCAACCTCAAAGATGCGCAACTGATGATATCCTGACTTTAGGTCTATCTTTGAAAACACCTTAGCTCCCTTGATCTGATCAAAGAGGTCATCAATTCGTGGCAATGGGTATCTGTTCTTCACAGTCACCTTATTGAGCTGTCGATAGTCGATGCACAACCGCAGAGATCCATCCTTTTTCTTCACAAAAATAACTGGTGCTCCCCATGGAGAGACACTAGGACGAATGAATCCCTTCGCTAATAACTCCTCTAGTTGCAAACGAAGCTCCTTAAGCTCTTGGGTAGTCATCCGATATGGAGCTCGTGAAATAGGTTCTGCTCCGGGAATAAGGTCTATCTTAAAATCAATATCACGCTTCGGTGGCATTCCCGAGATCTCTCTAGGAAAGACATCTTCATACTCCTTGAGAATAGGATGATTGTCAAGGGATGTCTCCCTATTCTCCCCAAAATCTAAGTCATTAACTGTTACAGCAAACAACTTGCATCCTTGACGCAAACATCTCTTCAATTGCATAGCGGAAATCATATGCAAAGAGATGGGTCTATGAATCCCAACCACTTCTACTTCATTGCCCGATTCATCAACACACCTCACTAACTTGTGGCGACAGTCTATCACTGCTCGATGAGCATCCAACCAATCCATTCCCAACACTATGTCATAGGATCCTAGTGGTATAATGTGAAGATCTGTCGTGGTAGATAAAGGACCTATCCTCAACTCGCAACCATACACAAGAGAGTCTACTAATACCCTAGATCCAGAGGCCAATTCCACCTGCCACTTAACATCTTGCTTCACTGCCACTAATTTGCAACACTCCACTATAGAAGGGGAAATGAAAGAATCTGAAGCACCAGAGTCAAAAAGAATAGAAATAGTAATACCTCGCAAGACACCTGTAGTCTCCACAACGGTGCCTTGGTGCTCTGCTTGGCGATTATCTACCGCCGCAGACACCCTATGTGACCTGCCTGCATCTCCGACAGTTGGCTCTAAAGCTACAGGCCTCTGTTCAAATCCTGAAGTATTCTTACGCAGACACTGTCTAGCAATGTGGCCCTGCTGGCCGCAAGAGAAACATCCTGTTCCCCTACCAAAACCTCCACCGCCTACAGGAGCATTCGACTGCTGAAAACTTCCTCTACTTGCTGCAGACTGTGTGCTCTGAGTTGGCTGATTAGGACGATGACGTTTATTTCTTAGCCAATTCTGATCTTTAGACTGGAACCTATTACTCTGCAGTGACTAAGAATGCTTTGGTTTTGTCTGAGAAAACTGATGCTGTTGTCCACTCTTAGAAGGTACATAATGACTCCTTGAGTTACCTGTTGTATGGGACTGACCACCTCGGAAACCAGAACCTGCACGAGATGTACTACCAACCTGTACACCTGTATGACCCCCTAGGGCCATGGTCAAGTTCTCCTCCACCAGTCGAGCCTTCTCAACTGCTACCTCCATGGTCTTCGGCTCGAAAACACGAACTCCTCCACTGATGTGTGCATTCAGACCTCTAATAAAATGTTGAACCAACATGGCCTCATCGTTTTCGATGCCTGCATACTTCTTGAGTTCATAAAACCTGCGCTCATACTGTTCCACTGTCATGGCCATCTATCTCAATCCATGGAACTCGTCTGCTCGACGTTGCCTCCAGTGGTCTGACAGGAATCGAGCTCTGAACCTTTCCAGAAATAGTTCCCAAGATACTGTGGCAATATCTCGATGCAACTTTTGTTCCTCTAGTCGCCACCATGTAGAGGCGAAACCTCTGAGATGCATGATGGCACATCTTGCCTTAGTGTTACTACCATAAGGATGCATAGCAAAACACCTCTCCAAATCAATTAGCCATGTCTCTGCTTCCATACCGCTACTAGAACCATCAAAAGTAGGAGGACGGGCTCTCATGTGGCCTGCAAGAATAACTTCTTGTTCAGCTGTGATTTCTCTCCTTCGGGGAGATCATTCTCTCTCACTTCTAGCTGGTCCACCTCCTGCCTGGGACCAAGACGAGCAAGAACCTCCTCAAGTAGCTGGCGTAGCTGAGCACCCTCTGGCTGGCCCTGATTCTCTTGATTCTCACTTCCACCTTCTTGTGTACTCTCATGAGGGGAACTAGGAGGAGGGTTGTTATCAACACCTCTCCCACAACCCCTACCTCGTCCACATCCTCGGCCTCGTACCCTGGGCATCTTCCTGGACAACACACCCAAGAACAACTTCAGGTTGCTAGGCGAGGACTATGAATGAATTTATTCTTTAGAGTTTAAACAACTAGTATAGCTTAATGGGCTAGTATAAAACCCAGAGTACCCAGTGTTAGAAACCAGGCCCTGATACCACATGTAACGCCCCGCCTTGAACACCTTAAAGAAATACACATTTATGCTATATTAAATAGGAATTTTTTTTTTTAAATGATTAAAATAACAATGTAATGTTAACATAACTAATTACACCATTAAACATACGACATGTTCTCCAAGGCTTCAAGGCTGCAGTACTTAACAATTCAACTAACATAATTTAACATACCTTACTAACATCAGTAACTGCATCTAAATCCAATGCACAATCAAATAACTTATTCATATTCATTGCATGCCATCAAATAGTATAATCTACATGATCGAATACACAAATGTAATGTTTTTCCTTACACATGAGTACATCATTACATCATTACATTGCCATTTTCAGACTACATCAAAATTACATACATTATGAATGATCTGTTACACAAATCTGGTACAAGATTATACACATACATCTTCATCAATCGATACATGTACAATTGTCTGTAAACTGAGATAAATCTTTTCTGCACATGAACTTCGACAAGGAATAACCAATGGATAAGAAAGCTCTTCCACCCGACCATGTGGAACCCTAAGGTCCACCCCCCGAGCTAGGAGTTAACATGAGGTCCCAAACAATAACAGTCAGGTAGACAAAAGACTAACAAGAACAAAGGATGACCAAACTCCAATACAACACTTGGCAACAACACAACTCAACTTCCAGAGGCAACACATAACATAAGTGGAGAGACCATACACGGAATGCTAGGTTGTATTAGGGAGAGTGTCATCTCACGGTCCTAGCATGGGTTACCCTGGCAGTCTCTGACTAGACTCCGGCCCCCATCTATGGTTACCCTGGCAGTCTCTCACTAGACTCCGGCCCCATAGGGTGACACATGCGGAATCGACCTTCCTTTCGTGAGGACGAGGAAGTCAATTTTGCCGACCAGGCCTTCTCTACCCATCCTTAGTCTAAACGAGCACTACAGGCCATGGGAGAGGAATCCATTTATCTTGTTTAATGTGAAATCTACCCTTAACCCCCTAGTTCATTTTAGGTTATCACTTGATTAATCCACTTTCAATGGGTTACCCTGGCTACCACTTTGGGTGCCAGCCCCACATTGAAAGCCACTCTCCTTCCTAACACCTAGTAAACCTTAACCATCATACAAGGCATTATAACAATACACATACATGTTCACTGCAAGGCATAAACCCTCTTGCATTACAAATAGAATCATAGCACCAATTGTTATCCATTGCTTATAACATTACAACACTTTACTCTTTTATAGATTCCAAGTCTCTCCATACAACATTTTCGACAAAACGAATACAAGATAGTCACAAGTGGCTAAATATCCCATCCCGAGAATATTATGTCCACACAATACATTAACAACTTTCGACAATTCTACATTCGTAATAAATTGTACTTCATACTCAATTAGAATCACATGTTTAAAACACCACAACACTAGGACACCTATCCACATGTCGGTTGTACTCAAAACACGACATACTATGCCTCTAGAATTTTGACCATTAACAATTTACCATATTACGACAACAAGAATTCTTAATTCATACAATTCAATTCAAGTTCTAGAATTACACTAAAATTCCTTCTTGTAAATAACTTAGTCATAAAATCAATAACAAATTACATTAACTCTTTTAACCGAACCAATTGATTATAAATTTAATGCAACAATTAAATTAATACATTACAACTTAAATTATCACAAGATTTAATCAAACAAGCTTTTACAATCTATTCCAAAGAATCTTTCGATTGAACTACATTATTTAGTTTGTGTTATCCTCACTCAAGATATACGTTTACAACTATTTACCCTATCATGTTTAACAACCGATACAAGGTTTATCTTCCCACCCTCTCGAATGAATTTCTTCTGACTTGAGAATAATCTAACGATTTAACCAATAACGCTTCAACCAAAAACAAATTACGATAACAAATTGTTTACCGACCAATTTTCCATTTCCAACGGTAGAATGAGTAATAATATTCTGACGGTTCTCGTGACATAAACGTCTTTGGAAATGAATTTATCCACGATGATTTAGATCTAATGGTATGGTCGATCGTCATTTGGTAGATGTATTTGTTTCCAAGGCATTCCCGTTTTCACGTAGATGCTCCAATTACAACTATTTCGAAGGTAGACCTATCGAATTTCTAGAAAGATCATAAATGAATTGGCGTATATCATAGAGGAGATGTAAAATTGTTATTGCTTGTTTTACCATTGACGTGGATGATATTTAAGTAGGCTTTTGATAAACGCTACAGTAACTACTAAGTCTTCAACAGAAGTGTTATTTCTGTTTATAAGACTAAAACATCAATCCTGATAGATAGAATCAGCGCGGCCCTATTGAGAGCACCCTAACCTTTATCAGTGAAATACCTAATATATCAGTGCAGGTTGAGTGCACGTGTGCTCTTGAAGATTATAGATCACCTATGTTTAGAAGCTCACAAGTATTTGTAGCATCATTGTTTTTCAATCGCACTATTAACAATTGTGCAGAAATGTCATACTTGAATACTAATAGAACAATTATCAGCGAAGTAAATCATTTGTTTTTTGGGGTGGCGCTAATGCATTGCAGAGTTGGAGGCTGTTACTTGCTAAGTCCATTTAGTGGCTGAGAAAGAATGATAATTGTAGAAGATTACACTGTTATACATGCGAAAGAGAAATAACTACTAAATCTGTGTTGAATGTATTGGTGCGACTTCCTGGTGCGACTTATATTCTTCCCTCAAACGCCTATGCAGATGTGGGCAAGTTGGTGAGGGTTCCACTGTTGCCTCAGAGAGGCTATCCCTTGAAAACCTTGTTTGTATGATATGCACAGAATATATTTGTTGAAAAGGCTTTAGAAACTTTTATGCAGGTGCAATCAGCAGATGCAAAGCCTATCAATAAACGTTGAACGGTAATCATAACGTGAGGTAAAACTTTAATGTTAAACATTGTTCTCTGGTTATCAGATGGTTAAAAAGACGTCCAATTGCAATAAGGATACGTTCTACAGGTAGAGCCCTTCCAGATATGCACCTGTCTGACCTCCTTGCTGCGTTGGTAATGTAGATTGCTTTTGTTTTTCATCCCTAAGTAAAATTACCAATAATATTATTTATTAAAAAATTGCAGAACCTCTAGAGTCGTGACCATTTTAACTATATTTATCCACATCTGGGCGAGTTGGTGACAGCGTACTCTTTTTTTTTTCACCATATCGAGTTGTCTACAGTAATTTCTCACTTACCAATCCGTTTTCAGAACAAGCCGAATCTAAGGATCTAACCTATTTCTAGGACTCTTCTAAAGTTTAAATATACAAACCCACCTTGATTCTATTTTGCAGCCCGTTGAACTGGGGCAAAGGTGGGATCTGTATGATGGGACCTCTCCAGAAGTGCGCTCAGGTAAAACAGCGACCCATACAAATAGAATGATTCCAGGATATAAACAAAACGGATTTGTTGCAAAGACTATGATTTAAATAGATGCAGATTATAAACACCCAATCTATTATCTATATCTGTTCTCTTTCAACAAAACTAGGATTCAATGCCATTTTAGATCTGGCAGCTATATATGTGCGCCCCCTACGTTATATGCTCAGAAGTTTCCTTTGAAAGAAGCGTCATTTCATTGAATCCTACTGTGGCAGGGAACACAGCGATTGTTTATTTATCCAGATGTAACTACAAAATGTGTTCACATACGCTTCCATCGATGCATGATGCACATAAAAATAGATTTGTGGAACAGGCCTTTGTGAAAATTTCAACAACGGCGATTGAAGGTGAAAACAAGATCAGATCACAATCATTGCCAGTGCCCATTTCAGTCTGCATCGGAGGAGCTTTGGAATAGGTATAGGCATTCATCGTAGCACGATGAATAGAGGGATTCTGTCAGATTTTGAAGTGTGTGATGTTGAATTTGGGAAGTTCACAAAGAAAATGTGGGGTTATGGACAATGCATGACTATGAAATCGATGTCTCAAGAAAAGTCATTTGGAGTGCAATGATTACAGTTAACATACAAAACGAAATTTGTTGAAATGGACTTTGAACTTCTAGGAGAATGCAATTGGTCGATGTATAGCCTGTTCAACCCTGTGATGAAGGTACGGATATGTTTCCTTGGTGATTGTAAATGACAAACATAGGCTTAAAGTATCTACAGCAATATTGCTTCTTGATTTAGATCCCTAAAACAATCAGATGTGACTCACATTCTCTTCTCAATAGTTTATGCAGAATTGGGTAGGTATCATAGACAGGGAATTGTTAAAATGTAATGGTTACAGGATAAGTTCAGAACAGATTATCAAAGAGGCTCTAGGAATTTTAGAAGGACAGATTTCCATCATTCCATCTAAATCACAAATAGAATATAGAAGACATTAGAACCTGTATCCGAAGCTTAGATTCAATGCAAAAATCAATTCTTCAGTTGCAAAAACTCAATCCTACAATCTTCCTTCTCAATCCTCCTTCTTCCTGCCCCTGCCCTTCTTCTCTCTGCAATTCCCTTTTTATTAAACAAACCCTTCCACCTTGTGAGGATGCGACACGCTATCCTATGCCTCCTCCATCCTCAAAATGTATTTTTTTTATTATTTTAATGATCCCACTAAGTTGTTTTTATTAAAATTATGATTTTTATTAATATAAATATGTGATTCCAACTATTTTTTTATTAATAAATTGTAACATTACACAATACCTATAAATTTTACAACTTAATTATAATTTATTTTATTAATTAAATTGCAAATCACGAATTACATGACTTACAATTTATTTATTTACTTAAATATTCATTACAACTAATTTCTACATTCAACAATACAAAATTTCTTATAATTTTTATTTAACAATTTTACTTCACATAAATCTATAATTTATTTACAACAATTATATTCAATTATCGACAATTACAATTATGCTCAATTATCAACATTATAATTCCCGTATAATGATTCTAATTAATGCACAACACTACCTTACACACATGAACACCTTCTGACTTGGTTAAACTACAAGGTATAACATTACCTGTCTGCAAGTCATGATCAAACGACAGACAATGACCACAAGGGTAAACTGACAACCATACAACATTGACAAGGGACCCCACGTTAACTCCAAACAACTAATCCATTGGCGAAGGCACGCTCAGACCTGGTAATCAGGTGGAGTCGGTGCCTAGTACCTACATCCTGCAGCAACGCACGGTTAAACATAACAAGATATATATCCACATGCTGTCCTATAGTGAATGGAAATCGCAGTGAGGTAGGGTACTCAAGAGCGAGTAATACGACACTGTTCCATTCACGTTCTTGTATAAACAATTAACTATATTGAACAAGATACCTGATTACTAGTCAACAACATAAAACAATCAATTATCTTACAATCAAATATAGCAATTAACATCAAAACATCTATAACATCTAGTTTATTTATCAAACTGTAAAGCATAAAATAACAGAATCCAACATCAACAACTGTTATCATAACGATTAGGTCCATAATGAATTAACAAAATAACAAGGAATCCATCATCAAACGATCTAAGATACTGTCATAATGTCTAATACTACTAAGCAAACATCAATTTGATAGACGACAAGTTGAGGGGCACTACACAACCAGAAGCCTAAGAAGTCATCAAAAGGGATACAACACTTAAGCAGTCAGTGCCTTGGACCCAATCCCTAATCAACAAAAGAAGATTTCTCCTATTGCAAGAAAGACTGATGATGGCCGAAACAAACTTAGAAGAGAAAATCTTTGATTCTTATGCAAGGAATCTTGGGAGTCAAGTCACAAGTGTCGGAGCAAAGAAGCGATGACATCAGAAAATAGTCGGGGAAATCCGATGAAGAATCGGAAAAGGTGGAGTATGAGGAAGTAAACACCTTAGAGCCACAAGCTGAAGAAAAAGTTTCAGCAGTTACTACCGTTAGTTTTGAGTTCCCTGAAATTATTAGATCAGCAACTAATGATAAGCAATTTGGGAATGCTGACACTGACTAGAAATCAGAAATAATGGATTTAGAAGACAACTATTCAGAATTAGGCCAGTATTAATGGTTTGAACAAGAAACTGAATTTTAATTTTATAACAAGAATAATTTTCATCTTTTCCATTGGGTTGCAAAAAACCCACGTTTGAGATGGATGCAAAGAAATTTGTCCGCTGGGATAACCCACTATTTGAAATGGAGGTAGAGACATCTCCTTGTTCAAGTTCTGCAACTTGTGATAATATCAAAGTAGCCCAACGGAATTTGAATGGTGAAATGGTTCTTCATAAAGAACAACCCCTAGGAAAGTTTGAAGTTGGAGAGATAAAGCAACTAACAGAGTTGGGTATGACTCAAGAAGCTTTGCAATGCAATATGGATATTCAAGCAACGTTGTTTGAAGACAAGAAAGACAAAGTTGTTAAGAAACCACATCAGCAAGACTTAGCAACAGATAGATAGTTAACAAAATACAGTGCATCATTAGAGAGATTCAATGTATTTCCAAGATTGATTTGGCATCCTGGTATCTTTAAAAAGACTCAATCAAGTGGAGAAGAAATTTTGTAGCATCCTAATCTGCGATTACTTGAAGACAAGCAATCTTGGGGAGGGTGGACTGTAATGTTCCCTTTTCGAAATGAGATTAAAATAATCATAATAAATTAAAAATATCAAAATATAAAATATAATATAATTATAAAAATATAAAATTGAAGTTTATTTTAAATAATAATTCCTCTCAAATAAGGGTCATGAAGGAAATCCGAAGAGTTGTCTTTTCGGGAAAAAGATATATAAGGAAGACCAAGCAAGGAGAAGGAACCATCAATGAATTTGTGAATACCTCTTATATCAAATTATTACTCCTTGTAGAGCGTGAATTGTGGTTCAGGAACATGGGGACGAAACCCCTCAAGGTCTGAAATTAAAGGACAAAAACCCCTTAATTTCCATTGCCGAGTTAGTGGACAAAAACCCCTAATTCAGGCAGATTTAAAGACATTTTAAAGGCATTTTAGTGAAGATAGACTGCAGATTTGAGAATTTAACAGCAGATACAAAGGATAAGTCCCATCTTTTCTGAAATATATTCTAAATATTATATTCAAATTAAAAAAACTGTTAAAACTGCAATTTCTGAAGTTAATATCATATTTATAATTAATTGTGCTGCTACAACTGTGAGTCAGATTTTATTATATTTAAGGAAAAATAAGAAAAATTTAAAGGGGACATCACATTTCACCTATGATCAACTAAGGGTGGTTCAGTGGCAAACTAAGGTTGTTAAGGGTGCCAGTCCCAAGATTGCTCAATCAAAGTATGGACAACTATATCTGTACTCTGATTCCAACTGAAACATGTTGGATTTCCCACTTCTTTGTAGTGAAACATAAAACCACAGCCATGTGCATCTTTCAAACATCTTTGCATTAAATTTATCCAACTCTGATGTAGGTGTTTTTGCTACCTCCTTCCACAAGTAGCCCATCTGTTCCATTCATCTTAAGTTCCCAAATAGTCATGTCATTCAAATCTCTTCCCTAGTGTCCCAACCCAGGATACCTGTAAGTAACCTTGCTCTTTAAAAGGGATGACATATTAGGAAGTTCAGAGAATCAGTGGGTTGCCAACACAAATCTTGTAATATCCCTAGGAATTGAAAGGCTTCACTTTATTACTCCTGCTTCTATGTATAAGCAATTTTTTTGCAATTCCAGGATGGGGAGATGCAGAGATGTGGGGGAAAGATTTCAGGGATGGCAATTTTTTTTTCCAAAAGGGACACGGCAATTAACATAACTTAAACAAACTAAACACAGCTGAAATTTTAAAAAGTAAATACAATGTGCTGCATTTGCAATAACAATACTCCCCTTTTTAGGATTTTAGAGGGCCTTAGCATTTTTTCCTTAAAAAGTTACCTTCTTTTAAATTTTTATGCACCAAATGGAGCAGGCTGTGCATTCCTGGAAAAAGGGGACATTCCCTTCAAATACCCAAGTCCCTGAGATGTCTGGGACGTCACTCACATCCCTGGAGATACAATCCCCATGGAACACTGATTTTGTGGAAAGAAAAGGGTGGTGATAGGCTTCCATGTATATGTGAGGAAACAATATCCTATATAATGCATTTCAACAGGTCCCATGCTTTCTGAGACTGGCGACAACTGTATACAACTAACTACGGATGTTCTTCACCCATTTTGGTAAACCCTGATAATATCTACTGAATGAATATCAAGTACGTCTACTCAAAATGTAAATAGGAACTTCTTCAGAACCACAAGTTTCCAGGTACAGCACCATGCAACATTGAGATGGAATGATTACATATAGAGGCTCATATCAGCTACAAAGATTTTCTCCAGCAAAAGAAAACACAAAAAGGGAATAGAAAACTTACGCTGTGAGACAAAAAGCAAACAAAAGCCATGTCGAAAAGGGTCTTTAAAATTCAGAAACAAAAGCACCAGGTCTTGTTCACCTGCAATAAAAATGAAATGCTACTACAGTAAGTTGAAGATTGCACACAAATAGTTTAAAATTTTTACAATAATTATACTACAAATAAATGATTGCAGCCATTTGCATCTGAGATTTTTCTGTTAATTGACATTTACAATTTTGGATATCAGTCTACCGGACATTGGCAGACACCTTCCTGTGTCTATTAAACAGTTATACAAAAACATGATACATTAAGTTCAAAGTGTTGTTAAATGGATAGAAAATGACCAAATGTCTGGCTCCTAGAAAATAGCTGGAAATCATTTTAGCTTTATCTGTACCCTGCAAAGAGAGACTTAAATTACAAAACTTAAGAGAGAAATATCCACAAAATTCTCACTTATCATTTGATTCGGAGTGTTTTCAAAAGATTAAAAACAAGATATTAGCTAAAACTATATACCAGACATCGAACACCAAAACTAATGAAAACAATGTATATGCAATCCTTTACATGTTAAATATGCTCCAGTAAGTCAGAGAGATGAGAACAAATCGTGACAAGGCTAGAGTGATAAAGATATTTGGATATATAAATCCTCCTGGGCCATCAAGGTAAGGAAGATTCCAATTAACAGAATTATCCAACCAAGAGGAGAATACAATTAATGAAGCCCAAAATCTTTGACCTGCTTGTATTTTACCAGCTCTAATGCCATTTAAGAGATAAAAACCCAGCAAGCAAATGGAATCAATTTTGAGAATGTAAAAATTATTATTGGTTGTGCTTATTTGGAATGGCAGATGCCCTTTCCAAATTACCTAATTTCGGAATGATGCATTACAGAACCTAAGCTAGACCATGTGCTTAGACTTGTTACAGTTTGATGTTAAGTGTCTAACCTGGCAGTTAATGGTTGGTTGAGCAGTTAATCTTATTCACAGTAAAAGGATCCAAGAAGTCTTAATTATCAAAGGATAGCTGGCATATGTAAATTATAAGAAAATTGATTTCAGTACCTATAAGAGGATGCAGTATATACTAGCCATTGCTTCAAGACTTGAGCTAATTTAAATTACTCGGGCAGACTAGCATCAAATCTGCAACAGCAACATAGATAACAATCACCTGAATGTAAGACACCAACGTCCTACCATATGTACAACAGTACAAGGACAGTATTATTGTTACCCTGAAATATTTCATACTTTATGACTTACAAGTTCTATATATAGCTAATAAACAAAAAGTTAGGAGAATTTTATTCAGAAATAATAAATGCATCACCTTTGACAAAGTATTAATTCTTCCATAAGCTAACATCGAAAAGCCAACACCAAATTACTGAAACATTAAACTATCCAGAGTGCAGCCTTGTTTCTGTTGCAAGGTGTGGCCCTTGGTCTCCTTGTTCAGCGCTGCACCGCGGTGGTTTGTGACAAGGGCTTAACCGCCTCCCATGCTTGTTAAGTCAAGTGGTTGTATCGAGCATTAATAGTTCGATCTTTTGGTGCAACGGCAACTAACAGTTGGTACAAGAGCCGAGGTCACGGGTTCAAACCCCGCGCTTGCGCTTTGGGGGGGGGGGGGGGGTTGTTGCAAGGTGTGGCCCTTGGTCTCCTTGTTCAGCGCTGCGCTGCGGTGGTTTGTGACAAGGGCTTAACCGCCTCCCGTGCTTGTTAAGTCAAGTGGTTGTATCAGGCATTAATAGGTCGATCTTTTGGTGCAACGGCAACTAACAGTTTCTTCATTTGATCCATCAGCAGTTACACTTTTTCCAACCCATTTATTTTGTAGAAGCAGAAAAAAAACTCTGGGATATGTTTCAACATTTGGAACCAAACCCCTTGCTATTATCTCATCCAGCATTTACGATGCAATGTCAACTTTATTTTCCTTCAAAAAAGAGGCAATAAGAATGTTAACATGTTATAAACTTATAACATCTGGAGTAATGCCAACCATTTTTCTGTAGATGTGGAAAGAGAAATTTGCATGTTATGACATTTGTAACCAAGCCCCTTGCTATTGTCTCATCCAGCATTGAAGAGGCAAGGGAATTTTATTTTCACAAATAGAGCCAATCAGTTTGTTAGAGGTTCTGACACCGGAGTAATGCCAACCACTTTTACATTTTATAAAAGCCTCAAAGCCTCATCCCAAATTCTTAAAACTCACATATCAGCAAAACTCAGCAGACCTAATTTTGACTTGGGCTTGGAGACTTGGCAAAAACTCAGCAAATTAAAAAAAATACCGTAATTCAAAACTCGGCATTGGATGAGTTTTCAGCATGGACTTGCTCAATATTCACTGGGACTTCCATTCTGCAACTCACTGAAACTCACCCACGAGTAAGTGGATGAGTAACTCGGCTGCAGTTGCAGCTCATGAGTTTTAAATCTATGCATTGTCCATTCCCCATTATTGCAATGGCCCTTAATCAAACTACTCCAGGTGATCACATTATCAGTCAAATCTTTAGCTATCATCTTATTTACAAATACCAACAACGAAGCATAAAATATTATATCACTACAGCTGGAAGACAACCACTCTTTCCATCTTCCACAGAAGTATTCTCACTTCACTTACCGTGTTAATCTGACAGAAACTAGCAATCAAAGAGGTATTGGAAAACATCCTTTTCTAAGCAATTCCTCAAACCATGGTTAACTTTTACCACCTTGTGTTTTACAATGACTGCATATCTAAAAGTTATTAGTCACATTTGGCAGAAAACCTTCTTTGGGCATACTATAAAATATTTCAGTATCATGACCATCCTGCCATCTTTGTCCAGTCCAATAATTGCACTGAATATCTCTGCACTGAGAGGAGGACTCAACTTCGCCATTCGAACAAATAGATTGTAGCCCTAATCTATTTTGGCATCCTTGTGAAAGACATCTATCAAGATAGAATAACCATCTTATATCATTCTAGATATTCATCCAAGAGCTTCATCTGCTCTGCCTGCCTTGTAAAGACCATCAATTAGTGTACTGTGTGCAATGATGTCTGGAGGAAAGCCATTTTGTGTCATTTTAGCTACTAATCCAAGAGCTTCATGTACTCTGCCCTCCTCGCACAAACCATCAATAAGGCTATTATATGTAATTATATTTGGAGCATAATTATCCTGCTTCATCTTAGCTACTAATCTGAGAGCTAAATCCACTCTACCGACCTTGCAGAGACCATCAATTAGGGTACCATATGTAATAATATCTGGAGAATAATGCTCTTGTATCATTTTATCTGCCAATCCAAGAGCTTCATCTACTTTACCCACCTTGCACCAACCACTAATTAAGGAAGTGTATGTGATAATATCAGGAGAACAACCATCTTGTTTCAATTTAGCTACTAGTTCAAGAGCTTCATGCACTCTTCCCTCTTTGCAGAGACCATTGATTAGGATATTATATGTAACAATGTCTGGAGAACAATCAACATGCTTCAGTTTACCTACTAATCTGAGAGCAATATCCATTCTATTCACCTTGCAGAGGCCATCAATTAGGGTACTGTATGTTAGAATATCTGGAGAACAACCATCTTGTATCATTTTATTTGCTAATCCAAGAGCTTCATTTACTTCGCCCACCTTACAAAGACAATCAACTAAGGTAGTGTACATAACAGTATCCCAAGAACAACTACTTTGTATTGTTTTAGCCACTAATCCAAGAGATTCATGTACTCTGCCCTCCTTGCAGAGACCATCAATCAGAATATTATATGCAATAATATCTGGAGCACAATCAGCATCCCTCATTTTAGCTACCATACCGAGAGCTGAATCCACTGTGCCTGCCTTGCACAGACCATGTATTAGGATACTGTATGTAATAATATCAGGTATGCAACCACCTTGCATCATTTTATCTTCCAAGTCAATAGCTTCATCTACTTTACCCACTTTGCATAGACCATTGATTAGAGTATTATATGTAATAATATCTGGATAAAAACCATCTTGTATCATTTTTGCTACTAATCCACAAGCTTCGGGTACCCTGTTCTCCTTGCAGAGACTGCTGATTAGTGTATTATATGTAATAATATCTGGACCAGACTGAGTATGCCTCATTTGAGCTACCAATTTGAGAGCTGAATCCACTCTACTGACCTGGGCAAGTCCATTTATTTGGGTACTGTATGTAATATAATTTGGATGACAACCATCTCGTTTCATTTTATTGGCTAATTCAAGAGTTTTGTCTACTTTACCTGCCTTGCAGAGACCGTCAATTAGGGTACCATAGGTAACATTATCAGGTGAACAACCATCTTGTATCATTTTATCTGCTAATCCAAGAGCTTCATTTATTTTACCTGCCTTGCACAGACCATCAATCAGAATACTGTAAGTAATAACATTAAGAGAACAACCATCTTGTACCATTTTAGCTACCAGTCCGAGAGCTTCATGTACACTACCCACCTTGCAGAGACCATTAACAAGGGTATTGTATGTAATAATATTTGGAGAAAAGCCATAGTTTACCATTCTAGCTACCAATCCAAGAGCTTCATCTACTTTACCCACCTTGCATAAATGATCAATTAGGGTATTGTATGTAAATATATCTGGATAACAACCACTTTGTATCATTTTCGCTACTAATCCAAGTGCTTCATGTTCCCTACTCTCCTTGTAGAAACTGCTGATTAAAGTATTATATGTAATAATATCTAGCGCAGACAGTGAATGCATCATCTGAGCTACTAATTTGAGAGTTAAATCCATTCTACCCACCTTGGCAAGACCATCAATCAGGGTCCCATATGTAATATAATTTGGAGAGCAGCCATCTTGTTTCATTTTATCTGCTAATCTAAGAGCTTCTTCTACTTTACCCACCTTGCAGAGACCAGCAATTAGGGAACTGTACGTAACATTATTAGGAGAATAACCATTTTGTATCATTTTATCTGCTAAACCAAAGGCTTTGTTTACTTTACCTGCCTTGCAGAGACCATCAATCAGAGTACTGTATGTAATAATGTTCAGAGAACAACCATCTTGTACCATTTTAGCTACTAATCCAAGAGCTTTATCTATGCTACCCACCTTGCAGAGACCATTAACTAGGATATTATATGTAATAATATTCAGAGAAAAACCATCTCTTACCATTTTAGCCATTACTCCAACAGCTTCATCTACCTTACCCACCTTGCAGAGACCATTAATTAGGGTATTGTATGTAACAATACTGAGAGAACAACCATCTTGTATCATTTTAGCTACTAAACCATAGGTTTCATGCACTTTACCCTCCTTGCAGAGACCATGAATTAGGATATTATATGTAATAATATCCAGAGCACGGTCAGCACACCTCATTTCTTTAAAGAGACCCTGTGCTTCCTCAATTAGACCTGAACTGCATAAAGCTTTTATCAGTTTATTATACATTATGACACTTGGAACAAATCCTATCTCTTTCATTTCAGATAGAAGCAAAACAATTCTAGCGAACTGACCATCATAAACAAGGCTGCTCAAGAGAACATTGAATGGTCCTACAGTGAGGCAAGCCCCTTTACTTTTTGCTAAATGTACAAGCTCCCAGGCCATGTTTGTTTCTCCTAATTCACACAGGACATGAATGAATTGAGTAAACTGTTTAACAGAACCTTTCTCGATCGTGTCAAGTATTATCCTCTGTGCCTCTGGCAATCTATTTTGTTTAAACAAAGCAGCAAATAGCTGATAGAGTGTGGTGTTATTGGGCACAAAGTTGCCTTTCAGCATTTCATGTAACAAGTTGAGAGATTCATCTATGTAACCCACATTTACAAAAACATCCAACAGACAATTATATGGATAGACATTCAAAATTGGGTATGTTTTTGTTACCTCATGGAACACTTGTACAGATTTATGCACCATGCCGGCCCTTCCAAACAAACTGATGAGCCTTCCAGCTAAGCCAACATCAATGGCATAGCCTTGATATCTCATGTTATTCAGCAGATTTTCTATTTCCTTGATATTATTCGGGTTGTGCTTGTGTTGGCTGACGAGGATATCCATGATACCATGATATGCAGCTGAAGGAGAAGGTACTTTCTTCCTCTGTGTGAAGCTGAAGCCGAAACAAAAACACCTCATCGTCACGTTTACCTGCCAAGTCCATTCAAAGTAGTAATTGTGGATGGCCATTTTTGCAAGCAGGGGTGAGGGTTGCTTCCATATCAAGAATTTGCTACACATTTTAGTGGGAATTACAACTGACACTTGTAAAAAGAGTATTCATAAGATTGATTGAATGGGGTTGTTTATGTTGTCAATGGGGCAGGTGGGTATTTCACCCAACCCTTCATACGGAGCATGAAAATGGATGGTAATCTTGAGAAGCTGATGAAATGCATTAATGGGTTACTATTTCCACACAGACAAATGGAAAGCTCTCACTACCCTTTTCTTGTTGCCTGCTCCTCCCTTGTGTTTCAGCTTGTGAACGATTATTCTGTTCCAGTTTCGTTCTGTTTAGGGTTTTGGATTGTCCGCCTACTGTTTCCTTTGCTTGAGCGTAATTTCATAATTGTCTTCCACCTCACTGTTCATTTTATTGTACCTCGCTAACTATAAAATGATTGGAAGGTTCTATATCAAATCTAAACCATCAGAACAATGTACTGCTGACCAAAAAAATCCACCTAGTTGATGGGTTCTGTTCTAAGTGATACCTATACTAGAAAGGGAAAAACAAATGTGAAAAACCTTTAAAGGCCTAATTCTACTCATTTATTCTACTTTTCATCTTTTAATGGTATTAATCTATCTTATTAGAATTATTTATTAGTTTGCCAATAATTTTGATTTCCTATGCAAGTAATTGTGGTAAAGTATTTAAAGTTCAAAACAACAATGCTAAAGTCTAAAATCGTTTATTTTATACTGAATTTTTTTAAAAAAAACTCTTTTAGGAACTGGACGCAATGCACCACTTGTTTAGGTTGTGATCAAGTAGTTTAGGTTGTGATCGAGGAATTATAATTGCTCGCTTACTTTTAGCTAGTATTCCAAGATATAATGCCGTGTCTGGGCATTGAGTTGCTAATTCTCCTCCTTCACAAAAGTGAAAAAACTTATCTATATAGTTGTAGAGAAAGTGCACAATTTACACTTTTTCATTCTTGTCTTGTACTCACTTTAATTTTATTAATAAATATATTTTCTTGGTATTTAATTTAAGAGATATATTGTGCATAAGTTGATCGAACGCAATTTTACCCCAACCTTTTAGCTAAGTCATCCCTTGTGGTTCAGACTCAACCTTGATTTTATCATTTTCCCTACCTTGGTCGAAATTGCAATTGTGATTCTATCTCCTAGACATAATCGTCGATGCAATCTCATTTGCCCTTATAAAAGCCTAATTCCACTCCTCCCAAGGTGACCCTTTTAAAAATTTGATTGTTGCCCATTAGGTTGTGTGTGAAACTTTGAAATTAGCAACTAAGATTGCATAGACAACTCCTAGGGCATTCTATCACAATCCATGAATTGTACAACATTGAGAGCATTCATTCACATTAAGAGCAATACAAGAACATTTAAGATCGAAACATCCCTACATTATAGCATCTATCAGGCATCTTTCATTGGGGCATCCAAGTTCTTTTTATTAAACATTGTGAACAAGAAGAAATGGAGCTCAGCTTAGGCTCCAAGAAGTGACAAACTTCAATCCTAACATATCAAGACCTGGAAGATGTTCATTTATACTACCTTGACTTCAACTCAAGTGTCACAATAGAGGCACATGAATTCAAAGGTAGGCAACAGTCAAGGACGTGAGCATAAAATTTGGAGTAAAATGTAGATTGCGAGTTGAGATTCACACAAGTGATTATGTCTAGTTATTTGTAGGGGTTAATGATACATTTGTTTCAAAGTAGGCATATTAGATTTGAAGTTAGAAGACAAAAAATAGTTTAGGAACACATCAGACAAATTATTGCACATCAACACTAGATCCCTATTGAAGGACCTAAGTTTTCTATAACCTTTCCATTTTAATTCAACATTTACTTGTCTTGTGTGTGACTTAGTTATTTGTGTTAGTCTAGGGTTTGATTTAAATTTAGTAATCAAATTTATTTATCCTTAGATTAACATAAAATTAAAAGAGGGTTGTCTTTTACACTTCTTCATTTGGTGAACTTGATACATATAACCACTTTAGTTTCCCTAGGGGTTTGTTTTAATTTTTAAAATTTTTTCAGATCTCATTTTTTTATTTTCATATCATTATCTTGTTGTTCAAAGAAAAATCTATGAACAACGTCCTGAAACTATACCCGATGCCTAGTGGTGGGTGTTGTTCGGAGAATTTTCCCTGAACAACACCGACCCTGATGCCTATCTAAAACACCTAAGGTAAAAAACAACAAAACATGACTTTCAGAGAAAATTCTTTGAAAGTCATAAACTTGAAGTCTTACCCCATATGGCTTTCAGAGAATTTTCTCTGAAAGACACATAAACAACGTTTTACCTCATGCACTTCGGAGAAAATTCTCCTAAGTGCACCCAAGTTACTTACCCTATGTACTTCAGAGAATTTTCTTTGAAGTGCATAAAAACTGCACTAAGATGTAAGTAGGAGAATTTTCTCCAACTTGCATCAAAATGATCTACCCCAAGAGATGCAGTTTGGAGAAAATTCTTTGACTTGCATCTGTCTTGTTTAACCTACCGAGTGTAGTTCAGAGAATTTTCTATGAATTACACCCAAAGTTAAATACTCCATGTAATGTCAAAAAAATTCTCCGACCCTACACTGCAAAGATGATTTCTCATGCAGTTCGGAGAATTTTCTCTGAACTACACCAAACATTGTTCTAAGATGCTAAGGTGTAGTTTTTCTCCGAAATTGCATAGTTCTTGACAAGTGAAAATTTTCTAACTTTGGAGAATTTCAAACTCATCTTGTAGTTTCTCAGCAAATATCAAAGCCTTCTCTTGAGAAGAAGAATATGAAGTTTAAGTATCGAGGAGCGATTCTAATGTCCTCTATGGAATCAAATGTAGATAATATCAAGGACACTGAGATTGGTCATGTGGACATGGTTGAATTTCTAGAGAGATTGAACAAACAGCTAGTTGCATCTTACATGCAAGCTATCCTTGATAGCAGTATTCACTTGGCTTCTACTTTCCCAGTGTCAGCACAGAATCCAGAATTTGTTTTGGCAGCAGCTACTCATTTTGATAAGGAGAGCAAGAGTATAAAGGATGCTGATGGTAAAGTGATAATTAAGTTGGATGAAGAGTTCTTTGATAAGATATTCAGATGTCCTAACATTGAAGAATATTCAGATGTAACCATGGAGTCAGTACAAGATCATTATGACAAAAATATGGAGAGGTGTAAGAAAAACATCAAATTTCGTGGCTCAAGGCTCCCAGGCCTACTATTGAAAGGTGGCCTAAAAACATCTATCTAAGTGAGTTCAACGAAGAAGTAAGTGATCTGATTACTCTTTTGAGCAAAGTCAAAGGGCTTCCAACATTCAATACTTTTTAGGAATGGATGTACCAATACATAGTCATAATCAAGAAGGGCAATCAGCAGATATATTGGGGTAAGCAAATCAGTGATTCTATTTGTCAATAGCTCTCTGAGGTATCAACTTCATTGAAATTTTATATGACTTTTTATTTGGTATATGTTGTTACATGCATGAGGGCTTTCCGTGGCTTGTCTTTAGTTGGTGAGAGAAGACATACTAGTGTATGATTATTATCCTCAATTGACCCTGAAAGAAAGTATCAAACATTTCATAAGGGTCAATGATGCCTTCTTCTATAGGTACATTTGTATGTTTGAGAAAGATCTTGAAAAAAAAAGAGTTTATGATGTTGCATGGGAACAAGTAAAGAGGTTTGGTTGCATATTTCTACAGTTTCCAACCTTTACATATATCAGAGTTGGGTATTTCAATGGGCAACCCTATATGTTGCCAAGGTATCCAGGAGACAAATTGATACTAATGGAGTTAAGTAGATAGATAATGAATGTGCATAGTAAACAAGCAGAATCCCATAGGTCTGGTTTCAAGTTCCCAGTGACCATTGGCCGGTACACAGTATCGACAACTCTAAAAGCTAAGGCAATGGAAACTAAGATGCAATAGATAACCCTCAAGAGGTATAAGAAGCAGAATGATTTTGATTACAGGGGTATGAAGGATAAGCTCAAGGGCAACTACACTCATATACATAAAATTGAAGATATATGGGCCAAGTGCAAAACTGATGAAGAGGTAAGGAAGCTAGACTACAGTCGGCTTACCTTGGAACAAATCAAAAATTTTGAGCTTACTGATGTTCCTGATGATACGCAAGAAGAGGGTGATATATTGGATCCTTCATATGTGGGTAATAAAATTGTTGACACCCCTCTTCCGCCAATTCAATGTGATGGGTTGAATTATTGACTTCTTTTTATATTATTTTTATATGTTTTTAAAACCTTTTCATATGATCATGTAGATACTTTACAAACATCACCATTACTATATGATGTTTCTCATATACTTTTCAAAGACTTTAAACCTATGTTGTTAATATGGAATATGGTGGTAATATTATCAAGTGAATGACTTAAAATATAAGTATGCATGTAATATAGATAGAATCCTATGGTTTAAATATGAAATCTATTTTGTGTGCATATGTTTGGAGAATTAACCCTGTGTAGCAAGGACGTGGCATCAAGGAAAGATCAATTGCAGCAAGTTGTAGGGCAGGGGAATTAAGTGTAGTACAATTTGAATGCCAAAGTGAAGATAGATGGAGGATGAATCTGTACCATCATGGATTGGAATAAACTATGCAGAAAAGAAGACTTGTTCTAAATGCAGTCTATGAGTGGTTTTTCATACAAACCGTTTCATGAGAGTTCTTGTTTGAACAAGACTTTTCTTCTTTTGATCAGTTAGATTAATAAATCAATCATGAAACATGTATCCTAGTATCTAGGGTTGGATTGATTAAGGATTAGTTAGTAGTTGCATAAAACTCTCTCATTTTTGTATAAGTTAAAGGGATGAGTTCATTGTTAAGTTAGTTGTTTTTACCTTTTAGTTACTTAGTTGTTACTCTATTTTTTTAATATCAATTATCCAGACATGTTTTGATTTGAATAAAATCTAAAGAAGATTTTCTTATGATATGGAATGAATAGAACTACATGTTATGAGATGTGTGAGTATCTGTAATTGATTTGATTTGATTTCAAGTTAAGTGAGTCAGTCCCCTCAGTCAGCCACTCAAGGTACTGATCCTCACTTCATTTATTTCCTCATTTATTTTATGCATTCTTGTCAATTAGTTTTTATTTATGTATAAATGTAGTTTGAGTTAATTAGAATATGTTGATTGTTAAAATATAGTAGTATGATCTATGAGCGAATGCATGTTGTATCTATTTGAAGTCCTCTGGAGGTTAGCACTAGTTCTTTTGTCATTTACACTGTTTTGAGTTAATTCTATAATTTCTTGTTATTAATAATCATCTACAGTTCATGTTGAAGGTACCTGTAGCAACTAGATTTTAAACTATTTTTATTGTTCTTACATTTCTATGAATTTTAGTAGACTAGGCTAATCAGAATAGGTTTGAATGGGATAGTTAAGAGGATTTGAGTCCATAAAGGCACATACAGTGCAGTACCATCATAAGCTTATGCTCCTTGGTTGATGATTTAATGTAGGAATCATAATGATAGAAGTGGATTGTTCAGATAGGTTTTACCCTGAACTATGTTAAGTCTACAATGCATTAGTTTTCCTCTACATTTTTGGCGTCATTGCCGGGGATGGTGCTACCTTTATAGGCTCAATTGTCAAAATTCCATAGTTTAAGTTTTAATTTCAGCATTAGGATTGATAACTTCACTCTACAACAAATATCCAAAATCGAACTAACATTATGCAGGACTACTGGTATACAAAAGCTAAAACTTCTATATGCAAAGGCAGAGAGACAACCAAGGCAGATTTCTCCCTTCAAATTATCAGGCTCCAGAAGATATTGCTGATCTTACCAATTATCAAGTGGGACTTATTGCAGACGAAGGATTTGTTCCTCCATCTTCATCAACATCCTCAACATCTTCATCAGCTTCTTCTACAGCTACAAAAGGGACCTTTAAGACCATTACAGACACAGTGGTGGATGATCCACCACAAGAGAAGGCAACATTTGAGTTCCCCATCACTGATCAGGAGAGGCTTATAGTATTGAAAAACATTCCACCTTCAACATTACCAGTTTTCTATGGCTTAGTGACAGAGGACCCAGACACGTTTTTGTTTGAGTTTGATATCCTGTGCAGGAGCTATGACTACACTACAGATGCTCACAGGCTTAAACTCTTTCTTGTCACTCTCAAGGATGCAGCCCTGAGATGGTTTATGGGTCTAGGAAGAGATGTTATCCTAGACTAGGATACAATGAAGGAGAAATTCTTGAAAAAATACCAAGATTACTGTCGAGGACATGACAGGAGGAGAGATGACATCTTCAGGATAACATAGAAAGAGGAAGAACCACTAGAGGATTATGTTGAAAGGTTTTAGTTTGCCTTGAAAAAAACCCTCAAAATAGATTGTCTAAAGAATCACTAAAACTGGTATTTTTGAGAGGAGTTAAAGATGATTGTATGGATGCCCTGAATCGCATTGGCCAAGGTGATATCTCTCAGCTACCTTTTGAAGCAATCTGCAAAATTTGTAGAAACTATTCAAGAACTTTTGTCAAAAGACCAAGGGGAGAAAGAACATCCATCACAAATAAATCAACCAGTGGAGTTTCTCGAGTTGAAATCAGCAACTTGCTGTCCAATATGAAGGAAGATATCATTAGCCACATGGCTACACAGTTGGACACTCTTCACATTAAGAAGAAATAGGAGGAGGCAGAAGCCATACTCACTAAATATTGCCCAAGCTGTAGACAAAGGAAGGCTAACTGTAAATGCAAGAGGGTGGCCAGTATCCAACAAGAAAAGATTGAAAGGCCAGAGTTCCAACGATTTGAAGGAGAGGATAGGCAATCGTTCTCCATTGCTCCAAGGAGACCTTGGCAACAAAGACAAGGTATGCCATCTGACCCACTCAATTACAATTCACCTTTTCCTACTCCAAACTAATTTTTTCCTACATGGAACCAACAATGGCCTAATACTCAAAATCAATGGCAAACCCCATAATGGCCTGCTCCACAACTAGGTTGGAACCAACAACAGCCAACCTCATGGCCCCAACAAAGTTTCCAAGGTTCCAACTATAACCCCCAATGGCCCACACAATAGCATCAATGACAACCCCAATGGAATAAGGGCCAATAGTGGCAGTAAAATACAAATTACCAACAACCCATGCTTCCACCTCAACCCCAGCAGTCAGTAATAATGCCGCCTCCTTCCACTCCTCAAGTTCCACCTCCTAGACCTACCCAAATCCTTGCCCAACCTGCACCTAACCCTAACAACAAGCATGTCCAATAGTCTTATACTAACGAGATAATGCAATACCCTACTTATGGAGTAGAGGTGAGTAATGTTCACCTCAAATTAGGGAAACAACTTGCAGGGCCTTCATCTCCACAAATCACAAAACTTAATGATGAAGAAGCCTCATAAGAAGCCTCAGATAAACAACCTTTGGAACCTGAATCAACTCAAAATGCCTAGACTACCTTACATCAAAAGTCTCCTCCTTTCCCTGAGCGCTTGGCCATGCAAAAACAAATAGCCCAAACTGATACTGTCCTTTTCAACGAGTTAAAAGATATAAGCATAAAGATTCCCTTAATCCAATCCATCAAGGATATTCCTATCTACACTAAGAATATTAGGGGTCTTTGCATAAAGAAGCTAGGAAGGAAGATAGTAGACCCTCAGACAATCCATATTTTGGGTAATCTTGTTGATATCATGTTGGGTAATATAACTGTTCCCAAATATACAGATCCAGGTAGTCCAGTGGTGGATGTTAAAATCAATGGGACCTTGATTAAGAATACTCTGATAGATTTAGGTGCTGCAATTAATGTAATGACTAAGGAGACAATGCAAACACTCTAGTTGAATAACCTCATACCTATTCAAATAGTCTTACAATCAGCTGATAGGTCCACAGTTAACCCTAAAGGAGTCATTGAGGACTTGGTCATTGCATTAGATTCCTGGGAATATACTGTTGATTTTATAGTACTCCAACCCAAAGTTAACCTTGTTGGTTATCCTCTCATATTAGGCAGACCATGGCTTGCCACAGCAGATGTATTTATAGGTTGGAGGTCAGGTAACATGATCATATCTAATGGGACTGTCACCAAGAAATTGGTTTTATATCCACCAACCCAACCATATCATGAGCTTGAACAAACCATTTGGCCTACCCTAGAAGATGAGGACAGTTATTCCCTACAAACCTTGATGACTATTGAACGCATCCCCTTATTGGATATTCAAGATGAAGATGAGTTGATCGCTCATATCATCCAAAATGATTGTGGGAGGCATCCTCAGTAGCAAGATTATTTATCTTGCTTACAAGACCCCTTAAGAAGCATATCACCCAATAGTTCCTCAGAGGAGGTATCTCAAATATTGCATACTTTGTTACCCCAACAATGCTTGTCAATAATACCCAACCTTGACCTGTCATGTGTGCAAGAGAAGTCTAAATAGTTGGAAATTAAACCAGGGATGATGTTGACTATTAATAAGGCATTGACTGATGAGCAACAACAATCCTTGCATATAATATTACAAACACATGCAACATCCTTTGCATGGGACTACAGTGATATGAAAGGCATTGATCCTGCCTTATGCATGCATAAGATTTACATTGATGATGGCCACATACCTATTAGGCAATAGCAAAGATGGATGAACCCTACTCTAAGAGAAATTGTGAAAGTTGAACTCCAAAAGTTGTTAGATGCAGGATTCATATACCCCATTTCAAATAGTGAATGGGTTTCCCCATTGGTCATAGTTCCCAAAAAAGGTGGCAAATGGAGGGTTTGTGTGGATTATAGAGAATTAAATGTTGCAACTAGAAAATATCACTTTCCATTGCCCTTTATTGATCAAGTTCTTGACTCTTTGGCAAGGAAGAAATATTTCTCATTTCTTGATGGTTTTAGTGGCTATAACCAGATCAAGATTGCACCAGAGGATCAAGATAAGACAACATTTACTTGCCCTTGGGGGACCTACATATATTTTGTCTCACCTTTTGGTTTGTGCAACACTCCAGCAACTTTTCATAGAGAAATCCTCAGTATTTTCTCTGATTTTGCCCATGACAACATGGAAATTTACATGGATGACTTCACCACATATGGTGAAACATATGATGAAGCTTCACACAACTTGGAGAAAGTTTTAAAGAGATGCATAGAGCACAATCTATCTCTAAGTAATGAAAAATATTTCATGATGATGACACAGGGAGTAGTCTTGGGACATTTCATCTCAAGTGTAGGAATCCAAGTTGACCCAAAGAAGATTGAAATCATTTCTACCTTGCCTATTCCACAAAGATAGAAGGATGTTAGGAGTTTCCTTGGACATGTAGGTTACTAAAAGCGGTTTATCCAAGATTTCAGCAAGATTGTTGCACCTATGTTGACTCTATTGACAAAAGACGTTGAATTTGAGTGGACTGCAAACTGTCGGAACTCATTTGAGAAGATGAAAGCATCATTGACACAAGCTCTAGTTCTTAGAGGTCCAAATTGGACACTGCCTTTTCATATCCATACAGATGCATTAGACTTTGCCATTGGGGTAGTCCTAGGCCAACAAGAAGGAAACAAAGAGTATGACATATACTATGTAAGTAAAAACCTACAAGGAGCTAAGTTGAACTATACTGACAGAAAAAGAAATGTTAGTTGTTGTTTATGCAATTAACAAATTCAGGCACTACATATCTGGTTATAAAGTATTCATACATACAGATCATGTAGCCATCAGATATTTGATGAATAAGACAATAGTGAGTGGAAGACTAGTAAGATGGTTGTTCTTGTTATAGGAATTTGATATAACAATTGTTGACAAACCAGGCAAGGCTAATGTAGTTGCTGATTTTCTGTCTAGACTACCTACACAGTCCTCAGAAGGAGTGGTGGATGATTATTTTCATGATGAGCATCTATTTGCTCTAACTATACACACTCCATGGTATGCAGATATAGCCAATTATTTGGTTACAGGGCAGATTCCAAGTTACTTCTCTCCAAGGGAGAAGAGGCGGCTAGTTCATAAATGTTTCCCTTACTCTTGGATTTTTGGATTCCTATTTTACACTAGCCCAGATAATATTATGAGAAGATGTATCAGAGAGGATGAAGTGTTTGATATAATGAAGGCATGTCATGATGAGCCTTATGGTGGACATTTTGTTGCTAAGAGAACAACCTTCAAAATCTTAACAACAAGATATTACTGGCCAACACTTCACAAAGATGTTGTCAAGTACACTAGAAGCTGTGATAGATGTCAAAGGATTGGTAGGCCTACGAGAAGTGATGAAATGCCTTTACAACCACAAATAACATTGGCTCCTTTTGATAAGTGGGGACTGAATTTTGTTGGTCCTATTTCTCCTACTTCAAACAACAAGGAATATATACTAGTATGTATTGATTACTTAACCAAATGGGTGGAAGTTAAAGCTTTGCAGTTTGCTAGAGATGGCAATGTAGCCAAATTTTTGTATGAGGAAATCTTCACTAGATATGGTGTACCAAGGGAGATAGTCACCGACCAAGGGCCACAATTTACATCAGATTTAATCACAAAACTGGTAGAAGTGTATTAGATTAGACATAAAAAGTCCACTCCCAACCATCCTCAGGCAAATGGTCAGGTTGAAGTTACAAACAGGGAGCTTGAGAATATATTAACTGAAACAGTCCAACTTCACAAAAGAGATTGGGTTTCTAGTTTACCAGAAGCTATTTGGGCATATAGAACCACATGGAAGACAACTACAAGGTTCACCCCTTATGAATTGGTTTATGGCAAGACAACTATCCTGCCTATAGAATTTGAATACAAAACCCTGAGGACGACATCAGAATTAGGGATGGATTTGACAGAAGCATAGAGGGACAGATTACAACATTTGAATGCTCTTGATGAGATCAGATTAGAAGCCATCCACCACATAGAAGTCATACAGAAACAAAGGATTAAATGGCATGACAAGTACATCAAGACCAAAGAATTCACTGTTGGTGATTGGGCACTTCTGTATGATTCAAGATACAAATATTTTAAAGGCAAGCTTCAGTCCAAATGGTTGGGCCCATATGAGATTAAACAAGTATTCCCTAATGGTGCAATCCAATTACAAACCATTGATGAGGTAAGATTTTCATTGCTAGTAAATGGACACAAGCTGAAACTGTATAAGAAACCACTTTAGAAAGATAATTTTTTCATCTCTCTAGCCACTCAATATGGTCCTCAAGATGCTCTTAATGAAGGCTCTGCGACACACACTGAGCCAATAACCAAAGATGATCCACCCCATGAGTCTAGTGATGCAGAGGTTGAGTTACACGACTCAACCCCTGTCACTGAGACTTAATTTTCCTTGCTTTAAAATCACATGCACACACGACACAATAATCCATGGTTACCACAGTTACTTCCACTGGGACCTATTTATCACTCACACAATAGGGACCTGATTTGGATGGGACCTGATATATTGCATTTGTAATTACACAGTCAAGACCTGTGCTGGTGGCACCCGTAGCAACTCCTGTATGCAGTTTTCTTGCATAGTTTGGTGAACACTACCCAATTTTTCCCACCCATTCCACATGTTGCATTCATTTCAAAATCACTCAACTCCATTGCCAAAAGTGTCAACTCACATTCATGAGTTGTTTATTTCTCTTCGCCTTTATGCGCCATCACATCATATCTCTACTGCCATACAGGCCACCTTACCATTTGCCGCATGCATATCAACTCCACTCCTCAGTATATGTTCACAAATTCCAAGGTGTGTTAATTCTTTCTTTCCATTCAATATATACATTAGGTAACTTTCAATCATTAAAACTAGCTTTCTTTTTATATTCATAATTACTTGTAGTTTATTTCGTGAATGTGAGAATATTATCCACCATTCCATTTAATCAATGCTCCTCATTCTGTATCAATTGACAAGTGAAGTGAGGTCACTTCAAACTTAATTTGGGGGGAGGGGTTTTTTTTTTATTTTTGCCATTCACCATCTTTTGCCTTTCAAGAAAAACTAGATAAAACCTCCTACTCCATGAACTTACCCCGTTTTGCCAATGAATGAACCTATTACCCTAAGGAAGTCACAGTGGAGAAGAAAGGAGAGGCAAAAATTGTAAGTTGGTTCTTTTTGGGTGGTGAATTGAAATAGCAGAAATTGTTTTTTTGGGGTGGTGAATTAAAGCAGCAGAAATTGTTTTTTTGGGGTGGTGAATTGAAGCAACAAATATTGACACTGGTCAGTAGAAATTGACATTGTAGAGATTGTAATTTATAGAAATCATGGGAGGAGATTTAATCAAAAGAGAACCCTCTGCACATGAAGAAATACTAGAAGATGTAATGGTTCTTCCACTCTTTACAAGAGTGGGTTGGTTAGATTACTTTCTTAAACTGACAAAATATGATGAGGAGATGGCAAAGGAATTTGCATTCACATTACAGTATGATGAAGCAATGGTGAAATGATTGACTGTAGATGCTTCTGAAACAACTATTTCTCAGGTCACAGGGTTGCCACAAATGGGGTCTGAGTACCCAGCTAGAGTTGGTGTAGTCATGGCGAGGGAAGAATTATGTGAGAGAGGTGAACACTTGCAATACACCACACAAGGTACAAAGCGGTTACCTCTTCCCTTCTTTTGGGGGAAATGTGCTTCATACATCATCAAATATATTACCTATGATGGTCAATATAACATGGTATATACTGTACATTTCAAAGTGCTCAATCATCTACGTCATGAAAAATTGGTCAATGTTCCAAATTTTTTGTATAGTATGTTGAAAAGAACGTCTTCTGAATACTAGAAACAATAGACATACACCACTCTATCCCATCATTGTTTAATAGCCCTGTTAATAAAGAGAAGTTTGAGAATTCAGTACCCACAGGTTAAGTGGGAAGCTTTTAAGCAATGTGTGGATATTTCAATACTATTAGAGGCACCTGAACCAGAAGATGAGCCTCCATATGTACTTGAGCATCCATATGAAACTGAGCATGAAGAGCCACAAGATGAAAATCCTCCTGAATTTAGGCCTATAGCAGCAGAAGAACCCTCATCATCCACCCCTAAAGCTAAAAGAAACACTCCTTCAGCATCTGGTAAAGAAAAGAAGAATAGGAAGGGTGTGAAGAAGCACAAGAGCACAATGAAAGAAGAAAATACAGGGGAAAGAAGGAAGAAGAGGGACAAGAAGAGGAGGAAAAAGGAAGATAAGCAGGAGACTGTCACTCCTAGATGCTCAAGTAGGCTAAAGAGGCAAAGTGCCAAGGAAATTTTTTTTGAGGAACAAAAATTAGAGGGAAAGGATAAAGGCCAGCAAGATAGTGATCCAATTCCACTGAATTTAGATTCAGACAGAGGAGAAATTTCTCCTGAGGATGTCTCTACTAACGCCTGTGATAATGTGAATGTGTCTACTAGGAAAAGAAGGTATGTTTCTTTTTCTGATTTTGAGTCAAAGGATTTGTTTATTGCAAGGAAAATGGGGAAGTTTGTACCTGATAATTCTACTCAAGAAGTTTTTGATATTCCTGGAAAAGGTGATGATGAAAATCTAAATTTTGAAAAAGAAAAGGAATTATTGGAGGACAGAAATATTAGGAAAGAACATCAAGAGGCTTTGGATAGAATAAGATAGCTAGAAGAGCAAGTAAAGGGGTATGAGGAGAAAGATAAAGAAAAAGAGAAAAGGATTCAAGAGTTGGAAGAGAAAATTTAGACTTATGGCCATGGTTCCAATCAAGATTTATTAGCACAACTGGCTATAAGTAAAACAAAAATTGAAGAGGATGAAGTACTCACTCTCCAACCTCCTATGACAAAAACCCCACGGTACCATACTACTCTGTCTCTAGGCTTTGAATTAATGAATTTGACTCATAAAACCAAGCAGGAAAAGGAGAACTGGGAAAAAGAGAAACAAAGTCTTAATGCATCAGTTGAGGAAAAGGATTTGGTAATATCGTCTGACATAGGTCATTGATAGAGCTATGCAAATCATTGGATGCAGATCTCCACCAAGAGTTTATGCAATGTTTTTAAAAGAAAAGTTTCTTAGTTTTCAGTTCAACAGATTCATTAATAATCAACCTGACTTGCATTCAAGACACATTTTTGCAATCATTTTAAAGAGGTTAGCCTAGAAGAATAGGATCAATTGTGTGAATACTATCTGCATAACTACCTAATGGAGGAGGACATAGAATGGAACCCTTCCATCTATGTTGGGGATTTACAGATTAGGACACTGTTGTCATACTTCAAGAATGAAAAGCTCAGAGGAGAGTTAATGGATAAGTATGAAGAGTAGGAGAAAATAGTACCATTACAGGTTAGACAAGAAGCACTGAACCCTGATGTCATTCTCACACAATGGTTGAGGCTCCTTTCACATAAAGGTCTAGGCAAAGTAATCATGGATATGAGACTATGAGACCATAAAAGAATACAACGGTTGGCTGGACCCATGCTTCAACATTGTCTTGGGTATGTACAGAATAGATGGAATAGTCTTACTCTAGCACTCTAAAGAAAAGAACCCCACTCCTTCCACAATTACATGAACATGTTTGAGAGGCTATGCAGATATATCAGGATTTCAGAACAAACAAGAGTAGCATGGTTGCCACTCACATATCACCCTCCTATTCTTCTTTGCCTTGTACCATACTGGACAGGAGAAAAGGATGATAAATGTAGGGATGTAAAATTGGTCAGAATGGATAGGCTCACCTGCTACAATGGTTTTTTGTCTCAAACAAGAACAAGGAGTCAGGGTAGCCATGGACCTTAGACAAATCACTTTACATTATAATCTTCTTCCCTAGATGTTTAGTTCCTTGATTTTGCTTAGGGACGAGAAAAAGAGTAGTTGGGGGGAGATGATGAGTTGAATTATTGACTTCTTTTTATACTATTTTATATGTTTTTAAAACCTTTTCATATGATCCTGTAGATACTTTACAAACATCACCATTACTATATGTTGTTTCTCATATACTTTTCAAAGACTTTAAACCTATGTTGTTAATATGGAATATGGTGGCAATTTTATCAAGTGAATGACTTAAAATATAAGTATGCATGTAATATAGATAGAATCCTATGGTTTAAATATGAAAGCTATTTTGTGTGCATATGTTTGGAGAATTAACCGTGTGCAGCAAGGACGTGGCATCAAGGAAAGATCAATTGCAACAAGTTGTAGGGCATGGGAATTAAGTGCAGTGCGGTTTCATGTTGAAGGTACCTGTAGCAACTAGATTTTAAACTATTTTTATTGATCTTACATTTCTATGAATTTCAGTAGACTAGGCTAATCAGAATAGGTTTGAATGGGATAGTTAAGAAGATTTGAGTCCATAAAGGCACATACAGTGCAGTACCATCATAAGCTTATGCTCCTTGGTTGATGATTTAATGTAGGAGTACAATGATAGAAGTGGACTGTTCAGATAGGTTTTACCCTGAATTATGTTAAGTCTACAATGCATTAGTTTTCCTCTACACAATGGTCACAAAAGGAGACCACTTCTATAAGGGAAAGGTTTCAACTTGTTCTGGCAAAGACCAATGTTTGGTTAGAAGGGAAAGGGATAAAGATAAAACAAATTCAAGATAGGTTCAGAAGAACATGCTGAAGGAGCTGCTGGAAAGAGAGAGGAGCTAAGAACTAAGAACAAAGAAGATACCCCTAGTTCCGACAAAAGCTGAAATTTGTTTTTAAGAAGAAAGGAGGGAAAGGAAAAGGCAAATAAAAAGAGGGAACATCTGCTCAGGTAGATGTTGAAGAAGATCCTATACCCACTGAATCACAAGACCCTCATGTCATCTCTCAGTTGGAGTCTTCTCAGGTAATACCTCCTTCTTCACCTCCTGTGGTTTCAGTAGTACAACCTCCACTTGTGGTGTCTGCTACCCCTATTGTGTCTGTTCAATCCATTCATTCATCTCCTTCCTCACCCACAAGTGAGTCATTGTTTCAAATTCCTCCTCATGGAAATATGGAGCATATGTTTGGTTCACTTTCTTCTTTGCCTAGTCTATTAGATGTGTCATCATCAATTACTGACACATTCACTACTACTCAGTTGGGCTTTGATAAGTTCATGTTTGCTTCAGCACCCAAAGTGTCAAGTAGTGTGACCCCTATTGTTGTTTTGACTCAAACACTGCCTATTGTCACCTCCACTCCATTAGTATCTCATCCATTGCCAGATACTAACGTCCCATCCACCTCACAAGTCATTGGTCCTACCCCATCATCACAAACTTTGGTGACAGAAACAGAAGAAGATTCATCCATTCTTCCCCCTTAGTTAATGTCTCAGAACCCAAAGAGGAAGAAACAAGTTGTATCCCCTGATGATTTTGATTTTGGCCAACTGGTTCCAGCAAAGCCCAAATTAGCAAAGAAGGGCAAAACAATATCAAGGGTTGTTGTTGATTCCTCAAGTAATAAGTATGTTGAATTGGTTGTACCTCCAAAGGACAAAAGTATTGAAGAAGTCCAAGTTTCTGACTATGCCATTTCAAGGATAGAACTTGGTAAGCAAACACATGAAAGTGCAAAGGAGGATCTGCAAGCAACATTGGTTGCATTGCTTGAAAGGTATGACAGAGACAAGTTGATCAAGGATCAACTTAAGATACAAGTAGAACAACTAACTTCCATTCTACTTAAGATAGCCTAATCTTTAGACCAAGTGGAACCTGTTTCAACACATGTGTTGATGAAGAAGCCATCCAAAAGGTTGAGAAGATTGAAGCTCAAGGTTGGGCAGTCAGGGCCTGGATAGAAAGACGATTGGCCCAAGGTACCCAATTGATAAAGTCTTCTGTCGAACTTTACAACTTAGGTGAAGTAAAGGTAGAGGTGAACTAGACACTTGATACACTTACACAGGATCTGCAGATAGTAGAGCAAGATATTCAGACATGGACCAAGCAGTGAGATTTCAAGTTAGAAGTGTTGGTTGAACATAGGGTGATCCCCAACAGAAAAATATTTGTGGAATACATGGAGACAATGATAAACAAGAAGGAATTTATTTAGAGTTTGATCAAAGATCTTAAGGAAGCCCTTGATGTGAGCATAGACAAGGGATTAAACATTTTAGATAAGATTGTAGAGCTTCCTTACCAGATGTTAGATGACAGTCAGAAAACCCTCCTTGTGGATATAGTTGTTCAAGAATTCACTACACTAGTACACACTGGCATAGATACAAAAGCTTTCACATTGGCTTCGATTGACAAGCTAGTGAATTTTCAAGTGATTCTGGATAAGTTGCAGAGAATTTTGAATAGACATAAGATTGTGCCTGTCACCATTGAAGACTCGATCACAAGAGTTCTCACCATCTCCAAATACACACCGGGACTAGATGACAATGAAGTTCAAGCGGCCTTGAAGAGATATGAAGACTTTCTGGAGAAGGATAAAGAGGAAGAAATTTATGTGTCTTCGGACAATTAGATTATTTTCTATGCTTTCCTTATGTAGTTTTTTTTATATGTAAATGACATCCTATATGTCTTCTTTGTAATATGCAATTTGCACATAGGAGAAGTACAGAGTCCCAAACAAAATTGGACTCTGTCTTGAATAAGTCAAAGTAGTTGTAACTTTCCTATTTTTTCTTGTAGCTTCCCTCTATAAATAAGAGGGGGCTCTTTTGTAAATATTATCTTTTAGTTATTGAAGTGAAATGCTGCCGCATTGAGAAGCATATTGAGACTTTGTGTTCAAATTGTAAATCTTTATTCCATCAATCTAAGAAAAGCAAGTGGGCATTCAATCTTTGTCTTGGAACAAGCTTGTGGTGTATTGGGAATGTTCTTACATCTTTTCCATTACATTTTCTTGTGCATTCAATTGAATCATGGTGTGGATCTAAACAATTTGAAAGGTGTTCTAAATCTGATTTTGAAGTATTTAGGCTGCAATATAACTTTTAGATTTGGGTCTTATGTTCATGATTGGAGGTGACTTGAAAGACTTTGGGCTGCAAGTTATCGTCTGAGATTGTTTAATCTTCTTTTGGCATACGGTGAAGACTTTGGGTTGCACTCTATTCCATACCTTTTCATTTTCCAATTAGCATAAGGAGCAACAAAAGACTTTGAGCTTTTGTGGGTTTCTTGTTGTTGACACATCCTAGTATCATTTTAGTTACTCTTACGTTTAGCTAATTTGGATATCAATTATTATTGCTCCAATAGGTATTTTTATGGTTTATCATATATTGTAAGCATCAAAAGGGTTTTGTTATAAGTTTGTAAGTGAACATCAATTTTGAAAAAAGAGAATTAGATGATATGAAAACACCTAAGTGATAGTTGTAGTGTAAATAAGCATAATTAATTACTCATTGATCATAGTTAGCAATAAGAAGGGAGCATCCCCTTTCTGAGAGGAGAGATATAATCTCATCATATTGTGGTTGATATAACCATTTTGTTATCAGTTTGTTGATAACAATATATTCAGCCAACATATCTAAATATTATTTCTTATTGCTTTATCTTTGCTTGAGCTCATTTGATTGTATTCCAACACATCTCAACCTATCTCCTGCTTTCCACCAAGAAGAAGCCATAGAATAAACCCTAACATGACTATGAATAGAGTTGAGGAACCTATTGTTGAGAACCTAAATACTACTATTTACATCAATCTAGAGGACTCATTTGACTATGATGTCATGTTGCTAACATGGATAGGAAAGACATTACTCTTACTACCCAAATGCTTAGAGCATATTTTGCTAATTTAGATAATCACGCTAGTCCTTTTGAATTGGTGGACATGTGCTTCATAATATGTTAATAACCAAATCATATTGAATGAAATTACTTAGAGGTATAGTTCAAAGGTTAAATTCATCATGTCCTCTTAATGATGCATCTCTTCCCCTACCTTCCCAAGCCTCATCTTCCACTGTTCATCCTCACACCTCCTCTCCCACATTGGCTATTCGAAACATTTATTCTCCTTTCTCTTCTTCTCATCCATCTTCCACAACTCCCATTATATCTAATCCTTTTATTGTTCCCACCTCCCATATCCAACCTAATCATTTTGTTCTCACCATTCCCCAACTCACCTACACCCAACCTTATCATTTCACACATCCCTAGTCCTACCCATATTTCACTCCTTACCCCCACCATCCACCCTTTCACTTTTGATATCATCATTAAAAGGCTTAATGAGATGAAAAGCAGTGTTAATACCTTACCTCCAAGTAACAAAAAGGATATTACAGGTTAAATCAAGCACACTCCACTTTCTTATGAGATTCTTGCCTATCCTTTTCTAATGGTTTTTTTGTCCCTAGGTTTGAGATGTATGACTGACTTGAGATTGTTAAGATGTTGTGCACTTAACAAATCCTAAGAATAATTAAGTTATTTAATAATTGCAATGTGTTGAAATATTTAGGCCCTCATGGAATAGGGTGCCACCCTTGGAGGAGTCCATTGGATTCCTTGGATGACACACTACACTAGTTGGAAGATGTATTATGACTAGTGTAAGAGCACATTGAAGTTGGGGCTCACACTGTAGACTAGGTGGAACATCTTTGACCAAAGATTTACAGTCATTTGTAAGAGGCTTGCAAGAGAAATTAGTGCTCCAATGTGGAGTGCTTGGGTTGATATCTTGACCCCCTTGATTTGAGAAGTCAATATCCTCCATAGGCTACAGTCATTATGTCTTTTTTTTTAAACATTCATCAACATAGTCACATTAGTCTTAAAATTTTGCGGCCTTCACGATTCCATTAAATCATAATTTCACTATATGTTAACATTATTTACACTACCCTATGCTATGTATTCTTTCCATGATTAGGTCCATGTATACTTATTTCCTGATATTTGATCTCATTAGGGATGCTTAGATGCTTATATATAATTCACACTTTTCTTTCCTCATCTTGTGTTGAGTGCCACATGAAAATGCATATTCTTCTTGACTATACACATGCATGATGTTCATATTCACTAGGTTTAACCTTCAATGGTGAGCCCTTGCATCCTCCTAGTTGCATCCTCCTAAAAAAAGTCAAAAGAAAAAGAAAAATCATGCAAAATTAAATTCATGCACTTAAAGCAATACACTCCACTAGCCTAATATGTCCTACATCTTATTCTACCTTTCTAAGATGATCTACCTCATAGGTATCAATGTTTGGAATTTTGAGCTAGGATGCCTTCTATCCCTTTCTACTAGTTTGCATGGCTTGATATTGGATTACTATATTAGTTTACCCATTCATCCTTACCATTATGTAATCCCTTTATATACTTGTTCTTTTCTACTTCTCTTGAAGTCCTTGATCCAACAAACAACTAGCTCCTTGAAACAATCATGCCAAGTTCTATTGATACTTTATCATTCTACATTCTCCCTATACACTAAACTATTTCATCCATTTATACTTATATCTTTTCTATCCCACTTTTTAGGATTAAGGTGCCATCAACCTTGTAAATCTAATATATTTAATTACTCCTAACATTATTTTGTAAATACATTCCATGAGAGATGTGAGATCCATTGGCTGCAGTAAATATTCATTTATGGTGACCATAATTTATGATATTTATCTTGGGATAGTAAATAGGTAAAAGGTGGGCATCCAATTTTATTAATGACTTATGATGGATGTAAGAGCATCTTCTATTATTAGAGCCTTACATTTTGTAAGGAAACAACTATTATGGGACCGTCTTTGTAGAGAATCTTATGACAACCTGTACGAAGGTGTAAGAGGCTATTTTTAGCCTGTTGTTGACTATTCCCAAGGTGGGAATGGGATTTTTTCATAATGGAGTTCTACATGTGTGGAGGTGGTTATGATATGTGTAAGAGTGTCATTAATTCCTAAATTTGTAACCTCCCAATGTGAGTGTTGGATTTTCCCAAGTTTGGCTGCCATATTCTAGTGAATTCTTTTGTAAGCTTGTATTTTCTATTTAATAGAAGCTTGATGAGTGTAGAGTATGAATTATATGTTTATAGGTACATAGGTGCAGTCAAAGTGGATGTAGGATTGAAGGAAGTGATTGTATTGTAATCTGATTTGAAGATAATATAGACTTGTCCTCTTTTCTAGTGGAGTTTTTTCCCAAAAGGGTTTCTCCACGTAAATCATTATGTCATGTGTAAATTTCTTGAGTTTGCTGATTTCTTTTATTGTTGGTTTACATGTTTTATCTCCATTTTTGCATTCTACGAATTAAATTTCATATTTTCAACATTATTTCAAATTCATATATTGTAGTGATTTGCCTTCATTTCTAACATTTGGTATCAAAGCCTAGCCAACTTTGCTTCTTGGGTGGAAGAGTGAAGGTTTTTTGTGTTGCAATGGGAGTTCTGGTTAAATATATTTTTTAGATTTATGTGTGTGGAAGCCATGGCTACCTCTACATCTTGGTTGGATGTTGAGAAGTTCAATGGAACTAACTATGAGTTGTGGAAGATGAAGAGTGAGGATCTCCTTAAAGAGAGGGGTCAATGGTTGGCTACAACAAATAAAATGAAACCTGATAAAATAGATCAAGATGAGTGGGATAAGATGGACAAGAAAGCAAAAGGGACAATCTAACTTTTTCTTATAGATTTAGTTCTATTGAATGTAGCTAAAGAGTCCATTGCATATTATATATGGAAACATTTGGGAGAGATCTACCAAGCCAAGAGTCTGGTAAATAAATTATATTTCAAAAAAGTTTGTTTTCTCTGAAAATGAAGGAAGGTGATTTGATTGATAAGCATTTGAATACCTTTAGTTTTATTTTGAGTCAATTAGCCTCTATTGATGTTAAGATTGAGGAAGAAGATAAATGCATTATGCTACTCTACTCTTTCCCTGAGTCATGGGAGAATTTTATTCTTGCTTATAGTACTAATCTCAAAGATCTCAAGTTGGAGGACTCTTGTTGCAACATTGTTATCATAGGAAATGCGAAAGAAAGTTATGGATAGCTCATCAGATGCTCTTCATGTCAAGGGCAGGTCCAAGGAATGAGGTGGATCAAAAGGAGAAAAAAAGGGGACTAAAGACAAGTCTAAGGGAAAATCTAAAACTCCTAGTAAAAAGAATAGAAAGAAGTGTTAGAATTGTGGAAAGAGGGGACATGTAAAGAGGGAATGCAAAAATAAAAAGAAACTGTGGGATTCCTCTATAGAAAAGTCCTTGGAAATAGGTGATGAAGTATTACTTATGTAATATTATTTCTAATGAACACTAGTTGGTTGACTCAGGATGCTCATATCACATGACTCCTCATAAGGAGTGGTTTTCCACATTAGAAGAATATGGTATAGGTGAAGTCTACCTTGGGGATGACAGTTCATAGTTGATAGTTGTGTTGGTTCTTCCAACTGATTGTCAAAGTCCTCTAAAGATTTATCCAATTTCTTATGCTTAAGGGCTCTGGGTCAGTGACCAACGAACAAGATTACAACAATGAGTTGAAAAATCCTCTGCACTTTTTGTTTTGCAAGACCAAGACAGGTGTACCTATACAACATCCAAGGGGTGTATCTTAATTAATGTTGGATGTTGCTATTTAAATAGAGGTTCTCAATGATAATATACCAAGGAAATGATTGATTCTTCTTGGATTGGCTTAATCCTTTGGCAATACAGTTCATACTTGGATTGAGAACAATAAAAACTTCAATTCTACTCTAAAATAGTATAGAAATAGAAATGATTTTGGTTATTTGGATGGATCTGAATCAACATATCAACCCAGTAAGAGATTGGTGGCCAATCCAGGGTTACAGAGTCAAGTTGCCTAAATCAAGTGTATCTTTCAAGCAATGCTTCTTCACTACAATTGGACTTGTAGCATTAATGCCTTACATGAATGCTTCCTATACTTAGAATTATAGAACTATCCTTTAAAACACAGTGTATAATGAAATTAACAAAGTATTGTTTAAGCAAATTATTCCTCTCCTTGAGATAAAGTTGAAAACAATACACACATTACAACAAACTATAAAAATGAATCAAAATACCCTTGATATTCATCAATCATATTAATTTCAGCAGGATACTCCAATATAGATAATCCTGCAACAAGTAATACTTTCAACTTTAAAAATGATGTATTGCTCTGCAGATTTGAACATACAATAGCAAGAAACTATCTTCTATAATCTAGACTCAGAAACAAATCACTACTGCCCAAAACAAAGATTCGGAACCCGTACAGAATGGTCCTGATTTTCCTCTTATAGGAACTAGGGAGCAACAAGCTCCAGGCCACCTATCCCTATCTTGATTGATAATTGAAATCATAAAAAGATGTGGGTGCAACTACCCATGGGAAGATTATCCCCAAATAGGACAAAGGCAATTGCACGCACTAGCTCAAATCCACTAGCATCCAAAAAATATTTGCAAATACATTTATCATTACCTTAATAGCATTCTTGAAATCCCACAAGCATGGGAAACATGTGAACACGCGGATGTAATGACCCCTTTGAGAAGATTTCATCATGCTTGAGCATGGAAGTCCAGGCATCTATCAGGGTCGGGACTCGGCTAACCGCTTCTGCATATCATCTTGCTGTGGTCCTGCTGAAGGCCCCAAATGCCTTCCATGAAGGGAAGGAGTCCCTGCGAAGGCTGCCATGTGGATGATGTCTAGTTGGTCCATGGGAGGTCATCAATCTAGTTCAAAAAAAATAAGGATATGGATATTAAGAAATATCTGACTATGAATATTGGGTTCTGGATATTCGGATATTAGGATATGTGAAATGTCCATATAGAAATCCATGTGGATATGTCCATATGACATCAACATGAAGATCAGGTCAACCATCATTGACCAAAAGAATGTCATCGGGACTCAATTCCTTTTAGAACAGATAGGGATACCAGTGGTGCCAAATATCCATATGCACAAATGTTCATGTGACATCATCAAGATATGCACACTGAAGGATCTGAACATTATCATAATATCTAGATATTAAGACTAAATATCCATACACCGAATGTCTTGATGATGTCACCGCCACTTAGCTTTTCTCTAGAAAGGGATCTAGATGATGTCACTGGGATGTGCACATTGAAGGATTCTGACATTCAGGAATGTTTTGATAGTAGGACTTGTTTGCATCAAGCAAAGGATCAACACATTAGGATGCGGACAAATATCTGTATGACATCAGCAAAGATAAAACTCTTTATGGGTTGAAATGACGTGATGTCATTTGGATCGGGATGTTTGGCAAAGGTAAGGATATTCGACAAGGCTAATATCCATATGAGGGCTTAAATTTGATAGTTGTATAGCTGTATTTAGACATTTTTGCTATAAAATACAATCAAAATTTTAAAAAGACTATATCATTTGAAAGGAGAGATTTTATACAAACTGTCAAAATTTATATAGCATTACGATGATATATATATTTGTTTTTTATATGATTTACTTATACTAAAGCATGTCATAGTCTTTGACGAGAACCATTGAGTAGATAACTGCCATAGAGAAATTGCTTGACAAGCAAGGTTGACTGTCAAATTTAAACCCTGATCCATATGGACAAATATCCGCATGACGTTAGCTGTTTATATGAGTGAAGGCTAAATGATGTCATTAGGATTTGAACATGTCGAAGGCATAATGACATGGATATTAAGTGAATAGGAAGGGCAACTAACATTCAACAGAGGATTAAAACGAGAGGCATATAAGGCAAATTTAGCAAGACATTAGGCTCTTAGGGTTTTAGCAGGGTTTAACAAGCCTGATCAAATGCAACCTTGGGGAAGAAATGCATGAAAATTGCAAGTCCTAATAGCGGCTCTAGTTGGGGACAGATGACTGCAAGTTCATCATGAGGATTCATGAATCTTTGGTTAGGTAGTAGACCACAAAATAGAAAGCATGGAAAAACACACAAGGCAACGCATCTATTTACACTAAAAATACAATTGTGCATGGATATGATCGAGCAAAGAATTGCTTGAAGAATTGTCCATGCACTAGCAATTCTTGGATTTCATCATTCAAGGCCTAGATGAAATATGAATCTCCTCCATGATAATTTTCTATGACATAGGAGCCTATCTATAAGGCTTCAAATTTTCCATGCTTTCCCTTGTCTTGTGCCTTAGCATTCCATACTAGAACCAGGTCATTTACTTTAAACTTTCTATCAGAAGCTCTCTTGTCAAACAAGTACTTAACCTTCTGCTACATCTTGAGGTTGTTCCTTTGTGCATCTCTTCTGACTTCATCCAGTTCAATTAACTGTTCCATCCTCTTCTCTATTGATTTAGGGATGTCCAAATCCCCCTCTTGGATGAACTTATAGATAGGTAGGAGATTATTCACTAGCAACCTGACCTGAGTGCCATAAACTAATTCAGATGGTGATTTTCCAACTGCCCTTTTGATAGTCACCCTATCATCCCATAAAGATAGACTTAGCTTAGAATCCCAAGCCATTTTATTCTTATCCAACATTCTCTTGATGATTTTCATTAGGCTTTTGTTACTGGACTCATCTTGACCATTTCCTTGGGGGTGATAAGGGGAATAATATGACATCTCAATGCCATATGTACTGTAGAAACCTATGAACTCATCAAATATGAAGCACATAGAATTATCCATTACTAATCTGACTGGTGCTCCAAATCTTACAATGATGTGATTCAGAATGAAGTCCATCACCACCTTGCTTGTAAATTTTTTGGTAGGGATAGCTTCTATCCACTTGGTAAAGTAATATGTAGCTACTAGGATCCATTTGTGGCCTCCACTAGACTTCTCACTGATATCACCAATAAAATCTATGCCCCATTGATGGAAAAGGGCCTAAACTTGCATAGGAGTGAGGGGTAATGCACCTGGACATTTGAGCTTTCCAGAAGACCTCTGAAATGCCTCACATTTTCTTGTGAATGCATGGGAATCTAAAAATAAGGTAGGCCAATAATATCCCTCTCTCAAAATCTTGTGAGTTGTTATCTTAGCTGTGAAGTGACACCCACATACTCTCGCATGCATTTCTTTTAGCATGCTTTCATCTTGGTTCTTGTCTAAGAAGAATAGAAGGATATTGTTATTGTCTTTCCAATATAAATCTCCTTTCAAGAATATATACCTCACAGGCTACAGTTTCAGAGTTCCCTGTTGATTCATAGTGAGCCCATCTGGACACCTGAGTTGTGTCAAAAAAAGATGATGTTAGTGTACCATGATGTCATCTGTAAACTACATATCACTTCTGTCTCTTCCTTAGTAACATTGAACTGAGTGGCCTCCAAGTTAGCCTCAACCATCAATTTGGCAAGTCCTTGTCCTCTGACAAGTTTTGTGATCCGAATATCAATATTGAACTCATGAATCTTGTTAATTCATCTAGACCTCCGGCCAGTGACCTCTTGTTGGATTAACACATCTTTTATAGATGCATTAGGCGCATATGCCTCTATCTTTGCACCAACCAAGTAAGGTCTAAAATTATTCATAGCTTTAACCAGGGCATATGCCTACTTCTCTACCATGTCATATTTTAGTTCTGCAACCTGAAGAGACTTTCTAAAAAATGCAATGGGCTGCTGGAAGCCCTCATCATTTGTTTGTAACATAACTGCTACAATAGTGTGGAATGAAGCAAATGAGAATATCTGAAAAGGCTTACTAAAATCTGGGGATTTCAACACCAGTGCTTCCTTGATAGCCCTTTTTATTTCTACAAAAGCGTTAATAGCATCATCATCCCATATGATTTTGGCTCCTTTCTTTAGCATCTTGGAAATAGGTTTAACAATTTCTGCAAAATTGGAAGTAAACCTTCTTACAAAGTTAATCTGGCCAAAGAAAGACTGTATTTCTTTGACAGTTTTAGGGATTGATATCTTATCAATAGCTGCCACTCTCTTTGGATCTATCCTTACTCCACCTTTGGACACAATATGTCCTAGCATCTTCCCTTTTGATACTGCAAATGTGCATTTCTTGGGATTGAGAGATATCCCATACTCCAGAGCCCTTCTAAAATTTTGTTCAAGATGCATACAGTGATCATCAGTCTTTTTTGAAAAAGCAGTTATGTCATCTTGATACACAACCATAATTACATTAATCAAGTCTGATAAAGCAACATCCATAGCTCTTTGGAATGTCGCTCCAGCATTAGTCAGCCCAAATGGCATCCTAATATAGAAATACATGCCCCAGGGAGTAGTGAACGTTGTCTTATATTGTTCTGATTCCTTAACTTTCACCTGATTATATCCTGAAAAACCATCCATCATGGATAACAACTCATTCCCTATGACCCTTTAGAGCATTATTTCCATGTTGGGCAAAGGATAATTATCCTTTAATGAGGACACATTTAGATTTCTAAAATCTACACAGAGTCTTAGATCCCCATTCTTTTTCCTTACTGGCACCAAATTTGAGACCCATGTAGAATACCTGATTGGTTTGATGATTCAACCATCCTTCATATTTGCTAGTTCCTACTACATTTTTGGAATCAATGTTAGATTAATGGGTCTTTTCTTTTGCCTGAAAGGCTTGGAATTTGGTTTTAGAGGGATCTCGTGCTGGAACAGATCCTCTCTGTGATCCTTTAGATCATCATATGACCAAGCAAAAACATGCTTGTATTTCCTTAGTAAAGTGATAAGCATTGTTCTTACCTTGGGACTGATCCTTTTCCCAATGTACATGTTCTTAGGCGAGGCAGCAGTCCCTAAATTAACCTCTTCTAAATCATCTCTATGGACTGGTACATGCTTCTGCTCATTGCTATAATTGTTGTCAAATACTCTTTCCAAAGCTACCAGTCCCCTTGGGATTTTATTTGTCTTTAACTGAATTACTTCAGTCCCAAAAATAGTTTCCTTCTCATTGACAACTTTCATAAATGCATTGAAATCGATCTCTTGTGAAAGGTACTTATCTTCATATTGATGGAACTTTAGCAAATATGCATCATCATTGAAAACCTACCAGTTACAGATATTGTCTGGCACATATGATCTGGTTTTGACCTCAAATCTAGAGATTCTAGATAAAGTAATATCATCACTCCTTAGGGTTCTATTGGCCAAGAAGTCAGCCATCACATTCTTGTTTCTTTCTATCTAGTCAATGGTGAATGCATCCAAAAGTTCTATGGTGTCCCACACAACATACTTGTACTGATTAAGTCTCTTGTGCTTAGTCAGATATTTGTCTCTCACCTGTGAGACAACCAACTTAGAATCTCCAAAAACTCTCAATAATTTTATGCCATGCTTGATTGCCATGTTTAAGCCAAGGAGTAATGCTTCATACTCTACAGTGTTATTAGTGCAAGAGAAATTCAGTAGAAATGAATGTTTAAAAGTTTTTCCATTGGGTGCAATGAAAATCAGACTTGCTTCTGCTCCTGCTTTAGAGCATGCACCATCAAAGTACATTTGCCATAATCCTTCTTGATTTGTCTAAGCTTCAGCCTCTAGAGGATTAGTGGATCCTGGAGCTTCCTAATTTGGTTCTACTCTGAAGTTGTTCATATCACTATTGAAAAAATTGACTCATTGATTGAGGTGATTAGGATTTTTGATATGATCTACTATTGTATGGGACCTAGCTTCACTATCCAATTTGACTTCCTTTCCATTCATTAGTATAATGGCATTTGACAGGTCCAACTGTATGTTTCCCCCAATTGCTGCAGTCCATTGTCTTGACAAGAGCATCCCATATTGAGGTGGGATATCCACAACAATTATGTCCATTTTGTATAATTTATCAAGAAATGTTGCAATCCTTAAGTCAACACCCCTCATTATCCCAATAACTGGAACAACTCTATTATCCATGGCATAACACTAGCCATAGCATGTATCAATCCAAAGTCCCAACTCTTTCATAACTTCTAGGGGCATAATGTTTATAGAAGCTCCTGAGTCTATCATGCGATTTCTAACCTTCTTGTTATTTATAAGCAGGATGACATAAAAGGGATCAAACTAAGATGGGGATTTAGTCAATGCTTCTCCTACATACACCTCAGGGGTTCCCATTTCTCTACTTTTGGCTTCACCAACCTGCTAGTTTACATTCTAGGAAACATGTGACTCTTTGTGAATCTTATGTGCTACTTCAAATACACTTGCAATTACTTTCAAATCATTGTTCTGATGTTCATCTATTTTCATCATCTCTAAGAAAGGAACATAATCTTTCATCTGAGACAGAACCTGGGTCATATCAAACATGTGAATTGTACACGAATCCTGGATAACTTTACTTACCTCTACTTTCTTCACTCTCTCCTTTTCAGTAGATGCAAGAGCCTTAGGAATACCAGGATTACCTAACTCCTTTTCTAATTTTCCTTCTTTCTGACATGTCTTTAGCACACTGGACTGTGCCTTCTAGCTTCTTGGTGACTTGCCCTTTTCATCTGGGACTTTCATATTCTCAGGATTCTTAGCAGCAATGGGTGTTTCTTTGATAAAAAGACTACAAGGCTTACCCTGATCAACATTTACAGTTCTATTTCTCAAATTGTAACTGCTCCTAGCTTGAGCAATGGTAGCTACTATCAAGGATTTGATTTCCTCCTCTGAAGGTCTTCTCAAACTAATCATTCCTACTTCAACATCTGCAACATTCACCCTTGCATGTTCTATACCATTATCTTCATAATCAGAAAAGACTTGTTGATGATAATTCTCTCCATAATACTGCTGGTTATCAACATCAATCTCAACACATTCTTCCTCAGAAGAAGCATATTTTTTTTGCAATCATAAATGGTTTAGATGAGAACATATTGATTGTATGATCCTGATGGTATGCCAAATTCTTGAAGTGCCTGGGCCACCTTACACTGAGCTGGGGAGTGAGGAGAATGACATGCTATACACCATAGATTATCCTCAACCATATTGGTGTTGGATCTTTTCAAGGGGTCAGGAGTATCTCTATTGGATGTATTTTTCTGATTATTATAGACCGGCTTTCCATTCTAACATGTGGTATTGTATGGTTGATTGCACAAATTAGGCATTCTCTCATGTTTTTGATAATTAGGCTTATCATTGAATAACCCCTTCTCACTCTTAGCTACCTTGTAACTCAAGTCCTAAAGGGCACTCATAACTTTATCCAATTTATCTTCTTGTGCTAGCAGCTTTTCCTGACCTCAGGTTTTTCAGTAATTTCACATCGTCTCTCTTTCCTACTTTTCCTGAGGCTCTTCTATTAATTTCAATATGCAAAGGAGTTTTGAAGGCCTCCCTCAAAGTCTAAGGATCCTTATCTCTCAAAGAATAACTCAACTTTGAATCAAATGCATTGCAATATAGGACAAGGCAGGCCTATTCACTTGGTCTCAAACCAATAGGAAGCTTGAACATTGCCTTTTGAAATCTAGTGTTGAAGTTAGAAACCATTTCATTGTGTCCCTTGGAGATATTGTTAAACTCATTAAGCAGAAACCAGGGGTCTTTCTTGTCACCATACTATTCTTTGAATATTCTTTTGAACTCTTCCCAAGACCCAATACTAGCCTCAAGCAATCCCCTATACCAATCCCTAGCATCCTCAACTAGTGACTGTAAAAATAGTTTCATGACAACATCCTTATTCTCAATCTCATAATCATTCTATAAGTTCGAGAAAGCCCTTAAGTGATCTTCTCCAGATAATGCATTATTTCTAGTAAACTTAGCCAATACATTTCTGACATCATCTAGAATAGGATTAGGATAACCAGGTATCCCATCAAAACACACTTGTTGATATCTCTCTATCTGCAGGGGTCTTCTATGGAAGTGATCTTTTTGATTTTCATATTGTCTATTTACACCACTTCCCCCTGCACCCAGACTTCCCTATTGTCTCATATTTTGACCTCCAGACTGAATATGAGTATGAGAGTTGGGATTGGATTGGTTAGCAAAGGCTAAAACATTTATATCAATGGGTGAAGAAGTTAATGGGTTGTGAGAAATAGATGTTATAGGATTCCCAACAGAAGACTTCAGAAATTCAATCTTCCTCTGCATCTCAGCATTTGTAGCCAATATTTCTACTCTTTCCAATTCCTTTTACAGTTGTTCATTCTCTTTCTTCCATTTAAGATCTAATGAGTCAGACTCCTCTATTGCAATAATTTTCTGAGATGACCCACCTTCATTAATACGTATTCCCTTTAAAGGCTTCTTCCCTTTGTCACCATACTGAACAAAAGGCTTAGGGACAAAAGGGGCTACAACAGTGGTAGTGATAATAGAACTAATCTAGGTATTTGTAGGGATATTATTTAATGGAACATTTATGGTATTTAGATCAAGTACTTGGGAAACTATTGGGTTGTTGGGTGTGACAGATGCAAGTTTAGAATCTTCCAGACTCGCCAACCTCAACCATTCTAGCCTTATCTTCATCATATCTCTTATATCCATAGCATTCCTAATCTTCTCCTCTCTTTCCTTGGCCCTTCTCATATTCAGCTCCTTTACTCTTTGAGTTTCTCTATGCAGCTCCTTGATCTCATTCATTAATTGCTCTTCATTAGGCAATGTAGTATTTGAATCAAAAGTTTCCAAGGCACTATCCAAGAGTTTTGTAACATTCATATGGAAGGTAGGAGTAGGTGACCTACTAACAAGATTACCTAACAGATCATATTCTATGGGGTTAGAAGGGATTGACACTTTGGGAGTAAACTGCTTGTTAGTTAGGAGACTTGAACGGGCTTGTTCTTCTTCAACAAAATCCTTCAAAATGGAATTATCTTCACTTATTTAAGGCATACCATATTCATATGATTTTTGTAAATTTTCACTAGTACTAGCAACAAGATCCTAGATCCTAGTGCAGGAGGGAAGATGTCAACCTTACCAGTATTGGCCTTCTTCTTTTTCCAAGATTGATGGGTATTTAGTGGCAATTCACATTCTAGCCTTTGGTCAAGATGATTCTTCATCTGTCCTCATGTTCTTCTCATCTTTTCTATAATTTCCCATCTCTTTCCTTCACCTAACTTCTTTGAAATAAACCATTCACCGACACAGGAGAGTCAGAGTCGCCACCCAAACTATGGGAATTCAATATATTTAGTTTCTTCAAAGAAACCTTGCAAAGATATATGTGAAAATACAAAGGGATCCTTCCCTTTTTCACACACAATTTCTCTTTTCTTTGATCAGAGTCACCACCCTCTTAAAGGGACTAATACTACACTACAAATGTGCAAACTCTACATACCCATGACAGACCACTAGACTAAAAGATTAATAATGAACAAGTTCCCTTATAGAGTCACCAATCTGTTGGTTCATCCAACTGATTGTCAGAGTCCTCTAAAGATTTAGCCAATTTCTGTAAAGTACAAAAATCTCACATACTAAAAATAGCCAACGAAAGGTCTAGCTCAATCCAAATAAAGAAAGTGGTTTATTCCATTAACAAAGATATACAACAATACATAACATCTTGCAAGTTTCCAAATATGTAAAGTGCATTTACAAGCACAAGAAGGAAATAATATTACATCTTTCACAAATGTTCCAAGTACATGGATGATACATCAAGATTACATCATTATGAAAAATACAATTGAAGAAATGGGCTAAACAAGCCATACATGGATCAATACAATGAGATATACATCTTGAGTGACTAACATAAGAGAATTTGTCTTCAGCTGCCATGACCCCACCAGTCTTCTGTAAACCGAAGCCAAGAGCATCGTTAAGGTGCTTTTCCACCCAACCATGAAGCGCTACACTTCCCCGGGTTTCTTCCTACTCGAAGAAATCCTCGACCCTACATGAGGAGCCTAGCAACCTGGAATGGATGAGCAAGAGGGAACTCTTGATGCAAGCTTGATGCCTATATGCACTCTAACTAACCAGAATGACATATGTCTTGCATGCAGGATGTGGCAGAGACAAATAAATAAAAACAACTAGGCTTTTAACACCCATCTATTTCAATGGTACATCTAGCTTTGGTGAAAGCAATAAATAAACATAGTGGTAATTTTGAAAAATAAAATTACCGTCTCTATACTCCACACTCGGCATCCTATCCCAGAAGTTACATAAGAAGATCAAAAATTGATGCTATGGTAAAATACACCCAATGACTGTAATCTGACTAGGTTTAAATTACAAAAGTGACTATATCAAATGGTTTACTTGGTAGGTTTAACATGATTAACCATACAAAAACTTTATAAAGTTTCTCAATAATTACATGACTTGTGTCAAATGACTGATGAAAATCTATTATTTGATTTATTGAGCTAATACATATAAAGTAAGTTAATTTGTAATAAGTGGTAAGGTGTCTTGATTCGTACCATGATTTCACGTATTACCTATATTAGCTATGGTTACAAGATAAAGAGAATATACTAGAACCACATTATACACCAAAAGGTGAGAATAATAATATTCTGATCTAAAAGTTTCTATATTCAGTCAAGTTTGATTTAAAGATATCTTTACAAAGACACAAGAATTAAATAGTACCAAATACTAAATTTGAGGTTAATATTAATACCCATCTACCATTTATCTTATTTTCACTTACATCACTAGTTTAAAAGAAGGAAATGTGGAAATTTCTAAATACTTAAATACATGAGTTCTCCTTGTACATCTAAGTGGTATTTTATGAGATTTACAACAACGATCCACACTTACTTTCTAAGTTATCTCTTTTTTGTAAATTGCAAAGGATTGTAAAGATATACATATATAACCCTAAGCTGCTGATATTTGATTGAGAAGTGAAACTATTATCATTATTGACTAATCTTATTGTTTTTCTGCCATTATTTGCTACAATTTCATTAGCTTAATTTTGAAATAAAGCCTTAGGAATCGAGTTGGCTAAGATTCCAACATAACAAAGAAAGAAGAAAACAAGATGGAAAGGTACGAGACAGGCCAATCTTAGAGAGATAACAAGCTAAATTTAATATATACATATATGAAGGTAAAACACAAATAGTTAGAGGCTCACAGGGCCTCTCCATTTAAGAAAGTGCTAGCATTTAACTTACATAACGCATATGAAGAGAGAGATTAATTTTAAAGGCGATAGTGGTTAGCTATATGGCTTTCCAGAGGTAGTTCATTCTATGTTGAGAATATAAGGACATTTGATGGAGTTCAAAAATAGAAGGAGCCGCTATAACAAAAGAAATAAAGCTACAAAATTCATTACCTAGACAGAGGCGAATTGATTGAAAAGATAGACTGGCCCAAACGTCCATCGATCACAAAAGGTTTGTGCACAAAGGTTTCAAAGTTGAACCTAGAGACTAAATAAGACAAATATATAATACATATTATAAAAAGCAAGTACGATTCGATAGAGGATAGTCACTTTCTAATAATGAGTACACAGTCCTAAGGGCGATAGGAGGAGAAAATAGCTGATTTTGAGAGTTATAGAACAATGAGTCCAAAATATATTGACATAGATCAATGATTTGTCCTGAAACATCAAGTTAGAAACATTTTATTTATGGCAACGCAACAATGGAGGGGCGGTTGGGACATCAGTAGAGTTCAGCAACAAGTCTCAAAAGGACAAGACAATGTCCTTTAAAGGAAAATTGATCAAACAAAGGGATAGAACAAAATAATTACTATAACATAGTGATATGAATCATAAAGTCTGATTTCTATACTGATAGAGACAAGTAGGTCGAAACAAAAATATACATAGAAAGTACAAGGCTAGAACTTGGGCGCAATATAACACCTATTCAAAGCAATACTTATCATTGAGAAGGAAGTTTTAAGAACAAAGGCTGTGTAAAGCAACAAGGATAGAGGTGTGGCTAACTCATAGAGGAATGATTATTCTTCATCTACGAAGGAATATTACAATGATACATTTGATTTAAGTTCAACAGCGATGGAAAATGAAACAAAAGTTATCCAGAAATGTATTGACAGATTACATAAATAAGATAAAATTCTAGAAGTTGTGTACTAGAGTCTTTTTTCTAGGGTAATTCCTGTATGATCGCCCCTTTTGAAAGGTTCCTTTTCTAAATGCTACCAACTCTTCTTCTCCTTCAATTCCTTCATGTTCTCCTCCTTTGCATGAGAGAAAACTCCAATTCCTATTGCATGAGTAGTCTTTCTTAAGAGCTTTCTCCCTTTTTATTGTTACAGTTTCTATTTTTTTTGCTTTCTTTCCAAAACGTGGTTTTTATTTCTTCTAATTTTGTTTTCATTCTATTTTTTTTATGTTTCTATCCTTCTTTTTCTATCCATTTTTCTCTATCTTATCTAAAAAAAATAACATAAAAGAATTCTATTACTTTCTTTTCAAAATGCATAATTGTTATAACCTAAAATATATATTTTTATCATTTCTAAAAATATCCTCTACTTCTAAATTATAAAAGAAAATAACAAATGATGTATTTAAAAAGAAAAATCTTATTTTCTTTCATCTATAATTAATAGAGGAAAATATAGCTTTAAATAAATTTATTTTTATTTCAATAAGAGCATGTAATATCCTTTTCAAAAATAAATGACTAATGCTAACAGGAAACCCAATTTCTTTGCAAGTGCAATTTAAACACAAGAGTAACGAATTTCAAATTTATTCTATTTCAAGTAAAAGACATTTAGCTCTAATGACCAACTCATTTAATTATGCATCTCTAGATTATTTTAACAAATTTGGTAAATCAATTCCATCAACGCAAGACCATTTTGGAAACGATGAAAATGCAATGAAGTGCAAGCTAAGTGCTTTGTGTGTGCATCTTAGACTTTCACTCCATCCCATCCTTGCCAGATAGCCAATGACCTCTACCTTAACCACACCCTTGTCTTCAACAACCTGCCATCATGAAACTTAGATTTCCATTAATAGGTTAGTGTCTAAATCAATAAATGAAGCATAGCTGAAGCACTATACATTTCATCATTTTCAATAAAAGTAATATTCACTTAATCCACAATAATTATCCTTAAAATAGTTCCAATTATAGTTAAGTTCAAAAAGCATAATAGTTTGAGATGTGACATCCTTCCACACTTGGAAGAGACATCATCTCGATGTCTTATTACTCAAAACATCAACATAAAAGTCTTACACAACTAGTATCAATGTAATAACTAGGTCATAATAATGCATAAATTAAAAGTATATGCTAATTTTTTAGATGCGGGAAAGCTCTATCTATATCCTTCGCATTCTCTGAGGTGGCACTATCTACTGTATATTGGTCCCAATGGACCCTATACTGCACAACATCCCAGTTTTCTAACTTAACATTGCGCCTCTCCAAAATTTAGGTGGGCTCCACCAGTACCACCCCAAGATCTTGAACCTGCAATGCACGCCAATCAAGAATATGTGAAGCATCTAGATGATACGGCTTAAGAAAAGACATATGGAAGACATTATGGATTTGGGATAGAGCCGGTGGTAGAGAAAGCCTATATGCAACCTGATTAATTACTTCCAAAACATCAAATGGTCCAACATATCTAGGGGCAAGCTTAGAAGCCTTGCCAAATGAAAGGGAACTTTTCTCAGGTCAAACTCTCAAGAAGACCTTATCCTCCATTGAGAACTGTCTAAAGGTTCTATTCTTATACACATAACTCTTTTGGCGATCTGAAGCTTGTTTCATTTTCTCCCTAATCATCTTCATCTAATCCTCCATTTCCTTCAACATCTCTAGCCCAATTACTATCCTGTCTTCCACCTTATCCTAGCTGATAGGTGTACAATATTTATGGCCATAAAGAGCCTCAAAAGGTGCCATTCCTAGGGAGACATGGTATGAATTATTATATGCAAACTCCACTAAGGGAAGGTACTCCTCCCACTTATACTGCTGGTCCATGCAATACATCCTTAGGAGATCCTCCACCAATTGATTCACCCTCTCTATCTGACCACCAGTCTGAGGATGATAGGATGAACTGAAGTTCAATTTGGTCCCAAAAGATGCATTCAATGTCATCCAGAATCTAGAAGTCATGTGATAGTCACGATCAGAGATGATTGTTTCCAACACTCCATTCAAACAGAAAATTTCCTATACAAACTTTTTGTCTAGGATCAAAGATTCATCCTTGAGATTCCATGGAATAAAGTGGGCCACTTTTGTGAATTTATCTACAACAACCAAGATGACATCATGTTGATTCTTGGTCAAGGGCAGCCCCTGAATAAAGCCCATATTGATTACCTGCCACTTATACTCTAGCACACTATGTGGGTATAAAAGTCACGCTGGATGCACATGCTCAGCCTTAACTCGCTGGCATTCTAAACATCAGGCTACAAATTCAGTAACATCCTTCTTGAGTCCTGGCCAGAAGTACAAGGGTCTTAATCCTTCTATCATTTTCATCACACCGAGGTGCTCTAAATATGGTACATTATGAAATTCCTCGAGGACTAGCTTCCTTAACTACCCCGAGTTAGGAACATACATTTGTCCTTGATACCTCAAAATTCCATCTGTCTCTATCATATATCCATCAAACCTGTGAACCAAAGGATCCTGCTCTAAGTCCTGTTTCACTCTATCATAATGTTCATCTCCTGGTAAGGCCTAAATCACTTGTTGCCTAAAATTTTATTTTACAGTGAGCATAGCTACTAGATGTCTCCTCGTACTAAGGGCATCTGCTACTCTGTTTTCCTTTACCTTTATATATTCGATCCCAAAATCATACTCACTCAAAAACTCCAACCATCTTCTCTATTGAGCATTTAGATTGGGCTAAGTGAAGATGTACTTAAGCCCCAAATGGTTTGTTTTCAAATTGAATGGCTTTCCCAAAAGGTAATGTCTCCACATTTGAAGGGCATGGACTATGGTAGCCAACTCCAAATCATGTGGTGCATAGTTCAACTCATGTTGTTTCAATTTTCTGGATTCATACGCCACCACCTATCCATCCTGCATAAGTATTCCTCCTACACCCTTTCCTGAAGCATCTATTATCATAGTGAAGTGCCCATTTGGATTTGGCATAGTCAAGATAGATGCAGTCGTGAGCTTCTCCTTCAAAAGTTGAAATGTCTGTTCACACTTGTTACTCCACTCAAATTTCCTTCCCTTCTTTTGGAGCGAGGTGATGGGTGCTGCTATCATAGAGAACCCCTTTACAAATTTTCAATAATAGCCTGTAAGTCCCATAAAACTCCAGACTTCTATTACATTATGCAGTGTTGGCCACTCCATGATTGCTTTGATCTTTTTTGGATCCAATACTATCCCTTCTGTTGAAATGACGTGGCCTAAATAATGTACCTTACTTTGATAAAAAAGTGTATTTGGATAGCTTTCTGAAAAGCTTATGCTCTCTCAAGCATTGCAAGACTATCCTTAGGTGTCTATCATGTTCCTCCACTGACTTAGAATAAATCAGGATGTCATCTAGAAATACTAATACAAAATCATCCAAACAGTCTTAGAATACACTGTTCATTAGATTCATAAATGCGACAGGGGCATTGGTTAACCCAAATGATACCATGGTGAATTCATAGTGCACGTACTAAGTCCTGAATGTAGTCTTAGATATGTCCTCATCCTTTATTCTTAATTGATGGTATCCCAACCTTAGATCTATCTTCAAGAAAACCTTGGCTCCCTTCATCTGATCAAACAATTCATCTATTCTTGGAAGTGAACATTTTTTCTTTATGGTGGCCTTGTTGAGCATCCTGTAATCAACACACAACCTCAAGGTTCTATCCTTCTTTTTCATGAAAATGACTGGTGCTCCCCATGGAGACACAGTGGGTCTAATAAACCCCTGATTTAGCAACTCTTGTAATTGTGCCTTCAACTCATACAACTCAGTGGTAGTCATCCTGTAAGGTGCCTTCAACTGAGGCTCAGTTCTAGGTAGCAAATCTATCAAGTAGTAGAATTCCTATTTTGGCGGTAAGTCGATTAGTTCATCTGGAAATACATCTTGAAACTCTTTTAGAATAGGATAATCATTAACTAATGGCTTCGAGTTATCTAGTTCTCTAACCTTAACTGCATATATAGCACACCCTTTCCTGCTGGATTTCTTCAACTGCATGGTAAAGATTTGCTTGAGTTCTAAGGGCCTTTTTAAACCATGAATTTCCACATGGTTTCCTTGATCATCTAGACATTTCACAATTTTTCCTTCACAATCTAGTATTGACTTATGCTCAATGAGCCAATTAATCCCCAAAATTACATCGTAAGTCCCTAAGGGTGCCACATACAGGTTAACTTGAGTTTGAAAACTAGGAAGTTCTAGTTCGCTGCAAGCAAGACATAGCTGTACCTTTTTCTCTACTTGATGTCAATATTGAAATTTCCATGAGTTAGCCATATAACTAGGTTTAATAGATAATGTAGAAATAACATTAACATTCGGTAGCTCCAGTGTTAATTAAGATAGAAACAGGGCAACCGAAGAGCTTACCGGTACATTGGATCAGTGTCACTTGGAAATCTACTTGACGATTGTCAATCGCCACTTGGATGTGATGATGGTTCCTATTCTTTTGGTTATTTTCTCTTTGTGGACACACACAAGCATAATTCTCTCCACCACAAGTGTAACATCCTCCGTGGGGTGCTCTAGGTTTATCTGATGTGTCTCTCCTGTTACTGTTATTATTGTTGTTGTTGTAGTAGTTGGCCCTTTTGTTATTATTGTTTTGATTCCCACCAATGTGGTCCTAAGAGTTATTTCCCCTTTTTAGATTCCTAATCTACCAGTTATTATTGTTGCCTTGATTATTCTAGTTCTAATTATTATTATTTTGATTGTTCCCTTGAAACTTTTTGTTCCCATACTTAGCATCCCTGCTCTTGCGGTAGTTAGCAACCTATTGCAACTTTTTCTCATGTTTGATTGATTTCTTGAAGACTTCTTCCATAGTTGAGGGGTTGTGAATGCCCACATCAACCTTGATTTGAGGCCTTAACCCCATGATAAATTTTTGAATCCAGAACCTCTCATCTAACTGGTACTGTGGTACATACTTGAGAAGATGGGAAAATCTTTCCCCGTACTGTGTTACTGTCATTCCCCCATAAGTCCAACTTTGAAACTCAGTCATCTTTTAGTTGAAGTACAAGTGGGGTAACCATCTCTTCCTAAAAAGCTACAGAAATTGCTCCCAAGTTAGCTCCCCAGGTAACAACCGCTTCTCAGCCTTCTCATTATCCCACTAGTTGCCTCATCGGTGAGCTGATATGGTCCTCAGATTGCTTTGGTCTCATTGGACAAGTTGAGAAGGGCAAAATACTTCTCCATTTATATGATCCATGCCTTCGCCCCATCTCTGATTGATTTGCCATCAAATTTTGACAGGGTGACCTTCTTAAGGTCCTTGCCCAACTCCTCAGCTACTCTTTCCTGATTGTTTGTATCTCCTTCAGTTTCAAGGTTTCTTGCTTCACTCCTGTGATTCCCATTTCCATCTTGGTTCTACCCTGCTTGGCTTGCATGGATTTTTGCTCTAGATTGTCCATCCTAGCCCCTTGTTGAGTTAGTAGAGCGAGGATTCGATCCAATCTCTCTCTTTGGTCACCTTGGGACCCTCCACTTCGGCTAGTGTGCCTTGTATCCATCTTGATTACTTTGCACACATTCACATCTTTAGCTTAAATTGGTGAAGGTCCTAGAGTTTAACCTAGCTCTGGTTCCAAATGTAAAGTCCAAAAATATCACATACTAAAAATAGCCAACGAAAGGTATAACTCAATCCAAATAAAGAAAGTGGTTTATTCCATTAACAGAATATACAACAATACATAACATCTTGCAAGTTTCCAAATATGTAAAGTGCATTTAAGAGCACAAGAAGGAAACAATATTACATCTTTCACAAATGTTCTAAGTACATGGATGATACATCAAGATTACATCAATATGAAAAATACAATTGTAGAAAGGGGCTAAAAAAACCATATATGGATCAATAGAATGAGATATACATCTTGAGTTACTCACACAAGAGAATCTATGTTCAGCCGCCATGACTCCACTGGTCTTCCGCAAGCTGAAGCAAAGAGCATGGTTAAGGTGTTTTTTTCCATCTAACCACAAAGTGCTACACTTCCCCGGGTTTCTTCCTACTCGAAGAAATCCCCGACCCTGCACGTGGAGCCTAGCAACCTAGAATAGATGGGCAAGAGGGAACTCTTGATGCAAGCTTGATGCCTATATGCACTCTAACTAACTAGAATGGCATAGTCTTACATGCAGGATGTGGCAGAGACAAATAAATAAAAACAACTAGGATTTTAACACCCATCTATTTCAATGGTACATCTAGGTTTGGTGAAAGCAATAAATAAACATAGTGGTAATTTTGAAAAATAAAATTACTGTCTCTATACTCCACACTTAGCATCTTGTTCCAGAAGTTACATAAGAAGAGAAAAAACTAATGCTATGGTAAAATACACCCAATGACTATAATCTAACTAGGTTTAAATTACAAAAGAGACTATATCAAATGGTTTACTTGGTAGGTTTAACATGATTAACTATACTAAAACTTTATAAAGTTTCTCCATAATTACATGACTTGTGTTGGATGACTAATGAAAATCTATTATTTGATTTATTAAGCTAATACATATAAATTAAGTTAATTTTTAATAAGTGGTAAGGTGTCTTGTTTCCTACCATGATTTTGTTGCAAGTATGTGCCTAATCGGTGTTGTCATTGATGTCAGCATATCAGTGTTGTCATTGGTGTCAATTGTACTCTTATTTTTTGGCTTGCTTGTAATGAGTTAGATGCTTTGTATTTCATTAGAGAGCATGATATTGAGGATATTGAGAAAATTTGCTCCTTCGGTAAAAATAGTGTGTTGCAGAGTATCTTTGTCTGTAGAAGAACAATCAAACAGATAGCTCCGCATTTCCTATAGATTAAATATCCTTGTCTATGGATTGAAAGTTATTTAGAGGTTTGTCTAAAGATGCTATGTTCCAAGTTTGAGCCTCTAGTATGAAGATTTGAGTGAGTTATGTTCACCAGAGTGAAAACTATTTTTTCTATATGTTTGATGGTGACAGGGAGAAAGTATTATGCTCCGCATTCTTCCGCATTGAAGTATTTTTGTTTGCGGTTCTAGAGTTAAGTCTAAGATGATGTTATATGCCTTCAACTCCAATGGTTCATGAGTTGGTGGTCCACAAACAATCTTTTCCTTATGACAGTAGTTGGTAGTGTTGTTTATGTGCTCTAGTTTGAAGAATCTTCTTGACAGACTGGTTAGAAGTTGTGTGGATGTTCATGATGATTTTAATTTGCTTGTGGATGTCTCCTAATCATGTCCCTACCCTTGGATTCGTCTACAAAGAGAAATTTAGATAGTGGATGAAGAATATTCTTAGAAGACCTAGTGTTCTCACCAGTCTTGGCTGACTTGGTTGATTTCACTATTTGTGGAAATGCTTTAAAGATTGTAGAAGTGTGTCGTGGCGTGAAAGATTGCATTTGAGTCACAACTAAGGCATGGTGTGATCAACATACATCTTTACATCTTTCCATTAGCAAATTTTTATATTAGGTCCAGACCTATTTCTATGTATGTCCTATAATACTGACCTTGGAGATTGTTCCAACGGTTGATGAATGTATTGCCAACCTTGATGTACATTCCAAGGTTGATGATTAGTATAAAGACTCATAATGTAGTTGCGAAAAAGGGGATCCTTGTGAAAATGAGAATATAAGTACGAAGAGTAAGAAAAGCATACCAGGGGAAGAATATTGTGCTTCAATGGAACTAAACTCAGGCATATAATAAATGCTATCAAATTAGTTCAAAAATCCTTGGCAGTGAGCTGATCTTTGTAGTGAGCACTTTGGGCAGTGAGCCCCGTAGGCAGTGAGCCTCTGATTTTTGGTATTGTTATAACTTATATATTTCTGTTGGCTAACACCCATCGTGGTTTTTCCCTTATAGGGTTTTCCACGTAAAAATTTGGTGTCTCCTGTATTGAATGTGTGATTATAATTAAGTTTATAGTTTCATGCTTTCATGGTTGAATCTTATTATCAGTAATTAAGTAGTTGATGGTTTGATAATTATATGAAGTTACATTTTTGTGAAAACTAATTCACCCCCCTCTTAGTTGTCCTGTGTATTTCAATAATTGGTATCAGAGCTGGTTCCTCAGAAGAAAGCCTAACAACTTGAGGAAGATCCAGGATGTCTTTTAAAAAGGAAACTCCAGAGCTTGATGGGACAACTTATGCTCTATGGAAGGTACAAATGAAAAGTCATCTCCTTTGTCTTGGTTATAAAGTGTGGAAAGTTGTAGAGACAAAATATACCATGCCTCAAAATGGTTTGACAACTAAAGATGAAATCAAAGCATATGAGTTGAATATAAAAGCTAGAGATGTCTTATTAAGTGCTTTGACTGACATTGAGTTGATAAAAGTCATGGATCTAGAATCTACAAATGAAGTTTGGGAAAAGTTGAAAAAACTATAAGAAGGAGATGATTCTATAAAAGAAGCCAAGCTAGAGGGCCTAAAAGTGAAATATGAGGGTTTAAAGATGAAAACATAACAACCTTCATGCAAAGGGTTGATGAACTTGTCAATGGAATAAAAGGTATGGGAGGAACTATTGGTGATAAGGAAGTTGTGATGAAAATTATTAGATCTCTACCAAAGTCCTACAGTCACAAGGTAGTTGCAATTGAAGAAGTAATGACTATAAAAACTATCGATAGCGATCAATTACTTGGAAAGGTTACAGCCTTTGAGATAAGAGAGTTTGGTGATGCTCCACCGAAAGTTGAGACTGCTTTCAAAGCTAGTACTTCTGAAAAGATCTCCAGAGCTGAAAAATACAAAGTGGAGCCTATTGATGACTTTGATGAAATTGAAGCTAACTTTTTTGACAGATTGCAAAGAAGTTCTAGTAAGTTCAAAGGAAAATTACCTTTCAAAATGTTTTTCATGTGGTAAAGTAGGTCATTATGCTTCTAGATGTCCTGAAAGAATTGAAAGGAATAGAAAAAGATTTGAGAACATGCCTAGAGCTCCAAAGAAATGCTACTATGTTAGAGATCTTAATGATGAAGGTGTGACTGATGATGAACCTGATGATGCTAGTACTAGTGCAAATGAATGGTTGTTTATTGCTATTAAAGAAGAACTCGTGTCTACTAATCCTGCTAGCTATGTGAAGGAAGAAATATCAGTGGAAGAAAGTGCTTTGGCTATTTAGGTTGAGAAAGATAAGAATGAATGGGTTATTGACAGTGGATGCTCACATCACATGACTAGTGACAAAAGTAAGTTTGTTAGTTTGGAAAAATTTGATGGTGGACTGGTTAGGTTGGAGATGATACAACTGGTAAGATTTGTGGAAAAGGATCTATTTCTTTTGATTGTAAGCACAATACTAATGATGTTATGTATGTAAAGGGTTTAAAGCACAATCTTTTGAGTGTTGGTCAGATGTGTGGCAAAGGTTATGATCTGAGATTCAAGGATAATGGATGCAAGATCATGGAAAGATACGGAACAATGATTGCTACTGGTAAAAAGACTAGAGGTAATGTTTATCATTTGAAAGGAACTAATGATTATTGTTTATTGGCTCAGACTGATGAGAGTTGGTTGTGGCATAAAAGAATGTGTCATATCAATTTTGATAACTTGGTAAAGATAAGTTATGTTCAGGCTATAAGAGATCTGCGTAAGCTTATGAAACTTGCCAACACCATTTGCAAAGAATGTCAATTTGGGAAACAAACGAGAACAAGTTTCAAAAGTAAACAACAATTCTCTGCTGGATTGTTGGAGTTGGTTCGTATAGATCTATGTGGTCTCAGAAGAACAAGAAGTCTGCAAGGAGACATGCATTTCATGTTGCTTATTGATGATTACTCCAAGATGATTTGGGTCACTTTTCTAAAAGATAAATTAGAATCCCTAGACAAGTTAAAATCCTTTAAGGCAATGGTTGAGAATGAGTTAGAGTTGAGGATTAAATGCTTGAGGTCTAATAGAGGAGGGGAGTTCACATCAAATGAATTCAATATTTTCTATGAAGAACAAGGGATAAAGAGACAATTGTCTACACCTAGAACTCCTCAGCAGAATGAAGTTGTTGAAAGAAAGAACAAGATAGTTCAACAGGTTGCTAGGACTATGTTGAAGGAAGATGACCTACCAAAAGTATACTAGAGAGAAACCATACACAATGCTATGTAGATCCTAAACAGGGTTCAAGTAAAAGGTAACAGTGCTAAAACTCCTTATGAATTGTGGTATGGAAGAGTTCCTACAATAAGATATTTCAAATTTTTTGGTAGTAAATGTTATATCAGAAGAGAAGAAGATCTAGGCAAGTTTGATGCTAGGTGTGATGAAGGAATATTTCTTGGATACTCTACCAAGAGTAAGGCCTACTAATGCTATAATAAGAGATTGAATAAGATCATTGAAAGTGCTAATGTGAAGGTTGATGAAGACAGGGAAAGAATATAAGACCTGAGTGACTATGAATCGGATGAACCTGCTGTTATAACAAGTGAAGAAAAAATTGAACAAGAAGACAGTCAAGATGAAGAAGAAAAAGCCTCAGAAAATGCTGCTAAGACTCCTAGGTATGTAAGAACTAATCATTATGAAGATCAAATTATAGGAGACAAAAGAAAAGGGGTATTGACAAGAAAAAGAGTTGTAGAAGAATAGGTGAATTATTGTTTACTTTCAAAAGTTGAACCTAAAACTATGAATGAAGCTTGCAATGATGAAAATTGGGTAAAAGCTATGGAAGAAGAGCTGACATAGATAGAAAAGAATCAAACTTGGGAACTGGTTCCTAGACCTACTGATAAGAATGTGATTGGCACCAAATGGGTTTTCAGAAACCAGATGAATGAGAATGGAGTAGTAAGGAACAAAGCAAGATTGGTATGCAAAGGGTCTCTCAGGTTGAAGGGATAGATTTTGAGGAGACCTATGCTCCCGTGGCAATAATTGAAGCAATTAGAATGTTTTTGGCATTTGCAGTATTCAAAGACTTCAAAGTGTATCAAATGGATGTTAAGTTTGCATTCTTGAATGGTGAATTGGAAGAAGTCTACATTGAACAACCAGAAGGATATCAACTATCAAAACAAGGTGATATGGTGTGCAGATTGAAGAAGGCCTTATATGGGTTGAAACAAGCCCCCAGAGCTTGGTATGCACGGTTAGACAAATATTTGTTGTAATTAGGGTTTAGTAAAGGCACTGCTGACAATAATCTATATTTTAAAATCAATGATAATCAGATCCTAATTGTTGTAGTCTTTGTTGATGACATTATCTTTAGAGGAAATGAAGGTATGTGCATGAAGTTTGTAGGATAAATGCAAAATGAGTTTGAGATGTCTATGTTTGGTGAAATGAATTTCTTTCTAGATCTGTAAATTAATCAATCAGATAAAAGAATCTTCATATCTCGGTCTAAGTATGCGAAAGAGTTGTTGAAGAAGTTTGGGATGGAAGACTCTAAACCGGTATGTACTCCCATGGTGACTATCTGCAAGTTGAGAAAAACTGATGAATCACCCAAGACTGATCAGAAAAAGTACAGATCCATGATTAGAGGATTGCTTTATCTAACTCAAACTAGACCTGATATTATACATGCAGTTGTCTTGTTGCAATATTTCAAGTAGATCCAAGAGAATCACATGTGATGGCAATAAAGAAAATCTTGAGATATTTAAAAGGCACACTAGATCATGGCTTATGGTATCCAAAGGATAATGATTTCACTCTCGATGTTTATACAGATGTTGATTGGGAAAGAGGTGTTGATGACATAAAGAGTACAAGTGGAGGCACTTTCTTTTTGGGTAATAAATTGGTTTCATGGCTGAGCAAGAAACAAGACTCAATCTCTTTGTCAACTGTAGAAGTAGAATATATTGCATTAGCATGTTGTTGTACTCAAGTGTTATGGATGAAGTAGACTTTGAAGGACATAAGAGTTGTGTATGAAGATCCAGTTGCAATATTCTGTGACAATACAAGTACTATAAATATTTCAAAGAATTTGGTGATGCACTCAAGAACAAAGTAGATATCTATAAGGTATAACTTTCTGAGAGAAAATGTGACAAAGAATGAAGTAAAGTTGGAATATGTGTCCACAAAGGATTAGATTGCAAATATCTTCACCAAGCCTTTGCCTAAGAATACTTTTGAGTATCTCAAAGAAAAGCTAGGGGTCATTACTCCTCCTTCCCTAAACTAAGATGCATGGAATCACATCAATCAAGTGGTGCCCAAAGTCTCATTCTTTGACCTAGATTGATGTTTTGAGAGATACCTCTCAAGGGGAGTAGCTAGATGTTACCAATATGAGTTCCTGATAAAGAGAATATTGATAACAGAGAAAGTTTAGTTGGATCAGAGCAACAGGATGCAAGTATGTGCCCTTTTCCATTGATGTCAAAGGGGGAGAGAAATCATGTGAAAAACTTAGAAAAGAAAGGGTGTAGATGCATAAAGAGAAAGGGGGAGAATCTTGTCTTGATGGTCTTTACGAATTTTCACATCAAATGTTGCCAGCAATGACAAAGGGGGAGATTATTGCAAGTATGTGCCTAATTAGTATTGTCATTTATGTCAACATATTAATGTTGTCATTGGTGTCAACTGTGCTCTTGTTTTTTGGCTTGCTTGTAATGAGTTAGATGCTTTGTATTTCATTGGAGAGCCTGATATTGAGGATATTGAGAAAATTTGCTCCTCCGGTAGAAACAATGTGTTGCAACGTATCTTTGTCTGCAGAAGAACAACCAAACAGATAGCTCCGCATTTCCTAAAGATTAAATATCCTTGTTTACAGATTGGAAGTTATTTAGAGGTTTGTTTGAAGATGCTATGTTCCAAGTTTGAGCCTCTAGTATGAAGATTTGAGTGAGTTATGTTCACCAGAGTGAAAACTACTTTTTTGTATGTTTGATGGTGACAGGGAGAAAGTATTATTCTCCGCATTCCTTCGCATTGAAGTATTTTTGTCTGCGGTTCTAGAGTTAAGTCTAAGATGATGTTATGTTCCTTCATCTCCAATGGTTCATGATTTGGTGGCCCGCAAGTGATCTTTTCCTTATGATAGTAGCTGGTAGTGTTGTTTATGTGCTTTGGTTTGAAGAATCTTCTTAACAGAGTGGTTAGAAGTTGTGCGGATGTTCTTGATGATTTCAACGTGCTTGTGGATGTCTCCTGATTGTGCTCCTACCCTTGGATTGGTCCGCAAAGAGAAATTTGGATCATGGATGAAGAATATTCTTAGAAGACCTAGTGTTCTCACCAGTCTTGGCCAACTTGGTTGATTTCACTATTTGCAGAGATGCTTTGAAAATTGTAGAAGTGTGTCGTGGCGTGAAGGATTGCATTTGAGTCCTAGCTAAGGCGTGGCATGATTAGCATACATCTTTACATCTTTCCCTTAGCAAATTTTTATATTAGGTCCAGACCTATTTCTATGTATGTCATGTAATGCCAACCTTGGAGATTGTTCCAATGGTTGATGAATGTATTGTTGACCTTGATGTACATTTCAAGGTTGATGATTAGTATAAAGACTCAAAATGTAGTTGCAAAAAAGGGGATCTTGTGAAAAATGAGAACATAAGTGTGAAGATTAAGAAAAGCAGAGCAAAGGAAGAATATTGCACTTCAATGGAACTGAACTCAGGCATAGAATAGATGCTATTAAATCAGTTCAAAAATCCTTGGCAGTGAGCCACCCCCTGGCAGTGAGCCAATCTTTGAAGTGAGCACTTTGGGCAGTGAGCCCTGTAGGCAATGAGCCTCTGATTTTTGGTATTGTTGTAACTTATATATTTCTGTTGGCTAACACCCACCATGGTTTTTCCCTTATAGGGTTTTCCACATAAAAATCTGGTGTCTCCTGCATTGAATGTGTGATTGTAATTAAGTTTATGGTTTCATGCTTTCATGGTTGAATCTGATTATTAGTAATTAAGTAGTTGATGGTTTAATAATTATATGAAGTTAAAGTTTTGTGATAACTGATTCACCCCCATCTCAGTTGTCCTGTGTATTTCAACATATTTCATGTATTACCTATATTTGCTATGGTAAGATAAAGAGAATATACTAGAACCACATTATACACCAGAAGGTGAGAATAATAATATTCTGATCTAAAATTTTCTATATTCGGTCAAGTCTGACTTAAAGATATCTTTACAGAGACACAAGAATTAAATAGTACCAAATACTAAATTTGAGGTTAATATTAATACCCATCTACCATTTATCTTATTTTCACTTACATCACTAGTTTAAAAGAAGGAAATGTGGAAATTTCTAAATACTTAAATACGCGAGTTCTCCTTATACATCTAAGTGGTATTTTAAGAGATTTACAACAATAATCCACACTTACTTTCTAAGTTATCTCTCTTTTGTAAATTGCAAAGGATTGTAAATATATACATAAATAAATCTAAGCTGTTGATATTTGATTGAGGAGTGAAATTGTTATTGTTATTGACTAATCTTATTATTTCGCTGCCATTATTTGCTACAATTTCATTAGCTTAATTTCAAAATAAAGCCTTAGGAATCGAGCGGACTAAGATTTCAGCATAACAAAGAAAGAAGAAAAGAAGATGGAAAGATACGAGACAGGCTGATCTCAGAGAGATAGTGAGCTAAATTTAATATATACATATATGAAAGTAAAACATAGATAGTTAGAGGCTCACAGTGCTGCTCCATTTAAGAAAGTGCTAGCATTTAACTGACATAGTGCATATGAAGAGAGAGATTAATTTTAAAGGCGGTAGTGGTTAGCTATATGGCTTGCCAGAGGTAGTTTGTTCTACATTGAGAATATAAGGACATTCGATGGAGTTCAAAAATAGAAGGAGCCGCTATAACAAAAGAAATAAAGCTACAAAATTCATTACCTAGACAGAGGCGAATTGATTGAAAAGATAGACTGGCCCAAACGTCCATCGATCACAAAAGGTTTGCACAGAGATTTCAAAGTGGAACCTAGAGATCGAATAAGACAACTGTATAATACATATTATAAAAAGTAGGTACGATTCGACAGAGGATAGTCACTTTCTAATAATGAGTACACAGTCCTACGGGCGATAGGAAGAGAAAATGGTCGATTTTGATAGAGTCATAGAATGATGAGTCTCAAATATATTGACATAGATCAACGATTTTTCCCAAAACATCAAGTCACTAGCATTTTATTTCTAGCAATGCAACAATGGAGGGGCGGTTGGGACACCGATAGAGTTCAATGACAAGTCTCAAAATGTCAAGACAATGTCTTTTAAAGGAAAATCGATCAAACAAAGGGATAGAACAAAATAATTACTATAACATAGCAATATGATTCATAAAGTCTGATTTCTGTACTGACAGACACAAGTAGGTTGAAACAAAAATATACATAGAAAGTAAAAGGCTGGAACTTGGGCGCAATATAACACCTATTCAAAGCAATACTTATCATTGAGAAGGAAGTTTTAAGAACAAAGGCTGTGTAAAGCAACAAGGACAGAGGTGCAGCTAACTCATAGAGGAATGATTATTCTTCATCTACGAAGGAAGATTACAGTGATACATTTGATTTAAGTTCAACAGCGCTAGAAAACAAAACAAAAGTTATCCAGAAATGTATTGACAGATTACATAAGTAAGATAAAATTCTAGAAGTTGTGTATGACAGTCTTCTTACTAGGGTAATTCCCGTATGATCGCCCCTTTTGAAAGGTTCCTTTTCTGAATGCTACCAATGCGTCTTCTCCTTCAAGTCCTTCCTATTCTCCTCCTTTGCATGTGAAAAAACTCCAATTCCTATTGCATGAGTAGTCTTTCTTAAGAGTTTTCTCTCTTTTTATTGCTATAGTTTCTATCTTTTTTTGCTTTCTTTCCAAAATGTCGTTTTTCTTTCTTCTATTTTTTTTTGTTTTTATCCTTCTTTTTCTATTCGTTTGTCACTATCTTATCTAAAAAAATAACATAAAAGAATTTTGTTACTTTCTTTTCAAAATGCATAACTGTTATAACCTAAAATATATATTTGTATCATTTCTAGATATCCTCTACTTCTAAATTATAAACGAAAATAACAAATGATGTATTTAAAAAAGAAAATCTTATTTTCTTTCATTATAGAGGAAAATATAACTTTAAATAAATTTATTTTTATTTCAATAAGAGCACCTAATATCCTTTTGGAAAATAAATGACTAATGGTAAAAGGAAACCCAATTTATTTTCAAGTGCAATTTAAACACAAGAGTAATGACTTTTAAATTTATTCTATTTCAAGTAAAAGACATTTATCTCTAACGACCAACTCATTTAATTATGCGTCTCTAGATTATTTTAGCAAATTTGGTAAATCAATTCCATCAACACAAGACCATTCTGGAAATGATGAAAATGCAATGAAATGCAAGCTAAGTGCTTTGTGTATGCATCTTGGAGTTTCACTCCAACCCATCCTTGCCAGGTAGCCAATCACCTCTACCTTAACCACACCCTGGTCTTCGACAACCTGCCATCATGAAACTCAGATTTCCATTAATAGGTTAGTGTCTAAATCAATAGCTAAAGCATAACCGAAGCACTATACATTTCATCATTTTCAATAAAAGTAATATTCACTTAATCCACAACAATTATCCATAAAATAGTTCCAATTATAGTTAAGTTCAAAAAGCATAATAGTTTGAGATGTGACATCCTTCCCCACTTGGAAGAGACATTGTCCCGATGTCTTATTACTCAAAACATCAACATAAAAGTCTTACACAAACAATATCAATGTAATAACTAAGTCATAATTATGCAGAAATTTAAAGTTTATGCTAATTTTTTAGATGTGGGAAAGCTCTGTCTATATCCTTCGCATTCTCCCAGGTGGCACTATCCACCGTATATTGGTCCTACTAGACCCTATATTGCACAACATCCCAGTTTTACAACTTAACGTTGCTCCTCTCCAAAATTCAGGTGGGTTCCACCAGTACCACCCTTGGATCCTGAACCTGCAATGCACGCCAATCTAGAATATGTGAAGCATCTGGATAATACGGCTTAAGAAATGACACATGGAACACATTATGGATTTGGGATAGAGCCAATGGTAGAGCAAGCCTATATGCAACCTGATTAATTACTTCCAAAACATCAAATGGTCCAACATATCTAGGGGCAAGCTTGGAAGCCTTGCCAAATGAAAGGGAACTTTTCTCAGGTCAAAGTCTCAAGAAGACCTTATCCCCCACTGAGAACTATCTAAAGGTTCTATTCTTATCCACATAACTCTTTTGGCGATTTGAGGCTTGTTTCAGTTTCTCCTTAATCAGCTTCATTTGATCCTCCATTTCCTTCAACATCTCTGGCCCAATTACTATCCTGTCTTCCACCTTATCCCAGCTAATAGGTGTATGACATTTACGGCCATAAAGAGCCTCAAAAGGTGCCATTCCTAGGGAGGCATGATATGAATTATTATATGCAAACTCCACTAAGGGAAGGTACTCCTCTCACTTATACTGCTGGTCCATGCAATACATCCTTAGGAGATCCTCCACCACCTGATTCACCCTCTTCATCTACTCACCAGTCTGAGGATGACAAGATGAACTGAAGTTTAATTTGGTCCCCAAAGATGCATTCAATGTTATCCAGAATCTAGAAGTCATGAGAGTGTCACGATCAGAGATGATCGTTTCCAACACTCCATGAAAATAGAAAATTTCCTATACAAACTTTTTGGCTAAGATCAAAGATCCATCCTTGAGATTCCCTAGAATAAAGTGAGCCACTTTTATCAATTTATCTACAACAACCAAGATGACATCATGTCGATTCTTGGTCATGGCTAGCCCATGAATAAAGTCCATACTGATTACCTGCTACTTATACTCTGGCACACTGTGTGGGTATAAAAGTCTCGCTGGATGCACATGCTCAGCCTTAACTCACTGACATTCTAAACATCAGGCTACAAATTTAGTAACATCCTTCTTGAGTCCTAGCCAAAAGTACAAGGGTCTTAATCCTTCTATCATTTTTGTCACACCGAGGTGCCCTGAATACATGGTGCATTATGAAATTCCTTGAGGACTAGCTTCCTTAAATCCCCTGAGTTAGGAACATACATCTGTCCTTGATACCTCAAAAGTCCATCTGTCTCTATCATATATCTATCAAACCTGTGGTCCGAAGGATCCCGCTCTGAGACCTATTTCACTCTATCATAATGTTCATCTCCTAGTAAGGCCTAAATCACCTATTGCCTAAAATTTGATCTTACAGTGAGCATAGTTGCTAGATGTCTCCTCCTACTAAGGGCATCTGCTACTCTATTTTCCTTTCCCTTTATATATTCGATTCCAAAATCATACTCACTCAAAAACTCCAACCATCTTCTTTGTTGAGCATTCAGATTGGGCTAAGTGAAGATGTACTTAAGCCCCGAATGATCTATTTTCAATTCGAATGGCTTTCCCAAAAGGTAATGTCTCCACATTTGAAGGGCATGCACTATGGTTGCCAACTCCAAATTGTGTGGTACATAGTTCAACTCATGTTGTTTCAATTTTCTACATTCATATGCCACCACCCATCCATCTTGAATAAGTACTCCTCCTACACCCTCTCCTGAAGCATCTATTATCACAGTGAAGTGCCCATTTGGATCTGGCAAAGTCAAGATAGGTGCAGTCGTGAGCTTCTCCTTCAAAAGCTGAAATGCTCACTCACACTTGTCACTCCACTCAAATTTTTTTCCCTTTTTTTGGAGTGAGGTGATGGGTACTACTATCGTAGAGAACCCCTTTACAAATTTTCTATAATAGCCTGCAAGTCCCATAAAACTCCAGACTTCTATTACATTTTGCAGTGCTGGCCACTCCATGATTGCTTTGATCTTTTCTGGATCCACTGCTATCCCTTCTGCTAAAATGATGTGGCCTAAATAGTGCACCTTACTTTGATAAAAAATGCATTTGGATAGCTTTAAAAAGCTTACACTCCCTCAAGCATTACAAGACTATCCTCGGGTGTCTATCATGTTCCTCCACTGACTTAGAATAAATTAGGATGTAATCTAAAAACACTAATACAAAATCATCCAAATAGTCTCAGAATACACTATTCATTAGATTCATAAATGCCCCAGGGGCATTGGTTAACCCAAATGGTACCACGGTGAATTCATAGTGCCCGTACCGAGTCCTGAATGTAGTCTTAGTTATGTCCTCATCCTTTATTCTTAATTGATGGTATCCCTACCTTAGATCTATCTTCAAGAAAACCTTGACTCCCTTCATCTGATTAAACAATTCATCTATTCTTGGAAGTGGATATTTATTCTTTATGATGGCCTTGTTGAGCATCCTATATTCAACACACAACCTCAAGGTTTCATCCTTCTTTTTCATGAAAATGACTAGTGCTCCCCATGGAGATACACTGGGTCTAATAAACCTCTGATTTAGCAACTCATACAACTTAGTGGTAGTCATCCTATAAGGTGCCTTCAACTAAGGCTCAATTTTAGGTAGCAAATCTATCGAGAAGTCGAATTCCCATTTTGGTGGTAACTCGGTTAGCTCATCTAGAAATACATGTTGAAACTCTTTCAAAATAGGATAATCATTAACTGATGGCTCCAAGTTATCTAGGTGTATAACCTTAACTGCATATATGGCACACCCTTTCCTACTAGCTTTCTTTAACTGCATGGCAGAGATTTGCCTGAGTTCTAAGGGCCTTTTTAAACCATGAATTTCCACATGGTTTCCCTGATCATCTAGACATTTCACAAATTTTCCTTCACAATCCACTATTGACTTATGCTCAGTGAGCCAATTATTCCCCAAAATTACATCGTAAGACCCTAAGGGTGCCATATATGGGTTAACTTGATTTTAAAAGCTCGGAAGTTCTAGTTTGATGCAAGCAAGACATAGCTCTATCATTTTCTCTACCCAATTTCCATATTGAACTTTCCATGAGTTAGCCATATAAATGAGTTTAATAGATAACTTAGAAATGACATTAGGATCTATGAAACATTTGGTAGCTCCAGTGTCAATTAAGATAGAAACAGGGCAATCGAAGAGCTTACCGATACATTGGATCAGTGTCACTTGGAAAGTTGCTTAGCAATTGTCAACCGCCACTTGGATGTGATGTTGGTTCCTGTTCTTTTGGTTATTTGCTCTTTGTGGACACACACTAGCATAATTCTCTCCACCACAATTGTAACATCCTCCACGGGGTGCTCTAGGTTTATCTGATGTGTCTCTCCTATTACTGTTATTATTGTTGTTGTTGTAGTTGGCCCTTTTGTTATTGTTGTTCTGATTCCCACCATTGCGGTCCTGAGAGTTATTTCCCCTTTTTAGATTCCTGATTTGCTAGTTATTATTGTTGCCTTGATTATTCTGGTTCTGATTATTATTATTTTGATTGTTCCCTTGAAACTTTGTATTCCCATACTTAGCATCCCTGCTCTTGCAGTAGTTATCAACCTGTTGCAACTTTTGCTCCTGTTTGATTGCTTTCTCGAAGACTTCATCCATAGTTGAGGGGTTGTGAATGTCCACATCAGCCCCGATTTGAGGCCTTAACCCCATGATAAATTTTCAAATCTAGAACCTCTCATCTAACTGGTACTGTGGTACATACTTGAGCAGATGGGAAAATCTTTCCCAGTGCTGTGTTACTGTCATTCCCCCTTGAGTCAGATTTTGAAACTCATTCATCTTTTTGTCAAAATACAACTGGGGTAACCATCTCTTCCTAAAAAGATGTAGAAATTGCTCCCAAGTTATCTCCCCAGGTAACAATTACTTCTCGGCCTTCTCATTATCCCACCAAGTGGCTGCCTCACCGGTGAGCTGATATGATCCCCAGATTGCCTTGGTCTCATTGGACAAGTTGCGAAGTGCATAATACTTATCCATTTCTATGATCCATGCCTCCACCCCGTCTCTGATTATTTTTCTATCAAATTTTGACGGGGTGACCTTCTTAAGGTCATTACCCAACTCCTCAACTACTCTTTCCTGATTGTTTGTATTTCCTTCAGTTTCAGGGTTTCTTGCTTCACTCCTGTGATTCCCATATCCATCTTGGTTTTGTCTCGCTTGGCTTGCACAGATTTCTTGCTCTAGATTATCCATCCTAACCCCTTGTTGAGTTAGTAGGGCGAGGATTCAATCCAATCTCTCGCTTTGGTCACCTTGGGACCCTCCACTTCAGCTAGTGTGCCTTGTATCCATCTTAATTACTCTGCACACATTCACATCTTTAGCATAAATAGGTGGAGGTCCTAGAGTTTAACATGGCTCTGATACCAAATGTAAAGTCCAAAAATCTCACATACTGAAAATAGCCAATGAAAGGTATAACTCAATTCAAATAAAGGAACTGGTTTATTCCATTAACATAGATATACAACAATACATAACATCTTGCAAGTTTCCAAATATGTCAAGTGCATTTACAAGCACAAGAAGGAAATAATATTACATCATTCACAAATGTTCCAAATACATGGATGATACATCAAGATTACATCAATATGAAAATACAATTATAGAAATGGGCTAAACAAGCCATACATGGATCAATACAATGAGATATACATCTTGAGTTACTCACATAAGAGAATATGTCTTTAGTCGCCATGATCCCATCAGTCTTCTGCAAGCTAAAGCCAAGAGCATGGTTAAGGTGCTTTTTCCACCCAACCATGAAGTGCTACACTTCCCTGGGTTTCTTCCTACTCGAAGAAACCCCCGACCCTGCACGAGAAGCCTAGCAACCTGGAATGGATGGGCAGGAGGGAACTCTTGATGCAAACCTGATGCCTATATGCACTCTAACTAACTAGAATGACACATGTCTTGCATGTAGGATGTGGTAGAGACAAATAAATAAAAACAACTAGGATTTTAACACCCATCTATTTCAATGGTACATCTAGCTTTGGCCAAAGCAATAAATAAGCATAGTGGTAATTTAAAAAAATAAAATTACCATCTTTGTACTCCACACTTGGTATCCTGTCCCAGAAGTTACATGAGAAGAGCAAAAAGTAATGCTATGGTAAAATACACCCAATGACTGTAATCTGACTAGGTTTAAATTACAAAAGAGACTATATCAAATGATTTACTTGGCAGGTTTAACAAGATTAACCATACAAAAACTTTATAAATTTTCTCAATAATTACATGACCTGTGTCAGATGATTGAAGAAAATCTATTGTTTGATTTACTAAGCTAATACATATAAAGTAAGTTAATTTGTAATAAGTGGTAAGGTGTCTTGTTTCATACCATGATTTCATGTATTACCTATATTTGCTATGGTAAGATAAAGAGAATATACTAGAACCACATTATACACCGAAAGGTGAGAATAATAATATTCTGATCTAAAAGTTTCTATATTCAGTCAAGTCTGACTTAAAGATATCTTTACATAGACACAAGAATTAAATAGTACCAAACTCTAAATTTGAGGTTAATATTAATACCTGTCTACCATTTATCTTATTTTCACTTACATCATTCATTTAAAAGAAGGAAATGTGGAAATTTCTAAATACTTAATTACATGACTTCTCCTTTTACATCTAAGTGGTATTTTATGAGATTTACAGCAATGATCCACACTCACTTTCTAAGTTATCTTTATTTTGTAAATTGCAATGGATTGTAAAGATATACATATATAACCCTAAGCTGTTGATATTTGATTAAGAAGTGAAACTAATATCATTATTGACTAATCTTATTATTTTTCTGCCATTATTTGCTACAATTTCATTAGCTTAATTTCAAAATAAAGCCTTAGGAATCGAGCTGGCTAAGATTTCAACATAACAAAGAAAGAAGAAAACAAGATGGAAAGGTATGGGATAGGCTAGTCTCAGAGAGATAACAAGCTAAATTTAATATATACATATGTGAAAGTAAAACACAGATAGTTAGAGGCTCACAGGGCTGCTCCATTTAAGAAAGTGCTAGTATTTAACTTACATAGTGCATATGAAGAGAGAGATTAATTTTAAGGGCTGTAGTGGTTAGCTATATGGCTTTCCAGAGGTAGTTCATTCTACATTGAGAATATAAGGACATTCGTTGGAGTTCAAAAATAGGAGCCGCTATAACAACAGAAATAAAGCCACAAAATTCATTACCTAGACAAAGGCAAATTGATTGAAAAGATAGTCTAGCCCAAACGTCCATTGATCGTAAAAGGTTTGCACACAGAGGTTTCAAAGTGGAACCTAGAGACCGAATAAGACAATTGTATAATACATATTATAAAAAGCACGTACGATTTGACAGAGGATAGTCACTTTCTAATAATGAGTACACAGTCCTAAGGGCGATAGGAGGAGAAAATGGTCGATTTTGATAGAGTTATGGAATGATGAGTCTAAAATATATTGACATAGATCAGTGATTTGTCCTAAAACATCAAGTCAGCAACATTTTATTTTTGGTAGTGCAACAATGGAGGGGCGGTTGGGACACCAGTAGAGTTCAGAGACAAGTCTCAAAAGGACAAGACAATGTCTTTTAAAGGAAAATCAATCGAGCAAAGGGATAGAACAAAATAATTGCTATAACATAGCGATATGATTCATAAAGTTTGATTTTTGTACTGATAGAGACAAGTAGGTCAAAACAAAAATATACATAGAAAGTACAAAGCTGGAACTTGGGCGCAATATATAACACCTATTCAAAGCAATACTTATAATTGAGAAGGAAGTTTTAAGAACAACGGTTATGTAAAGCAACAAGGACAGAGGTGTGGCTAACTCATAGAGGAATGATTATTCTTCATCTACAAAGGAAGATTACAATGATACATTTGATTTAAGTTCAACAGCGCTAGAAAACAAAACAAAAGTTATCCAAAAATGTATTGACAGATTACATAAGTAAGATAAAATTCCAGAAGTTGTGTACCAGAGTCTTCTTGCTAGGGTAATTCCCATATGATCGCCCCTTTTGAAAGGTTCCTTTTCTGAATGCTACCAATGCTTCTTCTCCTTCAATTCCTTCCTATTCTCCTCTTTTCCATGTGAAAAAACTCCAATTCCTATTGCATGAGTAGTCTTTCTTAAGAGTTTTCTCTCTTTTTATTGTTACAGTTTCTATCTTTTTTTGCTTTCTTTCCAAAACGTGGTTTTGCTTTCTTCTAATTTTGTTTTCATTCTAATTTTTTTTATCCTTCTTTTTCTATTCGTTTGTCTCTATCTTATCTAAAAAAATAACATAAAAGAATTCTATTACTTTCTTTTCAAATTGCATAGTTGTTATAACCTAAAATATATATTTTTATCTTTTCTAAATATCCTCTACTTCTAAATTATAAAAGAAAATAACAAATGATGTATTTAAAAAGGAAAATCTTATTTTTCTTTCATCTATAATTAATAGAGGAAAATATAGCTTTAAATAAATTTATTTTTATTTCAATAAGAGCACCTAGTATCCTTTTCGAAATAAATGACTAATGCTAAAAGGAAACCCAACTTCTTTGCAAGTGCAATTTAAACACAAGAGTAACGACTTTCAAATTTATTCTATTTCAAGTAAAAGACATTTAGCTCTAATGACCAACTCATTTAATTATGCATCTCTAGATTATTTTAGCAAATTTGGTAAATCAATTCCATCAACACAAGACCATTCTGGAAATGATGAAAAATGCAATGAAATGTAAGCTAAGTGCTTTGTGTGTGCATCTTAGAGTTTCACTCCATCCCATCCTTGCTAAGTAGTTAATCACCTCTACCTTAACCACACCCTTGTCTTCAACAACCTGCCATTATGAAACTCAGATTTCCATTAATAAGTTAGTGTCTAAATCAATAGCCAAAGCATAGCCAAAGCACTATACATTTCATCATTTTCAATAAAAGTAATTGTTGTCATATTTTTTGCCTAGCCCCAAAATATTCCTGTCCCCCTCTTTCTATCAAAGAAATCCGACCAGAGAAAGCCTAAATAGAAAAAGGAAAGTCTTAAATCCTACATTTCCCCATGCTGTGCCTTGCAAAATTTCTCAAAATCTCACCTTGAAAATCCTTGCCAAAAACCCAGAAAAACCTAGAAATCTTTTATCTCCAATTGTTTTCTATCGCAAAGATTTCTCAGTTTTATACTTAGCCATTTTTCATGTATATGACATGATGACGTCATCCTTGTTTTGGGGTTTTCTATCATTTGGTTGAATTGCATCTCATATACATTTTTTCCTTGTATCTTGGTCATGTATAATGTTACTGTACATTGGGTTCATTGTAGATTATGTTGTATGTATATTCGCATTGTATATGCAATATACAAGGGAAACATACAAGGAAAACATGCAAAGGCAACATACAAAGGAAAACATGCAAAGGCATATATACAAAGGCACATATAATGGATTTTTCAGCGTGACATGCTTATCGGTGGCTCAACTCATAGTCTCTCTGATGGCCGATGATGCATATACAAAGGGCAATATACAAAGGAATATACAAAGGGTCAGATGCAATAATTGTTTGTACATGTGATTGTATGCAGCTTTACATGTATATTCACATTGTATATGCAATATACAAAGGAAGATGCAAGGGGAAAACATACAAGCTGGACCCGACTGCGGAATTGAATATGGCAGATAATCATTGGGGTCCGCGGTTGTATATGCAATTGGTTGCATATACAATTGCATATACAAAGGTCACATACAAAGGTGCAACATACAAGAAGGTAACATACAAAGGCCGGACTTGATGTTAATTTCAATTTGCTTTATAAGGTTTGGTGTCCGCCTTTACATGTATATGCAATTGTATCTCATATACAATTGCATATAAAAAAGTTAGATACAATAGGGATATACAATGCGGACCCAACTGGGAAATTAAAAATTTGGCAGACTTCAGTTTGGGGTCCGCAGTTGTATGATTGAAGTGCATGTATATGTCACATACAAAGGGCAAAGATACAAGGCCGGACCTATTTTAAAGTTCCATTCTAATTGATAATCCATTGAGTTCCATAATTGTTTATACATGCGATTGTATCTTCTATATACAATGCATATACAAAAGCACATACAATGGATTTTTGGCGAGACAAGATATATCGGTGGCTCAGTTTTGAGGTTTTTCTGATGGCCGATAAGGAAGCAAATGTTCAGCGATGGGTCTCAGGTTCAATTTAGCAACCAATCAGATAGTGCCACGTGTCAAGGCCGATTCAAAGGCAGGTACAAAAGATGATGCAAAAGTAAAGGCCCACTTTTGTATGTTGGCCATTGTATTGTAGATACAATTGCACATACAAAAGCATATGCAAAGGGAGATACAAAAGCATATGCAAAGCGATTTGATATGCAAAAAGCAAAAAATGAAAAAAATCGCATAAGTTCAAAATCAAAGGATTTGAAGGACCCGATTGCATGATGACATCATCTAGGCCTGTTCGTTGCCCAAGTTCTATATGATGCTGATGTCATCATGGTTTTTTATAGTAAATCCATTTTTGTATGTCTGTATGCATACAAACAACATTTCTCTTGGCAGCGAAGATAAAATTGACGGTCACCGACTCAGAAGCCAAAAATGCAAGTTCGGTCAAACAGGGAAAATTCAAAGGCCGATTATACGGATACAGAGCCAGATTGTGCAGATGATCTCAGTGAGTGAGGATGTAAAATTTTCAAGGGTCAAGGATTTAAAGTGTTGTAAAAGTTTTGACAAGGGGCGATATGTCCCATCCGCCATCAATACAGATCCGATCTCTCAACTGCCATGCTGAAGATATTTTATGTATTCATTGTCGAAGATAGATGATGAAGCTGCTCTCATACACGGCCCAAAAATATCTTCCACCTGCCCTGTTCCAGATATTTTATTCCATAACTTCTTGCAGGTGGACGTCCCTTCTGGCGATGATATTTTCTGACTAAGCCCATGGGGAGAATTGATTGTAGCTGACTTAGGTCAAATGCAAAATGCTATATATGCATAAACTTGAGCTATAAGAGGGGTTGGAAGATTTAGTAATCTATGCTTCTGATTCCAAACAGAGCTTTCCTCTACTATAATGCTTGCCTTCTGTTAAATACATGTTGGTTCTTTTACCTCTTCATGCTATTTTAACTCTATGTTGCCTAAGAATGATGTGTTTGTGAATGTTTAATTCCTTCTAATCATCTCTTGCTACTTGCCTCTATTAAAATCAGCTTGATCTGTGTATGTTTATTGGTTGTATCTAGTCATTTTGTGCATTTTTTTAGTTTTGTGAGATTTCTTTTATTCAACCTAGTGTATCACTTATTTTCTATTTATGTTTCCTTCTACCCCCTTTTCCCTTGCAGCATTAGCACTAGATTTAGATATATTTCTCTAAGTAATAGGCATAGAAAGAGGAAATCGGCCTTCTCTGGAGGCCTGATCTCAGTTTGCAAGGTCCCACACTTCAAGATCATTCCCATTGTGTCATTAGAATGCTTGGACTCTCTCCAAGTAGGGTGCAATTCTAAGTGATAACAGTAATATTCACTTAATCCACAATATTTATCCATAAAATAGTTCCAATTATAGTTAAGTTCAAAAAGCATAATAGTTTGAGACGTGACAATTTCTTATGCTTAAGGGTTCTGGGTCAGTGGCCAATGTACATGATTACAACAACGAGTTGAAGAATCCTCTGCACTTTTAGTTCTGCAAGACCAAGGCGAGTGTACCTATACAACATCCAAGGGGAATATCTTAACTAATGCTAGATGTTGATGTTTAAACAAAGGTTCTCAATGATAATATACCAAGGAAATGATTGATTCTTCTTGGATTGGCTTAATGCTTTTGAAATACAGTTCAAACTTGGATTGAGAACAGTAAAAACTTCAATTCTACTCTAAAATAGTACAGAAATAGAAATGATTTTGGTTATTTGGATGGATTTGAATCAACATATTAGCCCAGTAAGAGATTGGTGCCCAATCCAGGGTTACAGAGTCAAGTTGCCTAAATCAAGTGTATCTTTCAAACAATGCTTCTTCACTACAATTGGACTTGTAGCATTAATGCCTTACATCAATGCTTCATCTACTCAAAATTGCAAAACTATCCTTTAAAACACAATGTATAATGAAATTAATAGAGTATTGTTTAAGCAAATTATTCCTCTCCTTGAGAGAAAGCTGAAAACAATACACACATTACAACAAACTATAAAAATGAATCAAAATACCCTTGATATTCATCAATCATATTAATTTCAGTGAGATACACCAATGTAGATAATCCTACAACAAGTAATACATTCAATTTTGAAATAATGTATTGCTCTATAGATTTGAACACATAATAGCAAGAAACTATCTTCTATAATCTAGACTCAGACACAAATCACTACTGCCCAAAACAAAGATTCAGAACCCGAACATAATGGCCCTGATTTCCCTTTTATAGGAATGAGGGAGAAACAAACTCTAGGCTACTTGTCCCTATCTCAATTGATAACTGCAATCATAACAAGATGTGGGTGCAACTACTCGTGGGAAGAATATCCCCAAATAGGACAAAGGAAGTTGCATGCACCAGTTCAAATCCACTAGCATCCAAAAACTATTTGCAAATGCAGTTATCATTATCTTAACAACATTCTTGAAATCCCATAGGCATGGGAAATATGTGAACACACAGATGCAATGACCCCTTTGAGAAGATTTCATCATGCATGAGCAATTGTGGAAGTCCACGCATTTGTCGGGGTTGGGACTCGGCTAACCACCTTTGCATTTCATCTTGTCATGGTCCCGCTGAAGGCCCCAAATGCCTTCCACAAAGGGAAGGAGTCCTTGCGAAGGATGCCATGTGGATGCTGTATGGTTGGTCCATGGGAGGTCATCAATCCAGTTAAAAAAAAACAAGGATATGGATATTAAGAAATATCCAGCTGTGAATATCAAGTTCTAGATATCCAAATATTAGGATATGCAAAATCTCCATATGGAAATCCATGTGGATATGCCCATATGACGTCAACATGAAGGTCGGGTCAACCATCATTGACCAAAAGAATGTCATCAGACCTCAACTCCTTTCAGAACAGATCGGGATACCAGCGGTACGAAATATCCATATGCACAAATGTCCATGTGACATCATCAGGATATGCACATTGAAGGATCCAGACATTATGATAATGTCTGGATATTAAGACTAACACTGCCACTTAGCTTTTCTTTGGAAAGGGATGTAGATGATGTCACCGGGATGTACACATTAAAGGACCTGGACATTTAGGAATGTTTGGACATTAGGACTTGTTCGCATTAAGCAAAGGATTTGCACACTAGGATGCAGGCAAATATCTGTATGACATTAGCAAAGATAAAACTCTTTATGGGTCGAAATGACATGATGTCATCTGAATCAGGATGTTTGGCAAAGGTAAGGATATTTGACAAGGTTAATATCCATATGAACAAATATCTGCATGATATTAGCTATTTATATGATGAAGGTTAAATGACGTCATCAGAATTCAGACATGTCGAAGGCATAAGGACATGGATATTAAGTGAATAGGAAAGGTGACCAACATTCAACAGAGGACTAAAATGAGAGGCATATAAGGCAAATTTAGCAAGAAATTAGGCTCTTAGAGTTTTAGCAGGGTTTAACAAGCCTGATCAAATGCAACCTTGGGGAGGAAATGCATGAAAAATGCAAGTCCTAACAAGTTGGATGGGGTAAGGTATAGTTGTGTTTTAGTGATGGGAGGATAAAAACCCTCCCTAGTGTTTTACATATTCTTGGATTGGTTAGAAATTTAATTTCCGCATCTAAGTTGAATGATTTGGGAATGCACGTAACATTTGATAAGCATGGTTGTAAATTGGTGAGAGGGAGCTTGGTGGTAGAAAGAGGGACAAGATTGGGAACTTTATTTTAGTTGAATGCCACTAATTTATGTAAATCCACCTATGTGACTGAAAAATCTAAAAATACATGTATGTTGTGGTACCATAGATTGGGCCACATAAGTGAATTTTTTTAAAAACCATTATGAATAAAAAGTTGCTTGATAGTTTCTCCTATTCTTATGAGTATTTTGATTTCTGTGAGCATTCTATGTTTGGGAAACAAAACAGAGCATCATTTCCTTTAGGAAGTAATAAAGCAAAGAGTAAATTAGAAATTATTCATACAAATATTTTTGGACTTGTGCATAATGATTATTTTGGAAAATCTTGATATTTTGTGACCTTCATTGATGATGTTTCAAGATATACTTGGATATATTTTATGAGATACAAATCTAAGGTTTTCACTAAGTTTAAGGAATTTAAAGTCTTAGTAGAGAATCAATAAGAACATAAGATAAAAGTATTGATATCTGACAATGGAAGGGAATATTGTTCTAAGGAATTTGATGAGTTTTACAAGCATGTAGGTATCATAAGGAAAAATGCCACTCCTTACACACCTCAATAGAATAGGGTTGTAGAAAGGATGAATTGAACTTTAAGGAAATAAATGTTTTTGGGTAGAAGCTATGTGTACTGCTTGCTACTTGATTAAAATATCTCCTTGTAAGGCTCTTGATTCAATGCCTTATGAAGTGTGGACATGTAAGAAACCTTCTATTTCACATTTAAGGGTTTTTAGCTATGAGGCTTTTACTCATGTGCCTAAATAAAAGCATAAAAGCACAAAAATGCATCTTCATTGGATATGGTGAGAATGTTAAAGGTTATAAGATTTGGAATCCTTTAACCAAGAAAGTTATCTATTCTAGAGATGTGATTTTCAAGGAACTTAGAGTTATTTCTGATCTTGAATAGCCAAAATGTAATGTCCCCCATTTAGCTCATTGCACCAGTGGACTAGGATTAGCCTATAATTCAACTTTTGTAGGCTAATGGAGGTCTTTAGGAAGTCATTCCAGGGACTTACTATTTATAGTAAGTCATGAGCTGAGCAATTACTATTTTTAGAAGGGCAGTCGTGGATGGTCCTTAGCACATAACTCATGGTTTTGAGATGTCTAGAGATCTAATAGATATAATATAAGTTAAATTAAATATTTAACTTATGACTTTGTAAGATATGATATAACTTTAAGTTATGTTATAAAGTCACTTTATAAATCCAAGTTATAACTTAAAAGTGACACTCCTAGGGATGGGCGCCCCTCATGGAGAGATAATGGATTAAGTGATGAATTTAAAAATTAATTAAACTTTCTCTCCTTGGGCATTGGGAGAGAGAGTAATAAAAGAGGAAAAGAAGGCTCATTTGCATTATGTTATGTTTTATGAAAATTGCTCTCATATGGAGTTTGCCTATGCATAGGGATTGAGCTTGGCTCTAGGGTTTTGAAGATCAATTTGTAGAGACAAAAACCTTTGTAGATTCACCTTTCTTCATGCATGAAAGATTGCATCAAGAGAGGATTGGGGGAGCTTCATATAGAGGCTTCATTTGTGCATTCAGGATATCCATTTTGGTGATTATTTGATCTTGAAATGAAGATCTTTGGAGGAGATTGATGTTGTAGATCAGAGTGTAGATTTGAGGGACTAAAATAAATATTGTGTGGAGTTTTATTTGCTACTATAGTGCCATTTCTGGCTGGCCGTACTACTCTCATACTTGGTCGTACCTATGCATGCTCCAACCGTACCATATTAGGGAAATAAATCCTATTTGTGTAGATTTTAGAAGGTGATTTCAGATTGTTTGTTGCTGCCATATACCCATAGCTAGGCCGTACCATCTGGGGCTGGATGTGGGATCATTTGGAGGTCACTTTCAACTTGTTCTCACCATCTAACACCTTGTATGGAGGCGTCTAGGGTCTAATCAGTTCCATATCACATTTGTGTTGTAAAAGCTTTGCATTCTGAGGGTGTTTTGTTGCATTTTTAAAGTGCTGGAGGTGTTGTTGCATCTACAACTAGTCATCAAGTTGCAAACCCTCATATGGGTATGTTGTAAAACCCCATATTTTAGCTAAATATCATTTGGGTTGCTATTAGTTTGTTTATATCTATTTTATTGTATTTGGGTTTTCTGTATATGCTCCATTTTCTATGTTATTATTGCAAAAACCATACATGCAAACACATGCAATGAAAACTTAAACATCAAACTAGCAAAAACATAAAAAAATATATACACAGAGGAAACATATACAGAGGGGTGTATGTTACACAAAAGATAAAGAAAGGAAAAAGATAGTGCATTTTGAATTGAAGCAAGAAGATGCACATAAAGAAGAATAAAATGATGGATTTAAGGATGGAGAGGAAGAAGAGGGTTCAAGTGGGAGTTCTAAGCAGGATGGTTTTGAGAGTACAAAAGAGGTTGAGCATGTAAAAGAACAAGTGGAAGAATCCTTTATTCCACCCTTGAGAAGATCCACAAGACAACAAAATCCAGTTGAAAGGTATAGCCCACCAAATTTCGATTGTGTATTTGCTTTATAAGTATTGATGATGAACCTAGATCCTATAGGGAATCTATTCTTGCAAATGATAGTGAGTCTTGGCAACTACCCAATGGATTTAGACTCTTGTGATACCTGGGATCTTGTGCATTTTCCCAAAGGAAGGAAAGCCATTGGATGTAAGTGGGTCTACAAGAAGAAATTTGGAGCAGATGGTTCACTGAAAGAGTACAAGGCTAGATTGGTATCCAAGAGAGGCAATTGATTTTAGTGAAATTGTTATATATGAAAAAGATGAATGATGACAACTAGCATGCACACTAAATCAAAACCTCTTTCACAATAACATTTAAGGGCAAGACCGAGCCAAATCACTACCAAATGGAGGTAGACTTAGCTATAGATATTGTACTCAGGAGTGTTATAGAAAGATCATATTTAATCAAGCCATTTTATCAAACCCTAGGTCAATAATGCACTAAACCCTAGTTCTATGATGATCTAATTACAACAGAAGATATAAAACAAATCTCCAAAAACCAAATGCATAGGGAGGATCAGGAAGATGATGGAACCTATGTCCTGGAAACAAAGATGTCAGAGGACTATTTTGAAACCATCCATGTCCTGAAAGGTTGAATCTTTAGAAGTTGTAAACTGGAGAATTGCTACAGAGACTACCCTGATGCTAGATCTGAAGTCCGCTGGGACAGAAAGACTAGGGCACTAGTGCCCAAGTCCTGCACACAGGAATATTCCTGAAATGTTGTTAGAGCTTGAAACCCTAATCCTTTATCAGTCTTCTTGTATCTTTATATCTCCTAGATCTCACACCTGTAACCTACACACAAGAAGAAGAGAAGGGTTTGGGGGTTATGATGTTTGGGGACTTGCCTTAGTAAAATCCTAGGATAGCATTCAAGCTTCCCAACACCATTGATAGATAAAGAGAGTGTGCCCTTGTAGGATAGATGCTAAACACAATATTAATATGATGAAATTAAATAATGATGAACAACAATGATATCACCTATGTGATGAAACCATTAGGAGGATGAAGGCTCTTCAACTCATAAGGAGAGTGTTATGATTGAATAATGCACCCTTACCAAGTTGTGAAACTCAACTTACTAGTGAAACATGGAAACTTTTCCAGGTTTGTGGGTCACCTATGATGGAAAAGAACCTCCAGAGAGGGCTGGTTCCCTTGGATTTTGTCACCTAAACTAGTGTTGTCTACTGTACTTTGCTAGGAAAAGGGATAAGAAATGACTTGAAAATAGAAACTAATACTTGTGTAGGTGATGCACCAAAACTGAAAGTGACCTGTATTTATTGTTTGGACACACAATTCTTAGCGAAAATGATTCTTTTCTTGCACAAATTATGTTTTCTTACACTCTATGCATCATTATTTTGTTAAGAGAATGTTTGTATTTCACTATTGAGAAGGAAAAAATGAAGTTTTCACAGCTAAAAAGCTCTACACATACATTTCACAATTCACAACCTGCACAAAGATGTAGTTTTCTACCTAAAGGTGTTTGTTTTTTGAAGCATATTTTGAGGTTTGCTGATTGAAAACATAGAAAATACATGCATCTTTTGATTATCACACAAGAGAACAACACAAAATAAAGACAAAATGATCACTTTCTTGATAGAAAGGTGCTCTTACACCAATATAAGTCTGAAACTGTATCTTTTGCTTGAAAATGTGTTGCAAAATGAAGGTTTTCAGTGTTGGGATGTGAAAACCTTAGTTACAATATGCTATTTTTTGGCTTCTAGAGCTGATGCAGGAGCATACTAGGTTGCAGAGCAATCTTGCATCAACCAAAAAAAACATTTGCATTCTTTCTTTTCTTTCATTTTCAATTCAGTTCAGTCATTTACAGTTTCAACATTTTGTACCACATTTTATTGCATCTTCATATTAGAGCGTGCAGAGCAAGATTTAGCATCTTCATTGTGTCATCTACATCATATCCAAATTTCAAGTCATTTGGATCTATCTGCTAAAAGTTATCACTGCCAGAAGATCACCAATTTTCTCAGAATAGAGCATCTAGACAGTCAGATGAAGGAGAAGGTTTGTGGAGCACTTCTGTGACTTGCAAAGCCAAATGAAATAGCATACACAACACATATGGATCATATAGACCTTCCTTGAGGTCTACACCAAGTTCCATGTACTTTTGGACCAATACCAGACGTTGTAGGCCGACCCTACTTGTTTCTACACGTTACATCCTTCATTGGAGTTTGTAACCTCTTTTGTGGCCGATGCAGAGGATTTCATGAGCCTAGAGATGATATATATAGATCTCTTAGATGCATTAGGAAGTTAGTTCTTGATTAGTGGTTTTAGGATATGATTTAGAGTTCAATTTTCTTTCTAGAAGGCACTTCAATGCTATATCTTGCATACCTGTTGTGACCCGAAAAGTAGGCCTGTGAGCCCTTTAATTGTAGCCCGCATGTTGTCAGCATATGAATATTGTAATTCTTTGATATTATGAATATATGAATCTTCCATTGCATTCTATGATTGTGTTGTTTCTATTGTGTTTACTCTAGTTGCATGGTTTGGATAGTTCATTTTGTGAACCCTCTGGCCATGACTGCACCAAGTGGTATCAGAGTGAAGTTTTAAATCCTTTGGAAAGTGAAGGCATTTTGGAAGATCTTATGGTGAATCGATTGTCAACCTGAGTTAGTCTACTTGTGTTCATCAATAGAGCGCCGATTGTGAGGCAGTTGCAGCCCTATAGTCAGATCACTGAATTGAGGTAGTTGCACCAGATCCTAGGAAGAGATGCCACCAAGGAGGATGCCTACTATGGGTAATATTGCTGGAAGAATGGAAGAAATGATAGAGATGATGAAAACATTGAAATATAGATTGGATGCTGTAGAAAAAGATAGAAGAAACAAACTAAACCCTAGACATGATGCTGAAAGTGATGATGAAGAATTTCAATTTGCTGATCAAAATGAAGAAACCCTAGAAGAAGAAGAAGAATCTGATCATGTGAAGATGTTGAAATCTATTTCTAAGATTAGTAAGAGACCTAGAGTGGAAGTACCAATCTATACTAAAAATTTGAATTCGAAGGAATTGATTGATTGGATAAATGACTTGGAAGAATACTTTGAATATGAAGAAATTGAAGATCTGAAGAGAGTAAGATTTGCAAAGACTAAGTTGAAAGGACATGCTTCTATTTGGTGGATAGAAGTTCAACTAGATAGGAATAGGAGAGGAAAAGAAAAGATCATAAAATGGGATAGGATGATGACAAAGTTGAAGAATCAATTCATACTTGCTGACTGAGTTGGAATTGTTGAAAAGATTGCAAAACCTAAGTCAAAAGGAGAAATTTGTGAAGGAGTATACTGAGGAATTTCATAAGATGATCATAAGGACTGAACATAGTGAACCAATCAAGGAGAAAGTGGAAAGATACATAAATGGATTGAGGATGAATATTCAAGAAGAATTGAGTCTGGTAATGATGAAAACAATAGAAGAAGCATATCAATTTGCCTTGAAAGTTGAAGACAAGTTGAATAAAAAGCATGAACAAAGATAGAGAGGTAGAGGAGGTAAATTTCAAAGAGGTAGAATATATTCCCGAGGAGAAAGATTATATGCGGAGCAGAACAAGCAAAGTAGTCCATACAAGAAAGAAGATAGAGATAACGATTCATACCAGAGAGATGATAGAAATTTCTACCACAGAGGGAATCATAATTCTTACTGCAATGAAGGATACATAAGAGATGAAAAAGGGTTGGATAAGAGAACATTCAGAGGAACTTATTTTAAGTGTGGAGGTGAAAGACATAGAGCATTTGAATTTCATCAAGGGAGTTCAAGCAAGAAGACAGAGAACAATGCAAGAGCAGCTTATGCGGAAGAAGAACCTATTGGATCACCTAGTTTAGTTGGAAAACCAGAGAAAGGAGAATCATTAGTCATGAGGAGAGCATTATTTCAAGTAGAGACAACTAAGGAACTGCCATAGAGGAAAAGTTTGTTCTGGACCAGATGCAAATTAGGAGGTAAATGTTGTAAAGTGATCATTGATAGTGGTAGCACTGATAATTTGGTTTCATAGGAGATGGTGACTAAGCTAAACTTGGAGAGATTGAAACACCCTAAGCCCTACAAGATAGCATGGATTCAGGATGAACACAAGGTACTGAAGTGTAGAACCCTAAGTGCAGAGATTGTTACCAGAAACAAAGAACAACCACCAGAGGAGATAACTAAATTGTTGACAGAGTATGAAGACATCATAACAGATAATGTACCTAAAGGATTGCCACCAATCTGGAGTATCAATCATCATATGGACCTTATACCTAGAGCTAGTTTTCCTAACAAAGTAGCACACCAGATGACACCAGTAGAGAATGCGGAGTTGAATAGACAAATACAAGAGTTGTTGAGGAAAGGATTGATCAGAGAAAGTTTAAGCCCATGTGCAGTACCTATAGTACTAGAACCAAAGAAAGATGGAGAATCGAGGATGTGTACTGACTCTAGAGAAATCAATAATATCATAGTTAAGTATAGATTTCCATTGCCAAGGATGGATGACATTATGGACTATTTGAGTGGAGAAAAATATTTCACAAAGATAGACTCGAAGAGTGGATACCATCAGATTAGGATTAGACAAGGAGATGAATAGAAGACTACAATTAAGATGAATGAAGAATTGTATGAATGGTTAGTGATGCCTTTTGGATTGACTAATGCACCGAGTACTTTCATGAGGTTGATGAATGAGGTTTTGAATAAATTCTTGGGTAAGTTTGTTATTGTATACTTGGATGATATTATGATTTTTAGTACGACAAAAGAAGAACACTTGTGGCATATTAGACAAGTATTGTAGAGGTTGAGAGAAGAGAAATTGTTGATAAACATCAAGAAATGTAGTTTCATGAAGGAATAATTGGTATATTTGGGATTTGTGATTTATGCGAGAGGATTGAAGATGGACCTTGAAAAGGTTAGAGCAATTGTTGAGTGGCCAACACCAGAGAGCATTGGAGAGGTAACATCATTTCATGGATTAGCAAGTTTCTACCATAAGTTCAACACAAATTTTAGTTTAGTATGCACACCTATGACAGAGACAATGAAAGGTGATAGAAAGGACTTTAAGTGGACATCAGGAGAAAATAAAAGTTTTGAATTATTAAAGAAGAAAGTGACAGAGCAACTAGTGTTAACATTACTGGATTTCAACAAAGTATTTAAAGTAGATTGTGATGTAAGTGGGAATGCAATAGAAGTAGTGTTAAGTCAAGAAGGGAGACCAGTAGCATATTGTAGTGAGAAGTTGAATGATGCAAGGAGAATATATTCAGTTTAAGATTAGGAGTTCTATGCCATAATTCAAGCCTTGAAGAAGTGGAGACATTACTTGTTGCCTAAGGAATTTGTGTTGTACACTGATCATCAAGCTTTACAATATTTGAATAGTCAAGGAAAGTTGAAGTAGAGACATATGAGATGGGTAGCGTTCATGTAGAGTTACACATTTGTATTGAAGCATAGGAGTGGGAAGTCAAACAAAGTTGTAGATGCATTGAGTAGAATTAGGAATTTGTTGACAGGGATGAGAGTAGAAGTATTAGGTTTTGAGGAACTGAAGCACATGTATGGAGAAGATCTTGATTTTGCAAAACCATGGAAAGCATGTAAGGAACCTATTTTGATAGATAGAAGTAAGTGGTTGGATTATTTCATTCGGGAGGATATGTTGTTCAAGGGAAATCAATTGTGTATACCTAGAAGTTCAATGAGAGATAATTTGATCAAGGAGAAACACAATGGTGGATTAGCAGGACATTTTAGGATTGACAAGATAGTAGCTTTGGTAAGTGAACATTATTTTTGGCCTCAGATATAGAAGGATGTAAGGAAGTTTGTGCAAAGTTGTAGAGTTTGTCAAGTTGCAAAAGGGAGATGTCAGAATATTGGATAGTACAAATATTTGACTATACCAGAGAGACCTTAGGAAGACATAAGCGTGGATTTCATATTAAGATTGTTGAAAACATAGAGGGGACATGATTCTATATTTGTAGTGGTGGACAAATTTTTGAAGATGTCACATTTCATACTTTGTAAGAAGATAAATGATGCAGTGTATGTTGCTGACCTATTTTTCAAGAAGATTGTGAGATTGCATGGATTACCTAAGAGTATAATTTCAAACAGGGATACAAGATTCATTGGATACTTTTGGAGGACATTGTGGAAGAAGATGGAGATAGACCTAAAGTTCAGTTTAACATTTCACCCACAGACAGATGGACAAACAGAAGTGCTAAATAGGAGTTTGGGTAACTTGTTGAGATGTTTAGTAGGAGATAAGGCAGGAAATTAGGATCTAATTCTACTGCAAGTAGAGTTTGCATACAATAATTTAGTGAAGAGGAGTACAGGGAAGACACCATTTGAGATTGTGATAGGAACTAATCCTAGAGGAGTAGCAGAGTTGAGAGATATCAGTATGGAGAATAAGAGAAGTATAGAGGTAGAAGAATTTGTAGGATACATGGAGACACTACATAATTAGGTCAGAAAGCATTTGGAAGAAATAAATACTAAGTATAAGGAGAAAGTAGATGAGAAGAGGAGACACAAAGAATTTTTAGTTGGTGATGAAGAAATGGTATATCTGAGAAAGGAGAGATTTCCAGTGGGGACATACAAAAAGCTGAAGATGAAGAAGTTTGGGCAATGTGGGATACCTAAGAAGTTTGATTCTGGAAATGCATATGAAGTGAAGCTACTGGAGACATTAGGTATATCACCTATATTCAACATTGCAGACCTATATCGGTATCATGAAGGAGAATCAAATGACAACATTGAAGATGGATTGAAGAATCAGTTACTACAACAACAACTGGAGTAGATAGAGAGCATCTTGGATAGTAGAACTGGACATAGTACCAGAGGCAAGCAATACAAATAATACCTAGTCAAGTGGAAAGGAAGACCGGAAGAAGATTTATCATGGATTTCTTAGGCTGAGGTAGACCACCTTGGTTTTCCTCTAGCCCCAACAAAGTGAGGGACATACTTTTTAACAACCCTGAGTGTCTGATGCAGAAGCATCCCAAGTTGCAGAGAAATCTTGCATCAACAAAAAAAACATTTGCATTCCTTCTTTTCTTTCATTTTCAGTTCAGCTCAGTCATTTGCAGTTTCAACATTTTGTACTACATTTTACCACATCTTCATATCAAAACATGTAGAACAAGACTTAACATCTTCATTGTGTCATCTACATCATATCCAAATTTCAGGTCATTTGGATCTATCTGCTAAAAGTTATCGCTACCAGAAGATCATTAGTTTTCTCAGAACAAAGCATCCAGATAATCAGATGAAGGAGAAGGTTTGTGGAGGCACTTCTGTGAATTGTGGAGCCAAATGAAATAGCATACATGGTGCATATGGATCAAATAGACCTTCCTTGAGGTCCACACCAAGTTCCATGTACTTGTGGAGCAATACCAAATGTTGTAGGTTGGCCTACTTAGTTGTTACATCCTTCATTGGAGTTTGTAACCTCTTTTGTGGCCGACGTGGAGGATTTCATGAGCCTAAATATGATATATATAGATCTCTTAGATGCTTTAGGAATCCGGTTCCTGATTAGTAGTTTTAGGATATGATTTAGAGTTCAATTTTCTTTCCGGAAGGCACTTTAATGCTATATCTTGCATACCTATTGTAACTCGGAAAGAAGACCTATGAGCCTTTTGATTGTAGCCCGCATGTTGCTGACATATGAACATTGTAAATTCTTTGATATTTTAAATATATGAATCTTCTATTATATTCTATGATTGTGTTGTTTCTGTTGTGTTTACTCTAGCTGCATGGTTTGGACAGTTCATTCTATGAACCCTTTGGCCATGACTGCACCAAGAGCTCAAAAACATAAAGAACTCCCTAAAAAACTAAGCCTAAGCCTTTCCTATACTCAGCCCAACATGGGGAGACAATAAGAGTGAAAATAGGAAAGAAAATGATGACCAAAACTGGGTCAAACCTTCTTTAGGCACCCAAGAAGTCTCTTGATCTGATCTTGACTCTTGCATGTCATGGTTGACCTTTTCCATCTCCTACAATCATGCTCCAACTGCTCCAAAAGCTCCTTGATGCTTGGGAAGTCTCCAAACTACCCCTAGATACTGAGAAAGTGCTCTTAGTTGTCCATGAGGTCTTCAAAGCCCACCAAACAACCCAAACTGTCTCATAGCTACCTATACTTCCACTTTGCAAAACAATAGGGCATATGGAAATAATTATGCCTTATTAAGAGGCTTCAACTGCTTAAAACTACCTCTTAACCTCTTGGAAACACCCCTGACTTCATTTATTACCACTGTAGGGTCTTCTTCAAGGTTAAAACTTGTTGCTGGTGTCCTCAAACTAAGTTTGTAGCTCTCATACTGTGATAGTTATGCACTTGGATAGTCATCTCTACACCTTTGTTTGCTTTGTTCATCATGATTATAGTCCTGCTAGCCTTCATCACCGCTCCTTGTCTCTTCATAGACTGTTACAATCATCTTTATGGATCTCTGTCTAGTATTTCCATTCATAGTTGACATAATGTCCCATAAGGTGATGGTGGCTGTCCTATAGACTTCTTATAGGTATGTAACAAAAGTTTTAGATCTTAGTGAATGTCCCTGATTAAACCACTGTACCCTTATCTCTGCTTACCACTTTTTGACTGTTTAAGACTTTGAAATAGGTTTCATATCTTATCATAGAGTCTTCTTGTTATTGTAGACTGTCTCGGCTTTGCACTTGTCTGTTCTTTCACTTTTAAATGACAGTCATTCTAGTATGTTGTTCCTTAACAACTATGACAGTCATCTTGTTGACTATTTTGAACCTTATTACTATTCTTTATGCTATCCTCTAAGATTTGGCCACTGTCCATTGTTCTTCTCTAGGTCTTTGGTACCTTTGTTGTTGTGTAGGTGTTTTCTTTTTCATCATTATCTCTGAGTGTGTATATGACTTTTCACACAGTCAATAGAATTGTTCATCTTTATATGATGTCTCCCAGCATCTATAATCTGTCTTAGACCTGTCAGAGTCTTGACAAGGTCTCCTTAGGCTTTCATATAGGGTCTAAGTGTACACAAGCTTCTAATACATTTGGAAGGTATGTCAGCTTGTAGGACAATCTTAGTGACCACATATATCCTTGGAAAGACCATTATCATATCATCAAGAAAGGACATCTCACTAACCTTTCTTGTTTACTAACTTCACAATCTTCTATCTTACTGTCTTCTTAACACTTCTTGACACCTCTGCTATTATTATGATTCTTTGATTGTTGACTATTACAGTCATTGCTTAGGACCATTTTTCATTGTTTAGGACTATCTTCTTCACATTGTTTTGTTAATTATTCCTTACTTTGATTGTTCTTGTAATGACTATTTTTCATCAGTCCCTTTGTCTCTCTAACTGTTCCTATAGTCATCCTAGTGTCCTAGTGAATATTCCTTTCTCTTGTGACAATCATTAAGATATGACTGTTCCTTGATGTTATCATGCCTTTTTGACTATTCATAATATATTATTTCAATTCTTTGGGATTGTTGTCTATGTAAAGTCCTTTTAATCATAGCTTTAGTGAATATCTTCACTCTTTCCCCCTTATGCATTCACTATTAGGATCCTATCAATATCTTACCATCCTGATTCCTATAACCTATTCATTTGCATTAGACTTTGTCATGGAAACTTCTAAAAGAATGATCTTAGCTGTGACTGTCTTGCAAGGTCGTTAAACCTAGGTTTTGGTTTATTTAGCTAAGATTTAGATCAATGATCTTATGCAGAGACCTTCATAATGACCTATGAATATCTAACTCCCTTATGAGGCCCGAGACCTTCCAACCTCTCATGTGGATCTTTGTATCTCTATGAAGGATTTGACTGTATTTATGTTCTTGGTCTTCATGATCTTACATTCTTTCCAAAACCTTTCATTCTATTGCCTAGAAGACCTTAAAACATGCTCAATAAGGACAATAATCAATGGTTTTATGGCTGTATGGGCATGTCCAAACACCTTTGCAAATCCCCTCAGACTCTTGTCTCTATTCATTTACCTTATCACAACTTTGTGGAGTTTTAAGGCTACAAATCCCAAATACACTTTGTTGACAGGGATATAGACTTAGTCTCTTGATTTATAGGAGTGTATAGGAATCTACAAAGTGTCCTATAACTACATAGAGACTGCAACACCCTAATATCCCTTTAAAATCTATCAAACATTCTTAATACACATACCTTTCAATAATATCATTGTTGATGATGCAATGATCTGCCATCATTTCAACCTTATAGATCTCTGTCATCTGCATGCTTTCAATGCCTCTATTTAGATTCCATGGCTATCTCTATGTACTATTTGCAATTCATTATCTACATGATCAGACACTGATCTTCAACCTATTCTTGAATCATGCAGCCTTCACAGTCTTTCTCCTTCTTTGAGAAATATTCACAATCATTCCCAAGGCTCAGAAACCTCACTACCTTTGAACAGGTTTACATAGTCTCTAAATATCTTGTAGATCTTCAAATTGTCATCACCTTAGACCTAGTTTCCATCCTTCATATCATTGTTTCTCGTGTCAATGGCTTGCACGGGTGAGACAAGATCTTTCAAGGACTCCACTTGAATCACTATGAGGTTTTTACTATGTAGTGGGGCCTTCACCATATTAAAACCTACAACTATCATGAGAAAATATTTTAGAAAGCATGAACCAGAGATAGAGGAGACTTGAGACAACAAGAAACCTAACCCTAACTTCCTCTAAACCCAAAACCTAACTCAAAAGTTAAACCCTCCTTCATATGCTATGATCCCAAAAGTGAAGGCAACCTAAAAGGTCATCTGGTTTTGAAAATAGAACCTTCCCTCCACAACATGCAAGAGATTCTTTGATGAAATTAAGGTAAATTTAGATGTCAAAAATTGCCTTTTGACCTTTGAACTCATTATTGTTTACATGTAACATGGAAGAGGCTCTTTATGGATGAGGAGAAAAGATTTTTTCCAAGTTTATAGTGTAAGAAACACTTCCAAAACCCTTTATCACTTTTTAAACAAATGTTAAGGCAATACTTTAGTAAACTAGAGATTTAAAAGACCCTCCAAGACTTCCTTCACTTAAGGATGACAACAACCTAATTACCTATCTGAACCAGGGAGTGAAGTAGGTAACAAAGAGATAGATGATAACTTCAAACCCGCAACAATACACACAATGAAAATACAAATATACTCTAGAATCACAATGGATGCTTTGAATGCTCTTTGCTCCAATGCTTCAAGTTGGCTATCTCCATCTAGGTTCATAATGAATTCAAGAACACACTTATATATGCCTTCTCGCTAACATTCATGAAATTAAACCAAAAGAGCCAACAAAGAGAAACCTTTCGAAAGGTCCCAGGTCGACAAACATTTGAATTTGCCCTGACCAATCAGGAGAGACTTGGTTGGTGGCACCCAAGTCTTAGCGCTCCTTTTTAGTCCAAGGTAAGATAAATCATGGGCCCCTTATTCCCAATTTACATTAGTTTTGGGCAATTTTGCATTGGGGTGAATAATTAGAGTGTATAATGTATTCACAGGGACCTAGGAGCTAAACAAGGAGTTAAAAAGATAGGTGGCTACTTTTTACTCCATAACAAAAATATTCTCTCCTACTGCTAAATTATTTTCTATTAGATTTATTTTATTCATAGTTGTTGCTTATGATTTTGAAATTGAGCAAATGGATGTTAAGACTACATTTTTGCATGGAGATCTGGAAGAGGAAATTTATATGCAACAACCTAAATATTTTGAGGTAAAAGGGAAAGAACACTTGGTTTACAGATTAAAACAATCTCTTTATGGTTTGAAATAATCACTTTGAATGTGGTATTAAAAGATTGTTTCTTTCATGTTGAAATTGAGTTTTGTGAGAAGTGTAGAGGATCATTGTGTTTACATTAGATATATTGATGATCATATACTAATTGTTTTTAAAAAAAAGGGTAAAAATTTATTAGAAAATCAAGAAATTGTACAAAAGAAACCAGAAGAGAGCCGGGGATCCACAACAAAACCCCAAAAGGGAATAATTACAGATTCTTATCCCCCATAATGACCTTCTCCAAGATTATCACATACTCAGGGGGCAAGCAGTTCCAATCATCCACATCTCACCTATCATCATGCTTAGACGCCCACTTAACCAAACAATCAGCCACTTTGTTCCATTCCCTAGGAATATGACAAAAGGAGATATGCTCCAACGAACTGCACAACCTCAATATCTATTTGATCAGTAAGGCCAGTTGCCAACTGTCTCCCTCTAGCTTTTTATCATTTAGCATCTCAACAATAATCTGTAAATCAGATTCACCAATAATCCTCCTCCAACCTAGGGAGTAACCTCTTTCCACCGCACTAAGAATAGCTAGGGCCTCCATAAGATTGTTAGTATGCTGCCCCTTATAAATAGAGAAGAAGAACACACCATCACCATCACTGTTTTGACCAATGCCACCAATCCCAGCCTATGGGCTAGGTTCCCCTGAGAAGAGCCATCCATGTTCACCTTAAGAACACCCTGAGGAGGAGGGGTCCACTTACCTTCCCTTTGGAATTTTTTCTTGGAACATCGAGGCCTCCTACTACCAGAGTAACCAGGGGCACCAACTGCCAGCTTCAAATTCCTTATGATAGCCACATCACCAGGTTCCATAGTATCTGACATGTCACAATTTGTAGAGATAGTTTCCTGAACCCTACCGAGGATCTTATGCCAAAGTTGAGCCACCACCATTTGCTCCCCCTAGAAAATCCTCCTATTCCTCTCTAGCCACAGCTGCCAAATAATTAGGGATGGGCCAAGGACCTAAGCAACCTTAAGGAAAGAAGTCTGTGTAGGAGGCCAACCCATACTATCCAAAAACTCAACCAAAGAAGTGGCATGGACACAATTGTGATTCCAAGCCACCCACCAGGAGTGCTAAACAACTCAAACAAAAGGGCATAAGAAAAAGAGATGAGAGCAACTTTCCTCACTATTATTACAAAGAACACGAATAGAGGGACCATTAAACCCTTCTTTTTGAAGATTGTCCTAGGTAAGACATCTATTATGCACAACCAACCATAAGAAAAAGTTACATTTAGGCCAAGAAAACTTGTTCCAAGCCTGCTTCCACCAAGGCACCTCCATCCTCCCAAACACTTGTTTATCTAGCTCTAGGTAGCTCGAGGCAACAGAAAAAATACCCTTTGGAGAAGGGCCCCAAGCCAAAGTGTCCCTCCCAGAAAGGGCATTGCACATTCTATCCCCCAAAATCCTAGCCAACTCTAAACGAGCCTCCTCAGATCCCCCTAGCAGCCACTCTCGCAAAGTCTTCCAACGCACCATTTCCACTTGTCCCATAGCATGCACCAATTTAAAATTCTTCACTCAACTCCAACTAGCCTTAAGAAAACTGTTGCTGAGGGGAGCAAGGTGAGGAAACAAAGTCAAGATGGGGGATACCCATCCCAAGAATCATGCCAAAAGAGAGCATCAGAGCTAGTATTGCAAATCTAGAAGAGGCCTTGTTTAATGAGCTTCACCCCTCTTTTAAGAGTCTCCCAAATCATGGACCCCTTCCCCGTAAGGCTGTAATGAGGCACATCCATAGCACACACCCCACGAAGGTACTTCATAGTGAGAATCCTAGCCCAGTCTTGTTCCTAGAAAGTACACTAGTGCCAATAGAGCTTAGCTACTAAGACCTGGCCAATCAAACCTATAGGTTTGAGACCAAGACCTCCCTCCTGCTTCGGCCTACAAACCAAATCCCACCTAACGAGGCTCCATTTAGAAGAAGACAAATTACCAGCCCACAGAAATTGATGAGCTAAGGCATCAAATTCCTTAACAAAGAACTGGGGGGCCACCTACACAAAACATTTATAAATAGGGGGAGCCTACACCACAACTTTCAGAAGAGTTCAATGCCCAGCCAATGAGAACCACTGGCAAGTCCAATGGCTTTCCCACCTATGAAACTTATCTAACACATCCTGCCACATATCTCTAACCTAAGGGCCCATTGAGATGGGAATCCCAAGATTAGTCAAAGGGAGACTCCAATCTGAAACCTAAGAATCCTAGAAATCCTGTTTTGAATGAGCTGTGGAGTGTTAAAGAGGAAGATTGAAGACTTATTCTCATTAAGCCTTTGTCTAGGAACACCTAAATTAATATCTAGAGTTTTCCTTAGGTTCATAGCTTCCTAAACTCTGGCCATGCCCATTAGAGCCGTATCATCCAAAAATTGCAAGTGAGAATAAGGATGCATCCTACCATCCCAACTCCATCCTTGGATCAAACCTTGATTAACCCAATACTTGATGAATCTTCCTAGCCCCTCAACCATAAGGATAAAAAGGTAAAGGGAGAGAGGACCCCCCTGACGAAGACCCCTGGAAGCACCAAACAACTCTGAAGGTTCCCCATTAATGAGAATAGAAAAGGAAGAAGAAGTGACAGAACTCATAACTCACTCAGTCCACTCCCTGTCCAAACCAAAATCCTGAAGAAACTTTTATAAAAAAACCCATCTAACCCTATCATAAGCCTTTGCCATGTCAAGTTTAATGAACATGGCCTTCTCCTTCGAAGTCTCCATGGAATGAATAGCTTCAGAAGCAATTACCACCCCATCAAGAATTTACCTACCAGCCACAAAACCTCCTTGCTCAACAGAGATCAAAGAGTTGAGACAGGGCTTGAGTATTTCAGCAATCAATTCAGTAATAATTTTATAAACCACATTACAAAAAGCAATAGGTCTGAATTGATCCAAATAGCTAGCGCCCTCCCTCTTAGGAATAAAATCCAAGAAGGTAGAGTTCATAGCCCGTAGCATCTGCTTATTACACTACGACTCTAGAACCACCTCAAGTAGATCAAGTTTGATAATTTCCTAGAATTCATGGAAGAATTCAATAGGAAAACCATCCAGGCTTGGGGCTTGCCTTTTTTCATTTGAAACACCAGCTCTTCTAGCTCAAGCAACAAAATAGGGTGCATAAGAGCCCGATTCATCTCATTAGAAGCTAAAGATGGGATGCAATCTAGAATATCATTCACTTCACTACCATTAGGGAGAGAATCCTCAGTGAACAGGGTAGAGAAGAACCTAGTAGCTTCCCTAGAAATCTCATCCATAGAGGACAATTGCACCCCCTTTGATGACACCAGAGAGGTAATCAGGTTTCCCATCCTTCTAGCTTTTACAAAGTTATGAAAAAAGTTGTATTTCAATCCCCTTCTTGGAGCCAATCCACCCAAGACTTTTGCTTCCAAAAGATCTCACGCAACTCCCATTCCTCCAGCTTCTTAACAGCAATTGACTCTTCTCTAACAAGCTCCAAAGTAAGACCATGGTCTCGAATTTGACAGGTGATATCAGCTAAACCCGCTTGAGCAGATAATTTATTGTGATGAAGATTGCCAAAACAATGTTTGTTCCACCTCTTAAGCTTATAATTCACAACTTATAATCTTTTGACAAAGGAATACATAGCCCGACCATGCACAGGCTTCCCCTGATGCCACCATTCAGACATAAGATCATGAAGAGAAGAATCTTGCAACCACATAAGTTGAAACTTGAAAGATGGGCTCTTGGGGACTCTGGAAATAGAAGCAGAGAGCTTAATCAGCTAGTGGTCTGATCCTTTCCCATCCAAAATCTTTGAGTAGTTAGACCACCTATCTCCCACCCAGAAACAAGAAACCAAGAAATGATCCATCCTCTCAGCGATAGCATTCTCCCCACATCTCCTGTTGTTCCAAGTAAAAATACCATTTCTTGTCTTTACATCCACTAATTTGAAAAGATCCATGTTACCCCTAAGAAGGCAAGCTGATGGGTCAAGCCTAGCAACCCCACCACACTTCTCCTCAAGACCAAAAATAGCATTAAAGTCTCCAACCATGATCCACAGGAGAAAAGGAGCCAAAGATTTGATATACCTAACATGAGCCCACAACTAAACTTTCCCAGAAAGATCAATAGGAGCATAAATATTAGTGAAAAGAGAAGTTTCACCTCTCTCCAAACTAGAAGCAACCAATGACAACCAAATGACTTGAGCACCACCAAAGAGGAATAACTTTTCTTGGATACCAAAAAAAACCACCCCTCTAGAGTTTCCATGAGCTCCAACACACTGACACAAGCCATGTGACCAAATGTTATGAGCTCTACTCATCATACCATCCACAGATAACTTGGTTTCCTGGAGGAAAACCATATCAAGACCATGAGCACCAATCATCTCTTGAATATCCTTTTGTCTGGGGATGCTATTCAACCCCCTCACATTCCATGAGATAACAATCATTTCTGAGATTGGGAGAAGTGGGAGTCAATGGTTTTCACTAACCCCGAATCCACCAAATTCTCGCCAAGCATCTTAACCTTCTCCAGATCCTTACAACCCGCCTTGAAGGGTTTCTTTGGAGGCCCCTTTGTTAGGGGTTTCTACTGCAAACCCAGAGCATGCACAACCCCACTACTCTTTCCAACACCCAAGACACCCTTAGACTGAGAAGAAATAGGATCCTGCAATGCCCCAATTCCAATCAAATTTGCTTGACCACTATGATCCTGACCAACTGACATTTGAGAGACAACATTTGTGAGCATCAAGTCACCTTGCGCTTCCCCCAGTAGAAAGTTTTGAGAGTCAACCCCTTTGGCACTAAACATCTCCACCTCTGCAGACCCTCCATTAGAAGGAGGCACAAAACCTTCCTCGTAGACAAGGTCTTCTAGAACATCAAACTGATTAAAGACCTCATCATGTTGCATGTCCTTCAAGGTTCTCTTCAGGCCTCTCCCTTTAGTACAGGTCTTGACCGAGATGAATCCCTCCTTATCTGCTATCCCCTCCCTTTATCATTCTTAGCAACTGGATTGGAATTGGTGTTAGATGTCCTAGTCATCTGATTAAACCGAGGACATCTCCTTTGCAAATGCCCATACTCATGACATAAACAACATTTGAAAGGAACGGTTTCATACTCTAGCTATTGAACCCAAGAAATAGAACCAAGAGACATCTCCACAACATCTAGCAAAGGGTTATTCAAATCAATTTCCACACAGATACATGCATAAGTAAGTACCTTTTGGTCAAGCATTTGCTGAGCTGGGCCAACCGACTTGCCAAGAAGAAGAGCAATCATCTGAAGAATGTCACTCCTCCAGTACTGTAGCGGAATACATGGGAGACGAACCTAAATAAGGGCCCTTGAGGGAAGTTCCTCAGAAGCATTGAAGCCCACATGCTAAGGTTTCATGAAGAGCCCAACCTGATTGAAGAAATAAGGCCCCCCTTCAAAGGCCCTATTCTTATCTGCCATGCAAGAAAAAACCACTATAAAATAATTATTTGCCACCACCTTAATCTCCATATCCCCTTTAGGGTTCCAAATCTTCTATGCCCAAGCTACGAGAGCTAGCAAAGCAAGGAGGATCCCCATGAAATTGCTGATTAGTGCATGATTACTCTAGTATGCAACATCCTCTGCCACTGATTCGGGATGTATTATCAAAACATGTCATTCCAGGCTTTTCACAAGACAACCATTCACTTTCTTGAATCTAGAGGCCCCTCGCTCCACCGGCGAACCTTCCCCAGATGAGATCTTGTTTAAAGCCTTGTTGTGTGGTTACACAACATGCCCCATTTTGACTTGACAAAACAGGGACCCAACTTTTTGCTTGTCTGCTTTCTGGCAGTCTGGTAAAAGTAAGTCATGCAGGTGACCCTACATAAGAGGAGTTGGGTAAGTCATCATGATGAGGTCAGTTAGTCAGAGTTAATATTTCATATCATTAACCTCATGTTTGGAAAGAGTATAAAATTTCATGTAGGTTTGCCTTTTGGATCACCCTGATATTCCTTAGGGAATGAAAGTTATGACAAGCCAAAGTTCCAGTCAAACCTGATATTCCAGGGGGGGTCATATTCCTTAATATCAGTCACCTTGGTGAAGATCACCCCGATCCAATTTTATCACCTGATAATCATGTGGTCCAAAACTCTGGACGTCAATTTTAAGTGATAACCGTGTTTACCAATCAAACAACATCATATATTTTGCGGGACATCATATATTTTGCGGGGGTGATATTTTGAATATCACCTGATATTCTCAATATCACCCTGTCAAAAAATATCACCCTAGAGCCAATATGCCGATGATGCCATCCAATCCTGATAGACAAAGAAAATCACCCCAACGGTGACATCATTAGCCTTTTTACCTCACGGAGGTATATTTCAGCGATTGCCCTTTTTTTTCCATAATTTGACGGTGACGTCATCCTGATCTTTTGAAAGGGGGTCACTTTAGTTTTGAGGGGGTCATATTAAAAATATCACCCAATCTTTAACACAGGACTTGATATTTTGAATATCACCCGATATCCTGAATATCACTTGATCTTTTGAAGATCACCCCCTCATCTTGCCCCATGACATTAAATGCACATAAATGCAGTAGGTGGATTCCCACCGATTGCAAACATGATGAAGACACCTGGCAACATCTATATATTCATGGCAGAAGATCAATGGTTTTAATCAATCTAACCTAGATTTGCCCTAATTTACCCTAAGAATGAGATTAAAAGTGAATTTACAGGGTCATTTGACATTTACCTTGCGAAGAAACGAAGTTTTACAGAGCGTAGAACATTCAAACCCTCGTACGACCTACCTGCGGACGTAAATAGCTTACAGCAAAATGAAGCACGTGATTATCACTGGTATCTGAGCTTCTTTTCGGTAATCATCTGCCTAATCCAAGAGAAAAGCGTAGTCAGGTAAGTAATTAGAAACCCTCCTGTTGTCATTTTCTATAATATCCAGGTAGTAGGTTCTTCCATGGTTTAGCTCTATAGTTATGCATATCATAACAAAATGAAGATTAATAAGTATAATATGCATGATGCCGTAAACGTATGAGGTTGTATATGCATGCATGTGGATATTGTTGTAAGAACAATCATGTTCATTGCAGGAACTTATGGCGGACGTCAGGAAGAATAAGTCTGATGCAGAATTTCTTAAACCTATGTTTGCCCAACTTGAGGGAGTACAATTCAAATATGGGGTCATCAGGGATACCCAACAAGGAAACACAGATTTGGCGCCATGGTCAACCAAGATGGACGAGGATAAAGAAAGTACCCTACTGGATGCTATTTTTGTATCAGGAATGTGGTATGCGGCTAGATTTCCTTATTCTATGGAAATTCTAGAATTAGTAGTTGAGTGTGCCAGGAATTACAACCCTAAGATGAGGTAAGTAGAGAAGCACGGAAGGGTATATGCAGATCTATCCATCAAAGGGATTACATCTACTTTCAACCTTCCAGTTGGGGAAAAGGTAGCTAGTATGGACCTGAAGAAACTGGAGATTGAATATACAAATAACAAAAAGACTGCAAGAAAGAGGATGTACCAATGGAGGGCAAAGAACAACCCTTACACTACCTCTGCCAAACTACCAGTGCACATGTACAAGTTTGATTTTGATGATGAGTATCAATATATGATTGCCCTGCTCAACAGGATGTTAGGCCAGCCTAATGCTGGAAGCTTCAAAGATTGGATGTACGAGATCATCATGATGTGCATTTACACAGATAACAAGCCATTATGGGCTAAAATCATCAGTGATGCTCTAGATGAGCAAGAGAAAGAAGATAGTCTAAAGAGGGCAGCCCAACAGATAGGGCTTGATAAATTAGTTGATCAGGTGACTAGCCCTGCAGTGATCGACCTAACACATAGGGAGGACGTAAGTCCTGAACATCAAATAGGTGCACCTGAGAAAACAGAGAATGTTGAAGGAGTCAAGGTGATAGAAGTGGAGAGTAATGCTCCAGCTATGGGCCAGCAACAACAAGACATATCTGATGAGCCCAAAATAGTCAAAGTCCAAGAAAAGGGCAGAAATGACAAGGCCCTCGGACTCAAGAAACCTCAGGTGATAAGGATGCATCAGATCATGATGACCTAAAGACTCAGGAGGTGGATACAATAGGTGCGGAGCATAAAGTGATCCAAGATCAGGTAGATGCACCTAAATCTGATACAATGATATCTACGGATATAAATACACCTTAGGATGAGGAAATTACCAAGGTGGATGAAGCAGAAAAAGATGAAGTACAAGATCAACTACAGGATCATCACGTGGATGTACCGCAAGATCCTCCGCCACAAGAAGAGATTCCTTAGGAGGAGGAAGAAAAACAAGATCACCCTCATGAAGATCATCATGAGGAAGAAATGAGGAAGTCACCCTCTCCATCGAGAATAGAGACAGATAAAGGAGATCGGGGTGGACATGATGATGATGACAGATGACAGGGATCTAGAGACCAAATACCTCAATGGCTCGAGAGAGAGAGAGATAGGTACGGAATCAGGTTTTGAGATTCAAGAGTTTGATGTTTCGACATTATTTTCAGAAACCATCATGAAGCCTAGGAGGAAGGCCAGATTAACATCGACCATCAGAAGAGATCTTGCTACGGGCAGAAGGACCGCCCAAGTAGCACTTCCCATTGTTGAAAAGGAAAAAGGCAAGATCACCCTGGAAGAATTCTAGATTAGCACGGTTGATATAGGGTTTGCCAATGAAGACCAAGAAGGTCGGGAAGGGAAGGACATAATTGATTCTTTAACCCAAAGGGTGAAGAAGGAAAAGGAGAAAAATAAGCAGCATAAGGAGCACATTGCCCAGCTGCATTCATATCTAAAAGGGTTAATTAACCCTGATCATACATCATCAAATTAGGCAGTCCCATTGACTGCAATTTCTCAAGAAGAGTTTAATAAATTGGACCTCATGAAGCATGAGTTAGTGACCCTGAGGAAGTGGTTATTATCTGCAGTTGTAGGAGCTGAGGAAGTAGTAAGGGCCTCTTTGCAGAGGTGGAAGTCTTTGAGTATTTCCAAGAGAAAAAGTTAATAAAATATAGAATGAGACTGGAAGAAGATCATTCTAGTTGGAGAAAGCCTTGGGTGCTTTGAGTGAAATGAAGAGGATTAATCCTCAGATCCTGATAAATAACCAGGTACTGGATAATAACACTACCATACTGATAGATATTTGGTATAAAGACATCAGGTTTGAATGTGATGTACTAAAGAAATGCAGTGGTAAGTTGAGAGATATTAGTGTGAAACTGCATGACATGATGTCTTATGCAGTAAAAGTCCTGGAGGCCTTAGAAGGCAAATAGAGGGGAAGATTGAAAACCAAGACACAGACTTTGCTGTTAAAGCTCTGCATGATAACTTTCAGCCGATGGTTGATGATCCTCTCACCCACCTAACGGAAGAAGCAATGAATAAGATCATGAGGATCAAGGTCAGGGTGGAGAATTACAATGAAACATTGAGTAGCAGCAAGGGTAAGTTATAAGCCCTCAGAGATAAATTTCAAGCTCACAAGCACGCTATTGCGAAAGCCAAAACATTGGATGGTGGGGAAACTGATAAGATAGTAGAAGCATATGAAAATATCAGGACAAGCATGAAGGTCCATATACAGGAGGTTGTTCATCAGGATGATGAAGATACAGAAAGTGCTGATCATGATGAAGAGAAAGATCCTGAAGAGTAAGTGAAGATGCGCCATCAAGGAAATATACGCATCAGGTATTTAAGAGAAAATGAGCTACCTAGATGGTTGCCAACTGGCAACCTGTGCCGCAAGGAAAGTTGACCAATTCAAAGGAAGGAAGATCCACCGTTGATCTTAAATGATAAATCTTGACCATAGGTCATTTGTAACCGCTCCTTCACCTTATTCTATAAAAGGTGCAGGGATGCCTTGTTTCAAACATTCAAAAACTTAATTGAAATATGATTGCTGAAATATCAGGGCCTATTTCAAAGTTATTGTAAACATTCATGTTTTTGCATAATTAATGAAAGAGAAGACCATTTTGATTACAAGTCATCGTAAATCCTGAGTAATCTGTGTTTGAATTCTTGATATATGCTTTGATTTGCTGTGTCCCTTGGAGTGCTCATCAGTCTGCATATATTGTCTTCATTCATCATCCTTTGAAGTTAGCATCAACTGTATCTAGCTGTGGAATGTCCTGGTGAAAATATGGTTTGATTTCTTCTTTCTCATGACTGTATCAAGTGTGTATGTGACTCAGTAGCTGAAGATTCATCTTAATTTGAAGTATTTATTTTATATTTCTTTCAATTTCATAAATTCACCAACACAATTGCAAATAACAGACCATTAGAAGCAAATTATATGAAATATGCTGAAATCTCGTAGATAACTGAACATTTATAGCATATTTGAAGTTAAAGCATGTTAAATAGATAAATATAATGCAAAGATTCGAGTATAAACACATCATTTGAAGAAGTATACTGTGTAGAATAACCTTCTGTGTAGCATCATTGCAAAAATAGAATCCTGCTAATGAGCAAACGCAAGGCCCCTGAATGGAAAACAATAACACACATCAACCACTGTGTAACGTCATTTGATTAAGAACTAATCCATAGAGACTTGGGATCATGAATTCTTTGAATTCATCGTATCTTTCAAGATGAGTAAAGGTTGTTGTGTAACTTTTATTCTATGTTTGTTTATGACTAACATCATGATCAACATAAATTGGCGCTAGAAGGAGGGCGGAAAGCTAGAAGCTCATCATCAAGCGGTAGATTTTGTCAGATTTGATGATGTAGATAGTGAGGTAACATTGAAACACCTCTAAATTTCAAGTCATAAGCAAAGTTTTGTTGTTTTATGCTGGTACACATTAATCCTTCGTAAAGTTTTCAAAGTTGATCATAAATATTGCGAGCTTTGTAGTCGATCATCATGAATTTGCAAAGATAAGTCTTTTTTCAGGTAAATCTGTCAAAGCTTTGAATTAATCTGCCTTAGAAACCTGATATTTAGTTGTAAGTGTCACCAGGCTTTAGTATCACCTCATATTTGCATTGTTCATGCAAATATTCCATAAAGATCTAGTCAGTCTCACTTTCTGACCATAAATACAGCCTTTGCTGTAAAGCTTTAACCGATCTTTGCTATAACCAAGCCATTTTTCCTTAAATTTAAGAAATCCTGGCTCTTAGGCCAAATACCAAGTCCCGATCCGGTGGAATCTTTAAAGAATTACCTGTCAGGGGGTTTAGACCAAGAACTGTAGACATACATCACTCTCCTGATCCTGGTGCATCAGGTGCTTCACCAGAACATCCTCCTATAACTCCTATTGGTTTACAAATACCTACAGGACTACTTGTGACACCTCCGGTCTAGCCTCAGGTCTAGCGTCAGCCAGTATTACCACAGGCTCAACCTTCACCGGTTACAATGTCTTTCTTTGTAGCAGAATCTCCTCTGACCTTCAATACATATCATGCTTTGCCAAAGCATCCAGATAAAATTTGTCCAAAGTATCATCCATATCAGGATGCAGATGATCATATCAGAACTTTCAAGGAAGCCTGTTGTAGGGCTAGAATTGAGCATCAAGATGTCGTATGCAGGTTACTTCCATATTCCTTAGGGGAAGAGGCTTATAACTGGTATATTAGTCTTGGTCAGGGTTCAGTCAATGCATGGCCTGTCCTAGAAAAATCTTTCACTAATAGGTTCAAAGCACCAATTGATCCTTCAATGAACTATCATTTATTTGCCATGATTAAGAGATTTGAAGGAGAACTTATAGCGAACTTTAATGCTAGATTTCAGAAAATGTTATCTAAGTTGGTTGCACCATATGTTGTAGCAGATGAAGCTACTAGGAGCATTTATTATTCAGCCCTGGATCCTTTGACTTCCATGTTTATCAGGGGAGCACATCCTAATGTCACAACTTTGACAGGAGCTTTCCAAGAAGCCATCAAAGTCAGTCAACAATTGATCCCTGCTCCTACACCAAATATTGCATTCCCAACACTTCCTGGTTATCCAATTTATCCTGCCCAACAATAGCCTAATGGAGCCATGATGCCTCCTGCTGTGATGCCTAGTCCTTTGCAAATACCTCCATTAAGTATCATGCCTCCGCCTAACAATAATGGCTAGATGTTGCAATATCCTGGACATTCATAGATACCTCAGCATGTTGATCAGTCAAATCAGAACAATGGATCTTCCTTTTTTAAGCCCCAAACTGAAAATGTAGTGGCTAAGGTTTAGGAAGAGAAGGAAGAAATCAAAGAAATATCAGCTCAGTTAAGGAAACTTACAACTGAGATTACTCACTTGAGAAGCCAAAACTTCTATTCCCAGCCCAACCAGAACATGGGTTATGCTAATGACAGACCAAATTATCCTGACAGGGGGTACAATAACAATTATAACAATAAGGGCAATAATAATCCTCCTAGACAGCCTAGAGTGTGGAACTCCAGGCCAAACAATGGTTCTTTGCCATCACCCCTAGACAATCAGCCTCCTGGTGAGCCCAAACAGACTACCAGAGTCAACCTTGTAGAGGCAGCCCTCACTAACTGGTGCAGGATCCATAACACCAATGCACATGCAAAGCTTGACTATCCTCAATTTAGAATTGTTGCTAGCATTTTTTAGACCGAAGTGTCTAATACTTTAGGAAATCAACCTCAGGTAGAGGGAAATGAACTTGTTCCTTGTAGATATGATTCTGCTTTAGTGCTAGAGAGTTACACTCATCATCCATATCAGCAGACAATGCTTGCTCATCAAGATTACAGCCTGGCATGTGAGGAGTCTTCCATGGCTTTTGAGTCAAATTATGTTTTCCCTTTCGAGGATGAAAATGAGCTTCAAATGAATATGAGGAGGTACATGCCTACCAATAGCAATATCAGGGTAAGCACAATTACAACTTGAGAAATAATGCAAACAGGCCTGCTGGTCCTTTAACCTCTTCCTTGCCTCTAAATAACTTTAACACACTCTAGATCCCAAGGCAAGTAATAACCCTGGGTTTCCCAAGGTTAATGCTCAGTACCTGGCATCACCAAACATAGTAGCAAGGACTGGTAGTCAACCTGAGTCTGACAAGTTAGTCACCTATCTGGTAGATGAAATGAAAAGGATTAGAATCAGCCTATCCTTGTAAGAGTTGCTGAAAACTCCTGCCATCAAGAAAGCATTCATGAAGTCACTAGATGATCCTACTATGAGAGAAGATAGTCAAACCTTAGGTCAGTCTGCTAATAAAGATCATGCTGGTAGGGATCCTAATGTTAAACACAAGGTACCAGCTACTGTTCAAGCTGCAGAGACCTCCCACATGACCTTATATAGAGATAAGAGTGAGTCACCTCCGTTCTTCCTGACAATAAGGATGTTCAGTAAAAACTTGCACAACTGCTTAGTAGATTCATGAGCATCTACCAATGTAATGCCCCTGTCCATTTGCAATGCTTTAGGATTGCATCCTGCTAAGTCACTGAAGAAGGTGACACAATTAGACAAAACAGAAGTGAGTGTGGTAGGAGAGCTAACTCACATTCACATGCAGCTCACATCTGATCCTAGAATCCAATATTATATCGATATTCAGGTAGTTGATATACCTGATACTTATGGGATGCTACTCAGCAGGGACTGGTCTAAAACCCTTAACGGATATATGTCCACAGATTTCAGCCATATGTGGTTACCCTGGAAAGGGATACCAAACCAAATAAGAATTGATGCTGAGCCTAGAATGAAACACATGATCACTGAATATAACAAAACAAATGAGATCATGTATGTGGACGTAGAACCTAGAGTTTACTCCATCAGGCCACAGACCATCAGGATAGAAGAAATTCTGATGTATGATGTTCATCATCATCATCATGATGACCCTCAGGATGACAAAATAATTGTGGAGTTTGACAGTAATCCTGAGAATGAAAATTAGGTAGATCATGTCAAGAATTTCGAGATGTACTTGTCTAGACAAGTGAAACAATGTCAATTATTAAAGATGCCTGTTAATAATATTCTAATAGATGGTCGGTGCAGGTTGCATAATGAAGCACATTCTGAGAAAACCTGTGAAGCATGCATAGACATTCTAGAGCTAGAACAAGCGTGCAGTGATGCATCATCATCATCATCATCCTCAGAGGTAAGTTCATCAGACAGTGATAATGATAGCAATGCTGATTATGGTTTATTTCCTGTAGGAACAGAAGAGGGTACACAGCGGGATGAAGATCATATTCAGAAAACAGAGGAAATGCTAGTATGCAGCCAGAGTAATGTTAAGAGAAAAAGGAAAATCACCCCAAGGAGTGATTGTTTGATGGAATCAGATTATGAGTTGTCTGATGAAGACAGAGGTAGCAGTCTGACCAAATTTGAGGAGTTTCTGTCTAAAGAGATCCAAAAGATGACACAACAGTAGAGACCTCCACAAGAGACTTTAATTGAAAATTGGTGCAGGTTGCATGAGGCACCTCATTCAGAGACTACCTGCTCATTGTGTCCGCATGTTCTGAAGAGGCAGACAATGCCTAATCTAGAAGATCTTCCTTCTGAGGATAAAAAGAAAGATAGAATATCAGCTTCACCTAAGATAGATAAGGTGAAGTCTGAGAAAGTTGAAATACCAAAGATGAAATGGATATCAAGTGGTGTAGCTGCCAGAGCTGTAAAGAAGAAAGAAGGCTCAGACAAGCCTATGGTTGAAGATAGGCCGTGGATCCTTAGATTTGATGGATCCAAGTCAAAGCAAGGTGCTGGAGTAGGGATAGATCTTGTTGATCCATCTAGAAAATCCTACTTGGCAGCATACAGACTACAGTTCCCCTGCACAAATAATGTAACAGAGTATGAAGCTTTAATTCATGGGATACTATTTGCCCTTAAGAAGAAAGTAAAAATTTTGCATGTCTCTGGAGACTCAGAATTAATCGTGAGACAGGTAAGAGGAATTTACTCCTGTAATTATAAGAAGCTATCTAATTACAGACACAGGGTGTGGGACTTGATAGAATTTTTTGATGCATTCAATATCACCCACGTACCCAAAGAACAAAACCATAGGGTAGATGCTTTAGCCTAGGTAGTTAGCACATTGGAGCCACTGTCTATTTTTGGTCTGAAAAGATTTTAAGTAGAGTTGGTATTAGTACCTTCTGTGCCTGATAATGTAACCAACCTCCAAGTATTTGATGATGATCAGGACATCTTAGATTTTATTTCCAACAGGGATGTTTTTAATGCACAGATCATAGATGAGAACAAGGTAGAAGATCATGTCTAGGAAGAAGAAGAAATTTTAGAGTTGCCCGGCAATAAGATTCCTAAGGGAATGATTGAGCTAGAGAGAGCATTTGACTTGGACAACATGCTAAAATAGAAGGATCTTCCAAAAGCTGATGGAGGACAATATTTTCAGGTCAACATTGGACAAGATGATGATAAGAAAAATGTCTTGATTGGGAAAGTTTGCATAGAAGAAGAGTTAGAAGGAATAACCTAGGCTCTCAAGGATTACATCCATGTCATTGCCTGGACTTATGATGAACTAAAAACATATGACACATCAGTCATCACCCACACCATACCTTTGAAGTCGGATGCTAAGCCATTTAGACAAAAGCAAAGGCCTGTCAATGCTTTGCTAGAACCTATTATTTTTGAAGAGGTTAAGAAATTACTAAATGCCAGGATCATATTTCCTATCAGGCATTCCACATGGGTGGCAAACTTGGTTCCAGTGAGAAAGAAAAATGGTGACATCAGACTATGTGTGGACCTCAGGAATTTAAACAGAGTGTCTAAGAAGGATAATTACCCTTTGCCTTCTTTGGATGAAGTCTTACAGATTGTGAACGATGCTAAAATGATGTCATTTCTAGATGGTTTCTTAGGCTACAACTAGGTAATGGTGGATAAAATTGACAGGTTAAAAACTGCCTTCACCACAAAGTGGGGGATATTCACATACAGGCGGATACCATTTGGATTGATAAACGCTGGAGCAACATTCCAGTGAGCAATGGACATAGCCTTTAGAGGCTTAATTGGAAAATGCATAGTGATTTACATGGATGACCTGACAGTGTTCTCCAAAGAAAGAAGAAACCATATTGAAGACCTGAGAAGGGTGCTGAAAAGTGTGAACAATATGGGATAGCATTGAACCCCAAGAAATGCATATTCGGGGTAACCACAGGGAAATTACTAGGCCACCTGGTAACTGAAAATGGGATTATCATTGATCCTGACAGGATGGATTCCATAATGAAGATACAACTTCCTGGAAGCAAAAAAGAGCTCAAATCTTACTTTGGTAAGATTAATTTTGTTAGGAAGTTTATCACTGGCTTTGCATAAATTGTTAGACCTTTAAATGCCGTGCTCAAGAAGGACACTAAAATTGAGTGGACACCAGAGGCTAGAGCAGCTTTTGAAGACATTAAAAAAGCTATATCTGATGCTCCAGTTCTGATTAGTCCAGACTACACCAAGGACTTCTATATTTATTCATTTTCTTCAGAGCATACCTCTATAGCAGTGCTGACACAGAGAAATGAAGAAAAGGAAGAGAAGCCCATAGCCTTCATGAGCTGCCCTTTCAAAGATGCTGAACTAAGATACATGGATGTTGAAAGGCAGGCACTTGCTTTGGTCAGAGTAGTAAAGAAGTTCAGGCACTATATCTTGAGAAGCAAAGTGATCGTTGTGGTGCCTGATGCAGCAGTGAAAATGTTATTAATGTAGAGCGAGCCAGGTGAGAAGAGGGCTAAATGGATCACAGTCCTACAAGAATATGACATGGACATTACACCCATGAAACTAGTGAGAGGACATGTTTTAAGCCATATGATATCAGAGATTGACCCAATATCATGAGTCAGCAGTATGTTATTAATGCAAAGGACAATGGAGAGTGGTACTCAGACATCAGGCACATCCTGATTACTGGAAGATGTCATCCAAGACTGCAAGCTTCACAAAGGAGAGCCCTAAAAATAAGGTCACAGAAGTATATGATGAAAGGGGGTATCCTTTTCAAGAAAAAATATGAAGAGATATACCTAAGATGCCTAGAAAAGCTAGAAGCAGACAAAGTACTATCAGAGCTACATGACAAGTTTGGAACAACACATGGGTCACCCTTGGCCACCACTCATGCTATCCTCAGAGCAGGATACTACTGGCCCACAATTTTTAAGGATACTGTTGAACATATTAAATGCTGTCATGTATGTCAGGTTGCTGCTAACAAAGAGAGATATGCTGCTCAACCTTTGCAACCAGTGATGGAGATGCACCCATTTGCACAATGGGGCATGAACTTCATAGAACCAATCAATCCTCCATCATCATTAGGCCACAGGTATGTTTTAACGATTACTGATTACTGTACCAGATGGACTAAAGCTGTCAGCACCAAGACCTGCAATGCTGAAGATGTCATCAAATTTCTGGAAAGTAATATAGTCACCAGGTATGGAGTTCCCTATGCTCTAGTAAGTGATAATGGGTCTACTTTTGCTTCAACAAGATTGTCTAGCTGGGCCTTTGATTATGGGATCATACTGAAGTTTTCCTCTAACTATTATCCCCAAGAGAACGGATTAACATAATCCACCAATAAAAACTTACTGAATATCATAAAAAAGTTGATAGAGAAGAACCCTAGGGAGTGAAACACCCTACTGAAATATGCCTTATGGGTAGATAGAACTAGGAATAAAGTTGCATTAGGAAACTCACCTTTTTATTTATTATACGGGGTGGATCCCATCCTCCCCGTTAACTTAAAGATTCCTACCCTACAATTTGCACAAAAATACCTGGGCATAGATAATAACCAAGAGGTCAGGTTGCTTCAGTTGATGCACCTAGAAGAGAAAAGAAGTCAGGCAATTGATCAATTTGCCAAACATCAGGCTGTTGTCAAACGCTGGTTTGACAAAAGAGCCAGAATCAAAGCCTTCAGGATCTCAGATTTAGTCCTGATGTGGGAGAAAGCACATGAAAGGAAGGGAGACCATGGTAAGTTCGATAAACTCTGGATAGGTCCCTTCCAAATTTCTGAAATATTAGGAGACATCACTTACAGGCTTAAAAACTTGACAGGAGAGGATGTTCCATTACTAGTTAATGGACAATTCCTTAAACATTATTTCCAAGCCTAAGTTAGCTTCATGACAGTCATGTGTATCATAGTGTATATTTGTATAGTTGTTTGTACAGTTTTGTTTTGGTTTTTATTTTGTTTGCTTGTTGAGTTCTTGTTTTGGTTAGTCATGCTGATGCAACTCATCACCATAGAAAATAACTAAATTGTTAGGATTCAAGTGATGAGAACAAATTTATGTATAGGTTATGACTCATTCTGAGAAGTACTTATGATCAGGTCTGTGATATCTTTTCATCAGGGTGCCTTTTCTTGACCAAAGTGACTCTTTCACAATGACTCGCCTAATAGCCTTGGGTTTGTTGAACACACAAGTATAGGTGTTAAGTGAAAAATCTAAAGGGACTCCCTTGCTACCAATGCAATCTCCAACCTAAATCAGCAAGTGACTTTACCTTGCACACTAAGCATACATGATGACATCATATGAATACAAATATAAACATTGAAAGTAAAAAAAAGAAATAAAACAATAATAAAATTAGGCCATCTAAGTAACTCTACTGGGGCTATAGACACCTACTGGCAGTGGGGCTCTACTTAGGGGGATTGTATAGATAACCTTTCCGGGGCTATGGACGCCTGCTGGCAGCAAGGCTCTATCCAGGTTGGCTATGAGGGATGCTCCCAAACTATGTAGCTTAACATTAGTTACTCATGTTTTCAACTTGCTTTCAAGATGAGGATAATTAATCATTTGCATACACCTGATCCTTTGTTAGCATTGTTGCCATGATGAAAACTTTATCATAGAGAAAGATTACAATGCTTATACTTAGAAAGAGTTAGAATACTGTATATGAATGTGATCACATCACTTGAATCATTAGAATTTTGTTGTTTTCTTTGGTGGCAAGTTGTTGTGTGGTTACACAACACGCCCCATTTTGACTTGACAAAACAGGGACCTAACTTTTTGTTTGTCTGCTTTCTGGCGGTTTGGTAAAAGTAAGTTATGTAGGTGACCCTGCATAAGAGGAGTTGGGTAAGTCATCATGATGAGGTCAGTTAGTCAGAGTTAATATTTCATACCATTAACCTCATGTTTGGAAAGAGTATAAAATTTTATGCAAGTTTGCTTTTTGGATCACCTTGATATTCCTAAGGGAATGAAAGTTATGACAAGTCAAAGTTCCAGTCAAACCTGATATTCCAGGGGGGGTCATATTCCTTAATATCAGTCACCTTGGTGAAGATCACCCCAATCCAATTTTATCACCCGATAATCATGCGGTCCGAAACTCCGGACGTCAATTTTAAGTGATAACCGTGTTTACATGTCAAACAACATCATATATTTTGCGGGGGTGATATTTTGAATATCACCTGATATTCTCAATATCACCCTGTCGCAAAATATCACCCTAGAGCCAATATGCCAATGACGTCATCCAATCCCAATAAACAAAGAAAATCACCCCGACGGTGATGTCATCATCCTTTTTACCTCATGGAGGTATATTTCAGCGATCACCCTTTTTTTCCATAATATGACGGTGACGTCATCCTGATCTTTCGAAAGGGGCTCACTTTAGTTTTGAGGGGGTCATATTAAAAACATCACCTGATCTTTAACACAGGACCTGATATTTTGAATATCACCCGATATCCTGAATATCACCTAATCTTCCAAAGATGACCCCCTCATCTTGCCCCATGACATTAAATGCACATAAATGCAGTAGGTGGATTCCCACCGATTGCGAACACGATGTAAACACCTGGCAACATCCATATATTCATGGCAGAAGATCAATAGTTTTAATCAATCTAACCTGGATTTGCCCTAATTTACCCTAAGAATGAGATTAAAAGTGAATTTACAAGGTCATTTGACATTTACCTTGCAAAGAAATGAAGTTTTATAGAGCGCAGAACATTCAAACCCTCGTACGACCTACCTGCGGATGCAAATAGCTTACAGCAGAATGAAGCATGTGATTAGACCCAGTATCTGAGCTTCTTTTCGGTAATCATCTGCCTAATCCAGGAGAAAAGCGTAGTCAGGTAAGTAATTAGAAACCCTCCTATTGTCGTTTTCTATAATATCCAAGTAGTAGGTTCTTCTATGGTTTAGCTCTATAGTTATGCATATCATGAAGAAATGAAGATTAATAAGTATAATATGCATGATGCCGTAAACGTATGAGGTTGTATATGCATGCATGTGGATATTGTTGTAAGACCAGTCATGTTCATTGCAGGAACTTATGGCGGACGTTAGGAAGAATAAGTTTGATGTAGAATTTCTTAAACCTATGTTTTCCCAACTTGAGGGAGTACAGTTCAAATATGGGGTCATCGAGGATACCCACTAAGGAAACATAGATTTGGCAGCATGGTCAACCAAGATGGGCGAGGATAAAGAAAGTACCCTACTGGATGCTATTTTTGTATCAGGAATGTGGTATGCGGCTGGATTTCCTTATTCTATGGAAATTCTGGAATTAGTAGTTGAGTGTGCCAGGAATTACAACCCTAAGACGAGGCGAGTAGAGAAGCACGGAAGGGTATATGCAGATCTGTCCATCAAAGGGATTACATCTACTTTCAACCTTCTAGTTGGGAAAAAGGTAGCTAGTATGGATCTGAAGAAACTGGAGATTGAATATACAAATAACAAAAAGACTACAAGAAAGAGGATGTACCAATTTAGGGCAAAGAACAGCCCTTACACTACCTCTACCAAACTACCAGTGCACATGTACAAATTTGATTTTGATGATGAGTATCAATATATGATTGCCCTGCTCAACAGGATGTCAGGCCAGCCTAATGCTGGAAGCTTCAAAGATTGGATGTACGGGATCATCATGATGTGCATTTACATAGATAACAAGCCATTATGGGCTAAAATCATCAGTGATGCTCTAGATGAACAGTTGATGAACCTAGGGGGCCTAGACTATTCATTTTATATGACTTCATATATTGTGTATTCATGTGCTTATAAGGGTACATTTGATGCATTAGCTACCATTGGAAAGATTGGTGGCAGTTTGAATGATGCCCATATATGGGATCATTATCCTCAGTTGCAGAGAGCACACTATCTTCATGATTACAAATTAGTGAATGATGCATTTTCTATGCATCTGGTTAGAACAATGGAGGAGGATAGAACCAAAAGGCTGAGCATGGAAGCTTATGAAGTAATATACAGACATGGTGCCTAGTTCATCCAGTTTGCCACATTCTCCTACATTAGAGTAGAAGGTTTTGAGGGACAACCCTTAATGTTACCCAGGTACCCTGCTGATGGGGTAATCCTGATGGAGTTCTTAAGACAGATATTAACAATACTGGATGCATATAAGGCAAATAACAAGATTCCTCCAGTTTTGTTTCCAGTGATTATAGGGTGGTACATATGCCCTGATTCAGAAAACATAAAGTCTGAACCTAATGAATTTACAGCCATTCCCATTGGCCAGATCATATGACCCCTATGGGAGGATGCAGAAGATCATGGGGAAGCCCATACACCAGAAGCACCTTGAAGACTTCTAGACTGATTATGAGGATGAGGCTGAAGTAAGAAGGAGAAAATATCAAAGGCTCACCCTTAATCAGATAAGGACGTTTGACATCGTTCCAGTGCCTGTGCAGTTAAAGAAAGATGATGGTAGGTTATTGTCAGATGAATATGAAGAGAAAAAGGTGTACAATGACACCATTTTATCCCCTGATCTGATGCAGCTTGAAGACATTTCATTGGATAGGTTTACAGGTGGGGTGCTGCAGTTGACCCAGTCATGGGTGGATAGGCAAATAAATATACTGAAGAAGAAGGGGGTGGCCATCATAGTAGATAACAAGAGAAAAAGACAGGAAATTCCTGATGAAGAATATGATGACTTTCTTGGAGAGAAGAGAAAATCTAATGGAGAAAGGCTGCCACCCGAGAAACAAGGAAAAGGAACTCCTAGAGGGAAGAAGAAAACTAATGATACACCTAAGGGGGTAATTGTTGAGAGAATTGATATACCAGCTGAGGATGCATCTGCATCAGGGCAGGCATCAGCCTCATTTGTGCCACATCCAGCAGACAAACCAAAGACCAAGAGGATCCTGAGGCCGATTGCAGAGACTGTACAAATACAAGATGAAGGCCAAACTTCGCAGCAGAATGTGGAGAAGGATATTCTTATTGAAGAGGAGCCTGCAAAGGATGACCCCATGGTGGTCACCAGGAAGAGGAAGGTTGTAGCCTTAGTAACATCACCCCCTAAAAAACAAAGAACGCATATGAGGGGTGAAATAAGACATGACCCTGTAATATTAAGGGGAGCTGGTAGTGAAGTGTTCAAGAAAGAATTGCAGCATGAGGTGCCAATTCCTACCATAGTTCAGTTTAAGACTGAGAAGGCTGAAGAGCAAGCAAAAGAAACAACTGTAGCAACTCAAGGTGGTCCGTTCTCATTGGAGGAGACTGTGGACTTATCAGATGATGAAGTGGTAGAAAATGTAGCTTCTCATAAAATAAAGACCCTCGCTTCAAATACTCGCATGACTCCACATAGAACTCCATCCTCACAGAGGGTGATATTAGAAGAGTTGAAGCAGACAGAGCAAGAGAAAGAAAATAGTCTAGAGAGGGTAGCCCAACAGATAGGGCTTGATAAATTAGTTGATCAGGTGACTAGCCCTGCAGTTATCGACCTAACACACAGGGAGGACGTAAGTCCTGAATATCAAACAAGTGCACCTGAGAAAATAGAGAATGTTGAAGGAGTCAAGGTGACAGAAGTGGAGAGTAACGTTCCAGATATGGGCCAACAACAACAAGGCATATCTGATGAGCCCAAAATAGTCGAAGTCCAAGAAAAGGATAGAAATGACAAGGCCACATCAAGTGAAGATGCCCCCCCAGACTCAAGAAACCTCAGGTGATAAGGATGCATGAGGTCATGATGACCCAAAGACTCAGGAGGTGGATACAACAAGTGCGGATCATAAAGTGATCCAAGATCAGGTAGATGCACCTAAATCTGATACAATGATATCTACGGATATAAATACACCTCAAGATGAGGAAATTACCAAGGTGGATGAAGCAGAAAAAGATGAAGTACAAGATCAACTACAGGATCATCACATGGATGTACTGCAAGATCCTTCGCCACAAGAAGAGATTCCTCAAGAGGAGGAAGCAGAACAAGATCACCCTCATGAAGATCATCATGAGGAAGAAATGAGGAAGTCACCCTCTCCATCGAGAATAGAGACAGATACAGGAGATCAGGGTGGACATGATGATGATGACAAACGATAGGGATATGGAGACCAAATACCTCAATGGCTAGAGAGAGATAGGTACGAAATCAGGTTTTGAGATTCAAGAGTTTGATGTTTCAACATTATTTTTAGAAACCATCATGAAGCCTAGGAGGAAGGCCAGATTAACATCGGCCATTAGAAGAGATCTTGCTACGGGCAGAAGGACCGCCCAAGTAGCACTTCCCATTGTTGAAAAGGAAAAAGGCAAGATCACCCTGGAAGAATTCCAGATTAGCATGATTGATTTAGGGTTTACCAATGAAGACCAAGAAGGTCAGGAAGGGAAGGACATAATTGATTCTTTAACCTGAAGGGTGAAGAAGGAAAAGGAGAAAAATAAGCAGCATAAGGAGCACATTGCCCAGCTACATTCATATATAAAAGGGTTAATTAACCCTGATCATACATCATCAGATCAGGTAGTCCCATTGACTGCAATTTCTCAAGAGGTTAATAAATTGGACCTCATGAAGCATGAGTTAGTGACCCTGAGGAAGTGGTTATTATCTGTAGTCGTAGGAGCTGAGGAAATAGGAAGGGCCTCTTTGCAGAGGTGGAAGTGTTTGAGTATTTCCAAGAGAAAAGTTAATAAAATATAGAATGAGACTGGAAGAAGATCATTCCAGTTGGAGAAAGCCTTGGGTGCTTAGAGTGAAATGTAGAGGATTAATCCTCAGATCCTAATAAATAACCAGGTACTGGATAACAACATTGCCATACTGATAGATATTTGGTATAAAGACATCAGGTTTGAATGTGATGTACTAAAGAAGTGCAGTGGTAAGTTGAGAGATATTAGTGTGAAACTGCATGACATGATGTCTTATGAAGCAGAAGTCCTGGAGGCCTTAGAAGGCAAAATAGAGGGGAAGATTGAAAACCAAGACGCAAACTTTGCTGTTAAAGCTCTGCATGATAACTTTCAGCCGATGGCTGATGATCCTCTCACCCACCTGACAAAAGAAGCAATGAACAAGATCACGAGGATCAAGGTTAGGGTGGAGAATTACAATGAAACATTCAGTAGAAGCAAGGGTAAGTTAGAAGCCCTCAGAGATAAATTTCAAGCTCACAAGCATGCTATTGCCAAAGCCAAAACATTGGATGGTGGGGAAATTGATAAGATAGTAGAAGCATATGAAAATATCAGGACAAGCATGAAGGTCCATATACAGGAGGTCGTTCATCAAGATGATGAAGATACAGAAAGCGATGATCATGATGAAGAGAAAGATCCTGAAGAGTAAGTGAAGATGCGCCATCAGGGAAATATATGCATCAGGTATTTAAGAGAAAATGAGCTACCTAGATGGTTGCCAGCTGGCAACCTGTGCCACAAGGAAAGTTGACCAAGTCAAAGGAAGGAAGATCCACCATTGATCTTAAATGATAAATCTTGACCATAGGTCATTTGTAACCGCTCCCTCACCTTATTCTATAAAAGGTGCAAGGATGCCTTGTTTCAAACATTCAGAAGCTTAATTGAAATATGATCGCTAAAATATCAAGGCCTATTTCAAAGTTATTGTAAACATTCATGTTTTTGCATACTTAATGAAAGAGAAGACCATTTTGATTACAAATCATCGTAAATCCTGAGTAATCTATGTTTGAATTCTTGATATATGCTTTGATTTGCTGTGTCCCTTGGAGTGCTCATCAGTCTACATATATTATCTTCATTCATCATCCTTTGAAGTTAGCATCAACTGTATCTAGCTGTGGAATGTCCTGGTGGAAATATGGTTTGATTTCTTCTTTCTCATGACTATATCAAGTGTGTATGTGACTCAATAGCTGAAGATTCATCTTAATTTGAAGTATTCATTTTACATTTCTTTCAATTTCATAAATTCACCAACACAATTGCAAATAACAGATCATCAGAAGCAAATTATATGAAATATGTTGAAATCTCGTAGACAACTGAACATTTATAGCATATTTGAAGTTAAAGCACGTTAAATAGATAAATATCATGCAAAGATTTGAGTATAAACACATCATTTGAAGAAGTATACTGTGTAGAATAACCTTCTGTGTAGCATCATTGCAGAAGCAAAATCCTATTGATGAGCAAATGTAAGGCGCCTGAATGGAAAACAACAACACACATCAACCACTGAGTAACATTAGTTGATTAAGAACTAATCCACGGAGACTTGGGATCATGAATTCTTTGAATTCATTATATCTTTCAAGATGAGTAAAGGTTGTTGTGTAACTTTTATTCTATGTTTGTTTATGACTAACATCATTATCAACAAGTCTCCATGGGCTTTGCATACAAGAAATGAAACGGATCAGAATCCATACCCAAAAATGACACCTGATGAATCAAAGCACCACACCAAATCCCTCACATAGAGTGAAGCACCCCACAACCCAAAGCAAAACTCCACACAACCCCACATGGCCAAAAGAATCAAACAACACTAAGAAATTACTGGTAAGAGACCCTGAGCATGAAAAATAAATAGAAAGAAACAAACCCCTGCAACAAAATGTGCTACTCTAACTCAGAAGCCACTCGCAAAAACCCCCAACTCACCCCCATGCAAATAAAAAAGTAGAGAAAAAGGTAGAACACGGGCAAGGTGAAACCCTAGCCCGCGCTGCACCATGCATCACTCTGCTGCACACAACCAGCCATCCATTCTCATATACTAATTATTGCTTTGTATGTGGATGACAAGTTTTTCAGTAACACCAAGGGTATGATTAGTGAGATAAAAGCTCAACTTTTAGGTGCATTTGAGATGTAGGATATAGGGGTAGAAAGGTACATGTTAGGAATGGAAATCAAGAGGGATCATGAGAACATAAAGCAATCGTTGTCACAAAGTATGTGAATACTATTTTGCATAGATTTAATATGCAGGATTGAAAGCTAGTTAGAATTCCTTTATCAGTTGGCACTAAGGTTACTTTAGATATGTGTCCAATGTGTGAAGATGATTTTGAGGACATGTCTAACATGTCATATGCCAGTGTAGTAGGAAGTTTGATCTATGCAATGGTTTGTACTAGGTCAGATATTGCCCAAGTAGTGGGACTATTAAGTAGGTTTATGTCTAACCTTAGTAGAGAGCATTAGAATTATGTGAAGAGGGTGTTAATATATTTTCATGGTACTTATGATTATTAAATTTGGTTTATTCTGGTACTAGCAATGAGGATAAGACATTGGACATACAAGATTTTGTTGATGTAGATTGGGCAGGTGACTTTGATAGTCGAAGGTCCACTAGTGGGAATGCATTTACTCTGTTTGGAGGATTTTTGAGTTGGATGAGTAAGAGGTATTCCATAGTTGATTTATCCACCATTGAAGTAGAGTATATGGTTGCTAACCATGTCTCTAAGGAGGTATTTTGGTTACAAAGGTTGTGTACAAGTATTGGTTTTGATTGCAGGATAATTCAGATTGGTTGTGATAACTAGAGTACAATTTGTTTAGCTAAGAATCCTATGTACCATGCTTGGACTAAGCATGTAGATGTTCAATATCAATTTGTTTGAGAAATAGTTGCAAATGGGTAGATTGAGTTGAAGAAGGTTGACAATCAGGATAATGTTGCATATTATCTTACCAAACCTGTGAGCATCTAGAAAAGTTTACTTGGTGCAAGGAAGCCATAGGCCTTGTTTCTTATACTTAGTTGATTTATGTTTTCCAATGGATGCATTTACAATGTATGATGTCAAGTGGGAGAATGTTAGGATTAAGGTGCCATCAACCTTGTAAATTTGATATATTTAATTACTCCTAACATTATTTTGTAATTGCATTCCATAAGGGATGTGAGATCCATTGATTGTAGTAAATATTTATCTATGGTGATAGTAATTTATGATATTGATCTTGTGATAGTAAACATGTAAAAGGTGGGCATCCAATTTTATTAATAACACGACAGATGTAAGAGCATATTCTATTATTAGAGCCTTACATGTTGTAAGAAATCAACTATTATTGGACCATCTTTACAGAGCATCTTATGACAACCTATAAGAAGGTGTCTTGGCTAACAGATTTGTCCTGGTTTATTTTGACTCTATAACCCCTTTTTTCAAGAACAAATAAGTTAGACAACAAATGGGTGAACTATTAAGAATAGTTCCCCTCTGAATTTAGGTACAGCTCCCTTTAAGATCTTCAATGAATTCAAATTATTCTAATTATTCAGATAAACTTTTAACCAGAAAGTGCTTAAAGGCAAACTAACATCCACACATCATTATGCTATGAATGCAATATCTTTTTCTATAAAATCATTTGGTAATAGAATACACAGATTCTATCTTCAATAATAATCAGATATATGAACATGTATGTTGCTAAACCAATAAATGATAAAACACATATAATGAATTATCTAATGAAAGAATAATTACCATATGAAAGAAGATTTCACATAGAAAACCCGATTTCAAATACTCAAACACACAGATCTAAGTATGCAGTAATTATTTCCCCTTTTCATTCACAGATGAAAAATGTTTCAGATAAACATCACATATATTGTAAAACAACAAAGATTCAACTCCAAAATCTCTGTATCTTCTCTTTTTCTTTCTGTATGTCAGTTTTAACAACTAAAAACATATATATAGTTACTCTAATTAACTGTTCTTTCAAACCCAGAGTTAAAACAAACTCTGACCCATACGAGATTTTAGTTTCTTACAAGCTCATTAAAAGATGAAGTTTCAAACATAATTTCAATAAAATAACTGAATAGAGAAACTATGCAAGCAAGATTATGATTATGATGACAGATTAGAATCTCTGGATTTACTCTGTTCTATTAAGGAGACATGTTGAGCCTTCCACTCCTGAAATGCAGTAACAATTTCTTAGATTTTCGGGAAGTTGGGGATGTCAATGTGTTTAACCCTCGCCTTCCAGACATCTTTCTCTCTCTGAATCTTTGCTACTTTCTTCACGTGCTCTGGGAGTGCATCGATGCAGAGGTGAAGAAGTGACTCCACCTTTGACACCTGAGAGAAATCTTCAGTTAATAGGTTGTCATTTTCTTTAACGAAATTGATTTTATCTCTGAAGGATTGAATCACAGTGTCGATATCTATTTCTAGCTCTCCGTCATCCTTTATATATTTCACATCAATACACTGTAAATCATGTTGTAAGGATTGAGTGAATTCAGTTATTTCTTTGATCATCTTTGTAAGTTTGCTTCATCCTTGTCTGGATATTGAATTCCTCCATTCAATATTTTTCTTACTTACATATAATATATCATCGTTTAGACTTGTCAAATTCTTCTATGATAAAAACTTTGCTATCCCATATTTCTGAACTTCATCAATCTGGTTTATCACATTCATCCATTTTCCTTCCTCTTTTATCCATGAAGCATTTTGTGTCTTCAAATCCTCAATAGTAGCCATAGTTTGATCATATATATTCTTCAATTCATGAATGTATTATGTACCCTTCTAGATAATGTCATCCAACCATTCATCAAATACTCTGACCACCATTTTGTTCTTGTGTATTTGGTCTAGCATTTTTTGATTGACCGGAGATTTTGGGTCAAAAGACAGAGGCAGTTGGGAAACAGGTAGTGGATTTGTATTATGAATGGCATTAATGTATTCTGCTATTGATTATACAGTCTATTTCAACTCCCTTTTATCCTTCTCATCCTTCCAGGTATGCCTGACTAACCTCTTGGTAGATGCTTCAAGATGATGCACATCCGCGGCACATGATGCGGTCCCAAGATCAATTTTCTCTATTGTAAAATCCTGAACTGTAGGATCTTGAATTTCCTCATCAGTTGTCAACCAGGCTATTTCTACACTCCAGTTCCCTGTACTAGGGTCAATATCCACCCTGGATGTTGTTTTCATTTTCTTGGATTTAGGAGTCTTTCCTAAGCACTTGCTTACCATGTCCTCCAATGGCAATGAAAATGGAACTATTTTTATTTTTTCACTGATTGAACTTTCCAACCATTTGGGTGCAAGGACCGAAACTTCTTTACCAGGATCCAATTGTTCAGAAGGCACATTTGATATCATCATCAGATCAACAGAATCTGAAACAACTTCTGCTTGTTGAATTGTATTAATCTCCTCTACCATAGGCGAATCAAAATCTTTATCACTTGTTGCTTCTCTAGAATCCTCTTCAGAATTCAAATCCACAACTATTCTTTCAAAAATTTGCTTCTTCTTCCTGCTTTTAGTCCTTAATCTAGTGGCACGAGGAGGTAGAATAGTTGTAAGGGTCTTTTTGGATTCTTTAATGACAGGACCCCTTCCAATTTTTGGTTTGGGAGTACCTGCATCACAAATAGTAATAAGCTAATTAGAAGAGCTTATTGGAGATGACAATGCAGCCATTAGTGCATATTGCTGAGAGTCTTCATTTTGAACTTCCTTCAGCCTATGTTCCCTCAACCATTTCTCAGTTCTTCTTATTATCGGGAGGGTTTTGACCTCAATCCGGTCCTCTTCATCCTTATTCCAATCAATTTCTCGAATAGGTAATTGTTTTATTTGTTCAAATTGAGGATCAATCACCTGTTCCTCATTATCAACTATTCTAGAAATATTCATGTTTAAATTGAGGGTAACTATTTGCCCTAAGGAGAACCTACACCAAAGCCTCTTTCTGACTTCAAATTCATCTGAACAATCCTCCCAATAGTCTTCTAACTGAGGAATGTGTGAAAACCCGTTCCAAAATCCAAATTGTCCCTAGCAAAGCCTTTGCTGTCAAACTGGGATCTAGCAGTATAGTACTGAAAATTAAACTTTTTGAAGTCCACTTCTAAATTCAAAGCATCAGAAATTGACTGGCATGAATAGTGTCCAAGTTCAATGGGGAAAGATATACTAGATACCTTCTTCATTGGGAATTTCTTATCCACATGGGCTAGGTGTTTGCAAATTTCTATCAATATAAAGCAATCAAAAACATACCTAGGTAGCTTCATAGGTTCACCATCAAAACCACCAACTCTGATATAAGTAAATTTAGGAAATTGAATAAAGAAACTGCCATAAATACTGATCAGCTGCATAGCTGAACATCAGACAATCTCTTATTAATCTTGTCTGCAAGTTCATTAGCCATTCTTCTAGTAAAAACATCATTAATTCTCCTATAATTCTCATAACAATTTTTCATCTGTAACTGTGAATAATAATCATAAATTCTGTTGTCTTCAACCAAGGGTGTATGAGGTAGCCCTACCCATTGTCTTGTAGACTCCAAGCAATAGAAAATATATGAAGACATATAAAACTCCTTATTTCCCAAACAATTACTCAGACCCAGATGTAAACTTTCAGCTATGATTTCTGCCCAGTCCAAATACTCTTCTCCTTGGAGAATCACCTAAATGAAGAAATACATCCAGTCTTCCTAATAATATGCTTGGGAGTTACCCTTTATCCTGTGTAGCAACACCACAATATCTTTTACTTCTAAAATCATGTGATCTCTTGTTAGTGGTCTAGGCAGTCTTGAACCTCCCCTTTGAAATTTTAGTAACCAATTTCTGGCAATTACGCTCTTGTAGTTTGCTTTCTTTAATGAAAAATGACCATAAGAGGAAGTAATACTAAGGTTAGAATATGGCTCCTTGGGCAGAATTTTCATTACCACCATTAGGGTTTGCCTATTGACAGGTAGTAGCACATTGCCATATGCAGTTCTGATACACCTATTTTGAGGGTCGTACCTACTCATGCATTCCAAAACTAATTTGGGACATTGTATTGCCATGAGAAAAGCCGCAGCTGCAACTAAACCACTTTCCACAAATTTCTCCATCATAGGAGTTGGCCTAGGATTTTTAGTCCTCTCCTTAAAATCTTCTAGATCATATTGAATTAAAGAGGTATCCCCAAATTCGGGAAGAGAGCAAGTGAGACCAGGACCATGCTCATAACCAAGACAAGCAGACTTGATGGCTACAGATTGGGGGATATAATGGAAAAATGCTTTGAACTTCTTAAATAATTCCAGAAACTCAGAATGATTCTTCTTTCCAAAAAAGTAATGAAATTAGCTTATAGGAAAAGTTGAACTCACCTTCAATGAATCAAAAATTATTGACAAACTGGGCAACAAAATCTTATACCTCCCACGCTGTTCTCCTTTTGCATCACCCTATGTGTTTATTTGTTAAAATTGGTTCGTTCTTTCTCCACAAAGGCATTAAACCAGGTCGGATAATTATTAGCTGAAATAATACGTGTTGAAAATGCTTGATAAGACATGAACTTTGACAGATGCATTAATTGCAAGTACTTCTCACACACGACCTTGATGTGTAATTCCTATCCATAACCTTTCAAACGTTAGAACTTTCTGCTTCATAATAAGTTTTAGATATATATTTCCCTCTAAATCTCCTGCTAAATTTTGACTTAAAGAAGGCTTCGGGAAGAAATGAGACTATAGTCATGAAACTTTGAACCTTTGAACCTTTGAACTCTGAAATAAGGTTCAATGTGAAGGTTCAAAGATACAAGAAGAATTACATAGACCGATCAACAGTCAAATGACCATTCAAGGAGCATTGAATTTTGAACCATTGAACCATTGAACTCCACTATGAGGTTCAACGCAAAGGTTCAAAGATACAAACTGAGTTACACAAAGGGACAAATAGTTCATTTTTGAGAAACATTGAACCATTGAACCATTGAACTCCGCTATGAGGTTCAACCGGAAGGTTCATAGACACATTGAATTAGACAAGAGGACTGAGTGTACACGACTCTTTACGAAACATTGAACCTTGAACTCTTGAACTGTGGAAAGGGTTCAAGTTTAAAGGTTCAACTCTCCAGTAATTTCACATACAAAAGGCAATAGGCGGATGAACTTTAAAAACAAAAATCTGACTTAGGAAACAAACATATGATCAATAAGGTAAGATGATGGGTCGACTTTTGTATAGGAAAGGTTCACAGAAAATTGAATAAGGGTACATTAAAAGATAACATTGGCTCTGACTGGGGACTGCATTTTATGACAAAATGCAGAGAACTAAGAAACTCTGGTTACGTACAAACTGAAACACAGTTGCTGAAGGAAAATAAACAAGGCAAACCAAAACTAGAAAAGGAAAGCAACAACACATGACAACAAAGGAAAGAATATGTACAAAATAGGGGACACCTGTTTTATAGTCGATACAATTTAAGATCCTGTCCATTATAGGACAGGGGTAAAACAACTCCATCCAGATATTCCAATTTGAAAGAATTAGGACCCAGTACCTGATGAATTTTGAAAGGTCCTTTCCAGAGTGAATCAAATTTGCCATGTGCTCCTTTAGATTCTTTCCTCTTGTCCCACAGCAGCACTTCATCTCCCTCCATGAATTTTCTAGGCCTTGTTTTTCGATTAAAAATCTTCTTGACCCTGGCTTGGTGTGTAATAATCTGATCAATCAATTCATTCCTTTCTTCTTCAATCTTGGTTAAGTACATAACTCTTTTCTCCAAGAAATTTTGAAAGTATTGATCTTCAATTACACTTTGTAATTTAGCTGCAGATAATTCTAGAGGTAATGATAACTAAGCTCCTATTCCATAAACCAGCTCAAAAGGTGCCATTCCTATTTCCCTTTTTGGGGTTACCTTGTCAGCCCAGAGTGCTTCATACAATCTCTTATGCCAATCTTTGGGATTCTCGCTCACCAATTTTCTCATGATGGCTATCAGATTTTTATTATTGGACTCATCTTGTCCATTCCCTTGAGGGTAGTAATCTGATGAATGAGAGAGAGATATACTATGCTCATAGCAAAAAGAAGTGAGCTCAATTAAGGAAAAACTGGTGGCGTTATCTACTACAAGTTTCTGAGGAACACCAAAACATACCAGTATATTCTCTCTGAGAAAATTGCATACCACTTCTGAAGTGGTTCTCTTCATAGGGATTGCTTCAACCCATTTTGTAAAATAGTCTATGGCTGTTAAAATGTGTGTATGTCCGGCACTTGAAGGAGGTGAAAGAGGCCCAATAAAGTCCAAACCCCATTGTTTGAAAAGTTCTTCTATAACAATAGGCCTCAGAGGCAATGCTGCAAGTTGTGGCCTTCCTGAAAACATTTTGCATTTTTCACAGTTAGCCACCCATTTGTATGCATCCTTAAACATACCCAGCCAATAATAGCAATTTCTAAGGATTTTGAAAGCTGTGACTGAAGAAGAGAAGTGTCTACCACAGGCTTCATTATGTAAAACTTCCAATAGCTTGTGCTGTTGTTCCTTATAGACACACCTCAGAAAGGTTCCATCAAGTCCCTTTTTGTATAAGACATCACCCCAAATGACATATTTTGCTTCTTTAAGCCTCAAATTTCTTTTCTCCTTTGGGGATAAGTGACCGGGACAATCTCCATAAGTAAGATAGTGTGCCACATCTAGGAACCATGGATCTTGTAAAATTACCAACCAGATAGTGGGAAGTTCTTCTTCTTCTTCTTCCTTACTTTTAGCAATCAATTTGCACAGACCTTGTCCTCTAACCAATTTGGTTGGCTTAACCTCCAAGTCATATTCTTGAATTTTAGCAACCCATGTTGCTCTATTGTTCATCCCAACATCCTGTTGAGTGAGAATGCTTTTTACAGCCGAACTAGGCACAAATACAACTGAATGAGAATGTAGAATGTCATATCTAAATTGTTTGACATCTTTTACCACAACAAAAGCTTGCTTCTTAGTTAAAGAATATTTAAGTTCATGCTTCTTGAGAGGGACCCTCATAAAAGCTATTGGGGCTTCTACATTCAATTCATTCTTTTGTATCAAGATACCAGACATGGTATGTTCTGAAGCATAATAATAAATAATAAAATATTTTTGGAAATCAAGGTTTACCAAAGTAGGTGTTTGTGCAATTGCTTCTTTAATATCTTCAAATGCTTTCTTAGCAGTCTCATTGCATTTGAATGTCTGTGTTTCACTCATCATCCCTACAATGTGTTTTGTAATCTCAGCAAAATCAGGAATGAACCTTCTGAGGAAGTTAATCTGGCCAAAGAAAGACTTAACTCCAGTTCTATTAGAAGGAAGACTTAGCTGTTGTATTGCTCTAACCCTCTCTGGATCAATTTTGATTTCATCCTTTGAAACTAAATGTCCCAACAACTTACCTTCTGTTACATAGAAAACAAACTTCTTAGGATTAAGAGATATCCCATGGCTCTGACACCTTTGCAAAATGATCTCTAAATCTTTCAGATGGTCCTCTCTTCTTCTAGAGAAAACAGTCAAATCATCCAGATAAATAACAATAATTCTATCTTTTAGATCCCTAAAGGATGAATCCATCGCCTGTTGAAAAGTTGCACCAGCATTAATCAAACCAAAAGGCATACAGTTATAAGCAAAAGTTCCCCTAGGTGTAGTGAAAGCAGTTTTATGTTGATCTGCTTGAGCTACACTTATTTGATTATAACCTGAGAACCCATCTAACATGGACATCATCTCAGATCTAGCAACCGTTTGTAAAATGTGATCCATCACAGGCAAGGGATAATTATCTTTCAAACTGGCTTGGTTTAGATTCCTAAAATCAACACAAATCCTTATTTCTCCATTCTTTTTGCGTACTAGGACAATGTTTGCCACCCAGGTGGACTGATGGATTGGATAAATAATCCTAGCCTTCAACATTTTATCAATCTCTTTAAAGATGGCCTCAACAACCTTTGGGTTATAGTTTCTCAACTTTTGCCTAAATGAGATTGCATTTATTTTCAAAGGAATATGATGCTAAAATTGCCCACGCCTAAAATCTTTTAAGTCATCATAGCACTAAGCAAAGACATCCTTATATCTAATCTACAAATTAATCAATTTGTTTCTCTCCTCTGGCGAACAACACCTACCAATAGAAATCCATTTAGGATCAGTTTCACTTCCAATGTTTATTTTCTCATAATCCCCCAATTTGTCAGGATTCTTAACAAATTTGCCTTAGGTATATTCATCTTGTCGAGTGAACAAATGTTCTAGAGAGACCAATCCTTTGGGGATTTTATTTCCCTTCAACTAAATTACATCATCCTTTGAATTAATCCCTAGGTCAGGACTGAATTCTTTACATTTTGCTTCAGAACCTTCAAAATAGGTTCCCAGGAGCATCTCAGCATTCTCCAAGAATTTTCTGATCTACCTATCATTCTCAAAAATTTGCCAATTTTCAGCATTATCTGGGACATTAGGACGATAGACCAGTTCAATTCTATATGAATCTTTTTTGAAATCAGGGTGTGGCAAAAGAAGAGAAGCTGACACTACTAGAGAATCTACCCGTGTGTTCAGAGCTCTGGGAATTGCCTCAATAGAAAAGGCATCAAAATATTCTATCTCATCCCAAACTCTGTTCCTGTAATGTCTCAATCTTTCATTTTTAATTGAAAAAATGCCTCTCACCTGTTTAACAATCAATTCAGCATCTCCTTTTACTATGAGTATCTTTATACCTTTTACTTTGGCTTCATTCAATCCAAGCAATAGAGCTTCATACTCTGCAGTGTTATTAGTATTTTTAAATTCTAACTTGAAAGAGTAAGGAAAATTTTTACCTTCAGGTGAGATCAAAACAACCCCTACTCCTGAACCAACGGTAGCACAACTACCATCGAATTCCATGGTCCATAGATCATCTGAATGAACAGATTTTGGGATGGATTCTTCCTTCATATCTTCAGAATAGAGGAAGTAATTTCCAAATTCACATTCTTCAAATAGAATCTGGGACTTAAGATCTGTTGGCACTAATTTTGGTCTAGATCTGAGTGCAGATCTTGGAGGGTTTTTTCTTTTTGGGCCCTAAGTCTCCTTGTTCATCGCTGTGACTTTCTCTATTGGCAAAACTTCTTTTTGAGTGCTCAGATAATGATTGAACCATCATTTTGAACCACCATGTTGAACCCTTTTGGTTCAAGGTTCAATGGTTCAAGGCCTTGTGTTTTTGGTACTTGGCATTTCGGCGAATGTTCTTTTTGAAGTGCTCCGTTCGGCGTTGAACTTCTCAGTTGAACCATCCGTTTGAACTGGTTCATGGTTCAAAGGTTTGGAGCTTTATGTTTTTGGTTCATCGGAGTGATCGGCGTCATCGGCAAATTGTTTCTTGGTCCCTCCGATAGGTTTGGTTTGGCCGATGGATGTTCATCGGCATAACATTGAAGATCGGCATCCGTATTTTGGGTTTGGCCGATGGCTTTGGTCATACCGACGAGAGTCTTGGAAGGTCATCGCCAACACTTTGGCTATCAGTGAAGTATTTTCTGGGGTTGTCGATATGCAATGTTTGGCCGATGCGATGTCATCAGCCTGGGTTTCACTGACAAGGGATTTGAGTAGGTATCAACGTAACCCTCTTCATTGGCTGGGAAGCTTTTGGTTTAGTCGATAGCGTGAGTTTGACTGATGGAGGAGCAGTGTGTAGCTGGCGAAGATGTCGTCGGCGTGACCTTTGATATCGGCAGGAAACTTTTTGGATGCTCCGATGGTGTGTGTTACACTGACGGAAGGGAGGATGCCAGGGTCTATCGGCGTGAGTTGTATTGTCGGGTGAATTGTGAAATGGCTGGCTAATAGATTAATCTCTGGCTAATGAAAGGGAGTGTAGTGTAGCGGTCGGTGAGACCGATGAGGTCGGTGAGAGGTTTTTCGAGTTGGCCAATGGTAGTGGTCTTGGCAATGGGCTTTTAGAGGGAAAGGCGTGTGTCGAGCGTGGCAAAAGTGCTCGACACCTATCATGCTCGCGGCCATGCTTTTAAACTGCTAGGAGGGTCTCCACACCATGCATGTGGGATTATTTTCCTGCTTAATTTGAACCTGTGGTGAAGTGTGTTTTGGCGGGAGGCTCCATTTTGAATGATGCGACTGTTTTCTCGATGGCTGCGGGTGGTTAAGCCATCAATGACGACAGTGCAGGGGTATGGACGATGGGACAAGTGATCAGGCTACCCGATTTTTAGCATGAAGACTTCCAGATGGTGGCGCAGGGCTCAAGGCCACCCTTGTCTACTTTCTGTCTGATGCAGCAATAACTTTTGAGCGCCATTCCTTCTGAGGACTGTATCTGGCAGATTTTTGTCAAAGCCATGTAATTAATTGCTTGTGGTACACTTTCTGGCTGATATAGGCAGACTGTGTTACCATTTTTAAAGGTTGTTGAAAGTTGAACATTTGGCTCTGTAATACAATACAGCTGATTTGGTTGCTCTGTGCAGCAAAACTTGTGAGTTTATGTATCTCCTGTAGTATGTTTTTTGCATGAATCCACTGATTTCATGGTTAATTTTATATGAGAAATGCTATGTTAGCATGTGTTTTGTTAATTCTGTCTCCAGTATTGCATGTATCTTTCTTTTGAGTCTGGATATTTAAGGAATGTTGGAGACTCTAGAACATAGAATTCCTGTGTTAAATGTCTGATCTCTTAACTTCTACTCAAGGGGTAGATTAAATTGTTTTCAAATTGAACATTGGGAAGGGTATACTGCAGTAGGGATGCCATAAGTATAGATAGCTTAACACTCTATATTGGGAGATATCTGTAAGGCAGGTATCATATGTATCCCCTTGAAATCCAGTTTTAGTTGTTCATGCATATCATTCACAGGTGTATGTCTACTGACTCCAGGCCCTGGACAGGCACCGATCTAGCTTTGTGTTAGTGTTATATACCATGTCCAGCTTTGCATCCAAATATAAAATCAAAATCAAATTCTACAACAACCATTAGGACAGTAGAATTAATTTTAGGATCCAAGTCCTCTGTCTACAACTGCGAATAGGCCCAAAGCCAGCCCCTTTGCTCTTATCTTACAGTTTTGGTCTACTTATAGGAGGACTTATCTGCTTTCTGTCAGCGTCCCAGCCTTCGTATGCATAACCTCATGGATGTTGAGTAGGGAATACCCCCCTAGGTTTTTGCAGAGCCTGAAGAAGAAGAGGAGATAAAATATAGAGTCTATCTCCTACACTGTTGGCCCCTGGCCCAGAGATCCTGTTGATCATTGATGGCTACCTTGTAGGGAAATCTAGGAGTAAGCATCCAGTCTGGGAAAAAACCAACAGAAATTGGCGACTCTACTGGGGAAGGAAATTTGAGAAAGGGTTATATCTTGTGGCCCATCCGAGTCACCAACAAAAATTGGTGACTCTGCTGGGGAAGGAAATTTGAGAAAGGGTTATATCTTGTGGCCCATCCGAGTCACCAACAGAAATTGGTGACTCTACTGGGGACGTTTGTGAAAGAACCCTGGTTTACAAAAGAAAACAATTCCTAGTAATAGGTGGCAACTCCGAAGTAATCTCCCAACTGGTCAAAGTAAAATTTATATACAGGGGAGAAGATCCCAACAAACTCCTTTATTTGAAGAGTTACCAGTAACAAGAAGAATGATGTACAGAAGAAAGGGAGCTATCTCAGTCAGTCATGAGGGTTCCCCCAGAAAAAGTGATGATATGAAAGATAACCCTAGGCCATCAAGATAGCATGTGCCTTACTTTTCAAATGCAGAAGCTGATATTCAGGGTGCATATGAGAGGCAACAGGGTGGTAGCATGAGAATGAGGTCAGAGGTGTTCCAAGAACGCCCATTTCTAGACCCTAGTGAAAGGTTTGAAAAGGCAGAGTCTCTGAGAGATGATGAAGATGATGACTAGAATGGTATGAGACCATCTACCTCCATGCCTAAGGAAGAACAGTTAGCCGAAGAAATCAGAAATCTGAGAGCAGAACTAGAATATCTGCAAGCCATGAAAATCAGAGATGACATGAGGCAAAAAGTGCAAGCTTTAAGGACTGCCCAAAATGATTCAATTCCTACCCTTCAGAATGCAAATGTGCAGAGACATCAGCAAAGAAATGGAGTGCAACATCAGCATAATGATCAAAGACAAAATGTGAATGATGCTAGGATACCACTGAACAATGTAAGAAATCAGAATGAAAATAGAAACATTAATGCTAATCAGTTTGACAGACAGCCCATGCAGTTAGATAGATTCAGACAGCTGGTGTTTGATGGTATTCCTGGGTATCCTAATCCCATTGACAAGCATCTGAGGCTGCAAGTGCCTAAATTTTTAGGAAACAATACAGTGTCAGGAGAAGATCATCTAAAGGCTTTTCAAAATGTCATGGATAACTTTGAGGTAGAGCATGAGGATGTTTTCATGAAGTCATTCATGCAATCTTTAGTAGATAAGGCAAGAGAATGGTACAAGAATCTGCCTAACCAGAGTATTTCATCATGGGATGATTTTAAAAGGATGTTCAAGGAGCAATATGGTGACAAAACTGACCCTAGCTTTTTTGTAAATGAGTTTACCAGTATCAATAAAGGGTCAAATGAGCAGGTTGCAGATTTTAATGCAAGATTTACTAAAGTGTTAAACAAATTACCACATCACATGAGGCCAAATGAACCAATGTGCATAATATTGTATATCAATGCCTTTGATGCAAAAACTGCATATGGATTAAGAGATAAAGGTCCTACTACTCTCAGGGATGCTTTTAGAATTGCAGTGAATATTGAGAACAACAGGAAAGCATCAGGCAAGACAAACAGAAGGGATGATGTAAAAATTCTGCAGAATCCAAACAAGCCTCAAAACACTCAAGGTAATACATCTACCCCTGAAGATAAGATAGACAAATTAGCAAATGTTGTTAAGGACCTAAGCTATAGACTAGCTAGAAGTGAAAAAGGGATAGGTCCTGATAGGCAAGTCTATCAAAGGTAGGAAAAGAGGCCATCATTGCATGATATGCCTTATAATACCAATTGGCATAATGGTAAGCCTATATTCCCACATAACAACACAAATCAGAGAGCTCAATATGTCAAAGAAACTCCTGATCCTCTAAAGAAAGCTGTAAATATTGTTGATGATACTCCATGGTGTATAATTTGTCAGATGCCACATTCATAGTCACTGTGTTTGATTGCTCAGTCCTTGTATAATAATGCTACATCTTGTAATGAATGCAATGAGCCACATTATGTGCAAGATGATGATGTTAATATGATGTCCATAAGCAATGGATACCCTCTTTATGATGCTGATGAGAGTACAGATAATGGAATTCAGGGCTGTCAACAGGATTCTTATGATGAAAATAATGGAGAAAGCTATGTGTATGCTCAGAGCTCACACAATTTTCTAAGTAACTTACAACGACCTTCTGATGAGGAAATTAGGGCCCTCACAGCTGTAGCAGTGGCCCAAGTCAAGAGTAACTATAATCTCAGAGGTAAAACTCAGATAAGCAGCCCACATCAGCCAGAAGGTATTTCTGCAGGTCAGCCAGTGCATGGTCATAAGGGGATGGAATTACAAAAGAGGCAGTGGGTTAATAATAAATAGAATTTTAGACATAGAACAGGTCATGAATCTCAAGGACCAGAAAATAGAATCCCCCAGGCTGAAGATCAAAATAAAGGTTCCCAAGACAAAAATGATAATCAGGACACTATGAAAGTAAAAGCTAAATCCGTTCAGGATAAAAATAAGATTGTGGAGCAAGCTACAACTATTATACAAAATTATGCTCCATTTGATATAGCTCAGGTCCTATCCTAGGTAAAAGTCTTTGTTCCACTCATGGAACTCATGAAGGTTGAAGAGATCAAAATTAGGACAATATCCCTAATTTCAGGGGTGCCTTTTCAAGCTAAACAAAATGTTTAGATCCAGGGTGAGACACATGTCATATGTAATGAAGAAGATGAGGCTCCTGAAGTCTATTTAGGAGTGACTATGACAAAGTGTCCTTCACAAGTAGAACCATTTTATGTATCCCTGGTTATAAATGGAAAAATAATCAGAAATTGTATGCTTGATTCTGGAGCATCTACAAATGTCATGCCTTTGGCCATCATACAACAAGCTGGATTGAAAATTGACAAGGCATGTGGAAAATGTTATGCTATGGATGCCAAAGAGGTACCAGTTATTGGAATCATGAAGGATGTAGATTTCAAACTGGCAGCATTTCCTGAAAAAAGATATGAAATGAATAAACGGTGGTTGACATCAAGCCACAGTATGGTATGTTGCTGTCAAGAAGATGGGCAGCACTAATTGGTGGAAGTATGTAGCTGGACCTGTCATATGCCATGATTCCAATGAATGGCAGGGATGTTAAGCTAATCAGAGAACAAAGATCATCAGAGACAGTGGAAGACCAAGAAGTAGAGGAACAGATATGCTTTGTAAACACTGACTGTGATAACTTCAATTTTGTCTTAGATGATAGAGAAGATAAAGAGAAAAATGTCTGCATTGAAGAGCTGGACCAGCAAGGTTTATGGACCATGTATTTTGATGGAGCTTGTGCAAAAGAAGGCTCTGGAGCTGGAGTTGTTTTCCTGTCTCCAAACGGTAAGCTCCTCAAATTCTCTTTCTTGTTGAGGTTTGTTTGCACAAACAACATTGCAGAATATGAGGCTTTACTCTTAGGCCTAAATATAGCTCTCAAACATGGAATCAAAATGCTAAGAGTATTTGGGGATTCTGAGTTGATTGTATCCCAAATTAGAGATAGGTATGCTTCAAAGAACAAAAAATTGAAACAATACAAGCATGCTATTTGGGATACCATTGAACTATTTGATGCATTTTCAATAGGCTGGGTAGAGAGATCAAAGAATGTTATGGCTGATTTCTTAGCTAATGTTGCAATAAGGCCAGATGACATCACTCTGTCAGATGTTACAAATGTAGAAGTTAAAATCAGGCCTGCAGTACCAGAGAACATATGCAGTTGGCAAGTGTTTAATGATGATAGGGACTTGTTAAAATTTTTGCACTACATAGATGAATATGAGAATCAAGAAATTGATTTCCAAGATTTTGTAGAAACCATAGATGGAAAAGAAACTCTTGTGGGGAAAGAGATAATTCAGTTGAAGACTAATAAAATCCCTAGAGGGTTAGTAGCGTTGGAAAGAGCTTTTGACAATAGAGACCAATTGGTCACAAAGACATCTCCCACAAACAAGGATGATTTAGAAGAGGTAAATTTGGGGACATCTCAGGCCCCCGTGAAAGTATACATTGGTAAACAGCTCAAACCACACATTAGGAGTATGCTGATTGCATTACTGAAAAGATATAAACATGTTTTTGCTTGGTCATATGAGGACCTAAAGGCCTATAGAGAAGACTTATTCCGGCATGAGATCCCATTGAATCCTGGAGCTAAGCCATTTAGACAAAGGCAAAGACCTATTAATCCTACCTTAGCTCCAAATATGCAAGAAGAACTCAAAAAGCTTAGGGAGGCTGGAATAATCATGCCAATCAGACATTCAACTTGGGTGTCTAATCTTGTCCCAGTCAGGAAAAAGAATGGTGATATTAGGCTTTGTGTTGATTTTAGAAACTTGAATGTATCCTCTTTAAAGGATAATTATCCACTGCCTAATATGGAAGCTATGTTGCAGAGAGTGACTGGTTGTGAACTTTTATCCATGATGGATGGATTTTCAGGCTATAATCAAGTGAAGGTAAAGGAATCAGAACAGTATAAGACTACCTTCACCACTCCATGGGGAACTTATGTATATGTTAGAATGCCATTTGGACTAACAAATGCAGGTGCTACATTTCAAAGGGCAATGGATGTTGCTTTTGCAGGGTTGATTGATTCAATCCTAGCTGTATATCAAGATGATCTGACTGCTTATTCAAAGAAGGAAGAGCAACATTGTTTGCAACTAGAGCAGATTTTCATAAGAGCACTAGAATATGGTATTTCTTTAAATCCAAAAAAGTGTGCTTTTGGGGTAGTTGAAGGAAAACTCCTAGGGCACATTGTTTCCAAGGATGGAGTCAGGATAGATCCAGAGAGAGTGGCTGCTATTGATAGAATTCAAATACCAAAAACTGTAAAAGGAGTTCAGTCCTTCTTTGGACAGATAAATTTTGTTAGGAGATTTGTTCCCAACTTTGTAGAAACATCAAGGAACATTTCTAAGATGATGAAGAAGGATGCAACTGTCAACTGGGAAAATGAAGCAATTGAATCATTTCAGAGTATCAAAGAGGCAATCAAGATGGCCCTTGTTCTTAAATCTCCTAATTTTTCTAGGCCGTTCCAATTGTTTTCATTTGCTTCCTTTCACATCATTGCTGCATGTTTGCTACAGAAAAATGAGGATGGATTTGAGCAACCCATAGCTTTCTTCAGTATGTCCTTGCAGGCTTCTGAATTGAAATATGATATCATGGAAAAATAGGCATATGCACTAGTCAAAGCCATCAAAAGTTTCAGACCATACCTGGTAGGATCACATATAATTGCATATGTTACCCATGCAACAGTCAAAGACATATTCACTCAATAGGAGGTGACGGGAAGAAGGTGCAGATGGATAAACAAACTGCAAGAGTTCAACATAGACATACAAATTACCAAGTTGGTAAGAGGACAAGGATTAGCCAAGATGATGGCACAGTCAAACTTGGAAGCATGCCAAGTCAATGCAGTCCAAAATGAGAATGAAAATGTATCAAGATCTGAATGGTACAAGGATATTATATATTACTTACAAAATCTGAATTGTCCTTCCCATTTTAGTGACAGTCAAAAGAGGACTTTAAAGTTACATGCAATCAGATATGTTATTGTTCAAGGTGAGCTATACTGGAGGAACCCTGATGGTGTGCTGCTGAGGTGTGTGGATGAAGATGTGGCTAGCAATGTTTTGATTGACATGCATAAAGGATTGTGTGGTGGACATTATACTACCTAAACAACAGCTCATAAGATTCTCAGGGCAGGATATTGGTGGCCCACTCTCTTCTTAGATGCACAAAGGTTAGTGAGGAAGTGTGACCCTTGCCAGAGATTCTTAGGAAAGCTGAGATATGATGGTGCTTTACCCCTCAGAACTGTGACTGTGGATGCTCCATTTCAGCAATGGGGAATTGACTTCATAGGGGAAATTGCAGACAAGTCAAGTGGGGGACACAGTTGGATTTTAGTGGCAACTAATTACTTTACCAAATGGATTGAGGCCATTCCAACTAAGAGAGCTACAAGTAAGGTGGTGACAGATTTCATACTGGAAAATGTTATCATCAGGTTTGGAGTACCATTCAAGATAGTCACTGATAATGCTATGTGCTTCAGATCAGGTGAATCTGTTGATTTTTGCACTAAATATGGGATCAATCTATCATATGCATCACCATACCACCCACAAGGAAATGGTCAAGCAGAATCAAGCAATAAGAGCATCATGAAAATTATCAAGGGGATGCTGGGCAAGAACAAGAGAGCTTGGGACTCAAAATTAAAGTTAGCAATATGGGCTGACAGGGTGACGGTAAAAAAGGCTATTGGGATGTCACCCTTTGAAATAGTATATGGTGCATCAGCCAGATTGCCCATAAACAATCTCCTGCCAGTTTACAGATTTATCTAGGATAATGATGAGATTGAAGACTCCATGACAGAAAGAGTGAATCAGCTGGTTGCACTGGATGAAAACAGAAGGAAAGCACACCAGGTCAACCTCAAGAGACAACAAGATGTGAAATATCTGTTTGATAGGAGAGCTATAAAAATGAAGTTTCAGGTCAATGATCTGGTACTCATATGGAATGCAAAAAATCAGGACAAGGGTAAACATGGTAAGTTTGAACCCTTATGGATGGGCCCATATCAGATTTGCTGTACTCATGGGGAGGACTCTTATTTCCTCCAGGCCCTAGATGGCGAAGTTCTGGAATTGCCTGTGCATGGCCAATTCCTTAAGTTCTATTTTGCATAGATGACTTGTCTCTGTGCACATTTGTAAAAATATGTATATAGTGTAAATACCTTGTACAGTTCGTGCTTTTTTGGTTTTTTGCCTCGTCTGCCCGGAGATCTGGTTCTTGCTGCAGGTTAACCTACACGTCCCCATTCAGAGCCAGTGTTGGCACTAATTTTGGTCTGGATCTGAGTGCAGATGTTGGAGGGTTTTTTCTTTTTGGGCCCTAAGTCTCCTTGTTCATCGCTGTGACTTTCTCTATCGGCAAAACTTCTTTTTGAGTGCTCAGATAATGATTAAACCATCGTTTTGAACCACCACATTGAACCCTTTTGGTTCAAGGTTCAACGGTTCAAGGCCTTGTGTTTTTGGTACTTGGCATTTCGGCGAATGTTCTTTTTGAAGTGCTCCGTTCGGCGTTGAACTTCTCGGTTGAACCATCCGTTTGAACCGGTTCATGGTTCAAAGGTTCGGAGCTTTATGTTTTTGGTTCATCGGAGTGATTGGCGTCATCGGCGAATTGTTTCTTGGTCCCTTCGATAGGTTTGGTTTGGCCGATGGATGTTCATCGGCATAACATTGAAGATCGGCATCGGCATTTTGGGTTTGGCTGATGGCCTCGGTCATACCAACGAGAGTCTTGGAAGGTCATCGCCAACACTTTGGCTATTGGCGAAGTATTTTCTGGGGTTGCCGATATGCAATGTTTGGCCGATGCGATGTCATCGGCCTGGGTTTCACTGACAAGGGATTTGAGTAGGTATCGGCGTAACCCTCTTCATCGGTTGGGAAGCTTTTGGTTTAGCCGATAGCGTGAGTCTGACTGATGGAGGAGCAGTGTGTAGCTGGCGAAGATGTCGTCGGCGTGACCTTTGAGATCAGCAGGAAACTTTTTGGATGCTCCGATGGTGTGTGTTACACCGACGGAAGGGAGGATGCCAGGGTCTATTGGCGTGAGTTGTATTGTTGGGTGAACTGTGAAATGGCTAGCCAATAGAGTAATCTCTGGCCGATGAAAGGGAGTGTAGTGTAGCGGTCGGCGAGACTGATGAGGTCGTGAGAGGTTTTTCGAGTTGGCCGATGGTAGTGGTCTTAGCGATGGGCTTTTGGAGGGAAAGGCGTGTGTCGAGCGTGGCAAAAGTGCTCGACACCTATCATGCTTGCGGCCATGCTTTTAAACTACTAGGAGGGTCTCTGCACCATGCATGTGGGATTATTTTCTTGCTTAATTTGAACCTGTGGTGAAGTGTGTTTTGGCGGGAGGCTCCATTTTGAATGATGCAACTATTTTCTCGATGGCTACGGGTGGTTGAGCCATCAATGGCGACAGTGCAGGGGTATGGACGATGGGACAAGTGACCAGGCTACTCAATTTTTAGCATGAAGACTTCCATATGGTGGGACAGGGCTCGAGGCCACCCTTGTCTACTTTTTGTCTGATGCAGCAATAACTTCTGAGCACCATTCCTTCTGAGGACTGTATTTGGCAGATTTTTGTCAAAGCCATGTAATTAATTGCTTGTGGTACACTTTCTGGCCGATATAGGCAGACTGTGTTACCATTTTTAAAGGTTGTTGAAAGTTGAACATTTGGCTCTGTAATACAATACAGCTGATTTGGTTGCTCTGTGCAGCAAAACTTGTGAGTTTATGTATCTCCTGTAGTATGTTTTTTGCATGAATCCACTGATTTCATGGTTAATTTTATATGAGAAATGCTATGTTAGCATGTGTTTTGTTAATTCTGTCTCCAGTATTGCATGTATCTTTCTTTTGAGTCTGGATATTTAAGGAATGTTGGAGACTCTAGAACATAGAATTCCTATGTTGAATGTCTGATCTCTTAACTTCTACTCAAGGGGTAGATTAAATTGTTTTCAGATTGAACATTGGGAAGGGTATACTGCAGTAGGGATGCCATAAGTATAGATAGCTTAACACTCTATATTGGGAGATATCTGTAAGGCAGGTATCATATGTATCCCCCTGAAATCCAGTTTTAGTTGTTCATGCATATCATTCACAGGTGTATGTCTACTAACTCCAGGCCCTGGACAAGCACCGATCTAGCTTTGTGTTAGTGTTATATACCATGTCCAGCTTTGCATCCAAATATAAAATCAAAATCAAATTCTACAACAACCATTAGGATAGTAGAATTAGTTTTAGGATCTAAGTCCTCTGTCTACAACTGCGAATAGGCCCAAAGCCAGCCCCTTTGCTCTTATCTTACAGTTTTGGTCTACTTACAGGAGGACTTATCTACTTTCTGTCAGCATCATAGCCTTCGTATGCATAACCTCATGGATGTTGAGTAGGGAATACCCCCCTAGGTTTTTGCAGAGCCTGAAGAAGAAGAGGAGATAAAATATAGAGTCTATCTCCTACACTGTTGGCCCCTGGCCCAGAGATCCTGTTGATCATTAATGGCTACCTTGTAGGGAAATCTGGGAGTAAGCATCTAGTCTAGGAAAAAATCAACAGGATCATCAGAAGGGTATACAGTAAACTTTCATTTAGGTTCAAGTTCTAGCTTAACTTTTTGCTTTCCCACTAGAATTGTAGCTTCTGACCAATCCAATTTGATCTTCCCACCTAAGTCTTTGCAAAAAGTCCTGCTCAACAACATCGCATAACTAGAAGGAATATCCGCTGCTAAGATAGTCAACTTCACTCTTTTATCAGGATAGGCTGCAAGAGCAACTCGTGCATCTTTTATTTGTCCAAGCAAAGAAATCTGTTTGCCATCCATGGAGTAACACCTACCAAATGTCTTTGTGAGTGATAGGCCTACGGATTTGGCTACAGAAGAAAGCATAATATTATCAGAAGCACTTGAGTCTATGATACAATTATTAAGTTTATGGCCATTTATGAACAAAGAAATATAAAATGGGTTGGGCTTCATATCAGCCATATAAGAAGTATCATTAGATGAATTGAGGGTCATTCTAGGAGTGTGCGTGGGTGATTCAGGTGGAGAAGCAAAGAATTGGGCAATGGGAGACTCAGTATTAACATTTAGTTGACTTTTAGGTTCAATTTGTGTAGGGTCACCTTTGACATATTTAACCAATTTATCAAGTTCTTTGGGTTTCAAACTGAGGTATTCAGCAGGGGAATATTTGAATCTTTGCAGACTTACAAAATTCTAATATGTCAAAAGAAGTTTCACGATCATTTCTATGTAACAATGTACTTTCTTGGGTCTTCAGATTAGCATCAGAGGTTCTAGTAAAAGGTTCCTTACCTTTAATAGGCACTTCTTGAGTATTAAAAAATCTCAGATTCTTCTGACTTCTGGTAAGCACGGCACATGAAGGATCTTCAAGAGTAACCAATATTTCACCTCCTCTTTCTGAATCTGATTCATATTCTAGGAAGTGTATTTCAGAGTCGCCAGGTTCCTCAAAGTTCCTTTCTTCTTCGGTCATTTCTCCCAATACATCTTGAGTAGTTACCATTTGAGCATATCTAAGCATCTCCAGACAAGAATTTCCATCATGATCAGTAGTCAAATGAAAAGCACACATTCCCTCTTCCAGGAGGAGCTTCAATAGTTAACCTCGGTTGTGCTAATATAAGTGGTAATGTCCTACCAGTATTTGCCTGTTGATTAAAATTTCTCTTGCCAATATCTTGATATGGTTGTTGAAAGGAAGTACTAGCCTTAGGCATTCGTCTTTTCAAAGTAATCATATCATTAACTAGCCTTTGTACCACAGGATCTGTAGAGGATGAGGGATGAGCATTAGGTACTTGGACTTCTTTCTTCCACTTTCTAGCCATAATAAGATCATCCTCTAATCCAACTACTAAGGTTTGTGTGATTGCTAAGTCGACAACTGCACCTCTTCTAAGATGAAAACTAATATCAGGAGGCATAGAATTAATAAAGAAACATTTCTGATTCTCAGCGGTTGGCCTTTTAGCAGTTGGAATTTTGTGCACAATTCTATTGAATTTGGCTATGAATTCCCTCATAGGCTCGTGAATTTCTTTCTTGAGCTAAGTCAATTGAGCAAGAAGGGAATGTTCATCTTCTGCGCTTTTGAACCTATTTTCAAACACAGTTTTCATATCATTCCAGTTGGTAATTGAAGAGTCAGCTAGATGATAGAACCATTGTGCTGCAGTATCACTAAAGTTTGCACAAAAAGCCTTATGGCTACATCTTCATGTTGTACACCTAACACACCACACGCTGCTCAAAAGGCACTCAGATGCTCATCTGGTGATTGTCTTCCATCTCCTTTAAATTTGGGTAAGTTTTCCCTTACATTTTTAGGCAGAGGGTTCAGGTTCACCCCTAAATTTAGAGGCCCTATGGCTGCTCCCCAAGGTTGGGCCATTGCTAGAAAGCTTATAGCAGAGGGAATAATAGTACTAGAAAGAGTTAAGGCTTGACAGACAGAGGATGTAAAGGGTTTAGGAGGGCTGGGAGGTCTACTTCTACCTCTTCTAATATGAGTAGGAATATAAGGAAAATTTAGGCTTTGTAGCGTTTGAAAAGTAGGATCTTCAATTCCCTCTCTCCTCAAAGACCTTGTGTATCTTCTGGAATCCATCTTATGATATGGTAACTGGATAGGTAGTTATTGGTTTCCAGGCTGTTCTTGATCTCTTCACACTTCAGGGGCTTGATTTCTTGCTATGTTTTGTGCTTGCCTCCTTCTTTACCTGAGTAACAACAATCTCAAATTATCAGCCAATTCTTCTTCTTTCTCTAACACTCAGCTTGCCCTTCTATAATCATCAATATTTCGACGAGTGCATCATGCAAGAGTATTTAACTGACCAATTATATCTTCCTGTTCGTCTTGAAAACCAAGATTAGGTTGTAAAACAAGAATTATATTTTCATGTGGAAGCACCATTGTTGCTTCATATTAAGGTGACTAATCTTTCAACAAATGACTTCGAATTACCCAGTAGAGTCGCCAAAAACTATTGGCTAACAGATTTGTCCTGGTTTATCCTGACTCTATACTCCCTTTTTTGAAGAACAAATAAGTTAAACAACAAATGGGTGAACTATTAAGAATAGTTCCCCTCTGAATTAAGGTACAAATCCCTTTAAGATCTTCAATGAATTCAAATTATTCTAATTATTCAGATACGCTTTTAACTAGAAAGTACTTAAAGGCAAACTAACATCCACACATCATTATGCTATGAATGCGATATCTTTTTCTATAAAATCATTTGGTAATAGAATACACAGATTCCATCTTCAATAATAATCAGATATATGAACATGTATGTTGCTGAACCAATAAATGATAAAACACATATAATAAATTATCTAATGAAAGAAGATTTCACACAGAAAACCTGATTTCAAATACTCAAACACACAGATCTAAGTATGCAGTAATTATTTCCCCTTTTCATTCACAGATGAAAAATGTTTCAGATAAACATCACATATATTGTAAAACAGCAAAGGTTCAACTCCAAAATCTCTGTATCTTCTCCTTTTCTTTCTGTATGTCCGCTTTAACAACTAAAAACATATATATAGTTACTCTAATTAACCGTTCTTTCAAACCCAGAGTTAAAACAAACTCTGACCCATATGGGATTTTAGTTTCTTACAAGTTCATTAAAAGATGAAGTTTTGAACATAATTTCAATAAAATAACTGAATAGAGAAACTATGCAACCAAGATTATGATTGAGACAGTAGATTAGAAGATTAGAATCTTGGATTTACTCTGTTCTACTGAGGAGACATGTTGAGCCTTCCACTCCTGAAATGCAGTAACAAATTCCTAGATTTTCAGGAAGTTGGGGATGCCAATGTGTTTAACCCTCGCCTTCCAAACATCTTTCTCTCTCTGAATCTTCGCTACTTTCTCCACGTGTTCCAGGAGTGCATCAACACAGAGGTGAAGAAGTGACTCCACCTTTGACACCTGAGAGAAATCTTCAGTTAATAGGTTGTCATTTTCTTTAACGAAATTGATTTTATCTCTGAAGGATTGAATCACAGTGTCGATATCTTTTTCTGGCTCTCCGTCATCCTTTATATAATTCACATCAATACACTATAAATCATGTTGTAAGGATTGAGTGAATTCAGTTATTTCTTTGATCATCTTTGTAAGTTTGATTCATCCTTGTCTGGATAATGAATTCCTCCATTCAATATTTTTCTTGCTTACATATAATATATCATCGTTTAGACTTGTCAAATTCTTCTCTGATAAAAACTTTGCTATCCCATATTTCTGAACTTCATCAATCTGGTTTATCACATTCATCCATTTTCCTTCCTCTTTTATCCATGAAGCATTCTGTGTCTTCAAATCCTCAATAGTAGCCATAGTTTGATCATATATATTCTTCAATTCATGATTGTATTTTGTACCCTTCTAGATAATGTCGTCCAACCATTCATCAAATACTCTGACCACCATTTTGTTCCTATGTATTTGGTCTAGCATTTTTTGATTGACCAGAGATTTTGGGTCAAAAGACAGAGGTAGTTGGGAAATAGGTAGTGGATTTGGATTATGAGTAGCATTAATGTATTCTGCCATTGATTGTACAGTCTATTTCAACTCCCTTTTATCCTTCTCATCCTTCCAGGTACGCCTGACTATCCTCTTGGTAGATGCTTCAAGATGATGCACATCCGTGACATGTGATGCAGTCCCAAGATCAATTTTCTCTATTGTAAAATCTTGAACTGTAGGATCTTGAACTTCCTTATCAGTTGTCGGTCAGGCTATTTCTGCACTCCAGTTCCCTATGCTAGGGTCAATATCCACCCTGGATGTTGTTTTCAGTTTCTTGGATTTAGGAGTCTTTCCTAAGCACTTGCTTACCATGTCCTCCAATGGCAATGAAAATGGAACTATTTTTCTTTTTTCACTGATTGAACTTTCTAACCATTTGGGTGCAAGGACTGAAACTTCTTTACCAGGATCCAATTGTTCAGAAGGCACATTTGATATCATCATCAAATCAGTAGAATTTGAAACAACTTCTGCTTGTTGATTTGTATTAATCTCCTCTGCATAGGTGAATCAAAATCTTTATCACCTGTTGCTTCTCCATAATCCTCTTCAGAATTCAAATCCACAACTATTCTTTCAGAAATATGCTTCTTCTTCCTACTTTTAGTCCTTAATCTAGTGGCACGAGGAGGTAGAATAGTTGTAAGGGCCTTTTTGGATTCTTTAATGATAGGACCCCTTCCATTTTTTGGTTTGGGAGTACCTGCATCACAAATAGTAATAAGCTGATTAGAAGAGCTTATTAGAGATGACGATGCAGCCATTAGTGCGTATTTTTGAGAGCCTTCATTTTGAACTTCCTTTAGCCTATGTTCCCTCAATCATTTCTCAGTTCTTCTTATTACCGGGAGGGTTTTGACCTCAATCCGGTCCTCTTCATCCTTATTCCAATCAATTTCTCGAATAGGTAATTATTTTATTTGTTCAAATTGAGGATCAATCACCTGTTCCTCATTATCAACTATTCTAGAAATATTCATGTTTAAATTGAGGGTAACTATTTGCCCTAAGGAGAACCTACACAAAAGCCTCTTTCTGACTTCAAATTCATCTGAACAATCCTCCCAATAGTCTTTTAACTGAGGAATGTGTGAAAAACCCATTCCAAAATCCAAATTGTCCCTAGCAAAGCCTTTGCTGTCAAACTGGGATCTTGCAGTATAGTACTGAAAATTAAACTTTTTCAAGTCCACTTCTAAATTCAAAGAATTAGAAATTGACTAGAATGAATAGTGTCCAAGTTCAATGGGGAAAGATATACTAGATACCTTCTTCATTGGGAATTTCTTATCCACATGGGCTAGCTGTCTGCAAATTTCTATCAATACAAAGCGATCAAAAACATACCTAGGCAGCTTCACGGTTTCGCCATCAAAACCACCAACTCTAATATAAGTAAATTTAGGAAACTGAATAAAGAAACTGCCATAAATATTGATTAGATGCATAGCTTCATCGGACATTTTCTTATTAATGTTGTCTACAAGTTCATGAGCCATTCTTCTAGTAAAAACATCATTAATTCTCCTATAATTCTCATAACAATTTTGCATCTGTAACTGTGAATAATAATCATAAATTCTGCTGTCTTCAACCAAGGGTGTATGAGGTAGCCCTACCCATTGTCTTGTAGATGCCAGGCAATAGAAAAGATATGAAGACATATAAAACTCCTTATTTCCCAAACAATTACTCAGACCCAGATGCAAACTTTTAGCTATGATTTCCAACCAGTCGAAATACTCTTCTCCTTGGAGAATCACTTGAATGAATAAATACATCCAGTCTTCCCAATAATATGGCTGGGAGTTACCCTTTATCCTATGTAGCAACACCACAATATCTCTTACTTCTAGAATCATGTGATCTCTTGTTAGTGGTCTGGGCAGTCTTGAACCTCCCTTTTGAAATTTCAGTAACCAATTTTTGGCAATTATGCTCTTGTAGTTTACTTTCTTTAATGAAAAATGACCATAAGAGGAAGTAATACTAAGGTCAGAATATGGCTCCTTGGGTGGAATTTTCATCACCGCCATTAGGGTTTGTCTATTGACAGGTAGTAGCACATTGCCATATGCAGTTCTGATACACCTATTTTGAGGGTCGTACCTGCTCATGCATTCCAGAACTAATTCGGGACATTGTTTTGCCATGAGAAAAGCCGCAGCTTCAACTAAACCACTTTCCACAATTTTCTCCATCATAGGAGTTGGCCTAGGATTTTTAGTCCTCTCCTAATCTTCTAGATCATATTGAATTAAAGAGGTATCCCCAAATTCAGGAAGAGAACAAGTGAGACCAGGACCATGCTCGTAACCAAGACAAGCAGACTTGATGGCTACAGATTGGGGGATATAATGGAAAAATGCTTTAAACTTCTTAAATAATGCCAGAAACTCAGAATGATTCTTCTTTCCAACAAAGTAATGAAATTAACTTATAGGAAAAGTTGAACTCACCTTCAATGAATCAGAAATTACTGACAAACTGGGCAACAAAATCTTATACCTCCCGCGCTCTTCTCCTTTTGCATCACCCTGTGTGTTTATTTGCTAAAATTGGTTCGTTCTTTCTCCACAAAGACATTAAACCAGGTCAGATAATTATTAGCTGAAATAATACGTGCTAAAAATGCTTGATAAGACACGAACTCTGACAGATGCATTAATTGCAAGCACTTCTCACACATGACCTTGATGTGTAGTTACTATCCATAACCTTTCGAACGTTAGAACTTTCCGCTTCATAATAAGTTTCGGATATATATTTCCCTCTAAATGTCCCACTAAATTTTGACTTAAAGAAGGCTTCGGGAAGAAATGAGACTATAGTCACGGAACTTTGAACCTTTGAACCGTTGAACCTTTGAACCTTTGAACTCCGAAATAAGGTTCAATGTGAAGGTTCAAAGATACAAGAAGAATTACACAAACCGACCAACAGTTAAACGAACTTTCAAGGAGCATTGAATTTCAAACCATTGAACCATTGAACTCCGATATGAGGTTCAATGCAAAGGTTCAAAGATACGAACTGAGTTACACAAAGTGACAAACAATTCATTTTTGAGAAACATTGAACCATTGAACCATTGAACTCTGCTATGAGGTTCAACCGGAAGGTTCATAGACACATTGAATTACACAAGGGGACTGAGTGTACACGACTCTTTACGAAACATTGAACCTTGAACTCTTGAACCGTTGAACTCTTGAACTGTGGAAAGGGTTCAAGTTCAAAGGTTCAACTCTCCATTAATTTCACATACAAAAGGCGATAGGTGGATGAACTTTAAAAACAAAAGGCTGACTTAGGAAACAAACATATGATCAATAAGGTAAGATGACGGGTCAAATTTTGTTTAGGAAAGGTTCACGAAAAATTGAATAAGGGTACATTAAAAGGTAACAAGGAGTAAGAGGCTATTTTAAGCCCATTGTTAACTATTCCCAAGGTAGGCAGGGTTTTTTCCATAACGGAGAACTACATGTGTGAAGATGGTTTTGACAGGTGTAAGAGTCATTAATTCTTGATTTTGTAACCTCCCAATGTGGGCGTTGGATTTTACCAAGGTTGGGTGCCATATTCCAGTGACTTCTTCTATAAGCTTGCATTTTCTATTTAATAGAACCTTGATGAGTGTAGAGTATGAATTGTATGTTTATAGGTACATAGGTGCAGTCAAAATGGATGTAGGATTGAAGGAAGTGATTGTATTGTAATATGATTTGAAGATAATACAGTCTTGTCCTCTTTTTTGGTGGAGTTTTTTCCCAAAAGGGTTTCTCCACATAAATCACTATGTCATGTGTAAATATCTTGAGTTTGTTGATTTCTTTTATTGTTGATTTACGTTTTATCTCCATTTTGACATTCTATAGATTAAATTTCAAAGTTGTAACATTATTTCAGATTTATTTGATTGTCGTGGGTTTCCTTCATTTCTAACACCACTTAAACCATAGGGTACACATAAAAGATATTCAAACTCCAACTTATCTATTGTCTTGGTGCATAAGCTCAAATTAGCATCGTGAAACCTACTTGACTATATATAATGACCCTTTTGTGTTTGATCCCTTTTTAGGCATGACCTTGTTCTCCTTTCATCTCTTTATACTTTTTACTCTATTTTTTCATTTCTTTATTTTTAACTTCACCTATTTTCCTCACTTATTTCTTATCACTTTCCTACACTTGGTCTTCTTGCCTTTATCTTGATCTCTCCTTCCTAACCTTGTTCTTTCTACCCTATCATCCCTTTAGGGAGCATACTTGCTCTCTCCCCTTGGGGGGTGTCACTCTTTATCTCTTTTTCACCACATTGTTGTTCCACACTGTAACATCAGAAAATGTCCCCTTGGGGGCTTTTCCCTCATAAGGTTTAGCTCCCGGATCTTTAGTATGCATTTAGGACATCTTAGTTCATATTTTGGCATCCCGATGGAATAAGACCTAGGTTCCATGGCAAGTTGGACCCAGCTGGACCCCTAGTCCTACCCTATTTTGGGGCAGCCCTAATTTCCTAGTGTCGGTTTATGACTATTATTTAGTCCTTTTACCAACATGGTAAGTTTTGATTTTTAAAATCTTGGCAGGAGTGCTTGTAGTTGCATATATAAGCATGTCTAGCATTCATTTGTAAAATAGATGATTACTAGCAAGCTATTGTGTTCTAAAGGTGATTCAAGGATTTCATTGTGTTGCAAGAGTAGACTTGTGTGTTTTGTGTGTTGATATTTGCAGATTTGAGCATCAATTTCCTCATGGAATGAAGAACATTTTCCTCCCATGAGAGTTTCCTTACAAGGTGACATAATATTGCATTTTCATCATTGATTCCTTTGGTTTTTGCCTCTGCCTTATGAGGGCATGCACTCTTTATCTAACAACGGTGTTCAGAGACTTAAGTGTCCTCTGGGGCTTAACTGAGGCAAGCCTCTAAACACCACAACCCCCAAACCAAGTCTTGTGATTGCAGGTTACAGGTGTCGCATTTGGGAAAAGTGAAGTTGTAGGAAGGATTGGAAAGCATCAAGGATTTAGGATCTAAAGAAAAGTAGGACACAAGAGCACTTCCAAGACTTGGGCACTCACTCTAGTGTCCTCCGCATCTGAGTTTCAAGAAACAGAAGTTACAGGGGTAATCAATGTCAGAAAGAGGTTCAGATCCTGTGAAGAAACTGGCACCTTGAACTTGGGTACTCGCTCTAGTGTCCCCGACTGTTCCGCTTTGGAACCCCAAAAATGGGTACTCTGTGATTTGGTATTTTACTCCTGTCTGCAAGAGCTTTTTCTGTTATTCGTTAATTTGTTGCTGTGTTTGCATAATTAGGGTTTTGATGGTCAATTGGGCATAAGAGAAGGAAAATTGATAATTAAATTCCCTAATCCAAGTTTCCCTACATCTTCAAGTGACCTAGGGTATGATAGTGCTCGTCACTCGACCCTAGATCCTTGAATGTATAGTGGAGAGGCAGATTTAAACATCTAAAATCTAGAACATTAACAAATCCAATTTTCCCCTAAACATTTTGGTGAACCCGTGTTTTTGGACTTAAATTGCAACTTGCTGAGTGTTTGACTTTAGATTTGTATTGATTTCATTCATTCATATAGTCATTCATTTTATTGCATTGACAAAAATTTAAAAAAATTGAAAATTTTGGAAAATACAAAAAATTGAATTGTTTGGCTTACTAAATTGTATCATTTCTTCCTAAATTTTCCTAATTCATGATTTTTACATCAGATCTGATATAAAATATAGAAAAATACAAAAATTGAAAATTTTGCATTGCATTTTCATCATTTAATTGCTAGGGTTTTGTAGAAATTTTGATAATTTTATATAACCTAGTAATTCCAAAATCTAGGGTTAGTAGGAAAAATCTTTTTTTTTTTTTTTTTTTTCAGATTTTTCTACTAATTTTAGAAGTTCATTCAAATTTGCATTTAGCTGTAGTCTTGCATTTTAGTGTAAATTTGCATTTAGATTTAAAATATTTGCAATTTTGCATAGAAAATTTCAACAAAAACTAGCAATTTTGATGCATTTTCATTAAATTTGCATGTTCAAGATTGAAAATTATTTTCAGATCTGAGAGTATTTAATTTTCATCATAAATTAGACTTCAAAACATTCGCATAGCATTTTTTCCCAAGATCTCAAACCTAGGGCTTCAAAAACAACGATTTTCACTAAATTTGGCCTTATCGACTCTCCAAACTTGCACTGTAGACATGTTGTGAAAGGTATATTAGCATTAATTTTCTATTATCAGGGTAATAATTTTCTTCCCCTCATAAAAAGCTTCACAACACCCTTTTATCGGGCTCTTGTAGTGAAAATTTTGCAAAAAACTACACATTTTAGCTATTTTTGCCCTAGGGTTTCACCTAGTTTGCACTCCAAGTGTGTTGTGATCAATTTTATGGATTTAAGTGACTGATATTATTGATATTATTTTCTATACCTCCTTAAATTCATTACAACACCCCTCTTTCTAGGTCTTGGAGTTGAAAAACCGTGGAAAATAACCTATTTTTGCTATATTTTCACTAGGGTTTTACCTTAAGTGGCACTAAAAGCGTATTGTGTTAGATATTTTGGCACTAAGTTGCTGTTATTATTGATATTATCTTCTTTCCATCATCATTTTCCTCACAACACTATTTTTTATGCTCTTTTGCATTGAGTTTTGGTGAAAAAAGTGCTTATTTTGACATATTTTCACTATATTTTGACTTGGCATTAACTTAAAATCGCATCAAGAATGTGTTGAGAAGAATAATTTTGCTGTTTTGGACTGATATCAGACATATAACTTGCTTCCCTCGATCAAAATCATTACAACATCCTTTGTTTCATTCATTTGCATTGAAAACATATCGAAAATCAAGCATTTAGGGCTATTTTTTGCTCTTCTCTTGCACCAATTTTGAAAAGCTTTCAAAATCTGATTTGGCATTGGTTTGAGCATAAAAACATGGCCTCTAATCATAATAGAAACAATAGGTTCCCTCCTAGACCTTACATGAAAAGAAAGACTCCTGAACCTGAAATTGTTTTCACACCTCATGATAGAAAAAACTGGAGATAAGGACCTCTTTACATCACTGTGAAAATAATGGGAAATCCTGTGAATGAAACTCTTATTGACCTTAATTACATGACTAATGTTGCCACCGAATAATTCCTATTTTCACATCAACTAATGCAAGGTTCTTATGACCTCTCGAGCTTGATGATTAAGACACATAAGGGAACCTTTATCAAGCCTTTGGGTAAGATATCATTGTTAGTAACATTATCCAGAAAACATGTCGAACAATGGTTTGAGGTTGTCCCTGTTTCTGACCTCTTTCGCATTAAATTGGGACATCCTTGGCTAAAAGAAATGAAAGCTATCCCTTCAACAATACACCATTGTCTGAAATTCCCTCTAGATGGCCGTATAATCACCGTCCCTCGCAACAAGTATAAACTTTTGGTTCAACAAACACATTAAAAGTTGAATTACTTTTGGGATAAAACTGAAGTACCTAGTCCTCCTACACAAGAAATGGCAAAAGATAAACAACCTGCATGTGAAGAGAACTTTAGACCGAAAGGACAAGGTCCTATGCTAAGGTTCCTCCCATGAAATCCTTACAGGGATCGGGAGGTCGTTGTCAACAACAAAGTGTTCCACTGCAACAAATGAGGTTTGATCCCAGTGCTTCATCTTCTAATTTGCACAAGCCTATGAAAGAGGATAGCCCTATCTTACAAGAGATAAGTGGTAAAACAAAACGAAATAGAAACGCAAGAGAAAGAAGAAAAAGAAGACAAGCTTATGCTATAAACCTTGCCTCTCAACAAGAAAACATTGATCCCAACATTCAAACAAACAATAATGATAATAACGATGAACAACAAGATGAACAAGATATGAATTTGGCTATGGTACCATATGTCCCACTATCCTCCAACATTAGGGAGTGGGAAGATGACGACGATGATTTGCTTATAGACAACTTCTAGCCTGAAAGGGGCCCTACAGGTAAGTATCTCTAACCCTTTATCTCTCTTGTGATGTGCTTCCCCCGTGATGTGTTATATGTTGTTTAGGCCTCTTGGGATGACCTCAGATTCTCTTGTAAGGTTCAGGATACCAGGAGACTGCCTTTGTTGTGACCTTCCTCTATTTGTATCATCATTCTTCTAAATTACCTCTCTCTGATTTCATTGTTGTGTGTTGTGTCTTACGGACATAGCATCGTGGTTGGTGACCTAGGGGCACCCTCCTATGTGACTGTCCCTAAGACACTTGTTTCTCCTCTCTTATTTATTGTTTCCCTTCCTCTAGTGTTTCCATCTAGCGGGCGGATGACGACAAAAAATTATATTGATGCGGACCTAGTGTCCCTTTCAAGAGAAATAAAAAAATGGACTTAGTTCCTAATATGACGATGGGGTTGTCTATCTTATCCGATGCTTGGCTAATGGAAGCACTTGTGCTTTCCGCGTAGTGAATTTTATGATGTTGCTATTGCATTTACAAACCTTAACAATACTGCTGCTCCATGCACCTTTGTTTGCCTTTGAATCTAGCCTTGGCGGTACTTGATTCGGAGAGCTTCGTGATATAGCCCCATGGTTATCCTCAAACTCTGAATTCATTGTATAACCTTGGCTCTTTGTGTGGTTAATCATATGCATTGATGTTGTTGTTTATCATGATGTTGTAGACACTAACATGTTTCTTACAGGGATGTGTTTGTGGGAATATTTGGTGACCATAAAGTACATGTCATCTCTGGGGCACATGGGCTTTGTGAAAGTCGGTGTTCCCTTGTGTGTTTTCTTCCTACCTTAACGTGCTTGATATTGATAATTGATATCAACCACCTTAAAGTGGGGGCATATATAAGGTAAGTTGTCTGTTATAGATGTTTGCAATGTGTTTGACCTTAGATGCAAAAGACTTGCACCCCAGGGTAGTGCATCGTGCATCCTGAGTTTGTTTGCAATCAATCAATCAATCAATCATGTAAGCCCTCTACAGAGGCGGGATATCATGTATATCCTTTTTCTTAAGCCTTCTGCGGAGGTGGGGATGGTGTATTTCTCAGAGCAAATTACATCATCCTGTCATTTTCAAAAGTCCTCTATGGAGGCAGGGAGTGGTTTTGTGACTAACTAAACCCTTAAGCATATTTTTGGCGATTGTTGTGGTGAAGTCCAATCATCGGTGTGTGTCTTTAATGTGCTTGAGATGGTGTTGGACCTAGAAATAGGTACACTCCATCGCTTGTCTGCCATGTTTTCTACGTGTCTTCAAGTGTGTGTGTTTTGGCATGCTTGTTTTGTGTGGCATGTTTGTTGCCCCATATGCAGAGACTGGCGCCATCGAGTAGTGCTTCGTACATTTTGGGAGGTTTTGCGTGTCTTGCGTGTGTGTTGCCCCGTATATTCAGAGACCTGTGCCTTAGGGTAGTGCATCTTGTATTATGGGAGGTTTGTTTATTTTCCAGTACTTGCATTTGCATTTCATAAATATGAGAAAAAAAAAGAAAAGATATCATTTCTGTCTTCCATGCATTAATGTGTCTTCTATGCATTGACTGTCTTCTCCATGTTTACGTGACTGTAACTATCTTCTTCGTGTTTTGTGTGCATGTTATTGTCTTCTATGTGATTGGCGTGTCTTCTCCGTGCTTGGTGTGTTTGTTGTGTTTGTGACCTTACTTTAATGCATGTATTGGCCTCGCGTTTATACATACATTAAAGTGGGGGCTAAATGTAACGTCAAAAAATGTCCCCTTGGGGGCTTTTCCCTCAGAAGGTTTAGCTCCTGCATTTTAGCATGCATTTAGGACATCTTAGTTCATATTTTGGCATCCCAATGGAATGAGACCTAGGTTTCATGGCAAATTAGACTTAGGTGGACCCCTTGAGCTGTACCCTACCCAAAATAGGGGGGAGAACTTGGGTGCCCACGCCCTAGTCCTGCCCTATTTTGGGGCAACCCTAATTTCTTGGTGTCAGTTTATGACTATTATTTGGTCCTTTTGCCGACACTGTAAGTTTTGATTTTTAAAATCTTGGCGAGAGTGCTTGTAGTTGCATATATAAGCATGTTTAGGAATTCATTTGTAAACTAGATGATTACTAGCAAGCTATTGTGTTCTCAAGGTGATTCAAGGCTTTCATTGTGTTGCAAGAGCAGACTTGTGTGTTTTGTGTGTTGATATTTGTAGATTTGAGCATCAATTTCCTCATGGAATGAAGAGCATCTTCCTCCCATGAGAGATTCACTACAAGGTGACATAACATTGTGTTTTCATCATTGATTCCTTTGGTTTTTGCCTCTGCCTCACAAGGGCATGCACTCTTTATCTGACAACGGTGTTCAGAGACTTAAGTGTCCTTCGGGGCTTGACTGAGGCAAGCCTCTAAACACCACAACCCCCAAACCAAGTCTTGTGATTGTAGGTTATAGGTGTCACATTTGGGAAAAGTGGAGTTACAGGAAGGATTGGTAGGCATCAAGGATTCGGGATCTGAAGAAAAGTAGGACATAGGAGCACTTCCAAGACTTGGGTGCTTGCTCTAGTGTCCTCTGCATCCAATTTTTAGAAAACAAAAGTTATAGGGCTGATCAGTGTTGGAAAGAGGTCCGGATCTTGTAAAGAAACTGGCACCTTGGACTTGGGCACCTGCTCTAGTGTCCTCGACTGTTCTGCTTTGAAACCCTAAAAATAGGTACTCTGTGATTTGGTATTTTACTCCTATCTGCAAGAGATTTTTCCATTATTCATCAATTTGTTGTCATATTTGCATAATTAGGGTTTTAATGGTCATTTGGGCATAAGAGAAGGAAAATTGATAATTAAATTCCCTAATCCAAGTTTCCCTACATCTGCAAGTGACCTAGGGTATGATAGTGCTCGTCACTTGACCCTAGATCCTTGAATGTATAGTGGAGAGGTAGATTTAAACATATAAAATCTAGAACATTAACAAATCCAATTTTCCCCTAAACACACACCTACTTGTCTCTTTCTCATTGAGTATGTTTCTCTCTTATGTCCATGCCTCTCTTATCATCCACGTTTCCTATCATCAATTCTCTCTCCCCCACCATTGGGGGCATCATTTTAAAGTCTCTGTCTATCCACACATTGACTAGAGACATGTCCTAAATGTCCTCCTTTATTTATCCTTTCTCATCACCTCTTTGAAACACCTAGGGGAATGATCTAAATATTCCCCTTTGCATTCTTTGTCTTTCATCACTTAGGGCAAGACCTAAATATCCCTCTTCTCCTTATTTTACATTTTCCTTTGACTACTTAGGGGAATGACCTACTTGTTCCCCATTATGTTACTTTTCCTATCATCATTTGGGGGCATGACATAAATTTCCCCTCCTTATTCTACTTTCCTTTTGTTCTCTCTTTAAAATCCTTGGTAGCTTGGGCTTGGCTTGACTTGTTTATCCAATCAGGTGGTTACCACAAAGTTGTTGAGAATATCATAACTTTTTACCCTTTTTAATTTTATTTTGGCATGGCCTTATTTGGGATGGATACCACATATAGCCAAGGGTGACAACTGCACAACTAATATTTATGGTGGCAACCACATAGCTATTATAATGGGTGGTTACCACATAACCATTTTTACCAATTTTTTATCATCATCATTAGTACCTTTGTTGATTGCCTAGCTTGGCTTTATCTTGGTTAGCTGCCTTATAAGGTTCCCTTATCACCATAAGCATTATCCAATTTTCCTTTTCCAAGGTGCCTCTTTATGGATACAACTACTCTCCTTTTCCTTTTTCCTTTGGATAACCATGGATCCCTTCCCTAAAAAATAGAGCTTCCTATCTCCTTTCAACCTTTGCTTCATTAGTCCAACTAAGTGTGTATTCTTTCTTGTGCTTACGTGATGTTTATTCCTTATGTTTGTTTCTTTCTATCATGCAACCTTTCATGTTGTATGCATTGTTTCTATTCTTAGTATATTATAATGTGTTTCCATTTTCTATATTTATATGTTGTTTAACATTTTTTTGTATGCAAACAATGACTAATCTCTTTGAATGCATTACAATATTAGGTATACACACACTTGGATCAAGATCATAGAACAAATTAGAAGACCAATATCTCTCCTTTGGTAGTGTATCCACTATAATTCATAATTATATATATGCTTACTGTAATCTTTATTTTAGTGTACTTCTTCCCATTCAGTGTATCATTAGATCACTAAAGTGGGGGAAAATGTAATAATAGAAATTGCATACTTTACAACTTATTTTATTATGTTTTACAATCATTTTAGGTGTTCCTATTTATGTCTTTTTGGCCCTTATTTGACCCTTGTTCACACCTTGTGTAGCCTGTGCATCCTAGTTCAATACTTATTCACACCTAGCTCAATGTTGTGTTTCTTTATTTACCCCTACGTGTCTTTTTTTCCCTTTTCATGTGTTCTTAACCCTTGTGTAATCCTTGTTCATCCTTTCCCATGTGATGTTTATCATCTCCCACTTAGCATGTAGTTTGTGTATCTTCTTCCATGTGTATTTAACCATCCTTTTTCACCTTGTTATCCTTGTTTCTTGCTCTTCATTGATCCAATTATTTCTTACATCTTCCCTAAATATTTGAAAGCCCCAAAATTAAATACCACTCACATCCCCTTATTTCCAATACCCCTTAGGGGGCATGACTAGTTTAGGTGAGTTTGATCACTAAATTTTGGTGGAAGCTCATTTATGTTGTCACCTACCTATTTCTTGTATTTTATGTCCTTATATCCCTTTGAAAAATAATAAATAAGACCATTTATCTTCCCATTTCAAAGAGATGAGAACAACCACATTGTTCTGCATCCTTGCAATGATAGAAGTCCTTTATGCTACTGATTTTCTTATTTAATTGCTTTGAAGTAGATTTTGTTGGAGATTAGAGCTTGGAGCCTCTTGGAGTCTTGCTTTGGATCCTTGGTCTATTCCTCTTGTGGCTACTTTTATCTTCCCTCATACCCTTATGCTGTCCATTTTCCATCTCCCTTACTAGTAGAACCTCCTTTTGCTTGCCCATCTCAACATATTCTCTTGCTATCACCCTTCCTTGCCACCCTTTTGCTTACAAGTCCTCATCATTGTCCATTGGATCATCTCCTAGCCTTTTCCCCTTATTTTTACCTCCTAGGATTTTATTTCTACCCACTAGGGATTTTTCCCATCATTATTATCCATTGTAGCCATTTGTATCCATTGCCATAGTCTGATTACTCTTGTTTTCCAAGTGTTACATTGGGGATTCTTGTTGGAAAACCCACAAAGGGGTTGATTGAGGTAGGCTTCCCATTTAATGCTCTCTTTTTGTAGGTTTTCTTATTTACAGGTACTTTAAAGTAGATACACGTGACATGCATGTATTAGAAAAGTCATTAGAATCTTCCACAAAACTTCCCTAAAAATTATATATCATTTAGACATCATTGTCACATGCCTCTCATCAAGAAATTCCCCTATTGGGTACACCCATTTTTTGGAGGATAGCTCTTAAGATCATCAAATTTCTCTTTGTTTTTTCCTACTTATTTCATCTATTTTTAGTTTTTCTTATGTTCTACTATATGTTTTATTTTTTTGTGTATTATTCATATTTCTAGTGTATTTATCACCTTTTGACTACTTTGTTTTCTCTATTTCTCTCTATCTATGTAGGTTTTGGAGAAGTGATAGTTCTATATCTAAATAAACTTAAAGAGTATTCTATTGTAGCCTTGTAGCATTTTGGTATAAGACCCCTACACTGCCATTGGACATTTGCCCCACTTGATGAGCCTAACCTCATTAATTTTTCAAAGGAAACCTCTTGGAGCCTCCAAATTTCTTTGGCAACTCTTCAAACCATTTCCAAAAAACCAATTAGAATTAAAGTTAGGATTAGGGTTACAATTAGGGTTAAGTTTAGTATTAAGGTTGCAGTTAGGGTTTCAATTAGGATAAGTCTTAGGGTTAAAATTAGAGCTATGTTTAGGGTTAGAATAAGGGTAAGGTTTAAGGTTAGGATTAGAATTAGGGTTAGGGTTAGGGTTAGGGTTAGTATTAGGGGTAGGGTTATTGTTAGAATTAGGGTTATGGTTAATATTAGGGTTAGCATTATTGTTAGAATTAGGGTTAGGGTTCAACGTTGAGATTAAAATATTCCTTAAAAATAGGTACCCTAGTTCTAAATCTATCCCTAACCCTATTTCTAATCGTAATTGTAACCCTAATTTTAACCCCTAACTCTAATCCTAAATATAATATATAATATAATTTTAATTATTATGTATTATAATTATAATTATTATATATTATATAATATTATATTATATAATTATTATATAAAATATTATGATAATATATATAACCTATATTATAATATTATATTATATAATTATAATAATTATTAAGATATATGTTAGAATTAGGCTTGCTACTCCGGATGCTACTAGCATACCTATATTTAAAAAATATATCTAAAGTATGCTGAGAGATATCCTTCTTGAGGTGACTAATCCTAATATTAGGCACCTCAAGAAGGATATCTCTCAGTGTATAGACTTATGATTAGGGTTGCATATAGACTTATGATTAGGGTTGTATATAGACTTATAATTTTAGTATTATGTTTATTATTAGATATTAATACTTTCACGTGTAAATTTCAGGTAAAATATAAGAGTTTTTGTTAGCACACTCTCATTATTACACTCTATTGTTATATGAAGCCTAATCAGACTCGGAGGTTAAATTTTCCCCACTTTTATCGGCGTAGTTTCCCCCCAAATTATTTAACAGGGGTTTGGGGGTAGCGCCCCCAAGATGGGATCAAGGGGCTGCGCCCCTTGCGGGGTCCAGGGGCAATGCCCCTAGTGCACTCCTTGTCGCGATACAGGGCAGGGTCGAGGGGCAGCACCCCCGAAACCTCAAATGATTTTTATTATTTTATAAAGGCGTTAGGAGTTATTTTTTATTAGCTGACATAAAAAAACCCTATTTTGTAACCAACATAAGTCTTGATAAAAATGGCTAAGGGTTAGGGTTTCTTTGGATATTGTATTGTAGCATTTGCATCAGTATTGAGTTTCAAGGATTGCTGGTTGTAATCGGTTTGATTTACTAAATAATAATATTGGACTCTTTATTGGTGGATGTAGCCCGGGTTTGGGTGAACCACGTTAAAAATTGTCTCCCATTGTTATTATTTATGTGTATTTTCATTCCTTTGTTTAATCTTTATTTACATTTAATTTATATCTTCTACATGCAATTCCTAACAAGTGGTATCAGAGTAGGTTGTGTTTGATTATCATCTGCAGGAAGGTCTCACGGTTGAGTGGGAGTCTCACGATTAAGTGGGAGCAATGGCAGATGAGGGTAAATTGAAGGTAGATAAGTTGAATGGGCATAACTATCAGTTATGGAAGATGCAGATGGAGGATTATCTCTATCAGAAGGATTTATGGAGGCTATTGGAAGGAATAGCCAAGAAAATGGCAACAATGACAAATGAGGATTAGGAGCTTCTAGACAGAAAGGCACTGGGAACCATTCGGTTGTGCCTAATACCATCTGTGGCATTCAATATAATAGAAGTGAAGACAACAAATGAACTAATGAAAGCTTTGGCTAAATTATATGAAAAATCCTCAACCTCAAATAAGGTATTTCTCATGAAGTGTTTGTTTAATCAGAAAATGATTGAAGGTGGATCTGTGACAAATCATTTAAATGAGTTTAATACGATTACCAGTCAGTTAACTTTTGTAAAAGTGAAATTTGATGATGAGGTGAGGGCTCTCTTGGTTTTATGTTATTTGCCAGAAAGATGAAATAACTTAGTAATGGTTGTAAGTAACTCTATCTCTGGTTCAAATACTTTGATATTTAATGATGTTGTTGGTGTTATCCTTAGTGATGAGATGTGATGGAAAATCTCAGGAGGGTCCACATCAGGTAGTGTTTTGAAATGCAGAAAGTAGGGGTAGATCAAAGGAGAGAGGAAAAGGTTCTGGAGGTCATGGGAAGTCATGAGGAAAATCAAAGGATAAGAGGTCCCAATCTAGAGGACAGAAGGATTGCTAGTACTATGGGAAACCAGGCCATCTGAAGAAAGATTGCTGGTCTCGGAAGAATAAAGAAGGAGACAAACAAGAAGGCAATAAGGAGACAAATGTGGTAAGTAATAAATCTAAAGATGATGCTTTGATTCTTTCCCTAGATAATGCTAATGATTCACGGGTTTTAGATTCAGGGGCCTCATTTCATGCTACGCCCCATAGAAGTTATTTTCTTGATTATGTCTAAGGGGATTTTGGGCTGGTTTATTTGGGAGATAACGAACCCTGTCAGATTGTTGGAAAGGGAAGAATTAAGATTAAGTTGCAGGATGGGAATCATTGGCTACTACAAGAGTAAGGTATGTTCCAAGGCTAAGTAGGAATTTAATTTCAGTAGGGCACCTAGGTGATGAAGGTTGCATAGTTACTTTTAATGACAAAAATTGGAAGGTTTCAAGAGGTGCCTTAATAGCAGCAAAAGGTGTGAAAGTAGGCACCTTATATCTTTGCACATGTCATATTGTTCCTTCTGCTTTAGTTGTTGTAGAGAGAAAACAAACAGGTTCAGGAACAGTTGATGTAGGTTCATAGGAAGAGACTGAAACAGTTGCTGTAGGTTTTGAGACAACATTGTGGCATAACAGACTTGGGCATATGAGTGAAAAAGGTATGAAGGCACTTCATTTTAAGAAAGTTTTACCAAGTCTGAAATGTATTAATATGGATTTCTGTGAAAGTTGTGTGTATGGAAAACAAAAGAGAGTTATTTTTCTCAGGGATGGGAAGCAAAAGAAAGATGAAAAGTTGGAGCTTGTGTATACAGATGTATAGGGACCAGCTCAGGTATCTTCTCTCGGTGGCTCTTGGTATTATGTTTCATTCATAGATGATGCAACTAGGAAGGTTTAGATTTATTTCCTTAGGTAGAAATTTGATGTATTTGAAACATTTAAGAAATGGAGAAGCTTGGTTGAGAATGAGATAGGTAAAAAATTAAAATGTCTCAGATCTGATAATGGTGGTAAGTATTGCAGCAAAGAATTTGAGGATTATTGTTCCTTTAATAGAATTCGTAGGTAGAAAATGGTTCCAGGGACTCCATAAAAAAATGGAGTGGCTGAGTGCATGAATAGGACAATAATGGAGCATGTAAGGAGCATGAGATTGCATGTTGGGCTGCCTTTAAACATGTGGGCAGAGGCTGTCAATATCACTGTATATTTAATTAATAGAGGTCCTTTAGTTCCTTTGGGCTGTTGTATTCCAGAGGAAGCATGGATAGGTAAGAAGGTGAGTTATTCTTTTCTCAAAACCTTCGAATGTGAAGCATTTGCACATGTGGATTCTGAAAATAGAACCAAACTGGATACAAAATCAAAAAAGTGTATCTTCATTGGATATGACATTGATGAATTTGCTTATAGGCTTTAGGATGTTGAAAATCTAAAAATTGTGAGAAGCAAGGATGTTGTATTCAATGAGAAGGTGTTGTACAAAGATTAGTTGTAGCAGCATGAGAAGAAAGAAAAGGATTATGTGGTTTTGGATGATACTCTAGATAATGATGTTCTAGTGGTTCCACATGCTCTGCAACAACAACAAGAAATACCACAAACTCTTGTAAATGTTAGACGATCAACAAGGCTAAGTAGACCTCTTGAAAGGTTTTCTCCCTCTTTGTATTCTATTTTGATTGTGAACTAAAAGGGTATGATGAAGCTATGCAGGTGGATATAAAGGTTCAGTGGGAGCTTGCAATGAAAGAAGAAATGGACTCCTTGCTGAAAAATTAGACTTGAGAATTATGTAAGTTGCCTGTAGGCAAAAAGGCTTTACCAAACAAATAGGTTTATAGGCTGAAAGTGGAAGATGGAGGTAAGAAAAGATTTAAATCCAAGTTAGTTGTAAAAGGATTTACATAGAAAAAAGGTATTGATTTTGATGAGATTTTTCTCCGGTTGTTAAGATGACTTGTATTCGTACTATTTTAAGTATTATGGCTACTAAAGATTTACATTTGGAACAACTAGATGTGAAAACTACCTTTCTCCATGGTGATTTGGAAGAGATATATATGGAATAACCACAGAGATTTGAGGTCAAAGGTAAGGAGAAATTGGTGTGCAGATTGAAAAATAGTTTAAATGGCTTGAAACAAGCACCTTGGCAATGGTATTTGAAATTTGATAGTTTTATGGCTGAGCAAGGCTACAGTCGGTGTAATTCTGACCATTGTGTTTATTTTAAGAGGTTAGATAATGACAACTACATTATTTTATGTTTATATGTTGATGACATGCTTGTAGCAGGGTCTAACATGGATCACATAAGAGAGTTAAAACAACAGTTAGGACAATCATTTGCTATGAAGGATTTGAGGGCGGTAAAACAAATCCTTGGTATGAAAATTTATAGAGATAGGAAGAACAAAAAATTGACTCTATCTTAGCCTTATTATGTTGAAAAGGTGTTGTAGAGATTCCATATGGAGAATGCAAAAGCTCTTAGCACACCTTTTCCTAGTCATTTGAAATTGACTAAGGAGATGTGTCCTAAGACATAAGAGGAGGAAGAAAAAATGTCCAAGGTACCATATGCTTCAACTGTAGGCAGTTTAATGTATGCCATGGTATGCATGGGACCGGATATTGTACATGTTGTAGGAGTCGTAAGCAGGTATATGAGTAATCCCAGATTGGAGCATTGGAATGCGGTAAAATAGATTCTTAGATATTTGAGAGGTACATCCAATAAACATTTATGTTTTGGGGGTTCTAATACTGATTTAGCAGGCTATGTGGATTCAGATTTGGCAGGGGATATTGATATCAGGCGAAGTACTACAAGTTATGTCTTTACTGTAGGTGGGACAACAGTGAGTTGGATCTCTAGGTTGCAAAAGGTGGTTTCTTTATCCACTATGGAGGCATAGTATGTAGCTGTAATAGAGGCAAGCAAGGAGATGATCTGGCTGCAATCTTTCATGGAAGAACTGGACAAACAATAGGCTAACAGTTATTTGTTTACATATAGTAAGAGTGCCATACATCTTGCAAAGAATTCTACCTTGCATTCAAAGACCAAACACATACAACTAAGGTATCACTTCATCTGGTCAGTGTTGGATGATGGACAGTTACAGTTGGAAAAATACATACAGATGAAAATCCAACGAATATGTTTATGAAGGCAGTGACAAAAGAGAAGCCGAGCTCCTCTTTAGCTTTGATTGGTCTTCAAAATTGAAAATAATAAAATCGGGACAACAAGGTCCAAGGTGTTTATTTCTAGTGGGAGCTACAGGGTCAGCGGTGTTATGATCAGTCTCCAAGTGGGAGATGATATGTTGTGGAGTTTGATTAGTCTCCAAGTGGGAGATTGTTGTTAGATGGAGCCTAATTAGACTTAGAGGTTAAATTTTTCCCCCTTTTATCGGCATGGATTCCCCCCAAATTATTTAACGAGGGTTTGAGGGCAGCACCCCCAAGATGGGGTCAAGGGGCAGTGCTCCTTGTGGGGTCCAAGGGAAGTGCCCTTGGCGCGCTCCCTGTCACGATACAAGGTGAGGTTGAGGGGTAGCGCCCCCGAAACCTCAAACGATTTTTATTATTTTATAAAGGCTTTGGGAGTTATTTTTTATTGGCCAACATAAAAAAACCCTATTTTGTAACCAACATAAGTCTTGATAAAAATGACTAAGGGTTAGCGTTTCTGTGGATATTGTATTGTAGCATTTGCAGTGGTATTGAGTTGCAAGGATTACTGGTTGTAATCAATTTGATTTACTGGATAATAATATTAGATTCTTTGTTGGTGGATGTAGCCTAAGTTTGGGTGAACCATGTTAAAAATTGTCTCTCCCTGTTATTATTTCTGTGTATTTTCATTCCTCTGTTTAATCTTTATTTACATTTAATTGATGTCTTCTGCATGCAATCCCTAACACACTCCACCCCTCACATAAATATTATATATAATTATTATTTAAAATATTATGATAATATATCTAACCTATATTATAATATTATATTATATAATTATAATAATTATTAAGATATATGTTAGAATTAGGCTTGCCGCTCCAAATGCTACTAGCATACCTATATTTAAAATATATATCTAAAGTATGCCGAGAGATATCCTTCTTGAGGTGACTAATCCTAATATTAGGCACCTCGAGAAGGATATCTCTTAGTGTATAGACTTATGATTAGGGTTGCATATAGACTTATGATTAGGGTTGTATATAGACTTATAATTTTAGTATTATGATTATTATTAAAGCATATAGACTTATAATTTTAGTATTATGTTTATTATTAAATATTAATATTTTGATGTGTAAATTTAAGGTAAAATGTAAGAGTTTTTGTTAGCACACTCTCATTATTACACTCCACCCCTCACATAATATTTAATATTCTTAAAATAACTCATTATTAAATAAAAATAAAATATAGACATTGTTTTTGATTAATTCAACTGGAAAAGAGGGTCCAGAACCCTTTATAGAACATCCCAGAGGGCAGAGTAAAAGCCTCACATAGGCCAGAAACAACACATGAACAACAGACGGACAACAAAGCCCAAAGAGGAAAAGCAACAACAAGGTAGTAAGGCTACAAGGAACAACAAACTAAACAATTTCATAACCTAACCTAGTAGGTCGTACATCCTTGGCCCGAGAACGGGTCTGAGAAATCTACTTAGGAAGGCCTCTCTTCTTTATTTGGACAACAGTCCAAAAGACATCATTATCTCCATCCGCAGAAATAGGAGATGAAGGAGGTGAAGTTCTCACCAAATCCTTAGAAGGGGGCAGATCTTGGGGAGAGGAAGAAGTTGTCACAATAATAGTAGCCCCAGTAGCATACAGCGCACCTGCAACAATAGTCCCAGTCATAGAAGGCACACCAACAATAGTCCTAGTAATAGTAGGGGAGGTCCCTGCAGCAGTCCCAACAGCAACATCAATAGTAGGGGAGGTTCGTGCAGAAGTCCCAGTGGCAGAAGAAGCATACAAATTTGATGGCACTACCATAGTAGCAACTGTAGTAGTCCCAACAACAACAACAATAGGGGAGGTCCCTACAGTAGCCTCAGAAGCAACAACAACAACAAGGGAGATCCCTGCAGCACTCCCAGTAGTAGAAGAACCATGCAATGGGGGAAGGGACTCCTTGACATTAGCAGGCAGCTCAGAAGCTTCTGAGACAGAATCATCATTATCAACATCCACTGTAAGGTGTTCCTGTAGATCATTCTTCCACCAAGATGAAGAATGTGAGACCTTCAAGCGAGGCCATTCGAAAGCCAAATGACCTGTATCAAAACACCTCTGACAACGGAATGGGATACCTTCATAATACAAGGGCTAACCCCAAGAACAATCAACAACTTGTAAAACAACCTCTACAGGAAGAGGCATAGACAAATCCACTTCCACTAAAATACGACCATATGTGGTGTGAGAGAAAAAAGGTAGTGGCTTGATCCACCATGATAAAATGACCCACTAAATTACCAATGCCTTCAAAGCAAGATTCACACCAAAAATGAAGAGGCAGATTTGGTAGATGAATCCAATCTGGAAGCCGATTGAAAGATTTAGTGAGAGGGTTAAAGGTAGAAACCCAAGGCTTTAGCATCAATGCATGTTATCCCCCAAATCAAGAGCGATCAACAAAAATAGCATTTCAATTTGAGACCGAAGCAAATGTGACTACAAAGAACCCTTTGGCATATGGGTAAATTTTGATTTTCCCCTTTGTGAGGGGGCGCCACTTCGCAGAAATCCAATTGTTTAGATCCTAGAGCTGTGGCCAAAATCTATCAAATCTACATATTAAACCCTGCTAAGAAAAAAACTCCTCATTTTCTAACACTTCATCCCCTAAAATCACAACGGGGGGTAGAGCAGAAGATTTCACCTTACTAGAAGGGGCAACCTTCTTCTGAGGAGATGAGACTCTAGCGCGAACCACATTAGCAAAAGAGTCAGGGACATTAGTAGTAGTAGAGCCAAGTAACCCAACAATAGAAAAATCTTCTGTCTCAGGTAGTGAAGCAACAACCCTAGACACAGATGGCGCACCAGCAGCAACAACAACCCTAGCAGCAGGCAACGTCCCAGCAATGGGAGAACATATACATTGTTTTACATTGTGGAGCTTTTATTTAAATGGATTTAATTATCAATATTATGCATGCACTTTTACCAAAAATAATTATTAATTCATTAAATATAATACATCCAATAAATTTGAAGTAATAATTATTTTGTTAAAATTTGCATTAGATAAATTTTAACTAATAATTGTTTTAATTAAAAACTATATGGTATCACTAATAATTGGCAATTTCAAGGAGAAAAATAAAAGCCCCACATGTAAATTAGATACTGTACAAATTGGCAACTTTAAGATTTTTTTACAATTAAAGGCTACACATGAAGATTACAAATTCTTTTAAAAATGGAAAAACCACTTGTTAGGGACTTGCCCAAACACACTTGTATAGGTTAACTTCTAGCTTTTAATACTCGTCTTAGTATTCTTCTTGTGGCAGGAATGAGATCCAATCTCCCCCTACCCACATGGTACGAGAGGGGCATCGCACTAACGACACTGGTCACGTTAAAAAGTTTACCCCACGCACTGCAGGTTATAGGGGGCTACCCTTGCAGTATTACAAAAAAAATACTTGTCTTGGTATTATTGGGTTCAAAATAATTAATTATTAAAAGTTGCTTTTGTTTGTTAAAATTATTTTTAATTTTAATTTTATTTTCTTATATTTTTTAAATATACAATACTAATTTCTAATTAGAATTTAAATTTATTATAACATTAATAATTATGTATGTTTTGTTTTTTTCAATTATTAAAATTTTCTTAAATTCTAAACATTAAAAAAAAAAATTTAAACAATTGATTATAGTTATATAATTTATATTAAATTATTTTATTTTACTTCATAACTATGTAATAATTAATTTATTTTTCTTTAGAACTATTTAAGATTTTTTTCATTGTAGTTATTTTGTTAGTTTCATTTTAGTTTCATTTGTTTTTAATTTAATTTAATTTTCTTATGTTTTTAAATATACAATATATATTAATTCTAACTAGAATTAAAAAAAACTATAGTGTTAATAATTATATATGTTATGTTTTATAAATCAATAAATTATTTATAGTTTTTTAATTATTATATTTTTCTACCAAATATTTCTAGTCTTCGTTACCCTATAAAATCACCATCTAGTTTTAACACATTAGGGTTGTGCATATCTAGTTTCTAGATAGCTTCCTCTATCACATTTGCAATTTAAATTTTGTTGATAAAACCCATTGAAGTTTAAATTCAAATCCATGCCATTCCAAAGTATTGATCAAGCTACAATACTTCTTTGTGTCAACGACATGATACTACATTATATCAACAAAAAGTGGAAATTATTACATTTCTCATTTACACAAACTCGACTCCAACTATGTTGCAAATCTGTTGATGCTGAATTATTATCCAACCTTCCTCTAAATTTCTATGCCATGGCTCCTCTATCAACTAGACAACAAACAATTCTATTACAATACTACAAAGACATGTGGTCACCTCTACATGACACTTGTTATTATATGCACTTATTAAACAATAATATGTTACAAATTAAAAAATAAAAAATAAAAAAAAATCTGAAATATTAATAGAATAAAATAATAAATTGCCTTTTCATTATATAAACCAATATTTTATAAGATAAATATTTAATTTTATTATTTATAAGAATATAAATATTACAAAGTATTTTTAATTTTAAAAATATTTAATAATTAATTGGAAACTAATAACATGTTTGATCCATTGCTATAATATCCTAACAAAGCCAAAATTAACAAGAGACACATTATGTTCCTGTTGATATGGAATGTTGAATTGTGTATGGGGAATTTGATTTGAGGTAATATTTTAAAATTGTGTGAGGATAATTTTCTTTCAAGATTGCATGTAATTTGGAGCTAAACGTGAAATTGGAAGTGTAGAACGAGTTGATTTGCATAGAAATAATTTGGCTTTGAATTTATGCACAAACAAATTATGTTTTCATAGATAGTTGTAATTGTTTTGGCTTTTGTTGAACAACTCCAAGGATGTTTTCTTAGACGTCTATATCTCACCAGCTTTGCAGAATGTTTTCCCTTGTTAGCAAGCAACATTAGGTGTTCACTTTTTTTTTATTATTTTCAACAATGCCATAAGAATATGATTGGTTTAGCTATTCTTACATTTGTTCTTTGATTTGTTCAGTACAACATCTAGATTTGATTAGACCATTATTTTTGGCAAATATAATATAGTTTTAAGGTTCTACATTTGTAAATCAAACCTGCTCATTAATATTTTGGAAAAGAAGTTAGAGACAAGAGACGCATTGCATTCAGTTCCTGGCAATATTAAAATTATGGTTGAAAGTAAGGATAGTGATAATTGGATTTGTTAAAAGCTATGATTAATCATGTTATAATATTATTTCCTATCATTTTATTCCTATGACAATGATGATTGTAAAAGAATGTTTGAAATTGATTCATTGTAAACAAAACATTACTCTTGAAGTTCTTGCCATTGCACATAGGCTATGCCATGTTCTATATGATTGTGTTGGGATGTTCCTTCCTAGAATTTCATGTGTGCTATACTAGATATTTATTTTGTGAAGTCTCTTTATGTTGGTCCAATGTTATATGGTTTGTCTATGGGTACAACAACTTTATGTTGGATCTACCAATCTAGAAATGTTGATATTTTAATTGTTATGCCTAGCTAGATTGAAATGTGACTATGCTAGCATTGCATTTGAGTGGTGTCCTAAGTGTTATATTGGATTCTCACTTAGAAGTTGATATATCTTGCTTAAAAATACTATGCCACACCTTAGCAAGCCTATGCTTAGTTTAAAATATGTTTATGCATTAGTGTTTCATTCAATGTCATACATTGGTTACTTTAAAGAAGATTCTTAAGCTATTTTAAAGAAAAAGTTCCCTAATGAAATAATATGATTAATCACGTTATAGTATTATAACTTATTATTTTGTTATTTCATTATAAATTAAAAGTATTAAGCTCCTACCACATTATTTCATTCAACAAGATAGCCCCAATGTAATTCAACACATCAGTCATGAAGTTCTTTACTCTTAATATTAGATTGATTTGGACCTAATATTAAGCTTAGGTTTGTGCCATATCATTTCATTTATAATGCCAATCAAAATATTTATCTATTAGAATTTAATAGTAGTTCCCAACATATCCACAATGCATATGTTAGAATCCAACAAACTAACCAATGCTTAATATTAGGGCTAATTATATTGAATTATATAATTATTTCATATTATAATTGCTATGATATTTACTATGGTATAAAATTGATATTAATTCAAAGTAATATAAAGATAACATAATTGACTATCAAATCTATTAAAACATATATGAAAGCAATAATTATGCTGAGAGGCGTTATACAGTCACATCAGGGTGTGGATGAGAGCACTCATTTTTTCTGCCTAAATTTATAAGAAAACAAATTAAAATAGCAAAAAGGAAATAAAAAATAAAACTTAAGAAAATCAAAGAAAAAAAAACAAAAAAAGAAATTAAAAACAGAAGAAAAAGCTAAATCACAAAAACTATGGAACCAAAAAAGAAATTGGAAAAAATAAATGTGAAACTATTGGAAAGAGAAAAAGCTGGAAAAAATCACAAAAACTATGGAACCAAAAAAGAAATAGGAAAAATTAAAAAATAAAAACCAAAAAAGAAATTGTAAGAGAAAATTAAAGAAATTATGGAAAAAAGATATACCTCGGCATATTTTAGATATATTTTTAAAATATAAATATACTAGTAATCCATAATAATGATATAGATGATATGACTATTATAGCAATAATAATAATTATAGCTATTATATTAGCAATATAATAATATTAATGTAATATTAATAAGTATAATTATAGCATTATAGCTTGATCATTTTCAATCCTTCAAAATAGTTCACACGTATAGGGAAGGTAATATGTTAGCGGATTTTCTAGCTAATCATGCTTTTGGTTTTAATGATCTTATTAAGGAGTGGGATTCTAACTCCCTTTTGTTGCTTCCTGGAATTAATTGCATCCTAGCTAAAGAAGAATTAAGCTAAATTTGTCGTGTAAAGTATAGAGTGCTAAGTAGAAAGATATTCTAAGTGAGTAATATGTGCCAACTTCTAAATTTAGACCCATCTCTTTTCTGTGATTTTTCTCTGACAGTTGACGTCATCCCTTGGGTTAAGGACGGCTTCATCCGTTGCGAAGTTCTCTTGTATTTAATTCTATTTGCAGAGTGGTAGGTTTCACTTAATGGTATATCTTGTCAAGAATGATTTCATTCATTACATTTTGAGGGAATTCTCCTTTATATCTCCCTCTTTGGCACGACATCTTCTATCTTTTAGTAAGCTTTGTTTTGCTTTTCTATAGCTTCCTAATCTGGTTTTTTTAGGATTTAAGAATTGTGTTTGTTTTAGCATGAGCTCGGCTCAGAGAAATAGAAGAATACTCATGCCAATTCGGAATTGGGAACGACCTTCCTTAGGTCTTCTTAATCCAAATTCCATGACGAAAGTGTTTAAAATTTATGAAGATTCTGTTGAAAGAGCCATCATCCAGGTTTGTGGTCTGCAAGTTTTACATTTTCCTAGATCTATGTATCCATCCCAAGCAGTTTCACATTTCCTTTTGAATGCTATGGATTTATTGCAAAGTATTGATCTGGTAAGGAACATGGGTTTTCTGTTTGTTCAAAATGTTCATTTTCCTATGGATATTTTCAATGAAGTTATAGAGGATTACAATTTGTATTCGGGTTCTGCTCTTGTGGGTGGTTTGTTTGATCGCAGGAATCTTTTTCATCGACTTGGGTTTCATTGTCTCTTCAATGCAATACTGCATGGCCTTCAAAATAACTGTGTTGTGTCTTTTCATAATTGTATTCATTGTCATAGAAGAGCGCTGGGGAGACAGTTGGTAGAAAATATCACAGAGGTCTTCAATACCCTTTTTTTTCTCTTGCATTACATTCCACCTCCACCTCCTCCTCAGCTGGCAGAAGAAGAAGATGTGAATCAACCCCAACAGGGTTTTATTGTTGAAGGATTGCTCGCTGATAATTAACAGTTTTTTTCTTTTTTAGGGCCCCTGATTTTGATGTAATGGGGTTGTTTATTGTGGAAATCATGGGTTATCGCTCTGTCAAGTATATTATATCAGTGTTTTTTGACAGAAAGGTTTATCATGTAATATCCAAAGACTTCTTATGATCAGACTCATTTTTGAGTCATTTTTGTAATAGTTAGGTTTATTAAGGCTACAACCAGAGGTTTTCTTCACCTACTTCTTTCCTCCCGGTATGCCTCGCTGAATCAGGGTTGCTGTAATTTTACTTTTATATAATAAAATATATTTTTAGTGGCTTTGCCACTTTTTCTTAAAATAAATAAATAATTATAGCATTAATAATAACGAGAACAAATAAAGTGAGATATTAATTATATACCTGGAGGAGTTTATTAGTTGCCTTTCCCATGGTAGATAAAACAATAACAAGCCTTTCATCATGAAAACTGAGAATCAAATCAGCAACTTCTATCATTCTGTCAGCTGATGCGACCGAAGAACCATCAAATTTCATGAGGCAACTCAACTGTTTCTCCTCGTTCTTCTTCTTTCCACTCTGTCTTCTCAACCACCGCTATGCTTCATCTTTCGCACCTAATCACCACATTTTCCCTTCTAAAATGACAGACATTGGCATCTCCTGAGACACCGAGTACTTTAACCGACAAAAAACTAACGTTGGAACAAATGTCAGTCCGAAATGAAGCCCCCGTGAAGTTAAACCCTAGGCCGCACTGATTCAAATTTAAAGATGGCATCTGAGATGCTGGCACGAGCCATCACGAAGTATTCTGTAAAATGACAGCAAAAAGAAATCTTCTTTAGTTTAAATTTGTGTACGTGAAAATTTGAATCAAGATAGAAAAAATAAAGAATAATGCACCTAAACAATTCTAAAACCCTACAAAACTAATATGTCAAATGATACAAATATAAATTCTTCAAACGAATACATTGAGAATGAAAAGTGAACTCAGGACAACAAAATGAAGAAAAATCATCTAAATGGGTCAAAAACCCTGCAAAAGTATTAAGTCGAACGACATACAAATAACCTCTTTCAGCTGAATGTTTTGCAAGTCATCATTCGAACCAATACAACTAAAACGAAAAGACAAAAATGCATCTATTGAGATTTGATAACTCAGAGGAACAATCCTCACAACTACACCAAAATTAAAGATGGCTAAAATATTGGGGGAGAAAAGATTGCTTTTGCTCAAAAGAATACATTGGACTAAAATAGGAAAACTTGGGCAAGTAAGACATTCAATTAGGTCAAAAAACTTCACAAACAAAATAGTTATAAACTTGCATGCCTTGCAACAAGGAGAAATTTTGTTTCACCTAGATAAGATGCAACCCTTCCTTTTCTGGAGCACCTGACACGAAGATCTGTGTCGAAATAGCAAAATAATGAAGGTGACTTGTGGATACTCAAATTCTCAGCTTAAAATGACTCAAAAAAATAGATTTTTCTGGCATTTGTTAAGAAAGTTGCATCCACATTCTTTTTTTTTTTTTAAAGATAATGCGCCTGGTAAACTTTTTAACGTGACCGGCGATGCTGGTGCGACACGCCCTCTGGCTCCACGTGAATGCTTTTTCCCGGAGCAATGAACCGGTGAGGCCACAACTGGGGGACCTCATCCCCTAGGAAGAACACTTCAAACCCGCGAGCTCCTTGGCCCAGCGAAGGCGTAAAGCCTTGCAAGCTCGTTGGCCCAGCGGGGGTTTGAACTCTGGTGGCCGCCACTACATCCTGAGCGACTTAACCACCGAACCATGCCATCATTAGCCGTTGCATCCACATTCTTAACTAAAGCATTGAAAGATCAAAAAACATCTGAAAAAACCAGAGTTGTGAAAGTTGCAGCAAACCTTGCTTGATTTGAGCTTTAAATTCAGCAAAATCTATGCCTAAAATCCTCTCGCCGCCTCTGACAAGGTGTTCAGGCTACATGGATATTGAATACTGTACCATTCACAGACATTAAGATTTGTGCATCTCTAGAATGCATGGATGGAAAGCTTGACTAATATATTATGGGCCGCCATTTGGAATGTCGAGCTATATTGAAATTGTTAAGACGAACTAAGAAACAACGACGTGTTTCTCCTGACCTGCATCCAACAGAGAAAGCTCTCTCCAAAACCCTGGGGGCCTCTCTCAACCGCTGGATGCAGATATGGCTGTGAAGTGCGTCACCATTGTAATGTTCTAGACTTTTTCTGTGAATACGAACCAAAGTTTACAGACTGTGGGAAACATTACATGGTGGTGTCAACTTGGTACTTGGTACTTAGATATGTACCAAATAATAATTACACAGTGCTTCAACTATAGGGATCTTGTTAAATTAGTTTGATATTCAATGCTCATTGGTCCACTCAATTTTAATATAATTAAAAAATAAAAAATTCCATTTTTCACCATTATTGTTCACCCAATTGACCAATAGCACAATAGATAAATTGCATTTATTAAATCTTTAAATAAAAAATTAAGTTTCAAATTTAAGGATTTTGCCAAATGAATTTAATACTCATGTTGATTGATCAAATGGGAAAAACAAATTGCATCACATGGATGCATAAGTAATCCTACCTAGGGCAGGAACTAATAATAATACTTTTCTTTTTGGTATTGAAACAAAGTAATAAATAATTGTACAAATGAGATAGAAAGTATGAAGAACAATAGACCATTGTAAGGACAAGAATCAAATATAGACAAGAGCCAAAATGCCTCTAATAATACAAGGCATAGTAGACTAAGTTCCTAGCAAATACAAAGTTGCACAAAGGCATTCATGACTATTCACAGTTTACGAGAAACTAAAAGATGAAACATAATTTTTTTTATATTGAATGAATGCAATTATACAAAAGAGAATAGCCCACAATAGACTTTAAATAGAGAGCTATGATCCAAATATAGAAAACTAGCTACAACCATAAAGAACAACACATATAACTTTAAATAGAACCAATGGATGAGAGTTGTCTACATGAAACATAAAATTGCTAGTACCAATAAAAGAGAGTTGAAGCCTCCAAAGAGCTAAAAGGATACATAACATAATCAAACATAGAAGGATTTTACAATTGTTGCCAACATAACAAACTGTCTCCATATCCATTGTTCTCATGCATAGTAATGTTCATCAAAGATCCAACATAAATTAACATAAATTATGGGAATAGAAATCTTGAGAAGCTCCAAATATCAACGTTCGCACCTCTTCTACCTTGAAACAAAATCCTAAAAACCTTTTCAAAACATGGATAAGAAGAGATGCATTATCAAGAAAGCAAACCTTCAAGCAAGAACAAAACACAAATATAGTGCCTGGAAGAAAAACCAATGCAATGCTTGTATTCAAAACTCATCAAGAAAAAAAACATGAAGTTTTCCATCTTACACCTTTCTGTAACATAGTAGATAACATTTGAAATGCCATAGCAAAGCCATTAAATTAGGCTCAACAATAGGAGTAAGCATTCACCAAACAAAGGTGTCACGTCTCATACCTTGGCAATTACTTGAATTAGTTAATTTAAATTGAAATCATAGAACATTAGTTGATGATATTGGATGATATATTATTGGTTTAAATTTCAATTGCTTCGGCTATGTTTTGGAACTAACCTATTGATGTTGTGATGAGTTTTCTTGTTCGTAGGTCTTGTTGAAGGACAAAAGCATGGCTCAGGTAGAGGGGTTTAGCTTCTTGGAAACACGTGCCGGGTTCAATCTAGTTCTCTCACACACACTCACATAGTTTGCATTGCATTATTATCTATCACCTTTGTTGAAACTTTGTTGATTTTGTCAATCTCTTGCATGCATCCCTTTTACTTGATTCGATACTTGTTTTGACGAAAATAAAGAAGTTATTTTGCATGATTAAAATACGTTAATTTTTATGCAAAAATATAAATGACTTTTATTTTGTTAGAATGTATTTCTTGGTAATTAAAAATGTATGCCTCGTTTGATTAGAAAGAGTCTTCAAAGAGTCATAGTATGTGTATTTTAGACTCTCACCTAGATCAGAATTTCCATTGGTATAGATATACTCCATAGAAATCATGTAAGGGTTTAAGTAAAAAGCTCTAATATTATCAATTAAAGATAGAAATTTTTTTAATAACCATCTTGAACCATGCATACTCAAATGGTATTATCTTTAACAAAAGCAATAAGACTCATATAAAACTCAAATATGAACATATATGAGTTAGAGTAAACCTTTACTATGGATAAATAACGTATTTATAGAATCTTCCCATTAACTACTTAGTTGTGTTATTAACTTAAATTAAATAGAGTTATCCTTTATTGGAAACGTTTGGGTAAAAGTATAGTTTAAACTCTTTTATATTAACTATAAAAGCTAGTATTAAAAAGGGGACACTACCTTCTATGAATGTTTAAACCTTGAAATTATCTTGCAAATATAGTAACAAATCAATTACATAAACTAAATCGAAACAATTTAGCTTATAACCATTTATGGTAATAAATAAGAAACAAATCTCGCAAACAAAATTAGCTCTCGACTTCATAAAAAACGTAGAATTCTTTCTTGAATGATTGCATGTGCTTTTATGAGTATTATTTTCTTTTTCACTACAGATATGTTTTGTTATGAAAGGATAATTGAGCTTACTGTGTTGTTTGCTTCTTGAGAAAGATTGCCTTCCGGGACAAGTGTCGAGTATGGAATAACAGGGTAGTAGGTTTTCTTTTTCAAAATCTACACACCGTTTATCAGTTAATGCTTTGGCCAAAGAGACTGTAATGTTGAAATAGACATATGTACCATTGTAGTAAATGGTTTGATTGCCTAGTGATTATTTTTATATTTTACCTTTCCATATCCTATTGATGAGATGTTGCATTCATGATACAAATGCATGTAGATTGATAGGCACACACCAGATTCCACCCTGCACTTGTTTACAGGTTGCTAGGCCCTTTGAGCGGGGTCGGGCATCCTTCAGTTTGAAGGATATCGGGGAAGTACAAGCTTCATGGTTGGGCAAAAAAAGCACCCAAACCATGTTCTTGTCCTTCGACACAGCAGATGGCCAGTTGGTCGATGGTGGTTAAGGACTGATTATTGGATTTACGAGACTTGTTGATAGTTGTAATTCTCCTTAAAATTCAAAATAAATTGTAAGGCATTATGCCATTATTGGAAATTTGTATATTATTTGATATAGAAAAACTCTGTAATTGATTTCAGAATGATGTAATGATACTTGATTGGATCTCAAACTTATGAATAAAATCTTGCAATGATATTATAAGTTACTATTATCACTTCTTCTTTATGATGTTATAGTTACTTTATTCACCTGATGTATAAATTTGATTTTTACTTCAGTAATTATGATGTGGAAAAAAATTTAGTACTTTACATTTGGTATCAGAGCTAGGTTCTGTGAGGGGGAGAATGAGGTTTGTTCAAACTAATGAAAACAAATAAGCCCAAACACCAATAGAAGTTGAAAGCAAATAAGATTGAAACCAAAACAAGTAAGAATACTTACAATCTCTTTTGCCTATCATTTTCCATTGTTTGCCTATCTTTCTTTGATCTTGATTGTGAAGCCCTCAGAAGCTTTCCTTGCTTGCTTGCTTGTTGAAGATGACAAAGGAAGAATGGCTCTTGATATGTGTGGTGTTGAATGTGAGCTTCAACACATGACAATGGAGGACACTTTGAGAATGGAATGAGAGAGAGAGAATGAGAGAAATTTGGGTATAGTTATCTTGCCAAATGAAGTGCCTCTCTAATGGCTTAGAAGAGGGTTCTATTTATAGATTTTTTGAAAAAGGAATGGAGGGTGAGGATCAACAGATGAGATCAATGGCTAGGAATAAAAGTGAATCTTTTATTCATAGTGGATGAATTAAAAATTCTTTATTTGAGAATAGTGGATTATGACAATTGAATTAAATATTCAAAGGGTGAAGGCTAGTGGGGAACATTGAATAAATTATTCAATGGGTGAAGGCTAGTGGGGAACATCAAATAAAATATTCAATGGGTGAAGGCTAGTGGGGAACATTGAATAAAATATTCAATTGGTGAAGCCTAGTGGGGAACATTGAATTAAATATTCAATTTGTGAAGGCTAGTGGGGAACATTGAATAAAATATTCAATTTGTGAAGGATAATTGATTTAAAGATTTATTTTAAATAATAGAGGATATTAGCTAATTAAATATTAAGAATATTTAATTACATGTGCAACATGGTGAGGTGGAAGAGATGAGGTGGATTGATGAGGTGGATTTTAGGACTTGAGATATTAGAAGAAATTAGGGATTTTAATTAAATAAAATTATTTTATTTAATTATGGGATAATGAGCCAATTAAATAAATTTATAATATTTATTTAATTGACAGAAGAAAATAAGAATTAAGATAAATATTAAAATATTTACTTAATTCGACCCGAGCTAATTTTAGGTGTATACAGGTTCTACTCTAGGCCTTTGGACCGTTATGCTAAAGTTGTAAACTCTTTGCAGATAGTTCATCATGAACACTAGAAATTTTGGACCTAGGGGAGCAAACCTAGGATCTGGCAGTAACCCCGACACTGGAAATAATGAAGAAGCCAATGTTGGCAACAATGTTGGTGCTAATGTAGGAGGGGTTAATGCCAAAAGCAATGAGGCAAACAATAATAACAATGCTGGACATAATAATGAGGGACAAAATAACCAATTGACTCAAATCCTAGCTCTCTTGACTCAGCAAGGAACTCCCTTGACTTAGCAGGGAACTCGAATGAACACTATGGAATAGGAAATTAGAGGAATAAGGGGAAATCAGGCTGAGAAATGGAGAGAAGAAGTTAGAGGTCCTGAGGGTGAAGTGAATGGGAACAATCAAAACAAAATTGTTGAGGAGTTAGGAAAGGATCTCAAAAAGGTTACCCCTCCTAAGTTTGATGGTAAGACTATAGGTGACGGAGCTGAAGCATGGATTATTGATATGGAAAAATATTTTTATCTCCATGACTTGTCTGCTGAAACTAAAGCTATATGGGGATCCTACCAACTTACTGGGGAAGCAGCGACTTGGTGGGATAACGAGAAAGCTGAAAAAGAAATTGTTACCAGGAGAAGTCACATGGGATCGCTTCCTTGAGCTCTTCAGGAAGAGGTGGTTGCCACAACTCTATTTTGACAAGAAAATGATAGAATTCCAAAACCTCACTCAGGGAGGTATGATAGTGATGCAATATTGGGAGAAATTCTCACCTGTTGAAGTATGTTCCATCGTATCAGCTTGATGAAAGGTTTAGGATTCATAAGTTCATCTTGGGATTAAGGCCACAGATTGGATGAGATGTTGATATGCATAATCCATTGACCATGGATGAAGTGTCCACAAAGGCTACTAAACATGAGCACAAATTGCAATAGATTTCAAATTACCGTAAGAGTCAGGATGTGAAGAATGGGAATAAAAGGTTTTAGAATGACAATCGCAATCAGGGCAGTAGTAGAAATCAAGGAAACAGTAAGTGCCAGATAAGGAATCTTAAAAGAGGTAATAACTACTAGGAAAAGAACAATGGGAACCAAGGTGGAAATAACAATAAGAGAGGTAACTATGGCAACAATGGTAATAATAACAGGAGGGACATGCCAGCTAGACACAGAGGACCCAGAGATGGATGTTACACTTGTAGAGGAGAGCACTATGCTAGTGCATGTCCTTGTTGAACAGAGAATTAGAGAGATGGAAATTGACAGGGAGCTCCTCAACACCAGATTCATGTAGCTGTAGTTCATTGTTAGGTGGATTTCCAAGCTACACCCATTCAGATGTCTAGTAAGCTCTTTGGCCTTCCAATTTCTATTTTAATTGATACAGGAGCTACGGAATGTTTTGTTGATCCAAAATTTGTAGCTAAATTATCTATAAAACCTGGACACATGAAAAATTCTTGGATGGTGTAGTATGGTAACAATACAGAGAAAAGAGTAGATTAATGACTAGTATGCAATGAATTAGATCTTCCTACTTTCCAAACACAAGTCAATCTTTATGTTGCACCTCTAGGATCTTATGATGTGATTCTTGGAATCAATTGGCTATCTGAACATAAGTCCTTAGTAGATTGTGAAGAGAAAGTAGTAAAATGCCTTGATGACTTTGGGAATGGGGTAGAGATTCATGGATCAAGAACACCCCTTAAGCTAAGACAGATATCATCTATGCAATTGAAAAAGGATAAAAAACAGGGTTGTTCCATCTATGCAGTGAAGATAAGAGATCTAGATAATTAGGAACCATCTTTTGACAACTATCCTATTCTTAGAGAATTCAAAGATGTCTTCCCAGATGAATTGACTAAACTACTACCTAAAAGAGAATTTGATTTCTCTATTGATCTAATGCCAGGAATAGAACCACAGTCTAAAGCACCTAACCGAATGACCACAACAGAACTATATGAACTCAAGGCACAATTAGAAGAATTGTTAAAACATGGGTTTATCAGACCTAGTGTGTCACCTTGGGGCACACCAGTCATCTTCGTAAAGAAGAAGGATGGAACATTGAGGTTGTGCATTGATTACATAATGCTCAATAAAGCCACTATTAAGAACAAGTATCTACTTCCAAGGATAGATGAGTTGTTTGACCAGATGAAAGGTGCAAAGGTATTCTCAAAAATAGACCTTAGATTCGGTTACCATCAATTACGGATTAAGGACAAGATATCTCTAAAACAGCATTCAGAACATGATATGGTCACTACGAGTTCATAGTAGTACCATTCGGGTTAACTAATGCACCAACAACTTTTATGAACTTGATGAATAGTGTGTTCAGGGATTGTATAGATGAATTTGTGTTGGTTTTCCTAGATGACATTCTGATTTATTCAAAATTAGTGGAGGAGCATGAAATACATTTGAGAATAGTCTTGCAGCGTTTGAGAGAAAGAAAACTTTTTGGCAAGTTATCTAAGTGTACATTCTACCAGAGTAAAGTCCACTATCTTGGCCATGTAATATTAGTAGATGGGATAGTGGTAGATCCTGAAAAGATCAAGGCAATAAAGGAATGGCCTGCACCACAGACTGTGACTGAGGTTAGAATATTTATGGGGCTGGCAAGATACTACAAGAAATTTGTAGAGAGATTCTCGACAATTGCAGCACCCATAACCTCGTTGCAGAAGAAGGGTAAGAAGTTCGACTAGACAGATAAATGTGAACAAGCTTTTGAGTTGTTGAAAGAAAAACTCACATCAACACCTATTCTGACCATACCTAATCCAAATGAACATTTCACAGTGATTATAGATGCTTTTGGTGAAGGTGTGGGAGGAGTGTTGATGCATAATGGAAAAGTAGTGGTATATGAATCGAGAAAACTAAAACAACATGAGTTAAATTATGCACCTCATGATCTTGAGTTGTCTTCCATTGTTCACCCACTCCAAATGTGGAGGCACTATCTCTTGGGTAAGCCATTTGAGCTTAAGACAGATCATTTGGGGCTCAAATATATTTTCACTCAACCTAGTCTCAATGCACGATAGAGAAGGTGGCTAGAATTTCTAAGTGAATATGATTTTGGAATCGAGTATATTAAAGGAAAAGAGAATAGGGTAGCAGATGCTCTTAGCAAGAGATGACATCTAGCTGCAATGGTGACTACTAGAACCAATATGAGACAATAGGTAATCCACAACTTGAAAGGAGATGAGCACTATGAATGGGTTAAACAAGCATTAGAAGCAGACCCCACAGATCATCGATTTGATGGGTATGTGATAGAATCAGATGGGATTTTGAGATATCAGGGGAGAATGTATATCCCAAATTTAGGTGAATTAAGGAAGTTAGTTCTCAAGGAGATTCACAGTGCTCCATATTCTGGACACCCAAGAGTGACCAAGATAATGGAAGGATTGAGGCCATTGTACTTTTGGCCTAAACTCAAGAAGGACGTGACAGAGTTTGTCACTCGATGTTTAAAGTGTCAATGCATCAAGGCAGAACATGTCCATCTTGCAAGACTACTTTATCCACACAATGTTCTAGAATATAAGTGGTAGGTGATTAGTATGGACTTTATTTAGGGATTGCCCATGTCAAAGAATAGGCATGATGTCATCTTAGTGGTAGCGGAAAAACTAACAAAAGTGGCTCATTTCATTCCCATAAATCTCACAGATGGGTCACTGATGTTAGCAAAGAAGTTTGTCCAAGAGATCATTTGATTACATGGAGTGCCAGAGACGATCATCTTAGATCGTGACATTCGCATGACCTCAAGGTTTTGGACCACACTTAATGTAGCTTTGGGAACTAAGTTGAACTTTAGCACAACTTATCACCCTGAAATAGATGGTCAGACAGAGAGAGTCAACCAGGTAGTTGAGGATCTTCTGAGAATGTACTGTATGGACCAGCAGTACAAATGGGAGGAATATTTGCCTTCGGTAGAGTTTGCGTATAATAACTCATACCATGCATCTTTAGGGATGGCACCATTTAAGGCTCTTTATGGGTGCAAATGTAGGACTTGAATCAGTTGGGACAGGATTGAAGATCGAATAGTAGTTGGACCTGACATGTTAAAGGAAATGGAAGATCAGACGAGGCTAATCAAAGAGAAATTGAAAGAAGCCTCGGATAGATAGAAAAGTTATGCAGATAAGAACAAGACTTTTAGGAAATTCTTAGTGGGTGACAAAGTGTTTTTAAAGGTCAAGCCACATAAGAGTTCAATTTTGTTTGGCAAAAATCTTGTCCTTATATTCCCCTATCTCAAACTCTACCCAAGTTTGTTCATCTACCAAAACTTGTTGCCCCTTATTCAACCATGACACTTTATAAGGACTAACATGAGGAAGTCTTTTCAATTTTGACTTGTCTACCATCTCAATCGAAACTAAATTTTTAGTTGAACCTGAATCAACAATTACCTTGCAAATCTTACCATAGGCCTTGCATGTTGTCCTGAACAATGTCTTCCTCTGAGGGGGTTCTTGTGTTTGAGGCACCTTCAACATGGTTCTCCTCATCATCAAGTTTTCTCCATCATGGATTGAGGCTGCACTTCCAATTAGAGAGTTAACACTTTGGCAATCTTCCTCTTGGATCAACTGGTTCCTTCTCTCTCCTCCATGAGAGCTTGAGGCTTGCTTCTAAGGACATTTGAAGGCTGGATGTCCCACTTGGTTGCAATTGTAGCACCTCCCTGTGAAGACATTGGGACCTCTCCCTTGTCCACCAAATCTACCCCTTCCATTGGGTCTCCTTCCTTTAAAGCCCCCTCTAGAACCTGATTCTCCACTTTGTTCTTGAGAACTAGATTCCCCTTGACTTCTTTGGGACTAATGTTCTGCCTCCAAAACTGCCCCTACCTCTGAAATTTCTGCCTCCTCTTCCTCTATTTTGTTGCTCACCTTTCCTCTTCAACTTCTCTTCAGCCCCCAATGCCATGTGAAAGCATTTGTCCACTATTTCAGGGGTTAGTATACTGATTTCATCTTGTATACTAAACTTCAAACCATTTAGATACCTTGCCACTTTACCTTTTTCATCCTCCATATGTCCACAATGAAGAGATAACTTATGAAACTCCTCGATGTAGGTGGCCACATCCAAATCCCTTTGTTTGAGATTTTGCATCTTCTTGTAGATCTGCACCTCATAGTCTGATGGAAGGAATTGTGACTTGATCCTCTCCAACATTCTGCTCCATGAAGAGATCACATTCTTTCCACTCTTCACCCTCTCACCTTGGGTGTAATTCCACCATGTGAGGGCAACACCTTTGAGTTTAGTTTTTGCAAACTTCACCCTCTTGTTCTCAGGTACTTCCTTATATTCAAAGTAGTTATTTAGGGCCTCAATCCACTCCATAACTTCATCAGCATTCATCTTGCCACTAAACATTGGAATCTCCATCCGAGCCTCTGATGAATCTTTGCCAATTGCCTTGATGGCTTCAAGGAAATGTTTCTGATCTGCAGGTATCTCTGTCTCTTCTTTATTTTCTTCTTCTTCATCCTCTTGTTCTTCCTCTCCATCAGAACCTTCATCTACCCTCTTCCCTATCCTCAGTGCCTTCAACTCATCTTGGAGTGCTTCCTTGACTCCACTCTTAATCTTCTCTTCCATCTCCTTAAACTTCTTAACCACCTCAGTGGTCATCCCTTTTGGAGGCATGTTACTAGCCTCTCCTTCACTCTCCTCTACTGACATATACTAGGTCTTACACAACCAACTGACAGAACCTTTGATGGCTCTGATACCACTATGATGTAGAGGACTTAGGACAGTTTGAGGGTCCATCATTTGACAAGACCTTCCAAACATTCAAGAACCTAACTCATGGATCAACATGAAAAAGTGGGAACAACAGTTAATTTCCTTGAAACCATCATGTAAAGGCTTGTTTGGTATTCCATAGGACACATCTAGACCATTGGCTAAGGCTTGACAAGCTTGGGCTTGGTACTTCCTCCACTAAGTCACTAGACTCCTTGTAGACCTCCAAATGGGAACAATCAACAATAACTTTTGATTGAGACCTTGATTCCACAAGACCAAACTAGTTTCAGATACCCTTTTTGGAGACCTTTGACATATTCAGAAATGGGTATATGTTGTTTTGGAAAGAATGCCCTGAATAATGATTGTCCCTAGTAGCTTAGAGCCCCAATTAGCCCAAATTTACAAAGAGACACCTACAAATGTCAATCACAGAACCTAAACAATGATTGGAACACTTAGGACTCATGCCAAGACTAAGGATTTTGGGGGTTTTGGACACCTATAGTTGATTGTATCTTCAAATGCATATGTGGTTCCTTAAATGGCTTAATACATGAGGATATTAAGCCCTCCTCAACAAGATTCTGCATCTACCAACTCCCTCTTCTCTACAAACACTCCAATCAATTGAAACATGAAGGAACACATCCATCCCATTGGTCTTGTGGCACTGAGAGATAGTGGGATGGTTAAAATTCCATTATTTTGGCAAAACCCTAGGTTAGGGTTTAACAAGATAGTTTTTAGAAAAACCCTTAAACCTCCCTTCTACAAAGATGTCAACACACAAAACCAAATTCAAATGATAGGAAATTCCATGCTCTAACCAATCAGGTCATGAGGAGATGAAAATAATTTTGTACCTGTGCAGAGTATGGCCTGGAGTAGCGTTTGAACTCAAAAAATGAAGGTTTCCAGCGATCAGTCCAAGAAGAATAGGTGTAACTCACTCCCTAATCAATTTCAAGGCCTCAAACTAGATTCAAAAATAATTTAATTCATCATACTACCCATTCCAAATGTTTGGAGGACATGACACTTCCGTACTTGAAGATGGTACGGACTGTTCTAACAGAAATGCAGAAAAAATGCAAAGAACAATAGAGAACTTGATTTCTATTGCTTGAAACTTCTTTAGCACACCTGTTACTGATCCATGAGGGATGTCTTAACAAGTTTACATCATCCTCCATCAATTTGGGGTCGGTTGGCAACAAGAAACCAACCTCAAACTGTCCAAAACTGTCAATTAACATTGTGTTTACAACATGTATTAGGGGTAGATTATAGTGTAGATAAAACTACTACCCCAAACCCCTCTAGGATCATATTCTATGCCATAATTGGCCTTTCTAGAACAAATACAACATGCCTCTCCATTTTGACACTCATGGAGGATTGACCAATTTGGACTTGACTGCCTACACCAACTACTTGGCATCAAGGCATTACAAAATGACTTGAATACAATTTCAAATGGTCATAAGACCTTATTACATTCTTCAAATGGTCTTCAAGACCTTATTGACATGGTAGAGAAAAACTTGGAATAGGCCTCTTGGCCCATTGGTGCCATGAGTGCTCCTGCACCATGCTCCCGGGGTGGGAAAAGAACTCAAGTCCCTTGAGGAAGTAGATCAGCAACTGTGTTCCCATACTTCAAGATGTCTTCTTCACTCATCCAAGTGGCATCTTTAGCAGGTAGACCCCTCCATTTGACAAGGCACTCCTTGTAATTCCTTCTTCTAGTCTTCTTCAAGACTTTGGTGTCCAAGATGCATTCCAATTGCAAGGGTTGATTGGGTGGAAGACCCTTAACCCATTCCTCATCTCCTGCTGCTATCACATCTGCCTCTAAATCTACAGCATTACCACCTCTAAAAGGAAACAAATTTGAGACATTAAAGATAGGAGATATGGCCAAGCCTTTAGGGAGCTCAATCTCATAGGCATTGGGCCCAAACTTGTGCACAATCTGACAAGGTCCTATCTTCTTCATGAGGAGTTTGGTTGGCTGCCCCTTTGGAAGTCTTTCCTTCTTCAAATGTGCCATGACCAAATCCCCAACCTTGTATTGCACATCTCTTCTTCTCTCATTGGCTTTCTCCTTGTACTTCTCATTGTTCCTTTGAAGAGTTTCTCTTACCTTATCATGGATGTCCTTCATGGCTAATGCAAAATCTTCACCTTGAGCACTCTTCCTCTCCAATCCATGTAGATCTCTCAATTCAAGAATGCCTCTTGGGTGAATACCATAGACAATCTCAAATGGACTCCTTCTTGTGCTTCTATTGGTGGAGTCATTGTAAGCAAATTCAGCTTGAGGGATGATCATATCCCATGCCTCTCCATGCTGCTTTGTAAGGCATCTGAACAGATTTCCCAAGGACCTATTCACTACCTCAGTTTGGCCATCAGTCTGAGGGTGATAGGCTGAAGTGAAGGACAATTGAGTGCCCAGCTTCTTCCATAAAGTATGCCAAAAGTGGCCCACAAACTTTGGATCCTTGTTAGTCACAATGTTAAGAGGAAACCATGGATTCTAACAATTTCTTTGAAGAACAAACCAGTAATGTGTGAAGCATCATTAGTGCATTTACATGACAAAAAATGAGCCATCTTACTGAATCTATCCACCACAACAAATATGCTATCAAAACATCTTTGAGTCCTAGGAAGACCCAAGAAAAAATCCATACTAATACTCTCCCGTGGCCTATGAGGAATAGGAAGTGGCTAATATAGACCAGCATTAGATGATGTTCCCTTTGCTCTTTGACAAATAATACAACCCTCAACAAATTTTTTGATGTTTGATTGCATTTTAGGCCAAAAATAAAACCTTTTCACCTAATCCAATGTTTTGTCCAGCCCAAAGTGACCTCCTAGTCCACCACAATGCTTTTCCTTTATGATGTTCTCCCTCATGGAACACCTAGGAACACATAATTGGCTGCCTTTGATTAGCAACCCCTGTTGCAACAAAAACTTAGAAAAATCAGAATAATATGCATCCAAACATTGAGAGAAAACTTCATATACCTCCTTGAAATCTTCATCATCTTTGTACATATGTTTGAGAGCATCAATCCCCACACTTTGTAACTGAATCTCTTGCACCATACACACCCTTCTACTCAATACATCTACCACTTTATTGGCCTGCCCCTTCTTGCGTTTGATGGAAAAGGTGTATGCTTGGAGTTGTTCAACCCATTTCATATGCTTGTAATTGAATTTCTCCTATGAATTTAGAAAACTAAGTGCATGGTTGTCAGTATAAACAATAAACTCCTTAGGTAACAGATAGTGCCTCCATTTTTTCAAAGCTTGCACCATTGCATACAACTCCAAGTCATAAGTAGAATACTTTATCTTGGCATCATTTAGTTTTTCACTAAAGAAGGGAACTGGTCTGCCCTCCTAACTCAAGACAGCCCCTATAGAAAGGTTACTAGCATCACATTCCACCACAAACAACTTATTAAAATTAGGCAAAACAAGAATGGGCTGTTGTGCTACCTTTTGTTTCAGAATTTTAAAGGAATCATTGGCTGCCTTTGTCCAAGAAAACTTACATTTCTGTCCCCCTTTAATGGTATCCAAAATAGGTGCACAAATATGACTAAACCCCCTTATAAACTTCCTATAGAATGTTGCCAAACCATGAAAACTTTTTACATCACCTGCTATTTTAGGAGTTGGCCATGACAAAATAGCCTCTACCTTTGCTGGATCCATCTTCATGAAGACACTCTTCTCCATGTTGATCATCAATTGCTCATCATGCAACTTCTTCAAAACCTGATCCAAGTGCTGCAAATGTTTTTCCTTGGTCCTGCTAAAAATAAGAATGTCATCAAGGTACACCACAACAAATTTGCCAATGAAATCCTTCAACACTTCATTCATGAGACGCATAAAAGTACTTGGGGCTTTGGATAGGCCAAATGGCATCACCAACCACTCATAAAGACCCTCATTTGTTTTAAATGTTGTCTTCCATTCATCCCCTTGCTTTATCCTGATTTGATGATACCCACTCTTAAGATCAATCTTGGAAAAGTATCTAGCCCCTCCCAAACAGTCCATTAAATCCTCAATCCTTGGCATAGGGAACCTATATATTATAGTGATCTTGTTAATAGCCCTAGAATCCGTACATAGTCTCGATTTACCATCTTTTTTAGGGGTAGGACTATTGGGACAGCACATGGGCTAAGACTCTTTCTCACCAAACCCTTATCCAATAATTCTTGCACTTGCTTGGCAATCTCTTCATTTTGAGAAGGTGTCATCTTGTAGGCTACTTTATTTGACAAAGTAGACCCTGGTATGAAGTCGATTTTATGGCTTATGTCCCTAATAGGTGGCAATTCATTAGGCATCTCCTCTACCATCATACCCTTGTATTTCTCTAACAATTGTTGCACCTCCTTGGGAACCTCTTCCTCACTAGGACCATGTAAATTAGGACTGTTTTTAGGCTTCAAAATCAGAGCATACCCTTGGGTTCCTTCCTCCTTAAGGGTGTTAAGAAACTCTTTACCACTCACAATCATGACACTTGATCCAACACTCTTCTCTACATTCTCATCTGGCAAATGATCCATTCTATACTTCCTACCATTCTTGGTTATGATAAAGGAGTTTGATTTACCATCATGTTGGGATTGAGCATCATATTCTCATGGATGTCCTAACAACAAATGACAAGCATCCATGGGGATTATATCACACAAAATCTTGTCCTTATATTCCCCTATCGCAAACTCTACCCAAGTTTGTTCATCTACCAAAACTTGTTGCCCCTTATTCAACCATGACACTTTATAAGGACTAACATGAGGAAGTCTTTTCAATTTCCACTTGTCTACCATCTTAATGGAAACTAAATTTTTAGTTGAACCTGAATCAACAATTACCTTGCAAATCTTACCGTAGGCCTTGCATGTTGTCCTGAACAATGTCTTCCTCTGAGGGGGTTCTTGTGTTAGAGGCACCTTCAACATGGTTCTCCTCATCATCAAGTTTTCTCCATCATGGACTGGGGCTGCACTTCCAATTGGAGAGTTAACACTTTGGCAATCTTCCTCTTGGATCAACTAGTTCCTTCTCTCTCCTCCATGAGAGCTTGATGCTTGCTTCTCAGGACATTTGAAGGCTGGATGTCCCACTTGGTTGAAATTGTAGCACCTCCCTGTGAAGACATTAGGATCTCTCCCTGGTCCACAAAATCTACCCCTTCCATTGGGTCTCTTCCTCTAAAGCCTCCTCTAGAACCTGATTCTCCACTTTGTTCTTGGGAACTAGATTCCCCTTGACTTCTTTGGGACTGATTTCTGCCTCCAAAACTGCCCTTGCCTCTGAAATTTCTGCCTCCTCTTCCTCTATTTTGCTGCTCACCTTTCCTCTTCAACTTCTCTTCAGCCCTCAATGCCATTTGAAAGCATTTGTCCACTATTTTAGGGGTTAGTATACTGATTTCATCTTGTATACTAAACTTCAAACCATTTAGATACCTTGCCACTTAACCTTTTTCATCCTCCATATGTCCACAACAAAGAGATAACTTGTGAAACTCCTCAGTGTAGGTGGCCACATCCAAATCTCTTTGTTTGAGATTTTGCATCTTCTTGTAGATTTGCACCTCATAATCTAATGGAAGGAATTGGGACTTGATCCTCTCCAATATTCTGCTCCATGAAGAGATCATATTCTTTCCACTCTTCACCCTCTCACCTTGGGTGTAATTCCACCATGTGAGGGCTGCACCTTTGAGTTTAGTTTTTACAAACTTCACCCTCTTGTTCTCAGGTACTTCCTTATATTCAAAGTAGTTATTTAGGGCCTCAATCCACTCCATAACTTCATCAGCATTCATCTTGCCACTAAACATTGGAATCTCCATCTGACCCTCTGATCAAAAGTTATTTGAGAAAGTTGAAGAGGAAAGGTGAGCAATAAAATAGAGGAAGAGGAGGAAGAAATTTCAGAGGTAGGGGCAGTTTTGGAGGCAGAAATCAGTCCCAAAGAAGTCAAGGGGAATCTAGTTCCCAAGAACAAAGTGGAGAATCAGGTTCTAGAGGAGGCTTTAGAGGAAGGAGACCCAATGGAAGGGGTAGATTTGGTGGACAAGGGAGAGGTCCTAATGTGTTCACAGGGAGGTGCTACAATTGCAACCAAGTGGGACATTGTTGGGTGAATATTTTGTCGTTAACTCGCTAACGGCAAAATGGGTATATCAGCCACAGCTATGATGAGACAAAGTCTCTCCTCTCAGCAAGGGGAGGTTCCCTCTAATTACTTAACTTTTGTAAATCAAACACTTATCAAATTTATGTACACTAAAAACTATGTTTGGGGTGGTTCCATCTCATCTCATTCTCTTTTTTCAGAATAGATGTTTATATTTCAAACTCTTGATATAAAACTTATAAATTATCACAATATCACAGAAACACAAAGTTTTCTGTTACCTCACTCGCTACTTGTAACCAGAACTTTTTGAAGCAAAATGCAGCCCAAAGTCTTCACTCTTCTTCAATATGATAAAAATAATTCAAATATAACAACTTGCAGCATAAAGTCCCCAAACTGTTGTATTTTCACAAACATGAACATATAACCCACCACCGATTTGATAACACAAAGTTTATCAGAATCAAATTTAGAACGCTCTTCAATCACTTGAAACAAACTCCACCGTTCAATTATTATCAATTAAGATTATGATAGCAAGACATAAGAACAAAACTATCACAACACAAATAATCCCAAGACAAAGATTGGAATTGAACTTGCTTTCTTGTATTGATGAATATTTGAATATTGATTTTCACAATAAGCACAAAGTCTCGATTTGCTTTTCAATTCGCCAGAGTTTTCTTGCAATAGATAAAAGATAATATTTACAAAAGAGGTCCCCTTTATTTATAGGGGAAAGACCTTGAGAAAATCTAGGAAATCTACAACTACTTTGACTTATTCAAAAATAGGAGTCCTTATTGACTTGGGACTTCCTATTTTTTACATGTAATTGCATATCAAAAATGTACATGTAAAAAATGTCCAAAACTGTTTTGAAAGTACATATGGAAATCAGAAAATAAACTAAGGGAAAAAAACCAGCTGCTTCAACTTGTGTCACCACCCTTTCTCACGTGGTCATCATACATAGTGAAGGTCGCCTGCATTTCAATGCTATCTGGTTTGAATGTGTTTTTGAAGATCATCCTGGCCCTTACTATGGCATCCCTTACTGTAGTGATTGACTTGGCATGATTGGTTAACCTGGTTTTCAAATTGTCCAAGGTTAACTGGTTGTCTAATATGCTGTCCACAGAAGTTATTGAAAATACCTTGTCTTCAAATTCCTGCTGAAACATGTCCTCAAATTCCTTAACCATTTCTTCTGCAGAAAGAAACTGGTTATCCTGTGATACCAATTTACAGGGCAACTCCTCCAGCTTATGCAAAATGTTAACATCATTTTCTTCACTGGTTTCCTTTGCAGCTTCGAGATCCTTGATCAAATTTCTTAGCACATTGCTCCTGTACATTAGAGCTTCCTTTGTCTCTATATATGAATCCCTGTTGGAAATGGCGCCAATGGATATTAAAGTGCTCATTTTCAGCTTCCTCATTTCAACCCACTTATCATGAGTATCCTCTGTGCGCTCAATATCATGAGAGATGGCATCAATGAGATCGTTGAGTTCTGCTCTTACTTTCCTCATCTTATCCATTTTCTCAAATACCTCCTTGAGCAAAGAGATTCCCTGAGCTCGCATCCTGTCTAAGTACTCTTCAAGTACTTTCCCTCGGAGGTGAGTCTTTTCCGCTTTCAGGATGACGGGGTCTTCTACAGACACAGCCTCTGGAGTAACTGCTTCTGAATTCAACGTGATCTTTCTTACCACTGCAGTCAGCTGTTCTGCTTTTGCCTTGTAGTAGTCTTTCATTTCTTTTTCCCTGTCAAATTTCTGGATCAAGATGTCCATGGCTGACTGCATATCATTTTTAGCGCTTTCATGGGTGATTTTGCCCAATTCAACCCTAGAAATAGAATAGTCATTCATGTCAAAATTTTTGACAGTTGCATCCTGTGGGGGTTTTGCTATCTCCAAAACTTTCTGCCCCTTTTCTTCAAGTACCCTTGAAAAGATCTTTGGTTTCTTCGGAGCCTTAGGTTTTGCAGGTGTCAGCTTAGTGAAATCAAAATCATCTGGAGAGATGACTTTCTTTTTCCTCTTTGGCGTGTAAGCTGACAACCAAGGTGGCAGCAGAGAAGTATTCACATTGGAGTCCATTCCTACCACTGGTGTTACTGGGACTGTACTTGTGCTGGTGGTAGAAACAATAGGCGGGGTGTTGGTAAAAACCGCACCTGTTACATTGGCACTTGAAACTTGCTCAGTACTCATCACAAAATGATCAAACATAGAAGTATCTCCTATATCAAATGACGAAGAAGACAAACTAGGAATGGAATCAGAAGAATGGAGAACATTTTCAAAGGTGCCTTGGGGATTATCAAAGATTATCTTAGGAGGAGAGGGGGATTCAGAGGAAGGAATGATAATAGGGGAAGCAGGCACAGGGGGTGCAACAGGTGTATTGTCTTGTGGAGACAAAGCCTCTTTATCTTGTTCCTCTGACCCCTTGTCTTCGACATCCATCTCTTCTGTAGCTGGCTCTTCAGTTGTTGGATCCTCGGCCACTGGCTCCTCAAGTTCCATATCTTTCGCTTCAGGTTCCTTCTCAACAACCTTTGCTTTCTTTGTCACAAATCTGATTTTAGGTTTATGTGTTTTAGAGGATGATGGAGCATCACTCTTATTCTTCGTTCTGTTTTCAACCTTCTTACCAGTTTGCTCTTGAACTTCAGTTTCTGAACCAGTGAGGAATTCCTTCAGCGTAATTCCTTTATCTTCCAGCCACTTATTGGTGTTGGCCAATATGGGTTCAAATCTCTTCCTTAGGGAAGTCAGCTCCTTTTGGGACCATTGGATTGGCGGTAGAGGAGTACCAGCTATCTGTTCTGCTTCATATTTGGCATCAACCAATTCGCCATCATCTACAAGGTCCTCTGGGGTATCAGCAAGTCCTAGGTATTCAATTTGCTCTAGAGACAGCCTGCTATAGTCCAGTTTCCTGATGTCTTCCTCTGTTCTCAAATCTATCCAGACATCTTCCACCATGGGTTCATGGAACTGTGTTTTCCTCTTGATTTTATCCTTTACACCCCGGTAATCAAACTTTGGTCTCCTCTTGAATTGCTTCATGGTGACCAACTGCATCTCTGTCTCCATAGCTCTTGCCTTTGCGACAGTCAATACTGAGTATCTGCCGATTTCTACAGGAAATCTGAAGCCAGGCTTCTTGAGTTCCATCTGTTTGTTATGCACGACAATCATTTGCCTGTACAACTCCATCAAGACCAATCTATCTGAAGGAAACCTTGGAAGCATATAAGGGTAACCTTGGAAAAAGCCAACCCTCAAGTAGGAGAAAGATGGAAATTGCAAAAACATACAACCAAAACCATTAACCACTGTCCATGCCTCATCTGAGATTCTTCTCTGCTCCAGTTGGGGATTGAAAAGACACAAGAATACAGCAAAGAATGCATCATTCACTCTCCTGAAATGGTGAATTGAGCCTTTCAATGTTAGCTGAGAATAGTACTGGTATACTGGGACCACTCTCCTATCCCCTTCTGACGACAATCCTGGAAAAATCCTCATGGAGGCTGCAATGTATACCAGATAGGAAGTCATGAAGAACTTGGAGGTAGTGGATACCTTCATCAACTGATCATGCAAAGCGTTACTGATTTGCTCTCCCCAGAAAATAACCTGCTTGCCTTGGAGTATGACCTTAATGAAGGGATACATCCATTCCTGAAATTGTGAAGAGGAAGACAAACCTCTTATCCTGCTGAGGAGGGTAATCAAGTCACCAACTTCTTCCACGAAATCACTTCGAGGGAAGCTGCGTGGCCATCTAGACAAACTTGACCTCGCAATCTTCAACCATTTGTTGTTGATTACTTTCTTCGCCTTCTCTGGATTCTTATCATATTCCTTTTGAGCTTCGGTGAAATCAAGCTTCAACACCTCTGTTGCAGGAGGACACATGAACACCTTGTCAATGAACTCAGGGTCCAACCTGATTATTACATTACCACTGGCGTCCACCACAGCTCTGATATCTTTGTTGTAGAAATGGGCGCACTGAAGAACAAATTCTGTATTGTGAGCCGCCAATGGGAAGGAGGATACCAGATGAATATTACTTTCCACTATTTTCCTCATCATAGCACTGGGGTTGCTCGACTTGGTTCTCTCTACAAACTCAGCCATATCAACATGGCCAATCTCTGTATCTCTAATATCTTCAACATTAGAGTGGACTGAGGTGATTGGGAAAACACCTTGATATTTGTACTTCATAGCTTTTGCCTTCTTCGGAGACAAATCAGTCATTTGGACGATCTTTCACTGAGAAGAAATTTGACGTCGAAAGGAGCTCCGCAGAAGAAACTGCAATAGAAATCATGATCATGCAATCAGGGAAAATATGGGCAATCTGGGAAAATTGCATGTTGATGATCACGACTATGGGAGTGCGCTTGAAAAAGGGCTATAGTGCGAGCTGGCCAAGGATCAGAGGAGAAGCGGGCTCGGGAAAATGAAATTGGAAATTTTCCAGTGTTAGGAAAATTTGAGATATTTTTGCACAGGCGGCAAAATTCGCCGCCCTTGCATGTGAGGGGTTTGATATTGTGCATCGGCGGCGAATTTTGCCGCCTTTGCAGTTTGAGAGAAGAGTGAGATGGTTGGAGCGGCAAAAATTACCGTTTATGCAGGAAGAAGGGTTTATCGTTTTTGATGTTTTGTCGGTAAATTTTGCCGACATCACGCGAGGGGAGCAAATACATGTCTAAGCGGCAAATTTAGCCGACAATGCATTTCATATGCGTGATGAGGTTATAGCGGTGAATTTTACCGCTATTGCATTTGATCACATTTGCTAGTTAAGTGCGGGGGTCAGGATGTTCGCCGCTTCAACACTTGGCAAAAGTCACCATGTCCAGGTAAGCTCGGCAAAATCTACCGATGCTACATGAGGGGAATGTAACGAGGGTTTGGGAAATCGAAGGCAAGAGAATCCCTAGGGTTTTCGGGGTAAAACCTAGGGCATTCTGAAAACGAAACACAACAATGACAAAACGAAACAAACAAACAAACGAAATGGAAATAAATAAATAAAAACCTAAACGACATACACCTTAATCCGTGAAGGAAGGAAATGGGAAACGGGAGGAAAACTTACCTGTCCAGAACGGAAAACCTATGTTCAAGCTTCAACAAAATCCGTCGCCAATCGGGATGGTGCGATCAAGCGAGCGTTGAGAGCGTTGGTAAATCAAACAAAGACTTTAGTTATAAGGAAAGACAAGCGACAATGGGAGTTATAACGCTTTTAAAAGGTTAAAATCGGAGTTTAAACGCCTGGCACGAGTGGCCATTAATGGCACCCGACACCAAAATCCCGAAGATCTCGTTCGGGCGGCGATTTCGGCCGCTACGACATCGCCGTTGACCAATATGCGAAGTCGGCAAAAAAGGCCGTCATTGCATGTGATGCAGTTTCGACGGACATATGCGATAGCGGTGATTTTAACCGCTTCTGCACTTTGGACTCAAAACGATGTAATAGCGGCAAATTTTGCCGACATTACATCAAAACAAACAATAAACAAGCTTAAGTAATATGTAAGAGCGGCAAATTTTGCCGCTCTTGCATATCAAGAGTCAAAATTTTACGAACTTAAAAACGACTAAAATTAACATCCTAACCAATTTACGACTTGAACTTTCCTCGCAAATATTGAGAAATTAATTCAAGGAAACGTCATAAACGAGTTTTAAAATGTCAAATGACCTCGCACGAGAACAAGAACATCTTTTCTCGATTCGCGATCTTAGAGTGTAGTTTCACGAAACGGACAAGTTTCGTGGGATTGTCTACAAAAACGAGCGTAGCTGATTTTGAGAACAACAGACATCCAGCCTTGAAATGTCCTGAGAAGGAAGCCTCAAGCTCTCATGGAGGAGAGAGAAGGAACTAGTTGATCCAAGAGGAAGATTGCCAAAGTGTTAACTCTCCAATTGGAAGTGCAGCCCCAGTCCATGATGGAGAAAACTTGATGATGAGGAGAACCATGTTGAAGGTGCCTCAAACACAAGAACCCCCTCAAAGGAAGACATTGTTCAGGACAACATACAAGGCCTATGGTAAGATTTGCAAGGTAATTGTTGATTCAGGTTCAACTAAAAATTTAGTTTCCATTGAGATGGTAGACAAGTCGAAATTGAAAAGACTTCCTCATGTTAGTCCTTATAAAGTTTCATGGTTGAATAAGGGGCAACAAGTTTTGGTAGATGAACAAACTTGGATAGAGTTTGAGATAGGGAAATATAAGGACAAGATTTTGTGTGATATAATCCCCATGGATGCTTGTCATTTGTTGTTACGACGTCCATGAGAATATGATGTTCAATCCCAACATGATGGTAAATCAAACTCCTTCATCATAACCAAGAATGGTAGGAAGTATAGAATGGATCCTTTGCCAGATGAGAATGTAGAGAAGAGTGTTGGGTCAAGTGTCATGATTGTGAGTGGTAAAGAGTTTCTTAACACCCTTAAGGAGGAAGGAACCCAAGGGTATGCTCTAATTTTGAAGCCTAAAAATAGTCCTAATTTGCATGGTCCTAGTGAGGAAGAGGTTCCCAAGGAGGTGCAACAATTGTTAGAGAATACAAGGGTATCATGGTAGAGGAGATGCCTAATGAATTGCCACCTATTAGGGACATAAGCCATCAAATTGACTTCATACCAGGGTCTACTTTTCCAAACAAAGCAGCCTACAAGATGACACCTTCTCAAAATGAAGAGATTGCCAAGCAAGTGCAAGAATTATTGGATAAGGGTTTGGTGAGAAAGAGTCTTAGCCCATGTGTTGTCCCAATAGTCCTACCCCTAAAAAGGATGGTAAATGGAGACTATGTACATATTCTAGGGCAATTAACAAGATCACTATAAGATATAGGTTCCCTATGCCAAGGATTGAGGATTTAATGGATTGTTTGGGAGGGGCTAGATACTTTTCCAAGATTGATCTTAAGAGTGGGTATCATCAAATCAGGATAAAGCAAGCGGATGAGTGGAAGACATCATTCAAAACAAATGAGGGTCTTTATGAGTGGTTGGTGATGCCATTTGGCCTATCCAATGCCCCAAGTACTTTTATGCATCTTCATGAATGAAGTGTTGAAGGATTTCATTGGCAAATTTGTTGTGGTGTACCTTGATGACATTCTTGTTTTTAGCAGGACCAAAGAAGAACATTTGCAGCACTTGGATCAGGTTTTGAAGAAGTTGCATGATGAGTAATTGATGATCAACATGGAGAAGAGTGTCTTCATGAAGGAAGAACTCACCTATCTTGGTTTTGTCATCTCCCAAGGCAATTTGAAGATGGATCCAGCAAAGGTAGAGGCTATTTTGTCATGGCCAACTCCTAAAATAGCAGGTGATGTAAAAAGTTTTCATGGTTTGGCAACATTCTATAGGAAGTTTATAAGGGGTTTTAGTCATATTTGTGCACCTATTTTGGATACCATTAAAGAGGGATAGAAATGTAAGTTTTCTTGGACAAAGGCAGCCAATGATTCCTTTGAAATTCTGAAACAAAAGGTAGCACAACAGCCCATTCTTGTTTTGCCTGATTTTAATAAGTTGTTTATGGTGGAATGTGATGCTAGTAACCTTGCTATAGGGGTTGTCTTGAGTCAAGAGGGCAGACCAGTTGCCTTCTTTAGTGTAAAACTAAATGATGCTAAGAGAAAGTATTCTACTTATGACTTGGAGTTGTATGCAATGGTGCAAACTTTGAAAAAATGGAGGCACTATCTGTTACCTAAGGAGTTTATTATTTATACTGACAACCATGCACTTAGTTTTCTGAATTCACAGGAGAAACTCAGTTATAGGCATATGAAATGGGTTGAACAACTCCAAGCATACACCTTTTCCATCAAACACAAGAAGGGGCATGCCAATAAAGTGGTAGATGCATTGAGTAGAAGGGTGTGTATGGTGCAAGAGATTCAGTTACAAAGTGTGGGGATTGATGCTCTCAAACATATGTACAAAGATGATGAAGATTTCAAGGAGGTATATGAAGTTTGCTCTTAATTTTTGGATGCATATCATTCTGATTTTTTTGAGTTTTTGTTGTAGTAGGGGTTGTTGTTCAAACGCAACCAATTATGTGTTCCTAGGTGTTCCATGAGGGAGAACATCATAAATGAAAAGCATTGTGGTGGACTAGGAGGTCACTTTGGTCTGGACAAAACATTGGATCAGGTGAATAGGTTTTATTTTTGGCCTAAAATGCAATCAGACATCAAAAAATTTGTTGAGGGTTGTAGTATTTGTCAAAGAGCAAAGGGAACATCATCTAATGCTGGTCTATATCAGCCACTTCCTATTCCTCATAGGCCATGGGAGAGTATTAGTATGGATTTTGTCTTGGGTCTTCTTAGGACTCAAAGAGGTTTTGATAGCATATTTGTTGTGGTGGATAGATTTAGTAAGATGGCTCATTTTTTGCCATGTAAATGCACTAATGATGCTTCACACATTGCTGGTTTGTTCTTCAAAGAAATTGTTAGAATCCATGGTTTGCCTCTTAACATTGTGACTGACAGGGATCCAAAGTTTGTGGGCCACTTTTGGCGTACTTTGTGGAAGAAGCTGGGCACTCAATTGTCCTTCGCTTCAGCCTATCACCCTCAGACTGATGGCCAAACTGAGGTAGTGAATAGGTCCTTGGGAAATCTACTCAGATGTCTTACAAAGTAGCTTGGAGAGGCATGGGATATGATCATCCCTCAAGCTGAATTTGCTTACAATGACTCCACCAATAGAAGCACATGAAGGAGTCCATTTGAGATTGTCTATGGTATTCACCCAAGAGGCATTCTTGAATTGAGAGATCTACATGGATTGGAGAGGAAGAGTGCTCAAGGTGAAGACTTTGCATTAGCCATGAAGGACATCCATGATAATGTAAGAGAAACTCTTCAAAGGAACAATGAGAAGTACAAGGAGAAAGCCAATGAGAGAAGAAGAGATGTGCAATACAAGGTTGGGGATTTGGTCATGGCACATTTGAAGAAGGAAAGTCTTCCAAAGGGGCAACCAACCAAACTCCTCATGAAGAAGATAGGACCTTGTCGAATTGTGCACAAGTTTGGGCCCAATGCCTATGAGATTGAGCTCCCTCAAGGCTTGGCCATATCTCCTATCTTTAATGTCTCAGATTTGTTTCCTTTTCGAGGTGGTAATGCTGCAGATTTAGAGGTAGATGTGACAACAGCAAGAGATAGGAATGGGTTAAGGGTCTTCCACCCAATCAACCCTTGCAATTGGAATGCATCTTGGACACCAAAGTCTTGAAGAAGACTAGAAGGGCTTACAAGGAGTACCTTGTTAAATGGAGGGGTCTACCTACTGAAGATGCCAATTGGATGAGTGAAGAAGACATCTTGAAGCATGGGAACACAGTTGCTAATCTACTTCCTTAAGGGACTTGAGTTCTTTTCCCACCCCGGGAGCATGGTGCAGGAGCACCCATGGCACCAATGGGCCAAGAGGCTTATTCCAAGTTTTTCTCTACCATGTCAATAAGGTCTTGAAGACCATTTAAAGAATGTAATAAGGTCTTATGACCATTTGAAATTGTATTGAAGTCATTTTGTAAGGCCTTGATGCCAAGTAGTTGGTGTAGGCAGTCAAGTCCAAATTGGTCAATCCTCCATGAGTGTCAAAATGTAGAGGCATGTTGTCTTCATTCTAGAAAGGCCAATTATGGCATAGCATATGATCCTAGAGGGGTTTGGGGTAGTAGTTTTGGCTGCACTATAATCTGCCCCTAATACATGTTGTAAACACAATGTTAATTGACAGTTTTGGACAGTTTAAGGGTGGTTTCCTGTTGCCAACCAACCCCAAAATGATGGAGGAAGATGTAAAATTGTTAATACATCCCTCATGGATCGGTGGCAGGTGTGCTGAAGAAGTTTCAAGCAATAGAAATCAAGTTCTATGTTGTTCTTTGCATTTTTTCTGCATTTCTGTTAAAACAGTTCGTACCATCTTCAAGTACAGAAGTGTCATGTCCTCCAAACATTTGGAATGGGTAGTATGATGAATTAACTTCCTTTTGAATCTAGTTTGAGTCCTTGACATTGATTAGGGAGTGGGTTACACCTGTTCTTCTTGGACTGATTGTTGGAAACCTTCATTTTCTGAGTTCAAACGTTGCTCTAGGCCGTACTCTGCACAGGTACAGAACTATTTTCATCTCCTCATGACCTGATTGGTTAGAGCATGGAATTGTCTATCATTTGAATTTGGTTTGGTGTGTTGACATCTTTGTAGAAGGGAGGTATAAGGGGTTTTCTAAAAACTGTCTTGTTAAACCCTAACCTAGGGTTTTGCCAAAATAATGGAATTTTAACCATCCCACTATCTCTTAGTGCCACAAGACCAGTGGGATGGATGTGTTCCTTCACATTTCAGTTGATTGGAGTGTTTGTAGAGAAGAGGGAGTTGGTAGATGCAGAATCTTGTTGAGGAGGGCTTAATATCCTCATGTATTAAGCCATTTAAGGAACCACATATGCATTTGAAGATACAGTTGACTGTAGGTGTCCAAAACCCCCAAAATCCTTGGTCTTGGCATGAGTCCTAAGTGTTCCAATCATTATTTAGGTTCTATGAATGCCATTTGTAGGGATCTCTTTATAAATTTGGGCTTATTGGGGCTCTAGGCTACTAGGGACAGTCATTATTCGGGGCATTCTTTCCAAAACAACATATACCCATTTCTGAATATGTTAAATGTCTCCAAAAAGGATATCTGAAACTAGTTTGGTCTTGTGGAATCAAGGTCTCAGTCAAACGTTATTGTTGTCTGTTCCCATTTGGAGGGCTACATGGAGTCTAGTGACTTAGTGAAGGAAGTACCAAGCCCAAGCTTGTCAAGTCTTAGCCAATGGTCTGGATGTGTCCTATGGAATGCCAAACATGCCTTTACATGATGGTTTCAAGGAAATTAACTGTTGTTCCCACTTTTTCATGTTGATCCATGAGTTAGGTTCTTGAATGTTTGGAAGGTCTTGTCAAACGGTGGAACCCTCAAACTGTCCTAAGTCCTCTACATCAAAAAGAGATCTTGAATGGCAAATTGTCATTCTCAGACATGACCTAGAAGCTGAAAATGAATATAAGGAGAAGTTCAAGATAAGTTTAGTTAAACTTGAAGAAATACTTGAGGGTCAGAAAAAGGCTGATGACAAGCATGGTCTTGGATATGAGAAAGGTGAAAGCTCTGGATCTAGACAAAGAAACTTTCAACCAAGGAATGTGAGAAATAGGCCTAGAAGACCTCCGGTAAGACAACCTAATGCTCAAAGGTGTCCATCTTTTAATGGAAATTGCTTCAAGTGTAGTAAATTTGGTCATAAAGCCACTCAATGCAGAAGTAGAGTAAATCAAAATAATCCATCCTTCTCCGGACAATGCTTCAATTGTAAGAGGTATGGTCATAAATCTAATGAATGCAGAAGTATGATAATGAATAACTCATCAAATAGAGGAAATGGGAATTCCTTCAATGGCAAATGCTTTGCATGCAATAGATTTGGACATATGCTCAATCAGTGCAGATCAAGAGGAAATCAATCAAATAGGAAAAGAAATGTTGTGTGCTTCAATTGTAACTGATCTGGTCATTTTACAAGATTTTGCAGAAGCAAGAATTATGGAAGAGGAGGTTCAATAAACAGAAAACTGGATGAGCAGAAGCAAGACAAAGGCAAAGACAAAATTGATGTGAATGAGATCCATAATGAAATGAGAAAGATATGGGCTAAGAAAAGTGTTATGAACAATAGTAATGGGTCTGCACCAGAATCTAGTGCTGACAATTCCTCTGGGAATTAAATTAGGATCTCTAGCTCAGGGGGAGCTGCATTGAACATCAAATTCCCCTAGTCAGTAAGTGGGTGCCTGGATATGGCACAATGAAAGAAGATATTTTGAAGTGTTTCAAAACTTTTGGAAGGATTTTCGAAAGGAAAAATGTTGATATGGAAATTTGCAGACTAATTCATGAAGAACTGTTCAAGAAATAGAGTAACCGGATGAAGTTAGGGAAACACATTTATTACAATGCCAAATTAGGTTTTGCAAAGGATAAAAGGTTACTTGATCATGCATTTGAACCATTTGCATTCAAAGGAAATAAGTAGAAGAGCATCTAAGTTGCAAATCCAGAGATTGAAGAACCAAGAGTGAATTCAACCAGAAATTGATCAGCCCTAACCCCGCGGGAGAAAAAGGTATTTCTCTGTAAAGCTTTAAATCTGAATCTGTTGAGATGGCTACACCATTAGTTGTTGATGTAACTGAAAGGCCCCGACCAATATTTAAGAAGCATCCATACAAGTCAGTTGAAGTTGAACCGTTAGGTGCATTTTCTGAAGTTCCATATGGCGTATTGCATGTTGAGGATATTAGGGCATACATCCATTGTAGCATTAATTAATTTGGAAACTTGAAACTCTTGGATTTGCTTAACAACTACTTAACGGATGATAGCCATAAATTAAAACCAAAATACAAAGCCCTAGAAAGCAAACATTTTTTGCAAGTCATTAGGTTTTTGATATTTGATGAAAATGAATGGGTTTGATATGTCTTGAGCTGAATACATAATGAGTTCATATGGTTATTAAAACCATTTAAGATTACAAAGGATGTTATCAAGACTGTAATTGGGTTAAATTCCTTCGATGAATTATCCATGCTAAAAGCTGTGAAAAACCAGACAGTGACTGATGTTACCGGTGCCAAGTTTGACAAAAGGGCAATGACCATCAATGATATCATAGAACCTTATGTTAAATTTGCCTCCATGGTGATTAGGTACAAGATTTACCACTCTAGCAGGGAAAATTCTATCTCTGAAACTGCAATATATGTAGCCTATCAAATAGTAAAGGAGAATGTTGATTATGATCTTTGCAAACTACTACAAAATCAATTGATTGAGAATCTGAGCAAAATAAAGAAAGATAAGAAAAATACCTTCAAATATGGTTCCTTGATTATATGTTTTTTCTTCTATTTTATGAATGAAGTACTTGGAATTGAAGGTGTGCATTAGACACCTGACAAGCCAGTAGCATGGCAAATAAGAGATCACCTTCTTAGCCTTGGTGACTCTCAAGCCCAAAAGACTACCATTTGGGGCTATTTCAAAAACTTCCAAAGTTTAATGCAAGCAAGGTAGAGAATCCCTAAAACAATTGTGGAGAATTATGAAAACGACATATGTTTCATGGTTTATACAAATCAGTGCTTGATGGAAGCTGTAGAACCAAGGATAGTTTGGATAATGCCTATGGGTTATGAGGTGGATGGAAGAGTTTTGGATATGTATGCTCAATATCTTCTAAGTACACCTAAAGATACCTCTGTTGAAAGGTTTGGAACTTACAAGGAACTGAGTCTAAAGTTGCATGTCGAACTCAAACAACCAGAGACCAAGAGGAAAGTGCAAAGGCAAGTTGAAAAGTATGCTGAGAGCATTGGCTTAACCAAGGAAGCAGTGAAGCAGAACAGAGAAAGAATTAAGAAAGTTGAAAAAGAAAAATAGGACAAGAAACAAGAAGATGCTCCAGTGGAACCATCCTCCACTTCAAGGACTACTAGAAGCTCTACTGTTGTTTATATTCCTCCTAAACCTACAAAACCAAAAGTCAAACCATCCGGTGAAGCAAGTAAGAGAAAGAAAATAAAAGCCACAAGAATGAATGTAGGTACAAAAGATGATGAGGAGATAGAGACAAATGAAGAAGTCAAAGAAATAAGATCCAAGAAAGCCAGAACTTCAAAGACTTCTAAAGACCAGCCTTTTGGAAGCAATAAGACTGGTAAAAAGAAAGTAACTAGTAAGGTCGCTATGACTATTGATGAAATTGTAAAAACAATCACTGTTCATGGAAACTTAAAGCCTATCAGAGTTTACTATGATAATTTTGATCAAGCAAATAAGAAAATTTTGGAAGATGCCATTATCATATATTTGAATAAATTCAATAGAGCCCTATTGGAAATTTTACAAAAACTTCCTAAAGGTTCAAGGAAGGTACTGGAAATGAGGAAAGAAGTAGCCAAGGCTAAAGATCTAGAACTCAGAGAGTATGTCCTTTCTACTCCGTGTCTTGTAATGACTAGAAGAGAAGCAGATAAAATCCTCAGAGAAGTTAAAGAAAAATTTAGAAGCAAGGTCCAGATTGTTGGGAATTAAGGTGTCTCAACCTTGGTAATTTCTTGCATTATTTATGTTTGTATTTATTAAATCATTGAATATTGTCATGTTGTGGGATGTGGCATGATGATGTGTCATCCTACATGGAAGATGACAACTTGTAATTTTGTCCTCACATGAGGAGATAGGCGTCCCACTTAGTGGTAGGAGAATTTTGCCATGTGTCGGCATCTTGGATGTTGTGTAAGGGAATGTTGACCGAAACGGTTATGACGGATTCCTATGACGAAGTTATGACATGTAAGAGTCAGAAATAGAAGCTTGTAAGACAGGTGAAGACATGTGTCATGAAGCATCTTTGAAAAAGGCATATTTGGGTCCTCCAAGGTGGACTATGACATGTTGTAAGAGAATATGCTATTTATAGTCTGTGTATGATAGATTCTCTTATAGCTGTAAGTTGTAACCGGTATGACAGATTCTATGGCAGTCATAAGTGTCGTAAGAGCATCTGTCATAGCCCATTTTGGAAATAGACGACCCCTTTGGGATGGGAGCTATGGATAACTATCAGGCACATTCTACAATGTTGATCAAGTGTCCTTAGGCATGGGTTTTCAGACATGAGGCCAAGTTGGATGCCCATCTCAAGATAGGACCAATTCTGCATTGTATATTCTATATAAACAGGTGCTTGGAGGAGGATATGTATTACAGGTTTTATAGGTACTGTTATGCTACCGGATTGACTCTAGACATGAGTGTCGAAGATCATTGAAGTTTGCATTGCAAGTGTATTGTAAACTTTATTCAGTTTTGTTAATACATTGTGCAGGTTTCTGAGTGTGGGGTTTTTCACTCGATAAGGGTTTTCCCCACCGTATTTTTTTGTCTCTCTTCTTTTGTCTTCTTTCTAGTTCATGTGTATTTCTACAATATCTTTGTTAGATGTTCTATGTTGCTGTTATTGTAAGGATTAAATTGAAATTGTATAGATCTCCCCTCATTAGATTAGTGTAGGAAGCGATTTACGCACCTAGCTTCCTTTCAATTGGTATCAGAGCTTGATCACTTTTGGTCCTAATTATTGGGTAGGGGTTTTTTGAGCTGATCTTAAGTTGAGTGGGAGCATGTGCAAAGTATTCTAAATCTTATTACAGCAAGGAGATGGTGAGCACAACCAGAAGGATAAAGGTGGAGAAATTCAATGGCACTAATTTCAAGCTGTGGAAGCTCAAGATGGAAGACATGCTTGTAGACCGAGACCTCTAGGAAACTATCAATGACACTAAACCAGCTGTAATGTCACAAGTTGATTGGGATCTCAAGGATTGGAAGGCTAAGGGTTTCATTAGACTTAGTCTTGCTGATTCTATTCTGTTAAATGTCCATGAGGAGGCTACTGCAAACTTACTTTGGAAGAAGTTGGGAGATGTGTATCAAGCCAAATCCCTAGTTAACAAACTTTTTTTCAGAAAGAAGTTGTATTCTCTTCAAATGGAGGATGGGGGATCTGTTACCGAACATATGAATGCTTTCAACATGCTGGTTGCACAGTTAACATCCATTGGTGTGAAGATGGAGGAGGATCGTTGTATGACCTTTCTTTGTTCTTTGCCGAACTCGTGGGATCACCTTGTCATGGCTATTGAAAGTACCACATCCAAAATCAAAATGGATGAAGTGGTATCTTTGCTTTTATCTGAAGAGATACAGAGAAAGTCTTCTGAGGCAGCCAAATAGGCTCTTGCGATTCGTGGAAGACCCAAGAAGAAAGGGAAAAAGAAGGACAAGAAAGATGAGAAGGGTAGATCCAATTCCCATGGGAGATCCAAATCTCCTGGAAAGTCCAAGGCTATCTATTGGAACTATGATAAATCTGGGCATTTATGAAAGGAATGCAAAGAGGAAAAGAAAAAGAAGAAGAAGAACCCAGATTTAGATTCCAACAAGTCACAAGATGACGGTGATGCTTTCATCACAGCCTTGGTAACCCATGCATATGATGATGTGTGGCTGATTGACTCTGGTGCATCATTCCACATAACCTCGCATCGAGATTGGTTTACCAAATATGAGGAGTTCGATGGTGGAAAGGTGTATTTGGGTGATGACTCTCATATGAAGATTGTTGGTCGTGGAAGAGTCTTTATCTGATTCCCTGATGGATGAGTGAAGGGGATCTCTGGGGTTATGCACATCCTAGGCTTAGCACAGAACCTGCTTTCTGTAAGTATGTTAAATGATGCAGGTGTGCAGCTTGTCTTTTTGAAAGAAGGATGCAAGATGACTAGAGGAGCTATGGTGCTTGCTAAGGGTGCTAGGAGAGGTACTCTGTTTCAGCTAGAGGCATGCATTTCACAATGCAATAGTTCTTCTGACTCAAGGAAGAGGGCAGCAGTCACTTCATCCCCACCATCTAAACAAGTAGTGAAGAAATATGTTGTATCTAGTCCTAATTGTTGTAACCGTGCATTGGAAGTTAAGCTTCCTGCTAAAAAGACAATGTTATGGCATAAGAGTTTTGGCCACATTGGTGAGAAGGGTTTGCGTACCCTGAAAAATAAGAACATTGTTGAGGGGTTAGATGATTGTAATCTTGAGTTTGACTTTTGCAAATATTTCATATATGGCAAACAAAACTGTGTTTAGTTTTATTCGAGTTCTCGTAAGTCTTCTAGCGTGTTGGACTTTATTCATTCTGATGTGTTTGGTCCTGTTAATGTTCCTTCGTTATCAAAGTCTATATATTTTGTATCTTTTATAGATGACTATAGTAGAAGGACATGGATTTATTTTCTCAGAAGCAAATCTAAAGTCTATAGTAAGTTTAAGGAGTTTAAGGCCTTTGCTGAAAATCAGACTGGTAAAAAGAATAAATGTTTGAGAACTGACAACGGTTGTGAGTTCTATTCTACAGAATTCGATAAATATTGCAAGGAACTTGGGATTGAAAGACATAAGACAACTCCATACACCCCGCAGCAAAATGGAGTTGCAGAGAGGATGAACAAGACACTGATGGAGACGGCTAGGAGTATGCTTAGTGGAGTTGGCCTAGAACAAAAGTTTTGGGCTGAAGTTGTTGCCATTGCTTGCTCCTAGTAAACAAATCTCCTACATCAGCTCTTGTTGGTAAGACACCCATGGAGGTGTGGTCTAGTAGAAAGGCTTCAATAAGGCATCTTCGTGTTTTTGGTTGTGAGGCATATGCACATGTGTCTAGGGAGAAGCAGTCAAAATTGGAGAACAAGGCTGTTAAGTGTATCTTCATTGGCTATGGTGTCGGTGAGAAAGGATACAAGCTTTGGGACCTTGTGGCTGAAAAAGTGTTGTATAGAAGAAGTGTCATCTTCAGAGAGCTTACATCTTCTTCCACTATTTTACAACTAGAAGAGAAAGAGAAGAAAGAGGATGTTGTTCAGTTTCCTCCTACTCCTGAGAAGACTAAATAGAAAGACAATGTTGGACCTAATGATGAGGAGAGCTCTTGTAGCTCAGATGAAGAAGTTGAACCTCAACCTCAGCTCTTGAGGAGATCTACACGAATAAGAAAGAAAACCTGAAAGGTTTGGTTTTACATTGCTTGATTCTAGTTGTGCTTTTGCTTTGCTTACTAACAGTGATGAACCTAGAACTATATCAGAGGCTATGGACATGAAAGATGCAGGTTCCTGGAAGGAGGCCATGGAGGATGAAATGGCTTACTTGGAAAAGAATCAAACTTGCGACTCAGTGCCTTTGCCTCCTGGACATAAACCTATTGGATGCAAATGGGTGTTCAAAAAAAAAATTGGTGTAGATGGTAGTGTTGAGAAATATAAGGCCAGATTGGTTGCGAAGGGGTATTCACAAGCGGAGGGTATAGATTATGGTGAGATCTTCTCTCCCATTGCAAATATAACATCCATTCGATTCCTATTGTCTCTTGCAACAACTTATGACTTAGAGGTAGAACAAATGGATGTGAAGACAACTTTCCTTCATGGTGATTTGGAGGAAGAAATCTACATGTCATAGCTAGAGCATTACATGGTGAAAGGTAAAGAAAATTTGGTTTGCAAGCTTAAGAAGTATTTGTATGGTTTGAAGCAGTCTCCTAGGAGATGGTACTTGAAGTTTGATGCCTTTGTGTTTTCAATTAGATTTGTGAGATCAAAATCGGATCACTGTGTGTATTATAAGTTTGATGGTGATCGTATTCTCATTGTTGCATTGTATGTTGATGATATGTTGCTCATTGGGAAGGGTAAGAATATGATTTCTAATTTTAAATCTCAATTGTTAGCACAGTTTAAAATGAAAGATTTAGGGGTAGCCAGGTACATCTTAGGAATGGAAATTAGAAGAGACAGAACCAACAGAAAACTTTGGTTAAGCTAGAGTAAGTATGTGAAGATCGTGTTGGACAGGTTCAACATGGCAGATTGTAGACCATTATGTGTTCTTGTTTCTTTGGGGACAAAGTTGTTTGTTGAGGATTGCCCAAACTATCTTAGTGAGGTGGAGGACATGAGCAGAGTACCTTATACTAGTGTTGTTGGCAATTTGATGTATGCCATGGTCTGCACAAGACTAGACATTACCCAAGCAGTGGGAGTCCTTAGTCGATTTATGGCTAATCTTGGATGAGTTCTTGGGATGCAGTTAAGCAAGTGTTTAGATATTTGAGGGGTACTTCTGAGTATTCCATTTTCCATCATTACAATGCTATTGGACCTCTACATTCTGTTGATATTTGTGGATTTGTGGATTCAGATTGGGCAGGTGACATTGACAGCAGAAGATCCACCAGTGCTTATGTGTTTACATTGTTTGGTGGTGCTATTAGCTGGATGAGTAAGCGATAACCTATGGTTGCTTTGTCCATAAAAGAAGCTGAGTATATGGCAGCAACTCATGCTTGTAAGGAAGCCATTTGGCTTAAGAGATTGTGTTTAGATATTGGTGTTGATGTAGGTCAGATTACGATCAGTTGTGATAGTCAGAGTGCGATTTGCCTTGCGAAGAATCCAACTTTCCATGCTAGAACAAAGAATATTGATGTTCAATTTCACTTCGTGTGAGACATGGTAGAGGATGGGAAGGTAAATTTGGAGAAGGTAGATACTTTAAAGAACATTGTAGATGCATTGACGAAACTAGTGAGCACAAAGAAGTTCAGATGGTGTTCGGAGTCTATGGGCCTCTCGACCTATAGCAGTTAAATCCTATTATTCTATTGGCTCTTACAAGGTGTTTGACAAGTGGGAGAATGTTGGCAATTAAGGTGTCTCAACCTTGGTAATTCTTTGCATTATTTATGTTGGTATTTATTAATTCATTGCCTATGTTGTAAATAAATTGTAAATTCTATATTGTCATGTTGTGGGATGTGGCACGGTGATGTGTCATCCTACATGGAAGATGACAACTTGTAATTTTGTCCTCACATGAAGAGATAGGCGTCCCACTTAGTGGTAGGAGAATTTTTCCATGTGTCGGCATCTTAGATGTTGTCTAACGGAATGTTGACCGAAACGGTTATGATGGATTCCTATGACAAAGTTATGACATGTAAGAGTTAGAAATAGAAGCTTGTAAGACAGGTGAAGACATGTGTAATGAAGCATTTTTGAAAAAGGCATATTTGGGTGTCCCAAGGTGGACTATGACATGTTGTAATAGAATATGCTATTTATAGCCTGTGTATGATAGATTCTCTTATAACTGTAAGGTGTAACCGCTATGACAGATTCTATGACGGTCGTAAGTGTCATAAGAGCATCTGTCATAGCCCATTTTGGAGATAGGAGACCCCTTTGGGATGGGAAATATGGACAAGTGTTAGGTACATTCTACAATGTTGATCAAGTGTCCTTAGGCATGGGTTTTGAGCCATGAGGCCAAGTTGGACGCCCATCTCAAGATAGGACCAATTCTGCCTTGTATATTCTATATAAACAGGTGCTTGGAGGAGGATATGTATTACATGTTTTACATGTACTGTTATGCTGTTGGATTGACTCCAGACATGAGTGTTGAAGACCATTGAAGCTTGCATTGCAAGTGTATTGTAAACCTTATTCAATTTTGTTAATACATTGTGCAAGTTTCTGAGTGTGGAGTTTTTCACCCGATAAGGGTTTTCCCCACCGTATATCTTTGTCTCTTTTCTTCTGTCTTCTTTCTTGTTCATGTGTATTGCTTCAATATCTCTATAAGATGTTCTATGTTGTTTTTATTGTAAGGATTAAATTGAATTTGTATATCTCTCCTCTCATTAGATTAGTGTAGGAAGCGATTTCCGCACACCTGGCTTCCTTTCACGAATGAACAAGCTAATGCTTGGTGAAACTGAGGAAATTGCAAAAGAAACAGAAGAAATTTTGAGAAAGGCTTTAGACAAAGATAAATACTATGTTGTTTTAGAGGAACAAGTTGAGGAAGTCAGTCCTTCAGTTCCGGAATAGGAAGCTCTAGAAAAAGAGGTTGAAGAAGGAAAGGATGACCAAGGTAATACTCTAGATCCTCCAAAGTTAACCTATGATGAGACTAATGTTGGATTTGATTCATCAAATCTGAATGTTGGAGAAGTTCAGGAAAAGAACATCATTAAGAAGCAATCTGAGTTTGGTGAAGCCTTTGTTCCGGAAGAGGAACAAGTCAATCAGGAGGACATAGAAATGATAGACAAAATAGTTGATGCAGAAGAAACTTTTCCACCTGATCTTTCTAGAAAAGAAGAGGATATTGCTACTATATAGAGCCCTCCAAATCTAGTATTGAGTGGTGAAGAAAGAGAAACAATTTCACGTACAAGTGATACAAGAAATGATAAAGCAGAGGAAGAGAAGGAAGAAAACCAAGAAGAAAAAGCAGAAGAAGATGGTGCAAATGTTGAAGCACCTAAAATAGATGCTGAGAAATCTGATGAACAAAAGGATGATTCAGAAAATGTTGCAAGAGAAACTGTAGATGTAGTAAAAAGTCTTCTTGAAAAAGAGGTGGTTGAGCTTGATGAGCCTGAACTACTCCAAAGGTCTAACCAATCCAGATGCTCTCTCTCCAATTCAATTGATGAAAATAGCATCATTCACCCAAGTAAAGGCTAGAGAGAAGTTGTTAAAGGCCGACATGAAGGACAATGAGTCACTGGGGCTTGCAACCGGGAATTTGGAGAAGTTAATGCCTTCCTGCCAAAAGAGTCCATCTGATTCCCCCTCCAGACATCTAAAAAATCTTGTAAGTTCTGTAAATATTCATTTTGAATCCTTTTGAAAAATCTCTAGAGGCAAAGGTCCAGAAAGAGTTTTTGGATAAGAAATTTAGTGAAGTAAAGAATCTAATAGGAAATGATAGAACGATACTCGGCATTAGCATAAGGAGTATTCAAAATTCTCTAAATGATGGAAGTGATTTGTACAAATTCTGTCTATCATGGCCCAAAGCCAGTGAAGATATTGAGAAGAAGATAAAGGAGCAAGAACTAAAATTGTCAAATCTTTCTCAAATTTTGGATCCTATAACAATTTCACCTATAAGCAGGAATGTCAAGTAACTAGCATGACAGATGAGTTAAAGAGGCTTTCTAAAAGAAAAAATAACATTATAAAGAGGATGTGTGAGATCCATGAATTGATTGCCCCTAAGTTAGAGACAATGTATAATGCCCTATCTGAAGCTCAGACTGCAGTTCAGACTAGTGTTCCATCAGATCTATCAAAGGCAGTAGCATACACATTTGTGTTGAGTGGACATATATCAATTTTGGATGGAATAAAGAATACTTGGGCTTTTGAACTTGAGCAACTAAAAACTAGTTTTGCAGACATTCTCAAGTTCATGTAAATAGAACTTAATGATTAGTTGTACATATGCGCTCCTATATACAAATTTTTGGACAATTTTGGCTTGTGGACCCCACCCTTTGCCATTGATGTCAAAGGGGGAGTGAAGAGGAGTGAAAAATGAAGAATCCAACAAAGGGGGAGCACCGGAAAGCAGTGTGAACAACAGTATGGAGCAAAAGCAAAGAGGGAGTTATTCCGTCACTTAGTCAATTTTCACTAAGTGTTGCCATCAATGCCAAAGGGGGAGATTGTTGGCAAGAGACACTGCTTCACATTGATAGGTGTTGTCATTGATGGCAACTAAGATCATCCCAATTATTCACATAACATAATTTGTTCACATTGGAAGTTAGAATCAGAATTTCTCTAAGTCCGGGCAGTTAAGAACAGAGCAGGTGATAGGGTCCGGAATCTTGGTCTGGATCTCTCCGCTAGAAAGGCATGGTTTACTATGGATCTAAGATAGTTGTAAGCATTGCCAAAACACTCTAAATCCAGAGTTTTGTCCTCTGGAGATGAAGACTCTAAAGATATTAGCTTCTGAGTATCAGGTTTCGGTTTGACAGAACAGACAAAAGAAGAACAGGCTGACCTTGTGAATGATCTTAATTCTGGATGTATAGAAGTTGTTTATTGGGCAATTGGTGATGATAAGTGATGGTAGCTGACATAATTGATGATTTTTGAGTGCAAGTTTTGGTCCACATCTCATATTATGTATGGATCTAGCCAACAGAGCAGAGTACTCGATAAAGTTCTAAATGTTCTTGAAGCCGACTGGTAAAATGATTGTAGATCATGTTGCAGATATATATATCCGATGGAATTGGATGATTTTGGTGTGTGTGTGTGTTGTGACCATGGTGTAATTGTAAAAAAAGTAGAGATCAAAAGTTTAGATGCTAGCAGAGCAGTAAGAGGAGTAGAGTAAGGATGAAGTGTGTCAAGTTAGTTTTCTATGCTTAACTGGAACTGAACTCCAACATCAAGAAAGATGCTAAATATCAGTTCAAATTTATTGTAACTCTCTTCCTGTAGGCAGTGAACTCGAATGCATGTGCATTCCCCATTGTAATACTTTTAACAGAGTATAATCTTTGTGGGCTAACCCCCACCGCGGTTTTTCCCTTAACCGGGTTTTCACGTCAAAAATTTTGGTGTTAATTGTGTTATTTATGTTTCTGCTCATGTGTTATTGATTAATGTTGAAATGTTTACATCATTGATTTGATTATAAGTTGTAAAGGAAGATTAAAGGTAGAAATTGTTAAATTGTGTGACAACTAATTCAGCCCCCCTCTTAGTTGTCTAGACCTAATTCAACAGCGTAATTAAGACATAGTGCAGTATAAGGTCTAGTGGGACCAGTATTCAGTGGACAATGCCACTTGGGAAGATGCTACTGAAATTGATAGATCTTTTCTGCATTTGGGAAATTAGAGTAGATGTTTTTATTTCATGCATATTCAGATACTATGATACTTAGATGGTGATACATTATTGTTTGATACTTTATTGTTTGCTTGATGTAATAAGACATCGAGATAATGTATCTTCCAACTGGGGAAGGATGTCACGTCTCATACCTTGGCAATTACTTGAATTGGTTAATTTTAATTAAAATCATAGAACATTAGTTGATGATATTGGATGATATATTATTGGTTTAAATTTCAATTGTTTCGGCTATGTTTTGGAACTAACCTATTGATGTTGTGATGAGTTTGCTTGTTCGCAGGTCTTATCAAAGGACAAGAGCATGGCTCAGGTAGAGGGGTTTAGCTTCTTGGCAACACGTGCCAGGTTCAATCTGGTTCTCTCACACACACTCATGTAGTTTGCATTGCATTATTATCTATCACCTTTGTTGAAACTTTGTTTATTTTGCCAATCTCTTGCATGCATCCCTTGTACTTGATTCAATACCTGTTTTGACAAAAATAAAGAAGTTATTTTGCATGATTAAAATAAGTTAGTTTTTCTGCAAAAATATAAATGACTTTTATTTTATTAGAATGTATTTCTTGGTAATTATATTTATGGTGTTAATTTTAAATGAAAATTTAATATATCTTAAGACAAAATATAGTATTTAATAAGAATAATTCTAAAAAAATATATAGTTATAAAAGGAGCAAATAAGCATGCGGGGGAGGGCATGCAATAGGAAGTTCTCCTTTTATGATTTTATTATCATTTGCATGGAGGAGGGAAAAATGATGGAAATTAGGGTTGGTGGTAATAAAAGAACAAGGAAGAAAACTTTTTTTTTTGGAAAAAGAAGAGAACAACATAACAAAAGAGGAGACAGAGAGGATGACCATTCAATCGAGCCAAGATTTAGTTTTACTATGTATAACAAGGATTATTCTTCTGTTAGATCTTCATTTTTTTCCAACGGCCTGACTGAGATCGCGAATAGATTTAAGGGATTTGGAATAGCAAAAGAGGGCAGAGAAAGGTTTTGGAGAATCAATACTGCACAAGTACTGGGTAAGTCCTTCAAACTGATGTATATTCAATGATAATTCTTCTCAAGTAGAATGTTTCAGGTATCGATGTAATCGCTGCTGTGTTTCCTCATATACTTTTAAAGTTTCCTTTCGACCTCTCCTTATGTTTGATTGGCCAACCACCTTGGTAGAATTCAGCCTGTTAATGGTTTATTGCCTTTTCTTTAAATTTTTATGTGGCCTAGTTAAGTGCTTCAATCAACTTTTTTTTTTTATCAATCGGACTCTTCCAATCATGTAATTTTTTTCTCTATTATTATTTTTACTTAGATCTAACTTTCACAACAACCTTACCTTTCTTTCTGTTGCTTAGAGAATCGACCTTTGAGATTCCTTGGTCCACATTTTGCTTTGCTACCATCATGATTGGCTAAATATGTCTTTGACTGGCTTTTAAAATGAACTCTGCTTTATGACTATGATTTGCAACATTTTTATTGAATATGTTTTTAAAAAAAAATTGATCCTTGGAAATATACTCAAACCATTTGGCCTTAGAGACTTAGCGACTCTTTCTTGTTTGGATTGAATTTCTTAAAAATGGAACGGCCTTCCCTATTTTGGATTGGCACCCCCTTAATTAGAACGGTTTCTCTTTTAATGGATCAACTTTCTCTTTTCATTTTTAACGCTTTTCTTCTGGATGAAATTAGTTTAAACAACCTTGTGGCATTAACTTGTAGATCACCCCTCACTATTAATTTTGCCTATAATGTTTTCAAATGGTCATAGTTTGGTATTTTTTTTCTTACAAGTATGGTTTCATATATTGGAACAATGTTAATCAACTTGTTACCTTATCGACTCTTACCTCATAGAAATAGACTGGAACTTTTAGTCGCCTTAAATCTCAAATTTGACCTTCCTGTGTAATTTAATTTTAAATCAAATTCCCAACAGAGAATAAAATTGCAAAGAATTAGGACCTTGGTTTGATTAATTGATTGATAGATAACAAAAAGAAAATGTGGAGATTGTGCAATAAAGTCATTCTTTATGCCTCGTTTGATTAGAAAGAGTCTTTAAAGAGTCATAGTATGTGTATTTTAGACTCTCACCTAGATTGGAATTTCCATTGGTATAGATATACTCCATAGACATCATGCAAGGATTTAAGTAAAAAGCTCTAATATTATCAATTAAAGATAGAAATGTTTTTAATAACCATCTTGAACCATGCATACTCAAATGGTATTATCTTTAACAAAAGCAATAAGACTCATATAAAACTCAAATATGAAAGTATATAAGTTAGAGTAAACCTTTACTATGGATAAATAACGTATTTATAGAATCTGCCCATTAACTACTTAGTTGTGTTATTAACTTAAATTAAATAGAGTTATCCTTTATTGGAAACGTTCGGGTAAAAGTATAGTTTAAACTCTTTTATATTAACTATAAAAGCTAGTATTAAAAAGGGGACACTACCTTCTATGAATGTTTAAACCTTGAAATTATCTTGCAAATATAGTAACAAATCAATTGCATAAACCAAATCGGAACAATTTAGTTTATAATTATTTATGGTAATAAATAAGAAACAAACCTCGCAAACAAAATTAGCTCTCGACTTCATCAGAAATGTAGAATTCTTTCTTGAATGATTGCATGTGCTTTTATGAGTATTATTTTCTTTTTCACTACAGATATGTTTTGTTATGAAAGGATAATTGAGCTTATTGTGTTGTTTGCTTCTTGAGAAATATTGCCTTCCGAGACGGGTGTCGAGTATGGAATAACAGGGTAGTAGGTTTTCTTTTTCAAAATTTATACACTGTTTATCAGTTAATGCTTTGGCCAAAGTGACTGTGATATTGAAATAGACATATGTTCCATTGTAGTAAATGGTTTGATTGCCTAGTGATATTTTTATATTTTACCCTGCCATATCCTATTGATGAGATGTTGTATTCATGATAGAAATGCATGTAAATTGACAGGCACACACCAGATTCCACCCTGTACTTGTTTACAGGTTGCTAGGCCCTTCGAGCAGGGTTGGGCATCCTTCAGTTTGAAGGATACCGGGGAAGCACAAGCTTCGTGGTTGGGTGGAAAAAGCACCCGAACCATGTTCTTATCCTTTGACACAGTAGATAGCCAGTTGGTCGATGGCGGTCAAGGACTGATTATTGGATTTACAAGACTTGTTGACAGTTATAATTGTCCTTGAAATTCAAAATGAATTGTAAGGCATTATGCCATTATTGGAAACTTGTATATTATTTGATATAGAAAAAACTCTGTAATTGATTTCAGAATGATGTAATGATACTTGATTGGATGTCAAACTTATGAATAAAATCTTGCAATGATATTAGAAGTTACTATTATCACTTCTTCTTTATGATGTTATAGTTACTTTATTCACTTGATGTATAAATGTGATTTTTACTTCAGTAATTATGACGTGGAAAAAAATTTAGTACTTTACAAAAGGGCTCTACCACGCAGAATAAAATATTTTCTTAGCAAAGAAGGCCTTTGACACATGGAGTCTAAGAAAAGATTCAGAATAGCCATGAAAAGGATAGCTCTGAGAAAGGCTTAGAAAAGGGAATCCCTAACACTAAATAGCAGATATATTAATCTTTATGCTTGTCAAGAAATTTAAATTAAAGGCTGTTGATTTGGGACTCGATTTGGTCCAACTGTAGAGCAACATGAGGATTGATGTTCGACGACCTCTGCAACTGAGCACACATAACGTAGCAATTTGAAAGAAAATGTTAAAGAGTAAAATTTAGTAGTTTCAATGGGCAGGTGAATGTTAGCTTCAGAGAAAAAAACAATTGTGCATCTAATTTTCTAGATGTGAAATAAAATCACATGTTTCATAGAGTCCCCACAACATTCTTCACCAATCCAAACCCAGAAAGAGCCTCTTTCCACTTTAGGTGGAGATAAAAAAAAATCCTTGCAACATGGCTTTAGTTTTTCATTTTCTTCTATTTGGTGGAATAGACATGTTTAGTTACATACAAGGGAATCTACTGGCAATCTCCTTTAGTAAACTCATCATCCGTTTACCCAAAAATATTTAAGAAGTTTAATGACTTATAGGATTTCTCTTCAAATGCAATGGCTTCCAGGGTAAGAATCAAAGAACAATTCAATTTAAATGACAAGCACACAAATTTCATTGCTTTTATTTATCTCTATTCCTTCTAACTTAGTACTCAAATTGGAAGATTAGCGCTGGTTAGGATTTACCCACCACTTCTCACTCTTCTCCTTGAAGATTAAATACCAAAACTAAAAAAATTCACAAAAACATAAAGTTGCCCTAATTTTTGCATCTCTCAAAAATGCATAAAAATGTCTGGCAATAAAATATTTTACCTGCTACATTTATTTTTGAGTTAGGTGCGTTTCACCTAGGACCTACGAGCTATCTTTTCATAGTACTAATGCTTATTAGTTCTTGCCTGCAAGATACTATAGCGCTGGTGCTTGCGTTAAATAGTGATTATTAGCTCCTAACTTAGCCAATCAAAATTTGAATTTCTTTTATATAGATTTCATCCCAATGTTCAGCAGGTAGAGATAGATATTATTTAAGAGAAAAACATAAATAAATTATTTGTTTGCATTGTGATTCGTTGAAAAATTTTGAGCCTTATTCAGCGCCTCACATGAATGGATGGAAAAACTAGAATAAGACTATTTTCCTAACGTGTGGCCTGACAAAAAAATGGCAGTCTGATTTTTTTTGTAATGTCTAATTTACAATGCCATCGGATTTTGGCTCGAGAATTTAGGAATTTTGTCAGGTTCTCTACAGCATTACATCGTATATTCCACTACCATAGATTCTTCACGGCCTTACACTGCATTCTCCACCACTGGTCCAATACATAAAAAATAGCCAGGTTTCCTTTCACTCGCACTGCAGGGATAAATGTCTGAAACATATTTTGCAGGTGTTTGTGATTTGTTTACAACATTTAACGGAAGCAGCTATGGTAGATGGAGATAATGGGCAGCAGAGGACTGATACACCCACCAATGCCTCTGCACATCTCATCCTTCTCAATCCAGCATATATTTAACTTGGAAACTACATTGTTTATTTTTCTGTCAAACAAAATCTAGTTTTAAAATTGCTTGCGTCAATGTTTACAACAGCTTGTGTGCAACCGAAACAGGAATAGGATGTGAATTTCTTTCCAAATCAAGAAAGTATACAAGTAGAGGCCTACAAGGGTACTGGTATAGTACACATGACATACTTGTATAACAAGTTTAACTGGAAGATTTGAATGCTATGCTACTGGAAAAGAGAAATGGGAAGCAAAGTAGGAATCAAAATGAGTGGTGAAATAGGGTTCTAAGGTCTTAGCTTTTGGGAACAAGAAACGTTTTAGGGTTTTCTTTATATGTAAACAAGAACTGTTAATTTCAATCATCAAAATGCAAAAAAACAAGTACAATCCATTCAAATTTATTCAATTACAAAGATATATCATATTCAGGTTTTGGATGGTTTTTATAATGCAATTAAACTTTTAAATTCACTAGGTTGTAAGGAGAATTTCTTACTATCAGAAGCAATCAGTGGGTACCATATAGAAAATTTGTGAAACCCCAAAAAGAGACTAGTTGAACACAAGTGCATCTAAATGTAGAGTACACATTTATAGATCAAAAGACAAAATTATTAGGGGCAGATCTGAAATGGTTTTTTTTGATAATGAGCAGAATTAGAATTTAATTGTTTTCATATTTTAATTTTTTAAAATTTTTTGTTTACCATCCAGAAACAGCCTACCAAATGGTAGTTTTTGTAGGAATGGAGTTTTTAATGTCACAGGCCCTATAATAAAAACAATTTCTTTAACCGCCATATGCAGTTCTTTTCATGCTTTTGGTCATTAAAATTTTATACCCATTTGGCCAATTTTTAATAAGCCAAGCAAGTGGGTTGTTGGTGTCAGGCAGGGTCTGAAAGAGACCACCTAGAGGAGCTCCCAAGGCTATACAGATCTTGCACAAACACAATGGTTACAGGCAAAGGTGCCAAAGGCTTGCTCATTGGGAAATCCTCCACCCTTGCTTCTGCTTCTGTCATTAATAATGGTAATAAGTCTAATACTAATGACAAGGCTGACAAGAAGAAGCCCATCTCCCACTCATCTCGTACAGGCCTCCAGGTTTCTACTTGTTCTACTTGTTTTCAGGGCTCAGTGTTCCTTGTTCGTTAGCTTTTAAATATATTTAGCTTTTTACTTCATTCATTTATGAGCAAAACTATAGGTTTTTATTCTCATTAAATATAAAAACATTGCTTAACAAAAAAATAAAATAACTTTATATAATCCATATCCATATCAACCTACAATCTTGACAGAACTGCACTGCCATCTCGCAGGAACTCCGCTGCAACACGACCTTGTTTTTAAAGTAAAATATTCAATTTTTTTGGTACCTTATAAATTAGTATTGTACAAGGTAATTATAAACCGATGTAAAAGTTGTAAGAAGAGGCGAAATATTTGAGCTAATAGAAATATCATTAAATATTAATGTATTTAAAAAAAAAATTCTAATTGAAAAATTAAGTAAAAACCAGTAGTTGATTACCCTAAACACCCTAATTGCGTCCCTTTCAAAATCATACATGGCAATTTCAAATTACTCCTAAATTTTTATAGCAGCTTATTCTGCAAGACCTTTGCTTATAACTAAGGTTTAAGGTCCACATCATCAAATATGATGCCACATCAACACACTTTTTTGTTGAGGTGTCCAAAAAAACCAAAAAAAAGATTGGACCAATAGTTGTGCATTAAATCATGTTTTGTTGGTGCACTAATGTAGTTTCACATGATTTGTTGCTTTTTAAAAATTTCATTCAATTATAAAAACTTATGTTCAATATTTGGTCTTTTTTTTATTTACATTTAGAATAATCATTTACAATATTTAGTATATAGGGTGTTCAACCCCTCCTATACCCGCAAGTACTATAACAACAATTAGACCCCTTCAACTAGTGGCTCCTCTCCCCTACTTAACATATAAAATTATAACATATAATTAATTATTACGTACAAAGATTAATAATCTTCTTTCAGGCATCTATACTAATAGCCTGAAAGGCACTTAGAAGTTCGGAGTACAACATTGCATTGTCACATAAATACTGCGCACATGCAGATATCGTGTTTTCAAATTTGATGTTGAATTTCAGTGGACGGATATCTTTACAGAGATGACAAAGGTACATTTAATAAATTTAATCACCAATCAACTTTCCATCTTGAGTAGGACCTTAATTTAAGCCATTCAATCTCTTTTTCTCTTCTATAAATGCCGTCCCAGAAATTAGGTGTCTAATAATAACTGATATAAAGAAAGTACAGAAATTTTGGATCTGATCGAGTGCACCTTTGAATGCTAAAATTTAATGCAGATGCAAGAGATGATCAGTCGAGGCTATGTGTCTTCCTTAGCTTTGTTTAGACCTTCAAAAGCATAAAATTTGGTCGATATCTTGGTGTTACGAGATTTTGTTTCATGGACCTCAATCAGAAAACAACGTTGGAACACAGTAATGGCTGCGAGGTGGTTAGTTCCTCCGGTCAGATATTCAGTACTTCGTTACTTTCATTATGTGTTCAACTACTGGATCCTCTCCCCTATCTCCATATCCATATCCGTTTCCACGATGCATAGTATTGTTTCTCAAAAATCCAACAAAAATTATGAGAATAACAACCCTGATAAGCTCCAAATATCAATGTAAATCCACATCTGAAAAGAAACCTAAAAACCTTTGCAAAACATGGATAAGAACAGGAGATGCGTTATCAAGAAAGCAGACCTTCAAGCAAGAACAAAACACAAATATAGAGCCTGGAAGAAAAACCAATGCAATGCCTGCATTCAATACTCATCAAGAAAAAAGACATGAAGTTTTCCATCTTACACCTGTCCGTAACATAGTAGATAGCATTTGAACTGCCATAGCAAAGCTTTAGGCTATGGCCCTGAGGATGAGGCATTGCTATAGAGGCCACCGATAGATAAAAAGAACAAATCTGCAATGATTCACTTGTCTTTAATAGTTTTAACAACAATTATAAAAGCCACCATTGTCAACCATAGGAGTAAGCACTCACCAAACAAAGGGCTCTACCACGCAGCATCAGAATAACAACCCTTCTTGGCAGAGAAAATAAAAACCCTTCTTAGCAGAGAAGGCCTCTGATAGATGGAGTCTAAGAAAAGATTCAGAATAGCCATGAAAAGGATAGCTTTGAGAAAGGCTCAGAAAAGGGAATCCCTGACACTGAATAGCAGAAATATGAATCTTTGTGCTTGTCAAGAAATTTAAATTGGAGGCTGTTGATTTGGGACTTGATCTGGTCCAACTGTAGAGGAACATGAGGATTGATGTTCGACGACCTCTGTAGCTGAGCACATAACGTAGCAATTTGAAAGAAAATGTTACAGTAAAGTTTAGCAGTTTCAAACAGTCAGGTGAATGTTAACTTTAGGAAAAAAAAAAAACTGTGCATCTAATTTTCCAGATGTCTAATAAAATCACCTCTCTCACAGAGCCCCCACAAAATTCTTCGCCAATCCAAACCCAAGGGGGGACTTCTTTCCACTTTAGGTGGTGATAAAAAGGAGAATCCTTGCAATATGGCCTTAGTTTTTCATTTTCTTCCATCTGGTGGAATATACATGTTTATTCCACCATGGCAATCTCATTTCCTAAACTTGCCTTCCATTTATTTAGATAAAATATTAAGCAGTTTAAAGACTTATAGGATTTCTCTCCAATGCAATGCATGGCAAGAATCAAAAAACAATTCAGTTTACATAACTAGGACACGAATTTCATTGCTTTTATTTAATCCATGTACCTTCTAACTTAGTGTCCCTTCTAACTTAGTGTCCCATTTAAGACAAATTTTTCAAAGATTGGCGCTGGTTAAGGGAGAGGACCCAATAGTTGAGCACCCTAACTTCACGCTTTCAAAATCATAGGTGGCAATTTCGAATCACTCCAAAATTTTTACAGTAGCTTACTTGGCAAGGCCCCTGCTTATAATTAAGGTTTCAAGGCCACATTATCAAATATGATGCCACATCAACATGCTTTTTGGTGAGGTGTCAGAAAGTTCCCCCAAAAAAGGGTGGACCAATAGGTGTACATTAAATCATGTTTTGTTGGTGCGCTAACATGACATCATATAGTAGGCATGAGCTTTCCATAGTCCATAGAATGAAGAAGAAATTGCTTTTGGATTTGACTGCGTGTATTCTTTTGTCTCAGTCAAATCCAAAAGCAATTTCTTCTTCATGACATCATATGATTGGTTGCTTTTTAGATCTAAAGGGCACATTTCATTCAATTATTAGTACTTATAGTCAACACTAACAACTTTAAAATCACAACTACTAATGCTAAATTTTTAAAAATATTGGACCTTAAATACACAAATACTATCTCAGGTATTGAGTCTTTTCCTCTATTTACCCACCCAAAAACATAAAGTTGCCCTAATTTCTGCGTCTCTAGAAAATGCATAAAGTTGTACAACACTAAAACATTTTACCCATTACACTTATTTCTCAGTTTTGCCCATTAGGGGAAAAGACCCAATATGTGTGCACCCTAACTTCGTGCCTCTCAAAAACATACTTGTCAATGTCGAAGAAGTCTAAAATCTTTATAACAGCTTCCTTGGTTAGTCGACTGCTTAAACCTAAGGTTTCGGGTTCACAACATCAATTTTGATGCCAGTTCTATACGTAGTCATAAAAAGTGTCCAAAACAACACTTTTTGAACCCTTGCCTTATGATGGTCAATTGTTACATTCCATCATCGAACACACTTGCACCAATAAGTGAACATATTTTCCCTAATATTATGGACATTAACACTCAAATCCATGATATCATCCTCTGGAAAACAAATCTACACTCATGTCTTATGTGCATACAAATCTATAAAACTAAACAACATTATATTATTAACTAAATAATTTTAACCAAAAAAAATGTTTTAAAGCACCCTAAACCTAATATTCCAACATGTTAGTTTGGCAACCATTAACCCTAAACTAATAGAATATTATCCTATTCTTGAAAACCTAACACCCATTTCTCACGCTGCCGTAGCTTTAGCACACAGCATCATGGAAGCGTCGTGGGAAGCTCGAAGGTCGCCAGGAGGCTGCGGATGTGGGGAGCAGGGAGGTTGCCAATGTGGAGGTCAATGGAGGCAACAGGTATCTGAAAGTCTTTGCCATAACGTGGATTTTGCTATAACACAGAAGGGTTTTTCTATAAGATTATTTGAAAATCTATATCCTCTTTTGCTATAACGCTAGGATTTTGTACTGGGGCTTATCTGAAATTGTTCCTATAAATGTTTTTGCTATAACCTTCCCCATCTTCCATGTGAAGCAGAATGATTGGTGCAGCAGAATTGTCATTTGGTGCAGTGAGCGCCAACCATACTTTGGAACTAACCACGGGCAAAAGGGGACTGTGCTTTGCTTCCGTAATAGAAGGTTTGCGCCCTGCATATTCAGGCAAGCCTCTTTTGCTATAACGCTAGGATTATCTGAAATCTTTTTGTATCTCTAATAATGGTGTGCAACTTTTAATTTTGTGTGTAGGGGAGCTAGTGCAGGGGTCTCCCTCAAATGGAGAGATTTTCACTTACAGCAATCCCCTCCTCAGCCACATTCAGTCACAGAAATTGTATCTTTTGACACAACAGATTTAAAGGGTTTTTGTAACCAGGGTTTGAAGGAGAACGAATAGGTAAGGTCATTTTTGACCTTACTGGGGCAATGACCCATTTTTTTTCTATTGCAAGTTTCTTTCAAATTTCTTAGGGTTTCTAGTAAATGTTTTTTAGGTTCTAGATAAAAATCTTCTGTGGTCTAAGATAGACTATGTAATCTTTGGATAAAAATCAACAACTTAATGCCCTGAAATCAGAACACCACTCTCGACTTGTATGAGTGTCACATTAGCATCTATTTCTTCAATATGCTTGTTTTTTATTTGAAACTTCCTATTGATGGGGATATGAATGCTACAACTCATAAATAGGCTCATTTCAGGCATCCTCGGGGGCTAGGTTTGAAGAATCGAACCTGGATCTCCCTTAAACAAGGAAACAAACCCACAAACCAACTGCCCTCTAGCTATTGGCTACACAAAAAAAAATCTTCTATAATAATATTAAATTAAATCTATATAAAATAAATGTGCTTGTGCTTTTGATAATGCATGAACAAAGCATAAACTAAAAAATACTGTTACTGCTACAAACCAATTTCTTCTTCTCTGTACTAAGCTGCCTGAGATGAATCCCATACATATCTTAGCAAGGTTGTTTTCCAAATTATTTTATTGCAAATCTTCTGCAGCATAAAACAAACATGGACTCTTTGGACTGAAAAAATCAATGACATAATTCCTTGAAATCACAACATAATATTCATGGCTTCTATAAGTATAAAATTGTTTGAAAAAAAACCTTGCTAAGATATGTATGGGATTCATCTCAGGTAGCTTAGTACAATGCTCTGCCATGAAGGCTATTCATCAATTCTGAATGAAGCCCTTATGTCAGAGCATTCATACTTCTAGAAGCCAAATATATTGTGTTGTGATTTAAAGGAATTGAGGCATCAATTTTTTCAGTCCACAGAGTACATGTTTGTTTTAGGCTACAGTAGATTTACAATAAAATTGTTTGAAAAAAACCTTGCTAAGATGTGTGTAAATAGTTGACTTAATATCAATAGTTGATAGTGTGTGTGATTCAAATAGTTGACTTAATATAAACTTCAATCCAATACAAATAAACCCAGAAGTTGAGACCGTGACCAATTAATTTTGATGCTGATAGCACAATAGATTACTGACTTACTATTCAAATTGATTTTTACATGTCTAATGTTCTTCTAGTCTGCCACTACCAATTTCAAAAAATATTTTATGTTTTAACCATTGACAGCACAAACACCAAGGTTCATCTTCTTAACATCTGGATTTTTTTATTGTTCCTAATCTTTTTAAATTTCAATGTTCTCTGTAGAAATTTACAGATCAATGTGCTGTGAGCCTAGAAAATGGAGGGACTAAATGGGGACATGCTACCATCCATGTATCACCAAATAGATGCATGAGCATCTATCATGCTGCCTAGGGGACTAGAACTAAGAGCCAAGGTGAGGCAACTTCAAATTGAAAGGAAAGAACAATGATGTGAGAAGGGACCATCCTCTTTCCTCTTTCTATAGACAATAGAGGAAAATTCATCTCCTCTGAGGAGTACCCTCCTAAATATGCACTCTCATCCTTCCTTCCAATAAAGTGGGAGGATTTTCCTAACCAACTAGCAACAATTGGAAACTAGTTTCAATCTTTCCAGATCTTCTCATGTCAGTTAAGGAGTTCAAACCTGCATGATTCCTACTTTTCATATTACAACAACTAGGTCCTTCAAGATATTCAAAACAACCTAACTTCACCACCATTATAATTGCCTACTTAGTCAAGTAAAATTGCACTCCATCTCAATAGTTTCCTAAAATGGTTATCAACCAAAACTGATCACAAAATGTAGTTTCCATTCCTTTTAAAACCAAGACCACTGATGATTATTTTCTTAATCATGTATTCGAACCTAGCTTAGTGTAATTCAAATTCAATTTCCATCAACTAGACTGTCTTATCAAATCTACAAAACTCTAGGAGATAAAGATATGAAACATCCCAATGTGTCTCCCAGATGCTAAAATGTCATTTTATACAAGCTCTGAGAATATTTGCGCATCCAATTTGTGGATCCCTCATCAGATGGCCAAGAATATTCCAAGATCTTTGCCAACTTATTTAGATGATCTTGGTACCTTGTATCCAACAGTATTTTAGTTTTCTTCACAAACTATCAAGTCTAGATTCTAATTTTAGCAAGTTATCTAGCTTTGCATTCATAAAATTGGATCTACTTTATCCTCTTGGATAACTGATGTGACTAGGTGGGAGTGATGTCCTAGAGTTTTTCTTTTCATGTGACTAACTTTTCCATCACTGACGCTGACAAAGACATATTTGGATATGCTTAAATCTACCTTTTGTTTTTACTTTGTGAATCTTGTCAGCAATTGATTGCATCAATGCTGAAGGAGGAAGAGAATTTGTTTTATTGTTGCCCTATCCTGTGATTAGAATACTTATGGAAGTGAAGGTGTCCACTGGTGATATGGGCTATATTGTGCATTCTTTCAAAATGCTTTCTACCATAGAAGACCCAATGTTCCATATATAGGATTCACTGATCTTTTGTACAAAAACTTCAATCTTTGCTTGCATATTTGGAATCAAAGATTTTTTTGCCCATTCCAGTGCGGCTTGCAATTTACCAATGCATCCATATGCTTTACTCGATGGAAGCTTGTTTCCAGATAAACTGACAATAAAATAAACATTCTATTATAGTTCTCCAACTTGACAGAGATACCACATGCATTCTTGTAATATCAATCTATTCCAAAAAGGAAATTCATTAGAAAATAATGAATATCTATAACAGTTCATGATAGTTTTAGGTAGAACGACCTAAATTAGCGCACATAAATCAAAATGCTCTATATATTGTCAGTGTGATAAAAATGATCTGACAAAAAATATTTCAAAATTTATAAGACATGATTTCAAGCTAAGGTCTTTTTAAGCAACATTCGTGGAAGTTGGAGTACACTTCCTATTTTCCTTCTATGAAATGTCTTTTGTGAAAAGTCCAAGTAAGGATCGGGTTGGACGATTGCAGGAACTAGATGCACCATTCACTTTTCAGAGTAATTGAGACCGTCGATTAATTTTGATGCTGATAGCAAAATAGATTAAACCGACTTACTATTCAAATTGATTTTTACATGTCTAATGTTCTTCTAGTCTACCACTAACAATTTTAGAAAATATTTTATGTTTTAACCATTAACAGCACAAACACCAAGGTTCATCTTCTTAACATCTGGATTTTTTTATTGTTCCTAATCTTTTTAAATTTCAATGTTCTCTGTAGAAATTTATAGATCAAACTTGTCTTCCAAAAAGATAACATTTATGTGTTCGACTCAACTTGGTAATGACTCTGCAACAACATAATGTACTCTCAAAAAATGACTCAGGGACTCTAAAAATACTTTAACAGTCTGCTCCATTTCTGCAATACAAAATACATATCACATTGATTTTGTAATGGGCTCTGGTTTTTTTAGTTTGAGGTTCCTATGAACACACTTTCACAGGCCATTGAGCAGAGGTAGTGATACATTTTCACTGTTTTGTAATTCCTTGTCCTCAAAGTCAACAATGGGCACCATACAAGGCTTGCTCTGAAATAGTCTCTGCAATGCAATCTTTTTCAAACTGATCTTTGTTTATTTTCAAGGATGTTTGTTTTGGTGAGCAGCCATCTCAGTCTTCTTAACTATAGTTTTCATCTCTGCAACTTAGTCTTCTTTAGGGACATATGGCCCCATGGGCTTGTAAACTTGATTCTGGTAAACCTACAGTTCTGGATTTGACTTACCTGCAACCCTAATCGACAAAGTTTAGTGTGAGGATATTTGCTTTGTGAGGGCTTATGCTGGTGGCCTGGTAGTTTTCTTTTCTAATTGGAGCTCCACAAAGTAAATTCAAATTTAAAATACACTTGACACTTACATTCTTTTCCTTAAAACATCACAGGCTCAACCTACGAGAGGTATCAAGCTTTGATAATAGAATAGAAGAATGACTCGTGAAAAAATAATGAAGCATAGTCACTAGGAAATTTGGATATTACATTACATTGCTGATGAAAATAACAAACCATTATATTGGTACTTGCTTTAAACAAAAACAACAAAACATTATATTGCTAGTTGCATAATACGGTAAGACAGTCTTTGACAAAACATTACAAAATTGTCAGCTTTTACTTACAAAGTCCAAAATGCATTGCTGACTAGATGATTCAAAAAACTTATAGCAATAACTTGACATCAAATCCTGATTTTCTAGTTTATCAGTGATACAGCTTCGACAAAACATTACAAAATTGTTAGCATTTACATACAATGTCCCAAATGCATTGCTGACTAGATGATTCAAAAAAATTCTAGCAATAACTCGATATCAAGTCTTAATTTTCTAGTTTACCATAAATCCAGGGAATGGCTCTGGCTCCTCTATAGGACTATTTGTTGAAGTATTTTTTGCAGGAGCTGATTCCACATGAGGTGTGATAGGAACAAGATGACCAAACATTGTTTCATCTAAAAGCCCAGAAAATTGGAATTGCTTTATAGGGGAATGAGGGGGGCTGTGACTAGTCACTTGGAAGTTGTTAATGGTAGTATAAGCAGGGCTTAATATGCTGTACATATCCCTCAAAATTTGATGATGTTCAAGTAGAGGGGTTGATGGAGTACTCAAACATCTTGAACTGCTTCCCTCATGTGTTGAATTTGTATTGCTAGTCACTTGTTGGTCTGTAAGGGTAGCATAAGCAGGGCTTAATATGTTGTACATATCCCTTAGAATATGATGTTGTTCAGGTAGAGGGGTTGATGGAGTACTCAAACACCCTGAATTGCTTGCAACATGTTTTGAATTCCTATCCTTGACCATTTGCCTTTGTTCTTTCTTCAATTCTCTTGCCCTTCGTTGCTACAACTTTTCTTCTTCCTTCTTTTGTCTCTTTAATTATTTTTCAAGCTTCTGCTCTTCCCTCCTTTTCTTTTCTTCAATTAGACAGATTTTCTTTGCCTCTACCTGTTGTTTTTTTCTTGCTTTTAGTTCCTCAAGTTCTATTTTCCTTGCTTCTTGCTGCTCATGTAGGATTAGATAATCATCTGTGGTAAGAATTTGGGACTGCCTACCTAGCCTCAGTGCACTATCATCTAGGGGATTGGGTCTCTTACGAATCATTTCAATTGGTAGCTTGAGAAAGTTCTTTAATGAGCCTTGACTGCATCTTGCTTGTTGGTCTGCTATTTCATTACCTTCAGATTTCTTCAATGAACCTTCATTGCATTTCACTTGCTGCAATGTTGTATCAGTAGCATCTAAATCTGTAGTTTCCCAATCTATGGTATCTGCATAATAATGAATAACCTCGGTTGTTGGAAGTGGAGGAGGGGAAGACATAGATAATGACACTTCTTCATTTTCAAAATCAATCTACATTCCAAGGTTGTTAGCAGCTTCTTTAACCCAATTTGGTGGGTAAACTTGTGTTGGCAAGATCATGGCATCATCTTCTTCATTTGACTGTTGTGTTTGGCTGACATGAGTAGCTAAACTTATGCTCGCATTCACTTCATTTGTTAGTGTTGATTGTTCCCTTGCCATTTGTGCCAAACAATTTTGCACTTCAACCTCTTCATAACCATCCAACCTTAATATGCTTGCAATACCTGCAATCTCATTTTCTTCTTCAACAAAGAAGCATTCACTTGGTCTCATGTCATTGGAAAGAGCATCTCTGTTTAGTGGCCAAATTCCAGTCCTGCAGAAACCTGATATGATATTTTTAGATGTAAGGGCAAGCTTGAAAGCTTTGCTACTTAGTTCAGCCAATTCTGCCTCCTTATTTCAATGTGGGGGTTTTTTACCATCCACTTGGACCTTTCATTTTTGAAGTATGACTTGAATGGTGCAAAGACACTAACATCTAAAGGCTGAAGTTTGTGGCTGGTATGTGCAGGCAAAGTAAGAAGATCAATGCCCAAAGATCTAGCTTCTTGAATTATGCTGTAAGCCACATGGCTTCCATGTCCATCAAAAATGAGTAGATGTTTATTTGTGATTGAAGCTCCACCAGGGACTGATCTAGCAAAATGGTGTAGCCAATTCAAGAAGAGCTCTTCAATGGTCATCCAAGCATGTGGGTGGGTTATCATGCACGCCCCTGGTTCACAATTTGCTATATAGTTTTTTAGCTGCCTTTTACCCTTGAAAAGATAAAACCTAGGTATACTATGCCCTGTTGCATTAATACAACATAAAATAGTTATCCACTCTCTGCTTTTTGATAGAATTTGTGGCACACTTCTGCTGCCCAACTTTGCAATAATTCGCATCCCACAATTTCTACCTGCTTGAACACATGTTTCATCACAGTTCCATATCTTTGTTGGGCCATAATGACTAGCATTATAAAGTTTTTCCAAGTTGTCATAAAATTTTGCCACAATGCTCGGACGCAACATCACTGCTCTATCCCAGTCAAGACCCTCAGCAATCCTTATTGTCAAATCTGGATGATGTCTACAGAAACCAGCCCACCATGATCTACTTGGCAAACCATTTGTGAAAGGATTTGGCCTTCCTTGACAAATTTGTGCAATGTGTGACTTCAACTGAGTAACCTCCATACCATGACCAAGTTGAGCCAAATCTTTGCACCATTCGACAACTTCCAGCTGTTCTTCCATTGACAAAACCGTTGGTGGTACCTTTGCTTTTGTGGTTGCTATTCTTGCCAACCAATTTGTCAAACTAGTGCAAGGGATACCCCACTTTTTTCCAATTGCTCTTATGGAGTACTTATTGTCCTCGACATCCTTGATCGCACCATGCATATCTTGTTTTGTCCATTCCCCTCTCTTCATCTTTGCCTTCATTCCATGTTTTTGAGCAGAACTAGTAGAAACATCAATGTTAATTGCACTGTCATTAACTGGACTACAATCAATGTTATTTTCAGGTGGGTTGATGAAGTCTCAGCATCATCTGAGTCAATTGCATTCAATTTGACTCCCCTTGGCAACCTGGTCCTAGGCCTTCGACTTGTTCTTCTGGATCTTCTCTTTCTTGCTGCCATAATGCCTAAATAAAATGATGTCATTTAATAATTGTTAGCAAGAAAATGTAATGAATGTTCACCGTGAATGTTATACATCAAACTTCATGATCCTTCATGACAATGAACATTAGATTTCCACAATGCATAATAAATTCGATTTGAATGCTTCTATATGGAAAAAAGTTAAACACAGTTAAATTCATAAGTATTCAAATCAAAATTATGTTATCATATGTCTCTTCATCATGGATCATGGATGATGATCAATAACATTGATGGTACAAATTCATTACATATGCATAATGAGAAGGTTGAAATTGAAATAACTACAATGAAAAGATTGAATTGAAAAAGCTTCTTTCTAAAACATCATTACACATCTTTTTTCATAAGCTTTTTTTGCAATCTAATACATCATGTACATTATAGTATATATATATAAGAAGCCTTGACAGACCTAGACATCATGTATCACTGTTCCACACTTGAACATGTATCATGGAGAGTAGATTCAGACCTATACTTGGATTGCACCATTGACACAGAGAGCTATAACATTTAACAGACATATATATATAAAGCAAAAATAGACAAGGCACATGAACCTCTTGACAAAATGCCTCAAAGAAATGTAGTCTAATGGAATGACATGGGTTTGTCAAAAGACCATTGAAACTCCTAAGCAAATGCATGAGTATCTTTGTAGATCCTTTAATCTTTTCTAGCATGTCTTTATTTTCTCTGCCCAAATTAGAACTTTTCAAATTGATGTTAACAGTTATCAAAGCATAATGGAACTGTGAATTTTGTGTTAAAGATGTTGTAAGTGTCCAATGGAGTGTGGTTGTGTGTACCATTGTATTTTGTCCCTCATGTGACAGTATATTTGATCAGAGATGCTGCTAAGTGCGACAGTACAGTCAAATACACAGGTTCTATTCTTTCATTGGAGGTTGTCAAAGGGAGAGTCATACTTCAAGGTATTGGCATGCATTAAGAAATAGAGGTATATTGATAGCATAATTGAAAGAGGTGGAAGTGTACTTGAAACTATGGACAATGATGTGGCATCAGGACAACATATGAGTTGTGTATCAGATTTGACAAGGCACATGAACTCTATGACTAAATACCTTTCACCATAGTCTGTGTAAGAAGGTACAATACTTTGACAGGATTGTGATTCACTGTCTCAAACAAATGGCATTGACTTTTCAAATGAGTTGGTACAATTAAATTCTTGCAGTCACTTTGCCATGTAACTGTGGGCAAATGTTTAAGAATACAGTCCTCCATCTTAGGATAGAAATTTCTTGAACAAACCTAGACATCATGTATCATTGTTCCAAACTTGAACATGTATCATGGAGAGTAGATTTAGACCTATACTTGGACTGCACCATTGACATAGAGAGCTATAACATTTAACATACATAACATTTAACTGCACCGTGTACTTTATGCCAACTTTCTCCTTGTTCTTAACATGAAATGGTAAACTATGATTATGGTTTTTTAATGATTATTACAATTATATGTATATAGTCCAAGTCAATACCTTTGGTTGTAGATTTAGAACATACATAGTCCACGGGCTTTGTTTCATTTGAAAATGGCAAGCTTCGGTTTCTAACATACTATAAATGACACACAAACAATAGAATAATTATTTGAGGTCTTGAACTATGTTGCACCACTTGGACTGTCATAGATCTCAATGGGATTAGTGATATCATTCTCATCATAAGTAATCTTTGCACAGGATGAACACCAAGTTAAATATGAATAGGGAATGTTCCACTCTGAAATGCTGTTATAAGATGTTTCAGGACTATAATTCCTACACAGCGACTATATTTTTGTCTGCTATTATAACATGAAATCACTTGCAATCATAACATGAAAAGGGCATTGAAATAGCAAGAACACCAAGTTAAATATGAACAGGGAATGCTCCACTTTGAAATACTGTTATAAGATGTTTCAGGACTATAATTCCTACACAACAACTATATTTTTGTCTGCTGTTATAACATGAAACCACTTGCAATCATAACATAAAGGAATCAAAAATATTTTTGTCTACCAAGAAGCTAATATTATTTGGTAACGTATCAATATAAGAACATATTATAGAAATAAATATAAAAACCTGATTTGAGAAGAAGACAATGTGCCATCTAAGCCTTGTAGCAGTTTGCAGGTCTGATATTCTGATACTTTTTGCAGGTCTGATATTCTTTCTGACTCGTTAGAATGAAAATGATAGATATGAATCATTGGTTCATTTTATAGATTAATTCCCTCCAATTTTTTGAAATTCAACGTTCCATGGATAGAGAGCCAATTTTCAAATTTGATCTATTAATTGCGTGATTTGATTTTCATTTGAAATGGGCATGGATACATTTTGAAATTTGGTGTCATTAATTTTGTGATTTGATTTTAAAATGGTGAGCCTCACATCTGTTCATTTATTTTATAGGTACTCTGAATCTGGTTGTTGAAGTCTCCAAGTTGGGCATTTATTGCTCAATATTTGGGAGAGATGGACTGATTTATTAGAAATAAAATTTTGTAATTATGTCAAGTTGGGTACCTGTCATTGTTCATTACAATACCATATTAATTGGTTGAGGACCAGTAGTTGTACATTTAATATTTTATATAGAGTAAGAAGCATGTATTGATGTTGACAAGAATGTGTCTATAGGTGGACAAAGTAATTGAAAGATTGTACAAATTTGAACATAATATTTTAATATAGTTTTGTTATAAATTCAGATGTAAATTTTAGTTGGAATAAATTATATTATCTTTTGTTCCATTTAGAGCTAAAAGTTGAAAATGGATGTTTGTTCATTTTGTACTATTGAATGGGCAGTTGGAAAAAATTTGGTCTATCAATGATACATGTTTGACAGGGTTAAAAGCAATAGTTATTAATACAAGAAATTACTTTTATTGATATTTTTATATTCAAGCAATAATGAAAATATGTTCTACTAATGGATCAAACTATGACAATTACCCTCCCAACCATTGGAACTATCAAACCTATTGGGTCTTTTCCCCTACCCTTAAAACGTTTCACCTAGGATCTTGGAGCTGTCATTTCATAGTACAAATGTTTATTTTTTAAGTAAAATGTTCAAAATATTTTGGTACCTTAATAAATTAGTAACTTGTGTAAAAGTGGTAAGAAGTAACAGTGTTATAAAAGCCAGGTTATAGCTGTTATTTTCAGCTTTGGGTGGTCTTCTGGCTTGACGGTTTCCGCAGCCCAGTGCAGCACTCTAGTAGATGAGGATTATGTTAGACCTTTTAGATATTTCTGTCCGTTGTTATTGCTATTGTTTCTCTTGATATTAGATCCTGTTTTGTATAGTGTTTTGGGGGTTTTAACCTCTGGCAGCTTTCTTCGGGAGCTGCTCATTCTTTTGTAATTGCATTTTTCTAATATAGAAAAAAAAAAAAAAAGTAAGAAGAGGGGAAATATTTGAACTGATGGAAATATCGTAATTGTGTGTATTTTTTCTCTCACCGTTTGGGATCACACTCCATGATTAATCATGAAAATATCATTAAATAATAATATATTTTTTTTAAAAATATTTCTAATTGAAAAATTTACTCCTTTACTTTCAAGAAAATAAATAGTTACTTTACATATAAAATTATAACATATAATTAATTATTACGTACAAAGATTAATAATCTGCCGAAGGCATCTATACTAATAACCTGAAAGCTACTTAGAAGTTCGGAGTACAACGTTGCATTGTCACATAATAATTACTGCGCACACGCAGATATCGTGTTTACAAATTTGATGGTGAATTTCAGTGGACGGATATCTTTACAGAGATGACAAAGGTACATTTCATAAATTTGATCACCAATGAACTTTCCATCTTGAGCAGGACCTTAATTTAAGCCATTCAATCTCTTTTTCTCTTCTATAAATGCCGTCCCAGAAAGGAGGTGTCTAATAATAACTGATATAAAGAAAGTTCAGAAATTAGGTGTTTAATAACTGGTCGGGTGCACCGTTTAATGCTAAAATTTAATGCAGATGCAAGAGATGATCAGTAGAGTTTATATGTCTTACTTAGCTTTGTTTAGGCCTTCATAAGCATAAAGTTTGGTCGAAATCTTGGTGTTACGAGGTTTTGTTTCATGGACCTCAATCAGAAAACAACGTTGGAACACGGTAATGGCTGTGAGGTGGTTAGTCCCTTCGGTCAGATATTCAGTACTTCGTTACTTTCATTATGTGTTCAAGCGATATTTGAGCTGGAAGAACCCATGGATATCAGTAGCATGAAGAAAGTCATAAAGAATGATCTTTTGCCCCGCAACCCTCGTTTTTGTTCTACGATGGTATGTAGCTTCTCTTTGTGCTGTTACAGAACATTTCTATTTAAGGTATTCAATAAAAATTTGAATGTAAAAACATTTCTGTTTAATGGTAGATTCAAGATAGACGAGGAGGGCTGCAATGGGTGAAAACTAAAGTAAACGTGGATGATCATGTATTTGTTCCAGAGTTTCCTCCAGATCAAAGTGAATACGATGAGTTTGTGAATGAGTATATTGGTAATATACACCTAACCCCTCTTCCCAAGTGCAGGCCTTTGTGGGCATTCCACATTCTGAACTATAATACAAGCAAGGCAAGAGCCACATTAGTTATAAACATGCACCATTCCATAGGTGATAGTATTTCCCTCATGTCCTTGTTGTTGGGTTGTGTCACAAGAGCAAACGATCCCAATCTTCCTGTTACCTTCCCTTCTTTTAAATCTCCACTTCACAAAACTATTCCATATCATTCATGGGTTTCCATTGAGTTTATGTATTACCTGTTCCAGAAGCTATTTGTACTTGTGCTTGTAATGTGGTACACTGTTTCTGATTTCATTAGCAGCATCCTAAGAGTTATATGGATGGAAGATAGCAAGCTGCCCATTCGAGGGCCTCCTGGTGTTGAGATGTTGCCTAAAGTCATGTCCTCTGCCACGTTCCTCCTCGAAGATCTCAAAGAAATAAAGAATTCAGTTGGAGGAGTAATGTCATCATCTCTCATCATCTCGCTCCCATTTTATATATTTATTATTTCTAACTTGTTCACCATGTTTGGCTTATTTTGGTAAAATGCTTTTGCAGACGGTAAATGATGTAATAATGGGTGTAATATTTTATGGTTTTCAACGATACCTACAGATTACACATTCTCATGGTGCGCGTTGTGACAATGAACATTCATAATTTTAATTAATATTCATAATTTTAATTGTAATTTTGATTCATTATAGTTCATGATATGTTATCTCCTTGAATGATGGATAGTGAGTTATTATGTATATTTTTGTAGGGGAAAAAGTAGAAACAAGGAAAGAAATGTCAAAGTCAAGAGTAACAGGGATTGTATTCATGAACACAAGAGCAATATTGAGATTGAAGGTACCACACAATCTGTCTCTACCTTTTTAGTAAAGAACTGTGTACAAAGGTTGTTTGGCACGATATTACCGAAACATCTAGGGTTTACTTTCTATTTTACTTGCAAGAAGTATAGAGCTCCCTACATTTCTTGTCACTACAAAATATTATAATTTTATTGTGAATTTTTGCAGGATATAGAAGATATGTTGAAATCTAGTAGTGGAGTAGCTTTTGGAAACCACACCGGGATTTTACAAATCCCCATCCCTGTAGCTAACGCAAAGAGTCCATTAGACTTTGTTCAAAGAGCAAAACAAATGGTAGATAGGAAGAAAATGTCACTTGAAGTCTTTCTTACTACAGGACTAATTGGTTATCTAAACAAACAAGTATGTAATTTCATGATACTTGAAGTCTTTCTTTACAAAACTAATTGAGTATCTAAACAAACAAGTATGTAATTTCATGATAAAATTTAAACTATCATGTTGTAATAAATATTTCCGACTTTTTATCTTGACAATAGACCACACATAAATAGCTAGAACCTTAACTACAAGGTCCTAACAATTCCCACTGAACCCAATTTCATTACTTTTATATATTAAGAAGTATTAGTTTGGAATTAAAGCTTGTATTATTATTAAATACTGTAGGCATCTGCTACTGTTATATATAACATTCTGGCAAACACAACAATAGCATTATCGAATATGATTGGCCCAACGGAGAAGATAGCAATCAATCAAATTCCGGTTAAGAGCATGTGGTTCTCGGCATCCGGGCTTCCTCAGGCAAGTAATTTAGCAGCCAGAAAAAAGAATCTGAAAACTTTTTCCCTAAAACCTATAATATGATAAAGCAAAACTTTGTTTTCCTAGAAGAATGTTGATGTTAAAAAATGTTTGTTTTGCAGACGCTTCTTTTCACAGTAGTGAGCTACATGGGAAGCGTGAGGTTGGAAGTGATTGGCACCAAAGGTTATGTAAATACCAATACTCTGGCAAAATGTTTTACCGAGTGCTTTGAGGAGATGGAGGCGGCCACCAAGGGATTATGAAGATAATGTAACTGATGCATGGGTTTTAAACTTGATTTGTCCACTATCTTTTAAATAAGAGCTCATCCCTAATCTTGGCTGTGTATTTCAAATTTACCAACAAAATAAATGGAATTTCTTCCCTCACGGCTTATACATGCTGGCCTATTTTCTCTATTACATTCATATGTGAAGCAGATAATTGGGTTTTTTAATTAAGGAAAATAATTTGATTACATAGATATTGGTATCTCTATTTCTTATATAAACAAGTGGATTATAATATGACGAGTAAGCATATATCTGAGTTAAAAGTCATCTTTTGGTTAAGCATCTATGAAGAGTGGGATCCCATCTGTCAAAGTCAACCAGGGTCGAATCTGACCCAATTTGAAAGTTTGTGGTGAAGTCTAGGAAATTGGCTTAGTAGTTAAGGCACATTGTTGATGTTCACAATGTGGTTTGTTAGTTATTCTGATGTTGAAAACTGCATACCTTATAATTTTGAATTTGTGTTTTATGTTTATTTTAGTGACCATTTTTGTAGTATAATTTTAGGGACCATTTTAACCATTTCCCAGCCTATTCTCCTGATTCCAGTGCCAATTTGGTGCTTTCGTATTTACTTGTTTACAATTTAACATTTTCTTATGAGTTTGTGACTTACCATATTTAATTAATTTCTATGTTTTTAGGATGTTAATGCAGTTATTTAGACTACTCCACAATCACCTTAACATCTTGTTTAATAAAAAAAATAAAAATAAAAATCATTTCTTCTAAACAAATTTTAAATTCCAATTAAACATTTTTAATCAAATTTAATTAAATTTATTCTTAATTGACAATATATCCTCCATCTTTTAATTCAAACTTCTTTCAACGTTTACATTTTTTTTTAATGAATTCTACTTTATCAAAAGATCAATTCTTAACATTTTTATGGCTAACAATGATAAAACAAATCATTCTATTTTCTAACATTACCATTGTGTACCACAAAAATGAGTGGAATATTTCAAAAGGAAAAGAATCTTTTTATTTTTCTCCCTAACACCTTTCTCTTCCATGCAGAAAACAACATTATTCTTCTTCCTTTGTAATGCCTACAGCACAGGATTTTGCTATATTTTCTTATGCTTTCTCAACATCCTATTCAGTAATTTCTTTGTATGCAAAAGGGCGAGTTCATCCTAGATGTTTTGACTATTCAACAAACATTTTTTAACTATTCTTTTGTTCAGTCTAATTCATGCTCTGCCATATTCCCTCTGATTTCTCCAACATTCTTTTACACCATTTTGATAACTCAAAACTAACATCATTCTTTCAAAATTTGGAATACTTTTCTCACAACATCCCAGCATGAACACTATTGGCAGCATTCGATTTCTGGCCTTTGTGCATGCAAAACAAAGATTCCTTTGTCACTGTATATATGCGTTGGTTAGTGGCATTCATGCATTGGTTCTTCCATGCAACAAATTGGTAGCAACAATCTTTCTTAGGTTTTTGGCATTCAAAACATCATTTTGTTTCTATATCCATATGCCTTGTGTCTTCCTATGCTTAAAAAGAAAATTGTATAATGTATTATATTTATTACTTCCACTCCACATTTTCATGCACTTCATACAACCATTTAGGGCTAAAGGTATTTGATTTCTTTAATTTCTTTTTGTTGTAGACCATTTTACTTAAATATTATCCACATTAATGATCAAATAGTCAATAGCAATTTTACATCTCATTCACAACAAAAAATGGTAAATATTTGTCTTATTTTTATTGGCTAAAATTGACCTTTGACTATTGAAGTGGATGATATTTAAAGATAGTCGTTGTAGACATTATTCTCATACACTAAATTTCTACTCTTGTAGATAAATTTGAGACAACTACTTTCCCACGGCCTCCTTTTTAATCTACAAGTGTATTGATCAAGTAAAAACATTACTCACATTTTAGGATGCTTTTGCATATTTGCTTCTTTAAAGTTTGCTTTTTTTTCATTTTGTTAACATTGGGAGTTGTATAGGCAAAGCAATATAAAACAATGCTTTATATTTATTATGATATCTAAAATCAATCTAGTCATTATAAAACAATGCTTTATATTTATTATGATATCTAAAATCAATCTAGTCATTGTATTCATTTCCTTCTTTGAGGGATAATATTTCTATAGATTTTAATATCATATTTTGTGAAATTTTATTTTCCTACATATCAATTAAGTTTTATTTAATGTTGATTAGTGGCATTGGTATCTCTTGATCAAACCATTTTCTTGTTTCCTATCTACACACTTGATTAACAATATATATTTTTAGACTATAAGTATATTGTTATAATTTTTATTACACAATAGAATAACAATACCTTGTAGACTTGGTTCATTATTATTCATAGCATTCTAACTTACGCTGAGACACACTTAGGCTAAGAGTGCAAATACATACTCTCACTATATTTTAGTCTTAAACACCTATAGGCTAAGCACACACGTTACATTTTTTTGATTGCACATGGAGGTCAATAGACCAAAATAGGATCTTGATCATTTTGATTGAACATAGTCACTCTCTTTTCTCATGTCTTGGACATAGGTTGCAGGGTGATACTTTTTTAGGGATTCAATAGATTGACCTTTGATTTAATATTTCTAACTCTTATTGTACTTCAATTATTTCTTTTGATTATAATATTCTAGATATTTTAATGCAATTTGATTTTTTGATTTGTTTGTTTTGTAGGTATAGTATAGAAATTTTTATGAAAGTACAACAAACTTTGCAACGCTTGCACAAATTGTTGCCACTTGTGTAACATGTTAAATTTTCTATTAGAAAATTGTGCCCCTGCTTCTTCTGACTTCTATGCTTATATAGTGTTTTGATTGAACCCCAATGGCATGTTGTCTTGATTCACTTGTGTGTTATTCATGGACTCCATGTGTCTTATTCCACAATCCCCATGTATTTAACCCATGGTAATTTTGTAATTCAAAGGTCTAGTGTTTTGTGCTCTAAGAATTCTTGTGTCTAGATGTAATCTTATTTTTCCCTCAAAATTCCTTTCGAACTGAGCACCTTGACTTGTTTCTAATTCATCAAAATATTCATGCTCACTATATAACATCATATCTCTAAGGTTATCCACTTATCCCATCTATCATCCTTAGAGCTCACTACACATCACCTAGATTGTCTTACTTCATCCCATAGATTTAAACCATCTGACAAGCTCTGTTTAATCATATGCCTCATGTTTGAAAGTTTAAATTCTTGATTTCTGAGCTATTCTTGGATCTAGTCACATGAGTAGATTCTTGATCAATAGAATATTGTTTCCATTATTTTAAGGTAGTCAATAAATCCTGTGTTCAATTTATTCAGTATTATCTCACATTATCATATATTGGAGATTGCTCTCCTTTGATTCCATGTATTTTCCTGTGCCATTGTGTCACTCCCTCAGAGTCCTCCATGTGTTTCCAAGGATCGATACAATTTATGACTCATCTTAGGCTTGTCTCTAGCTCAGAATAGATTGTCCAATGACACAATTACAAATTAAAGATCGAGTTTAGCCTATGATGGATTTAAACACCGAATCTTCTCATATTTGAATTCATATTTACTTATGATGACATGGTTTCCCTATGGCACCTATGTAACAATAAACCTGCCACATTTGATTCAAAGCCCAAAAATCATAAAGTAATCTTTTAATTTGAAAGATAATAAATTAGATTTTCTTATATAGTTTATCTAATTTCAAATTTTATAGAAATATAAGAAATTTGATTTAGCCCATTCCATGTGTAGGGGTCTCAAGACAAATTTAACAAAATATGAATTAGATTTTTGTGGATTGAATGAGACAAGGAATTAGTAGGATGTGTATGTTGCAGGAGAAATCATAGATGATCATACATACTCAAGTTCTAAGATTTAATGAAAGGACTCTATTTGTATTTATTTATGTTGACTGACTATCTAGGAAAGGCACAAGTCTTTTTGTTTCAAGAACACAATGTACATCATATAAAAGAGGGGACAATTTTATTTAAGAGTAAATGGACACAAGAAGTTTGAAATGGACAAATTTCAAATGTCAGCTCTTCTATCTATTAAATTACTTTAGAGCCTTTAGATCCATTACTTTGGGGTTTAATGTCATCTACGTAACTTTGGAGTCTTTAATTCCAACACTTTGGAATCCACCTTCTATGATTTTTTTGGAGTTTACCTTCACCATTACTTTGGAGTTCATTTTGTCTCTTCATCACTCTAGAGTTTGCTTTTACTTTCTACTCTCATGAGTTCAATTTTAGTTTCAATGCTCTAGAATTTGATTTCAATTTCTATGATTTGGAGTTCGCTTTCTTCATCACTCTATAGTTCATTTCTATCTTCCTTACTCTAGAGTCTATTTTCCCCCCCACATTAGAGCCCCCTTTTCAATAGAGACTCCAATGTTAGCATTTCTTCAATGAAAACTCTAGGGTCAACCTTCTAGCAAAACCTCTAGAGCTTTCTTTTAGAAGAAAACTCTTGAGCCACATTTCAATGGAAGTTCTAGGGCTGATTTTCTAATAAAAACTCTATAGTCATTTTTTCAATAGAAACTCTAAAGCCTTCTTTTGGAAAAAACTTCAAAGCTTCCTTTTTAATGATAACTTTAGAGTCACTTCTGTAGCTATAACTTTGGAGTCTTCCTTTTAGCTATTACTCTAGAGAACTTTCTATTTCATTATTTTGGAGCTCAACTTTTAGTAGCAACACCCCAAAGTTCTCTACTACTACATCACTTTGGAGTTCATTCCATTTTAGCACTCCAGAGTCTTTCCATTTTCATTTCGCCACAGTTGTTCCATATTACTATTCCAGAGCCCTTTTTAGCAATAACTCTAGAGCCTTCTTCAATTCATTTCTCCACTTTAGCACCACTTTGAAGTCTTTAGTTTAACACCATTTGGTGTCCTCATGTAAACAATAACTCTAGATTCTCTAGTCTAAAGTTTGCTCCTAGTTCTACTACACTAAAAATCGTCCATGTTCTTCATTTGGAGCCCACACTCACCGCAACTCTTTAGAGTTAAGGAAACATTCAAGGAAATTTGTATCCATCCATATTTTCTCTTAATGTGCAATAGTTAGCATAATGACTCAAAGGAAATCAAAAGTATGGCTAGGTACATATCATATTATTTTATTTTAAGTATAGTCATCATTTCCTTTAACTATGAATAAATTGACTTAAGTACCCTAGCCTCTCAACTGGCCACATGTCCATATAATCTACTAAAATAAGTATGTATTAATGATTGCCCAAGTTAATAATTACTTCTACATGCTTAGATGTGGGAGAAGTAATTTCAGGACATGAAAAAATTGAAAGGAAGCTAGGTGTGCAGAAATCGCTTCCTACACTAATCTAATGAGGAGAGGGATATGTAAATTTAAATTAACCCTTACAACTACAGCAACATAGAACATCTAAATGAGATATTGTAGCAATACACAAGAACCAAAAAAAAGACAGAAGAAGAGAGACAAAGATTTACGGTGGGGAAAACCCTTATCGGGTGAAAAACACCACACTCAAAAACCTGCACAATGTATTAACAAATCTATAAGTTGTTTACAATACACTTGCAATGCAAGCTTCAATGGTCTTTGACACTCGTGTCTAGAGTCAATCTGGAAGCATAACAGTACCTGTAAACCTGTGATACAACTCCCTCTCCAAGCACCTGTTTATATAGAATATATAAGGCAATATTGGACCTATCTTGGGATGGGCATCCAACTTGGCCTCATGGCCCAAAACCCACGCCTAAGGACACTTGGTCAACATTGTAGAATGTGCCTGACACTTGTCCACAGCTCCCATCCCAAAGACGTCACCTATTTCCAAGATGAGCTATGATAGATGCTCTTACGACACTTACGACCCTCATAGAATGTGTCATAGCAGTTACAACTTACAATTGTAAGAGAATATGTCAAATTATGATATTTTATTTCAGGGTTTAACTGCGTAGTTTTTGATTCAAACACATGACCCATATTTTATGAATAGTGGTTCACATGAACCCATCTCTCATGTTAATGAATGGTCCACTTAGCACTCATTGCATCTAGGTGATGCTCATAGGGGTGAAGCATCGGGACTTCCTGGGAGGTCACCCATCCCAGTACTACTCTGACTCTCATACACAGGTTATAAATAGCATATTCTCTTACAACACGTCATAGTCCACCTTGGGGCACCCAAATATACCTTTTTCAAAGATGCTTCATGACACATGTCTTCACTTGTCTTACATGCTTCTATTTGTGACTCTTACATGTCATAACTTCATCATAGGAATCTGTCATAACCATTTCGGTCAAACATTCCCTTCCACAACATGAAATATGCTGACACATAGAAAAATGCTCCTACCGTAAAGTGGGACACCTATCTCCTTATGTGAGGACAAAATTACAAGTTGTCATCTTCCATGTAGGATGACACATCACTGTGCCACATCCCACAACATGACAATATAGAATTTACAATTTATTTACAACATAGGCATTGAATTAATATATACAAACATAAATAATGCAAGGAATTACCAAGGTTGAGACATCTTAATTCCCAACATTCTCCCACTTGTCGAACACCTTGTAAGAGCCAATAGAATAACATGATTTAACTGCTATAGGCTGACAGGCCCATAGACTTCGAACACCATCTGAACTTCTCTTTGCCCACTGGTTTCGTCAATGCATCTGCAACATTCTTCAAAGTATCTACCTTCTCCAAATTTACCTTTCCATCCTCAACCATGTCTCATACGAAGTGAAACTGAATATCAATGTGCTTTGTTCTAGCATGGAAATTTGGATTCTTCGCAAGGCAAATTGCACTATGACTGTCACAACTAATCGTGATCTGACCTGCATCAACATCAATATCTGAACACAATCTCTTAAGCCAAATGGGTTCCTTACAAGCATGAGTTGCTGCCATATACTCAGCTTCTGTCGTGGACAAAGCAACAATAGGTTGTCGCTTACTCATCCAACTAATAGCACCACCAAACAGTGTAAACACATAAGCACTGGTGGATCTCTTGTTGTTAATGTCACCTACCCAATTTGAATCCACAAATCCATGAATGCAAACGGAATGCGGAGGTCCTGTAGCATTACCATGATAGCATATGGAATACTCGAAAGTACCCCTCAAATATTTGAACACTCGCTTAATTGCATCCCAATGAACTCGTCCAGGATTAGCCATAAATCGACTAAGGACTCCCACTGCTTAGGCAATGTCTGGGCTTGTGCAGACCATAGTATACATCAAACTACCAACAACACTAGCATAAGGTACTCTTCTCATGTCCTCCACCTCACTAGGAGATTTTGGACAATCCTCAACAAACAACTTTGTCCCCAAAGAAATAGGAACACACAATGGTCTACAATCTGCCATGCTGAACATATCCAACACGGTCTTCACATACTTACTCTGGCTTAACCAAAGTTTTCTGTTAGTTCTCTCTTCTGATTTCCATTCCTAGAATGTACCTGGCTGCCCCTAAATTTTTCATTTCAAAATATGCTGACAACTGAGATTTAAAATTAAAAATTATGTTCTTACCCTTCCCAATGAGCAACATATCATCAACATACAATGCAACAATGAGAATACGATCACCATCAAACTTATAATACACAAAGTGATGTGATTTTGATCTCACAAATCCAATTGACAACACAAAGGCATCAAACTTCAAGTACCATTTCCTAGGGGATTGCTTCAAACCATACAAAGACTTCTTAAGTTTGCAAACCAAATTTTCTTTACCTTTCACAATGTAATGCTCTGGCTATGACATGTAGATTTCTTCCTCCAAATCACCATGAAGGAAACCTATTTTCACATCCATCTTTTCTACCTCTAAGTCATAAGCTACTGCAAGATCTACAATAGGAATCGAATGGATGTCAGCTTTGCAATGGGAGAGAAGATCTCACGATAATCTATACCCTCCACTTGTGAATACCCCTTCGCAACCAATCTGGTCTTATACTTCTCAACACTTCCATTTGCACCAAATTTTTTCTTGAACACCCATTTGCATCCAACAGGTTTCCATCCAGGAGGAAAAGGCACCAAGTCCCAAGTTTGATTCTTTTCCAAAGAAGCCATTTCATCCTCCATGGCCTCCTTTCAGGAACCTGCATCTTTCATGTCCATAGCCTCTGATACAGTTCTAAGTTCATCACTGTTAGTAAGCAAAGCAAAAGCACAACTAGAATCAAGCAATGTAAAACCAAACCTTTTAGGTTGCTTTCTTATCCGTGTAGACCTCTTCAAAAGCTGAGGTTGAGGTTCAACTTCTTCATCTGAGCTTTCAGAGCTGTTAGAGCTCTCCTCATCATCAGGTCCGACATTGTCTTTCTGTTCAGTCTTATCAAGGGTAATAGGAAACTGAACAACATCCTCTTTCTTTTCTTTTTCTTCTGGCTGTAAAACAATGGAAGATGGTGTAAGCTCTCTGAAGATGACACTTTTGCTATATAACATTTTTTCAGCCACAGGGTCCCAAAGCTTGTATCCTTTCACACCGACACCATAGCCAATGAAGATACACTTAACAGCCTTGTTCTCCAATTTTGACTGCTTATTCCTAGGCACATGTGCATATGCGTCACAACCAAAAACACAAAGATGCCTTATTGAAGGCTTTCTACCAGACCACACCTCCATGGATGTCTTTCCAACAAGAGTTGATGTAAGAGATTTATTAACAAGATAGCAAGCAGTGGCAACAGTTTCAGTGCAAAACTATTGTTCTAGGCCAGCTGCACTAAGCATACTCCTAGCCTTCTCCATCAGTGTCCTGTTCATCCTTTCTGCAACTCCATTTTGCTGCGGGGTGTATGGATTTGTCTTATGTCTTTCAATCCCAAGTTCCTTGCAATATTTATCGAATTCTATAGAATAGAACTCACCACCATTGTCAGTTCTTAAACACTTAATCTTTTTACCAGTTTGATTTTCAGCAAAGGCCTTAAACTCCTTAAACTTACTGTAGACTTCAGATATGCTTCTGAGAAAATGAATCCATGTCCTTCTACTATAATCATCTATGAAAGATACCAAATATATAGATTTTGATAATGAAGGAACATTAACAGGACCAAATACATCAGAATGAACAAGGTCCAACACACCAGAAGGCTTGTGAGAACTTGAATAAAACTAAACACGGTTTTGTTTCCCATATATGCAATATTCGCAAAAGTCAAACTCAAGATTACAATCATCTAACCCGTTAATGAGGTTTTTATTTTTTAGGGTACGTAGACCCTTCTCACCAATGTGGCCAAATCTCTTATGCCATAACATTGTCTTTTCAGCAGGAAGTTTAACTTCCAAGGCATGATTACAAACATTAGAACTAGAAACAATAGATCTCTTAACTGCTTGTTCATATGGTGGGGATGAAGTGATTGCTGCCCTCTTCCTTGCATTAAAAAAACTATTGCATTGTGAAATGCATGCCTCTAGCTGAAACAGAGTACCTCTCCTAGTACCCTTAGCAAGCACCATAGCTCTTCTAGTCATCTTGCATCCTTTCAAAAAGATAACCTACACACTTGCATCATTCAAACTACTTACAGAAAGTAGGTTCCGTGCTAATCCTGGGATATTCATAATGCCAGAGCTCCCCTTCACTCTACCATCAGGGAATCGGATAGAGACTCTTCCACAACTAACAATCTTCAGATAAGAGTCGTAACCCAAGTACACCTTTACACCATCGAATTCCTCATAGTTAGTGAACCAGTCTTGATGTGAGGTCATGTGGAATGATGCACTATAGTCAATTAGCCACACATCATCAGATGCATGGGTTGCCAGGGCTGCGATGAAAGCATCACCATCATCTTGTGATTTGTCAGAATCTGAATTTGGGGTCTTCTTCTTCTTTTCCTTTTCTTCTATGCATTCCTTTCAGAAATGCCCAGATTTACCACACTTCCAATAGATAGCCTTGGACTTTCCAGGAGATTTGGATCTCCCACAGGATTTGGATCTACCCTGCTCAACTTTCTTGTCCTTCTTTTTCCCTTTCTCCTTGGGTCTTCCACAAACTGCAAGAGCCTCTTTGTTTGCATCAGAAGACTCTGTCCACATCTCTTTGGATAACAACGAAGAAACCACTTTATCCATTTTTAATGTGGATGTGGTGCTTCCAATAGCCATGACAAGGTGATCCCACGAGTCCGGCAAAGAACAAAGCAAGGTCATACACCGAGATCCTCCTCCTCCATCTTCACACCAATAGATGTCAATTGTGCAACCAACATGTTCAAAGCATTCATATGGTTAGCAATGGATCCTCTGTCCTCCATTCGAAGAGAATACAACTTCTTTCATAGAAAAAGTTTATTAACTAGGGATTTGGCTTGATACACATCTCCTAACTTCTTCCAAAGCAAGGTTGCAATTTTCTCCTCATGGACATTTAACAACACAGAATCAACAAGACTAAGTGTTATGAGACCCTTAGCTTTTCGATCCTTGAGATCCCACTGATCTTGTGACATTGCAGCTGGTTTAGTTCCATTAACACTTTCCCAAAGGTTTCGGTCAACAAGCATGTCTTCCACCTTGAGCTTCAATAGCTTGAAATTAGTGCCATTGAATTTCTCCACTTTAAATTTTTCAGATGTGCTTGCCATCTCCTTGCTGTAATAGAATTTAGAATACTCTACACAGACTCCCACTCTACTTAAGATCAGCTCAAAAAACCCCTACCCAACAGCAAAGACCAAAACTGGCTAGGCTCTGATACCAACTGAAAGGAAGCTAGGTGTGCAGAAATTGCTTCCTACACTAATCTAATGAGGAGAGGGCTATCCAAATTTAAATTAACCCTTACAACTACAGCAACATAGAACATCTAAATGAGATATTGCAACAATACACAAGAACCAGAAAGAAGACAGAAGAAGAGAGACAAAGATTTACTGTGGGGAAAACCCTTATCGGGTGAAAAACTGCACACTCAGAAACCTACACAATGTATTAATAAATCTGAAAGTTGTTTACAATACACTTGCAATACAAGCTTCAATGGTCTTCGACACTCATGTCTGGAGTCAATCTGGTAGCTTAACAGTACCTGTAAACCTGTGATACAACTCCCTCTCCAAGCACCTATTTATATAGAATATACAAGGCAATATTAGACCTATCTTGGGATGGGTGTCCAACTTGGCCTCATGACCCAAAACCCACATCTAAGGACACTTGGTCAACATTGTAGAATGTGCCTGACACTTGTACACAACTCCCATCCCAAAGAGGTCGCCTATTTCCAAAATGAGCTATGATAGATGCTCTTACGACACTTACGACCATCATAGAATCTGTCATAGTGGTTACAACTTACAACTGTAAGAGAATCTATCATACACAGGCTATAAATAGTATATTCTCTTACAACATGTCATAGTCCACCTTGGGGCACCCAAATATGCCTTTTTCAAAGATGCTTCATGACACATGTCTTCACCTATCTTACATGCTTCTATTTCTAACTCTTACATGTCATAACTTCGTCATAGGAATCCGTCATAATCGTTTCGGTCAAGCATTCCCTTACACAACATGAAAGATGCTGACACATGGCAAAATGCTCCTACCACAAAGTGGGATGCCTATCTCCTCATGTGAGGACAAAATTACAAGTTGTCATCTTCCATGTAGGATAACACATCATCGTGCCACATCCCACAACATGACAATATGGAATTTACAATTTATTTACAACATAGGCATTGAATTAATATATACAAACATGAATAATGCAAGGAATTACCAAAGTTGAGACACCTTAATTCCCAACATTCTCCCACTTGTCGAACACCTTGTAAGAGCCAACAGAATAACATGATTTAACTGCTATAGGCCAAGAGGCCCATAGACTCCAAACACCATCTGAACTTTTTTGTGCCCACTGGTTTCGTTAATGCATATGCAACATTCTTCAAAGTATCTACCTTCTCCAAATTTACCTTTCCATCCTCAACCATGTCTCGCACGAAGTGAAAATGAACATCAATGTGCTTTGTTTTAGCATGAAAAGTTAGATTCTTCGCAATGCAAATTGCACTATGACTGTCACAACTAATTGTGATCTGACCTGCATCAACAACAATATTTGAACATAATCTCTTAAGTGAAATGGGTTCCTTACAAGCATGAGTTGCTGCCATATACTCAGCTTATGTCATGGACAAAGCAACAACAGGTTGTTGCTTACTCATCCAACTAATAGCACCACCAAATAGTGTAAACACATAAGCACTGGTGGATCTCCTGCTGTCAATGTCACCTGCCCAATCTGAATCCACAAATCCAAGAATGTCAATGGAATGCGGAGGTCCTGTAGCATTACCATGATAGCATATGGAATACTCGGAAGTACCCCTCAAATATATGAACACTCGCTTAACTGCATCCCAATGAACTCGTCCAGGATTAGCCATAAATCAACTAAGGACTCCCACTGCTTGGGCAATGTCTATTCGTGTGCAGACCATAGTATACATCAAACTGCCAACAACACTAGCATAAGGTACTCTGCTCATGTCCTCCACCTCACTAGGAGATTTTGGACAATCCTCAACAAACAACTTTGTCCCCAAAGAAATAGGAACACACAATGGTCTACAATCTACCATGCTGAACATGTCCAACATGGTCTTCACATACTTACTCTGGCTTAACCAAAGTTTTCTGTTAGTTCTCTCTTCTGATTTCTATTCCTAGAATGTACCTGGCTGCCCCTAAATCTTTCATTTCAAAATGTGCTGACAACTGAGATTTAAAATTAAAAATCATGTTCTTACCCTTCCCAATGAGCAACATATCATCAACATACAGTGCAACAATGAGAATACGATCACCATCAAACTTATAATACACAAAGTGATGTGATTTTGATCTCACAAATCCAATTGACAACACAAAGGCATCAAACTTCAAGTACCATCTCCTAGGGGATTGCTTCAAACCATACAAAGACTTCTTAAGATTGCAAACCAAAATTTCTTTACCTTTCACCATGTAATGCTCTGGCTGTGACATGTAGATTTCTTCCTCCAAATCACCATGAAGGAAAGCTATTTTCACATCCATCTGTTCTACCTCAAAGTCATAAGTTGCTGCAAGATCTACAATAGGAATTGAATGGATGTCAGCTTTGCAATGGGAGAGAAGATCTCACCATAATCTATACCCTCCACTTGTGAGTACACCTTTCCACCATTGAACTCCTCATACTTAGTGAACCAGTCTTGATGTGAGATCATGTGGAATGATGCACCAGAGTCAATCAGCCACACATCATCAGTTGCATGGGTTGCCAGGGCTGCGATGAAAGCATCACCATCATCTTGTGATTTGTTAGAATCTGAATCTGGGTCTTCTTCTTCTTTTTCTTTTCTTCTTTGCATTCCTTTCAGAAATGCCTAGATTTACCAAAGTTCCAACAGATAGCCTTGGACTTTCCAGGAGATTTGGATCTCCCACGGGATTTGGATCTACCCTTCTCAGCTTTCTTGTCGTTCTTTTTCCCTTTCTCCTTGGGTCTTCGATGAACTGCAAGAGCCTCTTTGGCTGCATCAGAAGACTTTCTCCACATCTCTTCAGATAACATCGAAGAAACCACTTCATCCATTTTTAATGTGGATGTGGTGCTTCCAATAGCCATGACAAGGTGATCCCACGAGTCTGGTAAAGAACAAAGCAAGATCATACACCGATCCTCCTCCTCCATCTTCACACCAATAGATGTCAATTGCGCAACCAACATGTTAAAGGCATTCATATGTTCAGCAACAGATCCTCCATCCTCCATTCGAAGAGAATACAACTTCTTTCTTAGAAAAAGTTTATTAACCAAGGATTTGGCTTGATACACATCTCCCAACTTCTTCCAAAGCAAGGTTGCAGTTTTCTCGTCATGGACATTTAACAACACAGAATCAACAAGACTAAGTCTTATGAGACCCTTAGCCTTCCAATCCTTGAGATGCCACTCATCTTGTGACATTGCAAATAGTTTAGTTCCATTAACACTTTCCCAAAGGTCTCTGTCAACAAGCATGTCTTCCATCTTGAGCTTCCACAGCTTGAAATTAGTGCCATTGAATTTCTCCACTTCAAATTTTCTGGATGTACTTTCCATCTCCTTGTTGCAATAGAATTCAGAATACTCTACACAGACTCCCACTCGACTTAAGATTAGCTCAAAAAACCCCTACCCAACAGCTAAGACCAAAACTAGCCAGACTTTGATACCAATTGAAAGGAATCTAGGTGTGCGGAAATCACTTCCTACACTAATCTAATGAGGAGAGGGCTATGAAAATTTAAATTAATCGTTACAACTACAGAAACATAAAACATCTAAACGAGATATTGTAACAATACACAAGAACTAGAAAGAACAGAAGAAGAGAGACAAAGATTTACGGTGGGGAAAACCCTTATCGGGTGAAAAACCCCACACTTAGAAACCTGCACAATGTATTAACAAATCTGAAAGTTGTTTACAATACACTTGAAATGCAAGATTCAATGGTCTTTGACACTCATGTCTGGAGTCAATTCAGTAGCATAACAATACCTGTAAACCTGTGATACAACTCCCTTTCCAAGCACCTGTTTATATAGAATATACAAGGCAATATTGGACCTATCTTGGGATGGGCGTCCAACTTGGCCTCATGGGCCAAAACCCACATCTAAGGACACTTGGTCAACATTGTAGAATGTGCTTGACACTTTTCCACAGCTCCCACCCCAAAGAGGTGGCCTATTTCTAAAATGAGCTATGACAGATGCTCTTACGACACTTACGACCATCATAGAATCTGTCATAGCGGTTACAACTTACAACTGTAAGAGAATCTATCATACACAAGCTATAAATAGTATATTCTATTACAACATGTCATAGTCCACCTTGGGGCACCCAAATATGCCTTTTTCAAAGATGCTTCATGACACATGTCTTCACCTGTCTTACATGCTTCTATTTTTGACTCTTACATGTCATAACTTCGTCATAGGAATCTGTCATAACCATTTCGGTCAAACATTCCCTTACACAACATGAAAGATACCGACACATGGCAAAATGGTCCTACCACAAAGTGGGATGCCTATCTCCTCATATGAGGACAAAATTACAAGTTGTCATCTTCCATGTAGGATGACACATCACTGTGCCACATCCCACAACATGACAATATGAAATTTACAATTTATTTACAACATAGGCATTGAATTAATATATACAAACATAAATAATGCAAGGAATTACCAAGGTTGAGACACCTTAATTCCCAACAAAAATAATTTCAAGATTAAACACATTTATTTTCGTGTGTGGCAACATAGTCAGACTTGTGCATGATAATAATGCAATAGTTTTATAATTACCTTCTCATGCTCTAGATTCTATCATATCACTCATCCTCATGGTAAATCTAGAATTGCTTCATTATGCAATTACAACCTTGAAACCCTCGTCTAACAATGTCTTATTAGTCATAATACTCTCAAATGGGTTAGAAGAAATTGTGTTAAGAAATGCAAGGTAGAGCTAAACTTAGTGGAGCCATTAGTAAAAAAATAAAGAGGTTCCAAAAGTCTTCAGTGCAACTGGGTGGTTATAATTCCTACAAAATTTTAAAGTGTATAACAAGAGGACATAGTCAAGGAATTCATCTAGAACTTTGATGGCTTGCACTCTATTGTTTGTGAGAACAAAATTAAGGTTACTCTTTCCACCTTAACCTCCATTTCTAGATTACATGTAGAAGGGAGATATTTCTTTCATTGGAGCAATATCATACAATGAACTAATTCAAACCTTCCATAAATAAGGTGAACCCAAGCCCCAACTAGTCTTGGGGAATAAAGGAGGAGAGAGCAAGGGAATCAGTAGCTCGACAATCTTTTGGATCCCAATAAGTTTATTGTCATGTGGGTAATGAAAATTTTCACATGTTAGGGCCAATATGGAACAATTGCAGAGCTTAATATGTGAATTTTAGATCACTCAAGGCATGGTGTAAAGAAAGAAGAATTAAAGGTAAATTTCCTAGGATATCTCCTCACCTCCCTTTAATCAATGGTAGATAAATACAAGAAGGGAGTGGGGTCATTGAAATATCATGATCTCATCCAACTAATATATCAAAACCATTTTTTTATAATCTAGATGGAGAAAGGAAATAACAAAAGTTCTTGGAAGGGAAATAGAAAAAGTAGAAGCCAATTCTTGAATCATTTGTAGATACTACTAGTGTAACCTTAGATTAGCCACCTTTAGAGCTGCCAACTTCAGATGAGACATCTGGGAGCAAAGGGAAACACTCAACTCTAGAGAAAACAATGTCAAAAAATAGCTAAAAAGAAGAGGAAATAGTCCTCCTCTTGAGTTAGAGTAGCAGGTTCAAAGATTATCATCTCTGATTTTGATGATGAAGAGATAAGAGAAAGGCCAACATAAATCGAGAAGAAGTATCCTCCACTTTGGATAAGTTGAACACATAGAATAGAACCACCACCTCCCCTAGCTCCAGAGATGAATAGGTGGTAGCAGAGACAATACGAAGTATAACATAATCATTTCCTTCTGAGGATATTATTGAAGTAGTTCATGGCTTTGAAGAAGTTCCATCATCTCTAGAGATCCTCTTTCCTAGACATATTAGCCTAGCATGTGGGGAATCACCTCTTCAACCTATGGAGAGCTCTGTACATAGAAGTTTGGTAAAAGGGAAGGCACCTCTGGGCAAGTGCATGGAAATGGGGGACCAAAAAGAGGTCAAAGGTAACAACTTTTTTGAAATCAACAAAAAATTGTTCTTGGACGAGTAATTCAAGATACCTACAATCAAAATTTCAAGATGTGACAAGAATAAGATTAGTGGTTAGAATCTAGTTTCTAAAATATTATTTAAAAAAAATGGTGGAGATTAAGAGGGTCAAATAGGGGGGATACACAAAGTGGTTGTTTTTGTCAGAAAACTATAACATAGCATCAGGTATGCTCCTAAAATATTAATTTTTTAAGTATTTCACAAATCCCTTTTGTGGAAAGTTAGCTAACATCATGTACATTATGCTAGTTTTTTCTGCTAATTTTCAATGAATATATGATTTTTTACTAATTTTCAAAGTAGATACATCCTGAAAAGCAAAGAGTTGAGCATGCTCCTCCCTTAATTTTGAGAAAACTAATTGAAAGTTAATTTTTCTTTTAAATGTGTATAAAATGTAGTCTAAAATATAAAAATATAATTTCTTTCAAATTTTGATGAATAGATAAAAAATGACACCAAAAAGCTATGCATAGGTTTTTGGTAAAAAATGAAGACACTATTAAAACTAATTAGAAAACAATACCTTAATAATTTTAGATTAAAAAAAATACATGGTTATAAAGGTAAAATGGAGCTTTATCTCATAGTGGTGTAATTTTTGAAATTTTATAAAATAATACCTGAACCTGATGGAGAGCACACTTGACATTTGTGTGTTTTTGTAAAACATCTCCTTAGCACCCAAATTGAAGGTCTAACCCTTAGGATTCATAAATTCAAATGTGTACCAAGCCTAATAAAGGCAATTGATTAGTCAAAATAGGAACTTGATTGTGTTATAATGCGCTTATATTTTAAAAAAAGCATACAAGCCATAACATGAAAGTATTATAATGCACATGTGTTATGTTTTCCAAAATGCAAGCGTGTTTTGAAGAATTATAGATGGTAGCCATTTTTTTGTCCCTTGTCTTTTTGCACTTACCCCTCTCCAAACCTCAAAGAAAATTTGGGAGTTAGATTCTCCAACAAAAGAACAACAAACACTCCGGGTACTAGCTCTATCCAAAGCTAAATTTTTGATTGGTTTGTAGCAAGAACAAATCAATAAAATAAAAAAATATTAGTAGATAGAGATTCTACCATTCTTTCTTTACAAAATAAATTTGAAGAAAAATAGTCTAAAGTTTTGTTAAGAGATGAAATGAAATCAAAGAAAAATAATGAAAATTAGATCTCTACAAGAAGCTCTCTTAGTAAGAGAATAAGATTGAGACACTCACTAAGAATTTGAGTTCTCTCACTGCCTTGCATGAGAAAATCTAAGAAGAACAATTTAAATTGATAAAGGTAGAAACCAAAATTTTAGACTCAGAAAAGGAATTGTAGGAATGGCAAATTCCTCCTACTAAGGAGGAAAAAATGATTCATATAGAACTTCTCAAGTTTGAATTTTTCAATGTTCACATTCCTCCAATCTTATAAACTTGGATTACAAGATGTCATTTTTTGAGGCATGTAAGCCACTAGAATATAGGGATCACAACACAATTGGCTATTTTACAAATAAAGAATAGGGCATTAGAAGAAAACCTGGATGTAAGATAGAAGAAGCTCTATTGGATTTGTAGGAAACCCTCTCAATTGTATAGTCTATTCATTCAAGAACAATTCTTATGTTGGCAGCGATTGAGGATGTCATGTGGCCTCCCACATGATTTAGTTGATGACAAACAATTTTATATAACTACAAAGACAACTCTCACAATAAAAATTTCTCATAGGTTTCTTCTAGGACACCAAACTGATTTTATGATAAAGCTTTTATTGGAGAAGTGTAGATAAGGTCATTTATTTTCCTTTTGCAAAACCAAGTAAACATGGAAAGATAGGGTGAATGAATACAACACTTAAGCAACAAACAATAGGCCTCCTCATGAGGCATGAATATCTAGAAGCAAATTGTTTTATAATTACCTTAAAAAATGCTACCATAACCCTACAATGAGGATAAAATATATTGAAAATTTTAAGCAATGTTATGAGGCTCTCTAAGAAGCAATAAAAAAAAATTGTCTTTTGCTTATTCAACATGCTTATATAGGTGGAGTGATCTCCCCCAATTACTTGAAGAAAAGGGAGATTATTTTCCTTACCAACCTACAATGGAACCTCCAAAGGGCCAAAGCAGTGGAAAAACTCATGGAAACCTACAAAAATGAATGTATTGGCATGCAATTTAGGTCTCCTCTACTCCTAGTTCCAATCTCCCTAATTCACATGTCAGAACAATACCTTCTAGGTTTTGAAGCATGGAGAATTATTGTTGAATAGTACAAAAGAAAAACAAATGTAAGTAAGGACAACTTGGATAAGTATTTAAGATAATATGATTGTAGTCAGATTTGGGATGGCCTTAACCTCCAAAAGGAATACGAATAAATAGATAAGAAGAGTGTAAAAGGCCTAAAAGATCTAGGTTAAGAAGAGGATCATTTGTAGGAGGACTTGCAAGACCTTAGGCCTAGGGGAGATGATGAGGCCCCATAAGGTCTCATTGTTTATACAAACAATAATTCATTTAATCCTGTTTCCTAAGCTTTAAGATAGGTTTAGGAGTAGTTCAGGATTTATAACTTACTTAAAGTAGAAAATAGGATATGTCTATTTGTTTCAATTTCAATTATCATTGATGTTTAAACATTGATTTATCTAACCTCTTTCATACATAAATAACATAAATAAAAAATTAGCTCCAAAGATTTCATTTTTGAAGAAGTGCTAAATCCTTGCATTGAATTACACTTTGAAGTATCTTCAGAGTTGCCACCATGAGATAGCTCCAAAATTTTATCTTTCCAAATCCAACTTTGGAGATCACAGTGCCATAATATTTTTTGACTTCAGGGAAATGCAAGGTAACTCCAGAGTAATGCAGGTGGTAACAGACACTAGGTAAATGGTACCTAAGTTCTATAGGGTAGTTTTCTAAATTATAAAAGAACAATGAGATCTTTCTCTAAAACCAATCAACAGGGGATTAATCGCCAACCATGCAGCTATAGTTAAGTATAAATGATAGTGATAAATTGACACTGTTACAGGGACACCATTCCTCCATTATAGGGAAATTAGTTAAATTTTAATAGGCGTTTATTTATAAAAAAAGCTATCTTCAAATGGCAATTATGTTTTGAATGTAAGAGTCCTAGTAGGAATCAAATCTATCATGAATGCATGAGCATATTGGCTAGATTATAGGAGTAGTACAGTAAATTTAAGAGTTTTTAAGGAAAGGGGTAGAGCTTCCTGGAATAAATAAGATTGCAAAATTTCAACATTAGTTAGTTAGTTGATAAATTGGAAGACAATCAATTGTAGACAAAGCATGCCAATCTTTTTTAAGTAATAGAAATACATTATTGGTTATGGAATTTTATTATTATCAATGAAGCAAATTTTTGTTTTAAGAATTTGAATGTACTAGTTCAGTAGTTTAGTCTTATTCCTCCAAAGGAGCAAGGACCCATTTACCTGGGGGAAGGAAGGAATGGTCTGTTATTTCATAGTTTAGTTCATAATGTGGCTTTCTTTCTATTTTGTAGCTTAGTTGTGTAGTTTCTTTTTACTCCATGGTTTAACATTGTCATGTAAGTTTTCTATTCTATAGTTTACTCTATTGTAATTTTACACTACATGTCTCACAAGTGTATTTACCATGCTTTAGATGACCATGTAAACCATTTATCTTCTTTCTAGTTTAGATACTTCTCCCTTTTCAGTTATGCAACAAATTATTCAAAAAATGATTTCAATAAAAAATACAAGATTTTCTTTAATATCAATAGCATAGATTTCTTTCAATTGTAGTAGTAGAGTAATTTGTTCAAATTCAAGTGTGGAATAACTAAAATTGAATTTCAATTCTTAGATTAATTTTAGGTAAGTGTGATGAAAGGAAGCAAGGTATGCGGAATTGGAGTAGGACTACACTAATATTTTGATGAGAGTATTGTGCAAATTTTCAATATTTACAATTAAAGAAAGTAGAAACACATATATAAACATAAAATAAACAATATGCCAATGCATAAGTGTACATGGGGAAAACCCTTTTAGGAGAAAAACTCCATGCCCAAAGCAACCCAATGTGTTATTGAACAAACAACATGGTTACAATATGCTTTTAGAGAAAGACTTTATAGGGATATCAACAAAATTAAAATCTAGAGTAATTTTGGTAGCATTATGGTACATGCAAAATAACCCATACAAACTACAACTCCAAGCACCAATAAATAGGCAAGGTTCAAATTAGAAACCCTCATCTCCCTAGTGTCAAACATGTTTTTGATATGGACATGCATCTCCTTGGTGATTCTTTGGGGGCTTTGGAAGAACATGTTTTTGATATGGACATGCATCTCCCTGGTGCTGAGATTTCAGGTGAGCATTAGGTGGTTGGTGTCACTAGTCCTATTATCCCTTCCCTAGTATTTGAGATGTCATTGGCTCAACATGAGCTAGAGGGTCGTGTAGATGAATGTGGGGGGCTCTAGATGTGGCGGTTAAACCCTTGGTAGAAGAGCTTATTTCTCCATCGATTGACACTCACATGGTTCTAGTGGATGGTAGAGTTGTTTCTCCACATGTGTATTGTATGGTGGCATAGGCTGATGGTAAAAAGAAGATGACACCTCTTTTGGGGCTTCAACAAAAGAGAATTAAGAAAGGAGGTGTTGAGAAGAAAGTAGGTAGAAAGATTGATCAAGCCAAAGTGAGAATGATGGGGGAAACATTGGTTGAATCTGGGGCTATCAATACTTTGGATTCACATTTTTCTAACCCCTCCAAATGATTGTGTTATCTAGGAATGCAAGGGATTTGAACAACATCCCTAGATAAAAGGTTGTTCAAGGACTGATCAGGGCTCATTCGCCAATTATAGTTTTCTTACAGGAGACAAAACTTTTAGTTGAGGGCATGCTTAGCATTGCCTCTAAGCTTTGATGGAGGGGTCAGTGCCAATGTGTTGGGGATTAGGGTAGCATTGGAGGGTTATCTTGCCTTTGGGATCCATATAAGCTTACCTCGCTTTGGTGGTTCGCCAGTAGATGTTTGATCTCGACGTTTGCGTCTAGTATTGAGACATGGGATCTATTCTCTTCATGAATGTGTATGCCCCCTGATCTTGCTGGAAAGATTATTTTGTGGGCCCATATAAAATTTGTGAGGTCCTTGGATCCTCTTTTCCCATGGATTTTAGTGAGGGACTTTAATGCTGTCATCAACTTGGAAGAGAAACAAGGTGGAGTGGAAAGGCTTGATTTTGCTTCAGTGTTGCTTCAAGAGAGTGTAAATTATTTGCACCTGATGGTTTTGTGGCCAACCAATGGGAATTTCACATGGAACAATAGAAGATGTGGCAGGGATTCAATATCTGAGAGATTGGACATGTTCCTTGTTTCTAGTTATTGGTTGAGCAGCAGATGGGTTTCCTCTTCAGAGATTTTGGATTGGCGTGGGTCTAATAATTAGCCCATAAAGATGAACGCAACTATGTCAGGAATCCCCAAGAAGCCTTCTTTCAGGTTCTAGCTTATGTGGTTGCGAGATAAGCCTTTACATGACCTTATGGCTATTTGGTGGCAGGAGGGAAAGCTTGCTTTTGGTACTGCCATGCACTCTTTTGTTAAGAGATTGTAATTTATGAAATATAGATTTAAGAAATGGAATAGAGAGAGTTTTGGCCACCTTTTTCAATACAAGGCTATTGTCCAAGCTCGTCTTAATGAGGTCACTTGTAACTCTAGGGAGCTTGGGCATTTGATTGAGAATCTTGTAAACGAATCTAAACTACTCAAGGAACTCTCAAAATGGGAGCTTAGAGAGGAAATTTACTGGAAGCAAAAGGCTAGGATTGATTGGCTTCATGAAGGAGATAAGAATATGACCTTCTTCCACAACTCAGTCAAGGACAAAAGATAGAGGAACATAGTCTCCTCTATCAGATCTACTCAAGGGACTCATCTTTCTTCCTCTCAAGATATTTGTAGAGAGTCTAGGCTCTTCTTCTCCTCCCTGCTCTCATAGGACACTCCCCAAGCAGTTGCCGAGGAGGACCTTGTCCTTGATTTCATTCCTCGGTTGGTTTTGTCAGAGATGAATAGGTATCTTATTAAGCCTATTTCTCTTGAGGAGATGAAAGGAGTGGTCTTTCATATGAAGAAAGGGAAGTCTCCTAGTCCTAATGGGTTTTTGATCGAGTTCTTCCAATCTTTCTAGGAGATCCTTAAATTGGATTTGTTGGAGCTTGTTAGGGAATCTCACAATAGCAAAGAGATGCTCTGGGCCTTGAATTCTACCTTTATTGTTATTATCCCCATAAAAGGAGAGGTTTACTCTTTTGATCATTTTAGGCCCATTCATTTATGTAACGTGGTCTATAAGATAATCACCAAGCTCATGGTGGTGAGACTTAAAAAGTGCTTGTGGGCTTTAATTTCAGAAGAATAGGGAGGCTTTGTAGCTGATAGGAAAATTTTGGATGGGGTGATTGTTTTGGGGGAAGCTATGCATTCCATAGCCATATCAAAGAAAAAGGCTATGTTAATCAAGTTAGATATATCCAAGACCTATGACAGGGTCAAATGGAGGTTTCTCTATAGGGTCCTTCTTGCTTTTGGCTTTAGTCATGAGTGGGTGGATTGGGTTATGAGCTATATTTCTTGCTCTTCCTTCTTGATTATCATCAATGGAGCCTCTTGCCCTTTGTTCGGGGCTTCTTGTGGTCTTTGGCAGGGGGACCCTTTATCCCTTTATTCATTTTGATGGCTAAAGGTTTGAGATGATTACTAAAGTTGCATGTGCAACAAGGGAGGATTAATGGTTGGGAGTGGGATAGTTCCTTACCTCCTTCCTCCCATCTTCACTTTGTGGATGACACTAATCTACTGGGGATAACTAGAGTCGGGGAAGTAGAGAATTTGTAGAAAGCTTTGGATACTTATTTGGCTGCTTCTGGTTATAGGATTAAAGATGATAAGTCTTGTATCATTTTCTTTATTACCCCTCTTCCTATCTAGAGTCAGATTGCCCGTATTCTTAGATTTCAGGTTGGTTCTCTTCCTCTTACATATTTGGGCTTTCCTCCTATTGGTCCACTCTCTAGAGGATACTGGCATGCTACTCTTGATAAGCTTTGCATGAAAATTAGTCATTGGAATTTTTGTTGGCTCTCATTTGCTGGGAGGGTGTTGCTTCTAAAATATGTTATTCAAGGTCTTCCTATTTACATGTGTCTTCTTTTGGAGGCCCCCTTAAGTTTTATTCAAGAATTTGATGCTCTTTCACAACAATTTCTTTGGGTTGAAAACTTGGAGGCCTCTAAATGGAGTTTGTTCAGCTGGAAGTCAGTTTGTCACTCCAAGTGGAGTAGGGGACTGGGGCTTCGCTAGACAAGTTTGAACTACCAGGCTCTGGATGCCAAGATTTATTGGAGGTGGTGTTCCAACTCAGAGTAGACTTAGGTGAGGATCCTTACTTCTAAGTACTTGGTGGCTCTTGCCAACTCTAATATTCATAGGGTTGATCTTTTAGGGAAAGGTTCAGTGATCTAGGGCACTCTCAAGAAGGGGGCTAATCTCATTAAGCAAGGTTTATTTTGGATCTATAACAGGGGTTTTGAAGCCCTTTTCTAGCATGATTCTTGGGATGGACACCCCTATATTGTCCTCTTACCCACAGTTACAGGATTTATATGATAGGTTTCATGTAGATGGCTGGGTGCATATGATAGACTTCAAGTCTACCCAGTATTTAGGTCAGGTGGAGGTTGCTCGTTGGAGAGATCCCAACGATTGGCTTGAGGGTGGTTTGGAGGAGGATCATAGATTGTTATTGTCTTTTCTAAGTGGTTGTGCAACTCCTTAAGAGACAAGGATGTCTTAGCTTGGGTTTGGGACTCTAAGGGGTCCTATTTTGTGGCTGTGGGGTAGCATGTCCTTGTGTAGCAAGGGAGGGGTGATTAGGATTTCCCTTGGTGGAAGCAAATTTGGAGTAAATATGCCTGGCCAAAGTGTAACTTTTTCTTTGGCTGGTAGCTTGGAATTAATGCCTGACGTGGGAAAATTTGCAGAAGCATGGTTTCCAGGGTCCCTCTTTTAGTGCCATGTGAGGGTAATGAAGAGTGTGTTTCCCATCTTTTTTTCAATGCCCTTATGCGAAGAAAATTTGGCATCTTTGGTAGGGGTTGTGGAATAATAGTTGTGTCCATGCCACCTCTTTAGTGGACTTCTAGGGTAGTTTGGGGAGTTCTCCTGCCAAGGCCTCTTTTCTTCAGGTGGCTTGGGAGATTGGGCTTTCCTATATCCTTTGGCAGATTTGGATTGAAAGGAATAGAAGGATCTTTCAGGATTTCTTGATCTAGCCTCTTCATTTATGGCAAAGGATTGTCAGAATGATTTGTGAGACCCTTGTGGCTAAGTGTGATATGGGTAAATCTCCAGAGCAGGGGGAGCTTTCTGTGGCTTGTGGTCTAAGCCTAGGTGTTAATGGTATTGGGAAGCTTGTGAACAAGGTGAGACACAACCCTAAGATGAAGATTTCTAGAGAAGGTAAGTGGGAACCCCCTCCTAATGGAGTTTTCAAGCTTAATACAGATGGCTCTTCTAGAGGAAACCCAAGACATGCAGGAATTGGTGGTGTTGGGAGGGATAGTTCCGGCGAGGTTGTTTTCCTTTCTCCATTTACATCCAGGGAAAGAGACAAATAATCTCATGGAGGCTCAAGCTATCCTGGTGGTGATGGAAAAGGCTTATGCCTTGGGATGGAAGAAGATCATTTGTGAGGCAGATTCAAAGATTATGATTAATATTCTGAATGAAAGAAAGTTTGCAGGAATTCATTAGTAGCTAGCGGTGGTGGGTAGGTAGATTCTTAGATTGAGTAGATATTTCAAGTTTGCTTCCTTTATCCATATTACCAGAGAATCGAATGGGGTGGCATACTGTCTTTCTAAGTAGGCTTATGAGTAATAGGAAGGCTAGAATGTTAATTGTTGGGACCAGTTGCCTATGGGTATGTCTCAAATATTGCATCAATTAGTGATGGTTGATAGTTTGGCTTGATGGGGGTCACTTCAGATTGTTTTGTAGTGGCCATGGGTTGTGCTTTTGCTGCTTTCTCTATTTTCTTGTTTATCGGCCTTAGCTGCTAGTTTTTTATTGAATAAATTTTTTACCCCTTTTTATTAAAATAAATTGCTTGTAATCCATGAAAACTCTCCATTTACCACCTTTTTTGGAACAACAAGTGGTGAAACCCATTTGCTATTTGAAATGGGGTAGCTAAATCACACATGTAAGAGTTTTTCTATTTCAATTTTGACAATTTATTTGAGTGCAAGGTTGAGTCTACATTACAGTTGTCTCAATGGTCTTACATCCTCTGTATAAATGTGATGAGTATAGATGTTTGAATGAATCCCTTTCATGTCCTTGTAGATTTCCTAAGAAAAGGCTTTTGTATGGAAAATTAGAATGTCAAATAATTTGATCTCCTACTGATCTGATAGCTAGTTATTTATGTTTAAGGTTATTCCTAGGAAGACCATTATTTGTTTCATCCTTAGATGAATTGAAGTTACTACTTTGTTTTCACTCATAAATGTGTTTAATAGGTATTAATGGGGCTGTAACATATGAAAAGTAGTTATGTCTTTAAAAAACGTTATCACCCCTTAGAATTATGTTGGCTAGAGGGAAATGAAATGCCTTGAAAAAATCCTTAGGGTTATCCTAGGCAAAGCCAACAATGCTCTACTACAAGAGAAGTTGAATATCCTCATCTCCTTCTCGATCACCATAATCTAGATCAATACTTGATTCTAGGTTGTCACATAAATTTAGATTATCTTCAATTTCTTCTGCATGTTATATAGTGACCGTAGCTAGAGAAGTTATGTTTTCTGAGTTGCTAATTTAATCTAGTTTATCAACCCATATGTAGTTGTTGAGATTTTAATACAATCTTGTATGAGGATATAAGGATGTCTCTTTGATGTTAATCCCATTTGAAATTTTATACCTCCCAACCTATAGTCATGAGAGTAGCAATAGTTTCTAGGTCTTCCTAAGATTAGGGGAGAACTATCTTTGGGAGTTCATGATTGAAGTATCAAAAAGTCCACATGGTACTCCCAGGATTTGACTATGACCAGAATGTTTTCAATAATGCCTTTTGGGATGGCTATTAACTGGTCTTCCATCTATAGGATGGTATTAGTAGGTTGTAATTCTATGAGGGATAACGTTTACATTACTTCAATAGGCATAACATTAATGGTTTCTCCCAAGTCAACTCATACATTTGAATCTTCTACCCCCTATAGCCACTATCATCAAGGGATTGCTCAAGTCACCATATTTGGGTGGAAGGAGTTTCACTAAGAGAAGGTTGGCTAAGTAACCCTCTACATGGATAATTTTGGAGTGTTTTCTCTTCCTTCCTGGGGCTTTTATATAGAGTTGTTTAAGTTGGTTAACCTTTGGAATTTATTTTAGGGCTTGCAACAAATAAAATTTAGTACTTAATCACTTTAGTTCTTGTATGAGTTTGGATTCACCCAAATATACTGGCTCTAGAGGAGGATTCAGAGCTGACATATTTAATCTTTCAAGAAAAGAAGTGTGCTTCAAACTTGTCAGAAACAAGATTCCCCTAGGTTCTAAAGTTAGTCTCTAGAGTATCTCTACAAGGTGGCTCTAGATGATTTTAGAGGAAGGATTCAAAGGAATTTAAAAAATATGCAAAGGTATCCGGGTCCACGAGCAATTGGCATCAACCAAAAATATTGGGTTTGTTTCAGTTTAGGTTTTGTTGTGCTTTGTCTACTTTTGTGTTGGTTTTAGTCTTTTGCTTTAGGAGGCAAATTCATGTTAATTCAGCCAAGTTAAGAGCATCATCATGTAGAAGAGCCAATTGGGTATCTCCAATTCCAATTTGGTGAAATTTGGCTAAGTTATAGCTAGTTAGAGAATTTCCCAGCTCGCGAACTCTTAAGTTCACCAACGACTTAGTTCGTCGTCCCGACAATTACCTAATTTGACAGTTCACCGACAGTTCATAAGGGAAAGTGCACACTTTGAAATTTGTCAAAGGGAAGCTTTGTCAGTAAAGTCCCTAGTTCATGAACTATTTAGTTCATCGATATCTTAGTTCACCAATGAGCGATTTCTCTGACTAAGCTTAAAGGCCAGCTCACAACTCTACAAGTTTATTGAAAAGAAGCCTAGACAGTTGGTAAATTTTGAAGCTTAATAAATTCATCGAAAAAATCTCCAGTTTGCAAACCCTTAGGTTCGTTGATAAAACATTTTATTGATAAGCCTTCTCAAGGTTGAAGTCAAAGTCTATTGATTCATAAAGAGTATAAATTGCTGATCGAAGATTTAAGGTTTTAAGGGTTTAGCTAGTTTGCTGGTTCTGAAATTCGTTGATTCATCGACAACCATGTAAACAAAGTTGTTGAGAATAAAACAAAGGCTTCGTAAAAGACATGTTTTGCTGATGGAAGGAGTTGATAGCCTAACACTTAGTATCGGTAAAGTTTAGGGTTTGCAACCTAGTTTGTGATTCTTGAAATTTGTTGATATGCCAACAAGGTTTGAGGAAGTTAATTTTTTTTGATAATTAAAGACTTATACTGACAAACAGTTAGTTTGCGAAATGAATACTTTGCCAATAGCATACAATGGAGAACAACTTAAGTTAGTGAAGGGCTATTTTTATTGACAAGGTGTATCAGGAAATATCTAAGTTTTTGAACATGAAAAGTCACCGATAAAGGAGCTCGATGGATTAGGAGTATTGTATCGGCAACTCCCTAGTTCATAAAACAAGTAATTTTCTAATAAGCTTGTTGGTGAAATGTCACTTTTTCTGACAACGTTACTATGTGGTGCATCGGGATGCAGTGGAAGATATAAATGGTTTGTGAAAAGATAATCTGCCTATGGTTCATAAATATAGGGTTTTATCAAAAGGCGTTTATTTTGATAATCAAACAGTATTATCATTAATATGTTTATTAATCTAAAAAGTCAAAGATTGTTTAAATACTTGTCTGTTTGGTTACATAACTTAATAACTCCATAACTATTCAACTCCCACTTAGGAAGAATAAAAGGTGATTGTCATTCTTGTTTGGACAGATTTCTCAGAGAGATTTCTAGGAGCAGATTCCTCAGGAAGGGAATTCATCGGGGGGGGGGAGGAACAGAGGTGAGATTGTTGTGGATTAAGGGTGAGATTGTTGTGGATTAAGGGCTCCATTCAACACAGAAGGGTGTGGTTATTCCTTGTAGAATAGAGGTGGAATGATAGTAGATTAGAGTGATCTCTATTCTGGTGAAAAGTGATTTGCTGTTGTAAGCACATAATCAAATGAGTATTGCATTGTAAAGCCTGAGGCTGAGGCCCAGAAGGTCAATATATTTGTAATTGTGGTGTTGATAATTTTAATAAAATAGTTTCTAATTTGTTTATGAGTTTATGTTTCTGTTGTGTTGTTGAGATACATGATTGGGTTGCCTAATAAGGTTCCCTAGTCACAACTACACCAAGTGGTATTAGAGCTATGGTCTTGAGTGTGTAGACAGAGTGCCGAATGTGAGGAAGTCTGCACCAGGACCTGCAAGTAGAGAGTGAAGTGGATGTGTTCTCTAAGGAGATCAAGAGAATTGTTGTAGGTGTGCAAGGAGTCTTGAGAAATTGAGAGATGAGAGATGACATCAAAGCTGTGAAAGAGAGTTGGTTGTGAGAGTGATCTTGTTGCAAGGAGGAGATCTGTAATTGGAAAGGGTTTTCTAAATTGATGTGTACCTTTAAGTGTGTGCAGGTTGCAGAGAGTTGGTTTTGTAAGTGTGCAGGAGAGTGTTGGACATAATGTATTGGAAGCCAGGAGAATGTTTTACAATGAAGAAAGAATTTCTAAAGCCAGAAAAATAGAAGCAAGAGCCTGTCCAGAGGAACAATGTGTTTCAAACTATTTGCAAGTTAGGTGGAAAGTGCTGCATAGTGGTTTTGGACAACAGTAGCATAGATAATTTGGTGTCATTGGAGATGGTCGAGAAGTTGAGTTTGAAGAGAAGAAAGCATCCGAACCCTTACAGTATTTCTTGGTTGCAAGGAGATTGTCAGATATGGGTAAGTGAACAATGTATTGTTGATTTTTAGATTTGTAGATATAAGGATGAAATTGTATGTGATATAGTACCTATGGATACATGTCATGTTTTATTGGGTTGACCTTGGATTTGGGATAGAGAAGTTGTGCATGATGGTAGGAAGAATACATATAGCATAATAAAGGATGGGGAAGAATATGTTTTGAGTTTGTTGTAGGATAAGTAGAAAGAGGTGACGAAACAAGTTGAGGATGTGAAGACTGAAGAGGAAAATATGGCTATGAAGGAGTCCCATTATTTTTCTGATAGAGCCATGTTTGCAAGTGATGTGTATGCAGGTGAACAAGGTCAAGAAGAAAGAAGAAGTGAAGGGATTGCAGCAGTATGCCATGATGAAGGCATGAAAAGAGAGAGTGAGAAAGAGGAAAGTGCAGCAACAAGCAGAGAAGTTGTAATGAAGATTGCAGAGGATGAGAAGACATAGTATGTAGCTATGAGTCCTTTGGAGGACATGAAGGTACTAATAGCCGTGGATGGTGAAAATTAAAACATTGTAGTGAATGGTGAAGAAGGAAAAGTTGTAGCAGTGAAGAAGGATGAGGTAATTTTTGATTTTGAATTTAGTTATGATGATTTACCTTTAATGGTGGGAGTAGAAGAGAATGTCAAAAAAGAGGTAGTGAATGTAGAGGAGTAAATGGATGTATTCCATTTAGATTTGTATGCAGATGCTGTAGGTTGCAGTGTGGGTGAGACCTATTGGGAAGAGGGATTTTGGTGTAGGAGGTTAGAATATGGTGGGTTGGATCCCACGAGAAGAGGGAGTGGAATGGAGAGTGGTAAGATGAGGAGGAGTGATGAGTGGAGTGAAATTTGGAGGAGGAGGTTGGGTTGTGGTGGACATGAGTCCATGAGAGGAAAGAGGATGGAAGAACACACTTGGTGGAGGAGGATAGCACTTCTCCCAACGAGATGCTAGAAGAGGTGAAGGAAGAAAGTTTCCAGTGATGGAGATTATTGCAAGTTGTTGTAACTTGGAAGGGTAGTTCTACTATTCATCTCTATTTTGTGAGCCTATGCTCACAAATTTTTTACTCGGCATGTCTGATGCAGGGGCATCCAGGTCCATGAGCAATCGACATCAACCAAAAATATTAAGTTTGTTTCAGTTTAGTTTTTGTTGTGCTTTGTCTTCTTTTATGTTGGTTTTGGTCTTTTGATTCAGGAGGCAAATTCATGTTAATTTGGCCAAGTTAAGAGCATCATCATGTAGAAGAACCAATTGGGTATCTTCAGTTTGAATTTGGTGAAATTTGGCTGAAAATTAGCTAAGTTATAGCTAGTCGGATAATTTCCCAGTTTGTGAACTCTTAAGTTCGCAGATCACTCAATTCACTGACCTGGTAGTTACCCGATTTGACAGTTCGACGATAGTTCATAAGGGAAAGTGCACACTTTGAAATTTGTCAAAGGGAAGCTTTGTTGATAAAGTTCCTAGTTCACAAACTATTTAGTTTGCCAATAGCTTAGTTCGCCGATGGGCGATTTCTCCAACTAAGCTTAAAGGCTAGCTCACAACTCTACAAGTTTATTGAAAAGAAGCCTTCAGTCGGTAAATTTTGAAGCTTAATAACTTCGTTGGCAAAATCTCTAGTTTGTGAACCCTTAGGTTCGCTGATAAAACAATTCGTCGATAAGCCTTCTCAGGGTTAAAGTCAAAGTCTATCGGTTCGTAAAGAGAAGAAATTGCTGATCGAAGAAAAGGTTTTAAGACTTTGGCTAGTTCGTTGGTTCTGAAATTTGTCGATTCACCAACAACCATGTAAACAGAGTTTTTGAGAATAAAACAAAGGCTTTGTAAAACACATGTTTTACCGATGGAAGGAGTTAATAGCCTAACACTTAGTATCGATAAAGTTTAGGGTTTGTATCTTGGATCGTGATTCCCAAAATTTGCCGATAAGGTTCGAGGAAGTTAAATTTTTCTGATAATTAAAAGCTTATACCAGCAAACAGTTAGTTTGCAAAATGAATACTTTGCCCATAGCATATGATGGAGAACAACTTAAGTTAGCAAAGGGCTATTTTTACTAACAAGGTGTATCAAGAAATGTCTAAGTTTCTGAACATGAAAATTCACCGATAAAGGAGCTTGATGGATTAGGAGTATTGTATCGACAACTCCCTAGTTTGTAAAACAAGTAATTTTCTGATAAGCTTGTTGGTGAAATGTCACTTTTGCTGACAACATCACTATGTGGTGCATCAGGATGCCGCGGAATATATAAATGGTTCGTGAAAAGATAAATTGCATATGGATTCATAAATATAGGGTTTTATCAAAAGGAATTTATTTTGATAATCAAATAGTATTATCATTAATATGTTTATTAATATGAAACGCCAAAAGACTGTTTGAATACCTATCTGTTCAGTTCCATAACTGAATAACTCCATAACTACTCAACTCCCACTCAGGAAGAATAAAAGGTGATTGTCATTCTTGTTTGGGCAAATTTCTCATAGAGATTTCTCAGAGCAAATTCATTAGGAGGGAAATTCCTTGGGGGGGGGGAGGGGGGAGGAATAGAGGTGAGATTGTTGTAGATTAAGGGTTCCACGAGCAACACAGAAGCGTGTGGTTATTCCTTGCGGAACAGAGGTGGAATGATAATAGATTGGAGTGATCTCTGTGTTGGTGAAAAGTGATTTGGTGCTGTAAGAACATAATCAGATGAGTATTGCATTGTAAAGCTTGAGGCCGAGGCCCAATTAAATGCAAATATGTTTGTAATTGATGGTGTTTTGAATTTTAATAAAATAGTTTTAAATTTATTTATGAGTTTATGTTTCTATTGTGTTGTTGAGTTGTGTGATTGGGTTTCCTGATAAGGTTTCTAGTCACAATTGCACCACAAAATGTAATGCTAGATTATCATTATAAACAGGCTTATGTAAAGCTCTAGATTTTGGCTCTAGAGTACATTCTGAGGAAATCTCTGGAAGAGTTCTAACTAAGCTCTAAGAGGTCTTAGAAGAAGAGTGAGGTCTACTTTTTATTGTTTTAATTTCATTCTTAGGAAATAATACCTCCTCATTATCTGTAATTTCCACTATGGGTGGGGAAGAAGGTTTAGATAGAGTTTTTCCTACCTTAGCTAGATGTTTTTAGAATTTACCATTGGTTGAGTAGGGAGTTGTGGTTGGGTGAAAAATTTAGTCTAAGGCTAAGTTTGCATGTTTGGTGGTGGAGGCAGTAGGGTTTGTTTCTAGTTTTGAACTCATCTCAATCCTTGATCAAATTGATTGTATTGAGGGTTCCATTGAGATGATACATTTGTGTGGTTGGTTAGACCACTAAAAATTAGACCAAGTTTGATTGATCCATTCCTAGGGTTCCCAAGGATAAAGTCCCTATTCTTGTGGTGTTTTTTGATTAGACCAAGATGTAGACCAAGGATTAGTGTTCTAGTTCATTAGTGGGCACTAAGAGGGTTGATTTGGAGTTTGGTTGTAAGGAAAGTTACCACCTTGTTTTTATCCCATGAAGTTAAGTTCTTCCTCAATTAAATGAGTCTTCTTTATGGAATGTTTGATGGCATGGAATAGTTCATACTGATCTATGGGGTGGTTTTTCTCACAAACTTGATGAACATATATTTTGTCTAAAGGATAGTCCTTCAAAAGGTGTTTATTTTGGCACTAAGAACAGTAGATGGATATAGTTTCGATATTTTTATTTTTGTCTTGTATCCCATCTAGCATGGTTTTTAGCTCCACCAAAATGTCTATCTTTAGATTTTTTAGTTCTTCCATTAACTTCCATATCTCACTATTGCCCTTTACAAATTTAGATTTCTTGATTCCACCCCTTATTCTTGAATAGTTTTAACATAACTCAAAGATATCAGGAAAACTCAATTTTGTGACATTACCCTTCCCTATAATGGGCTTATCTAGAATATTCTTCCAGTCCTCTCAGAAGTATAGTCTTGCCAACTTTGGGACAAAAGACATCTCCACATTTCCATAAAACACAAAGGAATCAATCTAAAAACTCTTGCATACTCTCATTCTCTCTCTATTTTAGGTGTTTTTTTTCCTTTCTATCCTTGACTTGACAATAATCCTAGCTTTTAGTTAGAAACAACATTTTCATTTCATCACAAGAATTCATAGATCTAGAAGTGAGTCCCATGAACCAATGCATGGCTAAATCTTTTAGTGTTGATGGAAATAATTTGAGTTTCTGGTTGTCTGCTTTGTAATCATAAGTTTGGCATAGGACCTTAAACTCAAAAAGGAATTGGTTGGGTTGCTTTGAAGCCATTCTTCTAAAGGTGGGTAGTATGGAATGGGAGATGTTTTTCATGGGGGATTTTTCATCAAGATTTAAATTAATTAGGTAGGTAAATGTTTTTTCTACCCTCTTTTCTTATTGTTCATTATGGTTCTAAATGAAGTTTTTCAAAATAAAATCCCTTAGCTGCTTAATTTCTTAGGCAATTTGAGAACTTCCTAGTTGGTCTTCATTACTAATATGTTATTTGTGAGGATTTTCCAAGAACTAAGGTGACAATTCTTCTCCTAAATTTGTTTTCCAATCACTTGTTTTCCCTACGTCTATCATTATTGTTGTGTGGGATTAGGGTTTTTTTCTATAAACTGACCATGTGAATCCCTTTTTCTAACAATGCAAAAGGAAGGTTTATTCACAATAGGAATTCTACTACTAAAAAAACTAATAGCTTGGATTGTCTATTAACAACCATAATAACACCTAAAGTACATCCTCGACAACGATGCCAAAAAGTGATGAGACCATGTTGACTATCACTTTAATAAATAAATTATCTCTTTTCAACCACACGGTGTCCAATCATTGTCTGTAATAGGGAATTTTGAAATCTAACTAGGAGTTCTCCTACTTCTGAGAAATGAAATTGTACACAACAATTGAAATTACTGAATTCAAAGTATAGGATTAAAACTAAACTAAGAAGGGAAATGCTTATGCTTTAAAAGGGATTTTCTTGAAAGGAACTATTTTAAGAAATTTAATTCTTATGCTAATCGAAACTAAATTATTTGAAATAAAATATTTTACAATTTTTCTATATTTTTCTTGGGACAACAATTTTCAATATCATTACGAAAAGAGGATTTTCAAAGAAATAAATTAAAAAGATTGACTGACCTATAGGTTAACAAATATATACTACTAAAATAATTGACAGATAAACTTGTAGTTTAACATTCATACATGGAAATAAACTAACATAATGATAGAAGAGCTTATCTAACAACATAAACTTTATTCATCTTCAACTAGGTGAATGGCTTTCTCCTCTAGAAGAATAAGAATATCTTACAGATCACATTCAACTACTCAAACTTAGATAAAATATGCAAAATTTAATATCTTATTTCATTTAAGTATACTAAAGAAAATTACATAAAAACCATATTCTTAGAAGTCTCTAGGCTTATAAGAAAAAACTATTTTCACTTAACATTTCTATCTATCTTAACTCCTTGTTCAATTGGTATTTTTTGTTTGGGACTTATTTGAACTTCCTAAAGACATTCCTATGATTACTCCTACATCTTAGCATTGTGCCTATGTGTACTATGTTGTTATAGTTTTATTATGACTTTAAAATTATAGTTATAACTAAATAATGAAGGAATAGTTGTTGCTTAATGGATGCATGATGGTACTACCATAGAAAGTGAAGATTAATCTTCAAAGGTGGCTATTTCCTTCAAAACGTTTTTGTTGTTAATGTTCGTGACTATTTCCTTCCAAAAATTAAACTAAAGAGTGGAGTTGGTTGTTGCAATTTGGAAGAAAATAGGGGTTTGAAATGGAGTTTTCCTTTATTCCTAGTTGTGCCATGACCTTCTCAAACTATTTGATATTAAGGCCACCTTGTCTATAATTGGTGGTTTTGGAGCTATCTGATAATTAAGGGTCATCATTTCTAGAGTTCATCAAAATTGTCTTTGTTTCTATCAGAATCACAACTTTTCTTCCAACATATTTATTAATATTGTCAATAATTAAACTTTAATAAATAACCGAGATTAGACTGAAATACACATCTTATATCTATCTCAAACAATTAATAATTTTCATACTGCGATTAAATCCACATAGAAGGAGATAAAACAGGGAAAAAATATTACTTTATAAAAATAAAATGAGGCAATGACTGGCCTCATCACATATTAGATGACTCCACTATGCCTCTGCTTCTCTAGCATAGGCAACACCTACAAGAAGTATAAATCTACTAGCTAATTGATTATGAAGACCTATTTTATCCCCTATCAATAAAGAGGTGGAAACAAAATAACATAACTCTACTACACCATTGCTCTGCATCAATACTTAATAAAATAAAGCCAAAATTAAACACAATAAAACATACTACAATACTAATCTGGAATAGAAACCACTAAACTAAAAAGAAAACCATCTACTCCTACCAAAAATATTATTCAGGCATCTTACTTATTCTAGGAGTTGAGTGAATAGCTAATTGAAGAGGGAATGGTCTTCAAGCCTCCTAGTGGGTCCTCCAACCTCCATTTTGACCTGTCCTAAAATTTGGCTACTGAATGTATCATGTAAAACACTAAGACCTCTAAAAGCACAACCATGAGGTGATAGAAAAAATATCATTTTGAAGGTGTCAGGTTCAACTAAAAATGGACCTTATTACAATGATGTCTTATAAGCCCTATTACAATTTATTTTTGTAGGTCATATGCCTATCTAAAAACTTGTATTCATAGAGGATATGTATGAGCAAAATGACATGATTAAAACACTAACTTTGTGGGTTTAGAACTTGCAACTTCCAAATTCAAAATCTTTCCTCTCCTTAGCTATGCCATGCACTTATCTTAACCACATTAGGCTCAAACTTTATCTTTAAAAGATCACTACAAAACTTGCTTGATAAAGAAAATATAGCCTAAACTTTTACCTATTCAACTTTGAATGGTGGATAGAAATAACTAATGTGGACCCTTTGGCATTTTAAAGACATTAAAAACCACAAGAATTTATTTATCCTTGTTCCTCCTATTTCTTTCATTAACATAAAGGCAAAAAAACATATTATAACAACTAAGTGCAAAGTGGGTCTACCAATCTTAAAAAGACTCCTTGCACACCAATTCTAGAAAATCAAGAAAATATAGATGGATTGAAAATAGACAATCAGTAAAAGAGAAGGAACCCTCCAAACCCCATAGACAAGGAATAAACACTTGTTCTCTTGAAGATTGTATGTGCTACGAGTATTAAAATTAATGTTTGCCTTTATGTTAAAAAAATGAGACCACAAGAAAAGCAAGGGGAATAAGCTAGAAGAACACCCCAAGAAGAAGCACACAAGTAAGAATCAAGAATCTAGAGAGGCATTGTAGTCAACATTCATGAAATCACTAAAGGCTCTACTCAAATTCCATACATGGCAATCTTAATTATTTTAGTATCAACCTTGATGTCATTCCAATTAGAAGTTTATTTATCCAAAAAATTAGCACCCTGATTTCTTTCTCTTCTAATATGGTTCCACTTAACAACATTGAAACCATGAATGTGGATGTTGATGTCTTTCTTACATTCATTCAACTACCACTGTTAGAAGTGAGAGGAAAACTTATTTTTTAAATGATCAACCAACATTTTAGAGTCGGATTCTAGAATAATATCGATAAAATGATTTATCCTAGCTTTTAAAAGAGCTTGGTGAATGTCCATAGCCTCAATAAAGTTATTAGAATCAACACCAAGACTACCAGCAAACCAAACTTAACCTTGCCATTATGGTGCAGGAGCACCTTAGGATATTTTTGATTTTAGTCTCAATAATGAGAGCATAGGTGGAGTTTTGTTTTAAATAATGTAATAAATCCCATAAAAGGCTTTTTTTTTGTAGTGCAGGTCATTTTAGGATTAGAATCTTTAATATTTTGCTTAAGTTTAGAACATGCTATTTTGGTGCAGCTTAGTGGAAAGGCTATTTTAAGCCTTCTTTTTTATTTTTCCACATGGAGTAGTGGAATGATAAGTTTAAATGTAAACATGATTTGGAGACCTCAAGGATGTCGAGGAAGATCAGAAATGTAATTTGGAATGAAGAAAAAATACAAACTTTACCCTATTTTTCTGTTTCTTTTGTCTTTTTGTTGTTTCTAATGTCCTGAGCAGAGCCGTATAGTACTATCAAGAACCAAAACGTCTGAAATCATGTGAGAAATGGTATTAGATCTCATTTGAATCAAGTTGGAAGGATTTTCATAATAGTTAAAGCATTTTATCACTATTTTTTTGTCACTAGCTCTTAAACCCCAGTTTTGAGGGTTTTAAGGAAATCGATGGATTTTTGGTTCATTGCACCTGCACCATAGCCTCCAAAATGGGTGGATGGGCTCTAGTTAGGGTATACATACTTTCTTGTTTTGCATGCAGGAGCAAGGGAGGCCATTTGAGGAAGATATAATTGTTGTCCCAGTTGGTTGTATGCAAGATTGAAGTCAAGAATGGTGGTTAGGAGTTGGGTTTTGAAAAAAATGCATTGGTAGAAAAAGGGAATTGATTTGGGAAGCATGTGCAGGCATGTTATGATGTGTTTGAAGTGTTTTTGAAGTGGTTTGTGGCCTGGAGTAAAGAGATCCAATAAAACCATCTTGTAAGCAAGCCTAGAATGGGCCTAAACAAGGTTTTTTTAGGTTTTGGTGACTTAGTGAGCCTTCCATCTAATAAAAATAATGGATTTAGGCATTTTGTAACCTGTTTGTTCTCTGTGTAAAGAGTTTTGCATTGTGGGTTTTTATATTCATGTACTTGTTTTGTAAAAGTGGCCTAATTAAGCCTAGGGAGGAAGGGGACAGTCAATTTACGACCCACACGTGCCAAAGTAACCCCACCTTGTTTTGAGATATCTCATGACAAAGCCAAATGGATATCTGAAAAGCTATTTCTTTTATGGGTTTGAGTCATTTTCAGAAAGTTATGTCAAAATTACTACTTCAGCTATCCTAATTAGACCTAGGAACAACAGGTACAATCTAGTTTTGAGGCTTTTGTTCCAAAACAACCTACCTTGCATGTGAGATATTTTATGAAACTCCCAAATGGGTATTTGAAAAGCTAATTTTTTCATGGGTTTGGTATGTCTTTTGCAAGTTATGAAGGAAAAAACCTGTTTGGAGGGCTACAAGGAAGTAGGGCTAGTTGTGAAGGAATGTCTAGAAGAGTCCATGCTCAGGTCTCTTGGAGTGTTTCATTGGTATTAATCAGTCATTTTAATGTGGTCTAAGGTGATTTGGAGAGTTGGCAAGTGGCCCTTATATTCTAACCATGATATGGTACTTTTACCTAGTATTCAAGCTATGGATTGTCAAAGGGAGAATAGCTCCATCCATGATCAACAAAGGAATAAATGAAGTGTTTTGGTTATGAACCTACCTTTCTCTACATCACATTATAATCTGTTTAGGGTGAAAAATGAAGAGGGTTTGATTTCAATGGTTTGTGTTGATTCTCCTTTCACCACTAAACATTCAAGGACATTCAGCCGAGTAGGAAGTCTACTATAGGCTTCTTGTCACTTGGAACATAGGGGAAGATTGGAATTGTGTGATTTAGTTGTTCAATTAAGTCCATTTATGCTCAAAACCCTAATTATGTAAATCCATAAACAAATAGATAAATTACAGAAAATGATCGCACACAGAGATATTAAATAACAATAAAATGCATACCAAATTTTGAAGTTCAGAAAACAAAAAAGTCAGGGACTAATGAGCGAGCGCCCTAGTCCAGTGCCATAGTTTTTGTCGAGATCTGGGAATCTTGTCCACAACATGTTCCTGTTGTTCCAGAGATTTTCCTGTTGCGGGATCTAGAGGACTAATGAGCGGGCGCCTGAGTCCAAGTCCCTATTTTCTTCTTTGATCTGTAATTTTGACAGTCTACACTACTCTCCTACAACTCTACTTTTTCTGCTTTTGCAACCTATAACTTGTAATCACGGAAAAATAGGTTGGGGGTTGTGGTGTTTAGAGGCTTGCCTTAGTCAAGCCCCAAGAGACATTCAAGTCTTTAGAACACCGTTGTTAGATAAAGAGTGCGTATCCCTATGGGATAGAGGCAAAATCTAAATGATAAATGATAGAAAACATAATTGATATCACCTTGTAGTGAAGATCTCATGGAATGAAGATGCTCTTCATGCCATGAGGAGATGGATGCCAAATCTGTAACTACAAACACAAGAACAACACAAATTCTGCTCTACAAGACAATGAATGCCTTGAATCACTTTCACAAAATCACAATGCTCATCAAATTTTCATCTAATGTCCATCTAGTTTACAAATGAATGCCTAAACATGCTTATATATGTAACTACAAACATTCCCTCTAAGAATTTCGTAATTTAAACTTCTTGTGTCGGCATAGGACCTAAATAATGGTCATAAATTAACACTTTGAAATTGGTCTTGACCTAAAATAGGGCAGGACTAGGGTGCGGGCGCCCAAGTCCTCCCCCCTTATTTTAGGCAGGATTTAACATAAATATACCCCCTAGGTCCCATTTGCCATGAAACTTCAAGGTTTTCTCATCAGCATGTCAAATTATCATGCAAGATGCTCTAAATGCATTCTAAAGGACCTGGGAGCTAAACCTTAATAGGGAAAAGCCCCCAAGGGGACATTTTCCAACGTAACATAATCAAGACAAACACCTCCCACATCAATATTTCTAGGATTTTCTTTTAAAACTCCATCAACATTAATTTTAACGGAGGACGACGTACCTACTTAGTAAGTTGATAATCCTAAGGATTGTTATTGGAAGAGGTAGAAGAGGGAGAAACCACATGAATACCAAGTCTCAACAAAACTTTGAATAGCAAAATTTTGAATTCCCACCAAGAACTCATTTGATAATCCTGAATCTAAACTTGATGGGTTTCTTTCAAATTGACCATTAAATAATAATATCCTCTTTTCATTCCCTCATTTATTTTTTCCAAAACAAAACGGTCACAAACTCCACCTTATATTTTTTTTCTTAACTAATTTTTTTTTTAAGATATAAATTTCATCCCATTTACTAAAAACCATACGAGTTTCCTTATTTCTTCCCACGAATTTTTAAATTTCACACCCCACTTACCTTTCGATTGCATAACAACAAAATTCAACAAACTCGTACCTTTTTTTTAACTTTGAACACCTGTTTTCCTTCCATAGGTTTTAGATATGTTTGTGGCAAAACAACTCTATCAATTGTTTTTACTGCATTCAATCACTTCACAAACAATGCCTCTTTGTTAGGCTGTGTGCTGGCAGTAATTATTTCTTCATGGCAAGTAGAGATTCTATCTCCGTACATTGAAAGGAATCTACAAAAAAATATCTACCCATTAAGCCAGCAAAGGAATACAATCTCGGCAATCAACACCGTGTAGCCCATGGAGGGATTTGGAAGGAGCAGTCCCTTATATTAAACAGGTAGGGTAGCATTTGCTTTGTGTTTTCAATGGCCTTCTACCTAGTAGAAACTGTTCTTAAATTGGTTGCATGTAACTCTTGCTCTTGCACTCTATATAGGAACAACAAAATATCTCCCAAACTCAAACTATGCTGGTATGAATCACCATTTTTATTTTTATTTTTATTATTTTTATTTTTTTATTTTTGGCAAATGCAGTAATTATATTTCATCAACATTTACCTTGTTACAACTGTGAGTTCTAGGATCAAATATGAAAAATAAAATAAAAAATTACATTTGTAAATAATAAAAGAACATATAAATTATATTATGTTCAGTTTTTATATATAAATTATGTTATTCAGTGATCTTTATAAAGACCTTCACTCTTTTAACTTTTACAACTTTCTCTATAAGAACAAATTGTTGTCTATCCAACACAAATCATAAACTAGCATTATTAAATAACTACAAACTAATAATTTGGATGATAATGTTGATTTTTGTGTAGTTCAAAAGGTGGAGTTGCTTTTCAGCAACAACAAATTTTTTATTTAAGAATAGAATGTTTCTGAGTTTGTGAGGTTGAAATAAAACAAAGAGCGATTTTATGTGTGATTTAAAGCTAAATAAAGCAAGAAAAGTTTCTTTTCTTGCACGTTAAGTAAAGCAGTTGGGCTCTATATATGTAAGATTGCTGTAGCAAGCTTGTATTGTATTTTCAAAGAGAAAGTTTGTTGTTACGCTGAATAGAAAATCAACATTTGCAAGTTGTTCCCCACAGTGGGGTTTTGGTATATCTGTGTTATTGTCTATTTGTGATTGACTTCTTGTTATTTTTGCTTCCTCTTTATTCGCTGTTGATTAACTCATAATATTGATTGTTATAAATTAGATAGAACTTCTTCTTGTTATTTTTGCTTCCTCTTTATTCACTGTTGATTAACTCAGAATATTGATTGTTATAAATTAGATAGAAGTTCTATTCTGAGAATTTATTGTACAATTAATGTGTAGCTGGATTATAAGAAATTAACACATAAGCCCAACATAAACAAGTGAGAGACAAACAAGCTTTGCCTTTTCTACATTCAATTAGATACTTAGTTCAAATTATACAATCTTTGGTAATTAAATTCTTTGATAATTTTTAACATGTCTTGTACTTTATCATCCAATACATATCACAGATCAATTCCCAAAAAGAATTATATAGATGTTCACCCGAGTTTGGATCTTTACAAATTCTTGTAGCTTTTACAAAACTTTCTGTACATGGGTTGCATTCAGAGTTCATCCCATATTTATTACCATAATGAACACTCTTAAACTATCATCTTTACTGAAAATATGGTTCAAATTTTAGTTTTCTATTAACAAGGGTTATTCTTAAATATCATCTATTTCAACAGTCAAAGGTTAATTTTGGTCAATAAAAATAGGACAAATATTTACCACTTTTTGTTGTGAATGTAAAATTGTTATTGATTGTTTGACTATGGAAGTGGATGATATTTAAATAGAGTGATTAACAAGCATGTTTCCCTTGATTTAGAGAACTTAAGGATATCTAATGGTCTAAATTTCTTCATACAAAATCATAGAAACATACTTGTTTGTATGCCAATTTAAATTACACAACTGATTAAGCATTATTAGACCTGGACCAAACTGACTTGAAGCTCTTGTTTTAGAAAACACTTACAAAAAACAGGTGCCCAAAACTAAGAACATTACCTACAGTATATATTGTAAATAACATAAGATCTTTAAGAAAAACACTCTTTCATAGATTTTACATAAGACAATAACATTTCAAATTTATTTTTCCCATTAGATTGTAAACACCAATTAATTTTAGGATTTTTTGGACAAAGATTTTTGTCCAAATTGGATACATGAAAAAACAATATACATGAAACACACCATTCAACTAAGCAAATCGATACATGATAAAACAATATACATGAAACACACCATTCAACCTCGCTAACCTTGAGATATTAAGAGAGTGATATCTAAGGAGTAGGAGAAGGTGCTTGTGGAAGCAAAGGCTCTTCTGAATGTGGGCCTGTCTGCCCAAGACCAGAAGACATACGATGAAGGCGGCAGCGAAATGAGCCTGCATGTGTGGTTGGAGCGCACACACAAGTTTTAACTGCGCCCATATTTGCCAAAGAATTTGCAGAAAACGACCTCCTTATTGTCCTCAAATCTTCCAGATAACGAGCTGGTGATAATACACCATTATTCTGTTGTTTCGCCTCCGTTGCCGACATATCTAAGCTGCTCTTCTCACTATCACCTGCGATTTCACACTTAGTTCTATCAGAATAAAAAAAGTAATCAGTACCCACACCAAACCTAACCCTAATTCCTCTGCAGGAGATGATACCAATTTAATTGTAAAAACAGTTATATGCGTGCACGATTAAAATCAAAGAAGAATAGATTTTGAGTGAAACAAGATCGATTCGTATGCGGATAAAACCTGAAGAAGATTGTATGGGGAAGTGTGGAAGTAGCTTAGAGAGATGATTAGACTCGCAAATGATGTGCAGATGTGCATTGACAATGTCGTTATGTATCCCGGGAATCGGTTGCGTAGAGCGGGCTTTAAGTTGGCTTCCATTAAATTGGGAACATGTGATCAGAGGAGATTGAGAGAAATCCCTTCCCAAACGGGTGTCTAGAAGAAAATGGCCTTTGTAGTTAATGTACATACTCGCTGTCATTTAATCTAAATGAAAATTAATTTGTTACATCGATTAAAAAATAAGTTTTTTAAGTGTATATAAGGGTTATTCTTAAATATCATCCACTTTTAACAGTCAAAGATCAATTTTGACTAATAAAAATAGAATAAATATTTACCACTTTTGTTGTGGATGAGATGTAAAATTACTATTGACCGTTTGACCATTGAAATAGATGATATATTATATAACTGAATGAACCACCAAGCAATTTAACATTTATGTTAGCATATCACAATCGCCATGGTGTATATTCATCAGTTTATACATATTCAGGCTCTAGGTAGTTATCAGCAAACTTTTGGTTTTTCGAACCTCAGTTATAAATGTCTATCGGGGAATGTTGTGTTTTTTGAACCAATGTCCATTCAGTCGGCAAAAACCAAATTTGTGAAACTCGGACTTGTCACTTCAATCGGTGAATTAGTCCATTTGTGAGCCATCTCTTTGAATGCTTTATCAACAAGAACTCACTTTCATGAACTATGACTTGTCAGTACAAGCCCTTTAGTCACCGTGCCCTTTGTTAGCAAAATCTAACTTTTTCGAACCTTGGAATCCTTTATCGGCATTGCTTCAAGTTTTGAAACCTAAAATTTTTCTGACATAAAGGTCATTGGCAAAAAGTCCACTTTACAAACTTAAAGCTCATCATAGCATACTATCGACGAAGGAACCAATTCACAAACTAAAGAATTGTCGATACATACTCGTAAGTTTTCAATCTTTTTATCGGCAAAACTCATCTTTCCCAAACTCTGTCGGCAAATTGACAACTTTCAGAAACCACCAAAGTTACTGATAACATACTTTAGCCGACACTCAATCTTCCTATCGGCGATCTAGCCATTCTGTGAACTTAGGAAACTCATCCTTCAAATCATGCAATCGGTTAACTTACAAAGTTTGAACTTTCCTTCTAAAGCTTGTCGGTGATGAGACTTGTTGGCAAACCAAGCCATCAACAAACCTCTGCATCGACGAACTGAATAGTTCACAAACTTGAAACTTTGCCGACTAAAATCTCCCCTTCGTCAAACTTTGAAAAATACAAACTAGCCTTTGAAGCTTGTCGGCGAAAGTTCCCATTGGTGAACTAGGCCATCGGCGAACTTAGGAGTTCATGAATTGCAAAATTTTTTGATTAGCTATAACTTAGCCAAATTTTGTCCAATTTTCACCAAAATGAAACTGGAGATACCCAATTGGGTCTTCTATAAGACGATGTCCTGAAATTGACCAAGTAAATCTGAAATTGCTCCTGAAACACAAAAACCAACTTTACAAGGAAACAAGCCAAAAACAACTTAGGAAATAAAACATATTTTTTTGGTGACACGAGATTGCCAGTGAACCCGAATGCTTCTGCAATAGACACGCCGGGTAAGAGAAGTGCTTCTTGAGGTTGCAACTCAAGAACATTTTGGTATGTCTAGAATAGAAATCCCATACTTAGCCAATTCAGAAGCTCGCATCCAAGAGGATTCATCAACTAGTTTACCCTTCCACTGAACAAGATACTCCATGTATTCCTTTCATCTTGTTCATTTAGCCACACGAGAATCAATCACTTGATCAACTTGTTCAAACTATTTTTTAGGCAGTTGATCTATCCATTCACATTTATCCTGAACATCTGAATTGGATCCCTCTTGTGTACTTGGCTCCCCTTCATAATATCGATACAAATCTACCATATTGAAAATGGGTGAAATATCTACACCAAGTGGAAGTTCTATTTCATAAGCATTGGATGAAAACTTACGCAAGACCTTACAATGTCCAATCTTCTTCCATTTTAGTTTATTGTATGTTCCCTGTGGGAACCTCTCCTTCCGCAAGTGTGCTAAAACTAAATCCACAACTTGAAACTCTTGTTCTCTCCTGTGAATATCAACATGCTCCTTGTATTTGGCAGCACTTTTCTCCAAATCTTCTTTCACTTGTTTATGCAAATCATGGATATATTCTACAAAATCTTCAGCTACAACACTCTTATGAGTCAAATCAACACTATCTCACAATTCATCTACCCCTCTTGGACTATAACCATACACAATGTGAAAAAGACTTTTCCCTACACTCCTATTGACTGAATTATTATAGGCAATTCTGCCTGAGTCAAAACCAAGTCCCACTGGTTAGGCTTATTCCCTACCAAACAACTACATAAATTTCCTAGACTTCTATTTACAACTTCAGTTTGACCATCACTCTGAGGATGGTACGCTGAATTGAAACCCAACTATGTACCCATTTTATTCTACAAGGTATGCGAAAAATGACCAACAAATTTCACATCCCGATCTGAAACTATGCTCTCAGGCGAACCATGTAATCTAACTACCTCCTTGAAAAATAAGGTAGCAATGTGGGAAGCATCATTACTCTTTTAACATGGAATAAAATGAACCATTTTAGAAAATTTGTCAACAACAACAAAGATAGAATCATTGCCTCTCTGTATGAGCCAATCCCAAAACAAAATCCGTACTTATGTGTTCCCATGGTCTCTTTGGTATAGGCAATGGTTGATATAAACCAATGTTTTTCCTGACTCCTTTAGCATATTGACAAACTCTGCAACCCTGCACAAGATTCTTCACATCTACAGCCATACTAGGCCAGAAATAACCTCCACTCAATTGTGCCAACATTTTGTCAAGACCAAAGTGTCCACTTAAAACACCACTATGCTTTTCTTTTAGCAAATTATCCCTCATTGACCCTTGATGTATACACAATTTCTACCCTTTGAACAACAAACCTTCTTGAATAAAATATTCCAACTAGGGTGTTCTATCTCTACTGGATTCATACAAGCAGCCCATGCTTCCTTGAAATCAACATCATCCTTATACAATTCTCTCATAGAATCAAAACCAACCACACTCACCCGCATTTCATTCAACAACAGACATCTACTCAATGCATCAGCTACCCTATTAGATTTTCCACTTCTATATTTCAAAACAAAAGAATAACTCTGTAGAAATTCAAACCATTTTATGTGTCTCTGATTTAGCTTACCTTGGCTATTAATCAAATGCAAAGCATGATGATCAACATATAATACAAATTCCTTCGATAGCAAATAATGTCTCCACTTCTTAGGTGCCTGTACAATTGCATAGAATTCTTGATCATACATAGAATATTTCTTCTTTGCTTCATTCAACTTCTCACTAAAGTATGCAATTGGTTTCCCCTCTTGACTAAGGACACCTCCAATCACTGTCCCACTTGCATCACAATCCACTTGAAAAACTTTCCCAAAATCAGGGATTGCTAAAACTGGCTGTTTAGTTACTTTACTCTTCAAAAATTTTAAACTCTTCTCAGCTACTATTGTCCATACAAACTCCTTCCTATTACCCTTTGTATACGCCTAAAAATGACATGATTCATCCTAAATAAATATTCTAAATATTTATTCTATTCTTCTACCAATTAAATAAATATTCTAAATTTATTTAATCGATTCATTGTTCCATAATTAAATAAATTCAATTTATTTAATTAGAATTCTTCTAAATGTCCTACACAATTAAATAATCATAAATTATTTAATTAATCCAAATTCCTCTATCCTAAGTTCTAAATTCCAAAAATCCACCTCACCTTTTCTACCTCACCTTGTCCACCTCATCAAGTTGCACATGTAATTAAATATATTTAATATTTAATTACCTATTTTTCTCTCACCCACATGGCCTATTTCTTCTCAAATCAGAAGTTAGTTAACTAATCAATCAGAAGTGTTAACTAACCTATCAATTGAGTTAATCCCTTAATCAATTCAGTCAATCCCATAATCCACTCTTCTAACTGATCAATCAAGTTTGTTAACTGTTCAGTCAATGGAGTTAACTCTCCAATTAATTTTGTCACATCCCCTCTTTCATGATGGAGCTGGGACACTTGTCACATTTCTACTGGTTGCACATTCCTCAACCATCCTCAGCCATTGATCTTTCATATCTCCTCTCAACCGTTGATTCCCATTCTTCCAAGTCTATAAATGAAGTTTCATCCCTCCACTCTATTCATCCAGGCTTTTGACATCGTTACTCTGCAGAAATATCACCAGCGCGCCTTTGGCACCCTTTTGTCATCCATAAGCTTGAGATCACACTACTTGCCTTGAAGCTCATCTTCATTGCATATCACCAATCCATTCACCATCGACTTCCTACAAACAGCTAAAAGATTGCACTCTCTGAGGGCTCACTTCATCTGCAAAAGGACGATTTGTGATAGGCGAACAACAGAAGCATCGAAACAGGAGAGGTTTGCACTGTGTTTGTTCATTGCTTCGTTTATTGAATCCTTCTTGTTTCTCTATTTTGTTGATGTTTGGGTCTTGTTTAATTCATTTGATTGATCACCATTTCACCCTTACATTTTTGGCGCCCACCGTGGGGCCTTTGCCCCTTTATCTTACCATTTTCTGAGCTTTTTTGAAGAGAGGTTCCGTATAGGTCACGCAAAGTCACGCACAGATTACTTCAGCGCATCTATTCATTTAGGCAACGCTTTTGAAGACTGTTACGACGCTTTTATCCTTTTTGCGCATTTGTGTATTTCTGCGGCGCTTATGCGCACTGTTACGGCGCTTCTGTTATTGTTGCGCATATGTTCCTTTTTACTGCACTTTTGAAGACTGTTGCTGCGCATCCATTTATACTGCGCATTTATTCCTTTTAACTACACATACATTCAATATTACGGCGCATTCATTAATGCTACGCTTCTGTTGATCATTTCTGCGCATCTGATCACTGAAGCTGCGCATTTGTAACAGGTTATGGTTTTAGTACTTTTCTAGAGGAATTTGCTAACGCTAACCTTTTCGCAGGTGTTTGCTGGAGCTGTTTTGCAGGATAGGTGCAGGTTTAGTTCCATGTAGTTGCATTTAATTAGTTCACATTTCATTTTCTAAGGGAAAGTAAAATTGATGTTCATTCAAATCTTCATCTAATTTTAATTAGGGAGAAAGTAACTGGATTATTTCTTGCTTGCATTGCAAACATCTTCCAAGTTATTGCTATCTAAGATTAAAATTGAACTCATCAATGATTTGGAAGTTAAAATGAACCATTGCTATATCGCGAAACCTAAATTTCAAAGTTAACAATCTCGTGCTATGCGGTTTAAAAATTAGACTCACCACTGCTTTCTGAAGTTAAAATGAACCATTGCTATATCGTGAGACTAGAATTTCAAAGTTAACAATCTCATGCTACATGGATTTAAAATTGAACTCACCACTGCTTTCTGGGATTTAAAACTGAACCACTGCTATATTGTTGAAATCACTTCAAAGTTCTATTTGAGTAAATTAACCCATTTAGTTTTTCACTTTTAACTAGGGTGGATTAATCAGTGTATTCTGTGCTTGCGAATGACAATAGGCTTATGCTCTCTCCTCTTGTGGGTGATCAGAGTGCCAGACTTGTCATTCTATTTGTTTAACCTTTAGGAGGGGCCTGCCCTTGGATGCACGCTTGTCCAAGCGGGAACGACCCTGAGTGGTAACAGGCTAACGCCAAGCCCTACCAAGCCACTTAAAATAAATTGTGCTTGAGGTGAAAACTTCCTGCAACGAGTGCTGTTATGTTACACCGACGGCCAACCTCCCCCAAAACCCTCTCAGGCGTAACCCTTTGAGGCTAGGAGACTCCATAACGGAGAGTAGTGCCGCCGCACGTGTAACCACTTGAACGGTTGCCCGCATTAAATACCTCTTTTTTTAGTGGCCCAAATCCCTTATAATCCATTTCTCACCTAGGATTTTGTGCTTGCTTTTGTCCGAAATAGAGTAAAAAAAAAAACTACAAAAATAATGAAAAACTACAAAATATTCTTTGCGCTTGCTGTGTTTTCTTGCTGTTAATTCATAATTATCAGATCAGGAAGACCTTTTCCAGCCAAAAAATACCACAAACAGGGAAAAATCCAAAAAATTTTGCAAAAATATCAAAGCTGCGCATATACTCCTTTCTGCTGCGCATATACTGTGACTTGCTGTGCTTCTATTATGACTTACTGCGCATGTGTAATATTGCTGTGCATATACACACTGTTACTACACATTTGTCCTTAACCAGAGTTGTGCATATACTGAGACTTGCGGTGCATTTGCTTATTTCTACTGCGCATCTGTTTCTGCGCATATGCGACAGTGAGCACTTGCCCTATTTTTGAGAAAATATTTTCACCTGATCAAAGTACCCATTTCGGCCTAGCTTCACTTTCTGAGGTCAGATTCAACCTTGCAGACAGTCTTCATCCGTTTCACCCAAGTCTCCCTCTTTCGTCAATCTCCCATTCACTTTTTTTCTAAAATCCCTCTTGTCCCAAAGTCAGTTTGTCCCCATACCGATTCCACATAGGTCTTTTTTTTCGTGTCATTAGTGAATTCATGTAAGCCTAGTAGGTCACCGTACCTTTGCTAGTAGTCTTGTTGAACGACTAAAGCCCTACACAGTAAGACTGGTATCGACTACCCTTACTAGCAGCTAACGTCTTGTGTCAACCGTTTTACTTGAAGTCATTGAGCGAGAGAATCCTTTGTCCAAGTCTTGTCCTAGATATCCCATTCACAACAGTCTTAGTCGGCACCTTGCCAGAATTTCTAGTCCTCACCCCCTCCATCCCGCGCCACCTTGCATGGTTCTTACTCGATCCCAACACAACAAGCAAATAGAAATGGCCGAATCGTCCGATCACCTTCTCCCACCACGTGATGGTGAAGAAGAGATTTCTCATGAAGAATTAGTGGCACACATGCAAGATAGAAAATTCCAACGCGTCGTAAAGAAGATGATCCTTGAAGACCCCCATAAGTATTTCCATCATCTTGCTAGTCTCGGAATCAAACTCCCCGCAGACTTTGACATTAGCTCCATCATGGAAAATGTAGACAATGAGCATGAGAGGGGCACAAATGACACAGTCCCACATACACATGAGAGGGGCACAAATGACACGGTCCCGCATGCCAATGATAGGGGTAAGAATCCCATAGATCAAAATGCTCCTATGGAGGACGTGCGACAATAGATCGAAAGTCTAAAGCTAGAAATATCCAACCTTAAGACCGGTTCAAGTTCTAAACACTACTCGTTGGAAGACATAGCTCCGTATCCTTTTGACAAAAGTTTGGTCATGAAACCCTTCCCTTTTCAATTCGGAGTCCCAAAGTTTGACAAGTACAAAGGAAAGGGGGACCTTAGAGATCATATCTAGGAATTCAATGCCGCATGTTTAGAAGTAGCTCACAACGAGACCTACTTGATGAGACTATTCCCAAGATCTTTAGGTGGTCAAGCTATGGAGTGGTTCTCGCGCCTCCCACCAGGAATCAGAACTTTTGATGAACTTGTAAATAAATTCATAATGCACTTCTCTTATAACATAGAACACGAGGTATCTATGCTAGATCTATGCAACACCAAACAAAAGAGTGGCGAGTCATTCGCCACCTTCTTACAATGATGGAGACAGCTAGCTAGTAAGTGTTCTTTTGATATATCTGAGAAGCAGCTATTGGAAATGTTTGTCCACAACCTAAACACTGATCTTAGCTACCAGATTCAGATACAATGCCCAACATCATTCTCCAAAGTCATTGAAATGGGCTTATTCATCGAAAAGGCTATGATCGCTAAAGGAGCTATCAAGATCTACAAGGACACACCTAATTCCAATTACACAATGGATAAATCAAAGTTTTGGACCAAAAACAAGAATGTGGCCAATGATGGGGTCGTAGATGCCAAGGCGGCAGCTCCCAAGCAACAACCCATATTCACTCTGAAGGGAGATACAAACAATGGGACACTCAACAAACCACCTTCTCGGGAGCCTAGATCTTGGTACAGTTCAAATCTTAGGAGAAAATTCACACCATTGGGTGAGTCTCAAGAGTCTGCACTAAGGAAGTTGTTGGCTAACAATGAAATTTCTCTACCGCCAACAAGTGATTACGAACCCATAGTCAAACCTCCCTACTGGAAGGACACATACTATTGTGAATATCACCGAGGACGGGGACACACGACTAACAACTGCATTCGCCTCAAAAATGTTATACAAGATGTGCTAGATCAGAACCAGGGAGGGACACAATAGCATACCTCCAATGAATCTCATTTGGCTTACAGGGATCCACTTCTGAATCACAACAGGCCGTATAACAACAATCACAACAATGGCCACAACAGCAACAACGGCCACAACAACAACAACGGCCACAGCAACAACGGCAACAACTACAATGGCAATAACAATAATGACAACAATCGCAACGGGCCAAATCAGAATAGCGGGTCGAGTAATGCTAACTATGCAAGTGTTCCATTTGACTACACCATAAACTACATTTCTGAGCATATTCCACAGGTCAATGTCATCTCACCCAACCAACAACCAGGACCTAACTGAACTGGTTGCAGTATAATTACCTGCAGTGGTAAAGTCACGCTCAATACCATTCCTCCAAGGTCGTCACCATCTCCATCCTCCTCCCGTCAGTACAACGTCATCGACCAGTTACAGAAAACTCTGGCTCACGTTTCCATATTGGAGCTATTGCGTCTATCTCCTTCTCATAAGGAGATTCTTGAGAAAGCCTTAGTGGAAACCACTGTCCCCACTAATCTGGCCCAAGAAAAGTTTCAGACCATGGTAGGAAATCTGACATCTTCCCCCTCCATATCTTTTACTGAGCAAGATGACCTCTCTGTCTCCCAACCTCATAACACCCCTTTGCACATTGTCGCCTTCATACACAAGCACCGCATCAAGAGGGTTCTCATTGATGGGGGTGCTGGTTTAAATATTTGCACTTTGAAGCTAGTCCTTGCACTGGGGTTCTCCAAACAAGCAGTCGATCCAAGAAGGAAAATTACCATAAAGGCATATGACAAGGAAAAGAGAACCACAAAGGGAACGGTTGTCCTGCCCATTCAAGTGGGATCGGTAATCAAAGATGTGGTGTGCCAAGTCCTTGATCGAGAGCTTGCTTATAATATCCTGCTAGGGAGACCATGGATCCACGCCATGAAGGCTGTCCCCTCAACCTATCATCAATGCATTAAATTCCTGCACAATGGCAAGCAGGTCACCATTCAAGGTGACCCCGACCCCTACCAACACTGTAATTCTTTCCGTGCAAAACCTGAATGTGTCATACCCAATAATAGAGCCTACATTTCCCCTACCCCGCCATAGGACCATACCGCTGAAGCTTCCTCCTCAAGACCCAAACCACTGAAACTTACCATAAAAGAAAATGGTGTGGGGGAGTACTCCATTGAGCACAGCCTCAACCTTGCCACCATGCCTTTGTCTCCTCGCTCCTTTGGCAAACCTAAGCATCCACCCAAACATTTTCCAAAGCCATCTGCTCCTCCTATAGCTCCCGCCAATCCCTTTGTAAAATGGGGGACCTTATCAGATGAAACGGAGGAGCGAGATCTCCTGCAATGGCTTTATGGTGAAGAAGAAAACACACCCCAAGATCCACCTAGACTCCCTACAGAACTCTATGGGCGGGGTGAGACTATCTTGTACAGGATGGGGTATGAAGGACAAGGCCCTATCGGCCTCAGAAAAGAAGGAATCATTGAACCTATACAACCTTCTTCATCCTCTTCAGCTAGAAACACAACTGACTTAGGATACAAAGGCAAGGGTAAAGCCAAGGAAAATGCTTGCCTTGTGGAGACAATCCAAATGCTCCAAGTGGATAGCGACACAAATTCAAATGATTCAAATGAGTATGAGTGGGACGAGCTAACAGAGCACTCCTACGACGACAAAGAGGTTGACACCATCCAAACTCTTAGCCCCTACCATGAGGGACAAACGCAACGGGACAGACCACTGGAGTTTGATTTGCCCCTCCCTGAGATTATGGCTTTCGAGGAAAGTTTAGATTCCATTGCGATAAACAACTTGGAGGAAAGTACCACTTAGAACACTACCCCCACCAGTGCCCATAACATTTCCATTCACACCATTAATGAATCAAGTCTCTCATCTGACTCCCTTCCTCTCTTACAACCTGAGCTTATTGACTGGGATCTACAAGGAACCCCCCAATTAGATATGTTCCAGAATGATGATGCCTACATTGACTATATGGAACTTAGGGATCACTTACCAAAAGGAGATCATAAAAGCGGGTTTTTCTATCGAACTCAATACCGTGGGTTACTTCGGGGAGGGTGCCAAGCCTTCTAGTCGCAAAAATATCAAGATAAAAAATGGATCTGACAGTAAAAACCGCCTTGCGGCAGTGTCAGATCATAAAACGGTAAAAAAAAGGACGTATCCGAAGGTGAAAACCCAACTGCGGCACCTGACGATGGAATGCTTGACACCCTCCCTAGTGATATGTACCAAGAAAGGTCACAGATTGTGGTGGAGCCAACAGAACCAGTGAATATTGGAACCGAAGAGCAGCCCAAGATTATCCACTTTGCAAAATCTCTCACACCACCTGAGAAAACCAGGTTTGTACCATTCTTTAAGAAGAAGAGAGGCAGCTTTGCTTGGTCATATGCTGACATGCCAGGTTTAGACCCAAACCTGATTCTACATCATTTGCCATTGGATCCAGGGGTGAAGCCCGTAAAGCAGAAGCTGAGAAAGATGCATCCTCATATAACCCTTTTGGTCAAGGAAGAACTTAAGAAGTTGTTGGATGTGGGGTTCATCAGAGCCATAGATTACCCAGAATGGATATCTAATATTGTGCCAGTGTCTAAACCAGATGGCAGGGTTCAACTATGCAACGATTTTTGAGACTTAAACAAAGCATGCCGCAAGGATGACTTTCCACTGCCTAACATCGATATCATAGTCGACCTCAGTACAGGACATACAATGCTATCGCTCATGGATGGATTCTCAGGGTATAACCAAATCAAAATAGCACCAGAGGATCAACACAAAACAGCTTTCACTTGCCCATGGGGTACCTTTTGCTGGAATGTCATGCCTTTTGGGCTGAAAAATGCAGGTGCTACATATCAGCGGGCCATGACAACTATATTCCATGACATGATGCATGTGACTATGGAGGATTATGTTGACGATATCTTAGCAAAATCTCTCACAAGGGACTCACACCTGGATATCCTAGAGAAAGTCTTCCAATGGTTGGACCAATTCCAAGTAAAATTGAACCCAAAGAAATGTGTGTTTGGGGTGACTTCAGGCAAGCTGCTAGGCTTCATCGTGTCGGCTAACGGAATAGAAGTAGACCCTGCCAAGGTCAAGGCTGTAATGGACATGCCACCGCCCAAGACTCTAACTCAGTTGAGATCCCTACAGGGCAAGCTGCAGGCCATCCGCAGGTTCATCTCACAGCTGGCAGACAAGTGCCAACCTTTCAGCCACCTCCTACATAAGAATATTCCATTTAAATGGGATGAGCGGTGTGAAGAGGCATTCAACAAGCTAAAGGAGTATCTTATGAACCCTCCTATACTCATGCCTTCGATCCAAGGAAAACCTTTAATTCTCTACATATCTGCTACATCTACTACTCTTGGGGCTCTCCTAGCGCAGCAAGACTATGAGAACAAGGAAAGAGCTGTATACTACATCAGTCGAGCAACGAGTTGCAATACTCACAGGTAGAACGATCATGCCTTGCGATGGTTTTTGCTTCACAAAAACTCCAACATTACATGTTGGCACATCCTGTCAAACTCATTGCCAAGATCGACCCACTGAAATATCTTCTTAGCAAAGCAGCTCTCACAGGTCGACTAGCAAAATGGGTTATGCTCCTTAGTGAATATGATATAGAATATGTGGACAGAAAAGCCATCAAAGGACAAATCATCGCTGACCAACTGGCCGAGGCACCATTACAGGACACTTCACCAATGCAGTTTGAGTTCCTCGATGAATCTTTATTCACTCTATCTACATCTCCGTGGAAACTCTACTTTGACGGGTCTTACACCAACCATGGATCGGGGGCAGGTATCCTGTTTATCACTCCCCAAGGCGACACAATTCTGAAGTCCTACAGGTTGTTATTTCCATGCACAAACAACATAGCGGAATATGAAGCCTTGGTAATTGGTCTTAAAATGGCAACTGAGTGGAAAATCCAAGCACTATGTGTCTACGGTGATTCTCAACTTATCATAAATTAGGTCAACGATGAGTATCAGACCAAAGATGAGAAGCTTATCCCATACAAACGGATGGTCGACGACTTCAAAGAACATTTTGGGATCATCTCCTTTGAACAAATACCCAGGATCGAAAACAAAGCAACAGATGCAATGGCTACCATAGCCTCTCTTCTAGAAATTCCTGAATATGAGTCACGGTATGAGTTCCTAGTAGAAACCATCCGGCAACCAGCTTATGATCTCCTTGAAACCCATTCCATTTGTCTCCTAGTCAGATCTGATTCACCTTGGTACGGTAAGACTTACACTTACCTCAAGGACAATATTCTCCCGCCGGACCTCTCTTCCAACCAAAAATGAACTTTCATCCGACAAGCCTCCTGTTACACCATCATAGCTAATACCCTTTATCGATGTGGTCTGGATGGTACTTTACTCCGTTGTCTACAACAAGAAGAATCCATAACTGCCTTGCGAGATGCACACGAAGGGATCTGCGGAACACACTCCAGCGGTCCTTCCTTAGCCAAGAAACTCATGCGTTTGGGTTATTACTGGCCAAACATGGAAATGGATTCATATCAGTTCGTCAAAAAGTGCAAACAGTGTCAGATACACAGGAACCTGATTCATGCACCTGGTCAGGAGTTGAGACCTCTAACGACACCCTGGCCCTTTTGCCAGTGGGGACTTGACCTCATGGGAAAGATTCATCCACCTTCTTCCAACGGCCATAAATTCATCATAACCGCCACTGAGTATTTCACAAAGTGGATTGAAGCCGTTCCCCTAACCACCGTCACAGGAAAGCAAATTTCCTCTTTCATTCTGATTTACATTATCTACCAATATGGCATCCCTTCATCCATCATAACAAATAATGGGAGACCTTTCAAAAAATAGGATGTCCAGGATCTTTGTGAGCGTTTCAAAATCTAACATCATTTCTCCACTCCATACTACCCCCAAGGTAACGGCCAAGCTGAGGCATCGAATAAAACCATTCTAAAAATCCTAAAGAAGACTGTCAATGAAGCTGATCGTGATTGGCATGTCCAACTCAATCCTGCTCTATGGGCCTACATAACCAGTATATGCACTCCCACAGGTGCTACACCCTACGCCCTTGTTTATGGTTCTGAAGCCATCCTTCCCATTGAGGTAGAACTCCCATCCCTCCGGGTGTCGTTGAAAAGTCTCATATCAGATGAAGAATACAGAGTCTTCAGGCTACAAGAACTAGAGCTACTAGAGGAAAGGCGCCAGAAAGCTTTTGACCATCTCAAAGCCTATCAACAGATGATGTCAAGAAGCTACAACCACAAGGTTAGACCACGATGCTTCAAGGTTGGGAACCTAGTTCTAAATGAGAACCCTCGTAATCAGTAGGATAGAGAAAAGAAAGGTAAGTTCGAGCCTAACTGGCTTGGGCCCTATGTAATTGTAGCTGCTTACGGATCGGGGGCATATCAATTGGCCACATCAGAGGGTGAGTTGTTTGATGATCCAATCAACAGCATGCACCTTCGCCGGTTCTATACCTAGGAGAACCCCAATGCAAGGGGGCACAATAAAATCAAAAAGTCAAAAAAATCAAAAAAGTTGAAAAGAGAAAATACAAAAAAATTAGAAAAAATAGAAAGCATACAAAAAAAAATCGTCCTTTGGTGAAAACCTGGCAAACAGGCGCCTTGGATAGGTATCATGGTGAAAACCTGGCAATCAGGCGTCATGCTACTTTCTAGCTTCTCGTGCAAATAAAAGCAAGTGATGAAAACCTGACAAACAGGCGTTACTTGTGATGAACCGCCTTCTCCATCTTTGGGAATCCAATCTCCTTGATCCATTCTTTCTTCGCTCCTTTTTCAATTGACCCATATCTGTCCGGCAACAAACACTTGACAGTTACTTATCATGGCTTGATACTCACCTTGTGGCCTTGTCAACCAAAGTTTTGTCCCATACCGTCTCCTTCATGTGAACCTAGTATAGTGTCTCTTGTCGGTGTCCATAGTCCAGGTCTGTGAACTACGTTGCCTTTGCGCCGTCACGTAGGTAAGGCCATTATTCTAATGCGCCCCTGAGGCTTCCATTTCTCCCACGGTCCCATTCATCCCCTTTCTTGTCTTCATTCTTGTCATCTTTCTTCTAGTCCATCCATGGTCCATTAGGGTTTACCCCGAACTACATTGCCTCTGCGTCATCACGTAGGCAAGGCCATTTAGCAATGCGCCCCCGAGGCACTAGGTCAGTCCCTTAGGGTCCGTCTCCCCAATAAGGATTGTGCAATCTTCTCACCAAACAAGCAAATGCAAGCAGAACCCGCGCTTCAAGCAGAAATCTTGACTATGAGCATCTTAACCTATCTAAAGCAAAGCAAATACCCAAGGTCTTCTAACTGATTCTATCTAAATTATGGCAAGAAAACCACATCTAAATGCAAGAATGTTTTGTGGATTGGAACCATGGTTAAGTTACAGAGTCTTGATTTTTGTTATCATGTCTTTCTATGCTACTCAAGGATGCCAAAAGCTAGAGACGCTATGATGGGGGCATGATTACTTTCTTTGTTTGCTATTTGTGGATTAAACTTTAGTAATGTGAAGCCTTGTCTAAGGACATGATCGGCAAAAGATTATCGAGGACATCAAAGGTATAACATGAACGGGGGCAATCCTTGTTTGTTGAAACGCAAGAAGCACTCAGGTCATCTAGATTCAATTTTGACTAGATGCTTGTATTAACTTGCTAAATCCAAATCCATGTAAGTGGTACTCAGGTCATCTCGGTTCAATTATACCTAGATGCTTGTATTCACTTACAACATTTCAGAAAATGTACCAAAAATAAATTGCCCAATGATGAAATAAAGCACTCCAAAAGCAAAGCATCCATCCTATATCCATTTATACATCCATACCATACCCCATGCAATAAAGATCCAATAGTGCAGAGTATCAATACAAATAAATGCTTGTGAGTTCTTCTATCGAGTCTTTCTTCTATCAATCAGATTTCTATCTATCATCATATCTTTCATCCTTGTCCAGTCAGTCTGAGCAATGATCCAAATGCAAGGTCCATCCTTAATCCATACCAATCAAGTCAAGTCAATCTTGCACAAATGATCCAATCACAATCAGGGGTCTTGATCTTTGTCTGGTCGTAAACCAACTCGATCAGTTAATCAATCAATTGTCTTATATAGGATGTTGCATTGTCGAAATCAGACCAATACACACGTCTTACACGACATGCTTCATTTCCTGAAACCAGACACTATCCTTCATGTTGCTCTAGGGATCCATCATTCCCCGCCATGACAACACGCCTGTCGTGTTGGTCTAGGGATACATCGTTCCCCGCCATGACAACATTGTTGTATATCGTTATCAGTATATCGTTGGTTTACTGCTTGATAGGGGCAACACCTTGTTTGTTCTTGTGTCATTTGTGCATACTTGCTTGCTTGCTTGTGTGTGTCATCATTCTTCTTGCATCACATCTCATTCAACTCTTTTCTTCATCCCATTTTCTTCAAACCTATCCTAACCCCTTCGTCTTCGTGAGATTGTCCGTCTCTGAATCTTTCACCCTTTTTCCGTCCAATCTCCCGAGGGGGCATCCTATCGTCATTAAACTTGTACCAGGGGCAAACTGGGGCATGTATCACTATCAGACTATCGATTTCTTTGAAGCAATGCTGTAAATTGCATTGCATCAAAGAGGGGCAAAATGTATACGCCTAAAAATGACATGATTCATCCTAAATAAATATTCTAAATATTTATTCTATTCTTCTACCAATTAAATAAATATTCTAAATTTATTTAATCGATTCACTATTCCATAATTAAATAAATTCAATTTATTTAATTAGAATTCTTCTAAATGTCCTACACAATTAAATAATCATAAATTATTTAATTAATCCAAATTCCTCTATCCTAAGTTCTAAATTCCAAAAATCCACCTCACCTTTACACCTCACCATTTCCACCTCACCTTGTCCACCTCATCAAGTTGCACATGTAATTAAATATATTTAATATTTAATTACCTATTTTTCTCTCACCCACATGGCCTATTTCTTCTCAAATCAGAAGTTAGTTAACTAATCAATTAGAAGTGTTAACTAACCTGTCAATTGAGTTAATCCCTCAATCAATTCAGTCAATCCCATAATCCACTCTTCTAACTGATCAATCAAGTTTGTTAACTGTTCAGTCAATGGAGTTAACTCTCCAATCAATTTTGTCACATCCCCTCTTTCATGATGGAGTTGGGACACTTGTCACATTTCTACTGGTTGCACATTCCTCAACCATCCTCAGCCATTGATCTTTCATATCTCCTCTCAACCGTTGATTCCCATTCTTCCAAGTCTATAAATGAAGTTTCATCCCTCCACTCTATTCATCTAGGCTTTTGACATCGTTACTTTGCAGAAATATCACCAGCACGCCTTTGGCACCCTTTTGTCATCCATAAGCTTGAGATCACACTACTTGCCTTGAAGCTCATCTTCATTGCATATCACCAAGCCATTCACCATCGACTTCCTACAAACAACTAAAAGATTGCACTCTCTGAGGGCTCACTTCATCTGCAAAAGGACGATTTGTGATAGGCGAACAACAGAAGCATCGAAATGGGAGAGGTTTGCACTGTGTTTGTTCATTGCTTCGTTTATTGAATCCTTCTTGTTTCTCTATTCTGTTGATGTTTGGGTCTTGTTTAATTCATTTGATTGATCACCATTTCACCCTTACACCCTTCATTGTCTCAGTAATAGGTGTATAAATCCCACTAAAATTTTGAATGAACTTCCTATAGAAGTTCGCCAAGCCATGAAAACTTTTGGCTTCAAACATACTGCAAGGTGAAGGCCAATCCACAATTGCCTTGACCTTCTCTGGATCCATCTTCAAACCATCACTAGAAACTACAAATCCCAAATAAACTAACTCCTTCTTCATGAAACTACACTTCTTCAAATTGGATAACAATTTCTCTTCTCTCCACCTTTGCAATACTACCCTAACATGTAGCAAATTTTCTTCCTTTGTCTTACTAAAAATCAAAATATCATCAAGATATACAATAACAAACTTACCAAGAAATGGCTTCAACACTTCATTCATCAACCTCATGAAAGTGCTGGGAGCATTCATCAACCCAAAAGGCATCATTAACCACTCATATAATCTATCTTTTGTCTTGAAGGTTGTCTTCCATTCGTCCCCTTCTCTGATTCTAATCTGATGATACCACTCTTCAAATCAATCTTCATGAAATATTTTGGTCCACTTAGGCAATCCATCATATCATCCATTCGTGGCAATGGGAATCTATATTTGATTGTTATTTTGTTAATGGCCCTTGAATCTGTACACATTTGCCATTCTTCATCCTTCTTTGGTGTCAATACTATTGGTACTGCACATGGACTGAGACTTTCCTTGATCAGCCTCTTATCTAGTAATTCTTGAACTTGCCTATTTATCTCCTAATTCTCCATAGGTGTCATCCTATACAGTGCCTTGTTTGGTAAACTTGCACTAGGTATCAAATCCATACAGTGACTAATATTTCTCACAGATGGCAATCCATTCAGTAACTCCTTCATCATTATATTTGAGTATTCTTCCAGCATCTCTTGAATTTCTATAGGTGGCTCTTCTTGTTTTTCTGCTGTCATCAACATTCCAGGCTTAGGAATAAAAGCATAACATGACCCTCCTTTCTTAAATTCTTTCAATAATTTCTTTCCAGAAATCAAACAAACTCTAGGATTACTTTCTACTTCATCTTCCTTCTCCTTCATAGGATTCAAAGTATACTCTTTCCCATCCTTCTTTACCCTATATGTATTTGTTCTCCCATCATGAACAACTTGTCTATCAAACTGCCATGGTCTACCCAACAAAATATGACATGCATCCATTAGTATTATATCACACAAAATTTCATCCTTATAACTACCAAGTTGAAATTTAACTAGGCATTGTTCACTTACCACCAATTGATGCTCTTTCTGCAACCAATAAACTTTGTAAGGACTAGGATGCTTCAACTGCTTCAACTTCAGTTTGTTAACCATTTCTTCAGACACAATATTGTTTGTGCTACCAATGTCTACTATCACTTTACAACACTTAGCACCCAACTTACATTTAGTTCGAAACAAGTTTCTCCTCTGAACAGGTTCAGATTTCTCCTTCTCTGGGTTCAACAAAATCCTTCTCAACATCAAGGATTCTCCATCCTTATGATCTTCTCCACACTTCAGTGAAGCCACACTTTCACATTCTGCTTGTGTCACATTCACTCTTGCTTCCTTTCCTTTTCCAGTACTTTGTTGGATTTGAGGGCACTCAAATGCCCTATGTCTAATTTCTCCACATTGAAAACAAGTACCACTGAATCCTCTTCCCTTGCATCTACCAAAATATCCTCTACCTCTAAAATAATCACCTCTTCCTCTTAAGGAATCTCTTCTTCCTTTGCTGTTTTGGGTATTAGTTTGTGATGAACTGGCCTCTCCTTGCTTATTTTGGTATCCTCTTCCACCACTAGACTGGCCTCTTCCATGTGAAAATTTACCCCTACCTCTAGAATTATTTTTCTTTCTAGTAAGCTTAGCTTTTGCCTTCAAGGCATATTGGTAGGCTTCCTCAACATTGGTGATTCACACCATTCTTAATTCATCTTGAATAGAGTAGTGCAATCCATTGATATATCTAGAAACCTTCTCAACATCATCATCAACATGACCAACCTAAATATTTAATTTATAAAACTCCTCAGTATATTCTTGCACACTCTTCTCCTTCTGCTTTAAATTCTGTAATTTCTTGAACAAACTAATTTGATAGTCTGTAGGCAAAAACTTGGCCTTCAATTTGGTTACCATTTTCTCCCAGATTTGAATTCTCTCCTTTCCCTTTCTCTGTCGTTCCATCTAAACATGTGCCCACCATAGGGAAGCATGACCCTTCAACTTTGTGTAGGTAAACTTCACTTTCTTAGGGTCTTCAATTGATTCAAAATTAAAATATTTGTCCATCTCTGATATCCACTTGAGTAATTCTTCTAGATTTAAACTACCATTATAACTAGGAGGATCTAAATGAGGCTTACTACTTATTTTGGACATTGCCCTCAAAAATTGCCTTTCTGGTTCGTCTTCTTCGTTTGCATCATATTCTCTCACTTCAATTTCTTCTATATCCTCACTAACATATTCAACATGTACTCCCCTACATTGTGCCATCTCGATAGCATCTAACCGTGTAATTATTCCTCTCAACATTTCTGCAATCGCCATATCTCCTCATGGCCCTCTTCTACTGCGTCCTCTCTTTGCCATGTCTTCTTCAGATTCTTTGCAATTGCAGGTCTACACTCACTCTCCTTTACCCACAACAAAAATATTAGAATCTCTTCTTTGACACGTCCACAATCTCCTTAGGAAACCTGGCTCTGAGACCACTTGGTGCAAAACCAAACTTACGGGTCTTATTAGACTACTGAATTAAGAAGAAAAATACAAATAGTAACACAAACAACCACACCACCACAAAATGAATATATTTATTAGTAGCAATAAAATGATTACAGGAGTACAAAATTTCATTACACAACCTCAAGGTAGATCAATCTTTGTTTACAAAAACTTCTCCAACATTTCTTTTCTCCAAGAGGTCAAACTAGGACAAATCTAACTCAATGAACCAACAAACCAACCCCCAATTTGGACCAAGAAATTGTATTTATGGCACTCAGCTAAAAACAATTCAACTGCCATGAATCGTTATACAACTGAATGAACCACTAAGCAGTTTAACATTTACAAAACTAAACCACTGCCGTTAAACCTCCTTGTCAGCATATCACAATCGCCATGGTGTATATTCATCAGTTTATACATATTCAAGCTCTTGGCAGTTATCGACAAACTTTTGGTTTTTTGAACCTTGGTTATAAATGCCTATCAGTGAATGTTGTGTTTTCTGAACCAATGTCCATTCAGTCAACAAAAACCATATTTGTGAAACTCGAACTTGTCACTTCAATCAGTGAATTAGTCCATTTACAAACCATCTCTTTGAATACTTTATCAGCAAGAATCCTCTTTCACGAACTATGACTTGGACCAGTACAAGCCCTTTAATCACCACGCCCTTTGTTAGCAAAATTTAACTTTTTCAAACCTTGGAATCCTTTATCGACATTGCCTAGAGTTTTGAAACCTAAACTTTTTCCAACATAAAGGCCCTCAACAAAAAGTCCACTTTAGGAACTTAAAGTTCATCATAGCATGCTATCCATGAAGGAACCAATTCAAAAACTAAAGAATTGCCAGTACATACTCGTAAGTTTTCAATTTCTTTTTATCTGTAAAACTTGTCTTTCCTGAACTTTGTCGGCAAATCATAAATTTTTGGAAACCACCAAAGTTACCGATAACACACTTTAGCTAACACTCAATCTTCCTATCGGTGATTTGGCCATTCCATGAACTTAGGAAACTCATACTTCAAATCATGCAATGAGTTAACTTACAATGTTTGAACTTTGCTTCTAAAGCTTCTTGGCGATGAGGCTTGTCGGCAAACCAAGCCATTGACAAACCTTTGCATTGGCGAACTGAATAGTTTGCAAACTTGAAACTTCGCTAACTAATATATCCCCTTCGTCAAACTTTGAAAAATGTAAACTAGCCTTTGAAGCTTGTTGGTGAAAGTTCCTATCGGTGAACTAGGCCGTCGACGAACTTAGGAGTTCGTGAACTGTGAAATTTTATGACTGGCTATAACTTAGCCAAATTTTGTCTAATTTTCACAAAATGAAACTAGAGATAGCCAATTGGTTTTTCTACAAGATGATGTCTTGAAATTGACCAAGTAAATTCGAAATTGCTCTTGAAACACAAAAACCAACTTTGCAAGGAAACAAGCAAAAAACAACTTAGGAAATAAAACATATTTTTTTGGTGACACAGGATTGCCAGTGAACCTGGATTCTCTTGCATCACATAGCATATTGTGTTCTCCCCCTAAAATGTTGACTTTTTAAAAGTATTTCAAAAATTTCTTTTTGGAAAGTTAGATAACATCATGCAGCATAAGCTTGATTTTTCTGCTAATTTTTTAATGAATATATGACTTTTTACTAATTTTCAAAGTGGACACATCTTGAAAAATTAAACATTGAATGTGCTCACTCCTAGTTTTTTTGAATAGTTTTTCTTAATGTGTATAAAATAGAGTCTAGAATGTAAAAATGTAATTTGTTTCAAATTTAGATGAACAGATAAAAAATGGCACCAAAAATACTATACATAGGTTTTCAGCAAAAAAGGAAGACACTGGCAAAAGAAATTGAAGATCAAAACCTTAATGTATTCAAAATAGAGAAAAAATTATATGGTTAGAAAGATAAGTGAGAGCTTGAAATTATTGTGGCTTTTTTTTCAAATCAACATTGAAAAATGTGCAAACCTGATGGAGCTCATGCTCGACATTTAGTTGTTTTTCTATTTTTTGTAGAAAACACATCTTTGGGCATTGACATACAAGTCCAATCCTTTGGGTTGTATGTCCAAGGCAAATCCAATCCTTTGGGTTGGATGCCCAAGGCAAATCCAATCCTAAGAGTTGGTAGTTTCCAAGGCAAGTTATAATGTGAGCGCATTATAACATGCTTGTGTTATGAAAAAAGTCTATTTTTTATGATTATCATAATGCAAGCGCGTTATGAAAAATATAAAAATATAAAATAAAAATAAAAATAGTCTAAACCACATGCTTGTAGACTATTTTTTATGTTTTTCACAATGTGCTCAAGATATGAAAAACATAAAAAATAGTCTAAAAGCATGTGGTTTAGACTTTTTTTTTTCATAACACGAGCACATTATAACACACTTGCATTGTGGCTTAATGGTAACTAAGCCACTATCGAGCCATAACATGAGTGTGTTATAACATGAGTACATTATAGCACACTCGAGTTATATGCACAATGGACTAAAAAGTGCTTTTGACCACTTTTTGGTCCCCCATTTTATTTACATGGCCATAATGTTAGGTACTATGTTAGGAGGTGTTAAAATTTATGTGTCTACACCTATTACCAAAAATCTAAATTTAAAATCTCAAAACATAATTTTGGGCTACATTATTATATTTTAAATAGAAGAATTATCTTAACCTTATCTTCACAAGTTTTGACATCCTTTTTACTTTTAAAAAAGGGAAGAAATTAAAGGAAAACTATTTATTTTATTCTTAAGATTATCCAATACTATTTTAAGTGTTGTTAAAGATTTCAAGCCCAAGTAATGGCGTCTTGAGTTTTTACATGGGTAATCCTTAAAGATAACATTAGGTTGTAGTGAAGAGGGCCTTTAAGTATTTGTGGAGTACTTTTTAAGATTTCATATGTGGTGATGTTTGAGAAGACCGACACTCAATGGGTATACAAGGTTGTGTGGATTCAAGTTAGGTAGAGGATGTCAAAATAGTGTCTAGACACCTAAAATTGTCCACTCTTTGTGTCATCACTAATTCATCCCTAAACCATCACTAACCATCTCTAAACATCCCTAATTGATTCCTACTTATCCCCAATTCATTCCTATGTGCATCCCTAAACCATCACTAATCATCTCTAGACAACCCTAAACCACCATTTCTGCACAATTAACTCAATAAACACGTTTATATGGTTAATTAACCGATTCCCCTTCAATCCGTGATTTTACAATATTTTATTGTTAAAATCACTATTCATGTACTATTCACTATTCATCCGTACCTACATCGGTACTTATCCCAAGCCAAGATGATTTACTAATCATTTATCCCTTTTCTCCATAGTCCAAACATTAGATAAATTTAATTTATCTAATATCTCTTTATCCCATCCCATGAATTAAATAAATATTTATATTTATTTAATTCCCTATTTTCTACACTTTTGATTAGGTCACCTAAACCTAATTATCTAACCTAATCCCCCACTTGCACAACATAAATCCTAATCTAATCTTGGTCAAATCCTCTCCATTCCCCCAAATGTACAAAGGCATGGGCCTCTTGTACATGTCCACATGGCCTTCTTACAAAAGACATGGTCAAGGACCCATGTACAAAGGTCCTTTTGTCCTCCATTCACTATTCCTCCAATTTTAAATTGGCCATGTACCCATGCTCCTAATTTAAAATTTAAATCAATTCCAACTCATCCTTTTTCCTCCAATTTTAAATTGTGCATGTACCCATGCTTCCCAATAAAATTATAATCAAATCTAACCCATACCTTCCATCTACCAAGACAATCTCATCCCTCTAATCTTCCCAAAGCGCAATCTTGACCATCCGTTCCTCCTTGATCCAAGGACATGTCCTCTCCACCAATCCTATCATGACATTTGTCAATCTCTCTTTCTTGAGAGCTCTTAGGCATTCTCATCCATTGATCCCCAAATTCAATCCTATCCATCCATTTGAGCCTCTAAAAATATATAAATTGGAGCTCACTCCTTCACAAAAACACAACTTCTTCATGCAACTAAATGTTGTCTATTTTCCTCCAAAACTCCATGAGAAGCAAGGTTATGTTGCCCATTTGAGGAGCCATCCACATCAATCCATCAAAGAGCACATCCACAATCAAGGTTTACACATGTGTTGTTCATAGTTTAATATCATATGTATCTCTTGCATTCCTTTTATGCTCAATCGGAGGTAGCTTAGGATTTGGGTGAGATATGTTAGTTGTTTAGCTTGTTTCTCATGCTTAATTTCTTGGTCTTACATTCTGGCACACCCGATGGGACCCCCACCCTTCTAATCTAACATCCTTGTGAGTTTTTTTATCAAGTGTTGTCGTGCAAGTTATAGTCACACCTATGACTACAAATTAGCACCTACACCTTCAGTACAACACCTATTTCAGGCCTTTTAGTGCCTAATTTTTCTCTGTTAGCACCCTTTTCTACATCAACACCTAATTTTCCTCTTTTAGCACTTAATCTTCCTTTGTCAGTGCCTTTTTATGCATTAGCACCTAATTTTCCTCTTTCAACACCTAATTTTCCTCTTTCAGTGCCCTTTTCTATATTAGCACCCATTTTCTACAAAGTAGCACCCAGATTTAGTATAGTAGCGCCTAGACCTATCTGTCAGCGCCCGAATCCTAGAAACTTCAAATGCCCATAACTTTTGCAAAACATAACAGAATTTGGTGCTTCTTTTTGAAATGGCTTAAAATTTTACAAGGAATCTGAATATCTTATCCAATTTTCTATATCATTCCATCTAACATTTGGTTTTTGTAGATTTTTTCATTTCAATCTAACACACTTGTTTGTAGCACATTGTTGGTCAAAGATAACATCATCATAAGACTACTAACAAGTTGTTGCAGCCCCGCTTGTCCAAGGATCCATCATTTTTTACACTAAATCTAAGACCATTTCTTTTTGGGGATAAAAAGAACTTGTATGCTTTGTTTGAGGTCATTTCAAGGTGTATTCTCTCTCCTTGTGCTATTTGGTGATCTTGGAGATCAAAAGCCTTGATTTGATCTAATCTTTGTTATCATTGTTAATCTTGAAGGGGTCACTTCTTCACATATGCTCTCCCCTTGCCCTTCATATGATCTTGGGTGATCAAAAGTGGGAAGTGGTTTCTTCTTAGGGGGTCTTCTTGGGGATTTCATCACCCCAAGGGATGACCTCAACCACATGTACCGGTGGGGTATATCAAAGGGGGGAGAAGGAAAATTGTACCCCAATCTAGTTGCATTGTCATTGGGACAACCTTGGGGCCCTGGGTGATTTTGGACATAAGGTGAAGTGGTGCTTGCTTAACCGCTTGGTGCCACATCCCTTCAATGGACTAGTGTTCACAGTTTGGGCCTCATGTACCTTGCATATATTGAGGACTCCTTAGCAAGCCTGTACAATTCTAGCTTAAGACCCTTCGACCGTCATATCTTGTGGCGCACTGCTGTAGAGGAGGGGAAGATGCTCACCATACCATTATACTTGAGATAGGATATGCTTTGGGCAATATGAAAGTCTCTAAGGTGAGGGGGTAAGGTGGTTCATGACCTTGCTTTCCCTATATATCTAAGCTATAGCATCTAAGGTATTAGTGGGGGTGGGAATCTCGGTTCACTTTGAGTTGAGATTGACCCACAGCCACTTCGTGAGATCCATAAGATATGTCACTCCCACTTGAATAATCTAGGAATGTTGGTGTGTTTGGTGTGTCTTCACTGTCAAAACCCGTGAATCCCATCAATCTAAACCAAATCCAAATAGTTTGCAAGAATTGTACATGTATGTGGGTTTATTTTATTACAAAGTTGCCTAAGGTCAAGCACTTAAGCCATCCTTAATCACATCTTAATCCATCATCCAAATCATCCATTTTCCTAATCCAAATCCAAATTATCCATTATCCTCATAATCCACAATATCCTAATCCAATTTCTTCATAATGCACCTTATCTCAATCCAATTTCTTCTAATCACTCATCCAATTATCCAATTTCATCATCATTGTCCTAATCTAATCCCATCATTTAAGCTCAATTAATCCCCATCTTTGAGCTTAATCCCATCGTCTCATTATAATCACATTCTAATCCAATCATTTATCCATCATTCATTTTCCCTATTCATCCCTAACTCCATATCCTAAACCATTTTCCATTATCCTAATAACATCACTTTCATCCTAATCCAAGTCTTCATCACCATCTTTATCCCATCTTAATCACTCCTTAATCCATTTTCCCAAATTGCTTCACCCACTTATCATAGTCTAATCATCTCATCTTATCCTTCCTAACCATCCCATCCATTAACCATTCCTAATACTAATCCCATTAGTGAGATTAATCTTTAATCCGTTTTCCTCCTAATCCACATCATAATCTATTTATCTAATCCAATTCTCCATCTCCATTCCAAATCAAATCCAATCCTCATCCTCTTCATCCAAATCCTTTATCCACATAATCCCAACTCTATTCCACATCTAATCCAATCCATTATCCTAACCATCTTATCCTAATCATCTAGCCCATTATCCACCTCATCCATTTCCCAATCATCATCACTATCTTAATCAATTCCCATCAATTGAGCTTACCCCAATCCCACTATTTGAGCTTAATCAAGTATCTCATAATCCACTTCATCCTTAATCATAATTCATCTACATCATTCAATCCTAATCCATTCCATCCCTAATCTTAATCCAACCCATCTCCCTAATCATACCTATCATCCATCCTAATCCAATCCCATCAATCATCTTTAATCATCTCATCCACTAATCCCCCTAATCCTAATCCAATTATTGAGCTTAATCCACTTTCATTCAAATCCCAATTATCCTTCATCCTAAATCAATCATTCATCATTCCTCTATCCATACCCAATCAAAATCCAATTCCACTCCTTAATCCAAAACCATCATTTTCAAATCTAAATTTGGTTAAGGACTTAACCTCCTTCAACCCTCTCCAAATCCTAATCATATCCCATCCAACTTTATCCAATCCATAATCATTTTCATCCAAATCATCATCCAAATAACTATCCAAAGGGCCCCTGGCCTAATCCTTAATCAAATCCAATCCAATCCAACCATCAAAGGGCCTTTGGCCTAATACAAATAATCCCCAATCAATCCAAATCTGGTTAAGTGTCATATATCATTGTCCTTTACTAATCAAATCAAATCAAATCCATCCTAGAATCAAGTGTCATATATCATTGACCTTGATCTTAATCCAATCCAAATCAATCCAAACTCCCCTTTAGTCCAAATCTAAATCAATTTCATCAAGTCATAGGACTACATCACATCATCCTAAATCCAAATCCAATCATGGCTTCATATCCTTTTAATGATGATGTTGTTGAACAATCTAAACTCAAAATCCTTGATGAAATCATTGCAAGTAAGCTTTCCATAAACCACCCTCGGCCATTCATAAACATGCAAGCACCCTTCAACCATGCATTGGCTAGCACAAGTTATGTCCCCATACCTAATTACTTATCCTATGGTCCTCCTTATGCTACCCTTGATAAGGGGAATCTATTCTATCCACCATACCCTAATCCATGACATCCTTCTTATCCTTATTCCACTTATCCAAATCCATCCTCTCCCTATCCAAATCCCTCATATCAAAATCCACCACCCCCTTATCCAAATCCGTCATATCCAAATCCACCATCTCCTTATCCATCAACCTCTCCATCCACCCAGCTATCCAAGCCCCCATCTACTCCATCATCCAAATCCCCTACTAAATCTATGTGATCCTTTCTCCAAGGACTCCTTACTAAGAGTGTTGAGATAAATAATGAAAACAAATGTGTGGAGTCATGTCACCCCACTCCTCCCCAATCACCTACATTTGTCATTGATGACCCCATCATTCGTCTCACACCCATCAAAACCACATCACCATCCTCCTCCATTTTATCCCAATTCCTATCCAAAGTATCACCCTCTCCTCCATCTACCCCTTCCAAGGAGCCTATTCAAATAATTGAAACTATGTGCTCCTCCCCCATCACACCATCCACACAAATTTGGCTATGTCAAGAACCTAGTCCAAATCATGTTGAAACACCCACCCCCCTTCCTAATCATGATCCAAGAATCCCATCTATTCCTATTCCCAATCCCACACCATCTACTATCACTCCCATACCATCTCCTATTGATCCCCCATCATACCCCATCATTCCTTTACCACCTCCCATTGAACCTTTACAATCACTTATCAACCCCACCCCAAATCCACTATCTTATCATCTTAGTTCCACTACCTTTATCCATGTTGTTTCTCTTGTAGGAGAGGAACAACTTTCTTCTACCACTCATCCCCCTCCATCTAAAAATGGATTCGTGTCATGTTTCCAGAACAACACCCATCTCATCGCACAACGTATGCTCCAAAACATGAACTATCATGGTAAAGGCCTAAGCCTTCATGAAAATGACATTTTGGAGCCCATCCATGTCAAAATCCATCCATGTGCACATGGACTTGGCTATACATCCCAAGATAAACAATCCAAACATGTTGGTATCACCCCCACACCACCCAAATCCACTTCATCCAAACCCAAACTTGGTGCACCTCATAGCACCTCAAAAACATATGTCGCCATCCCTCCTCTTCCATTCTATTTCATCCACCAATCCCAAAAGCATGTGACCATACATCTCCCTAAGTCCACACTTCCTCCACTACTCCCAACTCCTAATATCCCCATCCTCAAATCTCCTTATTCCCCCATCCTTAACACCCCCACTCATAAATCCCGATCCCCTAAAATTCCTAATCAATATCAACGAATGCACACATCATCCAAACATGAAGCTTCCACCAACTACATGGGATTCAAAAATAATAATTTGAATGCCTCCACTCATAAAGCAAAAAATTTAAAGCCTAAAGATCATTATGCCATAGGGCATCGATATGCACAATCCAATCTAAAATCCAAAAGGCTACATAAGCCCACACCTACAAAAGCAAAACCAAAAATGGTGTGGGTCCCTAAAAAACAAGAAACAAATCCAAGTGGATCATCCACATCCCATTCCATCCCCAAATCCCAAGAATCTCGCTCCCCATAAAAAAATCCTCAAAATCCTAAGTTTGATTGGGTCCCTAAATTCCCAAATCGGAAATCCCAAACTCCCTTATCTCAATCCCATATTAAAACATCCCCATTACTCCCCACCCCCCCTCCAAATCAAAACTTCAAAATCCATTATGGTGTGTACAACCGTTGGTCTTGATTCCCATCACGACATTTCCACATACCTTCATCCCCCCATCATATATCCATTATCCCGCATATCCTCCACATCACATCCCTATGGTCCATGCTTTTGCATAAACCCCCATTTTTCCATCATCCATCCATACCATCCATAATCCACATCATAATATATCCATCTCATAATCCACTATCGCCATCCATCCATTCATCCATTCATTTTCTAACAACATACATGTGCACTATTACACTTGACATGGTCCACGTGTGACATCCATCCACATGGGACACTATCACCTTGCAATGGAAATAGACGTTTGAGTCCTCATCCTCCTTCATACTTCCTTCCTCTATCCAAATCCATCCATTGTATCCCAAAAATCCAAAAAAATCTTAAAAAATCAAGAAAAAAAATAAAAAAATTAAAGAGAAATAAATTCGTCCAATGGTAAAAACCACTCCTCGTGGCACCTTGGGCAATTACCATGATGGAAACACCTTGTGGGAATCATGTGCAACCCCTCATCCATTTTCACCCTACACTTGGGGGGAAATCTCACCTCGCCTATCATTTCCCCATCCATCACATATCCTCATCCTATCCTCCTAATTGTTCCCATCTACTTATCCATTAATCACCTTCACTATCCTCATCCACTTATCCTATTGTTTCCTATCCACTCAACTTCTTATCCATACTATCATCCTCCCATCCTTCTTCCCCACTTGTGATCCTTCTAATGACAGGGGAAAACTATGTGAAACATGCTTTGGATACCCCTTGGCATACATCCTTTTGAGCATCTCCTATAATGTCCATCCATCCCCACCATCATAACACCTAGTCATTCATGACATATCTAGCACGAGGCATCCTCTTCCTAAGTGACGTAGTCCTTGGAGATCACCTTCACACTTCCTCTATCCACCTCCCCCCATCTGTCCATCTCACATCCATCTCCTCTATCCACACCTCCTCCTCCTCCCCCTTATCATTTCATCCCCATCAACCCATTGTGCCTTGTCAATAGACTCGAATTTCCCTTTTCATTGGTATCTATCTAAAGGCTACCCTCACCCAACCCAATGCAATCCGCCTCCTAGCAATCCAAATCCCTCAATATCCAAATATCCCAAAAAATCTAAATTGTAAGATCATCCTTATCAATGTGCATCCCAAGCTAAGCATCATAATCCAAATCATCCAATCGCATCCATGGTTTTGTTCCCATCCTTGATGCAATCCTTTGATCCACAACATCCATCATCATCATTGGGATATATCATTCACAATCCTTGTTTTGTTCTTATCATCAACAACACAATCAATCATCATCAATCCATCAATCTTTGGATTTTCATCTTGACTAGGGGCAACATCATGTTTGTCTTTGTATCATTTTTTGTACATGTGTTCTTGCTTGTGTATGTGCATTATCTTTTATCTTGCATCAATACGGGTCCCTATAACCTACCTGCCATAGCAGTATCGTGGTCTTCCATATCATTGTGCTATTACGGCATAGGGTTGCTTGTGACCTAATCAGTTGGCTTTAACACATGGGACAAATTGTCACCTTGGTTCCTTATACCTTGGTGCATAGCGTCTCATGCCATATCAAATAAGGATGGCTCTCATTTATCAATGTAGTATAACACATAATCCATGGGGTTAAGAACTATCTCTAACTAATATTCATATCTTGTGTGTGTTGGAACAACTTTTTGCATACTAGTTGTGCTTTTGCATCTAAGGCCATTCAATACCTTTTGTGCACCAAGGACTTATGCTCTAATTTTTCTTCCTCACACATCTAGACAAGGTTGTATTATGTTGGGCATGTATATGTTACATCCATCCATTTTCTTCCATAATCCTTTCATCCCATCCTTCTATCTCATCATTTACCCTATCATTTATCTCCCATCACCCCCTTCCTCCAATCCCTTACATCCATGTGGTCTTTCAAATTCCACTCTCTTCTTTCTTATCCAACCCTCTTCATCCTTTCGAGAGCGCACCCGTGCTCTTCAAACCCGCCTGCCCTCTTGATGGGGCATCATCCTTAATCCTATCATATTCCTCTATCTTATTCAATGCTATGTTTTATCTTTCTCTGAAATGATATTGCTTCGCAACACCATCTCAAAGGGGGACAAAATGTAGACACCTAAAATTGTCCACTCTTCATGTCATCATTAATTCATCCCTAAACCATCACTAACCATCTCTAAACATCCCTAATTCATTCCTACTTATCCCCAATTCATCCCTATGCATACCTAAACCATCACTAATTATCTCTAGACAACCCTAAACCACCATTTCTCCACAATTAACTCAATAAACACATGTTTAGATGGTTAATTAACCAATTCCCCTTCAATCCGTGATTTTACAATATTTTATTGTTAAAATCACTATTCATGTACTATTCACTATTCATTCGTATCTGCATTAGTACCTCCATCGGTACTTATCCCAAGCCAAGATGATTTATTAATCATTTATCCCCTTTCTCCATAGTCCAAACATTAGATAAATTTAATTTATCTAATATCTCTTTATCCTATCCCATGAATTAAATAAATATTTATATTTATTTAATTCCCTATTTTCTACACTTTTGATTAGGTCACCTAAACCTAATTATCTAACCTAATCCCCCACTTGTACAACATAAATCCTAATCTAATCTTGGTCAAATCCTCTCCATTCCCCCAAATGTACAAAGGCATGGGCCTCTTGTACATGTCCACATGGCCTTCTTACAAAAGGCATGGTCAAGGACCCATGTACAAAGGTCCATTTGTCTTACATCCACTATTCCTCCAATTTTAAATTGGGCATGTACCCATGCTCCAAATTTAAAATTAAAATCAATTCCAACTCATCCTTTTTTCCTCCAATTTTAAATTGTGCATGTAGGTCAATGCTTCCCAATTTAAAATTCCTAAGCAAATCTAACCCATACCTCCCATCTACCAAGACAATCTCATCCCTCCAATCTTCCCAAAGCCCAATCTTGACCATCTATTCCTCCTTGATCCAAGGACATCTCCCCTCCACCAATCCTATCATGACATTTGTCAATCTCTCCTTTCTTGAGATCTCTCAAGCATCCTCATCCATTGATCTCTAAATTCAATCCTATCCATCCATTTGAGCCTTTAAAAATCTATAAATTGGAGCTCACCCCTTCACAAAAACACAACTTCTTCATGCAACTAAATGCTATCTATTTTCCTCCAAAAATCTATGAGAAGCAAGGTTATGTTGCCCATTTGAGGAGCCATCCACATCAATCCATCAAGGAGCACATCCACACTCAAGGTTTGCACATGTGTTGTTCATAGTTTACCATCATATGTATGTGTTGCATTCCTTTTATGCTCAATCGAAGGTAGCTTAGGATTTGGGTGAAACAGGGTAGCTATTTAGCTTGTTTCTCATCCTCAATTTTGCGGTCTTACACAGTGATCCCACAATAGTGTATCCCACTTTTTGTCCAAAACGAGGCATTAAAATTAAGTTTTTAACCAAATTTTCACTTTCTTCGCTTATAGCAACTAAACCATTAAGAATTTGAAGATGATGTGAACTAGTGATTTTTGAGATTTTGTGTTTAGATTATAAATATATATTTTTTAAAATTTTAAAAAATAATTTGTTAATTTTTTTATGTAACTTTTAGTAACTTAGTTTTTCTAGTTAACAATATTTTTAAAAAGTAACATTTATTCCATCATGCATAACTTTTTTTACATAAAGAGTAAAATTTTAAATTTTTAAACATAGATTCATAACACATATATCTAGTGCACACATATTTTTCTTAAATTTTTGTTGCATATTTTATTTATTATTAATTTTTGATATGAGATTAATTATAATTTAGACAATTTTATTCCAGCATGCATAGCTTTTTTTGTATATATTCAAATTAACTTTTTTTGTTGAATCAAGGACATCAATATGTAGTGTGTAGATATTTTTCAAAAAAAATCTCTATTTTTCTATTTTTCCATGTGTGTCGAATAGAGACCTTGATGTTCAGTGAAAAACCTATATTCACTAAAAAATAGAAAATAAATATAATAATTAAATTAAATATATTCAAAATTATAATTTTTAGAAAGATTTTTCCAAGGGCTATGATCTTGTAAAATTTCATGTCTCAATGACTAAGTTTGATGGTTCAACCCAAGCTTTGAAACAAAAATTTTTGTAGAGAAAAAAGTGAGAATAAAAAGGTTATGAAAAGGACCTTTGTTTGAAGGTACCTTCATTCAAAGGTACGAGGTACCTTCATTTGAAGGTCCTTTTACTTTTTGAATGTGAAAACATTAAAAAAAAAAAAAACCTTTGAATGAAGGTCCTTACCTTCATTCGAAGGTGTTTTTCATTTTTTTTCCTTGGGCTTAGTTTTTTTCCCCATCCCACAATTGGGACACACTATTGTTAGAGCACCCAATAGAAAAAGGTCTACAAATAGTAGAGTGTTCTTTTGGATTCAATTGTGTGTATTTTTACATCAATATTTCAGATCACACTTAGTGATCCCTCATTACGAATAAAAGAGTTATGATTTGGATTACAAACTTAACACTTAAAGAGTCTTGAGGTGAAGGGGGAGGTGACAAGAGGACCAAGACTTTAAGAAGGCCAATTTTGTAATCCACTTTGTGAGTTTAACTCTCAACTTCTCGAGAATCTTATCTTTGAAAACAATTTCCTTGCTATGAAGGGAAACAATAGTAGGCATGAGGTTTCCAAAGTCCATGAATTTAGTAGAGTGTGATTTTGGATTCAACTTTGTGTATTTTTGCATTGATAGTTCATATCACACTAAGTGATTCATCATCAAGAGGAGGAGAGATATGATTTGGATTATAGACTTAATACTTAAACTCACTCTAAGAGGTCCATAATTGACTAGAAGTTTATCTTATTCGGTGGTGTACTAAGTTGGATGAGTATGAAACAAGTGATTATTTTATCCATAATGAAGGGTATCTAGTGCATATGGTAGATATGCATTCTTGTAAGGAGTCTATTTGGCTTCTAAGATTATGTTTGGATATTGGGCTATGCTATAAGGTAGTTAGAGTTTATTTTGATAGTGAGAGTGTTATCATCTTCATGAAGAACTTAACCTTTCATGTGTAGATGAAACACGTTGATGTACAATAACATTTTATTCATGACATGGTGGAAGATGGGAGGCTATTTTTGTATAAAGTTGATACACTTTTGATTAGGTCACCTAAACCTAATTATCTAACCTAATCCCCCACTTGCACAACATAAATCCTAATCTAATCTTGGTCAAATCCTCCCCATTCCCCCAAATGTACAAAGGCATCGGCCTCTTTTACATGTCCACATGACCTTCTTACAAAATGCATGGTCAAGGACCCATGTACAAAGGTCCTTTTGTCGTCTATCAACTATTCCTCCAATTTTAAATTGGGCAAGTACCCATGCTCCTAATTTAAAATTAAAATCAATTCCAACTCATCGTTTTTCCTCCAATTTTTAATTGTGCATGTACCAATTCTTCCCAATTTAAAATTCCTAAACAAATCTAACCCATACCTCCCATCTACCAAGACAATCTCATCCCTCCAATCTTCCCAAAGCCCAATCTTGACCATCCGTTCCTCCTTGATCTAAGGACATCTCCTCTCCACCAATCCTATCATGACATTTGTCAATCTCTCCTTTCTTGAGATCTCTGAAGCTTCCTCATCCATTTATCTCTAAATTCAATCCTATCCATCCATTTGAGCCTTTAAAAATCTATGAATTGGAGCTCACCCCTTCACAAAAACACAACTTCTTCATGCAACTAAATGCTGTCTATTTTCCTCCAAAACTCCATGAGAAGCAAGGTTATGTTGCCCATTTGAGGAGCCATCCACATCAATCCATCAAGGAGCACATCCACAATCAAGGTTTGCACATGTGTTGTTCATAGTTTAGCATCATATGTATGTCTTGCATTCCTTTTATGCTCAATTGAAGGTAACTTAGGATTTGGGTGAAACAGGTTAGATATTTAGCTTGTTTCTCATCCTCAATTTCTCAGTCTTATAGAGTGATCCCACAATAGTGTATCCCACTTTTTGTCCAAAATGAGGCATTGAAATTAAGTTTTTAATCAAATTTTCACTTTCTTCACCTATAGCAACTAAACCATTAAGAATTTGAAGATGATGTGAACTAGTGATTTTTGAGATTTTGTGTGTAGATTATAAATATGTATTTTTTAACATTTTAAAAAATAATTTATTATTTTTTTTATGTAACTTTTAATAACTTAATTTTTCTAGTTAACAGTATTTTAAAAAAGTAACATTTATCCATCATGCATAACTTTTTTTTTTATCGAAAGAGTAAAATTTTAAAGTTTTAAACATAGATTCATAACACATATCTAGTGCACACATATGTTTCATAATTTTTTGCTGCATAGTTTATTTATTATTAATTTTTGATATGAGATTAATTATAATTTAGACAATTTTATTCCAACATGCATAGCTTTTTCTGTATATATTCAAATTAACTTTTTTTGTTGAATCAAGGACATCAATATGTAGTGTGTAGATATTTTTAAAAAAAAATCTCTATTTTTCTATTTTTCCATGTGTGTGGAATAGAGACCTTGATGTTCGGTGAAAAACATATATTCACTAAAAAATAGAAAATAAATATAATAATTAAATTAAATATATTCAAAATTATAATTTTTAGAAAGCTTTTTCTAAGGGCTATGATCTTGCAAAATTTCATGTCTCAATGACTAAGTTTGATGGTTCAACCCAAGCTTTGAAAGAGAAATTTTTGTAGATAAAAAAGTGAGAATAAAAAGGTTATGAAAAGGACCTTCGTTCGAAGGTACCTTCATTCAAAGGTACAAGGTACCTTCATTTGAAGGTCCTTTTACTTTTTGAATGTGAAAACATTAAAAAAATAAAAATACCTTTGAATGAAGGTCCTTACCTTCATTCGATGGTGTTTTTCATTTTTTCCATGGGCTTAGTTTTTTGCCCCATCCCACAATTGGGACACACTATTGTTAGAGCACCCAATAGAAAAAGGTCTACAATTAGTAGAGAGTTCTTTTAGATTCAATTGTGTGTATTTTTACATCAATATTTTAGATCACGCTTAGTGATCCCTCATTATGAATAAAAGAGTTATGATTTGGATTATAGACTTAACACTTAAAGAGTCTTGAGGTGAAGGGGGAGGTGACAAGAGGACCAAGACTTTAAGAAGGCCAATTTCGTAATCCACTTTGTGAGTTTAACTCTCAACTTCTCGAGAATCTTATCTTTGAAAACAATTTTCTTGCTATGAAGGGAAACAATAGTAGGCATGAGTTTTTCAAAGTCCATGAATTTAGTAGAGTGTGATTTTGGATTCAACTTTGTGTATTTTTGCATTGATAGTTCATATCACACTAAGTGATTCATCATCAAGAGGAGGAGAGATATGATCTGGATTGTAGACTTAACACTTAAACTCGCTCTAAGAGGACCATAATTGACTACAAGTTTAGCTTATTCAGTGGTGTACTAAGTTGGATGAGTATGAAACAAGTGATTATTTTATCCATAATGAAGGGTAGAGTACACATGGTAGATATGCATTCTTGTAAGGAGTCTATTTGGCTTCTAAGATTATGCTTGGATATTGGGCTATGCTAGAAGGTAGTTAGAGTTTATTGTGATAGTGAGAGTGTTATTATCTTCATGAAGAACCTAACCTTTCATGTGTAGATGAAACACATTGATGTACAATAACATTTTATTCATGACATGGTGGAAGATGGGAGGTTATTTTTGTATAAAGTTGATACTTTGGAGAATGTTGTGGATGTTTTGACAAAGCTAATTAGAATAGAGAGGTTCAGGTGGTTCAGTAAGTATATGAACCTCTTAAACCCTACTAAATAGTTGACAATTTTGGTTTTATGTTTTCTCTTGCAAGGTGTTTGACAAGTTCGAGAATAGCAGTCATGATATTTCCACAGTCCATGTTGATAGATAGTAGTGCTTTTCTCTTGCAAGGTGTTTGACAAGTTTGAGAATGCTAGGAAAGGTGTCTGAACCTTATATTCTAATGTTCAAATGTAATTTCTAGGCTATAGAGATCATTTTTAGCCCTAAAAATTATTGAAATGGGCTTCAACTGACTAAAGATGGTTACAATGGTGTAGAGATCTCCAAGATCTTTAATTTATTAAAAAAAGTAGGCTCAATTGGGCCCCCATATCAAAAGTTATGGCTTCTATAAGTTGGGCTCTACATCATGAATGTAAGAGCATCTATGACACATAAGAGAGCTATAAGAGGAATTTGCACATGATGTTTAGCAAGAACATTCACCAACCTATGACATGTTATTATGATTGTCATAACTTAGCATATTTAGAGGGTTTGAACAAGACAAATCTGAGCACCCATGTTAGGAGGATAACTATGACATATTATGATAGGTTGTTATAGGGCTTCTCTTAGGCTTTGGTGTTTGAAATTTGACTAGGGAATTGGGCACCACTTTTGGGTGGTATTCACACATGCTTTTGTGATTCCCCTTTAGTGGTTTCATGTATTGGTTTCTCTATTTACTGGATGCTTGGGATGGAGTTTACATAGTGTATTTTGTAGGTATTGTTATGTTATTGATATTACTTCAAATCTGAGTCTTCATGATGTCTCATATGAAGGCTCCTTTCCTGGATTGAATTGTAACTAATATTCTTGCTAATTAATAAATTGGTTTGGATTTTGGAGGCTAGATTTTTTCTAAAAGGGTTTTACTAGGATACATCATTATGTTATGGTGAATGATATTATTGTGTCATTTCTTTCCTACAAATGATTTTAGATCATATTTTCTATTCATCTCTTGTCTAAGGTTAGTGTAGAGAACATTTATCCACCTTAGCTTCCTTTCATAAACAGTACATTGTTAATATTCTTATTGTGTCATTTACCTTGTATTTCAAAAGTATATTATATGCTTCCATGCCTACAACATGGCTAGTGATATGTTTATATTCTTCTATAACATCTTTCCCCTGTGTGATAGTTATTTCAAGGAATACTTTCCAAGTTAGTTGGGGTTGCCTTCATTGCAAGGCCTCTACTACCACTAATTTAATTAAACCATGGTAAATTAAGTATTTAGGTTTCTCATTTTTCACTTATAGAGACATATTTGTCAAGAATTTGAAATAAAAATATGAAACATTCATATTAAATAAAAATGAGAACTATGGATATATGTGTGTGTTGGCAAGAAATGGCAGGACATGGTCTGGAGATATGAACCTGAGTTAAGTCTCTAAGTCTATTTATACCCCAGACATGACAATGATATAATAATAGATGGTTTCTGTAGGAAACAACATAGTGTGGTTAGATTAGATTAAACATCCCAATCATTTATATCCATAAACACATCATGAAGTAGCTATAAACCTTATATCTCCATATATATATCTATATATATTCATAATAACTTTATATACAAAAGGTAGGTCTAAGTCTTTGCTCTACATAGTATATTCATATCCGTCCTTTTTCTTTCTTATTACTTACATCATCCTATCCTTTCATATCTTTATACATTTCTATGTAATAAGGACATGTGTCCCTTAAACAAAACATCTTAAATACTATCATATATGTCAGCCTTGTCCTCCACACTTCACTTGTGGTGGGTTGCAATAGGTTATGATGAGTCATGACTACTCTATCTCATGCCAAAATCATCTCCCCTTTTCAAAAATATGTCTTGTCCTCAAGACATGCAGTACTAGTTTTTAGGCAGGATGTTCTTATAGATTACTTTGGGCCAAGTTAGTTTAGTGTCTGTTGGCAAGAGACACTGCTATGCATGACATGTGTTCTCATTGATGGCAACTAAGTCTATCCTACACATCCACATTACAATATTTGTTCATACTGGAAGTCAGAGTGAGGATTTGTCTAAGCCTAGGAGTAAAAAATAGAGCAGGTGACTGGGTCCGGTATCTTAGTCCGGATCTCACTAGTGGTAATTCATAGTGTGCTATGGATCTAAGGGGTGAAGGATTATCAAGACTATCTAAATCTAGAGATTTAGCCTCTAGAGATAAAGGATTCAAAGATTATAAGGATTTGAGTATCGGGTTCCAGTTAGTCAGCACAATTAGAAAAAGAACAAGGTGATCTAGTATTTGATCTTGGTCCAGATGTAGAAAAGCTATTGGAGAAGTAATTAGTTATAAGTAGTGGCATTAGCTAACATGATTGATGGTCTGGGAACACAAGTTTTTGGTCTGCATTGATATTTGTGCATAGATTCAGCTGACAGAACATAGTTCTTAATAATGTTCTAAGTTTTCTTGAAGCCGACTACAGTTGATTGAATTTCTTGATGTAGATATATATAGCCGATGGATTCAAGTGTTGTTTGGTGTGATGAGGTGTGGTAATAAAGCAAGTGTGAAAAAGGCAGAGAGAAGGGTGAAGGAGAAGAGATCTAAGGACTGAATCATGGCATAACAGTAAACAGGGCAAAACAAGATGAAGTGTGTAAGATCAATATTTTGTGCCTAAGCAGAACTGAATTCCTGCATTAGTAGATGTTGTTCATAAGTTCAAACAATCTGCAATCTTCTTGTAATCATACTTGTAGGCAGTGAGCCTCCTTTGAGTAGTGAGCCCGAAGGCATGTGCCTTATCATTTGTAATACTTTTTACAGAGTATAATCTTTGTGGGTTAACCCCCACCGTTGTTTTTCCATTAACTGGGTTTCCACATCAAAAATCCTGGTGTTAAGTGTGTTCATTTGTTTCTGCTCATGTGTTGTTCATTCATGCTTTAATGTTTACATCATTAATCTGGTTTGAGTAGAAAACAAGAATTAATTTTTGCAAATATAAAGGTTTTTAAGACAACTGATTCACCCCCCCTCTTAGTTGTCTGCCCTAATTCCAACAATTGGTATCAGAGCAAGGTTCCTTGGAAGAAGCCTAACAACTTGAAGAAGATCTGGGAAGGTATTACAATGGATTCATACAACCTTGATGAACAACTTCAACTTGCTTTAGATGATCTTGACTAGTCTAGAGCAGAAGTCAAAGAACTTCAAGAAAATATTAAAGATACTGAAGACTGCATTGAGATCTTATAAGAAAAATTAAGTAAATCTAATGGGAAGAGGAAGGAGCTACTCCTTCAACTAGGAAAACATAATGAGGACAATGATATGGATAAGGCCCTAAAAGAGAAGATAAAGGAATGTGAGAAATTAGCAAAAGAAGTTGTTGTTCTAAAACATGAAATGAAATCTGGGGTGTTGAGGTTAACCAAAGAAATTGAGGAAAGAAAGAAGACTGAAGAAGACCTTAAACAAACTCTAAAAGAAAGAACAAAAGAATACTGCAAATTGGACAGAATTGCTGGCCATCTAGAGTCTGATCTACATGAAAGTAGAAACAACAAAAAAGAACTTGAAAGGCAAATTGTCATTCTCAAACATGACCTAGAAGTTGCTATTGAATATAAAGAGAAATTCAAGATAAGCTCAGCTAAACTTGAAGTGTTGCTTGACAATTAGAAGAAGGCAAATGATAAGCATGGTCTGGGATTTGAGAAAGGTGACAGCTTTGGATCCAGTCAAAGAAATCCTGATACAAGAAATCAAAGAAGGAATCCTAGAAGACATCTGGTAAGACAACCCAATGTTCAAAGATATCCATCTTTCAATGGCAATTGTTTCAAGTGCAATAAATTTGGTCATAGAGCCACTCAATGCAGAAATGGAGTGAATCAAAGTAGTCCATCATTCTCTGGTCAATGCTTCACACAAGCATTTCTATTCAGTGGCCACATATAAATTTTGAACACTATGAAGAAGAGCTGGGATAGTGAGCTAGCACAATTAAAGAACATTTATGGTGATGTACTTAAGTTTATGTAAATAAGACTGAAAAGACTATTTGTACATATGCGCCCTGGTATGTAGAATTTTCATGTAAATTTTGGTTTGCGGACCCCACCCTTTGCCATTGATGTCAAAGGGGGAGTGAAGAGCAGTAAAAAATAAGGAATCCAATAAAGGGGGAGCATTGGAGAACAATGAAAAGCATAAGTGCACATAGAAAGGGGGAGTTGTTCTGACACTTAGTCATTTTTCACTAAGTGTTGCCATCAATGCCAAAGGGGGAGATTGTTGGAAAGAGACACTGCTATGCATGACAGGTGTTGTCATTGATGGCAACTAAGTCTATCCTACACATCCACATTACAAGATTTGTTCATACCGGAAGTCAGAGTGAGGATTTGTCTAAGCCTGGGAGTCATAAATAGAGCAGGTGACTAGGTCCGGTATCTTAGTCCGGATCTCTCTGGTGGTAATTTATAGTGTGCTACAAATCTAAGGGAGTGATAAGGATTATCAAGACTATCTAAATCTAGAGATTTACCCTCCGGAGATAAAGGATTCAAAGGTTATAAGGATTTGAGTATCGGTTTCCAGTTAGTTAGCACAGTCAGAAAAAGAACAAGGTGAGCTAGTATTTGATCTTGGTCCAGATGCAAAAAAGTTGTTGGATAAGCAATTAGTAATAATCAGTGGCATTAGCTGACATGATTGATGATCTGGGAACACAAGTTTTTGGTCCGCGTTGATATTTATGCATAGATTCAGCCAACAGAACAGAGTTCTTAATAATGTTCTAAGTTTTCTTGAAGCCAACTACAGTTGATTGAATTTCTTAATGCATATATATATATAGCCGATGGATTCAAGTTTTGTGTGATGTGATTGCGGTGTGGTAATAAATTAGGTGTGAAAAATGCAGAGAGAAGGGAAAAGGAGAAGAGATCTGAGGACCGAATCATGGCATAACAGTAAACAGGGTAGAACAAGATGAAGTGTGTAAGATTAGTATTTTGTGCCTAACCGAAACTGAATTCCTACATTAGTAGATGTTGTTCATTAGTTCAAACAATCTGTAATCTTCTTGTAATCATCCTTGTAGGCAGTGAGCCTGCTTTGAGTAGTGAGCCCGAAGGCATGTGCCTTCTCATTTGTAATACTTTTAATAGAGTATAATCTTTGTGGGTTAACCCCCACCGTGGTTTTTCCATTAATCGGGTTTCCATGTCAAAAATCCTGGAGTTAAGTGTGTTCATTTGTTTCTGCTCATGTGTTGTTGATTCATGCTTTAATGTTTACATCATTAATCTAGTTTGAGTAGAAAAGATGAATTAATTGCTACAAATATAAAGGTTTTTAAGACAACTGATTCACCCCCCTCTTAGTTGTATGCCCTAATTCCAACAGTGTCCCACTACTTTTTAGCCTATTGCAACATTTGTATGTAGCCATCTATCTGATTATGTGTTGTCTCTATGTCCGTGAGAGTAGAAGGAATCTGAATCTTTTGAGCCATCTGTTTGGCCTCTCCTGATATCCTTGTTAAGTGAGCCAACCTTAAGTTGACCACTTCTCTCAACTGCTTGATCTATGACTTTATTTGTTCCCTCTAATCTTGTAGCTGTTGTTGTTGGGTGTGTATGGCCTCAATCTATGCCCTTACTACTCCATTCATGTCCTTCAATGGATCATATGTTCTCATAGATTGTACTACTTGTGCCTCCAAGTTGTCGATTTGATCCTTTATGCTCTTTGTAGTTGTGGGCCACTATAGACAAAATTGGTATGGTACATTAGCCTCTCCTATGGCTTGTTGGAAGTTCTTTATTTGTGTCTCTAGCTGAGTATTTTTTGCTGCACATTTCTTAATGGTGTCAGTCATTCTATTCTTGGTCATTTCGTCTTTCACTTGCTATTTGACCTTAGTCTTCTGATACTATAACTCAACTTGCATAGTGTTTACTAATTATTTGAGTTGTTATGTCAGAGGTAGTGATGTATCTCTTTGTGCATTCAACAGTTGATTTTGTATTATATCTATAGCCTCTTGTAGTTGCTCAGTGCTATCTACATGTTGCAAAATTTATTCTCTTGTCATGGCATGGAAGACATCCCCTAGTTGCAGCTTCTAGATTGGTGAGATTCCTGATAAGTTGGCTTGCGATCCAAGAAAGGGAAGTTGTAGTAGATGAGGTGTTATTACTATATGGATTTGCTTCTGTTGCACCAAGAAATTTTTCCTATTTCAAAAACCTCAAAGATGACTGAAGCTAGGAATGTCTTGAAATGGAGAAGACTAGGCTATCTATGGAATGTAATCTAGACTTAGGAAAATGCAATGAATGGTGGGATAGAACTAGCAAGTCTTAGGTGTCTAAACATACTTACAGTCTGAATTAGATAAGGGAGGTAGATTCTTAGAAATCTCCCTAAAATTCTCACTACAGGAAAATGTGTTGTTGTAGCACTCAATTGTGGTGTACTATTTTAGTAGGTGCATTGTAAAATGTCTCAGATGCATAGCAAAAACTAGCAATTATGTTTTAGGGACCTACAGATGCTTTTCAATGTTATTTGTGACCTAAAAATTAGGTTTTCTAAGTCTATTTCAGTTTGTTTTGATCAATGAGGAAAACACAACAAACATAGAAAACACCTAGCACTCAAATTTGACTATTTGATGACTCTTGATTCTTGGAAGGTTGGTATTTGCAAGCTTTCTACCATAAATCTCACTTAGCCATGGTTCACAAATAATAAAGCATGTACAACCTAATTAGTAGTAAAGGATGTTTACCAAAGTAGGCTTACCTCACCTTTTGGGTGATTTTAAATAGAGCAATTGGAATGAGTAACTAGAGTATGCCAAGATCTTGGACCATCTTGACACCTCTCGACTTGAAAGGATAGGGCCCAATCAAGGAATCGTGTCACCTAAACCAAAGACTCTACGTGGTAAGTAACTTTAGGATATAATCTGCATTCCTTGCACCACAATGATAAACGACCAAAAAGTCTTAGGCTTGTAGTGATAGGAACCCCTAAGAACACCATGGCATAGTAGCGATGGAGGACTGAAGTCTCAAACCTGTGTTTGGAATCACCCTAAACAAGGTCCACTACCTATGGCACAAGTGGATTGAACTCACCTTTTGGTTTTTGCCCCTTTATATAGCCTGCTGGAGATAGGTGCTTGTGGTCGAACCCTGGGGTGAACTCCTAGGTAGGCCACCTACTAAAAAGAAAAAGGGAAGGTCTGTGTTTTGTTTTTTCTCTTACACCCAAGATCATACAAAGTGCAAGGGGAGAGGATACTCAAACAAAATCATGTTGCTATGTTCTCTTGTACCCAAGATCGTAGTAGAGGGAAATACTTAAGACATAATGGTGTAGCTTTTTCTCAACCCCCAAGACCACTTATAGTACAGGAAAAATGGTACTCAAGCCAAACACAATGAGCTATTTCTTCACCCAAAACTTGTATGCAAAGGAAGATGAACCATAGGAAAACACACCTTCGGTGACTAGGCTAAAAAATTGTGCAAGCACACCAAACACAGAAAACACTTGTTCTTTTTAAAGAATCAAATTGAAATGTTTCTGGTTTAGACACACATGTTCATTTTAAAGCACCAAATGAAGTGTTCCTATGTTAAAAAAGCAAGCACACATATATGAAACCTTGTAGCAAATGTATTAGTAGTTTGAGATAAAGTTCTTTTCCCAGCAAATGCCACAATGTTGCAAATCAGATATTAGTATCAGAATAAACCCTTTGCCCTATTGTGCAAAATAGAAAGATAGAAATGAATAAAACTTAAAACCCCATGTTTCTGTAATAGTCAAGTGTGGTTTAGAATGTCTCAGGTGCATCACAAGGAACGTCGACTACGTCTCAGGATGGGTCAGATGCGGTTCTCTGTCAGAGAGACACGGTGTACAAAATAGAAACTGCATCGCACTATTCAGTGACTGCATCACACTATACATGAAATTGCAAATGAGTCGTTCTATCTCCTGCATGTCAAGAACAAGAAATTTCTCCAAACAACAGACAGAAAGTGAAACTCTGATGATAATCAGGGAAACCTAAAGTTACAGAATCTCTGTCAATGTAAATGATTACTATAAATAAATCATATTTTTGTAAATAAACTATAGTAACCTTAAGGGTGCTTTAAGATTTGCCAAAATATCATGTAGATTCCAAACCCTAATGAAGAGTAAAAAACCCCTAATGTTTGTGAGCTGATAAACAGAGGGTTAGAACAGACAAACAGAGCATCCCAACTTGATCAGAGAAACATTTCTGACCCCCTACAATACAGAGTTAGCAATAGAAACTCCAAAAGGATTCAAAAAACCTAATTAGTAGACAAGTGCATCGCTGTTGCCCGCAAATGTGCCACAGATTAAGGTGACTATGGTGCAAAACTGAGTGAGTGTGTCACACTATTACTATAGCCCAGAATGATAGCAAATTTGATAAAAAATGGACATAATCTAAAAATCCTAGTTAAAACATGAAACCCTAGGATTACAGAGATACTACCAAGATGCCAGAAAGATGTGAATATGTTAAATATTTGTAGGCAAAATGATTAAATGGTGTTTGAAACAACTCAAAAATATCTTCAAGACATGAAACCCTAATGCTATAAAAACCCTATAATCAGACAAATAGAGCATCAAAATCCATCAATAAACCCTACAAAACTAGATAAGTCAGCTTGATAATGAAAAACAAAGAAAATATGTCAAATACACAGGCAACTACATCACAAAAACCCTCAGGTGTGTCACATATTATAGCAGGTGTGGCAGACCGTACATCGTATGCATTTGAGAAAGCAGCAGGTGCGTCGCATAGATCAACAGACATGTCATATTGTCCTGTCAAACCCTAAATTCATCAATTTGTGGAAAATACAGATGATTCACGTCAGGTTCACCAATGTAAGTCAGGGTAAATTAGATAAACATGTTAAAATCAAACCACACAAGCCCTAACTCATCAATGGAGTGTAAACAACCTAGAAATCAAACATGCAAGCAAACTAACTAAATTCCTAAGCTACATTTGGCTTCCCTCCATTGTTCTCCTTGACTTTGCTTATGATATTCTTAGATTTGTAGAACTGCAACACTCATGAGAAGCTCAAATGGACTGATTTAGCAAAATTTTGAAGAGTATTCTTGTGCTCAAAAAGCTAGGAAGTGGGAAAATGAGGCTAGAGGAGTGATTTTATAGAAAGCTAGGTTTGAATGGAGGGTGCAAATTGAGTGTTGACTTTTGAGTGAAATGAATGGTGAGGATTGAGTAGGGTTTCCCTCTCACAAAAGGACAAGGGGAATTTTTAATTTGAAAATATGATGAGCTGTGGGAAATTTTAAATTAAATAAATTTGGCAATTTATTTAATTTATTTGAAGTGGGAGAATGAATGGGAACCCATAATTAAACAAATGTGATTTATTTAATTACGGTGAGGGCTATAATTTAAATAAATATTTATTTATTTAAATTAATTGAGTGATGGAGACATTAGAGAATGAATAATTAAATCACTAAAAATTAATTATTTAATTATAGAGGAAAATAAAGGAAAATAGACAAATAATTAAATAAATAAAATTTATTTAATTATAGGCTAGAGATAGGAAAATGAATTAATTAAATAATTAAAAATTATCTAATTAGTAGAAGAACATGGAATTAAGAAGAGATTGGTGTGAAAATGGTGCTTGTAGGTTCGGGACATTTTTAGGCGTCTAGATTTTGCCCCTCTTTGATACAATGTCAATTCTGACATTTTGTCAAAGAAAAATTTGAAAAATATGCTCTGGACTTGCCCCAGAATGCCCCAGACGAGGTGGGCTAGCCTTATGCCCCTCGGGAAATTTTTCAAATTTTTGAAAAAAAAAACAAAAAATTGGGAAATTTCTCGAAAAGTTGTTTAGAGGGTCAAAAGTGTACCAGCATTAAAAAATTTGAGCTCAAAAGGTGTCCAGTGCGCGAAAACAAGCCCAAGGGTGACCAAATTTGCAAAAAGGGGCCCACTTAGGTTAAAAAGGCCTATAAATAGCCCCTAGGGGGCCCAAAGAGGTCATTTGTGCATTCAATCTTTAGGATTTTTAGAGAGCGTAGAGTTGTGAGAGTTGAGTTTGCTATGGAGCTGCTGTCAGAATGTCACCAATTCCCACTCACCATCACCATGGATCGAGGGTCAGGACATATGGACGGCTACATGGGATAGGCACGATGGTAAGTATCCAAACCTGGCTTTTTAATTTTTGCATTTTTTAGTAGATTTTAGGGCCTGAAAATAGGGCAAAAATGCGATGCAGATGATTTCTTGTGATGCAGATGCAAAGCGGTGTGACACATTTGCCTTAGGCAAGTCACGTCTACTAGATGTGACACATGCGCAGGGATGTGTGATGCAATCATGAAATTGTGCTGCACTTGAGGGTTCCTGCGACACAATTGAGGAATTGGGGCACAATTAAGGAATTGTGATGAATCCGAGGGATCCTGCGACGCATTTGCCTTAGGAGTGATGCACTATTTTGATAGTGTGACGAATCTACCCATTTGATAACTTCCAATTAGGGTTTGGACCCACTTTGACCCTGTTTGTGTCTGATAGGTTGATTTAGGAGTTTTGACTGATAGAACGTGATGCCTTGTGAATACAAGTTAGGTTGTTGCTGATTTATACCTAGGAGAGTCGGCTAACCTGTTACATGCTGTAGCACCATTTGAGCATAGAGGAGAAGGGCACACTGCATGCCCTCATATTATATCATGTTTCCTTTATGCCCATTATTAGGGCTAATAGAGGATTGCTGACTGTGTTGACCGAGCGATGGCACTTGGAGACTAGCTCGTTCCACCTACCTACCAGGGAGGCTACCGTGACCCTGGAGGATGTCTAATGGATTCTACACCTTCCCATCCATGGGGAGTGGGTGATTTATAGTACAGAGTGAGGGTTTCCCGCCCTTAGGTGTCTTTTTGAGATAGATAACGATCCAGATCTTGGTGTAGAGGACTATGAGATCCACTGGGATACCCTGGTGGATCTGTATGATAGGTTGACCATGGTTCTATGTACTTGCATCGGGGGTATCATGATCCCTGATCGGTGTGGGAATGACTTTCCATTTAGATGGGGGGAGATGTTGAAGGACATGATGGTGGAGGCCACAGTGTATGCTTGGGGGCCTTGTTTGCTATCTATGTTATATTTCTAGCTACACGGGGTAGCATATAGAGGAGAGTAGTCGATCAACTATGGTATCACCTTGCTTATGATCTGGGCATGGGAGCAGATCCCAGTATTTAGGCCTCCTATGACTAGGGAGATTCTCAAGGAGCTTCCTTATGTGTACATTTACTTAGGAGTAGTTGTGCAGGTTCGACTAGGTGATCTAGGTTACTAGAGACACAGTTTGGACCACTTGGATGAGTTCATCTAAAGGCCTTATAGGGATTGTCATGTATGGTTAGAGGATGTAGATCACTTTCCTTATTACCGGCACATGCGGTACCTGATTGGATGAACCGTGTAGAGTCAACATATTATTGAGTGACACCTACCAGAGCGGGTGTTGCAACAGTTTGGGGAGAGGCAGGACATGCCTGTCGACATAGGAAAGTTTGCACACTCTACCCGGGAGATGCCTGATTGGGGCCCGATGATCAGTGTGCAGACAACCATTCAGGAGATCGCAAGGCTACAGCCAATTTAGTGGGGGGTGCCAACATCTATGGCATATGAGGGCATGATGCCCGAGTATGACACCTGGTGGGTGGAGCATAGGCTAGTGCCGTATTTACATCCATATGAACCTACGCTAGTGGAGAAGTTAGGGAGGGGTCCTAGAGGTAGATTCCAAGGTCGAGGCTGAGGTCAAGATGGAGGTCAGGGAGGTGGTGACGATGGTGGAGATGATGGCAGTGATGGCGGGGGTAGAGGAGACATGGGATGAGGAGACAGGGGGAGAGGAGATAAAGGGAGAGGAGACAGGGGGAGAGGCAGGGATGGTGGTGGTAGAGGTCCTTGACTCTCTCCTATCCGTGAGGAGGGAGAGGGGCCCATTGGATAGGTGGCAGTGGCTGTGGGAGAGAGAGAGGAGGACGTGGCCATGAAGGACATAGAAGGGGAGGATGTCAGAGGAGAGGGGATGAGGAGGAGATGGATGCAGAGGAGAAGAGGGTTAGAGAGGAGGCACTATAGGATGTGCCTGTAGACACCCAAAATTGACTCATTATCATTAATTTCAAACATTGCATTACCCATCATCTGCATTTGTCTAACACACTTCAACAATATCCCTAACATATCTTTATCTTCTATTAATTAAATAAATTTATATATATTTAATTATTTCATTAGCTATTTCTTCTATTTCTTCTAAGCTATAATTAAACAATCTTTAATTATTTAATTATCTTCTTTCTATCTTTTTAATTAAATAAATTTTATTTATTTAATTAAAAATTCATTTCATAAACCCACTTTCCAATTAATTAAATAAATTTTGTTTATTTAATTAATTTCTCTTATCATTTATCTCATGAGCCGACATGTGTACCTCTTTCATTTAAAAAAGATAAGTGGTACTACATCTTTTATTTAATATCTTTCACATGTAGTACTTTTTTATGTATATAGTCACACATAAGCCCTATCTTCCCTCCACTTGTCATCTACACATTCACCTATGTCTATCATTCAATCTTAGCCATTCACATAGCCATCGAATCTCCACCGTTGATTGATTTTGGTTGAGTTCTATATAAACACCCTCTCATTCCATACTACATCTATCCAGCATTCATATAGTGTCTACATTATCATCCTGAGCATATTAAGCACTTGAGTATTCATAGCATCTATTGAGCTTATCATCATTATCATTTATCCATCATGGCAGCTTTTATCCTTATAATTGTTCATTGTTGAAGAAGAAATCCACATCATAAACAAGGAATCACACAATCTAGGTGATATTGTGCTCGAATTGCATGTTTTTGATTTCATTTGGATTAGATTCTTTGATGATGGTAGGGTTCAGTTTTCATGGCTATGCTTGATCTTATTAACCTAATTTTTTACCTATCACATTTTGGCACGTCTGGTGGGACTCACGTCCTTGATTAACTTTGCTATTTGAAGTTGTTTTTATGAAGATTAGATTTTCTGAGTGCTTATGGCAAGTTCCAGTCGCCTTTGAGTGAAAACCAATCGCTGTCTGAATATATGCATCGCTTCTGAGCTGAAACCTGCCACCTTTAGCATTTTTTGGATCGCTTATGAGCGAATAGTAGTCACTTTCTATTTGTTTTGTATTGCTTATACTCCAATAGTGGTCTCTTATGCCTTTATTTGAATCACTTTTAATCTGACAGTGATCGCTTTTAGCCAATTGAATCGCTTATTCCAAAACTAGGGTTTTTTTTTGCATTCTATTTTTCTTACAGATCTGAGTCGCTTATGATCCGTAACTAGTCGTTTCTTACTTTTTCACGTCACTTGTGAGATTTATCAATCCGTATCTAGCACTCTCAGCATTGCTTATAATCTATAACATTTCTCCTATGGCAGAATACAGTTCACTTTTGATCAACAGTGGATCGCCTCTAGTAAACTGTGTCATTTTCAGTCTTTATCATTTGCAGTTCATTTTTCTTGGCTACTAATTAGGTATTTGTGCAACATCTTATTGATTGTCTAAGAAAATGAGGTTATCAAACTACTAACATATCTGTTGTAGCTTCGATCGGTCCAAGACTGGTGGTTTTTCACTAAATTAGGAACATTTGGGCTTGGTGCTTAAAATGAATCATTGCTTGCTCCGTGCTTGATTTATCTTTTTTGATTGCTTGCATGTTCTTGATTGTAACCCAAATTTAATAACAAAAGTATCCTCTCCTCTTGCCTATCAAATAGATCTTGGGTGTATGAGAACTTGTTATTATCTTTAGAGGGCCTGCCTTCCCGGTGTGAGAAGGGATACGACCCAAGCGGTAACGGGCTAAAGCCAAGTCCTTCTAAACCACTATATAAGAAAAGTGTTTGTGTCGAAAGCCACAAACAATAGGTGTTGTTGTGTTATACCTGTTAGATTTAGGGCACACAACTGAGGGGGGGTGAATCAGTTGTATAAAACTTGCTTCTAATTCAAACACTTAAATCCTCTTTGTTATTTAATAGCATATCAATTAATCACTCATGAAAGCATAAAGCATAAACACCAGAGCAGATACACATCAACACATGAGATAACAAGATTTTGATGTGGAAAACCCAGTTAAGGGAAAAAACCACGGGGTGATTAACCCAAGGATTATTCTCTGTTAGAAGAATAAGAAAAATAAATGGCACATGCCAATTAGGGTTCACTGCCTGAGCACACTACTCACAAGAGGCACACTGCCTACAAGAGACACACTGTCTACAAAGTAATAAGTATTACAAAATTGAACTGGAGATTGACATCTTTACCATGCCTGGATCAGTTCCATTTAAGCTCAAAAACTCCTGCTCTGGCTTTCTCTCTTCTTCTTCACTATGCCACACTCATCCACACCAAGATACACTTCAAAATAAATACACAATCCATTATTTATACAAGACATCAACTTAGGAACAATCATCTAAGTTAGAAAACACCTATAAGATCATTCACAAGACGTGTAATACATCTGGTCGGCCTGTCTTAGGAAGAACACCAATATCCATGGTTATTCTTCAAATGCAAACTCAAACTTCAATGCAGACCACCAATAAGAATTGTACATGATCCAAAGATCACCAAAACCTTTCCTGAGTCATCAAGAACATCCGTACTTTATCAGCTTACTGGAATTCTTCACTTCTTCATCTGGAACTTCAAGAACACAGTCTGTCATCACTGTCATAATGAAAAAGGTGCTTCTGGACCTCCAAACCATGAAGAAATCTAGTTGTCAATTCACACAGACTTCTTCAACACTCCCTCCAATCCACAGAGTGAGATAATGCAATTCTGGAGCTTACCGGACCAATCTGTGACACTCTGTCACCATTGAACATCTATCGGAACCGGTTCTACTTGAGCGACCATAACTTCTTCTGATCTTCATGTGGACCTCTAAAATCTTGACTGGAGCATCTCAAGCCTCATATCTACAAACCCTTTAAACCGCATCCTCTGATCTTCACCTTATCTTGGACTTTTACCTTAATGTCATCACTGTTCTTCATTGTTCCTAATTGAGACTAATTTCCTCAATATCCTCAGCACACAGCTCATCTAATCCTTCTCATTAATGCAATATGAGTATGTTGACATCAATGACAACACTTGTTATCCTCATACTTGCAACAATCTCCCCCTTTGTCATTGATGGCAACATATGATGTGAAAAACCATCAAGACAAGAACTTCTCCTTTCTGTCATAGCTCCCCCTATCAGCAACAACTCTTCTCATGTCTTCTCTTTCTTTATTGCTCCCCTTTGATCATCAACCACTTGTTTTTGACATGTCTTCTCTCCCCCTTTGACATCAATGGAAAAGGGCTCATACTTGCAACTTTAACATATCAGAATCATACCAGCTGCTCCCCCTGAGTAGCAGCACCCCATCACCAATCTGGATCACAAGATATGACTGTGGTATCCATTGGACTGATGCACATCAGTGCATCCTAGTTCATCACCAGAGGGGCAATGACTCCTAACTTCTCCCTGAGATACTCAAAAGAGTCCTTGGGAAGAGGTTTAGTAAAAATATCTGCAAGCTGATCCTTGGAGGGCACATACTCCAATCTGACTTCACCCTTGTTTACTTGCTCTCTCAGAAAGTGAAACTTGATAGATATATGCTTAGTCTTAGAATGCAACACTGGATTCTTAGAAATATTTATTGCACTTGAATTATCACAGAAAATTGTGATAGGCTCCTCATATTCTACTTGAATATCTCTTAACATCTGCTTCATCCACAAAAGTTGAGTGCAACTTCCTGCTACTACAATGTATTCTGCTTCAGTTGTAGACAGGGATATTGCCTCTTATTTCTTGATTAGCCAAGAAACCAACCTTTTTCCCAAAAAGAATGCTCCTCCACTTGTACTCTTCTTATCATCCACATCTCCTGCCTAATCTGCATCTGTATATGCATGAAGAGAAAAATTATGATCTCTAGGATACCATAGACCATACTCAACTGTTCCTTTTAAGTACCTAAAAATTCTTTTGATTGCCATGACATGAGATTCTCTGGGACCATCCTGGAATCTCGCCACAAGACCAACAGCCTGCATTATATCGGGTCTAGTCTGAGTGAGATACAATAATCCTCCAATCATTAATCTATACTCGGTCTGATCTATGTTAGGAGAGTCATCATCTTTGCTCAACTTACATCCGGTTGCCATTGGAGTGTTCATTGGCTTTGAATCTTCCATTCCAAATTTCCTCAACAATTCTTTCACATATTTGGTCTGAGAGATAAAGATTTCTTTCTTTGTCTAAGTAATTTGCAGACCCAAGAAGAAATTTATTTCACCGAGCATTGACATTTCAAACTCACTTTTCATTTGATTTGCAAAGGTTTTACACATACTATCTCTTCCTCCAAAGATGATATCATCAACAAATACTTCAACAATCAAGATGTTTTCATGATTAATTTTAAAATATAGGTTACTATCAGCAGTACCTTTATTGAAACCAATCTTCAAAAGATGTTTGTCCAGCCTCTCATACCATGCTCTTGGGGCTTGCTTTAGACCATACATTGCCTTCTTTAATTTGCAAACCATATCACCATGCTTAGATAACTGAAATCCATCCAGTTGTTCAATGTACACTTCTTCTAAGTCACCATTCAGAAAAGCAGATTTGACATCCATCTGATACACTTTGAAATCCTTGAAGGCAGCAAATGCAAGAAATAGTCTGACTGCTTCAATTCTTGCCACTGGAGCAAAGGTTTCTTCAAAATCAATCCCTTCTATTTGAGAGTAGCCTTTGCAGACTAATCTGGCCTTATTTCTAATTACTTCACCAACTTCATTTAGTTTGTTCCGGAAGACCCATTTGGTTCCAATCACATTCTTGTTTCTAGGTCTAGAAACAAGATCCCAAGTGTGATTTTTCTCAATTTGCATCAACTCTTCCTCCATTGCTTTGGTCCAATTTTCATCATTGCAGGCTTCATTTATTGTCTTAGGTTCAATCTTTGAAATCAGACAACATTCATCTGAGTTTTGAGCAATTTTCCTTCTAGTTTGCACACCTTTGCTTTTGTCACCTATGATTTGATCTTTAGAGTGGTTCAGTCTTACATACCTTAGAACTTTGGGAGTTTCTTGCACTTCTGTTTCTTGAGCAGGCTCATTCAGACCTATCTCTTCTTCCTGATTTACCGGATCAGTCTGAATCTAACTTTCAGGAGAGGATTGAGCTTCTTGAACCAGAGCACCATCTTGATCATCTTCATCATACTCATAAAACCTTGAGGATTTCTCTATTCCCTCATCAACCTTCACATTTGTACTTTCTATCATCTTTCTTAGTCTCTTGTTATAACACTAGTATGCTTTGCTTTGAGTGGAGTAACCTAAGAAAATTCCTTCATCACTTCTAGCATCAAACTTTCCTAGATCTTCATCTCTTTTAATGTAACATTTGCTACCAAATACTCTGAAATATCTCACAGTGGGAGTGATGCCAAACCAAAGTTCATAAGGAGTCTTACCGGTATTGCTTCTGATTTGAACTCGATTGAGAGTGTAGACTGCAGTGCTGACAACTTCTCTCCAAAACATCTGGGGAACATTTGCTTCCATCATCATTGTCCTGGATGCTTCCTGGATGGTCTGGTTCTTTCTCTCTACTACTCCATTCTACTGTGGATTCCTAGGAGTAGATAACTGTCTCTTTATACCATGCTTCTAAAAAAAATCTATGAATTCACCGGATGTGAATTCACCACCTCTATCAGACCTCAAACATTTCAGTTTTAATCCGGTTTGATTCTCTACCATAGACTTGAAGATTTTGAACTTCTCAAAAGCTTATAATTTCTCTTTCAGAAAGGTAACCCACATCATCCAGGAATGGTCATCAATCAGTAACATGAAATATCTATCACCTTACATACTCTTGATTCTTGTTGGACCACATAGATCAGTATGAACTAATTCCAATAATCCGGTAGAGGACTGATCCTTGCTTTTGAATGAGACTCTGCTCTGTTTACCTAGCTGACATTCTTTGCACAAACTGTTTGTAGGTTTTACCAATTTTAGAAGATCTCTTACAGCCTGAGTATTGCTTATCTTGATGATGTTATCAAAATTTACATGACACATCCTTCTATGCCATAACCAACTCTGATCAACTTGAACAAACAGACAACTTTTACCAGCACCAACCAAGTGGAAGATATTACCTTTAGTTTGAGTACCGGATGCAATCTCTGTTCCAGATCTTTCAAAGATTTTTCATTTTCCATCCTTGAATCAGAGATCATAGCCTTTGTCCACCAATTGTCCAACACTGAGAATATTGTGCTTCAAACCTTCAACATACAGCACATTGCCAGTTTTGTTTCTTCCATTAAAAGAAATAGTTCCTCTTCTTCTAATTCTACCAGCAAAATTATCACCAAACTTTACCACTCCTCCTTCATACCTTTCCAAATCTAAGAACTTGTTCTTGTCACATGTCATATGGTGAGAGCATCCATTGTCAATAACCCAATCATCCTTTTCTTCAACTTGGGCAGCCAAAGCTCTTTCTACAACCTTTTGATTGATAGATTCAGAGGATATTGGATCTTCTTCCTTGATGGCAATAAACACCCATTCATTTCCAGATTTGTTTCCTATCTTTGATTCATCATCTGTTACTCCTTCATTATCATCTTCTTCATGAACATAATAACAATTCTTTTGGAACCTTTGTCTGTTAGAATTTGACCTTGTAGATCTTTCCGGACATCTTGAGGCAAAATGACCAATCTTATTGCAGTTGAAGCACTTAAAGGGTAATTTTCCTTCATACTTACCAGATCCTCTTGGCAGTCTCTTTGCAATGAGGGCTTCAAGTTGAGTTGTTTCTGCTTCTTCCACTTCCATGTCTCTTCTTGTTTGATCATACCATGACAGCTTCCTTGAAAAGTTTTCTCTCGGATCAAATCTTTATTTACCTTTCACAGAGGCACTAGCTTTGAATGCAGATTCAATCTTGGGGGGATCATCTCCAAACTTGGTCATTTCAAATGTAGCCAGTTTGACAGCCAATTGGTCTCTTGTGACAGTTGTATGGGCTCTGAATTCACCAATGGCAGCAACCTTAATTTTGTAGGCAACAGGAAGGGATCTAAAAATTTTGCCAACAATCTCATTTTCATCCAAAACTCCACCAGCATTCCTAATTCCACACACCATCTCATTTACTCTTGGCATAAAGGTAGTAATATTTTCATCATCTCTCATCTTCAGTCTTTCAAATTTCCCTTTGAGACTCTGCAACCTTGCACTCTTAACATACTCATCTCCTTCATGCAGAAAATCCAGTTTAATCCAGATTGTTTTTAGCATCTGTGATTTCATTTAGAGTTGTCGGACCACCCTGTGGAGGTGCATAAGCTTTTGTGACCATGGACCAATACGCCTTTCCCATACACTGCAAGTGACATTTCATGTGACCTTTCCAAAAAGAGAAGTTGGTTCCATCAAACTTCAGACTATCCTTCTTGTATGATGACATCCTGGATCTCCTCAAGCGGTTAAGCTCCTTTTAGAGGAACTTGGATCTGATACCAATTGTTAGATTTAGGGCACACAACTAAGAGGGGGGGGTGAATCAGTTGTATAAAACTTGCTTCTAATTCAAACACTTAAATCCTCTTTGTTATTTAATAGCATATCAATTAATCACTCATGAAAGCATAAAGCATAAACACCAGAGCAGATACACATCAACACATGAGACAACAAGATTTTGACGTGGAAAACCCAGTCAAGGGAAAAAACCATGGGGTGATTAACCCAAGGATTATTCTTTGTTAGAAGAATAAGAAAAATAGATGGCACATGCCAATTAGGGCTCACTGCCTGAGCACACTGCTCACAAGAGGCACACTGCCTACAAGAGACACACTGTCTACAAAGTAATAAGTATTACAAACTTGAACTGGAGATTGACATCTTTACCATTCCTGGATCAGTTCCATTTAAGCCTAAAAACTCCTGCTCTGCCTTTCACTCTTCTTCTTCGCTATGCCACACTCATCCACACCAAGACACACTTCAAAATGAATACACAATCCCTTATTTATACAAGACATCAACTTAGGAACAATCATCTAAGTTGGTAAACACCTATAAGATCATTCGCAAGACGTGTAATACATCTGGTCAGCCTGTCTTAGGAAGAACACCAATATCCATGGTTATTCTTCAAATGCAAACTCAAACTTCAATGCAGACCACCAAGAAGAATTGTACACAATCCAAAGATCACCAAAACCTTTCCTGAGTCATCAAGAACATCCGCACTTTATCAGCTTACTGGAATTCTTCTCTTCTTCATCTGGAACTTCAAGAACACAGTTTGTCATCACTGGGTTAATGAAAAAGGTTCTTTTGGACCTCCAAACCGTGAAGAAATCTAGTTGTCACTTCACATAGACTTCTTCAACACTCCCTCCAATCCACAAAGTGAGATAATGCAATTCCGGAGCTTATCGGACCAATCTGTGACACTCTGTCACCACTGAACATCTGTCAGAACCGGTTCTACTTGAGCAACCATAACTTCTTTTGATCTTCATGTGGACCTCTAAAATATTGACTGGAGCATCTCAAGACTCATATCTACAAACCCTTTAAACCACATCCTCTAATCTTCACCTTATCTTGGACTTTTACCTTAATGTCATCACTGTTATTCACTATACCTGATTGAGACTAATTTCCTTAATATCCTCAGCACACAGCTCATCCAATCCTTCTCATCAATGCAATATGAGTATGTTGACATCAATGACAACATTGGTTATCCTCATACTTGCAACAATACCGACAGCCAACCTCCCCCAAAACCCTCCAAGGCGTAACCCTTGAAGCCTGGGAGACTCCATAACGGAGAGTAGCACTGCCACACGTATAGCCACCCAGACAGATGCCCTTATTAGCAACTTTGTGTAGTAGCCAAAAACCTTCTATTTGTTGATGCAAAAGGTGGGACCTTTGAAGCCGCCCTAATTCACATGGTTCTTAGAAGAGATAGCAGGGACAATCCTAAGGTTTGGTGAGGGACAGGCCTTTTGGGAAACCTAGATCTTGGTATGCGTGAGAAGTGTGTGTCATGGAGAGGACCCGGTGCTACCAAGATCCTGAAGCTATCCACTTTGAATAAGCATGGCGAGGGGATTCAACAAATACAGTCCTTTCCTAGCCTAGGTTGTACAAGTTTGTGATTGTTGTGAGTGTGAGTGACTGCAATTACTATTTTCTTGTCAAAAAAAAACACAAATCATACATATTTCCTGACAGACAGTTACTTTTGAGCTTAAACTGCCCGCATATAGACAACTGAATCACTTTTAAACAATAGTCAGCTACTTTTTTCCTAAATTTGATCGCTTTTAAACAACAGTCAGCTACTTTTTTCCTAAGTCGGATAACATTTTAAACAATAGTTAGTTACCTCTGGTCTAAACTGCGTCACTTCTAATCAACAGTAAATCACTTTTGAGTCAATATTAATCGCCTGTGGAAAATTGGCTCGCCTCTAGTTAACACTGTAACCTGCTATTAGAACTAAAACTAGCCTGCATTTAAGCTATTACCAGTCACCTTTGGCCTTTTCTGAATCACATTTGAGCTATTACTTGTCATTTGTGGTCTAATACCAGAAAATCTTAGTGACTCAGTCAAATTAGCCACAAATCCAGCTTGCTCAGTCTCAGCATTAGCTTTCAGACTTGTCTCTAATCATTAGCAGATACCTAGACTTTGTCTCCTACTTTGAGCTTACCAACCAATCAAATTTAATGAGCTTTTCATCTACTTGAGATCCCAAACCAGCAAACCAAACATCAAATCAATCAATTCAATCAATTAGCAAAATATCATCTCCTGGCTTTAGCTTTAGCAACATAGCAACCCTTAGCAAACAACTTTTCCCTTGAGTGTGTGAGCTATTCTCTAGGGAAGTCCAACCACAACAAAGCAACCAAGCAACCCAACAACAAAGCAAACATCTAACAAAGCAAGCAGCCAACAAACAACAAAGCAAATAGCCAACAAAGCAAACAACCAACAAACAACAAACCAACAACAAAGCAACCAGCAACCAAACAACCAGCAAACTATCATCTTTTTTGGGTCTCAAAACCTTGACAAGCTAAAGTTCAATTTTCAACATCATTCATCATGCCTCAAACTAGGAGTCAATATAGAGCTGAAATGGAGGCCAAATTGCAAGCTAAAATGGAAGCCAAATTGCAAGCTAAGATGGAAGCTAAGATGCAACAATCTAGATCAACACCTCTTAGAGACGCGACTCAATTTATGACTGGTATGCCTCCTCATATGTTTATGCCTCATGGGTATACCATTGGAGAGTCATCTTCACAACAAGTGCAACCTCAAACATTTTTGGAGACTTATGAGGAACAATCCCAAGAAGACTTATCAGAATTTTATGATACACATGTGTGGGATCAAGTTGAGAGACTTGTCTTATCTGAGCCTAATTGCTACTTCTTGCCACTTGCTCACATGGGCGCTAAATTACCAAGAGATTTTGATATATCTGCTATTACAGAGCATGATCCAAACACTCTTGTTGTTGTTGCAAAGGGACCATCCACTATAGTCACACCATCCCCTATCATATAACAAACTCCATCTTCCAACACATCTCTTTCACTGCCTATTGTTACTTCATTTGATCCACCACGCTCGGAGTACACTCTAGAACCTTTGATAATGCTAACCAACGTGCTCCCTTTCATTTCACAAAATTGAACATTCCACCTTTCCATGTTCCTCAACATACTCCTTCTCCTACCATGACTGTTTCCATGCCTCAAGTAACACAAGCTGTCCATGTGGCCCAAGAGCAAACGCCCCAAACATCACAAGCTATCCCCATATCCCATAGTGCGCAAGCTTCCCACACTATCCCAACAACACCAACAGTCCAAGCTTCACAACCATTGCAACCTGCTATATCCCATGTGGATACCACATCTCATATACCTACTACTAATATGCTTTCCACTATCTCCACTAATCCATCCAATACATCATATAATCCCAATGTTAGTCTTATTGACACGAGTGACCCTCCTGTTGTTTCTCAAGCCACTCCTAGCACTACGGTCACTTATGTTGAGCAACTTGCATCCATTTCGTCATCTTCTTACAATCCTTCACAAACCATCAACCCATCTTATGCTACCCAAGGTTTGCCTATTGTCACCCAACACATGACACATATCAATCCTCATGTTGTCCAAAATACAAATCCAAGTGTCCACCCTTCTTTCGTATCCACCAATCCTTCCATCACTTACCATGTCACAAACCCAACTCCAAATTCACAACCATTAACTAGTGTCAATCCATCTTCCACTTCTCATGTGATGCAAAATCTTGGTGGCAATTCATCACAATATACCCAACCACCGCTTGTGTCTCAAGGATAGCACTCCTCAACCACATATGTGTCACATTCCAATCCTTTGACATACATTGTGAGTACGCAACCTCAACAAATGGTCATGACTTTATATATCCCACAACAACAACCTCAATATACATTATACCATGTTTCACCCCCTTTGCAACAACAATAATTATCTCCAGCGGATGTTCAACAAATGATCAACCAAGTGGTAGGACAAGGCAAGAAGACATTTTCCTTAGAAAACATATGCGCTTATCCATTTGACAAGTCACTTCATATGACACCTTTTCTGCCACACTTTGAAATTCCATAATTTGAGAAGTACAAAGGAAAAGGAAATCTAGAAGACCATCTTAGAGCATTCTTTGTGGCATGTCTCGATGTTGCTTATGATGATACATATCTTTTGAGACTATTTCCTCGAAGCTTAGCAGGACAAGCTCTTGAATGGTTCTCTCATTTACCTCTGGGAATTAAGTCTTTTTTAGAGTTAGCAAATAAGTTTCGATCACACTTTGATATTAATATTGAACATGAAGTAAATATGAATGACCTTGTCAACAATAGATAGCGCAATGGTGAAGCCTTTTCTTCATTTACTCAACGATGGTGTAATATGGCTAGCAAACTATCATGGGAAATACCTGAGAAGCAACAACTTGATATCTTTGTTCAAAATCTTCATCCTGAGTTGTCATTCCAACTACAATTGCAAAGTGCTAGCACCTTTGATGAAATTGTTTCCAAAGGAACCATCATTGACCGAGCTTTAATTGCTAGAGGTACTATTAAGATCTTTCGTGATAACAAAGACTATCCTCAAAACTCCAATGATAAATCTCACTTTTGGAATAAAAATAAGAATGTTGTCAACAATGGTGTTGTGGATGCAAAGAACATACAAACTATGAAATCTCCCATCAAAATTCAAGCTTCTTCTACAACAACACAACCTTTTCAATGAACATGACAATGACAAACTTCAAATCCATGCCAACAATTTACACCATTAGCGGAACCTATGGAAGTTGTCTTTCAAAAGCTTCTATAGGCTGGTGATATTATGTTACCGGATGCCCCACCCAATGGTGAACCGCTCTTCAAAGCTCCTTGGTACAAATAAAATGAGTATTGTGATTACCATAGAGTTAAAGGACACAAAACAAATGGTTGTATGTGCTTAAAACATGTTATCCAAGATTGTATCGATCAAGGTTTAATCAAAATTACACCTTCAACAACTTAACCTGCACAACAATCAACATCGAACTATGATCTAGATGCTTTCAAGAATCCACTTCCATCTCATGACAAATCAAGTAACCCTCATGCTGGGAATGCCATTCAGTATAACTATGAATCATCTACTATTGGCCGCATTGACCATGCTCGCATTTCTACCATTACTATCCAAGGTAAAGCACCTGACTGCACTGTAACCACTCTAAGAGGTCGAGTCACCATTCAAGGAGCACCTATCCATCCTCCTCGACTGTTCTCTAACTATAATATCCTGGATCACCTTGGCAAAACACCTATGCACATATCTATTCTTGAGTTACTTCGCATATCCCCTGCTCACAAAGCTATCCTTGACAAAGCCTTACAAGAATCTTCAGTGCCCAATGATATTGATCACACAATTCCAATCTATGGTCACTAGCATTGTAGCCCCTTGTCATTTAACCTTTTCTGACAAAGATCTTCAGCCCTCCATTCACCCTTCACACAACGAAGCCCTCCACATTGAAGTGTTTGCTAAACAACGCCGTATCAAATGAATCTTGGTAGATGGTGGAGCTGGTCTTAATATATGTTCTTTGAAATTAATAAAACAATTGGGATATTCTGAGAAAGATGTTGATACCTCCAAGGTTATTACTATCAGAGCATATGATGATGCCGAGCGAGATACTGAAGGGATTATTTACTTGCCTATCCAAGTTGGGCCGGTCACTACTAAAACTCATTGTCAGGTTCTTGATATTGACCTTCCTTATAACATCATCCTTGGTCGTCCATGGATACATGCCCTCAAGGCAATTCCTTCCACATACCATCAATGTCTTAAATTTCCAGACAACGGTGTTGAGATTACTATCCATGTTGATCCCAATCCATTTGAATTTTGTCGTGCCTTTCAAGATAAATATTAGAGTTTGAACCGCATTCCTATCAACACCGAGGCATAGCCATCTTCATCCTATATAGACCCATCTGACCTACTCAAGCCATCATCTAGCAAAGCCGCTTCTAACCTCCGTATCAAGTATACCGAGCATGGCCCTGGTGAATACACACTACAAGAATCTTGTTGTGTTGGCACCCTTCCCTTATCTCCCAAATCTTATGGTAAACCTTCTACATCCAAGCCAACTTCATCCCCCACTATTATCAAAGCCCCACCCATAGTATTCATTAACGACAAATTTCTGGATGATGAAGACATTGATGATATCGACTCTTGGATATTCTTTGATGAAAATGACCAAGTCCAACTGGAAGTGGAGAGATATAACAATGGCTTCCATATCATAAAGAACATGGGCTACAAAGGACATGGTGGATTGGGATCACAGGAACAAGGACCTATCGAACCCATTATTATGTCTAAGAAGTTTAATAAGCAAGGCCTTGGTTATTAGCCGGAGGTACCGTGACCTAAAGACATTAAGTGTATTTCCGATATTGACGCTGGACCCTCCTTGGCAGGAGAGAGTTCTAGTTTGGATACTATCGATGACTCCTCCCTTTGTATTATTGACCTTTTCCAAGAAAACTCCATCTTCATGATTTCCACAACTTCCTCTAGCCACAACTATTCCTCCATTACCCTTTCACTCATATATCTTGACCTCATCGATTGGGACCAACAGGGGGCACCGATATTAGATACATTTGAAAATGATGAAGCTATTACAGAATTTATGGGCTTATGAAAAAGCATTCCATTGGGTGATCACAAAGTAGGTTTCATGATGGATCTACCTAAACTAGCATATTTTGGTAGAAGTATCAAATCCTTCAGTTGCAAAAGTGAAATAAACAAAATCAAACAAAATAGGTCACTAGGTGAAAACTGAAAGGCGCCTCTTGACCGTGAAAAAGTAAAAATAAAAGATGTATCCGAAGGTAAAAACCTCTCTGAGGCACCTGAGGATGGGGGATTTGAGCTTCCTGTTACCACTGATTATCATGAGAAATCAACCGTGCTAGTTGAACAATCACATGAAATGAACTTGGGTACAAAGCAGAATCCAAAGATCACTTTTTTGGCAGCATCACTATCAGAGCAAGAAAGAAGAGACTTCACAACATTTTTTATGAAAAGAGATATAAATTTTGCATGGACTTATGCTGACATGCCGGGTCTAGATCCATCACTTGTGGTACATCATCTAGTAGTATTTCCTAATGCAAAACCTGTTAAACAAAAATTGTGCAAAATGCATCTGCAGGTAGCTTTATTGGTCAAGGCAGAGATTCAGAAACTGTCAGAAGCAAAGTTTATAAAGCCTATTGATTATCTAGAATGGGTTTCAAACTTGGTACCAGTAGCAAACCCTGATGGACGAGTTCGCTGTTGCACAAACTTTAGAGATCTTAATAAAGCATGTCCTAAGGATGACTTTCCATTACCAAGCATAGACAACATTGAAGATCTTACAGCTAGACATGAAATGCTATCTTTGATGGATGGATTTTCAGGGTATAACCAAATCAGAATAGCAGAGGAAGATCAAGATAAAACATCTTTTATTTGTCTATGGGGCACATACTGTTAGGTTGTGATGCCTTTTGGTCTCAAGAACGCTGGAGCTACTTATCAATAAGCCATGACAGTTATTTTTCATGACCTTTTTCATACTATCATGGAAGACTATGTTGATGACATCCTAGGAAAATCTAAGACAAGAGAAGGACATCTACATGTATTAGCAGAAATCTTTGATTGATTAGAAAAGTATCAAGTCAGACTCAACCCAAAGAAATGCGTATTTGGTGTAACATCTAGAAAACTATTGGGATACATTGTGTCTCGACGAGGGATAGAAGTGGACCCAGCTAAAGTAAAAGCTATCATGGAAATGCCTTCGCCAGCAAATCTCAACCAGCTTCACAGTCTACAAGGAAGATTACAGTCCATCCGCAGATTTATCTCACAACTAGCAGATAAATGTCATCCTTTTCAACATCTTCTTCGTAAGGGTGAACCTTTTAAGTGGGATGAAAATTGTCAACATGCCTTTGATAAAATAAAGGAATATCTAGCAACACCTCCTGTGTTAGTATCTTCTGTACTTAACTGCCCATTATTGCTCTATATATTGTCAACAACAACAACATTGGGTTCCCTTCTAGCTCAACATGATGATTTAGGAAAAGAACAAAACATCTACTACATCAACAAAACTCTTGTGGGATATAAACTTAATTATGCATCTATGGAAAAATCATGTTTAGCATTAGTGTTTGCTTCCCAAAAGTTGCAACACTATATGTTGAACCAAATGCCAAAGCTCATATCCAATGTGGATCCACTCAAATATCTTCTTTCTAAAGCAATCCTCATGGGAAGATTAGCAAAATGGGTCATGATCTTAAGTGAATTTGACATACAATATGTGGATCGAAAAGCCATCAAAGGACAAGTCATCGCTGATCAATTAGCTGTAGCACCCATCACAGATATTCACCCAATGTATCTAGAATTCCCTGATGAAGGGTTGTTCAATTTAACTTCCTCAGCATGGTGGCAGCTATATTTTGATGGATCTTACACACAACATGGATCAAGAGCAGGGATATTGTTTGTTACCCTTCAAGGAGATTGTATACCTAAATCATATAGAATTGCATTTCCGTATACCAATAACATAGCAGAGTATGAAGCTTTAATCACATGATTATGCATGGCAGTACAATGGGCTATCAAATAGTTACAAGTCTTTGGTGATTCTCAATTGGTTATCAAACAGGTCTTAGATGAATATCAAACAAAAGATGAGAAGCTTCTTCCATACAAAATAATGGTTGATGATTTTTAAAAGTATTTTGACAATATCACCTTTGAACAAATCCCAAGACTACATAATAGAGCAGCAGATGCCATGGCTATGATTGGGTCTCTTCTAGACATGCCATCTAATACACATAAATGTGAGTTTTTGGTCGAACAACTTTTGATTCCAGCATTTGAAGTACCACAGTCTGAGCTTATATGTGAAATTGTTGGTCCCAATTCACCGTGGTACGAGGATTTATACGAGTATCTCCTTAATCAAACCTATCCATTTCAATTATGTAACACCCAACACAAAACCTTTATCCGTTGAGCCTCTCATTACACTATTTTGGGAGACACCCTTTATCACCGGAGTCTTGATGGTATCCTTCTTAGGTGTCTTGATTCTGAGGAAGCAATAGTGGCCTTATGTGATGTACATGAAGGTGTTTGTGGCTCGCATTCTGCTGGCCCTGGCCTTGTTAAGAAACTTCTACGAGTAGGACACTATTGGCCAACCATGGAAAAAGATGCACAACAATTTGCAAAGAGATGTCTACAATGTCAGAAACATGGAGATTTAATACATGCACCAGCACATGAGCTTCAGCCTATCATTACTCCACGACCTTTTTCACAGTGGGGACTTGATCTCTGATGCAGAGGCATCCACACTATATCATTCGCATATAGCATGAATGTCTGCAGACCAACCTCATCATCATCATCTTCGCCATCATCATCATATTTCCTAAAGCCACCAACATCATCATATTTCGGCTTTACTCTGTCAGCATCATGTTTCCGAAAACCAACAGCATCATCATATTGCACCTGCCGACCGATATCCTCCTGCAGACAAGCCTTCACACTTTCGCCTGTCAACAGCATCACCTTACTCGATTATCGGCAGCATCATCATGTTCGACCAGCGCGAACATCCTCCTGACGTCCACTGTTCATCTCACCGACAATTTCCGTCTTCACTACCTTCAACATCATCATGATGTTCAACAGGCGCAAACATCCTCCGGTTGCACTGTTCATCGGGCGCCAAGCACTAGCGGCCTCATCATGATATTTACCATCACCTTCGTCAGCAGGATATTCAACATCCGGTTGCTCCCAAATATCCTGATGACGACCTTCAACACCTTCCCTTCGATGCTCCGATAGCCGACGACACAAGCTTCAGCATCATGATATTCAACAGGATAACGAACATCCGGTTCTTCGCATTTATCCTGATGATAACAAACCTTAACTCCTCGCACCGTTCACTCGATGCTGACGTCACCCGATATCCTGATGACGTAGATCCTGATGACGATGACGTCACCCGCAGTTTCACAATATCCTGCTGCTCCGAAATGTCCTGATGACGTATATCATGATGATGATGACGTCATATCCTGCTGTTTGCCAAACTTAGTTTTTTTCTTCGGCCCGCGATCAACCCGATCTTTAGCCTGATGCCGATGCGCTCCTCCTCGGCCCTCCTGATGATGATCCTGATGCCGATACACTCCTCGGCTCCTCTTGTTGATGATCACCCCAACGAACTCACTCTTCATGAAATCGACATCATCATGCTGACCTCCTCCACTTATCCGGATGATGATGTCCGAACTGTCTGCAGGATATTTGCAGAAATATCCTGATGATGCCGTTTTGGCGAACTTCTTCACTTAGCGAAATCTCTCTTCGCCGATCCACCAGGGATGACCCGATCCAACTCAGGGTGATCTTCCAACACAATTAGCTCGACCTAGCACATGGGGATGCTAGGCTCCTCAACATCTGTCTACCGCGATCCTGCGCACCTGCATGCAAACAGAAAACAACCTAACATCTAACCTACTGTACATTGCCATTCCACCGATCAGGTGAGTCAACCGGTGGAATGGATCAGGAAATCCATGAAAAAACTCTCAAACCCGCGATCGATTACAGGAAGGAGATCAAACAGAAAACAAAACAGGATCTTTATTGATTCACAGATGTAATACAATATGATGTTCCTCACACAGAACACTCAACCTACTCTGCGCAACACTACACTTGGCGATCGATGATATCTGTCCGTCTATCATATCAAACGTTCTCATGCTTATAAAGACTTTCCTACGAGTACTACTGACCCGACTCCAAGCGGCTGGGAACTCTCCAAGCGGCTGGGAGATCCCACCGAACATACATCATGACAGCTGTTATAACTAACAAGCTAAAAATAGCAAAAGCCTGGTCAGCATGATCTTATCCTGATCAGCATGACCTTATTACATGCAATTGGTCTAACAGACCTTCTTGGAAACACAAACAACACCTAAACTACTAACTGCCTTATCAAGACCAGCTATCAGGTAGGTGCTCCTGCACCAATCTCATAGGTTAAATCCATCCTACTTCATCAAATGGTCATAAGTTCATTATCACCGCCACTGAATATTTCACAAAGTGGGTGGAAGCCATACCAATGACTTATATCACTGGCAAGCAAATATCTAAGTTTATTCTACATTATATCATTTGCCGCTATGGAGTTCCTCAAGCGATTGTCACAGATAATGGTCGCCCCTTTAACAATCAAGATGTTAGAGATCTTTGCAAAAAGTTCCATATCCAACATCAATTCTCTACCCCTTACTATCCTCAGAGCAATGGCCAAGCTGAGGCTTCTAACAAAACAATCATCAAAATTCTCAAAAAGATATTCAATGAAGCTAGTCAGGATTGGCATTTACAACTCCATCCTGTATTATGGGCATATAGAACAAGTATCAAAACTCCCACTGGAGCTACACCTTATGCTCTTGTGTACGACACTGAAGCTATTTTACCTATTGAGGTTGAGATCCCCTCACTGCGAATATCCCTACAACATACCATCTCAGAGGAAGAATATCGAGTATCCAGACTCCATGATCTTGAGCTTCTAGATGAATGGCATCTTACAGCACTCAACCATCTCCAAGTCTATCGAAACCATCTACACCATAGCTACAAAAAAAAATTAGAGAACACAGATTTCAAGTTGGAGATCTTGTCCTTAAAGAGAATCAAAGGAATCAGCAACATCATGAGAAACAGGGAAAGTTTGAACCAAATTGGCTTGGTCCTTTCATCATCATAGTAGTTTATGGATCAGGTGCATATACTCTTTCAACACCTGAAGGCCTTCCATTGGATGAATCAGTCAATAACATTCATCTCAAAAAGTTTTATCCTTGAATCTCAGCTATCCCAAAAAAAAAAAAAACCATCCAATAGTGAAAACCACTTTGTGGCACTTTAGATAACAAAAAATATGATAATATAAGATAAATAATCCATCCTTTGGTGAAAACCTGGTAAACAGGCACTTTGAATAAGTACCATAATGAAAACCTAGCAAACAGGTGCTATGTGTAGTGACCAGCCTCCATTATCTGCTTGGTTTGTTTGATCACCAATCTTCCTAGCATATTCCACCATCTTATCCCACGTAATCCATATCATAATCCAGATGTCATTGCAATAAACAACTTTTCCATCTTCGTCTTTGTCAATGCTAGCTATCATACTTGAGACATTGTTGCGATAACTATCTCTTTTGGCACCTTAGCATCTTGACTGCATGCATTCTCCATCGTCGCTCCTTCATAATAAACCTTATCCCGCACTAGGGGCATTTGTTGAGTCTTATTTGGAAGTGGATACCGCTATCTCTAGCATATAACACATCAAACACTTTAGCTCACAACACAACAAACTTTCAACTTCAACCATAGCATTCATCCAACAACAAACATGGCAAAAAACTTGCAACCAGGATTTGTATCTTTGCAATCAATTCACTCTCATCCAACATCTAAAAATAGAAAACATCACCAACACAAACATTCAAGCAATCAGTTGATTCTTTCAACATCACTCACCAACGTAATAAGCAAGAACTACATCCCAGCTCTATTGTTAAAGCCTTGATCCCGTGGATACAGGGTATGTAGGCAATCTGAGATGCGAAGGAATCACTCTAATTCAGGCTAAGACCATAGCCCCTCTCTTCATCATCCATCTTTCATCTTTCTTCTAATCACCCTTAAATCTTTCATTTCACATTCTTTTATTTTTCATCACACACATCATCAATAAAACCCAGAACTACATATTCATCATGTCTCATCTTCATCATAAATGTGTTTTGATCCCGTGGATACAAGGTATGTAGGCAGTCTGGAATACGAAGGAAGTTTCCAGTACTCAAGCACAGATGATCCACCCCATCTTCTTCATCTTCTCTTCATCTTCCATTTTCTTCTCTTTGATCAGCTCAAGCAGGAAGCAAACTATGTGTATACTGAAAGCTCAAGCACTTTAACTAATCAAGAATCAGCCAGAAGCTATTTGTCTGCATGCCTTAAGCCAACATTTGCTATAGCAGTTTATCAACATCTTTAGCCTTCAACAGGATGCAACTTTCCTCTTAACAAGGCCCCAGCTTAAATCCATCTAAGAGCATCTAAATTTGGCAAGAGAACGTGATGACAGTATCTTTTGTTTTATCTTTTGTCCCTTTTCTATGCCTAATCAAGACCGCCTTGATCTATCTATATCTTGGTATGTGGTGATGAAGTAAAGAATGGGGCATGGTCACATTGCTTTCATATGCTGTGTTTGCGGGATGATCTTATTCTCTTCCTAAGCATATTGGTATCTTGTACGTGTTGGGATTAGCATCTTACATATCAATATCTCTAGCATCTGAGAAGCTAAATAGTCTCTTATGCATTTGAGACTATTCTATGTCAAGACTAGCTCCATACATATAACCACCAAGGTGTCACTGTGCATAGTGGAGATAAGCTCAAACCATTGCTTGTAGTGTCAAAGTCCATCTCGAAACACTAGTTGTTATTCATATCTTGTGCATGTTAGCTCAACATCTTGACCTCATTTGTTAAGACAAGATTGTAGCATGTTATTTTTGCATTAGATATCTCGACACCTTGGTCTTCTATAGCCTAGTGCATAACATCCACATGCTATATCAAACATAAGGATTGCATTTCTTTTCATTTTGAGAAATTACTTAAAAAGCTGCCCATTGTACCATCTATTCATCCTATTATTTGTCTATATAGTCCTTAGCCAAGATCAATCATTTTCATCGTCCTTCTTCCACATCTCCTATCCTACAAAACAAGTGTGTTAGGCATACATAAGTCCATCATATATCATCTCATTACCATCTATCTATATGCATAAGTCCATATCATATCATTACCATTTACATATTTGCATTATCATACATTTCCATTTAATTTGCATAAACATCCATACATAATCCATGAAAATACAAATACAACATGCATAACCATCATAATACCAATAGTACATCTAGTACATCATCATGTAGATAAGCAATATGCCATCATATATATATACAAGTGTCTACATACACAAGATGGGCCATAAAGAATGTCTATACAATTGGCTCTAGGCCTCATCATGATACAACATAAACAAGGTAGCCCTAGTGACTATTGGCAGCTCTCTCGCCTTGACCACCACCACTGGGTCCTGCACCTGTCCCCCTATCTCTCAGTGGCCCCATCACTAAGGCTACAGATTGAGATCCACCTATCCTGCGTGAACCTGAAGCTCCTAATCTGCTCCTGAAGCTAGGCTGCCTCTGCTCTGCTAGCACAGCCCCATAGTATAAACCCCTATAATACTCCACCTCACCCTATACTCTCTGCAGCTCTGCCTGTACCTATGTCAACTGTGTGGCCAAATACATCATAGCCCCATCTATACCCAATGCAGTCACTGCTATATCCCACTCACTAGTCATCCCCTATAGCTGCTGCACAGCCATATCCCTCTCTGCCCGTAGACCATCTCTCTCCACCCTCATCGCCTTCATTTGCTATATAGCTGCATCTCTCTCTCCTGTCACTCTAGCAAGTGCACCATCATCTTTCCCATCCCCACCCTGCACTCTCACCTATAACTAAGCTAGTATATCTGAGCCTATGCCCTAGCATGCCGCAAGCCAATCACCACCTGGTGTCTATCCAACTCCACTCCCCTCAATCTCATCTGAGCCCGTTGCATCCATCTCCTCTCCTCCCTAAACCTCCTCCACAGCTATTGAATCCCAACATATTCACCTCCTAATATCTATCCCTGAGGCTGTGCAAGTATCTGAGGTTGTCCCTGCACCTGTTCCTGTATCTGTATCCCTGGCGCTGCTGGTACAATAGCCTACACTGGTGGATCCCATTGTCACCTCCTCCTGACTGGTCTCTCCATCCCTATCTCTCCTATCTCTCCAACCCACGTCAGCCGTGTCCATCTCATTGTCACCCAGTATGCATCATAATCTGGTAGCGTTCCTGGATCTACAGGACCCTGTCCCCACTGCCATACAACTGGTTGTAGCCCCTCTCTCTCCGCAAAAACCATGTCAACCACAACCTCTGGCCCCCAATCAAACACCTCTTGTCTAGTCCTCCCAAAAATGGCATCCCCAACTGGTATTGCCTGTGGTAACCTGAACTATCTCAAAACCCTCTCGGGCAAATAGTGCTCTATAATGTATACCCCACGTCCAAAAATATATCTCGCCTACCTAGCATAGACAAGCTTAGTATCCTCCCATCTCTCACATCCCAGCCATGGCCTCCATATAAATCTATCTACCTCATCTAACATCCTCCACCAGTACACTAGTCCTCTGCACTGCTGGTATGTCAAAGCTCCTCTATACATCCTAGCATAAGGCTCTCCTACTACTCTAGCCACCCATCCCTTTGGTCTCATCACTGGAATATGCTCATAAGCCCACACATGTAAAACTGTAACTCCTGCAGACATACTAGCCCCAAACATATATGCACAATCATGCAGGAAATGATAGAGTTGTCCAAGCACACACTCCGCCCATGCATATCTCGTCCCATAGGAGAATATCCCCTCCATCACTGTCCCCCATCCTACTGGAAACCCTCTCGCTCGTTTGCCTCCCACTAGCCATTTGATAATAGCTACTGCCACTCATTGCAGTCTGTCACATAACTCCTCCATCCTTGCCATAGGAATCTCTGAGCCCTCTACTCGATTGTCTGGTGTCCCAAACAATCTCCTGAATGTAGCTGGACCCATATCAGGATCATAATCTACTCAGTCCCCATCTATAGGAATCTGTAGAATCTGAAACACATCCTATAGTGTGATCATAGCCTCTCATGTCAGCAACAAGAAAGAACTATGCTCACTCATCCATTGCTCCACCATCGCTGTCATCAGTCCTCGATGTGCCTACACCAACTCCAATCTAGACACATGCTCTAACCTAAGGATCTCTAACACTAGCCGCTCCTTTGCATCCAGTAATCTCACCAACTACAAATCCCTAGGATGTGGCTCTCGTGATAACAAAGGTGGTAGTATATCCTGCATCATTTCATTCATCATGTCAATCCCTTGCGCTACCTACAACTGCTGTAAAAATAGATCCTTTACTGCTATACTAGCTTTTATCTACTGTAAGCGACTCATTTTTCCATATGTGACCTATTTTACTCCATGCGCTTATTTCTCGCCCATATGTAACCTATTTTACCTATGCGACTACTTATTGACCAATTGCGAGCTATACTTCTATATGCGTATACCTTTAGCCTATAAGTGATCTATATCCTCCAAGCGAGCATCTTTTCTTTACAAGTGAGTTGAACCTATGCATGCGCCTGTTTTTAGCCCATAAATGACTTGCTTTTATTTATATGTGTATTTTGCCTATGTTTGCCTAGCCAACTAAAAGTGACTTGTTATTTCCATATGTGACCAAGTCGTGCCTAAAAGTGACCTTAACTACCTTAAGAAACTTGTTTCTCCTCCTAAGTGACCTGAACTGCCTATCCTATGACTAGTCGCTTATGGTGATGTGTGTGCATTTATGACGCTTCTAGCCTATCAAAATCACGCTTTTAGCAAAAGTTTCGATACATACCGGTATGCCTCCTCCCTCTAGTTGTCCATGTGTCCTCACTCGCTAGGCACGATGATCTCTGCATGGAATCACCATCCTAATAGCTCTCCAACTCTCATCGCACACCAACTCTAAGGATCTCTAGATCTCTATAAGCAAATGAACACAACTGAGCACAAATGAGCCTATTTTCCCTTGTAGAACCTACTTATAGTCCTATCCAAACCCTATTTCTTCTATGCCAAAGCCTCTTTTCTTCTGCCTCATCCCATTGTTTCCCACCCAACCCCTTTTTCTTCATGTCAACCTTGTGTCCTAGCTTTTTCTTCTATCATGATCCAACCCAACCCTTCCTAGTTAGCCTGGCTTGCCTCTCGAGGCGGCATCACCTGCCAGTTACATTGGGGCATAACCTTGTTTATCGAAGGCATATTGTATCTTCTTTGACACAACACTCTATCAAACATTGTATCAAAGAGGGGCAAAATGTAGACACCCAAAATTGACTCATTATCATTAATATCAAACATTGCATTACCCATCATCTGCATTTGTCTAACACACTTCAACAATATCCCTAACATATCTTCTTCTTCTATTAATTAAATAAATTTATATTTATTTAATTAATTCATTAGCTATTTCTTCTATTTCTTCTAAGCTATAATTAAACAATCTTTAATTATTTAATTATCTTCTTTCTATCTATTTTTAATTAAATAAATTTTATTTATTTAATTAAAAATTCCTTTCATAAACCCACTTTCCAATTAATTAAATAAATTTTTGTTTATTTAATTAATTTCTCTTATCATTTATCTTATGAGCCGACATGTGTGCCTCTTTCATTTAAAAAAGATAAGTGGTACTACATCTTTTATTTAATATCTTTCACATGTAGTACTTTTTTATGTATACGGTCACACATAAGCCCTATCTCCCCTCCACTTGTCATCTACACATTCACCTATGTCTATCATTCAATCTTAGCCATTCACATAACCATCGAATCTCCACCGTTGATTGATTTTGGTTGAGTTCTATATAAACACCCTCTCATTCCATACTACATCTATCCAACATTCATATAGCGTCTACATTATCATCCTGAGCATATTGAGCACTTGAGTATTCATAGCATCCATTGAACTTATCATCATAATCATTTATCCATCATGGCATCTTTTATCCTCATAATTGTTCATTGTTGAAGAAGTAATCCACATCATAAACAAGGAATCACACAATCTAGGTGATATTGTGCTTGAATTGCATGCTTTTGATTTCATTTGGATTAGATTCTTTAATGATGGTAGGGTTCGGTTTTCATGGCTATGCTTGATCTTATTAACCTGATTTTTTACCTATCACAGTGCCTATTGTGGAGATTGGGGAAGATGAGCCAGTGGAGGATGTGGGAGACTGTGGAGGAGATTTTGTGGCACAGATGGAGGCCACGTAGGTCCAAATGTAGGGGCTACATTTATGGGTGAAGAGTTTAGAGGGTCAGCTGGCACAATGTACAACCAAGAGAGATATGACTATCATCAAGGCCTAGAGAGTAGAGCAATGTAGGATAGATTTCATAGTGACAGTTGGTGGTTCAGCTACTGAGTTTGCTTAGGCCTTATACAGGGCAACCTAGGAGGCATAGTATTACAAGGGGCTTTATGAGGGTGTGCTGCCATCTGAGCAGAGGGAACCCAGCTATCAGAGTAGGAGCACCAGTAGGTCACACTCATGGCGGTCACACAACAGTGTCGGGGTGTCGCAAAGGAGAGCTTCAGCTTATGACAAGCCATTCAGTTCTAGGGCTGGTTTGGAGCATAGGGGTGCACCTTCAGGGCAGGCACCTTCTGGTGGTGAGGACAACACAGGCTAGGCCCATTTTTGATAGACATGACATATATTTTTGATCAAGCCTGCAAGCTCTTATTTTTTACTGAGCCTCCGAGATCCATTTTTTATGGTAGTTATGATATTGTACGTGTGACACTCTTTTGAGATATATATGAGACAAACTATTTTGCGATGACTATATGATGTTTTATTGCTTTTACATGCATATGATGTGATGGATTTATGTGATGCTTTATTCATGCTATGGTTTCATGTTATGTGATGCACTATGAGTTATTCTTTATGTGATTCTATGATGATATGATGTGTTTCTATTTATCATGCATTATGGATATATGATTTGATGATGTTTATGATGTTATGCATGCACATGATTTATGGATGATTAAATGGTTCATGGATGCATGTGATGGGATGACAATATATATGTTCATGAGATGGCACTACATAATTTTGATGTTATGCTTGTGTGAGTTCTACATGGATGCAGATTATTATGTGATGTATGCAAATTTTATATGATATATGCAAATGGTGATGCTATATGTGATACGATGTTATTGATGTTATTGTATTTTTTTTATGCAATATGGATGACCTAACATGATGATGATGTCTAGTAAACTTGCTAACATGCTTATGATGGGAACTATATGATGGGCTAACATGTGTATGTATGCAGACTTATGATATCTAATGCATTTTGGTGTGTCACAATAGGCCATGATGATTGCAGGAATGGATAGAAGAAGTGGAGATGCGAGAGAGATGGTGGAGGAATGAAGATCGACTTAGAAGAATGGATCAAGATTTTGCTTTTGATAGATTTTGAGCCTTTTACTTGTAGTTTTTGCTTATCATCATAGAAATTATTATGTCAAAGGAAAACAAACACAATGGAATGACATAGGCCAAAGTGGAAAGCGTGGTCCCTTGCAAAATAGGCACGTGGCATACAAGGTATGCCTAACTCAGACTAGTAAACATGGCTCCTTGTCAGAACATGTGATGAAATAGCCATGAGGTATGTAAGCCCTAATACAAGGAAGTGTTTGTTCCTTCGCATGCATAGGATGAGTTTGATCATACCCAATGGAATGCCGATCACACATAAGGAGCCTAGTTGCTCCAGTCATGTTGCCAAGACAAACCACAAATAACAATCAAAGAAAAAGGTCTTGATCCATCATCGCTTCTCTTCATCACTTAGGGACTTCCTCGAAAAACACAAGAACAAGACCAAAGAACAATCCAATAAAAGATAAGATAGTTGAGACTAGTAGAGTCAACAACCATTTAGATCATCTTGCCAAGTGATATGTGTTTGTTTGTTTGATTATGGTTGGATGAATAGTGCCTAGTGGTTTCAGTATAGGAGGTATGTAGTATAAGATGTCAAGTTTGGTTTTGATAATACAACCACCTGTATAAGGAAGAAATAGGATCGAGACATCTCGTATAAGACCTATAGTTATGGTTTTAGTGATGCAACAAGTTGTATGATGATTGTCATGTGATGACTGATAGTGTCTGATTTCAAAGAATGAAGTATGTCATCTAAGGCGTAGAGCCTAGTTTTGACAATGCCCCATTCCGTATAAGACAAGTAATAGTTGATAAGGGTAGTTGATAGTGATGCCCGATCATCACTAGGCAATTGAACTGTGATGATTGGAAGACTGATTGAATAGTTTGTATGTTGATTCAGGATTTGTTTAGGCATGCATTTTTTGTGAAGGATTGATTGTTTTGGTCTGATCAAAGTGTCCCTCACATCGAGGGACAACTTATTGTGATGTTTGACTAAACGGGCCCTAAGGGACTAACCTAATGTCTCAGGGGCTTATCTCAGATGGCCTTGCCTACGTGAAAGCATAGAGACAATGTAGTTTGACCACTTGGACTCTGTGTGACCTAAGACCTAGGGGGTGGGAAGCCTTGAGGGCTCATCAAAGATGGCCTTGCCTACGTGCAAGCTCAGAGGCAACGTAGTTTGACATGGTGGATTGACATTGTTTATTGCTTGGTTTTTGGTTGATGATTTGATTTTTTTGTGGTTTTTGACATGTTTTAATTTTTTTGGCTTTTTTAGGAATTTTTGATGTTTTTGGATTTTGACTTGTTTTGATTTTTTATGTTTTGGGAATATTTGATGTTTTTGGTTTTTGACTTGTTTCGAAAGGAATCCTCCAATACCGAGTTTTAGGATCAGAAGTTGACCTAGGTCAAGTATAGGACAAAGTTATTACTAGGGCGGGATGGGATGATAAAAAGGCTTAGGGAGATGGATTGGATGATGAATGTCAACTATTCTCAAGCTATGAGAAGGACGTCAAAGTTTTATTGCGGGTTATGCAGTGAATTATGATGTGGTTTGGGATGTGAATTATGTGACGGGAAAGGTGAGAGACCTGATAGAATGATGGTAGATAGTGGAGCAAAAAACTAGCTACACATGGTGCCTGTTTGCCAGGTTTTCACCATGGTACTTATCCAAAGCACCATTGAATTTGTTTTCACTATTGGACGAATTATTTCTCTTTACTATTTTTTTTTGTTTCTTTTTTTGACTTTTTTTTTAGGTATAGTATCTACAAAGGTGCATGTTGTTGATCGTCTCTAGTAATGGTTCACCTTTAGGAGTGGTGATTGATATGCCCCTAATCCATATGTAGCAGTGATGACATAAGGACCTAACCAATTTGGCTCAAATTTTCCTAGCTTTTCTCGATCCATTTGATTCTTGGGATTCTCTTTTAGGATTGCAAGTCTCTAATGTTGAATTGTCTAATCTTGAACTCCTTATTGTAACTACGATGGAGATGATTTTGATATGCTTGTAAATGAGCCAGTGCATTTTGTCTCCTTTCATCCAACAACTCCAACTCATGTAACCTAGATACTCTATACTCTTTGTCATCGACAAATTGCTACATTGACATTCTCAAAGAGGGTAACTTGACCTCAATGGGCAAGATGGATTCAGAACCATAGACAAGGGAGTATGGAGTGGCACCTATGGGTGTACAGATACTGGTTCGATAAGCCCACAAGGTGGGGTTAAGTTAAATATGCCAGGCACGACCAATGTCATTGACAGTCTTTTTGAGGATTTTTATAATGGTCTTATTTGATGCCTCAGCTTGACCATTGCCTTGGGGATAATAAGGAGTGGCAAAGAGATGTGTAATGTGGAATTTTTCACAAAGCTCACATACATCCTAATTTTTGAAAGGACGACCATTGTTTATGACAATAGATTGAGGGATACCATACTGGCATATAATGTAATTGAGAATGAACTTAGCAATTTGTTTGCTAGTGATGTATGTCATAGGAATGGCCTCAATCCACTTTGTGAAGTACTCGGTGGTTGTGATGATGAATTTATGACCATTGGTGGAGGTGGGATGGATTTTTCCCACAAGGTCGAGTCCCCATTTGGAGAAGGGCCACAATGATGTAAGTGGTTGAAGGTCCTGGGTAGGTGCATGCACAAGATCTCCATGTATTTGACATTGTCGACACTTGTTAGCAAAGTGGTATGCATCTCGCTCCATTGTGGGCCAATAGAACCCAGTTCTTATGATCTTCTTAGCTAGAGTAGGACCATTAGAGTGAGCTCCACATATACCATCGTGTACTTCATGCAAGGTTGTTTGTGCTTCCTCAGCACCGAGACATCTTAGGAGGGTGCTATCAAATCCATGGTGCTAGAGGACCATGTCACTGATGATGACATGTTTAGTAGCTTGGTGTATGAAGGATTTGCATTAGTTAGAGGATAAGTTAGCAGGAATGATTTGGTCATGCAAGTATTTATAAATGTCATTGTACCAAGGAGACTTGGGACTAACAATTTCACACACTAGCTCAGATTCAGGAATGTCAAAGGCAAGGATCAACAGTTGTTCCACCAAGAACTCAAATTGAGGTGCATTATTCAGAATATCCAAGAGAAATCTGATTATGGCCATTGCATTAGCTACTCTATTCTGAATATTGGGAATATGGTCAAAGACAACTATGTCAAAGTAGAGTTTGAAGCTATCGACCATTCTCTTATATGGCATGAGCTTTTCATCCTTTGTGTCATATTCATCGTTGACCTACTTGATTACGAGTTGTAATTTCTTGATTTTCCAATTGATGGCCATATGTAATCTAGTAAGCAATGCCTCGTACTTAGCAATATTATTTGTACGAGAAAAGGCTATCTAGAATGCTTTAGGAATAGTGTCTCCCTATGGTGTGATGACAAGGACACTGACCCTTGAGTTGTTTTGTGAAAGAACCATCAAATAATAATGTCCATGTTTTTGGAACTTCTACCACAAAGATTGATTCATCCAGAAAATCTATAACCAACGGGTGATCAACTGTTATGGGTGCCTCTACTAGTTGGTCTACAATTACTTGTCCCTTTATTGCTTTACGGTCAACATACTCTATGTCAAATCACTTAATATCATGACCCATTTAGCCAACCAACCTGCCAAAGCTGCCTTATTGAGCAGGTATTTCAAGGAATCAATCTTCATGATGAGCTTTGTCTAATGGTTCAACATGTAATGTTGAAGCTTTTGAGTGGCAAAAACTACTCCAAGGCAAGCACGCTCAATGGGGCTGTAATTAAGCTCATACCCTACCAATGTTTGACTGATGTAGTATATTGCGCATTCTTTCCCTTCTTCATCATTTTGTGCTAGTAGTGCCCCCAGTGATGAAGGGGTAGTTGATATGTACAATATCAGAGGTTTTCTAGCAATCGGCAGCATAAGGACCAAAAGAGATAGCAGATAATCTTTGATTTGTTGGAAGGCCTATTGACAACATTTAGTCCATAAGAAATGTACTCCTTCGCAGAGTAAGTGTTGGAATGGATGGCATTTGTTGGCCAGTTGTGCAATGAATCTCCTGATTGATTGTAATTTGCCCTATAAACCGCATAGTTGTTTGAGAGTTGTTGGTGGAGGCATGTCCATGATGGCTTTTACCTTTGTAGGATCAACTTCAATTCCCCAACGAGAGACAATGTAACCCAACAATTTACCTATAGTGACTCCGAAGACACATTTCTTAGGTTTAACTTGACCTTATACTCTTCAAGCCATATGAAAACCTTATCCAATACATCCAAATGAGTGTCCCATGTAACTGATTTGGTCAATAGGTCATCCACATAATCTTCCATGAACGTGTGCATGTAATCATGAAAGATTGTCGTCATAACTCTTTGGTACATAGCTCCAACATTTTTGAGGCCAAAGTGCATAACATTCCAGCAATACATTCCCCATGGACAAGTAAAAGAAGTTTTGTGCTAATCCTCGAGTGCTATTCTGATATGATTATAGCCTAAGAAACCATCCATAAGCGAGAGCATTTCATATCCTGCCGTGAGATCGACTATGATATCTATGTTGGGCAGTGAAAAATCATCTTTTAGACATGCTTTGTTTAGATCTCGAAAGTATTCACAAATTTTGATTGGGCCATTAGGTTTGGTGACTAGAACATGGTTAGAAACCCATTCTCAATAGTCTATTGGCCGAATGAAACCAACATCGAGTAACTTCTTCAATTCTTCTTTAACCAAGAGCATTATTTGTGGATACATTTTCCTCAGTTTCTACTTTAGTTGCTTGGCATTTAGCAACAATGGTAGATGATGTAGGACTAGTTGTGGATCAAGCCTCGGCATGTCAGCATATGACCAAGCAAAATTAACTTGTCTTTCTGAGAAGAAAGCTGTGAATTCAAGTTTCTCTTGTTCTGTGAGTGATTCAACAAAGTGGACAATCCTTGGATTATCTTCAGTACCAATATTTGTCTCTATTGATTTTTCCACTAGTAGTGGTGATCTCTCTTGTGCAATGGGGAGCACTTTCAACCCTCCATCCTTGGGCATCTCAAAGAGGTTTTCACCCTCAGATACGTCCTTTATTTTTACCTTTTTATGGTCAAGAGGTGCCTTTTGGTTTTCACCTAGAGACCTATTTTCTTTTACTTGTTCACTTTTACGACTAAAGGGTGGAGTAGACTCTTTGAAGTAGGCAATGTCGTCAAGATCCATGATGTAACAAACCTTATGATCCATGTGTGGTATACCTTTGTGGAGTCCCATAAACTCGGTGATAGCTTCATCATTTTCAAACAAATCCAAGCTAGGTGGTGCCTGTTGATCCCAGTCTATGAGTTGGGGGTGGACTAAAGGCAAGTCATCATTGGTGTTCATATAGCTTAGGGAGATGGGAGTTAAGGTGCATATGGAGGTATCATCAGGATCCCAAAAGATGCTAATCCAGGTGTTGATGGTGGTTTTAGCACAGAACAACGTAGGTGAAATACAGGTATATCACCTCTCTTGAAAAAGGTATCCTATCCAAGATAGGACTACCCTAAGGAAAATACAGCTAGGTCTTAGCTTACAAGAATGACTCAGTTGGTCTGTACTGACTGTGCCAACAAGGGGTCTTACATGAAATATAGGGTTTATAAAAGATAACAACAATACAAGTGTAGAAACCCTAGGTGGTTTAGACTGTGAAATCTAAAATTTCAACAGATGGGCAATGAAGTGCTGCTTAAACCCTAAATCTACCAAACTTGATGTAAAGAAAATACAAAAGGAAAGGGAGAGAGAGAGAAAGGATAAGAGATCCTATAGACAATTGTAGAAATGATCAACAAATAGATAGACAGATTCCCAACAACAAACAAATCTTTGCTTCACCAGGCAGCCCACAATGCCACAGAGACTGTGCAATCTTTTAGGGAAATGTAAATATATTCAAATTATGGAGGGTTCATCAAACACCTAGTCCCTGGCGTAGCTCAATGAAATCACACAACCAAACTTATCTCATAAACTATGCCCAGACTAACCATGCACAATGACATACAATCAACAAGCCATCAATGGTATGGACAGGAAATCCATCAATATCTAAATGATTAATCACAAATGCAATTAAATGTGAACTAATTTCAGATTGAGATGAACCATGAAATCCAAAATGAGACAACATAGAAACACAAATTTCTAGCAACCTACAAAACTTGCTTTGTATTAACTGAATTTTGGTAGAGTCTCAGCAATTCATTATCAAATCTTACTTACAACGAGAAGAAAATGATGGCCCTTTTATAGACAAGGCATCATACCAAGTTTTTTAATGGACGATGGAGATTAACTCAATACCAATGGTCCAAATTACATGGCATTTAATGTGATACATCAGTTTGTTGCATTTTCGTATTTGCATTTGTCCTTTAGGAAAAAGACAAAAAACAGCTTGCAAATACATTGAATCTAGACAAAATGGATGCCCATTTGGCTATATATGAGGAAGAGCCAATTTTCAAGGCAAAATAAAACCAAAATGAAGTGATATGACCCTTGAAAATATGGGCTGATGTGGAATGATGGGATTTCATATGTTGACTCGATCATCCTGTTGTTTGTCACTTTTGAGTTGTCTAATATGATAAATGACCTCTCCAATGTGTTGACTAGTCAAGAAGGCTCTAATGCACATTTTTTATGTAAGAATGTCCAACCAGATGCTTGTTGGATTCAACTTTGATAACTGGACTACTGGAACAACTATGAACAAGTGTGAACATGTCTTGGACATTAGACTGGATCTGCATGAACTGCCATGAAATAGGCATGATCTTCAATGTCTCCCAGCTCCTGAGGCCTATCTCCATCATCTTGATCATCATATTGACTTCCCTCTTCATGTGCAACAGTAATTTGGTTGATAGAGTGTCGATTCTGCATTTCTGGGTCAGCAGGGTACATCTTTGTGTTCACCTCCTAAGACAGCTCCAACAAGCTCTTGTGTCCTCCAAGACCTGTAATTCACAATACAAAGAATCAATTTCATCTTAAACAATCATTTTCATCAATTTAGATCAAGATATGTCCACTTGCAGTCATAGATTTAGTCTAGGACAACCCAAACTCAGTGTCATCTTCTTATGAACAACCTCATAAATCTAGTGATTTTTGCATGATTTTCTGAGTTTTTTACCATTTTCAAGTACCCATTTGGCCAATATGATGATCTGGGAAGTTTTTTCAGCCATTAGGATCCATTTGGGGACTTTTATTTTGCATTTTTATAGCCTTTTTTGCAAAAAAAAAGATTTTTGGGGGGTACTGACTTTTCAGGTGCAGTGGCATTAATTGTCATTAAACGTGCCCAAAATCCACACAAATTTGGTAACAATGTTCATCATTATGTGACAAATAATTGTACAATTCAAATTCACCAAGAAAATCTAATTTGCACCTTGAAAAAATCAATTTTTAGGCCAAAATGTCAAAAAGTGTTGATTTTGAGTCTCACTGCCTTAGCGCTAATTTTGGTGGTCACTGACTTCAACGTGAATTTTGGGGGTCACTGACTAACTTTTGCACTGATTTTGGCTCCGACTAACTTTTGCACTGATTTTGGCTTTGACTGACTTTTGCGCTGATTTTGGTTCGTCGGAAGTGATTTCAGCGCAAGTCAGTGCAAGGTGTTTTTAGCGCTTTTCTTCCAAATTGTCTCAGCGAGGCTTTTTGATGTGACTAACTTAGCAATAGTTTAGAGGGAAGTCGGTTGGGGATGTTTTTAGTGCTAGGTGGTAGGACTGATTTTTAGCGCTAAGTGCAGTAGGGGCTATTTTTGGCACAAAGTGCAGTAGGGGTTACTTTTAGCGCCAGATTTTGAAATGTCCTGGGTGATAGTATATTTCAAAATATATTTAAGTATATGTTTAGATATTGAATTTCCTACCTATACTTTAAATATTTTGAAATATACTGTCAGGATGTTTGAGATAGGTTCCATATCCATAGGATTTGATATGCAGATTCTAGATTTTTGAGGTTCCACTAGATTTTAGACTTAGCCATTTTTCAGGTTTTTTAGGGTTTTAGACTTAGCCAAATCAGGGCTTCAGGACCATGCGACAGGATGAAAGTATATGAACCCCTTAGTGAAATCTTGTGGCATTTGACATGATTTTGCAACTCTAAGACCTAGAAACTAGGAATTTCAACATGAGACATTATGCAGTAACAATTTTAAGGACACTATCCAGTGACACGAGATTTTGAAGCAAAATGCAGTAACACCCAACTTTAGTGCAAAAGGCAACAAATAGCTATCTTTTAAGCACAAGACCACTTAAGACACCTCCAAATCAATTATGAAAGACATCAAATGACTCCAAACACGTGAAATACTCAAATCTGGAACAAGTCCTACACTCTAAGCACAATTTCACCTTCTCATCATCATAAGGAAGAAAGGTTGGGACTCTAAGCCAAAGAAAAGAAAGGGGGTATCCATTTGATAAAATGGGGCATGTGTGCAAGGCACAACACCAGGCAATGCCATCAGGTAGGTTAGGTTGGGAAGATTCAGGCTCGGGAGGATCCCTTGATGTCTCGATGTTTTTAGAAGTACTCGTGTCTTTACCCAAGAGTAACTTAGTACTAGGAGCATTCCCTCTTTGTGATGTGTACCCTAGCCCCTTGTTGTGAGGTCGCATGGTTGGTTGGATAGGTTTTGTTCTTCTATTTTTGTTTGGTTCAAGCCCATTGTGTCCATCATATCCTTGTTGTCTCATGAACTCACATCCCTTCCCATACTGTTCTACTGGTAATTGCACATGCTTGACCTCTTCTTCATCTTTGTAGAGCCATGTGGAGACATCCTCACTTACATCTTCTCTGCTTAATTCACCCTATTTTGTGAAGGTGGTGGAGGCAGCAAAAATAGTCTCCTTTAGTTTGATTGGGTTGGGTTTTTTGTGAGACTTTGGCGATGTTGGCAGATTGCCAATGCAGTATGAGCTCTCCATCTTGTATTCCCCACATCCTTTGTCATGGATCTGAACCTTAGGGTTGAGTGGTGGAATGAATGTGGTGGTGGATTTTGATAAGGTGGATAGGTCGACATAATGTGATGAAGTGGAAGGTGGAATTCCCCTATTAACGGGCACTTGATGTAGGGGTGTCTCTCTCAAGTGGCTACAATATTGGAAGGCATCAAGATCACTGTCTATGGTGATTTATGTGGTGTTGTAGGGAAACTTGATGCATTGGTGATAGGTGGATGGCACAACCTTCATAGTGTGAATCCATGGATGACCAAGAATGAGATTATATGGAAGGTCCAGATCCAAGATGTAGAATACAATATTTAGAGTGGTGGTCCCAACTCTTACAGGAAGTGAGATCACCCCCTTAGAGGAACGTTTTGCATCATCATAGGCCTTGATGACAATTCTTTTGGATGGGTCCACACAAGCCTCAGAATATCCCAATATCATGAGTAGCTTTAAAGGGCATATGTTTAATCTTGCTCCACCATCTACTAAGACTTGTTAGATCTTGTGTTTATTGATGAAGACTTCGAGGTGCAAGGGATCGGTATGGTTCAGTCTATGTGAGGGAAAGTCACGTTCAGTGAATGTAACATGATTGGTAGTAGCCAGATGTCCAACCATGGCTTGGAATTTGTTAACATTTAGGTCCATAGGGACAGATGATTCCAGTAGGGCTTTGTCTAAGATGGATTTATGTTCTGGGGATAGACAGAGCAAATCTAAGATATATATTTGTGCGGGGGTTTTCGTTAGATGATCTAAAAGATTATATTGTGACTTTGGTTGCCAATTGGACGAAGAACTTCGTAAGGTCAACTTGGCTCTGTGGATGGTGACGGTGCACTCAAGATCAGACTTGATGGATATCATGGAGACGTTGCTATCAAAATCTCATATGCTATTGACAATGTATTCATATGCAACATTGCTATAGTTGACTTGGTCATTTGGCTTAGTTCCTAAACTATAGAGGCTTTTCCTGATCCGTGGTCTTGCAATGGATTTGTAAAAATAGTATGGTCGGTATTGGAGGACCCTTGAGGATTATCCAAGATTATGTCTCCTCGTTCGATAAGATCTTGAATGGTGTTCTTGAGCTTATAATAATTTGAAGTTTTATGTCCCTTTATTTGGTGATAAGCACAAAATTCATTGTCATTCCATGAGGGACGCTTGAAGGTAGGATCGTATTGTTTGACCTCCATAAGTTGAATAAGGCTGGCTTGTAATAAGTTTTGTAGGATTGATTCAATTGGTTCTGGTAGTTGTGTATAGTTTCATTTTGGGGGATTTGTTCTCAGGGGAACTCGTCTTTGATTATTTTGGATGGCGTTTGTTGTTTGTTGTTGTGGATGTTGGATGGGTAGTGGATTGTTTGGCATTGGTGGTGCTTTAAGAGTAAGGATGGGGTCACCCTTGTTTAATGCTTTTGCATCGACAACCCCATCATTTGTAACGTTCTTATTCCTAGACCAGAACTTGCTTTTGTCATAGGAAGTGTTAGGGTTGCTTTGATTTTTGTGGAAAATCTTGATTGTGCCCTTGGCTATAAGGGCCTTCTCAATTACTATTCCTTTCTCAACAACTGCACCTAAGGTAGTGTAACAATCTATTTGTAGTTGATGTGTGAGTTCTGTGTTCAAGTTCTCCACAAAGATTGGGACTAGTTGATTCTCAGGTATATGGCATGGACACTTGCTAGCTAAACTTCTCCATCGTTGGAAGAAGGAGAGAAATGTATCTCTATATTCTTGTTTTGTGTGGCATAGGGTTGCTACATTTACATCTGTTTCAATGTTGTAAGAGAAGTGGGCGATGAATTTATCAGCGAGTTTGGACCACGTCCTTATCCTTGTGGGGAGATGTGTGAACCACTTGAGTACTTGACTTGCGAGGCTCTATGGAAATAGTCTCATGAGGTATGTTTGGTCAAATGCAAGCTTGAGACATGCAGTGTGGAATTCACGTACATGTTCAATAGGGCTCCCTTTTCCTCTATATTTGTTGAAATTGGGTATAGTAAAGTTTGGTGGAAAAGGAGGCATGTAAATACTCCTATCAAAAGGAAATGGGCACAAGTTTTCCATGGAGTATGCCTTTTTGGTTCCTGATACTTGCATATTGGAAATTTGTTCTTTCAATGAATGCATTTCATGTGCTAGGACGTCTATAGAAGATAATGATGTGTTCGTTGCATTTGCAATTGCATTTTGATATGGATTCCCTATGTTTGCAATAGTTGTGTTTTGAGACCCCATGTTAGCAACAAGTGGATTGGTTTTGTGTTAAGAGGGGTGTGTAATGGAATTGAGTTTTAATTTTGAGTATTTGGAACGTAAGTGGTGTTTGGATTTATGTATTGATAATGGGGTGGAACACTTGTATTGTTTCGATTTTGGAGTGGGTTGGAAGTTGTGTGAAGAAGTATGTTTGGATCAACTTGTTGTTGTATGGGATTGGTATGGGTGTTTTGATAAGATGCACTAGCACCTTGGTTAGACACATTATTGTTTTGGCCAAGAGGATCTATGTTGATGTTGTTCAAGTTATTGCTTGGTTGGGATCCAAGATTTATTTTTGTACTAGGTGTGGTATTAACCCCTTGTGTTTCTGTTCATGAGCTCACTACGTGTATTCTTCATGTTCTTTTATTTTGACCTATGGGGTTTGTTGACATTGAAGCAAAGGGGTCCACAAAATTCAAAGGTTGCAACATAATATTTGCATTGTTGACCTCAAATGGGGGAGGTACATTGACAATTATGGTATCATGTGACATTTCCCCAAAGGGTATGTTGGTGTGTTCTTGTGTTGGGTTTGTGTGAGTAGTGGAAGATGTGAGAGGAACCTCCTGCAACAATATAATGAAAAATACATGAAATAACAAAAATATATAAATAGCAGAAAGACAAAAGGAATTTATTGATCACAGGCCACTTTGAGGGGGCAACCTCCTTTGAGCAAGCTCAATACAATAAATTCATGGATGCCTTCATTGGCCTCAACATGTACTTATATACTAAGTCTAATCTAAACAACTATTACTTCCCATGAATGTGGGATAATACAATATGATCACGAGACTACTTACAAAGCATATGCGTCCAAATGTAATATACTAACAAAGTAAAGAGAAGGGTTAAACACGGGTTCGTAACATCCCCTCCCTCTTAGAAAAGCTTTGTCCTCAAAGCTTAAGATGTGGAAATTATTTCTAAATCTGAAGGAGTGGTTCCGATGTAGCATCCTCTAGTTGCATTCCGTGCCACTGAATTAAGACCTCTGTGATGGGTCGGGAGTGAAGCTAACAAGTGCGTCTGTCGAGGATTGCCACTAACTCCAAAATGATGGATCCTTCGTTATCCAATTCTAGTAAAATAGTTTGTGTTCTGACATTGGTGCCAAGAACTTTCTTTAGACAAGAGACATGAAATACTGGATGAACGCGAGAAGGAGGAAGCTCCAATTTATAAGCAACCGACCCAATCTTTTGAAGAACCTTATATGGACCATAGAACTTTGGAGCCATCTTATGATGCCCTTTGAGTTTCAAGGATGATTTCTTGTATGGCTGTAGACAAAGAAAAACCATATCACCTACTTGAAAAGTGCCCTCAAAATGGTGTTGATCAGCTTGTTGTTTCATTCGATTTCTTGTCATGTGAAGATTGTCCTGCAAGATGTGAAGAATCTAATCCCAGGTTCAGAGAACCATGTCGACTACCTAAACTGGTGAACTGCTGGGGGTGTATGGAAGGAAAATTGGTGTTGCCTAACCATAGACTTCTTCATATGGAGTCATTTTAGATGCAGTGTGGTAGGAGGTATTATACCACCATTCAGTGAGAGGGAGCCACCTTGCCCACTAATGCTATTGTTCTATGGTGAAGCAACAAAGATAAGTTTCCAAACATTTGTTGATAATTTTAGTTTGACCATTTGTTTGTGGGTGATACCCAAAACTCATCTTCAATTTGGTGGTAGTGTGTCAAAAAAGTTCTGTCTAAAAATGACTAGTGAAAGTTGCATCATGATCTGAGACAATGGAAGAAGGGATGCCACAAAGATGGAAGATGTGGTCGATGAAAATTTGTGCAACTGAGGAGGCTGTATAGGGATGGCTGAGGGTACAAAAATGACTATATTTAGAGATGCAAACAACTACAACTAGGATCACCGACTTTCCTTTAGATTTAGGGAGCCCCTCAATAAAATCCCTAGAAATATCTATCCAAATCCATGTAGGGATAGGCAAGTGTTCGATTAAGCCAGGAAGGAGTGTCATTTCACCCTTGTTGTGTTGTCAGGTATCACATTCAACCACCATCTATTGAATTTCCCTTTTCATTCGTTTCCAATAGAAGTTACGTTGTGCCCGCTCATAAGTTTTAAGGAACCCAGAATGCCCTGTCGATGAAGAAGCATGGAGTTCATAGAAGACAACCTGCTTAAGATCTGTGCTTTGGGGGAGCACAAGATGACCCTTTTATCATAGAAAAACACCATCCCAAGAGTAATGCAATACAATAGAAGGGTTAGTGGCCAACTATTGAATGTTTTGAGATAATGAAGAGTCATTGACATATCCCTGCTGGATAGATTCCAATCAATTTGGAACAGGCATAGAAATAGTTGAAAGGGAAGCTTGGTCATCAAATGTGTGAGAAAGAGCATCCACTACAATATTATTCTTACCCTTCTTGTAAGTGATCTCATAGTCATAACCCATGAGTTTTCTGACCCATTTTTGTTGTGCTGGGGAGGAAACCCGTTGTTCCAGGAAATATTCAGACTCTGGTGATCAGTCTTGATGCAAAAATAATTCTCTAGTATGTATGACTTCCACTTCTGTATTGCATGTAAAATAGCCATCATTTCCTTCTCATATGTAGAGAGTACTAAACTTTTTCTAGAAAGGGCTTTGCTGGTGAACACAATGGGATGATCTTCTTGAAGGAGAATAGCACCAAGTCCATTTTCACAAGCATCACTCTCAATAGTGAAGGTCTTGGAAAAATATGGCATAACTAGAACAGGGGTAGTACACATAGCTTGTTTCAGTTTTTCAAATGCACACTCAGCAGCATGTGTCCAGATAAAAGCATCCTTTTTTAACATAGTTGTTAATGGAGCTGCAATCTTTTTGTATCCTTGACAAACTTGCGATAGTAGCTAGTCAGACCCAAAAAACCACAGAGGCTCTTGAGTGTCTGAGGATGCGGCCAATTTTTCATGGCATCTATTTTTGCTGGATCCACTCGAACTCCTTGAGCGGAAACAATATGCCCAAGATACTCCACTTCCTCCTAGCTAAAAACATATTTAGACTGTTGTAAGTATGTGCCTAATAGGTGTTGTCATTGATGTCAACATATCCTTGTTGTTATTAGTGTCAAATGTATCTTATTCTATTACTTGTTTACAAGACTTGTATGTTGAGGATATTGAGAAAATTAGCCTCTCCGGAAGAAACAAGTGAGTTACAGAGAAGTGTAGTATAGACAATGAGTTGTATACTAAAGAACGGTCTGGTAAACTGCTCCACATTTATTCCTGCTTGAAGATATTGGTTTGTGGATTGGAAGTAAGTTAGAGATATGTCTGAGGATGCTACATTTCAGGTCTGAGCCATCCACATGAAGATCTAAGTGAGTTGTGTTCACCAGAGTGAAACCTACTTTTTCTGTAAGTTCAGTTGAGATAGGAAGATAGTATTTGGCTCGACATTCCTCTGCAATAAAGTATTTTTCTCTGCGGTTCTAGAGGGAAGTCTGGGATGATGATAAGTGCCTATAGTTGCAATGGTTCATGGTTTGGTGGTCCACAAGCTATCTTTCTTTTACGACAGTTGAAGACAGTGAAGTTCATGTGTTATGGTGAGAAGATTCCTATGGATAAAGTGGTTAAGTTTTGTGTGGTTTCTCCTGATGATTATAGTGTGCTTGTGGATGCCTCCTAATCATGCTCCTATCTAGACTTTGGTCCACATTAAGAAATTGTGATGGTGTGTAAAGATTGTTCCCAGTTAATGTAGCATGTAACCAGTCTTGGCCGACCTAGTTGATCCTAGTGATTGTAGAGATCTTTGGAAGATTGTGGAAGCATGTTGTGGCATGGAATATCATGTTTGGTTCCTAGCTAAGGCATGACGTGATCTGCATTTCATTCCCTTTGCATGATATTGCAATAGGTTAGGACCTATTTTGTAAATGTTTGTAATACCAACCTTGGAGATTGTTCCAATGGTTGATGCCAACCTTGATGATCATTCCAAGGTTGATGTAGTGTATAAATACTTGTAGTTGAGTCATGGAAAAGGTGTCCTTGAGTGAAAATGAGAATATATTAAGAAAGGTCCAAAGGCAGAGTAGAGAAAGGGGTAGAGGAAAGAAGAGGAAGAGAAGAGCAGAGGAAGAGCAAAGTAGAGGAAGAGCAGAGCAGAGGAATTGATATGCACAATACAGAAAGGTGTTGATCGTGGCAGTGAGTCTGGCAGTAATCCACCAGTAGGGTTTAACAACCCTTATTGTAATCTTCCTAAGTTTAGGGTTGAGACAGTGAGTCTGCTAGACCTAGTTGTTCTTCATGGCAGTAAGCCAGTATGTTTAGGCCCCTGGAGTGACCAAGCTTGAACATCATTATTTCAAGATTGTAATGTATATTGAGAGTTAATCCTTTTTATGGTTTTTCCCCACTTTGGGGTTTTCCACGTAAATCTGGTGTCTCTTGTGATTAATGTTGTATCTATGGTTAAGTTTTTGATTTCATGCTCTCTTTGTTAAATCATAATATTTGTGGATAAGTGATGAATGTTTAAATTGCAGAAAGTGTTTAAGTTTTTGTGATAACTGATTCACCCCCCCCTCAGTTGTCCGTGCATATCAACAATTGGTATCGGAGCCAAGTTCCTTTGAAGAAAGTTTAATAGCCTGAGGAAGATCCAAAATGTCTTACAAGAAGGAAGCATCACATTTTGATGGAACTAATTATGTTCTCTGGAAGGCTTAGATGAAAAGCCATCTTCTTTCTCTTGGTGTTAAAGTTTGGAAAGCTACAGAAACAGAATACACAATACCTCAAAATGATCCGACGACTGAAGATGAAATCAAAGAATATGAGATAGATATCAAGGCAAATGATGCTCTGCTAAGCTCATTAACTGACTCAATACTGACAAATTAGTGGAACTTGAAACTACAAATAAGGTATGGGAAAAGTTTAAAAATCTGTATGAAGGAGATGACTCTATGAAGGAAGCCAAGTTACAAAGTCTGAAAGTGAAATATGAAAGCTTGAAGATGAACAACTATGAAAACATATCAGCTTTTATGCAAAGAGTTGATGAACTTGTTACAGGGATAAAAGCCATAGGTAGAACTCTCGAAGAAAAGGAAATTATCATGAACATACTCAGATCTCTGCCCAAGTCCTACTATCACAAGGTGGCCACGATTGAAGAATTCATGCAAGTAAAAATAGTTAACATGGATCAGTTGCTTGGTAAGCTTACTGCTTTTGAAATGAGGGAGTTAGATGATGCTCTGCCAAAAGTTGAGACTGCCTTCAAAGTTAGTACTCCTGGAAGTACTTCTAGATCAGAAAAGTATAAGGTAGAATCTGATGATGAGTTAGATGAAGTTGAAGCCAACTTTGTGGATAGACTGCAAAGAGGATCCAGTAAGTATAAAAGAAAATTACTTTTCAAATGTTTTTCCTATGGTAATGTAGGTCATTTTGCTTCCAGATGTCCTGAAAGAATCGAAAGAAATAGAAGAAGATATGAGAACAGGCCTAGGACCCAAAATAAGTGTTATTATGTTGAAGATTTTGATGATGATGAAGGAGTATTAGATAATGGTGAACTAGATAATGCTAATCCCTCTGTAAATGAATGCTTGTTCATTGCTATTAAGGAAGATGTTGTGTCTACTAATTCTTCTAGTTGTACGAAGGAAGAAAAACTAGTGGAAAGTGCTTTGGCTGCTCAGGTCATTAAGGACAATGATGAATGGGTTATTGATAGTGGTTGCTCTCACCACATGATTGGTGACAAAAGTAAGTTTTTAAGTTTGGAAAGATATGAGTGTGGACTGGTTAGGTTTGGAGATGATACAGATGGTAGGATTTGTGGAAAAGGATCTATTTCTTTTGATGGCAAGCATAATACTAAAGATGTCTTGTATGTGAAAGGACTAAAGCACAATCTTTTGAGTTTGGGTCAGATGTGTGACAAGGGCTATGACTTAGGCTTCAAGGACAATGGATGTAAGATCAAGGAAAGCTCTAGAACAGTCATTGCAACTGGTAAGAAGACCAGAGGTAATATCTATCACTTGAAAGGAACTGAGAACTATTGTTTGTTGACTTAGACTGATGAGAGTTGGTTATGGCATAGAAGGTTGTGTCACATAAATTTTGATAATATTATGAAGATAAGTAATGCATAGATTGTTAGAGATCTACCTAAGCTTGTGAAGCCTACTAATCCGGTTTGCAAGGAGTGTCAATTTGGGAAACAAACAAGAACAAGTTTCAAAAGAAAGGATCAATCAGTTAGAGGACTACTTGAGCTAGTGCATACAGATTTGTGTGGACCTACCAGAGTAAGAAGTTTATAAGGAGACATGTATTTCATGCTGCTCATTGATGATTATTCTAGAATGACTTGGGTCACCTTTTTGAAAGAGAAAGCTGAAGCTCTAGATAAATTCTAGGCATTTAAAGCAATGGTTGAAAATGAGATGGATTTGAAAATCAAATGTTTGAGGTCTGATAGAGGAGGAGAGTTCACATCAAATGAATTTTCTTTTTTGAAGAGCATGGAATAAAGAGGTAGCTATTTGCGCCCATAACTCCACAACAAAATGGAGTTGTTGAAAGGAAAAATAGAACAGTTCAAGAAGCTGCTAGAACCATGATGAAGGAAGCTCATCTTCTAGAAGCATATTGGAGAGAATAAATTCACACTGTAGTATATATCTTAAACAAAGTTCAAGTAAAAGGTAACAGTTCAAAAACTCCCTATGAATTGTGGCATGGTAGAGTTCCTACTATGAAATATTTCAAAGTTTTTGGTAGCAGATGTTATATCAAAAGAGAAGAAGATTTAGGCAAGTTTGATGCTAGATGTGATAAAGGAATCTTTCTTGGTTACTCCACCAAGAGCAAGGCCTACCGGTGCTATAATAAGAGGCTGAATAAGATCATTGAAAGTGCAAATGTTAAAGTTGATGAATGTAAGGAAAAGTCTTCAGAATCAAGTGCATATGAGTCAGATGATCTAGATGTTTCAGAAGTGGCGCAACATGAAGACAACATAGATGAAGAAGAACAAGCTCCGATAAGTGCTACCAAAACTCCAAGATATGTAAGAATCAGTCATTTTGAAAATTAAATCATAGGAGATAAGAGCAAAGGGATCTTAACTAGAAGAAAAGTTGCAGAAGAACAAGTAAATTTCTGTCTGATCTCTAAGATTGAACCTAAAATTGTGGATGAGGCATGCAAAGATGAGAATTGGATAAAGGCCATGGAAGAAGAATTGATGTAGATAGAGAAGAATCTGACTTGGGATCTTGTTCCCAGACCAGTAGGCAAGAATGTAATTGGTACAAAGTGGGTCTTCAGAAACAAAATGAATGAGAATGGTGAAGTGGTAAGAAACAAAGCAAGATTGGTATGCAAAGGATATGCTCAGGTTGAAGGAATAGACTTTGAAGAAAATTTTCCTCCAGTAGCAAGGATTGAAGCAATAAGGATGTTTCTGGCTTTTGCAACATACAAAGATTTCAAGGTTTATCAAATGGATGTAAAGTTTGCCTTTTTAAATGGAAAGTTGGAAGAGGAAGTCTATATTGAACAACCAGATGGATTTCAGTCATCAGAACAAGGGGATATGGTATGCAGATTGAAGAAAGCATTGTATGGATTAATACAAGCTCTCCTAGGGCATGGTATGTACGGTTGGATGGGTACCTGATACAGATAGGGTTTAGTAAAGGTACTATAGATAGTAATCTCTGCTTCAAGATCAATGATGAAGAAACCTTGATTGTTGCAGTTTTTGTTGATGATATTATTTTTGGAGGTAATAAAGGTATGTGCTCAGTTTTTGCTGGAGAAATACAAAGTGAATTTCAAATGTCTATGTTTGGGGAGATAAACTTTTTAGGTCTGCAAATAAGTCAATCAGATAAGGGTATCTTCATTTCTCAGTCTAAGTATGTGAAAGAGTTGTTAAAGAAATTTGGGATGGAAGACTCTAAACCAGTATGCACACCTATGATAACTGGTTGTAAGTTGAGCAAAGATGATAACTCACCCGTGGCAGACCAGAAAAAGTATAGATCTATGATTGGAGGACTACTTTATCTAACTCAAACTAGACCTGACATAATGCATACAGTGTGTCTTGTGGCAATATTTTAGGCAGAACCCAGGGAATCTCATGTAATGGCAGTCAAGAGAATTCTGAGATATTTAAAAGGTACAATAGATTATGGTTTGTGGTACCCCAGGGATAGTGACTTTGTTCTCAGTGCATATACTAATGCAGATTGGGCCAGGGATGTGGATGACAGAAAAAGTACAAGTGGAGGTGCATTCTTCTTGGGAAAAAGATTAGGATCTTGATTAAGCAAGAAACAAGATTCAATATCTCTGTCTACTACAGAAGCAGAATACATTACAGCAGCATGTAGTTGCACTCAACTGTTATGGATGAAGTAGACTTTGAAGGACATCAAAGTTGTGTATGAAGAACCTACTACAATCTTTTGCAACAACACAAGTGCCATAAACATATCAAAGAACCCAGTGATGCATTCAAGGACCAAGCACATATCGATTAGGTATCATTTCCTAAGAGAAAAAGTGATAGAGAATGAAGTCAAGTTGGAGTTGTGATAGGTAAAAATCAGGTTAATAAGATCAAGCATATAATTGAAAACCTAATCCTACCACCATCAAAGTATCAAATCCAAGTGAAACCAAAAGCGTGCAATTCAAGAAAAAGATCACCTAGATTGAATGATTCATTGTTTATGATGTGGATTGCTTCTCAATAATGAACAATTATGAAGATAAAAGCTGCCATGATGGATGGATGATAATGATAATATGCTAGATGGATGCTAAAATTCTCAATATGCTCAAGATGATAATGTAGGCACTATATGAAAATGATGGATAGATCGCTTGAGATGATAATTTGGATGCTATATGAAAATGATGGATAGATCGCTTGAGATGATAATTTGGACACTATATGAAAATGATGGATAGATCACTTGAGATGATAATTTGGACGCTATATGAAAATGATGGATAGATGTAGTATGGAATGAGAGGGTGTTTATATAGAACTCAACCAAAATCAATCAACGCTAGAGATTTGGTGACAATGTGAACGGTTAGGATGAATTGATAATCATAGGTGAATGTGTAGATGACAAGTGGAAGGAAGATAAGGCTTATGTGTGACTGTGTACATAAAAAGTACTACATGTGAAAAATATTAAATAAAAGATGTAGTACCACACATGTTTTTAAATAAAAGATACACACATGTCGGCTCATGATAAAAGATAAAGATAAGTGATAAGAAAAATTAATTAAATAAATAAAATTTATTTAATTAATTGGAAAGTGGGCTTATGAAGGGATTTTAATTAAATAAATAAGATTTATTTAATTAAAATAGATAGAAATAGAGATAATTAAATAATTAAAGATTGTTTAATTATAGATTAGAGGAAATAGATAATGAAATAACTAAATAAATATGAATTTAATTAATTAATAGAAGAAATAAGTGATTTTGATAGAATATGGAAATTGCTCAAGTGTGTGAGACAAATGCAGATGATAGCTAATGCAATATTTGATACTAATGATAACTAGGTCAATTTTGGGTGTCTACATTTTGCCCCTCTTTGATACAATGTTCGTTAGAACATTGTGTCAAAGAAGATACGATGATTCGCTCGATAAACAAGGTTATGCCCCAGTGTAACTAGCAGGTGATGCCCCCTCGAGAGGTAAGCCGAGCTAACCAGGAAGTGCGGGGTTGGGTCACGATAAGATGAAAGGCTAAAAACAAAAATGGGGTTGGGAGGGATAAATGGGGATGGTTTAGAAGGAAATAGGCTTTGGTATAGAAGAAAGAGGGGTATAAGTAGGTCCCTCAAGGGCAAATAGGTTCATTTGTGCTTGTTGTCTTATAGAAATCTAGAGCTCTAGAGTGTGATAGTGTTTGGGGTGTCAGAGAGCTATCAGGATGGTGATTCCACATAGTGATCATTGTGTCGAGTGAGTGAGGACACATGGGCAACCAACAGGAGCAGGCACACCGGTATGTACCTAAACTTTTGCTAAATGCATGATTTTTTTAGGTTAAAAGTGTAATAAATGCACACACATCACCAGAAGCGAGTGGTTTTAGGATAGGAAGTTCAGGTCACGTTTAGATGAAAAGTGGTCACTTATGGTAATGTAGGTCGCTTATAGGCATGGAGTAGTTGCTTAGGGTAAAATGAGGTCACTTCTAGTCAGCTAGGTCAGGTAGAGAAGAAAAATGTGCATATGGTAAAATCTAGTTGCTCATAAGAAAAAGGTGAACACTTATAGTTATTCAGGTCACTTTTGACTAGCAGTAGCACACTTAGAGTAGACAAGTTGCTTGTAAGCAGAAACTGTTTGCTTATAGTGAAATAGTTTGCTTATGATCAAAAGGCTAGTGCATGTAGAAAAGCAGGTTGCTCTTAGTAAAGATAGTCAGTATTTAGCAGTCAAAAGTCAATTTTTTGCACAAGAGACTGATGCGGAGAGCAGAATGATGCAAGATATACTACCACTATTATTGTCGCGGGAGCCACACCCTAGGGATTTGTGATTGGTCAGATTGTTGAATGCAGAGGAGTGGCTATTCTTAGATATCATTGGTTTAGAGCATGTATAGAGATTAGAGCTAGTGCAGGCACATCGAGGACTTATGACAATGATGGTTGAGCGATGGAGGAGCAAGCAAAGTTCATTCTTGTTCCCGACGGGAGAGGCGACGATTACACTAGAGGATGTGTTCTGGATTCTGCGCATCCTGATTGATGGAGACAGAGTAGATTATGACCCAGACTTGGGTCCATCTACATTCAAATGATTGTTCAGGACTCCAAACCTTAGGGTTGAGGGCTTAGAGATTCTGATGGAGAGGATGGAGGAGCTTTGCGATAGGCTACAACAAGTGGTAGTAGCTATTATCAGGTGGTTGGTTGGAGACAGACGAGCGAGAGGGTTTCCAATTGGATGAGGGATAGTGATGGAGGGGATGTTCTCATATGGGACTAGCTATGCATGCGTTGAGTGTGTACTGAGACAGCTATATCATTATTTGCATGATTGTGCATATATGTTTGGAGCTAGTAAATCTGTGGGGGTCACAATGTTGCACGTATGGGCATATGAGCACATTCCAGTGATGAGGCTAGATGGATGGGTGGCTAGGGTAGCAGGAGAGCCATATGAGAGGATGTATAGGGGAGCTCTTACCTATCGGCAGCGCAGGGGTATAGTTTATTAGAGACGGACTCTAGATGAGGCTGATATGTTTATATGGAGGCCATGGCTTGGTTGTGAGAGATGGGAGGAGGAGGGTACAGAGCTTGTCTATGCTAGGTAGGCTGGATATATTTTTGATCATAGCATATATATTATAGAGCGCTATTTTCCCAAGAGAGTGTTGAGGCAGTTCGGTGTACCACAGGCAGTACCAGTAGGTGATGCCATTTTTGGTAGGACTTGGTAGGAGGTGTTTGATTGGGGGCTAGAGATAGTGGTTGATATGGCTTTGGTGGAGAGAGAGGGATTATAGCTAGTTGTATGGCAGTGGGGATAGGGTCCTGCAAATCTAGGGACATTGCCAGATTATGATGCATACTGGGCCATAGCTAGGCTGACTAGGTTGATGAGGCCTGGGGAGATAGGGGAGATTGGGATGGAGAGGCTAGTTAGGAGGAGATGATGACAAGCTCCACTAGTATAGGCAGTAGTACCAGCAGCTCTAGGGATTCAGGGACAGGGATAGGCTCAGGCTCAGCCACATGTACTTGCACAGTGACAGGCACAGGTGCTGGGAGATGATGATGTTGGGATTCAACATCTTAGACAGAGGATTAGAGAGGAGAGGAGATAGAGGTAGTGGGCTTAGTTCAGGTTGAGGAGGGTGGAGATAGATAGACATCAGGTGGTCCTGGGATTGTGGCATGCTAGAGCATAGGCTTAGGCTTACTAGGCATAGCTGCCGACTAGAGTACAGGGAGGTGATAGATGGGATAATGGTACTCTTGCAAGGGTGATGGGAGAGAGAGATGCAGCTAGGTAGAGTGAGCAAGCTATGAGGTTGGAGAGAGATACCACTTTACAATAGGTGCAGACTATGAGAGCTGAGAGGGATGCCCTGAGGACTGAGAGGGATTCAACAGTGTAGCAGGTACAGGCTATGACAGGTGAGAGGGATAGAGCAGTAGCTGTATTGGGGACAGATGAAGCCATGATGTATCTGGCTACTCAGTTGACACAGACACATGGGGAGCTGAGGATAGCATAGGGTGAGGCTGAGTATTATAGAGGTTTGTATTATGGAGCAGTACCTATGGAGCAGAGGCATCCTAGCTTCAAGAGTAGGTCAGGGGCTTTAAGTTCACGGAGGACAAGAGGATCGAGATCTATAGCTTCAGTGATGGGGCCTCCTAGAGATTGTAGACTAGGGACATGACCTAGTGGTGGTGGACAGGGTGAGGGAGCTGCCAATAGTCACTAGGGCTTCCTTGTTTATGTATATTTTGTATCATGATGAGGCCTATGAGCTGATTGTACATACACTTTTGATGGCTCATGGATAGCCCATTTTGTACATGTAGACACTTGTATATTGACTTGTTTGATGGTATATATATATATATATATATATATATATATATATGTGATGGTGCTTTTTGTTATCTATGTGTGCTGTAATGATGATGGATACACTTATGTTATGATGTTATGCATTTTTGTATTTTCATAGTTTATATGGATGTTTATGCAAATGATATGAGTATGCAAATGGTAATAATGTAAATGTGTTATACTAATGGTATTATGCTAATGGAAATACACATAAAGATAATGAGGTTATGATAATGCAAATATATATAGATGGCAAATAATGATAATGATATGGACCTATGTATGCCTAAAACACTTGTTTTGCAGGGTGAGAACGACAATGAGGGAAATGAGGATGGATGATGAAGGGAAGATGATTGATTTTGGTTGAGGAGCTATATAGGATGATAATGGAATGGATAAATGATATGACAGCTTTTAAAGTAATTTCTCAAAAGTAAAGAAATGCAATCCTTATGTTTGATATAGCATATGGATGTTATGCACCAGGGTATAGAAGACCAAGGTGTCGAGGTATCCAATGCATAACTAGCATACTACAATCTTGTCTAAACGTATGAAGTCAAGATGTTGGACCAACATACACAAGATATGAATAGAAGCTAGTGTTCCGAGACGAACTTTGATGCTACAAGCAAAGGTTTGAGCTTATCTCCACTACACATAATGACACCTTGCTTGTTATATGTATGGAAATAGTCTTAGCATAGAATAGTCTCAATGCATAAGAGATTGTTTAGCTTCTCAGATGCAAAAGATATTGATATGCAAGATGCTAATACCAACACATACAAGATACCAATATGCATAGGAAGAAAGTAAGATCATCCCACAGACACATCATACAAAAGTAATATGACCATGCCCCATTCCATACTTCATCACAACATACCAAGATTGTTAGATCTAGGCCACACAACTGAGAGGGGGGGGTGAATCAGTTGTATGAAAACCTGCTTCTACTTCAAACACTTGATTCTTCTTTGTTAGTTAATAGCATATCAATTAACCATCCATGAAAGCATAATGCATAAACACAAGAGAAGATAAACATCAACACATTGGACACCAAGATTTTGACATGGAAAACCTGGTTAAGGGAAAAACCACGGGGTGATTAACCGAAGGATTATTCTTTGTTAGAAGAATAAGGAAAAAGACTGGCACATGCCAATTAGGGCTCACTGCCTGAGCACACTGCTCACAAAGAGGCACACTGCCTACAAGGAGACACACAGTCTACAAAGTGATAAGAATCACAAACTTGAACTGGAGATTGACATCTTTACCATGTCTGGATCAGTTCCATTTAAGCCCGAGGTACTTCTGCTCTACCCTTCGCTCTTTCGCTATACCACACTCATCCGCTCCATGACACACTTTGAAATGAACTCACAAACCTTTATTTATACAAGACATCAACTTAGGAACAATCATCTAAGTCGGCAATCAACCATAAGGACATCCGCAAGATGATTAATACATCCGATCAGCCGCCACAAGAACATTCGCAAGATGAACAACTCATCCGGTCGGCTAGTCTAAACAAGAACTCCATCCGGAAGAATATATTCAATTCCAGGCTCTACCACCAATGTGGACTGACAACATAACCTCAACATGATCCAAGAACCTTCACAATCTTGCCTAATTAACCAGGTACATCTGCACTTCCTCTACTCACTGGAATCTCTTCTTCTCTTCATCCGAAACTTCAAGAACACAGTCTATCGCCACTGTCATACTAAAGAAGGTGCTTCTGGACCTCCAAACTTTGTACAAACTAACATGACACATCACAAGGACATCCCAAACACTCCTTCCAATCCGCAGAGTCTGACAATGCTCCTCCAGATCTCACCGGACCTTTTTGTAACACTCTGTCACTCCGGAGCATCTCTCAGAACTGGTTCTACTTGATCAATCACAACTTCTTCACATCTTCATGTGGACCTCTAAAATCTTAACTGGATCATCTCAAGATGCATATCTACAAACCCTTTAATCTACAGCCTCTGAATCTCAACCTATTGAGTACATTTGCCTTCTTCTTATCACTGTTGTTCACTGTTCCTGATTGAGACTACTTTTCTCAATATCCTCAACACACAGCTCATCCAAACCTTCTTACCAATGCAATATGAGTATGTTGACATCAATGACAACACTGGTTAACCTCATACTTGCAACAATCTCCCCCTTTGTCATTGATGGCAACATATGATGTGAAAAACCATCAAGACAAGAACTTCTCTTTTCTGTCACAGCTCCCCCTATCAGCAACAACTCTTCACGTGTCTTTTCTTCCTTTACTGCTCCTCCTTTGATCATCAACCACTTGTTTTTCACATGTCTTCTCTCCTCGTTTGACATCAATGGAAAAGGGCTCATACTTGCACTTGTAACATATCAGAATCATACCAGTTGCTCCCCCTTAGTAGCAGCTCCCCATCATCAATCTAGATCACAAGATATGATTGTGATATCCACCGGACTGATGCACATCAGTGCATCCTAGTTCATCACTGGAGGGGCCATGACCCCTAACTTCTCCTGGAGATACTCAAAAGAGTTCTTGGGAAGAGGTTTAGTAAATATATCTACAATCTGATCCTTGGAGGGTACATACTCCAATCTGACTTCTTCCTTGTTCACTTGTTCTCTCAAAAAGTGAAACTTGATAGATATGTGCTTAGTCTTAGAATGCAATACCAGATTCTTAGAAATATTAATTGCACTTGAATTATCATAGAAAATTGTGATAGGCTCCTCATAGTCAACTTTAATGTCTCTTAGCATCTGCTTCATCCATAAGATTTGAGTGCAACTACCTGCTGCTGCAATGTATTCTGCTTCAGTTGTAGATAGAGATATTGCATCTTGTTTCTTGCTTAGCCAAGAAACCAATATCTTTCCCAAAAAGAATGCTCCACCACTGGTGCTCTTCCGGTCATCCACATCTCCTACCCAATCTGCATCTGTATATGCATGAAGAGAGAAATCTGGATCTCTAGGATACCATAGACCATACTCAACTGTTCCTTTCAAGTACCTAAAAATTCTTTTGATTGCCATAACATGAGATTCTCTAGGATCAGCCTGGAATCTTGCCACAAGACTAGCAGCCTGCATTATATCTGGTCTAGTCTGAGTGAGATACAATAAACCTCCAATCATTGATTTGTACTTTGTCTGATCTGTTTTAGGAGAATCATCATCTTTGCTTAACTTACATCCAGTTGCCATAGGAGTGTTCATTGGCTTTGAATCTTCCATTCCGAATTTCCTCAACAATTCTTTCACATATTTGGTCTGAGAAATGAAGATCCCTTTCTTGGTTTGAGTAATTTGCAGACCCAAGAAGAAATTCATTTCACCAAGCATAGACATTTCAAACTCACTTTTCATCTGATTTGTAAAAGTTTTGCAAATACTATCTCTTCCTCCAAAAATGATATCATCCACAAACACTTCAACAATCAAAATATTTTCATGTTCAATTTTGAAATATAAGTTACTGTCAGCAGTACCTTTGTTGAATCCAATCTGCACAAGATGCTTATCCAACCTCTCATACCATGCTCTTGGGGCTTGCTTCAATCCATATAATGCTTTCTTCAACTTGCAGACCATATCATCATTATCAGACAATTGGAATCCATCCGATTGTTCAATGTATACTTCTTCTTCCAAATCACCATTTAGGAAGGCAGACTTGACATCCATCTGATATACCTTGAAGTGTTTGAAGGCAGCATATGCAAGAAATAATCTGACTGCTTCAATTCTTGCTACCGGAGCAAAGGTTTCTTCAAAATCAATTCCTTCTATTTGAGAGTAGCCTTTGTAGACCAATCTGGCTTTGTTTCTGATAACTTCACCAACCTCATTTAGTTTGTTCTGGAAGACCCATTTGGTTCCAATCACATTCTTGTTTCTAAGTCTAGGAACAAAATCCCAAGTGTGATTTTTCTCAATTTGCATCAACTCTTCTTCCAATTTTCATCATTGCATGCTTCATTTATTGTCTTAGGTTCAATCTTTGAAATCAAACAACATTCATCTGAATTTTGAGCAATTTTCCTCTTTGTTTGTACCCCTTTGCTTTTGTCACCTATGATCTGATCTTCAGAGTGATTTAAAGTTACATACCTTGGAACTTTGGGAGTCTCTTGCACTGCTGTTTCTTGATCAGGTTCATTTAGACAAACCTCTTCTTCCTGATTTACCGCATCAGTCTGAATCTGACTTTCAGGAAGGGATTGAGTTCCTTGAATCAGAGCACCATCCTAATCATCTTCATCATATTCATAAAACCTTGAGGGCTTCTCAATTCCTTCATCAACCTTCACATTTGTGCTTTCTATCATCTTTTTCAGTCTCTTATTGTAACACCGGTATGCTTTGCTTTGACTGGAGTAACCCAAGAAAATTTCTTCATCACTTCTAGCATCAAACTTTCCTAGATCTTCATCTCTTTTGATGTAACACTTTCTACCAAATACTCTAAAATATCTCATAGTAGGAGTTATACCAAACCAAAGTTCATAAAGAGTCTTACTGGTATTGTTTCTGATTTGAACTCGATTAAGAGTGTAGACTACAGTGCTGACAGCTTCTTTCCAAAACACCTGAGAAACATTTGCTTCCATCATCATTATCCTGGAAGCTTCCTGGATGGTCCGGTTCTTTCTCTGAACTACTTCATTCTACTGTGGAGTCCTAGAAGTAGATAACTATCTCTTTATGCCATGCTTCTCACAAAAGTCTATGAATTCACCGGATGTGAATTCACCACCTCTATCAGACCTTAGACACTTTAGTTTCAATCCAGTTTGATTTTCTACCATAGCTTTGAAGATTTTGAACTTCTCAAGGGCTTCTGATTTCTCTTTTAGGAAGGTAACCCACATCATCCAGGAATGGTCATCAATTAGCAACATGAAATATCTATCACCTTGCATACTCTTGATTCTTGTCGGACCACAGAGATGAGTATGTACTAATTCCAACAATCCGGTAGTGGACTAATCCTTGCTTTTGAAAGAGACTCTGCTCTGTTTACCTAGCTGACATTCTTTGCACAAACTATTTGTAGGTTTCACCAATTTTGGAAGATCTCTTATAGCCTAAATATTGCTTATCTTGATGATGTTATCAAAATTTACATGACACATCCTTCTATGCCATAGCCAACTCTAATCAACTTGAACAAACAGACAACTTTTATTTGAACCAACCAGATGGAAGATATTACCTTTAGTTTGAGTATCGGATGCAATCTCAGTTCCAGAGCTTGTAAAGATTCTGCATCTTCCATTCTTGAACTAGAGATCATAGCCTTTATCCACTAACTGACCAACACTAAGAAGATTGTGCTTCAATCCTTCAACATATAGTACATTACCGGTTTTGCTCTTTCCATCAAAAGAAATAGTTCCCCTACCTCTGATTCTGCCAGCAGAATTGTCACCAAACTTTACCATTCCTCCTTCATACTTTTCCAAATCTAAGAACTTTTTCTTGTCACCAGTCATATGGTGAGAGCATCCACTGTCAATAACCCAATCATCCTTTTCTTCAATTTGGGCAGCCAAAGCTCTCTCTACAACCTTATGATTGACAGATTCATAGGATATTGAATCTTCTTCCTTGATGGCAATAAACACCCATTGATTTCTGGATTTGCTTCCTATTTCTAATTCATCATCTATTACTCCTTCATTGTCATCTTCTTCATGAACATAATAGCAGTTCTTTTGAAACCTTTGTCTATTGGTATTAGACCTTGCAGATCTTTTCGGACATCTTGAAGCAAAATGACCAATCTTATTGCAGTTGAAGCACTTAAAGGGTAGTTTTCCTTCATACTTACCGGATCCTCTTGGCAGTCTTTTTGCAATGAGGGCTTCAAGTTGAGCTGTTTATGCTTCTTTCTCTTCCATATCTTTCCTTGCTTGTTCATACCATGACAGCTTCCTTGAAGAGTTCTCTCCTGGATCAAATCTTTGTTTGCCTTTCACATAGGCACTGGCTTTGAATGCAGATTCAGTCTTGGGGGGATCATCTCCAAACTCAGTCATTTCAAATGCAGCTAGTTTGCCAGCCAATTGCTCTCTTGTGACAGTTGTATGGGCTCTGAATTCATCAATGGCAGCAACCTTGATTTTGTAGGCAGCAGGAAGGGATCTGAGAATTTACAAACAATTTCATTTTCATCCAGAACTCCACCAGCATTCCTGATTCCACACACTAGCTCATTCACTCTTGGCATAAAGGTAGTGATATTTTCATCATCTCTCATCTTCAATCTTTTAAATTTCCCTTTCAGACTTTGCAACCTTGCACTCTTGACAAACTCATCTCCTTCATACAAAAGTTCTAGTTTAGTCTAGATCTCATATGCAGTTGGTAGGTCAATAACATTTGAGAGATCTGAGTCATTCAATACGCTTAGAAGAGCTTCCTTGGTCCGCAAATTGTTTTCAACATCTGTGATTTCATTCAGAGTTGTCAGACCACCCTGTGGAGGTACATATGGTTTTGAGACCATGGCCAAGTATGCTTTTCCCGTACACTCCAGGTGACATTTCATGTGACCTTTCCAGAGAGTGAAGTTGGTTCCATCGAACTTCAGACTATCCTTCTTGTATGATGACATCTTGGATCTCCTCAAGCGATTAAGCTCCTTTCATAGGAACTTGGCTCTGATACCAATTGTTAGATCTAGGGCACACAACTGAGAGGGGGGGTGAATCAGTTGTATGAAAACTTGCTTCTACTTCAAACACTTGATTCTTCTTTGTTAGTTAATAGCATATCAATTAACCATCCATGAAAGCATAATGCATAAACACAAGAGCAGATAAACATCAACACATTGGACACCAAGATTTTGACATGGAAAACCCGGTTAAGGGAAAAACCACGGGGTGATTAACCCAAGGATTATTCTCTTTTAGAAGAATAAGGAAAAAGACTTGCACATGCCAATTAGGGCTCACTGCCCGAGCACACTACTCACAAAGAGGCACACTGCCTACAAGGAGACACATTGTCTACAAAGTGATAAGAATCACAAACTTGAACTGGAGATTGACATCTTTACCATGTCTGGATCAGTTCCATTTAAGCCCGAGGTACTTCTGCTCTATCCTTCGCTCTTTCGCTATACCACACTCATCTGCTCCATGACACACTTTGAAATGAACTCACAAACCTTTATTTATACAAGACATTGACTTAGGAACAATCATCTAAGTCGGTAATCAACCATAAGGACATCTGCAAGATGATTAATACATCTGGTCAGCCGCCACAAGAACATTCGCAAGATGAACAACTCATCTGGTCGGCTAGTCTGAACAAGAACTCCATCCGGAAGAATATCTTTAATTCCGGGCTCTACCACCAATGCGGACTGAAAACATAACCTCAACATGATCCAAGAACCTTCACAAGCTTGCCTGATTAACCAGGTACATCCGCACTTCCTCTACTCACTGGAATCTCTTCTCCTCTTCATCCAGAACTTCAAGAACACAGTCTATCGCCACTGTCATACTAAAGAAGGTGCTTCCGGACCTGCAAACTTTGTACAAACTGAGATGACACATCACAAGGACATCCCAAACACTCCTTCCAATCCACAGAGTTTGACAATGCTCCTCCAGATCTCACCGGACCTTTTAGTAACACTCTGTCACTCCGGAGCATCTCCCGGAACCGGTTCGACTTGATCGATCACAACTTCTTCACATCTTCATGCGGACCTCTGAAATCTTAACTGGATCATCTCAAGACTCATATCTACAAACCCTTTAATCCGCAGCCTCTGAATCTCAACCTATTGAGTACATTTGCCTTCTTCTTATCACTGTTGTTCACTGTTCCTGATTGAGACTACTTTTCTCAATATCCTCAACACACAGCTCATCCAAACCTTCTTACCAATGCAATATGAGTATGTTGACATCAATGACAACACTGGTTAACCTCATACTTGCAACAAAGATATGATAGATCAAGGTAGTCTTGATTAGGCATAAGAAAGGGACAAAAGATAAATCAAAAGATAAAACAAAAGATACTGTCATCATGTTCTCTTGCCAAAATTAAGTGCTCTTGGATGGATTAAGATGGCGCCTTATTGAGTGGAAAGCTTCATCTTGTTGAAGGCTAAAGATGTTGATAAAATGCTATAGTAATTGTTGGCTTAAGGCATGCAGACAAATAGATTTCAGCTTACCCCTGATTGGTTAAAGTGCTTGAGCTTTCACTGATGTGCATAGTCTGCTTCTTGCTTGAGTTGGTCAAAGAGAAGAAGATGGAAGATGAAAGAAGATGAAGATGGGGTGGATCATCTATGCTTGCGTACTGGATACTTCCTTCATATTCCAGACTACCTACATACCCTGTATCCATGGGATCAAAGCACATTACGATGATGATGAGACATGAGGAATATGTAGTCCTAGGTTTATTGATGATGTAAATGATGAAAGACAAAAGAAAGTGAGATGAAAGATTGGAGGATGATTCAAAGAAAGATGAAAGATGGATGATGAGAGAGAGGCTATCATCTATACCTGAATCAGAGTGCTTCCTTTGCATCTTAGATTGCCTACATACCCTGTGTCCACGGGATTAAGGCTTTGAACGATAGAGATGTGATGTAGTTCTTGTATATTGTGTTGATGGTTGATGTCAAAGGATCAACTTTATTGCTTGGATTTTTTGATGTTTTGATTTTTTTGGATTTTTGCTATGTTTTGATGTTTTTGGTTATTGACTATGTTTTGGTTTTGGTTTGGATGATTGCTGCGTTTTGGTTTTGGTTTGGATGATATGAGCTAGAGCTATGGATATCCTCTTCCAAATAAGACTCAACAAGTGCCCCTAGTGTGGGATGAAGTTTGTTAGTGCGATGCTGCAATGGATGCGTTTATGCGGATAGTATGCTAAGGTGCCCAACGATACCTTAACCTCAACAAAGTCTAAGCTACGACAACTAGCATGGCAGAGGTAAGAGAGAAAAAGGCTTTTATTATGGATGGGTAAGGGATAATGGCTTGCGATGTTAATATAGAAAAGATAATGGATTATGAGGTGGATGATGGAGACAAGATAGTAGATTGTGATGTTGTGGAAAGCTGTGATCAAACAAAAAAAGTAAATGATGGAGGCTGGTCTCTACACATAGCGTCTATTTGCCAGGTTTTCACTATGGTACTTATCCAAGGCACCTGTTTACCAGGTCTTCACCAGAGGACGAATTATTTATCTTGTACTATTTCTTTTGTTGTTTTTTTTAGGAATATGTTGAGACTCATGGGTAGAACTTCTTTAGATGAATGCTGTTGATTGGTTCATCTAAGGGAATATGTTTAGGTGTTGAGAGAGTGTATGCACTTGATCCATAGACTGATGTGATGACAAAAGGACCAAGCCAATTAGGTTCAAACGTGCCCTGCTTCTCACGATGTTGCTGATTCCTTTGATTTTCTTTAAGGACAAGATCTCCAACTTGAAACCTTCATTCTGTAATCTTTTTGTTGTAGCTGCGATGTGGCTGATTTTGATAAACTTGGAGATGATTGAGTACTGTAAGACGCCATTCATCTAATAGCTCAAGATCATGGAGTATGGATACTCTATATTCTTCATCTGAGATAGTATGTTGTAGAGATACTCCCAGTGAGGGAATCTCAACCTCACTAGGTAAAATAGCTTCAGTGCCATACACGAGGGCATAAGGTGTAGCACCAGTGGGAGTTCAAACACTTGTTCTATAAGCCCATAGTGTAGGATTAAGTTGTAAATGCCAATCACGACCAACTTCATTGATTGTCTTTTAAGGATTTTGATGATTGTTTTGTTAGAAGCCTCAGCTTGGCCGTTACTTTGAGGATAGTAAGGTGTAGAGAATCTATGTTGGATATGGAACTTGTTGCAAAGATCTCTAACCTCTTGGTTCTTGAAGGGACGACCATTATAGAGAATCTATGTTGGATATGGAACTTGTTGCAAAGATCTCTAACCTCTTGGTTCTTGAAGGGACGACCATTATCAGTGACAATGGCTTGAGGAACTCCATATCGGCAAATGATATAATGTAAGATGAACTTGGATATTTGCTTGATAGTGATGTAGGTCATTGGTATTGCTTCCACCCACTTTGTGAAATACTCAGTGGCGGTAATAATGAACTTATGACCATTTGATGAGGTAGGATGGATTTTACCTATGAGATCAAGTCCCCACTGTGAGAATGGCCAAGGAGTAGTGATAGGCTGAAGTTCATGTGTTGGTGCATGTATTAGATCTCCATGTTTTTGAGATTGTAGACATCTCTTTGCAAACTATTGTGCATCTTTCTCCATAGTTGGCCAATAGTATCCAACTCATAGAAGTTTCTTAACAAGACTAGGGCTAGCGGAATGCAATCCACAGACACCTTCGTGTACCTCATATATGGCAACTTTAGTTTCCTCGAAATCAAGACATCTAAGAAGGATACCATCGAGACTCCAACTATATATGGTGTCTCCTAGGATAGTGTAGCGAGAGGCTCGACGGATAAAGGTTTTTCATTGGGTATTACATAGTTGGAAGGGTAGGGTTTGATTGCGGAGATACTCGTATATGTCCTCATACCAAGGTGAATTGGGACCAACAATCTCACATATAAGCTCAGACTGTGGAACTTCAAATGCTGGGATCAGAAGCTGTTGAACCAGAAACTCACACTTATATGCATTGGAAGGCATGTCTAGAGGAGATCCTATCATATCCATAGCATCTGCTGCTTTGTTTTGTATCCTTGGAATCTGCTCAAAGGTGATATTATCAAAGTATTTCTTGAAATCGTTAATCATTACCTTGTATGGAAGGAGCTTCTCATCTTTTGTTTGATACTCGTCTAAGACCTGTTTGATAACTAATTTTGAATCACCAAAGACCTATAGCTGTTTAATAGCCCACTGCACTGCCATGTGTAATCTTGTGATTAAAGCCTCATATTCTGCTACGTTGTTGGTACACAGAAATACATTCCTGTATGACTTTGGGATACAATCTCCTTGAGGGGTGACAAACAATATCCCTGCTCCTAATCCATGTTGTGTGTAAGATCCATCAGAGTATAGTTGCCACAATGTTGGTGAAGTTAGATTGAACAATTCTTCATCTGGGAATTCTAGATGTATTGGATGAATATCTATGATGGGTGCTATGGCTAATTGATCTATGATGACTTGTCCTTTTATAGCCTTTCGATCCACATATTGTATGTCAAATTCACTTAAGATCATAACCTATTTTGCTAGTCTTCCCATAAGGATTGCTTTAGAGAGAAGATATTTGAGTGGATCAAAGTTAGATATGAGCTTTGTTGTTTGGTTCAGCACATAATGTCGCAACTTTTGGGAAGCAAACACCAATACTAAACATGCTTTTTCCATAGATGAATAGTTAAGTTCATATCCCACAAGAGTTCTGCTGATGTATAAATGGCTTGTTCTTTTCCTGAATCATCATGCTGAGCTAAAAGGGCAACCAATGCTATTGTTGTTGAATATATGTCAAGTAATAGTGGTCGATCAAGTACAGGAGGTACTAACATAGGAGGTGTTGCTATATATTCCTTGATTTTGTCAAAGGCCTGTTGACATTTTTCACCCCACTTAAAAGGTTCACCCTTGCGAAGGAGATGTTGAAAAGGATGGCACTTGTCTGCTAGTTGTGAGATAAACCTACAAATGGATTGTAACCTTCCTTGTAGACTACGAAGCTACTTTAGATTTGAAGGTGGAGACATTTCCATGATGGCCTTTACTTTATTAGGATCCACTTCTATTCCTCGTCGAGACACAATGTATCCCAACAATTTTCCAGATGTTACACCAAATACACATTTCTTTGGGTTTAGCCTAACTTGATACTTCTCTAGTCGATCAAAGATTTGTGCTAGTACTTGTAGATGTCCTTCTCTTGTTTTGGATTTCCCTAGAATGTCATCAACATAGTCTTCCATGATAGTGTGAAAAAGGTCATGGAAAATAATTGTCATGGCTCGTTGATAAGTGGCTCCAGTGTTCTTAAGACCAAAAGGCATTACGAACTAGCAGTACGTACCCCATGGACAGATGAACGATGTTTTGTCTTGATCTTCCTCTGCTATTCTGATTTGATTATATCCTGAGAATCCGTTCATCAAGGATAGCATTTCATGTCTAGTAGTGAGATCTACAATGTTGTCTATCCTTGGTAGTGGGAAGTCATCTTTAGGGCATGCTTTGTTGAGATCTCTGAAATTTGTGCAATAGCAAACTCATCCATTAGGTTTTGTCATAGGTACCAAGTTTGAAACCCATTCTGGATAATCAATAGGCTTTATGAACTTTGCTTCTAATAGTTTCTGAATCTCTGCCTTAACCAAAAGAGCTATCTACGGGTGCATTTTGCGCAATTTTTGTTTGACCAGTTTTACATTAGGAGATACTGCTAAATGATGTACCACAAGTGATGGATCTAGTCCTGACATGTCGGCATAAGTCCATGCAAAATTGATAGCTCTTTGTATGAAGAATGCTGTGAAATTTTTTATTTCCTGCTTTGATAGTGATGTTGCCAAAAATGTGATCTTCAGATTCTGCTCTGTGCCTAAGTTCATTTCTTGAGATTTTTCAACTAGCACTATTGATTTTTCATGATAATCAGTAGTGACAAGAAGATCAAATCCCCCATCCTCGAGCACCTCAGAGAGGTTTTCACCCTTGGATATGTCTTATTTTTACTTTTTTGAGGTCAAGAGGCACCTTTCAGTTTTCACCTAGTGACCTATCTTTTTTTATTCTATTTATTTCACTTTTGCGACTGAAGGATTTGATGCTTCTGCCAAAGTATGCTAGTTTAGGGAGGTCCATCATGAAGCCTGCTTTGTGATCACCAATGGAATGCCTTGTCGTAAACCCATGAATTTGGCAATAGCTTCATCATTTTCAAATATGTCCAATATCGGTGCCCCTTGTTGGTCCCAATCGACGATGTCAGGATATACGAGTGAAAGGGAAATGGATGAAGGGTTACAGCTAGATGAGGTGGTAGAGATCATGAAGATGGAGGTTTTTTGGAAAAGGTTAGTGATATGAAGGAAGGAGTCATTGATGATATCCAAATTAGAAAAGTCTCCTACCGAAGAAGGTCTAGCTTCCATATCGAAAATACACTTGATGTCTTTGGAAGGTGGTACCTCTGGTTGATAGCCAAGGCCTTGCTTATTAAACTTCTTAGACACAACAATGGGATCAATAGGTTCTTGTTCCTGTGATCCCAATCTGCCATGTCCTTTGTAACCCATGTTCTTAATAATGTGGAACCCATTGTTATATCTCTCCACTTCAAGTTGTACTTGGTCGTTCTCATCATATAATATCCAAGAGTTAATGTCATCAATTTCTTTATCATCAAGGAATCCGCCTTTGATGAATACTATTGGTGGAGCTTTTATAACGACTGCAGATGAAGATGCCTTGGATGTAGAAGGTTTTCCATGAGATTTGGGAGATAAGGGAAGAGTTCCAACACAACAAGATTCTTGCAATGTGTACTCACCTGGACCGTGTTCAGTGTACTTGATACGAAGATTTGAAGTGGCTTTGCTAGATGATGGCTTGAGTAAGGTAGATGGGTCAACATAGGATGAAGATGGATAAGCTTCGGTGTTGATAGGAATACAGTTAGGACTTTGATATTTAGCTTGGAAGGCACAACAAAACTTGAAAGGATTGGATCGGCATGGATAGTAACTTCAACACCATTATGTGGAAACTTGAGACATTGATGGTGTGTGGAAGGAACGACTTTAAGGGCATGGATCCATGGACAACCAAGGATGATGTTATAGGGAAGCTCAATATCAAGAACTTGACAGTGGGCATCAGTAGTGACAGGACCAACTTGGATAGGCAAATGGATGACTCCTTTAGTATCTCTCTCAGCATCATCATATGCTTTGATAGTAATGACCTTGGAAGTGTCAATGTTCTTCTCAGAATATCCCAACTATTTTATTAGTTTTAAAGAGCATATATTGAGAGCAGCTCCACAATCCACTAGAATTCGTTTGATACGGCATTGGTTTACAAATACTTCTATGTGGAGGGCTTTGTTATGTGATGGGTTGATGGATGGTCGAAGATCTTTGTCAGAGAAGGTGAGATGGCAAGGGGCTGCAATGCTGGCTACCATAGATTGAAATTGTGTGGTATCGATATCATTAGGCACTGAAGACTCTTGAAATGCTTTTTCAAGGATAGCTTTATGGGTGGGGGATATGTGAAGAAATTCTAGGATGGAGATATGTGCAAGTGTTTTGCCAAGATGATTAAGGATATTATAACTAGAAGGTGGTTGAGGAGGGTTGATAGGTGCTCCTTGAATGGTAACACGGCCTCTTCTAGTAGTTATAGCGTAATCAGGTGCTTTGCCTTGGATAGTGATGGTAGAAATGTGAGCTTGGTCAATGCGGCCAATCATGGATGACTCATAGTTGTATTGGATAGCATTCCTAGTATGAGGGTTACTTGTCTTGTCATGAGATGGAAGTGGATTCTTGAAAGCATCTAGTTCATAGCTTGAAGTTGGTTGTTGTCTTGGTTGTGATGTTGGTGGTGTGATTTTAATTAGACCTTGATCGATGCAATCTTGAATGACATGTTTTAAGCGCATGCAACCATTTGTTTTATGTCCTTTGACTCTATGGTATTCACAATATTCATTCTCTTTGTACCAAGGAGCTTTAAAGACAGGTTCTATGTTGGGTGGAGCTTCAAGTAATGTGATATCTCCCGCTTGGACAAGTTTTCAAAAGATTACCTCCATGGGTTCTTCTAAAGGAGTAAATTGTCGTCTAGGTGCTAGGTTTGTTCTTGGTTGATTTCATTGAAAAAGTTGATTAGTTGTAGATGCGGCTTGGATGTTAATGGAAGCTTTTACTATTTGTATGTTCTTTGCATCCACAATGTCATCATTAACGACATTTTTGTTTTTGTTCCAAAAGCGGGATTTGTCATTGGAAGATTGAGGATTGTCTTTGTTGTCTCTGAAAATCTTGATAGTACCCTTACCTATTAAAGCACGCTCAATGGTGGCTCCTTTGGAGATAAATTCGTCAAAGGTGCTAGCACTTTGCAATTGCAATTGGAACGAAAGCTCTGGATGAAGATTTTGGACAAAAATGTCAAGTTACTATTTCTCAGGTATTTGCCATGATAGTTTGCTAGCCATGTTATGCCATCGTTGGGTAAATGAGGAGAAAGTTTCACCATTGCATTGTTTGTTATTGATAAGGTTATTCATATTCACCTCATGTTCAATGTTGAAATCAAAATGGGATCGAAATTTGTTTGCTAATTCCATAAAAGTCTTAATTCCCGGAGGTAAGTGAGAACCATTCAAGAGCTTGTCCTGCTAAGTTTAAGGGGAATAGTCTCAAAAGATATGTATCATCCTGCGCGACATCAAGACATGCAACATAAAATGCTCTAAGATGGTCATCCAGATTTCCTTTCCCTTTATATTTGTCAAATTGTGGAATTTTGAAATGTGGCAGAAAAGGTGTCATGTGAAGTGACTTATCAAATGGATAAGAGTAGATGTCTCCCAAGGAAAATGTCTTCTTGTTTTGTCCTACCGCCTTGTTAATCATTTGTTGAACATCCACTTGAGATAATTGTTGTTGTTGCAAAGGGAGTTGATGGTTTGGAGGTGGAATGTAATATGGTGTATATTGTGGTTGCTGTTGTGGAATATATGTAGGTATGACCATTTGTTGAGGTTGCATGCTCACATTATATGTTGAAGGATTGGTATGCGACACATATGTGTTTGAAGATTTTTGTCCTTGAGACACAAGTGGTGGTTGGGTATATTGCGATGGATTGACTCCAAGATTTTGCATCACATGGGAGGTAGAGGATGGATTGACGTTGGTTAATGGTTGAGGATTGGAGTTTGGATTTGCAATATGGTAAGCAATGGAAGGATTGGTGGATGAAGAAGGATGGACATTTGGGTTTATATTTTGAACAACATGAGTGCTTGGAGATGGATTGGTATATGGCATATGTTGAGTGACAATGGCTAATCCTTGGGTTGCATAAGATGGATTGACATTTTGTGAAGGAGTATAGGTAGGTGGAGTGAGTGATGTAAGTTGATCGACATAAGAGACAGTGGTGCTAGGATTGGCTTTGGAAACAATAGGTGGGTTAGTCATGTTGATGAGACTAACATTGGGGTTATATGGTGTGTTGGATGGATTCGTGGAAATCGTGGAGACCATATTAGAGGTAATAGGAACATTAGTTTGGGGTGTGGTTTCCACATCTGATGCGATAAGAGTAGAGACTTGTGATGGTTGGGGGACTTGTATGGCTTGTGGTGTTTGGATAGCTTGTGAAACTTGCAAAATTTATGGTATTGGGATAGCTTGTGAAACATGGATATCTTGTGATACTTGAGGCACGAATACGGTCATGGTAGGAGCGGGGGTGTGTTGTGAAACATAGAAAGGTGGAAAGCTCAAATTTTGTGAAAGGTAGGGAAGTACCTCGGTTGGAGTTATCAAAGGTTCTAGAGTGTACTCCAAATGTGGTGGGTTTGATGGTGTAGCAATAGCCAACGAAGGAGATGGGTTGAAAGGTGGATTTTGTAGCATCGACATGGTATGAGATGGTGTGGCTATAGTGGATGGTCCCTTTGCAACAACAGCGAGAGTGTTTGGATCGTGTTCTCGAATAGCAAATATGTCAAAGTCACCTGGTAATTTGGCTCCCATACGGGCTAATTGCAAGAAATAGCGATTAGGATTAGATAAAACAAGCTTCTCAACTTGGTCCTAGAGGTGTGTGTCTCTAAATTCTAATAAGTCATCTTGGGACTACTCTTCACAGGTCTCTAAAAATGTTTGAGGTTGCACTTGTTGTGAAGATGATGGTCCAGCAGTGTATCCCTTGGGCACAAACATGTAAGAAGGCATACCAGTTGTGAATTGAGTTGCATCTCTAAGGGGAGTTGATCAAGATTGTTACATTTTGACTTCCATCTTAGCTCGCAATTTTGCTTCCATTTCAGCTCCATATTGGCTCCTAGTTTGAGGCATGATGTTTGAGATTTTGGATTGGACTTAGCTCATCAAGGTTGAGACCCAAAAGGTGATGGTTTGTTGTTTGTTTGTTGATGGTTTGTTTTGCTAGTTTGTTGGTTTCTTGTTTTGATAAGAGGTTGTTGGTTGTTTGTTTGATTGTTGGTTGTTATTGTTGGTGTTTGTTGCTTTGTTGGTTGTTAGTGTTGGGTTGCTTTGTTGGTTGTTGGTTGGAGAAACTCCCTAGAGAATAGCTCACAAACTCAAGGGAAAAGCTAGTTGCTGATGCTATTTACTAGTGTTGTTGGGCTAAGTAAAGCTAAAGGGATGATATTTGCTATTGCTGAGTTGATTTTTTTGATGTTTGGTTGCTGTTTGGGGTCTCAAAGGATGGAAAGCTCAAAAGTCTAATGGTTTTGATATGCTCAAAATAGGAAGTGATGTTTAGGTGACTGTAAATGATAAGAGGAATGTCTGAAAGCTAATAGCAGAGCTAAGAAGTTTGAAAGTGCAACTGATTGGGCTGGATTGATATGGATTGCTGATGTTTTGGCCAGAAGTGACAGGTGTTAGCTCAAAAGTGACTTAGAAAATGCTAAAAGTGACGGGTAATAGCTTAGAAGTGATCTGGATTTGTTTCAGATGATAGATTGCAAGAAGTCAGCAACTATCAGTTAAAAGTGGTCTAGTTTCTGCAAAAGGTGAGTAATTATTGTTTAAAAGTGATCTGGGTTTTTGAAAGTGAGCAATTATTGTTTAGAGGTGATCTGTGTCTATAAGAGGATGTGTTTGAATGATGTTTTTGACAAGAAAACAATGATTTCAGTCACTCACACTCACAACAATCACAAGCTTGTACAACCTAGGCTAGGAAAGGATTGTATTTGTTGAGTCCCCTTGTTGTGCCTATTCAATGTGGATAGCTTCAGGATCTTGGTAGCACCAGCTCCCCTCTATGGCACTCACTTCTCATGCATACCAAGATCCAGGTTTCCCAAGGCTTGTCCCCCCACCAAACCTTAGGATTGTCCCTGCTATCTCTACTAAGAACCACGAGAATCGGGGCGGCTTCAAAGGTCCCACCTTTTGCATCAACAAATAGAGGGATTTTGGCTACTACACAAGGTTTCTAGTAAGGGCATTCGTTCGGGTGGCTACACGTGCGGCGATTCGCTCTGTTAATGGAGGCTTCCCAACCCAAAGAGGTTATGCTCTAAGGGGTTTTGGGGGAAACATTCATCAGTGTAACACATCGGCATTTGTTGTTTGTGGCTTTCGACATAAACACTTTTCTTATATAGCGGTTCGGAAGGACTTGGCTTTAGCCTGTTACCGCTTGGGTCATACCCCTTCTCACACCGGGAAGGCAGGCCCTCTAAAGATAATAACAAGTTCTCATGTACCCAAGATCCATTTCATAGGAAAGGGTAGAGGATACTTTTGTTATTAAATTTGGGTTACAAACATGCACAACAAGCAATCAAGAAAGATGAAACAAGCACGGAGCAAACAATGATTCTTTTTAAGCACCAAGCCCAAATATTCCTAAATTAGTGATAAAAATGAAGTGTCTTGGACCGATCGAAACTGCAATAGACATATTAGTAGTTTCACAACCTCCTTTTCTTGGACAATCGATAAGATGCTACACAAATAGATGATTAATAACGAAGAAAACCCAACTGTAAATGATAAAACTGAAAGCGGCACACAATTACCAGAGGTGACCGATTATTGTTCAAAGGCAATCTATATTCTACCAGATGCGAACTGTTACTACTCAAAAGTGATGCAGATAATCTGGAGGTGAACTGTTAATGCTCAAAAGTGACCTGTTTCTACCAGATGCGTAAAAGTCCCTGCGAAAAATTAGATGTTAGCATAAAACCCTAAATTGTAGGAAGTGATCCAAACAGCCGGAAGCGATTAGTTTTAGGTTAAAAGCGATGCGGATTTGACTGGAGGAGACCACTGTTGGATTAAAAGGGATTTGAAAAATGCTAAAAGTGGTGGCTAGTAGCTTAAAAATAAAGCGTAAATTCTGAAGGCGACTGATTTTCACTCAAAAGCGACCGTAATTTGCTGTAAGCACTCTAAAAATCTGAATTTCACAAAAACAACTTCAAACAACAAAGTTAATCAAGGACGTGAGTCCCACCGGGCGTACCAAAATGTGATAGGTAAAAATCAGGTTAATAAGATCAAGCATGTAATTGAAAACCTAATCCTACCACCATCAAAGAATCGAATCCAAGTGAAACCAAAAACATGCAATTTAAGAACAAGATCACCTAGATTGTATGATTCCTTGTTTATGATGTGGATTGCTTCTCAACAATGAACAATTATGAAGATAAAATCTGCCATGATGGATGGATGATAATGATAATATGCTAGATGGATGCTAAAATGCTCAATATGCTCAAGATGATAATGTAGACGCTATATGAAAATGATGGATAGATCGCTTGAGATGATAATTTGGACGCTATACGAAAATGATGGATAGATTGCTTGAGATGATAATTTGGACACTATATGAAAATGATGGATAGATCGCTTGAGATGATAATTTGGACGCTCTATGAAACTAATGGATAGATTTCTTGAGATGATAATTTGGAAGCTATATGAAAATGATGGATAGATGTAGTATGAAATGAGAGGGTGTTTATATAGAACTCAAACAAAATCAATCAACGGTAGAGATTTGGTGGCTATGTGAATGGTTAGGATGAATTGATAATCATAGGTGAATGTGTAGATGAAAAGTGGAAGGAAGATAAGGCTTATGTGTGACCGTGTACATAAAAAATACTACATGTGAAAGATATTAAATAAAAGATGTAGTACCACACATGTTTTTAAATAAAAGATACACACATGTTGGCTCATGATAAAAGATAAAGATAAGTGATAAGGAAAATTAATTAAATAAATAAAATCTATTTAATTAATTGGAAAGTGGGCTTATGAAGGGATTTTAATTAAATAAATAAGATTTATTTAATTAAAATAGATAGAAATAGAGATAATTAAATAATTAAAGATTGTTTAATTATAGATTAGAGGAAATAGATAATGAATTAATTAAATAAATATGAATTTATTTAATTAATAGAAGAAATAAGTGATTTTGATAGAATAGGGAAATTGCTCAAGTGTGTTAGACAAATGCAGATGATAGCTAATGCAATATTTGATACTAATGATAACTAGGTCACTTTTGGGTGTCTACAGGAGTATGTTTCCACCAAGGATTAGATTGCAGACATTTTTACCAAGTCTTTGCCCAAGGATATTTTTGAGTATCTAAGAGAAAAGTTAGGGGTCATCACCCCTCCTGCTCTAAACTAAGATGCACAATAGTGTATCAGTCCAGAGGTGTTCAGAGGTCCGGATTGATGCTTTTCAGGGATACTTCTAAGGGGGAGTAGTTAGAAAGTTTAGAAGAGAGATTAGATCAGAGCAGAAGAGTGCAAGTATGTGCCCTTTGTCATTGATGTCAAAGGGGGAGAGAAGTCATGTGAAAAACTTAGAGTGCAGATGTGTAAAAGAAAGGGGGAGAATTTTGGAGAAAGAAAGAAGTGCAGGTGTGTAAAGAGAAAGGGGGAGAATCTTGCCTTGATGGATGTTGCAGTTTTTCACATCATATGTTGCCATCAATGACAAAGGGGGAGATTGTTGCAAGTATGTGCCTAATAAGTGTTGTCATTAGTGTCAATTGTATCTTATTCTATTACTTATTTAGAAGACTTGTATGTTGAGGATATTTAGAAAATTAGCTTCCCCGAAAGAAACAAGTGAGTTACAAAGAAGTGCAATACATACAGTGAGTTGTATGTTGAAGAATAGTCTGGTAAACTGCTCTGCATTTATTCCTACTTGAAGATATTGGTCTGTGGATTGGAAGTAAGTTAGAGATATGTCTGAAGATGCTACATTTTAGATCTAAGCCATCCGCATGAAGGTCTAAGTGACTTGTGTTCACCAAACTGAAACCTATTTTTTCTGTAAGTTCAGTTGAGACAGGAAGATAGTATTTGGATCTGCATTCTTCCACAATAAAGTGTTTTGCTCTGTGGTTCTAGAGGGAAGTCTGGGATGATGATAAGTGCCTATAGTTGCAATGGTTTGTGGTTTGGTGGTTTGCAAGCTATCTTTCTTTTATGACAGTTGAAGACAGTGAAGTTCATGTGTTCTGGTGAGAAGATTCCTATGGTTAAAGTGGTTAAGGTTCATGCGGTTACTCCTAATGATTACAGTGTGCTTATGGATGTCTCCTAATCATGTTCCTATCTAGACTTTGGTCCACATTAAGAAATTGTGATGGTGTGTGAAGATTGTTCCCAGTTAATGTAGCGTGTATCCAGTCTTGGCCGACCTGGTTGATCCCAGTGATTGCGGAGATCTCTAGAAGATTGTGGAAGCATGTTGTGGTGTGGAAGATCATGTTTGAGTCTCAGCTAAGGCATGACGTGATCTACATTTCATTCCCTTTGCATGATATTGCAATAGGTCAGGACCTATTTTGTAAATGTTTGTAATACCGACCTTGGAGATTGTTCCAATGGTTGATGCCGACCTTGATGATCATTCCAAGGTTGATGTAGTGTATAAATACTTGTAGTTGAGTCATGGAAAAGGTGTCCTTGAGAAAAAAATGAGAATATATTAAGAAAGATCCAAAGGCAGAGCACAGAAGGGGGTAGAGGAAAGAAGAGGAAGAGCAGAGTAGAGGAATTGATATTCACAATACAGAAAGGTGTTGATCATGGCGGTGAGTCTGGCAGTAAGCCACCAATAGGGTTTAAGAACCCTTATTGTAATATTTCTAGGTTTAGGGTTGAGGCAGTGAGTCTGCTAGACCTAGTTGTTCTTCATGGCAGTAAGCCAGTATGTTTAGGCCCGTGGAGTGACCAAGCCTGAACATCATTATTTCAAGATTACAATATATATTGAGTTAATCCTCTCCATGGTTTTTCCCCACTTTGGGGTTTTCCACATAAATCTGGTGTCTCTTGTGATTGATGTTGTATCTGTAGTTAAGTTTCTGATTTCATGCTCTAATTGTTAAATCATAATAATTGTGGATAATTGATGAATGTTTAAATTGCAGAAAGTGTTTAAGTTTTTCTGACAACTGATTCACCCCCCCTCTCAGTTGTCTGGCGCATATCAACATAGACTATTTTGCACATAAATGATGATCAGAGAGAAGTTGTAGTACGAGATCCAAGTGTTGGAGATGCTCAGCCCATGTTTTACTATAGATGAGGATATCATCGAAGAAGACCAGAATGAATTTCCATAGGTAGGGCCAGAATATTTTATTCATCAATGCCTGGAATGTTGAAGGAGCATTATTTAGGCCAAAGGGCATGACCAAAAACTCATAGTGGCCATCATGCATGTAGAAAGCTATTTTAGGGATATCAGCCTCATGAACCCGAATTTGGTGATACCCAGAATGAAGATCCAACTTGGAGAAAAAATGAGTGCCATGAAGCTCATCAACAACAGGAATCAAAAATTTATCCTTGATTATGATGTGATTAAGTGCTTGAAAGTCAATGCAAAGACGCCATGACCCATCTTTTTTCTAGACAAGAAGAACTGGTGAAAAAAAGGAACTGGTACTAGGGTGAATAATACCTTGCTTCAGTAAGTCACGAACAAGTATCTCAATCTCTGTCTTTTGATGAAATGGGTAGCGATAGGGCTTGATGTTGGGAGGAATGCTTCTAGGAAGGAGCTGAATATGGTGGTCCTCTAGTCATGAAGGTGGCAATCCCACTGGTTTGGCAAAGACACATGCATACCTATCCAAAATTCTTTGTAGATTAGGAGTAGTGGCGACTGCTTATGGTTGCATCTGAATGGAATGGAGCTGAGCAATGACACCATGTGAATTTTTCTTAAGAAGCTTTTCCATGCGATGTGAACTTATGATGTTGAGAGACCTTGGTTGTAAGCCCTTCAATGTGTGTTTGTGCCCATTGTCTGAAAACTGCATCCAAAGTTTAGCAAAATCCCATAAGATGGGTCCAAGTGTACGTAACCATTGGGTTCCCAAAACCACATCACATCCACCTAAGAGCAAGGCAAACATGTCAGGGCACAAGTTATAATCTCCAATAGAGATACGCACATTACAACACTTCCCCTTGCAAGGTAATGTGCCCCCATTGGCAATCATGACTTTAAAGCTGGAGCAAGGATGGACAAAACAATCAACCTATTTGGTGATTCGAGGGTCGATGAAGTTATGAGTGCTACCAGAATCAATGAGTATTGTAAGAGGAAGATTCTTGAAGTAACCCTTGACCCGCATGGTTTGTGGGGTGGTGACTCCTGCTAAAGCATGGAGAGAGATCTTTGGGTGGTCTTCCTGAGAAGTAGGGTCAATAAGCGGCTGTTGAGTTTTGACTTGATCATCCACTATATCCTGAGCATCTGTATAAACTTTAGTTTCAGGCAGAGAATCCACATCCAAGAGATAGAGCTTTTGCTCAACACATCTATGTCCCCGAGTGAATTTCTCATCACAATTATAACAAAGCCCTTTTTCTCTACGTGCCTGCATCTCTTCTTTATTCAAATTCTTGATAGGAGTTGTTCTAGGAGCTGGTGTGATTTGAGGTCTTTGGGAAACCATATTTCTAAATGGAACAAAATTGGATTTGGATCGTTGTTGAGTTGTGATCTTGTCCTCCAACTTAGCCAACCTGAGGGATTCCATCATTATGCTGGGATGGAACATTTTAACCTCAGATTGGATTGCATCCTTCAGACCACTAACAAAACAACTCCTAAAGAATTCATCAGACATTCCCTCTATGTGATTAGCCAGCTTTTCAAATTCTGTCTGATATTCTCTCACAGTGCCTATTTGGCGAAGTTTAGTGAGTGATCCTGTGAAGTTGTCAAAAGCACTAGGGCCAAATTATTGCAAAATGAATTTACAAAAATATGTCCATTTTGGCTCTTCATGAGCCTTGATGTACCAACAGAACCATTGAAGGGCTTCATGTTCCAAATGAAAGGATGCAAGTGGGACTTTGTTGACATTAAAGTATTATGCAGACTGAAATATTATTTTGCCTGATATATCCATCTAGTTGAATCATCACCATTGAAGCGAGGAAAATCAATTTTCAGCCCACAAAAGTTGCTAGAAGAAGAGAACCTAGTGTCTGCAGAAGACTCTTGTTGCAGTCTATTGTTCATGGCGAATGTTGAAGATTGAGGCTGAGAATTTTTTCATCCAGATCTTGGAGTTTAGTCTTGAGGGCTGCAAGTTCATCCTCCATGTTTTTTGCTCCTGTGCGGGTGACAACCATAGCCAAGAGATTTTTTTTTTGTGGGAATGGGTAGAAAAACAAAAACGGAAACTTTTTTAGTAAAGGAAAATTTGGATTTAGGAAAAACTCTAATGGGTAATTGGGGTTTGACTAGGTTTTGGACAATTTTTGAGGGAAAGGGAAGCAAAAAATGGGGATTTCAGAAGTGGGATGAAAGAATGGGAAAATTTGTCCAAGAGGGACAAAGGAGCAGAAATATGAAATGAACAATGTGGTAAAATTTGAAGGCTAATGGGTGAGAATCAAAGAAGTTATTGCATACCCTAAAAATAGACAAATGTGGGATTTCTAGCTTCGATAAGTGGAATTTGGGATAGGGTACTCAAGGAAGGAAATATGTAGAATGAAATTCTAGGGGTTACAGTGAATTTGGAGAGGAAACGGAGCTAAAACAAGGAAGATATGGTGAAAATGATCTGCCAACAACTCTGGAAATGATCTACCAACGACTTTGGATGCATTCAATTTGTAATTTGCTAGTTATCAATAGATATGGGCCCCAAGTATGTTCAGTTACCTAAAGGTTTAGGGGAGTCACTTGGCCACCAATGTTGTCTAATGACTTGCATATTGGGGTAGTACCCCTCACTCCACGGCTCAGGTAAAACTGATAACCGCTTTGCCACAAATGATAGATCTTGGTTTACCTCACGGATGGGAACTATTCAATCAGGTAGGGGCCATTGCCCTTTTCACTCACAGGTCCTCTCAATGGGCCAGCTACTTCGGGGTTCCTATGGTACTCTTCATAATGAGTTTTAGGGCTCTATGTCCAAGTACTTCCCACAATTAAGCAGATAGGGATATTCCCTGATCTGAACCTGCAATTGAAATGAACAATACAGATGCAAAAAAAAGAACTACTGCAATAATCACAATGCTTGGAGGCCACCATGGAAAAAAAATTAGTAGAAATTCCACCCAGCGAGCCGAAGAAAGCGCTCTGATACCAGATGAGAGGAATCTCCTGCAACAATATAATGAAAAATGCATGAAATAACATAAATATATAAATAGTAGAAAAACATAAGGAATTTATTGATCGCAGGCCACTTCGAGGGGGCAACCTCCTTTGAGCAAGCTCATTACAATAAATTCGTGGATGCCTTCATTGGCCTCAACATGTACTTATATACTAAGTCTAATCTAAACAACTATTACTTCCCATGAATGTGGGATAATACAATATGCTCACAGGATGACTTACAAAGCATATGTATCCAAATGTAATATACTAACAAAGTAAAGAGAAGGGTTAAACATGGGTTCCTAACAAGATGAGGCTTGACCTTGACCTTGTCTGACATTGTTTGGTGATGATCCTATAATCATATTTATGTCTACTCCTGTGGGAAGTTTGGTTCCATTTTACAAAAAATGCATAAGGTAACTTTGGGGATTTGCAACTATCATTTCGTCTAAGATTCGTAATAAACTAGGATCTTGGGAGGCTTCCTCAATTTCTTGTTGTGTTACCCATTAGTCATTCTCTTGTAAGGTATAGTTCTCAAAAGGATTTCCCATGTGTGACTTAGGTTGATCATTGGAAGAAGTCCCAAATCTCATTGTGTTAGTGAGATTGGTTTGGGGATAATGTAAGGATTCCTCTCCCTTTCTCTTCTTTTACAACCGTGTTTCTACCATATAAGAATTGCTAGTTGTGGGAAAAGGGAATGGCCTAAGGATGGAAATGCAAAAGTGGTTATGCACTTTGCTATATTTTTGGTATTTTGGGATATAAGTGTGCCTAATGTAATTAAGGATGATAATGTGAAGTGACAATATACTATGCTATGTTTTGGGCTTTTTGGAATATAGAAATGGTAAAATGCAATAAGATTAAGGACTGAGGAAATGCTTAGAACTAATGAGGTATGCAAATTTGAGAATTTTGAACAAGAGGATACTAAATGTCAAACTATGACCTATCAAAGTAACTAGTTGAATTTTCTAAGAACTTGAAGGGATAATGTTGAAAATGATTGATTGAAGTGAGCTCAAACTAGACTTTTGAGTTGAGACTCAACTTTTTTATTTGAAAAGATGAATCTAAACTAGACTTGTGAGTATTAGCCTCAACTTGTTGGGTTGATTGTGAAGAGAGATGGCAAGGTCTTGTATAATCCAACTTTGTAACTATGATAGGGTCAAAGTATGGCAATTTTTTTCCTATTTCAAAAACCTCAAAGAGGAATGTCCTAAAATGGAGAAGCCTAGTTTTACTAATGTAAGGCAAACTAGACTAATGCAATGGATTAGAATGGGCTATCTATGGAATGTAATCTAGACCTTGGAAAATACAATGAATGGCGGGATAGAACTAGCAAGTATCAGGTGTCTAAACACAGTTATAGTCTAAATTAGATAAGGGAGGAAGATTCTTAGAAATCTCCCTAAAATTCTCACTACCAGAAAATGCATTGTTGCAAGGCTCAATTGCGGTGTACTGTTTTAGCAAGTGCATTGTAAAATGTCTCAGATGCGTAACAAAAACTAGCAATTGCATTTCAGGGACCTACAGATGCGTTTCACTGTTATTTATGACCTAAAAATTAGGTTTTCTAAGTCTATTTTAGTTTTTTTTTATCAATGAGGAAAACACAACAAACATAGAAAACACTTAGCACTCAGATTTGGTTGTTTGGTGACTCTTGATTCTTGGAAGGTTGGTATTTTGCAAGCTTTCTACCATAAAGCTCACTTAGCCATGGTTCACAAACAATAAAGCATGTACAACCTAATTAGTAGTAAAGGATGTTGACCAAAGTAGGCTTACCTTACCTTTTGGTTGATTTTAAATAGAGCAATTAGAATGGGTAACTAGAGTATGCCAAGATCCAGAACCATCTTGCCACCTCTCTACTTGAATGGACAAGGCCCAATCAAGGAATCATGTCACCTCAACCAAAGACTCTACATGGTAAGTAACTTTAGGATACAATATGCATTCCTTGCACCACAATTATAAATGACCAAAAGGTCTTAGGCTTCTACAACAATTGGTTCATAGTGACAGGGACCCATAATAACACCACAGTATAGTAGTGCTGGGAGACCGAAGTCTCAAACTTATGTTTGGAATCACCTTAAAAGACAAGGTCCACCCCCTATGGCACAAGTGGATTGAGCTTACCTTTCAGTTTTTGCCCCTTTATATAGCCTGCTAGAGATACGTGCTTGTGGTCGAACCCTGGAGTGAACTCCCAAGTAGGCCACCTACTAAAAAGAAAAAGGGAAGGTCTATGTTTTGTCTTTTCTCTTACACCCAAGATCATGTTGGTAAACTTGGTTGAGCATGATATTTGAAGGTGTTGTCATTGATGGCAACAAGAAAAGGAATAAGACTATGACAAAGGCTTTGGTCTGGTAAAGAAGACTTAGTCATTTTGGCTAAGTGTTGGTAGTATACAAGAGACAACGATAGAGAGACAATATAATGACTGGCAGTGGTATGCAGTTGAAGATCATATCATGTGGTTTTGGTATGTTGTTTGAAATCCTTAGGAGATATTATATCCAGGATTTTAGCTCTTGATAAGTACTCGAAGCATACCTTCAAATAACCTAAGTCCAACAGAGTAGAATATAGTGCTATGTAGAGCAGGACACTCAATTGATTTGGTCCGCATTCCTCTAGTGTTGCATATCTTGTCATGTAGTTTTGAGGTATTGTAAACACTTATATGAAGTGTCTAAATCTAGAGTTACAGGTTTTGAATTCCACCAGAAAGATAGATACAAGCTGTTGAGGATCACTACATGGCTTGACAGAGTTTGACTGTGACAGGGCATGTGTTCTTGAGGTCTGCATTTTTTCACAAAAGGATATTTTTCTTTGTGGTCCTAAAGGTATGATCTGTGATGTTTGAAGAGTCTTTGATATGTTTTTGAGGAAGTCTTGTGGTCCACAGTGAAAGATGTAGTCTGACAGATGAAGTGAACTAGTGGCAGGCTGTGTTTGAGGCCAACATGATAAGTTTAATTTGTATACAGTAAGTTCTATTGTTTATAACGTAATCCTAAGTAATGGAACATTTGAGGCTAACATATGAGAAGGTATTTCAAATATTGTTTGGGTCCACTATGAATTTTGCTGAATGAATTTGGTCGACAAGTCACTTAAGGCATGACTACACGGTACACCTTATTAGAATGACCTAATATGAAGTTTTTAAGTATTGTGGATATATATGTGGGATTAAATTTGGTGTTTGACTGATGTGATGTGAATGTGAATGTGAAGTATAGTGTAGGCAACAAGAGCAGAAGAAGAGAGATCTTGCTTAATGTAAAAGCATAGTAGTGAAATAGAGCAATCAAGATGAAGAGTTTTGAGATAGTGTTTTTGAGCTTCGTTGGAGTTGTAACCATGCATGTGTAGATTCAATCCTGATTAGTTTAACCTGGTAGTGAGCCATTCTTCCTTCTTTCTTTCTCTAGGCAGTGAGCCTATTATTGTAGTGAGCCATTCTTGCAGTGAGCCTTCTTGTAATTCTATATTGTTCCTACATAATATATTGTGAGCTAACACTCACTGTGGTTTTTCCTAGTTTTGGGTTTTCCACGTAAAAATCTTGGTGTTCATGTGTGATGGATTGTGGTTGTTTCTTTTATGTTTAATCTGCTTGGTTACTGCATGTGGTAAATGGATTATTAGTTTAATAAGTAAAAGTTTTAATAGAATATTGATTCACCCCCCCCCTCTCAGTATATTGGGTGTTCAACAATTGGTATCAGAGTCTGGTTCCTTGGAAGAAGTCTAATAGCTTGAGGAAAATCTTGGAGACTGAACACATGGAAGGTAAAAAACATCCTACTCCTCTTGAAGAAATTGATTCAACTAAAACTGAAGAAGAAGAATGCACGCTTGTTAATGAAGAAGAACTCAAAATTTCCCTTGAAGATCTTGAAAAGGTTGAAATTGAAAACATGGATCTAAAAGATAATGTCAAGGAAGTAGATGAGTGCATCAAAACATTGAGGGAGCAAGTCAAGAAGTTCAAAGAAAACTATAAGAAGGTTAGTGAACAATTGATATCTGCAAATGACACCTTGAATGATCTGAAAGTGGAAGTCGTAAAAGAGAAAAAGTAGAAGAAGACCTAAATTAGTTGGTTAAAAGCAAAACTGAAGACTACACAAAGCTTGAACAAGAAATTGTGGATCTGAAAGCTGATCTAAAATAGACATGGATTCAGGAAGATAAATTTAGAGTGAGTGCTGCCTAATTTGATAGAATACTTACAAGTTAGAAAAGTCCTGATGACAAAGAAGGCTTGGGATTTACGAAAGGTGAAAGTTCTAAAACTGGTCAAGAAAAGAATGCTGAAATCAAGAAGGACAAAGGCAAACAAATCCAGAATCAAAGAAACAGACCTAGAAGACCTCTAGTTAGCTAGGCAACCCAATGCTCAAAGGTACCCTTCTTTCAATGATTATTGTAATGCATGCAATAAGTTTGGTCATAAGGATACTCAATGTAGGAGAAGAGTGAATCAAAATGTTTGATCATTCTCTGGTCAGTGTTTTACTTGCAATAAAGTAGTTCATAAAGCTAATGAATGCAGAAGTCAGATAAGAAATGGCTACAACAATGGAAGGAATGTTCAAACTTTCAAAGGTAACTTCTTTATATGCAAGAGGTTTGGTCATAGAGCTAGTAAATGTAGAAGTCAAATAAGGAACAACTATAATAATGGAAAGAATGCTCAATCTTTCAATGGCATCTATTTTGCATGCAATAAATTTGGACACAAGGCTAAATAATGCAGATCAAGGATAAATGAAAGGAACAATAGACATAGAAATGTTGTATGCTACAATTGCAATAAGCCTAGACATATTGTAAGGTTTTGCAGAAGCAAGAATATGAAGAAGGATAATTAGGCAGAGAAGAAGAAATTAGTATAAAAGGTAGATCTGTCAGACATCAAGAAGGCGATGAACAAGATTTGGGTTAAGCAGGAAGTGCATGAAGTCAAGGACGGGTCTGCACTAGACTCTAGTGCAGGTACTTCCTCCGAGAAGTAAATTGGGAGCTCTGACTTAGGGGGAGCTTAAATGCAAAATCCTATTTCCCTAGCCAAAAGTGTGGTGCTAATATCCAACACAAAGTTATGAGTTGTAAGACTAAATGACAGATCTTTTAAAGAAGATTCTGGCAGAAAAGAATCTAATGAAGTGGATTGCGGAGCAATTTAGATCGACTGTGGGTGGCAGAGTAAGGGTTTGACAACTTTTTGAGATAAGAATTTATGATGATTGAATCTTGATGAAAAGAGGATATAAGGAATTCATTTATTAGAAAAATCACTTTGCATTCAAACTCTCAAGTGACTAAAGAGATCTGAGAAACGAGCTAAGGCAAATCAAAGTGTTTAGCAATTGGTGCGAAGAAACCCTAACAGAAGTAAAAGGTATTTACCGTTCTCTCTCTTGAAAACTTTCTATGTTGAATCTGTACAGATGTATACTCCTCAAGTTATTGAGAGCACTAAGAGGCCTCACCCTAAGTTCAAGAAGCACCCATTTAAATCAACTAAAACTAATCTGTACAGTACATTCTCTAAAGTCCCGTTTGGGGTCATGCACATTGAAGATGTTAGGGCATATATTCATGCAAATATGGAAGAATATGATCATGTGAAACTAGGGCAAGTTTACTTGAATGAGTTGACTAGAGATAATTTTAGACTGAAGAAAGAATATAGCATTCTACATGAGAAGAAATTAGATGTGTGGATTGATTTTCTGGTATTTTCTGAAGATGCTTGGATCTGGTATGCCTTAATCAGAATTCATGATGAATTTATGTGGTTAGACATGAAACACATGATCACTAAAGATGTCATTAAAGAAGTAACTGGCATGTGCTCCACTGGAAAGGTCCTTGCCTTGAAAACTATGAAGAATAATACAGTAATGCAATTGACAGGTGCAAAATTTGATAAGAGGGCACTAACTGTAAATGATATTGTGGATCCAGTGGTTAGATTTACATCAATGGTTATTGGTTATAAGGTCTACTTCTCCAATAGGGAAAACTTAGTCTCTTAAACAACCATATACACAGCATATGATATGCTTAAAAAAAATACAAACTATTACCTTTGTGAGTTGCTCCAGCAACAATTGTTGGAAAATCCAAAAACGAACAAAGGACACTAAATACCCTTTCAGGTATAGTACTCTGATCATCTACCTATTGTATTTCCTAGAGGAATTACCAGGTATAGATAACATTGGGTGGTCAAATCATTCTCCAATAGTAGTTCAAATTAGAAATCATATATAGAGCTTAGGAGATGTTGATAAACAAAATGCAACATTATGGGAATACTTTAAGAATTTTCAAAAGAAAATATAGGCTAGGTCTAGGATCCCTGAAAAGGTTGTAATGAAATATGAAAAGGAGATTATATTCATGGTAGACAAAGACAAATGCTTCATGGAGGCAGTAGAACCTAGAATTGTATGGGTCCTAACAATGGGATATGAGGTTACAAAAGATGTTCTAACTGGTTTAGCTGATTTGATGTTGAGCAAACCTAAAGATCCAAATGAAGAAAGGTTTGGAACCTATGAAGAGAACTCTCTTAAAGTTCACTTGGGAAAAAGGCAACCTAAGACTCAGAGGAAAGTTAGAAAGTATGTTGAAGAGTTTGCAAAATGCAAAGGATTTACAGATGAAGAAATAAAAAAGGCAAGAGCTAAGTCTAAGGCATCCAAGGATGCAAGTGCTCTAGAAGGACAAAATTCAAAGGCTCTAGAGAAGAAAGAGGAAAAATTTGAGAAAGAATTTAGCCTGCATCTAGCTCTAGGAGAAGAACAAGAGCCTCATCCTTAGCAGCAGCTACTTGTAAGACCTCCGGACCCTCTATTGAGGTTGAGAAAGAAAAAGTAAAGTTTGTAGATGCTGGGAAGAAAGTTCCTGAGAAGAAGAAAAGAAAGAAAGCTAAGGCCACCAAAAGAATGTATACGAGCCTTTGTGGAGGAGAAGAAGAAGAAGAGATGGAGACTAATGAAGAAGTCAAAACAAAAAGGGCAAAAATAGATGAAACCCTCTCTGATAAAAAGGAGAAGCCATTAGAAAAGGTTAAGGACAAGAAGAAGAAAGGGGAAAAGATTGAGACCAAAGATGAAACTACTATGTCCTTGGAAGCCACTATTGCTACAATGGCTGAGCATGGGAATCTAAAGCCCATTGTTAACATGTATGATGAAAGCTCTGAAGTTGATAAGACAACAATTAAGGCTGCTGTGATAAAATATTTAGTCATGTTTAGTAAAGCCTTGATTGAAATCATTAACGATCTTTCAGACAGTCTAGCTAGGATAATGAATACAAGAAAAGAAGGGGCTATGGTAAAAGATGTTGAAATAAAAGAATATGTTCTGTTAAAACTCTATCCAAGGATCACCCCTGAAGAAAGAACTAGAGCCACTAAGATACTTAGTAAGAGATTCAAAACAAAGAAAAGGGTAAACCCTTTAATGTTTGGTGACATTGAAAATTTGGTGAAGGAAACTGAGGATATAACATTGAGTGTGCTCCATAAGCTACAAATTTCAACTGTGATGGACACTGATGAAGAGGAGTCAAACATAGAACAATATGTTGATAATGTTGCTCCACAAATGAATATTGAGAAGAGCATGGACCAAGGTACAATCACTCCTCCAAAAATCCAAGAAAGGATGAATAAATGAAAGATTCTAAGAAAGAGCAAAGCTCTAAAGAAGCAAAGGCAGCTCCATAAAAGAATATCCTTGAGAGATAAGAAGAGTAGAGAGAAGAGATAAATGAACAAATAATGGATAATTTTGCTCCAGAACCAGAAGGAAATGAACAAGAAAACATTCAAGATCAACCTCTTGAAAAATAAGAAACTAAAGTGTCTCAAGTTGAAGAGAAGAGAGACACTGCTGACTCCTTGAAAAAGTTTTGTTAGAAATAGAAGGAAGCTCAGATTTTGATTGCTCCTAAGCTACTGCAAGGACCTATCAACCTTGCCTCTATGTCCCCACTACAGACTCTCAGACTTGGGACAATCTTTCAAGCTACAACACAAGAAGAGATATTGAAATCTCATATGGAGGACAGCGAGCTGATAGAAGGTGCATCAAATTTTTTTGAAAAGTTGATGCCCAGAATAAGGAGAGATACATCTTTGGCCCCTGCTACACAAATGAAAAAGTTGATGGAATCAATCAATTCTCACTTTGAGTCTCTGGAACAGGCAGCAGAGAAGAAGGTAAGGGCAGATATTGATGATAAGAATCTAGTTGAGCTTACTAACAAATTTGCTCAAGATAAAATTTTATTAGAAAAAAGTATGGAGTATGCACAAGTGACCATTAAATAAGCTAGTGAACTATATCAATTTTGTCTTACATGGCCTAATAAGACCAAGGAAATAAAAGAGAAAATAAATGGATGGGAAGCTCAAATAATGAAGATCTCCAGAAATTATGACCTGGTAAAAGATGCTATTGGCAATTAGAGGGCACAAGTTTAGACTATTCATTCTAATGTACATAAGTTGCAAACTCAGAGGGAGGTCATAAAGCATAGAATGAGATAGTTCTGAGAGATAGCAAGCTTCAAAATTGCATCCCTAACCAAGCTAGTAGCAGCAACAGATAAGACAAGGCAAATCACTGAGGCCCCTGCTACCATAAAAAAAGAAAAAGAGTTGGTGTCCCAGATTAATGGGCACATGGTAGTTTTAAGTGATGCTAAGGCTAGTTGGGATGAAGAAGTGGTGCAGCTGAAGAAGATCTACAAAAATGTCCTCCTTGAACAATAGTAAGATATTTTGATTTCACTTGTAAATATGCGAAAAGTAGAAAACCAGTTTTGAAATTTTGGCAACTTGTACATATCTTTGTATCATACACCTTTACCATTGATGTCAAATGGGGAGAAGAAATCAAGCATGTGAAAAACATGGGAAAAGTAAGAAGAGAAGCATGAAGTTAGGGGAGCAGTGTGTAAAAAGAAAGGGGGAGCAGTGTAACAATTTTTCACATCAAGTGTTGCCATCAATGCCAAAGGGGGAGATTGTTGGTAAACTTGGCTGAGCATGATGTTTGAAGGTGTTGTCATTGATGGCAACAAGAAAAGGAGTAAGACTATGACAAAGGCTTTGGTCTGGTAAAGAAGACTTAGTCATTTTGGCTAAGTGTTGGCAGTATACAAGAGACATCGACAGAGAGACAATATAATAATTGGCAGTGGTTCGCAGTTGAAGATCAAATCATGTGGTTCTAGTATGTTGTTTGGAATCCTTAGGAGATATTAAATCCAATATTTTAGCTCCTCATAAGTACCGGAAGCATACCTTCAAATAACCTAAGTCCAGTAGAGCAGTGCTATGTAGAGCAGGACACTCAATTGATTTGGTCTGCATTCCTCTAGTGTTGCATATCTTGTCATGTGGTTTTGAGGTGTTGTAAACACTTATATGAAGTGTCTAAATCCAGAGTAGTAGGTTCTGAAGTCCACCATAAAGATAGATACAAGCTATTGAGTATCGCTACATGGCTTGATAGAGTTTGACTATGACAGGGCATGTGTTCCTGGGGTTCGCATTTTGCCGCAAAAGGATATTTTTCTTTGTGGTTCTAAAGGTATCATTTGTGATGTTTGAAGAGTCTTTGATATGTTTTTGAGCAAGTCTTGTGGTCTGCAGTGAAAGATGTAGTCTGACAGATGAAGTGAACTAGTGGCAGGCTGTGTTTGAGGCCAACATAATAAGTTTAATTTGTATATGGTAAGTTCTATTGTTTATAACTTAATCCTAAGTAATGGAACAGTTGAAGCTAACATATGAGAAGGTATTTCAAATGTTGTTTGGGTTCGCTATGATGTTTGGTGAATGAATTTGGCTGACAAGTCACTTAAGGCATGACTACACGGTACACCTTATTAGGCTGACCTAATATGAAGTTTTTAAGTATTGCGGATATATATATGGGATTGAATTCAGTGTTTGAGTGATGTGATGTGAATGTGAATGTGAAGTACAATGCAAGTGACAAGAGCAAAAAAAGAGATATCTTGCTTAATGTAAAAGCAGAGAAGTAAAACAGAGCAATCAAGATGAAGAGTTTTTTAGACAATGTTTATGAGCTTCATTGGAGCTATAACCATGCATGTGTAGATACAATATGAGCAGTTCAACCTGACACTAAGCCATTCTTCCTTCTTTCTTTCTCTAGGTAGTGAGCCTGTTCTGGTAGTGAGCCATTCTTGTAGTGAGCATTTCTTTGGGCAGTGAGCCTTCTTGTAATTCGGTATTGTTCCTACATAATATATTGTGAGCTAATACTCATTGTGGTTTTTCCTAGTTTTGGGTTTTCCACGTAAAAATCTTGGTGTTCATGTGTGATGGATTGTGGTTGTTTCTTTTATGTTTAATCTACTTGGTTACTACATGCGATAAATAGATTATTAGTTTAACAAGTAAAAGTTTTAATAGAATACTGATTCACCCCCCTCTCAGTAGCTTGGGTGTTCAACAGATCACATGAAGCGAGAGGGGAGAGGATACTCAAACAAAACTGTGTTTCAATGTTCTCTTGTACCCAAGATTGTAGTAGATGGAAATAATTAAGACATCATGGTGTAGATTTTTCTTAACCCCCAAGACCGCTTATAGCACGGGAAGAATGGTACTCAAGGCAAACATAATGAGCTATTTCTTCACCCAAAACTCGTATGCAAGGGAAGATGAACCATAGAAAACACACCTTCGATGACTAGCCTAAAAAATGTGCAAGCGCACCAAACACGGAAAACACTCGTTCTTTTTAAAGCACCAAATTGAAATGTTTCTCTTTTAGACACACATGTTCATTTTAAAGCACCAAACAAAGTGTTCCTATGTTAAAAAAAGAAAGCACACATAGATGAAACCCTACAGCAAATGTATTAGTAGTTTGAGATAAAGTTCTTTTCCCGGTGAATGCCACAATGCTACAAATCAGATATTAGTATCAGAATAAACCCTCTGCCCTACTGTGAAAAACAGAAAGACAAAAATGAATAAAACTCAAAACCCCCTATTTTTGTAATAGTTAAGTGCGGTTCAGAATGTCTCAGGTGCATCACAGGGAATGTTGACTACATCTCAGGATGGGCTAGATGCAGTTCTCTATCAAAGAGATGTGGTGTACATAACAGTGACTAAGTCACACTATTCAACGACTACGTTGCATTGTTTAGCGACCGCGTCACACTATGCAGGAAATTGCAAATGTGTCATTCTATCTCTTGTAGGTCAAGAACAAGAAACTTCTCCAAACAATAGACAGAAAGTGAAACTCTGATGATAATTAGGGAACACTAGAGTTACAGAATATCTATCAATGTAAATGATTACTGTAAATAAATCAAATTTTTGTAAATAAACTATAGTAACCTTAAGTGTGCTTTAAGATTTGCCAAAAGATCATTTAGATTCCAAACCCTAATGAAGAGTAAAAAAACCCTAATGTTTGTGAGTTGATAAACAGAGGGTTAGAACAAATAAATAGAGCATCCCAACTTGATCAGAGAAACATTTCATATCCCCTGCAATACAGAGTTAGCAACAGAAACTCTAAAATGATTCAAAAACCCTAATGAGTAGGCTAGTGCATCGTTGTTGCCTACAAATGCGCTACACATTAAGGCAACTGCAGTGCACAACCCAACAAGTGCGTCACACTATTCCTACAACCTAGAATGATAGCAAATTTGATAAAAAAAGGACAGAACCTAAAAACCCTAGTTAAAACATGAAACCCTAGGATTGCAGAGATACTACCAAGATGCCAGAAAGATGTGAATCTGTTAAATATTTGTAGGAAAAATGATTAAAGGGTGTTTAAAACAACCCAAAAAGATCTTCAAGACATGAAACCCTAACGCTATAAAAAATCCTAATGAAATAAGTAGATATCCAGAGGGTTAATCATATAAACAAAGTATCAGAATCTATCAATAAACCCTACAAAACCAGATAAGTCGGCTTGATAATGAAAAACAAAGAAAATCTGCCAAGTACATAGGCAACTCCATCATAGAAACCCTTGAGTGCATCACAGATTACAGCAGGTGTGATAGACTATATAGCGTATGCATCTTAGAAAGTAGTAGGTGCGTCGCATAGATCAGCAGATGTGTTGTACTATCCTGTCAAACCCTAAATTTGTCAATTTGCAAAAAGTACAGATGATTCACATCGGGTTCACCAATGTAAGTCAGGGTAAACAAGATAAACATGTTAAAATCAAACCACACAAGCCCTAACACATCAATGGAGTGCAAACAACCTAGAAATCAAACATGCAAGCAAATTAACTAAATTCCTAAGCTACATTTGGCTTCCCTCCATTGTTCTCCTTGACTTTGCTTATGATGTTCTCATATTTGCAGACCTACAACACTCATGAGACGCTCAAATGGACTGATTTAGCAAAATCTTGAAGAGTATTCTTGTGCTCAACAAGCTAGGAAGTGGGAACATGAGGCTGGAGGAGTGGTTTTATAGAATGCTAGGGTTGAATGGAGGGTGTAGATTGAGTGTTGATTTTTAAGTGAAATGAATGGTGAGGATTGAGTAGGGTTTCCCTCTCACAAAAGGAAAAGAGGGAATTTTTAATTTGAAAATATGATGGTCTGTGGGAAATTTTAAATTAAATAAATTTGGCAATTTATTTAATTTATTTGAAGTGGGGGAATGAATGGGAACCCATAATTAAACAAATGTGATTTATTTAATTAAGGTGAGGGCTATAATTTAAATAAATATTTATTTATTAAAATTAATTGAGTGATGGAGACATTGGAGAATGAATAATTAAATAATTAAAAATTAATTATTTAATTATAGAGGAAAACAGTGGAAAATAGACAAATAATTAAATAAATAAAATTTATAGGAAAATGAATTAATTAGATAATTAAAAATTATTTAATTAATAGCAGAATGTAGAATTAAGAAGAGATTGGTGTGAAAATGGTGCTTGCATGTTCAGGACATTTTTAGGTGTCTACACTTGTGTATCACAAAAATGTCTTCACCTCTGGTGTTGTTCTAGGTGGTGGAAGTGTCTTTATCAATGAAACTTTCAGTGGCTCAACCATTAGACCTTCTTTATAGATGATGTGTCCTAGTAAGGTACCAAAAGGTACCGCAAACATGTATTTCTTCAAGTTTAAGGATATTTGTAGGCTTTTGCATCTGTTTAACATTATTCTCAGTGCTTGGACATGATCTTTTAGTAGTCCATATATTGTCCAGTCATCTAGGTATACTTCCAACAAATCATGAATGAATTCTTTGAATGCATTTACCATTATTCTACTAAATACCATAGGTGCATTCTTTAGGCCAAATGACATTACTATGTACATAAATGATCCAAACTCTAATGTGAAAGTAGTTTTTGGTTGATCTTCTTCTCTTATCTTAACTTGATGGTAACCAAAGAACCCATCGGTAAATGAATAAATCTCTCTTCCGGCTCCTGATTCTAATATTTCTTCAATAAATGGAGTGGGGAATGGGTCATGTATGCATGCGTTGTTTAGTTCTCTAAAATCAATGCATATCCTTATTTCTCCACTTTTCTTGTTCTATACTACCATTGAACTTATCCATTCTACATCTTCTACAGGTTTGATAATTATTGCTACAATTATTTCATCCAATTTTATTTTTACCTTTTTCTTCATATTAGAGTTTAATCTATAAGAGGGTCAGTGAAAGAAGTTGGGTCCACTTTATGGCCAAAAAGTGGAAGTGTTTTCCCTGATCTTCATAATTTGTCACATTTGAACAAAAAATTTGAAGCACTTAAAGATTGAATCTTACAAAAAATTAGTGATATGAAATGTAGTACGGAAAGTCTAGTTTTCAAATATGTAATTTATTTTAATACCCAAATGATACAAATTAATTTTAAATAGGCATGTCTAAAAACCACTATTTAAAAGTTACTTTTTTTTTTACCATACCATGCACGTGTACGACCAACATAATTTGACCTAAATAAAAGTTTTTTTCTAAATCCTTTTGGGGAAAGATGTGTAGTATAGTGAAGTTTGATGAGGATATTTTTTTAATAATTTTTTTCCAAATATTTATTTTTTTATTTATTTTTTATTGGCCCTAATTGTTGTTTTTGAAAACCCCTCATGTACGACCAACATGATTTGAGAAAAACTAATCGTAAAATAATTTTTTTCATTGTGTAAAGAATGATGTGTAGATTGATGACATATAATTTTTTTTTAAATACTTTAAAAATTAAAACATATTAAAAAAATGCAAATACCTATCATTTCAAGTTTTTGAATCAGTTTGCTCATAAATTAATTAATAAATAGAAAAACAAGTCTAATAAAAAAAATTGCATATTTGAAAACTACACATCATCATCTATAATGGGTTTTAATTTTGTAAAACAATTTTAAAAAAAATGTCGTCAGCCATATAGGTAAAGTCAGTCTTTCCTCTTGCTTTGAACATAGACTTGTACTTGTAGGTCCAAGGCTATCTAGGTCGGCTAACCATGCCTTTCTCGAGCCTAAAACCAAACCAAAAATGTGGGTGTGAAATTTAAATTTTTAAAAATGGGTACCCATTCTAAAAAACAATACAAAACAAAACAGGTACCCATTTTAAAATAGGTACCCGTTCTAAAAAACAATAAAAAACAAAATGGGTACCCATTTCTAAAAACAATGAAAAACAAAATGGGTACCCATTCTATAAAACAAAATGGATACCTGTTTTAAAATAGGTACCTGTTCTAGGCTCGAGTGCCCATTCCTAAATGGGTACCCTTTTTTTAAAATGCGTACCCATTCCTATCGAGATTTTTTTTGCTCGACACTTCCCCTATATGTGGACCCAACTTCTTGCTTTTACCCAAGGCCTTTTCCTATGTGGCTTAACTTCCTTTAGTTGTATCCTCATTACTCCTGCTTCCTCTATTATTCCTTTCAAATCTGTGAATGTTCTACAGAATAAATCTTCAAATTATAATAGTATTTCTGCAACTTGTGTCACTAACCTTTCATGCCAATAGTCTCCAATTTTGTTTAGCTTAGGATCACCTTTTGTCACTATGTTATATTCCCTTATTTTAACCAGTTGGTTATAGTATTTGTTTTTAGGTTCATTTACTATCTCAATTTCCCTTTCTCCTGTTGTACTTCAATGTCCAGGTTATGTTGCTCCTCATTATCTTGTTGTTGTGTGTGGTGACATCTTCATTCTATGTATTTTTTTTCATTATCCATCCATTCTATCAATTTCTAGATACCATCAGTCTTTGGCGGTGGAGTATTTTGTTGTGGTAATTCTTCCTCACCTTCTATTTGAGGAGTGTGGTGTGGATATGTTTGTCAAGCCTATAAAATGAAAATGTATGTATAAAATCTTCCTGCAGCTCATTCCATTCTTTTGTTTCCACTCTATGTTCTTGGTTTATATACCAAGTTTGTGCAATTGGTGATAGTGTCCAGTAGAACATTTGTACATATAACATTATTTCATATTCATTTCTACCTTTCCAAACAAATCTACACATCTTTAAATGTTCTTACGGTGTAATTTGTTCCTGATATTTTGGTATAATTGTATATTCTCCCTCTTGCACAACAGATATCTAGTTTTTATCAAAATTTTGAAAATTGGCCAGTGTTGGATTTTATGTTTATGTGTGTTCCACTAGCTTGCAACATTATAGATCAATGTGTGTGGTAGTGCTTCTAGCCTTAGTTGTTCCTCTATAAAAGTTTTCTCCATTTCTAGTAGATAGGTATCCAAGTTTCCTACTCTTGAGAATTTTGGAGGTTTTATGTGTGAAACTCCTCTCGATATGTTAAAAACTCCTTGTGGTTTTGGTGTTATGTTATTTGGTTGGTGTCTTGAGTTACCACGTGTGGAGTGTGGTGTTTTTTCATCAAATGCGGTGTTTTGCAGTAACGACTCCTATGTGATTTTAACTAGAAATACTCTGCAGAATCCTACTAGTCTCTAGATTGTAATTTTTGGTTCATTCTATAGCCAAGATTCTAGTACATCTTCACTATTTGTACTATATTTGTCACTTTCTATTTGTAGTTCTTCAAAATTTGGCTCTTCTAATGACTCATGTTTAGGTAATTTAGATATAGAATATAAGAGTTCTGAATCTTCATCTATGTAATCATCTTGGTTAGCTTCCTCTATGTAGGCTTCATCTATGTTCCTACCTAATGGCATATGTATGATTCTATTATCATCAACCATGGATATTTCTTCTTTTCTTGAATCCACTATTCCATTTGCATTGATAAACCATTGGAGACCTAATAATGCATTAAAGGAATCAAATGGTTCCTTCATGGCTACTATCTCAAAATCTGCCAACTGTTTTACTCCCATGATGTTTACTCTACCCTTTTCCAGGTTCCTAATGTACCCATTTTTGTTCCATCTGGTAGGCTAATAGTGTAGGGTGTTTCTTCTAGTTTTGGTCTGCCTAGTTGTTCCCACACTTGTTTTGGTAGCATGTTATTGTATGCACCAAGATCTACCATAACTTGTTTAATCTTAATATGGTTTATATGGGCATTTATCATTAGTGGTCTTGTCTTCCATTGTCTATCATTTTTTTGCATTTTTTTTATGTGTGGTTTGTGACCTTGTTCTTTATTCTAGTACTTGCAGAATTGTTTTAATTTATCTATAAGGTTTTGTTTTTGTCTTAGTTGCATTAGTTGTTTAAGTGTCCTTACCTCTTCTTCTGAAACGAAGTGTGTTTGTTGTTGTTGCGTATGTTGTTCTTTAGCTATTAACTGTTATGTTTGTTCAATAATTTTTTCATGTTGGTCTCTATTAGGGAAGAAGTTATCTTCCTCTTCTTCTTCTTCTTCTTCTTGTTCTTCTTCTATCTTAGTATCATTGTTTTCTAGTCTTGCAAGATTTGTACCTTGTCTAGTAACTACCACAGCTTTGGTTTTGTTATTCTTTTTGTTTATGCTTGTTTGTTTATAATTTAACTTATTAGTGTAATATTTCTCCTCTAATGTTTCCTCCTCTGTGTTATCAGAGTCATATTTATTTTCCCTATGGCACCTTTTGGATTCTTGTGTTGTGTCCTTAGGTGTTCTTCTTATAATGCATGCTCCCTTTTGTGAATTGAAACCCTATAGCCCATCACTTTTTGATTGGGAATGTGCATTTATAAAATATTATTGGGATTTATCACAAGAAAATAGATCATGATCTGAGCTACCACATAATGTGCATTGTTTCTTCCTATCTCCCCAACATTCATTAGCAAAATGGCCTAGTTTGCCGCATTTATAATAGGTCGCATCATCTCTCCTTATTCTTCCTCTATCGTGGCCTCTACCTACTCTATATCCATTGTATTGACCCCTTTCCTCATTATTGTAATTGTTCATATATGGTACTGAGTTAGGGTTTGTTTTTGTAGTGTATTAACATTTCTCTAATTAGCCTAACTAGGAGATTTATATCCATGATTTTGGATGTATAAGGGTCTCTCTGCCAATCCTTTTACATATGCCATGCTATGATTGTCCACTCTATTATTGTGGTGTGCATTGCACCATGGTTCATGGTCATCATCATCTTCCCTTAGCCTAAAAAGTTGTGATGGGTAATCCTTTGTTTCGTGATTGTCCCAATCACCGCAAATACTGCAATAGACTATGTTCTTCCTATTTGGTATTGTCTTAATATCTACTTTCATTTTGGCAGCCTTCCTTTTACCTTTTATCATTGGGCATTCATTCTGTAGGTGTCCTTTTGTACAATAAGAGAACCATATATTTAGTCTCTATTTTTGTGGACTTTCCTCTTTTCATGCCAGGATGTCTTGTTTCAATTTGAGTTGTTCTAGTTCTAGCCTAAGTTTTTCCATTTCCATATTTTCCTTGGTTTTATCATTTCTGTGATAGGTTTGTGCCTCAATGCGACATGTCAGAGTGACTACTTCTAAGTATGATTCAAAGATTTTCCCATCTAGGGATGTTCTAATGTTAGGGATTAGTCCTGAAATAAACCATTTGATCCTTTATTTTTTTGTCAATGGTTCTTAGATAGTTTGCGGGAGATTTCCTTGAATATTTTATCAAAATCCTTAATAGATTCACCATCTTTTTGGACTATGTCGTACATTTTTCTTACTCCTTCAGTAGGTTTTCTGGTGATTCGAAATTGTCAAGGAATTATTTCTTAATTTTGTCCCATGTTTTATCATGGTTAGGATAGTTCTTCCTATACCAATTTAAAGCTTCATTCCTTCGGGTTCCAAGAAAGTCAAATAGTTTAATCTAGTCCCATGTGACATTCTTCCTTTTCTATATCGATTCTAACACAAATACATTCTCTGTTGCTTTTGTGGTATCCTTTCCAAACACTAGTAGCTTAATTGGTGAGTCCATCTTTGGTTGTTTGTGTGTTTTATCCTCCTTGCGATGTATTTGTTCTATTTTCTTTTGTTGTTTCTTAATTTTTATTTGCAGTATTGGTTTTCCTTCTTTACCCTTATCTCTCTCTAATCAAATCTAAAAGTAATCCTTCCCTAGTATCTCCTCACAATTCTATAATATATGCTCTTTTTGTTTCTTTTGCTTATCTACTTCCTTCTCGTTGTCTTGTCTTGATATTCGTCTTGTCTTATAGGGCACATGGGGTGACTCTTGGTCAGGGGGTTGTACCTTTTCAAATTATCATTTCATTATGGAGGATAACCTCTTATTTGTTAGTGACATCTCGTTATTTATTGGTGTATATTCCCCTAATTATCTTATACTCATCGAATTGGTGTTGTTAGATACCGCACATCCTTCTTTCTCTCTTATTCTCATCACACTCTTATTAACCAAGTGATCTAGGTATTCCTTGTCAAAACTTAAAGGCTAGAGATTTTTCATGGGATTTAATACTTGTTCCCATTGTTCATCAATCCTAATTTATTCACTAGTGAAATTAGGTTGAACATATGGTGATTTGCCAATTTTTGGTAGGGTTAGGGTTTTGTTATAGTCTTGTTCACATGTCCTCCTAGAGTTATCATAAGCATTTATGCTTCCTTCTAGACTCTTGAGGATCTCTATGGCCTTATTAATATGTATTGTTAATGGTCTTAGATTGTTTGTATTATTCTCTATCATATTTATAGCAGCCCTAATGGCACACTCTTCTTCTACCTCCTAATTTACTATCTCCTTATGTTTAGTTTCAACCACAGTGGTGAGCTCAGCAACACCCTCCTTGGCACGCTTAATTTATACTTCCTTTTCTTCAGCATCCTTCCTGGTGTGTTCCTTCCTTGAATCTTCTACCTTCTCCATTCTTCTACAGTATCTTTCATGCCTTTCCTGAGTCTGCATGCTTCTTTTCTCTTCCATATTCATATTAATCCTAGTTTATATAGTTTCACTATTTTTTCTTAATTTCTTATTATCCCCTTTTTCCATGGATGTTTTAGATATGGTATTCCATTAATACTTATGTATCCCATGGTCATCTTACCTTGAATGGTTACATCTTTTCATAGATCTTTTCAAATCTATCCCCCTTCCCATTTGTCATCTCCTTAGGTTCCTTCCCCCTCTCACAAGGGTAGGTCCTAAGAGAATTCATTGCAGATCATAAAAAAATTCTTGTCACTCTTTTTTTTTTTTCCAATTTTTATTCCACACTTTCCTTTTACTTGTTCATCTTATTTGCTCTTCACTATTATGTCTAGGGTTCCGATGACATAACCAAATATTGGAAAGAAATGGTAGGACACAGTCCAGAGATCTAAGCCTGAGTCAAGTATCTAAGTCTATTTATACCCTAGATGTGACAATGATAGAATAATAGAAGGTTTTGGTAGGAAACGACATAGTGTGGTTAGATTAGATTAAATATCCCAGTCATTCATATCCATAAACACATCATGAAGTAGCTATAAACCTTATATCTCCATATATATTCATAATAACTTTATATACAAAACGTAGGTCTAAGTCTCTGCTTTGCATAATATACTCATATTCATCCTTTCTCTTTATTCTTACATCATCCTATCCTTTCATATCTTTATACATTTCTATACAATAGGGATGTGTCCCTTACAAAACATCCTAAATACTATCATATATGTCAGCCTTGTCCTCCGCACTTCACTTGTGGTGGGTTGTGTGTATATGGAAAATCGATCTATTCTAAACTAAATAAAACCAAAGAATCCAATAACATAAAGAAAACGAATTTAAATAAAAGCCATGACAAATAATCAATGCAATGAAGACTTTTACCAAAATTTGTGTTGTTTCCTTTGGATTGAATGTAGAATTGCTCAATGAAATTGCAAAGCCATAGCTGCAACAAGCAAGTGTAGTGCTCAAGAGATCAATGTCAAATGATCATAAGGTTGCTCAATCGACGCATTGTGTATACTCAAAGCTCTGTTAAGTATGCCTGAAAATACAATCGAAGAGAGAGGGCTAATGAAGGAGATGAGGGGGGTTTATATAGATTTCAAGGAAAATCGATCAACGGTCTAGATAATTCAGAAGAATCAATGGAGGAGATAAGTTGAGGAATGTGCAACGAATGAAAAGCAGACATGTGTCTTGCTTTCTTTTGCATGAGAGGAGTTATCAAGAATAGAAGAATAAGTTAACTGAAGAGATAAATCAATTAAAAGAATAAAAGCAATCAGTTAAGTGATTTAAAACAAGAAGAAGAGATTTGCATGAGAAAAGAAGATATTTTGCTTTATTAAATATAGAAATATTTAATTGATGAGCAAGAAAGCTTGAGTTATTTTAGAGATAACTCAAATTAGAAGAAAAAACAACTTAAATAAATAATTGATTTATTTAAATTTAGAGAAGATATTTTTGGAAGAAGTAATTAAATAATTAGAATTATTTAATTTAGAAGATTTGAAAGCAAATTAAATAAATAAATTTATTTAATTGTTGTGCATGATTTTGGAAGAACAGAAGATTATAAATAAAATATTTGATTTTATTAAATAATGTAAATTATTTAATAAGAGGGAATTTGTTGAATTAATTAAATAATTGGGTTTATTTAATTAATGTAGACTTAATTTTTGGAAAGAAGATAATGATCTAATTAAATAATTAAAATTATTTAATTGTAGAAGAATATAGAGGAATTTAATTTAATTAATTAAATAAAGAGGATTTATTTAATTAATGTCGCAATTTTGTGATTTAGAAGAATTTGATGAAATTAATTAAATAATTAGATTATTTAATTAACGTTTGCAATGCAGGTGATTAGACAGATTATGAAATGCAAGTGATGCGACGACTTGGTCATTTTAGGGTGTCTACATTTTGCCCCTCTTTGATGCGATGCAGCTTGCAGCATTGCGTCAAAGAAATTAATTGTCGAAGATGTGATACAATTTTTATGCCCCAGTGTATCGAGTTGCCCCAGCGTATGCCCCCTCGAGCGGGAAGACAGGGAGGCGACAGAGGAAAGGTGTTGACGCTCGACTAGAAAGGTGCACGACCAGGAGGAAGAAAAAGCAGAAACAGGGGGGGAAGAAAAACTGAAGGGTGGGGACACTATAAATAGGTCCCATGGGGACCACAATCCTCATTTGCACCCATTGAGATTCTAAATTTAGAGAAAAGAGTTTCTAAACTTAGTGGAGAGAGAGTTGAGCAGCCAGCGGAGAGAGATGCCAATTCCTGTGCACAGACATCGGGCGGAGCTGGTGCGGACCTACGGGAGGCCAGCAGGAGCTCCGGCAGTGGTAGGTGATCGAAAACCCCCTTGTAATTTGTCGATTAGGGGTAGATTAGGGCTAGGTTTAGGGAGGTTTGCAATTTGAGCCAAAAGTGCTCTAGGAAAGTGCAGCGCGTATGGTAGTCGTTCGGCGTGCTTTTGGCGCAACGCAGCGCGTCTGGTAGCCGGGCGCAGCGCTAGTGGTAGAATCGCGTCGCATCTGGTTAATGTGGTAGTGTCGCAGCACATGTGGAAAATCCGCAGCGCATCTGGTATGGTGGTGCAGCGCACCTGGCCAGGTAGGTTAGCGCGGGTGGCGGGTATGTGGAGAAAGCGTGTCACTTCTGGTAAAACAGAGCGGCGCAGTTGGCATAGTGTGCTAGCGCGCTTGAAAAACAAGGTGCACGTGGGAGGAAAAATCAAAGTGCAGCTGGATAAGTAGTGAAGCGCGTTTGGCTGGGAGAAACAGTGTGGTTGCATAAACAAAGCGCTTCTGGCTAGATAGAAGAAAAAGTTAGGGTTTAGTAAAATGGGGGGGCCTAGAGGAGAGACGCCTAGCCTAGCCGACAAGAGGGAAAAGGGATGGCAAGGGTGGGGTATAGCATAGCCAATGGGTAGATAGGTTTTGATGGATTTGGTTATGAAACTGACAAGTGATATGTTTATGGATGCAGAGGATTTTGCCACCGTTGATGTCGCGAGAGCGACACCACGCGATTGCGCACGAGGTTGTTCAGTTGACCTGGGAGGAGGATGCGTTCTTAGAGCATGCAGGGCTATGGCATGTGGCACACCTCACACACATTAGGGCGAATCTCACCCTAGTGACAGCAGTCGTGGAGAGGTATCACAGCGAGACCTCGTCATTTCACTTCCCGACAGGGGAGGCTACAGTGACACTGGAGGATGTATATCGCATCCTGCGGATTCGGATTGATGGAGAGATAGTGGACTTCGACCCGGCACGGGGCGAGGCAGGCTTGGAGGAGGTCTTCTGCACAGATGACCTATGGATAGATGATGGGGAGATCCGATGGGCAGACGTCCCGAGACTCTGCGATAGGATCCGCTGGATAGTGGCATCATTGATCAGCGGCTTCCTATGCCCAGATAGGAGATCCAGAGGCTTATCAGTTGGTTGGGGGACAGTGTTATCCGGGATGTTTACACATGGCCGACAGTATGCGTGGGGACCCTGTGTCCTAGGACAGTTATACCACGATATGCATTATTGCGTATACAGGAGAGGCAGGAGCCTCTCAGCAGGGGTGACCTTGTTACAGGTGTGGGCGTGGGAGCACATTCTTGTTATCCGGCCCATGGCACAGCACCACCGAGACCGAGGGGAGCCGTATGCGTTTCTGTATGATGGGGTGATGACACACAGGAGGATGGGATCGGTCAACTACTGGCGGTGACAGATCGATGAGATGGACATATTCATCTGGAGGCCGTGGTTATTGTGCGAGGAGTGGCCGGATGAGCACGAGCAGCTCATGTACTGCAGACAGGCTCGCTATCTGTTCGGTAGACGGACAGATATGATAGAGAGATATCTTTCGGAGTGGGTACTGAGACAGTTTGGACTACCACAGGGGCTACCAATGGGGGAGGCCACACATGCCAGGACGCGAGCATCCGGATCTCGGAGGACAGGGCAGTCAGCGTCCTCAATCAGAGGGCCACTTTTGCCGCTAGGGGGAGGAGGAGGACCATTAGCGGGACCTCCACCGAGCACAGGGGGAGGCCAGGGGCCACAGCAGGAGGGTAGCTCTACGCACTAGCGCATACTCATGTATATTGTATCATATTGTATTATTTTGGACAGATGCCTGCGTGCATTCTGATGTTATTTTGAGGGCTCTTGATAGCCTTGATGTACTATATTGATGTATATTTGGATGTATACACATTTTGTATTATTGATGTAGACACAGACACTTTGTATGATGATGACCATTACATGATATATATATATATGATGATCTGTTCGATTCACTGCTGTTCATGCTTTTGGGTATGCATTATCTGATGTCATGGATGTGATGATATGTGTGTATGATTATGGATTCATGTGATGACATATGTTGCTTATATGATGCTTATAGATGTATGATGATAGAGATGTGATGACTAGTGATATCTGACATGTGGGTTTTGCAGATATGCACCAGAGAAGAGAACAGGAGGAGATGGAGGACGTAGACTGTTGATCGATTACTGAAATGAAAACGATATAAAGGGTGTGGGAATGGATAAATGAGCTTGTTGCAATGGCTTCACATTTGTATATAAAGAGCAATCCTTAGTTTGATATAGCATGTGGATAGTTCGCCACCAAGGTATAAAAAGACCAAGGTGCAGTAATATCCGAGTGCGTGGACGTTGACTCTACAAGCAAGCGGTTTGAACTTAGATCTCTTTAGACAGCATATAACCTTGTTAGAACATGGGAATAAGCCATAGTCTTGAACATAAAATAAACTTCAATACATGTAAATGCAAGAAGAAATATTAATATATAAGATGCTAGGTCGTAACACACACAAGATAGATATGATGCTAAGAAAGATACTAAAGATCATTCCTCAAACACGGCACACAGAAAGCAATGACTATGCCCCCAGTCCGTACTGCATCACAACATACCAAGATTATAGATAAACCAGGGTAGTTTTGAATAAGTATTGGAAAAGGAACAAAAGATAAACCATAACACAAATTGACTGACTTACAAAGTAAACATACAGCCAACATATTCTCTTGCCAAAGAGGTTGCTCAGGATAGATTGGATAGGAAAGATAACAGCCTTATCGTAGGAAATCTGTGTCCGTTAAAGGGGGCTATCTACCTAAAAAGACAATGTCTCACTTGCAGGAAATGCCACATGTTGCAGGAGACGCGTGTGTTGGTCTCGACAATGGAACACTTCGTAGAAGACAAGCTTGTTGATCTAGGGCTTGGTTAAGCGGTACTTAGCTGATGTTGGCAATCGGTATGCAGGACAGTAGATGACTCTGGAAGTAGGCCTCTTTGCTTCAGGTTTGCGAAGGACTATTGCTTTGAAAGGATGCGCTAGCTTGCTGCTTGAGTTTAGTCAAGTCGAGGCGAATGGATTTTGACAAACAGAAGACTAGAAGGATGGAATGCTAATGGATTGAGACGGGTGGAGAATGATGGATCGTGTGTGCCTGAGTACTGGAAACATCCTTCGTATTCCAGACTGCCTACATACCCTGTATCCACGGGATCAAGGCACACTTACGATGGAATATGAACGTGATAAATATGTAGTTCTGGATAGAGTGATGAATGGGTCAAGGTGAAAGGAGGGGATCTTATGTACCTGAGTACTGGAAACGTCCTTCGTATTCCAGACTGCCTACATACCCATATCCATGGGATCAAGGTACCTTAAGATTGAGAAGAGATGATATGTAGTTCTGGGGGAGGTGATGATGTAGAACAAGTGTTGAAAAGATGACAGCCTTATCGTAGGAGCGAAGTGTCCGTTAAAGGGTGTTACCGGTGGAAATGAGACAAGATTGAAGTATGCGTTGCGAACCATGAACAAGGAGCCAATCCTAGACTGAAGCTAAGGAAAGGGTTGCCCCCATTCTGGTAGAGGAAACTGTAGGAGTGACCGCCGAAGAAGACACGGAAAGACTTGACCTAGGACCAGACAGTGTTAACTGTAGACACAGATCAAGACGTGGGATGACGATGATGGACATTGACAAATTTCCAAGCTATACTAGATAGGGAGATGGAAATGCAAACAAAGTCAATGGTTTTATTACAGATGGATGGATGAAGCAGGTTGCGAACTGGACAAGGAGTGGACAAGACTCGATAGACGATGGATGCTGACTCTACGCATAGCGCTTGTTTGCCAGGTTTTCACTATGGTACTTATCCAAGGCGCCTGTTTGCCAGGTTTTCACCAGAGGATGAATGTTTTTTGTATTTTTGATTTTTTTGATTTTTGATTTTTTGTGGGAATACTCTGAGGATCAGGCATAGAACTTCTTGAGATGGACACTGTTAAGTGGCTCATCTAGAGGAATGCCGTCAGGTGTAGCTAAAGTATAAGCTCCCGATCCATATGCTGCTGTGACAATGAAGGGACCTAACCAGTTAGGCTCAAACTTGCCCTTCTTCTCTCGATCTACTTGATTTCTCTGATTCTCCTTAAGTACAAGATCACCAACTTGAAACCGTCTTTCTTTGATCTTTTTGTTGTAATTACGCCGGAGGCAGTTTTGATAGACATGGAGATGATTAAGTGCGGCAAGACGCCTCTCATCTAGTAGTTCAAGCTCAGCTAATCTGGAAGTGCGATACTCATCTCCGCCGATCAGGTCCTGCATGGATACTCTGAGGGATGGGATCTCGACCTCTATAGGTAGGATGGCTTCAGAGCCAAAGACCAAGGCATATGGTGTGGCACCAGTTGGTGTTCTGATACTAGTGCGGTAGGCCCATAGGGCGGGATTGAGTTGCAAGTGCCAATCACGACCAGCTTCATTGACCGTTTTCTTTAGGATCTTGAGAATGGTTTTATTGGAAGCCTCAGCTTGGCCGTTGCTCTGCGAATAGTAGGGAGTTGAAAAGCGATGTTGGATATTGTACTGTATGCATAAGGCACAGACATCTTGGTTCTTGAATGGTCTCCCATTATCAGTGACAATGGCTTGGGGAATACCATACCGGCATATGAGGTAGTTTAGGATAAACTTGGCTATTTGCTTACCGATGATATAGGTCATAGGAATGGCTTCCACCCACTTCGTGAAATACTCAGTGGCGGTAATGATAAACTTGTGGCCATTGGAGGAGGAAGGGTGGATTTGTCCTACAAGGTCGAGACCCCATTGAGAAAAAGGCCATGGAGTTGTCACAGGTTGTAACTCATGAGCTGGTGCATGAATCAAATCTCCATGCTGCTGACATTGTAGACACTTCTTAGCAAATTGTGCAGCATCTTGCTCTATTGTAGGCCAGTAATAACCTATTCTGAGTATCTTCTTAGCAAGATTAGGACCGGTAGAATGTGCGCCACAGACACCTTCGTGTATGTCTCGTAAGGTAGCTTCGGCTTCTTCCGCGTTAAGACATCGTAAGAGGATACCATCGAGACTCCGTCGATATAGTGTATCACCCAGAATGATGTAACGAGAGGATCGACGGATAAAGGTTTTGCGTTGAGTGGATGATAGGTCAGGGGGAAAGGTTTTGTACTTGAGGTATTCATAGATATCTTCGTACCATGGGGAATTGGGACCAACAAGTTCGCAGATGATTTCAGTAACAGGAACATCGACGGCTGGTATCAACAATTGCTCGATCAAGAATTCACACTTCTGTGTATTTGCAGGCATGTCAATCAGTGACCCTACAGAAGCCATAGAATCCGCAGCTTTATTATGTTCTCTTGGAATTTGCTCAAATGTGATGCTAGAAAAATGTGGTTTGTAGGCATCCACTAGTTGTTTGTAGGGGAAAAACTTTTCATCCTTTGTTTGGTATTCATCTGTGACTTGGCGGATGACTAGCTGTGAGTCTCCATATACTTGTAATTCTGTGATGTCCCATTGAACTGCTGTATTGAGACCTATGAGGAGTGCTTCATACTCGGCTATGTTGTTGGTGCAAGGGAATGCGAGCCGATATGACTTTGGAATGTAGTCATTCTGAGGTGTAACAAATAAGATGCCAGGTCCTGAGCCATGCTGTGTGTAAGAACCGTCAAAGTACAACTTCCACATTATGGAGTTAGCAAGAGTGAATAGATTCTCATCAGGAAAGTCTGCTACCATAGGATGTGTATCTTTCATAGGTGCTTCTGCTAGTTGATCCGCGAGGGCTTGTCCTTTGATTGCTTTACGATCGGTGTACTCAATTTCAAACTCACTAAGGATCATGACCCACTTAGCTAGTCTACCTGTGAGAGCTGCTTTTGCTAATAGATATTTCAAGGGATCAATCTTGGCTATCAGATTGGTGTGTTGGTTCAACATGTAATGCCGTAATTTTTGGGAGGCGAACATTACTGCTAAACAAGCCCTTTCCATGGGTGAATAATTGAGCTCATACCCTACCAAGGTTCTACTAATGTAATAAATTGCGTGCTCTCTGCCTGAGTCATCATTTTGTGCTAGCAGGGCCCCTAGGGCCGAATTTGTAGTGGAGATGTACAATATCAAGGGTTTGTCCGCAACTGGTGGAACCAATACAGGAGGTGTAGCTAGATACTCCTTAAGTTGATCAAACGCTGCCTGACACTTGTTGTCCCATCGAAACGAGACATCCTTTCGGAGCAAGTGCTGAAAGGGTTGGCATTTATCTGCTAGCTGTGATATGAAACGCCTGATGGACTGTAACCTTCCTTGGAGGCTCCTTAATGCTTTAAGGTTCTTTGGTGGAGGCATCTCCACTATAGCCTTTACTTTTGCTGGATCTACTTCGATGCCCCTACGAGATACTATGTATCCCAACAGCTTCCCTGATGTGACACCGAAGACACACTTCTTAGGATTAAGTCTTACTTGGTATTTTTCAAGCCTGTCGAAGATCTGTCCTAGGACCTGTATATGTTCTGCTCTAGAAGATTTAGCCAATATATCATCCACATAGTCTTCCATGATGTGATGAAATAGATCGTGGAAGATCACTGTCATTGCTCTCTGATAGGTTGCCCCTGCATTCTTCAGACCAAACGGCATGACACACCAACAATAATTGCCCCAAGGACAAGTAAAGGTTGTTTTGTGTTGGTCTTCTTCAGCTATCCTTATCTGATTATAACCCAAGAATCCGTCCATGAGAGAAAGCATCTCGTGACCTGCTGTCAAGTCCACTATAATGTCAATGTTTGGTAGTGGAAAGTCATCTTTAGGACATGCCTTATTGAGATCTCTGAAATCATTACACATGCGGATGCGCCCATTAGGTTTAGACACAGGTACAATGTTTGAGACCCAATCTGAATAGTCGATAGGTCGTATGAACTTTGCGTCTAATAGCTTTTGTACTTCCACTTTCACCAAGAGAGCTATCTGTGGGTGCATTTTTCTCAACTTCTGTTTCACTAGTTTCACCTTGGGATCAACTGTGAGATAATGAACTACTAGCTTAGGGTCTAGCCCTGGCATATCTGCATAGGTCCATGCAAAGTTGATGGTTCGTTGTAAGAAGAAGCTGTTAAGATTTCTGTGCTCTGTGTCAGATAATGATGCCGCTAGGAATGTTGTCTTTGGATTCTGTTCTGTACCTAGGTTGATCTCTGTAGAATCTTCCACTAGTAGAGCTGATTTCTCTTGATACTTAGAAGGTAAGGGAAGGTCAAATCCTCCATCCTCAGGTGCCATAGTTGGTTTTTCACCTTTGGATACGTCCTTTATTTTTACTATTTTATGATCAGGAGGTGCCACAGTGTGGTTTTCACCTAGAGGTCTTTCTTTATTTGTACTTTTGTGACTGGAGGATTTGGCATTCTCACCAAAATAAGTGGGCTCTAGTTCCATTACAAAACCTGCCTTGTGATCGCCAAGAGGGATACCCTCCCGAAGTCCCATGAACTCAGCTAAAGCTTCGTCATTCTGAAATACATCTATAACGGGGGCCCCTTGTTGGTCCCAATTGATAAGTTCAGGGTAGACAAGCGTGACATTCTGGGTGCTGGTGGTGGAAGTTAAGGATATGGAGGATAGTGTAAAAATGGAGGATTCTGCGAATAGATTGGTCATGTGGAGGGAAGAGTCATCGGTGATATCCTCTGTAGACGTCGTATCGGCGAGAAAAGTATCAGCTACCTCGTCGAGGATATACTCGATGTCCGAGGCGCGTGGTACCTTCTTACCAAATCCTAATCCTTTCTTGTCTAGCTTCTTTGTTACCACAATGGGCTCCATAGTTCCTTGATTCTGTTTCCCAAGGCCACTTTGCCTTTATAGCCCATGTTTTTCACTATTCTTAAGCCATTGCCATATTGCTTGACTGGTATCGTGACTGGTTCTTTCTCCTTGTAGAGCCAAGAAGAGATGTCCTCAATAGTTTCCTCTTCCAATAACCGTCCATGTTGGAATTGGGTTAGGAATGTTGGGGGAGGAAAAGCTGCTTTTTTGGTAACTTTGGCAATGGGTGGTTTGCCGTAAGATTTTGTAGATAAAGGCATCCGCCCTACACAACAAGATTCAGAGATATCATAAGTGCCAAAGCCTATATCCCGAAAGCGAGCTGTGATTTTGGGGAGGGGTGTAGGTTCACTTGTAGAGGCTTGTGTGAGAGTTTCAGGGTCAACATAGAGAGGGGATTCAAGGGCTTTGTCATTTTTAGGCACTTGGTTGCAATTCTTATAGCTTCCTTGCAAGACACGGCAAAATTCAAAAGGATTAGGATCTCCTGGGATGGTGATCTCCGTACCATTGTATGGGAACTTTAGGGACTGATGGTACGTGGAGGGAACAGCTTTCATTGCATGGATCCATGGGCGGCCTAGAATAATGTTGTAAGGCAGCTCAATATCAAGGACTTGACACCTGGTTTCCAGTATGACAGGGCCCAGTTGTATAGGCAAGTGAATAACACCCTCTGAACGGCGTTCTGCATCATCATACCCCTTGATTGTAATACTATGCTCAGTGTTGACATGATCCTCAAAGTATCCCAATTGCTTTAGTAACTTTAAAGAACAGATGTTGAGACTAGCACCACCATCTATGAGGATGCGTTTGATTTTGCGCTTATGGATGAGCACTTCAATATGGAGGGCATCGTTGTGACAAGGATCATGGGAGGGAAGGTCTTTCTCAGAGAAGACCACATTGTAAGGCGAAGCAATATTACCCACTATAGCTTGGAAATCTGTGACTGCTATGTTGTTAGGAATGGACGACTCTTGGAGGGCTTTTTCTAGCACTACTCTATGTGCAGGTGATGACCGTAGAAGGTCCAAAATAGAGATCTGTGCTGGTGTTTTCCCTAGATGTTCTACAAGATTATAATCAGACTGAATCGGAAGCCTAGGTGTAGGTGCACGAATGGTGACATGACCTCGACGAGTAGTAACAGCACAATCCGTAGATTTGCCTTTGATGGTGAGGGTAGACACTCGACTCTCTTCAAAACGACCTACAATGGAATCGAAGGACGTGGAAGCGTGATTGATACCTTTACCTATATCCTGAGGCGGAGGTGGACCATGATGAGGGAATGGTTCCTTGTACATATCGAGATCCTTGTTCATGTGTTGTGCTGGTGATTCATTCTCAAAAGTGATTTGATTACCATCGATGAGGTTTTGGATGAGGTGCTTAGGCTTCATGCAAGATGCAGTTCGATGACCTTTGCTCCTATGGAACTCACAATACTCATTGTCTTTGTAACGTGCAATTTTGTAAATAGGTTCTCCATAAGGAGGAGCATCAGGTAAGGTTATGAGCCTTTTCTGCAAAGCTTGCTGTAAGACCGATTTGATGGGCACTCCCAAAGGAGTAAATTGACGTCGCGGAGGGTAATCTTGTTGAGGCCGCTCTTGTTGTCATTGCTGTTGGTTGGGATAAGGCTGCCTTTGTTGCTGCTGTTGTTGAGATGGAGCTTGACTTGGTTTGGAGAGTTGCAGCGGTGTTTGCAACGTTTGGACATGCTTAGTATCGACCACCCCATCGTTGACCACGTTTTTGTTCTTGTTCCAATATTTGGGTTTATCATTCGACTGTTGATGCGAATTGCTATCTTTCGTCTCCTTAAAGATTTTGACAACACCCTTAGCAATGAGGGCCTTCTCTATGTTGATACCCTTGTATGTGATTTCATCGAAGGTTGTAGCACTAAGAATTTGCAAATGGAAACCTAACTCTTGGTTGAGGTTTTGCACAAATATGCTAACAAGCTGTTTCTCTGGAATCTTGAAAGGGAATTTACTAGCCATTTGTCTCCATCGTTGAAGGAAAGAAATGAAAGTTTCACCATTTTTCTGTTTATTGTTGCATAGGTCCATCATGGAAATCTCATGCTCTGCGTTGTAAGAAAAATGGGTGGCAAACTTCTCTGCTAGCTCGTTGAAGGACTTAATACTCGTGGGTAAGTGTGAGAACCATTCTATTGCTTGTCCTCCAAGACTGCGAGGAAAAAGACACATAAGATATGTGTCGTTGTGAGAGACCTCGAAGCAAGCAAGATAGAATTCCCTAAGATGGTCTTTTGGGTCACCTTTTCCTTTGTACTTATCGAACTTGGGAATAGTGAAATTTTGAGGAAAAGGGATCATTGGTAACGACTGATCAAAAGGATAAGGGCACACTTCCTCCAAGGAGAAGGTCTTTTTGGTGTGGCCAAACGTAAGATTAGATAGCTGTTGTTGCACCTCCGCAATCTTTAGTTCCATAGTCATGGGAGGGGTTGGTAACGTCTCCTGTTGTCCAAGAAGCGGTTGGTGTTGCCCGTATGGAAGATTATAGTGTGAGCCATGCGTACTAGTATTGTAAGGGTCGTAAGATTGATTGGGATTGTAGGGATTGTATGATTGGTTCAGATTGGGTTGGAATTGGAGGTTTTGATTAGGCAGAGGTGGAGGTGGCGCTAGGTAAGAATGTTGGCTCTGCGATGGTTGAAGAAACGTATTGGGGGGAGGAAAGCTAAAGTGCGTTTGATTAGGTTGTGATGGTGGCACATAGCTTTGGGAAACCTGATGTTGGGAATGTTACGAGTGGCTAGGTAATGTATGAAAGAAGTTGAGCGTGGATGAACGTTGTGGAGGAGGAACATAGGTAGAAGTGATCTGCGACGGTGGGGGTTGATTGAAGATGAGAGTAGAAGAATGTTGTGGTGGAGGAACATAGGTAGAAGTGATTTGCGACGGTTGGGGTTGCTTGAGGATGAGAGTAGAAGAATGTTGTGGTTGGGGCTGCGTGACTCCAATTGGTTGAGAGACATGCAGGTGTGATGATATAGGAGGTGGCATATGTTGAGACCCTTGTTGCATGGCTACATACGTGTTCCCCGGATTGTAATTGGGTGGGAAACCTACGCGTGATGGGGTAACCAAGATTCCGCTTGCGCTTGGGGTGGACACTTTGGGAGGTGGTTGCACATTGGATCGAGCTAAGGTGGCTTTCTTAGCTAACTCTGCTTGCCGTTGGAGAGTTTCTTGTTGGTTTTGATAGATCTCCATAGGAGTCAACAGTGGTGATATGGGCCTCTCCCCTGTTGGATTTTGAAAAAGGGGATTCCTATACTGCGAGCCTTGAGTAGGTAAAGGTGTAGTCACCGTGGACATGGTTTGCACCGCTTGTATGGTTTCTTGGGTGTTGTTGCTCTCCTTGAGAGTGGACACATCAAAATCTTGAGGTAACTTGGCACCTTGCTTTGCAAGCAAGCGAAAGAAATGATCCTGGTTCTCACTAAGGATTTTATCAAAGGCAGCTATAGCTCTAGGATCTTATATAAATTCATCAAGATCTTGCCCATCTTCTTGAGAGGATTGACCTATTTCAAAGTGTCGCTCTTCTTGAGATGGGGGTTGATCTATGACATAACCTTGTGGGATAAAATCCGGAGGCAAGCCTGTGGTATACTGCGGTGCATTTAGCAAAGGGGTTCTATCCTCATGAGGATTGCTTGGTTCCTCTATGTGCGGCATGTTTGGAGAGCTGATTGGTTTTGCCGCAGGTGTACTAGGAGTCACTTTAGGAGTAACGTTGAGACGACCTGATTGTGGTGTGCGAGGGGGTGACTTGTGCTTCTTAGGGACAACTTGCCTAGACTTCATAGTTTGCTGTAGCCTAGTGGTGACCATGGGAAATGCTGAGGACATAATGTAATGCTGGGAATCTGTAAGATGCTTTGAAGAAACAGACAAACTCTGATGCACAAAGTACTGGACCAAAGGCGCTATACTGTTTGACCAGAGGCGCAGGACTGTGCTACCAAAAGCGTGCTACCGTGGGCCAGAGGTGACGGACTGAGCTGCCAATAGCAAGTTACTGCTATGCCAAAGGCGAGCTACAGTGACCAAAAGCGAGCTACTGTTATACCGAGGGCGCTGAAGTAGAGTTTTGCCAGAGGCGGGTTACTGCTGACCAAAGGTGATCTACTGTATTACCAAAGGCGAGCTGCTGTAATACCAGGGGCGCTGAAGTAGTGTCTGATATGTTTCAAAGGCAAAGATGTTTCTGTTTCTGATTGGATTGGTTTGGCAAGAGAAAACACAGCAAACAAGTGGTCAAAAAAGGCACAAGGACTGACACAACAGATAGTGTATGTTCAAGGCTCCAAACAAGCCCAATGTTTCCACAGGTCTAATACAGTTGCAATCAATAACAAGCACTTTTTATCCCTAGAGACAAGGTTTCATTGCAGTAGATCAGCTCACAGCTTAATACTCCGTCAATAAAAATATCATTCCATAAAGGTGTCGGATATTTAGTATCTTTGCGAGAGACGATAGGTAGGGATATCTCACCCTCCCCTTGGAAAGCTCAAGTAGGTCACAAGAGCTTTATGTCCAAGGGAATACTATCTCTTCTCAAGGGAGCCAATGGTGAGTGTCTTAAGGGTTTAAATCGATTTCCCTTGCACTGATGATTACCGCAATGTTCGGAGGTAGGTCGGGTAGTCTCTATCTAAATTAGTTCTTAGTGACTTTGAGGGACCAACGCCTTACGAGCAATGCGACAAGCTACTAAAAGCTTTAACCAATCCTACTAAGAGTTTCAAACACTTCGCTCAATGTGAAAATCGTTTCCACAAAGGGCTAGTACACCTCTTTTCAGTTTGGCATCACAAGGTAAGGCTGACGTCGGTTAGGACTTGGCTTTCGCCTTATCCCTTTTATATAGCGATTCAAAGGAAAACTCTGCTTAGGGTCGTCCCTTTTGGATGAAACGCAATCCAAAAGCAGTCCCTTCTAAAGGAAGTACAAAAAAAGTAAAAACAAGCACGTCACACAAAGGTTCAATTGTCCCGTTATAAGAAAAATAAGGTGCAACTAAGCTATGCACACACACGATTGTAGTTGTAAATTGTCCCTTATGAAATGAAGTGTTTGGCATTCATGTCCATTGTCCTTTAGAAAATTGAGGTGTTTGTTCATACATGTCCATTGTCCCTTAAGAAAATCAGTATGTTCCTAAGACTTAGATTTGCAAAAAAGATTTGTTCAATTACTCTTTTTAAGCATGCAATGTGTTTCTAAGACTTAGTAAGGTAAAACAAAAGGGTCTTCAACGCTCGTCCTACATAAACATGTTAAAAACACCTATTGGCTCTGTGTGAGTAATAAGAAGCTGCAACAATTTCGTTAGTTCCACCAAAATATCACAAGTTAGCAAAAATAAATCAACTTTGACCAAAAGCGCTGAACAACATTACCAGAAGCGACCTACTGTGTTCCAGGAGTGCTATCATGCAGACCAGAAGTGTCAGAGAATATAGCCAGCAGCATTGAACAATAACCAGAAGCGCTTCACTGTCGTTCCAAAAGCGCTGCGATAAATACCAAAAGCGTGTAACGATAATCACAAAAGCGCTGTAATATATCCAGGAGCACTTCACTGTGTAACCGAGAGCGCGATGCTATGTGGCCAACCGCGCTATTCTGTCTCAGATACAGAAAATATTAGTTTTGTTTAACCATAACCAGGTCAACATAACTTTTCATGGTGGACCTCTTATCTGAAGGATGATATCTGATAGATCTGGGTTGTGTAATCTGGAAACTCAGAAAAATGGATCAGACCAATAGATTAGCACTAGAAACAAGGATATTCCTAAATAAATCAGCTTAGGAGATATCAAAAAATTAGGTTCTGAAAGACAAATATAACAGCTTGTCCGACAGAACGACAGATCTGAAATGAGAAATCACTGCAAAACCCGAATGAAGTCAAAAAACCTAATTTTAACCAAAAGCGCCTAATAAGACCGCCAGTAGCGCTTCTCTATGCTGCCGATAGCGCTTCTCTGTGCTACCAGAAGCGCGGTCGTGCTGCCAAGGGCGCTGAACTGTTCCTTCAAAAGCGCTGTAATATACTGCCAGAAGCGCTGTGAAGTGCCGTAAGCACCGTGCTGTACTGTGTCTTAAAAAAAAACAAATTTCTCAAAGAAACCAAGGGATTAGTGGGTCCCACCGGGCGTGCCAAAATGTGTATATGGAAAATCGATCTATTCTAAACTAAATAAAACCAAAGAATCCAATAACATAAAGAAAACGAATTTAAATAAAAGCCATGACAAATAATCAATGCAATGAAGAATTTTACCGAAATTTGTGTTGTTTCCTTTGGATTGAATGTAGAATTGCTCAATGAAATTGCAAAGCCATAGCTGCAACAAGCAAGTGTAGTGCTCAAGAGATCAATGTCAAATGATCATAAGGTTGCTCAATCGACGCGTTGTGTATACTCAAAGCTCTGTTAAGTATGCTTGAAAATACAATCGAAAAGAGAGGGCTAATGAAGGAGATGAGGGGGGTTTATATAGATTTCAAGGAAAATCGATCAACGGTCTAGATAATTCAGAAGAATCAATGGAGGAGATAAGTTGAGGAATGTGCAACGAATGAAAAGCAGACATGTGTCTTGCTTTCTTTTGCATGAGAGGAGTTATCAAGAATAGAAGAATAAGTTAACTGAAGAGATAAATCAATTAAAAGAATAAAAGCAATCAGTTAAGTGATTTAAAACAAGAAGAAGAGATTTGCATGAGAAAAGAAGATATTTTGCTTTATTAAATATAGAAATATTTAATTGATGAGCAAGAAAGCTTGAGTTATTTTAGAGATAACTCAAATTAGAAGAAAAAGCAACTTAAATAAATAATTGATTTATTTAAATTTAGAGAAGATATTTTTGGAAGAAGTAATTAAATAATTAGAATTATTTAATTTAGAAGATTTGAAAGCAAATTAAATAAATAAATTTATTTAATTGTTGTGCATGATTTTGGAAGAACAGAAGATTATAAATAAAATATTTGATTTTATTAAATAATGTAAATTATTTAATAAGAGGGAATTTGTTGAATTAATTAAATAATTGGGTTTATTTAATTAATGTAGACTTAATTTTTGGAAAGAAGATAATGATCTAATTAAATAATTAAAATTATTTAATTGTAGAAGAATATAGAGGAATTTAATTTAATTAATTAAATAAAGAGGATTTATTTAATTAATGTCGCAATTTTGTGATTTAGAAGAATTTGATGAAATTAATTAAATAATTAGATTATTTAATTAACGTTTGCAATGCAGGTGATTAGACAGATTATGAAATGCAAGTGATGCGATGACTTGGTCATTTTAGGGTGTCTACAGGTTGTAGTAGGTTCTGATGATTGCTCTGCCTCTTGTCAACAATGTGTACCCCACCTAAAAATTACATATTGGATAAGAACATACCACTTCTAATCATAGATTTAGTAGAGAGGTCTATAGGATGCTTTGTTAAAGGGAACCATTTGGGTTTGTTCTCTTGACTTCAAAATATCCTTGTGAACATTTTCTAAATTTAGTCTACCAACAAGAATACACTACTCCCCTATTGTAGGAAACCTTGTATCCACTATGAGAAACTCCACATGAAAAGGAAATTTAAAACACCTCATTGTAATTTTATCCTCTTAGCATCCCATGTTGAAATCCAAGACCAAGTGCTTAATTATCAAACCCTTGCAATCATTTGAAAAATGTTGTCCAAATCATCATCTTAAATATATGATAAACATTTGTTTTTCTTTTAGTTGGTCAATACCTTTCAACTCTCTTGGATTATGTCCACCACCCATTTTGTAGAAACCTTATAAATACTACCCTATGCAATATGTTTCCATATCGTGGTGCTTTAAATTAATTTTTATTGCAATTAGCAATACGTCTAATTATGATTACAAGGGTGTTAAGGGGGTATTGATTTGTGCCAAGATATCAAATGTGTCTTTATAAATGATGGTGCCACCAATTACATTGGATAATTTTCAAGGTAACATTATCATAATAACTTAACACTATGGATCATAAATACATGGTACTTTCCCCCTCAACTTAAATATTTGAATCATCTTCAATGAAAATGGTGGGAGAGGAAAGGTGTGGGAGAGTTGAACCATCTAACAATATACCATAGGTAATTGGAGAATAACACATCTACAACCTTCTTTGTGATCCCATAATAGTTTTTCTCACTTTTTGGCCTAAATGGGACATTGAAATCAACAATTTTAACTAAAATTTTACTTTCTATCAATTATATAGAAAGAAAACCATTAATAATTTGAAGATGATGAAATGTAGTCATGACTGGAGGTTTGAATGAAGAATTATCCAACCATGTAGCCAAATGAAAAAACACACAACAAAACTCATTAGAACAATAAAATAATTTCTTTATTCATTCATAATCACAGTGGAATTATAGTCTATTGCAATGGGATCCCAACATGATAGGCCTCAATCATTTGTTTACAAATAGACAAATTCCAACATTCAAAAGATCTTGCAACACAACACCATGCAAAGATATCTTCTACTTTCTTTGCTAGAACTTCTAATGATATTCAAGGATATTTATATATCAACTAATAGCCTTAAGAGTGATCTCAATTTATTGGAAGGTGATGCAAATACCAATACCAAACGAAGCATGTAGTCGGTCAAACATGTAGATAAATCTCCCAAATTTAATGTGAATATGATGAGTTGATGAATATTGATGTAGTTCACACCATAAGTGCTCCTAGGTCCAATGTACCTTGATATGTGTTCCTTTGTTGCCACAAACTTTAGGAATCTACCATAAGCCATGAGTAATGAAACTAAGTCAAAGCATGTTAAACTCAATAAAACTTTAGAAACCAAATTATGCCTTGACAATGATTAGAATCACCTATAAACTAAATATAACATTGGTTGATTAGTGTAGAAAATGTGTTCCAAATTGTGAGGTGAGATCTTCAAGTGTGATGAAATGTAGTAGGATTTGGAGTGTTTGAATGATAACTCGAATGCAACAGAAAACCTAAAAATAAAACAAATAAGTAATTTTTTTTTGTGTACAGGATTGCTTATACACCCTATGATGCTCCTACATCAGACACCTAGAGTTGATTGAAAAGTGAGTCCCTCATTTTCTAGTAGATAGAGGGAAACGAAGATGGTCTACCTTTCCTTTTGAAATCCATGATGAATCTTCTCTAGGAATTCCCTTCCACTTCACCAAGTATTCCTCACAATATCAATTCCTTGTACTTCTCCTAATTTGACTATCCAAAGTTTTCTCAATCTCTTCTTTGGGCTATTGTGGTATTTGATTATGCCATTGTACTTATGTGCCACAATCTCCTAAATCTCCTTCATGGGACCAGTATAGATCTACAATGTTGAACATTGGTGATATGCCTAAGCCTTCTAATAATTATACTTCGTAAGCATTTCCAAAATAATCTTTTCATGATTCTACAAGGACCAAACTTCTTCATTTTCAGCTTACTATATGTTCCAACTAGAAATCTTTCTTTCCTGAGGTATATACTATTACTTCTTCTCTAACTTCAAACTCCTTGTTTTTTCATTTCTCATCTACCTTCTCATTATATTGGCTATTCATTTTCCCCAACTAAGTCTTGACTTTAGCATGCACCTCCTTCATATATTCTACAACTTCTTCTACCTCTAGACTCTTTTCTTCATTGCTAATGTTCCTTAGTTTTGATACATTCCTAGTGAAACTGGAAACACATACAAGATACCATTAGCCATAGTAGAAGAATAAGATCATCCTGCAAACACAACATACACAAGCAAATGACTATGGACCAGTGCATAGTTCATGTCGTGATATACCAAGATATGAGAAATCAAGGCAGCCTAGACTAGGTATTAGAAAGAGATAAAAGATAAATCAAAAAGAAAACAATGACACAACCATCATGTTCTCATGCCAAAAGAGGATACTCTTGGATAAATTAGATAGCACCTTGTTGTGAGGAAATATATATCCTATTGAAGGCTGAGATGTTGGATTGATATAGCAAATGTTGGCTAAACGGATGGCAGACAAATGTCTTTGTTGGCCTCTGATTTGATGAGTGCTTGAGCTATCGAGACATGCATAGTTTGCTTTCTGCTTGAGTTAGACAAAGTGAGATGGAAGATGGAAGGATGAATCATTTGTGCTTGTGTACTGGATACTTCCTTCATATTCTAGATTGCCTACATACCCTGTATCCACAGGATCAAAGCACAGTATGATGATGATGAAAGTGATGATATGTAGTTCTAGGTGTTTATTGATGATGTGGGAGATAGATGATTGAAGAATGTAAGATAGGTGAAGATGAGGATGGGTGAAGGTTGAGTGAAGGATGAAAGGTGAAAGAGGTATATCACCCATGTCTAAGTCTGGATACTTCCTTCATATTTCAGACTACCTACATACCATGTATCCATGGGATCAAGGCACTTAATGATAGAGATGATATGTAGTTCTTATAATGTTTTGATGGTAATGATGAAGGTAGATGGATTGGTCGAATTATGGATTGATGGGATTGATTGAACATTTGATGATATGAGATGTTGATGGGATGTGAGAGATCTAATTCAAATGCAAGATAAAATGATAACACACACAGGCAAGCAAGCAAGCATGCACAAATGATACAAAAATAAACAAGGAATTGCCCCTATCAAGCTGTAAACCAATGATTAATTGATAATGATTGATGATGATGATGATGATAGTGTGGTCATTGTGGGAACTATATATCCCTAGATCAACACAATGATGTGGAAATGATATATCCCATTGATGATGATGATTGATTGATTTGGTTTACGAAAAGATAGGATCAAGACCATTGATGTAATTGGATAATTTGACAAGATTGATTAACTTGATTGGTATGGATAAAGGATGACTTGAACTTGGATCATTGCTTGGATTGATTTGATTGATTTTGATGAATTGAGAAGTTGATTTGATGGATTTGATTGGTTGAATTTGATTGGATTGATTTTGATTTGATTGATTGAGTGAATTAATTTGAATAGAATTGGATGAATTGGTTTGATAAATTGATTTGGTTTATCAATGAAATGAGTTGATTGATTTGGATTTGATTTAATGATTGATTTTGAATGATTTGAAAAGTTGATTTGAAGAATGCTTTGATTGGATGGATGGATTTGATTGATGAATTGATTTTGATGATTAGAAGATTTGATTGGATGATTGGAAGAACTTGGAGTAGTTTGATGTATTGATTTTATTTCTTGGATTTTGGATATTTGATTTTTTTTATTATTTTTGGGAATATTTAAATTTTTTTTTGTTATTTTGGGTATTTTTTGAATGTCAATGGAGTTACAATTTGGTTAGCCTTTGTGCTAGATACCAATGACAAGGGAAAACCAAGTCTAGGTGCAAGTATGGAGGTAGGATGGATGGACAAAAGGATGGGTGATAGTAAATTGGATGGAAGGCTCATGATAGATGGATGGATAAGAGGATAGACCATAATAGATGGAATGGATGTGTGTAATAGAGAAAGGATGTGATCTTCAAAGACTATGTCACATGAGAATAACATGCCCCATTCTAGGTATAGTACTTAGGATTGTTCATGAGAAGGCTTATGACAAAATAGGATGATAGAATGGATGATTGGAAAGGATGAGGTATACCAAGAGATACCCAAAGCATGTTTCAACAATTTTTCCCCTATATCTTTATCAAGATCAAAAGGAGGGAGGAAAGATGAATGGACTTAATAGGATAGGTATATGGGTGTAATGGATAAGGATGGTAGGATAGGATAGTATGGAAATGGTAGGATATGATAGTTTGGATGAGATAATGTGCCCCCAAATGTAAGTGACAGAAGATCAACCTACACATGACATGTGTTTGCCAGGTTTTCATCATGGTACTTATCCTAGGTGCCACCAAGGGTGGTTTTCACCATTGGATGAAGGGATTTCTCTTTACTATTTTGAATTTTTTTCTTTTTTTATGGGGTATTTGGATGGGATAGGTGGATATGGATAAGAGGGACTCAAGCATCTAGTTCAATGAAAGGTGATAGTCCCATTAGAGATGGATGTCATTGCACATAGACCATGTCAAATGCCATCATGCTCATAGATGTTGGTAGGGGATTTCATGAGAGGGAGAAGGACTAGGTAGATAGTGGATTATGATGTGGATTATGGATGGCAGGATAATGGATTATGAGTTTTATGGTAGGGTAGGATAGTGGATTATGAGGTTTATGGTAGGGTAGGATAGTAGATTATGATGTGGATTATGTAGGATTTATGCAAAAGGATAGATGAGAGGTTTATGCAAAAGCATGGACCGTAGGGAAGTGATGGGGAAGATATGTAGGATAATAGTTGAATGATGGGGAGATGGAGGTATGTGAGAATAGAATCATGACCAACGGTTGCACACATAGAGATAAACATTGAAGCTTTTGATGGGAAGGTGGTGTAGGAATTAATGGTAATGTTTGCTCAGGAGATGGGTGATGTAGTGACTTAGGTACCCATATAGACTTAGTATTTTTATGATTTTTGTTTTGCTTGTGGGATTTTTGGAATTTTTGAATGGAATGGGAATTTTGGATGGAAGGGGATGGTTGGGATTTTTGAGATGTGGATGCCACATTTGATGTGCTTGATTTTTGTTGAGGGCCCCAAACCATTTTAGTTTTGGCCTTTTTCTTTTGGAGGTATGGGCTTGGGTAGCTTTGTGAATGTACTTTTCTTTGACTTTTCATATTGATGTCCTAAGACATAAGGAGTTTTAGGATTTTTGACTTTATATGTAGAGGCACTCAAGTGTTTTTTTTTAATCCCATGGGTTTGGTGGAATGAGTGGAAGCTTCATGTTTAGACAATGTATACATTTGTTGATCATGATTAAGATTTTTAGGGGACTTATGGACAAGTGGATAATTAGGCGTTGGTAGAAGTGGAGGCAAAATGGATGGAGGGATAGTAGGAGTTGGAAGGAGTGGAGGTAAATTGGATGGTGAGAAATTAGGAGTTGGAAGTTATGGAGGTAAATTGGATGGTGGAAGGTGTATGGTCACATGCTTTTGACATTTGTAGGATGGTGGAGGTGGAATGGCCACATATGTTTTGGGTATATGATGTGGTTTGTGATGGAAAGTGGTGGACTTAGGATGCATGGAGGAATTAAAATCTTTAGATTGTTTACCTTGGGGTGTGTATCCAAGGCCATATGAGCATGGAGGAACCTTGACATGGATTGGCTCAAAAATACCTTGTTCATGAAGGCCTAAGCCTTTACCTTGGTAGTTCAAGTTTTGGAGTATGCGATGGACAATGGGACTTGGTGTGCTTTGAGAACTAGACTTGAAGTTATTATTGGATGGATAAGGTGAGGTAGTAGACAATTGTTGTTTCTCCCATAGGGAAGAACATTCATGAATGAAGGTAGTAAGACCAATGGGATACAATGGATTTGCAACATGGTCAATAGCAAGTGACAAAGGATCATTAGGATCTTGATGATTATTATGCTTATTAAGATCCAAGCTATTGGTTTGATCATCTATGTTTTCTTGGGAGCCAAGTGTCTCATCAAGGGAAGTAGATGTTGTGGAATTATGGATAGGGCTAGATGGAGGATGGATTGGAGCAATTTGGATATATTACTCGTGAATAGGTATAGGATTATGGATAAGATCAAGGTGCTCATAGATAGATTCTCCAATATAGATATCATATTGATCATAGAAAATATATATGTTATGGATAGGTTGGATTTGGATTGCTTTCTCATGGATAGGTATAGGATCAAGTTGCTCATGGATAGCTTCTTCACAGGTAATATCTTGATCATAAAAAAGGTATATGTTATGGATGGGCTAAATGGAAAGAATATGATCTTGATTAGAATAAGGGCTTGATGTTTCCACATGATTAGGATTATGTTCTTGACATACCTCTTGGGTTGCTTGAATGGAAGTGGAAGGCTCTTGGATAGGCTTGACATGCTCTTGAGGGTTATCGACATGAGGGCATGATGGGTCTTGACTTGGACTCATTGTGGGAGACTCTTCAATAGGCTCGATGGGTTGTGGACCACATGATGGGGTTGTAGGAATAGGCAAGGTGTTGGGAGATTCATTGATAAACTCAAGGATAGGTGTTTGACATGGAAATAGTTTATTCCTTGCTAATAGCCATTGGATCACATCCTTTGCAAGTGTATGGGTGAATGGAAAATATAATGGGTGGATAATGATGGTGGATGGTATTGTAGGCTTAGGATTAGGATTTTGATTGGATGGAGAGATAATGGGTTTGGACATATTAGGATTTAGATTCGATGGAGGGATATGAATATTGGATGGATTAAGACTTGGACTAGATGGGGGTGACACATGGTATTGGAATGATTTAGCATTCTTAAGGATTATATGTTTCTACATCTTGTAGATGAGTGGGATAAATATGGGGCATTCATTTTTATTATGACCTTTGATCCTATGGTATGCACAATAGTCATATTCATTGTACCCACGAGAACTAAATACACTTTCATCACATGGTTTAATTTCAGGAAGTTCAATGAGTTTTTCTTTAAGCATCCCTTGTAAAATCATCTCAACATTATCTCTTGGTGGAGGATTGGAGTAACATGGTGATGAAGGTAATGAAGGGCTTGATGGATTAGAAGGTTGGTGGATCAATGGACTAGGAGTGGGATCACATGGTGGTGTCAAGATAGGACTAGTAGGATCATGGATTGGCATTTGGGTGGATGGCAATGGAGGGTACTCATAGGATACATAATCTAGATTGGTATCTCCCTTGTCAAAAGTAGCATGAGGACTAAAGGATATCAGGTCTTGTTGCATAGGGTAACTTAGGCTCGCATGTTCTTGTTGTGAAGGCCATTGGTAGTCTTCGTGGTTAGGTGAAATGGTGGGATATGTAGATGGAAGATCTAGTGGTATGGATTGATATGGATGTTGGTTAATATTGGAAGAAGTGAGGTAAGGTGATGTAGATTGATATGATAGGTGGTTAATTAGATTGGTATGAAGTAGGATAAGTTGATGTGGAATTGATTTGACACATGGATGGATTAGATTGGTATGAAGTGGAGGGGGAAGACATGTAGGGTTGAGGTGCCATTGGTTGATAGTGAATGGATAGAGGATGATGTGCTTGTTGGGTTTGACAAGTGGCTAGGAAGTGTTGGGCTTGTGCTAGGAGTTGTTGCATTTGAGGTGATTGGCTTTGTTGAAGTTGTTAGATGATGACATGGACCTTTTGAATGGTTTGTTGGTCTAGAGGTTGTGGAATTTGGTAAAGTGTTTGAATGAAGTCTTGGAATTGGGGTGCTAGGTCTTCTAATGTTGGCATGATGTCACACATGTGTTTAAGTATTAAGAACCTTTTGGCAAGTGCTTGACTAGGACTATGATGATGATGTGGAATGATTAGAATAGATAAGATGTGATTAAGATGATATTGATTGGATTAGAAAGAGGATGATTAGGATGAAAGTGACTAGGATGACTTGGCTTGACATGATTGGAATGGAATTTTGGATTGGATAAACTAGAAAGAGTCTGTAGATTTCCAGAGGTGAGACTATACCAACCAGAGGTGAGTCAGGATAGCTCAAAGGCGACTCAGGATAATCTAAAGGCATAATTCTATTGATCAAAGGCAATTTTCTGCAGTTCAAAGGCAACTGTATACAGTGTGAAGGCGACATGGGATAACTCAAAGGCATTCTATATGATGATCAGAGGTGATTTCAAGATGACCAGAGGTGAATTTCTATCATTCAAAAGTGACTGGGTGTGATGCAAAGGTGACTGACTATGATTCAAATGTGAGTTTATGTGACAGTGACTAGTTTTTTGATAGGTAATGGGCAAGATAACACACAACAAAGACACAATGGCTGATGTTTTGGGTGACTCTGATACAAAATCAGAGTAAAAGTTTGAATGAGGGCCTAGATTAGCCCAAAATTTTGCATGGGTCTAGACAAATTTGAAAACACTTGTAAGCATGTATAACCTAGGCTAGAAAGTGGATACTACTTGCTGCGTCCCTACTTGGATTTCTCCATATACTGAGACAAAATAGAAAGCTAGAGATATTGGTGACACTAGATCCCCCACCATGGCACGGGCACACCAAATCTCTTACCCTGAAGATCCAAAGATTTTATGAACCGAGGGATTTTCTATCTCTATAATGAATAGTACATATAGGGCATCTTCAGAGGTCCAACCTCCTACACCAACAAGAAAAAAGGTTTTTGGCCTCTACAACAAGTGGTTTCTAGTAATGATTCAGGGGACCCGCACGTTACGAGCATCCATCAAGCTACTTAAAGCTTTAACTAGTTCTATTAGGAGTCTCATATACGCAAGGTACACCTCCTTTCAAACTAGTATTGTACGGTAAGTGCTAATACTAGTTAGACTTGGCTTTCGCCTTATCCTTTTTTATATGGCAGACTGAATGAAAGTACCACTTGCGGTCGTTCCCTTGGGGTGAGTACCTCTTTTCCCACCAAGGCAGGCCTCTCTAAAGATAATAACAAGTTCTTTTACATCCAAGATCCATTTGATAGGTAAGGGGAGAGGATACTTTTGTTATTAGCTTAGGGATCTATCAAATACAAATGTAACAAACACAGAAAACAAGTAAGCGAGACAAACAAATAAAGGAAACAAGAAAAGCAACCCAAGCAAACAAGTTCTTTTTAAGCACCAAACAAAATGTTCCTAGATTAGTGAAAATAAGATAAATCTTTGACCAATCGATCCTACAATAGATTTGTTAGTAGTTTTAGATCCACCTTTCTTCGATAAATGATAAAAAGCTGCACCAATAGATGTTAGCCTCAAAGAAATCAAGATTATAATAGTGTAGACCAAAAGTGACAAAACAGAGTTCAAAAGCGATTATCTGCAAATCAAAAGCAACTAAGTTTATACCAAAGGTGATGGAATGTTGCTCAGATGCGATGCCAAGCAGTTCAAAGGTGATCAAACACTGTCTAGAAGCAATTTTCTATTGTTTAAAGGTGTTCATTTGTTTGAAACTTGTAAATCTCACACAATAAGGTAAAACAAGTGATTATAAAATGGATATAAAATGCCCTGATAACCCAGAAAGATGGATAAATTGAATCAAATCTGTACTCTGCAACCAAAACACAAAAAATCCCACAATATGATATGATTAGTTCAAAGATAAACCAAACCCAAAATAAACTAGCTTAAGGATTGAAAAAGACAACTAGGGTTAGCAAATAAACAAACTTGCAACCCAAATCAAATAATTAAAATCAGAGAAAACCTTGCAAAAACAAATATATTAGTGAAATCCTAATCAACCAGAGGTGACTCCCTACTGATCAAAGGCAATCAAATGTAGACCAGAGGCAATGATTAACTGTTCAAAGGTGATTTTCCCCTTATCAAAAGTGACACAGAGTCGTTCAAAAGTGATTTTACATAGACCAAATGTAATTTTCTGCCAATAACTTTTCAAAGAAAAATCAACCAAGGACGTGAGTCCCATAGGGCATGCCAGAATGTGTGAGCAAGAAAAATTAGGTTAACAAGATCAAGCATTACAATCAAAACCTAATCCTACCACCTTCAAGAAATCTATCTAAATAACAAAAAATGAAAGCAAATCAAAGAACAATGTCACCTGGATTGTATTAATTCCTTGGTTGAATGTGGATTGCTTCTCAATATAGTCAACAACCATAGTTTCCAAAGCTACCATGATGATAGATAATATGCTCAAAATGCTTAATGGATGCTCAATGGAGGTGATATGCATAAGATGATAATCTGGATGCTATATCGATTGTATTGGATATAGAATGGAGTGAGAGGGTGTATATATAGCTCTCAACTAAGATTGCTCAATGGTGGAGAAAAGGTGGCTACATGAATGGTTGAGATAATTCAAGAGGCCTGGATGAATGTGTACAAGACATGTGAAAGGAAGCAAGGTACATGGAACACACTTCCTACACCAACCTAATGAGGGGAATAGTATGCAAATTCTTTTAAATCCTTACAATTGTAGCAATGTTAAACACAAAATAAAGATTACGGCAGCAACATGACACATAGAAAGAGAGATTGACACAAGATATATCATGGGGAAAACCTTTTCAGGTAAAAAACCCCACACTCCAAAACTTGCACAATGTATTAACAAATCTGTAAAGGATTACAATACACTTGCAATGCAAGTTCTTCCAGGAGTCTGTAAATGTCATTTCTGGAGTAATTTTGGCAGCATAATAGTACCTGTATCAACACTATGCAACTACAACTCCAAGATAATGCATTATATAGAATTACAAGGCAATATTGAGAAGCCTCTAGACATGGGCATCCATCTTGGCCACATGGCCATTTACCCAGTCGAAGGACACTTGTCCAACACATTTTCAGCTCTCTTACATCTGTCATAACATGGTAGATTTAACTTCCCAAGGTAGAGTGCTCCAAGGCTAAAAATAGGCAATGACAGATGCTCTTACGCATCTTACAACTGTCATAAAAATTTGCAATATGACAACACTTAATGTTGTAAGAGAATCTATCATACACAACTAAAAATAGCATATTCCTCTTACAACATGTCATAGCCCAACTTGGGTGCCCAAAGATGCCTTCTCCACATGCAAATATGATTTTTGACACTTGTCTTCACTTGTCATAGGAATCTCTATACTTGGCTCTTACACGTCATAGATTCTGTCATACAAGATAACTCCTCCGTCATACCACAGGATGCTGACACATGGCATATTAGTGCCACCTCAAATGGGACGCCTATATCCACATGGAATGTGTTGACCATCCTAGTCACCTTCCAAGTTGAGTGACAACTCACCATGCCACTTCAAACTAAATGACAAAATAGGATGTGCAACATAAATTATATCATAGGCAAATAAATAAATAAATAATTAAATGATCAATGCTAGGAATTTGCAAAGGTTGAGACACCTTAATTCCCAACATTCTCCCACTTGTTGAACACCTTGCAAGAGCCAATAGACTAACAAGATTTAACTGCTAGGGGCCAAGAGGCCCATAGACTTTGAACACCATCTGAACTTATCTGTGTCCACAGGTTTAGTCAATGCATCTATAACATTCTTCAAATTGTCTACTTTCTCCAATATCACATTCCCATCTTCTACCATATCATGAACAAAATCATACTAAACATTAATGTACTTTGTTCTGGCATGGAAAGTAGGATTCTTTGCTAAGCAAATCACATTTTGACTGTCACAACAAACAGTAATCTATCTTCCATCAAAACCAATATCTGAACACAACCTCTTAAGCCAAATGGCTTCCTTACAAGAATGAGTTGATGCCATGTACTCGGCTTCTATCATGGACAAAGCAACCACAGGTTATCTCTTACTCATCCAACTAATTGCACCACCAAACATGGTAAACACATAAGCACTAGTGGATCTCCTACTATCAATGTCACCTACTCAATCAAAATGCACAAAACCATGAATACTCACAGAATATTGAGGTCCTATAGGATAACCATGATAACATAAGGAATACTTGGAAGTACCCCTCAAATATCTAAACACTCTCTTTACTGCATCCCAATGTACCCATCCAGGATTATCCATAAATTGACTAAGGACTCCCACTCCTTGGGCAATGTCTAGTCTTGGACAAACCATAGCATACATCAAGTTGCCAACTGTACTAGCATAAGGTACTCTACTCATATCCTTCATCTCAGAAGGAGACTTTGGACAATCATTAATAGATAACTTTGTCCCCAGTGAAATAGGAACACACAATGGTCTGTAATCTGTCATGCTGAATCTCTCCAACACAGTCTTCACATACTTACTCTAGCTTAACCAAAGTTTTTTGTTTGAACTGTCTCTTCTGATCTCCATCCCCAAAATGTACCTAGCTGCCCCTAAGTTTTTCATTTCAAACTGTGCTAACAACTGAGACTTCAAATTAGAAATCATATTCTTACCATTCCCAATCAGCAACATATCATCAACATACAGTGCAATTATGAGAATGCAATCATTGTCAAACTTGTAATACACACAATAATCTGATTTCAATCTCAAAAATCCAATAGACAACACAAAGGCATCAAAATTCAAGTACCACATCCTAGGAGATTACTTCAAACCATACAAAGACTTTTTTAACTCACAAACCAAATTTTCTTTACCTTTCACCACGTAATGCTCTGGCTGTGACATAAATTTCTTCCTCTAAGTCACCATGAAGGAAAGTTGTCTTCACATCCATTTGTTCCACTTATAAATCATAAGTTGCTGCAAGAGATAATAGGAACCAAATAGATGTCATCTTTGCAATGGGAGAGAAAATCTCACCATAATCAATTCCCTCCACTTGTGAATACCCCTTCACAACCAATCTAACCTTGTACTTCTCAACACTGCCATCTACTCCAAATTTCTTCTTGAACACCCATTTACATCCAATAGGTTTCTATCCATTAGGCAAAGGCACAAATTTGCAAGTTTTATTCTTTTCCAAAGTACTCATCTCATCCTCCATGGCCTCCTTCTAGGAACCTGCATCTTTCATGTCCATAGCCTCTGTCACAGTTCTAGACTCATCAGTGTTAGTAATCAAGGCATAAGCACAACTAAAATCTAGCAATGTATAACCAAACTTGTTAGGTTGCTTCCTGTTTCATGTGGACCTCCTCAAAGCTTGAGGTGGAGGTTCTACCTCTTCTTCTGAACTTTCAGAGCTGCTAGAGCTCTCTTCATCATTAGGTCCAACAGGGTCTTTTAGTTCAGTCTTCTCAGGAGTAGTAGGAAACTGAACCACATCCTCTTTCTTTTCTTTTTCTTCTGGCTGTAAAACAATAGGAAAAGGAGATACCTCTCTGAAAATAACACTTCTTCTTTACAACACTTTCTCAGCCACAGGATCCCAAAGCTTGTACCCTTTCAGACTAACACCATAGGCAATGAAGATACACTTAACTACCTTGTTCTCTAATTTTGACTTGTTTTCCTTAGGCACATGTGCATATGCCTCACAACCAAAAACATGAAGATGTCTCAACGAGGGCTTCTTACCAGACCACACCTCCATGGGTGTCTTATCAACAAGCATTGAAGTGGGAGACCTGTTAACAAGGTAGAAAGCAATGGCTATAGCTTCAGCCCAAAACTTTTATTTGAGGCTAGCACCACTAAGCATACTCCTAGCCCTCTCTATCAACGTTCTATTCATCCTCTCTGCAACTCCATTTTACTGTAGGGTATAAGGAGTTGTATTATGTCTTTCAATCCCATGTTCTTTACAAAACTTGTCGAACTCTGCAGAACAAAACTCACCATTGTTATCAGTTCTCAAACACTTAATATTTTTACTAATTTGATTCTCTACAAAATCTTTAAACTCTTTAAACTGACTAAAGACTTTAGATTTTCTTCTGAGAAAATAAACCCATGTCCTTCTAATGTAATCATCAATGAATGATACACAATATAATGATTTGGAAATTGAAGGAACATTCACAGGACCAAACACATCAGAATGAATAAGATCCAAAGCACCAGAAGACTTGTGAGAACTAGAGTAAAACTGAACACGGTTTTGCTTTCCATATATACAATGTGCGCAAAAGTTGAACTCGAGATTACAATAATTTAACCCCTCAATGAGGTTTTTATTTTTTAGGGCTCTAAGACCCTTCTCACCAATGTGACCAAGTCTCTTATGCCACAACATTGTCTTCTTAGCCAGAAGTTTCATTTCCAAAGCATGAGCACCCTTAGGTACCCAGAAAGCACTACCATTAGAAGTTGAAGCAACACATTTCTTTACTGCTAGTTCCAGTGGTGAGGATGAAGAATCTGAAGCTATTTTCTTTGAAACAAAAGAACTATTACACTGAGTAGTGCATGTATCCATCTGAAACAAAGTACTTCTCCGAGTATCCTTAGCAAGCACCATAGCTCCTCTTGTCATATTGCATCCTCCACTTGAGAAAACAACCTGCACGCCTGCATCATTCAATTTACTTACAGAGAGTAGGTTTCATGCTAAACTAGGGATGTGCATCACCCCATTGATCCCCTTCACTCATCCATCAGGGAATCAGGTCAAGACTCTTCCACATCCAACTATCTTCAGATGAGAGTCATCACCCTGGTACACTTTCCCACCATCAAACTCTTCATACTTTGTGAACCAATGTTGATGTGAGGTCATGTGGAAAGAAGCACCGGAGTCAATTAGACACACATCTTTTGATGCATAGGTAGCCATGGAAGCAATAAAAGCATCACCATCATCTTGAGATTTGTTAGAATCTGAATCAAAGGTGTTCTTCTTCTTTTTCTTCTTCTCCTCCTTGCACTCCTTTCGAAAGTGCCCAGTTTTTCCATAGTTCCAACACACTGCCTTGGACTTTCTAGGGGATTTGGATCTCCCACAAGATTTGGATTTGCCCTTTTCAGCTTTCTTGTCCTTCTTCCCTTTCTCCTTGGGTCTACCACTAATCGCAAGAGCCTCCTTAGCTGACTCAAAAGACTTTCTCTACATTTCTTCATATAACAGCGAAGACACCACTTCATCCATCTTGAAGGTGGTTGTAGTACTCCCAATGGCCATAACAGGGTGGTCCCACGAGTCTGGCAAAGAACAAAGCAAGGTCATGCAATGATCCTCCTCCTCCATCTTCACACCAACAAAAGTCAATTGTACAACTAACATGTTGAAGGCATTCAGGTGATCTACAACTAATCCTCCATCTTCCATCCTCAAAGAATACAACTTCTTCCTTAGGAATAACTTGTTTACTAGGGATTTGGCCTGATAAACATCACCAAGTTTCTTCCATAGTTCTTTCATGGTCTTCTCTTCATGAATATTTAACATGATAGAATCAGCTAAATAGAGTCCCACAAGACCCTTAGCTTTACAATCTTTGAGATCCCAATCTACTTGTGCCATTGCCGTTGGTTTTGTTTCAAAAATTGTTTCCCATAGGTCTCTATCAACAAGCATGTCTTCCATTTTAAGTTTCCACAAATCAAAATTGTTGCCATTAAACTTTTCCAAATATGTTCTTCTGGATGTGCCTGCCATCTTCTTCCTGTAACAAGATTACAAAATACTCTACACAGACTCCCACTCAATTGAAGATTAGCTCAAAAAAACCCTACCCAACAACTAGGATCAAAAATGATCAAGCTCTAATACCAACTGAAAGGAAGCAAGGTATGCAGAACACACTTCCTACACCAACCTAATGAGAGAAATAGTATGCAAATTCTTTTAAATCCTTACAATTGCAGCAATGTTAAACACATAACATAAAGATTACAACAACAATACAACACATAGAAAGAGAGATTGACACAAGATATATCGTGGGGAAAACCTTTTCAGGTAAAAAACCCCACACTCCAAAACCTTCATAATGTATTAATAAATCTATAAAAGGATTACAATACACTTGCAATGCAAGTTCTTCCAGGAGTCTGCAAATGTCATTTCTAAAGTAATTCCAGTAGCATAATAGTACCTGTATCAACACTATGCAACTACAACTCCAAAACAATGGATTATATAGAGTTACAAGGCAATATTGAGAAGGCTCTAGAGATGGGTGTCCATCTTAGCCACATGGCCATTTACCTAGTCAAAGGACACTTGTCCAACACATTTTTAGCTCTCTTACATCTGTCATAACATGGCAGATTTGACTTCCAAAGGTAGAGCACTCCAAGGCTAAAAATAGGCAATGACAAATGCTCTTACGCATCTTACAGCTGTCATAAAAATTTGCAATATGACAACACTTAATGTTGTAAGAGAATCCATCATACATGACTAAAAATAGCATATTCCTCTTACAAAATGTCATAGCCCAACTTGGGCACCCAAAGATGCCTTCTCCACATGCAAATATGTTTTTCAACACTTGTCTTCACTTGTCATAGGAATCTTTATACTTGGCTCTTACGCGTCATAGATTTTGTCATACAAGATAACTCCTCCATCATACAACAAGATGCCGACACAAGGCATATTAGTGCCACCTCAAATGGGACACCTATATCCACATGGAATGTGTTGACCATCCTAGTCACCTTCCAAGTTGAGTGACAACTCACCATGCCACTTCACACTAAATGACAAAACAGGATGTGAAACATAAATTGTATCATAGGCAAATAAATAAATAAATAATTAAATCATCAATGCTAGGAATTTGCAAAGGTTGAGACCAGGCCTGGAATTTGATGGTCTATTTGGCTGTTTTTGCCATTTTAGACCATATTTTACAGCTATAAAATTTATTGAACCGTATACTTTGACTTGCTAAATTTTTATATAACCATACATATGACTCTTTAAATTATTAGTAAACCATAAAATTTTATAATAAGCCAATATAATATAGTATTCTTAGTTATAATATATATATATATATATATAATGTATCTTGAATATATATTAAATTAGAATGTTCATTTCAATAAATTTTAAAAATTATAAACAAATCTTTATATTGTTTTTTATTTTTAAAAATCAATTTAGAAAATAATCTTTGCTTTCTCTATAGAATAATTTATTTCTAATTTTTAATTTAGAAAAAAACTACAAAGAATTTTTTTTTTTACATTATAAAAATATAAATAATGTTTTCTATTACAATGTTTATCAACTTTATCTTTATCTTCAATAAATTTTAAAAATTACAACAAATCTTTATCTTGTTTTTTTATTTTTAAAAATCACAAAAAATCTTTGCTTTCTCTAAAAAACAAAGCACAATTTTTTCTATTTTTAATTCATTGTTTATTATATATGGAATAAGGATAACTTTACAAATAACAATTATAAATACACATATTAAGAAGAGTTATAAATTGTGTTTGCAATTAAGAGTTGAATTACAACTATTTATAGGGTTCTCTTAGACTCCAAGAGCAGTTGTTAAGGTATGTCTAGAAAATTATTGCCTCTGGTTTTTACATATTCTGGCTCTGGTTTTTACCTATTTTGGATCTTATTAAAAACATTACTTTGATTTGTTTTAATTATAACTGAGTTTTATTAACAATATTTCAGAACTAATGCTAGAATTAGATTTAGAACTGTAAATTCATGCCAAACCTGAGGAATGGGGCGGACTGCGGACAGGTTATATTGGGTTCTTGTTTACAATTTTTTTCTCCCATTTTAATTGTGCAAAGAATGAGATTTAAAACAGAAATAAAGCTAAATTTTTTCTCCCATTTTAAAGCTAAAATAAAGCTAAACTTACGGTAGTTAAATCTTTTTGTTTTTATGGACATATCGCTGGAATTTTTAGAAAGCATTTAGGCAGCCGTATGAAGCCCGATAAATTGAGAATTTGGGAATAGATTTAAAACAACAATTTACTTTTAAAACATGATCTCCTAGAAATTTAGAAATTTGTAAAAGTGATGGTGAATGCATTCAATAGTCAACTTTGAGAAAGGTCAGTTTTTGGCGTGAAATATTCAAGGAAATGGGTAATTGATTTGTGAAAGCCCCCTCGTATTCCACATACCTGCTTAACAATGGTCCTTTTTTTTACCCTGCATTTTTTACGATAAAAAAATTGACTCAAAACATTTTTTTGACAATTGACTTTTTTTTAAAACGTCAATTGAAAGGTAGTTAAATGATAAAACCGTCATAAAAATTTTATATGACAAGTAGGGGTGACCGTCAAATTCCAGGCCTGGTTGAGACACCTTAATTCCCAACATGTATCCATAGGGATAGCTTTGATTTAGTTGGCTTTGTTGGTGGAGAAAAGATTGATTTTATTAAAATAGGATGCTTTTCTATTTTAAGAGTTGGATGACAAGAATAATTGATTTTTAAACCAATTAAATCATTTTTTGTATTTAATTTTGACAAACTATGGACAAGGCCAACTTGTACACATAGAAGAAAGTGATAAAATAGGAAAATGATAAGATAAAAATAAATTAAACAAATAAATTCATTTAATTTATTTTAAATTATAAAGGAAAAGGCTAAATTTAGAAAATAGAAAGAATAAATATAAATTAAATAAATAAATTTATTTAATTTATATGCATGATGAGAGGATAAATAAATAAAATATTAATTTTATTTATTTAAAAGGGGCAAATTAAATAAATTTAGAAAATTTATTTAATTTTAGAAGAATAATGGGATAATTAAATAAGGGCAAGGGCCTTGGCTCGATTGGCTAAGTAATTCTGTTGCGGTAAAGATGGTCACGAGGTCCAATCTCCCCTTGTCCCCGTGGTACCAGAGGGCGTGTCATGTTAGCGTCACCAATCACGTGAAAAAAGTTTACTAGGCACCAAAAAAATGGGATAATTAAATAATTAAAGATTATTTAATTTTAGATAGAAAATAGAAGAATAAAGATAATGAAAATAGATGAAATTAATTAAATAAATATAATTGATTTAATTAATGATGGAAATAGATGGTTTAGGAGAAAATCTATAGCTGATACAAATGTGCTAGACAAAATTGACATATGCAATGGTGGATAATGTGACAACTCAAAAAATGATATGGTCAATTTTGGGTGTCTACACCTAGGGCTATTACCAAAAGAAACCACAAATTATGGTTCCTTTTTACTTATATCTACTAGGGAATCCCAATATACATATCAAATTATGTCCTCTTTGAGTCCTAGGTAATCCCAATATAAAATCCATAATTATTGAAAGGAAGCTACGTGTGCGGAAATTACTTCCTACACTAATCTAATGAGGGGAGGAGAGTGCAAATTCAATTTTATCCTTACTATTACAGCAATGTTAAACCCACTAACAGAGATAATAGAGATATTATAGCAAACACATAAACAAGAAAGTGAGACAGAAGAAGAGAGACACAAGATATACGTGGGGAAAACCCTTATCAGGTGAAAACCCTACACTCCAAAACCTACACAATGTATTAACAAATCTGAAATGGTTTACAATACACTTACAATGCAAGCTCTCAGGAGTCTTCGACATTCATATCTGGAGACAAACCGGAAGCATAACAGTACTTGTCAAACCTATAATACATCTCCTCCTCCAAGCACTTGTTTATATAGAAAATCAAGGCAAAATTGCCTCTAACTTGAAATGGACGTCCAACTTGGCCTCATGGCCCAAAACCCATGCCTATGGACACTTGGTCAACATTGTAAGATGCTTTTGACACTTGTCCACACACCCCATCCCAAAGAGGTCACCTATTTCTAAAATGGGCTATGATAGATACTCTTATGACTCTTACAATCGTCGTAGAATTTGTCATAGCAGTTACAACTTACAGCTGTAAGAGAATCTGTCATACACAGGCTATAAATAGCATATTCTCTTACATGTCATAGTCCACTTTGGGGTGCCCAAAGATGCCTTTTTCAAAGCTACTCTTCGACACATGTCTTCACCTGTCATAGAATCTCCTATTTCTGACTCTTACATGTCATAACTTCATCATAGGAATCTGTCATGACCATTACAGTCAATATTCCCTTACACAACATCCAAAATGCTGACACATGGCAAAATATTCCTACCACAAAGTGGGATGCCTATTTCCTCATGTGAGGACAAAATTACAAGTTGTCATCTTCCATGTAGGATGACACATCATCGTGCCACATCCCACAAGATGACAATATGAATTTACAAATTAATTTACAACATAGGCAATAAATAAATAAATATAATGAAAATAATACAAGGAATTACCAAGGTTGAGACACCTTAATTCCCAACATTCTCCCACTTGTCGAACACCTTGTAAGAGCCAATACAACTAACAAGATTTAACTGTTATAGGCCGAGAGGCCCATAGACTCTAAACACCATCTGAACTTCTTTGTGCCCATTGGCTTCGTCAATGCATCTGCAACATTCTTCAAAGTATCTACCTTCTCCAAATTTACCTTCCCATTCTCTACCATGTCTCACATGAAGTGAAACTGTACATCAATATGCTTTGTTCTGCCATGAAAGTTGGATTCTTCGCAAGGCAAATCACACTCTAACTATCACAACAAATCGTAATCTATCCTGCATAAACACCAATATCTAAACACAATCTCTTAAGCCAAATGGCTTCCTTCCAAACATGAGTTGCAGCCATATACTCAGCTTCTGTAGTGGACAAAGTAACCACAGGTTGTCGCTTACTCATCCAACTAATTGCACCACCAAACATTGTGAACACATGCATTGGTGGATCTCCTACTGTCAATGTCACCTGCCCAATCAGAATCCACAAATCCATGAATACAAATTGAATGCGGAGGTCTTGTAGCATTGCCATGATAGCAAATGGAATACTCAGAAGTACCCCTCAAATATCTAAAGATTCACTTAACTGCATCCCAATGTACCCATCCAGGATTAGCCATAAATTGACTAAGGACTCCCACTGCTTGGGCAATGTCTAGTCTTGTGCAGACCATAGCATACATCAAACTACCAACAACACTAGCATAAGGTACTCTGCTCATGTCCTCCACCTCACTAGAAGATTTTGGACAATCACTAATAGATAACTTTGTCCCCAATGAAACAGGAACACACAATGGTCTACAATCTGCCATGCTGAACCTATCCAACACAGTCTTCACATACTTACTCTGGCTTAACTAAAATTTTTTGTTAGCTCTATCTCTTCTGATTTCCATTCCTAGAATGTACTTGGCTGCCCCTAAATCTTTCATTTCAAACTGTACTGCCAACTGAGACTTAAAATTAGAAATCATATTCTTACCCTTCCCAATGAGCAACATATAATGCAATAATGAGAATACGATCACCATCAAACTTATAATACACATAGTGATCTGATTTCTATCTCACAAATCCAATTGACAACACAAAGGCATCAAAGTTCAAATACCACATCCTAGGAGACTGCTTCAAACCATACAAAGACTTTTTCAATTTGCAAACCAAATTTTCTTTACCTTTCACTATGTAATGCTCTGGCTGTGACATGTCGATTTCTTCCTCCAAATCACCATGAAGGAAAGTTGTCTTCACATGCATCTATTCTACCTCTAAATCATAAGCAGCTATAAGAGATAACAGAAATCTAATGGATGTTAGCTTTGTAATGGGAGATAAAATTTCACCATAATCAATTCCCTCCACTTGTGAGTACCCTTTTGCAACCAATCTAGCCTTGTACTTTTCAACACTGCCATCTGCACCAAATTTCTTCTTGAACACCCATGTGCAACCAATAGGTTTCCATCCATTAGGCAAAGGCACCAAGTCCCATGTTTTGTTCTTTTCCAAAGAAGCCATCTCATCCTCCATGGCCTCCTTCCAAGAACCTACATCTTTCACGCCCATAGCCTCTTTCACAGTTCTAGGCTCATCAATGTTAGTAAGTAAAGCAAAAGCACAACTAGAATCAAGTAATGAATAACCAAACCTATCAGGTTGCTTTCTTGTTCATGTAGACCTCCTCAATGGCTGAGTTTGAGGTTCTACTTCTTCTTTTGAGCTTTCAGAGCTGCTAGAGCTCTCCTCATCATCAGGTCTCACAGGGTCTATTTGTTCAATTTTCTCAGGGGCAGAAGGAAACTGAACCGTATCCTCTTTCTTTTCTGTCTATTTTGGCTGTAGAACAATGGAAGAAGGTGTTAGCTCTCTGAAGATAACACTTCTTCTATACATCACTTTTTTAGCCACCAAATCCCAAAGCTTGTATCCTTTCACACCGACACCATAGCTAATGAAAATACATTTAACAGCCTTGTTCTCCAATTTAGACCATTTCTCCCTAGGCACATGTGCATATGCCTCACAACCAAAAACATAAAGATGTCTAATTGAAGGCTTCTTACCAGAACACACCTCCATAGGTGTCTTACCAACAAGAGCTGATGTAGGAGATCTATTTATCAGATAGCAAGCAGTGGCAATAGCTTCAGCCCAAAACTTTTGTTTGAGGCTTGCTCCAATAAGCATACTCCTAGCCTTCTCCATCGGTGTCCTGTTCATCCTCTCTGCAACTCCATTTTGCTGCGGGGTATATGGAGTTGTCTTATGCCTTTCAACCTCTTGCTCTTTGCAGAACTTATCAAACTTTGCCGAACAAAACTCACCACCATTGTCAGTTCTCAAACACTTAATCTTTTTACTAGTCCGATTTTCAGCAAAGGCTTTAAACTCTTTAAACTGACTAAAGACTTCAATCTTGCTTCTGATAAAATAAACCCATGTCCTTCTACTATAATCATCTATGAAAGATACAAAATATATAGATTTTGAAATCGAAGGAACATTAATAGGACCAAACACATCAGAATAAATAAGATCCAATACACTAGAAGACTTGTGAGAACTAGAGTAAAATTGAACATGATTTTGTTTTCCATAAATGCAATGTTGGCAAAAGTCAAACTCGAGATTACAATCATTTAACCCCTCAACGAGGTATTTTTTTTAGGGTACGCAAAGCCTTCTCACCAATGTGGCCATATCTCAAATGCCATAACATAGTCTTTTCAGCAGGAAGCTTAGCTTCCATAGCATGTACACTACCATCAGAACTAGTTACAACAGATTTCTTCATTGCTTGTTTAGATGGTGGGGATGAAGTGACTACAGCTCATTTCTTTGAGTCAGAAGAACTATTGCACTATGAAGTGCATGCCTTTAGCTGAAATAGAGTACCTCTCTGAGTACCCTTCGCAAGCACCATAGATCCTCTAGTCATCTTGCATCCATCCTTCAAAAAGACAACCTGCACACCTGCATCATTCAACATACTTATAGAAAGCAGGTTCTGTACAAGGCCTGGAATGTGCATAACTCCAGTGATCCCCTTCACTCATCCATCAGGGAATCAGATTGAGACCCTTCCATGACCAACAATCTTCAGATGAGAGTCGTTAGCTAGGTACACTCTTACACCATCAAACTCTTCATACTTCGTGAACCAGTCTCGATGTGAGGTCATGTGGAATGATGCACTAGAATCAATCAACCACACATCATCAGATGCATGGGTGGCCAGGGCTGCGATGAAGGCGTCACCATCATCTTGTGACTTGTAAGAATCTAAATCAGGAGCTTTCTTCTTCTTTTTCTTCCCCTCTTTGCATTCCTTTCGAAAATGCCCAGTTTTTTCATAGTTCCAACAGAGAGCCTTGGACTTTCTAGGAGATTTGGATCTCCCATGGGATTTGGATCTACCCTTCTCATCTTTCTTGTCTTTCTTCTTCCCTTTCTTCTAGGGTCTTCCATGAACTGCAAGAGCCTCTTTGGTTGCCTCAGAAGACTTCCTCCGCATTGCTTTAGATAACAACAAGGACACCACATCTTCCTTCTTGAAGGTGGTGTTGGTGCTTTTGATAGCCATGACAAGATGATCCCACAAATCTGGCAAAGAACAAAGCAAGGTCATGCAACAATCCTCTTCCTCCATTTTTACACCCACATATGTCAATTGTGTAATGATCATGTTGAAAGCATTCATGTGATCTGCAACAGATCCTCTATCTTCCTTCTTCAGAGTGAACAACTTCTTTTTTAGGAAGAGTTTGTTTACCAAGGACTTGGCCTGATAAACATCACCCAACTTCTTCCAAATATCTTTCATGCTCTTCTCCTCATGGACATTCAATAGGACAGAGTTAGTTAAACAGAGTCTTATGAGACCCTTAGCCTTCTGATCTTTGAGGTCCTAATCAGCTTGTGACATTGTTGTAGGTTTCACACTAGGTACCATTTCCCATAGGTCACGATCAACAAATAGGTCCTCCATCTTGAGTTTCCACAACTCAAAATTAGTGCCATTGAATTTCTCAACCTCTAACCTTTCAGATGTGGTTGCCATCTCCTTGTTGCAACAAGATACATAATACTCTATATAACACTCCCACTCAATCTAAGAGCAGCTCAAAAAACCCCTACCCAACAACTAGGACCAAAGGTGATCAAGCTCTGATACCAACTAAAAGGAAGCTAGGTGTGCAGAAATCGCTTCCTACACTAATCTAATAAGGGGAGGAATGTGCAAATTTAATTTTATCCTTACTATTACAACAATGTTAAACCCACTAATAGAGATAACAGAGATATTGTAGTAAACACATAAACAAGAAAGTGAGACAGAAGAAGAGAGACACAAGATATACGTGGGGAAAACCCTTATCGGGTGAAAAACCCCACACTCCAAAACCTGCACAATGTATTAACAAAACTGAAATGGTTTACAATACACTTGCAATGCAAGCTCTTAGGAGTCTTTGACACTCATATCTGGAGACAAACTGGCAGCATAATAGTACATGTCAAACATGTAATACATCTCCTCCTCCAAGCACCTATTTATATAGAAAATACAAGGCAAAATTGCCTCTATCTTGAAATGGGCGTCCAACTTGGCCTCATCGCCCAAAACCCATGCATGTGGACACTTGGTCAACATTGTAAGATGCTTCTGACACTTGTCCACATACCCCATCCCAAAGAGGTCGCCTATTTCCAAAATGGGCTATGACATATGCTCTTATGACTCTTACGACTGTCATAGAATCTGTCATAGTAGTTACAACTTACATCTGTAAGAGAATCTGTCATACAGAGGCTATAAATAGCATATTCTCTTACAACATGTCATAGTCCACCTTGGGGTGCCCAATGATGTGTTTTTCAAAGATGCTCTTCGACACATGTCTTCACTTGTCATAGAATCTCCTATTTATGACTCTTACATGTCATAACTTTGTCATAGGAATCTGTCATGACCATTACGGTCAATATTCCCTTACACAACATCCAAGATGCTGACACAAAATATTCCTACCACAAAGTGGGATGCCTATCTCCTCATGTGAGGACAAAATTACAAGTTGTCATCTTTCATGTGGGATGACACATCACCGTGCCACATCCCACAAGATGACAATATGAATTTACAAATTAATTTAGAACATAGGCAATAAATAAATAAATACAAAGAAAATAATACAAGGAATTACAAAGGTTGAGACACCTTAATTCCCAACAATTATGTCCTCCCATAAGTATACATATCAAATTATGTCCTCTTTGAGTCCTAGGTAATCCCAATATAAAATCCATAATTATGTCCTCGCATGGTTTCTCCAAGCTTCGTTGTAATTGATACAAACCAACATTTTGAATACTTCCCTTTGTAATTTGGTAAGTCTTGCAACCTTGAACAAATTTCCTCACATCCTTGTATATTTCCAACCAAAAATAGGTTTCATTCAAAAATGTTATTATATTATCTACACCAAAATGTCTAGCTAAACCATTTCCATGCTTCTCTTTGATCAAATTCTCCCTCATTGAGCTTCTAGGAATACACAATTGACTCCCTTTCAATAGTAGGTCATCCTGAATGATGTAATCAAGCCAATTATTTCTATCACACTTACTAGTTCTCTACATGCTCTCCATCCCTCCATAAAATCTAGATCATTTTTGTACAAATGCTTTAATTATGTAAATCCAACTACATTTACTATCATATCAATTATCAAAATTTGTCTTCTACTCAACACATCTATAAACTCGTTTGATTTTACACTCCTATGCTTCAACAAAAAAGTATAACTTTGCATGAATTCAACCCATCCAATGTGTATCTAGTTCAACTTTCCTTGACTATTTAAATACTACAATTCTTGATGACTAGTGTACAACACAAAATCCTTTAGTAACAAGTAATGCCTTCACTTCTTCAATGCTTGGATTATAGCATAGAACATTTGATCATAGATTGAATACCTCAAATTCCTTGTGTCATTCAAATTTTCACTAAAATAAGCTACTAGTCTATGCTCTTGGCTCAACACTATTATTGTGTTTCTACTTGCATCATAATCCACCTAAAATACCTTTTTAAAATTTTTTAATGCTAACACTAACTATTATGTCACCTTCTTCTTTAGCAATTCAAAACTCCTATCTACTCTTGATGTCCACTTGAAGTTCTTCTTGTCTCCCCTCATTGTCTCAGTTAGCAGTGCACAAATACCACTAATTTTTTAATGAACAAGGCTATAGAAACTTGTCAAACCATGAAAATATCTTACCTCTCCAACATTTACTAGTGTAGGCCACTCCACAATTACTCTAAATTTATCTATATCCATCATCTATCATTTAGCTAATATTATAAATCCCAAGTATATCAATTCCTTCTTCATGAAACTACACTTCTTCACATTGATCAGTAACTTCTCCTCCCTCACCCTCTACAATACTAGTATGATGTGTCCTAGGTGATCAAGTTCCTTAGTCATACTAAAAATCAAAATATCATCCAAGTAAATAATCAAAAACTTATCCAAAAATTATTTTAGGACCTCATTCAGTAGCCTCATAAATATACTTGGTGCATTGGTTAACCCAAAGGGTGTGATCAACCATTCATACAACCCTTCATTTTTCTTGAATGTAGTTTTCCACTCATCCCCTTCTTTGATTCTAATTTGATGATAGCTACTCTTCATATCAATCTTAGTGAAATGCTTTGCTCCATTGAAACAATCAATCATGTCATCTATTCTTAACAACACATGAACCTATATTTTATAATAATTTTATTTATTTCAAGCTTGAATTTGTACACATCCTCTACTCATCATCCTTGTTGGGTTCTAGTACCATGGGTACCACACATGAGATTAAACTATCTCTTATAACCCTTTTCTTAACAACTCTTGCACTTGTCAATTTAGCTCCTCATTTTCTAATAGAGTCATTCTACGCACCACCTTATTTGACAAACTTGCCTCTGGAATTATATCCATATGGTGATTGATGTTCCTTACTAGTGGTAAACCACTTAGTATATTTTTTGATATGATGTCCTTGTATTCTTTCAAAAATTTGAAACTTCCTCCTACTATAAATATGTCCTCTTTCCTTTATCAAAATCAACCAGTCTCTTTTACCATTCAAATTGTTAGACTATAATTATTTGCCATTCCATTATGTACAACACTTCTATCAAATTTCCATGGTCAAATGAGACATGTCCATTGGTATTATATAAAATGAAACTTCATCATGGTATGTGCCTATCTTGAATTTTACCGAACATTTTTCCTTCACTAACACTCTATCTTCATTTTGTAACCAAGCAATCCTCTATGGATTAGGATGTTAATATCCTTTCCAACTTTAGTTTTTCATCCATCTCTTTAGACATTGAATTATCCATACTATCGCTATCTATAACAACTTTACATCACTTACCTCATGATTTGCATATTATTCTAAACAAACTTCTCCTCTATATTAGTTATTTTTCATAATCATGTTTTAATAGAGCTCTTCTTATAGAAAGTGACTTGCCTCTCTCTAGTTGATCCTCAGAGCTACCTGATCTCTCAATTTCTTTGTCTATATGTGTAACCCTCACTTTCCTTTCTATCCTCCTCTTAGAGATTCCTTAACTTTAATGCCATTCATATGATCAATGTCCTCCACATTTAAAACATGTTCCCCTAAAGGGCTTCCCATCACCTCCATCGTATCTTTCCCTACATCTTTGGTATACACCATTTCTATTGTTATGGCAAGAATTTCTATTATCTTTGTCCTTGCAATATGGATTAATTTCTTCCCTATTGTTGTGGTAGGAATTATTATCTCCCCCTTCCCTACGTTATGGCCTACTATCCTTAGGATCCTCTACATATGGTCTCCAATCACCATAGTGAGACCTATCTTCTTGAAACCTCCCTTCTCTACCTCTCTATCAGTTCTATCATTCTCCAAATCTTCTTCTCACTTTCTTTTCTATAGTTAAGTCCATTTGATATGCTTCCTCTATTGTTTGGATATTCACTCTTCCTATGTTATTTCTCTCAACTCTTCCTATAATGATTCTCTCAAGGGTGAAAGTTCAAATTTGTGTCCCACTTCAAGAAAACTTATTAGCACAAATGAATTTAAACATTTCCAACTAAAAGTCAATTTTTGTGAAACATATGTTCTAGCTAGACTCGTTCTAGCTAAATTAGATCTAGCCAACATAACAAGATAGAAAGTTACGGTTTGGTTTTAATTTTAACAATTAATTTTATAATTGTTAGTAGTTAGTAATAACTAATGTGTAGGTTAAAGTTATTAAGTTAGTTTATAGATAGTATAGTTGTTTTCTCTATGGATTTTAGTCTATGTACTTTTCCTTTAATTTCCAAGAACAAACAAATTAAACTAAGATTATTCAACTCAATGGAACCAATTCAGTTTCATCAAATAATTCAAATGAGCAATAGATCAAGTGTTAACTAAATAATCACACTAAATTTATTAATGCAAATTAGTCACACAAACAATTTAAAGCATTGCAAACATTTGTTAATATACTCAACAAACCATACAACTCAAACTAGAAAATTGTTAAGCAAAAATAATTCAAATCAAGACCTTGAATAGTTCAAACAAGTCAACATTGCAACATACTCCAAAGTTGTTAGAATTCACAATCTTGCAAAACCCCTTTCAACTCAATAACATTTCTTACAAGATATTACTATTATAACATTATAATTTTTTTGTCAAACTTGTCCTTGCAAACCCCATGTCTTATGCAAGAAAATTTCATTGGTTAACATAGAGCCTTTCCTGAAGTTTTTCTTTTTAAACTACCATCCTATGTCTCCTTCTAAGCCTCTTGTCCATTCTCTTAACAATTTTCTCAGGCATGACCTTAATAAGTTGTATATGGCCATTTTAGTGCATACATGACTTAAATTGAATAGAAAGAGTACTTACTTTCATGTTATGCAAGCATCTTCACGCCAAAGATTAGTTACATCATTCTTGTTGGATTTAGTACTATCTCACTTATTATTGTGACAACTCAAGTGGTTACTATGATACACAGGGTTAGGTAGATGGACAAGACTTTAGCTAATTCCTTTAAATACCTAGATATTAACCATTCAAATCTTGTATGCACCTAGAACCACATGGGATCTACTATTGATGGTACACCAAGGCTTCTTATCTATTGGGCCTTGTAGACATTGACATCAATGGCTTCCACTACATTATTTATTTAATCGATGCACTAGATTTTTCTACAAGGGAGATAATAGAGGTATCAAAGATGAGATCTAGGGAGGCTACCTATAGTCCAAATGGTTAGATCCTTGAGAACATGTCTCTTTTCTCAAAGCTTTAACATTATAATAATACATATCTTCATTTGAGGATGGAATCATCCAACCTGTAGGTTACACTACTCTCCAATTGCCCTATAGTTTGAGGGTCCATTTGACATAGTTCAAAGTTTGTTGACACCTCCTCCACATAGAGATTGATCACCATATTAATTAAGAACATTGTATTTGTAAAATTTGTTTGATGTAATTTGAAACTAAGGATTCATTTTATTTTTATATTTTCTCCTTACAATGAAATTAGGGGATGGTTATTTTTCCTCTTTAGATAATCATATAACTCTTTCTAGATCGTCATGACTTACAAGTATCATAGATGAGCTTACAAATCTTTTGTTTTGAGAGATGTTTGATCTTCATTAGTGTTTGATCAAAAAAATTACTTTCATAATGCTTTAAAATTGGAGGCTTGGTTCTTTATTTCACATTATTTATTCTTCAAGATTGAGTAGGAAGTGACCTCATAACATGCTCATAGATTGATAATACTTTTGAGGCATTAAAGGATATGATTTGTTTTCATATGCTTTTTCTTTAGTTCTTATTTTTGTACTCTTTTAGGTTTACTCAAGTTGTGTTTGCACAGTCCCCATTCATTATTAATCCTTGCCTAGCAAGGTAACTATACTGATGAATAATCTTTAGCTAGTTATTATCATTAGTACTTTCTATCCAATCAAAAACTCTACTTTTTAATCTATTTTACTTTCTTATTGTTGAAAAAGTAAAACATGTATTTCTTTAAAGAAAGAAATGACCAAAATATCATTTATCTCAAAGACTATTGAATCAAAAAGTAGAGTTTTTATTACAACTTATGTATAGATCAAGAAAATATTAAAAAAAAAAATTTACAATACACCACAAAAATGACCACTGTCTCGAAAATTTATTATTAACATCATCGTGATATGACTCATGAGCAATCACATCATCATTTAAATATTATATGCTTACTATTATTTTTTTTAAAGGTAAAATTGGTCTTGGGAGCCATACCCACTCTATTGCAAACCAAAAAACTTACATGGTTTGGGTAGCTCCATAATGGAGGGCTTGATAGCAAAAAGCCCATTAGGGTGCATATTAAAAAAACCTCATTAGGGTGTATATTACAAAACACCCATAGGGATACTAAGATATCTGTAATCTAAGATATTAATAGTAAGGATAATATGCATTTCAATCCTAGATATAGGGTTATACATTCTTCTCCATTGTATTCAAAATACTACTTAGACCTGTTGCACCAGATTCTCCTCTTCACTACTTGAGCTATCTACTTAAATTGCAAATGACCTATCAACCTTGAGAGAAGGCATAACTCTTGTGGAAGAATTCAAGAACTCAATTCCCCAGTTGGCTTGGTGCTTGCAAAGAGCATGACTATAACCTATAGTAGGATTGATGAAAGGTATCCATTGTCCCATAGGAACAACATTGAATGCTAGCTAATTGCCCACTCTTGGATGAAAGTTGTAACCCATCACCACGTCATCCAAGATTCTTAGAGCCCACAAAACCAATGAGGTTGAATTAGAGACTATGTAACCACACTTATCACCTCCTTCATCTCTCTAGCCTCCAAAAATATTGCAACAAACATGGAGGAAACATATGTGTTTACCCGATAGATGTGGGTTGTGAAAAATAGCTCTCCATACCTTGATGGCATTAATTATGGTGATTGTGTTCACTTTGAATATATTCCTTACTTGAAGGTTTGTGACTTCTCCCAAGAATAAAACATGTTGATTTTTTCCACCAATCTTACTATTGTATCCATTTTGTAACTATACCATTATCATTAAAAATGGAAAGGGCAAAGAGAATTTAAGGACCAAATATGGGAGGTGACCGCATATCTCTCCATGATTGTGATGAGGGTAGACTCCACCCAAAACACATACAACAAAATTTATAGATTTCAAATAGAAAAGAACAAAATCTCAAGAAAGATTAGTTAAGCAAACTACAAATTGTTTCATAATTTCTTCATTAAACTTGGCTATAAAAGGCTACAAATATGAAATACAATCACCAGGGTCATATGCTCTCTTATTACAACAATATGGGTTGTCTTAAAATAGAAATATCTAACTTACAGAGCCTTTTGGAGCTATCTTCTGATATCTACCTGACCTCCTTATTCACATGAACATGACTTGCCAATAACTCCCAATATCCCACCACCTCCGAAACTATTAAAAATAGGCTATAAATATACATCGATGCTGCTTAGTGTAATTCACCCCAATGTCAACTTGCTTTGAAATGTGTAACTCCTATTTGGGTACCAAAATGAACCCAACTGTCCTTTTTCTCACCCAAGAAAGCATTTTAAAATTTTAAAATTGAGAAACTAGGTAGTGCAACTTCCTAGAGAAATAACTTTTAAACTAGGCATCTGATTGATGAACTGTTTAATGCATTAGAAAGTTCACAAAAAATTGAAGCTCTGCAAAATTTCTTGTTTAGGGACATTTTTATTTTTGGCCAATTTTCAAGTTGTTTAGGGATGTCTAAGTGCTTCAAACTTGATTCTGGAACTTTTTTTAGGAACCTCAAAAACAAAAACTTTAATATCTTGAAATCCAAACATGATTTTGAGCTGAAATTTACCAAGAATGTTTATTTGACTATTCCGAAGCTTTGGGGAAAATTTCAGACCCAATCGCTTCTCCGATATAGGTTTAAGTTCTGGTATTCTTAACATTTTTGGAAACATTAAATGTTCTGAATCATTATTCAAGCAAATGGGTATCTGAAAAAACTAAAATTGAAAGAAATAGAAAAAAACCATTTTTTTGTGATGCAAGATTGCTCTACACCTTTGGATGCTCCTGCATCAGACACCCAGGGTAATTTGAGAAGTGACCTTATCACATCTCTAATGTGTGAGGCAGACCAATGTGGTCAACCTCTAGTTTGGATAACCATGATGAATCTTCAACGGGCCTTCCTCTCCATTTGACCAGGTATTCTTCATATTGCCTATTTCTTGTCCTCCTTCCCACACGGCTATCTAAGACTTCTTCAATTTCTTCTTTCTCTAAAATAGGTGCTGGGATATGCCATTGTTCTTTTGTGTGTCTTCCTTCTGTACTTCATGATATTATGTCAAATCTGCAATATTGAACACATGTAAAATATTGATCCCACTTGGTAACTCAACTTCATAGGCATTCCCTAATTCATGTTTCTTCAAAATCTTACAAGGTCCAAATTTATTCATCTTCAGTTTATTATATGTTCATATGGGAAATCTCTCATTTCTAAGATGGACCATAACCTCTTCTCCAACATTGAATTCTTTGAATCTTCTTTTCTGGTCTACCTTCTCCTTATATTGATTATTCATTTTACGGATATGCTTCCTTACCTCCTAATGTAGATTCTTCATGTGTTCTACAAAATCTTCTACATCTACACTCCTCTTCTCCTCCTTATCCATCTTCCTTAACTCTGAAACATATCTGGGACTAATTCCACATACAATCTAGAATGGTGATTTTCATGTATTCTTGTTAACTGAGTTGTTGTATGCAAATTTAGCCTGTGGCAAAATAAAGTCCCATCCCTTTGGTTTTTCTCCTACCAGGCATCTCAAAAGGTTGCCCAAAATTTTGTTTACCACTCCTATCTGACCATCATTTTGTGCATGATGTGTAGAATTGAACTTCAAATTTGTCTTCAACTTCTTCCACAATGTCCTCCAAAAATATCCAACAAATTTGTATCTCGGTCTGGAACTATGCTCTTTGGTAGACCATGAAGTCTAACCACTTTCATGAAGAATATATCTGTAATATACACTACATCATTTGTCTTCTAGAAAGGAATGAAATGTGTCATCTTGGAAAATCTATCAACCACCACAAAAATAGAATCATGACCTCTCTGAGTCCTTGGAAAACCAAGTACAAAATCCATGTTAATTTCTTCCCATGGCCTTTCAGGTATAGGTAAAGGCTGATACAAACCAATATTTTGACTCACACCCTTGGTCATCTAACATACCCTACAACTCTATACAAACTTTTTCACATACTGATACAATTGTGGCCAATAATAGTTCTCACTTACTAATGCAATTATCTTGTCTCTCCCAAAATGTCCTACTAATCCTCCACTATGCTTTTCTTTTATCAAATTCTCCCTCATGGAACTTATTGGAATGCATAAATGACTTCCTTTGAATAACATGCCATCTTGGATTATGTAATCCAACCACTGTGTTCTATCCATGGTGATAGCCTCTAGGCAAGTTTTTCATGCCTCTGAAAAATCTGGATCTTCTTGATACAAATGTTTGAGTTCCTCAAACCCAAAAACTTCAATTCTCATCTCCATTGAAACATTTTTCTTCCTACTCAAGGCATCTACAACTCTGTTAGACTTCCCACTTCTATGCTTCAATATAAATGTATAGCTTTACAAAAATTCAACCCATTTGAAATGTCTTTGATTCAACTTCGCTTGACTATTCAAATATTGTAAAGCTTGATGATCAGTGTATAAAACAAACTCCTTAGGCAAAAGATAGTGTCTCCATTTCTTTAATCCCTGAATAATAGCATAAAATTCATGATCATAAACATAATACTTCTTCCTAGCATCATTGAGTTTTTCACTAAAATATGCAATGGGTCTTCCTTCTTGACTTGATACAACTCCTATGGCACTGCCACTAGCATCACAATCTACTTGAAATACCTTGTTAAAATCTAGAAGTACTAAAATAGGTTGCTCTGTAACTTTCTGTTAAAGGAAAATTGGAGTAAAGATGAATTATCAATATATCAATATCAAAATACCCAAAACTCAACGAAATACAGAAACAAAGAGATCAATCAAACAAAAGAACTTCAAAACCTTTGCAAACCTCAAAGCTTCATAACTTTCATTGATTGCCTATCTCAAACGATCTTGCATGTATGAATAAGGCCCTCAGAAGGTGCACTTCCTTGCTATGATTCCAAGATTATCAATGGAGAACAGCTATGATAGTTTTTCCATGAAGAGGAGCTTCACAACAATGGTAGTGATATGGTAACAAGTTGATCGCAAGAAAAAGGAATGACGTGGATGCCAAAGGCATGCTGTAATTCCTGTAGAGTAACAATACTAAAAGCTTGGATGAATGAATGGAAGAATAGGGTTTAATTTATAGACTTGGGAAAGAAAAGATCAACGGTATAGAAAGAATGAGAAGATCAATGGTATAGAAACGTTGAGGAACGTGTGCGAATAAGAAGAAGACAAGTGTCACACAAAAGTTGTTTTATTTGAGTTAACTACTTTCTTTTCTAAAGATAAGACATGCTTTTCATAAATTAGAAAGCTTTTTTTTAATTTAAGAGATATTGATAAAAACAAGGTTGATTGAGTTAGTTAACTCAACTTGTGATTTGCTTTTGCATAATTTGAGAGAAATTAAATAATAAATTATTTAATTTTGTGTGCATGAAGAAGAAGACTTATTTTTAGAAGATTTGGAGGATATTTGAAGATAGGAAGATAAGAAAGCAAATTAAATAAATAAATTTATTTAATTGTTGTGCATGATTTGGAAGAATAAATAAAATATCTGATTGTATTTTATTTTTGGAGATTGAGAGGATTTAAATAAATTTGATTTGATTTATTCAAATTGGAGGAATGAATTTTGAGTTCAGTAAATAATTGAGAATTATTTAATTTTTTGGAAGAATTTAATTAAATATATTTTATTTTTAGAGATTGAGAGGATTTAAATAAATTTGATTTATTTATTTAAATTTGGAAGAATGATTTGATTTAATTAAATAATTAAGAATTATTTAATTGTTTGGAAGAATTAAATTAAATAAAGGATTTTATTTAATTTTGACTTTAGAAGAGGTAATTAAATATTTTGATATTTAATTAATTTAGAGGAATATGAATCAAATAAATAAATTTGTTTATTTATTTATTGATAGAAGAATTAGAATGAAATAAATATTAAGAATATTTATTTAGACCGAGTCGTATCATTTTTAGGTGTAGACATTTTCTACTTCAACAAATCAAAACTCTTGGCTGCCCCTATAGTCTACTTAAATTATTTTATATCTCCTCTCATTATTTCAATTAAGGGTCCACATATGCTGCTAAAGTTTCTAATGAACTTTCTATAAAATCTAGCCAATCCATGGAATGATCTTACCTCAGCTACAGTTCTTGGTGTAGGCCATTCTATGATAGCCCTTACTTTCTCTGGATCCATCTTAAGACCCTCAGCTAAGATCACAAATCCCAAGTAAACTAATTCCTTCTTCACAAAGCTGCACTTCAAATATATCAACAATTTCTCTTCCCTCAACCTCTCAAAAACTCTATGAACATGCATCAAATGTTCCTCCAAAGTCTTGCTGAAAATTAGAACATCATCTAAATAGACAATAACAAACTTACCTAAAAATTCTTTCAATAGCTCATTCATGAGCCTCATGAAAGTGCTCGGTGCATTGGTTAATCCAAATGACATCACTAGTGACTCATACAGTCCGTCTTTTATCTTGAATGTTGTCTTCCATTCATCTCCTTCCCGTATCTTGATCTGGTTATACTTGCTCTTCAAATATATCTTTGTGAAGTACTTAGCTCCACTGAGGAAGTCCATTATATCATCCATCCTTGGCAAATAAAATTTGTATTTGACTGTGATTTTGTTGAAGGCCCTAGAATCAATATATTGGACACACCCAGATATTGAGAGGGGGGGTGAATCAGCATTCAAACAAATCTCAAACCCTCTGGAGCAGATTATAAATTAAACTTTATAGCAATAATGGAAACATGAAACATCAACACAATGCACAACACCACATAACACCAGATATACATGGAAAACCCCAAAGGGGAAAAAACCACGGTGAGAAAAGATGCTAGGAGCTACTGTCCTAATCTAGCCTCACAAAAGAATCACAATTACAACTTTGTTTTAGGGCTAAACCCCAAGGAAGCTACTACTCCCTAAAAAGGGTTTAGGGTAACTCCCAAGGAAGCTACAACTCCCTGTAGACTTTATTTTAGGGCTACAACCCAAGGAAACAACTACTCCCTAAACTGAGAAAAAACTTAGAAAAGATTACAACACGACAGTCCTATTATTTGAAACTAACAATGAAGCTCACTCCTTTTGATAATTGCAATTCCACTTTTTCACTCCTCTTTTGATGATTCCTCTTCTGCTTTGACAACTTCTGCAACTTCTTCAAATGTCTTCTCTACAGCTTACTAACTCACTTCTTTCAACCTTTAAGAAGTTTTGCCTTCAGCTCACTGCCTCCAACAATTAGTTAGGAACACTCTTCACTTCCCTTCTATCTCAAAAATCCCTTCAAGCTGAATCTAGACATGATCTACCACTTCTACTCTTTCTCTTTCAGTCACACATCATAATGCATTACACATCCACATTCTATATCTCACATTCACACTCGTAATGATACTTCACCTAGATCAACTAGGTTTACAATATAAACATGATATTACATTAATTACATTACAAGTTAGCCAGAGACAACAAGAATATTACAATTACAAGTCGGCCAAAGATCAAAAAACATGAAATGTGTAGAGGGCAAGCCTTAACATGAACTCCATACAACACCAGGAAGAGGAACATGCCTTGTGGATTTCAACACATGCTTAACCTGGTCCTAAACATCCTTTGTAGCATCAACCTTCAAATAATAACATTTGCATGCTTCACACAATTGAATTAGGTTGCCCTTAAGCAAGAAAACATGAGGCTTGTAGCACATCGACCATTACAACTTGGTGATACTCTTGGAAGATTAAACATTACTTGTGCTTCTCCCAGATGAGTCAGCATGACCCATAAACATCTCCAAACACTACTTGAACTTTGCATAGTAAAGACTTTGTGGCACACATCTTCAACATTCCTCAGTCGGTCAATCAAAAGCATAACCCAGCAACACCTTCATTCCAAACCACAGCCTGTTCTAGAAAGACTAGAAAACATCTTACAGAACAATAGGAAACATCACAAGATCCTCAAGATCATTCTCTACCAGCCAATTCATCACTTCATATAGAAACAAGTTGGCACAAGCCACCAAACACCGCGACTAGCCACTAGACAATACAGTCCTGCACTCTATCACTTACAACTTTCTTTGTGGAGGAATAAATGATGTGAAACTTTTAATGTAGCACCTTTACAACCCACTGAACTTAACTTTTTTGGGGGTTGAGAATCGTGCGCAAATTATATTCAAACTAAAACATTGAACTTAACTTCTAAACCACATGACCATATCTTCAAATGTGGAGCAATGTAGAGCATTTTCCAGGCAGTCTTCAAGGCAACTTCCTATAGTAGAAACCATCATTAACATCCAGAGACCAGAGCCTCCTTGTATCAACACATACTTCCTTAGGAACAACATGAAAAAGCATACAACATGCTATAGGCCATCAACAACATCTTCTTAACATCAACATTACTTCTAATCTTCATCTTGATGCTTCTAATTCTCATCTTAATATATCAGTATGATACCATCTGTGCTGATAACAAACATACTCACTACAATTTTGACATTAAATAAAGAATGGCATCCAACCATGTATCATTAGCAACAACATAGTTAGCATACCATCAACATAAGTATTAATGACAGCCCAAACTGAGTGTTGACATCAATGACAACCACAATAGTGACAACCTTAGGTAACATATGTGAAACAATCTCCCCCTTTGGCATTGATGGAAACACACACTTGCTCATTCTCCCCCTTTGACATCAAGGACAAAGGGCAACAACTTATCCTCCTTAGGGCACAAAATCTCCTTTTCAACCTTCTCCCCCTGTCAACAACAACCACTACCTGCTCCCCCTAAGAGGTAGCCACCACCAATCCAAGAAAAAGATATAGCATGAATTACTCCCCTTAGACATATGTACCAACTATGCATCTAGCAAGAAGGAGGGGCAATTACCCCTAACTTCTGCCAAAGATACTCAAAAGTATCCTTTGCAAGAGCCTTTGTGAAAATATCTGCAATCTGATCCTTTGTTGGAACATATGCCAACTTCACTTCTTTATCTGCAACCTTCTCTCTCAAAAAATGATACCTGATTGATATATGATTGGTTCTAGAATGCATCACTGGATTCTTGGAAATATTGATAGCACTAGTATTGTCACACAAAATTGGAATAGGCTTATCATATTGTATCTTGATATCCTTCAATGTTTGCTTCATCCACAACACTTGTGTACAACAAGATGTTGCTACAATATACTCTGCCTCTACAGTTGATAAAGATATTGAATCTTGTTTCTTACTATGGCATGCAACCAATATGCTTCCTACAAAGAAGGCACCACCACTTGTACTTCTTCTATGATCAACACAACTAGTCCAATTAGCATCAGTGTAAGCATTCAAATCAAAGTCATTACCTCTTGGATACCATAAGCCATAATCCAGAGTTTCCTTCAAATATTTGAATATTCTTTTTGCTACCTTCTCATGAGTTTGCTTAGGATTGGCTTGATATTTGGCAACCAAACATACTGCATGCATAATATCAGGTCTAGAAGTAGTTAAGTACAATAATCCTTCAATCATAGATCTATAAAGAGTCTAATAAACCTCAGGTGACTAATCAGCCTTGCTCAAGTGACAACCAGTAACCATAGGAGTACTTACTAGTTTGGAATCCTCCATACCAAATTTATTCAACATCTCTCTAACATACTTAGCCTGATAAACAAAGATACCATCATCTAGCTGAACAATTTGAAGCCCAAGGAAGAAAGACATCTTACCAGTCATAGACATCTCAAACTCTTTCTGCATCTCTTTTGCAAACCTCTTACACATACTATCATCTCCACCAAAGATGATGTCATCAACATATACAACAACTATCAAAATCTTGTCTCTCTCTTCCTTAATATAAAGATTACTATCTGTAGTACCTTTCTTGAAACCTTGCTGAAGTATGTACTTATCCAACCGAGCATACCAAGCTCTAGGAGCTTGCTTGAGTCCACACAAATCTTTCTTAAGCCTGCACACCATGTCTAGATCTTCTGATAGCTAGAAACCATCCAGTTGCTCAATGTAGACCTCTTCCTGTAAATCACCATTCAAGAATGTTGACTTGACATCCATCTGATAGACGTTGAAGTTCTTGTGAGCAACAAAGGCAAGAAACATCTTGATTGCCTCCATTCTGGATACTAGAGAAAAAGTCTCCTCAAAGTCAATGCCTTCAACTTATGAATATCCCTTACACACCAATCTTGCTTTGTTCCTCACAACTTCACCATCTTCATTCAATTTGTTCTAGAACACCCACTTTGTTCCTATAAGATTCTTATTAGCTGGTCTGGGAACCAATTCCCATGTCTGATTCTTTTCTATCTGATTTAATTCTTCTTCCATTGCCTTCAACCATCCATCATCTTTTCTAGCATTAGCAAAGGTTTTGGGCTCTACCTTTGACAATAAGCATAGATTCACTTGCTCACTTGCTTTTGCAAGCCTTCTCCTGGTCTGCACACCTTCATTCTTATCCCCAATGATCTGATATGCTAAATGATTCCTCTGAACATACTTTGTTGGAGCCGTAGGGATCATTTCTAATTCTTGCTCCTTCTCTTCTTTCTCCTCTTCTTCTTCTTCAACGCAGGGAGGTATATCAGATCCACAATCCTCTAGTTCTTGTGAGATCCGATACAAATATTCATCTACATTAACATTTGTGTTTTCAATCATCTTTCCTAATATCTTGTTGTAGCATCTATAGGCCTTGCTTATGGTTGAGTAACCAAGAAAGATCCCTTCATCACATCTTGAATCAAACCTTCCAAGGTCTTTTTCCTCTCTCCTAATGTAACCTTTTCTACCAAAAATCCTAAAATATCTGATAGTGGGAGATCTTCCATACCATAGCTCATAAGGGGTCTTAGTGCTATTGACCCTCAATTGTACTTTGTTAAGCAGGTAGACAACAATGTGAACTGCTTCCTTCCAATACATATTAGGTAGATCTGCATCTTTCAACATTTCCCTAGCCATCTCTTGCATCCCCTCCACTACCCCATTCTGTTGAGGGGTCTTAGGAGCAGACATATGTCTCCTAATACCATGATCTTCACAAAACTTTTCAAATTGATTTGAAGTAAATTCACATCCTCTATCAGATCTTAAACATTTTATCTTAGCATCAATTTCATTCTCAACTATTTCTTTGAAAATTTTAAGCTTATCAAAGGCTTCTAATTTTTCTCTTAAAAAAGTAACCCAAGTCATTCTAGAGTAATCATCAATAAGAAACATGAAGTACCTTTCAACTTGTTGACTCTTTGTTCTTGTATGTCTGCACATGTCAGTGTGAATCAACTCCAATGGCATTGTAGAAGAATACTCCTTGCTTTTAAAATTTGTCTTTGACTGCTTTACCATTTGACATTCCTTGCATAATGTGTTTGCAGGCTTGGTTATCTTAGACATATCTCTCATTGCATGAATAGAGTTGATCTTTACCATATTATCAAAGTTGATGTGTCCCATTTGCTTGTGCCATAGCCAAAGCTCACCAGATTGAGCCAATAAGAAGGTTCTTCCATTTACCTCCTTTAGATGATAGATATCTCCATATGTCTTAATACCTTCTACAACTAATCTTTCAGACCCTGCCTTTCTGATCTCACAACCTTTGGCATGAAATGTAAGATTCTATCCTTTACTGCACATCTGACTAACACTGAGGAGATTGTACTTCATCCCTTTGACATAGAGGACATCCTTAGTCTTTTTCTTTCCATTAATGGTTATAGCACCCTTTCCACAAATTTATGTTGATTCATCATGACCAAACTTGATAGCTCCACAATTCCACTTCTTAAGGATGATGAACTTCTCCTTGTCACCAGTCACGTGGTTAGAGAAACCACTATCAATTACCCAAGAATTTTCTTCTTCTTTTGCATGAAAGGCAGTCCACACAACCATTCATTTTTCATTATCGTTATCAGTCGGCAAGGTATCGAACTTTTTCCATTTTCCAATATCACCATTTTTTTCACCAACTTTCAAAGCCATGAAAAGTGTTTCATCATTTGAATCATCATGATCCCCATCTTCTAAGGAATAGTTGTTTTCAATGGAATAAAGACTTCTTTTGGACTTCTCTCTTTTGTTTCTATCCCTTGATTCTTTAAAAGGACATTTAGAGGAAAAATAACCAATTCTCCCACAATTGAAGCATTTGAAAGGTAACTTACCTCTGTATTTTCCAGTGCCTCCCTTAAATTTTCTCACAAATTTTGCTTCTACCTCATCAAGTTCACCATCTTGATCAATTATTTCATCTTCTACTTTCTTACTTACTTTGAATGTTGTTTCCTTCTTTGGAACACCTTTGTCAAATTCTCTCATTTCAAAGGCTGTGAGAGAACCAAACAATTGATCTACTGTATAGTGATCCAAATCCTGAGTCTCCTCAATAGTAGATACCTTATGACTATAAGATTTAGAAAGAGATCTCAAAACCTTCTTCACAATCTCATCTTCTTTCATTGTTCCACCAAGACCTCTGATGCCATTAACTATTCCATCCACCTGGAGCATATAACTAGCAATGTCTTCATCTTTTGTCATCCTCAGGGTCTCAAATTTGCTCTTGAAGATTTGCATCTTGGCTTTCTTCACTTTACTATCTCCTTCATAAATGTGGCTAAGTCTTACCCAGACATCCTTAGCAGAATTGCAACTCATTACCTTCAAAAGTTCTGAATCAGCTAGCCCACTCATGATAGCACTCTTTGCCTTGGCATTGTTATCATACAACTTAATCTCATCTGAATCTGTAGGATCATCAACAGAAGCAGTGTAACCATTTTTGATAGATTGCCAAACACCAAACCCTAAAGAAGATAGATAGTCTTCCATCCTTCTTCCAAAAGGTGTAATTTGTTCCATCAAACATAGGTGCCTTGTGAGATCCATTATGAGCCATCTCAGACCTTCCTCAATTGGTTAAGGTCCTTATGAGGAACTTGGCTCTGATACCAATTGTTGGACACACCTAGATACTGAGAGGGGGGCTGAATCAATATTTAAATAAATCTCAAACCCTCTGGAGCATATTAAAACTTAAACTTTACAGCAATAATAGAAACATGAAACATCAACACAATGCACAACACCAAATGTACATGGAAAACTCCAAAAGGAAAAAACCATGATGAGAAAAGTTGTTGTCCTAATCTAACCTCACAAAAGAATCACAATTATAACTTTGTTTTAGGGATACAACCCAAGGAAGATACTACTCCCTGAAAAGGTTTTAGGGTCACTCCCAAGGAAGCTACAACTCCCTGCAAACTTTGTTTTAGGGCTACAACCCAAGGAAGCAACTACTTCCTGAACTGAGAACAAAATTAGAAAAGATTAAAACATGACAATCCTTCTACTGTCTGAAACTGAGAATGAAGCTCACTCCATTTGATGATTGCAATTCTTCTTTTTCACTCCTCTTTTGATGATTGCTCTTCTGCTTTGACAACTTATGTAGCTTCTTCAAATGTCTTCTCTGTAGCTTACTAACTCACTTCTTTCAACCTTCAAGAAGTTTTTCCTTTGGCTCACTACCTCCAGCGATTAGTTAGGCACACTCTTCACTTCCCTTCTGTCTCAAAAATATCTTCAAGATGAATCCAGACAGGATTTGTACCACTTTTGTTCGTTCTCTTTCAGTCACACATCATAATGCATTACACATCCACATTTTGCTTCTCACATTCACACTTGCAATCATACTTCACCTAGATCAACTAGGTTTACAATATATACATGATATTACATTGATTACATTACAAGTCAGCCAAAGACAACAAGAATATTGCAATTACAAGTCGGCCAAAGACCAAACAACATGAAACATGTAGAGGGAAATCCCTAACATGAACTCCATGCAACATTAGGAAGGGGAACATGCCTTATGGATTCCAACACATGTTTAATGTGGTCCTAAACATCCTTCATAGCATCAACCTTCAAATAATAACATCCGCACACTTCACACAATTGAATTAGGTCACCCTTAAGCAAGAAAACATAAAGCTTGTAGCACATCAGTCATTACAACTTGGCGGTACTCTTGGAAGATTAAACATTACTTGCACTTCTCCTAGATGAGTTGGCATGACCCATAAAACATCTCCAAACACTCCTTGAACTCCACATAGCAAAGACTTTGTGGCACACATCTTCAACATTCCTCAGTCAATCAAGCAAAAGCATAACCTAGCAACACCTTCATTCTAGACCATAACCTATTCCAAAAAGACTAGAAAACATCTTGTGGAACAACAAGAAATATCACAAGATCCTTAGGATCATTCTCCACTAGCCAATTCACCACTTCATATAGCAACAAGTTGGCGTAAGCCACCAAACACTGAAATTAGCCACCGGACAATATAGTGGACTGCACTCTGTCACTTACAACTTTCTCTATGGAGGAATAAATGATGTGAAACTTTGAATGTGTCACCTTTACAACCTACTGAACTTAACTTATGAACCGCATGACCATATCTTCAAATGTGAAGCATTTTCCAAAGTAGTCTTCAAGGCAACTTCCTACAACAAAAACCTTCATTAACATCCAGAGACCAGAGCCTCCTTGTATCAACACATACCTCCTTAGGAACAATAGGAAAGAGCATACAACATGCTATAGGCCATCAACAACATCTTATTAACATCAACATTACTTCTATTCCTCATCTTGATGCTTCTAATTACCATCTTAATATATCATTATGATATCATCTCTGTTGATAACAAACATACTCACTACAACTTTGACATTAAATAATGCATGACATCCAACCATGAACCATTAGCAACAACACATTTAGCACACAATCAACATAAGTATCAATGACAACCCAAACTAAGTGTTGACATCAATGACAACCACAAAAGTGACAACCTTAGGTAACATATGTGCAACAAAGTACACATCCTCCATTAGCCAGCCTTCTTAGGTGCTAGTACTACAAGTACTACACATGGACTCAAACTCTCTCTAATTAGCTTCTTTCTCAACAATTCATAAACTTGTCTATTCAGTTCTTTATTTTCTGTAGGAGTCATTCTATGGGCTGCCTTGTTAGGCAAACTAGCTCCTAGTATCAAATCCATCTGATAAATTATGCTCCTCACTAGTGGTAAACTTGTAGGTACATTATCTAAAATTGTTGGCAATATGTGTTGTCATTGATGTCAACATAGTATATGGCAATATTAAGAGAAACTTGTATAGAGTTTAATAGTTGGAGAATTTGATGAATAATAGAAGATTTGAGAGAGATGATTTGACTAAGTTAAAGACTTAGGATCAACATACTCAGGTGAAACCAGTCTAGAAGAAGAGAAAATTGTCTAAGTATGATGTGGTGATTAGTCTTGTGTTTAAGAATGATGTGCAGGTAAATACTCATGTCCTGACATGTCTTCTATATCCCTACATTTTTATTTCATCAGTTTGAAGTACTACACACAAAGACAAGTTACAAAATTTTGATCAAGGCATTCATAGTGTATATCTTAAGATAGAAGTACAGTACTTTGGTCTGCATTTCTCCACATTGCAAGACTTAGTATTGTGGTTCAGAAGATAAGTCTATCTTGATACTAACATGATATATTCAAGATTTCAAGTCACTACACCTTTAGTAGAAAAATTTACAAGTGATAGTGTATCGATTACTACTTAGACAAGGTAAAGCAATGGTAAAGACCTATTGGAATGCTCTGCATTCCTCTAGAAGAAATTGTTTGGTCATGTGGCTTTGAGGATAGGGTCAGGGATGTATAAGGTGTGTTATATTGAAGCTTCAAGTGGTCTGCTTGTCTACAAAGTTTGCATTCAAGTAATAGAGGTAATATAGACTATTTCAGAAGCCTCAGAGCACATGTTTGAGTATCTGTGGAAGATAAAATACATATAGATCAGCCAAAAGATTGTACGGAGGTTCTACATGCTCCAATATAGCTCAGATTTGAATTGCATGCAAATATCTCTTGTTTCCGGTACCACACAAGATATGTAAGTTAGTGAATGAAGAATTGTATATCATTGTTCTCCAGACTCCTGTATACCTTAGTCTAGCTCTTGCTTTTCTCTGGAAATGATAGATAAGGATATGTTGATCTAGGAGTATGCATCTCATGATGTTTAAGTTCATCTCTAAAGGTTTCAAGGTTTTTGATGTACCACAATTCCATATCCTTAATAGTGGAGTATCACAGTTAGTCTAGAATACTCTGTTTCTAGCAGTTTATCACATCTCTTGACTTGCAAATGTCTAGATTGATCTAATACTTCAGTAGTGTTGGTTAATAGGTTTGTCACCTAACTCTATATTTTCACACCCATATAGATGACAAATGTAACAATAGTTGAACCTATTGCACAATGATATTTTACAAAGATTCTCTGCTTCTTTTACAAGGCACGGCTACCTTCAATTGATATCCAATGAATGAAAAACTAGTGTTGCTTTTAACCAGAAAGCAAAAATAAAGGTGGTGCTTTTAACCAGAAAGCAATAAAGGCAATATATATCCAAATATTAACCAACTTAACATAAGCACAAAGACTTCCACCACATCAACTTCAATGAATCAATAAAGAAATACACCATACATCATACAATCACCACCATGAACCATATACCAAAAGATAGATAATTCTCAGTAGTGAGCAAGAATTAAACATGTCCAACCACTTCAATATAGAAATATCATCAACATTAGTAGCAATACATCCAACATAAGAAGAATGAAAGTTTAAATAACCATAACACAAAGTTTACGATCATCCAAAACTCCATTGTATCGATTTCTATTATATATATATAAAGCAACTGAACAGAAAGCAAAATTTGATCTATCACCAACACAAAGTTTGCTAACAGATCCATACATCGATTGGCTAACCAAATTTATAGCCAAGTCCCCAATAATTGTCTTTAAAAACCTAACAGGTTCTTGAAGACATCGTATTAAAAGAAGTTTAAACATTAATTAAAATAAGGGCCCTCCAGAGCCAACAATTTTTGAGAAAATATGAAATATACTAAAGCATAAGAAAAGACAATTAATTGATGATTGTCACATCTTCCTCTTCAGCATCACTTTCTTGTGTCATTTCCTTCTCCTTTACCTGTTCACCTTCATTGCATGTGTCACCTTGCACCATTTGAGCTGCATGTGCTCTTAGCTTCGCCTTGTAAGCCCTGTACTTATTGATGATTGATGACAAGGCCAAACCACTGGGGCTTCCAATCATGCTGATTCAGACACTTATTACTCGGTCAACCTGAATCATCTTTTTGTGGATGTCATCTAATCCATTTTTAAACATCTTGACATAATTGGATACCCTGCAACCTTTCCAACTGATTCTATTTTGATAACATCGTAACTTACCATCTCCTCTGTCACCATCTTCTTGAAATTTTGCTTGATCTCTTTGACATCAAGTAGTTTATCATCATCATCACCAACAACTGATATCACTAAGATGGTGAAACCACCCTTAATATCATTTAATTCCCTATAATAAATAGTAAGAGCGCTTCTCATTTCATCTTCAAGTGCCCCTACAATAGATAATTTCCACTCAATCACATCAGCCCAAGCGACAGATTTCATTCCTTAGGATCACCCAATACTTCCTCAGCCACCAAAATGTTGACATCCATCTCAGCCATATCTTGTATTTCTTTTGAGACTAAGGATAAGCTATTGCGATCACTTTTGATAGTTTGGAAATCAGCAATTACGGCTTCTCTTTTACTAAAATTGAGGTTAAATAGCATATAGGCTTCTTCAATGAAAATTAAGCCATCTAGGGTCACCTTTTCTATCCACTATTCAACAACACTACTTCAGGCTTGTGATCTCTTTATTTGTTGCAATAGATTGGGATCAGGGGTACTAACATTCATATCAGGCAAGGCATCAACTAAAGGTGCTATTATCTTTAAAGTTGATTGAATGAACGTGGACAGGGAACTTACTTGTGCACGCAACTTAGTGTTCTCTTCTTGTTCCTTCTTGACTCTTTTTGATAAATTGCTGACTGAATACTTAACATGATATATATCTCCCTCAATGGTCAAGGGTCCCATGTCTACTCTTCTCATATTGAAGTCTTCCTTAGTCACTTCATTTTCATTCTTATTTCCTACTAGATCTACAATTTCTAAGAACTGGCTTCCTGTGACAGAGTTAGTTACCATCCTTGAAATTCTTCTGGCATGTTTAGGCTTAGGAGTCTCCTGTAGTAACTTGGCCACAGTATCTATACTAGTATCCACCATTGGAATATACCTTTTCTTCTTTTCAACTGCTTTTCTTAACCAGGTAGGAGACAAGGAGGGGATCTTAGCATCACCAATCACACTCACTACACCATCCATACGCATAGACTGAGGGTTGTGCTCTAGAGGTTCACTTAAATTGGGTGAATTTGGGGTACTTAACAAGGATTGCAACACATTATCCTCTCCTAACTAAGTGAAAATCAAGGAATCACTATCACTTACAAGATTACTGATAAGGGGCACATGGTCTGCTTTTGATGGGGAAGCAGACAATCTGGTGTTACTTTTCACTGGTTGATCATCTTGCTCACATGCTATTTTTATCTTACTGCTCTCCTCAGGGGGCCTTTCACCATCTCCATTCAATTGTGAACCAACTCTAAAGAGTTGGATCCGAACTAGATGAACTCTTCTGAGAGTGAGTGGTTTGAGATTTGTTCTGACCCTGGGCAGATGAGTCCTTTGGTGCTGTTGAACCAGCCTGTTCTTTAAACTTTCCTTTCAACCACTTCTCTATTGTCCTTATCACATGAAAAGAGTGGAATTTAACACTAGTGATCTCTTTCTCTGACCACTTCACAGGAGGTAAGGGTTGCAATGAAACATCATGATAACCTTCGTCCAGAATATTAGAGTTATCATCAACCATGTCAAGAACTCGCATAGGCAGTTCAAAAGCATGGATCTGATCAATGGTTAACCTCATCTAATTCCTCCTTTGCGCTTCGGGCTTTCATTCAAACAATCCTCCCAGAAGTCTTCGAGCTAGGGCTTGTGTTGATAAGAACCTCCTCCATGCATATTTACTTTAACAAAATTCTTGCTATCAAAGGCTACTCGAGCCAACAAACTATGAAGATTGAATTCAAAAAGTAATTTATCTACACTTCTTGCACTTTCATTACTTTTACAAGAATAGAAGGAAAGTGTCACAGGAAAAGAATAACCTTTCTTTTTCATTGCGTGGTACTTTGTATTCATAGTCACCATTTGACGACACACCTCCAAGAATACGAGATAATCTAATGGGTACCATGGCAATTTCAATGGGGCATTTTCATAACCCCCAATTCTCAAATAGGAGAAGTGATCAAACTAGACATAGAAGCTCCCAAAGTTCATAACCAAGGCAGCAGACTCCACAAAAAACTTTCATTCCAGTGAACCCTCAATTCTTTTTGTAAGACACATAGAAAAGGCATCATTAACACATTAGAAATCTTTCAGACCTCCATTCCTCTGTAATTGTGGGAAAGTGTGATACACAGGTGTGCTAATGGTGGGAGCTTCTAGGGCTCTTAAACCATACCAGACAACCTCTCTATAAGCTAACACATACACCAGCTGAGAACACATGTGAAATTTTACACTTTGCGGGAAATTGACCAGCTACTCATGTATACATTCACTAATTATTCTTGCCCAGTCAATATGGTGATCTCTGCAGATAAGTAGGATAAATCTACACATCCAATAGTCAAAAGCATCAGACTCAGGGTTCCCAACTACATGATTCAGTAGAGTAATCATATCCAAATTTTCTTCCTTGAAATGACTCCTCTTTAAATTAGCAGGGAGTCTTGACTTTCCCTTTTTCTCAGCTTCAAGCCAGGTCTTAGCAGTGCAATTTTGGCACCAATCTTTCCTTTCATTGTAATACCCCCAGGCAGAAGACACAGAAACATCAGTGTTCTCCTCATATTCATCCAAATTCAAAGAAAGAGCATTTGATTCAGAATCAATTTTGGAAACAATAGAGCCATCTGAGGCTCTTATTTTCTGAGATTCTAGGAAGTAATTATCAATGCAGGCAACCACTAAATCCAGACAACACACTGCAAGTGGAAAGCCCCCAGCTCTATCTAAACCACTGCTCACAATTTTATTAGCCAGGGTGGTTCGACCTTTAGGTTGCATCCTCTTCTAGAAATCTTCAAGGTCAATATGACCCAACTCCATATCTCTCACACCAGACAACCATTTTCCACAATAGGAACCATAGGGGCTCCTTGAAATTTGAATTTCACTTTCACTAATTTAAGAAACCAAGCAGCCAGAAACTCTAAAGCATTCATAGGTACGATAGAGAAATACAATGCACTCATAGGGGAATCTCTATACAGATACACGAAAACAGAAATTTTTTCACCACCCAACAGAAATGTTGTGTTTTTATAGTAGAGGAAGGAAACGAAATGAGATAGAGCGGGCCAATCGTGCTAATTTGTAAGTTTAGAATTCTGCGGATTTCTCGCACGTAGTAGATTAGCTGTTCCTTGCTCTACAATGCATTTTCTTAGCAAAATGATGAAAACTTCAAGTGGGATGGTTAATTCATTCAAATTTCATGTCACTTCTCATAACTTGTCCATAAATATCATTAAATTCTAGCGGCGTATCAAGCTTCAAAAATCATAAAAATCCCTTTTGGGTTTCCCTTTGAGAAATGTGCCAATGTATTTGCATGCATTTTGAATTAAATGCGAGGTGACAAGTGTCTTTTCATTGTACTGCATCCTAGATTAGAAAAAGGCGTCGCACGAATAGTAGGCACTCAAAGTCAACAAGTCAGACATTTCTGGAACTTTTGAACCACAATTTTGGGAGTTTGAAAGTTCAAAGAACTTCCGACCTCCCAACAACAAAGACTTTACTCAGGGCAAGCGACCAAGACTGACACAAGAAGTAATAACAAGTGGCATACATCCATTGGCATAATGTCACACAACACTTCATCATGATAATCTCCAATCTTAAAATTTACTAGACACTGTTCATTGACCAAATTCATATGATTTTTCTACAACCAGGCAATCCTATAGGGATGTGGATGCTCTATTCTTTTTAAGTTTAACTTTGTGACCATTTCTTTAGAAACTAGATTATTTGTACTTCCACTATCAATGATTACATTACAAGATTTGCCTCCTGACTTACACTTTGTTTTGAATAATCTCTTCCTTTGGGCCGGTTCTTCTTTTCCTTCATCCTTCAACAAGGCTCTTCTAATGACAAGGGTCTCTCCTCTTTCAACTTCTTCTAAATGTCCAGATCTAGCCTCCTCATTGACATGGGAAACTCTAGCATTATCCTCTGGTCTTCTATTTGACCCTCCTTGATTTTTTCGGCAGTCATAAGCTCTATGTCCTTCCTCACCACATCTGAAACATGTTCCTCTAAATCCTCCTCTTGTAGGTCCTCTTCCAAGTCTTCCTCTTCCTCTTTGATATCCTTAATTCTGGTCCCTAGGGCGATATGTGTTTCCACCCCTATTATGTTGGCTGGTGCTTCTATCATCATTTTTCTTTTGATTGTCTTGTTGTCCACGACCTCCATATGATCTTCCTCCAGTTCTTCCACCACGACATCTTCCTCTATTTGTTTTCAAATTTCCTATCTAACTTTTCTTCTACCTTCACTAACTGATACGCTTCTTCAATAGTTGTCAGTCTGACTAGGCTTAGTTCTTCTTGAATACTGGGCTTCAATCCATTGATGTATTTGGCTACTTTTTCTTTATTAGCTTTAAAGTGATCCACTCTAATGATGTAAATTTATTCAGTGTATTCTTTGACTATTTTTTTCATCTACCTCAAAATTTGCATCTTTTCAAGAGTTCCAACTCATAATCTGCAAGAATAAATTGCCTCTTCAATTTGTCAACCATTCCATCTCATCGAGTGATCTTTTCTTTTCGTCTTCTGTTCCTCTCTAACTATACTTCCTTCCACCAAATGCTAGCATGACCCTTGAGCTTAGTCTCGGCAAAATCAACCCTCACAGGATCTTCTATTTCTTCATATTCAAAATACTCCTCCATATCGTTGATCCAATCTATCAATTCTTCTGGATTGAGACTGCCAGAATATGTAGTGACATCCATCTTTGGCCTTTTTCTAATTTTTGTTATGGCCTTCAATAGCCTGACATTTTTAGGTTCATCATCTTCATCACTCTCTTCAGATCGTGCATTATCTTGGGCTACATCATCTTCATCTTCACTTTCATCTCTCCTTCTCGATTCAAACCTTCTTCTCAGCTCTTCTTGGATTGCATTGATCTGCCTCTGCAGTCATAACAACATTTCTACCACCACAGTTTCTTTACAGAGACATTTTGATTTGATTCTTCTTCTCTTACACTTAATGTAAAAAATTCCTTAGTGTGAAGTTTCCTCAAATCAACAGTCCTACTTCCACCTTCAAACCCCCTACCTCAAGGACCTAGCACAAACTACCTCATGGTTCGGCGATATGTTTGCACACTCAGGATAACCTGCTCTCATACCACTTGATGAGGGTGGACTACACCTAAAACACATACACCAACAATTTATAGATTTCAAATAGACAAGAACAAAATCTCAAGAAAGATTAGTTAAGCAAACTGCAAGTTGTTTCATAATTTCTTCATTAAACTTGCCTATAAAAGGCTAGAAATTTGAAGCACAATCACTGGGGCCATATGCCCTCTTATTATAGTAATATGGGTTGTCTTACAATAGAAACATCTAAATTACAGATCCTTCTAGAGCTATCTCTTGATATCTCTCTGACCTCCTTATTTACATGAACAAGACTTGCCAATAACTCCCAATATCCCACCACCTTCAGAACTATTAAAAATAGGCTATAAATATACATCAGCACCACTTAGTGTAATTCACCCCAATGTTGGCTTGCTTTGAAATGTGTAACTCCCATTTTAGCGCCAAAATGAACCCAACTGTCCTTTTTCCCACCCAAGAGAGCCTTTTTAAATTTTAAAATTGAGAAACTAGGTAGCACAACTTCCGGGAGCCATAACTTTTGAACCAGACATCTAATTTTTCAAATCATTTGATGTGTTGGAAAGCTCGTGAAAAACTGAAGCTCTGTAAAATATCCCATTTAGGGATATTTTGATTTTCAACCAATTTTTTGGGCTATTTATGGATGTCAAGTGCTTCAAATTTGATTCTAGAACTTTTTTCGGGAACCTAAAAAACAAACTTTAATATCTTAAAACCAGACATGATCTTGGGCTGAAATTTACCAAGAATGTTTATTTGACTATTCTGAAGCTTTGGGGAAAATTTTTAACCCAACCACTTCTCCTATATAAGGTTACTAAAAATAGTAAGTCTTGGTATTCTTAGCCTTTTTGGAAACTTTGAAGGTTTCGAATCATTATTCAAGCAAATGGGTATATGAAAGAACCAAAATTGAAAGAAATAGAAAATAAAATCATTTTTTTGTGATGCAAGATTGCTCTACACCTCTGGATGCTCCTGCATCAGATTGTTCATATGCCTAGAACTTTGCTGTGAAAGGACATCCTTCTCTGGCCTTGCATGTGTCTTTTACCATTTCACCACCTTTGTATGATGGATCCTCACGAAATGTGATGGGGTCATTAATAAAGATGTTGGGATCTAAATGTTTCCATGTAAACAATTACCTATCCATGATGCATTCCCCTTTGACATATATTACAAAGTTGGCGAGCTTGGTCACATGATAATTGATTTGTTTGAACACATGCTTTATTGATAAATCCATTAACAAATTGAGGAAAGGCCAACATTGACTTAAAATATGTTGTTTATTTTCTAATTTGGCATCCATTTCTTCCTAATTGCATTCATAGTGACCATAGAACTTCAATCTCTAGTTGCACTATTTTTAATCTCAAATCATTCATAGACTTATAGTTTGAGGGTGCTTGTGCTTCTGCTTCATTGTTTGTTCCTAGCACAAGCCCCTTTAAGGCAGCTCCAACCATAATTCCTTTGTGATTTCTTATTATGCAACTTGCTCCTGAAATCCTAGGGTTTCCTCTTGAAGCTCCGTCAAAATTAAGTTTGCACCTTCCTTTTGGGGGGTTGGCCAACTTATCCCCTTCCTTGGATTCATCAAGGGATTAGTCCCTCTAACCCCATGAATAGTTAAAGATTATATCTCACTATAATTACCCTATTAGGGATGGAATAATACTATATGCTTACTATTATTTTTCCATCCCTAATAGGGTAATTATAGTGAGATATAATCTTTAACTAGTTATTTTGATATCTATCGTGGCACCTTGCTATAGTTGTGGACTATGTTTTCCTTTGCTATTGAAGTTAGAAATGTTATTTTTATACTTATTCTTTCTTATGACTTTATGAATTATTTTTATTTTAATATGTTTGGTTTATATATTAGAAAAAAAAAAAAAAGAATTTAAAACCTATTTTACTTTCTTATTGTTTTTTATAAACGATAAAGAGGGGTTTTTTGAAACAAAGGGGCTATGCAGAGAACAATCAAATTACATCATAAACCATAAACCGACATAAGGTCAAACTGAGGATTTGAAATTTTCCCTTTGATAAAGTAAAAATATACACATTTTTAGTGAGAAAATGACCAAAATATTATTTATCTCAAAATTATTGCCACCTACACGCAGATCAAGAAAATATTAATGACTTTTTATAATACAATACAAAAATGACAAATGTCTCAAATATTTCAAATATTTATTATCAATGTAATATCATAACAATGTGAGCCATAAAACATCACACAACCATTTAAATATTATACTACCTACTATTATCTAGTATTTATTATAAATGATAAGTGTCCAAAATTTATTAATTTAATTTTATTATAAATAAAAATAATAATCAAGTAGATAATTAAACAATTACCATAACTAAAACATTATATAGCAATTGATACTTTTAATTGATTATATATAACACTTATTTTTCACAAACTAATTTTAGCCTTTCCTAAATATTAATTATTTTATTAATTACCTTATCTCTAAAGGAGGCAAACTGCATACGTAAGGCCCACATGAAATATTGTTTTCTTTCCTTCTCATTCCAGTCAAACGGCAACAAACGGGCCAAGATATTTGTGCCAACTACCACGTGTACCCACCATTACCACGCAGGGCACGACTACTTCTACCCTTCTTTCACACTTATAACGAAGGTCCACTGACCCAGATTTTTAATTATTATTATTATTTAAATATTTAATTTTATGTAATATAAATGAAAAATGTGAATAAATATGAAGAAAACTGTGTAATTTTTTTTTTGAAATTGTACACTTTAATTTTGGGCATATCAAGCTATTAAATAATATATTAAATTTTCTTGAGCTAAGATGTTAAAGTTTTGTTTTGGTTTTATGCATGTAGGTATGTGCCTTGCATTTTAGTTGAGTTGTTGAAAGTCACCCTATGTATCTGTAATTGTCTTGTGTGTCACCATGTGATTGGTTGTTTCTTTAATGTGACTAGACTACCTTGACTCAACGGACTGCAAATAGACAAGAACAATAGCTACCACTCCACACCCAATTAATGGGAAACCCAAAAGGTGGATCATTGTGGATGTAACAACCTACACCTATTGTATGCGTGGAAGAAATCCATCTATAAGAAACTACTTTTTTAATACAAACATAACAACCACTAATTTGTACTATTCTATTCAATCCTTTCCCTATAATGAATAGAAAATACATGTATATAATGAAAAGTGTTTCAACTACTCTCAACTTTTTCCAAAAAGAAAAGTAAAATCTGTACTAGGTCGGTAGAGCCATGGAAAGGGCCGATGGACCGGGCAACATGTTCATCCCTAAAATTATCTATATAAGGTGATTGGAGAAGCACATTAATCTTCAATTTGATCCAAAATGGTGAAGGTCTATGGTGTGGCTTTTTCGACGTGCACAACCAGGGTGTTGGCATGCTGCCATGAAAAGGAGGTGGACTATGAGCTCGTTCCGGTTAATCTCATGATCGGCGCCCACAAACAAAAACCTCATCTGGATCTCAATGTAAGTTGTTTTTTCACCTAAGGATTTATATGTGATTTCAATAGAATTTATCATAAGGCGTACGAATCTTAAAAAATTAAGTGGAGATCATATTTTGTTTTCTTGACATTGTGGTAATGTTTGTTCTTTTGATCCGTGCAGCCCTTTGGACAGATACCTGCACTTCAAGATGGAGATGTAACCTTATTCGGTAAGGATGTTTGTAGTTTTGATTTCCTGCTGGTCGTCACTGGTTTTCTTGGAGTAACCATTTGGTTTAATGAAATAGTTAAGACTAAAACCCTAGGGCCTCGTACTGTATTTTTGAGTTCTCTGCCTCTGAGCTACGGACACTTGTAGTGATTAGGGCTTTTGGTGAACTCTTCATTACAATTCAAGCGAACAAATATCAGGGTAAACATACACTGTTTTTATAATCCCTGGTGGAGGCTGTAACTTGGTGGTCTCATAAATGGGTATTCCTAAGTTTGTAAGGGGGTTACATAAATTTACAGGATCATTTTACTGTTCTACTGAATATCATTTGTTTTAAAAAAACTTCTAAAAACATTACCCTTAGCGGTGCCTGTTTAATCCTTTATGTTTTGGGATTGTGAAATTGATTAAAGTGGCTAATATAGTGTACCAACTAATCAGGTCATCTTCTTCAATTTTTTCAAATCTTATACTTCAAATTTTTTCAATTCAAGCACTCATTTCTTGAGCTTAACAGTCTGCTTGCATTTTGATTTATTTTCAACTGTTTCTTCAGAGTAAACCTCCTCCATTAGGGTCAATCTTCTCTATATGAAACAGGCTTTAATGTTGCCAGGGTTTAAAATTAGGTATCTCCCCCTCAACTAGTGACCCAATTCAATTGAACAAATATCAGGGTAATTATAATCCCTGCTGGAGGCTGTAACTTGGTGGTCTCATAAATGGGTATTCCTAAGTTTGTAAGGGGGTTACATAAGTTTACAGGATCATTTTACTGTTTTACTGAATATCAATTGTTTTAAAAAAAGTTCTAAAAACATTACTCTTAGCAGTGGCTTTTTAATCCTGCTTTATGTTTTGGGATTGTCAAATTGATTTAAGTGGCTAATATAGTGTGCCGACTAATTAGGTCATCTTCTTCAATTTTTTCAAATCTTATATTTCAAATTAGATACTCCTTGAAAATTTTGCTTCTTAAAATTACTTCTACAGTTTACAACTTTTCATTAGAGCCTAATTTTGATTGTAACTTTATCAGTCAAGCATTTCTTTTATAAGAGTTATCCATTCAAAGTTGCCCTTCAAATGTTAAGAGATTATTTTCAAGTACACCCAATAGGGGTATCAAATTTAGCCCCTGAGATTCCTCATACACTATCATTTTCTTGAACAGAGTCCAGGGCAATCACAAGATATTTGAGCAAGCAGCAGCAAGGACAAGGCACTGATCTTTTAGGAGGTACAGTAGCAGAGCAAGCCATGGTGGATGTGTGGTGTGAGGTGGAGGCACACCAATTCAATCCCCCCTGCAGTGCAGTTGTGCAGCAGATTGTCATAATTCCCATGAGAGGAGGAAAGACAGACGAGGAGGCAGTGAAGATCAACTTGGAGAAGCTGAGCAAGGTGTTGGATGTGTATGAAGAGAGGCTGGCTAAACACAACTACTTGGCAGGGGATTTCTTCAGCCTGGCAGACCTTCACCATCTGCCATATACTCACTACTTAGTGTACGCTGCAGGAAAGGGGGAACTCATATCCAGCAGACCCCATGTCAATGCATGGTGGGACCGCATATCTTCCCGACCTGCCTGGCAAAAGGTCGCACAAAACATGAAGAAATGAATATGCTTTTATTCCACCTTTGACTGAAAGGTTTGAAATGTTGTTGTTACCTAATAGCAGGACACTATTACCTTCTACGGAAATAAAAGCAACATTCAAGACTATATGTACTAGTAATATATAAACCTTGGCATTTTGCACTACGTTACTGCATGGTGGAATTTGGATTCAAACTGCAACATATGAATGTGTAGTGAATAATTCCCATGTCGAAATGTGTTCTCCATGATTTCACATGGAAAAAAATTCAAAAAAAATGAGACCCATTAAAGATAATAGAATGCTTCCACAAATTATCTAGTGAGGGAAAAAAGGGAAAACTTTAACAATTTTTTAATATTTTATGATCTATTATTATGGGAGGCTTAAAAACTAGCACTTAATGTGTACTCGGCATGTTATATGTATTTGTAATGAGTAAAATTGTTAATTACATGAAGATCACAAAGAACCGTGAACATTTTTTTTGTTGTGGTAATGGAAACTGTTTTTTTTTTTTTTGGTTGACAATGGAAGGTATCATGCACATTATAGAACATGATAGAGTGGAGTACATTATTGATTTATGTGTCTCGTAATTAGAGGTTGATATTTTGTGTAGGTGATCCTCCTTCTTGAGGGACACATATACACTATCTTGCATGCGAGCATATCTCTACTAGCTGAAGGTTGGGAGATGCATAGATTCAACAAATGTTGCTCTCGCAAGATTGTAATGAATGTGAGACCTTGATGATTAATGTTGTTGATGTCAATTTCAATGCTCTTTCAAGTGTTAGACCTTGAGATTTATGAATTGTCAAAGCTTACACCATTTTGAGTGGGAGTTGATGATGACTACCATGAGTAATCGGAATGATTGACACAAGTGTAGGCCATGTAGATCCCAAGGTGTCTAGACATAATGTTTGAACTCGACGACAATAAAAAGTGTAAGATTTGGCAGTTTACTATGACTTTTGTAGGCAATAGCAATAACTTTTTCTAGTGCTCCATTGATAAGGCTTGTAGCAACCCATAAATATGAAGTGAGCGTAACTTGTTGGCTAATGCACAAGAGCATCATGGTAGGTAGTTGCTCATCCTCTAGATTTGAAGAGGATCTCCCCTTGTTTGTTTTGCATTACATTGTGCAACTGGCCACCCCAAGGACTTTAAGATATGTTTATTATGCAATGCAACCAAGTCATTTGTTGAAAAGAAATTTATAGGATTGGAATGCAACTTGCTCATCATTGGTGAAGAAAGGATTAGAGCATGACATAAGTGGTTCCTTGTCATAAATTGTTGGCTTTGCATTCCTGATATTGGAGAGAAGCCTATGAAATACAAATTGAGATGGTTCATCACCTTTGGATGAAAGATATCATTCAATATAACAATTGTGTTAAAGTTGCACCAAAGTGTTGTTCCATAGGATGCCCTAGCATACATAGGAATATCTTTAAAAGTGGCAATTGGCCCAAATCACCAATGAGGATGATGGATCAAGCTTTGAAAAGAACTTGACTGTGAATGGAAAAGGCTTCATGCAAGTGGCTTTCAATGTGAGCTAGCAACCTAGGCCCAATGAAACTCATTTCATCAATTAGAATGTAGCAAATGAAATATATGCTCTCTTGAAATGTCACAAGTGTTTGCCCCTCAAGATGATTCATTTCTTTTGATGGAATGTGGAGGGCAACATGGATTGTGGATGCATTGGTGTTGAATGTTACAACACTAGTAAGACTTGGCAACAATAATGATGATTTAGATAGAGTGGCTACTAAAAGTGCATTCCTAATTCTATGAATTGAGTATGATTTTCTAGTGCTTGAAGGACTTTATACGATCATTCAAAGGAGGAGTTCCAATCTTGTGCTTGCAAAATGGGATACAATAATATCTTAGGCAGTGTGTTATCCATCTAATGGATTGGTTGGTTTAAGGCTCATAGTTTCCTAGTTGAGGGGTATTTGGTGTGTTGATTGAAGGGTGTCTAAGAAATTAATTGACACCTGCAAGGAAGGGGATGGTAGTGGCATTGAAATTGTAGTTGGTGTCACAATCATAGAAGCTAAGCATGCCAAGTTGATCAAAGTTAATTGGAATGCCTAGGTAGAGGCGAGATAGGAGTTGCCACTCTTCAATCTTGCTTACATTCAATCCATCTGTTGATCAAGAGGGAGTTCATCAAAAGTGGTAGTAGAATCTTTAGGTGTATAGTCAACATGCCATGGATTGCAAGTACCTTCTATTCTCTCAGTGCTCTACAATATCATCCCTAGATGACCCAATGTTAGTGGCAATGATGTAAAATGATTTATATAATAAGAGTTCACTCTAACAAAAGGACTCAAAAGCATTCAATTATTTAGTAGGAATGGTTGTGAAGTGAGGTGTGACACAAACAATTGTGGGAATTGCATGCTTCCTTCACTTATTGTTTGTGCAAGATGCCACAAATGTCCAATTTTGCACAACTTCAATTAGTGTCAACAATTCCATTGATGAAGGTTGAGGCATGTATGCATTAATAAATGTTGAAGTTGTGACATTGTCATCATCATAGGGAGGTACACAATGCAAATTTTCCTATTGACATTCAAAGATACAAAAGATATCATGGTCAACTACACATTCTGTTAGGAACTTACAAAATATTGGTGCAATAGGCTTGTTTGAGTCAACTCTACTTGAGATGCATCCAAGCATATGATGCATCTCATATTTGGCAATATAGTTGACCATTGCAAAAACCTTGTGGGATATACCCACCTGTCCCAAGTCTACTTAGAGACATCTATACATTGCCATCTTACTAGCACAAAACTATGTGGGCACTCTCTAGCCAAGTGTCTTGCACCTCCACACACATAGCATGGCCCCCTAGTGTAATGAGCCAAACTTAAAAATAACATTTCACATCAGGTCTGAAAATGAATTTAAATATCTTCACAAATTTTGCATCAAATTTGACGAAACTAGCTAGGTAGTCTTACTCAGGATTAACACCCAAACTATGAAACTTCACCAAAATGTTTTTTGATTGATTTCTGATGTAAATAACATGTTATCAAATCTATAATACTGATTTGCAGCAACAACAAATAATACAACTTCGAACAACAAGATTTGGGCAAAACCCACAAAAACTGCCAATACCGTCAATCATTGAAATACACCAAAAACACCCAAAACTGATGTTGTTTGATTTTCAGATGGAAAGTACATGAAATATGATCTGATACTATTAAAGTAATAGTAGCAAACACCTACAACACTCAGCAGCAAACTACACAACCAAATCTTCACAACAAGTTGAAATACACATTGGGTATTCTGACCCACAAAGCCAAAATCAACACAACACTACCCACAACTTCCAATACTGATCTCTGACATTAGAAAATGGAAATCTACAGCTACTACACAGCAAACCAAAGGAAATAACAACAGCAACTCTTCTCAGCACTTCTAGAACTACCACGACAACACAAGAAGACCTGCACACACAAACAATGGAAACTGTCAGAAACTACTTAATCCTTGAAGCTCTGTGCAACCTTTGAATGAAGCTACTCTTGTGATCAAAGGGTTTGTATCCTCTGGCCACCTGAAACTCATGGGTTTTCGTCCACAAGCCTCTTTACTCCAATGGGTTTTCATCCATTGAAGCCACAATCTGCAAATCTGCAAGTTTGAGAGAAAATATCAAATCAACAATAGCCCTAAATCACCAAAATTACATATTTTGTATCAATATTTCGTGGGAGAGAGGGAAATCCAAGATTCCCACCTTTTTCTTTGATTCCTTGCTATTTTGGGGTATGATAGTTGTCATAAGCTGTCATACATTGTCATAAAGTCCCCCGCCACTTGTGATTTACCAAGATTTTCAAAATCTTTCTGCAAATGGACACCTCACCAAACCCAATGCCCTTTTTTGAGTCTCAAAATATTTAATTTAATATTTAATTGTCCTCTTGAAATAGATATTAGTTGGACAATATTAAATATTAAATATTTATTCTTCCTATGCTTGCCCAATTAACCCATGGAAGAATAAGATGGGTTAATATTGACCATTAATTAATTATTTTAGAAAGGGGACATGACCAGTCCTCCCTCCTAGAAATTGCTTGTCCTCAAGCAATGCATGTTTGGATGGTCAAGAATTTCTGGTCCTTTCCATGTTGCATCTTCCACTGACAAATTCTTCCATTTGATCAAATATTCTGAAATGCTCCTGTTCCTCAACCTTTTATCCCTCATTTCCAAAATCTTTTCAAGTATCAAAATCAACTTCCCTTCATCATCCAAAGGTGGTAAATCAGATGAAGGCACAATTTGTTGTCCAAGGACCTTCTTCAAACAAGAAACGTGAAATACATTATGTATCCTGCTATTTGGAGGAAGCTCCAACTCATAAGCTACATCACCAATTTTCTTGATGATCTTGTAAGGCCCAAAGAACTTAGGCTTAAGCTTTTCAGCCCCACTCTTCTTCAAAGAGCTTTGTTTATATGGCTGCAATCTAAGAAATACCAAGTCTCCCACCTCAAAAAATCTTTCTGTTCTCTTCCTATCTGCATATATTTTTTGTTGGTTCTATGCTTGCCTCAAGTTATCTTTTAGTGACCTTATGATCTCTTGACTATGATTGATAAGATCACTAGCTGCAGGTACTCTACTATCTGTAAATATCAAATCAGCAAAAGAAAGTGCATCATAACCATAAAGAGCTTGAAATGGAGGCATACCAATTGACATATGATGTGATGTATTGTAACAATACTCTCCCAAGTGCAACCATTTGACCCAAGTAGTTTGCTGATCTGAAACATAATTCATCAAATACCCCTCTATCCACTCGTTAACAATTTCTGTTTGTCCATCTATTTGTGGATGGTATCTTGTGCTTGGTGTGAGCTCTATTCCTATCAAGTGAAATAGTTCCTTCCAAAAAGAACTAAGAAACCTACTATCTCTATCACTAACAATGTTCTTTGGCAAACCATGCAACTTAAATATCTCTTTGAAAAACAACTCTGCTACTTGAGGAGCCTTAAATTCTGAAGTGATGGGAAAGAAATGAGCATACTTTGTTAATCTATCCACCACCACATACATACAATCCTTACCTTGTACCTTGGGAAGTCCTGTGATAAAGTCCATGGAAATGTTCTCCCATTTCTGTTCAGGAATTAGAAGCAGTTGTAGGAGACCTGCAGGAAAAATCCGTTCACCTTTATTCCTTTGGCAAGTCATACACTCTTTTATATGCTTGTGGACATCCTCTTTCAGACCTTTCCAAGAAAATCTCTCACGGATCTGCCTGTATGTTTTGAAGTAACCTTGATGACCAGCCAAGGGAGTGTCATGGAAAGCTCTTAAAATCTTTCCCTTGATTTTTGATTCAGGAACAAGGAAAATTTGGTTCTTGTAATAAATCAACCTATCATTCACTGTATACTTATCATCTTCTACTAAATCATCCAATACATTAGATGCAAAAGTATTTTTGATATATTCAGCAATGATAGAATCTTTCTATTCTGCAGAAATATAAGATAATGAACACAAAGTTGGCTTCCTAGAAAGTGCATCTACTACCACATTTCTTTTACCCTTCATATATTCTATTTCAAAATCATATGCTTGCAGCTTGCTTACCCACCTTTGTTGGCGATCATTCAAATATTTTTGATCAAGGAAATACTTCAAACTATTATGATCAGTTTTCACAACAAACTTCCCACACACAAGATATTGTCTGAACTTCTCTAGTGCATGCATAATTGCCAACATTTCTTTGTCATAAATGTGATGTTTTTTCTAGATTGTTTAGCTTCCTACTCTCAAAAGCAATTGGATGTCCCCTTTGAGTTAGCACAACCCCAACACCTTCACCCGAAGCATCACATTCAACTAAAAAAGGCAATGAAAAATCAGGAATAACAAGCACAAGGCATGAACTCATTATCTCCTTAAATTTGTCAAAAGTTTTTTGAGCTTCTTCAGACCATGCAAAGGCTCCCTTCTTAGTCAAATCTGTTAATGGAACAACAAGCTGAGAAAAACCTTTTACGAACCTCCTATAATAGCAACATAGCCCAAAGAATCCTTTCAACTGTGTAAGATTTGTAGGTGGAGGCCAATCAAGTATTGCTTGAATCTTCTATTGATCTACTTGAACACCCTTAGAACTTATGACATATCCCAAGTAAAGAATTTCAGTTAATCCAAACTCACATTTGGACAACTTAGCATAGAAAGATTGCTGCTCCAAAATACCTAAAACTGTATCTAAATGTTCCAAGTGTTCCTTCCAAGTTTTACTGTAGATTAATATATCATCAAAGAAAACCAAGACAAACTTCCTGAGTTGCTTGCTACATACCTTGTTCATGCATGATTGGACAGTTGTTGGTGCACTAGTGAGGCCAAAGGGCATGACCAAGAACTCAAAATGCCCATAGTGACACCAAAAAGCTGTCTTTTCCACATCTTTGTCTCTCATCTGAATCTGGTGGTATCTGTTGATGATGGTTTTGATGCAATCATAACAATTAGTTAAAATTCACATAAAATGAACCAAAACTGACTTGAAAGATATGAAGGAATCGGTTAAGATTCTCTTAATCCCAAGTTTAATATGGTCAGGTCTTGACCTGTTGGGCAAATTCAGTTGGTCGATGTGAAGTTGTAATGTTCAAGGGGCCTTACGTTGTTTAGGGTTTCTTGAGGATCAACTGGACTCAAACTATGCAAAAAGATCATAAATATCAGCAAGTTGTTCATTCCTTTTGCATAAAATATTTACTATGCTACAAAACTTTTGAATGGTCTTCTTGAATTATTGCAGCTTTCCTCTCTTAAATATTTATGAAAATTGTCTTCTTCAAACTTAGTTATACATGCTTTTCAGATGTGAGACAATTTCCTTTAGATTTCTACATTTTAGGCTAAGTATTTTCAGATGGGTTGGGAAAAGTTAGAAAGATCTAATCTACACTCCATTCATTCTACCAAAGGATCTAATTGTTCCGTTATGCACTTTATGAGTATTGCAGCAAATTGATCAAATCCACAGAAAAAACCTTAAATGTAAGTTCTGAGCATTTTCACAAACATACACTTAAGATTGGAAGCTCTAAGAGAAAATGTTTCAAACACAATGAAGAGCAAGAAAACACTCAGAAGATAGATGCAGAATCCCAGATTCAATTGTATTAGAAACAGACAGTCATATAAGATTTACAATGTCTGAATGACTCTTAGCTTCAATGATCAAATTACAGAAAAACTTACAAGCTTTACAGATACAGTAAGGAAGCTAGATGTTCCACGCATTCCTTCTTGCAGACACAGGCGACCTCCTTAAACTAAAAGGCCACTTTAATACAACTGCTAGCTATTTTCTAAAAAATCCCTGTGTAAAGTTTTACAGTGTATAGAGGCACAATATATAGACCTTTTGATTGTCCTTAATACAACTCAAAACCCTAGTTAAACAATGGTTCAAACCCCTAGCTACAGCAATAAATGCTAGAGAACAAGTCCCCCCAAAATACCTCTGAGCATACATCCAACCTGGGCGAAATATGCCACTCGAAAACCTTAGCAGCTCAATAATAACTTCTATGGTTTGTTGCAGTAATGTCTTCAGCTGTATTTTGTCATTCATAAATGAAGACCTTTGACTTCCTCGTCCTTCATCCTTATCTTCCCCTGTTCCTTAGATCGGATTTCCCTCCTCCGTGATGTCATCGTCATCAAGCTTCAGCCCTTCTTCACCTACAACCCTGCAAAAAAAGATAAGCAATAAGTATTAATCATTTAATAAACATGTAGCAAGGAAAACAATCTGCCAAATCTAGCCGTGACAGTGTGAACGCATCAATCGGACCCCAAATCTGTAAAAATTGAGTTCAAAATGCAAATACAGTGTTAAACTAGTCGGGTCAACTATTGTTGACCAAAAACATGCATTCGAGCCCTAAAATGCCCTTAAATTCTTATTTTTTTGTCTTTTCCCACCTATTGGCGTGACGTAACACTATTAGCACGGGCTCAAAATATTTGGGCGATCGTTTGACTCTAGCCGATATAGCCTTTCTTTCTTTCTATCGGTGTGACATTGGATATCAGCAAGGGCAATATTTTCTCCGCCGATCGTTTCACTCTGGCCGATAGAGTCTTTCTTTCTTTCTATCGGCGTGACATTGGATATCGGCAAGGGCAATATTTTCTCTGTTGATCATTTCACTCTGGCTGATATAGCCTTTCTTTCTTTCTATCGGCGTGACATTGGATATCGGCAAGGGCAATATTTTCTCCGCCGATCGTTTCACTCTGGCCGATAGAGCCTTTCTTTCTTTCTATCAGCGTGGCATTGGATATCAGCAAGGGAAATATTTATTCCGCCGATCGTTTCACTCTGGCCGATATGACTCCCGCCGATGTCTTTTAAACTCTTTCTATTGGCGTGACATTAGATATTGGCGAGGCAATTTAGAACTATTGGCAAGAGACACTATATGGATTCATTAATGTTGTCATTGATGGAAATAAAGGTTATCCCACACATCTGCAATGAATGATAAGTCCTCACCGAAAGTCAGATTGAAGAAGTGTTGAGGTCCGGTAAGCAAGAACAGAGCAGTCAGTAAGGTTCGACAGATAGGTCCAGATCTCTCAGTAGAAGTATCTCAGTGAAGTGCAGATTTGGGGAAGTCAAGAGGAGTATCTTGATTGATAGATTCCAAGGTTTGAGCCTCTGGTGTGGAAAGGATAAAGAGATATAAATGCTTGAGTGTCGGGTTTCCAAGTGACAGTGTGAACAGAGGAAGAACTGACTGGCAGAACATCAGACATTATTCCGGATGTGTTATTGATGTTGGTAAAGGATATGAAGGCATAAATTATGTTTGGCCGACATGATTAATGATTTCCACAAGTATATCCTTGATTCGCATTACTTGATAAGCAAGGATTCAGCCGACAGATCAGAGTTTAGGTAAAATATTGACTATTCTGGGTGCCGACTAGAAAGGTGATGAAATCACTTGTGCGGATATATATACAAGATAGATTTAGTTATGAGAAGGGTTGTGTGTTGAGAAAGTGTGCGAAGAAAAGAAGGAGAATTGAATAAAAGCAGAAAGGAAGGTCTAGTATGTGAAAGAAGAGCAACACAAAAGAAGAGGAAAAATGAAGTGCAGCAGATCAGTATACAGAGCCTAACCGGAACTGAACTCCAGCATATGTTGATGCTCCTTATCAGTTCAAGTATTGTATTATACTCTTTAAATTGTAGACAGTGTGTCTCTTGTAGGCAGTGTGCCTCTTGTGAGTAGTGTGCTCGGGCAGTGAGCCCTAATTGGCAAGTGCCATTTTGTACTTCCATTCTTCTAAATAGAGAATACAATCTTGGGTTAATCACCCCGTGGTTTTCTCCCTTAACAGGGTTTCCACGTCAAAAATATTGTGTCATGTGTATTTCTATTTCATGGTTATGTTTGCTTGTTTGAATTGATGCTGCACTAATTATTAAGAAAGTTCAGAAAACTGAAATAATTAAGATAACTGATTCACCCCCCCTCTCAGTTATCAACAATTGGTATCAGAGCTAAGTTCCTCCTAAACAGAGTCTAACAGCTTGAGGAAAATCTGGGAATCCAAATGGATGCATATGGTTTAAGGGAGCAACTCAAGATTGCCCTTGATGATTTTGAGCAGTCAAACTCTGAAATCAATGAATTAAAAGAAAGACTCAAACAGACTGATGATTTCATGAGACAACTAAAAGACAAATTAAGTCTCTCTATGAAAAAGAGAGGAGCTACTTCAGCAATTGGCAAGTCAAGGTGAAGCAAATGATGCAAATGAAGATCTGAAGGAGAAAACCAAGTTATGTGAAAAGTTATCAAAAGAAATCATTATGGTAAGACATGAAATGGAATGAGGAGTTATGAAGTTTACCCAAGAAGTTGAAGAGAAAAGAAAAACTGAAGATAATCTAAGATAATCTCTCAAGGAGAAATCAAAAGATTGCCACAAGATGGATAGAATTATCAAACATCTTGAATCTGATCTTGAAGATGCTAAAGATAATGAAGAAAAACTTGAGGATCAAATTGTCTCTCTCAAAAGGGATCTTCAAACAGCAAATGAATATAAAGAGAAATTCAAGATAAGTTCTGCTCAACTTGAAGTTCTTCTTGGAAGTCAAAAGAGGGTAGATGACAAGTGTGGTTTGGGTTATGAGAAAGGAGAGAGCTCCAGATCTGGTTAGAAGAATTTTGGATCAGAAAATCCAAGGAACAGGCCTAGAAGACCTCTGGTAAGGCAGCCCAATGCTCAAAGATATCCATCCTTCAATGGATACTACCACAACTGCAATAACTTTGGTCATAAAGCTAATCAGTGCAGAAGGAGAATGAATTAAACTAATACATCCTTCTCCGGACAGTGCTTCAACTGCAAAAGGTATGGTCACAAATCTCATGAATGCAGAAATATGTAAATGAATAATTCATTCAATGGTAGATGCTTTGCATGTAATAGAATGGGTCATATGGCTAATCAATGCAGATCAAAAGGCTATCAATCAAATATGCAAATAAATGTTGTTTGCCAAATTTGCAATAGATCCGGTCATATAGCAAAATTCTGTAGAAGCAAGAATCAGGATAAAAGAGGTCTGGTATATTATAATCAGAATCAAGATAAGGGAAAACAAAAAGTAAATGTGGATGAAGTTCAAAGTGAGATGAACAAGATTTGGGTGAAGAAAGGTACAGAGAATGTAGGGGATGGATCCGCACCAAACTCTGGTGCTGATATTCCTTCCAGAAATTAAAAAGTGAGCTCTAGCTCAGGGGGAGACACAAAGAAAACCTTGTTTCCCCAGCCAGTCAATTGGTGCCGGAACTGGCACAAGGAGAGCTGCGGATTAAAAGGGGTCATACAAGAAACATCTAAAAGGGGTATGGTAAAGATTTGAGAGATCTGCAAGAAGATTTGAAGAATCTAATCCTACTAGAATTGATCCGGTAAAACAGTCTTCCGGTAAAAACAGATTCCTTACAAGTTTGGTCTGGTATGATTCAAACTATGGTGTCTTGATTTGCAAATAGATCAAATGACTAATGAAAGGAAGATAGATTATCACTACTCTCCTAGAATAACTTCAAAATTTGTCTCAGTGATCCAGAAAGGTTTTGTCTCTGAATAAGACAAACAAGGCAAACCAGAATGAATTAGGTTGCGCATTTATTGCTGAATGAAAATTAGGGCTTCTCAAAAATAAAAGAGTTCATTTGCTCATCATTTGTACACTCACATGCGAAGAAGAGAGAAAAGGAGCTCTGCAACTACTTCTCCCAAAGATCAAGATGATTCTTCATACAGCTCAATCCAGATTTCATCATGTGTGCCCTAAACAGTGTAAAAGGTATTCTTCGTTCTTGATATCTCTCAGTAAGATTCCTTGATGATGGCTACTCCGAATATAGTAAAGATTTCTGATAGACCTCGCCCCATATTTAAGAAGCATCCATACAAATCCTTGGAGGTAGATCCCCTAGGAGCCTTCTCTAGTGTTCCGCATTGGTTTTGCACACAGAAGATATTAGGGTTTACGTACACGCAAATGTTGAAGAGTTTGGAGAATTAAAACTAAGAGATATCTATCACAAACAATTGATAGACGATGCTTTTGAGCTTGAACCAGAATATAAGGGCATCTAGGAGAAACATTTTGATCAGTTAATTCATTTCCCCTGCTTTGAAGAAGATGAATGGGTCTGGTATGTGTTAAGTAGGGTACATGACAACTTTCTATGGCTTAGCAGACCTTGCAAAATCGCCAAGGAAGCAATTAGGGCAGTAACTGGTTTACACTCCTCCAGAGGAATACCTGTCCTCAAATCTGTCAAAAACAACATTGTAACTGAGGCCACCGGATCAAAATTTGATAAGAGGGCAATGACCATTGAAGATATTACTGACCTGGATATCAAGTTTGCATCTATGATAATAGGATACAAGATATATCACTCCAGTAGGGAGAATTCAGTATCTGAAACTATAGTATATACTGCCTATGAGATGCTGAGAAGGAATGCAGAATATGATCTCTATGAACTTCTTTTGAGCCAATTAATGGAAAACATACAGAAGATCAAAAAGGACAAGAAGAACTCCTTTAAATATGGTGGACTAATATTATGCCTATTTTTCTACTTCATGAATGAGCTGCCCGGATCAAATGGATGGGTATGGTAAAATGACAAACCGGTAGCAATTCAGATCAGAGATTACTTGCATGAACTTGGGGATGCTAAGGCAAGGAATACAGCTCTATGGGGTTACTTCAAGCACTTTCAAAATACAATGCAAGTCAGAGAAAGAATCCCCAAATCAGTAGTTGAGAAATACAAGGGTACAGTGTGCTTCATGGTAGACACTGATCAATGCCTAATGGAGGCAGTAGAGCCAAGGACAGTCTAGATCATGCCCATGGGGTATGAAGCTAATGAATAAATTGTGGAGCTACATGTTCAACACATGCTAAGTCAGCCAAAGGATCCAAAGGCAGAAAGGTTTGGAACCTTTGAGGAGCTGAGTGTAAAGATTCATGTGGAACTCATACAACCAGAGATCAAAAGGAAGGTAAGAAAAGAAGTTGAAGATGTTGCAAAAGGCTTTGGCATATCAAAGGAGGCACTTGATGCCAATAGGGAAAAGATGGAAAGGGATGAGGAAGAGAAGAAAAAGGCAGAAAAGAAAAGTGAGGAAAGTGTTCTGGTAAAATCCTCCACCCAGACCAGATCATCAAAGAGATCTACACCTACCACTACCAAAAGCTCAAGACCATCAAAACCGGAAGAAAAATTATCTGGCAAAAGAGAGAAAAGAACAAAGACAAAAGCCACAAGGGCTTATGCCAATCAAAGGGATGAAGAGGAGACTGAATCTGATGAAGAAATCAAGAAAGTGAAGAAACAGAAGAAAACATCCGGTGAACCCTCTACCAGACAAGAGGAAGAAGAAAAGACAGAGGAATATGTTGAAAAACCCACTCTTCATATTGATGACATAATCAAATCAGTTACAGTGGACGGAAATCTTCAACCAATGATTGAGTTCTATGATGATTACAGTAAAGAAGATCAGAAGATATTGCAAGATGCCACAGTCAGGTACCTAAATATCTACAACAAAGCATTCATTGAAATTATATCTCTGACCCCCAAAAGCTTGGAGAAGGAACTAGAAATAAGAAAGAACAATGCCCAAGCCAAAGACCTAGAAATCCAGGAACAGATAGCAATTCAACTATATCCTTCAATCGATCTCAAGACAATGAATATGGTATTCAAAGATTGTAAGGATGAGTTTAGGAGCAAAGCAAGGATGAATGAACTTATGCTCGGAGAGACTGACAAAGTTGCAAAAGAGACAGAAGAGATCCTCTAGAATGCATTCAAAAGATTTAACATTCCAATTATAGAGGACTTGGGTACTGATCCCTCGACTACAAGTGTTGTAGAAGAATCTACTAAGAAAATGACAGAAGAGGTGAGCCTTGAACAGACTAACATTTCTCCTCTAGATTCCCCTACAGTCTCTGGATCTAAAGAAGAAGGAAGAATACAAGAGAAAGAATAAGAGGTGAAGGAAAAAGAAGGTGACAATACCAAGGTTGTAGAAGGAGAGAAGACTTCAACAGAGAAGACCACAACTACCAGTGATAAGAATGTAGGAGAGAAAACTCCAAGAGACAGCTCTAAGAATGTAGAAGAAAAGATAAATCTGTCTTCGGTAAGAGACATTGCACAAACTATCCAAGAATTCCTAAACAAGGAAACAATGGAGATTGATGAACCGGAACTTCTACAAGGACCATTTAATTTTGATTCTCTCTCCGGTACAGACAATGAAGATAGCTTCATTTGCTAATGCAAAGGTTAAAGAAAAACTCCTGAAGTCTCACATGGAAGACTATGAGTTGATAGAAGCTACTTCTGGAGTGCTTGAAAAGATTATGCCATCGTTTCAGAAAGATCCCACAGCCTCCACATCCAGTAATCTCAAAACTCTAGTCAACAGTGTTAGCACACATTTTGATTCTCTAGAGAAGTCAGCTGAAGAAAAGGTCTGAAAGGAGTTTTTGGATAAGAGATTCTTTGAAGTACAAGGTCTGACAACAAATGACAGGAGAGTTATGGATATTGGGATAAAGAGCCTGGAAAATGCTCTTAAAGATGGCAGAAATATGTACAAATTTTTCTTATCTTGGCCCACAGTGACCAAAGATATTGGGAGGAAAGTAAAAGAACAAGAGGATAAACTATTAAGTCTGTCTCAAAGTTTTGATCCTCTCTCATCCTCCATAGTAAATCAAGAGTGTCAGTCTATTGCAATCACAAATGCAATAAAGAATTTTGAGAAGGAAAGGAAGAACATAATTGGCTGGATGGGTGAACTGAGAAGGATCATTATCCCTAAGTTAGAGGCCATGCATGAGGCTATAAGTGAAGCTCAAATCACACCCTAGACCAATGATCCAACAGATCTAAAAAGGGAAGATGTGTTTGCATTCCTGTTGAGCGGTCATATATCAATTTTGGACAGAATGAAGCAAAGTTGGGCTACAAAATTAATTCAATTGAAAACAACTTTTGCAGACATACTTCAGTATATGTAAGTATTCCTTATGTATTTACTTATGCGGACAAAATTTTGAAAATTTTGGTATGCGGACCCTACCCTTTGCCATTGATGTCAAAGGGGGAGTGCAGAGTAGTGAAAAATGAGGAATCCAACTAAGGGGGAGCTCCGGAAAATGTATATAAAAATAGAGCATCAGCCAAGGGGGAGCATAGTGTAAACACTTAGTCATTTTTCACTAAGTGTTGCCATCAATGCCAAAGGGGGAGATTGTTGGCAAGAGACACTATATGGATTCATGAATGTTGTCATTGATGGCAACAAAGGTTATCCCACACATCCACAATGCATGATAAGTCCTCACCGGAAGTCAGATTGAAGAAGTGTTGAGGTCCGGTAAGCAAGAACAGAGCAGTCAGTAAGGTCCGACAGACAGGTCCGGATCTCTCAGTAGAAGTATCTCAGTGAAGTGCGGATTTGGGGAAGTCAAGAGGAGTATCTTGACTGATAGATTCCAAGGTTTGAGCCTCCGGTGTGGAAAGGATAAAGAGATATGAATGCTTGAGTGTCGGGTTCCCAAGTGACAGTGTGAACAGAGGAAGAACTGACTGGCAGAACATCAGACATTATTCTGGATGTGTTACTGATGTTGGTAAAGGTTATGAAGGCATAAATTATGTTTGGCCGACATGATTAATGATTTCCACAAGTATATCCTTGATCCGCATTACTTGGTAAGCAAGGATTCAACCGACAGATCAGAGTTTAGGTAAAATATTGACTATTCCGAGTGCTGACTAGAAAGGTGATGAAATCACTTGTGCGGATATATATACAAGATAGATTTAGTTATGAGAAGGGTTGTGTGTTGAGAAAGTGTGCGAAGAAAAGAAGGAGAACCGAATAAAAGCATAAAGGAAGGTCCAGTATGTGAAAGAAGAGCAGCACAAAAGAAGAGGAAAAATGAAGTGCAACAGATCAGTATACAGAGCCTAACCAGAACTGAACTCCAGTATATGTTGATGCTCCTTATCAGTTCAAGTATTGTATTACACTCTTTAAATTGTAGACAGTGTGTCTCTTGTAGGTAGTGTGCCTCTTGTGAGTAGTGTGCTCGAGCAGTGAGCCCTAATTGGCAAGTGCCATTTTGTATTTCCATTCTTCTAAACAGATAATACAATCTTGGGTTAATCACCCCGTGGTTTTCTCCCTTAACAGGGTTTCCACGTCAAAAATATTGTGTCATGTGTATTTCTATTTCATAGTTATGTTTGCTTGTTTGAATTGATGTTGCACTAATTATTAAGAAAGTTCAAAAAGCTAAAATAATTAAGATAACTGATTCACCCCCCCTCTCAGTTATCAACAAGAACTTCATCGATTGCCATTGTTTGGCCGATGAGACTCCCGCCGATGCCTTTTAAACTCTTTCTATCGGCGTGACATTAGATATCGGCGAGGTAATTTAGAACTTCACCGATTGCCATTGTTTGGCCGATGAGACTACATACACAACCCCGCACCATCGGCAAGACCAAACCCTTCAGCGTGAAATTATCATCCAACTCCGATAGCCACAGTTAGGCTGATACTAAACGTTCATCGGCGAAACACAGGATATCACCAAGACAAAACAATCCCCCGCCGATATGAAAAGTTACGCTGATGAGGGGGGGTGGGAGCCATTCACTGTTCACTTCGTGTCCAACCTCACATACAAGCAAGGAAACAATACAAGGACCTTCTTTATTTAATAAACTTTCAGGTCGCGCGCATGCATGAAGTGCCTTGTAAATTTAACCTGCCAGACAAACAAACATGAGATACAAATTGGATTTAAAACAACAATTTTCTCTAACTTAAAACCACTTCGGGTCCACTTGTATGTATATATCAAAACTTTCATCAACTGCATACAAGGAAAAAGAAAAAACAAACGGCCCTGTATATGAAAGTGATATACAAACCTAAATGTACGTGCAAAATATGGCGAATTTTAAGATGGTTGAAAAAACAACCTAAGCTCATTTTTCACTAGGAAACCAACCATATCATGTACTGGTACTAAAAATGTATTTTCTCTCTATTTTCAACAAGGTTTGTATATTTTAACCCTTTTTTCCCCTTTACCACCAAGCAAAACAACACACATAGAAGCAAAAAGCAACAACGACAGCAGGGGTCCTCATTTTGCTAAGGAGTAAAATGGGGCGTGTTGTGAACATCACAACAACTAGCATCCAAACAAAATAATTAAATTCAAAGCATTTAAGAAAACTAAATGAAATAAATCCATAACTTCCAACTATCTTTCTTGCAAATTGTTATTCAACTTGAGACATAAGGCATTCAATAAGGGTGCATGAATTTTTATTTTCAGTTTAAGTATATGCACGTGATTAATTATCCTCATCTTCAAGATCGGTTGAACAAACCAGTGACTGACATTAGCCTACGTAGTTGAGGATATTCTCTCATAGCCAACCGGATAGAGCCTTGCTGCCAGCGAGCATCTATAGCCCTGACAAGGTTATCGTTACAATTCTCCTAAATAGAGCCCCACTGCCAGCAAGCATCTATAGCCCTGGTAGAGTTACTTAGATGGCTTAATCTAGATTTTTAGTATAATCTGCTTTATTCATTTTATATTTTATATTTTATATTTTCTGATTTTTGAAAGAGGTTTCACAAGATATTGCAGTTGTAACTTCATAATGCAAGGAGTGAACACTTGCTAAAATTAAGCTGAGAATTGTAATGGTAGCAAAGGTGACCTCAGATTTTTCACCTAATATCTACACTGGTAGGTTCAACAAACCCAAGAATTTTAGGTGTGTCATCATGAGAAACCTCTCTTGCATTCTCAATCACATTTATTGAACACAAAATTTCAGAAGGTAAACAACTCTCTACATTCATGACAGTCATAACAAGTTATGCATAAATTGCAAATAATCAACTTGAATATTTTGAATTTTATACTATTTTGAATGGTTGTTAGTTTGCTCCTTAATACTCTAAAGGAAAAAACAAAGATCCCTGCTGAGGAGAAAAACAACGAACCAAACAGCAGACTGTACAAGAAAAACAAAACAAAAGAAGACTGTACAAACAAAAGAACAGAAACAAAACAACAAACAAAAAGAAACAGAAAACAAAACTATACAAACAACTAATCCTAAAAAAGAAAGAAACAACAAAAGAAAACTGTACATTACTTACACTATATTACACAAAAAGGACTGCCCCCTTTACCTCAGGCCTGGAAGTAGTGTTTCAAATGTTGGCCATTAACTAGTAATGGCACATCTTCCCCTGTTAAGGTCTTGAGTCTAAATGTGTTGTCTCCTATTATTTCTGAGACTTGTAATGGACCTAGCCATAGTTTATCAAATTTTCCATGGCTCCCTTTCTTTTCATGTGCTTTATCCCAGCACAGCACTAAGTCTGATATCCTAAATGTCTTGACTTTTGCCCTCTTATCAAACCATCTATTTACTACTGCTTGGTGTTTGGCAAATTTCTCGATGGCTTGACCTCTTTTCTCTTCTAGTTGTAGCATTTGTACTATCCTGGCTTCCCTATGGTTATCAAAGCCTAAAAACTCATTGGCAAACTTCCAGATTGGTATTTTCAGATTTATTGGAAGTATGGGATCAGTCCCATAAACTAAATGATAAGGTGTACTACCTAAAGCTGTTTTGAACTTGGTCCTATCTATCCACAGTGCGTATTTTAACAAGGTATTCTACTCTCTAGGACTCTTTGCAATTAGCTTTTTGATTATATCTAATAAAATTTTGTTCGTAGACTCAGCTAATCCATTACTTTGAGGGTAATAATTTGAAGAAAACTTTAAAACAATCCCGTATTCAAATGCCCATTTAGAAAACTTTAAAGAAGAGAAAGCAGGGCTGTTGTCACATATCAATGAATAGGGAGTTCCAAACCTGGTGATGATGTTTTCTTCAAGAAACTTGATAACTACCTCAGTTGTGGAGAATTTATAGCATGCGGCCTCAGTCCACCTTGTACAGCAGTCAATCACCGTCAGTATGAACTTGTGTCTTGTAGAAGATGGAGGATTGATGACTCCAATAAAATCTAGGCCCCACTGTGCAAATGGTCTTGATTCAATCACAGGTTGTAATGGGTTGGCCTGATTTCTTCCCTTATCTCCTACAGTCTGACAGGTGTGGCAACTCTTAATGTGACTCTCTGTATCTCTGAACATCGTGGGCCAGTAATAGCCCGCCCTTAATATCTTGTGCATTGTAGCTAGATGGGAACCATGACCGGTTCCATACTTGTCATGTAGTTCTGTTAACACTTTATCCGCTTCAACTCTATTTAGACATCTCAAATAAATTCCATCATGGTTCTTCCTGAATAGAAGACCTCCTTGTACCATATATTTTTGTGCTTTAATCTTCAAAGCTCTCCTCTGAGAAGCTTTCATCTTATTTGGATATTTTCCAGTTATTAGAAAAGTATTTAAATCACCATACCAGTCTGATATGTGATGAGAATTTAGCACATACTGCTATTTTATCAGATCTGGGTCTGTGTTTGCTATTGTTTACACCAACGCCTGCCTTCTGACCAGCTTCATTGGAATGATTTCCATGTCGAACTCTTGTAGCATGGTGATCCATTTGGCTCTCTTTTCTCCAGGTTCGTTTTGCATCAGCAACATCTTTACGGCTGCGTCTGGCACTATAGCTTTGATCTGGCTACGCAAAATATAATGCCTAAATTTTTCACGATCTTTATTAACGCAAATGCTTGTCTTTCAGTATCCAGATATATTAATTGTGTGTCTTTCAGAGGTGCGCTCATAAATGCAATGGGTTTTTCCTCATTGTCTTCACCCTTTTGCGTCAGGGCAGCCGCAACTGAATGGGAGGATGTGAAGGAGTAGATATAAAATGACTTTATGTAGTCTGGGCTCACTAGTATAGGGGCGTCAGAAATGGCCTTCTTGATATCTTCGAATGCAGGTTTAGCCATAGGCGTCCACTCCATCTGCGCATCCTTCTTTAGCATGGCATTTAGCAGTTGCACAATTTCTGCAAAACCCGTGATAAACTTCCGAACAAAGTTAATCTTACCAAAAAATGATTTTAACTCTTTCCTATTGTTTGGTATTTGCAAACTTTTTATTGATTCTATTCTATCTGGGTCAATCGATATTCCATCTTCAGAGATGACATGCCCTAGTAATTTACCTTCAGTAACTCCAAATGAACATTTTTTAGGATTAAGGGAGATTCCATACCTCTCACATCGCTTAAGTATTTTCCTGAGATCTTCAGCGTGAGTGGATGCATCCTTGGAATACACAGTCAGATCATCCATATACACAATAATGTACTTACCTGATAACCCACGGAATGCAATGTCCATGGCTCTCTGAAAAGTGGCACCTGCATTGATTAGACCAAAAGGCATTCTCCTATATGCATAATTTCCCCATTTACAAGTGAAGGTGGTTTTTAATCTGTCATCCCTATCTACTAAAACCTGATTATAGCCTAAGAAACCATCTAAAAAAGACATCATCTTTGCTCCATTTACTGCTTGTAGCACTTCGTCTATAGGAGGTAGAGGATAATTGTCCTTTTCAGATGCTTTATTCAAATTTCTAAAATCTACGCATAATCTGATATCTCCATTTTTCTTCCTTATTGGTACTAGGTTAGCTACCCAGACTGAATGTTTGATTGGAAAAATTATTCCAGCAGACAGCAATTTTTTTACTTCCTCAAAGATTAAAAGCTCTAGAATGGCGTTCACAGGCCTTTGTTTCTGCCTGAATGGCTTAACCTCTGGTCTCAAAGGTATTACGTGAGTTATGATGGACGTATCATAGGTTTTCAAGTCTTCATACGTCCATGCTATTACGTGTTTGTAATATTTCAGGGCGTCAATAATTTCTCCTCTTATTTTCTCAGAACAAGCCTTTCCAATTGACACATTTTGTGGATTTTGCTCTGTCCCTAGGTTGTGTAAATCACACTTACCCTCTTCTGTTTTGGGTAAATCTTTCTGTCTTGTTACTCCATCAAAGTCAAAAATATGTTCTAGTTCAATTACCCCTTTGGGTAAGAAATTGCTCTTCAAGTTGATGATATCTTCTTCGTCCCATGTTATCTCAGGTCTTTCTTGTTCATCAATGATTTGAGCCTCAAATACCTCATTGCAGGTCAGGAAGTCAATAATTTGTTGATCCCCTCCAAATACCTGAAAATGTGTAACGTTGTTTGGGATACTGGGAACATTAACTAGCTCAATAGAAAATTGTCTCAATCCTGACAGTGTCAAGGGTTCTAATGTGCTAGCTGCGACTGCTAGTGCATCCGACCTGTGGTTCAGCTCTCTAGGGATGTGCTGTATGTTGAAAGCATCAAATAAATCTATTAAACCCCATACTCTATGTCTATAACAAATCATTTTCTTGTAGTTGCAAGCATATAGTTTCCTTACTTGTCTGACTACTAGTTCAGAGTCTGAAAATACCTTAATCATTTTCACCTTTTTCCTAACGGCCATGACAAGTCCCAAAATTAAGGCTTCATATTTAGCAATATTGTTAGTACAAGAAAACTGCAGTCTATATGCTGCTAGGTATGACTTACCCTGAGGATCTATAAGTTCAACACCTGCACCCGTGCCCTGCTTTGACTTGGACCCGTCACATTTTAATGTCCACATGCCATCTTTGCTTTAATGATCTTTCCTCTTGGCATGCTTCGTCTCTTCTATTACTTGTGAGGTGCTGGTATATTTATTCATAGGTATTTCTATTTGGTTAACTTGCATATGTGTATTTTCAGCTTGCAAATCAGAAAGACAAATACCCTTGTCCTTTATTCCCTCTTCTAAATTTGAAATCAGAGCATCTACATCACCCTGAATGTATTTCTGTGTTTGACTAGGATTCACATTTTCCTCTTGTAACCCTACCCTCTTCATGCATTTTTTATATTCATATTCGATGATGTCCATGCACATTCCACAACTCTCCTCAGAATGTGGCCTATCGTGAACTCTACATTTGTTTTTATACAATTTACATTGGGCAAGCAGACTTTGTTTAATGCACTCTTCCACCTCTTGTCTAATGGCATGACCAAATTTGCCTATTGCACTATTTTCTTCATCCGAAGAATTTTCATGAGACTCAATGAATAATGCTGTCTCCTTGCTGACATGGTTTTCCCCAAAGTTTAACATCATGATCTCTTCAATTTGTACCCCATTGTTGGTAATCCTATAAACACCAGGTTCAACAGCGACATATAGTATTTCATTTGTTTGATTATACTCTATTATCATATGTTTCATCCTGGGTTTTGCCTCTATTCTAATCTGGTTTGGGACACCTCTCCAAGGTAGCCACATATGTGAAAAATCAGTGGCCATATATCCGTTTAATGTTTTGGACCAATCCCTGCTCAGCAACATTCCATAATTTACGGGTATATCCACTATTTGAATGTCAATGAATTGGCTCACCCTAGGGTCTGAAGCTAATTGCATCTGAATGTTCATTAGTTCTCCTATCACGCTAACCTCAGTCTTATCTAACTGTGTGATGACCTTGGCAGACTTGGTGGGAGTCAGCCCGAGAGTTTTACATATTCGTAAGGGCATTACGTTGGCTAAGGCACCAAAGTCTACCATGCAGTTGTGTATGTTCTTCCCACACAATCTAATAGTTAACAAGAAAGGAGGAGTATCCTTCTTATCAGCATACATCACTACATTTGTATTGGAAGGCAACTCAACTTTCTTACTTTTCTCTTTAGGTGGTGAATCTCTACTAGGAATAGCTATATCAGCAGCAACCTCATCTGTCACGGATACATCCAGAGATTTTATAAAAGCATTTCTGATCCCTGGAGTTTTGAATAATTTATTCAGAGGTATGCTGACCTTAATTTTCTTTATTTCCTCTGACAAGTAACTCATTAATCTTGCTATCTCTACTGTTTCAGTTTTACTTGTTTGGGTCTTTTGTACTGCTATCCCACTATTTGTATAATGATTAGCTTTGAGTATGGTAGGCTTGTTGCTAGCATTTTGATCTGGGGGTGTATTGAAGTTGTTAGGAGTGGAAGTGGTGAAAGGTCCTCTTGGCCTAGTGTTGTTTCTTAAATTGTAGGTGTGGTTTTTATTTGTCTGTTGAAAAGCCTACACCTCTTCTATTTCAGTTAATACCTCATTTTTAGTTTCAAAGGGAAACTGAAAAGCATTTAACACAAAGGTTGATTCAGGATAAAGATTTTCACAGAAGTATGGTTCATCTTCCAACAATTCATCCTTTTTCTCTTTTGTAGTTGCAAAGGTAAAGGTTTCTAAAACTAAAGCTGTATCATACCTTGAGGGTACTACCTCATTACCCTTGGGAATGAGAAATTCAGAAGTAGGAGGTTGCACGTCTATATTAAAAATGTTGGCTACTAAATGAAACTGTGGACAGTCAAGCTCAGCATGGGCATCGGTATTGTGAAATCTACACTAGTTTTTCAATGATGTATTGGCCATTTGGATGCCATCCATTTGTTTTGCATCATGATTATCTATATTCTCAAAAGGAGAAGCTAGAGTACCATTGTTTGGTCCAGTGTTCAATGCTTTGGATGGCCTGGGCTGATTCTAATTTTTGTTATTGTTACCCCAAGCCCTATTATCTATCACTGGCCCTCTATTTTGCATTGGTTGCCCTTGGTTATGACTTTGATGCTGATTATAGTTTTGATTCTGATTTGAAAATTGGCCTTGGTTGTTATTTTGGGTATGACTCTAATTATAGTTCTGATTGTAATGTTGATTTTGATTTGAACTATAGCTTTGATTTTGGCCTTGGTTATAATTCTGATTTTGATTATATCCTTGGTTGCCTCTTCCACAGAGGTTCTCATTTCTTAGTTGTGTTACTTCAGTGGTCAATCTTTTCAAATGCGCAGTGATCTCTTTGATTTCTTCCCTTTCCTCTTGTGCTTTTGCTACAGTTGTATTTCTAGGAGGTTGGCAGAAAGACTGACCATTATTTTGACTATTATTAGCACTGTTACCTGTGTAAGGAGCTATGGCTTGGATTGGGGTAGGACTATACACAGGTGTGTATGTAGGAACCAGATTTAATAGTGGAGTGTAATGCATAGGGACTCCATTCCAAGGTTGTGCCTGATTTTGCACCCCAAAATTTCCTCCATTAACAAATGGACTATAAGTTGTATGCCTCATCTTTTGATTTACTGAGGTTGCCTCTTTATAGGCTTTGGATATTGAATCGATGTCAGGTTTTCTTTTGACAAACATGGCAGTTAAAGGATCTAAGGCTGCATAGTACATAGCCAACAAGGTATCATCATCCACGGTGTAAGGGGCTACTAGCCTAGAGTGGGCCTTTTGAAACCTGTCATTAAAATTATCAATTAACTCTCCCTCACCTCATTTTATAGTAGCCAATTTATGATACAAAATGCAAGGATCAATGGGTCCTCTAAATCTAGACAGAAATGCTTCTTCCATAAGTGACCAGGAAGAAACACAGCCATTGGGTAAGTTTACATACCAGTTAGAGGCTTGCTCATTAAAGGTGTAGGGAAACAATCTACACACCACGTTCTCGTGTTCTAATCTGGCCCTAAAACATGCCTCCTTAAATATTCTAATGTGGTCTTCTGGGTCTTGGTGTAGCTGGTATTTGGGACATATCTTTTCTAGATTTTTGGGCATCTCATTATAATCATTGAAGTGTATGGGGGACTGGTCATTGAAATAAGCCATTGCAGGTGTTTGAGCTTGACCTAAACTTGTAGGAATACCTAGATTTATTGGTGGGATATGATTTATAGGAGGATTAGGACCTCTAGGAGTACCTGAACTAAGATTTAAAGATCTGAATAGTGATTTGTCAGGACTCACAATATTACGTATGTTAAAAGGTGACCCAGGAGGTGTTCCAGATGAACTTCCTGCTTGCGATATTTTAGGATTCCAAATCAAAGGGCTCTTACTTTGCCTTGTATTAGGTAATTGCACAAAAATATCCCCTAAACTGGATCTAGACCTGGTCACTCTATCACTGTTATTAGCCAGTTTTTTTTGAAACAAAACTTAACTACAATCGACCCTCCTTCTAGTGCTAGAAAAACTGTTGATGATGGTTTTGATGCAATCATAACAATTAGTTAAAATTCACATAAAATGAACCAAAACTGAATTGAAAGATATGAAGGAATCGGTTAAGATTCTCTTAATCCCAAGTTTAATATGGTCAGGTCTTGACCTGTTGGGCAAATTCAGTTGGTCGATGTGAAGCTGTAATGGTCAAGGGGCCTTACGTAGTTTAGGGTTTCTTGAGGATCAACTGGACTCAAACTGTGCAAAAAGATCATAAATATCAGCAAGTTGTTCATTCCTTTTGCATAAAATATTTACTATGCTGCAAAACTTTTGAATGGTCTTCTTGAATTATTGTAGCTTTCCTCTCTTAAATATTTATGAAAATTGTCTTCTTCAAACTTAGTTATACATGCTTTTTAGATGTGAGACAATTTCCTTTAGATTTCTACGTTTTAAGCTAAGTATTTTCAGATGGGTTGGGAATAGTTAGAAAGATCTAATCTAAACTCCATTCATTCTACCAAAGGATCTAATTGTTATGTTATGCACTTTATGAGTATTGTAGCAAATTGATCAAATCCACATAAAAAACCTTAAATGTAAGTTCTGAGCATTTTCACAAACATACACTTAAGATTGCAAGCTCTAAGAGAAAATGTTTCAAACACAATGAAGAGCAAGAAAACACTCAGAAGATAGATGTAGAATCCTAGATTCAATTGTATTAGAAACAGATAGTCATATAAGATTTACAATGTCTGAATGACTCTTAGCTTCAATGATCAAATTACAGAAAAATTACAAGCTTTACAAATACAGTAAGGAAGCTAGATGTTCCATGCATTCCTTATTGTAGACACAAGCGACCTCCTTTTTAAACTAAAAGGTCACTTTAATACAACTGCTAGCTATTATTTAAAAGATCCTTGTGTAAAGTTTTACAGTGTATAGAGGCACAATATATAGACCTTTTGATTGTCCTCAATACAACTCAAAACCCTAGTTAAACAATGGTTCAAACCCCTAGCTACAGCAATAAATGCTGGAGAACAAGTCCCCCAAAAATACCTCTGAGCATACATCCAACCTGGGCGAAATATGCCACTCGAAAACCCTAACAGCTCAATAATAACTTCTGTGGTCTGCTGCAGTAATGTCTTCAGCTGTATTTTGTCATTCATAAATGAAGACCTTTGACTTCCTCGTCCTTCGTCCTTATCTTCCCCTATTCCTGAGATCAGATTTCCCTCCTCCGTGATGTCATTGTCATCAAGCTTCAGCCCTTCTTCACCTACAACCCTACAAAAAAGATAAGCAATAAGTATTAATCATTTAATAAACCTGCAGGAAGGAAAACAATCTACCAAATCTAGCCGTGACAGTGTGAACGCATCAATCGGGCCCCAAATCTGTAAAAATTGAGTCCAAAATGCAAATACAACGTTAAACTGGTCGGGTCAACTATTGTTGACCAAAAACATGCATTCGGGCCCTAAAATGCCCTTAAATTCTTATTTTTTTTGTCTTTCCCCGCCTATCGGCGTGACGTAACACTATCGGCCCGGGCTCAAAATATTTGGGCGATCGTTTGACTCTAGCCGATATAGCCTTTCTTTCTTTCTATCGGCGTGACATTGGATATCGGTAAGGGCAATATTTTCTCCGCCGATTGTTTCACTTTGGCCGATAGAGTCTTTCTTTCTTTCTATCGGCGTGATATTGGATATCGGCAAGGGCAATATTTTCTCCGCCGATCATTTCACTCTGGCTGATATAGCCTTTCTTTCTTTCTATCGGCGTGACATTGGATATCAGCAAGGGCAATAGTTTCTCCGCCGATCATTTCACTCTAGCCGATAGAGCCTTTCTTTCTTTCTATCGGCGTGACATTGGATATCGGCAAGGGCAATATTTATTCCGCCAATCATTTCACTCTAGCCGATATGACTCTCGCCGATGTCTTTTAAACTCTTTCTATTGGCGTGACATTAGATATCGGTGAGGCAATTTAGAACTTCACCTATCGCCATTGTTTGGCCAATGAGACTCCCGCCGATGCCTTTTAAACTCTTTCTATCGGCGTGACATTAGATATCGGCGAGGCAATTTAGAACTTCACCGATCGCCATTGTTTGGCCGATGAGACTACATACGCAACCCCGCACCATCGGTAAGACCAAACCCTTCAGTGTGAAATTATCATCCAACTCCGATAGCCACAGTTAGGCCGATACTAAACGTTCATCAGTGAAACACAGGATATCGCCAAGACAAAACAATCCTCCGTTGATATCAAAAGTTACACCGATGAGGGGGGGTGGGAGCCATGCACCGTTCACTTCGTGTCCAACCTCACATACAAGCAAGGAAACAATACAAGGACCTTCTTTATTTAATAAACTTTCAGGTCCACGCATGCATGAAGTGCCTTGTAAATTTAACCTGCCAGACAAACAAACGTGAGATACAAAGTGGATTTAAAACAACAATTTTCTCTAACTTAAAACCACTTCGGGTCCACTTGTATGTATATATCAAAACTTTCATCAACTGCATACAAGGAAAAAGAAAAAACAAACGGCCCTGTATATGAAAGCGATATACAAACCTAAATGTACATTTTACCAAAATGATCATAACGTGCAAAATATGGTGAATTTTAAGATGGTTGAAAAAACAACCCAAGCTCATTTTTCACAAGGAAACCAACCATATCATGCACTGGTACTGAAAATGCATTTTTTCTCTATTTTCAACAAGGTTTGTATATTTTAACCCTTTTTTCCCCTTTACCACCAAGCAAAACAACACACACAGAAACAAAAAGCAACAACGACAGCAGGGGTCCTCATTTTGCTAAGGAGTAAAATGGGGTGTGTTGTGAACATCACAACAGTATCCCGATCTCAAATCAATCTTAGAAAAGTAGACAACTCCATGCAACTCATCAATAAGTTCATCTATCCTTGGTATGGGATATCTATTCTTAATGGTTTTCTTATTCAAAGCTCTATAGTCAATGCACATCCTTAGAGTGCCATCCTTCTTCACAAGAACTACAGATGATGCAAAAAGACTAGAACTTGGTCTAATGAATCCCATATCTAAGAGCTCTCTGATAGTCTTCTCTATCTCTTCCTTGTAACCCCTTGGATGTCTATATGGAGTAGTTATAACAGGTTTGGCATATTTTTCCAACTCTATAACATGTTGAAACCCTCTATCTGGAGGTAATCCTGGGGGGTATATCACTAAAAACAATGCTATGCTTATCTAAAATTTCTTGAATTTCAAAATGAAATTTACCTTTTCCGTTTGGAGAGCTTGAAGGTCAAATTAAGCAAGTGGCTTCCCAAGCAACTTGACCTCTTCTAAAAGTCCTCTCCATCTTTTTTGATGTCACCACTCATGGAGCTCCATTTGAAATCCCTCTGAGTGTAATCTCCTTGCCTTCTGATTGAAACTTGAACTCCATAGTTTGATAGTTCTGATAGTGTCCTCTAATAGAATGCAACCATTGAACACCCAAGACAACATCAGTTTCACCAATACCAACAACATAAAAGTCATCACAAACCTTGTAGTCTCCCATAGTGATGCTCAATTGTTTGACCACTCTGGTACACGACATAGTGAATCCGTCTACAACAGTCACATTGAACCCTTCAAATTCTTCAGTCTTCAATCCTCTCTTCATTACTAACCCTTCATCAATAAAATTGTGGATTGCCCCACTATCAATCAAAACAGTCATTCGCTGCCCTGCTAACACTCCACAAACCCTGAAAGGATGATATCTTGGTGTTCCTGAAAGTGTAGCTAATGAACCTTCTTTTCTAGTCTCCTCTTCGATCTTAGGTTTAGAATCCTCTACGTCATGAAACTCCTCATTACCATCTGAGTCTGAATCCTTATCTGAGACAACCTCTATGTAATGGACTTGTCCTTTTCCCAAACACCTATGTCCAGGGACCCAAGGCTCTCTGCAAGAAAAATGAAGTTTCTTCCTCCTAAGCTCATTCCTTATTTCTTCATCCATCTTCTTTGTAGTATTAGGAGTTGTATTTTTTTGTATAGGTGCAGGTGCATGGAATGGTTTCTTTTGGAATACTCCCTTATGATGCCATGTGTTCGGTTTGGAGGAGTGTGAGAAAGAATTCTTTGGAATTGATGGCTCAAGGGTTAGAGCCCTCTTAATAGCTTCTTGCAAAGTGAGAGGTGTGAAAGATCTGACAAACCCCCTAAGAGGTTCAGTGTGCCCTGTGATGAATAGATGTACTCTTCTCTTCTTTGATATTTCAGGTACCATCACTGCAATCTTTTGAAAGTCTGCTATATACTCACTGAGTTCTTTTGCTTAATTTCGGACAACTGGCTGAAATATTCTTCTTCTTCTTTCAATTCATACCTGTCAAGAATCCTTTGTTTGAAATCACCAAAGGTCTATACCTGATCATGTCCCAAAGTAGTGCGACCATGGTGCCACCATTCATAGGTTTCTCCTTCCAAATGTAAAGTGGCAAACTGAACTGCATCCTTCTCTGTCATGGGATTGAGCATAAAGTATAGCTCTATCTTCTACAACCAAGCTCTAGCTGAAATCTTTTCACTTCCATCAAAGAAAGCTGCGGTTAATTTACCCAACTTGTGTTTTAGTTCTTTATTTTTGCCTTTCCCCTTATTTTGAGATTCACAACTTCTCAGAAACTCTACATATTCTCCCCAAGACATATCATTCTTGATCTCATCTACCAATACATTGTATTCTCCATGCCATTTGTTAAGGGTCTCCGCATTGAACAAACTAGTAGTTGCAGACTCAACTTGTTCAGGTTCCTCTTTAGATAGGAATAAGGGTTTGTTGTTTTGGATCCATTGCATCATTTGCCCAAATATTTCAGCAAGTTTGGTTTTTGCCTCAACCATTTGAGTAAATTTCCTTGAAGCATCATCTTCTTCTGCATCTCTTCTATCTACCATTGTTTCCTCCAATTGCAATTTCTTTTGCTCTCTCCTGAAATATCTAATTTCTCTGTCACTCGGTATCATCAATCATCTAAATAACCTATAGGCTAGCAAGATCATGCTCTAATACCACTGTAATGAGCCAAACTTAAAAATAACATTTCACATTAGGTCTAAAAATGAATTTAAATATCTTCACCAATTTTGCATCAAATTTTACGAAACTAGCTAGCTAGTCTTACTCAGGATTAACACCCAAAATATGAAACTTCACCAAAATGTTTTTTGATTGATTTATGATGTAAATAACATGTTATCAGATCTATAATACTAATTTTCAGAAACAACAAATAATACAACTTCAAACAACAAGATTTGGGCAAAACCTACAAAAACTGCCAACACCGTCAATCATCGAAATACACCAAAAACACCCAAAGCTGATGTTGTTTGATTTTCAGATGGAAAGTACATGAAATATGATTTGATACCATTAAAGTAACAGCAGCAAACACCTACAGCACTTAGCAGCAAACTACACAACCAAATCTTCACAACAAGCTGAAATACACATTGGATATTCTGACCCACAAAGCCAAAATCAACACAACACTACCCACAACTTCCAATATTGATCTCTGACATTAGAAAATGGAAATATATAGCTACTACACAACAAACCAAAGGAAATAACAACAACAACTCTTCCCAGCACTTTTGGAATTACCACGATAACACAAGAAGACCTGCACACACAAACAATGGAAACTGCCAGAAACTACTTAATCCTTGAAGAGCTGTACAACCTCTGGATGAAGCTACTTTTGTGATCAAAGGTTTTGCATCCTCTAGCCACCTAAAACTCATGGGTTTTCATCCACAAGCCTCTTTACTCCAATGGGTTTTCGTCCATTGAAGCCACAATCTACAAATCTGCAAGTTTGAGAGAAAATATCAAATCAACAATAGCCCCAAATCACCAAAATTACATATTTTGTATCAATATTTCATGGGAGAGAGGGAAATCCAAGATTCCCACATTTTTCTTTGATTCCTTTCTATTTTGGGGTATGACAGTTGTCATAAGCTGTCATACATTGTCATAAAGTCCCCCGCCACTTGTGATTTACCAAGATTTTCAAAATCTTCATGCAAATGGACTCCTCACCAAACCCAATGCCCCTTTTTGAGTCTCAAAATATTTAATTGTCCTCTTGAAATAGATATTAGTTGGACAATATTAAATATTAAATATTTATTCTTCCTATGCTTGCCCAATTAACCCATGGAAGAATAAAATAGGTTAATATTTACCATTAATTAATTATTTTAGAAAGGGGACATGACACGTAGCCTATACATGTGCTAACTATGCCTTGCTAGACTCCTATGCTCTAGGTCTACTAGAGCTAACATTACCAACTCTAAATGATTGTTGTGTGTGGGATGGCTCCACACATTATGTCTGCAAATGCTAATCTTTGTACAATAGCCTTGAGCCTATGATGCTCTAGAGTGTCCACCCTATGTACCCTATTGTGGCCTAGGCCTCTACCCCATATGCTACTGGTGTTGCTGCATGAGCCTAAGAGGCATGGAGGAGGATTGAAAACTCCCTTTTGTAGGAGTGAGAAATCCTTATCCTTCCAAAATTGATTAAATCTTTGAGAGTGGTCTTGATTCTCTTGGGACTTGCCCTGGATCTCCTCTGTAATATAGGCTTTCTCCATGGTGACCCATAGGGCCTCAGGATTGGCCATGTGAATAGGACCTGATATACTAGAGTTTAGGCCTCTAATGAATCAGTTGATAAGGAGCTTCTCGTCCTGAAGGTAATCCACATATTGAAGCAACTCCAAAATTAACTCTCATATTACCCCACCATGAGTCCTCTCTACTACAAATCATGAAACTCATCAATGCACCACTGTTGAAATACTTAAATAAACACCTCACTTTAAAATACTCTAAGAAGGTATCCCATGATAAGGTGTCAAGCACAAGTTAGTACTTCCATTGTTCTTGTCACCACTAGGTAGATGTAGTGCCCCTCAACAAATGAACTACACATCATGCTTTTGAGGTTCTCTCATAAGTGCACAACCCAAAGAACCTCTCTAAACTAAGGTGCCATGACTCTACCTCTACTCTATCCATCAACCTTAGAAAGGTAGGTGACTACAAATGTAGCAGCTCCTTGATCTGATCTCTTGTATCATGAGAAGCCCTAAATGTGCTTGGTGCATCCTACTACTGCATGCTAGGTGGTGGGTCAAGGTGGATGAACTCCACACTAACCTCATCCAAATGCTCCAACTGTACTTGTGGAGGAATCCTACTACACTCCATATGCTCTAGAGTGTGCTCCTCCATAGACCGATGTGAGTTCTCTGCATGCAACACCTCTACCACAAGTGGTAAGCTCTCCTATAGCATGCCTATCAACTAATATAGTGCCTAAAGGATTTGCAGTCCAATGTCTAGTTGTGGCTCTTGGTCCATGGACTCTAACGATGGTGGTGCTGAATGTGCCACTCAAGAATGGGCCATCTTAATGGTGTAGGCACAAGCAATCCCTCTTCTAGATCTAGGTGACGTCCTACATATAACAAGTCTCCAATGTCAAATTAGCAATGTGCTAAACAAATGTTCCCAGAGTTCCCAGTGTTGAAGCTTGGTTTTGATAAAAAACATCATGCCCACATTTACACATTGACAATTTACAAATTGACTATAGTGTCGTAAATTGTCGCCACTCACAATTTGACACTAGGTTTGGCCCTTTATTTAGCGCGCATGATTAACTTTGTTTGTAATGTGACCGTTTCATTGTTTACATAAGAAACTGTGCTAAGTCCCTTGATAACTAGCATTTCGGGGACAAATTGGGGCTAGACACTAGCACCCTGTGCTAGGGTCCTTCCCATTGGTTCTGAAAAGTTTTGAATTCAATTGTCAACCTTATACATTGAACGATGTACTTTGCTTGTCAGCCTCAAACAAAATGACTCTTTAAAAGGTGTTTGATTCATATATAAGCAAGTCTTTTTCCCTCATTTGAAAGAGGATCTTGATATATCTTGACATCTTTGACAATGTGACATGACATGATCTCGTGAATTCTACTATAGTGAACCTCTGACTTATTAAAGCTCTCTACTTGTGATTATTATTTGTACTAACCCTTTTGTAGGTATTTGATGAAGCTTCTTCATCATCCGTTGACTCTTTGTATATGATTGTGTTGCGACACTAATTTAACTAGGGTTTCATGCTAAGGTAAATCTATTTCAGTTACAACAGTCTTCATTACTTGTTTTTCCTTTGTTCATTGTGAACACACACTCTCTATATCATCATCATTTGTTGTTGTGGAGGTGGGATCACCTACACGAGGTTTGACTGAGGCAAGCCCCTATACAACACAACCATTTTCCCTCTTCCTTTTGTGCAGATCCGAAGATGAAGTTTCTGATAGCGACGATCGACAGGAGGACAAAAGGATCTGAGATAGTCATCATCAAACAAAATTCATTCTGTACAAAACCCTAAGGACCCTAATGCCCCACGCTAGTGTCTTGCCCAATCTGCTCCTACTTCTGGTGCCAGGTTCATTCTAATCTTCTCTATTATGTTCTGCTTTTGTTTTTTGCAATCTGTAATAGTAGTTTGTTAATTTACTTAGTTTATCAATTAGGTCTCCTCATTGTATAGTGTTTTCAAGCCATTAGTTATCAGTCTTCCCTCTTTGCAACAAAGGAATAAAATCTAGACAACTTGGCTCTCCCTTGAGGACTGTAGCCAACCACAAAAGTCTTCGTCGATTCGTGTTGCAATGTGGCATGGAGAAAGATTGATCTAGATTAGTTCATTCATTAGTCTAGACCTCTTTTCCCATATCACATTTTGGTGAACCCAACGTATCTTACACTTGCACTTACAGATCTCATTGTTGTGTTTGATTAGTTGAATAATTGATTAGAGACTTATTATTGCATATCTTATCTTATGTTTTTAATTTAGAAAGAAAAACATTTAAATGCTTTTCTTTTTTTTAGATTAGACAACAAAAACCAAACAAAATCCCTTCTTTCTTCTAACAAATCATCAACATATTCATCTTGTCATCACTTTCTTCCATCTATTGTTTTCTAGGAGCACTTAAGTGTCATAAAACTTGTAGTTACTTTATGAGTTTTATGACTCATTGCTCTAAATATAAACTCCTTGTAAGAATAAGTTATCAAATTCTAATGGGTTCTCGTGCTTTGAGTAGCTCTAGTGTTTCAACATCAGAATCTGAATTCATTAACCTATTCACACATGGAAGTTCTGAAACACAATTATCTTTGGACCACATTCCCACCTTACAAATGATCTCTAAGGCACAACCTTTTCATGACTCTCTTAAGGTGGATAACTCCATAGCGCATGTCCTTGGGTCCCGAATTCATAAGCTAGATAGTGAGCTAGCTAGTTTCCAACAATTCTTGGGCACAGAACATTTGGCTAGGGAGGTTGTCCCTCTCATAGAGAATCTTAGAAGATGTTAATTGATGATCCTCAAGGTGTGGAGGTTCTATGTAGCTTGGCTCACATAGTGGATAATAATATTATATCATCGTCTAGTTGTGTAGAAGTCATCTATAACTCATCCTCTCAAAACTAAATGGGGTTGCAAGTGTCGGTACCTATGTTGACATTTTCTATTTCAATATTCACTTCTTCTGTTATCACAACCGCTACACAATCTGGTAACAATGCTAATACTAGTTTTGGGGTAATAAGTAGGAACCCTATACACCAATATAGGTTTGTCACACCTTCCTCCTTCCTCCAGTTCACCTATCAAAATGTTAATCCAATTGTGTCTCAACCTATTGTTCACCAACCTTTTCCACAATTCACTTACCAAAAGGCCAACCACATTGTTTCCCAACCTTTTGCTAGCTCTACTCCTTCATACGCTAGCCACTCACAAATCACTCCACCTTCCAATCTTGTAATCAACCAACTTGTGCAAAATGTCAGCTCTTTACAACAACAAATAGCAAACATGAGTCAAGGTCAATCCCAACCTACCATCCCATCCTATTATACTCGTAGCCCTTTATCAAACACTATCCTAAAAACTCCAATGCTAGATATTTAATTTGAAGCACCACGTTTAGAGTACACTGGAAAAGGAGACCCTAATAAGCACATGTCAAAATTTACCATGTTATGCAATGACTTTCTTTTTGAAGATGCTATCTTAGCTAATCTCTTTCCTTGGTCGTTAAAAGACACAGCCTTGGATTGGTTTTGTTCACTACTTGACAACTCAATTCATTCTTTCCAAACAACTTATCAATTAATTTCTCCAACATTTCCAAGCCAACATTGGACCTCAAGTCACATTGACCTATTTGGTTTATTGTAAGCAAGGAGTGAAGGAAAAAGTGACTGATTTCATTGGGCGTCACAAAGCCCTCTTCTCTCATATACCATATTCTCTTTTGGATGTTAATGCACAATGGATTTTCATTGGAAACCTACATCCACAAATTTATGATAAGATACTATTGATGTGCTATCTTTCATTCACGCATCTTTACATGACCCTTCATGATTGCCAACTGTCAGTCAACCAGTATGAGGGCTCCTCCTCATCAGCTCTCATTGGCCAATCTGAGGCCATTGTTCTAGATTATCAAACATTTAAGAAGCAAAACAAAAACTTTATCAAAATTAACTCCACTTCTTGAAACAACATTCAAGCACAAGTTACAATCGCTGCACCTTCTATTGTGGCGCCCTATAAGTTTAAACCAAAGACTTGACAATTCTCTCAGCTTTCCCAATCTTTTCATTCCATAATGTTGTAGCTTCTTAACAATAACCTCATTCAGCTTCCTCCTATTTGTCATGTTGACACTTCTAAACCGCTATCTCATTTGTACGACTTGAAGGCCTTTTGTCAATATCACTGAATATCTAGGAATGACACTGAGTGATGCATGCATCTTAAGCATGAAGTGCAAGACCTCATTAACTCTGTTATGTCGTAAAATGCCCCCTAGGACTTGTACCTCCTAAGTTTAGCTCCTAGGTCCCTTAGATTTAATCATGCATGTTAAAAATGAATCCCCGAATGAAATCCCCTGAAACCCATGTCAAATAGGCCCTAGGGGTGCATCTTAAGCTTAATCGAATCCCAAAATAGGCCCCTGGACTTGGGCACCCATGCCTTAGTCCAAACCTATTTTGTCGGGACCCAAATTTTAATTGTCGGTAAAGTGACTGTTAAAAGGTTTCCCTTTGTCGGCCTTTCCAATTTGAATTACGAATGTTAGCAAGAATGCATATATAAACATGTTTAGGACTTCATTTTAAACCTAGATGGATAATGCGAACTTATGATCTTATAATAAGGATATTCAAGGATTTCATTGTGTTGCAGAGCAGTATTGTGTTGTGTTTGTACTTGTTTGTTGCGGATTTGTCTTCATCAATCCATCTCCTCATGGTGTGAAAGATCTTCATCTCCTCATGAGAGCTTCACCTCTAAGGTGACATCTATTTTGTGTTTCAATCAATTTATCTTATCATTTGCTTTTGCCTCTATCTACCAAGGACACACACTCTCTCTAACAACGGTGTTGGAAGGCTTGAATGCCATTCCAGGGCTTGACCAAGGCATGCTCCTAAACACCACAACCCTCAACCCTCTCTTGTGATTGCTGGTTACAGGAGTTAGATCTTGCGGAGAAGAGTTGCAGGAGATCAGAGGAGAGCATAAAGATTCTAGAATTGATGAAAACAACAGAAAATATCCTTGATTGGACATAGGCCCAGGTGCTCTTTTGTCCTCCAGTTTGGCAGTGTAAAAAATCTCTGAGCAGCTTATAGTCTTAAGCATATTTTGATCCAAAGTCCTCAAAAATAGTACCACATTGGACACTAGAGCCTTCTCTTTTGTCCTTCAAGTTTTCACTTTCTGAAATTCAAATCTTGGTATATTTCTAATCTACATTTAGTGCCTTCCTGTGGGACAATCTGTCAGGTTTTGTCCATTTGTTTATGATTTTGCATAATCAAGGTTTTAGGCCTAATCGGACAAGGGTTTTAACAAAATGTCAATCTATTCTATCTTTCCAATCATCTCATAGTGACATCAGACCTGTAGTTGAGTCCTCTATCATAGTTGTGACTTAGCTCGATCTATGTCCTTGAATGTATGTGTGAAAGAAGGGTTTGATTGAATCTAATTAATTATACATTTTACATTTTTCTTTCAACCCCATTTTCATACATAACATTTTGGTGAACTTGTGTTTTATTGAATGTTGCATCTTGCTGAGTGTTGTAAATCATACTTGCATTCATACATATCATATTCATCATTCTATATTCAAAAATCTTGCATAAATTTGAAAAAATCAAACATCCTAGGCTAACATTAGGGCATAGTTTGCACTATTTTCATTGCATATCATTTAAATCATTTAAATATCTGATATTTATATTAAATCTGAAATAAATTACAGCAATACATCATTTCATAATCATTTACCTTGCATTTACAAACTTTATTTGCTAGGGTTTGCTTGAAAATTTGTATTTTTCATATAACCTAGTAATTCCAAAAGCTAGGGTTTGTAGTTAAAATCTTGTTTCATATTTTATTACTTATTTTTAACAGTCATTCAAATCTGATTTTGGATAGTAGTGTTTTATCATTATGTGTTTTTTTTCAAATTTTGCATTTACACAGTGTATTTCAACAAAAAAAGAGGCATATTGATTCATCTTTCCTTAAAATTTGATTTGCATTGAGCATTGTAGGATTTTTGCATCATTTTCAAATTTGATCTGAGTTATTTTACATATTAAATTTGATTAGATTCCATTCATTCATCATTTTGCATACTTTCATGCCTTAATTTCACTATTAGGGTTTCAAAAATCCTTGCATTTTTACTACATTTTGGCTAATATTTCATCTACCATTGGAAGATTGGTGTATTATGAAAAAATTGCTGCATTATTGGACTGATTAAAAGGTTTTAATTTGCTTCTCCTCATCATTCTCCTAATTTCATTACATATTTTGTGCATTTGCATTGAAAAAAGTGAAAAAATTAAGCATTTTAGGTGTATAAACAAGCATAGATTGGTGTTTATTTATTGCATTCATCTTAGATATCTTGCATTTTAGATCTTGCACTCATATTTAAGCATAAATTCATTGGTCATTTGAAAACTTCGCATAATTTCATATCATTGTGTGAAAATTGGCATAATCTTAATTACACAGTGTGTATTTCAACATTACTTGTTTATACACCTTTTCACGTCTTTTGATCAAAACCTTTAAAATCATCAAATTAGCCTTGTTTTGTTGTACTCTTTCCTCTTATCCATTGTGTTTGTTGTGGACTTTGTGTGTCTTTTAGTACCCGTTTCCCTCAAACAAGTGCGTTAGTGTGAAATAGTCTATTCATAATGGATGCATCTTGTTATTCATCTTTGGAAGCCTTGTTTGCATACATCATAGATGTTGACAATTTCTATAAATTCACTGACAAGTATCCTCAATTCCTACAACAAATAGCACACATCTATGATATTGACATTTCCACGAGTTCTACCTATGACATTCTATGTTACATATCTGATTTTGAAAGTTTCACCACTCTCATGGGTATTTACCCTTCAATCTTGGAAAATCTCACTAAATTCATCTCCACCAAAGATAATGAAGAAGGTAATGATGAAGACATTCCTCCTTCTCTCCCTACCTTTCATGATGATATAATGGACATCATTTCTAAGACATATAAGGCTGACATAGCCCTGGGTGATTCATCTAATAATTTGGAGTCTTCTCCCAACATAACCTCACTTAGTGAGGATATTTGGCACAAGAGGAAGAAATCATTGAGACATTCCTTAACACTACTCTACCATCTCTTCATGCTCTCCCTAGCTAGGATGAAGCATTGGATGATGTAGACTCTCTTTGTGAGCAACTCCTTCAACCAATTAACACTGAAAAATTCATCAACTGATCTTCAAACACTTCTTAACTACATCTTAAACAAATAAACGAAACACACACCCTTAACCGAAGACTTACATACCTTGGAAACTACTAACAATTTGGAGAACATAAATAAACATATTGTTCCTAACCACCAAGGTATTCCAACACCCTACAAACCGGTTGAAATGGGCATTTCCCGGCTCCTTCATTACCTCACTCGATTGAAATGGGAATTTGTGAGGCTCCTTCTCTACCATTCTCGAATATCGCAAGAGAAAACCTTCAGAACAATGTAGATAACATAATTCAACGAGAAAGAAGAACAAGGGACAAATCTTTGACAATAAATGTAAAGATAAAGATCAGAGATAACAGGTAAGTATTTCTAACCATGTTGGTCACCTTTTTCGTAGCATGCCTTTGCTCACTTATGTGACCTCCTCTTATGTATTGTATTCTCCTGTGATGTATTATGGGTTGTTTAGGTCCCCTTGGATGACCCTTGATACTCTTTTAAGGTCAAGGATACCAAGAGACTGCCTTTGTTGTGACCATTCTTCTATTTGTATCATCATTCTTCTATTGTTCCTCTCCTCTATTTTATTGTTGTGTTTCGTGCCTTAGATGCATAACATTAAGGAGGGTGTTTTGGGGGCATCCTCCTACATGGTGTTCCTAAGGCACTTGTTCCTCTCTCATTTTAATGGTTACCTTCTTCTAGTGATTCTACCTAGTCAGTGGATGATGAAGAAAACAAACAAATACTGATACAAACAGTGTATCCCTTCAGCAAGCAAAGAAAAATGGACTTAGTCCATACATGACGACATGGTTGATCTATATATATCGGACGCTTGACTAGTAGAATCACTTCGTGTGATGTATCATCTTATGGCATTTGTTGTGACTAACATTTTACAATCCACTCAATTTTCTCTTGCACACTTTGATTGGTATCTCACCTTGTTGCTACACTCGATTCCGAGGTACCTCTAGTATAGCCTAATGGTTATACTCGGATCCGAACCTATAGTATAGCCTTGGTCCTTAATGTGACCATCTTCATGCATAGCTTTAATGAATTGCTTTGGTTATTATCTTAGAGTAAGATTTCTAACCTCTCTTGTTATCTTATCAATGTGTTTGTGGAACATTCAATGATCGTGAGCACATGTCACCTTGGGGGCATGGGCTTTGTGAAAGCTCTTATTCCCTTGTGTGTTTTCTCTCTACCTTAACATGCTTGATATCGGTACACAACATCAACCACCTTAAGGTGGGGGCATATATAATGATATCTGTCTGATGATTTTGATACTAATGAAGTGTGTTTGTAAGCCCTCTCCATGAGGCGGGATGTTGTATCTCCAACACGAGTACACATCTTTATTTATATTGCAATCAAAAAGCCCTCTTCATGAGGTGAGATAGCATATCCTTTTTATCAAGAAGCCCTCTACACGAGGTGGGATAACGTATCTCTTGAGCTAGCATGTGTCTTTTTATTCAAAATCCCTCATCGCGAGGTAGGATGGTGTATCTCTTGAGCTAGTGCACATCCTTTTATTACAAAAGTCCTCTGTGGAGGCAGGGTTAGATCTTGAGACTATCCTCCGTTAAGCGTGTCTTTGGCAGTTGTTGTGGCATAAGCCCAACTATCAGGTGTGTCTGTAACGTGTTTGAGATGGTGGGACTTAGCAATAAGCTCCTTCCATTGCCTGTGTTTTCCATGTATAAGATGTATAGTATGTCTATGGCATGTTATATGATGCTCATGTATTCTATTTGTCTTTTGTGTGTTTTCCCCCATGTGTGGTTTTAAGGGTGTAGCAATGAGCTGCTCCCACACTCAGGTTTTGTTTGGCATGTTTTCCCTTGTATGTGGTTTCAAGGGTGTAGCGATGAGCTCCTCGCACACTTAGGTTTTGTATGGCGTGTTTCCCCCAAGGTTTAGTATCAAGGGTGTAGCGATGAGCTCCTCCTACATTTTTGGTTTTGTATTATGTGCTTTTTAGATTTTCATTATATATATGAACATGTTATGGAAATGCTATATCAATGTATTCATCATGTTTTGTGTGACCGCTCTCTTGTAATCATCGTGTTTTGCATGTCTTCAATATTGTCTTCTCCGTGTCTTGCATGCTTCCTACTATCTTCATTGTGTTTTACGTGTCTTCAACGTGTCTTCTAGTGCTTACCTGAGATTGGGGGCTAGAAATAGTTCCTCAATCTTTGTGTATGCCTTAGCTTCAAGTGCCTGGTATGTTTGATGGGTTTTTTATTGTACTTTAATGCATGTATGGGTCATAAGATCATACATACATTAAATTGGGGGCTAAATGTTATGTCGTAAAATGTTCTCCTTAGGAATTTTATCTCCTAAGTTTAGCTCCTAGGTTGCTTAGATTTAATCATGCATTTTAAAAATGAATCCCGAAGCAAAATCCCCTGAAACCCATGTCAAATGGGGCCTAGGGGTGCATCTTAAGCTTAATCAAATCTTGAAATAGGCCCTTGGATTTGGGCGCCCACACCCTAGTCCATACCTATTTTGTCGGGACCTAAATTTTAATTGTCGACAAAGTGACCATCAAAAGGTTTCCCTTTGTCGGCCTTTTCAATTTGAATTATGAATGTTAGCGAGAATGCATATATAAACATGTTTAGGACTTAATTTTAAATCTAGATGGATAATGTGAACTTATGATCTTGTGCTAAGGATATTCAATGCTTTCATTGTGTTGCAGAGTAGTATTATGTTGTGTTTGTACTTGTTTGTTGCAGATTTGTCTTCATCAATCCATCTCCTCATGGCGTGAAAGATCTTCATCTCCCCGTGAGAGCTTCACCTCTGATGTGACATCTATTTTATGTTTCAATCAATTTATCTTATCATTTGCTTTTTCCTCTATCCACCAAGGACACACACTCTCTCTAACAATGGTGTTGGATGGCTTGAATGCCATTCTGGGGCTTGACCAAGGCAAGCTCCTAAACACCACAACCCCAACCCCTCTCTTGTGATTGCAAGTTACAGGTGTCGGATCTTGTAGAGAAGAGTTGTAGGAGATCAGAGTAGAGAATAAAGATTCTAGATCTGAAGAAAACAATAGAAAATATCCCTGATTGGACACAAGGGCCCACTCTTTTGTCCTCCAGTTTGGTAGTGTCAGAAATCTCTGAGCAGGTTACAGTCTTAAGCATATTTTGATCCAAAGCCCCTAGAAAAAGTACCACATTGGACACTAGAGCCCGCTCTTTTGTCCCCGAAGTTTCCACTTTCCAAAATTCAAATCCTGGTATGTTTCTAATCTTCATTTAGTGCCTTCTTGTGTGAGCATTTGTCGAGTTTTGTCTGTTTGTTTATGATTTTGCATAATTAGGGTTTTAGGTCTAATCGGACTAGGGTTTTAACAAAATATCAATCTATTCTATCTTTCCAATCATCTCATAGTGACATCAGACCTGTAGCTGAGTCCTCTATCACAGTTGTGACTTAGCTCGATCTATGTCCTTGAATGTATGTGTGAAAGAAGAGTTTGATTGTAATTATGCATTTTACATTTTTCCTTCAACTCCATTTTCATATATAACAAACTCTAATGTTATTCAAGCTACGCTGGTGAGAATGAAAAAGAGAATAAATCCATAGCTCCACTGAATCAAAACTTACAAATTTACACAAATCCTCTTCCCCGCCATTCAACTAATGTTGTAATAGAACCATCGGTTGATAGAGTGCCTACTTCTATAACTTCTGATCACCAAGAAAAAAGCCTAGATAACCTAATTTCCATGGTGGATGCTTGCCCTCGACAAGAGTGAGCTAAACCTAAGCCAACCATCTCCTTTACCCACCGTGATGCCTTTTTTCATGCACCTAATGGTACTATCTACATTACCTCTAGGATTAATGACAAACCTACAAGGGGAGTACTCAATGATCATGTATGCCTAGCAAATGTAGTTACGGAGGAATTCCTCTATGTGCATGAGTTGTATCGAGGCAAGTACGAGAAATCATAAATCTTGGTTAGAGTGCATGATGGTTCCACTCGTCCTACTCTTGGCTCTTTAACCCTTTTTGTTTAGGTCAGACCAAAAGTCCTGGATGTGTCTTTTGCCATTATTCCAACCTCATACCAATTTTGTGTGAAGTTGGGTCATCCATGGCTCACTTCCATGAAGGCGGTCCCCTTTGTAATCCATAAGTGTATAAAATTTCCATTTGAGGGACAAGTACATAGTGTATATCACAGTGGGTTCCATCCTTTGTCCCTCTGAGGAAACTTTTCACTTGATTACTTCTAGCCATAGCTAGTTGAGCTTGTTTGGCCTTGTAATGATGTTCTATTTCTCTCTTACTAGAAATTCAAAGCAAGCTGAATTGCTCAGTTGTCTGTTAGTGCCTCCTCTCATGCTATCCTGACTACTACCCTTAAGGCCCATCTGCATATGTGACAGTAGTTCCCCCTGTTCTGTAGATGGTGGACGAACCACGTCCCAAATCGAAAGTCCTTCCCCAATCCTGAGCATTTGGTATCTATGCTGAGGTTCCACCTTTTCCATCCTACCTAGGACCACAAGGAAAATGCCCTACACAACCCAAACCTCCTCGCGCTTTTGGGATTACTTTTGTTCCTCGTGCCTCTTCGAAGTCTAGAGGAAAGCAATCCGTTGTGTTGATACTTTTTCCTGTGGCCTCTCAATCATCGATGGATGTCTTAGTACCTCCACCTGTTCTGCAAGCTGCGAGAGAATGATAGCCCACCTTGATAAACCCTCCTCCCATTTTCTCCCAACCTTTGGTGGTTTCTTCTGTTCCTCATCTTACTCCTCGAGTAGAGGAAGAAAATGAACCCATGTTGGGAAACACCCAGTTTCCTCCTGAATATGCTTCAAACCATACACGACAAAATTAAAATGCGAAAGAACGCAAGAAATGACATCGTGTTAGGGCTCGTCGGCTTGTAGTAGAAAAGGAGAACCTTCCTCCCCATCCTTCTTCCATGCAGCCCACCCTTAACCCATCATTTCCCATCTCTTCAAAGACCGAGCAGGCTGAGAAGATTGTTCCCGTAGTCTAAATATTCCTAGTTCCTTCTACAAAGAGTTCTATCCTCCCATCAATTCCAAATATTCCACCATTCGCTAAACCTTTGAACCTACCCAATGTTAGAGTTGTTTCAAGTGCTGCTTTATTGCAGATAGTTCCATTCCGGTATTCTATTGACACAAACATTCTGCGTCTGAAGCGTAAGCATGAGCCTTATCCTCACTAGTCATTCCAAATGCCTAAGCACCAACATCCTTCTCCTCTTATGATTGATAGTGCTCGCGACCCCACATTTAGCACTGTCATATCACCCATAGTGATATATTTTTATAGTGATTCAGAAGACAGGTCCAAACCATTAGAAAATGTTGCACAATTATCCTTGATCTTCACACAATTGATGGAATTGGCCTCTAGGGGCATGCGTTAGGATCCTTCCCCACTGAATGACTTCCCACACTGCGAACCAGGCATCAATCCATGTACTGCACTTGCTGTAGTCCCTCTAGAATCTTATCCTCCATCCCTGTATGATGAGCAAGATTTGGAGGCAGACGATTTTCTATAGTCCGACTCGCAAGAGCAGTACCTTCATCTCATGTGTTATATTTGTGTTATGATTGTATGTAATGTTATCCCCATATGTGCTGATTGATGTGTATTTTGTTTGTTAGTTCTCTTTGGATGGCCCTTGATGCTCTTATTGGCACAATGATACAAGGAGAACGAATCTATCGTGACATTCCTCTTTATGTACCTTCATTCTTCCATTTGTTGTAAATGCAATTTTATGCCTTTTATGGACGATGCAAAGCGTTGGATGATTTAACATCCTTCCATGTTGACCTGAAAGTGTTATTTTACTTTCATGTGACATTTCTTCCTCTGTCTTCATAGTTCTACTAACTGGAGGATGATGACAGTTCCAAAAATGATTGTCCCTTTTAGACAACTATCTATATACTGATTATAGTCAAGTAGATCCCTTTGTGCTATTGTATGATATTTCTTTATTCATGTAGCAGCTTGTTACAATGCTTGGTATCATGTCATGATTACACAAGCCATTGTGTATCGTGCCCACTGCATCACCCCGGTTTTCCCGTCCTGGGGACAACCCTTTGTCACATTGTAGCTTTTGGACACATATCATTTGGGCATGTGCTACCAGAAAGATCTCATGCATTCTTTACATATATCACTCTTCCTACCTTAAAGGCAATTGCTCCCTAATGGTGTTAGCAATTACTTTAAGGTGGGGGCATACACTTTACTATGCACTTCATTTTGTTCACATGCACATGGATGTTTTTCTATCGCAACACACCTTTTGATCATATTTTGTAGCACTTTACTAGAGTTACCTAACAAACAATGTATTTTGCTTGTCTTGTAATTTATGATATTGTTGACATGAAACTCACCTAGTAAATAACATATTTTACTAGCATGTGATGCTTTCATTTGCTACTTATTGACATGGAACTCACCTAGTAAATCTACGGATCTTACTAGCCTACGATGTTCTTAATATACTCCTTGAGATGTTAACAACACATGCTCACCTAGCATAATGTAGTTTGCTAGCCTGTAATCCATGTAGTCTATGAACCACCTAGCATAACACAAATTGCTAGTCTGTGTGTTTCATATGACCCTATTACACTCATGGTCGCCTAGAATAATGTAGCTTGCTAGCCCTTGGTCAATGAGCATATTTTGATCTACATGACCCTTAGCGACAAAGCAATCTAGTCGCCTAGAAGGCACACAAGAAAGAATACTATGCCAGATGAGAATTTTCCAAGATTCATTTCCCTCCAATGCCTTGAGAACCTATTTCACACATAAGGTAATGCCTTGCTGATGGATTTAAAGCAATCCTAATCCACCAATATTATGGGGAAGACAACGAAATTCCCAAGCAATATGATGAAATCTATGATGCCCATCACTGGAATCCCAAAGAAAATCTCTAAGTAGCTTCTTGAATTTTAAATATGATGCCTTTGAAGGAACCCAACAAGAGGAATAATATACATGAGTGGCATCCAAGATTTTAGAGAAAATTTAAAATTTATTAGCCAAAGAAAAAGGCTTGGTAATCCAATAGATTTCTTTTTTCTCAGTCTTGGTAACAACTTGCCATAGGGTAGTAGGATAACTTGAAAAGTAAAGGGCATGCCCAAAAATTGAAAGACTTCCCATGATCAATCCATTTCTAGCCAAAAGCATCTAACTAGCTAGACTTAGGAAGAAATGATTTCTTATAGCATTGGGTCTTCTACCACTAGATTCTTGAATTAGAGGCCTGGCAAAAAAAAATAATACAATGAAGAGCCTATTTGACATTATTTTCATACTCAATAAGGAAAATGAAAGAATCATCAAAAAACTTATCATTAACTAACTGGTTGGAAGAGTTGAGTAGAGTAATCCCCTTAACTAAGGTTTGAGAAATTGCATGAGCCAATAATTGAATCCTTTAGCTGCAAGCACATAAAAGTGTTAGGGTTAAAGGGTAGCCTTGATAGATGGATCCAAAAAGACCAAATGGATTGGATTGCTAGCCATTAATGTTAATAGCATCAATGAAGAACATCTATGTATAAACTAAATAAAATGAGGCCCTAATCCAAGCACCTAAAGTAGGGAGATAATAAAAAGACATTCAATGAGGTCATAAGCCTTGGCAAATTTTGTTTTAATAAAAATTGTAGGATTCTTCAAGAGGACCCATTCCATCACTTCCCAGACAACAATAATGTTGACAAGAATACATTTGGATTTGATAAAACTAGTTTGTTCAGGTTGAACTAGCTAGGGAAGAAGAGGCATGAGCTTAAGAGTCAGAGCCTTGGAAAAAATCTTATATGAAACATTCAACAAAGTGATTAGCCATCAATTATAGGTTTTTTCAGGTTCACCAACTTTATGTATGAATTTAATACTCCCTTTGTTAATCAAATTGTTAGCATTTGATTGTCATTGATGTCAATAGTGTCTGGAGAAGTACATTGGAGATTGTTTACACATGTTGTCATTGACATCAACTATGTTTGAAGATTGATGGCACATATTGTATTGATGTCATGCACAAGAAGTGTTGCCCTTAGTCACAAGTATTGCATAGATGCTACAGAAGAAGACTATTATATATGCTCTCCCTTACATTTTCAAGTTGTTGGGACATGATCTAGTATACTTCAGAATATATACTTAGTGTATTTTTATAAGAGTTTTTGGTTACTCTGGACCAGTATTTTACTCCACACTTTACCACTATTGAAGATACGACTTTGCAGATTTGAGGATAGATAGATAATGGTATTGTGAATGTGTGTTTCAAATTTCATATCATTTGAACTTGTGGAAGAGTATTTTTTATTTAGCAGTTTGAAAAACAAGGCTTCAATGCTTAAACAGTCAGAAAAGAGAACGTATTATGCTCTACATTTCTTCGCAATTGTAGATAAAGCTTTGCGATTTGGATAAAAGATGTATACAGGTGTCTTATATGTTATATCCGAGTATCAAGTGTTTTAGATCTCTAAAACATTTTTACAGTATTGAAAGACAGAACAGTGTGTTCGGCCTAGTATAAAGGAACAGTTTCTCAATATTCTATCAGTGGTTGTTGCATGAAGTTTTGGTAATGATTTCAAGGACTATAATGATTATATGATGCTCCGCATGTTGATATTTTGCACTCCTTTATACCACATAGCTTGAAGGCTGACCGAGATTAATCACACGTTTCATCTAAAGGTATTTTTGGTGCAGACCTAATTGAGGCTTTACATTGTTGTGAAGGATATATATAGAAGAAAAAGGGTCATTTGTGACGTGAATGGGTAAGAATAGATGAATATAAAGCATGAAATGTGTTAAGTCAGTATAAAGAAGCAATGGTGTAGAAAAAGGGGAACTGCAACAACAACATAAGTCAGATGCTCCTTTACAAGAAGTTTATATCTATGTCTTCATTGTAATTTTCATGTATCTTACTATTAGACAATGAGTCTCTTTAACAGTTATTTGTATCTTGCTCTTAGGCTATAGCCCTAGTTTGCAAGTCAATAGGGAGTAGCAGCTTCCTTAGGTTGTACCCCTAAAACAAAGTTGTAAATCTTTATAACAGTGAGCATTACATATTGTGAGCTAACACTCACCATGGTTTTTCCCATATTGGATTTTCCACATAAAAATCCTAGTGTTATTGTTTGGTGCATGTTGTACTTTTAGTTCTCTAAGTAATTTGATTTAATATAGTTAAATTTTTGTATAGACTGATTCACCCACCCTCCTAGTCTCCGATTGTGTTCAACAATTGGTATCACAACCAAGTGCCTTTTAGAAGCCTAACAACTAAGATAGATCCTGCATTTGAACACATGGGACCTGAAGCAGTGCCTAATGACATATTTACTCCAAAACTGGATCTAGAGTCAATGGAACCTAAAGGTTGGGACTTAAATCTAGACAAGGTAGATCCTGAAGGAGAACTCCCATCAGCTCTTGATGGTTTGGATGAAGCAAGAGAACTGAATATGAAATATGAGGTCATGCTTGAAAAATCATAGGAGAAAATTGACAAACTGAAGACACAGGCTATAAAATTAAAAGAGAAAATTAGCAAACTGAAAGCTCAAATAGAAGAAGAAAAAAGATGTGGGGTTAACCTCAAGAAGGTAGAAGAAATGATCTCTAATTTGAAAGTCAAAATTGAAGAAGACAAGAGGATTGAAGATTGCTTGAATACCAAGCTCATTGAGAAAGAAAATGAATGTTCAAAGCTTGAGGAAGAAGTTGTCACTCTGAGAAAAGAACTAGAAAAAGCAAAAGAACAAATTGACAAGGGGTTAAAACCAGAAGGAGGCTCTGTAATTCTTGATGAATTGATAAACTCTCAAAAGACATCAAAAGAAAAATTTGGTCTTGGTTTTGAAAAAGGGAAAAGTCCTATAACTAGTACATCTACAAACTTATATGATAATTTCAAAGAAGAAGGAAAATTGAAATAAAGGAAGAAAAAGATTGCACTAAAAATCCTAAGAAGAATGCCTCCAGAGATGCAAAAGAAGATGGATTCACTCCTGTTCGGATACAAAGAAGATTCAGAGGTCCTCCACCTGCAAGACAACCTGCTCCTACTAGGTATTCTCAAGCTTCCAATGGCAATTGCTATGCTTGTAATAAGATTGGTCACAAGGCTATTGAATGTAGGAGCAAGATGAATCAAAATTCATTTAGGCCTCCAAGGTACAATGCAGTGAACTCTCATTTATTTCATGGTTATTGTTTTTCCTACAATAAATATGGACATAAGGCTACTAACTGTAGATATAAGGAAAGAAGAAACAACATGAGAAAGAATTCCTTGATATCTCCCAAGTATGATGCTAGATTCTCTCATTCCTTTTATGGATATTGCTTTGTCTGCAACAAGTTTGGTCATAGGGCTATTGATTGTCAATCCAAGGCAAAGTACAATATTTATGGGAAGCAAAATAGTAGTGCATCACCAAAATACAATGAGGTTTGCTACAAGTGTAATGGTTTTGGACACAAAGCAAAATTTTGCAAAAATGGTTTCAAGAAACCATTCGATCAGCACTAGGAGGTGGCAGAAGAAAAGAAAGTCAAATAGGTGTGGAGAAAGAAACCAGAGAAGACTCATGACATAAGGTTGGAAGACACACTGCTTCTGGCTGGGACAAAAGATTTCATTATTTATTAAAAAGAAATGGCATGGGTTACGGGGAGAAATTTAGTGTATATTAGCTTAATCCCCTGATCTACTGAGGCTTCTCTTAATAGAAGCATGTTATACAAAATGACTGACATGGAACCCTCTAGGGAGGACATAGGCAAGGCAATGAAGTTTCATATCCCCAAAAATTTGGAGAAAAAGCTTTCAATGTGGAAGATTGCATAATGATTTAGGGTTTCAGTGGTAGAGCATCTACCAAAAAGGAAGCACATTTATGATAAAAAGTTAGATCTATTTATGCGATTATCATATTATTTGACCTCATTCAGCATTTGAAGTTTTTAAATATCTTTACCAAGGAAAAAAGGTGCACTTGAAGCATTTGTTTTCTTGGAGTAACAAAGTGAAACCCTAGCAATGAATTGTAGAGGTATTCCTCAGATTACTTAACCCTAATTCCTATTATCATGATTCTTTATGATGACCACCCCTCTTACTCCTTAATTGATCACTAGTGTTGATGAACCCCGACCAAAATTTAAGAAGCATCTATATAAGGCAACGGAAGTTGATAGAAACAGAGCATTATCTAATGTTCCTACATTTGTGCTATATACAGAAGACATTAGGATATATATTCATGTAAAATTGGAAGAGATAGACCATGTCAAGTTTGAAATCCTAAGGTATAAACTATTAGATGATGATATTCATTACAAACCTGAGTATGCCAACATTGAAGCAAAACACTTGGATGTATGGAAAGATTTTTTGGATTTCTTTAATGAGCATGACTGGGTTAGGTATATCCTCAGTAGGATTCATGATGAATTCATGTACCTTGACAAACCCTATCAAATAACAAAAGAAGCTATTAGGGTTGTAACAGGGTTATGTTCCACCAGACCCATATCACAACTAAAATCAATCAAGAATGAAAAAGTCACTGAATTGATAGGTGCCAAATTTGATAAGAGGGCTTTAACAATTAATGACATTATTGACCCTAGTGTGAGATATGCAGAAATGGGCATTGCATACAAGGTGTATTACTCCAACAGAGAGGGATCTGCAACTACCACATCCATACACACTGCCTATCAGATGGCTAATGAGGTAAGATCTTGACTTATGTGAAGTCATGAAGGATCAATTACTAGAGAACCTGAGAAGAACAAAGGAGATTGGTTACAACTTTAAGTATGGCTCCTTGATCATTTTCCTGGCATTTTATTTCACGAACGAGTTACCTGGATATAAAGGAAAAATATGGCAGCAAGATAGGCCTGTAGTAACACAGATTAAAGAGTAAATGAGAAGGTTTGATTCACAAAGCTGTAAAACTATCTTCTGGGGATTTTTCAAAAACTTTCAAACTAAAATGCACAAAAGGGATAGAATTTCTTCTGACTTGGTTAGAAAATACAAAGATAAAATAACATTTCTTGTGGATAAGGATTTTTGCTACATGGTAGCAGTTGAGCCAAGGACTTCATGGATTCCTAAGCTTCCATATGAAGTACCTAATGAGGAAGTTAAGGATCATGCAGGGATCTTGCTAAGTCAGCCTAAAGACCCTAAAGGTGAGAGATTTGGAACATATGAAAATATTCAAGACAAATTATACAAGAAAAAGGCTAAAGAAGATGTAGAGAAGAACAAAGAAAAGTTGTTCAAAAAGGTTGGTATCCCACCAGGAGGTTTCACTACTCAGAATGTTGTGGAATATGTTGTGCCACTTACCATTGAGCCTTCAACACCAAGAAGGTCAGGTAGATCTTCTCAATCTGTTGCCAGTGGTCCACAATCTACCTCTTCTACAAGGACAACCTCTACTAGACATACACATGTTTCTGAGATTCAGACACAGATGAAATGCAAGGGTTAACAACAAGAGAAGAAGAAATAAACTGTTGTAGAGGAGATTGACGGTGATGATGAAGAAGTAATTTCAAAGAAGTAGAAGAAGGGATCTAACAGGAAAAGAAACCAAGAGTCAAGGTGAAGGCCAAAAATAAGAAGAATCAAGGTGTTGAAGTAGGTGAAGAAGAAGAAGAAGAGGAGCTAGCTGCCCGCTCAAGAAGAACAAGAAGAGTGCCACCCAGGTATCAACACCTCCTCCTAGAGAACCTATGTCTCTAGATGTAGTCTACAATGCCATTATTTATTTCAATTTGTTTGATGAAAATATGAAACTTCATCTAGGAGCTCATGTTGAGGATCAAGCCACTATTGAAAAGGCCATTGCTATGTATATGATGAGATATGAGTCTCTTGATCAAATTTTGCCCAAAGTACCGAAAAGTTTAAAGAAAGCTCTAAGAAGGGATAGAGAAGGAGTTGTTGCCCTAGATGAGAAACTTAGACAAGAAGCTTTGGATAAAGCTAGTGCTTCACTGTTTGAGAAAGAAAAAAGAAAGATTAATTCAAAGGCAAGCCCAAGAGCTTAGAACAAAGCATAGAGTAGATACTGTTATGCAGAATAGAAAGGAAGAAATTGAAAAGATTACAAAGGAAACTGAGGAAATTAATCATAAGATACTTAGTGAGGTAAGAGGAACAAAGAATGTGGAGCAACCACATAATTCTCCACCACAGTCACCACATCAAGCTATTACATCTTCTTTGCAGAACACAAAACATGTTGGAGAGAAGGATGACGAAAATGTGCAAGGAGATGTGAACACTTCTGCTAAAGAAAATGTTGAGTCTACTCCACAAATCAATGTTAAGGAAGGTGAAGATGAAGAAAGACAGAGTGAGCAAATTTTTGAGAAAAATAAACAAGTTGAAAATACTATGGACAATACTCATCCTCCAAAAAACACTAACTACCCACCAAGGACAAAGAAGATAAAGGGACACATGATGATGTACATGCTGGTAATGATATAGACAATTCCCCTGTAGAGAACCCAGAATCACATAATGTCATTGATTCAGGAAAGGAGCAAGTGAATACAGATGCTGAGAGCTCTGCTCATGAGTCAACAGTCTCCCCAATTGACTCCATTAAACAATTCTTAGCACAACAAAGATAGATCCAGTCTATTTCCTCTCCTCAGTTATTTCAGTTACCTACTCTAGATGGACAAATTAATTTGTCCAATATTTCTCCTCTGCAGAAGCTTCAATTGGGAAATGTATTCCAAGCAACTGCTTAAGAAGAAATTTTGCAGTCTCAAGTAGAAGGAAATGAGCTTCTAGAAGAAGAAATGAGAGCCATTGAGAAAGTGGTACCGGAAGCTAAGACGGATGATTCCTTGACTCCTGTTCAACAAATGAAACAATTACTGAAGTCATTCAACAATCACTCTTCGATTTTGGAAAATGAAGATGAGAAAAGGGTATTGGAACAAATAAATAATAGGAGATTGATAGCTCTATTAGACAAATGTTCCAATGCACATAATATGTTGGTAGATAGTGTAAAGAGCATTCAAAATGCTCTGGAAGAAGCAAAAGTATTATATCAATTCTGCCTAACATGGCCTATGACAAAAAAGGATCTAAAAGACCAAATTGATGGCCTTGAGTTGCAGATATCCAATATTTCTACAACATATGAACCTTTAAAGGATAAAAATGGAGAATTAAGGGCTCAAATTGAAAAATCTCATGTACTCATCAAATAGCTTCAGAGTAAAAAAGAACAGATCAGGGACCAAATAAGTCAGGTGAGAGAGATTGTTAGCTTGAGAATGGAAACACTGATAGGAATGCTGACAGAAGCTGATAAGGTACTCCAGATGGCAGTTGCACCATCTTCAGTAGAAGAAGTAGAATAGTTATATCTATAGATCATTAGGCAGCTACAAATACTTACTTCTACTAAGAAACATTGGGACTCTGAGCTATTGCATCTGAAAGTTATCTACAAGAACATCTTCTTGCCGACAAGTAAGGCTTACTCCTTTTTGTTTATATCTTGATGTAATGTACATATGCAAAAGAATAGAAGATATCAATTATGTCTACATAGATCCAATTCTGGGATAATATAAGATACCTCTTAGGGGAGCATGCAAATATAAATGATAAGATCAATTTTGAGATAGGAGAGAAGTTTTGATAAGTGTATATATAGTGTACCCTTTGCCCTTGATGTCAAAGGGGAGAAGTTTTTGATATTGGCATGTGTTACCATTAATGACAAAGGGGGAGATTGTTAGCATTTGATTGTCATTGATGTCAATGATGTCTGGAGAAGTACATTGGAGATTGTCTACATAGGTTGTCATTGACATTAACTATGTTTGAAGATTGATGGTACATATTGTATTGATGTCATGCACAAGAAGAAGTGTTGCCCTTAGTCACAAGTATTGCATAGATGCTACAGAAGAAGACTATTATATATTCTCTCGCTTGCATTTTCAAGTTGTTGGGACATGATCTGGTATACTTCAAAATAAATACTTAATGTATTTTTATAAGAGTTTTTGGTTACTCTGGATCAATATTTTACTTCGCACTTTACCGCTATTGAAGATATGACTTTGCGGATTTGAGGACAGACAGAAAATGGTATTGTGGATGTATGTTTCAAATTTCATATCATTTGAACTTGTGGAAGAGTATTTTTTGTTTAGCAGTTTGAAAAATAGGGCTTCAGTGCTTAAATAGTCAGAAAAGAGAACATATTCTACTCCGTATTTCTTTGCACTTGTAGATAAAGATTTGCAGTTGGGACAAAAGGTGTATATAGGTGTCTTATATGTTATATCTGAGTATCAAGTGTTTTGAATCTTTGTAAAACATTTTCGCAGTATTGAAAGACAGAACAATGTGTCCGACCTAGTATAAAGGAATAGTTTCTCAATATTCTATCAGTGGTTGTTGCATGAAGTTTTGGTAATGCTTTCAAGGACTATAATGATTATATCCTACTCTGCATGTTGATATTTTGCACTCCTCTCTACCGCATATCTCTTTGAAGGTCGACCATGATTGTTAATCACATGTTTCATCTAAAGGTATTTTTGGTACTAACTTAATTGAGGCTTTACATTGTTGTGGAGGATATATATATAGAAGAAAAAGGGTCATATGTGAAGTGAATGGGTAAGAAGAGATTGTAGCCCTAGTTTGCAAGTCAGTAGGGAGTAGCAACTTCCTTGGGTTGTAGCCCTAAAACAAAGTTGTAAATCTTTATAACAATGAGCATTATATATTCTGAGCTAACACTCACTGTGGTTTTTTCTATTTTGGGTTTTCCACGTAAAAATCTTGGTGTTATTGTGTGGTGCATGCTTTACTTTCAGTTGTCTAAGTAATTTGATTTAATCTAGTTAAATCTTTGTATAGACTAATTCACCCCCCCCTCTCAGTCTCTGATTGTGTTCAATATAAATTTCTTAAACTTTGTATGAAATTCTTCTAGATAGACATTGTGAAAATCTCCATTCACTCTATCCTAAAAGGCTTTATAGAACTCATATGGAAATCCATTCAATCGAGGGGCCTTATCATTAGATATTGAAAAATAGCCTCCCATTGATGTTCTTTGGGAATTAGAAACTTAACAGGGAACCACATTAAGGCATTACTACAAAGCAACTAATTTAGCAAGAGTATACTCTTAAACAACAAAAACTTGCTCATATTGTTGGACAAAATCCTATAAAATATTAGGAATCTCATTAAAGAGTTGTTTCCCCTCCTTGATTTGTTTGATGGTTTGAGATGTATGGTGAGAACATAGAGCTTAAAATAATTCCTTTAAGACCTTATCTCGTATTTTGAGCCAGTGAAGTCAAGATTTGATTTGTGCTCCATGTGTAGAATAAGCATTTGCAACCTGCTTCTAGTGGTGGAGTTGAGCCACACGAAGCTGAATCGCCAAATCGAAAGGCTGGACTTCTAAAGAAGTAGTTGCTTGGCAAAGCTTTGATGTGTTGGCCTCATATGAACAATGATCTAAATGGGCTAGCTAGTGCCCATAAATGCAAATAAAATTAAAAGTATGGGTGATGGCATTATTCCATTAGGCTATCCATTCTATCTCATGCATCGGACATGGATCAAAATTTCAAACACATTGAATACAAGTTGACATGGCCTTATGATTGAGTAACAACATGTTTAGAAAAATTGATTCTTCATGGCCTTGGGTTTGGCAAGTTTCTATTCAATATGAAACCATATTGGAAGTGGTTTGAGAGGACAATGTTTGACAAAAGCTCTAGTGGCAAGGAATAATAGCTGGCAAAGGAAAAGAAAGATTGAGTTGATAACATGGCTTAATCCATACATTTGAGTACCCTATTAGACCTTGCTTTAAGATTGTTCCATGTGTACCACCTCATATGATATTAGCGATGTCCAAGATTAGAATTAAAAAATCCCAATTTATTGCAGATAAAGATCCAAACCTATCTTTCACTAGTTGTCTAGCACATAGGCAATGTCCCATATTTATGATAGGCCATTCCAATCATATTAAAGTCCCCACATAGAATCCAAGTGGTAGAAAGCATTGAATTTGCAATCCATCTCCAAAAGGTAGATCTAGATCAGCATCATTTGTAGCATAAAAGTAAGAAATCTAAAGGAATGACTATTAATGTTGAAAACAATCCACAACAAATGCTCAATGGGGTTATATCCCTAGTCAAATAAGTGTTGATGCCACATAGGAGAGAGAAAGGTGAAAAAACCACCCCAATTTGTTTCATGGTTACTACACAAAAAAGACTAGAAGGCCAAATAACATAGCAAGTTGAAAAAAGTAAAAGACCATAAATCTTAAACTATTGCAAATAGAGAATGTATATACCTAGAAACTAAACTCGAGCATCTCAAACAGAGTACTTTTGTGGGAGGTCCATTAGATCTCAAACATTCTAGGAGACACAATTCATAAACGAGTTTCAATAGTCATCTCCCTATTATATCCAACTTGTCAAGAGAAGAATAACTATTCTATACAAGAACTTCATCTAAATTGAAGTTACTTATCTGAAAAGGAAGTGGATAGGTCATCATTTCTCTAGTGCATATTCTCCCTCTTCCAATTTCCCCAATGGGCTATGAGACCTCCACTATATAGCTAGAGGAGAGGAAGCATGTCAGGTAGTGGTGGCTAGTGGTTGAGAGAACAATGATGCTGCTAGTGGGATCGTACAAATTTTGCCTCACCAAATGTCTCCCGAGGAGAGGAGAAAACGTGTTTCTTTGAATCTAGAGGTTTTAGAACATTTTTAAAATCTTGACCCCTAGAGCTTGAGGAAGGTTGAGGGGGAGGACCATTATTACCAAATTTTTTGGCTTTACAACTAACCATTGTAGACCAACCTTCCTCTTTTTTTTGCAAGAGGCGATGACCTAGAGGCAAGTTGCGTGGAAGGCTTAGGATGGGGAGAAGCTAAATGGCTGCCTTGAATCTTATGTTTAGAAGATTGACAACAATAATAAGTATTTGATAAAGTCAAATAAAGAACGTGTTAAATGCATCTCATCTATCCAATCTGGATATCCACATTCTCCTATAAATCTTTAGAGAGATCTATTTTAACACTGACCTGCCTCTGAGGATGTCGAAAAGAACCATTATAGTTGGATACATACCATAGAACCTAAAAAGGAATCTATTCTACTCAATAAATTCTAGCATAGCAAGGGTAACTAATGCAACATAGCTTGGGAGTCTTACCAGACAACCATTGCTAGTAGCATACACACAAACCGTTCACAAACAAAACCAATTTCATTGTTTTACTCATCATTGATGAGTTACTGGAATACCAAATCAATTCACACTCTACTCTACAATATTAGCAAACAATTCGTGCAAGCAACAGGGAATAAATGTATATAGATGTTTTCCAACCTCAGTTTATTTGAATTTGCAGCATACTATGGTTCAGATACAAAATTTCAAACAAAACTAGCTCACTCAACTTGAGCTTCTCTGAATTTCTTCCTTATGCAGAGCATCCCAAATCAACTATGCAGTGATTGCCCCCTTCAGTGCCTTTTTGCAACTTCAATTTACAAATTCTCTATTCTCTCCTTTGGTCGACCTTCTCCTCTGTCTCACACTTCTATGTTATATTTTTCTTGTTGCTGTAGCTGATCTTGTCCCATTTTACAATCGATTCCTCTCACACATTTTCCTATTTTATGTTTTATCTCTTTGGAAGCCAAACCTCCTACCAAAGCCATCGATCCCCTTTTATTTTTCTTGAGACATCTGAAATATCAATAGTCATGAAGTTGAAACGACACATTTTGAAGGGAGTGACACTGCCCAAAGACTCTTAGCATTTGATATTTGTTTGACTTAAGTCAAATCACCCCTAGCTATAGGTTTTCCAATCCAAGCTGTGTTAAATGTATTTCATTAATGTGATAGTTAGTCACTTCAATGTGTGGAAATACTTTTGTTTTCCATAGAGTTTGACACCCTTAACAAAGACTGAAATAAACACTCAATCTTGCCTCCTTCTGCATCATGTAATTGGCCCAAAAGGAAGATTTTTTTTGGTTTGCCAACAACTCAATTCCTCTGTGATGGCTTGTAGATTACTTGGATGCTATATCTCTTTCATGGCATTTGTCAACAAATAATGAGTGCTCTGCTTCCCTCAGAATGACCACGACTCACCACCATGCTCTAGACTTAACTAGTAGAATGGAGGAATGATCAATTGTGACAAGTGACCAATGATGCTACCAAATGATTGCAACAAAGCAAAATTGAACCGGAATCAAACAAACTAAACCAAAAAGGACAAAACGAGAGTGCGACATATGATCACCAACAACCGCGACAAAACTGTCAACACCTCGAAATCACAACTAACACAACCAAACATGGTGAAAACAAAACAAAAATGGAATGATTTTGTGCGATGCATGATTGCACATTCACCTGAATACTCTTGCATTAAACACATCGGGTAAGAAAAATGCTTCATGAGTGTGGAACTCGTGAGCATTTTAGAAAATCTAGGACTGAAATCCCAAACTTGACCAAATTTGCAGCATTGACCCATGAAGCTTCATTAGCTACTCGGTCCTTCCAACAGACCAAATATTCCCAATATTATTTCCCTCTTGTTCTTCTGGCTACACGGGAATCAATTACTTTGTCAACTTCCTCAAGTTTCTTTTCAGGCAACTGCTGAATCCATTTATGTGCATCCTGCAAATCTGAATGTGTATTCCTATGTCCACTTGTCTCTCCTTCATAGTATTTATACAAATCAACAACATTAAATATTGGTGAAATATCTATACCTATTAGAAGCTCAATTTCATATGCATTTGATGAAAACTTCCACAAAAGTTTACATGGGCCTATTTTCTTCCACTTCAGCTTGTTATAAGTTCCTTGTGGGAACCTCTCCTTCTGCAAGTGTGCTATTACCAACTCACCAATCTGAAATTTCTGCTCCCTCCAATGCATGTCAGTACACTCCTTGTATTTGATGACGACTTCTCCAGGTTCTCCTTCATTTCTTTATGAAAATCATGGATATATTTTGCAAAGTCTTCCGTTACAACACTCTTTCTACCCAAATTTTCACTATCACTCAATCCATCAACGCCCCTAGGGTTGTACCCATATACAATTTGAAATGGACTCTTTCCCACACTTTGATTGACCAAGTTATTGTAGGCAAATTCTGCTTGTGCCAATGTCAAATCCCGCTAATTTGGTTTGTCACGTACTAAACACCTCAACACATTTCCTAAGCTTCTATTCCTAACTTCAGTTTGACCATCAGTTGGTGGATGGTAGGCTAAACTAAACCCCATTTGTGGTCCCATCTTCTTCGACAAAGTGCACCAAAAATGACCAACAAATTTGGTGTTCTGGTTTGAAATAATACTCTTTGGCAAGCCATGCAATCTAACTACTTCATTGAAAAATAAAGTAGCTATGTGGGAAGCATCATTGCACTTTTGACATGAGATAAAATGAGCCATTTTAGAAAACCTATCCACCACAACAAAATAGAATCGTTACCTCTTTGTGTTTGCAGTAACCCCATAACAAAATCCATGCTTATGTGTTCCCACGGTCTTTCTGATATTGGCAATGGCTGATACAACCCTATATTTTGCCTCACTCCTTTAGCATATTGACACACCCTGCAACCTTGCACCATCTTCTTTACATCTGCACTCATCCCTAGTCAATAATAACTCTCATTCAGTTGTGCCAAAGTTTTGTCCACTCCAAAATGACCACTCAAACCTCCACTATGTTTTTCCCTTATCAAATTCTCCCTCATTGAACCATGAGGTACACACAATCTCTTCCCCTTGAACAACAAACCCTCTTGAACAAGATACTCCAACAATGGAGTTCTATCCCTCTCCATGGGATTATTACACGTTGTCCATGCCTCTTTGAAATCAACATTATCCTCATACAACTCCCACATAGAGTCAAAACAAACAACATTTACTCTCATCTCATTCAACAACAAACACCTCCAACTCAATGCATCAACCACTCTATTTGATTTCTCACTTCTACGTTTCAACACAAATGAATAACTTTGAAGAAATTGAACCCACTTTACATGCTTTTGATTGAGCTTACCTTGGCTGTTTATGAACTGCAATATATGACGGCCGATGTACAAAACAAACTCCTTTGGTAGCAAGTAGTTTTGCCACTTCTTAAGTTCTTGCACAATGGCATAAAAATCTTGGTCATACACAGAGTATTTTTTTTTTGCTTCATTCAACTTCTCGTTGAAATATGCTATTGGTCTACCCTATTGACTCAAGACTCCAATCGATGTCCCACTTGCATCATAATCAACTTGGAACACTTTTCCAAAATTAGGGAGTGCTAACACGGGCTGTTCCATCACTTTAGTCTTCAAAAATTTAAAACTTCACTCTTCTGCTACTATCCACACAAATTCCTTCCTATTACCCTTCAAAGTTTCCATAATAGGAGCACAAATCCCGCTAAAAGTTTGGATGAACTTCCTATAGAAGCTTGCTAGTCCATGGAAACTTCTTGCTTCAAACATACTCCTTGGTGAAAGCCAATCTAAAATTGACTTTACTTTCTCCAGATCCATTTTAGCCCACTTTTAGAAACAACAAAACCTAAATATACTAGCTCCTCTTTCATGAAGCTGTACTTTTCACATTCACTAACAATTTCTCTTCCTTGAGTCTTTACAAAACTGCCCTAACATGCTACAAATGCTCTTCTTTTGTTTTTCTAAAGACCAAAATATCATCCAAATACACTGACAAACTTACCAAGGTATAGTTTTAGCACTTCGTTCATCAACCTCATCAAGGTACATGATGCATTTGTCAAACCAAACGGCATCACCATCCATTCGTACAATCCATCCTTCGTTTTGAAGGTAGTTTTCCACTCATCTGCCTCTCTTATCCGGATTTGATGGTACCCACTCTTCAAGTTAATTTTGGTGAAGTACTTGGCTCCACTCAAACAATCCATCATATCATCCATTTGCGGCAAGGGAAACCAGTACTTGATAGTTATCTTGTTTATGGCTCTTGAGTTCGTACACATCCGCTATTCACCATCTTTCTTTGGTGTCAACACTGCTGGAACAACACATGGACTCAAACTCTCCCTAATCAGCCCCTTATCCAGCAACTCTTGTACTTGCCTATTTATTTCTACATTCTCCATAGGTGTCATTCTATATGGTGCTTTGTTGGGAAAACTTGGATCGGAATTCAAATCCATACAATGGCTTATGCTCCTCATTGGTGGCAATCCATCGGGCAACTCCATCATTATGTCATCATATTCTTCCAAAATTTTCTGAACTTCCATTGGTATCTCTTCATTTTCTTTCACTGTCCCAACTGCTGCAAGCTTTGGAACGATGGCAAAACATGTTCCTCCTTCCTTCAAGTCTTTCAAAAACTGTTTATTGGAAACAAAACAAACCTTGGAGTTGTTTTCCACTTCTTCTTCCCTATCTTTTATTGGATTTAGTGTGTACTCCTTTCCATCTTTCTTGATTCTGTATGTGTTTGTCCATCCATCATGAACAACTCTTCTATCAAATTGCCAAGGACTTCCCAAAAGTAGATGGCATGCATCTATCGACATCACATCACATATGATTTCATCCATGTAATTCCCAAATTGAAAACTCACAAGGCATTATTCACGTGCTATCAAACTATGATCCTTTTATAACCATGAAACTCAGTATGGGATGGGATGTTTCAATATTTTCAAATTCAACCTCTCCACCATCTCTTCGGATACAATGTTATCTATGCTACCGCTGTCCACTATGACTTTGCAACACTTGCCACCCGCCTTGCACCTTGTTCTAAACAAATTTCTTCCTTGTATTGGTTCCAATGTCTCCTTTTCTGGATTTAACAAAATCCTTCATAGCATAAGAGACTCTCCATCTTCGGGCCCCTCTCCATAATTTGGTGCAACCACACTCTCATTTTCAGTCTACGCTACATGAAGTCTTACTTCTTTCCCTTTGCTATTATTCTGTTGTATTTGTGGGCATTCAAATGCCTTATAACGCGTCTCTCCACATTGAAAACATGTACCTCCAAACCCTCTTCGTCTACCTCTTCCATAGTATCCTCTTCCGTGAGAATAATATCCTCTTCCTTTAGAAGATTCTCCTCTTCCCTTGTTTTCTTGCATACCCGTGTGAGATGTACTTGCTTCATCTTGCTTTTTTTGATAATCTCTACCACTGCTATTTTGTCCTCTTCCTCTCGAAAATCTGCCTCTACCATAGGAATTATGTTGATGTTTACTTGTAAGTTTCTCTTATGCTTTCAAGGCATATTGGTATGCCTCTTCTACAAGTTAGTTACCTGAAGCATGCTCATTTCATCTTGAATTGAATTATGAAGACCATTTACATACCTTGATAATTTTTTGCATCATCATCCATATGCCCTGCATGGATGCTCAACCTATAGAACTCCTCGGTGTACTCTTGTACATTCTTCTCTCTTTGCTTCAAATTTTGTAGCCTCTTGAATAAGTTGAGTTGATAATTTGTAGGCAGCAATTTTTCCTTCAACTTTGTCACCATTCTCTCCCATGATTTGATTTTCTCTTTCCCTCTTTGCCGTCTTTTGATCTACACATGCTCCCACCACAAGGACACATGTCCCTTCAACTTTGTGCTAGCATACTTCACCCTTCTTGGATCCTCAATTGACTCCATGTCAAAATACTTCTCCATTTCTGATATCCAATCCACTAATTCTTTTGGATTTAGATTGCCATTAAAACTAGGTGGTCCAATTTAGGCTTGCTGCAAAGCCTAACCATTGCTCTCAAAAATCTCCCTTCTGCTTCATCTCTATGATCATCTTCCATATCAAGTTCTGATGCCTCGTCTTCAGCCTCATCATCGTTGATATCCACTATGTAGGGATTCCTCTTCACTGTGTCACTTCTATTGCCTCCAACCTCGCTACTAATCTAGCTTCGAGGCCTCTCATCATTTCTATGAATACCTCATTGTTAGCATTCCATGGTCTATTCCGTGGCCCTCTTCATCCACCACGCCCTTTTTGCGCCATATCCACAACCCTCTACAATTACAGGTCTCACTATCCTCTCACACGCCCATAACAAACTCCTTAGGGTTCTTCTTCCAACACAATGTTGATTCGGCTCTGATTCCAATTAATGTAGCCTAGCTTGGGAGTCTTACTAGATAGCCAACGCTAGTAGCATACACACAAACCATTCACAAACAAAACTAATTTCATTGTTTTACTCATCATTGAGCAACTACTGGAATACCAAATTAATTCACACTCTACTTTGGAATATTAGCAAACAATTCATGCAATCAATAGGAAATAAATGCATATAGATGTTTTCTAACCTCAATTTATTTGAATTTGCAGCATACTATGGTTCGGATACAAAATTTGAAACAAAACTAGTTCACTCAGCTTGAGCTTCTCTAATTTTCTTCCTTATGCAGAGCATCCCAAATCAACTATGCAGTGATTTCCCCCTTCAACGCCTTTTTGCAACTTCAATTTATAAATTCTCTATTCTCTCCTCTGGTTGACCTTCTCATCTGTCTCACACTTCTGTATTATATTTTTGTAGTTGCTGTAGCTGATCGACCCCCCTTTTTCCAATCGATTCCTCTCACACATTTTCTTGTTCTATGTTTTATCTCTTTGGCAGCCAAACCCCCTACCAAAGCCATCGACCCCCTTTTATTTTTCCTGAGACATCTGAAATATCAAGTCATGAAGTGGAAACGACACATTTTGAAGGGATTGACGCCGCCCAAAGACTCTTAGCATTTGATATTTGTTTGACTTATGTCAAATTGCCCCAAGCTGCATGATATTCATTTCATTAATGTGATAGTCACTTCAACGTGTGGAAAAACTTTTGTCTTCCATAGAGTTCGACACCCTTAGCAAAGACTGAAATAAACACTCAATCTTGCCTCTTGCATCATGTAATCGGCCCAAATAGAAGATTTTTTTTTGGTTTTCCAACAACTCAATTCCCCTGTGACGGCTTGCAGATTACTTGGATGTTATATCTCTTTTGCAGCATTTGTCAACAAATAACTAGTGCTCTACTTCCCTCAGAATGACCGTGACTCACCACCATGCTCCAGACTGAACCAGTAGAATGAAGGAATCATTAACTGCGACAAGTGACCAACGACGCTACCAAATGATTGCAACAAACCAAAATTGAACTGGAATCAACCAAACTAAACCAAAAATGACAAAATGAGAGTGCGACACATGATCACCAACAACCGCAACAAAACCGCCAACACCCCAAAACCACAACTGACACAACCAAACATGGTGAAAACAAAACAAAATTAGAAATGTTTTTGTGCGATGCGGGATTGCACATTCACCCGGATGCTCCTACATCAGTAACTCAGGGAACTCAACCCAAATAAGGACCCAAAGAGCCTTGTTGTTTGAAATGATGAAGTCTCAAGTTCATGGTTTGAAAACCAACAAAGAAGAATGGACAAGAAGGGGCCAAAACTAAAATAGCCTTAGCATGGTTAAACTCAATGAAATGGAAAAGAAAGAAACCTTTAGTAAGGTTCTGCATGACTTCAAAGTGAATTCTATGTGGTACCCAAGCCCTGTTAACCTAGTTTTTTAGCATGCTTTTAGGGGGCACCCTTCCCACAAAATACTCTATTAAGGTAAAGTTCTCTAACCACTGGCATGCATTATTAAATTCAAGAATGAGAAGAACAACATCAGGGGGTGTTTCAGGGGACATACCTTCTGGAACACCTTACAAACAAACTTCTTGGGTCGCGTGGGTAGGGTTGCCATTATTAAGTGTTGTCGAACCTTCAGCTACAACAGTGACTGCAAAGTTTTGAAAGGTTGAGGCCATTTAAAAGAGGTAATAAATGACTACAAGAGTGGCAACCTAAAAGGTGCCACAATAAATGTAGAAAAAACAAACAAATCTTGCTTCAAAATAAAACAGGTTGATATCAAGGGGACCAAACTAAGACACCAACAAAACCCAAAAAAAAAAAAAACATCTTAGGAGAGCTCGCTTCGGCCAATTAAGCTCTTTTAAACGTGTTTGCATAATTACAGCTGGCATAACTATATGTACAAAATATCGACTCTAAAGCACAAATGAAGTACAGTTTTTCGAGTAGAATGAGGGAAATACCTATTTTTTTAAAAAAAAGCTTGACCGAGGTGTATATAAGATGTGAAGTTTTTGGAACTAGGGTAGATAATCAGTCGAGAAGAATAGTTTAAGCATTTGGGAATCTAGTGAAAAACATCCAGCGGAAATGAAGAAGGGAATGGCAGCAAGATCTTCCGCCAAGCGCAATGGCAATGGCAATGGCAAAGCAGTGCTCAATCGTGTTTCTCCCTTGCCTATGATGTCATCGCCTCGCCATTTCCAAACAAAAAATATGGCTTCTGCTTCTGCTCATATCACAGAGGGCTTCAATGTCAACTTCTCTTTGCTCAGAACGCCTCAAACTGAGCCCCACGCTTCACCCGCCATTTCAAATGCCACTCCAAAAGTATGCAACATTTCGGATCTCAGAGACGTGGCTACGAATCGCTTGGAGTCGATGAGGAGAGAAATGGACCACACTTATTCTGCACTTTCAAAGGAAATAGAGGCTTCTTCATCCAGGCTTTCCAAGAGACTCAAGGTTAGCTAAAATTTACCCGAATTGCCTTTCATTTACTTTGCTTCGGTAAATTTTTTTATTAAGACGAGTGTAATATTCAGATTAAGTGAAAATTGTTGTTAAATTTATGAAATACAAATGTTTTCGTCATTTGATCTGTCAAGACGTTTGCTCCAGGGGGTCAAATATTAAAAGTAAAGTTTGAATTGAGTGAAATTTTTTGTTAATTTACACATTACGAATACTTATGTCTTTGATTCCTTAAGAGTTATGTTCGCAGTGTGAAATATTAGGTGTGAAATCCAAATCGAGAGAAATTACAGATAAATATATAAGTCAGGAACGCTTTTCCTCTGATTATAATCACTTTGAAGATTTTTGCTAAAGCCGCCAATAATTAAGTGCGACAACCAGATTTGGCGAAATTTATTGTTCAGTTTATAAGTTTTTTGGTTTTAGTTCTGTAATATTTTTGCTTGAGGGGCAATTATTAAGTTTAAAGTCTAAATTGAGTGAAAAGGAGTAGTTCTGAGACTTCTGACTTTGATTTTCTTCGATTCTTGCTCACGGTGCGACTGGGAATGTTGAAGTGTACAATCCTGTTCAGTAGAAGTGTAGATAAATTTATAATTTAGGGATGCTTTGCCTTTTTCTATTTAATAGTTTTCTAATTATTTTGCTCTCAGTGCCAAATATGAAGTGTTAAATCCAAATTGAATGAAAATATAGATAAATTCATGAATTAGAAATGCTTCGCCTTCAGTTTTGTTCGCTTCTGTAAAAATATTCTCAAGACGCTAAATAACAATTTCAGCGAAAATTTAAATTAATTTTATGAAATGACGAATGTGTTTTTTGCATTTAATTTTCTTCGCTTCTGTGGATTTTTGCTTGCTCGAGCCCTGGGAATAAAAGGAAATTTCAATTTGAGGGGAATTTTAGACGAATTTAAAGTGCATATGGATTTTTCTGCAGCTTCAAACACAGTCTTCCATGCAGCGCGCAGAAGAAGCAGATCGAGAGTGCAAAAAGCTCTGTGGCCGGCTGAACGAGGACTTTGAAGAGATTCAGGTATAAAACTGCAATTTATTCTGTAAAATTTTCACAAAATATCTTTCCTTATAAATATATGCTAAATTTATAATTAAATGCTGCTTATTAGCAAATTAACTTTCCTGCACAGGCAACCTATACGGAGCTAATAGCTGAAGCACAATCTTCCGGCTCTCGCCGTAAACAAATAAATTTCTTCCTCAAATCTTACTCTTACAGATATTTGAAAATTGTGCAATTATTTCAATGTTAAATGCAATTCTTGCTATTCTGCAGTTTGCAAAACTTCAATTCCGGAGATTATGAATTCAGCGGAGAAGAGTTTGGAGGGCCTTCGCTCCCGTTACGGCCTTTAGTTCAAAATTCTACCAAAACATACAGATATTGGTGTAATAAATAACAGTTTTATTTTCAGACATTTTGCTGATATCGTCAAAAGAGCAGATAACTCTTGTTTTAGATCGTACAAGGCCTCCCCTGTTCTGCTAAATTGTGATGAAGTATCTTTGAAAACTTCAGGGTTGTTTACTTCGTTTGGTTGTAGCTCTCTGTCCTATATTAGACACGTGTCCTTTGCTCTCTATTTACTTCTAAGAGATACTTTACTGATGCTTAATCTTAAATTTTCTTGATTTTTCAGTCTCACCTTTTCACATACTTGTTATAATTGCTTGGATAATAGACACGCCTTCCCAGCCAAGATGAACCATAGAATATAGATTCCATCCCTTTCATATTCTTGACTGTATATATCTTCTCTTCCTGCAAACACTTCACCTGAACGAATTGACTGTACTTAAATATTTTAGTCACATAGAAATTGTCTCCATTACGGCATACATTTTATTTCAGGATGCCTTTTTACTTAATAAATCAAATGTATATTTTGGACATTAGTTTTCAGTTTATTAGAATAATAGTAAAAGCCTCTGGAAAAATTGAGTTTTTTTTTGGTTTGGAAGAACCACCGTTTTTAAGGAGTTTTTATTATCAATCATATATAAAAAGTGGAGGAGGTGAGAATTTTTAAATGATTTGGACTATTTATAATGAAAGAATTTTTGTATGGTGAATAGTGTACTTTTTATATTAAATAATATAAAAATATAATATAATGGTTTATATAAAAGACAGATGGAATGGAATCACATCCTCAAAAGTTGGTGTAAGAGTCCACAAACAAAAGAGAAGTGGTCACATTGCTATGCAACTAAAACTATATTAGCAAGAAGAAGAGAAGGATCATGGTTATGGGGGTTGCCCTAGCCATCCATGAGGTCCTAGCCATCACGAATAGGCTATGAACCCTTATTTGTATCCTCTTTGTTTTTTTCTTCTTGGTCAAAAGCTATTGGAATAGGTGAAATAGAAAAGTCCAGTTGGGGGTATTTTCCATTGTCATGCAAAACTAGGAATGCCATGATCATGCGAAGAGGCAAAGGACTAGCAATGTGGAAGTGGATACCAACCATGATGTTTGCGTTGAGGGGACCTATGACATCTACATTGTGGCTATAGGCATGACAACACCTACATGGAGGGGAAGCATCCCTATTGGTAGGAGAAAACGACATATGAGATGGAGTATTAACCTAATGCTCTATAATTTAGTATAACATAATATTAGAGCATATAATAGCTTTAGTATACATGGAAAAGTGAGCATCCATGGAAGCTCCTAAAAATAAAGTTGCATTCCTATATTTCCATATGTTGAATAGAATTTCCACTCTAAAAACATGCTAAATTTGGGTATATCTCAAAGGCATTTTAGGTCTATTGCTTAAAAGAATCATATGCCAAGAGAAAAGTTCTAGTTGAAATGGCTTGAAAAAAATAGGTGTCTAGCTCCACATAGTTTGAGCTTGTGGGAAAAATTAGAAGAGATGCTTTAGAATTTCCAACTGTCCACAAAACAGACAAAGGGGATTGGAAACACCCAAATGGATAAGTTGAAATCTAGTGGGATGACTTTGGTAAATGAAACACCAAACAAAATGAGCTAGCTTGGGTTCCAAAATAGTAGACTAAATTGTTTTAAACCTATAGTTCCATTGAGTGGTAGTGCATTGGAGATTCCACCCAACATTGAGTTTTTGAACCATGGGTAGGTGAGGAGAAAGCCATGAATATCCTATTAAAGGTTTGTAATTCTTCAAAGGAGTGTCTAGCTACTATTTTCAATCCTTCCACTAGGGGTTGGTGCACCTATTCTTAACCATATGGATCATTTTTGGAAGAACTAACTCCATAATGGTTTGAAAGGATTCATAATCTTGATTTCCAAGGTTGTATTTAGCTTTGAATTTTGGCCAAGATAGCCAACTCTTAGTGGCTCTTGAAAAGAGGTTTGAAATATAAAAAATCCCCTATTTGAAAAATGTTAAGGCATGGACCAAGGGATCTTTAGAAAGAGGTCTATATTAGCAAGTAATCACAAGAGACCACCAAAGAGACTATTGGTTGATGGAAATGTTAGTCCTAAAATCATTCCCATTCAAAACAAGTCAAGACTTTTAATGGCTTCCCAAGACATCCATATTTTTTTGGCAACAAAAGTGCCTTGAATTTGCACAAGTCCCTTCATGATAAGGATGGAGTGGAAATCTAGACCTTTCTAGGTTTGTCTTCCATGAGGAGTTCTAGAAGAAATACAATGATAAAGAAGAATTTTCTAGTCCTCATTGCCCTCTAGGGCTGTAATTATCCACTTAGCACAAAAGGCTAGGCCTTGTCTGTGAGTCGCAAGAAGGCCAAGAACGCTAGAGTTATGTGGAAGACAACAAAATTTCCAATCAACTCATTGGAACCCTTTTCCTTGATTAGAGGAGACCCAAAGAAAGTCTTTAAGCAGTCTCTATATTTTGATAAAAGGAAGTTTGAAAGATCCCATCAAGAAAAATAATACACGAGTGGTAACTTAATCACTTTAGAACTCTAAAACTTCTTAGCAAGGGAAAGAGCCTTTGCAATCCAAAAGTGTAATTTCTTGCTCAATGCGAGCAAGAACATATTGCCAAAGAGCTAAAGAAGAGGACTAAAAGATGAAAGGAATACACAAAATCTTGAATATTTCTTCATGGTCAATCTATTTCTAGCGAAAGGAGTCAAGCTAGTGAAGATTGGGCAAGAAGGATTGGCAATAGCATTAAGTCTTTTGCCATTGTATCTTGGAGCCAAAAGCAAGGTAGAAAATATTTGAACACTACAAGGCATGGGTAGCATCATCTTTCTTTTCCAAGAGAGTGAAAAAAGAATCATTAGTAAAGTGATAATTGATAAGTTAGATATTAGATTTAAGAAAGGAAATACCTTTAACACTCTATTGGAAAACTACATTAGCAAGTAAATAGCCAAAATCTTTAGTTTCCAAAATATAGAAGGTTAAAGAAAGATGGCATCCTTGGAAGATGGACCTACATAGAATAAAATAATAGGTTTGTTAACCATTGATAGTGAGATAGGATGGAACATCTACAAATAACATCTAGACTAAGTAGAGAAATTTGTTAGAAATGAAGGTCCAAACCACACAACATAAATCTAATTCAAACCTTATTATTCTCTAAACAATGTAGAATCAATGGAGATTGCAACAAAAATTAAAACCCACTACACATAAATAACATGCACTAAGAACTGAACATATAACACAACATATAACATGGAGAAAACCCTTTCGGGTAAAAAACTCCACCAAGAAAAGAGGCTCCAAGTTGTATTATCTTCAAATAGGAGATTACAATACATGCACTTCCTCTGTTTCTTTAGTTTTCAATCCAGTGCCACCTGTTACTCTCAAATCTGATAAAAATGTAGTACAAATATCTTTATAAAAGGGGGTTGCCTTCTAGGGCAAGATAACTGATAAAATATCGACCGTCAGATCTGTGACCTAATGACGAACGGTCCAGATTCACAATGATAAAATATAAATAAAATGAGGTTTTGGGGGTGCTTCCCCCAAACCCCACCGGGGCATGTGGCCCACGAACCCCTTACCGAGGGGATGATCCCCTCGGACCCCTCGCAGGGGGAAACCCCTGTGCGACCCCCCATCGCGGATGAGTGAATGTCGTGTACCAGAAATAATCATACGACTAAAACAAGATCGCTATTGGTGAAACCTTTCGTCCCTTATGGGTGATTTACAAACAATATTAGGAGTAATTAATTACATAGGATTTACAAGGTTGATGGCACCTTAATCCTAACAAAATTTAGGGCCAAATCTAAGAGTCTAAAGCATGGCTAGAATTAATGGACATTCAATATTCATCATAGGCCTTAGCAAAGTCAATGTTGATGAAAATAGCTTATTATAGAGAATGGAAAGCCCATTCCACATCTTCCTAGACAACAATAATATCATCTAAGATATATTTCTCTTGATGAAACTAGTCTAGTCAGATTGAATAATAAGTAGAAGAAAGTAATGAATGTGGAGAGCTAGGGCTTTGGCTATGATATTTTAAAAAGTGTTTAGCAAAGTTATTGGCCTTAGATTACAAATTTCTTTATGATTGACTAGCTTAGGTATGAATTTAGTATTCTTGTAACACTTAAGGAATCTATATCAAAAGCTTTTAAGTAGACTTGAAAAGGTTTTAAGGCAAACAACATGTCACAAAGAGCTTTATAGAATTCACAAGGAAAACTATCACATAAATTTAGTTAAGAGATTTTTCAAAAATTCTTATATTCTAAATGAGTATCATGAACCTAAAAAAATTGTAAAAAACTTAAATGACATCAACCAAGACAATGAATCCAATAAAGATGGTAAATATTAGTAGCACAATAGTTATTAGACATGGAATTTTGGAAAATGCAATAGAATATGTGGCCTTGGCAATAGGTCTCTTGGACAGAGGGTTTGGTTGAAACAACCTCTTTCATTTATCTTAATGAAAAAAAATAAAAATAAAAATACTTCTAAAGCAACCACAATAATATTGCTAGCCATAATTTAGAATCCAACATAAAACAATAAACAAGATAATTGGTCTTGAACTATACTAATCTTTGTCAATCAACATTGAAGCCATTAAAATGCTAGACTTGTTGCGCATGTGTTTGGGTGAAATTTCAAAGTTGTGTCACACTTTTATAAAGGAAACGACTAACACTGATCTAACTTTTAACTTGAATCACTACAAAGTGACACAAATATGTTTTGAATTTTAAAATAATGTAAATTTTTTAGTGTGTTTTATATTTGTATTTTTTTAAATTAAAAAATTATTTAAATAAAGTACTTTATAAAATTGATACCATAATTTAGTTGCTGATTAAATGCTGAAAAATAAGGTTGAATGGGACTCCACACTTTATATAGTAAATTTCATTTATTTTCCTTCTATATTTTTTGTGTATCCATAATTCAAAACTTTAGTGCATGGATGAATTTTTCCCCAATTTGATAAATATATATTTTTAAATAAATCTTGGAAGTTGTATGTAATGAAAACACAATTGTTTTGATGGGACGTCAACTTTTGTCTTGATTATTATCCAAAATAGGAAAAAAGTTATATCTTGACAAGGAATCTCTCCTCTAGGGCATCATATTTTTTCAAACTTTTTTATAAACTTTACTATTTTTTCTTGAGAAGGCAATCAACAGGTGTTGATGACCCACTTTTAGTAGAAACAAAAAAATATAAACAGTAATTGAAATATTTAAAAAATTATATTTTTACAAATTAGACTTATAGATCTACAAAAGGGTATTTTTAGATTCTTTTAAAATGATTATTTACATGAGTAAGTGTTGCTAGAACATCAAGTTTTTCAAATAATTTCATTTTTTTGGAAAATGAGCCCCAAAATAATGCTACATATGTTTTTAGTGGATGGTTCCAATTGGAAAAGTTGTATCCTAGATCTAATTTAACTAGAATGAATCCATATAGAACATAAGTTTCACCAAAGTTGACTTTTAGTTGGAAATACTTAGATTTGTTTATGCTGATAAGTTGACCTAAAGTGTAACATAGCTTTGAACTTTTACCAGTTTATTTAAGAACAAAATACCAAATGTACAAGCAACTATTGAGTAAGGCATAGAAAATTAATTAACATCAATAAATTACAAGGGTTCCAAATGAAGCATCTCATAATTACATATATGGTTCAAGAGATATAGGTAGGAAGTCCATTTCATTATCTTTTTACTAAACCAAGCCCATGCAAAATGCTTTGTTAAGATGTGCTAGATACCACTGAAGACATAAATGGAACCTAACCACAATGCATTTGAAGCTAGTTCCAACACTCAACTTGAAAGATGGTTGAAGATAATACTATGCCAAATCTAAGCTAATTTTTGTGGCTTGCTATTTGGTGTTTATACAATAACTATCTTTGTAATCTCTAATAAGAACTAGGCTACACTGAACCTCTTTTTTTAAATTACTTTTTATTGATAGAGAACATGATGTATTTAAACAATCCTTTTCTCTTACAAGTTTGATCTCTAAAATATACCATGTTCCTCCAAATTAGATTTAGCACTAGATATATAGACACAACAAGTAGAGAAGAATAGTAGGATGGAGAAAATTAGGTGACAAAGATCAAAGCACACACACTTATGAAGGGGCTAAATCATAAACACACAATAGCATAAATTGTACACAGAAAATATGAATGTTCTTTTATTTATTTGGACAACACATTACATTATAGAAGTTCAAATACAATCAGAGGATGAATCCTCCACAGGCTGCATCACATTACAACTTCCTATCTCTAGACTTTGGAACCTTCTACCTTCTGTAACCTCAAATTAACTATGGTTTATGTTTTCCCCCTTTTCTTGACTCTACACTTTCCCCCTTATCTCTACTACTACCCAGGGTTCCCAAAAATAGTCATAAATAGCACTTTTTTTGGCGGCCTCTAGCTAAATTTTGAAATTTGCAACTCCCTCCAAAAATAGGTCAACTTCTGGGAAGCATAACTTTTGATCCGGGTGTTCAATTGACAAACTGTTTGAAGCACCAGAAAGCTCCCGAAGTGAACTATCACACCACAAATCTGTAAATGGATTTTTGTAAACTTTTTGGGGTGTTATGGGATGTTTTAGTGTCTCATACATGATTTCAAAACTTTTCATGGGACCTCACAAAATTAAAACTTTAATATCTTGAAATCTAGACATGATCTTGAGCTAAAATTTACCAAAAATGCTTATTTTACTATTTCAAAGATTTGGGGAAATTTTTGGGCTTAACCACTTCTCTGATATAGGCTTACTAAAAATAGTAAATTCTGGTATTCTTAGCCCTGTTGGAAACTTTGAAGGTTTTGAATCATTATTCAAGCAAATGGTATCCAAAAACACAAATTTTGAAAATAAATGAAAACAAAGTCATCAATTTTGAATCAACATTATTTTTGGGTGATGCAAGATTGGTCTTACACCTCTGGATGCTCCTGCATTAGACACCCAGGGTAATTTGAGAAGTGATCCCATCACATCTCAGGAGTTAGAGGGAAACCAAGACGGTTAACCTTGGCCTTAGATAACTAGGATGAATCTTCAACAGGCCTTCCTCTCCATTTAACCAAGTACTCTTCATATTGCCTGTTTCTTGTGCTTCTACCCACACAGCTATCCAAAATTTCTTATATCTCCTCCTTTTCTGAAGTAGGTGCCATAATACTCCATTGTTCTTTTGTTGGTCCGTCCTCTGTTCCACTTTCATGATATTTTTTTAAATCAACAATGTTGAACATAGGGGAAATGTTGTCCAACTCAGTAGCTCTACCTCATATACATTTCCTGAATTATACTTCTTTAGAATCCTGCATGGTCCAAATTTCTTCATTTTCAACTTATTATATGTTCCAACTGGAAACCTTTCTTTTCTCAAGTGAACCATGACTTCATCTCCTACCTAGAATTCCTTATATCTCCTCTTCTGATCTACCTTAGCTTTGTACTAAATATTCATCTTATTAATGTGCTTTCTCACCTCTTCATGTAAATTCTTCAGGTGTTCTACAAAGTCTTCTGCTTTGACACTTGTCTTTTCTCCCTTGTCCAGCTTCCTTAACTCTAAAGCATTTCTTGGACTATTCCCATATACAATCTGGAATGGTGATTTACCAATACTCCTATTGATAGAATTGTTGTAAGAAAATTCCCTTGGGCTTATCTCCTACTAAGCATCATAGCAGGTTACCCAAACTCCTATTCACCACTTCTGTTTGTCCATCAGTCTGTGGATGGTGTGTAGAACTAAAATTTAAAGCTGTCTTCAACTTCTTCCACAATGTCCCCCAGAAATAACCAACAAACTTGGTATCTCAATTTGAAACTATGCTCTTAGGTAGACCATGTAGTCTCACCACCTCCTTAAAAAATAACTCTGCAATATGAACAACATCATTAGTCTTCTTACAAGGAATAAAATGTGCCATCTTCAAGAATATGTCCACCACCACAAAAATTGAATCATGTCCTCTTTGTGTCCTTGACAAACCAAGAATAAAATCCATACTAATATCACCCCATGGCTTCTCTCGTACAGGTAATGGCTGATATAACCCTGTATTCTGACTTGTTCCTTTTTCCATTTGACACACTCTGCAACTCTGCATTATTTTTCTCACACCCTGCTGCAACTGTGGCCAATAATAATGCTTACCAACAATAGCAGTGGTCTTATCTCGACCAAAGTTTCCAACTAATCCTCCACTATGCTTCTCCTTAATCAGGTTCTCTCTCATGGAACTCCTCGGGATGCACAACTGGATTCCTCTAAATAGCATGCCATCTAGGAGTATGAAATCCAACCATTTTGTTCTATCCAAAGTAACAGGTTCCAAACAAGATTTCCAAGCCTCTGCAAAATCTAAATCTTCAGGATACAAACTTTTGAGCTCATCAAACCCAACAACTTCTATCTTCATTTCTATCAACAAATTTTGCCTTCTTCTCAAGGCATTTGTAACTCTATTGGACTTCCCACTCCTGTGCTTCAAAATAAAATGATAGCTCTGCAAAAACTCAACCCATTTTAAGTGCCTTTGATTTAACTTTCTTTGACTATTAAGATACTGCAAAGCTTGATGATCAGTATTGTAACGCCCGCCTTGTACCCTCCAAGAAATACACATTTATGCTACATGAAACAGGAACATTTGTTTTTTAAATGATTAAGATAACAAATAATGTTAGCATAACTAACTACGACATATTCTCTAAGGATACAAGGCTGCATTACTTTACAAACCAACTAGCATAATTTAACATTCATCAGTAACTAATCTAAATCCAAACACAATTAAATAACTTATTCATACTCCTTACATATCGTCAGATAATACAATCTACATAATCAAAAACATAACTGAAATGCTTTCATATAAATACATTACATTGCCATTTTTAGACTACATCAGAATCACATACATTATGATTGATCTATTACACAAATCTGGTACAAGATAATACACATACATCTTCATTCACTGGTACAAGTACAATCATCTGAATACTGGAATAAATCTCTTCTATACATGAGCTTCGACAAGAATAACCAATGGATAAAATAGCTCTTCCACCCGACCATGTGGAACCCTAAGGTCCACCCCCCGAGCTAGGAGTTAACATGAGGTCCCAAACAATAACAGTTAGGCAGACAAGAGACAAACAAGAACAAAGGACGACAAACGGCAATACAACACATGGCAATAACAATACAACACAACTTAACTTATCTTGACTTGACTTCCAGAGGCAACACATAACGAATGGGGAGAGTACAACTAGGGACTACTAGGTTGCAGTAGGGAGAAGTGTCATCACATGGCTTGTCATGGGTTGTCCTGGTAAGCCTTCCTAGGCCCCGGCCCCCATCTTGGGTTGTCCTGGTAGCCTCTCCCGACTCCCGGCCCCCATACAACGCTCATGCGGAAATCAACATACCTTTCGTGAGGACAAGGTAGTTGATCTTGCCATTCCAGGCCTTCTCATCTCATCTCAAGCCTAAACAAACACTTGAACCATGAGTGAGGCATCCACTTATCTTGTTTAGTGTGCTTAACTACCCAACCCCCTAATTAATTATTTAGGTTATCACTTGATTAATCTACTTCCAACGGGTTATCCTGACTGCCACTTTGGGCGCCGGCCCCACTTTGAAAGCCACTCCCCTACCTGCATCTAGAAGACCCTACTCAACAAACACATCAAACATCATCATGACGACGATGATACGTAAACCATGCAAGGCATTAACCATCTTGCATAACCATTATTCTGATATGAACATATACAAGACATTCACCTTCCTGCATATCATCTCAATTACTAGGACATACTCTTAATACATTTTCCATGGCTTCCAATGAAGTAACTCATAAGAAAAAATACTTTTTCATGAATACCGACGTCTCCCCATTGTCTAATCCAACACAACATCCCAAACAAATAAATAAATCAATCACAACATTCATGAAGAGCCTTTCTACACAACAAGATGTATTCAGAATATTTACATTCTTCCACTACACCATAACCAAATTCCTTATACATGACAAAAGGCAACATAGCTTTATTAATTCAAGACACTTATCAACAAGTTACATGACGTCGAAACACAACAACCTTGGCCTCTGGAAATGAACCCTTGACAACTTACACTTTGACCATTTCATACAATTTCAATTCACACTAACTAATTATCTAATACCTTTAAATCAAATTTCCAATACAATAATCATATACCTAATCCTTAATCCATTCTCTTTACAAAATGAAGAAACCGTATTAAAACCGATGTCAATCTAAATTAAATTTCATTAACCATAATATATAAAATCACAACGGTTTTCTTTAAATACATAATGACAACATTATTCTAAATTCCAATTTTCATTTGGCTTTTAAACAATCGACTATACTTTTGAAATAATAATAATAATAATAATAATAATAATAATAATATATCACCTAATTATCTAATTCAATTCCTCTTCAAAATATAAATATATCAATGATTTGAACAATTACCATCATAGTTTATAACTATTTTTCGCAACCAATAGTAAGTTCCTTCTGTATCAAGATCCTAAACCAGAATCCAAACAATAATGATCAATAACTTCAAAACATTCATCAATTGATTCATCATCAATAAATATTTAAATTAAACAAATCCATCTATTAAAACAGCTCATTAGATTATACAAATCCTTCTATAGTATAAAACTCATAACACAACAATAATTGAAGTATCCTATGTCATTTCTCCATAGTTCCCTAGTACTCATGCACTCGATTATCATATCCTCCAAAGATTTCTAAAGTTTCAAGGTTATAAGAAATTGAACTTATAGGGAATGCTAATAGCTAGATCTAAAAGGATTATGGATCAATTATACGGTTGAAGTATTAAAAGTATTATTGCACTAATCAAGAACATTATGAATTAATTATTCATAACTTCCAAATCATGTTGCTCACTAAATCCTCGATAAACCCTTTCCTTGAATTGGCTCTAGAAAGCAATAATACTAAACAAATTATCCTACCATAAAACCTAATCGTCCCTACAATGGAATAGCAATAACATTATTATTAAATTAGGTATTTGACCATCATCTTTCCATTTTGACTTAATAATAAGAATAGTAAAATAATAATAATTATTATTATTGTAATAATAACAATAATGATAATAATAATAATTATAATAATAATGATACTAATAATAACATTGATATTAATAGTACTTCTATTAATATGCATTTAAACACATTGTAAAGTAAATAAACATTCCTTAGGGTTAATCTAAGCCAATCAGATGAAATGCATACAAGAAAGCACAACTAACCTGGATTAACAATGACGGGTTTCTGCAGACTAGAGTTGAAATGATAAACCTTAATGCACGGAAAGTAAATAAGAAAACTCTGTTTCTTCCTCTAGAATGTGACTTCTTCTCAGTGAAGTGCATCAGATTCTGTGCAGTTATTATGCATACTGACAAAGTACATTCTACCTCAACATGAAGGCGATCATGATACGCTTCAGAAATCTAGCCACCAACTCGGATTGCTGCATCTTGACCGGTGATAGAAGCATTATCTCGTGCAAATTCAGAAGGCGTGGACACGGAGCAAACGATCTGAAGAGAACCAAGTTTATTGTGCGCTGAAATTCGCCTACCTCCAACAGGAACATCTGCAATCTTAAGCGAAAGAGAATGAAAAAATCCAAGGGCAGGTCCGCCGTTAACAGCATGAAAGCTACTGCATGTTGGCAGCAAAGATTTAGAGGCCATTTGCTTCTCACTCCTGGAATTCTCTACAACATAATACAACCGAACAAGTCCAGATACTCGGTAGTAGCTTTAAGCGCCTTGGGAACATCCTTGGAGACGAGAGGGAAGAGCTTTTTTTTTTTTGACGTACCACCTGCTAATATTACTACCTGAAAATTCATAGCTGGACCCGTTGTAATCTCCTATTGTCAAGCAAGAAATAGATTAGAGCCCACCAAAGTAAAGAGTCTAAGGTTTCAATAATTCGAATGATGTAAATGGTGCCCGCAGAAATTAAGTGTAGTAACAGCTCTGGATGTGAATTTTTCTTCGGTAGTGGATTCAATTGGGGCAATGAAAGTAACCAAATTCATTAAGGCAGAGCAAAGCACTCGGCTGACAACAATGTAATTCATATTCAAATTTAATACGATCAACCAACAACCTGGGAATGGAGCTATAAAAGGAAAATCACTCTTTCTGTAACCCTGCATATGCAATATTCTATTTGGCAATCTCAGGGTCTGTCTTGGCGGCCGAGGAAGATGTCTTCCATTGCTCTTTCTGAAGCGTAAGCTCTGTTCGACGGAAACCCTTCCTCTTCAAATGCGCCAATACTGCATTTTCTATTTCTGACTCCCCCATCTCATTTTTTTGTTTCCCTTCTCTTGCAGAGTAATCGGTCAGTTGTTACTTTGAATAATTTCTCAAAGGGGCGAAGATGAAATCTTACAAATTTGCTGTGTTTTATGTTTGAATGCGCCCTATCTACAGAGGGATGGAAATCTCCACCCAGAAGCACACAATGTCCAACCTCGCCTTTTTAAATATTACACGTCTTAGCAACGAAATTTTCAGACGTCCGTCGACGGTGGAAATGACTACAACTAGCTGGTTTTGATTATCGAATCGCCGAGTCCATTTCAATTGCTGAAGTTCCATGCTTTATTTCCCAGCCTTCTACTCTCTTCTTGTACCTGCAAAATGCTGTCCTCTTTGCCTCTACAAGCTTCCCTTTTATAACACAATCCCTTCTATCGTCCAAGGAACTCGGCACGCGATCCCGTGCTTCTCCCTCCTCGAGAAAGACTTTTATTTAATTTCATACTCCCAAGAGGTTATTCCTTTTTTAAATACTAACACACAATTCCGGCAACATTTAATTATTTTATAGCCAACCAAGCATATTTTATTTAATAAAGTTATAACATTACAACAATCTTTAATTATACAACTATATATTAATTTATTTTATTAATTTAGTTGCAAATCACTAATTACAACATAACTTATGATTATTTTATTTATTTAAATATTGCAAATAATATTATATTAAATAATACAAAACCTCTTACAATCTTTATTTAACAACTATACTTCTAATAAAATAATAATTTATTTACAACAGTAATTAACAACTATCGACATTATGCTCAATATTATCTTTTATCAATACATTTAATTATCAACATTATACTTTCCGTAATATGATTCTAATAAAAGCACAACGACACCTTACACACTTAGACACTTTCTAACCTAGTTAGACTCCAAGGTGCAATATTACCTGACATCAAGTCATGATCGAATGACAACAATAACCACAAGGGTAAACTGACGGCCAGACAACACTGACTAGGTGTTAGCGCCTGAATTGACTGGCAGTTTTTTGAGCAAATTTCATGCAGGCGCTCTCCCTAAGTATCCAAAAAAATGCTCCAAGTGTTGGACCTCCTCAGTGTTTTTTCAGCTTCATCATCATATTTTCTTATAGAGGAGGTCATCATCATCATGTTTGTTTCGATGATGGTCATCATCATCATGTTCTCCGTCGACCGGTTTCTCATCGTCATCATCATATTGAAGTATGGGGTGATGTTTGGTTTTTATCATGATGATGCTGACGAGCTACAGTGTGCCTTGATCTGCTCGCGAGGGTGATTCTTCAAAGACTCCGGTGATCTTGCACTTATCACCTTGCCCAGACATGATGATGTTGCCCCGGTATCCTGAAGGGGTTATTCTCTAAGTGCTCGACCCAACTTGTTTTTTCTTAAGGGTCGTCATCATCATGATATTTCCAGTTTTCATCCTGCTGCTTGCGGAGGTCATCATATTTTCTGCCTTCATGATATTTCGCCGGGGTGATATCTTTATCATCGGGTGATCTTGGTTATGATCATCCTGATGACGTTGTTGAAGAGTTCTAAGTGCGACCCGATATTCACTAGGGTCATCACACTTTGAACGTCAGGATGATCTTAGTCAATATCATCCTGATGATGTTGTATCACCTTGTTCTTTGTTTCTCATCTTGATGACGCTGACGTCATCCGTATATCAGGGTGATATCTTTCTTTTTGCCTATCTGCATCATGATATTTCCGAAGGAGGGGGTGATATTTTCATATCACCCAGATATATGTTTGTTCGAGCATCATGATGATGCTGATATGAGGAGGTATCCGCTTGCCGGCTTCGTGCGCTATCTACTGGGGGTGATCTTTTCAAGCAGCATCATCATATTCAGTTATCGCCCCGATCTTATAGAGGAGCTACAGTGCAACCTGATATTTGAACATCAGGAGGATATTTCCAAATATCCGGTTGTCTTCCAAATATCATGATGATGTTAATATGATGATGACGTCATCGAGGTCCGGGGGGGGTCATATTTCTAACACAGTTCGTCTTGAGGAGGTTCCCCGATATTTGCAAACATGATGATGACGTCATCCGGATATGAGGAGGTGCGCAGTAGGCAGATATGATGATGACGTCAGCAGGATATGATGATGACATCATCAGGATGTTCATCGGCCAGACTTTTGGTATAGGCTCAGCAGGAGGATGTTTCTCCGATGGATCCGGTTGTGCCGATGAAGGCGAATATCATGCAGTTTGTATTGCGAATATGATGCTGACGTCAGGGTGATATTTCGGGCAACAGGATATCATGCTGCTGGAGGATGATGATGATGAGGTCTTATACTAGTGTCGTCAGGAGCAAAAGCACCGACGTGATATATGCTCATGACCTAGTATATAAAGTATTAATGAGGTCATCGAGGGGTGCATGTGGGATATTGAGATCCTGCATATTTGAAATATCATGATGATGAATCTCGGCGGGAAATGGTTGCGATCGACTGTTTGATGTTCTTCCCAAGGCCGCGGGTTGGTGCGCCTTTAATGGCGATTGTTGCAGAGGTATGGGCGATGGCGTGGGCGGATCTGGTACCTGATTGAAGGTGTACATCAGCGGACAGTGGCGCAGGGCTCGAGATATCTTCCTGTCTCCTCCCCTACCTGCTGCATTCATGTTTGGGCGCCAATCTGGTAGTGTGTTTGAGCGCCATTTTTATGGTACTGTGTATCTGGCGGGATTTTTGGTCAACCTGGTAGTCAATGCTGAATACACCCTCCTGCTATATAATGCAGACGGTGTTATTCATTCAAGGTTGTTGAAAGTTGATGATTTTTGGCTCTGTAATGCATAACCAGCTGATCTGGTTGCTCTGTACAGCTTTATTTTGTGAGTTTATGTATCTCCTGTTGTAGGACTTGGCATGAATCCACTGGTTTCATGGTTGATCTTATATGAGTAATGCTATCTTAGCATGTGTTGTGTTAATTCTGTCTCCAGTATTGCATGTATTCTTCTTCTGGATCTGGATATTTGTGTGATGTTTAGATTCTAGAGCATAGAATTCCTATGTTGAATGTATGATCTTTTAACCTCTGCTCAAGGGGCAGATTAAACTGTTTTCAGGTTGAACATTGGGAAGGGTATACTGCAGTAGGGATGCCATAAGTAGAGATAACTCAACACTCTATATTGGGAGATATCTGTAAGGCAGATATCATGTGTATCCCCCTGAAATCCAGTTTTAGCTATTTATGCTGATCATTCACAGGTGTATGTCTATCGACTCCAAGCCCTGGATAGGCACCAATCATGCTGTGTTCTTGTGTTATACACCATGTCCAGCTTTGCATCCAAATTCATATCAAAACATTTCATACCTCCACCTGTTAGTTGTAGGAGTAGGATTAGGAACCCCCTGCATGCTCTCATACCCAACCAGACATCATGTCCAAGAATGTTGCCAGCCTTGTGATCTATCATGCAGGTCTTGGTCCATACATGAGAGTATTCTGCCTCTTGTTGTCAAGTTAAATCTTTCTATCTTTGAGCTAGTCAAGGTTACATCTTAAGTTATAGGGATACCCCCCTTGGTGCGGCAGAACCAGAAGTGAAGGGGAGGAGCTCATGCAACCTCCTGTATTTAGTTGGCCTGAATCTGCCTGTGCATTAGAAGTGGCAAACCCTAATGCTGATTCAGAAGAAATGTCAACAAAATGGCGACTCTGCTGGGGAAAGATCCCAATGCACATGAAAGATGGATGTATGTGATGTGACAAAAATGTGTTGTACATATTCCTACATCTGTATGAGAAAAGGTACCTTGTTCCTTCTCCTTTATATTTGCTGTTTTATTGCATAGGTTAGATGCCAGGGGAAGCCTTAGGTCTTAGACAGACAAAGGATGTCTAAGAGTAAGATTTTTATGAATCCAAGTATGAGTTATCCCACACTCAGTGGTGAAATGTTGGATAAAGAAATAGAAGAGATAAGAAATAGGTTGATATTCTTAGAGGCTGAGCAGGCCCAGTTAAGAAGCAGTAACCCTGTTGTGTCTGCCAGTCAGAAAGCTAAACCTCCTGTCAGCCCTTTTGATCCTTTGTATGACCAACTGGATTTGTCATGGGTGGATTACAAAGTAGAAACTATGCCCGCTAGGATATACTGTCAGATGCCTAGATTTAGTGGTCACAATGTATGTGATGGGAATGCACATATCCAAAATTTTCAAAGTTTTATGGGAAAATATTCATTCAGAGATGAGGATATGTGGATGAGGTTTCTTGTTAGGTCCTTTGATGCAAAAGCAAAAGACTGGTATTTGATCTTTCCAAAGAAATTTTTTGCCTGTTGGGATGAGCTTGCTGACTGTTTCAAGGAAGAATTTGCAAAAGAACCGGCTGATCTTGTTGCAGAATTGATGAGAATCAGAAAACAAGATGAAGAGCCATGTGTTGATTTCAGTCATAGGTTTGCAGTAGCCCTTTCACATGTCCCTGAAAGTTTCAGACCTGATATTTCAGCCTGTGTTGGCATATTCTTTGAAGCTTTTGAGGAGGGCTCTAGTGCATTACTGAGGGATTTCAAGGCGACAAGTATGCAGATGGCATACAAATTTTTAGAAAATGTAGAAGAAATGAGAAATGTGCACCTGCTGAAACCCCTGTCCCCAGGCCTTGGTGTGAATAATGGTTATGAAGCTGCAAATGACCAAATGATTATGGCATCATGTGCAGATAAAAATGAAAATAAAAGCATAGAGGTTGAGACTGCTGTATTTGAACATAATGCTAACAATACTGCTCAACTGGATTGTTCACCAGTTGAGGATGCCAGTGAAAGGACTAATGAGGATTCCCATTGCAATGATGAGGCAGCTGACCATAAAAACAATAACGAGGTTGTGGACAGCAATGAGCAATTTTTGGAATGGACCTGTGGAGACAATTGTGAGTATTGTACTCAAGACAGAGAAGATATAAGCAAACAGAGAAGCAGTCCTATGTGTGACCCATTGCCTACCTTTCAAACACATGGAGATCATGAAGAGCAGTCAGAAATTGAAATAAGTGCTAGCTCAGAGCATGATTGTTTTTCATTTGATGGCTGTTTTGCTTATGACACACAGGCTGATACTCCTCCACAGAGTGAATCCATTGATGATGAAGAGATGTGCTCTGCTGCCCATGAACAAATGGCATACTATGATGAAACTGATGCACCTGGATCACCCGTTTATGACACATATGGTGATGAGGATCTGTCTGAGTATGGTGAGGATCTAGACACTATTTTTGACTTGGATTCTGTTTCTCATCCTGATGAAAGAGGAAACAACATACATCAGGTAAGTGACTGTGAAAATGTGCCTGATTGTGAAGAGGTGCCAGAGCCTGATCTTTTCCAGCTTGGTGCTGCTGATTGTTGTGTACATGATGTACACAATTCTGATTTTGAAAGCTTTTCTTTTGATGTGCCAGCATATAATACAATGAGCCTTGATCTTCCTAGTTTTGTGGTGGACTCTGAGTGTTTCCTATTTGCAGTCCAGCTAGGAGGTCATGTTGCAATGCATGATGATGATACAGATCATAGCCTGTGCTATATGCCATATGAATATGCATTGTTTGACACATTCTGCACCCACATGTCACATGATGCTGAGGGTTATCTGCACAAGGGTGATAATGACAAGCCAAATCAGAGGGTTGAATTTGCAGATGACAAAATTTGTTTGTGGGTAGATCTTTGTAGTATCTCCAAGCTTGATCCAGTGCATGCAGATGAAAACAAGATATTTGACAAAGGGAGATACATGTTTTTCTTTTCTTGGTGGCCTTAGGCCATCAAGTGTGTTGGGTGATGCAGGTCAGTACAGTATTTGACTCTATGCCCAATGGATAAGGCACTGGTCTGCATCCCAGAGATCTGGGGTTCTCGCTGCAGTCTTGCACCTGCACGTCCCCAGACAGAGCCACTGTTAGCGCCTGAATTGACTGGCAGTTTTTTGAGCAAATTTCATGCAGGCGCTCTCCCTAAGTATCCAAAAAAATGCTCCAAGTGTTGGACCTCCTCAGTGTTTTTTCAGCTTCATCATCATATTTTCTTATAGAGGAGGTCATCATCATCATGTTTGTTTCGATGATGGTCATCATCATCATGTTCTCCGTCGACCAGTTTCTCATCGTCATCATCATATTGAAGTATGGGGTGATGTTTGGTTTTTATCATGATGATGCTGACGAGCTACAGTGTGCCCTGATCTGCTCGCGAGGGTGATTCTTCAAAGACTCCGGTGATCTTGCACTTATCACCTTGCCCAGACATGATGATGTTGCCCCGGTATCCTGAAGGGGTTATTCTCTAAGTGCTCGACCCAACTTGTTTTTTCTTAAGGGTCGTCATCATCATGATATTTCCAGTTTTCATCCTGCTGCTTGCGGAGGTCATCATATTTTCTGCCTTCATGATATTTCGCCGGGGTGATATCTTTATCATCGGGTGATCTTGGTTATGATCATCCTGATGACGTTGTTGAAGAGTTCTAAGTGCGACCCGATATTCACTAGGGTCATCACACTTTGAACGTCAGGATGATCTTAGTCAATATCATCCTGATGATGTTGTATCACCTTGTTCTTTGTTTCTCATCCTGATGACGCTGACGTCATCCGTATATCAGGGTGATATCTTTCTTTTTGCCTATCTGCATCATGATATTTCCGAAGGAGGGGGTGATATTTTCATATCACCCGGATATATGTTTGTTCGAGCATCATGATGATGCTGATATGAGGAGGTATCCGCTTGCTGGCTTCGTGCGCTATCTACTGGGGGTGATCTTTTCAAGCAGCATCATCATATTCAGTTATCGCCCCGATCTTATAGAGGAGCTACAGTGCAACCTGATATTTGAACATCAGGAGGATATTTCCAAATATCCGGTTGTCTTCCAAATATCATGATGATGTTAATATGATGATGACGTCATCGAGGTCCGGGGGGGGTCATATTTCTAACACAGTTCGTCTTGAGGAGGTTCCCCGATATTTGCAAACATGATGATGACGTCATCCGGATATGAGGAGGTGCGCAGTAGGCAGATATGATGATGACGTCAGCAGGATATGATGATGATGTCATCAGGATGTTCATCGGCCAGACTTTTGGTATAGGCTCAGCAGGAGGATGTTTCTCCGATGGATCCGGTTGTGCCGATGAAGGCGAATATCATGCAGTTTGTATTGCGAATATGATGCTGACGTCAGGGTGATATTTCGGGCAACAGGATATCATGCTGCTGGAGGATGATGATGATGAGGTCTTATACTAGTGTCGTCAGGAGCAAAAGCACCGACGTGATATATGCTCATGACCTAGTATATAAAGTATTAATGAGGTCATCGAGGGGTGCATGTGGGATATTGAGATCCTGCATATTCGAAATATCATGATGATGAATCTCGGCGGGAAATGGTTGCGATCGACTGTTTGATGTTCTTCCCAAGGCCGCGGGTTGGTGCGCCTTTAATGGTGATTGTTGCAGAGGTATGGGCGATGGCGTGGGCGGATCTGGTACCCGATTGAAGGTGTACATCAGCGGACAGTGGCGCAGGGCTCGAGATATCTTCTTGTCTCCTCCCCTACCTGCTGCATTCATGTTTGGGCGCCAATCTGGTAGTGTGTTTGAGCGCCATTTTTATGGTACTGTGTATCTGGCGGGATTTTTGGTCAACCTGGTAGTCAATGCTGAATACACCCTCCTGCTATATAATGCAGACGGTGTTATTCATTCAAGGTTGTTGAAAGTTGATGATTTTTGGCTCTGTAATGCATAACCAGCTGATCTGGTTGCTCTGTACAGCTTTATTTTGTGAGTTTATGTATCTCCTGTTGTAGGACTTGGCATGAATCCACTGGTTTCATGGTTGATCTTATATGAGTAATGCTATCTTAGCATGTGTTGTGTTAATTCTGTCTCCAGTATTGCATGTATTCTTCTTCTGGATCTGGATATTTGTGTGATGTTTAGATTCTAGAGCATAGAATTCCTATGTTGAATGTCTGATCTTTTAACCTCTGCTCAAGGGGCAGATTAAACTATTTTCAGGTTGAACATTGGGAAGGGTATACTGCAGTAGGGATGCCATAAGTAGAGATAACTCAACACTCTATATTGGGAGATATCTGTAAGGCAGATATCATGTGTATCCCCCTGAAATCCAGTTTTAGCTATTTATGCTGATCATTCACAGGTGTATGTCTATCGACTCCAAGCCCTGGATAGGCACCAATCATGCTGTGTTCTTGTGTTATACACCATGTCCAGCTTTGCATCCAAATTCATATCAAAACATTTCATACCTCCACCTGTTAGTTGTAGGAGTAGGATTAGGAACCCCCTGCATGCTCTCATACCCAACCAGACATCATGTCCAAGAATGTTGCCAGCCTTGTGATCTATCATGCAGGTCTTGGTCCATACATGAGAGTATTCTGCCTCTTGTTGTCAAGTTAAATCTTTCTATCTTTGAGCTAGTCAAGGTTACATCTTAAGTTATAGGGATACCCCCCTTGGTGCGGTAGAACCAGAAGTGAAGGGGAGGAGCTCACGCAACCTCCTATATTCAGTTGGCCTGAATCTGCCTGTGCATTAGAAGTGGCAAACCCTAATGCTGATTCAGAAGAAATGTCAACACTAGGGACCTCATGTTAACTCCAATCAACTAATCCATTGGCGAAGGCACGCTCAGACCTGGTAATCAGGTGGAGTCGGTGCCTAGTACCTGCATCCTGCAGCAACGCACAGTTAACCATACAAGATATATATCCACATACAGTCCTATAGTGAATGGAAATCGCAGTGAGGTAGGGTACTCGAGAGCGAGTAATACGACACTGTTCCATTCACGTTTATGTATAAACAGTTAACTATATTGAACAAGGTATCTGATATTAATCAACAACATAAAACATTCAATCCTCTTACAATCCAACATCGCAATTAACATCAAACATCTGTAACATCTAGTTTATTTATCAAATTCTAAAGCATAAAATAACAGAATCCAACATCAACAATCATTACTATACTGATTAGGTCCATAATGAAGTAACAAGATAAAAAGAGATCCATCATCTACGGTCTAAGACACTATCATAAAGTCTAAGCAAACACCAATCTGATGGACGACGATATGAGGGGCATTACATCCTCCCCCCCTAGGATCAGGCTTACTCCTGGAAGCCTGCGAACAAATATGGATATAGCTCTCTCATTCGGGATGCATCTTCCCTGGTAGCTGAAGCCTCATCACTACACGATGGGCATCCCACCCATCCATCCCCAACATTATGTCATAGGATCCTAGTGGTATAATGCAAAGATCTGCCGTGGTAGATAAGGGTCCTATCCTCAACTTGCAACAATACACAAGAGAGTCTACTGTTACCCTAGATTCAGAGACTAATTCCACTTGCCACTTAACATCTTCAGGTTGCTAGGCGAGGACTACGAATGAATATATTCTTCAGAGTTTAAACAACTAGTATAGCTTGATGGGCTAATATGAATCCCAGAGTACCCAGTGTTAGCAAACCTGGCTCTGATACCAGATGTAACGCCCGCCTTGTAGCCTCCAAGAAATAAACATTTATGCTACATGAAACAGGAACATTTTTTTTTTAAATGATTAAGATAACAAATAATGTTAGCATAACTAACTACGACATATTCTCTAAGGATACAAGGCTGCATTACTTTACAAACCAACTAGCATAATTTAACATTCATCAGTAACTGATCTAAATCCAAACACAATTAAATAACTTATTCATACTCCTTACATATCGTCAGATAATACAATCTACATAATCAAAAACATAACTGAAATGCTTTCATATAAATACATCATGACATCATTACATTGCCATTTTCAGACTACATCAGAATCACATACATTATGATTGATCTATTACACAAATCTGGTACAAGATAATACACATACATCTTCATTCACTGGTACAAGTACAATCATCTGAATACTGGAATAAATCTCTTCTGTACATGAGCTTTGACAAGAATAACCAATGGATAAAATAGCTCTTCCACCCGACCATGTGGAACCCTAAGGTCCATCCCCCGAGCTAGGAGTTAACATGAGGTCCCAAACAATAACAGTCAGGTAGACAAGAGACAAACAAGAACAAAGGACGACAAACGCCAATACCACACATGGCAATAACAATACAACACAACTTAACTTATCTTGACTTGACTTCCAGAGGCAACACATAACGAATGGGGAGAGTACAACTAGGGACTGCTAGGTTGTAGTAGGGAGAAGTGTCATCACATGGCTTGTCATGGGTTGTCCTGGTAAGCCTTCCTGGGCCCCGGCCCCCATCTTGGGTTGTCCTGGTAGCCTCTCCCGACTCCCGGCCCCCATACAACTCTCATGCGGAAATCAACATACCTTTCGTGAGGACAAGGTAGTTGATCTTGCCATTCCAGGCCTTCTCATCTCATCTCAAGCCTAAACAAGCACTTGAGCCATGAGTGAGGCATCCACTTATCTTGTTTAGTGTGCTTAACTACCCAACCCCCTAATTAATTATTTAGGTTATCACTTGATTAATCTACTTCCAACGGGTTATCCTGACTGCCACTTTGGGCGTCGGCCCCACGTTGAAAGCCACTCCCCTACCTACATCTAGAAGACCCTACTCAACAAACACAGCAAACATCATCATGACGACGATGATACGTAAACCATGCAAGGCATTAACCATCTTGCATAACCATTATTCTGATATGAACATATACAAGACATTCACCTTCCTGCATATCATCTCAATTACCAGGACATACTCTTAATACATTTTCCATGGCTTCCAATGAAGTAACTCATAAGAAAAAATACTTTTTCATGAATACCGACATCTCCCCATTGTCTAATCCAACACAACATCCCAAACAAATAAATAAATCAATCACAACATTCATGAAGAGCCTTTCTACACAACAAGATGTATTCAGAATATTTACATTCTTCCACTACACCATAACCAAATTCCTTATACATGACAAAAGGCAACATAGCTTTATTAATTCAAGACACTTATCAACAAGTTACATGACGTCGAAACACAACAACCTTGGCCTCTGGAAATGAACCCTTGACAACTTACACTTTGACCATTTCATACAATTTCAATTCACACTAACTAATTATCTAATACCTTTAAATCAAATTTCCAATACAATAATCATATACCTAATCCTTAATCCATTCTCTTTACAAAATGAAGAAACCGTATTAAAACCGATGTCAATCTAAATTAAATTTCATTAACCATAATATATAAAATCACAACAGTTTTCTTTAAATACATAATGACAACATTATTCTAAATTCCAATTTTCATTTGGCTTTTAAACAATCGACTATACTTTTGAAATAATAATAATAATAATAATAATAATATATCACCTAATTATCTAATTCAATTCCTCTTCAAAATATAAATATATCAATGATTTGAACAATTACCATCCTAGTTTATAACTATTTTTCACAACCAATAGTAAGTTCCTTCTGTATCAAGATCCTAAACCAGAATCCAAACAATAATGATCAATAACTTCAAAACATTCATCAATTGATTCATCATCAATAAATATTTAAATTAAACAAATCCATCTATTAAAACAGCTCATTAGATTATACAAATCCTTCTATAGTATAAAACTCATAACACAACAATAATTGAAGTATCCTATGTCATTTCTCCATAGTTCCCTAGTACTCATGCACTCGATTATCATATCCTCCAAAGATTTCTAAAGTTTCAAGGTTATAAGAAATTGAACTTATAGGGAATGCTAATAGCTAGATCTAAAAGGATTATGGATCAATTATACGGTTGAAGTATTAAAAGTATTATTGCACTAATCAAGAACATTATGAATTAATTATTCATAACTTCCAAATCATGTTGCTCACTAAATCCTCGATAAACCCTTTCCTTGAATTGGCTCTAGAAAGCAATAATACTAAACAAATTATCCTACCATAAAACCTAATCGTCCCTACAATGGAATAGCAATAACATTATTATTAAATTAGGTATTTGACCATCATCTTTCCATTTTGACTTAATAATAAGAATAGTAAAATAATAATAATTATTATTATTGTAATAATAACAATAATGATAATAATAATAATTATAATAATAATGATACTAATAATAACATTGATATTAATAGTACTTCTATTAATATGCATTTAAACACATTGTAAAGTAAATAAACATTCCTTAGGGTTAATCTAAGCCAATCAGATGAAATGCATACAAGAAAGCACAACTAACCTGGATTAACAATGACGGGTTTCTGCAGACTAGAGTTGAAACGATAAACCTTAATGCACGGAAAGTAAATAAGAAAACTCTGTTTCTTCCTCCAGAATGTGACTTCTTCTCAGTGAAGTGCATCAGATTCTGTGCAGTTATTATGCATACTGACAAAGTACATTCTACCTCAACATGAAGGCAATCATGATACGCTTCAGAAATCCAGCCACCAACTCGGACTGCTGCATCTTGACCGGTGATAGAAGCATTATCCCGTGCAAATTTAGAAGGCATGGACACGGAGCAAACGATCTGAAGAGAACCAAGTTTATTGTGCATTGAAATTCGCCTACCTCCAACAGGAACATCTGCAATCTTAAGCGAAAGAGAATGAAAAAATCCAAGGGCAGGTCCGCCGTTAACAGCATGAAAGCTACTGCATGTTGGCAGCAAAGATTTAGAGGCCATTTTCTTCTCACTCTTGCAATTCTCTACAACATAATACAACCGAACAAGTCCAGATACTCGGTAGTAGCTTTAAGCGCCTTGGGAACATCCTTGGAGACGAGAGGGAAGAGCTTTTTTTTTTTTGACGTACCACCTGCTAATATTACTACCTGAAAATTCATAGCCGGACCCGTTGTAATCTCCTATTGTCAAGCAAGAAATAGATTAGAGCCCACCAAAGTAAAGAGTCTAAGGTTTCAATAATTCGAACGATGTAAATGGTGCCCGCGGAAATTAAGTGTAGTAACAGCTCTGGATGTGAATTTTTCTTCGGTAGTGGATTCAATCGGGGCAATGAAAGTAACCAAATTCATTAAGGCAGAGCAAAGCACTCGGCTGACAACAATGTAATTCATATTCAAATTTAATACGATCAACCAACAACCTGGGAATGGAGCTATAAAAGGAAAATCACTCTTTCTGTAACCCTGCATATGCAATATTCTATTTGGCGATCTCAGGGTCTGTCTTGGCGGCCGAGGAAGATGTCTTCCGTTGCTCTTTCTGAAGCGCAAGCTCTGTTCGACGGAAACCCTTCCTCTTCAAATGCGCCAATACTGCATTTTCTATTTCTGACTCCCCCATCTCATTTTTTTGTTTCCCTTCTCTTGCAGAGTAATCGGTCAGTTGTTACTTTGAATAATTTCTCAAAGGGGCGAAGATGAAATCTTACAAATTTGCTGTGTTTTATGTTTGAATGCGCCCTATCTACAGAGGGATGGAAATCTCCACCCAGAAGCACACAATGTCCAACCTCGCCTTTTTAAATATTACACGTCTTAGCAACGAAATTTTCAGACGTCCGTCGACGGTGGAAATGACTACAACTAGCTGGCTTTGGTTATCGAATCGCTGAGTCCATTTCAATTGCTGAAGTTCCATGCTTTATTTCCCAGCCTTCTACTCTCTTCTTCTACCTGCAAAATGCTGTCCTCTTTGCCTCTACAAGCTTCCCTTTTATAACACAATCCCTTCTATCTTCCAAGGAACTCGGCACGCGATCCCGTGCTTCTCCCTCCTCGAGAAAGACTTTTATTTAATTTCATACTCCTAAGAGGTTATTCCTTTTTTAAATACTAACACACAATTCCGGCAACATTTAATTATTTTATAGCCGACCAAGCATATTTTATTTAATAAAGTTATAACATTACAACAATCTTTAATTATACAACTATATATTAATTTATTTTATTAATTTAGTTGCAAATCACTAATTACAACATAACTTATGATTATTTTATTTATTTAAATATTGCAAATAATATTATATTAAATAATACAAAACCTCTTACAATCTTTATTTAACAACTATACTTCTAATAAAATAATAATTTATTTACAACAGTAATTAACAACTATCGACATTATGCTCAATATTATCTTTTATCAATACATTTAATTATCAACATTATACTTTCCGTAATATGATTCTAATAAAAGCACAACGACACCTTACACACTTAGACACTTTCTAACCTAGTTAGACTCTAAGGTGCAATATTACTTGACATCAAGTCATGATCGAATGACAACAATAACCACAAGGGTAAACTGACGGCCAGACAACACTGACTAGGGACCTCACGTTAACTCCAATCAACTAATCCATTGGCGAAGGCACACTCAGACCTGGTAATCAGGTGGAGTCGGTGCCTAGTACCTGCATCCTGCAGCAACGCACAGTTAACCATACAAGATATATATCCACATAAAGTCCTATAGTGAATGGAAATCGCAGTGAGGTAGGGTACTCGAGAGCGAGTAATACGACACTGTTCCATTCACGTTTATGTATAAACAGTTAACTATATTGAACAAGGTATCTGATATTAATCAACAACATAAAACATTCAATCCTCTTACAATCCAACATCGCAATTAACATCAAACATCTGTAACATCTAGTTTATTTATCAAATTCTAAAGCATAAAATAACAGAATCCAACATCAACAATCATTACTATACTGATTAGGTCCATAATGAAGTAACAAGATAAAAAGAGATCCATCATCTACGGTCTAAGACACTATCATAAAGTCTAAGCAAACACCAATCTGATGGACGACGATATGAGGGGCATTACAAGTATATAAAACAAACTCTTTCGGCAACAAATAATGTCTCCATTTCTTCAAAGCCTGAACTATAGCATAAAACTCTTGATCATAAATAGAATACTTTTTCTTGGCATCATTCAACTTTTCATTGAAATAGGCAATGGACTTACCTTCTTGACTTAAAACAACTCTTATAGCACTGTCACTAGCATCACAATCTACCTAAAATACCTTATTAAAATCTGGAAGTGCAAAAACAAGTTGCTCTACAACTTTCTGCTTCAATATATCAAAACTCTTGGTTGCTCTTGTAGTCCATTTAGACTCTTTTCTAGCCCCTCTCATTGTCTCAATTAGGGTTGCACAAATACTACTAAAATTCCTAATAAACTTTCTGTAAAAACTTGTCAAACCATGAAAAGATCGTACCTCTGTAGCACTCCTTCGCATGGGCCATTCGATGATAGACCTTACTTTTTCTGGGTCCATCTTAAGACCCTCCTCTAAGACAACAAATCCTAGGTATACCAACTCCTTTGCAAAACTACATTTCTTTAGATTAATCAACAACTTCTCCTCCCTCAGCTTCTCTAAAACTCTTCTGATATGCATCAGATGCTCCTCCCAAGTCTTTCTAAAAATCAAAATGTCATCTAAATAAACAATAACAAAACTTCCCAAAAACTCTTTCAATACCTCGTTCATGAGCGACATGAATGTGCTCGGTGCATTGGTTAACCCAAATGGCATAACTAACCACTCATACAAAACTTCCTTTGTCTTGAAGGTTGTCTTCCATTCATCTCCTTCTCTGATTCAGATCTGGTGATACCCACTCTTCAGGTCAATCTTCGTGAAGTACTTGGCTCCACTCAAACAATCCATTATGTCATCCATTCTTGGCAATGGAAATCTGTACTTGATCATGATCTTATTGATGGATCAAGAATTTGTACACATTCTCCACTCTCCACCTTTCTTTAGTGCTAGTACTGTAGGTACTGCACATGTAATTAGGCTCTCTCTTATCGATCCCTTCCTTAACAACTCGTGAACTTGTCTATTTATCTGTTCATTCTTTGCATGAGTCATTCTATGGGCTGCCTTATTTAGTAAACTAGCTCCTGGTATCAAATCCATTTGATGACTTATATTCCTCACCGGTGGTAAACCTTCTAGTACATTATTAGAGAGAATATCCTAAAATTCTTCCAACAGATTTGAGACTTATGCTAGTACATCTTCACATTTCTATTTCCTGATGTTAAGAATCGATGAAAAACAATGATGCTTGTGCTTCATACCCTCCAAAAATTTCCTACCATCTACCAAGCAAATTTTTATAGTACTACATGTTGGCAAGAGACACTACTAGGCATGATAGATGTTGTCATTGATGGAAACTAAGATCATTCTAATCATTCGCATAACACGATTTGTTCACACTGGAAGTCAGATTCAGAATGTGTCTAAGTCTGAGCAGTGAGGAACAGAACAGGTGATAGGGTCTGGTATTTTGGTCCAGATCTCTCCGGTGGAAAGTCATGATTAGCTGTGGATCTAGGGGAGTTACATGCATTGTCAAGACAGTCTAAATCCATATTTTTGTCCTCCAGTGATGAAGGATTCAAAAGATATTAGCCTATGAGTATCAGGTTCTAGTTTGTCAGAGCAGACAAAAGAATAACATGCCGACCTTGCAGAAGATCTTGATTTCGGATGTATATGGAAGTTGCTTGTTCAACAAATGGTGATGATCAGTGATAGTGGCTAACATGAGTGATGATTATCAAGAGCAAGTTTTGGTCCGCACCTTAAGTTATGCATAGATCTAGCTGATAGAGCAGGGCATTCATAAAAGTTCTAAGTGCTGTTGAAGCCGACTGATAGAATGAATATAGATCATATTGTGGATATATATAGCCAATGAAATTAGATGATTGAGTATGTACGGTGTATATGAATAAGGCATATGTGAGAAGAGCAGAAATCCAAAGTGCGAATGAAGGCAGAACAGTAAGAAGAGCAGAGTAAAGATGAAATGTGTAAGATCAAATTTTGCACTTAACTGGAACTAAAATTCTTGCATGGGCAGATGCTATTAATCAGTTCAAATCTCTGTCATTCTCTTGTAATGTTTCCATAGGCAGTGAGCCTCCATTTGAGCAGTGAGCTCTGGGCAGTGAGCTTGAATGCATGTGCATTTCCATTTGTATAAATACTTTTAACAGGGTATTAATATTTGTGGGTTAACCCCCACCATGGTTTTTCCCTTAACCGAGTTTTCACGTCAAAATCTTGGTGTCGAATGTGTTATCTATGTTTTCTATTCATATGTTATTGATTGATGCTGAAATGTTTATATCATTAAATTAATTATAAGTGGTAAAGGAAGATTGAAAGTAGAAAAGATTGAAAATGTGTGACAACTGATTCACCCGCCCCTCAGTTGTCCAGTCCTAAACCAACAATTGGTATTAGAGCAAGGTTCCTTTGAAAAAGTTTAACAACTTAAGGATGATCTGGGAAGGTAGTAAAAATGGATGAAATAAAGAGGCTTGTTAAAGAAAAGGGTAACATTATGAAGAGAATGTGTGAGCTCCAGGGATTAATTGCTCCTAAGTTAGAGACAATGTATAATGCCCTATCTGAAGCTCAGAGTGCAGATCAAACTAGTGATCCAATAGATCTATCAAAGGTAGAAGCATATTCATTTTTGCTAAGTGGGCACATCTCCATTTTGGATGGAATGAAGAGTACTTGGGCCTATGAACTTGTGCAAATAAAAACTAGTTTTGCAGACATTCTCAAGTTCATGTAAATAAAACTTAATGATTACTTGTACATATGCGGCAATGTATACAGAAATTTTAGAGAATTTTGACTTGCGGACCCAACACTTTTCCATTGATCTCAAAGGGGGAGTGAAGGGTAATGAAAAATGACATATTCAGCAAAGGGGAGCAACAGAACAAGTGAAATGCACAAATGTACAGACAAAGGGGGAGTTGCACAAGACACTTAGTCATTTTTCACTAAGTGTTTCCATCAATGCCAAAGGGGGAGATTGTTGGTAAGAGACACTGCTAGGCATGATAGATGTTGTCATTGATGGCAACTAAGATCATCCTAATCATCTGCATAACACAATTTGTTCACACTGGAAGTCAGATTCAGAATGTGTCTAAGTTTGGGTAGTCAGGAACAGAACAGGTGACATGGTTCGGTATTTTGGTTCGAATCTCTCCGGTGGAAAGTCATGATTAGCTGCAGATCTAGTGGAGTTATATGCATTGTCAAGACAATCAAAATTTAGATTTTTGTCCTCTAGTGATGAAGGATTCAAAATATATTAGCCTCTGAGTACAGGGTTCCAGTTTGTCAGAGCAGACAGAAGACGAACAAGCTGACTTGTAGAAGATCTTGATTCCAGATGTATGGAAGTTGCTTGTTGGACAAATGGTGATGATTAGTGATAGTGGCCGACATGATTGATGATTATCAAGAGCAAGTTTTAGTCTGCACCTTAAGTTATGCATAGATCTAGCCGACAGAGTAGGGCATTCATAAAAGTTCTAAGTACTGTTGAAGTCGACTAATAGAATGAATATAGATCATATTGCGGATATATATAGCCAATGAAATTGTATGATTGAGTATGTACGATGTATGTGATTAAGGCGTATGTGAGAAGAGCAGAAATCCAAAGTGTGAATGAAGGCAGAACAGTAAGAAGAGCAGAGCAAAGATGAAATGTGTAAGATCAGTTTTTACACTTAACCAAAACTAAAATTCTTGCATGGGTAGATGCTATTAATTAGTTCAAATCTCTATCATTCTCTTGTAATGTTTCCATAGGCAGTGAGCCTCCATTTGAGCAGTGAGCTCTAGGCAGTGAGCTCGGATGCATGTGCATTCCCATTTGTAAAAATACTTTTAACAGGGTATTAATATTTGTGGGTTAACCCCCATCGTGGTTTTTCCCTTAACTAGGTTTCCACGTCAAAATCTTGGTGTTGAATGTGTTATCTATGTTTTTTGTTCATATGTTATTGATTGATGCTGAAATGTTTATATCATTAAATTAATTATAAGTGGTAAAGGAAGATTGAAAGTAGAAAAGATTGAAAATGTGTGACAACTGATTCACCCCCCCTCTTAGTTATCCAGTCCTAAAGCAACACTACATACATTTTCTTCCACCTCCTTCAAGGGCTTCAACTTATGATGAACTCCATCCTTTGTCACAAAATAGGTATTTGCATGGCCATCATGGACAACACACCTATCATACTACCACGACCTTCCCAATAGCATGTTGTGGACACTCGTATGCTCAATATCCTTCTTCTCCACATTGAAAACACATTTATCTGAAACCTCCTCTTCCAGGTCCTTGCCAAGGTCTACCTCTTCGTCTTCCTCTTTTCTCACCATTTTTTTGATCATGAGAGTAGTAGGTATTATCCCCTCTCTAATTTTGATTGGTGCCAACTTCTTCACTTTTCTTTTGATCTTCATTTTGGCCTCCATGGGGTCTTCCACCACCCCATCCGCCTTGACCTCTTCCTCTTTGCTTGCTTTCAAATCTTTTATTCAACTTCTCTTCCACCTTCAGGGAAAACTAGTATGCATCTTCTATGGTGGTCATTCTGACCACACTCATCTCCTCTTGAATACTTGGCCTCAACCCATTAATGTAATGGGCTACCTTCTTGATGCAGAAGCATTCTTGGTTCAAGAGCAATCTTGCATCAACCAAAAATATTTGCATTTCAGTGAGTTTGCATTTTAGTTTGTTTCTTTTCATTTTCTAGTTCAGTTCAGGTAGTTCAGTCAGTAGTAGTTTCTGTATTTTGGTCTGCACTCTACCACAGTTGCATTTCAAATCTTATAGAGTTGGACCTAACATCTAGATACATTCATCTACATCATATCCAATTTTCAGAGCATTTAGATCAAGTACCGGAAAGAAATCACTATCAGAAGATCAACTATTTTCTTAGAATAGAGCATCTTGATAGTCTCACATAATCACCTAAAGGAGAAGACTTGCAGAGCATTTCATGACTTGTGAAGCTAAAAGACACATCAATCAATGTTTATTGGTTCGTGGCTGACCTTCCCTGAGATCCGCTCATCATTCCATTCATTTATGGAGGAGCTCTATTCATTTACGTCCGACCTATCCATGTACACATGTTACACCTCGTCATTGGAGTTTGTAACCTTCCCTGGCCGACGCGGAGAAATATTTTGTACCGGAGATGATATATATTGATATAATATATTCTTAGGAAAGGAGATTTCAATAGTGATGATCATTAGCATAAGTTCATAGTTTGGATTTTGTGCGAAGGAGCTTCAAAGCTATATCATATGCATATTCTGATATTCTGTAATTAGGCTTTTGAGTGCTAATTGTAAGCCCACATGTTGCTGACCAATCTCTATTTGAATTGTATGATATACTAAATGATTGAATTTGCATTTGCTTTAGATCTTTGAGTTGTTTCCGTTGTGTTTACTATTGTTGCACGGTCTGGACTGTTCTCTTGAGGACCCTCCTCACTGTGACTGCACCAAGTGGTATCAGAACGAAAGTTTGAATCTTTGGGAGCGAATTGAGTGAAGTGGGCAAAGGAATTCTGTAAGATGTTTCTATGGAATGATCACCAAATCTGAGGTAGGTTACTTGTGTAGCAACCAATCGTCGATTGTGAGGCAATTGTCACCTTGTAGCCTGATCTCCAAACTTGAGGTAGTTTGCATTTGATCCTAGGCAGATGCTGCCGAGGAGAGTCCCTGCTGTTGGAACAATGGTTAGTAGACTGGATGAGATGATGGAAATGAGGAAAATAATGAGAATTTAATTAGATGTTGTTGAAGAAGATAGGCGAAGAGGATTGACACCCAGACCTAATGTTGAAAGTGATGATGAAGAGAAATTTCAATCTGTTGAACAAATTGGTGAAACCCTAGTAGGTGATGAAGAAGAAGAATTAGATCAAGTCAAGATGTTGTGAGCTATTTCAAAGATTGGGAAAAGACCTAGAGTTGATGTACCTAACTATACTGGCAATTTGAACCCTAAAGAGTTGATTGACAAGATAAACACTAGTAGAAATATGACAAATAAATGACCAGGTGACAAACTTTTAGTCACGTGACCAAATTTTTTTGCAACACAGCTATAAATGATTAATTTGGTCATCAATTGAAATGACTAAATAAATGACTAATTTGGTCATCGGGCAAAAAACACAACTAAATAATTGGTTAGACAAATAAAAATGACTAAATAAATGACTATTACTCTATTCTTTTTTCTTTCCAATTTGATCATAATCCATGAATTCAAAGACAATACAAGGCAAGGCAATAAATGTCTTCTTAGACCAAAGGAATAAAGGGAGAGAAAGGATTGAACAAAGGGTTAAGAAGAAAAAAGACAAATCATACAATAGGAAATATACAAATTTTTTTTTAAAAATAAGACAAGAAAATAGACAAATTGGATAGATACAAATAAAATAAAGACAAAATTATTAATTATAAAACTTTTAAATATACTATAATATTGATCAATTATTTAATTTTCGAAGTCTAGTATTAGTTATTCTCATCTTGCATGGTTAGCACACCTCTAGAGTTCCTCTCTCTATAATCTTAGAAGATTGTGTTTGCAACGTGCTTTGGTTGTAAGAAATAATTAAGTACAATGACATTGAATTAAGTCCAATGTTAAATTATGATTGGCTAGATATGTCCACATAGGTGGGATTTTCTTGTTAACAATGATAGGTTTCTTTGGGGATGTGTTTCTTGTATTCAAATAACTTTCATAGGTAATTGGCTAAACTGTGCCATGGTATTGTTGCAAAACTTTCTTCTTGTGTAAGGTCAATTTCATAGGTAAATGTAACTATGACATTGTTATAAAAGTTTCTTCTTGTGTAAGTTTTATAATTTTATTTCACGACAAGTACATTGACCATACTTTGAGAGGTTGACTTTGTTTACAAGTCTAACTTATTGGTTCCTCACAAACATGGTGTAGCATGTGTTTGCAATCAATTTGATAATTGACATTTAAACTTGAATGTTAAGCTAGGGATATTGATTTCATTAAGGAGAATTGATTTTTTAAAAGAATAATTGGAGTCTCTTGATAGAATTGTTCCTCAACATTAACAACAATTATAATGATTTTTCTTTTTCTCTGAGTCACTTTAACAAAACTTGCATTTATTTAATAATAGATCTATTATTGACATACTCCATTATTAACCATACATATAAACAAAAGCAATAAGGTAAGATAAAATCCTGGAGCATAACATTCTAATTTAAACTTCAAGAGAAATTGGGTTAATATTAGCTTTGTTTATACCACCAAACTATAGAGCATAATTCTACCTATTTGACCCTTTTGTTCACAACGTTTTGAGATTTATCAGAGACTCCATTGCAGACACTAAGATAAATATGGCGTGTGTTCGTCTATTTATTTTTCTTGTTGTGGCATTGTGTTAGCAAATGGACCTTGTGCATAGTTTCTATATGACATTCATGAGATGGGGTATTTCTTAAGCCTTGGTCATCTATTAGTTATAAACCAAAAATAATATAGGGATAGTCTTTTTTTTGGACTTAAGGAAAAAAATAAAATATTTTATGGCGTGATTCTCATTCTGATGGGAGGGAGGGAAAAAGGCTCACGCTATGGATTTGGGTAGAAGGGAGGAGAGCGAGGGTTTTTGGCAAGGAGAAAGCAGGGCATGCAGGGAGATGAAAAGGGTAGAGGCATAGCTGTGGAGTGGATTTTTCCATCCACTGCATATTGCACTGCATGTAAGTTCTAATGCCTTCTCAAAAAATCTCTTTTGTGCACATCTCGTAATCATTTCTGCCCATTAGATGACATCTCTTTCAGGCATCCTGCCATATAGTTACTTGCCTTGTCTATGTTACACATTTTCACATTTGCTTGAAGGATTCTAAAGTTTTTAATCTAACCCATTGTGCATATATCTTGGAATCATTACATTCCATGAGATGACTTCTCTTTGAGGCATTCTGGCAAACCATTCGCGTACCCTCTCTTTGCTTCTAGATTTTGCATACATGTCTACCTTAGTCTTTTTAACTACAATATTAGATGAAATTCCTCTACCCTTCATGTTTCAATGCATGTCCATACCCTATATGAGGGATGCCCATTTTGGCCTAGGCCGTGAGGATGCGGTAGCGACTGTGAAGTCTGGCATTACGCCTGCTAATCGCATTTGTTAGAAAGTTTTTAAGGCCTTTTCAAAAGATCCATTTTGTAAATATCCTGCAATCATTACATTCCATGAGAGGATATTGCTTTGAGGCATTCGGCCAAACAGTTATGTGCCTTGTCTATGCTTCCATCATTGCTTAGGCAGAGAGGATGCTGGCAAAGGTCTAGGAATTTGGTTTTACGCCTACCAATGGCATTTATTTAAAAGTTTCTAAAGACGTTTCATCAAATCCATTTTTGTGCATAACCTGCAATCATTGCAGTCCATGAGAAACATCTATTTCATTTTCGTAAGGTTCTTTAATGAGGCACTTACTTTTACTTGAAGAATAAACTTTTGATCTTTCTATGAATAATGGCAAATATGATTGTTCATAGTAATTATTTAGTAGGAAGGATTCAACCTAAATTATTTTCTTTGCTTTTGCAGAATTTGTGGCTAGTCAAATTGTACTGTAATGAAAAAGGTAGCCCAACTCATAAAGAAGGCGAAAGGGTAATAAAATATAACACAAAGTAGTCATTTTATTATTTCTTCCACGCACAAAGTAATCTAATAAATTTGATACATAACACTTAAAGTTGATTTAGTAATTGTTAATTTAATTGTTTGATAAAATATTGTGCAAAGAGTGATTGCGAAGGAAAGAGGCAAAATCCTATCTATGATTCCATCAAAATTATAATTCCTCTATAATAAATTTGGAATATTAAGATTTTTGGTAAACTCTTTTAATATATATACACACTAAACTGCTTATGTTTTCTCTAAAATCCTTAAAATCCTTAATATGATTTGGACATGTCTATTTTCTCCAATATTTTCTTTAAAAGATTCTTTAGCTAAATTTTTTATGTTTATGTGAAGATTTTATCCATTTTGTTTTCTTCCATAGTTGATTGGAGAGTGTTTCCTCTAGTATCCATTTTAAGATTATCTTTATGTTTACAATTCAGTTCTATATATATATGGCCAAAGAATGATAATATAAAGCTAGCCATATAAATTTTGAATGTCAATTCTACTGATATTGGGTAATCTAATTTGTAATTCAGGGGATTAACTATGATGATGGAAACTAGGTGTTGGTATGTGGTGACTGATCATGCAAGTACTGTACAATAGTAATGTATCCTCACAATTTTTTTTCCCTCTTTTTGCATGATCAAAGTCAGTTGTTAATTTTTGTTAACTGGCAAAAGAAAAACAACATTGCAAAACCCTAATTCTAGAAGCTTCCAAAAAGCTTGTTATAAGTGGCTGGGATGTATGTTATGACAATGTATTCACGAGATTGTAATTTGTTTTGTACTGGATAATAAAATCATTGGACGGCTGAGTTTCTGTGGATGTAGCCCATATTGGGTGAACCATGTTAAATTTCTATGTTGATCTCTTTTGTGTTATTCCTCATTGTTAAATTTGGGTTATTTAATCTGCATATAATTGTTAGTGTTGTATACGCCTAAAAATGACATGATTTGGTCTAGATAAATATTCTTAATATTTATTCCCTTCTAATTCTTCTATCAATAAATAAATAAGCACATTTATTTATTTGATTCATATTCTTCCAAACAATTAAATAATTCTTAATTATTTAATTAAATCAAATCATTCTTCCAAATTTGAATAAATCAAATCAAATTTATTTAAATCCTTTCAATCTCTAAAAATAAAATACAATCAAATATTTTATTTATTCTTCCAAAATCATGCACAACAATTAAATAAATTTATTTATTTAATTTTCTTTCTTATCTTCTAAATTAAATAATTCTGATTATTTAATTATTTCTTCCAATAATACCTTCTCTAAATTTAAATAAATCAAATATTTATTTAAGTTGCTTTTTCTTCTAAATTGATTTATCTCTAAATATAATTCAAGCTTTCTTGCACATGCAATTAAATATTCCTAATATTTAATAAAGCAAAATATCTTCTTATTCTCATGCAAATCCCTTCTTGTTTTAAATCACTTAACTGATTATTATATTCTTTTAATTGCTTTAACTCATTCTTCTATTCTTAGCAAATCCTCTCATGCAAAAGAAAGTAAGACACATGTCTTCTTCTTATTCGTTGCACGTTCCTCAACCGTTCTCAATCGTTGATCTTCTCATTCTTTCTATACCGTTGATCTTCATTCTTCCAAGTCTATAAGTACAACCTCATTCTTCCATTCCATTCATCCAAGCTTTAAGTATTGTTACTCTGTAGGAATTATAGCACGCCTTTGGCACCAATTCTTTCATTGCTTGTGATCACACTTTTTGTTACTACGCACTACGCACTACCATCGTTGTGAAGCTTCTCTTCATTACGACATTACCATAGCCATTCTCAATCGACATTCTTGACAAAGCAAAGAAGTGCACTCACTGAGGGCCCTATTTCTTACACACAGGAACAATTTTTGATAGGCAACAATGGAAGTTTCAATCTAAGGAAGGTTTGTTTTGTTGATTCATTGCTTATTTGGTTTAATCTTCTTAGTTCACTATTATATTGAGTTTTGGGTATTTGATATTGTTTATCATTGCATATTCATTTGTTTGATCCAAATTTCCCTTAACAAGTGTTTATTGCTTTGATCTTCCTGAATCCTAACAATTGGTATCAGAGTGGGTTGTGTTTGATTATTGTCTGTAGGAAGGTCTTACGGTTGAGTGGGAGTCTCATGGTTAAGTGGGAGCAATGGCGAACGAGGGTAAATTGAAGGTAGATAAATTCAATGGGCAGAACTATCAATTATGGAAGATGCAGATGGAGGATTATCTCTATCACAAGGATTTATGGAGGCCGTTGGAAGGAATAGCCAAGAAACCGACAGCAATGACTGATGAGGATTGGGAACTTCTAGATAGAAAGGCACTGGGAACCATTCGATTGTGCCTGGCACCATCTGTGGCATTCAATATAACAGAAGTGAAGATAACAAATGAACTGATGGAAGCTTAGACCAAATTGTATGAAAAACCCTCAGCCTCTAATAAGGTATTTCTCATGAAGCATTTGTTTAATCTAAAAATGAGTGAAGGTGGATCTATGTCAAATAATTTAAATGAGTTTAATACAATTAGCAGTCAGTTCACTTCTATAAAAGTGAAATTTGATGAAGAGGTGAGGGCTCTCTTGGTTTTATGTTCTTTGCCAGAAAGCTGGAATAGCTTGGTAATGGCTGTAAATAATTGTCTCTGGTTCAAATACTTTGAAATTTGATGATGTTGTTGGTCTTATCCTTAGCAAGGAAATTCGATAGAAAAGCACAGGTGAGAGTTCAACATTGGGTAATGCTTTGACTGTAGAGAACAAGGGAAGAACAAAGGAGAGAGGAAAAATCCCAACAAATCATGGGAAGTCACAAGGGAAGTCGAAGAAAGGCAGATCTAAATCTAGAGGAAGAATGGATTGTTGGCACTGTGGAAAGCCAGGACACTTGAAGAAGGATTGCTAGTCTCAAAAGGGCAAACAAGGAGACAGAAAACATGATGACAGTAAGGAAGCTAATGTTGCAAGTAATAAATTACAAGATGCTTTAATTATGTGTTTAGATAATGCTAATGATTCCTGGGTAATGGATTCAGGGGCTTCATTTCATGCCACACCCCATAGGAAATATTTTGTAGATTATGTTCTAGGTAATTTTGGACAAGTATATTTGGGTGATGATGAACCCTGTTAGATTGTTGGAAAAGGAAAGATAAAAATCAAGTTGTAGAATGGAAATGAATGGTTGCTACAGGAGGTAAGGCATGTTCCAAATGTGAGAAGGAATTTAATTTCTATAGGACAACTGGCTAGTGAAGGCTGCATAGTTACCTTTTCAGACAAAATCTGGAAGGTCACTAAAGGTGCATTAGTAGTAGCTAAAGGTGAAAAGGTAGGCACATTGTATTTGTGTACTGGTAATGCTTATTCTACCTTAGCTTCTATAGAAATAGTTGCTACTGAGACAATTATAACACTTACTGCAGGGACAGAAACATAATTGTGGCACCATAAACTTGGGCACATGAGTGAGAAAGGGATGAAGATTCTTCACTCCAGAAAGTTGCTAGCAGGTCTGAAGAAGATTGACTTGGATTTTTACAAAAATTGTGTTTATGAAAAATAGAAAAGAGTCCGATTTCTTAAAGTTGGGAAAAAGAAGAAAAGTGAGAAATTAGAGCTTGTGCATTCAAATGTATGGGGACCAACTTAGGTATCTTCTCTTGGTGGCTCTTGCTATTATGTTACTTTTATTGATGATGCAACTAGAAAAACATGGGTGTATTTCCTAAAACAAAAATTAGAAGTATTTGAAACTTTTAAAAGGTGGAAAGCTTTGGTTGAGAATGAGATAGGAAAAAAGTTGAAGTGTCTCAGATCTGATAATGGAGGCGAGTATTGCAGTAGAGAATTTGAGAATTACTGTTCATATAATGGAATCCGTAGGCAGAAAATAGTTCTTGGAACCCCACAAGAAAATGGTGTGTCTGAAAGGATGAATAGGACCATTATGGAGCATACAAGGAGCATGAGATTGCATGCTGGACTACCCTTACACTTTTGGGTAGATACTGTACATACCACTGTTTATTTAATAAATAGGGGACCTTCAAATCCTTTGGATGGTGGCATTTCAAAGGAGGCATGGATGGGTAAAAAGGTAAACTATTCATTTCTAAAAACCTTTTATTGTGAAGCTTTTGTCCATGTTGATATTGAAAATAGAACCAAGCTTGAGGCTAAGTCTAAAAAATGTACCTTCATTGGATATGGAGTAGATGAGTTTGGTTATTAGTTATGGGATTATGAAAATCATAAAATCATTAGGAGCAGAGATGTTATATTCAATGAGAAGGTCATGTATAAGGATCAACTGCAGGAAAATAAGCATGAACATGCCAAAAAGGAATATGTGGTATTGGATGAGATTCTAGAAAATAAAATACCAGTGGTACCTGATGCTTAGCAACAACAAGTTATCCCATAGACTCCTACAAGTGTTAGACGTTCTACAAGGATATCTAGACCTCCAGAAAAATTTTCTCCATCATTATATTCTATATTATTATTTGATTCTAGTGAACCTAAAAGTTAAGAAGAAGTAATGCAGGTGGATACCAAAAAACAGTGGGAGCTAGGCATGAAAGAGGAAATGGATTTCTTGCTGTAAAATTAGACTTGGGACTTAGTCCAATTGCATGCAGGCAAAAGAGCCTTACCAAATAAATGGGTTTATAGGTTGAAGGAAGAAGATGGAGGCAAGAAAAGATATAAGGCTAGACTCGTGGTAAAAGGTTTTGTACATAAAAAAGATATAGATTTTGATGAAATATTTTCTCTTGTTGTAAAGATGACTTCTATTAGAACTATTCTAAGTCTTGTGGCTACAGAAGACTTGCATCTTGAACAACTAGATGTGAAAATAACATTTCTCCATGGGGATTTGGAAGAGGAAATATACATGCAACAATCACAGGGATATGAGGTCAAGGGTAAGGAGGAATTTGTGTGTAGGTTAAAGAAGAGTTTGTATGGCCTGAAGCAAGCACCTCGGCAATGGTATTTGAAATTTGATAGTTTTATGGCTGAACAAGGTTACAAAAGATGTCATTCTGATTATTGTATTTATTTTAAGAAATTGGGTAATGGCAGTTATATTATCCTATTGCTTTATGTTGATGACATACTTGTTGCCGGGTCTAACATACAACATATTAATGAACTTAAGTAGAAATTAGCAAATTCATTTGCTATGAAGGATTTGGGTGCAACAAAACAAATCCTTGGTATGAGGATCACACAGGACAAGACAAACAGAAAATTATTTTTGTCTCAAAGTGAGTATGTAGAGAAGGTGTTGAAAAGGTTTAACATGCATAATTTAAAAGAAGTTAGTACACCTTTTCCTAGTCATTTTAAGTTGACTAAGGAGATGTGTCCAAAGACACAAGAGGAGAAAGAAAAAATGTCTAAGATACCATATGCATCAGCAGTTGGCAGCTTGATGTATGTAATGGTATGCACAAGGCCAGATATTGCACATGCAGTGGAAGTTGTGAGCATGTATATGAGCAATCCAGGAATGGAACATTGGAATGCTGTAAAATAGATTCTCTGATATTTGAGAGGTACTAATTCAAAGAAACTATGTTTTGGAGGAATAAATTCTACTCTAAAAGGATATGTTGACTCTAATTTGGCAGGTGATATTGATAGCAGGAGGAGTACTATAGGGTATGTTTTTACTATAGGAGGTACTGCAGTCAGTTGGATTTCAAGACTTTAAAAGGTTGTTGCGCTTTCAACCACTAAAGCTAAGTATGTTGCCGCTATGGAAGCTAGTAAGGAGATGATTTGGTTACAATATTTTTTTGGAGGAATTGGGGCAATGCCAAGAAGATAGCCCTTTGTACACTAATAGCCAGAGTGCCATTCATCTTGCTAAGAATTTAGCTTTGCATTCAAAAACTAAGCACATACAGCTTAGATACCACTTCATCCGATCAGTTTTGGAGGATGGGCAATTGAAGCTAGAGAAAATTCACACAAGTCAGAATCCTACAGATATGTTCACAAAGGCAGTTACATGGGAGAAACTGATTTCCTCATCAGTTTCCATTGGCCTTCACCACTGATAATGGGGGATATAAGAAACTAGCCAGGCCTGTAATTCAGTGGGAGCTGCAAGCGCAGTGGTGTTGTCTAGGATCAGTCTCCAAGTGGGGGATTGTTGGTATGTGGTGACTGATCATGCAAGTACTAAACACTAGTAATGTATCATTGCAGGGGTTTGGGGGCATAGCCCCCAAATTTTTTTCCCTCTTTTTGCACGATCGGAGTTTGTTGTTAATTTTTGTTAACCGACAAATGAAAAATAACATTGCAAAACCCTAATTCTGGAAGCTTCCAAAAGCTTGTTATAAGTGGCTGGGATGTATGTTACGACGATGTATTTGCGAGATTGTAATCTATTTTGCATTAGATAATAAAATCATTAGATGCTGAGTTTCTGTGGATGTAGCCCATATTGGGTGAACCACGTTAAATTTCTGTGTTGATCTCTTTTGTGTTATTCCTCATTGTTATATTTGGGTTATTTAGTCTACATATAATTGTTAGTGTTTATTGCTTTGATCTACCTAAATCCTAACACTAGGTGCATAGAAAGAATCAAGCTTATAGACTTGTACTTGCTAAAGAATTACCTGATGGAACTATCAGATTCAATTCCAAAGTTGTTTTGATAAATAAGAACAATATGTCTTCTTTAACCTCGTTAGAGCTTGTAGATGGAACATCTATTACAGAAAAGGTAGATTCTCTATCCCTTTCACTTATTTTGTGTAGTTTATTTTTAAACATCATTTTATTTAATAATTAAAAGAAAAATTTGACCAATCAAAACTAAGACAATTTTTTTAGAATCTATTAAATTAAATTAAATAGAAAGTTCCACAAATCAGTGTGACTAGTTTAATTTATTTCTACATATTTAGAGTCTTCTGTACTATATTATGATTATGAATATTTTTACATGATTTACCTAACACATAAGACTAACTTATATGTACATGTGTTCCCTATAGATATTAATAGGTTGTGATGGAGTTTACTCAGCAGTTGGGAGGTGGATGGGTATACCACCAGCAAAGTCTTTAGGATGCATTGCTATTCGAGGCATGGCAACATATGTGGAGAGCCACCAGTTGAGAAAACTCCATTCACAGGTTTGGGATAGAGGATTAAGAGCAGGATTCATTACTTGCATAGAAAAACAAGTTTATTGGTTTTTAACTAGAAGATCACAACCTCAAGGTATACATCTTATCTATAATTATTGAACTCAAAGGTTAGATCCATTCAATAGACATTACCTTTATTTTTATCAATTATTTGATTTCTTTCAACTTTTCTTTATTTTATTGCATGAATCATAGAAAATGTGGCAAATTAAAATAAAGTTGAGAGAAATAACAGCTAACTATTAATGTGTCCAATAAAATAAGTAATGGCAAGGTCATTTGAATATTTATTTGTATACAAATAAATCGAACCATTCATGTTGGTTTTCTGAGCATAATGGATGAAACAAATTAACAAATTGTGAAACAGATTGTAAAATTAAGTCTTCTTTAATATTTTTAAAAATTTAGTAATTGATAGGGTCATTGTGATACCATCTACTTAATAGAATAATATTGAATTGGAATATCTTATTTTTGAACCTTTTCTTTGATGTAGTAATGGACTTTTATGTGTTTTTATCCTTCATGTATAACTAAGTTCTATACCATCTTCAACACATTTTGGTTATCACAAAATAAACTCATAGGTTGATTAAATGGTATGTCCCTATTATTTTGGATTTTACAAAGCTACGCTACTTTGCATATGACACCATGTGCTACTTTGTACTTTTCTTTTATAGATGAAACATATGTCAAACAGGGTGCGTGCCTTCTCTGTGTTGCCTTTTGGCACAGGCAGGGAGGATGCTACTAAAGGTTTTGGGAGTTAGGGTTTACACCTGCCAGTTGCATTTGCTTAAAAGTTCTAAAGCCTTTATAACCAATCCACTTTGTGCCTATCTTGCGACCATTGTAGTCTAAGAGCCCGCTTTTCTTTTAGGCATTTTGTGAAATAGTTCACGTGCCTTGTCTGTGCTCCACAATTGCATAAATGTCTACCAGAGTTTCCAACTGAAATATCTAACAAAAATCGCCTTGTTTCGAAGCTCCCATTCTGGCGTAGGCAGCAAGGTTACTGGCAAATGTTTAGCTATTTGGCTTTACGCCTGCCAAAGGGCATTTGCTTAAAAGTTTCTAAAGCCTTTTAATAGATCCATTTTGTGTGGATCAGGCAATTATTGCATTTGCTTCTAAGTTTCTAAAGCATCTCCATTTTGTGCATGTATTGCAATTGTTGCAGTCCATGAGGAAATCTCTTTGAGGTAGTCTATTAAATAGTTATCATGCCTTGTCTATATGCTCACATTTTACATACATGTCTACCAGAGATTTTTTTTCCAACTATTATCTGACAAAATTTCCCATTCCATTATGCTTTGATAGATGTCCATAACCTGTCCCAAAGTGCTGCCTATTTTAGCGTAGGCAGGGAGGATGCCAAAACAGGATACCAAATTTGGCTCAAATCCTTCCTTACATTCCATTTGGCTATACATAACTTTGACTCTGCAAGTAAATATTAACCTAGAGGAAGAAGTTTGACTTTACCTTTTCGTTAAGGTCTGAGAAACTGCTGAGGATGGTGAGAAGTTGAGACTCTGAGAAGCAATTGATTAGAGAATGCATTTTAATGATTCTACAAATGATGGTGTGAAGTGATGAAACCTCCAATACATGCAGATGTTGGAAAAACACTTAAATTAGGCTGCGATTTTGATAAATTGTCAAGCCATTTTTAATTGAGTTTGTTCTGTTATTGATTCTCTGATTCCAGTGATTTTGAACTGGAACCTTCTACACTGAAATGTTTAATATTAGAGTTCTCAAACTTTTAATTTCTCTAGCTCAGAAGACTGTACATATAAATCACTTGTCAATCAAGTTTCTTGTTTCCTTGGTAGGATCAAATTGCATCACCTTGTTCTCTGATTTATTTTTCAAGCTGATTGAAGTTTCTTTTTCAAGGTATACTCCTTCATACCACATATTTTATAGTTGGACACCATATCCAAGTGAATCAACCTCCATCATGTAGTTGCCCTGAATAAGGTAAGTCTGTATGGTAGTTTCAATGTGTATTCAATATCTATCTGCCATTAATTTTCATGAAAAATTTTCTACCTTGAAAATCACTGACATAGAAGGCTTTCACTGTGTGCTTGACTTATTAAGGTGGATAGGCTCTATGGTTAGAAGGCTTGTCCAAATGCTCCTATAAGAATGACCTTTAAGCAACAGTCAAAAGATGTTCAAATTGAGTTTGAACACTAGCTCACTCAGGTTTGGCTTTGTACAAGCTTCATTTTTCTAATGGGATCTAGAACATACAATCATAGAATGAAAAAGTCTATCTCTCAAAGTAGGGTTCGAAGATTGGAAATATTTTATCAGGCTTTCACATTGTTCTTCAGTCTGAACAATTTTTTGCAATGAATGCAGGTTATTACAGAGCTTAAAGAACAAGGATTAAATTCTGAGCTTTATTTTCGAAATAAAGAAGTGAAGAAATATGTTAGTATTGTTCCAACTAGTGCAATCAGGTATGACTTGAGCTTTTCCAATTTATCAAAATTTACCCAACTTAGCAGTGAAGAAAAGTTCAATGTCAAGTTTAATGGTTATTTTTCAAGTGTGTGTGCACACTACTACATAGGCTTCAAGGATTTGGGTAGGATGATCATGATCCAGACATTAGGGAACTAGGATTTCTGTCACATAAGCATTGTAGCTTCTTATAATCTCTTTTTTCTGTGTTCAAGTCCATATTCATTTGAGGTTACAATATACTAGATATAATTGTTTTTCAGATTTTTGGCTGTTTGGTTGTATTTAACATTTATTGATTGTGGGTTTCAGTGGAGAAGCTATGCTAGATCTCCTTATGTTACTTGTGCAGTTAACACAAAAAATGATGGAGGAAAAGCTTATGTACATCAATGAAGTTCAGCTAAGGTTCATTCTAATTATAACCTCTTGAGACTTTGCTAAGATGAATGCATTAATTTATTCATTGTAAACAGTACCGTTGGAAGTATAGCTGATGTATTGCTAGCATTTGATTGTTTGTGGCCTTAGATGTTTGTAGTAGTTTCTCTGACTTTATGTTTGATGGATGTGGGTTTATTTCTTCCTTGTATAATTTCACATGTAAATGTTTATGTAATTGTTAATCCTCCTCTCCTATTTCCTTCTGGTCAAGCATCTTTCCATTTACTTGAAGTATTCTTCACCTTTTGTTTTTTCCCCTTTCTCCACCCCCATCATTTTACAAATAATCATGGAAACAGTTTGCATCTTTCCATTTACCCTGATTAAAATGATGGAAACAGTTTGGATCTCTCACAATAATTTCTCTTGTAACAATCTTAGAATTAAATTTTGTCGTAGTGTGGCAATCAACACATACTCAAAGGTGATTAATAACTCTAATAGTTGTTCTAGGGGGTATGTTTAACAAACAAAATGCAATTGCCAACTTTTCACTATGGTGGTAGAGAAATAATTCTTTTTCCTCCTCTTCCACATCTTTAGGTAAATGTCTTGAATCTGGAAAATACCCTACTGCCTTCATCTCCCAAGCCAATTTCTCCAACTTTGAATATATCTTGTGTCTATGGATGTGATCTGTCTCCTACACAAAAAGCATGTACCATTTTATGTCCTTCAATCCAACTACATCCAGGGATCTTTTTAATTCCTCTATCTTTCATCAATCTCCTTACCATTTGGACCTCACCCCACTTGCCCACTTCTGCATAGATGTTTGAAAGAAGAACATAAGTTGCAACATTTTTAGGATCCAAATCAAAAAGCAGTGTTGCTGTGAATACTCCTAAGCCTATATTCATATGTGATCTACATGCACCAAGAAAACACATCCACACCACCACCACAGGTTTAACTGGCATCTTAATGATAAAGTTTAGGGTGTCCTCAAGATAGCCAGCATGGGAAAGAAGGTCAACCATACACACATAATGATCAACCGTAGGTGTAATGCAGTAAGGGTTACTCATATGATTGAAGTTTTCACAACCCTCATCCACTAAACCTGCATGGTTGCATGCACTTATAACACAAACAAAGCTTACAATGTCAGGATATGTTTCAGAGTGCTTCATTAATTCAAAGATTTTGAGAGCATCCTTGCAATATCCATTTTGTGGATATCCTGCAATCATTGCATTCCATGAGATGACATCTCTTTTCACGTGCCTTGTCTATGCTTCCACATTTTTCATACATGTCGACCAGTGCATTTTCAACTATAATATCTGACAAAAATTCCCCTTCCATTATGCTTTGATGGATGTCCATACCCTATTCCAAAGCTCCTTTTGGGCACATGTAGGGAGGATACTAGAAAAGGTTGTGGAATTTGGATTTACACCTGCCAATTGCATTTGCTTGAAAGGTTCTAAAGGATTTTCAACAAATCCATTTTGTGCATATCCTGCAATCATTGCAGTCCATGAGATGACATCTCTTTGAGGCATTTTGTCAAATAGTTCATGTGCCTTGTCTATGCTTCCACATTTTGCATACATGTCTACCATAGCATTTCCAACTATAATATCTGATGAAAATCCCCCTTCCATTATGCTTTGATGAATGTCCATACCCTATTTCAAAGATCTCATTCTGGCACAGGCAGGGAGGATACTGGCAAAGGTTGTGGAATTTGTCTTTACACCTACCAATTGCATTTGCTTGAAAGTTTTTGAAGCCTTTTCAACAAATCCATTTTGTGCACATCTTGAAATCATTGCATTCCATGAGATAACATTTCTTTGAGGCATTCTATCAAACAGTTCATGTGCCTTGTCTATGCTTCCACATTTTGCATACATGTCTACCAGAGCATTTCCAACTATAGTATCTAACAAAAGTCCCACTTCTATTATGCTTTGATGGATGTCCATAACCTATTCCAAAGCTTCCATTTTGGCACAGGAAGGGAGGATACCGGCAAAGGTTGTGGAATTTGGCTTTACACTTGCCAATTGCATTTGCTTGAAGGTTTCTAAAGCCTTTTCAACAAATCCATGTTGTGCATATCCTACGATCATTGCAGTCCATGAGATGACATCTCTTTGAGGCATTCTATCAAATAGTTCAAATGCCTTGTCCATGCTTCCACATTTTGAATACATCTCTACCAAAGCATTTCCAACTATAATATCCAACAAAAATCCCCCTTCCATTATGCTTTGATGGATGTTGATACCCTGTTCCAAAGCTCCCATTTTTGCACAGGTAGGGAGGATGCTGGCAATGGTTGTGGAGTTAGGCTTTACACCTACCAATTGCATTTGCTTGAAAGTTTCTAATGCCTTTTCAAAAATTCCATTATTTGCATATCTCGCAATCATTGTATTCTATGAGATGACATCTCTTTGAGGCATTTTGTCAAACAGTTCACGTGCCTTATCTATGCTTCTACATTTTGCATACATGTCTACCAGAGCATTTCCAACTATAATATCTGACAAAAATCCCCCTTCCATTATGCTTTTATGGATGCCCATACCCTGTTCCAAAGCTCCCATTTTGGTACAGGAAGGGAGGATGTTGGCAATGGTTGTGGAGTCTGGCTTTACACCTGCCAATTGCATTTGCTTGAAAGTTTCTAAAGCCTTTTCAACAAATCCATTTTGTGTATATCCTGCAATCATTGCATTCCATGAGATGACATCTCTTTGAGGCATTCTGTCAAATAGTTCACGTGCCTTATCTATGCTTCCACATTTTGTATGCATGTCTACCAGGGCAATTGCAACTGCAACATTTGACAAAATTTCTCTATCCTTTATGCTTTGATGGATGTCCATACCCTGTCCTAATGATCCCATTTTGGCACAGGCTAGGAGTACGCTGGCAAATGTGAACTTATCAGTTTGGAGAGTTGTTTGTTGCATATGGTGAAACAATGTGACTGCCTTGTGAGAATACCCATCTCTTCTATACTCTACAATAATCATATTCCATGAGACGATGTCTCATTCTTTCATGTGGTCCAACACTTTACGGGCATCTTCTAAACTTCCGCACTTGACATACAAGTGAATAAGCTTATTATGAAAAGTTGTGCGTGTAGCAAAGGCAAATCGCCTATGAGCGATGAAAGAGTGGACTTTTTACCCTTGTGAAAGTGCATTCTTGAGAATACATGTCTTCAATAATTGAAGATATGTAGAGGAGTCTTCAGGGGGTTGTGTGTAGTAAGTAGAGTTTGCATGGCATCCTTCAACTGACCCTGTCTACATAATGCTGAGTGATTGAGATGCCAATGGCATTTTATGATTCTAATTGAATTGTGGAAATCTACAGTGTTATTCAGTCTGCGTCTACCACAACGCCATTGCCAGTGGTAAGACTGGGGAGTGTTAGTTTTTATGATCAGATTTAAAGCAATCATAAAAATGCAACACAATGAACAATGAACACAACAAGATACCTTGGGAAAACCCTCCAACTTGAGGGGAAAAACCCAGCAACAATATATCTCTTATATATTGAATGATAAGAATAGCAATCTGCTTTACAATGGCCAAGTCCAAGGCCTACAGGTATGGCTTCACTTCTTGAAGCACAATGAATAAGTCCACACTTGATAAATCTGATTTGATCTTGAAATAACTTGATCTGCTCCTTAGAAATCTGCTCTGCTTTAGAAGTCTGCTCTGCCTTAGAAATCTGCTCTGCCTTTTGAATTAAGCTTGTAATTAAAATGTATTTGATTGAGAGAGCAATGACCTTGTATATATATATGTATATGTGAGGGACGCACCCTTTCACAAGCAGTTGGCCTGTAGAAGGATCTGACTGACGCTAAAAACATCAACACTCCCTCTTAGCTAGGGATGATACTTCCAGCTGCATGAGACATATCACCTCATCGTGATGTCAACCACAATGGACGACATTCACTATGGCTTTCCCAGAGGGTGGAATCAAGGGAGAGAAGAACTCGTTATCAAGGGATTTCACCTCGAACTTCTCTCACAGAGAAGAACTCGTTATCAAGGGATTTCACCTTGAACTTCTCTCACAGAGAAGAACTCGTTATCAAGGGATTTCACCTCAAACTTCTCTCACAGAGAAGAACTCGTTATCAAGGGATTTCACCTCAAACTTCTCTCACAGAGAAGAACTCATTATCAAGGGCTTGCACCTCAAATCCCTCTCACAGAGAGAAATGCATTAACAAGGGCTTGCACCTCAAATCTCTCTCATAGAGAGAAATGCATTAAAGTACATCTCAAGAAGTCACTGATACTGATACTCCCTCTTAGCAAGGGCTTCATTCTCCACAACTCCAAGCTTGTCTCGAAAATGCACAAACTTTACTTTGGCAAGAGGCTTGGTGAGAATGTCTGCCATCTACTCATCAGTGCTGATGTACTACCATATCTCTGAAATAGTGGAATTTGATCTCCACATGTTTAGTTCTATCATGAAACACTAGATTGACAGAAAGCTTCACACAACTTAGATTACCATAATGAATGACAGTCGGCTCCAACAATTGTCCAAACAATCTTTTAAGAAGCTTCCAAAGCCACACTACTTCTCGAGCTACCTCACAAGCTGCAATATACTCAGTCTCTACTGAGCTTAGTGCCACTAAAGACTGCTTCTTGCTACACCAGAATATCATAGTGGACCCCAAACTGAAGCAACATCCAGAGGTGCTCTTCTGATCAGTGACACACCCTGTCCAATCAGAATCAGTATATCCATGCAGCTTCAAGTCTACACCAGAAGAATATCTCAAGCCATACCCAACTGTGCCATGCAAGTATCTTAGGATATGCTTCACTGCAACTAGATGTACTTGTCTTGGTTCACATATGAACTGACTAAGTGCACTCACTACATAGCAAATATCTGGTCTAGTATTGACTAGATACATCAATGATCCAATCAACTACCTGTACATAGTAGGATCCACCAGATTTGAACTAGCTGCAGCCTCTTTTAAATTCTAAAAATTGGTTTCCATACGTGTAGACATGGATTTGCAATCCATTATACCAAATCTCTTTAGAATATCAATGGTATACTTCCCTTGACTTAGAATGATCTCATCAAGCTTCTGCCATACTTCTGAACCAAGGAAGTAGTGCATGTAACCAAGATCCTTCATTTCCAATTCAGAAGCTAACTCCTTACATTTGATAATGAGGTGATCTTTTCCAGTAAGAAATAAATCACCATAAGGAACCAAGATCAACTAGATTACCATCTTCTTCAGGTTTAATAGGCATCCTCTGACTCTTTTAGTACTTGCATCAACCTTATGACCTCTTTGTCCAAGATTGGTTGCAATGCTTGCCTTAGAGAAAATTTTCCAGAGCACATCTCTGATATTATAGAGAGTTCAGGATTGTCCTCCTCGACCCCAACCTAGATCACTCTATTCTGAATAGGTTTGCGGAGCTATCAATCAAATCCAGATAGATTATCTTGTGCAATTATGTTCTCAGCATCCAAAGAGGTCTTCCAAGGACATTTATCATCAGCCTTGCAATGCTGCAACCTTCACTTCTTCTTAGTGAGTCATAGAACTCCCTCTTGACCCCTACCTCAGAGATTGCAAAGAAGACTTCTGAAAGTGAACTCCCTCTAGCCACTAACTCAGTCCCATAGCTGCAAGTTGTGACTCCATGCTTGATCATTTCTTTGGTCAGCATAACTTCCTCACAAGATGCCTGAAGCTCTTCCTCCTAGTGCAATCTCTCATTACTTTCATGCTCCTCGATCGATCCTGGGAGCATTTTAGAGAGAGATTACTAACAGTTTGTAACTATCCAAAGAAATATCAAGGCTAGAATCATACACAGTTTACTATCTCAAGTTATAGGATGAATACATAAGAATTTATGAACAATATTAAAACATGAATAATGAAATCAACCTATAAGTGAAATATGTAGCAAATATCAAAAGATAAAAAATGAAGGGATAAAGAAACTTATCTTTATTGAAATCTGATACATAACTCTTTCTTCCATGTTTTACTCCTTTCGAGAGTGCTAAACTCACCACAACAAAAGACAATCTGCAAAACTACAGATTTCTTAAATGTATTTAGCATGTAGAACCAACCCTCTCAAAGAGTCAAGGCTCTATCACAATTCATGCATTAGAGAATGATATCGAGATGTGACCAACTAATCACCATCAACATTTCAAATCTCTAGCCTAGATAAGAGTGATTTCAAGGGCACAAACAACAAGGATAAATACTTATCTCTTTAGTGAGTTGTTGGTACACCAATGAGCTAGGCTTGTGGCTATTCTCGTCAACACACCAATTAGACACGATGATGACAGAGGTTGCAACTTCATAAAATCCCACAACAAACTCCATCTCCTCTGTACGAGTCGAGGTAACCAAAATAAGGAGAAGCCATGAAGAAAACAGGTCCATCGCCACCATGATCAATTGAAGAGAGCTGATTTCTCAATTTTGAAATCCTCATGAAGTAAGAAATAACCGTTTCTCCTTTTGACATTTTCACATGATGTAGTTGTTGCTTCAGTGCAAGAGCCTAGCTGGTGTTGTTGATTTCATACATCTCCTCCAAGGTTTTGAACATGTCCCTTGCCATCTTCAACTTGGAGACGATCGGAACAATATGATCTTTAACGGAGTCAACCAATATCTTCTTCGCCTTGATGTCTTTATTTTTCCACTGCAACTTCTCTTCTTCCTCCGAAGGTTTGGGAACTTTGGTTTCCACAAACTCGGCCAAGTCATTTTCTTCCAAGGTGAGCATGATTCTAAACCTCCATGATGTGAAGTTGGATGCTCCTTCGAGTCTATCCTCAATTTTAAGACCGTTCACCATCTTGACTCAAATAGGGATAATAGAGAGTATTGCTGCAATGACAAATCTGATCACGATCTTCTTCAAACCCGCTCTGATACCATGTTAGTTTTTATGATCAGATTTAAAGCAATTAGAAAAATGCAACACAATGAACAATGAACACAACAAGATACCCTGGGAAAACCCTCCAACTTGAGGGGAAAAACCCAGCAACAATATATCTCTTATATATTGAATGATAAGAACAACAATCTGCTTTACAATGGCCAAGTCCAAGGCCTACAGGTATGGCTTCACTTCTTGAAGCACAATGAATAAGTCCACACTTGATAAATCTGATTTGATCTTGAAATAACTTGATCTGCTCCTTAGAAATCTTCTCTGCTTTAGAAGTCTGCTCTGCCTTAGAAATCTGCTCTGCCTTCTGAATTAAGCTTGTAATTAAAATGTATTTGATTGAGAGAGCAATGACCTTGTATATATATATGTATATGTGAGGGACGCACCCTTTCACAAGCAGTTGGCCTGTAGAAGGATCCGACTGACGCTAAAAACATCAACATGGAGTATTTTAACTTACATGTCTTAAATGCCTTTTCAAGGAAGCAAGTTTCAAGTAAAAGAAAACCTTCGAACGTAATCTGTAGAGGAGGGCTAGCTTTTAAAATTCCACAATCCTCTTAAAAACTGTTGGTGCAATTCATACATGATTCTCATAGTCATGTTTATTTCTCTTTTTTAATTATATAAAAAAAATTGCTTTAGAACCAGGGTGCGTGCAAGAAGTTGTGTCCACTTATTGGCCAAAAAGTGGAAGTGTTTTCCCTGATTTTCAGAATTTGTCACATTTGACCTAAAACTTTGAAGCACTTAACAGTGAAATCTTGAAAAAATTCACTAAATATGAAATGTAGTACTCGGAGTCTAGTTTCCAAATATGTAATTTTTTTCAATACCCAGATGATAGAAAGTGATTTTGAATAGGTGTTTCTAAAAACCACTATTTAAAAGTCACTTTTTTTTTTACTATACCATGTACGTATACGTCATCCATATTTTGACCTAAATAATCATATTTTTCAAAATCCTTTTGGGAAAATATTTGTAACTCACTGAAGCATGTTTTCCATATTTTTTTGTAATTTTTTATTGAATATTTTTTTTTTTATTAACTTTTTATTGGCCATTTTTGGTCTTTTAAAAAATCATCGTGTACGTCATGCATAAGATGACCTAAACTTAACATTTTTTGAATTTTTTTTTTTAGATTGAAAAGAATTGTCTAAAGTACGTTTTCCTACAATTTTTTTTACAAAAAAATATGTTAATAAAAAGTTATTAAAATACTAAAAAACCCTAATAATTCAAGTTTATGGACCTATTTCATCAGAAATTGATTTAAAAATAGAAAAATTAATCCAATTGTAAAAAAAATTACATATTTGGAATCTACACTGTCTCATCTATAATGGGTTTTAATTTCGTCAAAATATTCTGCAAAATAGACCTTCAGATATATGCCCAAATTCACTATTTTGTTGTAACATTGACAGGACCTTCAAGTTGCAGGTCAAACTTGGTCCAGAGGTCAGGTTCGGGTCCCCAAAGCATTTCCTGAACCGAGTTACAAAGCAAAACCCGAGCTTAAAATTTAAATTTTAAATAACGGGATCCCGTTTTAAAACGGGATCCCGTTTCATAAAAGGTTAATATTTTAACCTTTATGAAACAGGATCCCATTTTGAAACGGGATCCCGTTTCATAAAGGTTAAAATATTAACCTTTTATGGAACTCAAAATGGGATCCCGTTTCTTGAAAACGGGATCCCGCTTTTGGCTCGGGAACCCGAAGCAAAACGGGATCCCGTTTCATAAAAAGCGGGATCCCATTTCATAAAAAGCGGGATCCCGTTTTGGTTAACCCGATTTCGGATTTTTTTCTAACTCTGAAACTTCCACCTTAAGTGGACACAACTTCTTGCATTTACCCACCAATCTAATAGTTTCCCACAATACCAGAAGGCATCAATCATTTTGATTAATACAATAAAATTCACCATGACACACATCCCTAGAATGTCATTTCACATGAGCATTACCAGGTTAGGTTCTTGTTTGCTCTCATAAACACGAATTTAACATGTATAAATTTAATAAAAAAATAAAAAATAGAAAAATTTAAAATTTAAAATTTAAAATTCAAAATCCATCAGATTAGCTTCCCCTTGGTCTCAAGCTGACTTTGTACATATTTTTATAAATCATTGTCCCCTGTGTGTATAAATAGACATTCATTTGCATTTATTAGGATATCATCAAAGTACATCATTCTAGCACGTGTAGAAAGAGAATCAAATATCATTGAAAATTAATCACTTGTCTAATATAAAAAATGAGCATTTGTTAATATCACCAATATGGCAATCAACCTTGTGAGAAATACAAAGGGCAGAATTTAAACATTTATAGAGATCAAGTTCGTTGAGATCAAACAAATCCACAAGTGTGAATTAGACTAGAAACAAGGAACTTGATCCAAAGCATAGCCAAAAAAAAGATTGTAATTCTAATCCATACTTGTGAGTGTCAAGGGTGTATTCCAATCTCAAGGTGTGTTGATTCTCAAAGTCTCATCATTTTTGTATTCACTCTTCAATTATTGAGCTAAGTGTCACAACCTTTTATTTATTTCCATTTATAGCAATTGCATATGTGTCAATAATCAATTTGATCCAAGACATCACTCCGATTAGACTAGGTTAAGGTGTATACATGCATGATTTTTATTTGTTAGCCTAGACTAACCTTAGGGATTGTTTAAATTCCTTCACATATTTGGTGAACTCATACTCTTGTATGCTTTATCCTTCTAAGGTTAATTTAGATTTGCCATTGACTGAAAAACTATTTCAAATCTAAACTTTATTGAACTAGCAAGTCATTTTTCTTTCTTTCAAGTTATTTTTAACTAGGTATCTCTACTATAAACTTTGTTAGCCATAAGAATACTAGCATAGGTCTTTCACTAATCATCCCATTTTAGTTTTTGACTTGGGTGGGTCTTTTTCCCCACTAGTGGGCACATTGTGTATGCTTTGTTTGATCTTTATGTTTACTTGATATTCCTTTACCCCACTTGATGGGCATGTTTGATTTCTTGTATCACTTGATTCTCTTATAATTGATCTTTGTCTTTTACATATTTGATCTCTTGTTTTTATATTGTCTTCTCTCGCCTATCCAATTACTCTTACTTGGTCATCTCTTACTTTCTTGCAAAATGGACAAAAATGTCAATTAAACAAATACTTGGAATTTCGGTACTATAGCAAAAAATGCTGAAGCTGTGTTTTTTTGTTCTTTAATTTTTTGAAAACACAATATGCTCTCACAATGGACTTCAAAAACACTGCAAATTTAAAATTACAATCAAGTGTGATATTGATCAGAGACTTGACTAAATCATTAACTTTTTTGCGGGAATGAAACTTTGCTTGATCAGTTTATGAAATCTGATGAAAAGAGGGTCTTCTTCTGAGGTGGCTCTTGTTGCACATGTTGCTGGTAATTTTTTTTTGAGATTCTTGTTAAAAAATAGTTTTACATGTTAAGTCTATTGCTATTTAACATGATTTTCTAATTCAAGGGACTGATAGAAGGATTTTGTAAATCTTTGTAGGATTGCTAGCAATAATAGTAATTGGGGCTGATGAAATAGCCCATAAAGTGATGGAAGATTCTATTCCCAATTTTTCCCATGCATGTAAAATTGGATCGGATCCTGAAAGTTATTCAATGGTTGCAATTCTAGTTTGCTGCCAGAACCTAGATTTTTTGTTTATATTTATATTTATTTTTTTTAAATGTATTGAAAATTTGAAACTCTAATGTGGAGAGGACTATTGACATATGTGTCGCTAATTTACAATGTTGCCTAGCCTGTTATTGTATTTCCACTAGTTTTCATCACGGTATATTTAGGTTGTAATTGGTGATTATGCAATAGAAGAGTGCAAAAATGTGGAAAACATGTTAGTTCATGACTATTTTATTAAGGAATTGTTGTAGGTCTATGAGGACTCAAGAGTTTGGTTTATTGGTTTATCTAGAAAATCTAGATTCTAATTGTAAAGTAATCTAGACTGCAATTTGTTGGGAATAGATGGGAATTATACAACTTGTATCTCCTCACTGTGTGTGTTCATTCATGAAACTAGCTATGGCTAAATGTACAATAGAGTTTGTCTGGAGGGAAATGTCAAGGTATGGATAGTTGCCTGTCAATCATGATTCTTGTGTGAATAATTATTTTGAAATTGTGTCAAGAATTTTCAAAACACTGGTCCATAGAAATAAATTTATTTGAAGTTTTGAAACTTTTGTGCATGTTTAATGAAATTAAAATACCTAATGGTGTTATTGTTTTTTCACCTTTTTATGATTTGCAGGCTTTTGATTGTACACAGAATGTATCAAATTCACAAAAGGATGAAGCTTGGAAGGTGAAAGGTGAATACTAGCAAGAAAGAGATTAAATGTGAAATGCTCTGATACAAATTCACTATTTAACAATGCATGAGCTGAGACAAAGTTTTTTTGAATAAGGAGAAACACATTTTATAAATGTTTAATAAATGATGTAAATGATGTAAATGAGCTAAGATGAATGTTCAATAAATGATGTAAGATAGTCAGTGAGACAAGTTGCCAGTGATGCCAGTGAGGTTGAAATCAGTGAGATTTCTGTTTAGCTAGTGAGGCTATAACCAGTGAGGTTTTGCTTTGCTAGTGAGACATTGAATGTAACCAGTGAGACTTAATGAAATAAATTTTTAGAATATTTGTTCAAGCATTTTAGTCTTCATTTCATGGTGCTTCTCTCAACATTTGAATATCTATGATACTTGAAGTTTATATGCATAAATTTGTGAGGATTAATTAAGTTAGATTTGATTTGTAACTTGAATCACTAATTCACCCAAATAAATGACTAAACCATGACTAAATAAATGACTACCATGACTAAAATAAATGACTACAATGACTAAATAAATGACTACAATGACTAAATAAATGACTAAATATACTATCAAATTGATGACTAAATATACTACCAAATTACCAAATATACTATCAAATTGATGACTAAATATACTACCAAATTAATGACTAAATATACTACCAAATTACCAAATATACTACCAAATTGATGAGTAAATATACGACCAAATTAATGACTAAATATACTACCAAATTAATGACTAAATATACTACCAAATTACTAAGTATACTACCAAATTGATGACTAAATATACTACCAAATTGATGACTAAATTAATGACTAAATGATTGGCAATAAACTACCAATGGTCACGTGACCAAACTAATGGTCACATGACCAATTTTTGGTAGTTTTTTTAGTCATTTATTTTTGTTTTTCTATACTAGTGAAATGACATGGAAGAATAATTTGAATATGAAGAAGTTGAAGATCTAGAGAAGGTGAAATTTGCAAAACTAAAGTTGAAAGGACATGTTGCTATATGGTGGAAAGAAGTTCAGTTGAATAGAAACAGAAGAGGGAAAGAAAAGATTACAAAATGGGATAGGATGGTGACAAAATTAAAGAATTGGTCTATCCTTGTTGACTATGAGATAGAGCTGTTGAAGAGATTGCAGAACCTTAGACAAAAGGAGAAATCTGTAAAAGAGTACACTGAAGAATTTCATAAGATGATCATAAGGATAGGACATAGTGAAGCAAGAAAAGAGAAAGTGGCTAGATACATCAATGGACTGAGATTGAACATTTAAGAGGAACTGAGTTTGGTGAGGATGACAACACTAGAAGAAGCATATCAGTTTGCCCTGAAAGTTGAAGAGAAGTTGAACAAGAGACATGATCAGAGATAGAGAGGCTGAGGAGGTAAATTTTAGAGAGGTAGAACATTTTCTGGATGGTAGAGATCATTTACAGAGTAGAACAGACAAGAGAATACATTCAAGAAGGAGGATAGAGATAACAAAGCATACCGGAGAGATGACAAAAATTTTTACCACAGAGGAAACCCTAGTGCATACCAGAGTGAAGGATATAGAAGAGAAGGAAGAGGACTTGATAGGAGAACATTTAGAGGAACCTGTTTTAAGTGTGGAGGTGAAGGACATAGAGCATTTGAATGTAATTAGGGGAGTACAAGCAAGAGAACATAAAACAATGAAAGAACAACCTATGTGGGAGAAGAACCTGTTGAACTAGGTGACCCTTGTTTAGTTGGTAAACCTAAGAAAGGAGAATCATTTGTGATGAGGAGAGCACTATTTCAAGCAGAGACAAATGAGGAACCACCATAGAGGAAAAGTTTGTTCAGAACCAGATGTAAGTTAGGAGGTAAATGTTGTAAAGTTGTAATTGATAGTGGTAGTTCTGATAACCTAGTTTTAGAAGAGAGGGTGACTAAGCTGAAGTTGGAAAGATTGAAACACCGTAAGCCCTATCAGATAGCATGGATTCAAGATGATCATAAGGTATTGGTGAGTGAGCAATGTTTGGTGAAATTTTATATTGGATCTTATCATGATGAAGTATTGTGTGATATTATGCCTATGGATGTTTGTCATATTTTGTTGGGTAGACCTTGGCAGTATGATAGAAAAGCTATAAATGATGGGAGAAAGAATACATACACTATAACATCAAATGAAAAGAGAATTACTTTGATCCCTTTGGAAGATGACCTTAAGAATGAAGTATGTGGGAATGCTAGAATCTGTTTGGTAGATGGAAGAAAAATTTTGGATGGTTTGAGACATGAGAATATGTGTTATGCTTTGATTCCTAAGAAGTCTAAAACATTAAAGGAGACTGAAGAATCACAATCGGAGGAGATAACCGAGTTGCTGATAGAGTATGAAGACATCATATTAGACAATATACCTAAAGGATTGCCACTAGTCAGGAGTATCAGTCATCACATGGATCTTATACCTGGAGCTAGTTTTCCAAACAAAGCAGCACATAGAATGACACCAATAGAGAATGAAGAATTGAATAGGTAGATACAAGAGTTTTTGAGGAAAGGTTTGATTAGGGAAAGCTTGAGTCCTTGTGCAGTACCAGTAGTATTAGCACCAAAGAAGGATGGAGAATGGAGAATGTGCATAGACTCTAGAGCAATAAACAAGATCACATTTAAGTATAGATTTCCTTTATCTAGGATGGATGATATCATGGATTGTTTGAGTGGAGCAAAATATTTCACAAAGATAGATTTGAAGAGTGGATACCATCAGATTAGAATTAGAGAAGGAGATGAATAGAAGACTACTTTGAAGACAAATGAAGGATTGTATGTGTTATCAGAAATTGTTGTTAACAGCATAAAATCATTAATAAACCAATGAACATCAATAGAAATTGCAAATAACAAGATGGAAAATAATAAGGACAAACCTCACACAAGCCTTGTTATCTCGCTGCTTCCATTTTTTGCCTAGTCTCGATCAATCTTTTTGTGATGAAAGTTGCCCTTAAGAAGTGCACTTCCTTGCTCCGTTCTTCAAGATGGCAATGGAGAAATGGCTGCAATACTTTATTGCAATGAAGATGAGATTCAAGTGCAATGAGGATGATCTCAAGCAAAATGGATATGGGGGGGTGCTAAAGGCACGCTGGTAATTCAACAAAGTAAGTTTACTTAAAGCTTGGATGGTAGAAATGGAAGAATAGGGCTGTATTTATAGACTTGTGAGAGACAAGATCAACGGTGTAGAAGAAATAAGAAGATCAATGGTGGAGAAGATTTGAGTGAATGTGCGCAAATAGAAAGAAGACAAGTGTCAAAGAAAAGTTGTTTTGTTTGAGTTAACTACTTTCATGACAAAGATAAGAATTGCTTTCACAAATTAGAATGATTTATTCTAATTTAAGAGTTGTTTGATAAAAACAAGATTGTTTTGAATCAATTAACTCAACTTTTTACTTTTGCATGACAAGGAAGATTTATTTTTAGAAGATTTGGAAGATAAGAAAGCAAATTAAATAAATAAATTTATTTAATTGTTTGTGCAAGATAGAAGAATAAATAAAATATTTGATTATATTTTTTTTTTAAAGATTGAGAGGATTTAAATAAATTTGATTGATTTATTTAAATTTGGAGGAATACATGACTTAATTAAATAATTTAGGATTATTTAATTATTTGGAAGAATTAAATTAAATAAAGGATTTTATTTAATTTTGACTTTAGAAGAGGTAATTAAATATTTTGATGTTTAATTAACTTAGAGGAATATGAATCGAATAAATAAATTTGTTTATTTATTTATTAATAGAGGAATGTAGGCTTAAATAAATATTAAGAATATTTATTTAGGTAGAGTCGTGTCATTTTTAGGTGTATACAGTATGAATGGTTAGTAATACCTTTTGGATTGACAAATGCATCGAGTACTTTCATGAGATTGATGAATGAAGTTCTGAAGAAATTCTTTGGTAAGTTTATTATTTTATACCTGGATGACATTCTGATTTTCAGTAAGACAAGAACATTTGCAGTACCTAAGACAAGTATTACAGAGATTGAGAGAAGAGAAATTGTTGATAAACATAAAGAAGTGTAGTTTCATGAAGGAAGAATTGGTATACTTGGGATTTGTGATTTCTGTGAAAGGATTGAAGATGGACCCTGAGAAAGTGAGCAATTGTTGAATGGCCTACACCAGAGAGCATTGGAGAAGTCAAATCATTTCATGGATTTGCTAGTTTCTACCGGAAGTTCATCATAAATTTTAGTTCAGTTTGCAACCCAATGACAGAGACAATGAGAGGTGACAGAAAAGATTTCAAGTGGACATCAGGAGCAGATAAAAGTTTTGAACTATTGAAGTAGAAAGTGATAGAACAATCTGTGTTGGTATTGCCAGATTTCAATAAGGTATTTCAAGTCGATTGTGATGCAAGTGGAAATGCAATTGTAGCAGTGTTAAGTCAAGAAGGTAGACCTGTAGCATATTTTAGTGAGAAGTTGAGTGATGCAAGGAGAAGATATTCTATTTATGATCAAGAGTTCTATGCCATAATTTAAGCCTTGAAGAAGTGGAGACATTACTTGTTGCCTAAGGAGTTTGTGTTGTATACAGATCATCAAACTTTGCAATATTTGAACAGTCAAGGTAAGTTGAATCAAAGACATATGAGATGGGTAGATTTCATGGAGAGTTATACCTTTGTGTTGAAGCATAGGAGTGGAAAATCAAACAAAGTTGTAGATGCCCTGAGTAGAAGAAGGAACTTGCTGATAAAGATGAGGATTGAAGTGTTGGGATTTGATGAATTAAATAACATGTATGAGGAAGATCTTGATTTTACAGAACCTTAGAAAGCATGTAAGGAACCTATTGTGATAGATAGAAGTAAGTGGTTGGACTATTTCATTCAAGAAGATATGTTGTTAAAAGGAAATTAGTTATGCATACCTAGAAGTTCAATGAGAGATAACTTGATCAAGGAGAAACATAGTGGTGGATTGGCAGGACATTTTGACATCGATAAAATAGTGGCTTTGGTTAGTGAAAATTACTTTTGGCCTCAGATAGATAAGGATTTTAGGAAATTTGTGTAGAGTTGCAGAGTTTGTCAAGTTGCAAAAGGGAGTAGTAAGAATACTGGATTGTATAAACCTTTGACAGTACTGGAGAGACCTTGGGAAGACATAAGCATGAATTTTGTAATGGGATTGCTGAAGACACAAAGAGGACATGATTCAATATTTGTAGTGGTGGATAGATTTTCAAAGATGGCACATTTCATACCTTGTAAGAAGACAACTGACGTAGTGCATATAGCTGACCTATTTTTCAAGGAGATTGTGAGATTCCATGGATTACCTAAGAGTATAATTTTAGACAGAGATACGAGATTTCTTGGGTACTTTTGGAAGACACTTTGGAAGAAGATGAAGATAGATTTGAATTTTAGTTCAACATTTCATCCACAGACTGATGGACAGACAAAGGTAGTGAATAGGAGTTTAGGAAACTTGTTGAGATGTTTGGTTGGAGAGAAGGCAGGAAGTTGGGATTTGATTCTTTCACAAGTAGAGTTTGCATACAATAATTTAGTGAATATGAGTACCAGAAGAACACCTTTTGAGATTGTTACTGGAGTAAACCCAAGAGGAGTTGTGGAGTTGAGAGATATCAGTATGGAAGAGAAGTAGAGTGTAGAAGTAGAAGAATTTGTAGGACACATGGAGTCAATTCATCATCAGGTGAAGAAGCATTTAGAGGAGATTAATAGTAAGTATAAGGAGCAAGCATATGGGAAGAGAAGACACAAATAATTTGTAGTTGGAGATGAAGTGATGGTGTACTTGAGAAAAGAAAGATTTCTAGTTGGGACATATAACAAGTTGAAGATGAAGAAGTTTGGACCTTATAGGATACTTAGGAAATTTGATTCAGGAAATGCATATGAAGTGGAGTTACAAGAGACATTGGGTATATCACCTATTTTCAACATTGCAGACCTATACCAATATCATGAATTTGAGTTTAGTGACAACTTGACAAAAGATTTGAAGAAACAATTACCACAACAAACACTGGAGCAGATTGAAGGCATTTTGGATAGCAGAGTTGGATGCAGCACCAGAGGAAGATAATACAAAGAATATATTGTGAAGTGGAAAGGTAGACCAAAAGAAGATTCGTTATGGATTTCTCAGGCTGAGGTGGACCGTCTTGGTTTCCCTCTAGCCCTAGCAAAGTGAGGGACTCACTTTTTCAATAATCCTAGATGTCTAATGCAGGAGCATCCTTGGTTCAAGAGCAATCTTGCATCAACCAAAAACATTTGCATTTCAGTGAGTTTGCATTTCAGTTTATTTCTTTTCATTTTCTAGTTCAGTTCAGGTAGTTTAGTCAGTAGCAATTTCTGTATTTTAGTCCGCATTCTATTGCATTTGCATATTAGACCTTGCGGAGCTAGACTTAACATCTAGACACATTCATCTACATCATATCTAATTTTTAGAGCATTTGGATCAAGTACCAGAAAGATATCACTATCAGAAGGTCAACTATTTTATGAGAACAAAGCATCCTGATACTCTCACATAATCGGATAAAGGAGAAGACTTGCGGAGCATTTCAGGACTTGCGAAGCTAAAAGACACATCAATCAATGTTTATTGGTTTGTGGCTGGCCTTCCTTGAGATCTGCTCATCATTCCATTGATTTGTGGAGGAGTTCTATTCATTTATGTCTGACTTATCTGTGTACACACGTTACACCTCTTCATTGGAGTTTGTAACCTTCCTTGGTCAACGCAGAGGAAAATTTTGTACTGGAGATGATATATATTGATGCAATAGATCCTTAGGAAAGGAGATTTTGATAGTGATGATCATTAGCATAAGTTCATAGTTTGGATTTTGTGCAAAGGAGCTTCAAAGCTATATCCTGTGCATATTTTGATATTTTGTAATTAGGCTTGTGAGCCCTAATTGTAAGTCGCATGTTGCCGACCAATCTCTATTTAAATTCTATGATATACTGAATGACTGAATTTACATTTGCTTTAGATCTTTAAGTTTTTTCCATTGTATTTACTACTGTTGCACAGTCTGGACTGTTCTCTTGACGACCCTCGTAACTGTGACTGCACCACTTCTCCTTATTGGCCTCTACATGGCCTGTTCTAATAGCAATCTTGTAAAACACTTCTATATACTCCTTGACAGACTTGTTACGTTGATTCAATCCTTTTAACTTCAACAACTCTAGCTCGTTGTCCACATGAGTTAACTGCTTCTTCAACTTGTCCACCATTTGATCCCATCTAGTAATCTTTCCTTTTCCTCTTCTATTTCTCTCTAACTAGACCTCCTTCCACCAAATACTGGCATGACCCTTCAACTTTGTTTTTTCAAACTTGACCCGATCTGGATCTTCCACATCTTCATACTCAAAAAATTCTTCCATATCGTTGATCCAATCAATAAGCTATTCTGGATCCAAATCTCTAGAATAGGTAGAAACTTCAATCCTGGGACTCTTTTTGATCTTCGAAATGGACCTCAACAACCTAACTTCTACAAGATCTCCCACAGCTTCTTGTTCTTCCTCGGATAGCTCTTCTTAAGCTTCATCTTCACTTTCTTCTCTTGTTCTCTGATCAAACCCTCTTCGCAGCTCCTCTTGAAATGCATTGATTTGCCTTTGCAGGGCTCTAAAACCCTCTTCCCTCAAAGCATTTCTCCCACCACAGTTTCTTTGTGGAGGCATTTTAATCTGTACAACAAACCCACAACCTCAGATCCTGGTGCAAAATGCCTCACGATCGGCAATTTGTCTACACACTCAAGAACCCTTGCTCTGATACCACTTGATGAAGGGGGTAAATCATAAACACACAACAAAACAAATTATATATAGAAAATATGAATGTTCTTTTATTGATTTGGACAACACATTACATTACATAAGCTCACATATAATTAGAGGATGAATCCTCCATAGGCTGCATCACATTATAACTTCCTATCTCTAGACTCTGGAACCTTCTACCTTCTATAACCTGAAATTAGCTAAGGTTTCTATTTTCCCCTTTTCTTAACTCTACACTTTCCCCCTTATCTCTACTAATGCCCAGGGTTCCTAAAAATAGTCATAAATAACCCTTTTTGGTGACCTCCAGCTAAATTTCAAAATTTGCAACTCCCTCAAAAAATAGGTCAACTTCCGGGAAGCATAACTAATATCTTGAAGTTCAGACATGATCTTGAGCTAAAATTTACCAAAAATGCTTAGTTGACTATTCCGAAGCTTTGGAGAAAGTTTTGGACTCAATTGCTTCTCTGATATGGACTTACTAAAAATAGTAAATTTTGGTATTCTTAGCCCTGTTGGAAACTTTGAAGGTCCTGAATCATTATTTAAGCAAATGGGTATCCAAAAACACAAATTTTGAAAAGAAATGAAAACAAAGTCATCAATTTTGAATCAACATTGTTTTTAGGTGATGCAAGATTGCCCTTACCCCTCTGGATGCTCCTGCATCACACACATCTCCTTCAACAACAATGTATTAGAAAATATGGAGGATAAAAATTTCATGGTAAATTGTTCCAAAGCACACAACAAGTATATTTGTATTTCTAGAAAAAAAAACTTTACAAACCTATACTCTCTCTATCCCATCTCTCCAATGTGTGTATAATTATTGCCCAAAAGCATCCCTAAGTAAACCACTCCTATTGTGAACCTTTATATCTAAAAATAACAATTAACTAAATTTGTTTTTGTATACGCCTAAAAATGACACGACTCTACCCAAATAAATATTCTTAATATTTATTTAAGTCAAATTCCTCTATCAATAAATAAATAAACAAATTTATTTATTTGATTCATATTCTGCCAACAATTAAATAAAATCAATTTATTTAATTAAATTTTTAAATTCTTCTAATTCCTCCAACAAATTAAATAATACCAATTATTTAATTAGTTCTTCCAAAATCATTCTAAATTCAATAATACCAATTATTTAATTGTTTCTTCCAATAATATCTTCTCCAAATTTAAATAAATCAAATATTTATTTAAGTTGTCCATTTCTTCTAAATCGAGTTATCTCTAAATATAATTCAATCCTTGTGCACACGCAATTGAATATTCTAAATATTTAATTGAGCTAAAATATCTTCTCATCCTCATGTAATTTCTATCCTCTAGTTCTATTCTCTTAACTGATTGATCTATTCTTTTAATTGATTTAATTTCTTTAGTTAACTCATTCTTCTATTCTATTAATTCCTTTCATGCAAAATATAGAAAGACACATGTCTTCTTCCTATTCACGCACATTCCTCAACTACTCTATACCGTTGATCTTCTCATTCTTTCTATACTGTTGATCTTCTTTCTCACAAGTCTATAAATTGAACCCTCTTCTTCCATTTCATTAATCCAAGCTTTTAGTATTGTTACTCTGCAGGAATTACAGCGCGCCTTTGGCACCTATTCCTTCATTGCTTGCAATCACACTCATTACTAGATCACTATCATTGTTGTGAAGCTCATCTTCATGGCGAAACTATCATGGCCGTTCCCATTTGACATCTTGGAATCATAGCAAGGAAGTGCACCTTCTAAGGGCCATATTCATTAGACAAGATCATTTGTGATAGGCGATCAATGGAAGCTTAGAATTAAAGGAGGTTTGCTTTGTATTGTCCTTTGTTTGATTGACCTTCTTTGTTCATTATTTCATTGAGTTTTGGGTATTATTATTATTGATATATTGATTATTCATGTTTACTCCAATTTTCCCTTAACGGTTTCCTTATCCCCTAAACAAAATAGAGCAATGCTATATTAGTAAAGAAAAACTCTTAAAATATTTGAGCCCAAAAGAAATAAGTGGGAAATGCCAATTATCCAACATTCAATGGTTAGCTACTAAAGCCTTCTAATCTTTTAAAATTTTTGAACCTCCCCAATCAAAAGAACTTGATTTGGTAAGCTAATGTAGGAGCATCTAGTGGTGTAAGGGCAATCTTGCATCACCCAAAAAAATGATAACTTTTTTTTCAATTTTGGTATTTATAGATACCCATTTGCTTGAATAATGATTCAAAATCTTCAAAATTTCCAACCAATAAAAAATGGAAACTTGCTATTTTTAGAAAGTTTGCATTTGAGCATGTATGGAAACAAAAATTTACTCAAATATTTAGAATTGAAAAGTATAACCTTTGGTGAAGGAATTGACCAAAGATCACTTCTGGGTTGAAAGATATTAAAGTTTTTATTTCTTAAAAAATCCTTGAAAAAGTTTAAAAGTCAAATATGAGGCACTTAGAGGCCCCTTATGACCCCAAAAATGGGCATAATCAGAAAATCCTATTATAAGGGCATAGATCTCTTCATGAGATTTCTAATGCATCTAATAGTTCACCAATCAAATATGTGGATCAAAAGTTATGGCTTCTGGAAGTTGGCCTATTTTTGGAGGGAGTTACAAATTTTGAAATTTTGGCTGGAAGGAGCCAAAAAGGGATATTTATGACCATTTTTTAGGAATCTTTTAGATAATAGAGAAGGGGAGAAAGTGGTGAGTTATGAAAAATGAGGCAAAATAGAAAACCATAGTAGATTTGAAGCTACAGAAGTAAAAAGGTTCTAGAATCCAGATAAAAGATGTTGTAATGTGTTGTAGCCTATTGACGATTTCATCCTCCTAGTTTCTTTAATGTAATTTCTTTTCAGTTCAATAAAAGAATATTCCTATTTTCTATGAGAAATATGTGTTGTTGTGTGTTATGGGATTTGACAAGGGTTGTTGTACCTTATCATTTAATCATATTTTAAGTGTCAAATTCATGGTTGTGTCCATGGCTGTCTACAATTAGGAATCCTATGGTTGCCAGTTTCTCTAACTAACTCTAATGATCTTTATTGATTAAAGAAACTAATACTACTAATCTATTTGCTGTGAAATGAATTCCAAGAATATTGAAAACAAAACTGAACAATGAATTGCTTAAAGTAAATCTATATTATTCCTTTCAACTGAAACATGCATTTATCTATGAAAACAGTAACTATCTCCTTAAATAGAATCTAAAATAACAAGAACAATAGTACTAGCCTTCTTCCTTGGTGGTGAGAGTGGGCCCTTACTCCACACCCTTAGGGATGAAGACTAAAGTAAAGAATCGGCATAAGAAGATAATATCACAACTCAATTCTAGTTCAATTCCATCAACTTTTGTATTCAAAAAATGTTTATGTTCAAATAAGATTACAGAAATCAGAAATTAATCATTGTCCTCTCTGCTGCTACTTCTGTAAATTTATATCTAAATCAGTGAGATAACATTAATCTCTTTATTCAACTAACTATCTAACTACAGAATAAATATCCATGTAATTAAAATAGATTTAGTGAAACAGAAGTCCACACTAAATCTGAGTCTTAGTTTTAAATACACTTGGGCAGTGAGGCCCTGAAATATAGGTATTCAAATCAGTTTATCAGTAACTCGTGCAAAATCAAAAAGAGATGAAACTTCCAACAGTTAACTATAGTCTGCCCTCAATTACTTAGGTGATAATTTGAGTAACATCAGGAGCATCCTGATCACTACTAGAAGTGTTTGAACAACAACTGTGCTGGAAATTTGCACTATTCTAAAGAGGTGCCAGAGATATATGTTTCTGTCACTAGCTCTAGAGATATGATTGTGACCTTCTTGTTTAGCTCTGGAGATGCTTATGACTTCAGTCTAACTTTGGAGATAATTCACCTCTTTATCCCAAAATCTCTCCAATCAAATTGGAAAACATTGGAGACTAGTCGTGGCATTCTGATGTCAGCTCTAGAGATCATTAGGACTACCTCCAGAGATGTACAAAATTTTCTACCCAAACAGCTGCACTTGTTGATTCAAAAAGAGAAGATTTCTGCATATTTCCATTAATTTAGTGTACATTAGTCCCTCAATCAAAAATCATGATTCTAAGTAATTCATCTCTTATTAATCATCATTAGAACAATCTTGTTAACCTATTTTGGTGCAGTCATCAGGATAATGGAATAAGAAGGAAGAAAACGAGGGGTAAAAAGTGTACTTCATGGGTACTACTAGGCACTCATCATCCCCCCGTACTTAAGGATTAGCAGGTCCTCCTACTTCTCATAATGTAGACTTATTCTAGTGGAATATTTTATCAGTCAATCTGTAGTCCTGTGCATAAGTAGTCCAAGTGGTGTGGTCTGTATTACCATTTCCTCTGAACAAATCAACCTGCTTCATCCATTCTTGAAACTTGTCATCTTCCATTTGCTCAGCCCAAATAGGTAGTGGTTCAATGATGAGAGGAGGTCTGAAATGGCAACCTATCCACTCCATTTGGTATTTATCCATCATTTTAGACATTAGCTTGGCGTTCTTCATAAATAGTCTCAAGTTAGCACGAGTCACCACTTCTCTCATTTTCTGCTCTGAAGTTAAGATATTCCACCTTTTCCTTGCCACTGAAAGTACTTGATTAGCTGAACTGTCCATGAAGAGACCAAAATCAATGAAACATTCCTGTAGATGTTTCAGATACAATGGCAAAATCCTGGTCTTACTTTTTGGGTGGTAGACATATGCCCTAAATTGGACCTTAAAAGCATGGGTGTTTGGACATTCTTTTCTAATGAAAAGACTTGTTTCTACATCCTTCTTGAGATAAGCCTCCATTCTCTCATTCCAAATCTGATGATTCCTCATCAGTGACATAAATACCTTAAGTTGACATTCCCCTATAAAATAGTTGATGATGAAGCACATATCATCTACACAGAAACCATGCAAATATAACTCACACATAAATTTTTTATCTTCATTAGAACTTCTTATGTATGCTTCCATGAACTCCTCTCCTGTTTCTGTGTTCTCAGTAAGATTAGACATAAGCAAAGATAGTTTTCTCTACAGGACTCTATCTTGTAAGAATAGAGCATAACTTCCACTTGGGGGGCTACAAGATAGGATTTCAGATGAAATGGAAGCTACCTGAATGACTTTTTCTTCTAGGGTTTCTACTCTTTTTGACATGGCAGTAAGTGCCCTCTGTAATTTTAGCATGGGCTTAGAAGCCTCATATTCTCTACACCTCCTTTCCTAATGGAACATGGCTTTGGGAATATCTATTGGGATTGGGCCCACATATGGATTTGTTTGCACTCCCCGTTCCATGGTTGCCCCCGGGCCAATTAACTCATGAATATACTCTTCTTGATCATCTATTTTATTGTTGGCCTAGGTTAATTGTTTATCTTGACTCTATACTTTATCCTGAATTATTTGTTGTTTATTCTGGAGCTCTACCTGCAACCCTTCAATCACCTGTGTTTGCTCCATTTCTTTTTCTTTCATGACCTTCTGGAGGTCAGTGATAATCTGGTTCTTCCCCCATAATAATATTTTTAGATTATCAATCTCTTCTAACATCTACTGTTCTTTTGAAATTTCAATATCCTCTTGAAAACCTTCAAATTTCTCCAAGAACTCCAACCACCCTGCATTCCTAAGAATGTTTGCCACAGCATCATTCTGTAAAAGACCTATTATACTTTCTGGCTCTAATTTCTTTTTAATCCCCACCTCTTAGTCCTATTCCACCCTCTGTAGCTAGAATCCTGTCTGCTTTTTTCTGTGGTCTATCTTTCCTCTTTTAACTCCATAGGCTCCAGAGGATTGTGTTAACAGACTTGGATTTTTAGAGAATTTTGCAATCTTGAATGAGGGTTGTTATGTCGATTTGTTTCATTGCTTGAATTATGGGAAAGGAGCTTGAAATTGATTAGTGTGCTTATGTAGTCATAATTGTAGCAGAGTGATGGGACAGTCCATAGACATGTCGACAGTGTGGCAAATATGGCAGCATGCATGAGGTGAAAAGGGAAATAATGGCAGGTGGATAGGTAATAATAACAACACCCAAAAATAGAAATAACAAGACAGTTAATAACTAATGCTTAATTAAAAGAGAACTACCTAAACCAATCTTAATGATGACGGCTTGATGTACTTGGCTACAAGACCACAACTACGATGCGACTTGATGTGACTAGGCAGGTGAGCAACACCTGCGTGGGTTTGAAATGGCGTCAGCATCCCTGTTGTCACATACCTTGCAATCATTCCTACTGAGTGGTTTGAGAATGCCATGTTTTTAGGTGATGTCAGTGTAGTCATTTTTGAGGACCTTCGCATGCGAGAGTAATGACTTTTTCTCAATTGCTAATGATATGCATGCTTACATCATGTTTGTCCTTGTCATACAGTGGAGGATGAGTCATGATGACCTCATCAAATGACAACTCTACTTTATTGCTTGGAGAGGTGGGTCCCCTTCCAATTTATTATATTCAAGAATGGCTCTTTATTAGGGGAGCACCAGAGGTGCTCCTAGTTTGTGAGTGCCGTAGGTGCTCCAAGTTCGTGGAGCACCGGAGGTGCTCCTAATTTGTAAACACCGGAGGTGTGTTTGAGTAACTTTTGGCACCTGATTACCTCCGTAGCTTGATTATTCTTATCTAGCATGAAGAAGGGAACTGCCATTTGCTGGTTTTCAATCCCCTTAGTTGAGAAAGACAACCATTTACTAGTTTTCCATCCTTCTCTCTTTTTTTTCTTTTTTTAAGAAGGCCGCCATTTGCTGGTTTTCAACCTTCTCTATTTTTTTTTTTTTTTAAGAAGGCCACCCATTTTTGGTTTTCAACCTCCTTTTTTTTAGTCCAAATCTATGATAGAGGATGTGTCCCCTGTAACCAAGCACAAATCTTTGATGAATTCTTCCTTAGTGGGTGGCCTTTTATAGAGTCTAATTCTATGACCATTCACTAAGAATGTGTCTATGCTACCATCAATGGGTTCCAACAACACTGTTCCATTCTCAAAAACTTCCTTTATCTGATAAGGACCCATCCAATGAGTTTGTAGCTTCCCCTTGAACTCCTTGAACTTAGAATCATATAGAAGAACCCAATCACCTTGCTAAAATGTCCTCCTCTTGATGTGCTGGTCATGCCATTACTTCTTTTGATATTGAACCAGTTCTGTTTGCTGAATGACTTCTATTTGGATTTCATCTAACTCATTGAGCTGAAGAATTCTATTCTATTGGGTTACAGACAATGGTAGACCAATATCTAATGTAGTTTTAAGTGTCTATAGCTCAAATTCTATAGACAGAATGGGCTTTTTACCATAAACTAATTCATATGGTGAGAATTTTGTTGTGGACTTCCAAGTGGTATTGTAAGCCCAAACCGCTTCAGGTAATCTGCTAACCCAGTCTTTTCTATTCATTGCCACTGTCCTTGTCAGAATATTCTCCAGTTCTTTATTAGTCACTTCTACTTGCCCATTGGCTTGGGGGTGATAAGGTGAAGATTTCCTATGATTAAATTGATATAAATCTATGAATTCTCTGATTACCTGTGAAGTAAATTGAGGTCCTCTGTCTAAAACTATGGATCTTGGGGCTCCAAACCTCAAGAAAATCTTATTATAAAGGAAATCAACAACATTCTCTTCTCTGGAAAATTGTAATGCCTAAACTTCAGCCCATTTAGTCACATAGTATGTGCATATCAGAATGTACTCTTTGCCTGACGATGGTGGATAAATTGCTCCCACAAAGTCTAGACCCCATTGCTCAAATGCTTCCATCATTACTTGAGGATGCAGCAACATCTCCTGGGTGAAGGTTGGCTATCCCATCCTTTGGCATTAATCACACTACTAAACATACTTCTTGGTATCCTTATGAATAGAGGGCCAGTAGTAACTAGCTCCCAGAATATTGTGGATGGTTCTGTGTGCAGAATAATGCCCACCAGATGGTTCATCATGACATGCCCTTAGGACATAAAAAATTTCATCAACTTTTAGACACCTATGTAAAATGAAATCAGAACCACATTTAAATAGCAAACCATTTAACCATTTGTAAAATAATCTTTCCTTAAGTAAGTGTTTCTTTTGTTTTGAGGTAAAATGGGATGGATACAAGCCTGCAGCTAAGAGATTAGCTATGTCTGCAAACCAAAGTGTAGTAGAGGAGATAGCAAAAAGATGTTCATCTAGAAATCTGTCCTCCACTAGCTGGTTCTCTCCACTTGTATGCAATCTTGACAAAAAATCAGCAACCAAATTAAATTCACCTGGATTATCAACTATGGTGATGTCAAATTCCTACAATAGCAATAACCACCTGATTATCCTTGCACCCACTACTAGCTTATTCATTAAATATTTGATGGCTGCATGATTAGTATGTACAAATATTTTGTACCCAATGATATAATGCTTGAATTTATTTATAGCATAGATGACTACCAAGAATTCTTTTTCAGTTGTGGTATAGTTTCTTTCTGCAGAGGTAAGGTTTTTTTTGATGTAATAGATGGCATGCATACTTTCTCCTTCCTCCTTATGTCCTAAGACTGCTCCAATGGACTCATTTGAAGCATCAATTTGTACATGAAATGGTAGAGTCCAATTGGGTCCTCTTAAAATAGGTGTGATAGTAAGTTTCTCCTTAAGGGTTTCAAATGCTGATTGACAATCCTCTATCCTTAAGAATTTTGTGTCTTTGTTAAGCAGGGTAAACAGAGGAGCAACTAATCTTCTGAAATTTTCTATGAATCTCCTATAGTAGCTTGTATGACCTAGAAAACTTTGAACATCTGTCTAAATTTTGGGTGTAGGTAACTGTTTGATCACTTCTATTTTGTTTTGGTCCACTTTGATCCCATTTGTTGAAATGTGGTGTCCCAATGCAATTCCTTCCTTTACCATCATAAAGCACTTCTCATGGCTTAGGGATAGTTGATTTTTTTCATAGCATTTTAATACCTTTTCCAAGTTTATGGGAGCTTCTTCAAAGTTATCCCCATACACAGTAAAGTCATCCATATAGACTTCCATGCACTCATTAGCTAGTTCAGGAAAAATAGCTAGAACAAGCCTCTGAAATGTAGCTGGAGCATTACATAGTCCAAATGGAAGAACTTTGTAGGCAAAAGTTCCCCAAGAACAAGTGAACGTGGTTTTATCTTGATCTTCAGGTGCTACTTGGATTTGGTTATATCCACTAAACCCATCTAGGAAAGAGAAATACTTCCTCCCTACAAGGTTTGTCCAGGACTTGGTCAATAAATGGTAAGGGAAAGTAGTCCTTCTTGGTGGATTTGTTTAGATCTCTATAGTCAATACACACTCTCCACTTCCTATTCTTTTTAGGTACTATGACTAAGGGTGAGACGCATTAACTGTCTAAGATTGGATATATGAACCCTGCTTGCAGCAATTTTTCTATTTCAGTTTTGACAATGTCTTTTAAAGTAGGATTCAATCTTCTTTGGGGTTATCTGACAGGTTTGACATCTTCAGTGTATATATGATGAGTATAGATCTTAAGAGGGATTCCCTTCATATCTTGGCATTCCCAAGAAAAAGCTACTAAATGGGAAATTAGGAGTTTGATAAGTGCTTCCTCCTATTTTTCTGCTAGCTAGGTGTTGATATTCAGTGTTTTCCCAAGTAAAATCATGACCTATTTTGTGATCTGATCCATAGATGTATTCAATCCATATCCTGTAGTCATGGTACTGAGGGGGAAAGAATGTGGAATCAACATGTGGAATGTGGCTAAGTCTCTATAAAAGGTCTCTCCACAAGGAATGATATTTGCTAGGGTACAATAAGCAGAAGTGAGAAGTTCTCTCCTTGAATCTTGGGCTAGGTCCATTATATTCTCATTAATAAGAATGTGGGTTATATCTTCAGTTGTATCATAGTGGATTTCTTCTTCTAGCTCACCCAAATGTTCTTTGATGGTAACCATAGCTACTGAGGCATTGTTTTCCATGTTATCCGGTTCATCTACCCATACTCTTCCTGTATAATGTATTGATGGTTTAGCTGGAGGATACAAAGATATTTTCTTTAAGTCTATCCCATTAGAAATGACCATATCCCTAGTTTGACAATCAATAGATCCTGTTGTTGTAGCTAGCCATAGTCTTCCTAATATCAATGGATGAGTATTTCTCTAGTTTCTTGGCTCTAATATTAGGAAGTCTACTGGGAATTCCCATGATTCTATCACAACTGGAACATCAACAATCAATGCTTTTAGAATAGCTATTGACTGGTCAGCAAGTTGAAGGATTATAGATGTGGATTGGATACCTGTTAAGGCTAATTTGTCCATTGTATGAACTGTAATTACATTTATTGCTACTCCCAAATCAACCAAAACATTTGAAATTTCTACCCCTGAGATGTAAACAGTCATGACAGGATTTCTAGGGTTTCCATATTTTGGGAGGAGCATTTCTCCCATTAGGAGGTATAATACCTTTCCTTCCACCTGGATGGTTGATGGAAAGTTCTTCTTTATTCCTTAGGTCTTAACACAATGTTGTTTGATGAATTGGTTAAGTTCAGGTACATCTCTGATTGCTTGTAGGAGTAGAATTTCAATATTTAGTTGCCTAATTTCTTATAAAAGTTCTAACTGCAGGGTAGATTGTGTTGGTTTTTCTTCTGAATCAGCATTAGGGTTTACCAGTTCTAATGCACAGGCAGATTCAGCCAACTGAATACAGGAGGTTGCGTGAGCTCCTCCCCTTCACTTCTGGTTCTGCCGCACCAAGGGGGGTTTCCCTACTTGATAAAAGTATAACCTTGACTAGCTCAACGACAGAAGGATATAACTTGACAGCAGCAGGTAGAATACTCTCATGTAAGGACCAAGATTTGTGTAACAAATCACAAGGTTGGCAACATTCTTGGACATGATGTCTGGTTGGGTATGAGAGCATGCAGAGGTTCCTAATCCTAATCCTACAACTAACAAGTGGAAGAATCAGGTGGTTTGATTTGATGTTTGGATGCAAACCTGGACCTGGTGTATAACCTCAACACAGAGCTAGATTGGTGCCTATCCAGGGCTTGGAGTCAGTAGACATACACCTGTGAATGATCAGCATGAACAGCTAAAACTGGATTTCAGGGGGATACACATGATACCTGCCTTACAGACATCTCCCAATACAGAGTGTTAAGCTGTCGATACTTATGGCATCCCTATTGCAGTATACCCTTCCCAATATTCAATCTGAAAACAATTTAATCTACTCCTTGAGCAGAAGTTAAAAGATTAAACATTCAACACAGGAATTCTATGTTCTAGAATCTCAGACATTCCTTGAATACCTGGACTCAGAAGAAAGATACATGCAAAACTGGAGACAGAGTCAGCATAACACATGCAAATATAACATTGTTCATATAAGATTAACCATGAAATCAGTGGATTCATGCAAAAACATACAACTGGAGATACATAAACTCACAAGTTTGCTGCACAGAGCAACCAAAACTAGTTGTATCTTATTACAGAGCCAAAATGTCCAGTTTTCAACAACCTAAAAAATGGCAACACAGTCTGCTTATAATAGCCAGAAAGTGTACCACAGCAATTAATTACAAGGCTTTCAAAAATCTGCCAGATACAGATCACACAGGAAGAATGGCGCTCAGAAGTGTTAATGCAGCAGGCAAAGGGGGGCCTTGAGCCATGCGCCACTATCTGGAAGTCTTCGTTCTCAATCAGGCAGCCTGACCATTTGTATTCATCGCCCATACCCCTGCACGACCGTCAATGATGGCTCAACCACCTGCATTTCACTTGGAGACTGTCGCTGAAGTCAAAAAGGATTTCCCGCCAAAACACATCCTTCGCAGGTTCAAAAATAATGCAAGGGGAAAAATCCCACATGCATGGTGAGGAGAACACACCAGCGCTTTATAAACCTAGCCACATGCAAACTAAGTGTCGAGCGCTTTTGCTGCGCTCGACACACATGCCTTCGTCAAAAACCCATCGCTTAGACCTAAGCCATCGGCTTACCTCAAAAATCTCCCACCGACAATAGTAGTCTGGCCGATCACAAACTCCACATTCCCTTCATCAGCCAGAGATTAACCATCGGCCCATCCAAAAGATCCCTCGCCGACACCACTAGTCTCACCGAAGCCAAGTTAATCCGATGGCCAGCTCGCACCCCGTTAGCGGTTACCAAACCACTGCCATCGGCCAGACCAACACCGTCGGCCTGGCAAAAAGTTCCATCGCCGACACAGCTAGTCATGCCGATGAACATCCTCGAGCCATCCACCATCAAGACATCGGCCCAACTCCTACCGATAGCCCACCTCCGTCGGTGAGACCACCATCGTCGGAACAACTGAAAAAACCCTGGCTGATACCTCACGTCATACCGAAAACTAACAAGCCACACTCTGCCCTTTCGTCGGCCAGACACACGCCGATGACTCTTATCGGCCAGACACTACACTGTCGGCCCAACATCTGACCGCTCACCCGACAGCTCCCACTCCTGCCGATGAATACATGACTTACCCCGGTACACATATCCCTCGGCGAGACACATGCCGATGACACTTCATCAGCCAAACATCCATCGTCGGTCGAATAGGAAAATGGTTCGCCGATAGTATACATCACACCGATGGCACCATCGGTAAGAACAATCCCGTCGGGGAACCAGAAAAAAGATATGCCGATGGTGTATGTCACGCCGACAGCACATCATTACCACCAACCTGATCGGCAAAACGCCTGCGAGGTCACGCTGAAGGGAAAGAATACACAGGGTTTAAGTGAAGAAACCCTCCAACATGCAAGCTCAACCTCTAGGCCAAAATGGGTACCAACAGATTGGACTTGTTTTTGTAAGACTTTTTTCTGGGGAACATGTTGTTTGAACTGTTCTAGGTATGGTGTTAGTTTTTCCATCTCCGGAGCTCTTATCAGAAATGTTTCCAAGGATGTTCTCCAGAGTCATTCTTTTAGGAGGATCTTTAGAGTTATCCAAGGATGATTCTTTTAGCACTGTTTTGGTAGTAATCTCCTTTGGAAGCTGAGTGGATGGATTTTTAGGTTCCTCATCATTGGTTATTTCAACTATAGTTGAAGGATATGGTCTTGGAAGTGCTTTCCTAGAACGAAGCTAGAGATTATTGGAATATATGACATTAATACCAGCCATGTTCTCTTGTTCTATCATGTAAAAAGCTACTCCTTGATTATTCCATGGGTTTGGTATAGGTTGAGTTGGTAAGGGTAGTTGGCTAACTGGTTCATTTTGTGACTGACCTTGTGTGTTGGGGGGTCCAGTTAGCAATGCTTGTTGTTGAGGCTAGAAACATCTAGGTTGTCCCTGGTATTGTTGATTATATCCCTGTTGAGGACCCCAATGAGGCTGCATGTTTTGTGATCCAAACTGTGGTGGCCATTGTTGATTCCCCCAGGGTTGATTTTTCCAATGTTAGTTTTGCCACTGTTGGTTTGGCCAATCTTGTGGCCCCCAAGGAGGATTATTCTGAGGCCCATGCCAAGTTGGATTCCATTGATTATTTCCCCAATTAGAGGGACCCCTGTAAGAAGTCTGGTTTGGATACTGATTATAAGGGAAATTTCTAGCTTGTTTTTGTCCTACATAGTTCAACTCCTCCTCTATAATGGCATTCTTTTTACGTATCCTTTTTAAGGCTAGAAATTGATTGCATTGACTGGTAGGATGTTCTCTGTCATATATCTAACAGATCTCTACTTTTTCTAAAGGGTATTCTCTTAACAGATGTTTGTTTCTACACCTAGGACAATAGATGGAGAGTGGTTCAGTTGTTCTATCTTGATCAGTTGTTCTAGTTTTTGCCTGAATCCCATCTAATGCAGTATTTAGTTGGACTAGAATATCTATTTTAAAATTTACAATTTGCTCCATTAACTGTCCTATTTCATTCTTCCCTTTGAAATATTTGGGCATTCTTACTCCATCTTAGGTTCTGGAAGAGTTCCTGCAGAGTTCTATTGTAGGCATATCCATTTTTTGATATTCCCTTTTCCCATCAGATCCAGTACCTGTTTTGATTCTCTATCTAATCCTTTTACAAACAGGGCTCTAGCCAAAGAATGATTTGCAGGGTTGTCATACCTTCTCAAATCAAAACTGAATCTATCCACATAATTCTGTAAGGTCTCTTTCTCTCTTTGTTTAATTTTGAATAATTCCTCATTCTTATCACTGACTCTATAGTAGTCCTAGTATTTTCCCAAGAATTATGTCTCCATCTAATCCCAGGAATGGATGGAGTTTTGGGACAACCCCATAAACCACCTCATTGCAGAATCCTTCAGGGTTGAGGGAAACAATTTGAGTTTTTGATTATCTGATCCATAATCATAAGTCTGGCATACCACTTTGAATTCAAACAAAAACTAATCTAGATCCTTAGAAGCAAGACCCCTAAAATTTGGCAAGTGTGCAGGTGAAATATTTTTCATAGGAACATTATCTCCAGCAGCTAGGACAATGGGATATGATAAGGTTCATGGAGCCTAATTTTCCTCCTCTTCATGATTATTATCTATGTCCAATATTGGTTCTTCTTGAGGTTCTGGGGAATTAGTTTCTGGCAAAGGGTCTACCTGGAATTTTTGTTGCAATTCTTGGATATAGTCAGCGAGTGGAAGATTTAGAGGATTTAAGGGATTATTGAATTGAGGTGCAACTTCCAAGGTAGGTTCTAGATGTCTCTCTTCAACAAGATCTTGTGCCACCCCACTGCTTTCTCCTATAGTCTATTGATGGGGTGTCTATTTTATATATCTTCCTTTTGAATCTCTAGCTCTAGCCATACAGATCTATCCTAAAATTGTTTAGCTAAGTTTTCCTAATTAAGACAATAATCCCTAGCAACAACACCAAAAATGACAAGGGTCATTGTACCTTATCATTTAATCATATTTCAAGTGTCCAATCTAGGGCTGTGTCCATGGATGCCCACAATTAGGAATCCTATAGTTGCCAGTTTCTCTAACTAACTCTAATGATCTTTACAAATTAAAGAAAATAATACTACTAATCTATCTGTTGTGAAATTAATTCCAAGAATATTAAAAACAGAACTGAACAATGAATTGTTTAAAGTAAATCTATATTATTCCTTTCAACTGAAACATGTATTTATCTATGAAAATAGTAACTATCTCCTTAAACAGAATTTGAAATAACAAAAATAATAGTACTGGCCTTCTACCTTGGTGGTGAGAGTGGGCCCTTGCTCCACACCCTTAGGGTTGAAGACTAAAGTAAAAAATCAGCACAAGAAGATAATATCACAACTCAATTCTAGTCCAATTCCATCAGCTTTTGTATTCAGAAAATGTTTATGTTCAAATAAGATTATAGAAATTAGAAATTAATCACTGTCCTCTCTGTTGCTACTTCTGTAAATTATATCTAAATCAATGATGAGAGATCACTTATCCTTGTAAGGGTAAATTGGATCAACAATGAATATGCAATATAATCAATATCAAATACCCAAAACTTCAATGAAATAGTGAACTAAGGAGATTCAATGAAATAAAGCAATGAAACAACAAAGCAAACCTTCCTTAGATCGAAGCTTCCATTGATCGCCTATCACAACCATTCTTGCGTGTATGAATGATGCCCTTAGAGAGTGCACTTCTTTGCTTTGTTCAAGAATGTCGATTATGAATGGCTATGGTAATACCGCCATGAAGAGGAGCTTCACAACGATGAATAGTGCATAGTAATGCATGGTAGCGAATATGATCACAAGCAATGAAGGAATTGGTGCCAAAGGCGCGCTATAATTCTTGCAGAGTAACGATACTTAAAGCTTGGATGATTGAAATAGAAGAATGAGGTTGTACTTATAGACTTGAAAGAATGAAGATCAACGGTATAGAGAGAATGAGAAGATCAATGATTGAGAACAGATGAGGAACGTGCAATGAATAAGAAGACATGTGTTTTGCTTTCTTTTGCATGAGAGGATTTGCTAAGAATAGAAGAATGAGCTAAAGAAATTAAAAGAATATAATAATCAGTTAAGTGTGTGAAGGGGAAATAAGGATTAATCAGTCAAGAATAATAAACCCAATACATCTATGAAATGTGAAAGTAAAAGATATATTAAAGTAAAATAAAGAACAAATACTTACAACCTTTTACCTTTCTTCTTCCATAGTTCGCCTATCTCTTCTTGACCTTGATGATGATGAAGCCCTCAGAAGCAAATGCTCCCTTGCTTTGTTGAAGGTGACAAGAATGGAATGGCTGAGATATTTTGTGTGATTGAAGGTGAGCTTCAACACACTAACAATGGAGGATATGAAATGCTTAAAAAAGATGGGGGTGCCAAAGGCACGCCTGTGTTCCTGCAGCATAAGTTTGCTCAAACGATAGATATCAAATGAAGAAGAGGAAGGCTGTATTTATAGAGTTGTGTGGAAGAAGATCAATGGAGGAGGATTGTTGAGGAACGTGCAACAAATGTAAGGAAGACGTGTCATTCGAAAAGCAACTTTGTTGAGTTAACTCCTCTCTTGATGAGGATGAGATTTGATTTTCTTAAATTATAATTTATTTTTCTAATTTAAGAGAAAGTTTGCTTTAACGGTGCTTTAAAACTGCTTTTGCTTTTGTATGACAAGAGGAAAGTATTTTTAGAAGATAAGAATGATTTTTGAAGATAAGAAAGCATAATTAAATAAAAAGATTTTATTTAATTATTTTGTAGATAATTGAGAGGAATAAATAAAATATAGAAATATATTTTATTTTGTGGAGATTTTTGAAGAATAAAATAAAATATAAAAATATATTTTATTTAGTGGATATTTAAGATTTTATTTAAATAAAATTTGCATTTTATTTAAATTTGGAAGAATAAAAGATTTTAATTAAATAATTAAAATTATTTAATTATTTAGAAGAATGAAGTTGATGTAGATGAATTTAATTAATTAAATAAATGTGATTTATTTAATTAAACGAGAGGGGATGAATCAAATAAATAACTAAATTTATTATTTATTGATAGAGGAATGTGAAGATGAAATAAATATTTAAAATATTTATTTAAGTAGAGTCATGCCATTTTTAGGTGTATACAAAGTGATTTAAAACAAGGAGGGATTTGCATGAGGATAAGAAGATATTTTGCTTTATTAAATATTAGAAATATTTAATTGCATGTGCACAAAGCTTGAATTATATTTAGAGATAACTCAATTTAGAAGAAAAAGACAACTTAAATAAATATTTGATTTATTTAAATTTAGAGAAGATATTATTGGAAGAAACAATTAAATAATTGGTATTATTTAATTTAGAAGATAAGAAAGCAAATTAAATAAATAAATTGAATTAATTATTGTGCATGATTTGGAAGAAAAAATAAAATATTTGATTGTATTTTATTTTTGGAGATTGAGAGAATTTAAATAAATTTGATTTGATTTATTCAAATTTGGAAGAATGATTTTGATTTAATTAAATAATTAAGAATTATTTATTGTTTGGGAAGAATTAAATTAAATAAAGGAATTATTTAATTGTTGGAAGAATATGAATCAAATAAATAAATTTGGTTATTTATTTATTGATAGAGGAATAAAGATGGGAACAAATATCAAGAATATTTATTTAGACCGAATCATGTCATTTTTAGGCATATACATTTTGCCCCTCTTTGATGCAATGTAGTTTATGACATTGATTCAAAGAATAGATAGTTCGATAATGATACATGCCCAGTTTGCCTCTGGTACAAGTTATGACGATAGGATGCCCCCTCAAGAGATTGGACGGGAAGAAGGCAGAAGGACATGAGACGGACAATCTCACGAAGACGAAGGGAAATAGGTTGGTGAAGAAATTGGTTAAAGAAAGACTTGAATGATATGCAAGGCAAGATAGAATGATAACACACACAAGCAAGTAAGCAAGTATGCACAAATGATATAAGAACAATCAAGGTATTGCCCCTGTCGAGCAGTAAACCAATGATATATTGATAACGATATACAAAAGGGTTGTCATGGCAGGGAACAATATATCCCTAGACCAACATGGCAGACATGTTGTCATGGCGGGGAACAATAGATCCCTAGAGCAACATGAAGGATAGTGTCTAGTTTCAGGAAATAAAACATGTCGTGTAAGATGCGTGTGTTGGTCTGATTTCGACAATGTTATATCCTGTATAAGACAATTGATTGAGGTGGTTTACGACCAGACAAGGATCAAGACCACTAATTGTGATTGGATCATTTGTGCAAGATTGACTTGACTTGATTGGTATGGATTAAGGATGGACTTGCATTTGGATCACTGCTCAGATTGACAGCGAGAACTGTTGACGAGGGATACAATGATAGACAAAAAGATTGACTGATAGAAGAATGACTCGATTGAAGGAATCACAAGTTTTTAATTGATACTTTGTGGTTTGGATCTTTTATTGCATGGGATATGGATGTATGGATGCATAATGGATGTATGATGGATGCTTTGCTTTTTTGACATCTTGATAGTGCAAGTATTTTGAAGTGCATATTTCATCATTGGGCAATTTTTTTTGGTACTTTTTTGAAATGTTGTAACTTAATACAAGCATCTAGGTATAATTGAACTGAGATGACCTGAGCATCACTTACATGGATTTTGCTTTAGCAAGTTAATACAAGCATCGAGGTATAATTGAACCGAGATGACCTAAGTATTTCTTGCATATCAACAATCAAGGATTGCCCCCGTTCATGTTAGACCTTTGATGTCCTCGATGATATTTTGTCGATCATGTCTTTAGACAAGGTTTCACATTACTAAAGTTTAATCCACAAACAACAAATAAAGAAAATAATCATGCCCCCATCCTAGCATCTCTAGCTTTTGGCATCCTCGAGTAGCATAGAAAGGCATGATAGCAAAAAATCAAGACTCTGTATTTTAACCATGTTTCCAATCCACAAAACATTTTTACATTTAGATGTGTTTATTTCTTGCCATAATTTGGGTAAAATCATTTAGAAGACCTTAGGAGTTTGTTTGCTTTGCTTTGGATAGGTTAATGCCTTGCATCAGGATTTCTATTTGAAAGTAGGCTTTGTTTGCGCTTGCTTGCCTGGTGAGAAGATTCCACAATCTTTATTGGTGAGACGGACCCTAAGGGATTGACCTAGTGCCTCAGGGGCTCATTACTAAATGGTCTTGCCTACGTGACGATGCAGAGGTAGTGTAGTTTGGGGTAAACCCTAATGGACCTAAGACCTAGGTGGTAGAAAGTGGTGTGGACTTAGATAGATAGAAGGACTAGACATGGGATGGATGGGATAGTGGAGCCTTGGGGGCACATTTGAGAAATGGCCTTGCCTACGTGACAACATAGAGGCAACATAGTTTGTGATTGACTTTGATAGACCTAAGATATGGATTAGATGAGACATGATATAGAACATATATGGATTAGATATGGAATAGATAAGACATGACATGGAACAGATATGGATCAGATAAGACATGATATGAAACAGATATGGATAAGACAAGATACGATATGGAATAGGTATGGATCAGACAAGATACGATATGGAACAAATATGGATTAGCTATGGAACAGATATGGATTAGGTATGGAACAAATATGGATCAGACAAGACATGATATGGAACAGATAATATTGATGACAAGGAAACACCATGGATAGGCAGATGTATGGGTGATAAGGAATGGAACGGGTGGGTACGAGGAAACAAGGATGTGATCTCCAAGGACTATGTTGCATAAGAATAACTCAGGATTTTGACATGAGAAAGCTTATGATGAAGGAGGATGAGAGGATAATGAAGGATTTACATGGTTTTGGAGAGATAAGGTATGTCAAGAGACATATAAACATTTGTCAACATTGTGCCCCCAATCTTTATCAAGACCAAAGAAAATAGAGGAAAAGAAGATTAGGATGGATAGACTGGACAGTATAGGTATGATAGGTTAGGAAATGGTATGGAAGGAAATTGATAGGAGAAGAGTGATAGGCTGATGAGACATGGTGCCCCCAAGTGTAGGTGACATAGAAGATCAACTTACACACGACGCCTGTTTGCCAGGTTTTGATCATGGTACTTATCCAAGGTGCTGTTTGCCAGATTTTCACCATTGGACGAAGGAATTTTTCTTTACTTTTTTTTTTGAAATAGTTGGATGGGAGAAGGTGGATACAGAAGGGAGAGACTCAAATATCTAGTTTCCTGAAAGGTGATAGTCCCACTAGAAAGATGTTGTCGCATGGACTATGTCAAGTTTTCCCATAGATGTTGGTAGGGGATTGCATGAAAGTGAGATGGAGAATGGTAGATAGCGGATTGTGGAAGGTTTGATAGTGGATGATGATATGGATTACGGATGGAAAGCTTATGCAAAAGCATGGACCATAGGAATAGGATGAGGAAGATACATGGGATAATAGTGGAAGGAAGGGGGAGATATATGGAAATGTTGTGGGATGGAAGGGAATCATGACCAACGGTTGCACATACCGTGATAAACAATGAAGCTGGTGATGGAAAGTAGTGTAGGAAGCAATAGAGACTTTTGCTTGTGGATGAATGACTTAGGCATGTAGGGATCCACATAGACTGAGTATTTTGCTGATTTTTGCTTGTCATGTGGGATGGAAGAATTTGAGACTTTTGGATGGAATGGGAGAAAGTGGATGGTTGAGATTCTTGAGAGGTAGATGCCTCATGTAACTTGAGGGCTTTTTGCTTAGGTACCCAAACCATTTTATTTTTAGATAGTACCTGTGAAGGTATGGGTTTGGGTGTATGCAGTTTTTGTGTAGCTTTTGGCGTAATCATTTGTTAGATACAGACCCACACCTTTTTCAGCTTGGCATATAGGTGTGTAGGTGTATACAGCTCTTGAGAAGGATGCTTCTTTGATTCTTGGTTTTTATATCCTTAGTCATGAGGACTCTTAGGATTTTTGACTTTATAGGTAGAGGCATCCAGATTTTGCTGTTAAAATCCTTTGGGATGGTGGAAGTGTGGTTGGAGGAAGTTCTTTGCTTAGACAACATGTGCATTTGTTGGCCATGATTTGGATTGTTAGAAGATTCATAGATGGATGGATAAGGTGTTGGGAGAAGTGGTGGTAAAGTGCATGGAGGGATATTAGGAGTTGGAAGTAGCGGAGGTAGATTGGATGGTGGAAGGTGTATGGTCACATGCTTTTGGTAACTGTAGGATGATGGAGGAGGAATCGTGACATACGTTTTGGGGATATGAAAGGATGTATGATGGAAAGTGGTGGATTTAGGAGTGGAGGAAGTACCAACATCTTGAGATTGTTCACCTTGGGGTACGTATCCAAGGCTGTATGAATGAGGATGAACATTGATATGGATGGGCTCCAAGATACCGTGTTCACAAAGGCCTAAGCCTTTACCTTGATAGTTCATATATTGGAGTATGTGGTGGACAATGGGATTGTGTATAGGTGGAACACTAGACATGAGTTCCTTATTGGATGGAGAATGTGATGACCTTGGAGGGATGGTATTCAATGTGACTTTACCATTGCGGGTAATGATACTGCAATCATTGCAGTTAGGCTCTGATTGTTAGTTGGGCGTGACTACATTGATCTGTGGGACATGCTCTGATATGTAATTGATGGTATAGTCGAATGGCACACTTGCGTAGTTGGCATTACTATTCCCACTATTCTGATTTTGCCTGTTGCGATTGTTGTTGTTACCGTTGTTGTTGTTGCCATTATTGTTGTTGCCATTGTTGTTATTGTTGTTGTTGTATGGCCTGTCATGATTGAGAAGCAGATCTCTATAAGCCACATGCGTCTCATTGGAGGTATGTTGTTGGTTTCCTCCTTGATTTTAATCAAGCACATCTTGAATAACATGTTTGAGATGAATACAATTGTTGGTAGTATGTCCCCTTCCTTTATGATACTCACAATAGTTGGTGTCTTTCCAATAGTGAGGTTTGATTTGAGGTTCGTAATCACTTGTTATCGGTAGAGAGATTTCATTGTTGGCTAATAGCTTCCTTAGTGCGGATTCTTCGGACTCACCCAGCAGTGTGAATTTTCACCTTGGGTTTGAGTTGAGCCATGGTCTTGGTTCCCGAGAGAATGTTTTGTTGGGTGCTACATTGCTTGCCTCTCCTTTGAGAGTAAATATAGGTTGTTGCTTGGGAGCCGCCACCTTGGCATCAACTACTCCATTGTTGACGACATTTTTTTTTTAGTCCAAAAATTTGATTTGTCAGTCATATAATTGGAGGTAGGTGTGTCCTTGTATAACTTGAGTTGTGCCTTGGTGATCATAGCTTTTACAATGAACAATCCCATTTCTATGAGTTTTCAGAATGAAGTAGGGAATTGTATTTGTATTTGATAGCTAAGATCGGTATTGAGGTTATGGAGAAACATCTCCATTAGTTGTTTCTTTGGTACATCATATGAGCACTTGCTAGTTATCTCCACCTTTGTAGGAAGGAGGCAAATGATTCACCACTCTTTTGCTTGGTGTTGCATAGGTCTAGCATAGAGACTTCGTGTTTAATATTGTAAGAGAAGTGAGTGACGAATTTGTTGACTAACTCATCAAAAGATTTGATGCCTGGTGGGAGCCATGAGAACCACTCCATGGCTTGACTACCTAAAGATCTAGGGAATAGTGTCATTAAGTAAGTCTCATTGTGAGCTACTTCCATGCATGCTACGTTGAATTCCCTAATATGATCTCTAGGGTCCCCTTTCCCTTTGTATTTGTCAAATTTAGGAATTTCAAATAAAAAGGGAAAAAGTGTCATGTTCAAACTTTTATCGAAGGGGTACGGTGCAATATCTTCCAAAGAATAGGTCTTAGTGTTTGTACCCATCTTGAGATCTGACATTTGTTTCTTTAGACCCTCAAGTTGTTTTCTCATTTCTTCCATAGGAGTGCTTTGGTCTATGGCTTTCTTTCCCTTTTCATTCTTATCTTCTGCATTAGGATCTATGGCTTTCTTTCCTTTATCCTCTACATCTTCTTGGATTGTGCTTATATCAAAATCTATGGAGAGCTTAATTCCCATATTTGCAAGATAGTAGAAATACTTGTGAGGATCGACATGGAGCACTTTCTCTAACAAGCGTTGGAATTTGTGATCTTGGAGGCTTCCTTGATAATCTTCGTTAGAGATCTCCTCATCACTATCATCAGGTGTGATGATGTGGTTGGATGATGCGGCCATTTCAAGTTGCTTTTGGTATTGAGATCTAGTAAGAACCATGCAAGGCGATGAGGGATGAGGTGGAATGAAACTAAAGATTTTGGCAAGATGCCAATGGAGATTGTTGAGAATAGGATACTTATGACAAGACTTGGGCAAGGGACTTTCTTGATCAATGATTCCAAGTAAGACGACTGATATAAGACGATAGTCACTAGTAAGGGTACTCGATACCTATCTTACTGTGTAGGGACTAGTCGTGCACCAATACCACTAGCGAAGTTCTGTGACCTACTAGGGTTACTTGAATCCAAAGTGATACAAAAAAGGGGACCTATGCTGACCTGATATGGGATGCTTTTGGCTTTGACTAGGAAGACCTGATAGAAGGTGAATGGGATGATTAACGAAAGAGAGATTTTGACTCAAAATGGATGGGAAATTGACTGCAAGGTAAGACCTAATCTCTGAACCTGAAACTAGACTGAAATGGGTACCCAGAACTGCTAAAATTTTTCTCTTGAAAATTGTGCAAGTGCTCACTGTCATGCATGCACCAAAATAGATGCGCTACAGAATTTGGTAAATGTGCCGTAAGTCTCAATAAATGTGCTACTTTGGTAAAAGGTAAAAGCACTGTAATAGGCAATAAAAGTGTTGCAAGTCAAAACATATGCGCTGCAAGTCAGCACAGATGTGTGGGAATAGAGGACGGATGCGCCACTCTAGCTTTTTTTTAGTGTTTTTGCAATTTTGGAAAATTTTTTGATGTTTTTGGTACTTTGGTTGCAAAAAAGGTCTTTTTTAATCTAATTTTCTAAATTTATGGCAAGAAGACATAGCAAACACAAAGATATTTTTATGGTTTTTTTAATTTTTTGTGATTTTTTGACTCTTTTTGGACTAAACGAAAAAAGCAAGTACAAATCCTAGGCTCGAAATGGATTACAAGGGTTTTTGGCCACTAGAACAAAGGTGTTTAATAAAGGCAACCGTTTGAGTGGTTACACATGCAACAACACTACTCTCCGTTATGGAGTCTCCCAGCCTGCAAGGGTTGCGCCTTGGAGGGTTTTGGGGGAGGTTGGCTGTTGGTGTAACACAACTTCACTCGTTGTTTGAAGCTTTCACTCCAAACACAATTTATTTATAGTGGCTTGGAAGGGCTTGGCATCTAGCCTGTTACCACTTAGGGTCTGTTGGTTCTTTCTCTCCAGACTGATAGAGGGTTTGCCAGTTCCAATGCACAGGCAGGTCTGACCAACAAATACAGGAGGTTGCGTGACCTGCCTCCCCTTCACTTCTGGTTCTGCCGCACCAAGGGGGGTATCCATATAACTAAAGATGTAACTTTGACTCACCCAATGACATAAAGATTTGGATTTACAATGATAGGCATAATACTCTCACTTTTGGACCAAGATCTGTGTGATAGATCACAAGGTTGACAACATTCTTGGACATATCTAACTGGTTGTGGATGAGAGTATGTAGGGGGTTCCTAATTCTACTCCTACAAACTAACATGTTGGAATATGGAATGGTTTGGATTATGTTTTGGATGCAAGATAGGGGGTTTTAAGTCATAACTACTTCACAAGGGCAGATCGGTGCCTATCTCAGGGCAAGGAGTCAACTAGACGTATACAAGTGAATGATTTGTAACTGCATTCAAGTTTCAAGGGGTTAGGACTGGTATTTGCCTTACAAATACCGCCCAAGATTGAGAATTCAACTACCTCTACTTACAAATATCCTAGCTAACATACAATCTTCTCCACACTTAACCTAAAACAATTTAATCCTCTCCTTGAATGGAAGTTAGAGATCAAGCATGTGATACAGAAATCTATACCCTAGAATATGAGAAACCCTTAGCAACCAGATTCAAAAGAAGGGATGCATGCAACAAATGGAGAGAAATAATTAAACACATGCAACAATGCATTTCTCATATAAAACAATAATGAAACTAAAAATATGTGCAACATGCATTCAAAATGCAATTCATAAACTCCAAAGAGATACAATAGCCAAGAAAATGCTCTGTTTTTTGTTATTTTTCCCAGAAAATGCCCAGGTCTTCAACAACCAAAAATGAGTAACATAGTTTACATTTTATAACAAGACTATGCACTCAGCAATAATTATAGGATCTTTCAAAATTCCTCTAGATACAATGCAACGTGAGAAATGGCACCCAGAATATTGAATGCAGATGAGGGACAAAGAGGAAAGAGCAGGTGGAATCAGGAGACGCGCCACCGTCTCAGGGTTTTCCATTAAAAATGGTCATTGGCCAGTCAATCATTGACCCATGCCTCTACATCTTGCCATCAATGGCTCAGCTACCCTTAGTCCCCTCTTGAAATTTGTAGTTGCGTGTCTCTGAAGTTTTCCTGCCTAAAAATAGCTACAAATGCATATAAATCCTTCACCTGCTGAAAGTTTAAAAAATGGCCGTTGATTTCCCTTCTATCACCAAGATCTGTGGCCCCAAACTGCGCTGAAAAGACCCACCAATAAGAATGTGCCACGTAGGCACCTTGTGCTTCCATCATTGACTTTTTTGCCATCTATTTTGCCTTTTTTGCCTTTTCCCTTTTGCCCACAAAATCCTTGTATATACAGCTGGAAATGAGATTGTACATACATACAATCACTTGCATACAAGGTGGACCCCAAAACTTTATGAAACAAATTTGAACCTGCATTCGGGTCTAGGCCTTGTATGTATCTCCCTTTGCATATCGGCATATACAACACATTTAACATACAAGTAGTGGACTTCAAATCATTATGAAACATATTGGAACTACCTTGAAATTTGGTTTGTATCTTAACCTTTGTACTTCACTTTGTATATTGCATATAAAATGCACAATATACATTCTACGGAAGCCAGCCACTGTATTAATTGGATTGGAAGGAATTTGAAATCCGGGCCTTGTATCTTCATTTTCTTATATATTGGCATATACAATGCCATATACATGCAAGCCACGGATGCCAGTGCTGAATTAGCCAAATCTAACTTTTGAATCAGGTCTGGCTTGTATATCGCGTATACAATGCAAACATACAAACAAAACATACATTCATCGGACTTATGTCTTTATCAACTACATTGCATACTTGTTCGGGTCTGGCCAATGCATCTCAGGAATGCATGTTCCTTTGTATGCTCGAACATATAATCGCACTTGCACATGCAAACAGTGGGTCCCGTGCTTTGTATCTCCATTCCTTGCATATTTTCTTTGTATGTGCCCGATGCACATTCTGCTTTGTATGTTGAACACATACAAACCTCTTTGTATGCCTGCAGGCCCCACCCATTGTATATCAGCCTTGTATGCATCAGGCCTTGCCTCTTTTCATTGCACATTTCTTCTTGCACATTTCCACTATGCTTTGCGATGTACATACAATCTCCTTTTAATGTAGACTTTGCACGTGCCTTCCTTGTATATGCATCGGCCGATGTATCTTTCCATTGTATGTGGCGAATGTATATTGTACTTGCATCTCATACATACAAACCCCTTTCACTATAGCGAATGCATGTCGGCCTCTTGTATATTTTGTTTGTATGTTGGCCTACATCTTTGCAATGTATATATCCCTTGCACATTTGTAATGTATCTTTCTATTGTATGTCTGAACATACAACACAAAATACATGCAAACCCTCATAGACAAGCATGGAATATTCCCAGAATCTGCGGTAGATTCCTCAATGCATATACAAACCTGATATGCATTGAAAGATGCATACAATCAATTTTTTTCACTTTTTTTGAAAGCCGATTGAACATTTTTGCCCGCCAATGTACATTTGCACCTTCATGTATATATAAACAACCTTGTATATACAAAGACACATGCATACAACTATTTTTTGCATTTTTTCAATTGAGAAGGCCGAATGACTTAGAATTTTTGGATTTTTCAAGAAGGTACTTACGAATTCGAATGCTCAAAATCCAAACTTGCAGTAGGCACCAATATTGGCTCTGTTTGGGGATGCATGCCTCTTGCAGGCATGGTAAGAACTTCATATCTCTAGGATGCAGGCCAGTCCCCTATCCATTGGGCAACAGAGTCAAACACTACATGCACCTGCACCACAAATCACATTTAAAAAAAAAATTCACTTGGTGGCCTAGGGCCACCAAAAAGGAAAAATGAGAATTTTCCTTTGTCAAAAACCCTATTTTCTTTTGATTTCTTCAAATGAAGCTTGAAAACATCTAACCATCTGCAACACCCCACCTTGCAATTGGTTGTACTGCTGCCCATTTCTCTTTCTTTGACAAATCTACCACAAGCTTCATCATCATACATTATCATTAGTTGTAGAATGTCATTATCATATGAGTGACCAATGTTGCTTGGAATAATAACAGACTCATATGAAACAAATGAATCCACCTCAGAATTTTGCCCTTCAAAAAATAAGAGCTCCTATGTATCAAACAAACAATATTCAGGCACAAGCAACATCTCATAATCATATTTATCCTTACAAACATTCAGATATTCATCATCATTGTGCTCATCAACTTTATCATTAATGTCCATCTGGAATGTCTCAAAAGTAAGCATAAATAGCTCATAGTGCAGCTCTTCACTAAAAGCCTCATAGTCACCCCTGCAACCAACACTATCCCCATTTGTATGAGCACACACATCTGCAACTTGTCCATTCACCTCTGAACATGGACCCTATGTTTTCTCTTCACCAATGTATTGATAATCAAAAGCAAATTTTTCAACCTCTGCATTGTAAAGGTGGTCATAATCTTCCAGGAAGCACTCATATTCATCATCCATAAATATTTCAACATCTGAAAGGCTCGCACATACATCTGAATGCTAACAATCACTAACATATTCACTGCTCTACCTTGAATCTGCATCTTCTATATTCAGAGTGAAACTTTCCATATCCACCTCATACAAATAATCAGGAATAGCTGGGATATGTCTATTGCTATAGGACACAACTTCATGTATATCTTTCATTTGATCATTTGAAGGGCATTTTGTGTCTGTAGCCTTCTCTTCTAGAGGCTGATAACAATTTTTGTCATCACCATTATAGGATGTGCCTAAACTTCCTACAACATCTTCTTCATGTCTATACATCATATCACAACCACACATGCTACTCCGAAATATATTTCCCTCTACACAATCATCTTTCAATGAACATACTGGGAGAGCTGAAATATATTCACTTTGATAATTGTTTTGACAACTTGCAGCCATGAAACCTACTGGCATTCCATATTTCTGATTGTTTTCAATATCCATAGCAAATTTATAGGCCTAGTGAAGTGTAGCTGGTTCCTTATCTCTTAATAAATAATTCATTTCTTCATCAAATGCAGTCAGATAGATTGTCAAGCACAATGCATTATTTGGTCTCATATATTCAGGAATCTACTTGAGCAACTTAATAAATCTAAGATTAAAGGCTGGAACCAGTTCCTCATCTTCCTTTTGAATATTCATGAAATGTATGATCAATGAGGCCAAATCAAGTCTTTCACCAAACTGCTCTAGGAATGCAATTTCTAAATCTACCCATGAAGAAACTGAACATACAAGTAGGTCTGAAAACCAAACCCTAGCATCATCCTCTAATGACTGAACAAAGAGTCTCATTACTACATCTTCAGCCTCTACCTCATAATCTTCCATCAAATTACAAAAAATTTGTAGATGTTTGTTTGCAGACTTAGAATTTGATCCACTATATTTTGGCAAACATTTTCTAATTTTATTGGGAATAACATTTGGGTAACCATTTATTCCTGTGAAATTCAAGGCTTTATATTTTTCAATAACAAATGGCCTTCTTTGAGAGCACAACCAAGACTGTTGCTCTATTCGAGTCATTATTTTGAATAAAAAATGAATACCTGGAAATATGTTGTAGCTTTGATAGGTTCAATCAACAGAGTTGCCATCTCTCATAGAGAGGACATAATATCAACAAGGCACTTTTGTTTTCTAGATTCATCACACTAGCAGAGCACCACATGGTCATTTTTGGTATTGCTGTAACAACTTCATTGGAAACTAGATCTTCAAATTGTTCAACTCCCCAGTGGAGTCACCATTTTGTTGGTTCTTTCTCTCCAGACCGGCAGAGGGTTTGCTAGTTCCAATGCATAGGCAGGTCTGACCAACAAATACAGGAGGTTGCATGAGCTGCCTCCCCTTCACTTCTGGTTCTGTTGCACTAAGGGGGGTATCCCTATAGCTAAAGATGTAACTTTGACTCACCTAATGACATTAAGATTTGGCTTTACAATGACAGGCAGAATACTCTCACTTTTGGACCAAGATCTGTGTGATAGATCACAAGGTTGGCAACATTCTTGGACATATCTAATTGGTTGTGGATGAGAGTATGCAGCGGGTTCCTAATTCTACTCCTATAAACTAGCAGGTTAGAATATGGAATGGTTTGGATAATGTTTTAGATGCAAGACAGGGGGTTTTGGGTCATAACTACTTCGCAAGGGAAGACCGGTGCCTATCTCAGGGCAAGGAGTCAACTAGACGTATACAAGTGAATGATTTGCAACTGCATTCAAGTTTCAAGGGGTTAGGACTGGTATTTGCCTTACAAATACCACCCAACACTGAGAATTCAACTACCTCTACTTACAAATATCCTAGCTGACATATAATCTTCTCCACACTTAACCTAAAACAATTTAATCCACTCATTGAATGGAAGTTAGAGATCAAGCATGTGATACAAAAATCTATACCCTAGAATCTAAGAAACCCTTAGCAACCAAATTCAAAAGAAGGGATGCATGCAACAAATGGAGAGAAATAGTTAAACACATGCAACAATGCATTTCTCATATAAAACAATAATGAAACTAAAAATATGTGCAACATACATTCAAAATGCAACTCATAAACTCCAAAGAGATACAACAGCCAAGAAAATGCTCTATTTTTCGTTATTTTTCCCAGAAAATGCTCAGGTCTTCAACAACCAGAAATGAGTAACACAGTTTGTATTTTATAACAAGACTGTACTCAACAATAATTACAGGGTCTTTCAAAATTCCTCCAGATACAATGCATCGTGAGAAATGGCGCCCATAATATTGAATGCAGATGAGGGACAAAGATGAAAGAGCAGGTGGAATCGGGAGACGCACCACCGTCTAAGAGTTTTCCATTAAAAATGGTCATTGGCCAGTTAATCATCGACCCATGCCTCTGCATCTCGCCATCAATGGCTCAGCTACCCTTAGTCCCCTCTTGAAATTTGTAGCTACATGTCTCTGAAGTTTTCTAGCCTGAAAACAACTGCAAATGCATATAAATCCTTCACCTACTGAAAGTTTAAAAGACGGTCGTCAATTTCCCTTCTATCGCCAAGATTTGCGGCCCCAAACTACATTGAAAAGTCACCCACCAATAAGAACGTGCCACGTAGGCACCTTGTGCTTCCATCGCTGACTTTTCTGCCATCTATTTTACATTTTTTGCCTTTTGCCTTTTGTCCGCAAAATCCTTGTATATGTAGCTGAAAATGAGATTGTACATACATACAATCACTTGCATACAAGGCAGACCCCAAAACTTAATGAAACAAATTTGAACCTACATTTGGGTTTGGGCCTTGTATGTATCTCCCTTTGCATATCAGCATATACAACACATTTAACATACAAGCATTGGACTTCAAATCATTATGAAACAGATTGGAACTACCTTGAAATCTGGCTTGTATCTTAACCTTTGCACTTCGCTTTGTATATTGCATATAAAATGCACAATATACATTCTGCGGACGCTAGCCATTGTATTAATCGGATTGGAAGGAATTTGAAATCCAGGCCTTGTATCTTCATTTTCTTGTATATCGGCATATACAATGCCATATATATGCAAGCCGCGAATGCCAACACTGAATTAGCCAAAGCTGACTTTTGAATCAGGTCCAGCTTGTATATCACGAATGTATATTCGCCTTGTATATCACGTATACAATGCAAACATACAAACAAAACATACATTCATCGGACTTATGTCTTTATCAACTACATTGCATACCTATTTAGGTCCAGCCAATGCATCTTGGGAATGCATGTTCCTTTGCATGCTCGAACATACAATCACACTTGCACATGCAAACGGTGGGTCCCATGCTTTGTATCTCCATTCCTTGCATATTTTTTTTATATGTGCCCGATGCACATTCTGCTTTATATGTTGAACACATATAAACCTCTTTGTATGCCTGCGGGCCCCACCCATTGTATATCAACCTTGTATGCATCGGGCCTTGCATCTTTTTGTTGCACATTTCTTCTTGCGCATTGCCACTGTACTTTGCGATGTACATACAATCTCCTTTGTATGTAGACTTTGCACGCGCCTTCCTTGTATATGCATCGGCTGATGTATCTTTCTGTTGTATGTGGCAAATGTATATTGCACTTGCATCTCATACATACAAACTCCTTTCACTGTAGAGAATGCATGTCAGCCTCTTGTATATTTCGCTTGTATGTTGGCTTGCATCTTTGCAATGTATATTTCCCTTGCACATTTCCAATGTATCTTTTCGTTGTATGTCTGAACATACAACACAAAATACATGCAAACCCTCACATACAAGCAGGGAATATTCCTAGAATCTGCGGCAGATTCCTCAATGCATATACAAACTCGATATGCATTGAAAGATGCATACAATCAAATTTTTCACTTTTTTGAAAGTTGATTGAACATTTTTGCTTGCCAATGTACATTTGCACCTTCATGTATATACAAACAGCCTTGTATATACAAAGACACATGCGAAAATGATACTTCTGGCATTTTGGTCACCCAAGATAGGGAAGAGCATAGGCCTAGTATCATTCCCAAAACACAGTATACAGTGGTTGTTTTCCCCTAATTAAAATAAGAAAAACTAGATGAGCTATCTACTTAGGCAAGCATATAACTTTGAAGTGTGTAGCAAGATAGCAATGGTCCAATTTTAACCAAGATAGCAATTATGAATTCAATTTTATCCACGTAGCATGAATTGTTAACTTTGAAATTGGTCAATCAAGATAGCAATGGTTCAGTTTTAACCCAGATAGCAATGATGAGTTCAATTTTATCCATGATAGCACGAGTTGTTAACTTTGAAGTTAAGGTCAATCAAGATAGCAATGGTTCAGTTTTAACCCAGATAGCAATGATGAGTTCAGTTTTAATCCAGATAGCAATAACTTTGAAAAGATAGCAATAGCAATGATTCAATGATATGCAAGATAGCAATGATTCAGTTACCACTTTCCTAGTTAGACTATGTGAGATTTTGCATGAACATCCATTTTACTTTCCCGTTTTAGAAATCAAAGTGTGATCTAACAAGTCCAACTATATGAGTCTATACCAGTACCTAGCCTGCAAAAGACGTCAGCATCAGTAAAAATCTTTTACAAAATCCTAAAATCACTGCCTAAGACAGATGCGCCGCTTCAGAGATTGAATGCGTAGAAATAGTCACAAGAAGCTTCATTATACATATGCGTTGGAACAGAGATTAAAAGCACTGAAACATAGAGTATATGCGCCGTGGAAACTAATGCACTGTTTCTGATGGTAAAAGTGTCGTAACAGAGTGTATAAGTGCTATAGTAACGAGTGCATCGTGATAGGTGACAGATGCACCAGAACAAAGAGTGTATGTGCTATTTCATCTTGTGTACGACCTTCTAAAACACAAAAACTCAGTTTTGGGTTAAATTTGGGGCTAGGCCCCACGGTGGGTGCCAAAAATGTAAGGGTAAATTGGATCAACAATGAATATGCAATATAATCAATATCAAATACCCAAAACTTCAATGAAATAATGAACTAAGGAGATTCAATGAAATAAAGCAATGAAACAACAAAGCAAACCTTCCTTAGATCGAAGCTTCCATTGATTGCCTATCACAACCATTCTTACGTGTATGAATGATGCCCTCAGAGAGTGCACTTCTTTTCTTTGTTCAAGAATGTCGATTATGAATGACTATGGTAATACCTCCATGAAGAGGAGCTTCACAATGATGAATAGTGCATAGTAATGCGTGGTAGCGAATATGATCACAAGCAATGAAGGAATTGGTGCCAAAGGTGCGCTGTAATTTCTGCAGAGTAACAATATTTAAAGCTTGGATGATTGAAATGGAAGAATGAGGTTGTACTTATAGACTTGAAAGAATGAAGATCAACGGTATAGAGAGAATGAGAAGATCAATGATTGAGAACAGATGAGGAACGTGCAACGAATAAGAAGAAGACATGTGTCTTGCTTTCTTTTGCATGAGAGGATTTGCTAAGAATAGAAGAATGAGTTAAAGCAATTAAAAGCATATAATAATTAGTTAAGTGATTTAAAACAAGAAGAAGGGATTTGCATGAGGATAAGAAGATATTTTGCTTTATTAAATATTAGAAATATTTAATTGCATGTGCACAAAGCTTGAATTATATTTAGAGATAACTCAATTTAGAAGAAAAAGACAACTTAAATAAATATTTGATTTATTTAAATTTAGAGAAGATATTATTGGAAGAAACAATTAAATAATTGGTATTATTTAATTTAGAAGATAAGAAAGCAAATTAAATAAATAAATTTATTTAATTGTTGTGCATGATTTGGAAGAATAAATAAAATATTTGATTGTATTTTATTTTTGGAGATTGAGAGAATTTAAATAAATTTGATTTAATTTATTCAAATTTGGAAGAATGATTTTGATTTAATTAATTAATTAAGAATTATTTAATTGTTTGGGAAGAATTGAATTAAATAAAGGAATTATTTAATTGTACGAAGAATATGAATCAAATAAATAAATTATTATTATTATTTTTTTGATAGAGGAATAGAGATGGGAATAAATATCAAGAATATTTATTTAGACCGAATCGTGTCATTTTTAGGTGTATACATTTTGCCCCTCTTTGATGCAATGTAGTTTACGGCGTTGCTTCAAAGAATAGATAGTCTGATAATGATACATGCCCCAGTTTGCCCCTGGTACAAGTTATTTATTTAATTTTCTTTCTTATCTTCTAAATTAATTAATACCAATTATTTAATTGTTTCTTCCAATAATATCTTCTCTAAATTTAAATAAATCAAATATTTATTTAAGTTGTCTTTTTCTTCTAAATCGAGTTATCTCTAAATATAACTCAAGCTTTGTGCACATGCAATTAAATATTCTTCTTATCCTCATGCAAATCCCTTCTTCTTGTTTTAAATCACTTGACTGATTATTATATTCTTTTAACTGCTTTAACTCATTCTTCTATTTTTAGCAAATCCTCTCATGCAAAAGAAAGCAAGACACATGTCTTCTTCTTATTCATTGCACGTTCCTCATCCGTTCTTAATCGTTGATCTTCTCATTCTCTGTATACCGTTGATCTTCATTTTCACAAGTGTATAAGTACAACCTCATTCTTCCATTTCATTCATCCAAGCTTTATGTATCATTACTCTGCAGGAATTACAGCGCGCCTTTGGCACCAATTCCTTCATTGCTTGTGATCATATTTGCTACCACGCATTACTATGCACTATTCATCATTGTGAAGCTCCTCTTCATGGTGGTATTACCATAGCCATTCATAATCGACATTCTTGAACAAAGCAAAGAAGTACACTCTCTGAGGGCATCATTCATACATGCAAGAACGGTTGTGATAGGTGATCAATGGAAGCTTCGATCTAAGGAAGGTTTTCTTTGTTGTTTCATTACTTTATTTCATTGAATCTCCTTAGTTCACTATTTCATTGAAGTTTTGGGTATTTGATATTGATTATATTGCATATTCATTGTTGATTCAATATGAATCAAATAAATAAATTTGGTTATTTATTTATTGATAGAGGAATAAAGATGGGAATAAATATCAAGAATATTTATTTAGACCGAATCATGTCATTTTTAGGCGTATACAATCCTAACTACTAGTTCATCTATGAGATAACATTAATCTCTTTATTCTACTAACTGTCTAACTACAAAATAAATATCCATGCAATTAAAATAGATTTAGTGGAACAGAAGTCCACACTAAATCTTAGTCTTAGTTTTAAATACACTTGGGCAGCGAGGCCCTGAAATATAGGTATTCAAATCAGTTTATCAATAACTTGTGCAAAATCAAAAAGAGATGAAACTTCCAGTAGTTAACTATAGTCTGCCCTCAATTACTTAGGTGATAATTTGAGTAACATCAGGAGCATCCCGATCACTACTGGAAGTGTTTGACTGACAGCTGTGCTAGAAATCTGCACTATTCTAAATAGGCACTAGAGATGTATGTTTCTATCTATAGCTTCGGAGATACAATTGTGACCTTCTTGTTCAGCTCTGGAGATGATTCACCTCCTTATCCCAAAATCTCTCTAATCAAATTAGAAAACATTGGAGACCAGTCGTGGCATTCTGATGTCAGCTCTGGAGATCATTAGGACTACCTTCGGAGATGCACAAAATTGTCTACCTGAACACCTGCACCTGTTGATTCAAAAAGAAAAGATTTCTATATATTTCCATTAATTTAGTGCACATTAGTCCCTCAATTAGAAATCATGATTCTAAGTAATTCATCTCTTATTAATGATCATTAGAACAATCTTGTTAACCTATTTTGGTGTAGTCATCAGGGCAATGGAATAAGAAGGAAGAAAAAGAGGGGTAAAAAGGTGTATTTCATGGGTGCTACCTGGCACTCATCAGGATTTACCCCCCTCATCAAGTGGTATCAGAGAAGAAGTTCCTAAGTGTGTACATAGATCACCAAGCATAAGGCACTTTACACCAGGACTTGTGGTTGTGGGTCAGGATGCCTCCACGAAGAAATTATGGTGGTGGGAGAAATGATTTGATAGAAGAGGGTTTTAGAGACTTGTAAAGACAAATTGATGCATTGCAAGAGGATCTATGAAGAGGGTTTGAGCCAAGAAGAAGAGAAGAAAATGAAGATGAAGCTGAAGAAGAAGAGTCATTCGAAGAAGAGAAAGAAGATATAGAAGATGGAACAAAAGTTCTACTGTTGAATGCCATTTCAAAGATTGGAAAGAGACCTAGGATTTAAATTTCTACCTATTCTAGGGATTTGAATCTAGAAGAGCTTGTTGATTAGATAAATGATATGGAGGAATATTTTGAGTATGAAAAGGTGGAGGATGTAGATGTTGGATCTAGGGCATACAACTGAGAGGGGGGGGTGAATCAGTTGTATAAAACTTCTTCTTATTTCAAACACTTAATTCTCTGTTGTTAGTTAGCAGCATATCAAATACTCATTCATGGAAGCATAATACATAAACACAAGAGCAGATAAGCATCAACACATTGAACACCAATTTTGACGTGGAAAACCCGGTTAAGGGAAAAACCACGGGGTGATTAACCCAAGAATTATTCTCTGTTAGAAGAATAAAGAAAAATGAATGGCACATGCCAATAAGGGCTCACTGCCCGAGCACACTGCTCACAAAGAGGCCCACTGCCTACAAGGAGACACACTGTCTACAAAGTGATGAAAATCACAGTCTTGAACTGGAGAATGACATCTCTACCATGTCCGGATCAGTTCCAATTAAGCCCAAAATCTCTGCTCTGCCTTTCGCACGTTTCTTCGCTATGCCACACCCATCCACACTCTGCTTGAAATGAACTCACAAACCGTTATTTATACAAGACATCGACTTAGGAGCAAACATCTAAGTCGGCAAACAACCATAGGAGTATCCGCAAAATGAATAACACATCCGGTCGGCCATCACAAGAACATTCGCAGGATGAACAACTCATCCGGTCGGCTACACAGAGCAAGAACTTCATCCGGAAGAATAACTTCAATTTCGGGCTCTACCATCAATGCGGACCAACAACACAACCTAAACATGATTCAAGAACCTTCACAAGCCTGTCTGAATGTCCGGATACATCCGCACTTCCTCTACTTAGTGGGATCTCTTGTCTTCCTCATCCGGAACTTCAAGAACACAGTCTGTCGCCACTGTCATAATGCAAGAGGTACTTCCGGACCTCCAAATCATACACAAATCAGGATGACACATCACAAGGACATCCCAAACACTCCTTCCAATCCGCAGATTAGGATGATACAATTCCGGACCTCACCGGACCTTTTTGTGATCCTCTGTCACCTCTGGATACTTGCCGGACCCGGTTCTATACCGGCAGCCACAACTCCTTCAGATCTTCATGTGGACCTTTGAAATCTTAACTGTAGCATCTCAAGACTCATATTTATTAACCCTTTAATCCGCATCCTCCGGTTCTCATCCTATACAGTACATTTACCTTCTTCTCATCACTGTTCTTCACTGTTCCTGACTGAGGCTAATTTTCTCAATATCCTCAGCACACAGCTCATCAAATCCTTCTTGTCAATGCAATATGAGTATGTTGACATCAATGACAACAATGGCTCACCTCATACTTGCAACAATCTCCCCCTTTGTCATTGATGGCAACATATGATGTGAAAAACCATTAAGACAAGAACTTCAACTTTTCGTATGTCTTCTCTTCCTTTACTGCTCCCCCTTTGATCATCAACCACTTGTTTTTCACATGTCTTCTCTCCCCCTTTGACATCAATGGCAAAGGGCTCATACTTGCAATTCTCATACATCAGAATCATACCAGCTGCTCCCCCTTAGTTGCAGCTCCTCATTAGTCCGGATCACAAGATATGACTGTGATAGCCACCGGACTGATGCACATCAGTGCATCTTAGTTCATCACCGGAGGGGCCATGACCCCTAACTTCTCCCGGAGATATTCAAAAGAGTCCTTGGGAAGAGGTTTTGTAAAGATATCTGCAATCTGATCCTTGGAGGGAACATATTCCAATCTGACTTCTTCCTTGTTTACTTGTTCTCTCAAAAAGTGAAATTTGATAGATATGTGCTTAGTCTTAGAATGCAATACCGGATTCTTGGAGATATTAATTGCACTGGAATTATCACAGAAAATTGTGATAGGCTTCTCATATTCAACTTTGATGTCTCTTAGCATCTGCTTCATCCATAAGATTTGAGTGCAACTACCTGCTGCTGCAATGTATTCTGCTTCAGTTGTAGACAGAGATATTGCATCTTGTTTCTTGCTTAGCCAAGAAACCAATCTCTTCCCCAAAAGGAATGCTCCACCACTAGTGCTCTTCCGGTCATCCACATCTCCTGCCCAATCTGCATCTGTGTAAGCTTGAAGAGAGAAGTCCTGATCTCTAGGGTACCATAGACCATACTCAACTGTTCCTTTCAAGTACCTAAAAATTCTTTTGATTGCCATAACATGAGATTCTCTAGGATCAGCCTAGAATCTTGCCACAAGACCAACAGCCTGCATTATATCTGGTCTAGTTTGAGTGAGATACAACAGTCCACCAATCATTGATCTATACTTTGTCTGATCTGCCTTTGGAGAATCATCATCTTTGCTTAACTTACATCCGGTTGCCATAGGAGTGTTCATAGGCTTTGAGTCTTCCATACCAAATTTCTTTAACAATTCTTTCACATATTTGGTCTGAGAAATGAAGATCCCTTCTTTTGTTTGAGTAATTTGCAGACCCAAGAAGAAATTCATTTCACCAAGCATAGACATTTCAAACTCACTTTTCATCTGATTGGCAAAGGTTTTGCACATACTATCTCTTCCTCCAAAAATGATATCATCCACAAACACTTCAACAATCAGAATGTTTTCATGATCAATTTTGAAATATAAGTTACTGTCAGCAGTACCTTTGTTGAATCCGATCTGCACAAGATGCTTATCCAACCTTTCATACCATGCTCTTGGGGCTTGCTTCAATCCATACAAAGCTTTCTTCAACTTGCAGACCATATCATTATTATCAGACAATTGAAATCCATCCGGTTGTTCAATGTAGACTTCTTCTTCCAGATCACCATTTAGGAAGGCAGACTTGACATCCATCTGATATACCTTGAAGTCTTTGAAGGCAGCAAATGCAAGAAGTAATCTGACTTCTTCAATTCTTGCTACCGGAGCAAAAGTCTCTTCAAAGTCAATTCCTTCTATTTGAGAGTAGCCTTTGCAGACCAATCTAGCTTTGTTTCTGATTACTTCACCAGCTTCATTTAGTTTGTTCCAGAAGACCCACTTGGTTCCAATTACATTCCTGTCTCTAGGTCTGGGAACAAGATCCCAAGTATGATTTTTCTCAATTTGCATCAATTCATCTTCCATTGCTTTGGTCCAGTTTTCATCATTGCAGGCTTCATTTATTATTTTAGGTTCAATCTTTGAAATCAGACAACATTCATTCTAATTTTGAGCAATATTCCTTCTAGTTTGTACACCTTTGCTTCTGTCACCTATAATCTGATCTTCAGAGTGATTCAGTCTCACATACCTTGGAATTTTGGGAGTATCCAGCACTGTTGTTTCTTGATCAGGCTCATTCAAACCTATCTCTTCTTCCTGATTTACCGGATTAGGCTGACTCTGTCTCACCGGAGAGGATTGAGGTCCTTGAACACTATCTTGGTCATCTTCATCAAACTCATAAAATCTTGAAGGCTTCTCAATTCCTTCATCAACCTTTACATTGGTGCTTTCTATCATCTTCCTCAATCTCTTATTGTAACACTGGTATGCTTTGCTTTGAGTGGAGTAGCCCAAGAAAATTCCTTCATCACTTCTAGCATCAAACTTTCCTAGATCTTCATCTCTTTTAATATAACACTTGCTACCAAATACTCTGAAATATTTCACAGTAGGAGTGATGCCAAACCAGAGTTCATAGGGGGTCTTACCGGTGTTGTTTCTGATTTGAACTCGATTGAGAGTGTAGACTGCAGTGCTGATAGCTTCTTTCCAAAACATTTGAGGAACATTTGCTTCCAACATCATTGTCCTAGCAGCTTCCTGGATGGTCCGGTTCTTTCTCTCAACTACTCCATTCTGCTGTGGAGTCTTAGGAGCAGACAACTGTCTCCTTATACCCTGTTTTTCACAAAAGTCAATGAATTCACCAGATGTAAATTCACCACCTCTATCAGACCTTAGACACTTTAGTTTCAATCTGGTTTGATTCTCCACCATAGCTTTGAAGATTTTGAACTTCTCAAAAGCTTCTGATTTTTCTTTTAGAAAGGTAACCCACATCATCCGGGAATGATCATCAATTAACAACATGAAATACCTATCACCCTGCAGACTCTTGATTCTTGTCGGACCACATAGATCAGTATGTACTAATTCCAACAATCCGGTAGAAGACTGATCTTTGCTTTTAAAAGAGACTCTGCTTTGTTTGCCTAACTGACATTCTTTACACACACTATTTGTAGGTTTCATCAATTTTGGAAGATCTCTCACAGCCTGAGTATTGCTTATTTTGATGATGTTATTAAAATTTACATGACACATTCTTCTATGCCATAAGCAACTCTGATCAATTTGAACAAACAAACAACTTTTATTTGAACCAACCAGATGAAAGATATTACCTTTTGTCTGAGTACCGGATGCAATTTCAGTTCCGGAGCTTGTAAAGATTCTGCATTTTCCATTCTTAAACCGGAGATCATAACCTTTGTCCACTAACTGACCAACACTGAGAAGATTGTGCTTCAATCCTTCAACATACAGTACATTACCTGTTTTGCTCTTACCATCAAAGGAAATAGCTCCCCTACCTCTGATTCTGCCAGCAGAATTGTCACCAAACTTTACCATTCCTCCTTCATATCTTTCCAAGTCTAAGAATTTATTCTTGTCACCAGTCATATGGTGAGAACATCCACTGTCAATAACCCAATCATCCTTTTCTTCCACTTGAGCAGCCAAGGCTTTTTCAACAAGTTTGTGATTGACAGATTCAGAGAGTATTGAATCTTCTTCCTTGATGGCTATAAACACCCACTCATTTCCGGATTTGCTTCCTAGTTCTGATTCATCATCTGTTACTCCTTCATTGTCATCTTCTTCATGAACATAATAGCAATTCTTTTGAAACCTTTGTCTGTGAGTATTAGATCTTGCAGATCTCTCCGGACATCTTGAGGCAAAATGACCAATCTTATTGCAGTTGAAACACTTAAAGGGTAGTTTTCCTTCATACTTACCGGATCCTCTTGGCAGTCTCTTTGCAATGAGGGCTTCAAGTTGAGCTGTTTCTGCTTCTTCTTCTTCCATGTCTCTTCTTGCTTGATCATACCATGACATTTTCCTTGATGAGTTTTCACCCGGATCAAATCTCTGTTTGCCTTTCACATAGGCACTGGCTTTGAAAGCAGATTCAGTCTTGGGAGGATCATCTCCAAACTCGGTCATTTCAAATGCAGCTAGTTTGCCAGCCAGTTGTTCTCTTGTGACAGTTGTGTGGGCTCTGAATTCATCAATAGCAGCAACTTTGATTTTGTAGGCAGCAGGAAGGGATCTTAGGATTTTGCAGACAATCTCATTTTCATCTAAAGTTCCACCAGCATTTCTGATTCCACATACCAGCTCATTTACTCTTGGCATAAAGGTAGTGATATTTTCATCATCTCTCATTTTCAATCTTTCAAATTTCCCTTTCAGACTTTGCAACCTTGCACTTTTGACAAACTCATCTCCTTCATACAGAAGTTCCAGTTTAGTTAGGATCTCATATGCAGTTGGTAGGTCAATGACATTCGAGAGATCTGAGTCATTCAATGCGCTTAGTAGAGCTTCCTTGGTCCGCAGATTGTTTTCAGCTTCTGTGATTTCATTCAGAGTTGTCGGACCACCTTGTGGAGGTATATATGGTTTTGAAATCATAGCCAAGTATGCTTTTCCCATACATTCCAAGTGACACTTCATGCGACCTTTCCAGAGAGTGAAGTTGGTTCCATCGAACTTCGGACTATCCTTCTTGTATGACGACATCCTGGATCTCCTCAAGCGGTTAAGCTCCTATCAGAGGAACTTAGCTCTGATACCAATTGTTGGATCTAGGGCATACAACTGAGAGGGGGGGTGAATCAGTTGTATAAAACTTCTTCTTATTTCAAACACTTAATTCTCTGTTGTTAGTTAGCAGCATATCAAATACTCATTCATGGAAGCATAATACATAAACACAAGAGCAGATAAGCATCAACACATTGAACACCAAGATTTTGACGTGGAAAACCCGGTTAAGGGAAAAACCACGGGGTGATTAACCCAAGAATTATTCTCTGTTAGAAGAATAAAGAAAAATGAATGGCACATGCCAATAAGGGCTCACTGCCCGAGCACACTGCTCACAAAGAGGCCCACTGCCTACAAGGAGACACACTGTCTACAAAGTGATGAAAATCACAGTCTTAAACTGGAGAATGACATCTCTACCATGTCCGGATCAGTTCCAATTAAGCCCAAAATCTCTACTCTGCCTTTCGCACGTTTCTTCGCTATGCCACACCCATCCACACTCTGCTTGAAATGAACTCACAAACTGTTATTTATACAAGACATCGACTTAGGAACAAACATCTAAGTCAGCAAACAACCATAGGAGTATCCGCAAAATGAATAACACATCCGGTCGGCCATCACAAGAACATTCGCAGGATGAACAACTCATCCGGTCGGCTACACAGAGCAAGAACTTCATCCGGAAGAATAACTTCAATTCCGGGCTCTACCATCAATGCGGACCAACAACACAACCTAAACATGATTCAAGAACCTTCACAAGCCTGTCTGAATGTCCGGATACATCCGCACTTCCTCTACTTAGTGGGATCTCTTGTCTTCCTCATCTAGAACTTCAAGAACACAGTCTGTCGCCACTGTCATAATGCAAGAGGTACTTCCGGACCTCCAAATCATACACAAATCAGGATGACACATCACAAGGACATCCCAAACACTCCTTCCAATCCGCAGATTAGGATGATACAATTCTGGACCTCACCGGACCTTTTTGTGATCCTCTGTCACCTTTGGATACTTGCCGGACCCGGTTCTATACCGGCAGCCACAACTCCTTCAGATCTTCATGCGGACCTCTGAAATCTTAACTGTAGCATCTCAAGACTCATATCTATTAACCCTTTAATCCGCATCCTCCGGTTCTCATCCTATACAGTACATTTACCTTCTTCTCATCACTGTTCTTCACTGTTCCTGACTGAGGCTAATTTTCTCAATATCCTCAGCACACAGCTCATCAAATCCTTCTTGTCAATGCAATATGAGTATGTTGACATCAATGACAACAATGGCTCACCTCATACTTGCAACAGTAGAATGGGTGAAGTTTACAAAAATGAAGCAGAAGGGGCATGCCAATATTTGGTAGAAAGAGGTTCAATTAGAGACAAATAGAAGAGGAAAAGGAAAGATTACCAGATGATATTAGATGGTGGACAAACTAAAGAAGTTGTTCAATCCTATGGACTATGAGTTGGAGTTGTTAAAGAAGTTGCAAGGATTGAAATAAGATAACAAGTCTATTAAGGATGTTAGAAATGAAGGCAACAACTACTCAATGGAAATTTGATTCAAATATGTTTAACAATCTTCTAACAGTGTATTATCAATGGAGATTGCAACAAAAAATAAACTATGCAACATAGAAGCATCAAATCTGAAAAAATGAATACACAACATAGTGTATAATGTGGAGAAAACCCTTTTAGGTAAAAAACTCCACACAGGAAAGAGGCCCAGGTTTGTATTAATCTACAAAAGAGTGTACAATACATCAACTACACCAATCTTCCCTTCAGTCTTCAACCTAATAGAATTCTGACAACATCTATGAAAGTATAAAACTACATAAACTTAACAACATTTTACAAATACATCAATAAATAGTGAAGCAACCCAAAATGGGCACCCAAGTTGAGAATTCCAATGCCAAGAAATCTCACATGCAAACAAGATAATAATGCCCTCTTACACACCTCTTGAACTTGTCATAATGCATGTTGCATGCATGGGCACCTAGGGCTAAAAATAGCTCTTACACTATCATTATAGATGTCATAACCATCATAGAATCTTATGACAACTTGCCATTGTCATAGATTCTCTTACAATGTATGACACATGCCAAAAATAACATATTCCAAGAGGTGGCACCTAGATTTGCCTGAATCACCTATTTACCTTTACCATGATGCAATAGTCTATAAATGTTACTCCATAAAAACTTGGGCCCCGTAATAAATAATTACTTATGTCGATGAAACCACCTCATTCCCTTTGGGTAATTACAAATTACAAATAATAAAATAGAATAAATACAATATTGGGATTTACAAGGTTAATGGCACCTTATCCCAACATTCTCCCACTTGACATTATACATTGTAAATTAACCCATAGGAAATCAAATGAAAAATAATTAGGCACTAGAAACAAGGCCCATGGCCTCTCTGCACCACACAAACTTCTCTATGCTCATAGGTTTGGTCAATGAATTTGCAACATTCTCCTAAGTGTCTATCTTCTTTTGCTCAGTCTATCCACTTGTAACCAATTCTCAAACAAAGTGATACTAAATATTAACATGCTTAGTTTGAGCATGATACATCGGATTCTTGGCCAAACAAATAGCACTCTGGCTATCACAACCAATCTAAATGGCCCTGCAATCAAAATCAATACCTGTACATAGTCTCCTCATCCAAACTACCTCCTTAGAGACATGAGTAGCAATCATATACTCTTCTTTGGTGGTGGACAAAGCAAGCGTGGGCTGCATCATACTCATCCAACTCACTGCTCCTATAAACAGAGTAAACACATAACCATTGGTGGACCTTCGACTATTCAAGTCACCTACCCAATCTGCATCAACAAATCCCTGTATGTCCAAAGTTTTATCATCACTATCAGTACCAGAATAAACTAAACAATAATCAAAAGTACCTACAAGATATTTAAGCACCCTCTTTGCATAATTCCAATGTTGTCTACCAGGGCTAGACATAAATCTGCTCAAAACTCCCACTACTTGGGCAATATCTGGCCTAGTGCAAACTATTGCATACATCAAACTCCCTACAACAGTAGCATATGGCACATTAGACATATCCTCAAAATCATCCTCATTCTTTGGACACATATCTAATGTAATCTTAGTACCAATGGGTAAGGGTGCTCTAACTGGGTTATAGTCTTGCATACTAAATATCTGTAAAATGGTATTCACATACTTACTCTGAGATAACCAAAGCTTTTTGAACTACCTCTGTCCCTTCTGATCTCCATACCTAGAATATACCTGGTAGCACCAAGATCCTTCATATCAAAGGCACCTAAAAGTTAGGCTTTTAGCTCACTGATCATACCCTTAGTATTGCTAAAAAATAACATGTCATCAACATACAATGCAATGATCAGTATAGAATCATCAATACAATGAATGTAAACACAGTGATCCTTCTCACTTCTAACAAATCCAAATTTCAATACAAATGAGTAAAACTTTTGATACCAAATTTTGGGGGACTATTTCAAACCATAGAGAGACCTCTTAAATAACCTACAAACCCAATGCTCTTTTCATTTTACCTCAAAACCTATAGGTTGTTGCATATAAATTTCTTCCTCAAGATCTTCATGCAAGAACACAGTCTTAACATCCATTTGGTAAATCTCTCAATCATAAGCTATAGTAATGGATACAAGAAATCTAATTGAAGTCAATTTAGCAATGGGAGAGAAAATTTCACTGAAATCAACTCCCTCTCTCTAGGAGTATCCCTTGGCTACCAGTCTAGCCTTGTACTTCTCTAATGAATTGTCTACTCCAAACTTCTTCTTGAAGACCCATTTGCAACCTATGGCCTTTCTTTCTTTGGGAAAACAAATAAGATCCTAGGTGTTACAAGAGTCTAAAGCCATCATCTCCTCCTACATGGCTACTACCAAGACTCACTATCATCTTCATGAATAGCTTCCCTGTCAATTGGATTTTGTTTTCTTGTGGATCTCCTCAAGGCTGGAGTAAGAGACTCTACTTATTCTTCTAGATGCACATTTGTACCAACTGTTAAGAATTGCATGCAGAAGATATCAATTAAATTCAAATAAAGATTAAATAGAGGAATGAGAATAGACAGAAATAATAACAACAACAGACAAGTTTTAATGTGGTTCACCTAAACTCAGGCTACATCCACCAATAGGGAGTCCAATATTATTATCCAGTAAATCAAAACCAATTACAATCAGCAATCCCTGCAACTCAATACAGTTGCAAATGCTACAATACAATATCAATGAAAACCCTAACCCTTAGCCTCTTTTATCAAGCCTTATGTCAGTTATAAAAAATAGGGTTTTTTCTGTCAGCCAATGGAAAAATAACTCCTGACGCCTTAATAAAATAATAAAAAATCATTGGAGGTTTCAGGGGCGCTGCCCCTCGACCATGCCCTATATTGCGATAGGGAGTGCACTAGGGGTGCTACCCCTGGACTCCGCAAGGGGCGCTACCCCCAAGCCCCCACAAGGGGTACTGCCCCTCGACCCCATTAAATAATTTGGGGGGAAACTGTGCCAATAAAAGTGGGTAAATTTAACCTCTAAGTTTGATTAGGCTCCATCTACCAACAATCTCCCACTTGGAGACTGATCAGACTCCACACCATATCGTCTCCCACTTGGAGACTGATCATAACACTACTGACCTTGTAGCTCCCACTAGAAATAAGCACCCTAGACCCTGTTGTTTTGATTTATTATTTTCAGTCTTGAAGACCAACTGAAGCTGAAGAGGAGCTCAACTTCTCCCTTTTTACTACATTTGTAAATATATCCACTAGATTTTCATCTATATAGATCTTTTCGAGCCGTAACTATCCATCATCTAACACCGACCGAATGAAGTGATACCGCAACTATATGTGTTTGGTCTTTGAATGCAAGGCAAAATTCTGTGCAAGATATATGATAGTCTAACTGTCTGTAAACAAATAACTATTATCCTATTGTTTGCCCAATTCTTCCATGAAAGATTGCAGCCATATCATCTCCTTGCTTGCCTCTGTTCCAGCTACATACTCTACTTCCGTGGTGGATAAAGTAACCACCTTTTACAATCGTGAGATCTAACTCACAGCTGCCCACCTACATTAAAGACATAACCTGTAGTACTCTTCCTGGTATGAATATCCCCTACCAAATTTGAGTCCACATAGCCTGCTAAATTAGTATTAGAGCCCCCAAAACATAAGTGTTTATTAGATGTACCTCTTAAATATCTGAGAATCCATTTTACCACATTCCAATGCTCCAATCTGGGATGACTCATATATCTACTTACAACTCCTACATCATGTGCAATATCCGGTCTCGTGCATACCATGGCATACATTAAACTTCCTACAACTGAAGCATATGGTACCTTGGACATTTTTTCTTCCTCCTCTTGTGTCTTAGGACACATCTCCTTAGTCAATTTCAAATGACTAGGCAAAGGTGTGCTGACAACTTTTGCATTCTCCAAATGAAATTTCTGCAACACCTTTTCAACATAATCAGCCTGAGATAGAGTCAATTTTCTATTCTTCCTATCTTTGCAAATTTTCATATCGAGGATTTTTTTTCTTGCCCCTAAATCCTTCATAGAATATGATTGTGCTAACTGTTGTTTTATCTCTCTTATGTGATCCATGTTAGACCCTGCTACAAGCATGTCATCAACGTATAAACATAAAATAATGTAGCTGTCATTATCCAACCTCTTAAAATAAACACAATGGTTAGAATTACACTGGCTATAGCCTTGCTCAGCCATAAAACTATCAAATGTTAAATACGATTACCGAGGTGTTTATTTCAAGCCATATAAAATCTTCTACAATCTGCACACCATTTTCTTCTTACCTTTGACCTCAAATCCCTATGGTTATTCCATATATATATCCTCTTCCAAATCACCATGGAGAAAGGCAGTTTTCACATCTAGCTGTTCCAAATACAAAGCTCCCACCGAACCTTTGTATCCACTTGCATAGCTTCATCATATCCTTCGGGTTCACCAGCATCTATTAACAAAATAGAATACAAAGAGGGAGAAAACCTTTTAGGAGATCTACTTAGCCTTGTTGACCATCTAACATTCAGTGGAGTTTGTGCCATTTCTTGTTGCTATTGTAGAGCATGAGGAACCACTGGAACATCATTATCTGGAGTATCATCCAGCACCACATAATCCTTTTCTTTCTTCTCATGCTGTTGCAAATGATCTTTGTACAACACCTTCTCATTGAATACAACATCCCTTCTTCTCACAACTTTTTGATTTTCAAAATCCCAAAGCCTATAACCGAATTCATTAATGCCATATCCAATGAAGGTACATTTTTTGATTTTGCATCTAGCTTGGTTCTATTTTTAGAATGTACATGTGCAAATGCTTCACATATGAAGGTTTTGAGAAAAGAATAACTCACCTTCTTACCTGTCCATGCTTCCTCTGGAATACCACAACCCAAAGGAATTGAAGGACCTCTATTAATTAAATATACAACGATGTTGACAACCTCTACCCACATGTTTAAAGGCAGCCTAACATATAATATCATGGTCCTTGCACGCTCCATTATTGTCCTATTCATGTGTTCAGCCACTCCATTCTCCTGTGGAGTCCTTGGAACTATTTTCTGCCTACGAATTCCATTAAAGGAACAATAATCCTCAAATTCTTTTTTGCAATACTCACCACCATTATTAGACCTGAGACATTTTAATCTTTTACCCATCTCATTCTCAACCAAGCATCTCCATTTCTTATATGTTTCAAATACATCATATTTCTATCAAAGGAAATAAATCCAAACCTTCCTAGTTGCATCATCTATGAATGTAACATAATATTAAGAGCCACCAAGAGAAGATACCTGAGCTGGTCCCCATACATCTGTATGCACAAGCTCCAACTTTTAATCTTTCTTTTGCTTCCCATCCTTGATAAAATTGACTCTCTTTTGTTTGCCATACACACAACTTTCACAGAAATCTATATTAATACTTTTCAGACCTGGTAAAACTTTCTTAGAATGAAGTACCTTCATACCTTTTTCACTTATATGCCCAAGTCTGTTATGCCACAGTGTTGTCTCAGAACCTACAACAACTTTTTTAGTCTCTTCCTGCGAACCTGCAACAATTATTCTTGAACCTGTTTGTTTTTTCTCTGCAACAACTAAAGTAGAAGGAACAATATGACCTATACAAATATATAATGTGCCTAATTTCACACCTTTTCCTACTATTAAGGTACCTTTTGAAACCTTCCAATTTTTATTAGTAAATGTAACAATGCAACCTTCATCAGCTAGTTGCCCTGCTGAAATTAAATTCCTACTTAGCCTTAGAACGCGCTTTACCTCTTGTAGTAGCCAATGATTGAACCCATTTTGCAACTTAATCTTGATTCTATCCTTTCCAACAATCTGACAAGGTTCATTATCTCCCAAATAAACTAGCCCAAAAATCCCCTTGGACATAATCAAGAAAATAACTTCTATGGGGCGTAGCATGAAATGAGGCCCCTGAATCTAAAACCCATGAATCATCAACATTATCTAGGGAAAGAATCAAAGCATCATCTTTATATTTATTATTTACCACATTTTCCTCCTTATTTCCTTCCTGTTTGTCTCCTTCTTTATTCTTTCGAGACCAACAATCTTTTCTTCAGATGACTTGGTTTCCCATAGTACCAGTGGTACAGGGGCACCAAGATAAATCCATGTAATTAAGGTCTTTTGTTGAGTTTAGATATGTCAAGCCTTTTGATCATGTAATAAGGTTAGGATAGACCATTCATAATGTAATTGGGGTCATTTTAGTGTTTTTTGTCAAATTTTGCAAATAGTGTCAAAATGTTGTCTTGTAAAGATGCAAACATGGAAGTTGAACAGTCATTAGAGTCCAAAAGGATAGTTTTTTTGTTGAGTCATTTGTTTTCTAATGTAAGAAGTTTAAATATGCCTTGGAGAGGCTTGAATGGATAGAGGTGAAGTTCTAATGTAGATGGAGAAGGAGCATGTACTTGAAAAATGATGAATAAACCCTATTTTTTTAGAAAAGACTATGTAATTTGTTGTTCCAATGCAGAGTACGACTCTATACTATTCTATTATGCCTTGAAACATTTGGAAATGGGTAGTGGTATGAATTAACTTTGATTTGCATTTGGTTTGAGCTGATTCCATCAATGTTGAAGAAAGTTATTAGATTTTTCCCAAAAATTGTGTATAACCCTATTTTCTAGGTTTTGCAAACAAAACACTGGTTTCAAGTTAAAAAATGCATGAAAGACCATGAAAAAGGTTGGATAATGATTCCTTTAGCATATGCAAACATAATAGAACGTGTTTGAGGCCTTGATAAGGTGATATTGGCTTGTGAACATAGATTTTCAATAAACCCTCCCTTGTAGCTTGTCAAAATGAGGGTTTCATGGTTTGAGGACTTAGTAAGCTTATCTGCTAATAAAATTTGTTGATTTAGGCCTTGTGTATCCTTTTTAAGCTCTATAAATTGAAATTTGAGGTTAGAGGGGTGTTTGGAGAGGGGTTGCTTTGAAAAAGTGACCTAATTGGGGATCTTAGAGCAGCATAGCAGCATTGATTTGGGGTGTTGGTCCAGAGTGACCTAATGTGATTTTGAGATATGTTTTAGAACTCATTAATGGGTGTCTAAATGTGTCAATGGTTTTGGGATACAAGGCTTAGTTGAAGAAATAAAGAGTAACAGTCCTATTTAGAGGCCTAATTAGCTTATGGCAGCTTGGAAGTAAAGTGCTAAGTTTGAAGAGTGAAGACTTAAGTGAGGGTTTAGTCTGGTTTGTTTTATAATCCTGAGGCGAGAGAGAGTCATTGGAAGTTGTGTTGGCTTTGAGAAGTTGGAAATCATTAGTTTGTGTCCTTGGAATAGGAAAATTGCCTTTGTAGAGAGAGATTACTTGAGAAGAAAGCCTATGAAATTTGGAGAACCTAATGGTATGTGTCCATTGTTGTGAAATAAGTCCCCTATAGATTGAGTTTGACACCTTGTTTGACATCAACTAGCAATCCTTTTGTCCTCTGGATTGGGATCTCTTGTCCTTTGATTTTCCTTGTGACTTCCCATGACCTCCAGAACCTTTTCCTCTCTCCTTTGATCTGCCCCTTCTTTCTACATTCAAAACAGTACCTGATGTGGACCCTCCTAAGCTTTTCCATCGCATTTCCTCACTAAGGATAACACTAACAACATCATCAAATTTTGAAGTATTTGAACCAGAGACAGAGTTACTTACAACCATTACCAAGCTATTCCAACTTTCTGGCAAAGAACATAATATCAAGAGAGCCCTCACATCTTCATCAAATTTCACTTTTACAGAAGTTAACTAACTGGTAATCATATTAAACTCATTTAAATGATCTTTCATAGATCCACCTTCAATCATTTTTAGATTAAACAAATGCTTCATGAAAATACCTTATTTGAGGTTGAGGGGTTTTCATACAATTTAGCCAAAGATTTCATCAATTCATTTGTTGTCTCCCTTTCTATTATATTGAATACCACAGATGGTACCAGGCACAACCGAATGGTTCCCAGTGCCTTTCTATCCAAAAGTTCTCAATCCTCATCAGTCATTGTTGCTGGTTTCTTGGCTATTCCTTCCAATGGCCTCCATAAATCCTTCTGATAGAGATAATCCTCCATCTACATCTTCCATAACTGATAGTTTTGTCCATTGAATTTATCTACCTTCAATTTACCCTCGTTTGCCATTGTTCCCACTCAATTGTGAGACCTTCCTGCAGACGATAATCGAACACAACCCACTCTGATACCATTGTTAGGAATTGCATGCAGAAGATATCAATTAAATGCAACTAAAGATTAACTAGAGGAATGAAAATAGATAGAAATAATAACAATGAGAGACAAGTTTTAACATAGTTCACCCAAACTTAGGCTACATCCACCAACATAGAGTCCAATATTATTATCCAATAGATCAAAACTGATTACAACAAGCAATCCCTACAACTCAATACCATTGCAAATGCTACAATACAATATCAATAGAAACCCTAACCCTTAGCCTCTTTTATCAAGCCTCATGTTGGTTATAAAAAATAGAATTTTTTTTGTCGGCCAATAAAAAAATAGCTCTAGACACCTTAATGAAATAATAAAAAATCATTGGAGGTTTTGGGGGCGCTACCCCTCGACGCCACCCTGTATCGCGATAGGGAGCGTGCCAGGTGTGCTGCCCCCAAAATCCCGCAAGGGGCATTGCCCCTTGACCCTATTATATAATTTGGGGGGAAATCGTGCCAATAAAAGTGGGGTAAATTTAGCCTCTAAGTTTGATTAGGCTCCATATAACAACACCAATGTCTTCTGTAACAACAGATTCTTCTTCATCAGAACTACTCAAATCTTCATCTTCCTCTTCACCCTGTAATCCATCATTGTGCTCTTCCTGAGGTGCATCTTGCTTCTCTAAGTCAAAGTGCACTCTCTTTACCTTTTCTTTTTCTTTGGCTGCTCAGGTTCAGAAATAGCTCTAAGTTCCCTAAAAATAACATCTCTAGAATAGATAATTTTACAAGTTAGTGGATTCCAAAGCTTATAGCCTTTTACATTATCACCATATCCAATGAAAGTACACTTTTTAGCTTTTGGATCCAACTTAGATTTCTTTTCCTTAGGCACATGAACAAAAGACCTCACAACCAAAAACCCTTAAATGTGAAACAAAAGCTTTCTTACCTATCCACACTTCATAAGGAGTTGAATCAAGAGCCTTACAAGGAGATATCTTAATCAAGTAGAAAATAGTACACATAACCTCTACCCAAAAGCATTTATACAACTGTGAATCACTCAAAACACTTTTAGCTCTTTCCATGATTATTTGGTTCATCCTTTTTGCAACACCATTTTGTTGTGGTGGAGTTGTCTTTTGTTTGATTATACTTGCATGCTCACAAAACTCATCAAATTCAGTAGAGAAATATTCCCCTCCATTGTCAAATCTTAATAATTTTATCTTTAATCATGATTGGTTTTCAACTAAGACTTTAAAATCCTTAAAATTAGTGAAAACTTTAGATTTGTGTTTCATAAAATAAATCCATGTAAATCTAGATACATCATCAATGAAGGTGACAAAATAATGAGATTTTCTTATAGAGTCATTATCCACAGGTCCAAACACATCTGTATGAATAATCTCTAACTTCTCTTTTTCTCTATTGCTTCCTAAAGGAAATGATTTTTTGTTTTATTTACCAAACACACAATGCTCACATAAATCAAAGTGCTCATCAAAATAGGAGAAACCATCCAACAAATTTTTATTCTTGATTGTTTTTAAAACATTATTACTTGTGTGGCCCAATCTACGATGCCACAACATACAAGTGTTTTAGAAGCCTCAAAAACATAAGAGGAATTACAAACTATAGTGGCATATAGCCTAAACAAGGTTCCTAATCTCTTCCCCTTTACTACCACAAAGTTTTTGTTGGATTCAGGATAGACAACTTAGAAGGGGGGTATGAATCAGTAGTCCAAAACTTGCTTCCAAATTAAACACTTAAATCCAATTTGTTATTCAGTAGCATAATAATTAATCAATCATGAAAGCATAAAGAATTAACACAAGAGCAGATACACATCAACACATGAGACACCAAGATTTTGACGTGGAAAACCCGATCAAGGGAAAAACCACGGGCTGATTAACCCAAAAATATTCTCTGTTAGAAGAATAGAAAGAATATATGGCACATGCCAATTAGGGCTCACTTCTTGAGCACACTGCTCATAAGAGGCTCACTACCTACAAGAGACACACTGTCTACAAAGTAACAAGTAGCACAAACTTGAACTGGAGATTAGCATCTTTACCATGCCTGGATCAGTTCTATTTAAGCCCAAAAACTTCTGCTTCGCCTTTCGCTCTTCTTCCTCGCTACCACGCACTCATCCACACAAGACACACTTTGGAATGACTTCACAATCCCTTATTTATACAAGGCATCGACTTAGGAACAATCATCTAAGTCGGCAAGCACTTATAAATCATCTGAAAGATGTGTAATACATCCGGTCGGCCAGTCTTAGGAAGAACACCAATATCCGGTGGTTGTTCTTCAAATGTGAACTCTAACTTTAATGCGGACCACCAACATGAACTAGACACAATCCAAAGATCACCACAACCTTTCCCGAATCACCAAGAACATCTACACTTTATCTACTTTCTGGAATTCTTCTCTCCTTCATTCGAAACTTCAAGAACACAGTCTGTCATCGCTGTCACAAAGGAATAGGTGCTTCCAGACCTCCAAACCATGAACAAATCTAGTTGACACTTCACAAAGACTTCCTCAACACTCCCTCTAATCCATAGAATGGGATAATGTATTTCCGTAGCTCACCGGACCTATCTGTGACACTCTGTCACCTCTGAACACCTACCAGAACCGGTTCTACTTGAGCAACCATAACTTCTCCAGATCTTCATGTGGACCTCTGAAAACTTGACTGGATCATATCAAGACTCATATCTCCAAATCCTGTAAACCATTCTGATAGTCCTCTTAACTTGGATCTTTTCTTTGTTGTCTTCACTGTTCTTCTCTGCTCCTGATATGACTAATTTTCTCAATATCCTCAGCACATAGCTCATCCAAACCTTGTCATTTCTACAACAAGAGTATGTTGACATCAATGACAACACCAGTTATCCTCATACTTGCAACAATCTCCCCCTTTGTCATTGATGGAAACATATGATGTGAAAAAACATCAAGATAAGAAATTCTCCTTCCTATCACAACTCCCCCTATCAGCAACAACCCTTCACATGTCTTCTCTTCCTTACTGCTACCCCTTTGATTATCAACCACTTATTTTTCACATGTCTTCTCTCCCCCTTTGACATCAATGGAAAAGGGCTCATACTTGTAACTCTAACACTTCAGAATCATACCAGCTGCTCCCCCTGAGTAGCAGCTCTCCATCACCAATCTGGATCACAAGATATGACTGTGATATCCACCGGACTGATGAACAACAGTGCATCCTAGTTCATCACCGAAGGGGCAATAACCCCTAACTTCTCCCTGAGATACTCAAAAGAGTCCTTGGGAAGAGGTTTAGTAAAGATATCTGAAATCTGATCCTTGGAGGGCACAAACTCCAGTCTAACTTCATGCTTGTTCACTTGCTCTCTTAGAAAGTGAAATTTGATGGATATATGCTTAGTCTTAGAATGCAACACCAGATTCTTAGAAATATTTATTGCACTTGAATTATCATAGAAGATTGTGATAGGCTCCTCATATTTTACTTTAATATCTCTTAGCATCTATTTCATCCATAAAACTTGAGTGCAACTGCCTGCTGCTGCAATGTATTCTACTTTAGTTGTGGAAAGAGATATTGCCTCTTGTTTCTTGCTTAGCCAAGAAACCAATCTCTTTCCCAAAAAAAAATGCTCCACCACTGGTACTCTTTCGGTCATCCACATCTCCTACCCAATCTGCATTTGTATATGCATGAAGAGAGAAATCATGATCTCTAGGATACCACAAACCATACTCAACTATCCCTTTTAGATATCTAAAAATCCTCTTGATTGCCATGACATGAGATTCTCTGGGATCAGCCTAAAATCTAGCAACAAGACCAACAACCTGCATAATGTTAGGTCTAGTTTGAGTGAGATACAACAGTCCTCCAATCATTGACCTATACTTTGTTTGATCTGTCTTAGGGGAATCATCTTTTCTCAATTTACATCTGGTAGCCATAGGAGTATGCATTGGTTTTGAGTCTTCCATCCCAAATTTCTTCAACAATTCTTTCACATATTTAGTCTGAGAAATGAAAATTCCTTTCTTTGTTTGAGTGATTTGTAGACCCAAAAAGAAATTCATTTCACCAAGCATGGACATCTCAAATTTATTTTTCATTTGATTTGCAAAATTTTTACACATACTATCTCTTCCTCCAAAAATGATATCATCAACAAACACTTCAACAATCAAGATGTTTTCATGATCAATTTTGAAATACAAATTACTGTCAGTAGTACCTTTGTTGAAACCAATCTTCAAAAGATGCTTATCCAACCTTTCATACTAGGCTCTTGGGGCTTGCTTTAGTCCATACAGAGCTTTCTTCAACTTGTAGACCATATCATCATGTTCAAACAATTGAAATCCATCTGGTTGCTCAATGTATACTTCTTCTTCCAAATCACCATTTAGGAAGGCAGAATTGACATCCATCTGATATACTTTGAAATCCTTGAAGGCAGCATAGGCAAGAAATAATCTAACTGCTTCAATTCTTGCCACCGAAGCAAAAGTTTCTTCAAAATCAACTCCTATTTGAGAGTAGCCCTTGCAGACCAATTTGGCTTTATTTTTGATTACATCACCAGCTTCATTCAGTTTGTTCTAGAAGACCCATTTGGTTCCAATCACATTCTTGTCTCTAGGTTTGGGAACAAGATCCCAAGTGTGATTTTTCTCAATTTGCATCAGCTCTTCTTCCATTGCTTTAGTCCAGTTTTTATCATTGCAAGCTTCATTTACTGTCTTAGGTTCTATCCTTGAAATCAGACAATACTCATCTGAGTTTTGAACAATTCTTCTTCTTGTTTGCACACCTTTGCTTTTGTCACCTATGTTTTGATCTTCAGAGTGGTTTAGTCTTACATACCTGGGAACTTTGGGAGTTTCTTGCACTTCTAATTCTTCATCAGGTTCATTGTGACTCATCTCTTCTCCTTGAGTTACTGGACCTGTTTGATTCTGAGTACCAGAAGGAGTTTGGGCTCCTTGGATCATAACACCATTCTGATCATCTTCATCATATTCATAAAACCTTGAAGGTCTCTCAATTCCTTCATCAACTTTCACATTTATACTTTCTATCGTCTTTCTCAGTCTCTTATTATAACACCGGTAAGCTTTGCTTTGAGTGGAGTAACCCAAGAATATTCCTTCATCACTTCTAGCATCAAACTTGCCTAGATCTTCTTCTCTTTTAATATAACATTTGCTACCAAACACTCTGAAATACCTCACAGTAGGAGTGATGCCAAACCAAAGTTCATAAGGAGTCTTACCGGTATTGCTTCTGATTTGAACTGGAATGAGAGTATAGACTGCAATGCTGATAGCTTCTCTCCAAAATATCTGAGGAACATTTGCTTCCATCATCATTGTCCTAGATGCTTCTTGGATGGTCCAGTTCTTTCTCTCTACTACTCCATTCTGTTGTGGAGTCCTAGGGGTAGAAAATTGTCTCTTTATACCATGCTTCTCACAGAAATCTATGAACTCATCAGATGTGAATTCACCACCTCTATCAGACCTCAGACATTTCAGTTTCAATCCGGTTTCATTCTCTACCATAGCCTTGAAAGTTTTAAACTTCTCAAAAGCTTCTGATTTCTCTTTCAGAAAGGTAACCCACATCATCCAGGAATGGTCATCAATTAGTAATATGAAATATCTGTCACGTTGCATACTCTTGATTCTTGTCAGACCACATAGATCACTAAGAACTAATTCCAATAATCTGGTAGAGGATTGATCCTTGCCTTTGAATGAGACTTTACTCTGTTTCCCCAGCTGATATTCTTTGCACAAGCTATTTGTAGGTTTTACCAATTTCAGAAGATCTCTTACAGCCTAATTATATTGCTTATCTTGATGATGTTATCAAAATTTACATGACACATCCTTCTATTCCATAACCACTCTGATCAACTTGAACAAATAGACAACTTTTACCGGTACCAACTAGATGAAAGATATTACCTTTTGTTTGAGTACCGGATGCAATCTCTGTTCTAGAACTTTCAAAGATCCTGCATTTTCCATTCTTGAACCAGAGATCATAATGTTTGTCCACCAACTATCCAACACTGAGAGGATTGTGCTTCAATCCTTCAACATATAGTACATTAATGGTTTTGTTCTTTCCATCAAAAGAAATAGTTCCCCTACCTCTAATTCTATGAGCAGAATTATCACCAAACTTTACCATTCCTCCTTCATACCTTTCCAAATCTAAGAACTTGTTCTTGTCACCCGGCATATGATGAGAGCATCCACTGTCAATGACCCAATCATCCTTTTCTTCAACTTGGGTAGCCAGAGCTCTTTCTACAACCTTATGATTGACAGATTCAGAGGGCATTGGATCTTCTTCCTTGATGGCAATAAACACCCATTTATTTCTAGATTTGTTTCCTATCTCTGATTCATCATCTGTTACTCCTTCATTATCATCTTCTTCATGAACATAATAACAATTCTTTTGGAACCTTTGTTAGAATTTGACCTTGAAAATCATTTCGGACATCTTGAGGCAAAATGACCAATCTTATTGCAGCTGAAACACTTAAAGGGTAATTTTCCTTCATACTTACCGGATCCTCTTGGCAGTCTCTTTGCAATGAGGGCTTCAAGTTGAGTTGTTTCTGCTTCTTCTTCTTCCATGTCTTTTCTTGCTTTTTCATACCATGATAGTTTCTTTGATGAATTCTCTCTTGGATCAAACCTTTGTTTACCTTTGACACAGGCACTGGCTTTGAATACAGATTCAGTCTTGGGGGGGTCATCTCCAAACTTGGACATTTCAAATGCAACCAATTTACTAGCCAATTGATCTCTTGTGACAGTTGTATGGGCTTTGAATTCTTCAATGGCAGCTTCCTTGATTTTGTAAGAAGCAGGAAGGGATCTGAGAATTTTACCAACAATCTCATCTTCCTCCAAGACTCCACCGGCATTTCTAATCCCACAAACTAGCTCATTTACTCTTGGCATAAAAGTGGAAATATTTTCATCTTCTCTCATCTTCAGATTTTCAAATTTTCCTTTCAAACTTTGTAGCCTTGCACTTTTGACATACCTGTCACCTTCTTGCAGAATTTCTAGTTTTTGCCAAATCTCATAAGCAGTTGGTAGGTCAATAACATTTGAGAGCTCTGAGTCAGATAATGCGCTTAGAAGAGCCTCTATTGTCTGAAGACTATTTTCAGCATCTGTGATTTCATTTAGAGTTCTTGGACCACCCTGTGGAGGTACATACTTTGTTGTAACCATGGACCAGTATGCCATTCCCATACATCTCAAGTGACATTTCATGTGACCTTTCCAGAGATTGAAATTGGTTCCATCAAATTTTAGACTATCCTTCTTATAGGATGACATCCCAGATCTCCTCAAGCGATTAAGCTCCTTTTAGAGGAACTTGGCTTTGATACCAATTGTTCTATTCAAGACAAACAACTAAGAGGGGGGGTGAATCAGTTGTCCAAAACTTGCTTCCAAATTAAACACTTAAATCCACTTTGTTATTCAGTAGCATAAAAATTAATCAATCATGAAAGCATAAAGCATTAACACAAGAGCAGATACACATCAACACATGAGACACCAAGATTTTGACATGGAAAACCCGGTCAAGGGAAAAACCACGGGGTGATTAACCTAAAAATATTCTCTGTTAGAAGAATAGAAAGAATAGATAGCACATGTCAATTAGGGCTCACTGCCAGAGCACATTGCTCACAAGAGACCCATTGCCTAGAAGAGACACACTGTCTACAAAGTAACAAGTATCACAAACTTGAACTGGAGATTAGCATCTTTACCATGCCTGGATCAGTTCCATTTAAGCCCAAAAACTTCTGCTCTACCTTTCGCTCTTCTTCCTCTCTACCATGCACTCATCCACACAAGACACACTTTGGAATGACTTCACAATCCCTTATTTATACAAGGCATTGACTTAGGAACAATCATCTAAGTCGGCAAACACTTATAGATCATCCGAAAGACATGTAATACATCTGGTCGGCCAGTCTCAGGAAGAACACCAACATCCGGTGGTTGTTCTTCAAATGTGAACTCTAACTTTAATGCGGACCACCAACGTGAACTAGACACAATCCAAAGATCACCACAACCTTTCCTGAATCACCAAGAACATCCACACTTTATCTACTTTCTAGAATTCTTCTCTCCTTCATCTGAAACTTCAAGAACACAGTCTATCATCACTGTCACAAAGGAATAGGCACTTTCAAATCTCCAAACCATGAACAAATCTAGTTGACACCACAAGGACTTCCTCAACACTCCCTCCAATCCGCAGAATGGGATAATGCATTTATGGAGCTCACGGGACCTATCTGTGACACTCTGTCACCTATGAACACCTGCTAGAACTGGTTCTACTTGAGCAACCATAACTTCTTCAGATCTTCATGCGGACCTCTAAAAACTTGACTGGATCATCTCAAGACTCATATCTACAAACTCTATAAACTGTATCTTTTGATAGTCCTCTTAACTTGGATCTTTTCTTCGCTGTCTTCACTATTCTTGTCTACTCCTGATATGACTAATTTTCTCAATATCCTCAGCACATAGCTCATCCAAACCTTGTCATTTCTGCAACAAGAGTATGTTGACATCAATGACAACACTAGTTATCCTCATACTTGCAACAGTTTCCTCTCATCAATCTACAACCATGCTTATCAAATGTTACATGCATTCCCAAATCATTCAACTTCAAAGTTGAAATCAAATTTCTAGCTAATCCAGGAACATGTAAAACACTAGGGAGGGTTTTAATCCTCCCATCACTAAAACACAACAATACCTTGCCTTCCCCAACTATTGAATATGTAGAGTTTTCCCCAAGGTACACTTTACCTCCATCATACTCTTCGTATGTGGAAAACCATTCCTTATTTGTGGTCATATGAAATGAGCATACTAAGTCAACCAACCAATGATCATTAGAAACAAAATTACATGCAGAAAGCAAAACATCTTCACCTGCATTCGAGGACTTATCAGAAGAACTCTCCCACTATTTCCTTGGGTTTGTGCACTTCTTCTTCAAATGTCCCCTTTTACCGCAATTCAAACTCTTAACTTTGTTCTTCTTCCTAGGAGTTTTAGATTGGTCCTTAGACTTGTCCTTATCCCCTTTCTAATCTCGTTTTGGTCCTCTTTCATTAGACCTTCCCCTGATACTGAGAGCATCCCTTGAACTATCTAAACTATTCTTCCTCAATTCTTGTGCTAGTAAAACTGCAACAAGAGTATCCAACTTTGGATCTACAAGGTTAACACTGATAGCAAGGATAACATTCTCCCAACACTCTGGTAAAGAACAAAAAAGTAAGATACATTTATCTTACTCATTAACTTTAACATTTATAGATGCTAGTTGACTCAATAATAAATTAAAAGAATTAAAATACTTTGCAACTGATTCACCCTCTTTCATTTTCATAGAAAATAGTTTATGCTTCAAGTAAAGTTTGTTTACATACTCAAGCAGGTGCAAAAAGATGGGGGGCCAAAAAGTGGCCAAATTTTTTAAACTTTTAAAAAAGCAATAACGCGAGCACGTTATAACTTAGTATATATATAAAAAGTGACATTTCTATCATTCTTTCAACTCTGTTTTCCTACAAACCCATGGCCTACAAATCAATCCCAAAAACCTCTTAAAAACAGTCCCAAAACCTATTACAATCACATGTCTCCCCCTATGAAAACTAGGGTCTTTGCTGATACATTGTAGCCTGAATCGATTAGGACACCTAGGGAATGAAACATGGCCTCCACTAGCATAAACACACCCACCCTGACCTATCAGCAACATCGGTTAGGTCACACATGGTTAAGAATGCAAAATATGGCTCTTGGTACCTTTACACTACATGTCACTGAGTCATTTTGCAAGAATGCATCCACCATTGGCATGGTCAACCAATGTTGAGTTGGTCAAAATGGAGAGAGGTTATTGTGGAGGGGCCTGACATCTAGCTATAGGTCCAAATGAATAATTCTTAGGTGCCACGAAGTGTGAGAACTATTCCATCAAAGTCTGGTAATTTTTGGCTCTTAGGTCTCTTAAGAGACTTTGCCTGTACACTATAGCCCGATTCGATTGGGACACCTGGGGAATGAAATAGGGCCTCCAATAGTATAAACCAACCCACCCTGACCTAGTGACACTATCGCTTAGGTACCATAGGGTAAAAAACACAAAATATGGCTCCTGCACCTTTACACATGTCACTGAGGCATTTTTCAAGAATGCATCCGCCTTTGGGACGATCAAATGATGTTGAGTTCATAAAAACTAAGAGAGGTTATTGTGGAGGGACCTGACATCTAGTTGTAGGTCTAAATAGATCATTCTTAGGTGCCATGAAGGGTGAGAAATGCTCCATCAAAGTCTGGCAATTTTTGGCTCTTAAGTCTCTTAAGAGATTTTGTCGGTACACTGTAGCCCGATTAAATTGGGACACCTAGAGAATGAAAAAGGTCATCCAATAGTATGAACCCACCCAGCCCAACCTGTCAATACCATCAATTAGGTCCCATCAGGTGAAGAACACAAAGTATGGCTCTTGGCACCTTTGCACTACATGTCATTGAGGCATTTTTAAGAATGCATCTGCCGTTGGCATGGTCAAACAATGCCAAGTTGGTCAAAACTGTGAGAGGTTATTGTGGAGGGGATTGACATCTAGTTGCAGGTCCAAATGGATCATTCATAGGTTTAATGAAGTGCAAGAACTACTCCATCAAAGTCTAGCAATTTTTTGATCTTAGGTCTCTTAAGAGACTTTGCCAATACACTATAGCCCGATTCGATTAGGACACTTGGGGAATGAAACAAGGCCTCCAATAGCTTAAAAACACCCACCTTGACCTTTCAACACCATCAATTAGGTCCCACAGGGTGAACAATACAAAATATGGCTCATGGCACCTTTACACTACATGTCACTGAGGCATTTTTAAAGAATGCATCCGTCGTTGGCACAGTTAAATGATGTTGATTTGGTCAAAACTAAGAGAGGTTATTGTGGAGGGGCTTGACATCTAGCTATAGGCCCAAATGAATCATTTGCAATTCCATGAAGTGCAAGAACTACTCCATCAAAGTCTGGGAAGTTTTTGCTCTTAGGTCTCTTAATAGACTTTGCTGGTACACTATAGCCTGATTCAATTGGGACACATGGGGAATGAAATAGGGCTTCCATTAGCATAAAAACACCCACACCAACCTATCAACAGCATCAATTAGGTCCCAAAGGGTGAAGAACGCAAAATATGGCTCATGGCACCTTTACACTACATGTCACAGGCATTTTTCAAGAATGCATCCACCTTTGGTACGTTCAAATGATGTTGAGTTGGTCAAAACTGAGAGAGTTTATTGTGGAGGGGCCTGACATCTAGATGTAAGTCCAAATGGATCATTCATAGGTTCCATGAAGTGTGAGAACTACTCTGTCAAAGTCTGGCAATTTTTTGCTCTTACATCTCTTAAGAGACTTTGTTGATACACTATAGCTCGATTCGATTTGGACACCTGGGGAATGAAACAGGGCCTCTGCTAGCATAAATCTAGCTACCCCGACCTGTTAGCACCATCAGTTAGGTCCCACGAGGTGAAGAACAAAAAATATGGCTCCTGGCACCTTTACACTAAATGTCACTGAGGCATTTTTCACGAATGCATCCGTTGTTGGCACGGTCAAACGATGTTGAGTTGGTAAAAAATGAGAGGTTATTGTTAATGGGCCTGACATCTAGCTATAGGTCTAAACAGATCATTTGTAGGTGCCACAAAGTGCGAGAACTACTTTGTCAAATTCTAGAATTTTTTGCTCTTAGTTCTCTTAAGAGACTTTGTTGGTACAGTGTAGCTCGATTTGATTTGGACACCTGTGGAATGAAACAAGGCCTCCACTAGTATAAACCCACCCACCTCAACTTGTTGGCATTGAACAACACAAAATATGGCTCTTGGCACCTTTACACTACATGTCACTGAGGCATTTTTCAAGAATGTATCCATTGACATGGTCAAATGATGTTGAGTTGGTCAAAACTGAGAGAGGTTATTGTGGAGGGGCCTGACATCCAACTTTAGGTCCAAAGGAATCACTTGTAGGTTCCATGAAGTGTGAGAACTACTCCGTCAAAGTTTGGAATTTTTTTGCTCTTAGGTCTCTTAAGAGACTTTGCCAGTACACTGTAGCCTGATTCAATTGGCAAACATGGGGAACGAAATAGGACCTCCACTAGCATAAACCCACCCACTGTGACCTATCAAAATTGTAGGTTAGGTCCCATGGGGTGAAGAACACAAAATATGGCTCATGACACCTTTACACTACATGTCACTGAGGCATTTTTCAAGAATGCATATGTCGTTGGCATGGTCAAATGATGTTGATTAAAACTGAGAGAGGTTATTGTGGAGGGGCTTGACATATAGCTATAGGTCCAAACATATCATTTGTAGGTTCCATGAAGTGTGAGAACTACTCCATCAAATTATGGCAATTTTTTGCTCTTAGGTCTCTTAAGAGACTTTATCGGTACACTCTAATCTGATTCGATTGGGACACCCGGGGAATGAAATAGGGCCTCCAATAGCTTAAATCCACCCACCTTGACCTATTAGCACCATCATTTAGGTCTCACAAGGTGAAGAACACAAAATATGGCTCTTGGCACCTTTACACTACATGTCACTGAGGCATTTTTCAAGAATGCATCCGTCGTTGGCACGGTCAAACGATGTTGAGTTGATCATAACTAAGAGATGTTATTTGGGAGAGGCCTGACATCTAGCTGTAGGTCCAAATAGATCATATACCATAAAGTGTGAGAAATACTCCATCAAAGTCTAACAATTTTTTGCTCTTAGGTCTCTTAAGAGACTTTGCTAGTATACTATAGCTTAATTTGATTGGGACACCTGGGGAATGAAACAAGGCATCCACTAGCATAAACCCACCCACCCTAACCTATCGACACTATCTGGTAGGTCTAGATATGAATCATGCAATTTGTATCTCTCTCCCTATGTAGTGATCTTCCTCCTCTGCAAGGGAAAAATGTTGACTCCCCCACAAACATTGGAACACACCGAGGGCACAACTCATTCTGGTCTTTCCATAAATTATGTAGACGCGAGGAAAAATGAGATATGCAAAGTATGTAGACCATATAGAAGGTGAAATGAGGATTGTAAATCATGCCAAATGTACATCTCTCTCCCTATGTCTCTCTCTCTTCCTCTCTACCCAATTCTACTCTTACCATAACCCATATGGAAGGTGAAATGAGGGTATACTAGATCTATAGATGATGAAATGATGATAGGAAAATCATGTTAAACATATACAAGGTGAAATGAGATTAAGAAAATAATGTCAAACATATAGAAGTTTAAGTGAGAATACGTTATACATGTAGAAGGTGAAACGAGGATACATTATAGATATAGAAGGTGAAATGAGGATACATTAGACATATAGAAGGTAAAATGAGGATAAGTGAATCATGTCAAACATGTGGACCTATGAAATAAGGATATGCAAAGCATGGAGACCATATACAAGGTGAAATTAGGTTAAGCGAATCATTTCAAACATGTGGACCTATGAAATGAGGATATGCAAAGCATGGAGACCATATAGAAGGTGAAAATGGGATAAGTGAATCATGTCAAACATGTGGACCTATGAAATGAGGATATGTAAAGCATGGAGACCATATGAAAGGTGAAATTAGGATAATTGAATCATGTCAAATATGTGGACCTATGAAATGAGGATATGCAAAGCATGGAGACAATATAGAAGGTAAAATGAGGATATGTGAATCATGCCAAACGTGTCTCTCTCCCTACTGGAGACATACAGACTATGAAATAAGGATATGGTATTGAAACATGGAGTATATATGATATTGAAACATACTTCCATTTAAGATACATACAACTATTTATATTTCCAAATGCAACAACTATTGAATTTGGGTTGTGAATGACATTTCTTTGCATAAACTAGATAACGAAATAGGTAAACACACAAACATGTCTTTGCTCATTAATAGAAAAATAATTATCTTGGATTGAATGAAAACCATCATAAGTTTTATCATTTTTAACATGTATCTTGCATGTTTAACATGTAAGATGAGAAATTATCAATGATTATCATATCAAATCTAGTAGTTTCTATATCAAATGCAGTGGTCTAAGAAAATCTAACATGTAAAAGCTAGTGTTCTTGAATGAAAAAAATCACATGTCAAATGTTCTAAGAAAATCCTATATCTAACTAAAACTAGAATCACGTGGCAATTAAGATCAAGTTATGTATTGAGGTATGAAACTACATATATCATCTTTCTACCAAGAAAAACAATCATATATAACAAGAAATCAATCTATAACATGTTATTGATCATAACTCAACCATTATGAATTGATTATACATTAAAATTTTATGAGTGTGTTGTTGATGTTGTATGGGTATTTCATTATGTTTCTAATCATGGTTGCCAAGGTTCTTCATTCTTGACCATCTATCAAGCTTGTCATTACATTATGACACCATAATGGATCTTATCTAGCAAGTTATCCTATTATGTAGGAGATCACTATGACAACACCATGTAGTTGTCATCAACAATTAATGATCAAGTTGCATGTTTCTAAACCCTTAATTATCAATATTAAAACACAAAAATAGTCAAGGGACTATCATACCAAAAGAGCGCTAAAACTGCCACAAAACTACTAACTACCATTATATAACTATGAGGAAATTTGGAAGTTGTCTTGGTTAGATTTGAATAGTCATGCTTTGATCCATGACCATATCATCTTTCCCTAAACTCTAGAATAGTCATGGATCAATCCTTGAATAAATATTTACATAATTAGACAATATGTAAGTTGAAAATATATCCATGTCATTATGTTGTAAATGATTATATAATTGCCATCTCAAATAGTGTAGCCATGGAGACATGAGGTTGTCATGACATTCATCTTTAGTTAAGATGATTGGGGTATAAGTTCACGCATTGGGATGAATACACTAAATATGTAAGGAGATTTCCATTATGTGCTTTAGAAACCATGTAAACATTGTTTGAAAAAGATTGTTATAGTCAAAAGGGATTGTATAGTCATGATTAGGTGGGTTTAAAGCATTGGAACTTGTGTCATAAACCTTACATCTTAGTGGAGTGAGAAGAGTGGGTTTAGATTCAATGAAGGATAGTCAATAGGAGTTTAATATATTTGTCAAAGAAAACATAAAAGTTGTAGAAGGGATGTTAGGACTGTCATGTCTCTAGGAATTTAGTCATGCATGTTGTTCTTGACTTTGTCATGCAACTAGAGGAGATAATTCAACTACAAAATGTATGTGGATGGGACAAGGGACTATCATCTAGTCAATCAACACTCCAACTTAACTAGACTATCATGATCCTTACCACCTTTGGACTACCACATAATTCATGGAGGGGATTGTTTGGACAATATAAGACTAACATGATATCTTATCATCAAGGATCAACTAAAGAGTCTAATACACTACTATTCTATGCAAGAGAACTATTGTAAATGAGATAAAGTGGACCATCACCATGTTGCTCTTTTATTACCACACCTAGTTATGTAATTTGGCAATAAATAGGGTCTTGGGATAGTTTTTAGAAGAATTAATCATTTTGTCATGGTCTTGAGAGAGATAAAGAATTCTTTTAAAAAATAAAACTCTTATAATCATATGATCTCTAAATGGTCTTTAGCTGTCCTAATATCTCATCACAATACATTCACCAAACATAGTTTTTTGTTGTCTCATATCATAGAACAATAAATCCTTAGATTGTATGCAACACTTTGAAAGGGTTTGGATCTTGTGAATGCTTTTGTGTCCTTATAGGACAGTCATAAAGAGTTTTATACTACTACCACAATTCATAAAGCTACTTGCAATCCTTTGAGAAAGTCACCTACACTCTTGGATCCCCATCTTATGCCTCATAAAGTTGGTCATAATAACAAGACACTGTCATAAGGTTTGAAGGTGAATGTATGAGCTCATAACATAGTCAAAAGGTTGAAGACATGATTGTCATATCAATGAAGTGTTGTCATAAATGATGGACATCCATGACTATGAAGGTCTGTTACACTATGGTAGGCGTTATTAACGGGAGAGATGAAATGATTTTTTGTGAACCTTAGTGGAATTTCACATAAAACATTGAATCTACTTGATTAATTGTTCTAAATTAGAATGGAGTGAGTTGAGCTATCAAAAGACTCCTAGGACTATCACAGCGTCCATAAGTATGCAAATAGACTGTCAAAACAATAAAGGCTACCATAATACCTCATAAATAGCTCCAGAGAAATCATTTATAGTCAAGGGTAGGTTATACAAGTTAAGATTGGTCATGCATAAATGGTACCAAATTGTTGTTCTAGGTTGTAAAAGTCCTGATTAAGACTAAAAATGGAGAAAACATGAAGAAATGATGCTAGAAATGAAGTAAATGATGGTGAAATTAGTCATCTGCAACTACTTTTTGATGTTTGTACTTGAAAAATGAAGAGCTACAACTACAAATGGAACTACAATCGTGTGGCAATTAAGATTAAGTTATGTATTGAGGTATGAAACTACATATATCATCTTTCTACCAAAAAAAGAATCATATCTAAAAAGAAATTGATCTATAACATGTTATTGATCATAACTCAACCATTGTAAACTGATTATACATTAAAATTTTAAGTTTCAAAGTAACAATACATGCACATAAGGAATTTAAAATATATTGTATATCAAGGTGTGTATATATATTAAAATCTGGTCCATAATGGTAAACATATACAAAAATTTGGCAAAAATACCAACTCAAAACATTTTTACAAAATGTGGCATATGCCATGTCTCAAAATCTATATACAATCTACATGCCAAATAGCTACATCAAATACTAAATGTACACTTGACACAATGTCTCTGGTGAATCCTCAATCTGTGATGGACCCTCAAAAAGTGTCCTCTTCATACCATGATGTCTAGTAGTTGATGGAGGCAAAGTTGACTGCATTAGAAAGTCAAACCACATATTTGATTAATCTCTTCAATGGTAAATATAAATAAGTTAGAGTTAGTAAATAGAATCTTATCTACTACAATTTAGAATTTTCATTTATTAACATACATCTAAATCACTACAATCAACTATAAGACCTCTATAAACTATCAATTATTTAGAAAAATTCAATTCAATTACCTCGACTCTTTCTTTTCATTCAGACATTCATTCTGCAAATGATTTTCTCTTAATACAATCAGGTGTCCTACTAAAGCATGATGGAAAAGGTGCCACATCACTCACTTTCTCAAGAGACTATAAAAGTAAAGTAACATTGAAATAAATTAATATATAATTATTAAACAAAAAGGAAATGCATACATTAAAAAAGGTTAGATGAGTTACACATAAACAATCTAGATGACACTACACAAAAAATTATGTACTAGAAGCAAGCACATACCACCATCAAGGCCTCCTGCATCGATTGAGAAGGACTCATCATAGATGAACTAACTAATATCTCTTGTATGAAAAATGCCAAGAATGTAAGACTCTATGTATACAAATAATCATAATAATTTTTAAATTAATAGATCAATTTATCTATTCTTTATTTTATTATTTATTTAAATGACTATAATCAAATATTTAAGTTTTCTAAATTATCAATTAAAGTATAGTTCAATCGAATTACCTCCACCCTTTGTTGGCATTCATAAAGTCATTCCGTGAATGATGGTCCCTTGGGTCAATCAGAAGTTTGACTAAAGGCCATTGGAAAAGATGCCACATCATTCACATTTTGGATTGACTATAAAGGTAAATTAATATCCAAATAAAAAACAATATATAATTATTCACAAAGAATTAAATGCATACAATAAAAAATTTGATGTGTAGAAAAAATTATATCAACAAGTCCAAGCCAAATTGGATTGTAGAGAGAGTTTGATGGTGAACTTCTGTCAACTTCTCCTCTATCATCAACTATTATCCCCCTTAGATACATTAGTACTAATCTTTGTTTATATTATTCGAATGGAATGCACCATGAAATTTAACTTTAAATTTTACCTCCATAAAAGATTGGCCATGCTTCTCTCCTTCTCTACCCACTGATGCTTGTGCTTCTGCTCTTGTCCCTGTCCCCTTACCTTGAGTTTTAGACACCACAACCTCATCTTGTGAAAGTGATGTATGGGGGACATCATACTCTGAAGTGTTTAGTGGTGGCTCACTATGGACCTAAGCACAACTAATTACAAAAAATACAATGATGAGGCACACAAACATGTGTGGATGGGGATGATCTAGTAATATCAGGTGATCTAATATCACCACCAATATCATGTGACTATGTAAACTGAGAGGTTTGTGTAATCAAGTTCTCAATCAAAGAGTGGTAATGAGGCCCTACTGTGTTTCATTTGCAACAATATCTGAGTGTTGAATTGGAGGTGGAGAAGGGAGAGCAAGCAGGGAAATAAAAGGACCTTGCACTTGTCTCATTGCCCTAAGTCTATGTTGAGGCATTCCCTTACCTACTCCCTGGAACTCTCTAAAATCAAAATAATTCACATGGTGACCCATTACAAACTCTGCATATAGTTTATGAAGGAAATATAAAGGTACATCTAAATTTTTGTTGGGTGGTTTTATCAAAAATCATCCACCAACGATCACAAAAACTCTAACTAATACCCTCATCTATACACCATTTGATCGAATACTTAGGCTTACGAACATCAACATGCAATCTGGTTTTAGGATTGACAAAATATTGGGCTAACATAGCTTTGGCAATGTCTAACTCTTTCACTTGATCATATGATAAACCAGAAGCATATTCTACCTTCTTTGTTTCTCGCCATTGCCTAAATGATTCATGTTGGCTTGTGAGGGTTCAAACATGAGAAATAATCCCCTCTAAATTTGATGTCATTGAAGACAATTGAGGGTAGTGGCGATAAATTTCTACAATCCTACTTATTTGATCAATATTTCTTTCAATTTTCTCTTTGATTCTTGGAGGGGGAGGGTTTGGTAAGGGAGGGTTTGGGTTTTCATGTTGTTCATCCATTTTACCTATTTAAAATACATAACATACCCATTTAGGATAAAAGACAAACAAAAATTACTTGAATTTACAAAAAAAACAAAAAAAAAAATTTCTCATACCTAGATTGAATATTCATTCTCCCTACTTCTAATATCTATTTTTAGCACCTGTTTGCATTTTGTAAGCCATGGGTTTGCAAAAAACAGACCCAAATTTTGTTTTTTATGTCTCCAAAATGAATATCTATTTTGGAAAATGCATATCCGTTTTGGGACCCTCAAAATGGATATCAATTTTGGAACGAATATCTGTTCCAAATGAATATCTATTCCAAGAGAATACCCATTATAAACAAATATTTTATCCATGCCTGGGAAAGTCAAACTTCCCCTTTTCATGATTTTGGCTAGGTAAAAATGTGATTTTTTTTCCTATTGCCATTGTTTGGCTCACGATGATCTTGTACTCACCCCAAGGCGAGTGAGAAAAATGTTGTAGGAGAGATGTTGCAAGTAGAGACAACAAGTAATGAAGATCCTATAGGCATGGAGGAAAGAAAGGAGAGAATGCATGATTTTGCAAGTAGCAACAATCTATGATAGTAGAGGAGTGTAGCAAATAAGGTAGAATGTGACACCAATATGATGATGCAAGTAGACATGACATGTGATAGTAGCAATAAACCTTCCCATTTGAAGGATTTGATAGAGACATGTGTAAAGGAGAACTTGGGGAAGGATAACATAGATATGGAGGTTGTTGTTTTAACAAAGGTGGTGAGTGCAGGATCATTGTGGGCCAAATAGTGGTAATAGGAAGAAAAAACATGTCTTTACTTTACCAAAATTGTGAAATCTAAAAGTTTGACTTTTTTGGGTTGGAGAGAATATCTTTTTTGGTTTGAAATACCAAACCAAAATGGATATCCATTTGGAACGAATATCCATTCCAAAATGGATATCAGTTTTGTGTGACCCAAAATAGATATTTGTTTTACAAAATAGATATCTGTTTTACAAAATGGATATCCATTTTGGAAAACATAAAAAGGGAAAAAAGGGATTGTGTTTTACATACCCATGGCTTGAAAAATGCAGAGCTTTCAAAAATGGATATTAGAGCTCTCCAAAAATGGATATCCGATTCAAGGAGGACACCAAATCAAAGAGGTAAGGTGTGATTCTTCTCTTTTTTGATTTTTTTGTAAATGAAATAATTTTTTTTGTTTTACATCCTAAAATGGTATGTTTTATATTTTAAATAGGTAAAATGAATGAAGAAGATGAAAACTCAAACCCTCCCCCTCCAACAATCCAAGAGAAAATTGAAATAAACATTGATCAAATAAGTAGGATTATAGAAATTTATTGCCGCCATCCTTGATTGTCCTTAATGACATAGAATTTAGAGGGGATACTCATGTTCAAACCCTCACAAGACAACATGAATCATTTAGGAAATGGCAAGAAACCAAGAAGATAGAATATGCTAATGGTTTATCATATGATCAAGTGAAAGAGTTAGACATTACCAAAGCTGTGTTAGCCCAATATTTTTTCAATTTTAAAACCGGATTGCATGTTGATGTTCGTAAGCCTAAGTATTCAATCAAAAGGTGTATACATGAGGGTATTATTCAAAATTTTTGAGATCATTGGAGGATGGTTTTTGATAAACCTCCCAACAACAATTTAGATGTACCTTTGTATTTCCTTTGTAAACTATATGCAAAGTTTATAATGGGTCACCATGTGAATTATTTTAATTTTTGAGACTTCCAGGGAGTAGGTAAGGGAATGGCTCAAGATAGACTTGGGGCAATGAGACATGTGCAAGGTCTTTTTATTCCCCCTCCTACTATTCCTTCTCCACCTCTAATTCAACACTCGGATGTTGTTGCAAATGCAACACAACAGGGCCTCATTGCCATACATTCTTTGACTGAGCACTTGATTACATAGACCTCTCAATTTGCACAGCCACATGATATTGGAAATCATATTGGATCACTTGATATTACTATACCCTCTTTGTCCACACATGTTTGTGTGCCTCATTATTGCATTTTTTTACAACCAGTTGTGCTTAGGTCCTCTTGAGGAGAGTAGTAAGCCACCCCTGAACACTTAAGAGCACGATGTCCCTCATACATCATCTTCACAAGATGAGGCAATGAGGTCTAGAACTCAAGTTGAGGGGTCGAGGACAAGAGTATAAGCATAGGCATCAAGGGTAGAAAAGGAGAGGAGCATGACAAATCTTTTATAGAGGTAAAACTTAAAGTCAAATTTCATGGTGTATTCCATTTAAATAATATAAACAAACATTAGTAATAATGTATCTAAGGGGGATAACGGTTGATGAAAAAGGAGTTGACATAAGTTTATCATGGAACTCTTTCTACCATCCAATTTGGCTTGGACTTGTTGGTATAATTTTTCTACACATCAAATTTTTTTATTGTATGCATTTAATTCTTTGTGAGTAATTATATATTAATTTATATCTCGATGTTATTTTACTTTTATAGTCAATCCAAAATGTGAATGATGTGGCATCTTTGCCAATATTCTTTAGTCAAACTCCTAATTGACCCAAGGGACCATCGTTCGCGGAATGACTTTTTGAATGACAACAAAGGGTGGAGGTAATTCGATTGAGCTATACTTTAATTGATAATTTAGAAAAATTAAATATTTGATTATAGTCATTTAGATAAATAATAAAATAGAGAATCATGATGTTTGTTACATGTTTGATCATATAAAATAATGGTTAAAAGAATTAAAATGAGAAAGAAAGAAACATGTATTATCCATTATTCATAATATAGATTTGATCTTTACTAACACATCAACTATTCATTTAAATATTCATACAGATTTTGTAATTGATTTAAACTAATGATTATGTGATCCATTTTAGTGCATTGATTGATTCATCTTATGAGGATTTCATTATGACATATGATGTTCATTGATTGCCAAGATAATTGTGTATTGATAAATTAATGCTATATAATTTACATACACACATCAACATATACAAAACACATAAACATACAAGGAAACTAAAATTCCATAAAAAAATATAGACCATATAGATGCCCATGTCATAAACCAATAAATATGAAGACCAACCATACATATCATAGTGTCCAATACCAAATGTCATCAACATGACAAAAATCATAATATAATCAGGCACATATAATAGCGGGGACACATCTTCTAATCCTCCTTCTTTTGATCCTCTTGAACCCACTCCTCTACCTACATCTAATGGATATAATAGTGGGGACACATCTTCTACCAATAATCTCTATGCATTTGTGACCCTGCATCAACCTCAACTACAACTTCAATTGTCTCATCTCCATCATCGTCAATAGTACATTCATGAGTGGAAGGTGGTGGTCTATCTATCTCCCAAGGCCTAAGTGGTGAGTTTTTGTGCCTCTATATTTCAGGTTTTAGGGGAACATCCTACTAGATAAAAAACTATTTGAAGATCCACTTATAATGAAAACACTCTAAATATGTAGATAAATACTATTATTATGTGTAGAACTACTGAGGTGGCAATATACATGCATTGGAATACTTCATATTATATGTTTATTCTATGACAAATGTAAAAGGTGAGTATAATAAATACCTTGTATTTTCTCATGAAATGTAAGAGGATGTAAAAATTTCTTGATAGCTCATTTTCATTGAATCTTTAAAAATTCCTTTTAAGGACACTTCTCACTAGATGTGCTAATGTGGTGAGTTACATGATGAGTCAGACCTCTAAACCTTAGTTGTAGATAGATAAAAGTCCATATCACATTTCTAAAAAAATTGAGGTCCTACAATGTTCCATGTAACTTCTACATGGTCGTATAGTTATCCCTAATGACTAATAGCTCCTCTCCCCTAATGCTAGTGAGCAATTTTTTTTTGTTTTTTAAAAATTAATCTATTAATTTAAAAGTTTTTGTGATTATTTATATACATAGAGTCTTATATTCTTGTGATTTTTCATACAGGAGATATTAGTTGGTTCATTCTATGGAGCAAGAAAAATTAGGTTAATAAGATCAAGCCTTACAACAAAAACCCAATCCTACCACCTTCAAGAAATCTATCTAAATGACACAAAATGAAAGCAAATCAAAGGACAATGTCACCTAGATTGTATGGATTCCTTGTTTGAATGTGGATTGCTTCTAAAAAATGAACAACCATAGTTTCCAAAGCTGCCATGATCATAGATGATATGCTCAAAGTACTTAACGGATGCTCAATAGATGTGATATGCATAAGACAATAATCTAGACACTAAAGAGAGTGGGATGTTTGGAATGAAATGAGACGGTGTATATATAGTTCTCAACTAAGATTGATCAACGGTGGAGAAAAAGTGGTGGAATGAACGATTGAGATAATTCAAGAGGCATGGATGAATCTGTGCAAGACATGTGTCCATAGGAAAATCTTTTATTAAATGATTTAGTTGGTTTTGTTGATGAAGATAAGATTGATTTTCTTAAAAATAGAATGCTTTTCTATTTTAAGAGTTGGATGACAAGGATAATTGATTTTTAGACCAATTAAATCATATTTTGTATTTAATTTTTGACATACTAAGGACAAGGCCGACTTGTACACATAGAAGAAAGTGATAAAAGAGGAAAATGATAAGATAAAAATAAATTAAACAAATAAATTTATTTAATTTATTTTTTAAATGATGGAGGAAAAAGCTAAATTTAGAAATTTGGAAGAATAAATATAAATTAAATAAATAAATTTATTTAATTTATATGCATGATGAGAAGATAAATAAATAAAATATTAATTTTATTTATTTAAAATGGTCAAATTAAATAAATTTAGAAAATTTATTTAATTTTAGAAGAATAATGGGATAATTAAATAATCAAAGATTATTTAATTATAGATAGTAAATAGAAGAATAAAGATAATAAAAATAGATGAAATTAATAAAATAAATATAAATTATTTAATTAATGATAGAAGTGGATGATTTAGAAGAAAATCGATAATTGATACAAGAGTGCTAGACAAAATTGACATATGCAGTGGTGAATAACGCGACAAATCGATAAATGGTACGAAGGGTCAATTTTGGGTGTCTAGATTTTGCCCATCTTTGAGACAATGTACTTTAGAACATTGTTTCAAAGAAGATATGGCTGATACATGAGGTAAACAAGCTATGCCCTAGTAAAACTAGTGGGTGATGCCCCCTCGAGAGGAAAACTAGGCTACTGGTAAAATACTGGGTTGACTTGCGATTAGATGACAAAACAAGGATAGACTAGATTGACATCGAAGAATGTGGGGATTGGGTGGGATAAATTAGGGTTTAGCTTAGAATAAATTAGGGTTTTGAGCTCTATAAATAGAGGTCCAAGGGTCCATTTCTATTCATTTACATCATTTGTGATTAGAATTCTAGAGCTCTTGTGAGTTTAGAGTGCTTCAGAGCTTTTCCAGATCATCATGATGGTGATTCCACGAGTAGATCATCGAGTGGAGCGGGGGAGGACATATGGATGACCAACAGGAGCTCTAACACTGGTATGTAGCTAAAACTTTCTTTGTAGGCATCATGAATAGGTCCATAGGCATCATAAATACAAGCATGTGACCAAAGGCGTAGTAGGATAGGTAGTGTGCACATGGTCGATACAAAGTCACATTTGGTAGTTTTAGGTTGCATATGCACGTGGGTTCATCGCATTTGGTTTTAGGCATCGTATATGGTTATGTTGCTAGGTTTTTAGGATTTCAAAGTGCATGTGGTTTAAAATGTTGCATATGATTGACATAAATGTGCATTTGGTTCTAGGTGTCACATATGATTGATAGATAGTCGCCTATGGTTTATGAAATCACATATGAGTGACCATAAGTCACCTATGGAAAATGATGTCGCGTTTGGCTAAACATAGGTGAAAATTAGGCTTTTTTAGCAATGTAGGCTCAATATAATAAGTAACACTTAATTTGATTGATGACTACATGTTATGTTACCAGCATTGTTATCAAGGGAGATACATCTAGTGGATCTAGAATTGTCAGAGGATTTGGATACGGAGGCAAACCTATTTTTGGAGGTTGTTGGTCTATGGTTTGTAACATGTATTACACCTATATGAGAACATAGTGCATTGATGATAGCGTTGGTAGAGCATTGGTATAGTGAGCATAGTTCGTTCTTGCTACTGATTGGAGAGGCCACCATCACACTAGAAGATGTGTGGCATATACTGAGGATACTGATTCATGGTGAGCGAGTGTATTATGATCCAGAGCGGGGCCTTGATGTATTTTAGAGATTATTCATGGCACCTGACATAGGGCTGGAGGACCATGAGATCAGGATGCAGAGGATGAAAGAGCTTTCTGACTGATTACAGAGGCTAGTGGTGGCAGTGATTCAATTTCTAGTTCCAGATAGATGAGCTCATAGATTCCCTGTAGGATGGGGTATAGTGATGGAGGGTTTGTTCACATATGGCATCATATATGCATGGGGTCCTTGTGTACTAGGACAACTTTACCACTATCTTCATGACTATGCATATATGTTCGGCTCGAGTATGTCTTCTAGGGTTACACTTCTGCATGTGTGTGCATATGAGCATATTACAGTGACCAGGCTAGTTGTGACATGACAAAGAGAGGTAGGAGACCCATTCATGCACATGTATGGTGGAGCTATGACCTATAGATAGCTTAATGCACCTGTATATTGGAGGAGGAGACTGGATAAGCTCGACACTTTCATTTGGAGACTCTAGCGCTATTGTGAGAGTTGGGAGGATGATGCAGAGTAGCTGGTGTATGCTCGCTAGCCTAGATATCTTTTCAGCAAAGGGGTTTACATCATAGAGTGCTATCTACTTGAGAGAGTGATCTGACAATTTTGTTTGCCCCAGCCTAAGCCAGTAGGGGATGCTATCTTTGGGAGGACACGTTGAGAGATCCCTGATTAGGGTTGAAAGATCATGGTGGAGATGGCATTGGCAAAGCTATGGGGATTACAACTAATTTCTTGGGATTGGATACTTGGGCCAGCAGATGCAGGCACTAGCCCAGAGTATTATGCATACTGGATATAGTACTGACTGAATCGGTTGATGATACTTGGGGAGGTGAGATAGTGGTGTAGTCACGGTTAGGAGGGTCCTCAAAGAGAACTATCTAGGCCATGTAGCTACAATAAACACAATGGAAAGAACTCAAAGATATAAAGCAAATGTAGATTCAGTCATTCAATTATCGTAGAATTCAAATACAAATTAGCCGGCAACATGCAGGCTTACAATTAGGGCTCACAGGCCTGATTACAAAATATCTGAATATGCACAAGATGTAGCTTTGAGGCTCCTTCACAAAGAATCCAAACTATGAACTTATGCTAATGATCATTACTACTTTCCTAGGCATCTATTATATCCATATATATCATCTTCAGTACAAAAGATTCCTCTGCATTGGCCAAGGAAGATCACAAACTCCAATGAAGAGTTGTAATGTGTGTACACAGATAGGTCAGACCTAAATGTATAGAACTCCTCTGCAAATGAATGGAATGATATACAGATCTCAAGGAAGGTTGGCCATGAACTATTAAACATTGAATGATGTGTCATTAGGTTCCACAAGTCAAGAAATGCTTTGCAATTCTTCTCCTTCAGCTGATTGTTCTAGACTGTCAGGATGCTCTATTCTAAGAAAACAATTGATCTTCTAATAGTGATAACTTTCTGGTAACTGATCCAAATGCTTTGAAAATTGGATATGATGTATATGAACATGTCTAGATACTAATTCCAGCTCCACAAGGTCTAAAATGAAACTGTGGAAAGATACAAACCAAAATAAAGAAAATACTTATGATTGAATTGACTAAATTGAACATGAAAATGAAAGAAAACAAACTGAAATGCAAATGTTTTTGGTTGATGCAAGATTGCTCTTGAACCAGGGATGCTCCTGCATCAGACATTCGAGGTTATTGAAAAAGTGAGTCCCTCATTTTGTTGGGGCTAGAGGAAAACCAAGACAGTCCACCTCAGCCTGAGAAATCTATGATGAATCTTCTTTTGGTTTGCTTTTCCACTTCACAAGATATTCTTTGTATTGTCTTCCTCTGGTGCTGTGTCCAACTTTGCTATCCAAAACATCCTCAATTTGCTCTAATGTTTATTGTAGTAACTGCTTCTTCAAGTCTTCTTCAATGTTCTCACTGAACTCTACTTCATGATACTAATATAAGTCTACAATGTTGAAAATATGTGATATACCTAATGTCTCTAGTAACTCCACTTCATATGCATTTCTTGAGTCAAACTTCTTAAGTATCCTACAAGGTCCAATCTTCTTCATCTTCAACTTGTTGTGTATCCCAATTGGAAATCTTTCTTTTCTCAAGTATATCATCACTTCATCTCCCATCGCAAATTCCTTATGTCTCCTTTTCTCATCTGCCTTCTCCTTATACTTGTTGTTCATCTCCTCCAAATGCTTCCTCACATGGTTATGCACTGTCTCTACGTGTCCTATAAATTCTTCTGCTTCTACACTTCACTCTTCTCCCAAACTGAGATCTCTTAATTTTGCAACTCCTCTAGGGTTTAATTCGGTAACTATCTCAAAAGGTGTTCTTCTAATACTCCTATTCACTGAATTATTGTATGGAAACTCTGCTTGTGAAAGAATCAAATCCCAACTTCCTAACTTCTCTCCAACCAAGCATCTCAACAAGTTCCCCAAACTCCTATTTACTACCTCTATCTGTCCATCAGTCTGTGGATGAAATGTTGAACTAAACTTTAAATTTGTCTTCATCTTCTTCCAAAGTGTGTTCCAAAAGTATCCAACAAACTTTACATCTCTATTTGAAATTATGCTCTTAGGTAATCCATTCAATCTCACAATCTCCTTGAAAAATAGGTTAGCTACATGTATTGCATCTTTTGTCTTCTTACAAGGTATGAAATGTGCCATCTTTGAAAATCTATCCACCACTACAAATATTGAATCATGTCCTCTCTATGTCTTAGGCAATCCCATTACAAAATAGATACTTATGTCTTTCCAAGGTCTCTCTAGTACTGTCAAAGGTTTATACAATCCAGTATTCTAACTACTCCCTTTTGCAACTTGACAAACTCTGCAACTCTACATAAATTTCCTAACATCCTTATGTATTTGAGGCCAAAAGTAGTTTTCACTCACCAAAGCCACTATCTTATCAATGGCAAAGTGTCTTGCCAATCCACCACTATGCTTCTCCTTGATCAAATTATCTCTCATGGAACTTTTAGGTGTGCATAACTGATTTCCTCTTAACAACATATCCTCTTAAATGAAATAGTCCAACCATTTACTCCTATCTGTCACAACAATTTCCTTACATGCTTTCTAAGGTTCTACAAAATCAAGATCTTCCTCATACATGTTATTCAATTCATCAAATCCCAACACTTCAATCCTCATCTTTATCAGCAAGTTCCTTCTTCTACTCAGGGAATCTGCAACTTTATTTGATTTTCCACTCCTATGCTTCAACACAAAGGTATAACTCTCCATGAACTCTACGCATCTCATATGTCTTTGATTCAACTTACCTTGACTGTTCAAATATTGCAAAGCTTGATGATCTGTATACAACACAAACTACTTAGGCAACAAGTAATGTCTCCACTTCTTCAAGGCTTGAATTATGGTATAGAACTCTTGATCATAAACTAAATATCTTCTCCTTGCATCATTCAACTTCTTACTGAAATATGCTACAAGTCTACCTTCTTGACTTAACATTGCTCCTATTGCATTCCCACTTGCATCACAATCTACTTGAAATAGCTTATTGAAATCTGGCAATGCCAAAATAGGTTGCTCTGTCACTTTCCACTTCAACAACTCAAATATTTTATCTACTCATGATGTCCACTTGAAATCTTTTATGTCACCTCTTATTGTCTCTATCATAGGGTTACAAAATGAGCTAAAATTTCTGATGAATTTCTAGTAGAAACTAGCCAATCCATGAAATGATCTAACTTCTCCAATGCTCTCTGGTGTAGGCCATTCAACAATTGCTCTAACTTTCTCAGGGCCCATCTTCAATTCTTCTGCAGAAATCACAAATCCCAAGTCTACCAATTCTTTCTTCATGAAACTACACTTCTTAAAGTTTATCAGCAATTTCTCCTCTCTCAGTCTTTGTAATACTTGTCTAAGGTGCTGCAAATGTTCTTCTTTTTTCTTACTAAAAATTAGAATGTCATCCAAGTACACAATAACAAACTTACCCAAGAATTTCTTCAGAACTTCATTCATCAATCTCATGAAAGTACTAGGTACATTTGTCAATCCAAAAGGCATCACTAACCACTCATACAATCCTTCATTTGTCTTAAAAGCAGTCTTCCATTCATCTCCTTCTCTGATTCTAATCTAGTGGTATCTACTCTTCAAATCTATCTTTGTAAAATATTTTGTTCTACTCAAACAATCCATTATATCATCCATCCTAGGTAAAGGAAATCTATAATTAACTGTGATCTTATTTATTTCTATAGAGTCTATGCACATTCTCCATTCTCCATCCTTCTTAGGTGCTATCATTGTAGGTATTGCAGAAAGACTCAATCTTTCTCTAATCAAACCCTTCATCAACAACTCTTCTATCTGTCTATTCAATTCTTCATTATCTGTTGGTGTCATTCTATGTGCTTCTTTGTTAAGCAAACTAGCTCCAGGTATAAGATCCATGTGATGATTGATACTCCTGATCAGTAGCAATCCTTCAGGTACATTGTCTGATATGATGTCTTCATACTCTGTTAGCAATTCAGTTACCTCCTCTAGTTGTAATTGTTCAGTACCTGTCTTCAATGTTTCAGGCTTCTTAGGAATCAAGCCATAACACATATTCTCATGTCTAACACCATCCAAGAATTTTCTTCCATCTACCAAATAAATTCTAGCATTCCCACATACTTCACCCTTAGGATAATCTTCCAAAGGAATCAAAGTAATTCTCTTTCCATTTGATGTTATAGTGTATGTATTCTTTCTCCCATCATGTATAGCTTTTCTATCATACTGCCAAGGTCTACCCAATAAAATATGACATACATCCATAGGCATAATATCACACAATACTTCATCATGACAAAATCTAATATGAAATTTCACCAAACATTGTTCACTCATCAGTACCTTATGATCATCTTGAATCCATGCTATATAATAGGGCATAGGGTGTTTCAATCTTTCTAACTTTAGCTTAGTCACCATTGTTGGAATTAGGTTGAACAACTGAGAGGGGGGGTGAATCAGTTGTCCCAAAAATTTAACCTTTTCTAATTTTAATCTTCTTTCACAACTTACAAACAGATTAATGATGTAAACATTAAAGCATGAATCAATAACACATGAGGATAAACACAATTAACACACTTGACACCAAGATTTTTAACGTGGAAACCTGGGTAAGAGAAAACAACGGTGGGTTTGACCCACAAGATTCATACCCTGTTAAAAGTACTTAAAATAAATGGGAAGGCACTTGCCTTCAGGTGTACTGCCCAGAGCTCACTGCTCAAAGAGGCTCACTGCCTACAAGAATTTATGTTTAATACAGAAAGAATGAACTAAGAAATAGCATCTTCTTCATGCCTAGTTTAGTCCCATTGAAAGCTCACAAAACTTGTACTCTGCCCTAAAACACTTCTTCGCTATCTCTTCATCCTTTACTGCTCTTATTTTTCTACTCCTCCTCTTCTCTACTCTACCTTTGTACCTTTCTTAGGATTTTATCATTTTCACACAAGGACACCTTTCCACAACTCATCCACAAGTATTTATATGCTTCATCAACCTTGGAATGAACATCAAGGTCGGCTTGACTTAATGCAAATCACTATATTGTCAGCCAAACATAGTTGAGACTTGAATCTTCTTCGATCAACATGCTATGCTCTAGAGAATTGCTCTTTAATAATCCGCAACATGCTTGAATCATCCGGCCAACCAAGACTGGGAAGAATAGCAATACCAAGGAAGAAATCTTCAACAACGAGCACAAACTTCAATACGGACCTCCAACACAGTAGGCACACAATCCAGAGACCTCCACAAGCACATTAAATTCAACAATAACATCCACACTACTCCAAATCATCAGAATCACTTGCATCTTCATCAGGTACCTCAAGAACACTGTCTGCCATGACTGTCACACTAGAAAGATTGCTTGCAGACCTCCAAACCATGAACCACTTGAGTTGAATATACACACTGACTTCCCAAACATGCCTCTAGATCTGCAGATCATAATTTTGTTGTCATTGATGGCAACTAAGTCTACCTTACACATCCACATTACATAATTTGTTCATACCGAAAGTCAAGGTGAAGATTTGTCTAAGTTAGGGTAGTCAGAAATAGAGCATGTGACAGGGTTTGGTATCTTGGTTTGGATCTCTTTGGTGGTAAATCACAGTGTGTTGCAGATCTGAGGGAGTGATAAGGATTGTTAGGACTATCTAAATCTAGAATCTTAGCCTCCGATGATGAAGGATTCAAAAGTTATAAGCATCTGAGTATCAGGTTCCAGTTAGTTAGTACAGTCAGAAGAAGAATATGCCGACCTAGTATTTGATCTTGGTCCAGATGCAGAAAAGTTGTTGGATAAGCAATTAGTGATAATAAATGGTATAGGCCAACATGATTGATGATCTGGGAACACAAGTTTTTGGTCCACATTGTTATTTGTGCATGGATTTAGTCAACAGAGCAGAGTGATTAATAAATGTTCTAAGTTTTCTTGAAGCTGACTACAGTTGATTGAATTTCTTGATGCAGATATATATAGCCAATGGATTCGAGTGTTTTGGTGTACAATTGTGATGTGATGATGGAGTAAGTATGACAAAGGTAGAAAGAAGTGTGAAAGAGAAGAGATCTAAGGTCTGGATCATGGCAAAATAGTAAACAAGGTAGAGTAAGGATGAAGTGTGTAAGATCAGTATTCTGTGCTTAACCGAAATTGAATTCTTGCATTGGTAGATGTTATTCATTAGTTCAAACATTCTATAATCTTCTTGTAATCATTCCTGTAGGCAGTGAGCCTCTTTGAGTAGTGAGCTCTGGGTAGTGGGCCCAAAGGCATGTGCCTTCCCCATTTGTAATACTTTTAACAAAGTATAATTCTTGTGGGTTAACCCCCATCGTGGTTTTCCCTTAACTAGGTTTCCACGTTAAAAATCTTGGTGTCAAGTGTGTTATCTATGTTTTTGCTCATGTTTTATTGATTCATGCTTTCATGGTTATATCATTAATTTGTTAATAAGCGGTAAAGAAGAATTAATTGTAGAGAGTGTTAAATTTTTAAGACAACTAATTCACCCCCCCTCTCAATTGTCTGCCCTAATTCCAACAATTGGTATCAGAGAAAGGTTCCTTGGAAGAAGCTTAACAACTTGAGGAAAATCTGGGAAGGAGTTTCAATGGGTTCACTCAAAGAACAACTTCAATTGGCTTTAGAAGATCTTGATTAGTCCAAAGTAGAAATAACTGATCTGAAAGAGAACTTGAAAGATGCTGATGATTGCATTGAGATGTTAAAAGAAAAACTAAATAAATCTATGGAAAAGAGGAAGGAGCTACTTCAACAACTAGCGAATTTTATTGAAGAAAATGGCATGAATGAGGCTTTGGAAGAAAAGACAAAGGAACGTGAGAAGCTGACAAAAGAAGTTTCTATTCTAAAACATGAGATGGAATCTGGGGTGATGAGGCTAACCAAAGAAATTGAACAAAGGAAGAAGACTGAAGAAGACCTAAGTCAAACTCTAAAGGAAAGAATAGAAGAATGCTGTAGATTGAACAAAACAATTGGCCACTTAAGATTTGATCTACAAGAATGCAAATATAATGAGGAGGAACTTGAAAGGCAATTTGTCATCCTTAGACATGACCTAGAAGTTGCAAATGAATACAAGGAGAAGTTCAAAATAAGCTCACCTAAACTTGAAGTACTTCTTGAGAGTCAAAAAAAGGTTGATGATAAGCATGGTCTTGGGTATGAGAAAGGTGAAAGCTCCAGACTCGGACAAAGAGATTCTCAATCAAGGAATGGGAGAAATAGATCTAGAAGACATCTGGTAGGACATCCTAATGCTCAAAGGTATCCATATTTCAATGGTAGTTGTTTCAAATGTAATAGATATGGTCACAGATCTAATCAATGCAGAAGTCAAGTGAATCAAAATGCATCATCTTTCTTTGGTCAACGCATTAATTGCAAAAGGATAGGTCATAAGGCTGAGGAATGTAGAAATGGATCAATGAATCCTCCTAAGAACAAGCAAGTGTTCAATGTAAGATGTTTTACTTGCAATAAGTTTGGGTATATTGCAATGCAATGTAGACCTAAACTTGGTCCAACATGTGATTGTAAGAAAAATAATATTCTATGTTTCAACTGCAACAAATCTGATCATATTGCAAGATACTACAGAAGCAAGAAAAATGAAAGAAGAGCTCTGGTAAATAGAAAACTGAATGAGCAAAGACAAGACAAAGGTAAGGGTAAAGTTGATGTAAATGAAATCCAGAATGAAATGAAGAAGACATGGGTAAAGAAAGGTGCAATGAACAATGGTGATGGGTTTGCACTAGAATCTGGTGTTGGTAATTCCTCCAGGAATTGAACTGGGAGCTCTAGCTCAGGGGGAGCTACATTGAAAATCAAATTCCCCCAGTTAGCAAGTGGGTGCCTGAATCTAGCACGATGAGAGAAGATAATTTGGGTTATTACAGATCATTTGAAAGGATTTCTAGAAGAAAATAAGTGGATATGGTGATTTGCGGAGTGATTCATGAGAAACTGGATCAAGAAATAGAGTAACCAGATGAAGTTAGGGCAACACATTTATTACAACAGAGAATTAGGTTTTACAGAGCATAAAAGGTCATTCTTTCATCATTTGGATCACTTTACATTCAAACAGAGCAAGTAGAAGAGCACCTGAGCTAAGATTTCAAGGATTTGAAGTGCGACTAGTGAATTCATTAGCTAACCCTAATTCTACAGAAGAAAAAGGTATTTTTTTGTGAAGCTTTAAACCTGTAATCTTTTGAGATGGCTACTCCTCTTGTTGTTGATATTACTGAAAGGCCCCGACCAAAATTCAAGAAGCATCCATACAAATCAGTTGAAGTCAAACCATTAGGAGCATTTCCTAGTGTCCCTTATGGAGTGCTACATGTCAAGGATATTAGGGCATACATCCACTGTATTGTAGATGAATTTGGGAACCTAAAATTGCTAAATTTGTTTGAGAACTACCTAAAGGATGATAATTATGATTTGAAACTAGAATACAAAGCCCTAGAAAGCAAACATTTTCTATAGGTCATTAAATTTCTGACATTTGATGAGAGTGAGTGAGTTTGATATGTTTTGAGCTGAATGCATAATGAGTTTATGTGGCTATTGAAACCATTCAAGATTACAAAGGATGCTATTAGGATTATAACAAGGTTAAATTCAATCAGTGGTTTACCCATGCTAAAATATGTAAAGAACTAGACCGTAACTGATGCAACTGGTGCCAAATTTGACAAGAGGACAATGACTATCAATGACATTACTAATCAGGATGTTAAGTTTTCTTCAATGGTAATTGGTTACAAGATTTATCACTCCAGCAGGGAGAATTCTGTGTCTGAAATGGCCATATATGCTGCATACCGAATGTTAAAGGAAAATGTAGATTATGACCTGTGTGAACTTTTACAGAACCAACTAGTTGAGAACCTGAACAAAATCAAGAAAGACAAGAAAAACACATTTAAATATGGTTCTTTGGTTCTATGCTTATTTTTCTACTTCATGAATGAGGTACCTGGAGTAAAGGGTGTTCGTAGTGACAGACCAATTGCTATTCAGATAAGAGATCATCTACACTGCATTGGTGATTCTAATGCATAGAAAATTGCAATTTGGGGATACTTTAAGAATTTTTAGAGTATTATGCATTCTAGGGAAAGAATCCCTAAATCAGTAGTTGAGAAATACAAGAATGAAATCTATTTCATGGTGGACACTAATCAGTGTTTAATGAAAGTAGTAGAACCCAAAAATGTTTGGATCATGCCCATGGGGTATGAGGTAGATGAGAAAATTTTGGATATGTATGCTCAACATCTCTTGAGAAAACCCAAGGATGACTCTATTGAGAGATTTGGGACTTATAAAGATCTTGGTGAGAAGCTACATGTTGAGCTTCGGAAGCCAGAGATTAAGACGAAAGTTCGGAAGCAAGTAGAAATGTATGCTGAAAGTATCGACATAACCAAGGAAGCTATGAACCAGAATAGAGAAAGAATAGAAAAAGATGAGAAGGAAAAACAGGGTAAGAAACAAGGAAATGCTCCAGTAGAATCCTCATCCACATCAAGGACTACTAGGAGCTTTGTTGCTGCCCCTGTCCCCCAAACCTAAGAAATTGGAAGACAAATCATCTGGTAAGGAAAAGAAAAGAACAAAAGTAATGGAAAAAAGGCCATATGGTAGTTTAGAAAAGGAGGATGAAGAAAAGACAGATTTAGATGACGAGCTTAAAGAGATAAAGGCCACAGACACCAACATAATCAAAGTGTCTAAAGAAAAGCCTTTTGGAAGCAAGATGACAAGTAAGAAGTAGAAATCAGAGGCTGACATTGAAAAGCCAACTCCTGATGTGGAAGACATTGTCAAAAAAATCCGTGTTGATGGTAATCTCAAACGAATAACTAAGTTTTATGATCTTTACAATGATGTTGACAAAAGACTTTTGGAAGAAGCCACTATCAAATACTTGAATGTATTTAATCGAGCACTGGTAGAAGTTTTGAGTTCCAAAAGATTTGAGAGATATTTTGGAAATTAGGAAAGAAACTACCAAAACAAAAGATATGGAATTGAGGGAACATGTGTTAACCACTCTATGTCCAGTGATCTCTAGTAGAGAAGCAAATAAAATATTTAAAGAGGCCAAAAATAAATTCAGGAGTAAGAACAGAATAAACAAACTAATGATTGGAGAGATAGAAGAAGTTGTCCAAGAAACTGAACAAATTCTAAGGAAAGCATTGGACAAGAACAAGTTCTTTGTGGTTTTAGATGAACCTGCTGATGACACACCAGTTCCATATGATGAAAAGCAGCAGAAGAATGAGCAACAAATTGGATTAGATGACTCCTCTATTCTGGAAGAGGAAGCAATAAACAAGGAAGATGAAAAGATGACAGATGAAACTGATGATGTAGGAGGTATTCAAACTCCTCTGGATCGATCTTGTAAAAAAGATACAGAGATGAATGTTGAAGCAGATGATCAAATTAAAGATGATTCATTGAAGAATAAAGAACATGAATTAGAAGAAGCTGAGGACCAAGAAGTAGAAAAGGCCAAGGAGAAAAATGAAAATGAAGAAGAGATTGCAAAGGTTGATGGAGAGCCTAAGCAGGACAATTCGATTGATAGTACCAGTAAGGATCAGATAGATACACCATCTTTTTGGGCAAGAGCCACTGTAGAAGCAGTGAAGGAAATTCTGGAAAGAGACAAACAAATTGAAGAAGATTAGGACATAATTCAAGGTCTAATAAATTTTGATACCTTATCTCCGGTGCAAAAGATAAAGTTGGCTTCTATAGCTCAAGCCAAAGCAAGAGAAGAAATAATAAAGTCTCACATAGAAGACAACGAGCTACTTGGTCTGGCATCAAGGATCTTGGAGAAGATCATGCCCACTTTTCAGGACTGTTCAACATCCCCCTCTAGACAATTAAAGAACTTGATAAACTTTGTAAGTACCCATTTTGAATCTCTTGAAAAGTCTGCAGAGGTCAAAGTTCAAAAGGAATTCAATGATAAAAGATTTGATGCTCTAAAAGAGTTGATTGGAGTAGATAGAATGGTGTTGGATGCTAGTGTAAAGAGTATTCAAAATGCTCTTACAGAAGGAGGAAATGTATATAAATGTTTCTTATCTTGTCCTAAAGTTATAGAGGATATTGAAGATAAAATAAGAGTGACTAAGCAAAATCTATCAAGTGTATCCAAATCTTTTGATCCTGTGACAGCATCAATGGCAAGCAAGGAGTGTCAGATAATTAGCATGATTGAAGAAATAAAGAAGTTGACAAAAGAAAAGGAGAACATTGAGGCAAGGATAAGTGAGCTCCGAGGACTAATTTCCCCCAAAATGGAAGCAATGTTCAATGCCTTGACAGAAGCCCAAGTTGTAGCTCAGTCAAGTGATCACATTGATTTATAGATGACAGAGTCACAAGCATTTCTTTTCAGTGACCACATCTCAATTTTGAACACTATAAAGAAGAGTTGAGATAGTGATCTGGCACAATTAAAGAACATTTTTGGTGATGTACTTAAGTTTACGTAAATAAGACTTAAGGACTATTTGTACATATGCGGCCTGGTATATAGAATTTTTGTGTAAATTTTGGTTTGTGGACTCCACCCTTTGCCATTGATGTCAAAGGGGGGGTGAAGAGTAGTGAAAAATGAGGAATCCAGTAAAGTGGGAGCATTGGAGAACAGTGAAAAGTATAAGTGTACTTAGTAAGGGGGAGTTGTTCCAACACTTAGTCATTTTTCACTAAGTGTTGCCATCAATGCCAAAGGGAGAGATTGTTGGCACGAGACACTACTACGCATGATAGGTGTTGTCATTGATGGCAACTAAGTCTACCTTACACATCTGTATTACATGATTTGTTCATGCCAGAAGTCAGGGTGAAGATTTGTCTAAGTCTGGGTAGTCAGAAATAGAGCATGTGACAGGGTCTGGTATCTTGGTCTGGATCTCTCCGGTGGTAAATCACAATGTGCTATAGATCTAAGGGAATGATAAGGATTGTTACAACTATCTAAATCTATAATCTTAGCCTCCGGTGATGAAGGATTCAAAAGTTATAAGCATCTAAGTATCAGGTTCTAGTTAGTCAGTATAGTCAGAAGAAGAACATGCCGACCTAGTATTTGATCTTGGTTCGGATGTAGAAAAGTTGTTGGATAAGTAATTAGTGATAATCAATGGTATAGGCCAACATGATTGATGATCTGGGAACACAAGTTTTTGGTTGGCATTGTTATTTGTCCATGGATTCAGCCGACAGAGTAGAGTACTTAATAAATGTTCTAAGTTTTCTTGAAGCTGACTACAGTTGATTGAATTTCTTGATGCTGATATATATAGCTAATGGATTCTAGTGTTTTGGTGTGTGATTGTGATGTGATGATGGAGTAAGTGTGACAAAGGCAGAAAGAAGTGTGAAACAGAAGAGATCGAAGGTATGGATCATTAAAGAATAGTAAATAGGGCAGACTAAGGATGAAATGTGTAAGATCAGTATTCTGTGCTTAACTGGAACTGAATTCTTGTATTAGCAGATGCTATTCATCAGTTCAAACATTCTATAATTTTCTTGTAATCATTCCTATAGGTAGTGAGCCTCTTTGAGCAGTGAGCTTTGGGTAGTGAGCCCAAAGGCATGTGCCTTCCCCATTTGTAAAACTTTTAACAGAGTATAATTCTTGTGGGTTAACCCCCACCGTGGTTTTCTCTTAACCAGGTTTACACGTTAAAAATCTTGGTGTCAATTGTGTTATCTGTGTTTCTACTCATGTGTTATTGATTCATGCTTTCATGGTTATATCATTAATTTTTTAATAAGTGGTAAAGAAGAATTAATTGCAGAAAGTGTTAAAGTTTTAAGACAACTGATTCACCCCCCTCTCAGTTGTCTATCTTAATTCCAACAATTTTTTCATTACGGAGCACTCTGGACTAATTTCTTGTCAATCTGTTTCTTCTGAACACTTTAAAACTTGGTTCTACTCAGATGGCCATAGCTTCTTCAAATATTCATGTAGACCTCTCAAATCTTAACTGGAGCTACTTTAGAAAATCCTCTACACAAACATATGGTCCGCATACTTTGAGCTTCATTCCTTTGGAATGAGGGGCAATCCACTTTACTGATCTGCACTATCTTCACTGTTTCTAGCAAAGAGATATCTGACTCACTTGTTCCTTCCAAAGAGGCTAATTTTCTCAATATATTCAACATTCCAGTCTTCTAAAGAGACAATAGATTAGGATACAGTTGACACCAATGACAACAAGGATATGTTGACATTAATGACAACACCGATTAGGCACATATTTGCAATAATATTCCCCTTTGTCATTAATGGAAACATATGATGTGAAAAATTGATTTAACCATCAAGAGAAGAACTTCTCCCCCTTTCTCTTATCACACCTACAACTATTTTTCTTTATAGCTCCCCCTTTTCACCAGCAACTAGTTTTTCACATGACTTCTCCCCCCCTTTGACATCAATGGCAAAGGGCACATATTTGCAATCTTTTTTCCCCCTTTTTGTTTCAGACTGATCTCCAAAATTTACAAACTGACTACTCCCCCTGAGTAGTATCCCCTTAACATCAATTCAGATGACAAGATATGACTATGAGTTCCACTAGACTGATGCACCCTAGTGCATCTTAGTTCTGATCAGGAGGGGTAATAACCCCTAACTTCTCTCTAAGATACTCAAAAGTATCCTTAGGTAGAGGCTTAGTGAAGATATCCACAATATGATCCTTTGAAGAAACAAACTCCAATCTGACTTCATTCTCATTTACCTTCTCTCTCAAGAAATGAAACTTGATGGATATGTGCTTTGTCTTTGAATGTAACACCAGATTATTGGAGATGTTTATTGCACTTGAATTATCACAGAAGATTGTAACAGGCTCTTCAAACATAATTCTGATATCCTTCAACATTTGCTTCATCCACAAGACTTGAGTGCAATTACCTATTGTTGCTGTATACTCTGCCTCTGCAGTAGATAGAGCTATTGCCTCTTGCTTTTTGCTCATCCATTAAACCAATCTCTTACCCAAGAAAAATGTATGACCACTAGTACTTTTCCTATCATCCACATCTCCTACCCAATCAACATCTGTGTATGCATGAAGAGTGAAGTCATTATCCTTTAGATACCATAAGCCATAATCAAGTGTCCCTTTGAGATATCTGAAAACTCTTTTGATTGCTACAACATGGGATTCTCTAGGATCAGCTTGAAATCTAGCAACAAGTCTAACTACATTCATGATATCAGGTCTAGTTTGAGTTAGATAGAGTAGTCCTCCAATCATTGATCTATACCTTTTCTAATTTTCCTTTGGGGAGTCATCATCTTTACTCAACTTGCATCTGGTTACCATAGGTGTACTCACTGGTTTTGAATCTTCCATTCCAAACTTTTTCAACAATTCTTTCACACACTTAGACTGAGATATGAATATACCTTTATTTGACTGAATGATTTGTATAACTAAGAAGAAATTCATTTCTCCAAACATTGACATCTCAAATTTACTTTGCATCTGATCAGCAAATGTTTTGCACATACTCTCATTTCCACCAAAAATGATATCATCAACAAATAATTCAACAATCAAGATGTGTTCATGATCAATTTTGATATAAAGATTATTGTTTGTTGTACCTTTGCCAAAACCTAATTTTAGCAGATACTTATCTAGTCTTGCATACTAGGCTTTTGGGGCTTGTTTGAGTCCATACAATGCTTTCCTCAATCTGCAGACCATATCTCCTTGATCAAACAACTAAAATGCTTCCAGTTGCTCAATGTAGACTTCTTCTTCCAATTCTCCATTCAGGAATGCTGACTTGACATCCATCTAATAAACCTTGAAATCTTTATAACCAGCAAATGCAAGAAATAATCTGACTACTTCGATTCTTGCCACCAGAGTAACAGTTTCTTCAAAATCAATTCCCACTTGAGAGTATCCTTTACACATTTACCTTGCTTTGTTTCTCTCAACTTCACCATCCTCATTTAGTTTATTCCAGAAGACCCATTTAGTTCCAATCACATTTTTGTCTTTAGGTCTAGGAATAAGATCCCAAGTGTGATTCTTTTCAATTTGCATTAATTCTTCTTCCATTGTTTTTACCCAATTTTCATCATTACAAGTTTCACTTACTGATTTTGGTTCAATCTTTGAAAACAAAAAAATATCCTTTTGATCTTCAAAAATTCTTCTTCTAGTTTGAACACCTTTATTTCTATCTCCTATGATTTGATCTTCAAAATTATTCAACCTTACATACTTGGGAGTTTTGGGATTTGCTTGAACTTCTAATTCTTAAGCTTGTTCCTCAACATCTGCACTAACTTCTTGAGTTACTGGATATTCCAGATCAATCTGGATCTAAGTCTGGGTTTGAGCTTGCTTTCCTTAACTTTGACTTTCATCTTGATCATCTGAAGCATATCTTCAAGACCTGAAAGATCTTTCTTTGCTCTCATCAACTCTGACATTAGCACTTTCAACAATCTTTTTCAATCTCTTGTTAAAGCACCAGTATACCTTGCTTTGAGTAGAGTAACCAAGAAATATTCCTTCATCACTTCTTGCATCAAACTTTCCTAGTTCCTCATCTCTTTTGATATAGCATTTACTACCAAAAACTCTAAAATATTTCACAGTAGGAGGATGACCAAACCATAGTTCATAAGGTGTCTTACCAGAATTGCCTTTGATCTACACCCGGTTAAGAGTGTAGACAGTAGTACTCACAGCTTCTCTCCAATAGACTTGTGGAACATTTGCTTCAATTATCATGGTCCTAGCAGCTTGTTGAATGGTCTGGTTCTTTCTTTCCATAACTCCATTCTATTGAGGAGTCCTAGGAACTGATAATTGTCTTTTTATTGCATGCTTTTCACATAATGTATCAAACTCATCGGAGGTAAACTTTCCACCTCTGTTGGATCTTAGAGACTTTATCTTCATACCAATCTCATTCTCCACTATAACCTTGAACACTTTGAATTTGACAAGAGCTTTTGATTTTTCTTTCAAGAAGGTTACCCACATCATCTAGGAGTAATCATCAATCAGCGACATAAAATATTTGTCTCCTTGCACACTCCTAATTCTAGCAGGACCACATAGATCAGTATGCACAAGTTCCAACAGTCTACTTGAAAATTATTCTTTACTCTTAAATGAAGTTCTGTTCTATTTACCCAATTGACATTCTCTACACATGCTATTAGCAGGTTTCACAAGTTTTAGAAGATCTCTCACAACCTGAGTAGAACTAATCTTGACAATATTATCAAAATTCACATGACACATTCTCCTATGCCATAACCAACTTTGATCAATCTGAACAATCAAGAAAATCTTACTAGAACTACTTAAATGAAAGATGTTACCTCTTGTCTAAGTACCAGATGCAATTTCAATTCTGGAGCTTTCCAAGATTCTACATTTTCTATCCTTGAATCGGAGATCATAACCCTTGTCAACCAACTATCCAACACTGAGAAGATTATGCTTCAATTCTTCCACATACAGAACATCATTAGTGTTATTCTTACCATCAAAAGAGATGGATCCTCTTCCATAGATTCTACCAACTGAGTTGTCTTGAATTTCACAATTCCACCGTCATATTTTTAAAAGCTTACAAACTTACTTTTATCACCAGTCATATGATGAGAACATCCACTGTCATTACCCATTCATCTTTTTCTACAACCTGAGCAGCCAAGGCACTTTCCACATTTGCATAGCTAGTAGATTTAGTAGGCATTGGATCTTCTTCTTTGATAAAAATGAACACCCAATCACTTTCAGTGGAACCTCCATCATCAGATTCATTATTTGTGACTCCTTCTTCACTAGCTTCTTGGACATAGTAACATTTCTTCTGAACTCTAGGTTTGTTAGTGTTTGGATTTGAAACACTCTTCAGACACCTTAAGGCAAATGACCAATCTTATTACAAGCAAACCATTTGAATGGTAACTTTCCTTCATACTTGCCCTATCCTCTTGGCAATATTTTGGCAATAAAGGGTTCAAGTTCATCGAACTCAATTTCATCGTCTTCAAGATCCTTCCTTTCCTTCTCAAAAATGTTTGATCTTCTTGAGGAGCTTTCACCTAGATCATATCTTTGCTTTCCATGAATACTAGATTTAAATGTAGATTCAGACTTAGGAAGAGAATCACCAAACTCACTCATTTCAAATGCTGAAAGCTTACCAACCAACTGATCCCTTGTAACAGTTGTCACAGTCTTGATCTCTTCAATGGCAGTAACTTTATGCTTGTCTACCGGAGGTAAGGATCTAAGAAATTTGGCAATAATCTCTGATTCTTCCAATACTCCACCAGCACTCCTGATACTGGTCACAAGTTCATTCACCTTCTACATGTAGGAAGTAATGTTTTCATCTTCACTCATCATCAACCTTTCAAATTTACCTTTCAAGCTCTACAGCTTGGCACATTTGACATATTTAGCACCTTCATACAAAGTTTCCAACTTTTTCTAGATTTCATGAGCAGTTTTCAATTCTAGGACATTTGTCATCTGTATATCAGTCAGGGCACTCAACAATGCTTCTTTGGCTCAAATGTTGTGTTCAGCATCCTTGAGTTTGTCTAGAGTTGAAGGGCCTTTCTCTGGAAGCTTATACTCATCTTTAGTTATGAACCAAAAGGCATCACCTATACATTGCAAATGACACTGCATGTGCACCTTCCAAACGGAGTAATTTTTTCCATCAAATCTCAGAATTTCCTTCTTGTAAGTCAACATCTTGGATTTCCTCAAGTGGTCAAGCTTCTTTTAGAGGAACCGACTCTGATACCAATTGTTGGAATTAGGCCGGACAACTGAGAGGGGGGGTGAATCAGTTGTCCCACAATTTTAACCTTTTCTAATTTTAATCTTCTTTCACAACTTACAAATAGATTAATGATGTAAATATTAAAGCATGAATCAATAACACATGAGCAGAAACACAATTAACACACTTGACACCAAGATTTTTAATGTGGAAACCCGGTTAAGGGAAAACCATTGTGGGGGTTAACCCACAAGATTCATACCCCGTTAAAAGTACTTAAAAGAAATGGGAAGACACTTGCCTTCAGGCACACTACCTAGAGCTCACTACTCAAAGAGGCTCACTACTTACAGGAGGCTCACTGCCTACAATAATTTATATTTAATACAGAAAGAATGAACTGAGAAATAGCATCTTCTTCATGCTTGGTTTAGTCCAATTGAAAGCTCACAAAACTTCTGCTTTGCCCTAAAACACTTCTTCACTATCTCTTCATCCTTTACTACTCTTATTTTTTTGTTCCTCCTCTTCTCTGCTCTACCTCTATACCTTTCTTAGGATTTTATCATTTTTGCACAAGGACACCTTTCCACAACTCATCCAAAAGTATTTATATGTTTCATCAACCTTGGAATGAACATCAAGGTTGGATTGACTTAATGTGAATCACTATACTGTCGGCCAAACATAGTTGATACTTGAATCTTCTTTGATCAACATGCTATGCTCTAGAGAATTGCTCTTTGATCATCTGCAACACACTTGAATCATCCGATCGGTCAAGATTGGGAAGAATAACACCAAGGAAGAAATCTTCAACAATGAGCGCAAACTTCAATGCGGACCTCCAACACAATAGGCACATGATCCAGAGACCTCCACAAGCACATTGAATTCAACAATAACATCCACACTACTCCAAATCATCAAAATCACTTGCATTTTCATCTGGTACCCTAAGAAAATTGTCTGCCATGACTATCACACTAGAAAGATTGCCTGCGGATCTCCAAACCAAGAACAACTTGAGTTAAAGATACACACTAACTTCCCAAACATACCTCTAGATCTGCAGATCATAATTTTTCATTGTGGAGCACTTTGGACCAATTTCCTGTCACTCTGTCTCTTCTGAACACTGTAAAACTTGGTTCTACTCAGATGGCCATAGCTTCTTCAAATATTCATGTGGACCTCTCAAATCTTAACTGGAGCTACTTCAGACAATCCTCTACACAACCATATGGTCCACGTACTTTGGTCTTCATTCCTTTGGAAATGAGGAGCAATCTACTTTACTGATCTGCACTGTCTTCACTATTTCTGGCAAAGAGATATCGGACTCACTTGTTCCTTCTGGAGAGGCCAATTTTCTCAATATCCTCAACATTCTAGTCTTCTAAACAGATAATAGATTAGGATACAGTTGACACCAATGACAACAAGGATATGTTGACATCAATGACAACACTGACTAGGCACATATTTGCAGCAACCATCTCCTCTGAAACTAGGTTATCAAAACTACCACTATCAATTACAACTTTACAACATCTACCTCCTGATTTGCATCTAGTTTTGAACAAACTCTTCCTCTACGGTAGTTCCTCATTTGTCTCTACTTGAAATAGTGCTCTCCTCATCACAAGTGATTCTCCTTTCTCATGTTTACTAACTAAACTGGGCGCTCCAATAGGTTCTTCTTCCACATAGGCTGATCTTCAACTGTTCTCTTTTCTCTTGCTTGTACTCCCTTTTTTACATTCAAATACTCTATGTCCTTCACCTCCACACTAAAATAGGTTCCTATGAATGTTCTCCTATCAAATCCTCTTCCTTCTCTTCTATATCCTTCATTCCGGTATGGACTAGGGTTTCCTCTGTGGTAAAAATTTCTATAATCTCTCTGGTATGCATTGTTATCTCTGTCATCCTTCTTGAATGTGTTCTCTTGCCTGTTCTGCTCCCCATATGACCTCTCTCCTCTGGAAAATGTTCTAACTTTCTAAAATTTACCTCCTCTACCTCTCTATCTCTGATTATGTCTCTTATTCAACTTGTCTTCAACCTATAGGGAAAACTGATATGCTTCTTCCAGTGTTTTCATGCTCACCAAACTCAGTTCTTCTTGAATGTTCAATATTAGTCCATTGATGTATCTATACACTTTCTCCTTCCTTGCTTCACTATGTCCTATCCTTATGATCATCTTATGAAATTCTTCAGTATACTCCACAAATTTCTCCTTTTGTCTCAGGTTCTACAATCTCTTCAATAGCTCCAACTCACAGTCAGCAGGTACAAACTGGTTCTTCAATTTTGTCACCATCCTGTCCCATTTTGTAATCTTTTCTTTCCCTCTTCTATTTCTATCCAACTGAACTTCTTTCCACTATATAGAAGCATATCCTTTCAACTTTATTTTTGCAAATTTCACCTTCTCTGGATCTTCAACTTCTTCATATTCAAGGTACTCTTCCATGCCATTTATCTAGTCAATCAACTCTTCAGGGTTCAAATTGCCAGTGTAGTTAGGTACATCAACTTTAGGTCTCTTTATGATATTGAAATAGCTCACAACATCTTGACTTGATATGATTCTTCTTCTTCATCACCTCCTAGAGTTTCACCAATTTGATCAATAGATTGAAATTCCTCTTCATCACACTTTCAACATTAGGTCTAAGTGTCAATCCTCTTCGCCTATCTTCCTCAACAACATCCAATCAAATCCTCATTATTTTCATCATTTCCATCATCTCATCCATTCTTCCAGCCATTGTTCCAACAACAAGGACTCTCCTCAGCGGCATTCTTCCTGGGATCAAGTGCAAATTGCCTCAATTCAGTGATCGCGCTATAAGGTGACAACTACCTCACAATTGACGATCAGTTGCGACACAAGTACAACCTGCCTTAGATTCAATGATCTGTTCACAACAAGATCTTATGGAATTTCTTCACCAATTTCACTCAATTTGCTCCCCAAATATTCAAACTTTCACTCTGATACCACTTGGTACAGTCACAGTTAGGAGGGTCCTCAAAGAGAACTATCCAGGCCATGCAGCTAGAGTAAACACAACAAAAACAACTCAAAGATATAAAGAAAATGTAGATTCAGTCATTTAGTATATCATAGAATTCAAATACAAATTAGTCGATAACATGCGGGCTTATAATTAGAGCTCATAGGCATGATTACAAAATATCTGAATATGCACAAGATGTAGCTTTGAAGCTGCTTTGCAAAGAATCCAAACTATGAACTTATGCTAATGATCATCACTACTTTCTTGGCCATCTATTACATTGATATATATCATCTCTAGTACAAAAGAGTCCTCTGTGTCAGCCAAGGAAGATCACAAACTCCAATGAAGAGCTGTAACTTGTGTACACAGATAGGTCAGACCTAAATGTATAGAACTCCTCCGCAAATGAATGGAATGATGTGAAGATCTCAGGGAAGGTCAACCATGAACCACTAAACATTGAATGATATGTCATTAGCCTCCACAAGTTGAGAAATACTTTGCAAGTCTTCTCCTTTAGCTGATTGTTCTAGACTATCAAGATGCTCTATTTTAAGAAAACAATTGATCTTCTGATAGCGATAACTTTCCAGTAACTAATCCAAATGCTCTAAAAATTGGATATGATGTAGATGAACATGTTTAGATGCTAATTATAGATCCACAAGATCTGAAATGAAACTATAGCAGAATGTAGACCAAAATATAGAAACTACTTATGTCTGAACTAACTGAACTGAACAAGAAAATTATAGAAAACAAACTGAAATGCAAATGTTTTTGGTTGATGTAAGATTGCTCTTGAACCACGGATGCTCTTTCATTAGAGAGATAGTATGTTGATAATTGAGAGGGGGGGGTGAATCAGTTATCCTGATTATTTCTTCTTTTGAACCTTCTTATCAATCAAAGTAGTATTGAATCAAACAAACAAACATTATCATGAAATGAGAAACACATGACACAGTATTTTGACGTGGAAACCTGGTTAAGGGAGAAAACCACGGGGTGATTAACCCAAGGATTATTCTCTGTTAGAAGAATAAGGAATTACAAAATGGCACTTGCCAATTAGGGCTCACTGCCCGAGCACATTGCTCACAAAGAGGCCCACTGCCTACAAGGAGACACACTGTCTACAAAGTGATAAAAATCACAGTCTTGAACTGGAGAATGACATCTTTACCATGTCCGGATCAGTTCCATTTAAGCCCAGAAACATCTGTTCTGCCTTCTGCACTTCTCTTCGCTACTCCACTTTTATCCCCTCACATCACACCTCAAAATGAACTCACAAACCTTTATTTATACAAGACATCGACTTAAGAACAATCATCTAAGTCGGCAATCAACCATAAGAATATCTGCAAGATGAATAACACATCCGGTCGGCCACCATAAGAACATTCGCAGGATGAACAACTCATCCGGTCGGCTAAACAGAGCAAGAACTTCATCCGGAAGAATATCTTCAATTCTGAGCTCTACTATCAATGCGAACCAACAACACAACCTCAACATGATCCAAGAACCTTCACAAGCCTGCCTGAATGACCAGGTACGTCCGCATTTCCTTTACTTACTAAAATCTCTTATCCTCCTTATCCGGAACTTCAAGAACACTGTCTGTCGCCACTGTCATAATGCAAGAGGTACTTCCGGACCTCCAAATCATACACAACTCGAGATGGCACATCACAAGGACATCCCAAAGACTCCTTCCAATCCGTAGATTAGGATTATATAGTTTCGGACCTCACCAGACCTTTTTGTGATCCTCTGTCACCTTTGAATACTTACCGGAACCGGTTCTACACCGACAGCCACAACTCCTTCAGATCTTCATGCGGACCTTAGAAATCTTAACTGAAGCATCTCAAGACTCATATCTACAAACCCTTTAATCCATATCCTCCGGTTCACATCCTATACAGTACATTTGCCTTCTTCTCATCACTGTTCTTTACTGTTCTGACTAAGGCTAATTTTCTCAATATCCTCAGCACACTGCTCATTGAATCCTTCTTGTCAAAACAATATGAGTATGTTGACATCAATGACAACACTGGTTTACCTCATACTTGCAACAATCTCCCCCTTTGTCATTGATGGCAACATATGATGTGAAAAACCATCAAGACAAGAAACTTCTCCTTTCTGTCACTTCTCCCCCTATTAGCAACATGTCTTCTCCTCATTTACTACTCCCCTTTTGATCATCAGCTACTTGTTTTTCACATGTCTTCTCTCCCCCTTTGACATCAATGGCAAAGGGCTCATACTTGCAATTTTAACACATCAAAATCATACCAGCTACTCCCCCTTAGTAGCAGCTCCCCATCATCAATCCGGATCACAAGATATGACTGTGATATCCACCGGAATGATGCACATCAGTGCATCCTAGTTTATCACCAGAGGGGCCATGACCCCTAACTTCTCCCGAAGATATTCAAAAGAGTCCTTGGGAAGAGGTTTAGTAAAGATATCTGCAATCTGATCCTTGGAGGGAACATACTCCAACCTGACTTCTTCCTTGTTCACTTGTTCTCTCAAGAAATGAAACTTGATAGATATGTGCTTAGTCTTAGAGTGTAATATCGGATTCTTGGAAATATTAATTGCATGTGAATTATCACAGAAAATTGTGATAGGCTCCGCATATTCAATTTTAATATCTCTTAGCATCTGCTTCATCCATAGGATTTGAGTGCAACTACTTGCTACTGCAATGTATTCTGCTTCAGTTGTAGACAGAGATATTGCATCTTGTTTCTTGCTTAGCCAAGAAACCAATCTCTTCCCCAAAAAGAATGCTCCACCACTGGTGCTCTTTCGATCATCTACATCTCCTGCCCAATCTGCATCTGTGTAAGCAAGAAGAGAAAAATCTGGATCTCTAGGGTACCATAGACCATACTCAACTGTTCCTTTCAAGTACCTAAAAATTCTTTTGATTGCCATAACATGAGATTCTCTAGGATCAGCCTGGAATCTTGCCACAAGACCAACAGCCTGCATTATATCTGGTCTGGTCTGAGTGAGATACAACAATCCACCAATCATTGATCTATACATTGTCTGATCTGCCTTTGGGGAGTCATCATCTTTGCTCAACTTACATCCGGTTGCCATGGGAGTCTTCATTGGTTTTGAATCTTCCATACCAAATTTCCTTAACAATTCTTTCACATATTTGGTCTGAGAAATGAAGATTCCTTTCTTTGTTTGAGTAATTTGCAGACTCAAGAAGAAATTCATTTCACCAAGCATAGACATTTCAAACTCACATTTCATCTGATTTGCAAAAGTTTTGCACATACTATCTCTTCCTCCAAAAATGATATCATCCACAAACACTTCAACAATCAAAATGTTTTCATGATCAATTTTGAAATATAAGTTACTGTCAGCAGTACCTTTGCTGAATCCAATATGCACAAGATGCTTATCCAACCTTTCATACCATGCTCTTGGAGCTTGTTTTAATCCATACAATGCTTTCTTTAACTTACAGACCATATCATCATTGTCAGATAATTGAAATCCATCCAGTTTTTCAATGTAAACTTCTTCTTCCAGATCACCATTTAGGAAGACAGACTTGACATCCATCTGATATACCTTGAAGTCTTTGAAGGCAGCAAATGTAAGAAATAATCTGACTGCTTCAATTCTTGCCATGGGAGCAAAGGTCTCTTCAAAATCAATTCCTTCTATTTGGGAGTATCCTTTGCAGACCAATCTAGCTTTGTTTCTGATTACTTTACCAGCTTCATTTAATTTGTTCTGGAAGACCCATTTGGTTCCAATCACATTCCTGTCTCTAGGTCTGGGAACAAGATCCCAAGTATGATTTTTCTTAATTTGCATTAATTCATCTTTCATTGCCTTAGTCTAGTTTTCATCATTGCAGGCTTCATTTACTGTTTTAGGTTCAATCTTTGAAATCAGACAACATTCATCCTGATTTTGAGCAACATTCCTTCTAGTTTGCACACCTTTGCTTCTGTCACCTATGATCTGATCTTCAGAGTGGTTTAGTGTTACATACCTTGGAATTTTGGGAGTATCCTGCACTGTTGCTTCTTGATCAGGCTCATTCAAACCTATCTCTTCTTCCTGATTTACCAGATCAGGCTGACTCTGTCTTACCGAAGAGGATTGAGTTTCTTGAATCTGAACACTGTCTTGGTCATCTTCATCAAATTCATAAAATCTTGAGGGCTTCTCAATTCCTTCATCAACTTTCACATTAGTGCTTTCTATCATCTTCCTCAATCTCTTATTGTAACACCGGTATGCTTTGCTTTGAGTGGAGTAACCCAAGAAAATTCCTTCATCACTTCTAGCATCAAACTTTCCTAGATCTTCATCTCTTTTGATATAACACTTGCTACCAAATACTCTGAAATATTTCACAGTAGGAGTGATGCCAAACCAGAGTTCGTAGGGGGTCTTACCAGTATTGTTTTTGATTTGAACTCGATTTAGAGTGTAGACTGCAGTGCTGATAGCTTCTTTCTAGAACATCTGAGGAACATTTGCTTCCAACATCATTGTCCTGGCAGCTTCCTGGATGGTCCAGTTCTTTCTTTCAACTACTCCATTCTGCTGTGGAGTCCTAGGAGCAGACAATTGTCTCCTTATACCCTGCTTCTCACAATAGTCAATGAACTCACCAGATGTAAATTCACCACCTCTATCAGACCTTAGACACTTTAGTTTCAATCCAGTTTGATTCTCTACCATAGCTTTGAAGATTTTGAACTTCTCAAATGCTTCTGATTTTTCTTTTAGAAAGGTAACCCACATCATCCGGGAATGGTCATCAATTAACAACATGAAATATCTATCACCTTGCAGACTCTTGATTCTTGTCAGACTACAGAGATCAGTATGTACTAATTCCAACAATCCAGTAGAGGACTGATCTTTGCTTTTGAAAGAGACTCTGCTCTGTTTACCTAGCTGACATTCTTTGCACAAACTATTTGTAGGTTTCATCAATTTTGGAAGATCTCTTACAGCCTGAGTATTGCTTATCTTGATGATGTTATCAAAATTTACATGACACATTATTCTATGCCATAACCAACTCTGATCAATTTGAACAAACTAACAACTTTTATTTGAACCAACCAGATGAAAGATATTACCTTTTGTCTGAGTACCGGATGCAATTTCAGTTCCGGAGCTTGTAAAGATTCTACATTTTCCATTCTTAAACCGGAGATCATAGCCTTTGTCTACTAACTGACCAACACTGAGAAGATTGTGCTTCAATCCTTCAACATATAGTACATTACCTATTTTGCTCTTTCCATCAAAGGAAATAGTTCCCCTACCTCTGATTCTGCCAGCAGAATTGTCACCAAACTTTACCATTCCTCCTTCATACCTTTCCAAATTCAAGAACTTATTCTTGTCACCAGTCATATGGTGAGAACATCCACTATCAATAACCCAATCATCCTTTTCTTCCACTTGAGCAGCCAAAGCTTTTTCCACAACTTTGTGATTGACAGATTCAGAGAGTATTGAATCTTCTTCCTTGATGGCAATAAACACCCACTCATTTCCGGATTTGCTTCCTAGTTCTGATTCATCATTTGTTACTCCTTCATTGTCATCTTCTTCATGAACATAATAGTAGTTCTTTTGAAACCTTTGTCTGTTAGTATTAGACCTTGCAGATCTTTCCAGACATCTTGAAGCAAAATGACCAATCTTATTGCAGTTGAAGCACTTAAAGGGTAGTTTTCCTTCATACTTACCGGATCCTCTTGGTAGTCTTTTTGCAATGAGGGCTTCAAGTTGAGCTATTTCTGCTTCTTCTTCTTCCATGTCTCTTCTTGCTTGATCATACCATGTCATCTTCCTTGAAGAGTTTTCTCCCAGATCAACTTTCTATTTACCTTTCACATAGGCACTGGCTTTGAAAGCAGATTCAGTCTTGGGAAGATCATCTCCAAACTCGGTCATTTCAAATGCAGCTAGCTTGCCAGCCAATTGTTCTCTTGTGACAGTTGTGTGGGCTCTGAATTCATCAATTGCAGCAACCTTAATTTTGTAGGTAGCAGGAAGGGATCTAAGGATTTTGCAAACAATCTCATTTTCATCCAGAGTTCCACCAGCATTTCTAATTCCACACACTAGTTCATTCACTCTTGGCATAAAAGTAGTGATGTTTTCATCATCTCTCATCTTCAATCTTTCAAATTTCCCTTTCAGACTTTGCAACCTTGCACTCTTGACAAACTCATCTCCTTCATACAGAAGTTCCAGTTTAGTCAGGATCTCATATGCAGTTGGTAGGTCAATAACATTTGAGAGATCTGAGTCATTCAATGCGCTTAGAAGAGCTTCCTTGGTCCGCAGATTGTTTTCAGCTTCTGTAATTTCATTCAGAGTTGTCGGACCACCTTGTGGAGGTACATATGGTTTTGAAACCATGGCCAAGTATGCTTTTCCCATACATTCCAGGTGACATTTCATGCGACCCTTCCAGAGAGTAAAATTGGTTCCATCGAACTTTGGACTATCCTTTTTGTATGACGACATCCTAGATCTCCTCAAGCGGTTGAGCTTCTTTCAGAGGAACCTTGCTCTGATACCAATTGTTGATAACTGAGAGGGGGGGGGGGTGAATCAGTTATCCTAATTATTTCTTCTTTTGAACCTTCTTATCAATCAAAGCAGTATTGAATCAAACAAACAAACATTATCATGAAATGAGAAACACATGACACAGTATTTTGACGTGGAAACCCGGTTAAGGGAGAAAACCATGGGGTGATTAACCCAAGGATTATTCTCTGTTAGAAGAATAAGGAATTACAAATTGGCACTTGCCAATTAGGGCTCACTGCCCGAGTACACTGCTCACAAAGAGGCCCACTGCCTACAAGGAGACACACTGTCTACAAAGTGATAAGAATCACAGTCTTGAACTGGAGAATGACATCTTTACCATGTTCGGATCAGTTCCATTTAAGCCCAGAAACATCTGTTCTACCTTCTGCACTTCTCTTCGCTACTCCACTTTTATCCCCTCACATCACACCTCAAAATGAACTCACAAACCTTATTTATACAAGACATCGACTTAGGAACAATCATCTAAGTCGGAAATCAACCATAAGAATATCTGCAAGATGAATAACACATCCAGTCGGCCACCATAAGAACATTCGCAGGATGAACAACTCATCCGGTCGACTAAACAGAGCAAGAACTTCATCCGGAAGAATATCTTCAATTCCAGGCTCTACTATCAATGCGGACCAACAACACAACCTCAACATGATCCAAGAACCTTCACAAGCCTGCCTGAATGACCAGGTACATCCGCATTTCCTTTACTTACTGAAATCTCTTATCCTCCTTATCCGGAACTTCAAGAACACTGTCTGTCGCCACTGTCATAATGCAAGAGGTACTTCCAGACCTCCAAATCATACACAACTTGAGATGGCACATCACAAGGACATCCCAAAGACTCCTTCCAATCCGCAGATTAGGATTATACAGTTTCGGACCTCACCGGACCTTTTTGTGATCCTCTATCACCTCTGAATACTTGCCGGAACCGGTTCTACACCGACAGCCACAACTCCTTCAGATCTTCATGCGGACCTCGGAAATCTTAACTGAAGCATCTCAAGACTCATATCTACAAACCCTTTAATCTGCATCCTCTGGTTCGCATCCTATACAGTACATTTGCCTTCTTCTCATCACTATTCTTTACTATTCTGACTGAGGCTAATTTTCTCAATATCCTCAGCACACTGCTCATTGAATCCTTCTTGTCAAAACAATATGAGTATGTTCACATCAATGACAACACTGGTTTACCTCATACTTGCAACATAGTAGTACAAAGACTAGGTCCTGTTAGGGCGAGGAGCTAGAGGCAAGCCCCTCAGGTTCAGGTTAGAGTACAGCAGGGACAATAGTAGCCTCAGGTACAGGGTCAGGTTCAGAGATAGGCTCCCCAACAATAGTAGCAATTTGTGATTAGAGGTGGACAGGTAGGAGGACAATAGCTAGAGATAGAGGACACTCATATGTGGTGGTAGCTATAGAACAAGATGGCTAGGAGGACCCGCCTAGAGGCTAGGTTCAAATAAATGTGGCAGGATAGGGATAGAGCCTTAGTCGAGCTAAGAGGGGCTCAAGCCCAGGTTCAGGAATTACAAGCACAACTAGCACAGATATAAACTATGCTAGATGATGGAGCAGTGGCTTGGCTGACTACTCAGAGAGATATAGCAGTGCAGATGTTACAGAGGGTTATGGCTGAGTGTGATGCAGCTAGAGTAGCCTTGGGTATTGACCAGACAAGGGTCTTTTTGGCTAGAGAGCTTACTTGTGTACATGGTGAGTTAGGGACGGCACAAGCAAAGGGTAAGTACTATAGGGGCTTATACTATGGAGCAATTCCTTTGGACTAGCGACAGTTGAGCTCAGGAGTAGATATGGAGCATCAGCCTCGAGGAGGACTGGGAGGTCAGAGAGATTTGGCCCATCAGTTATGGGACCACCCCTATAGCTAGGTGGAGGAAGATCTCATAGGTCAGGGGAAGATCATGGTGAGGCTTCATCAAGGAGTGCCACCCATCTGAGACACTTGTGACAAGGGTTCTTATACATTGTATCATTTTATATCATGTATATCTTTTGAGGCATGTGAGCTGATGTATGTGTTTTGTGTTGGATTCAGGACAGACAACTAAGAGATGGGGTGAATTAGTTGTCCAAAAATTGCTTCCAAATTAAACACTTAAATCCACTTTGTTATTCAGTAGCATAATAATTAATCAATCATGAAAGCATAAATCATTAACACAAGAGCAGATACACATCAACACATGAGACACCAAGATTTTGATGTGGAAAACTCGGTCAAGGGAAAAACCACAGGGTGATTAACCCAAAAAATATTCTCTGTTAGAAGAATAAAAAGAATAGATGGCACATGCCAATTATGGCTCACTACCTGAGCACACTGCTCATAAGAGGCCCACTGCCTACAAGAGACACATTGTCTACAAAGTAACAAGTATCACAAAATTGAATTGGAGATTAGCATCTTTACCATGCCTGGATTAGTTCCATTTAAGCCCAAAAACTTCTGCTCTGCCTTTCACTCTTCTTCCTCGCTACCACACACTCATCCACACAAGACATACTTTGGAATGACTTCACAATCCCTTATTTATACAAGGCATCAACTTAGGAACAATCATCTAAGTCGGAAAACACTTATAGATCATCCGGAAGACGTGTAATACATCCGGTCGGCCAGGCTCAAGAAGAACACCAACATCCGGTGGTTGTTCTTCAAATGTGAACTCTAACTTTAATGCGGACCACCAACATGAACTAGACATGATCCAAAGATCACCACAACCTTTCCTGAATCACCAAGAACATCAACACTTTATCTACTTTATGGAATTCTTCTCTCCTTCATCCGGAACTTCAAGAACACAGTCTGTCATCGCTGTCACAAAGGAATAGGCACTTCCAGACCATGAACAAATCTAGTTGACACTTCACAAGGACTTCCTCAACACTCCCTCCAATCCACAGAATGGGATAATGCATTTCTGGAGCTCACCGGACCTATCTGTGACACTCTGTCACCTCTGAACACCTGCCAGAACTGGTTCTACTTGAGCAGCCATAACTTCTTCAGATCTTCATGCGGACCTCTAAAAACTTGACTGGATCATCTCAAGACTCATATCTACAAACCCTTTAAACCGTATCTTCTGATAGTCCTCTTAACTTGGATCTTTTCTTTGTTGTCTTCACTGTTCTTCTCTGCTCCTGATATGACTAATTTTCTCAATATCCTCAGCACATAGCTCGTCCAAACCTTGTCATTTCTGCAACAAGAGTATGTTGACATCAATGACAACACCGGTTATCCTCATACTTGCAACAATCTCCCCCTTTGTCATTGATGGCAACATATGATGTGAAAAACCATCAAGACAAGAACTTCTCCTTCCTGTCACAACTCCCCCTATCAGCAACAACCATTCACATGTCTTCTCTTCCTTTACTGCTCCCCCTTTGATCATCAACCACTTGTTTTTCACATGTCTTCTCTCCCCCTTTGATATCAATGGCAAAGGGATCATACTTGCAACTCTAACACTTCAGAATCATACCAGCTGCTCCCCCTGAGTAGCAGCTCTCCATCACCAATCTGGATCAGAAGATATGACTATGATATCCACCGGACTAATGCACAATAGTGCATCCTAGTTCATCACCGGAGGGGCAATAACCCCTAACTTCTCCTTGAGATACTCAAAAGAGTCCTTGGGAAGAGGTTTAGTAAAGATATCCGCAATCTGATCCTTGGAGGGCACAAATTCCAGTCTAACTTCATCCTTGTTCACTTGCTCTCTCAGAAAGTGAAATTTGATGGATATATGCTTAGTATTAGAATGTAACACCGGATTCTTAGAAATATTTATTTCACTTGAATTATCACAGAAGATTGTGATAGGCTCCTCATATTCTACTTTAATATCTCTTAGCATCCGTTTCATCCATAAAACTTGAGTGCAACTACCTGTTGCTGCAATGTATTCTGCTTCAGTTGTAGACAAGGATATTGCCTCTTGTTTCTTACTTAGCCAAGAAACCAATCTCTTTCCCAAAAGGAATGCTCCACCACCGATACTCTTCCGGTCATCCACATCTCCTGCCCAATCTACATCTGTATATGCATGAAGAGAGAAATCATGATTTCTAGGATACCACAAACCATACTCAAATATTCCTTTTAGATATCTAAAAATTCTCTTGATTGCCATGACATGAGATTCTCTGGGATCAGCTTGAAATCTAGCAACAAGACAAACAACATGCATAATGTCAGGTCTAGTTTGAGTGAGATACAACAATCCTCCAATCATTGACCTATACTTTGTCTAATTTGTCTTAGGGGAATCATCATCTTTGCTCAATTTACATCCAGTAGCCATAGGAGTATGAATTGGTTTTGAGTCTTCCATCCCAAATTTCTTCAACAATTCTTTCACATATTTAGTCTGAGAAATGAAAATTCCTTTCTTTGTTTGAGTGATTTGTAGACCCAAAAAGAAATTCATTTCACCAAGCATGGACATCTCAAATTCATTTTTCATTTGATTTGCAAAAGTTTTACACATACTATCTCTTCCTCCAAAAATAATATCATCAAGAAAAACTTCAACAATGAAGATGTTTTCATGATCAATTTTGAAATACAAATTACTGTCAGCAGTACCTTTGTTGAAACCAATCTTCAAAAGATGCTTATCCAACCTTTCATACCAGGCTCTTGGGGCTTGCTTTAGTCCATACAGAGATTTCTTCAACTTGCAGACCATATCATCATGTTCAAACAATTGAAATCCATCCGGTTGCTCAATGTATACTTCTTCTTCCAAATCACCATTTAGGAAGGTAGACTTGACATCCATCTGATATACTTTGAAATCCTTGAAGGCAGCATAGGGAAGAAATAATCTGACTACTTCAATTCTTGCCACTGGAGCAAAAGTTTCTTCAAAATCAACTCCTTCTATTTGAGAGTAGCCCTTGCAGACCAATCTGGCTTTATTTTTGATTACATCACCAGCTTCATTCAGTTTGTTTCGGAAGACCCATTTGGTTCCAATCACATTCTTGTCTCTAGGTTTGGGAATAAGATCCCAAGTGTGATTTTTCTCAATTTGCATCAGCTCTTCTTCCATTTCTTTAGTCCAATTTTTATTATTGCAAGCTTCATTTACTGTCTTATGTTCTATCCTTGAAATCAGACAATACTCATTTGAGTTTTGAGCAATTCTTCTTCTTGTTTGCACACCTTTGCTTTTGTCACCTATGATCTGATCTTCAGAGTGGTTCAGTCTTACATACCTAGGAACTTTGGGAGTTTCGTGCACTTCTAATTCTTCATCAGGTTCATTGTGACTCATCTCTTGTCCTTGAGTTACCAGACCTATTTGATTCTGATTACTGGAAGGAGTTTGGGCTCCTTAGATCAGAACACCAATCTGATCATCTTCATCATATTCATAAAACCTTGAAGGTCTCTCAATTCCTTCATCAACTTTCACATTTGTACTTTCTATCATCTTTCTCAGTCTCTTATTATAACACTAGTAAGCTTTGCTTTGAGTGGAGTAACCCAAGAATATTCCTTCATCACTTCTAGCATCAAACTTGCCTAGATCTTCTTCTCTTTTAATGTAACATTTGCTACCAAACACTTTGAAATACCTCACAGTAGGAGTGATGCCAAACCAAAGTTCATAACAAGTCTTACCAGTATTACTTCTGATTTGAACTCGATTGAGAGTATAGACTGCAGTGCTGACAGCTTCTCTCCAAAACATCTGAGGAATATTTGCTTCCATCATCATTATCCTAGATGCTTCCTGGATGGTCCGGTTCTTTCTCTCTACTACTCCATTCTGTTGTGGAGTCCTAGAAGCAGACAACTGTCTCTTTATACCATGCTTCTCATAGAAATCTATGAACTCACCAGATGTGAATTCACCACCTCTATCAGACCTCAGACATTTCAGTTTCAATCTAGTTTCATTCTCTACCATAGCCTTGAAAGTTTTGAACTTCTCAAAAGCTTCTGATTTCTCTTTTAGAAAGGTAACCCACATCATCCGGAAATGGTCATCAATTAGTAACATGAAATATCTATCACCTTGCATACTCTTGATTCTTATCGGATCACATAGATCAGTAAGAACTAATTCCAATAATCCGGTAGAGGATTGATCCTTGCTTTTGAATGAGACTCTGCTCTATTTCCCCAGCTGACATTCTTTGCACAAGCTATTTGTAGGTTTTACCAATTTTGGAAGATCTCTTATAGCCTGATTATTGCTTATCTTGATGATGTTAACAAAATTTACATGACACATCCTTCTATGCCATAACGAACTCTGATCAACTTGAACAAACAGACAACTTTTACTGGTACCAACTAGATGAAAGACATTACCTTTTGTTTGAGTACCAGATGCAATCTCTATTCTAAAACTTTCAAAGATCCTGCATTTTCCATTCTTGAACCGGAGATCATAACCTTTGTCCACCAACTGTCCAACATTGAGAAGATTGTGCTTCAATCCTTCAACATACATTACATTACCGGTTTTGTTCTTTCCATCCAAAGAAATAGTTCCCCTACCTCTGATTCTACAAGTAGAATTATCACCAAACTTTACCATTCCTCCTTCATACCTTTCCAAATCTAAGAACTTGTTCTTGTCACCCGTCATATGGTGAGAGCATCCACTGTCAATGAACCAATCAAACTTTTCTTCAACTTGGGCAACCAGAGCTCTTTCTACAACCTTATGATTGACAGATTCAGAGGGCACTGGATCTTCTTCCTTGATGGCAATAAACACCCATTCATTTCCAGATTTGTTTCCTATCTCTGATTCATCATATGTTACTCCTTCATTATCATCTTCTTCATGAACATAATAACAATTCTTTTGGAACCTTTGTCTGTTAGAATTTGACCTTGAAAATCTTTCCAGACATCTTGAGGCAAAATGACCAATCTTATTGCAGTTGAAACACTTAAAGGGTAATTTTCCTTCATACTTATCGGATCCTCTTAGCAGTCTCTTTGCAATGAGGGCTTCAAGTTGAACTGTTTCTGCTTCTTCTTCTTCCATGTCTTTCTTGCTTTTTCATACCATGATAGTTTCTTTGATGAATTCTCTCCTGGATCAAACCTTTGTTTACCTTTGACACAGGCACTGGCTTTGAATGCAGATTTAGTCTTGGGGGGGTCATCTCCAAACTCAAACATTTCAAATGTAGCCAATTTACCGGCCAATTGATCTCTTGTGACAGTTGTATGGGCTCTGAATTCTTCAATGGCAGCTGCCTTGATTTTGTAAGAAGCAGGAAGGGATCTGAGAATTTTACCAACAATCTCATCTTCCTCTAAGACTCCACCGGCATTTCTAATCCCACAAACTAGCTCATTTACTCTTGGTATAAAAGTGGAGATATTTTCATCTTCTCTCATCTTCAGATTTTCAAATTTTCCTTTCAAAATTTGTAGCCTTGCACTTTTGACATACCTGTCACCTTCATGCAGAAGTTCCAGTTTTTGCCAAATCTCATAAGTAGTTGGTAGGTCAATAACATTTGAGAGCTTTGAGTTAGATAATGCACTTAGAAGAGCCTCTATAGTCTGGAGATTATTTTCAGCATCTGTGATTTCATTTAGAGTTCTTGGACCACCCTGTGGAGGTACATACTATGTTGTAACCATGGACCAGTACGCCATTCCCATACATCTCAAGTGACATTTCATGCGACATTTCCAGAGATTGAAATTGGTTCCATCAAATTTCATACTATCTTTCTTGTAGGACGACATCCTGGATCTCTTCAAGCGATTAAGCTCCTTTTAGAGAAACTTGGCTCTGATACCAATTGTTGGATTCTGGACAGACAACTAAGAGGGGGGTGAATCAGTTGTCCAAAACTTTCGTTTGAATTAAACACTTAAATCCACTTTGTTATTCAGTAGCATAATAATTAATCAATCATGAAAGCATAAAGCATTAACACAAGAGCAGATACACATCAACACATGAGACACTAAGATTTTGACGTGAAAAACCCGGTCAAGGGAAAATCCACGGGGTGATTAACCCAAAAAATATTCTCTGTTAGAAGAATAGAAAGAATAGATGGCACATGCCAATTAGGGCTCACTGCCTGAGTACACTGTTCACAAGAGGCCCACTGCCTACAAGAGACACACTGTCTACAAAGTAACAAGTATCACAAACTTGAACTGGAGACTAGCATCTTTACCATGCCTAGATCAGTTCCATTTAAGCCCAAAAACTTCTGCTCTGCCTTTCACTCTTCTTCTTTTCTATCACACACTCATCCACAGAAGACACACTTTGGAATGACTTCAGAATCCCTTATTTATACAAGACATTGACTTAGGAACAATCATCTAAGTCGGCAAACACTTATAGATCATCTGGAAGATGTGTAATACATCCGGTCAACCAGTCTCAGGAAGAACACCAACATCTGGTGGTTGTTCTTCAAATGTGAACTCTAACTTTAATGCGGACCACCAACATGAACTAGACATGATCCAAAGATCACCACAACCTTTCCCGAATCACCAAGAACATCCGCACTTTATCTACTTTTTGGAATTCTTCTCCTTCATCCGGAACTTCAAGAACATAGTCTGTCATCGCTATCACAAAGGAATAGGCTGTTTCAAACCATGAACAAATCTAGTTGACACTTCACAAGGACCTCCTCAACACTCCCTCCAATCCGCAGAATGGGATAATGCATTTCCAGAGCTCACCGGACCTATCTGTGACAATCTGTCACCTCTGAACACCTGCCAGAACTGGTTCTACTTGAGCAGCCATAACTTCTTTAGATCTTCATGTGGCCTCTGAAAACTTGACTGGATCATCTCAAGACTCATATCTACAAACCCTTTAAACTGCATCTTCTGATAGTCCTCTTAACTTGGATCTTTTCTTTGTTATCTTCACTATTCTTCTCTGCTCCTGATATGACTAATTTTCTCAATATCCTCAGCATATAGCTCATCCAAACCTTGTCATTTCTGCAACAAGAGTATGTTGACATCAATGACAACACCGGTTATCCTCATACTTGCAACATTTTGATGGCTCTTTGATAGCCGCTTTGTATATATAGATTCATTTTGTACATGATGAGACACTTATGTATTGACCCAAATGCATATATATATGATATCATGATTATGGATGCACATATCTGATGTTGATATTTATGGTTTATGTTTTCATGATTATGACATGTATATGGTAGATACATAAATGATAAATGGATATGATTATGATTTTATGATGTAATGATTATGATGAATGCATGCTTATGGAAAGATATATGCTTATGTTAATGGATAGATCATGGCTTTATGAAAATGAATTGTACAATGATCTATGCTATGCAAATATATATGATATAATGATATAGGGTGATGTATGTCTAACACACTTGTTTTTCAAGATGAAGATAATGAAGAAAAAGATGATGAATAGAAGAAAGTAAATGAAATTCGATTGATCAATCCTTGTGAGAGCTATGAATTTTATTGCAGGATAAATGGATGGATGATGGATAATAGATGTAGCTTCTTTGCAATGGTTGTACACAAATTTAGAGATTGCAATCCTTATTTTTGATATAGCATATGGATATTATGTACTAGGGTATGAAAAGACCAAGGTGACGATGTATCCAATGCATCCAACATAATACAACCTTGTCTATCGTATGAGGTCAAGATGTTGATCCAACATACACAAGATATGAATATTAGTTGTTCTGAGATGGACTTTGACTCTGTAAGCAAACCTTTGAACTTATTTCCACTAAACATAATGAAACCTTGTTGGTTATATGCATGGGAAATAGTCTTAGTATACAATAGTTCTAGTACATATAAGGCTTTTTAGGTCCTTAGATGGAAAAGATATTGATATGCAAGATGCTAATCCCAACATGTACAAGATACCATTAGGCATAGTAGGAGAATAAGATCATCCCACAAACACAACATACGAAAGAAAATGACTATGCCCTAGTCCATACTTCATCGCAACATACCAAGATATAAGAAATCAAGGCAGTCTTGACTAGGTATCAGAAAGAGACAAAAAGATGAATCAACCAACTAACAAAACAATGACACAGCCATCATGTTCTCTTGCCAAAATGAGGGTGCTCATGGATAGATTGGATAGCACCTTGTTTTGAGGAAATATATATCCTGTTGAAGACTGAGATTTTGGATTGATATAGCAAATGTTGGCTAAAGGCAGGTAGACAAATGTGTTTGTTTGCCTCTGATTTGATGAGTGCTTGAGCTATCGATACATGCATAGTTTGTTTTCTTCTTGAGTTAGTCAAATTAATATGGAAGATGGTAGAGACAAAGTGAAAAATTGAAGAATGAATTGTCTGTGCTTGCATACTAGATACTTCCTTCATATTCCAGACTGCCTACATACCCTATATCCATGGGATCAAAGTATAATATGATGATGATGAAAGTGATGATATGTAGTTCTAGATGTTTATTAATGATGTGGGAGATAGATGATTGAAGAATATGAGATGGATGAAGATGGTGATTGGTGAAGGTTGGATGAAGGATGAAAGATGAAAGATGAAAAAGGTGTATCACCTGTGCCTGAGTCTACATACTTCCTTCATATTCTAGATTACCTACATACCCTATATCTATTGGATCAAGGCACGTAACAATAGAGATGATGTAGTTCTTATGATGAAGGTAGATGGATTGATCAAATTATGGATTGATGGGAATGGTTGAATGTTTGATAGCATGAGATGTTGATGGGATGTTAGGTGATGATGCTTTAAGTATCCACTCCAAAAACTAAGCACAAGAAAATTCTCCTAGTGTGGGAAGAACTTATTATGGAAGGTGATGGATTAGGTGACCCAACTCTAGACAGATGATGGAAAGGAATGATACGTCAACTCCAACAATTTCCAAACCATGATAGGAGTAAAGTATGGAGATGAAAAAGGGAGTGGTCATCTTATGGATAAATAGGCTTATTGTGAGATTGGTGGAGTTTATTAGGGGATGGATGGAGTTTATTATAGGATGGATGGTATGGTAAACAAAAATTGAATAGATGGTAAGAGTTGGTTCTATACATAGTACTTGTTTTCCATGTTTTCACTATGGTACTTACCCAAGGCGTCTGTTTACTAGGTTTTCACCAGAGGATGAATTATTTATTTATTTATTTTTTATTTTTTTTGTATTTTGGGGATGTTCTAAGGATCAAGCATAAAATTTATTAAGATGAACACTATTGATAGGTTCATCCAAAGGAATTCCTTCAGGTGTTGAGAGAGTATAAGCTCATGATCCATAGACTGTTATGATCACAAAAGGTCCTAGCCAATTTGGTTCAAATTTACCCTTCTTTTCATGATCTTGTTAATTTCTTTGATTCTCTTTGAGGACAAGTCTTCTACCTGGAACCTTCTTTTCTTGATCCTTTTGTTATAACTACAATGAAGATGGTTTTGATAGACTTGAAGGTGATTGAGTATAGTGAGGCATCTTTCATCTAGTAGCTCTAGATCATTTAATCTAGATATTCTGTACTTCTCATAAAAAATGATATGCTGTAATGAAACTCTTAGTGATGGGATCTTGACCTCAATAGGTAAGACAACTTTAGTTCCATACACAAGAGCATAGGGTGTAGTGCTAGTAGGAGTTCTAATGCTTGTTCGATAGGCTCACATGGCTGGATTAAGTTGTAGATGCCAATCAAGACCAACTTCATTGACTATCATTTTAAGAATTTTGAGATGGTTTTGTTAGAAGCCTCAGCTTGGCTATTACTTTGGGGATAATAAGGTATGGAAAACCTATATTGGATATGGAATTTATTGCATAAAGCACAAACTTCTTGATTTTTGAAAGGGTGTCCATTATCGGTAACGATGGCTTGTGGAACTCCATATTGACAAATGATGTAATGGAGGATGAATTTGGATATTTGCTTTCTGGTGATATAGGTCATTGGTATAGCTTCAACCCACTTTGTAAAGTACTCAGTGGTGGTAATGATGAATTTGTTGCCATTAGATGAGGGTGGATGAATCTTTCCTATGAGCGCAAGTCCACACTGTGAGAAAAGCTAAGGAGTAGTGATAGGTTGTAGCTCATGTGTTGGAGCATGTATCAAATCCCCATGTTGTTGACATTGTAGACATCTCTTAGCAAATTGTTGTGCACCTTGCTCCATGGTTGGTCAGTAGTATCCATCTCTCAAGAGTTTCGTAGTAAGGCTAGGGATGGCGGAATGCAAACCATAGACACCTTCATGTACCTCACATAAGGCAACTTTAGCTTCTTCCGAGTCAAGAAACCTAAGAAGGATACCATCAAGACTCTTACGATACAAGGTTTATCCAATGATTGTGTAATGAGAGGCTCAGCGGATAAAGGTTTTGTGTTGTGTGATGGATAATTAAAATGGAAAGTACCATTATAGAGATACTCATATATATCCTCGTACCATGGAGAATTGGGACCAATAATTTCACATATAAGCTCAGATTGTGAGACTTCAAAAGCTAGGACCAAAAGTTGTTCGACCAGAAATGCACATCTCTGTGCATTAGTGGGCATATCTAGAAGATAACCAATTGTAGCCATAGTATTTTCTGCTTTGTTGTTTATTCTAGGGATTTTCTCAAATGTGATTTTGGAAAAGTATTTCTTGAAGTCATCCACCATCAACTTGTATGGGAGGAGTCTTTCATCTTTTGTTTGATATTCATCCAAAACTTGTTTGATGACCAGCTGAGAATCTCCAAAAACTTGTAGCTGTCTGATATCCCATTGTATAGCCATACGTAATTTGGTAATCAAGGCTTCATATTCAGTAATGTTATTGGTACAAGGAAAGGCAATCCTATATGATTTAGGTATGAAATCACCTTGAGGGGTGATAAATAATATTCCAGCTCTAGATCCATGTTGTGTATATGAACCATCAAAGTACAATTGCCAAACTATTGAAGGATATAGATTGAATAACTTTTCATTAGGAAACTTAGGATGGATAGGATGAATATCTTTCATTTGTGCTTCTACTAGTTGATCAGGGATCACTTGTCCTTTTATGGATTTTTGATCAACATATTCTATGTCAAATTTACTGAGAATCATTATCCATTTTGCTAATCTGCCTGTGAGTACTGCTTTGGCTAGAAGATACTTGAGTGGATCGAATTTAGATATGAGCTTCATTCTTTGGTTCAACATATAGTGTCACAACTTTTTGGAAGAAAACACTACGGCTAAACATGCTTTTTTCATGGATGAAAAATTATGCTCATAGCCGACAAGAATTCTACTAATATAGTAGATAGCCTGTTCTTTCCTTGAGTCATCATGTTGAGATAAAAGGGCATCTAGAGCTACTGTTGTTGAATAAATGTATAGTAGCAATGGTTGATTAGGCATAGGAGGTACTAGTACGGGAGGTGTAGCTAGATATTTCTTTATTTAGTCAAAATCTTGTTGGCACTTATCATCCCATTTAAAAGGTTCTACCTTCTGGAGCAGGTTTTGAAAAGGATGACTTTTATCTGCTAGTTGTGAAATGAACCTATGGATAGATTGTAATCTACCTTGAAGACTGCAAAGTGGTTTCAAATTTGATGGTGGAGGCATGTTAACTATAGTTTTTACCTTATCCAGATCAACTTCTATGCCTCTTCAAGATACGATGTAACCCAATAGTTTTCCAGAAGTCACCCTGAATACACATTTATTAGGATTTAATCTCACTTGATACTTTTCTAGTCTATCAAAGATCTATTCTAGTACTTTTAGATGATCTTCTCTGGTTTTTTATTTTCCCAAGATATCATCAACATAATCTTCCATTATGGTGTTAAAAAGATCATGGAAGATAATAGTCATGGCTCATTGATATGTAGCTCTTGCATTCTTAAGACCAAAAGGCATTACTAGCCAATAGTAAGTACCCCACGGGCATATGAAAGCTATTTTATGTTGATCTTTGGGAGTAATTCAAAAAATCTGTCCATTAGTGATACCATTTCATGTTTTGCTGTAAGATCAACAATGATATCTATTATTGGAAGTGGAAAATCATCTTTAGAGTAGGCTTTGTTGAGATATCTGAAATTAGTGCAAACATGGATGCCCCTAGTGACTTTGGATATCAGTACTAGATTTGAAACCCATTCAAGATAATCAACAAGCCATATGAACTTAGCATCCAGTAGTTTTTGAAGTTCTACTTTGACCAAGAGTGCTATTTGTGTATGCATTTTCCATAGCTTTTGTCTGACAGGTTTTGCATTTGGAAATACTAATAGATGATATAAAACAAGTGAGGGATCCAACCCCAACATATCTGCATAAGTCCATGCAAAGTTGATTGATCTTTTTATGAAGAAGGCGATGAAATTTGTTCTTTCCTGATTTGATAGTGATGCCACTAGAAATGTGATCTTAGGATTTTGTGTTGTACCTAGATTGATCTCTTGAGATTTCTCTACCAACAAGGGTGACCATTCTTTATATTTAGTGGTCAAAGGAAGGTCAAATCCTCCATCCTTAGGCACCTTAGAGAGGTTTTCACCCTCAGATACGTCATTTATTTTTATTTTTGCACAGTCAAGAGGCACCTTTCAGTTTTCACCTAGTGACCTTTCTTTTTTTATTTTATTTATTTCACTTTTACAATTGAATGATTTGACACCTCCACCAAAGTATGCTAACTGAGGTAGGTTCATCATGAAGCCCACTTTGTGATCTCCTAATGGTATGCCTTTTCTTAAGCCCATGAACTTTGATATGGCTTCATCATTATGAAATGTGTCTAGAATAGGTGCCCCTTGTTGGTCCCAATCGATGAGGTCAGGATATACGAGTTGAAGGTCAGGTGATTTAGATTGAGAGGTAAAGGAGGGAGATGATAACATAAAGATGGATAGGTCTTGAAATAGTTCTGTTATTTGGAAAGAGGAATCATTGATGGTATCCTGATTATAGGTCTCTTCTATGGGAAAAGCTTCAACTACCTTATTGATAATATACTCAATGTCTAAGGAAGGTAGAACCTCCTTACCATACCCTAAACCTTGTTATTAAACTTCTTGGTGTCAATGATAGGCTCAATAGGTCCTTGTCCATGTAGTCCTAGACCTCCTTGTCCTTTGTAACCCATTTTCTTGATGATCTGAAATCCATTGTTATAGTGTTCCACTTCTAAAGTGACTTGATCATTTTCATCAAAAAAGATCCAAGAGATGTCATCAATAACTTCATCTTCTAGCATTCCTGATTGGATGAACATGGTTGGAGGAATAGTGATAGTAGCTTTGGATACTGATTGTTGACCATATGATTTAGGGGATAAGGGCAAGGCTCCTACATAACAAGATTCTTGTAGACCATATTCACCAAGTCCTTTCTCTTTCTATTGAACATCGATATTGGGGATGGGTTTACTAGATGAAGTCTTATTCAAATCAGATGGATCAACATAGGATGTAGATGGACGGGCTTCAACATTGATAGGTATGTGATTAGGATTTTGATATTTGGCTTGTAAGGCTCGACAAAACTCAAATGGATTAGGATCAACAGGATCGTGATTTCAACACCATTGTAGGGAAATTTCAGACATTGATGATATGTGGATGGAACTACTTTCATAGCATGTATCCAAGGATGGCCAAGGATAATGTTGTAAGGAAATTCAATGTCTAGGACTTGACAATGGGTATTTGTAGTAACATGACCAACCTTGATAGGTAGATGAATAAATCCTTTAGATTCTCTCTGCATCATCATATGCTTTGATAGTTATGCTTTTGGTAGTGTCAATGTGATCCTTAGAATATCCCAGCTATTTTATAAGCTTTAGAGAACATATATTTAACCTAGTTGCACCATCTATTAGTATTAATTTGACTCGGTGTTGGATTATGTAGAGTTTGATATGGAGAGCAGCGTTGTGGGATGGATTAGATGATGAAAGATCTTTGTTAGAAAAAGTCAAATGATAAGGTGATGCAATACTCTCTACCATGGCTTGGAATTGTCTAGTATCAATATCATTGGGTACTGGTGACTCTTGTAAAGCTTTATCTAAGATAACTTTATGGGTAGGTGATATATGCAATAATTCTAAAATACAAATATGAGGAGGAGTCTTACCTAGATGGTCAAGGATATTGTATCTAGAGTTTGGGTGTACAGTAAGTGGTGCTACTTGGATAGTAACATGGCCTTGACGGATGGTAATGGCACAATCATGTTCTTTTCCTCTTATGGTAATGGTAGATATGTGAGCTTGTTTGATACATCCAATGGTAGTCTCATAGGTATATTGGACATTTTTCTCTGTATTAGAGGCACTTGCTTTATCATGTGGTGGAAGTAGATTCTTGAAAGCATCAAGGTCATAATTTGTCATCTATTTTGGTAGATCAACATTGATTTCTCTTTGATCAATAAGATTCTGAATCAAATGTTTTAATTTCATACAACCAACTGTGTTATGTCCTTTCATTCTATGATAGTCATAGTATTCGATGTCTTGATACCAATTAGGTTTAAACTGTGGTTCTTCATATGGTCGAGCTTCAAGTAGTGTGATCGTGCCTGATTGTACTAGCTTTTTAAAGACAGATTCAATAGGTTCTCCCAAAGGAGTGAATTGGCATCTAGGTGATGGATTTATTTTATCTTGGTCTTTTGGAACAAAGGGTGTGCCCTTGGATGCCACTTGGATATGGAGGGGAGCCTTCATGGTTTGAACATTCTTTGCATCAATAATGCCATCATTGACAATATTTTTGTTCTTGTTCCAAAAGTGGGATTTTTCACTTGAAGATTGTCCATTGTCTTTTGTTTCATTGAAAATCTTAATTAGAACTTTGGAAATTAAATCTTTTTCAATGTTGGTTCCCTTGGATATGATTTCATCAAAAGTAGTGACACTTTGTAGTTGCAATTGAAATGATAGTTTAGGATGGAGATTTTAGACAAAGATGTTGACTTGTTTCTCAAGCATCTGCCATGGGAGCTTACTAGCCATATTTTTCCATCATTGGATGAAATATGAGAAGGTTTCCCCACTTCTCTATTTGTTGTTGACAAGATCATTCATGGATATCTCATTTTCTATATTGAAAGCAAAGTGTGATGCAAATTTTCCTGCCAACTCTTTGAAAGACTTGATGCTCAGAGGTAGGTGAGAAAACCATTCCATAGCTTGTCCCCATAGACTACAAGGAAATAGACATAGAAGATATGTGTCATTATATGCAACATCAAGAAAAGCTACATAAAATGCTCTAAGATGGTCATTTGGATTGCCTTTTCCTTTGTATTTCTCAAATTATGGTATCTCAAAATATGGAGGAAAAGGTATCATCTAAAGTGACTTATCAAAAGGATATGGGCATACTTCCTCAAAGGAAAATGTCTTCTTTGTTTGGCTCATACTCATATCTGTGACTTCTTGTTGTAACTAATTGAATTGCTACTCAAAATCAGATGTAAATGATTGTTGTTGCTGCATGGAATTTTGATGACTTGGTTGAGGTATTTGGTACATTGGAGGTTGATTTGGAGGATATTGTTGTGATGTGTTATATGGTGGGGTATATGTGTTTTGGCCTTGGTTATCAAATGATGAGAATGTGTATGAGTTTGGTGATGCATTAACATTTTGGGTTTATATCGCATGTGAACCAAAGGATGGATAGATGTAGGACATATGTTGGTTGGAGGTTGGTGGAACTTGGGACACAAGAGGTGGATTGGCATAGGATGTGTGAGGCTTGGATTATTGTGGTCCAAGTGAAAGGAGTGTAGGAGTCAAGGACAACACTGAGAGGGGGGGTGAATCAGTGTTGTGTGAAATTTCTAATCTTTTTACAAACTTTAACTTGCAGAGTACAAGGAGAGAGAGCTATCATTGATTTCTCACATACATGTGCACATAACTGAGAATGAAAAATAAAAACTCATGAGTAAAACATATATCCATAGAGAGAAGATCAAGACACAAGAATTGCACGAGTGGAAAACCCTCCAGGGGTAGAAAAACCACTCCAGAATTGCCTCACTGGCTTAACTAGAAAACATGCCTCACTGGCAATACAAATTGTATCTAGGAGCACCAACTCCAATACCAAATAGAAGCACCCACTTCCAACACTAATATACCTCATTGGTAAACAAATAGGTCTTACTGACCTACAAGCCTCACTGGCCAAAACAAGGCCTCACTGGTAAACTAATCCCATCATTAAAACATAAAATAAGATGTGCAAGAAATGATTGTAACACAATCTGATTTGCACCATTTCATAACATTATTCTCTAAATTTGTATATCTCTGTTCAATTACATACAACTTGATCTGCACATTAATCGCATGATCTCTATATACTGATCTAGATTATCTGTGTATAAACAATTGCATATTGTCTTCAATCTGTAAGTACTTTTAATTCTGCATAATCATCATTTTTTTTTTCATTTTCTTATCTCTGTATATCTCAACATATTTTCTTCATCACATTCATAGAATCAAATTCTCATCTTTCTTTTCTCTTCAAGAGGATCTTGTAGAAAATGTCTTCATTTCTGTATCTCATTCTGCACACTCAATGTACCTAAAAAATCATTATATACAAATTGAATAACCTTTCACCTGCAAAGAAAAATCTATTCATTTCCCCTGTGCCCATTCAAATCTCAAAATAAACCCCCCAAAAAACTTTTGATCTTGCATCTTCAAAACTTGATTGCTTTATCATCATCTCTAAATTTCATCTTCTCTATATAAGACATTTATTGAGTGAGAAAAATAAAATCTTTCTCATAATGTTGATCTTCCTCAATTGACATTTCAATCTGCAAAATATTATCATCTACAAGAAAATAATTAATCTTTGAGAATGAATAAATTTGCTCCTGTCAATAACTTCAATGCTTCATATTCTACAAACATCTTCATTTTTCAATAATCTTTGCATGATCCTTCAAAATCTCTGAGAACTTTCATCTTCTCAAACACAAGCCCTTCATTTTCTTTTCAACAAGACTCTTCATATCTTGCAAAATAAAAAATCTCCACCAAAATCTTCTCAAAAAATATATTCTTCACACTTCAAAAAAAATCTCTTCATAAAAATTCCTTATTCAAAAGAATAAGAAAAAATCCTTTCTAAATGTGAAGAGAAGATTTAAAAATAGAAAAAAATCTTTGTAAAAAGAAGCTTCAATCTTCTCATAGATTGACCTCATTGAGGGAGACAATAAAATGAGTTTCTAAATTAAAAAAAATTACTCAAACTCCCTTAGATCATAAATTGCGGTCTTCTTTTTAAATCCAAACTCTTTTAATAATAGTTGGACGTTTAGCTTTTTGAATAACAAATATATTGGGTTCCATAAAATTTGATGCATTCCTCTTTGAATAAAGCAAACTTCCCTTCATAGAATTCGGGCTCTCTAAAGATTTCGATGTATTAAAAAATATTCAAAAATTTATAACTATGATGACCGCTCACTTCATAAACTATGATGACTGCTCATTTCATAAGATATTTGAAATGTGTTTGCCGCCCATAATCAAACTGGATGAGGACCGATGGAGTTGGTTAAGCATAAAAAGAGGGCCGGTTTGCATACGATGCCTATACCCTCAAGTAATGACTTAAGTCATCCTTAACCTGTGCTTCAAGTCACCGCAAAAATATGACATAAAGTGCATGACATCTTAAAATAGATGCTTTGAAATATGTTTCAAAAGATTTTAGGTCACATCAATATCCTTTAAGTTTGCCTTGATATGTACAAAACCTCTGCCACTGAATATAGCTAATAATAGAGACCTTTTGCCTATTGAAAACTTAGGTCCAATCAAACACATAACCATACAGATCAACAATATAAAAATTAACATTCAACTCCGAAATATTATGCATAAATTTGAACCTTGTAAAAATGTTGAGAGATTTATTGTTTTGAATTTTATCAAAATCTAACACAATCATATGAAGTGCTCTGCCATCTGCCGTTTGTAATACAAAACTTAACTCTCCCATCTGCCATGATCAAACCTTAATACCTCTACCATATGCAATGCACAACATTTATCCTCTTGATGAAGATCCTTGATGATGATGACAACTTTAAACAAAAATTACTTTATTGCACTATCTTGATAGGCATTCACACTGACCAAGCTCCTGAAAGGTGACCTAATATCAACCCAAGAACAAATGACAAGTGTCTTGAATAACAACTTATGAAAACTTTGAACTATGATATCCAAAGCAACAACACATGTTATTAAGATAATGATAATGATCACTCCATGACCTGCAGTTCTGATGAGATCTTGTGAACTTACTTTCAACCAACCTTGCATCTTTGAGGATTTATCCATGAAGCATTTGCACAAGATCAAACACAAATCTATCAACCATTCTGCATCCCTGAAACATTCTTTGCAAGACCACTCATCAACCAACCTTTTTGACATCAATGACAACCAGTCACCATCAAGGAGTTGATCAACATATGATACGTTGGAATTGGAATTTTCTTGAGACCCAAAAGGTTGGTCGATAATTGATGTGTTAGGATTAGATAGCACATACAATGTTTGAGGTAGATTCATAGATGATGTTGTGATAGGTAAAAATTAGGTCAATAAGATTAAGCATAACAAATGAAAACCTAATCCTACCACCATCAAAGAATTGAATCCAAGTGAAATCAAAAGCATGCAATTCAAGAACAATATCACCTAGATTGTATGATTCCTTGTTTGTGATGTGGATTGCTTCTTCAACAATGAATAATTATAAAGATCAAAGCTGCCATGATGGATGGATGATAATTATAATAAGCTAGATGGATGCTAAAGGGCTCAATATGCTCAAGATGATAATGTAGACTATATGAAAAGGATGGATAGATGTAGTATGAAAGGAGAGGGTGTTTATAGAGACTTCAACCAAAATCAATCGACGGTGGAGATTTGGTGGCTATGTGAATAGCTAGGATGAATTGATAATCAAAGGTGAACGTGTGGATGACAAGTGGAGGAAAGATAAGGCTCATGTGTGATTGTGTACATAAAAAGTACTACATGTGAAAGATATTAAATAAAAGATGTAGTACCACACAAGTCTTTAAATAAAAGAGGCACACATGTTGGCTCATGAAGATAAATGATAAAATAAATTAATTAAATAAATAATTTTTTTAATTAAAAATAGATAGAATGAAGATAATTAAATAATTAAAGATTATTTAATTATAGATTAGAGGAAATAGATAATGAATTAATTAAATAAATATAAATTTATTTAATTAATAGAAGAAAAATATGATTTAGAGAAAATAGACAAATTACTCAAGTGTGTTAGATAAATGAAGATGATAAATAATGTAATATGTGATATTAATGATAATTAGGTCAATTTTGGGTGTCTACATTTTGTCCCTCTTTGATATAATGTTCATTAAAACATTGTGTCAAAGAAGATATGATAATTCACTCGATAAACAAGATTATGCCCCAGTGTAACTGGTAGGTGATGCCCCCTCAAGAGGTAAGCCAGACTAACCAAGAAGGGCTAGGTTGGCTCGCGATAGGATGAAAGGCTAGAAACAAGGTCGACACGAAGAAAATGAGGGTTAGGTGGGAGAAAATGGAATGATGCAGAAGAAAATTGGTATAGAAAAATTAGGGTTTGGAAATGGGCTATAAGTAGGTCCTTGATGCAGAGGATAACGCAACAGAAGCTTACAAATGGGAAGGAGGAGTCATTAACACAACCAGCATGTTAAAATCCTGTACATGCAGTATGTAATACCTATCGGCTTATCATCATCATCATATTTCTTGCTAACACAGACAGCATCATCATATTTCGAAGAGGCATGAAATATCCTCCTGCTAACTACTGTTCACTTCCTTATCGCCTTTCGCCTTTCGCCTGTCAGCAGCATCATCACATTCGCCAAGCGTAAACATCCTCCTGATGTTCACTGTTCATCATACCGCCAAACTCTATCTTCATCATCATAATGTTCAGCATCATCTTCATCAGCAGGATATAAAATATCCGGTTCCTCCCATATATCCTGATGATGACAACTTCAAGCACCTTTCCTTCGATGCTTACGTCACCCCGATATCTGACTACTCAAACAACAGCATCAGGATATGACTTATCTGGTCATATTGAAACATCCTGATGACGTTAACCAAACTTTATGCCGATGACTTACGCCGATATCAAAACACTTAGCGATAGCAGGATAAACTTGCATAGGGTGATATTCGCAATATCCTGATGACGATGACGTCACTTGCACCCGATGATGATGTCAATGCACCTGATGATGATGTCAACAGGATATAAGACACTTATATCCTCCGCAACATGATAATGAATATCCGGTGATCTTTTCAATATCCTGATGATGACTTCTCCGGTCCTTAGCCAAAAAATGAACTTTCACTTCTGCATGCGATAGCGACATGCGGATGATGGATACACACGAAAGATGATCCTGACGATGATATACACACTGAGTATATATCCAACCTATATCATCCTGATGCACTTGAAACATACAGTCTTCGTCAGCTTCATAACCTGATCCGGATAGCGATATACTCGTAGATGACGATACGATTCACTCCGTCTGGAAAAGCACATGCAGATCCCTGTATATCCGTCAGCTGCATGCAAACTCACAGAACCACACAATTTCACAAAGAAAATATGATGATCGGGCCGGATCACCTTCAGATCAAAACTTAATAGTTTATCTTCCTAAATCCTAGCACATGAGGATGCTAGGTTGATTCACAGCATGCTACCAATCGATCTCTCACACAATGAAATGCATAAATAGAAAACTAAAATACAACCTAAACTAACATGCATGACCATTCCACCGATTCACAGAATCAACCGGTGGAAGGGTTGAAAGAATCCATTAACCTATAATTAGAATAGAAATCAAAACATAAACAGCTGATAAACCAGATAATGCAATTGATGAGATCTTATTTAGATGAAACACAAATGTCCTGTTTCTACAACAATGTTTCACAATGTCTGGACTGATCTCTAGATCTCACTCAATGACTAGTACAACATAACATAACTACTACTCTGATATGATATGATATCAAACCCTAACTGATCTGAGTTATTTATAGCAATATCCTACGAGTACTACCAACTCGATTCCCAGCGGCTGGGAGCTTCCAAGCGGCTGGGAGAGGACAGCTCATACTACCTGATCACAAACTCTAACTGCCTGCACACTCTCCTAGGCTGATCTAATACATATGCATTGGTCCAATGGACCTTATTACATTATGAAGTCAACATGCTAAAAATAGGCTGATGTCCTGTCATGCGGACAATGAACCTATATCCTGTCTTGTAGGGGTGCTCCTGCACCATACTCCCCAGAAGAAGAAATCTCAAGTCCACTTGAGATGAGAGTATGAAGATCTGCACCATGTTTCTGGATCTGCTCCTCAGTCATCCAGACTGCTTCAGAATTAGGTTTTCCCTTCCAAGAGACTAGATACTCCAAGTACTGTTTGTTCTGGGTCTGTTTGACCACTCTGGTATCCAAAACCTTCTGCAACTGTGGAGGATCATGCTTGGGAATGTTATCATGGACTGTATCCTGTAGGAGATCCTGATCTGCATCTGGATAAGACTTGTATGGAGTTAAATCACATACATTGAATATAGGGGACAAACCAAGATCAGAGGGGAGTTGTATCTCATAAGCATTCTGTCCATGCTTGTGCAAGATCTGACATGGTCCAACTTTTCTCTACATAAGTTTAGTATATTTTCCCTTAGGAAGTCTGTCCTTCTTCAAATGAACCCATACCAAATCTCCAACATCAAACTATACATCCTTCTTCTTTTTATCAGCATATTCCTTATACTTCAATGTGGTTTGTTGCAGTTGAGTCTTGACTTGATCATGAACCTCTTTGATGGCTTCTGCAAAAGCTTCTCCTTCTGCACTAACAGGGTCTACTGTAGGTAGATCTCTCAATTCCAAAATTCCTCTTGGATGCATACCATAAACTATCTGGAAAGGTGATTTCCCTGTGCTCCTATTGACAGTATCATTATAGGAAAATTTAGCTTGAGATAGAATATTATCCCACTTTTCTCCATGTTGTTTTGTCAAACATCTAAGAAAATTTCCTAAGGAACGGTTCACTACTTCAGTCTGTCCATCCGTTTGAGGATGATATGCAGAGGAAAAAGACAAATTTGTTCCAAGTTTCCTCCAAAGAGTTCTCCAGAAGTGACCAATAAACTTCACATCCCTATCTGACACTATGCTTAATGGCAATCCATGGATCCTGACAATCTCCCTGAAAAACAAATCTGCAATGTATGAAGCATCAGCAGTGGTTTTGCATGGCAAGAAATGTGCCATTTTGCTGAATCTATCCACTACAACAAAAACATTGTCAAACCCTTTCCTTGTCCTTGGTAAACCCAAGACAAAATCCATACTTATGCTTTCCCATGGTCTGGAAGGAATGGGTAAGGGCTGATATAAACCTGCATTAGTCGACCTGCCTTTAGCTTTCTGACATATCACACATGTCTCTACAAACTTTCTGACATCTGATTGTAACTTAGGCCAAAAGTAATGTCTTCGGACAAGATCAAGAGTCTTATCTAGACCAAAATGACCTGCCATAGCTCCACAATGTTTCTCCTTAATGATGTTTAACCTCATAGAACACCTTGGAATACATAACTGTCCACCTTTGAACAACAATCCATCCTGAATCAAAAATTCATAGAATTTAGCATGATATTTCTCTCCAAAAGAAGTACATACATGATATATCTCTCCAAAATCTTCATTCGTCTCATACATGGTCTTTAGGGAATCAATGCCAACACTTTCTAACTGAATCTGGTTGACTGTTAGAACTCTCCTGCTCAAAGCATCTGCAACTTTATTCTTGACTCCTTTCTTATGCTTCAATGTAAAAGTAAATGCTTGTAAGGTTTCTACCCATTTCATGTGTCTGTGGTTCAGCTTTTCCTGGCTGTTTATGAAACTCAGAGCCTGGTTATCTGTGAATACTATGAATTCCTTTGGCATCAAGTAATGCCTCCATTTCTTGAGTGACTAGACTAAAGCATACATTTCCAAATCATATGAGGAATACCTCTTTTTAGCATCACTGAGCTTCTCACTGAAAAATGCAATAGGTCTACCTTCTTGGCTGAGTACTGCTCCAATGGCCATGTGACTGGCATCACATTCCACCTGAAAGATTTTGTTAAAGTCTGGAAGTGCAAGGACTGGCTGCTGTGCCACCTTCTTCTTCAATGTTTCAAAAGAATCATCTGCTCTTTGAGTCCAAACAAATCTACACTTCTGTCCTCCTTTGATGGTATCAAGCATGGGTGCACAAATATGACTAAACCCTCTTATAAACTTCCTGTAGAAGGTTGCTAACCCATGGAAACTTCTGACATCATTCATAGTCTTTGGGGTTGGCCAAGACAATATGGCACTTACCTTCTCCTTATCCATTTGTAACTTTCCTTGTGAAATGACAAAACCCAAATATGTGATCTCCTCTTGCATGAACAAACACTTGTCTAAATTTATCATCAGCTGCTCTTCATGTAACCTCTTAAGAACCAAATCTATGTGTCTGAGATGTTCTTCTTTTGTGTTGCTGAAAATCAGAATGTCATCTAGATAGACTATGACAAACTTACCAATGAACTCTTTCAAAACCTCATTCATCAACCTCATAAAAGTACTAGGTGCATTAGATAAACCAAAAGGCATAACCTTCCACTCATATAACCCTTCATTAGTTTTGAATGTTGTTTTCCATTCATCTCCTGGTCTAATCCTGATCTGATGATATCCACTCTTTAGATCTATTTTTGTAAAATACTTAGCACCTCCCAAACAGTCAAGTAAATCCTCTATCCTAGGGATTGGAAACCTATACCTGATTGTGATCTTGTTAATAGCTCTGGAATCTGTGCAAAGCCTCCAAGTACCTTCCTTCTTTGGTGCTAGTACAGCTGGTACTGCACATGGACTTAAACTTTTCCCAATCAGACCTGAATCCAATAATTCTTCAATTTGTCTGGCTACTTCTGCATTCTGTTCTGGAGTTAGCTTATAGGCTGCTTTGTTTGGCAGTGTTGACCCTGGAATTAAGTCTATGCAGTGACTAATATCCCTGACAGGTGGTAGGGATCTGGGCATTCCTTCTGAGATGATACCTTTGTACTTATCCAATAGCTCTTGGATAGCTGGGTCTATGAACCTTTTCTTTTTCTCTTCCTTGACTTCTTGCTGCTGTTCTTTATTCACCCTCATACATGGGATTAGGGCATATGCAACTACACCTTCTGCTGCTACTTCTTTCATGAACTGTTTACCTTCCATCAGCATTACCTGCACCTCTTTTCCTTTAGATTTCTCCTCCTTCTCCGTCAATGGTAGTAACTTTATAACCTTACCATCTTTAGTAATTGTATAGGTGTTTTTAACACCATCATGTTGTGCCTTCAAATCATACTGCCATGGTCTACCAAATAAAAGATTGCAAGCATCCATCGTGGTAATGTCAAACAACAACTTATCCTTATATGCTCCAATCTGAAATTCTACCCAAGCCTGCTCTTCTACAATTGTCTGCTAACCTTGGGTAAGCCATGAGACTTTATATGGGGATGGGTGAGGCAATCTCCTAAGCTTAAGCTTTGTCACCATTTCTTCAGACACAAAATTTTCAGTAGAACCAGAATCAATCAAAACTTTACATGCCTTACCTCCTGCTTTCCAAATAGTCCTGAAAAGAGACTTTCTTTGAGGGGATTCTTTGTCAGGTACCTTCACGATAGTCACTATTCTTCTCATCATTAGAGACTCTCCACTTTCTGGGTATCCACAATTATCAGGAGCGTTCACACTCTGAAAAGCATTAGAGCCTGTCATACTTTGATTATCAGGTTCTTGGATCAGGTTTGTTCTCCTTTCTCCTATTGAGCTTGTGGCCTTTTCTGGACATCTGCTGGCTATATGGCCTTCTTTGTTACAGTTATAACATCTGATGGATCCTCTGCCCTGGGATCTTCCTCTGAAAGGTCTTCTACCTCTGAAGTTTCCTTGCTGACTATAATTTTCCCCCTGGTTCTGACTATTGTTTCCCTTACTATTGTCATGACTGGATTCTCCTTGATATCCATGTCCATGTCCTCTACCTCTAAAAGGACCTCTTCCACCCCTTTGTTGTCTTCCTCTTCCTCTATTGTTTTGTTCTTGTTTTCTCTTTAACTTCTCTTCCACTTTCAATGCCAACTGAAAGCATTTCTGAACTGTATCTGGATTATGCAGACTTAAATCTTCCTGAATGTTGAACCTCAATCCATTAAGGTATCTGGCTACCTTCTCTTCTTCACTTTCCTTTACCTTTGTTTTCATACAAAGCTTCATGAATTCTTCTGTATATGAGCTGACATCTAGCTCCTTCTGCTTCAGGTTTTGCTTCCTCTTGTGTAATTGGATACTGTAATCCAATGGGACATAAGCTTCCTTTACTAATGCCATCATTTTCTTCCATGTAGTGACTCTACGCTTTCCTTCCTGTACTCTATCATCTTGGACGAAATTCCACCATGTCAAGGCAGCTTCTTTCATTTTTGACTGGGCTATTTTCACCCTCTGTTGTTCTAGTATCTCCTCCGTTTCAAAGAAATTGTTCAAGGAGTCTATCCACTCCATCACTGAATCAGGATCCATCTTTCCCATAAATACTGGCAAATCTAGTTTCACATCCATGGTTCTCCTCTCCATGGCCTTGAGGGCGTTCAACAGTGGTCTCTGGTCTGCAGGAACGACCTCCTCGTTCCAACTAGGGATCTCTTCTTCTTCCCTATCTTCTTCTCTACCAGAACCTACTCTGTTCCTCAACTTCGCTAACTCATCCTTCAATTCCTGATTCTGAGCCTTCACGGCCTTGCTCTCTGCAATCTGTTTCTTCACCAGAACTGCCAACTCAACGTTGGTCATCCTTGCCAGAATCTCAGATGTTCCTTCGTCACCTGACATCCTGCTATATCCTGATCTTTTCCAGAAGATCCTTCCTTTGCTCTGATACCACTATGATGCAGAGGATAACGCAACAGAAGCTTACAAATGGGAAGGAGGAGTCATTAACACAACCAACATGTTAAAATCCTGTACATGCAGTATGTAATACCTATCGGCTTATCATCATCATCATATTTCTTGCTAACACAGACAGCATCATCATATTTCGAAGAGGCATGAAATATCCTCCTGCTAACTACTGTTCACTTCCTTATCGCCTTTTGCCTTTCGCCTGTCAGCAGCATCATCACATTCGCCAAGCGCAAACATCCTCCTGATGTTCACTGTTCATCATACCGCCAAACTCTATCTTCATCATCATAATGTTCAGCATCATCTTCATCAGCAGGATATAAAATATCCGGTTCCTCCCATATATCCTGATGACGACAACTTCAAGCACCTTTCCTTCGATGCTTACGTCACCCCGATATCCGACTACTCAAACAACAGCATCAGGATATGACTTATCCGGTCATATTGAAACATCCTGATGACGTTAACCAAACTTTATGCTGATGACTTACGCTGATATCAAAACACTTAGCGACAGCAGGATAAACTTGCATAGGGTGATATTCGCAATATCCTGATGACGATGACGTCACTTGCACCTGATGATGATGTCAATGCACCTGATGGTGATGTCAACAGGATATTAGACACTTATATCCTCTGCAACATGATAATGAATATCCGGTGATCTTTTCAATATCCTGATGATGACTTCTCCGGTCCTTAGCCAAAAAATGAACTTTCACTTCTGCATGCGATAGCAACATGCGAATGATGGATACACACGAAAGATGATCCTGACGATGATATACACACTAAGTATATATCCAACCTATATCATCCTGATGCACTTGAAACATACAGTCTTCGTCAGCTTCATAACCCGATCCGGATAGCGATATACTCGTAGATGATGATACGATTCACTCCGTCTGGAAAAGCACATGCAGATCCCTATATATCCGTCAGCTGCATGCAAACTCACAGAACCGCACAATTTCACAAAGAAAATATGATGATCGGGCCGGATCACCTTCAGATCAAAACTTAACAGTTTATCTTCCTAAATCCTAGCACATGAGGATGCTAGGTTGATTCATAGCATGCTACCAATCGATCTCTCACACAATGAAATGCATAAACAGAAAACTAAAATACAACCTAAACTAACATGCATGACCATTCCACTGATTCACAGAATCAACCGGTGGAAGGGTTGAAAGAATCCATTAACCTGTAATCAGAACAGAAATTAAAACATAAACAGCTGATAAACCAGATAATGCAATTGATGAGATCTTATTTAGATGAAACACAAATGTCATGTTTCTACAACAATGTTTCACAATGTCTGGACTAATCTCTGGATCTCACTCAATCACCAGTACAACATAACATAACTACTACTCTGATATGATATGATATCAAACCCTAACTGATCTAAGTTATTTATAGCAATATCCTACGAGTACTACCGACTCGATTCCCAGCGGCTGGGAGCTTCCAAGCGGCTGGGAGAGGACAGCTCATACTACCTGATCACAAACTCTAACTGCCTGCACACTCTCCTAGGCTGATCTAATACATATGCATTGGTCCAATGGACCTTATTACATTATGAAGTCAACATGCTAAAAATAGACTGATGTCCTATCATGCGGACAATGAACCTATATCCTGTCTTGTAGGGGTGCTCCTGCACCAGTCCTTCAAGGGCAAATAGGCTCATTTGTGTTTAGAAATCTAGAGCTCCTTAGAGGATTGGTGCTTCGAGTGTTGGAGAGCTATCAGGATGGTGATTCCAAGCAGTGATCATCGTGTCGAGTGAGTGAGGACACATGGGTGACCAACAGGAGCAGGCATATCAGTGTATCAAAACTTTTACTAAATGCCTAATTTTTTTAGGCTAGAAGTGTCATAAATGCACACACGTCACCAGAAGTGACTAGGTTTAGGATTTGGGATTTAGGTCACTTTTAGATGAAAAGTAGTTTCTTAGGGTAGTATAGCTCGCATATAGGCTCAAACTGATCGGTTATGGTAAAAACATGTGACTTATGGTTAGCTAGGTCAGGTATAGAAGTGAAATGTGCATATGGGAAATGCAGGTCACTTATAGGCAAAGAGTGAACACGTAGTGTAATTCAAGTCACTTATAACTAGCAGGCGCTCACTTATAGGGAATAAGTCACTAATGTTCACAAAGTGCTCGCATGTAGGGATTCAGGTCGCGTTTAACTAAAAGTCACTTGCATAGGGTTGAAGAGATCACTTTGAGAGGAAAACCATGTGCTTGCAGTAAAATGGATCACTTGTGAGCAAAAGGCTAGCACATATAGAAAATTGGATCACTTTAAGTAAAGATAGGCTTTAGGATCAGGCAAAAGACCCTTTTTTAGCATAAGAGACTGATACAGTGAGTTGAATGATGTAGGATATACTACCACCATTGTTTTTGTGAGAGCCACATCCTAGGGATTTACAATTGGTTAGATTGCTAGATGCAGAGGAGAGGCTAGTGCTAGAGATCCTTGGATTAGAGCATGTATCGAGATTAGAGCTAGTACAGGCACATCGAGGAGTAATGATGTTGATGGTTGAGAGGTGGAGGAGTGAGCACAATACATTCTTGTTGCTGACAGGAGAGACGACGATTACACTAGAGGATGTGTTCTAGATTCTACACATCCCGATTGATGGAGACAGAGTAGATTGTGATCCTGACTTGGGTCTAGCTACATTTAGGTGATAGTTCGGGACAATAGACATTGGCGCTGAGGGCTCAGAGATTCCTATGGCTAGGATGGAGGAGCTATGTGATAGGTTACAATGAGTAGTGGTGGCGATCATCAGATGGTTGGTTGGAGACAGACGGTCTAGAGGTTTTTTGGTTGGATGGGGGATAATGATGGAGGGGATGTTCTCCTATGGTACCAGATATGCATGGATGAAGTGTGTACTAGGACATTTGTATCATTACTTACATGACTTCGCATATATGTTTGGAGCTAGCATGTCAGTTGGAGTCATAGTTCTACATGTATGGGCATATGAGCACATTCCAATGATGAGGCTAGACTGATGGCTAGTTAGAGCAGTAGGAGAGCCATATGCAAGGATGTATAAAGGGGCTATTACCTATCGGCAATGATGAGGGATAGTTTACTGGAGGTGGACATTTGATGAGACTGATAGGTTTGTATGGAGACCATGGTTGGGATGTAAGAGATGAGAGGAGGAGGATACTGAGCCCGTATATGCTAGGCAAGTGAGATACCTTTTTGGTTATGGCATATATATTATAGAGCACTATTTGATCGAGAGGGTGTTGAGGTAGTTCAGCATCCCATAGGGAGCACTAGTAGGTGATGCTATTTTTGGTAGGACTCGACAGGAGGTTTTTGATTGGGGGCTAGAGATAGTGGTGGATGCAGCTTTAGGGGAGAGGGATGGATTACATCTAGTGGCATGGTAGTGGAGACAAGGTCCTGCAGATCCAGGTACACTTCTAGATTATGATGTGTACTGGACTACAGCTAGGCCAACTCGGATCACTAGACTTGGGGAGATAGGAGAGATTGGGATGGAGAGGCTAGTTAGGAGGAGGTGACGATGAGCTCCACCAGTACAGGCAGTGGTACCAATAGCTCCAGAGATCCAGGGATAGGGGCAGGCTCAGGCTCAGCCACAGGTACTTGCACAACTAGCGGCACAAGTGCTAGGAGATGATGATGTGGGGATTCAACAGTTGAGGCAAAGGATTAGAGAGGAGAGCAGATGGAGGTAGTGGGCTCAGATGAGATTGAGGAGAGTGGAGATAGATAGGCATCAGGCGGTCGTGGGGTTGAGGCATGCTAGAACATAGGCTCAGACTTATCAGGCACAACTACAGGCTAGAGTGTAGGGAGGAGATGGGTAGGATGATGGTACTCTTATGAGGGTGACGGGAGAGAGGGATACAACTGTACAGTAGGTGCAAGTAGTTACGACAGAGAGAGATATAGCATTGCAGAAGATACAGGCTATTAGAGCTGAGAGTGATACAACTATACAATAGATACAGGTGATGAGGGCTCAGAGGGATATAGTTGTGCAGTAGTTATAGGCTATGACTATGGAGAGAGATAGATAAGTTGCTGCATTAGGGACAGATGGAGCCATGATGTGCCTAGCTATGCAGTTGACTCAGTCATAGGGAGAGCTAAGGAGGGCACAGGGTGAGGCTGAGTATTATAGAGGCCTATATCATGGAGCAGTGCCAGCAAAGCAGAGGTAGCCTAGCTATAGGACAGGATGATCATGATCTGTAGCTTCAGTGATGGGGCCTCCTAGAGATGGCAAACCAGGTATAGACCTAATACAGGTGGACAGGGTGAGGGGGTTGCTAGTAGTCACTAGGGCTACCTTATTGTATATTATTGTATAATGATAAGGCCTATGAGCTAGATGTATATACAGTTTTGATGGCTTATGGATGGCCCATGTTGTATATGTAGACACTTGTATATTGACTCATTTGATATATATAGATGATGACATTGATTACCTATGTGATGTTGTAATGATGATGGATGCACTTATGTTATGATGGTATGCATGTTTGTATTTTTATGGTTTATGGATATGTTTATGCAAATGATATGAATATGCTAATGGTAATAATGGAAATGTATCATGCTAATGGTATTATGATGGTAATGTATGTTAATGAGGTTATGATAATGTAAATGCATCTAGATGACAAATGATAATGATATGGACCTATGTATGCCTAACACACTTGTTTTGCAGAACAAGGAATGCGAAAAAGGAAGATGGAGAAAAAAAAAATGATCTTGGTTGAAGACTATATAGGCATATGATGAAATGGACAGATGGCATGACAACTGTTAAAGTAATTTCTCAAATAGTAAATAAATACAATCCTTATGTTTTATATAGCATATGGATGTTATGCACTAGGGTATAAAAGACCAAGGTGTCATGGTATCCAATGCATAACTACCATGCTACAAACTTGTCTAAATGTATGAGGCCAAGATGTTGAACCAACACACACAAGATATGAATAGCAACTAGTGTTCTGAGATGGACTTTGATGCTACAAGCAATGGTTTGAGCTTATCTCCACCACACATAATGGCATCTCGTTGGTTATATGTATGGATCTAGTCTTAGCATAGAATAGTCTCAAATGCATAAGAGACTATTTAGCTTCTCAGATGCAAGAGATATTGATATGCAAGATGCTAATCCCAACACGTACAAGATACCAATATGCATAGGAAGAAAATAAGATCATCCCACAAACACAGCATATGAAAGCAATATGACCATGCCCCATTCTGTACTTCATCGTAACGTACCAAGATATGATAGATCAATGCAGTCTTGATTAGGCATAGGAAAGGGACAAAAAGATAAATCAAAAGATAAAACAAAAGATACTGTCATCACATTCTCTTGCCAAATTTAAGTGCTCTTGGATGGATTTAAGCTGGCGCCTTGTTGAGAGGAAAGTTGCATCCTATTAAAGGCTAAAGATGTTGATAAAATGCTATAGAAAATGTTGGCTTAAGGCATGTGGACAAATAGCTTCTAGCTTATCCCTAATTTGTTAAAGTGTTTGAGTTGGTCAAAGAGAAGAAGATGGAAGATGAAAGAAAATGAAAGATAGGGTGGATCATCTGTGCTTGCGTACTAGATACTTCCTTTGTATTCCAGACTGCCTACATACCCTATGTCCACAAGATCAAAGCACATTACAATGGTGATGAGACATGATGAATATGTAGTTCTAGGTTTATTGATGATGTAAGTGATGAAAGATAGAAGAAAGTGAGATGAAAGATTGGAGGATGATTAGAAGAAAAATAAAAGATGGATGATGAAAAGGGGGCTATCATCTTTGCCTAAATTAGAGTGCTTCCTTCGCATCTCAGATTGCCTACATACCATGTATCCACAAGATCAAGGCTTTGAATGATAGAGATGAGATGTAGTTCTTGTTTATTGTGTTGATGGTTGTTGATGTCACAGAATCAACTTTATTGCTTGGATTTTTGTGCAGTTTTAATTTTTTTAAGATTTTTGGAATATTTGATTTCTCTTGGAATTTTTTTGATGTGTTTTGGTTGAGATGTTTGCTATGTTTTGGTTGATATGAGCTAGAGTTGTAGATATCCACTTTCAAATAAGGTTCAACAAGTGCCCCCATTGTTGGATGAAGTTTGTTATGGAGAGGCTGTGATGGATGTTTGCATGCAAACAGTGTGCTAATGTGCCAAATGCTATCTTAACCCCAATGAAGTCCAAACTACAAAAACTAGCATGGCAGAGGTAAGGGCGAAAAGGCTCTTATTATGGATAGATAAGGGATAGTTTCTTGCGAGGTTTAGATAAGTACAATAGTCGATTATGATGTGGATCATGTATGTAAGATAGTGAATGATGCTATGAAAAGCTGTGATCAAACAAACTAAGTAAATGATGGAGGCTTCTCTCTACACATAGTGCCTGTTTGTAAGGTTTTCACTATGGTACTTATCCAAGGTGCTTGTTTACCAGGTTTTCACCAGAGGACAAATTATTTATCTTATACTATTATTTTTTTGGTCATCCAAAGTGCCTCAAGGTGGTTTTCACTATCGGATGGATTTTTTTTTGTATGACAATTACACATGGCACCTATTTGCTAGGTTTTCACCATGGTAATGGATAGGAGGGACTGAAGTGTCTAGTGCTATGAATGTTGGTAGTCCCATTGGAGATGGATGTCATTGGATGGACTATGTCGTTATGCTTATAGATGTTGGTAAAGGGATTGCATGAAAGAAGATGGAGTAGGTAGATAGTGCATTATGGAGTTTATGGTAGGGTAGGCTAGTGGATTAGGATGTGGGTTATGAAAGGTTCATGCATGGATGGATAGAAGGTTTATGCAAAAGCATGGACCATAGGAAGGTGATGGGAGAGATATATAGGATAATGGATGAAGGTTGGGGAGATGGAGGCATGTGGAAATGTTGTGGAATGGAATGGAACCATGACCAATAGTTGCACACACAGTGATAAACATTGAAACTTTTGATAGGAAGGTGATGTAGGAAGCAACGGTGATGTTTGCTTGGTGGATGGTTGATGAAGGGATTTAGGGACCCACACAGACTTAATATTTTTATTATTTTTGCTTTGACTTGTGGGATTTTTAGATGGAATGGGATGTTTGGATGGAATTGGCATGTGAGATGGAAGTGGATGATTGGGATTCTTGAAAAGGATTAGGATGCCTTATTTGGCTTGTTTGCTTGTTTTCTTAGGGACCCAGACCATCTTGGTCTTGGACTCGTCTTGTGGAGTTATGGACTCAGATGGCTCTTTAGATGTATTTGGCTATGAGTGTTTGCTTTGATGCCCTAAGGCATGAGGATCTTTAGAATTTTTGAGAGGAATTTTAGCTTTAGAGGTAGAGGCATCCAAATTTTTATTTTTGAATCCCATGGATTTTGTTGGTTTTTCTTCTGAATCAGCATTAGGGTTTGCCACTTCTAATGCACAGGCAAATTCAGCCAACTAAATACAGGAGGTTGCGTGAGCTCCTCCCCTTCACTTCTGGTTCTGCCACACTAAGGGGGGTGTCCCTATTTGATAAAAGTATAACCTTGACTAGCTCAATGATAGAAAGATTTAACTTGACAGCAACAGGCAGAATACTCTCATGTAAGGACCAAGATTTGTGTAACAAATCACAAGGTTGGCAACATTCTTGGACATGATGTCTGGTTGGGTATGAGAGCATGCAGGGATCCTAATCCTACTCCTACAACTAACAGGTGGAAGGATGAAATGGTTTGATTTGATTTTTGGATGCAAAGCTGGACATGGTATATAACCTCAACACAGAGCTAGATTGGTGCCTATCCAGGGCTTGGAGTCGGTAGACATACACCTGTGAATGATCAGCATGAACAACTAAAACTAGATTTTAGGGGGATATACATGATATCTGCCTTACAGATATCTCCCAATACAGAGTCTTAAGCTATCTATACTTATGGCATCCCTATTGCAGTATACCCTTCCCAATATTCAATTTGAAAATAGTTTAATCTACCCCTTGAGCAGAAGTTAAAAGATTAAACATTCAACACAGGAATTCTATGTTCTAGAATCTCAGACATTCCTTGAATGCCTGGACTTAGAAGAAAGATACATGCAAAATTGGAGACAGAATCAGCATAACACATGCAAACATAGCATTATTCATATAAAATTGACCATGAAATCAGTGGATTCATGCACAAACGTACAACAAGAGATACATAAACTCGCAAGTTTTGCTACACAGAGCAACCAAATCAACTATATTGTATTACAGAGCCAAATGTTCAACTTTCAACAACAACAAAATGGTAACACAGTCTGCCTATATTGGCCAGAAAGTGTACCTCATAGCAATTAATTACATGGCTTTCAAAAATCTTCCAGATACAGATCACACAGGAAGGATGGCACTCAAAAGTTATTGCTGCAGCAGACAAGGGAGGCCTCAAGCCTTGTGCTGCCATCTGGGAGTCTTCATCCATAAATCAGGCCACCTGATCATGTGTACCATTTCTCTTACCCCTGCTACGGTCGCCATTGATGGCTTAACCACTCGCGGCCGCGTGAAAACTGTCACTACGGTCAAAAAGAAAATTCCTGCTAAAATGCACTTTGCAGGTTTAAATGTGCAGGAAGAATAGTCCCACATGTATGGTGCGGACAGCCTTCAATAGTTTAAAAACATGGCCACAAGCATAAAAGGTGTCAAGCGTTTTGCCGCGCTCGACACACAACCCTTCGCCAAAACCCATCGGCCAAACCTATACCATCGGCCCGCTCCAAAAAAACTCCTTTCGATCTCAACAGTCACACTGACTGCTACCTTCGCATTCCCCTTCATCGGCCAGAGAAAGACCATCGGGCCGACCCTCCAAACCTTCGCTGATCTACCAAGTCTCTCCGACAGCACCTTTGCCATCGGCTAGACCAACACTGTCGGCCTAGCAAGAAACCGCTCTGCCGATATAACAACTCCTGCCGATAACACATCGGCCTGCCACTTTCATCGGTGAGACATACACCAGCAGGCAAGATCACCTCAGTCTATCCGATAGCAAATGTTATCCTGATGAGCACCAACCCAAGGTCTTCGGCGAGACCACCATCCGTTGGAGTAACAAAAAACTTCTTTGCCGATAATGCCGATCACTCCAATGAAAGTCCCCTCGGCAAGACACATGCCGACGACTCCTCATCAGCCAAACACCTTACATCAGCGGCCCAAAAATGCTTCGCTGATGACCAAACACACACCGATGGACACCCATCGGCCAGACCAAAACAATCAGAGCACTCAAGAAATCTTTTGCCGATGAAGCCGATCACTCTGATAAGACCAAAAACAAAAAACTTTGAACCATTGAACCGGTTCAAGTGGATGGTTCAAAGGAGAGGTTCAACCGAGAAGTTCAACACTGAAACCAACTCAATCAGCAACAAAAAAGCAACCCTGCGAACTCGTTGAAACCGGTTCAATGGCGAGGTTCAAACCTCCACAACAATACTCCATTGGCAAAACACTTCGGCCGAGACCAAAAAACTTGAAGCATTGAACTATTGAACCTTGAACCGGTTCAAAGGGTTCAAGCAGGAGGTTCAAGGATACAAGATTTGTGCAAGGCAAATGCATAATATGATCCATTAGAAGAAAAATGAACCCCGAACCGCTGAACCATTGAACTTAGAGAAAAAGGGTTCAAGTTCAAACCGAAATGTCGAAGACACAAAAATGAACTCATGCCGATGGAGAAAAGACGAAGACCCCTCCTCAAGAAATGAGATGTAGATGCTGAAAAACACTGAAGGGGTGCCAAAACTTAGAACCTTTTGGATATTTCGGGATGGTGCCTGCATGAAAATTGCTCAGAAATTGACAATCAATTCAGGCACCAACAGATTTGATGGAGGTGGGGTTGGCGGAATGAGTGGAAGCTTTATGTTTATACAATATGTGCACTTGTTGGTCATGATTAGGAATGTAATGATTCTTATGGATAGGGGGATAATTAGGCGTTGGTAGAAGTAGAGGTAAGGAAAATGGAGGGATATTTGGAGTTGGAAGTAGTGGAGGTGAATTAGATGGTGGAAGATGTGTGGTCACATGCTTTTGCAAGTTATAGGATGGAGGTGAAAAGGCTACATATGAAGGTAAAGTTGGTGGGAGTTTAGGAGTTGGAAGAAGAGGAGGTAAATCAGATGGTGGAAGATGTACGGTGACATACTTTTGGGGTTTAGGATGAGGTTTTTGACGGGAAATGGTGGACTTAGGATGGATGGAGAAATTACCAACATCTTTAGCTTGGGGAAGCCTGCAATTGATAATGGGACTAAGAGTGTTTTGGGAACTAGGCTTGAGTTCATCACTAGATGGAGATGAAGGGGTGGCAGAAATCATGAAGATGGAGTTTCCCTAAAAAAGGTCAATGATATGAAGAGAGGAATCATCGATGGTATCAAAATTAGAAGTCTCTCCTATCGAAGAAGGCCTGGCTTCCATATCAGAAATAGATGTGGATGAATATTCTTGTAGTATGTATTCACCTGGACCATGTTCAATGTACTTGATAGAGAGATTTGGAGTGGCTTTGCTAGATAATGGTTCAAGTAAAGCGGATGGATCAACATAGGATGGAGATGGATAAGCTTCAGTGTTGATAGGAATACAGTTAGAACTTTGATATTTAGCTTGAAAGGTGCGACAAAACTCAAATGGATTGGGATCAACATAGATGGTAACTTCAATACCATTATGTGGAAACTTGAGACATTGATGGTATGTAGAAGGAATGGCTTTAAGAGCATGGAGCCATGGACAACCAAGGATGATGTTATAAGGAAGGTCAATATCAAGAACTTGACAATGGGTGTCCATAGTGACAGGACCAACTTGGATAGGCAGATGGATAATTCCTTCAATAGCTCTCTTAGCATCATCATATGCTTTGATAGTAATGACCTTGGAAGTGTCAATGTCTTTCTCAGAATATCCCAATTGTTTTGTTAGTTTTAGAGAGCATATATTGAGACCAAATCCACCATCTACTAGTATTCGTTTGATACGACGTTGGTTTATAGATACTTCTATGTGGAGGGCTTCATTATGTGATGGGTTGATAGATGGTTGAAGCTCTTTGTCAGAGAAAGTAAGATGCCAAGGGGCTGCAATGCTAGCTACCATAGATTGGAATTGTGTGGTATCAATATCATTGGGCACTGAAGATTCTTGCGATGCTTTGTCAAGGATAGCTTTGTGGGTGGGGGATATGCGAAGCAATTCTAGGATGGATATATGTGCAGGAGTTTTGCCAAGATGATCAAGGATATTATAACTAGAAGACGGTCAAGAAGGATTGACAGGTGCTCCTTGAATGGTAACACGGCCTCGTCTGGTAGTTATAGCGCAATCAGGTGCTTTGCCTTGGGTTGTAATGGTAGAAATGCAAGCTTGGTCAATGCTACCAATCATAGATGAGCCATAGTTTTAATGGATGGCATTCCTAGTATGGGGGTTACTTGTCTTGTCATGAAGTGGAAGTTGGTTCTTGAAAGCATCTAGGTCATAGTTCGATGTTGGTTGATGTGTTGGCTATGATGTTGGCAGTGTGATCTTGATTAGACCTTGATCGATGTAGTCTTGAATGACATGTTTTAAGTGCATACAACCATTTGGTTTATGTCCTTTGACTCTATGGTATTCACAATATTCGTTCTCTTTGTACCAAGGAGCTTTGAAGACCAGTTCACCATTGGGTGGTGCTTCAGGCAATATGACATCTCCCACTTGGAGAAGCTTATGAAATATTACCTCCATATATTCCCCTAAGGGAGTAAATTGTCATCGAGGTGTTGGATTCACTTGGTCGATTTCATTGAAAAGGTTGATTTGCTGTAGATGTAGCTTGGATGGTAATAGGAGCTTTTACTGTTTGTATGTTCTTTGCATCCACAACACTGTCATTAATAACATTTTTGTTCTTGTTCCAAAAGCGGGATTTATCATTTGATGATTGAGGATTATCTTTGAAAATCATGATAGTACCCTTAGCAATTAAATCTCACTCAATGGTGGTTGCTTTGGAGATAAGCTCATCAAAGGTGCTAGCACTTTGCAATTGCAGTTGAAATGAAAGCTCAGGGTGAAGATTTTGGACAAAGATATCAAGCTATTGTTTCTCAGGTATTTGCCATGATAGTTTGCTAGCCATGTTACACCATTGTTGGGTAAATGAGGAAAAAGCTTCACCATTGCGTTGTTTGTTGTTGACAAGATCATTCATGTTCAATGTTGAAAGTGAAATGGGATCAAAATTTATTTGCTAATTTTGCAAAAGTCTTAATTCCTAGAGGTAAGTGAGAGAACCATTCAAGAGCTTTCCCCGCTAATCTTCAGGGGAATAGTCTCAAGAGATATGTATCATCTTGAGCGACATCGAGACATGCAACATAGAATGCCCTAAGATGGTCATTTGGATTACCTTTCCCTTTGTATTTGTCAAATTGTGGGATTTCAAAGTGTGGTAGAAAATGCGGCATGTGAAGTGATTTGTCAAATGGATAAGCACATATATCTCCTAAGGAAAATGTCTTCTTGTTTTGCCCTACTACCTTGTTAATCATTTGTTCAACATCTGCTTGAAATATTTGCTATTGTTGCAAAGGGGGTTGATGGTTTGGAGGTGAAATGTAATATGGTGTATATTGTGGTTGCTATTGCGGAATGTATGTGGGTATGACCGTTTGTTGAGGTTGTGTGCTCACATTGTATGTCAAAGGATTGGTATGTGAAACATATGTGTTTGAAGACTACTGTCCTTGAGACACAAGTGGTGGTTGGGTATACTGTGATGGATTAGCTCCAAGAGTTTGCATCACATGGGAAGTAGAGGATGGATTGACGTTGGTCGATGGTTGTGAATTGAAAGTTGGATTTGTATTATGATAAGCAATGGAAGGAATGATGGATGAGGAAGAATGGCCACTTGGGTTTGTGTTTTGGATGACATGAGGATTGGTATACATCATGTGTTGGGTGACAATAGGTAGTCCTTGGGTTGCATAAGATGGATTGATGGTTTGTGACAGATTATATGGAGGTGGAGAGGGTGATGTAAGTTGATCAACATAGGAGACAGGGTTGCTAGAAGTAGCTGGTGATATAATAGGTGGATCAGTCATGTCAATAAGACTAACATTGGGATTATATGGTGTGTGGGATGGATTTCATAGAAATCATGGAGACCATATTAGAGGTGATAGGAATATGAGTGTGAGGTGTGGTTTCCACATGTGATACAATAGTAGTAATTTGCAATGGCTGCAAGACTTGTATGGATTGTGGTGTTTGGATAGCTTGTGAAACTTGCAGAGTTTGTGGTATAGAAATGGCTTGTGAAACTTGAGGAGTTTGGACTTGTGATACTTGAGGCACGGATCCAGTCATGGTAGAGGCAGGGGTGTGTTGTGAAACATGGAAAGGTGGAACACTCAAATTTTGTGAAAGAAAAGGAAGTACATTGGTTGGAGTTATCAAAGGTTCTAGAGTGTACTCCGAGCATGGTGGGTTTGATGGTGTAGCAGTAGCTAATGAGGGAGATGGATTGGAAGGTGGATGCGAAGGTGTGGCTAAGTGGTTGGTCCCTTTGCAACAACAATGAGAGTGTTGGGATCATGTTCTCGAATAGCGGATATGTCAAAGTCACTTGGTAATTTAGCTCCCATGCGGGCAAGTTGCAAGAAATAGCAATTAGGATCAGATAAAACAAGTTTCTCAACTTGGTCCCATACATGGGTGTCTCAAAATTTAGATAGGTCCTCTTGGAATTGCTCTTCATAAGTCACTGTAAATGGGTGAGGTTGCACTTGGTGTGAAGATGATGGTCCAGTGGTGTATCCTTCGAGTACAAACATGTAAGAGGGCATACTAGTTATGAATTGAGTTGCATCTTTAAGGGGCGTTGATCAAGATTGTGTCATTTTGGCTCCCATATCAACTTGCAATTTTGCTTCCATTTCAGCTCTATATTGGCTCCTAGTTTGAGGCATGATGGTTGATGTTGAAAGTTGGATTTGGCTTGTCAAGGTTGAGAGCCAAAAGTTGATGGTTGGTTGATTGCTTGATGTTGGTTTGTTTTGCTAGTTTGCTGTTTGCTTTGTTTGCTAATGGGTTGCTTGGTTGGTGTTGTTGGTTGGTTTGTTATTGTTTTTTGGTGGCTTGGTTGTTATTGGGTAAAACTTCCCTAGAGGATAGCTCACACACTCAAGGGAAAAGTTGGTTGTTGGTATTGCTAGGGCTAGGTAAAGCCAAAAGGATAATGTTTGGTTGCTTTTTTTGCTGGTTGGTTGTTGTTTTAGGGTCTCAAGAGGATGGAAATCTCACAAAGTCCAATGGTTTGATATGCTCAAGATAGGAGACAATGCTCAGGTGACTGTGGATGCTCAGAAGACTGTCTAAAAGCTGATGACAGAGATAAAAATGTCTGAAAGTACAATTGATTGGGCTGGATTGATAGTGATTACTGATATTTGACCAAAAGTGACTGGGAATAGCTCAAAAGTGGCGGATAATAGCTCAAAGGTGATCTGGTTTTGTTTCAAATAACAAACTATAGTGTTAACCAGAGGCGACTAGGTTTGCCAGAGGTGATCAATTATAGGTCAAAAGTGATTTACTGTTGTTTAAAAGTGATGCAGTTCTTGCCAGAAGCGAGCAGCTATTGGTTAAAAGTGATTCAATTTTTGTAACAGGTGAACAACTGTTATTTAAAAGTGATTTAGATTTCTGAAGGCAAGCAGTTAAGGTTCAAAGGTGATCTATGTCTAATAGAGGATATGTTTGAATGATGTTTTTGACAAGAAAAAAGTGATTTCAGTCACTCACACTCACAACATACACAAGCTTGTACAACTTAGGCTAGGAAAGGACTGTATTTGTTGAGTCCCCTTGCCATGCTTATTCAAAGCAGATAGCTTTAGGATCTTGGTAGCACCGGCTCCCCTCCACAGCACTCACTTCTCACACATACCAAGATCCAAGTTTCCCAAGGCTTGTCCCCCCACCAAACCTTAGGATTGTCCCTACTATCTCTACTAAAAACCACGAGAATCGAGGCAGCTTCAAAGGTCCCACCTTTTGCATCAACAAATAGAAAGATTTTGGCTACTACACAAGATTGCTAGTAAGGGCATCTGTTCAGGTGGCTATATGTGTGGCAGTGCTACTCTTTGTTATAAAGTCTCCTAGCCTTCAAGGGTTACGCCTTGGATGGTTGTGGGGGAGGTTGGATGTTGGTATAACACAACACCCATTGTTTGTGGCTTTCGACACAAACACTTTTCTTATATAGCGGTTCAAAAGGACTTGGCTTTAGCCTGTTACTGCTTGGGTCGTACCCCTTCTCACACTAGGAAGATAGGCCCTCTAAAGATAATAACAAGTTCTCATGCACCAAAGATCCATTTGATAGGCAAGGGGAGAGGATACTTTTGCTATTAAATTTGGGTTACAAACATGCACAACAAGCAATCCAAAAAAGATAAATCAAGCACAGAGCAAACAATGATTCTTTTTAAGCACCAAGTCCAAATGTTCCTAAATTAATGATAAAATAAAATGTCTTGGACTGATCGGAGCTGCAACATATATGTTAGTAGTTTAATAACCTCCTTTTCTTGGACAAGTTATAAGATGCTACACAAAGAAATGATTAATAACCAAGAAAACTCAATTGTGAATGATAAAATTGAAAGTGATACACAGTTACCAGAGGTGACTGACTATTGCTCAAAAGCAATCTAAATTTTGCTGAAAGTGAATTGTTGCTCCTCAGAACTGATGTCGAAAACCTAGATGAGAACTGTTAATGCTCAAAAGTGACATGTTCCTGCCAGATGTGTAAAATCCCTGCAAAAATTTGATGTTAGTAGAAAACCCTAAGTTGCAGGAAGTGACCTAGATAGCCATAAGCAATCAGTTTTAGGTTAAAAGTGATGCGAATTATGACAGATGTGACCAGGATCTAATTAAAGGTGATGCATATTTGATAGGAAGCAACCACTATAGGCTTAGAATGGATCAGTAAAATACTGAAAGTGGTAGATTTCATCTTAAAAGTGATGCATATGTTCTGTAGGCAACTAGTTTTCGATCAGAAGCGATTGAAACTTAGAAAATTTGAACTTCATAAAACAACTTCAAACAACAAAGTTAATCAAGGACGTGTGTCCCACCGAGCGTGCCAAAATGTGATAGGTAAAAATTAGGTCAATAAGATCAAGCATAACAAATGAAAACCTAATCCTACCACCATCAAAGAATCAAATCCAAGTGAAATCAAAAGCATGCAATTCAAGAACAATATCACTGATATTGTATGATTCCTTGTTTGTGATGTGGATTGCTTCTTCAATAATGAATAATTATGAAGTCAAAGCTACCATGATGGATGTATGCTATAGGGCTCAATATGCTCAAGATGATAATGTAGATGCTATATGAAAATGATGGATAGATGTAGTATGAAAGGAAAGGGTGTTTATATAGACTTCAACCAAAATCAATCGACAGTGGAGATTTGGTGGCTATGTGAACAGCTAGGATGAATTGATAGTCATAGATGAATGTCTGGATGACAAGTGGAGGAAAGATAAGGCTCATGTGTGATTGTGTACATAAAAAGTACTACATGTGAAAGATATTAAATAAAAGATGTAGTACCACACAAGTGTTTTTAAATAAAAGAGACACACATGTTGGCTCATGAAGATAAATGATAAGATAAATTAATTAAATAAATAAAATTTATTTAATTAAAAATAGATAGAATGAAGATAATTAAATAATTAAAGATAATTTAATTATAGATTAGAGGAAATAGATAATAAATTAATTAAAAAAATATAAATTTATTTAATTAATAGAAGAAATATATGATTTAGAGAAAATAGAGAAATTGCTTAAGTGTGTTAGACAAATGTAGATGATAAATAATGTAATATGTGATACTAATGATAATTAGGTCAATTTTGGGTGTCTATAGATGTATTGAGATGGGAAGACACATTAGATGCTTGGGATGGTTCAACATGCGACACACTTTGATTAAAAACTTGAGGTGCTTGTGTCACTTGTAGAAGAGTTATATTCATGGAAGAAGATGGAGTGGGATGTGACACATGAGATGAGTCAACATGTGTCACACTTTGATTAGAGACTTGAGGTGCTTGTGACACATGTGGGTTGATCATGTAAGATGGTGTTAACAAAGGCTCTATTGATGGGGGAACATTTGGTTGGCTCATTTCGATTGATGTAAAGGATGTATGGAGGGGATGGGTGGATTGATTAGTCAAAGGTGGTGTTTGGATGTTGTGTGTAGATGTTGTGGGTTTGGTGGACATGGTAGTAATAGCCTTATGGGTTTCCCTAATGATATTGGATCTTGTTTTCTGATTGTGGATAAGTCAAAGCCACTTGGCAATTTGGCTCCTCCTTGAATTAATTGTAAGAGAAATCTACCAGGATTAGACTTTAAGAGCCTATTTACAGTTTGTAAAGATTCAAATTCTTCTAACTCCTCTAGATCATCTTGAGATTCTTCATAGGTAGGTTGAGAAAAATGATATTGTGGCATTTGAGTTGATGATGAAGGTTTGACAGTATAGCCTTTGGGTACAAACATATTAACATCCATTCTAGTTGTGAATTTTGAGGCATCCTTGAGAGGTGTAGATTGAAATTCTTTTAGGTTACCCTCCATAGCTACCTTATATTGACTCCTAGTTTGAGGCATTGATTGATGATGGATGAGATTGTTGGACTTGTGTGACAAAGTTGAGACTCTTGGATTGATTGGTTTTTTATTATTGATTCGCTTGATTGATTGATGATTGGATTGATTGACTGATTGGATTGCTGATTGATTTGGATAGGATGGATTGATTGATGATTAATTGATTGATTGGTTGGATTGATTTGGATTGGCTTGATTGGATAAGGTTATCTTCCAAGAGATAGACTCAGGAACTCAAGGGTAGACCACATTAATTGATGATGGTGATATAGCCCAACTCAAAAGGAACCACTCTCTTAAGCTAGATAAAAGGATTGCTATGATATGATCAAAAGATGGATAGTGATTAAAGCCAAAGGATGATCAAGGCTAATGTTGATTTGATTGATTGACTGATCTTGGTTGCTAGTTTAGAGTTTCAATTGGATTCAAGGGCTCAAAGAGTCCAAAATATGATGTGATCAGGCTGAATAAGATGAGCGCTAGCTGTAGATGATCAGTGTACTATCTAGAAAACTGATGACAAGGCTAAGGACTGACTGGAATGGGGTTTTAGACTGGATAAATGGAGAGAGTTTGTAGATTTCCAAATGCAAGGCTGTGACAACCAAAGGCAAGTTAGGATAGCTCAAAGGTGACTCAGGATAACCCAAATGCATGATTCTATTGATCAGAGGCTCTGTAGCTCAAAGGCAACTATGGATAACTCAAAGGCTATTGTGTGATGATTAGAGGTGGTTTAGGATGACTCAGAGGCAAGTTTTTGTCATTCAAAGGTGACTGGATATGACACAAAGGCATGGATGGACTGTGTAAAGGAGAGTTTTAGTGATAGTGACTTATTTTTGATAGGTAATTAGCAAGATAACAAATAATAAAGACACAATGGCTGATGTTTGACTGATTTGGCATAAATGTGTATGCTTAGTAGCCCCTTAAGGCAAAAATTTCCATGTGTCTTATCACAAATCAAAAACACTTGAACATAAATGCTTACTCTACCTAAGGTCAAGGTGAATGGCAGCTTGTCAAGCTCACAACTTGGAATCTCCTTCGACTCAAGTATAGGGACACCTAGAGTGGGTGTGTACACTTTCATCTTTGTGAGAAAGGATAGGTAGGGGCCTCTAGGACTGGAAGGATAACCCAATCACCCTCTCCTTAGAAAGCTACAAGTAGCTTATGCTAAGCCAAGGATTTCTATCTCATCTCAAGGGAGCCATATGGTGAGAATCTAGAGAGGATTATGTTTACTCTTGCCTTGAACAAACTACCACAAGGTTAAAAAAGGGGTGTACTTCTAATCTTAAGGTGTCTAGTAATGATTCAGGGGAACAACACATTACGAGCATCCAACAAGCTACTTAAAGATTTAACCAATCCTACTAGGAGTCTCATATACATAAGGTATGCCTCTATTCAAACTGGCACTATACGGTAAATGCTAATATCAGTTAGACTTGGCTTTCACCTTATCCTTTTTTTATATAGTGGACCAAATGAAAGTACCACTTGAGGTTGTTCCCTTAGGTTGAGTATCTCTTTTCCCACCAAGGCAGGCCTCTCTAAAGATCATAACAAGTTCTCTTGCACCCAAGATCCATTTGATAGGCAAAGGGAGAGGATACTTTTGTTATTAGCTTAGGGATATACTAATGCAAGATATGTAAATGCAACAAACACAACAAGCAAGCAAGCAAAGCAAATAAGCAAAGCAAACAAGCAAAGCAAACAAGCAAAGCAAACAAGTTTTTTTAAGCACCAAATGAAATGTTCCTACATTAGTGAAAACAAGGTAAATCCTTGACTGATTGACTTACAACAGATTTGTTAGTAGTTTCAAATCCACCTTTCTTTGACAATTGATAAAAAGTTGCACCAACAGATGTTAACATCAAAGAAACCAAGATTGCAATAGTTCAGACTAAAGGTGATGAAACAAAATGCAAAAGCGATTGACAGAGACTCAAAAAGAGACTTGATTTTTACCAAAGGTGATGTTATGTCAACCATAAGCGATCCTGAGCTATGTAAAAGTGATGATGTGTGAGCCAGAGGTGATCCTGGGTGATTCAAAGGTGATTAGGCACTGCGTAGAAGTGTTTTTCTGTCATCTAGAGGTGTTCGACTATCTCTAACCTGCAAAACTTAAATAACAGAGTTAAACAAATGATCATAGAATAGATATATAAGGCCATGATAACCCAGAAAGATGGATCTACTGAATTGAATTTGTACCCTGTAGCCAAAACATAAGAGATCCAATAATGTGATATGATTAGGTCAAAAGATAAACTCAACCCCAAATAAACCAGCTTGAGGATATTAAAAAAAAGTAAGTTAGGGTTAGCAATAAACCAACTTGCAACCCAAATCAGACACAACTAAGATTGGAGAAAAACCCTGCAAAGAAAAATATATCTATAAAACCCTAATACAACCAGAGGTGACTCCCAACAAACCATAGGTGATCAGATGCAGACCATGGGTGACACAAATCCGTTCAAAGGCAATTTTCCATAGACTGAATGTGATTTTCTATCGATCAATTGCGCTATTCTATACTTAGACTTAAAAAACTAACTTTTCAATGAAAAATCAGTCAAGGACGTGAGTCCCATAGTGCATGCTAGATTGTGGAGAAGGAAAAATTAGGTTAACAAGATCAAGCCTTACAACAAAAACTCAATCCTACCACCTTCAAGAAATCTATCTAAATGACACAAAATGAAAGCAAATCAAAGAACAATGTCACCTAGATTGTATGGATTCCTTGGTTTAATGTGGATTGCTTCTCAAAAGTGAACAACCATAGTTTCCAAAGCTACCATGATGATAGATGATATGCTCAAAATGCTTAATGGATGCTCAATGGATGTGATATGCATAAGACAATAATCTGGAAGCTAAAGAGAGTGGGATGTTTGGAATGAAATGAGAGGATGTATATATAGCTCTCAACTAAGATTGATCAACGGTAGAGAAAAAGTGGTGGAATGGATAGTTGAGATAATTCAAGAGGCATGGATGAATGTGTACAAGACAATGTGTCCATAGGAAAAGCTTTTATTAAATGATTTAGTTGGTTTTGTTGATGAAGATAAAATTGATTTTCTTAAAAATAGAATGCTTTTCTATTTTAAGAGTTGGATGACAAGGATAATTAATTTTTAAATCAATTAAATCATTTTTTGTATTTAATTTTTGACATACTAAGGATAAGGCCGACCTGTACACATAGAAGAAAGTGATAAAAGAGGAAAATGATAAGATAAAAATAAATTAAACAAATAAATTCAATTATTTATTTTTTAAATGATGGAGGAAAAAGATGAATTTAGAAAATTGGAAGAGTGAATATAAATAAAATAAATAAATTTATTTAATTTATATGCATGATGAGATGATAAATAAATAAAATATTAATTTTATTTATTTAAAAAGGTCAAATTAAATAAATTTAGAAAATTTATTTAATTTTAGAAGAATAATGGGATAATTAAATAATTAAAGATTATTTAATTATAGATGGAAAATAGAAGAATAAAGATAATAAAAATAGATGAAATTAATTAAATAAATATAATTTATTTAATTAATGATAGAAGTGGATGATTTAGAAGAAAATAGATAATTGATACAAGTGTGCTAGACAAAATCAACATATGCAGTGGTGAATAATGCGACAAATCGATAAATGGTACGAAGGGTCAATTTTGGGTGTCTACACATCTATAATTAGTCCTCAATCAATGCAGGAGGCCTTGTTAGTGGTATGTGCTTATTTTCTAGTAGATAAGTTTTTGTTTAGTGCAGTCGAGATTGTTTATGTGTAACACATCTAACCTTTTTTAATGTATGCATTTCTTTTTTTGTTATTAATTATATATTAATTTATTTCAATGTTACTTTACTTTTACAATCAATTGAGAAAGTGAGTGATGTGCCACCTTTGTCATCATGCTTCAATAGGACACCTGATCATCTTAAGAGACAATCATTTGCAGAATGATTCTCTGAATGACAAGAAAGAGTTGAGGTAATTGAGTTGAATTTTTCTAAATAATTGATGGTTTATAGAGGTCTTATAGTTGATTGTAGTGATTTAAATGTATATTAATAAATGAAAGTTCTAAATTGTAGTAGATAAGATTCTATTTACTAACTCTCACTTATTTATATTTACCATTGAACTAATTAATCAAATTTATGGTTTGACTTGTTAATGCAGTCAACTTTACATCCATCAACTACTAGAAATCATGGCACAAAGAGGACACTTTTTGAGGATCCATCATAGGTTGAGGATTCACCAGAGACATAGGGTCAAGTGGACCTTTAGTATTTGATGTAGCTATTCAACATGTAGATTGTAGATAGATTTTGAGACATGATAATGCCACATTTTGTAAACAATGTTTTGAGTTGGCATATTTGCCAAATTTTTTGTATATGTCTACCATTATGGACTATCTATATATATATGTAGAGAGAGAGAGAGAGAGAGACCTTGATGTAGAATATAATTTAAATTCATTATGTGCATGTATTCCTAATTAGAAACTTAAAAGTTTAATGTATAATTAATTTACAATGGTTGAGTTATGATCAATAACATGTTATAGATTGATTTCTTGTTATATATGATTGTTTTTATTGGTAGAAATATGATATATGTAAATGAGGGTTCTTCTAGATTCAACTTTGTATGTTTTTGTATCAACATTTCAGATCACACTCAATGATCCTCAACTATCATCTTTCTAATGATGGATCATTGAGCATGATTCTAAACCTTGACACAAAAACATACATAGTTGAATCCAAAAGCACTCTCATTTACTGTCATGGACTGTGGAAAACTCATGCCTTCTATGACATATGTAGTTTCATACCTCAATACATAACTTGATCTTAATTGCCACGTGATTGTAGTTTTAGTTAGATATAGGATTTTCTTAGAATATTTGACATGTGAGCTTTTTTTCATTCAAGAACACTAGCTTTGACATGTTAGCTTTTCTTAGAACACTAGATTTGATATGATACTTGATTCATTGATAATTTCTAATCTTACATGTAAACATGCAAGATACATGTTAAAAATGACAAAACTTATGATGTTTTTCATTCAATCCAAGATAGTTATTTTTGTATTAATGAGCAAAGAAATGTTTGTGTGTTTACCCATTTCTTTATCTAGTTTATGCAAAGAAATTTTATCCACAATCCAAATTCAACAGTCGTTGCATTTGAAAATGTAATTAGGTGTACATCTTAAATGGCCTGTGATGATGTTAAGGCCGATGAGCTAGTAGTAGGGGGAACATATTGTAATGGCACAATAGAGGTGGCAAGAGAATGGAAGAATATGTCATTTAGGTTGCAACCCTATTGAAGAAGAAGTGAAGGAGGAGAAATAGAAGGAGGGATGCCTACCTGAGCCCCCATTGTAGTTGTGAGAATTTGTTGTTGTGGGAGCACCAAGACATCTTCCTTAGCCTCTTCTTTTTACAACACTAATTTACGCCTTCATTTCAAAGGACTTTCTGCAGTATCCTTAGGGTCTTCTTCCTCTGATGCTTCTTGTAATGCTATTAATGCTTGTTGAAAATTTTCTACTCCAAGACCCCCCAATGTTGAAGCTATATGGGTCTCATAAGATGGCGGTTGGGCAACTTTTTGTTTCATAAGGGCACTAAGAGATTGAGGCCACGAGACCCTAGGGGCTTGCATAGTTGCTTCCTCTATTCCTTCTACCTCCTAAGCTTTTTTTGACAGTTATGTTTCCTCTACCTCTTGGGAACTGCCCAAAAGATTACTTGTATCTGGGCTTGATGCAAGAGTTATATGATACTCATCCCAAATTTGGTCCCATTGCTCATCTATTGGAACTCCCCCAAAAGTGTGGGTGAGTTTAGTAATCTCCTGCCTATACTTCCAATAGGCTGATATCTTCTTGTTGCTCCAATCTTTATTCTTTAAAGTCTGCCTCAAATCATGTGTCATAAGTTTCTTAGGATTATACTCTTGTTGCTTCTTATAAAAAGTTTCCCATGGTTTGGGACCCTCCGGTGGTAGGTCTTTGAGTTCGACATAGAAGGCTGGATCATCCTTCTGTGGTGACCTTCTCTATTCCTAGAAAGGCCATTTCTCATGGATGAAAATAGTAGAAACCTTGTTATTTACTATCCAAGATGCCAAGAAATCATCAGGATCATAGTTCCACTTATCTTGGACTATTACAAAACCATAAACTGCCAATTTTCTTAACAAAAGATGCTTAGTTTCTTTTTTTTCTATTGTAATCTTTCCCTTACTCCAAGGGATATCATAAAATTTCTTCTTCCTTTTCTTGTTACCAAAATTATTGTCAATAATAGACAGTTGACAGCCTACTTCCAAAGTAGCGACCCTAGGAGTTAAAACCATGGGGAGAAAAATAGGCTTACCAGTAAAACCATGAAGCCTGATAATTATTGTATGAGCACCAAAGAAATAATCACAAGGGATTTTGGAATTGGTCAAGAAACCTCTCATGCTATTTGTCATCCTATTCTCGACTGCCTCAGACTCTAATTGTTCAAAGATAGGTGCCACAAAACACTCAAAAAACTCATAGGGGTCAGTAGTTTCTGAGAGGACATGAGTCCATGCAGACACTAGGATAGTCCTCTTATTGCCTACCTCAGGGTCATACATGTCTAGGTGCATATGCTGCTAGAAGAGATGATAATTTTGATATAGAATTAAGCGGAAAAGATAGGCTGAATAGCTAAAAGTTTACTCCTGAGAAAATTTGGATAGTTGTTCAATGATGGCTTGGGAGATGTGCTCTGAGAAGTTGAACCTATATACAGTAGACTTGCCCACTATTTTGAGCCTAAAATGGCTACCAATTACCAGTCGTATATAGTTGAATCATCATTCTAGCCAAAAATGAAAGACAACATTGAGAGAGCATCTTGCACATCATCATTGAAATGGCCTCATGCGGTAGGCAGTGGGGGCAATTGGATATTATCATCATCCAAGTGCATCTCATTATTTAGAAATATAACTTTACTATGAACCCCATTTCATACATTTTGCAACTTGGGTATTGTAGCTAAAGTGGCATTCTAGCCATGATATAGGGCCAACAAATCCTGAATTGCCTTGGGGGTTATTTGGAGCATGAAACTATTGTGCTGAATCATTGAGGTTTGTGGGTCAAAAAGCTCTGAGCACATACAAATCAATTTTGGGTAGGGTTGAATGGTAGGGACCAGAAATTGAACCATATGGGAGGTCCAAATTCTCATACCAAACATATCAGATTCTCCCTTTTCTGGTCACCTGTGACATCTTGTGTGTGCCCCCTCTCTCAGATTCTTCAGATTTTTGCTCATCCAGGTTCAAAGATACCATATGCATAATCTTTCACCTGCAGAGGGTCATTATTAACCCCCTTCTCCGAAGCTCTGGTCCTTGGATAGTTGATTCTTGGTTGTGCTTTGGTAGATGCATAAGCCTTACTATCCTTCCATTTCTCTGGCAAATTGAAAAGACCCTCTTATGGCGACTGCCCCTCTGCCATTTCTATACCTCCTCTAAAGCTTTAGAAACTGCAACTAAATTCAAACTATAGCTAGAACTGACGACAGTGGCTGAAATTTCTTGATACAGGCAATGGGAATTCAAAGGATTTTGGAGTAAGAAATAGCAACTGAAACTGCTTAAGGTGCTTAAAAACTTGGCTCAATGGAGGCATTAATTAATGTATTGGATGACCCATCATGTCTAATTAATGTCATTAATAGACACGCCAAAATGACTGCTAGTGCATTATTCCAAATCTGCATAGGACTGTGTGTCAAATCAAAATAAAGGCATCAATCTTTTGAAATGATTCCCTATCCCTCTAAAAGTATGAGTATCACCTAAGAACCTTGAGGAGTGTGTAACTACCAACTATAGAAGCTAATGCACTACAAACACGTGTTCTTGGAACACTTATTTAAAAAGAAAGTGGGAAAAGCAAAATAGGAAAGGGAAAGGAACATAAAGACATCTAACTAACTATAATACAAGGGAGAATTTTGAAATTAGGTGAAGTGCTTCAAGAAGATCCCATTAACTGGAATCTCTTCGGGTTCCCCTTCCATGTTTTCTAGTTCAAATGCATTCTACTACTTGCAGTCATGAATCTTAAAAGGGCTAGTCCATAGTGAGTCAAACTTACTATGTTGACCTAGTTTAGTAGCTCTCTCATTCCATTTTAAAACCAAAGAGCTGACTTCAAAGTCTGGTTCAGAAGTCTTTTGATCAAACCAATTCTTTATAATTTGTTGATGGTTCATCATAGATTCATGTGCCAGCTCTCTTTTCTCCTATACCTCTAGTAGTTTAGCAAGCCCCACATGCATTGGACTATTTTCCTCTATCTCCAATTGCTTGATCAACTGTAAAGCAGGGATTTCTACATTCAATGACATAACTGCATTCTTGCCATAAACCAGTTCATACGGGGACATCTTAGTCACTTGCTTTGGTGTAATCCTATCTGCCCATAGTGTTGAATTGAGAAACTTATTCCAATCTCTCTGATGATCAACCCCTATTCTTTTGATGAGTCTAATCAGATTCTTATTTGTAGACTTTGCCAAGCCATTACCCTATGGATAATAATTGGATGTAGTCTTTAAATATATTCCATTTTTTAAGGAAAACTCTGACAATTTGGCACCTAAGAATACCTTGGCATTGTCAGATATAATAGTATGTGGGGGACCAAAACGTGTAGTTATTCCTTTAAGAAACTCTAGGATTACCTTCTTAGTGGCTTCTTTAAGTGGGAGTGCTTCGATTCATCTTGTAAAATAATCAATTGTAGTGAGTATCCATTTGTACCCCATACTTGAGACTAGGTTGATCATTCCTATGAAATTTAAACCCCACTATGCAAAAGGTTCATCTACAATTATAGGACTTAGTGGTAGAGCTGCATTCCTTCTCTTTCTAACATAGAATTGACAAACCTGACATTCCTTAACCATTTGATGACAATTGACAAACAACATGGGCTAGTAGTAGCTAGCTTGTGTAATCTTGATAGTAGTGGTTTTTGCTAAGAAGTGTCCTCCTAAAGTTCCATGATGGAATTCATGTAGTATCCTTTGAGCTTCATCCTTTTTGACACACCCTAGTAAGATCCTGTCAAACTTCCTTTTAAACATGATGTGATCAATTAACACAAAATAGACTCCTTGTTGTCTATAGTACCTTCTTTTATGAAGGGAGAGCATACTAGGGAAGATACCAGTTTTCATGAACTGTATTTTGTCATTAACCCAAGAATCTTGGCCAGGCTCTTGAAGTTTTAACACTATTTCATCTTCTGTATTTTCCAACAAGGATGCTTCTGTGTCTTGAACGATGTATTGGCAAAGTCCTCTTCCTCTGACCAATTTGGCAGGCCTTACTTCTACATCATACTCAAAGATCTTAGTTATCTATTTAGCGCTTTTCTCTGTAATTTTGCCTTCCATAATTATTCTCTAAGACTTGAGTGAGCTACTAATATCAAGATTTTGTTTCCTGTTACTAGACGTCTAAATTTCTTGAGTGCTTTAACTATGGCATAAGATTTCTTCTCAATAAAATTACACCTAGATTCATATTCCCTTAGTGTCCTAGAGAAGAATACGATTGGATGCTCTCCTTCTTCTTTGTCATCTTTCTGAGTTAGGATGGCCACAATGTTGTATTTACCTCCATATACGTACGTTATGAAGTGTTTGGAGAAATCAGGATTTCATAGCACTGGGGCCGTTGAGATAGCCTTCTTGATTTCTTCAAAAGCCTACCTTCCTTTAGTTATCCATTTAAAGACCAGGTCTTTCTTCAACATCAAAGTAATAGGCCTGACTAACCCTTCAAAATCAAATATGAATCTACTAACAAAATTGATCTTCCCGAGGAAAGACTGAACTGCTTTCTTGTTAATAGGTAAAGACAAGTCTAGTATAGCCTTGACTCTCTCTGGATCAATTGAGATTCCATCCTTTGAAATAATATGTCCTAGAATCTTCCCTTGAGGTACACCAAAAACACATTTCTTAGGATTTAAAGAAATCCCAAACTCCTGACACCTCTGAAAAACCAATTCTAAATGCTCAAAGTGGTCCTTAGCATTCTTTGTAAATATGGTGAGATCATCTAAATAAATCAAAATGATTTTATTTATGAGCCCCTTGAAAGCTATATCCATAGCCCATTGAAAAGTAGTGCCAGCATTTGAGAGACCAAAAGGCATCTTGGCATATGCGAAGGTTCCACATTTAGTTGTGAATGCTATTTTGTGTTGGTCTTCATTCGCTAGCCAAATTTGATTGTATCTAGAGAAACCATCAAGCAGAGAAAATCTTTCTAATCCAGCTACTATTTGTAAGATTTGTTCCATGGATGGCAAAAGATAATGATCTTTTAATGAAGCCCTATTCAAGTCTCTGAAGTCCACACAAAGCCTTATATCTCTATTTTTCTTCCTTACTGGCACCAAATTAGATACCTAAGTAGAATTCTTGATTGGGAAGATAATATTAGACTCAAGGAGTTTTTGTAACTCATCCACCATCAAAGGTTCAATTCTAGGATTTACTAGTCTTTGTTTCTGACGAACTGGTTTTGATCCTTCAACAAGCTCTATACTATGTTGAATAATGTCCCTATTATAACCATGGAGATCATCATAGGTCCATGCAATCACCCTATCATATTGGTTACATAAATAAATTAGGTTATCTCTTTCTTCCTAAGTGGTGGTGGCATTACCTACTTTTAACTTCCTTTGCTAACCTGAATTTTAGAATAATCCTCTTTACTTGCTATGAACTTCCTCTTATCTAGGCTTCCATCATTTGGGTCAAATAGGTTCTCCAATGTTATTAACCCCCTCGAAATCTTATTAGATTTCAATTGAATAATTTGGTCACCATATGCTTCCTCAATCTTAGGTTGCAACTATTCAGTAAACTCTCCAGACTACTATGAAAATAGAAGTACTTGGAGGTCATTGTCAAAAACTTGCCAATTTCAAACATTGTCATGGATTGCTAGTCTGATGACGACCTTCACTGCCTCATTATTAATAAGAAGATCACTTGTTGGGTCATACTAAGAGCTAATTTGTGACATCCTATCTGCCTTAGTATTATGAGTTTTGTGTACAACTTCTATATTAAAAGCATCAAAGCCATCAATCAGGTCCCAAATCCTATGGCGATATGACCTCATTCTTACATTCTTAGCCAGAACCTTTCTCTGATTTGTCTTACAACTAGCTCTGAATTGCCTCTAACCCTTAAAGATTTTTATTCCTTTCTTCCTGGCTAACATGAGACCGTGCACCAAAGACTCATATTCAACATCATTCTTTGTGCAAGCAAATTGGAAGTGTATAGCCTTGATAATTTTTTCTCCCTTAGGAGAGGAGAGATAGATACCTACTCTGGCGCCATTCTTACTTCTGGCTCCATCAAATTTTAAGGTCAAGATGACAACATATTTATTGGAACCTTTTTTTTCAGCTATCTCTTGACTCATTATATCTGGTATTTCTTGATCTTCCTCAAAGATTACATATGTTCCTAAACTAGTAGAATCATAGTTGCCATAAGGGTCACTCTGCATCATAGACATCAGCTGGTTGTTCTCTTCTTCATTTTGATCATGTTCAGTCCATTCCCCTATATCTTCAATAAAAGCTCTGTCTTCCCTATTCATCATAGCATGGGATGCTTCAATTCATGGTGCTAGTTCCTTTGTGATATGTTCTTTGGATAGGGGCTCAGACGACACCTTCATCTTTGTTCCATATTTAGTTCTCAAAATCAAATGCAACCAATCAAGTGACATAAACCCCCCTATTTTTGTAGTGAAATCTCTAGATAGACATAACCCAAAGACAAGAGGAATATCTATGATCACTACATCTTGTAACACAGTTATATTTGGGCAAGTATATAGCTACAAAGGGAGTTGTTTGATGATTCCTATGGTTTGGATAAACTTCCCATCTAATTACATGACCCCTTTAGCCAGCAGTTGGTACTCTATTTTCAAAGCATCAACTACCTGTTTAGGCATGACTGTAGTACTAGCCCCTGAGTCTATCATTGAGTTATGCAACAACTCCTTGCCCACTATTAAGGTTAAATAAAGTGGGTTTGTCTTAGACTTACCTCTAGTGTAGTATTTAACAAAGCAGCTATCTGCAAAGGTGAGGCATTTTTGTCTTGATCTCTTCCCTTATTAATACCTCCTTCTTTTGTGTTAACCGCTTTGGGGTCTGCCTGAATTTGCAATGCTTCTTGTAATAGTATCTTCTGCTCAGGAATAGTCAGTGTATCCCATATTGACCTCGGGATGGAGGGGTATTAGTTGTTTCATTTAGGTTAGCTTCAGGATGTTCCACCATTCTTCTCTTTGACCTAGTGTAGTAATTAGACTGGACGAGGGGCTTCTTGGAGGTAGATGCCTCATTTAGGAATACTGACTCTTCATCTTCTATCCATGAAAATAGTGCATGCTCTGGGGCAACTTCCCCTTCTTGTTTAATTGACATCCCTTGCATCTATGCTACCATAGATTCATTTTGAACACCGAGTGATTGATAAGGAAAAGGCCCTGAAGGCACAGTGGCTTATCCTTCTATTCTTCTTTGCTCTACTAATTTTTGCTGTAAATTGTCTCTAGGCAATCTCTGGGCATATGGGCATTGTTGCAAGGAAAAAACCAAGTGTTGGACTCTTCTGCTATGTTATTTTGCCCAAGGAACATTTCTCTACCTGGATTAGTTGGGACGGTTTGTAATGGTGTGGATATTGGGACCAGCTAATTTGAAGATTAAGGGTTGTTTATTCTCTGAGCCCCTTGGTATTGGTTTGGTTGATATGGAGGCCTGTTACCTTGGAATCCCTAGTAAGGAGGTTTTGGATAAGAAGTATGTTGTCTCACAAAGTTAATAATTTCATTTGAAAAGGTCCTTAGAATATTCTTGACATCATCCATTTCAGATGGAGGAGTAAGAGGTGTTAATGTAGTGGGTTGTTGAGGTGTTGGAAAGGTGTACATAGACATAGGAACTAATGGTGTATTAGTGGCTTCTTATAGTAGCGGTATAGAAATCTATGGAAACATAGCTATATGAGGTCTTGGGGGCAATTTCCTAGCATCTATTAGGCTATTTTCAGCCCTTACAACTAATTCATATGATGCTAGTAGTGTCTGCCCTCCTAAAGACTAAATCATCACCAAGCTATTAGAATTGAAAGCCTTAAGGTAAAATACAATTGCCATACCTACTGATGCCCTGGCTGTGGCGGGGATTCTAGTCTAGGTCTTTTGGAACCTAGTGTTGAGATCCATTATGGCTTCTTGGGGTGCTCTCTTTATGGTGATAAGTTGTTGTAACATAGATGATCTATCACCTTTTTAACTAAATCTTGCAAAGCAAGCATCTCCAAGTTGATCTCAAGTAGATATTGAATTTGAGGCCAAAGATCTATACCAATCCAAAGCTTTTCCCTTGAAAGAAGAAACCAATAGTCTGATAGAAACATTCTGCTCCGTGATGACATGCACATCACACACATCTGACACATCTTGGAGATGTTCTCCTAGAGTCTTGGACTCTTCTCCACTAAACTTGGGTAATGCTTTTAAAGCATTGGCAAGAATCAGATCTCAGGTATTTGATAGCGTTGGGAGGACAAGAGGGCTGCTATTGTTCTAGTCTACAAAGTTTTGTGGAAGATTAGGAGGAGAAGGTGCTACCATAGCTATTCCTGATACCTTGGACGCTTGATCTACCCTTCTTCTTGGAGTGACTGTTAAAGGTGGAAACCAGATTCCTAGATTAGTAGTTGATTGGGCTTTGGTAGGTGGTCCACAGCTTTGACTCCTTCCTGCTCTCTGGTTCATATGATCTTGATCAAGAATCAAGAAAAGGTCCCACCGGGCGTGCCAAAAACTATTGATATATAAATTACATAGGTTCTAGCACCAACATGGGAAGCTTCAAGAATGTGGGATTGACCCTCAAAGCGACCTCCAGATTTTATAGAAGCTAGCTCTTCCTTTGTTCAATGGGATTTTGGGAAAGGGTAAAAAAAATAAGATTATAGATACAATGTAAAACTACTAAGGTGATGCGCCAAACTTAGATTTGTTTCAACAATCAGCATAGTGACTAAATCTTTATGATCTCTGCTATATTGAAGAGCATTGAGCATGATCAATATAAACATATTATGAATAGGTTTAAACCCAAAGGCTAAACTTAGAGAAATTGCAATAAAGACATAGAAAACATGATCACATAGCACATAACAAAAGCTTCTTTCATTAATGGTTTCAGCAAAAATACATGAGGCCCAAAAACATGCACAGACCTATAATACTTTCCTATTAAAACAACTGTGAAGGCAAAAAATGATATATTCTAGTCACAATAATATCTCTCTATATTTCTTTTCGTATATGTATCAATTACAAAGTTTCCCCTATTTATAGAAGAAAAATGGGGCTTAAGACACCTCTGGCCATTTAGAATTCTTAACCACCTACAATAGAATTGAAACTAGTTATGTGTAGGAAATATTTCTGGATATGCGCCGGTATCATCCTCATAGTCTAAGTGGTTGAATGACACTGAAGATGTGGCCCTATAACTACCAATTCTATTGAGACAGATGGCCTTCTTTGCAAGCTTCATAGAAACTCTAAAGTCACTACGTGGCACTTCTGCACGCATCAGACTCATTTTTGTTGCAAGTATGGGCCTAACTGGTGTTGTCATTGATGTCAACATACTCCTGTTGTATTGATGATAAGGATTGGATGAGCTGTGTGCTGAGCATATTGAGAAAATTAGTCCTAATCAGGAACAAAGAAGAACAATGAAGACAGTGAGATAAAGATCCTAGCTAAGATGAAGATCAGAGGATGTGCTTCAAAGGGTTTGTATCTATGTGTCTTAAGATGATCCAGGAAAGATTTTAGAGGTCTGCATGAAGATCTGAAGTAGTTATGGCCACTCAAGTAAAACTAGTTCTGGCAGGTGTTTAGAGGTGACAGAGTGACACAGATAGGTCCGGTGAGATCCAGAAATGTAATATCTTATTCTGTGGATTTGGTGGAGTATTTTGGAAGTCAATGTGAATTAACAACCCAATTGGTTCGTGGTCTGGAGGTCCGCAAGCATCTATTCCAATATGACAATGCTGACAGACTGTGTTCTTGAGGTTCCAGATGAAGGAGAGAATGATTTCAGTGAACAGAAGTAATGTGGTTGCTCTTGGTGATTCAGGCAAGCTTGTGGAGGTCTTTGGATTGTGTCCAGTTCATGTTGGTGATCTGCATTGAAGATTGAGCTCGTGATTGAATAATTACTTCTAGATGATAATGTTCTTCCTAGGTTTGGTCGACCGGATGAGTTATACATCTTGCGGATGATCTTGAAGATGTTTTGAGAAGAAGAACAACATGTTTCTAAAGAAAGATTGAAGTCTCAAATCTGTGTGGCCGACAATGTGTTGATCCGTGTGAAGTCTTTTTGTAATTAGTCATATTACATTTATGTATTTGCTCTGTAATATATGCCGACTTGGATGATTATTCCTAAGTCGATGTCTTGTATAAATAAGGAGTTGTAGAAGTCATTTCAAGGGTGTTGTGGATGAGAATGTTGTAGAGAGAGAAGAGCAAAAGACGGAGTAGAAGTATTGGGCTTAAATGGAACTGACTCAAGCATGGTGAAGATGCTATTCTTCAGTTCAAGTATGTAATACTTATTATTCTGTAGACAGTCTGTCTCTTGTAGGCAGTGAGCCTCTTGTGAGCAGTATGCTCGGGTAGTGAGCCCTAATTGGTATGTGCCATTTTTCTTTCCATTCTTTTAATAGAGAATACAATATTGGGTTAGTCACCCTGTGGTTTTTCCCTTAACCAGGTTTTCAACATTAAAAATCTTAGTGTCATATGTATTAATGTGTTTCTTCTCTTGAATTGCTGCATTATGTTTCAATGATTGATTTACTACTGAATTAAGAAAAGAACTTAAGTGATTAGTTGAAGAAAGTTTTTGACAACTGATTCACCCCCCATCTCAGTTGTCTATCCTAATTCTAACAATTGGTATCAGAGCTAAGTTCCTCTAAAAGGAGCTTAACCACTTGAGGAGATCCAGGATGTCATCCTACAAGAAGGATAGTCTGAGGTTTGATGGAACAAATTTCACTCTTTGGAAAAGTCTCATGGAATGCCACTTACAGTGTATAGGAATGCAGTATTGGATCACGGTTTCAAATAAGTATGTTTCTCCACAGAATGGTCCAAGTACCATAGATGAAATCAGAGATGCTGAAAACAATCTACAGACTAAAGAAGCCCTTCTAAGTGCCTTATCTAATTCAGAGTTGACAAATGTTATTGATCTAAAAAATGCATATGAGATTTGGTAAAAAATGGAGCTTCTACATGAAGGAGACAAGTATGTTAAATGTGCCAAGCTACAGAGTCTGAAAGGAAAATTTGAAAACCTAAAGATGAGAGAAGATGAAAATATCACTACATTTATGCCAAGAGTAAATGAGATTGTTTGTGGCATTAGATGTGCTGGTGGAATCTTGGATGAAGATGAGATTGTTGGCAAAGTTCTCAGATCCCTTCCCGATTCTTACAAATACAAGGTTGCTGCTATTAAAGAATTTAGATCCTTTTCAGGTATCACAAGAGATCAATTGGTTGGTAAACTGGTTGCATTCGAATGGACCGAGTTTGGAAATGCCCCCCAAGACTGAATCTGCATTTAGAGCTAGTGCCTCTGTAATAGGAAAACAAAAGTTTGATCTGAGAGAGAACTCTTCAAAGAAGCTATCATGGTATGAAAAAGCAAGAAAAGACCTGGAAGAAGATGAAGCAGAAGCTGCTCAACTTGAAGACGTTATTGCAAAAAGACTGCCAAGAGGATCTGGTAAGTATGAAGGGAAATTACCTTTTAAATGTTTTAACTATAATAAGATTGGTAATTTTGTCTGAAGGTGTCCGGAAAGATTTTCAAGGCCAAATCCTAACAGATCAAGGTTCCAAAAGAAATGTTACTATGTTCATGGAGATGATGATGATGAAGGAGTAACAGATGATGAATCAGAGATAGGAAACAAATCTGGAAGTGACTGGGTGTTTATTGCCATCAAGGAAGAAGATCCATTGCCCTCAGAATCTATCAATCATAAAATTGTGGAAAGAGCTCTGGCTGTCCAAGTTGAAGGAAAGGATGATTGGGTCATTGATAGTGGATGCTCTCACCATATGACAGGTGACAAAAATAAGTTCATAGATTTGGAAAGGTATGAAGGAGGAGTGGTAAAATTTGGTGATAATTCTACTGGTAGAATCAGAGGTAGAGGAACTAATTCTTTTGATGGAAAGAACAAAACCAATAATGTACTATATGTTGAAGGCCTGAAGCACAATCTTCTTAGTTTTGGATAGTTGGTGGACAAAGGCTATGATCTCTGATTCAAAAATGGAAAATGCAAGATCTTTGAAAGTTCTGGAATAGAGATTGCATCCGGTACCCAAACTAAAGGTAATATCTTCCACTTGGTTGGTACTGGTAAAAGTTTCTTATTTGTTCAAATTGATGAGAGTTCGTTGTGGCATAGGAGAATGTGTCATGTGAATTTTGATAATATCATCAAGATAAGCAACACTTAGGCTGTAAGAGATCTTCCAAGATTGGTGAAACCTACTGATAGTTTGTGGAAAGAATGTCAGTTGGGCAAGCAGAGCAAAGTCACATTCAAAAGTAAAGAACAATCTTCTACTGGATTATTGGACTTAATTCATACTGATCTGTGTGGTCCGACAAGAATCAGGAGTGTACAAGGTGATAGATACTTCATGTTATTGATTGATGATCACTCTTGGATGATGTGGGTAACTTTTCTAAAAGAGAAATTTGAGGCCCTTCAAAAATTCAAAATATTCAAGGCTATGGTAGAAAATGAAACTAGATTGAACATAAAATGTCTAAGGTCTGACAGAGGTGGAGAATTCACATCCGGTGAGTTCACATAATTCTGTGAGAAACATAGGATAAAGGATAGTTGTCTGCTCCAAGGACACCATAGCAGAATGGAGTAGTGGAGAGAAAGAACTTGACCATCCAGGAGGCATCTAGAACCATGATGATGGAAGCAAATGTTCCTCAGATCTACTGGAGAGAAGCTGTAAGCACTGCAGTCTACACTCTTAATCGAGTTCAAATTATAAACAATACTGGTAAGACTCCTTATGAACTCTGGTTTGGCATCACTCCCACTGTGAAGTATTTTAGAGTCTTTGGTAGCAAATTTTATATTAAAAGAGATGAAGATTTAGGTAAATTTGATGCTAGAAGTGATGAAGGAATATTCTTGGGTTATTCTACTCAAAGCAAAGCATACCGGTGTTATAACAGGAGATTGCGAAAGATTATAGAAAGTACAAATGTGAAGGTTGATGAAGGTATTGAAAAATCTTCAAGGTTTTATGAATATGATGAAGATGATCAGAATAATGTTTTGATCCAAGGAGTCCAAGCCCCTTCTGAAATTTAGATTCAAAATGATCTGGTGAATCAGGAAGAAACGATAAGTTTGAATGAACCTGTGCAAGAAATAGATGTGCAAGTAAGTCCCAAAATTCCCAGGTATGTAAAGCTAAATCACTTTGAAGACTAGATCATAGGTGATAAAAGCAAAGGTGTTCAAACAAGAAGAAGGATTGCTCAAGATTTAGAAGAGTATTGTCTGATTTCAAAGATTGAACCTAAGACAATGAATGAAGCATGCAATGATAAAAATTGGACTAAAGCAATGAAGGAAGAGCTAATGTAAATTGAGAAAAATCACACTTGGGATCTTGTTCCTAGACCTAAAAATAAGAATGTGATTGGAACCAAATGGGTCTTCCAGAACAAACTAAATGAAGATGGTGAAATAGTCAGAAACAAAGCCAGATTAGTCTGCAAGGGTTACTCCCAAGTAGAAGGAGTTGATTTTGAAGAAACTTTTGCTCCAGTGGCAAGAATTGAAGCAGTCAGATTATTTCTTGCTTGTGCTACCTTCAAAGACTTCAAAGTATATCAGATGGATGTCAAGTCTGCCTTTCTGAATGGTGACTTGGAAGAAGAAGTTTACATTGAGCAACTAGATGGATTTCAATTATTTAATCATGGTGATATGGTCTACAAGTTGAAGAAAGCACTTTATGGACTCAAGCAAGCCCCAAGAGCCTAGTATGAAAGACTGGATAAGCATCTTTTGAAGATCGGTTTCAACAAAGGTACTGCCGACAATAATCTGTACTTCAAAATTGATCATGAAAATATCTTGATTGTTGAAGTGTTTGTTGATAATATCATTTTTGGAGGAAGAGATAGTATGTGCAATACTTTTGCAAATCAAATGGAAAGTGAATTTGAGATGTCCATGTTTGGGGAAATGAATTTCTTTTTGGGTCTGCAAATCACTCAAACAAAGAAAGGAATCTTCATTTCTCAGATTAAATCTGTGAAAGAATTATTGAAGAAATTTGGGATGGAAGACTCAAAGCCAATGAGTACTCCCATGGAAACTAGATGTAAATTGAGCAAAGATGATGACTCTCCTAAGGTTGATAAAAAAAAGTATAGGTCAATGATTGGAGGGTTATTGTATCTCATTCAAACTAGACCTGACATTATGAATGTTGTTGGTCTTGTTGCTAGATTCTAAGCTGATAGTAGAGAATCTCATGTCATGGAAATCAAAAGGATTTTTAGATATCTAAAAGGGATAGTTGAGTATGGTTTGTGGTATCCTAGAGATCATGATTTCTCTCTTCATGCATACACAGATGTAGATTGGGCAGGAGATGTGGATGACCGGAAGAGTACCAGTGGTGGAGCATTCTTTTTAGGGAAGAGATTGGTTTCTTGGCTGAGCAAGAAACAAGAGGCAATATCTCTGTCCACTGCAGAAGCAGAATATATTGCAGCAGCTGGTAGTTACACTCAAGTATTGTGGATGAAGCAAATGCTAAGAGATGTCAGAGTGGAGTATGAGGAATCTATCACAATCTTCTGTGATAATTCAAGTGCAATAAACATATCAAAGAATCTTGTATTGCATTCAAAGACTAAACATATATCCATCAAGTTTCACTTTTTGAGAGAGCAAGTGAACAAGAATGAAGTCAGATTGGAGTTTGTGCCTTCCAAGGATTAGATTGTAGATATTTTTACTAAACCTCTACCTAAGGACTCTTTTGAGTATTTCAAGGAGAAGTTAGGGGTTATTACCCCTCCAGTTCTAAATTAAGGTGCACTGATGTGCATCAGTCCGGTGGATCTCAAAGTCATATTTTGTGGTTCAGACTTATGATGGGAAGCTGCTACTCAGGGGGAGAAGCTGATATGTTTCTGAAGTAATGCAAGTATGTGCCCTTTGCCATTGATGTCAAAGGGGGAGAGAAGATATGTGAAAAACAAGTGGTTTCTAATCAAAGGGGGAGCAGTAAAGGAAGAGAAGACATGTGAGTGGTTGTTGTTGATAGGGAGAGTTATGTCAGTAGAAGAAGTTCTTGTCTTGATGGTTAAAATAGTTTTTCACATCATATGTTTCCATCAATGACAAAGGGGGAGATTGTTGCAAGTATGGGCCTAACCAGTGTTGTCATTAATGTGAACATACTCATGTTGCATTGATGATAAGGATTGGATGAGTTGTGTGCTAAGGATATTGAGAAAATTAGTCCTAATCAGGAACAGAGAAGAATAGTGAAGACAGTAGGATAAAGATCCCAGCTAAGATGAAGATCAGAGGATGCGCTTCAAAGGGTTTGTATATATGTGTTTTAAGATGATCCAGGAAAGATTTCAGAGGTCTGCATGAAGATCTGAAGTAGTTATGGCCATTTAAGTAAAACCAGTTCTGGCAGGTGTTTATAGGTGACCGAGTGACACAGATAGGTTTGGTGAGATCCGAAAATACAATATCTTGTTCTGCGGATTTGGTGGAGTGTTTAGGAAGTCAATGTGAATCAACAACCCAATTGGTTCATGGTCTGGAGGTCCGCAAGCATCTATTCCAATGTGACAGTGATGACATACTATGTTCTTGAGGTTCTGGATGAAGGAGATAATGATTTTAGTGAACATAAGTAGTGTGGTTGCTCTTGGTGATTCAAGCAAGCTTGTGGAGGTCTTTGGATTGTGTCCAGTTTGTGTTGGTGATCTGCATTAAAGATTGAGCTTGTAATTAAAGAATTACTTCTGGATGATAATGTTCTTCCTAGGTCTGGCTAACCGGATGAGTTATACATCCTATGGATGATCTTAGAGATGTTTTGAGAAGAATGATGTGTTTCTAAAGAAAGATTGAAGTCTCAGATCTGTGTGGCCTATAGTGTGTTGATCTGCACGAAGTCTTTTTGTAATTAGTCATATTACATTTATGTATTTGCTCTGTAATATATGCCGACTTGGATGATTATTCCTAAGTCACTTTCTTGTATAAATAAGGAGTTGTAGAAGTCATTTCAAGGGTGTCGTGGATGAGAATGTTGTAGAGAGAGAAGAGCGAAAGACAGAGCAGAAGTATTGGGCTTAAATGGAAATGACTCAAGCATGGTGAAGATGCTATTCTTTAGTTCAAGTATGTAATACTTATTATTCTATAGACAGTGTGTCTCTTGTAGGTAGTGGGCCTCTTGTGAGTAGTGTGCTCGGGCAATGAGACCTAATTGGCATGTGCCATTTTTCTTTCTATTCTTTTAATAGAGAATACAATCTTGGGTTAGTCACCCCATGGTTTTTCCCTTAACTAGGTTTTCCACATTAAAAATCTTGGTGTCATATGTGTTAATGTGTTTCTGCTCTTGAATTGCTGCATTATGTTTCAATGATTGATTTACTACTGAATTAAGAAAAGAATTTAAGTGATTATTTGAAGAAAGTTTTTGACAGCTAATTCACCCCCCCTCTCAGTTGTCTATCCTAAATCTAACAATTTTCTCTTTTAACATAATGAGAATGCATGCCACACTGACACTTGGCATCTTCAGCCTCCTTTTCACTGTTATTATGTGGCAACACCTGAGAGTCTCAAAAATAGGACACATGGCAAGCTGGCGTGCCTTCAAAAGTTTCTTTTGTTTCTTATTCTTTAAGGTGTATCACTCTCTATACTGCTCTTTGTATTGCTCATACCATCACTCTGTGTTGTAAGTCCTTGTTATAAGTCCCATTGTTAAGTCGTGGTTGGCATTTTAGGCAACTTAAGGTTGTTATCTGGTATTGCGAGCGTAGATTTGAGCGTAGATTGGAGCACATTCAGTATGGATCTCGCTTCTACATTTGGATCTGAAATGCCACCTGAAGATCACACTAAGGATCGTAGTGAAGAGGTTAGTTTCACAAACTTCTTTCCAAACTCTGAACAGACTTTCTTTTTACCTGCAGAAAATAGTAATGTCTTAGATGAATTATCTGTTAGTGGTAATTCTGTTGATAAAGAATTTAAAGTCCCTGCGATAAAGCCTTCTGAGATTTACAAATATATTCCTGATGGTTTAATGTCCATGATAAATAAATCTAAAGGTCTTAGAAATTTCTTTGGTTATACCTCCTGGTAGAAATGTCATGTAGCTGATTTAAAACATGTAGTTAAAGGAGGATCCAAAGGAAAATTAAAATTGTTCAGTAATAAACAAATCAAAAACTTTCAAAAATAGGCTATAGCAAGTCCAAAGAACCCTCAATTTATGCATCTGTCTCATGTCAGAATGAATAGGCGTAACTGGTCATTATAGGAAGGGTCTTCCTATAATTGCTTTTATGATGTTAAAAGATGCTCGGTTCTACAAATTATCCCATGCTCTTTTAGGATGTGCTTGTGATTCAATGTCTGAAGGATCACTGTATGTTGATTGTTTGTTAGATTTCCTTGTAAGTCTAAAAGATGGTAATCTAGATGATGTGTTGACCTATCAGTTCAAAACCATGAATCTATTTATGAAGGATAATTCTATTGACCATTCCCTTATATTTCTTGTCCATTATCGTCTGTATAATTAGGTGATACCCTTAATGATGAACCCCAGACGAGCAAAAGGAATAGAAGGTCTTTCCACCATCTAGAAATCTACTTCAAACCATACTCAACTTATTGCCCCAAAAATTATTCGACATAAAGATATATAATTACCTCAAGAATGGGCAATAGATTTATGGGATAAAGACTATCAACCTCTTGAACAAAAGCCCCCTCAGTTACGTGGTGTAACTTTAGAGGAAATAGATGACCAAGTGGTTATTCACTTCTCCTCTAGGCGTACTCTGTCTACGAGAAAGGAACAATCTTTTAACTATAATAACCCTTTGCCATCTATGATTTCTAGATCGCAAAGTGTTCATCTTCAGCCTTCAAAAGATTTTGAAGACTTGTTTAAAATTCCAGCCAAAAAATCTGTTCCACAAACCCTTGGTGCAAGTACCTCTAAAGCATCTGTGTCAAATCCATGTCCACATGATCAGTATTCTACCCTGGACAATGGATTCTTTAAATGTGAAAAGTGTTCGTTTGTTTTCCATCCACCTACTGGTAGAATAAATATGATGTCTAGAAGATCTGCATCCATTCTAGAACAAGATATTACAGAAACCAGTGAAAAGGCTATTGTTAAGCCTTTTGGACCCTATACAGTACCTGGTACTATTCCTCCCTTCTGGGATTTCATGCTAAACGACCTTTCTGGTCACTTCCAAGCCGACTTCTGGCCACTACATGTTACCCCTATAGGAGAAGTCCAAGGATCTAGTCAGAGTAAGCTTTTGAATTGGACAAACCTGTGCATCCGTAAAAGTCTTTTGTTGCTTCATGAGCGCAAGACTCAGGAAGAGATTTAGGTTCTTCAAGTTGAAAAACAACTCCTCTCTCTCCAAGAGAATATGCACACTATCGTTGCTTCACTTGAAAGGTTAGAAAAAGATCTTGTCAAGCAACTCAAGGATGAGGTTCATGAACTCCAAGCCTCCTATTCCCAATTCAAAACACATGCTGAAGCATGGTGGGTTGCTCTTCAAACCGCTACAGAAAAACATAGAGAAAAATTGCAGCAAGTTAGAGCAGAAAATAAATTAGATAATGATATGTTAAGCTCGTAGTTGTCAAACTGCAGAATTCAGTTAAAACACACTGAAGATTCAGTTGAACTTGTAAGACAAGAAATTCAACGAGTCAACACAAATCATATGTTGCTAAAGGATTCTATTGTTAATGAGTCCTCTGAGATCAAAACACTTGTTACTATTGTTCAGTCCCAGTCTCAGACAACTAAAATGTTGAATTTCCCGTCCAGTGCCAAAGGATGTCTACAGGCCCAGTATGCAGGTCCTAAACTGCTAGTCCATCCTAAGCAGCCTATAATAGAAAAGGTATATGATCCCACAACTAGTACACTCAGAGACACTACTAAGGCAGAGAAAGCATCTAGGACTTTCCAGATGGCCCGTGGTCAAGGAACAAATCCCAATGGTTCCAATCCAGTTGATCCATTCAAAAACATGCAGTCCTATAAGTCAAATACTCCTCCACTAGTTAACTTTGATAGTTTTGAGGATGTAGAAAATATGAGAGGCATTGATGCCATGTGCACCTGGATCATCAACTATATGTCTACAAATGCAGGAGCTGATGAAGCTCAGGTGATTAAACAAGCTCTCAATTCGATGACTGGAATTGCTAGAAATGTATGGGATAGGTTAGAAGATACCTACAGAGACAACCTGATTACTTATGGCACAGATCAGGTGTGTGCATAGTTAACCCGTCTGTTTATTGGAAAAATAGACACAAGAGAGAAGCTTGCCTACAATAAATTTCTCAGAGGCAAGTGTAAAGATTTAAAATACTTCAAGGAGTATTGTGATGAGCAATACAAAAATTTCTATCACTCAGGATGTGAGCAAAATCATGAATTCATGTTCGCTACATTTCTTAAAAGTTTTGGAAATGATGTTGGGGAATTCTATCACAAAAGAGTTTTGGAGAATCTTGTCAATGAAGGTATTGAAATGAAAGAATTGACCTATCCTCAGTTAGTCCAGTTCCTGATAGAAATTAATGAAGAAATTTGTCAGTCTGCACAGAAGAGAAAAGAAATAAAGAAAATCAAACCTCTCATTTCATTGTCTGTTTGTTATCAGCTCATGACAAATAGCTGCAAATAAGAACACAAAATTGGAACAAATCCAGTATAGATTCAACTGCTACAGTTATCATATTATCATGGCAGAAGTATTATAGAATTCTCATATACATTGCGCACTGTGAAGCTTTGCACTCTTACAAACTGACAAACTCTTAAAAAGTGTTGAGGCTTCTAAGTTTCTGATTTCTACTGGAAGTAGAAAGAGCATACTACTCTAACCTTTCGGCTTGCGTAAGACTCAAAAAGCTAAGACTAAAATCTAAAATGCTAGACTCTAAGCTTTACTTGACGATTCGCTTGCCAAGACTTCATTGAAGAATAAGGCGGCCTCTCGTGCACTTATAGATCTTGCGAGAGGCGGATCTTTAACCTTTTCTCATAAGTCTAGCTTTGAGATCCATCAATACAAAATGGACACATGCAAACCCTCATCTGAAGGATTACCCATTGAGGATAAGATTCCTCTAGTGGGACCAAATAATCCATGAACAAGAATAAAGGGGAACAGACAAAAGCATTAACTATTACAAAGCATCTTTTTGATCACGAGAAGGATAACCTGTGCATACTGTTAGGCACTTATGCTTTCTCTTTTTACCATGGTGTGGGCCATGTCTATCTGTTGACACGAAGAGATAGAAATCTTCAATGGATGACATGCCACATCCATTAGCTTGTACTAGGATCAGATTCGCTTGGAATATGCCGAGTATACCAAATGCAACCTTCACAAGATTCGCTGGGTGGATGAGTGCAGTCTGGGGCACGAGGGTCCTCAACAGGAGGTTCATACTCACCGGCTCGTTCTTCATAATATCAATAGTGATCACATGATTCCCAAGCAGGATGAGGTGTACAACTAGGGAGAAGTCTAGCATGAGCCTGAGAACTAGAGGGCTGATTTGGATCAATTGATGTTGAGATGTCTTCTTTCCAAATTGTACTGAGAACTTTTAGTTTGTGTGCTCCATACATTCCATGACTGATTGAAGTATGATTTGCATGATCGATCCTATATGTTTTTGTATGAATCCAGATTGGCATTTTTGTGGTGTACAGATGTTGGAGCTTGTTTTGATGCATCCAGTATTGAAATCTAGATCCAAGACCAGTAGGACCATAAGTTTGAACCATATGCCTACTAATTAGATTTTCTGTAAAGGATCCAAAAATCAAGTTGAACACACATCCAGAATAAGATGATGTTCCAGCAAAATCCATTCCTATAACAGACATCTAAGGACCTTGGAACATATCTCTTATTAAATTCTTTCCTCCTTCATGATCAAGCCATCTGTTTGTTCTTAGAACAATAGGATTCAGGAATCGGATGGGTAAGACACAATCTTCACACCAATTTTGTAAGACATTTTTGACCTCAGGATCAATAGCTTCTGATTGTGCTGAACATTCAAAAAAAGGGTGATCTGTCTAGAGGCCACCAGTTGTTAACTGTTGTGCAGCAACAAGGCATCTGAATCTATTGTGCAGAAAAACATTAGCCATATAAAAATTATGTCTATCCCTCATTGTAAAGGGATTTGTACTCCATTCCATACAACTGGGTTCGTACCATCGATGTTCACAAATTTTTATTACATTGACATGGCCTATGGCTATTCTTGACATTCCTGTAACATGAATTTCAGGTTCAACTGGAAGAGGCATATGTCCTTCTCTAGATAAAAAGCCTACATAAATATTAGAAGAACCAGGAAGATGAGTAATGGAAAAATTAAATGTGTTAAGAAACTAAGCCCATCGAAGAAGTCTTCCTCTGACCACTTTATCCTTGGATTATATTTTGAAAAATCCTTTTAGGTTATGTAGATCACTTTTAATCAAAAATTTCTTGTCAGCAACAAACATTTGGAATGCCTTTAGCGTAATAATAACTGCAAGGATTTTTTTATGTGTGCTGTGATAATTAATCTCACTATTTTTGAAGCTTCCAGAGATATATCTAACAATTTCTTCCTTACCACTGGATATTGTTTCTTTAAGAACTCCTGCCCATGCATAATCACTAGCATCTATTTCAATGGTTTTAAAGCCATTGCCTAGGAGTCTTAAAGGAGGAAGTTTTGAACATTTTTTCTTAATTCTTTTAATCAGGGCATCATGCTTATCTGACCATTGTGGTAGATCTTTTCCTAGCAGTTTATTTAGCTCAATTCTATCTTCTGCTAGTTTACAATAAAATCCAGCAATATAATTTACAAGACCCAGAAATTGTTGAAGTTCTTTGACAATGGTTACCTGTAGATTCTGGATGCGGGTCAGAATGTGTGGTTGTGCTTCCATTTTCCCCCCTAGAGAAGCTTGATGCCAATAAAAATGATCTCACACTGAGCAAAGTGAGATTTGGAAGGATTGATGGCGAGGCCATGTTGTTGACAAACCTAGAGAAATATCTGCAAATGTTCCAGTGTTTCTGCATATCCTAACTGAACACAAGGATATCATCAATATATGGCTAGATGAATTTAGCAAATTGATAAAATATTTTATCCATGGCCTGTTGGAAGATGGATGGTGCCGTTTTTATACCGAAGGGAAGGACCTTCCATTCGAATAAACCTTAAAGCACAGAGAATGTTGTTTTGTAAATATCTTCCTTTTGCATTTGAATCTGCCAAAACCCTTTTGTCAGATCAAATTTAGAATATATATTACTGCCTTGGATAGCCTACCATATATGATCTTTTCTGGGCAAAGGATGTTGGTTGTCAACAAGACATTCATTGAGAGGCTTTCAATTGACCACAAGCCTTTTTTCAACTAATTTAGCTCCATTTTCATCAAACTTTGGAACATACATTGCATGACAGCAAAATGGAGAACTAGAATGTCTGATAATATCCAAAGAAATTAATTCTTTAATTTCTTTGCGGCAAAGCTTAGTTTCATGCATGCTCATGAGAAAATAATTTGCTTTTGCCTTGGGAATGATCTCATTACCTGAAGAATCTTGTTTGAGTGGTAAAGAACAGGTTAGATTTCTTGTCTGCTTCTTCAGGTCCTTTGTCATAACGGACTATGTGAAAGTTGCTTTGAGTTGCTCTAGATTTGCTGCAGCTGCTTCTATCTGTTGTGTTAACCACACAGTGTTTTCCTTCTTTTTCTGTTTCTTTTTTTGGATTTCAATTTGTTGAGTAAAAGCCATATTTTGATGTAGGTGATGCATCTGATAAGTACCCAAAAGGGTAATAAACATAGAATCCATAATTATGGGTTCCCATGCTTGCATTGTTTGCTACTGATAACTCCATCATAGCCTTCAACTTCATAATGAACAAAGGTTAGTTGATCAATGAAATCCATTCCTAGTTGAATAGGAATTCTACAGATTAACTGGGATTCATATTTGCCTTTTCCAAAGACAATTTCTATAGTTCCTTCTATCCACAGATCCTTAGGAAAACAATTATATCTAGCAATATTTATATCAGCGCCAGTGTCCCATAGAAAAGCCAAGGGATATACTTTGATGCCGGGAGGATGAATGGTAAGAATGACTCCTAGGCATGTAGTAGCTTGGCTAGTATGAAAAGTTTTGAATTGGCTTGGACTAAATGGACCGCTACTGCTTCCTTCTTCAAGAAAAGAAGATACATTGGCTATGAGATTGGGACTTTGAGGTGGTTCAGATATAGGTACTGGTAGAGGACTGAAAGGTTTTTCAGCACAAAATAATTCATCTTCTTGAGATGAAACTTGATGAGGGAGTTGGGTAAGATAAGATGCATTATACTGGGTAATATAATTATCCAGTTCAGGAGATTTTTCCATTTCTTCAACAAGGTTAATATTTTCTTCTTCATCAATTTCTGCTATTTCTGTATGAGCTTGTTGAATGACCTTTTCAAGAAAAATCTTTCTCTGTCTTCTCCATAGACGTCGAGCCATACTTCTAGCTGCAGGAGCTTCTGATAGACTGCGTTGAGCTATGAGTGTGTGAGACTTAGTAGCTACTGGTATATTTGTTGTTGGTTGAGGAGAATAGCCAAATACAATGGTTCTCCTTATGGGCTATCTGGGTTCATTTTCTTTTAACAAAAAATGTTTTTTGGATTTAGGCTGCTCAAGTTTTCCTATCAACTTTTTCCAAGTTTTAGGTCCCATATTCATTTCACTGAGCCTTCCTTCTATCTTGACAATTTCATCAATTATCTTGTCTAGTTCTGCTCTAGTGTTTCTTTTGAGCATCATACAAAAAAATGAATCTTCAGAATTAGATGAATCTGATTCTTGCTTTTGACCTATCATTAGGTTAACATTTGCCTACTCAGGGGCAGACACAAATTCAGCCTCATCAGATTCTAATTCTTCTGATAAGTCAGAAAGAATAATGTCTTCAAAATCTGAGGGATACTCATTGATGAATTCATATTCATCATTGTCAAGTCCAGCTTCTCTGGCTATACGAACCTTTCCTTTATTCTTTCTCTTGTTTTTATCTAGACATTTATTTGCATAATGTTTTCCCTTACAGATGTAACAAGTAGGTTCCCATTTTTTTCCAGAGCCTTTCTTATCCTTCTTTCTGAAATATCCTTTCTTCTTAGGATATTTACTATATTGTTTTTTCTTCTTCTTTTTATAATACTTATCATCTTTATCAAAATATTTCTTTTTGGAAGAAGATTTACATTCTCTACATTTATCAGAAGGCTGAAAAGAAGGCATGAGCTGATAACAAACAAAAGATGAAATAAGAGGTTTGATTTTCTTTATTTCTTTTCTCTTATGTGTAGACTGACAAATTTCTTCATTAATTTCTATCAGGAACTGGACTAACTGAGGATAGGTCAATTCTTTCATTTCAATACCTTTATTGACAAGATTCTCCAGAACTCTTTTATGATAGAATTCCCCAACATCATTTCCAAAACTTTTAAGAAATGTAGTGAACATGAATTCATGATTCAGCTCACGTCCTAAGTGAGAAATTTTTGTATTTCTCATCACAATACTCCTTGAAGTATTTTAAATCTTTACACTTGCCTCTGAGAAATTTATTGTAGGCAAGCTTCTCTCTTGTGTTTGTTTTTCCAACAAACAGACGGGTTAACTGTGCACACACCTGATCTGTGCCATGAGTAATCAGGTTGTCTCTGTAGGTATCTTCTAACCTATCCCATGCATTTCTAGCAATTCCAGTCATCGAATTGAGAGCTTGTTTAATCACCTGAGCTTCATCAGCTCCTACATTTGTAGACATATAGTTGGTGATCCAAGCGCGCATGGCATCGATGCCTCTAATATTTTCTACATCCTCAAAACTGTCAAAGTTAACCAGTGGAGGAGTATCTGACTTATAGGACTACATGTTTTTGAATGGATCAACTGGATTGGAACCATTGGGATTTGTTCCTTGACCACGGGCCATCTGGAAAGTCCTAGATGCTTTCTCTGCCTTAGTAGTGTCTCTGAGTGTACCAGTTGTGGGATCATATACCTTTTCTATTACAGGCTACTTAGGATGGACTAGCAGTTTAGGACCTGCATACTGGGCCTGTAGACATCCTTTGGCACTAGACAGGAAATTCAACATTTTGGTTGTCTAAGACTGGGACTGAATAGTAGTAACAAGTGTTTTGATCTTAGAGGACTCATTAACAATAGAATCCTTTAGCAAGATATGATTTGTGTTGACTTGTTGAATTTCTTATCTTACAAGTTCAACTGAATCTTCAGTGTGTTTTAACTGAATTCTGTAGTTTGACAACTGTGAGCTTAACATATCATTATCTAATTTATTTTCTGCTCTAACTTGCTGCAATTTTTCTCTATGTTTTTCTGCAGTGGTTTGAAGAGCAATTCACCACGCTTCAGCATGTGTTTTGAATTGGGAATAGGAGGCTTGGAGTTCATGAACCTCATCCTTGAGTTGCTTGACAAGATCTTTTTCTAACCTTTCAAGTGAAGCAACGATAGTGTGCATATTCTCTTGCAGAGAGAGGAGTTGTTTTTCAACTTGAAGAGCCTGAATCTCTTCCTGAGTCTTGCGCTCATGAAGCAACAAAAGACTTTTGCGGATGCACAGGTTTGTCCAATTCAAAAGCTTACTCTGACTAGATCCTTGGACTTCTCCTATAGGGGTAACATGCAGTGGCCAGAAGTCAGCTTGGAAGTGACCAGAAAGGTCTTTCAGCATGAAATCCCAGAAGGGAGGAATAGTACCAGGTACTGTATAGGGTCTAGAAGGCGTAACAATAGCCTTTTCACTGGTTTCTATAATATCTTGTTCTAGAATGGATGCAGATCTTCCAGACATCATATTTATTCTACCAGTAGGTGGATGGAAAACAAATGAACACTTTTCACATTTAAAGAATCCATTGTCCAGGGCAGAATACTGATCATGCGGACATGGATTTGACACATATGCTTTAGAGGTACTTGAACCAGGGGTTTGTGGAACAGGTTTTTTGGCTGGAATTTTAAACAAGTCTTCAAAACCTTTTGAACGCTGAATATGAACACTCTGCGATCTAGAAAACACAGATGGCGAAGGGCGCTCTCCTCTTCATTTAGAAACTATACTTATAATATTTGGGGCCCACCATATTACACTTACATTACTCATAACTATTTATGATAGGGACACGTGGTAGACTTTACTGCATTTACAAAAAGGACATATGTCACACTAGCGTACCTTTTCACCACCTCTTCCAAAAGTTTCTCCTTGAGTCCCCGCAGTAGCAACACTTGGCACATTCTCGCAGTGGATAGAAACTTTATGAAACATAAAGAAAAATATGGGCCCACCATATATGGTAGATTTCTGTGACACCTGAGTATTTATGGAAAGACACTTGGCACATTCTACCACTACCAAAGACTAAACTTTACTACCTCTTAATCATTTTGCCACATGTCAACTTTGCGCGTCTTTTGGAAGCATCATTTCTTTTGCTCCCTCAAAACCCCACTATGCTGACATTTGGTATATTTCCATGCACAGGCTATACTTGCAACACAAACAGAGACACCAAGCTGATAGAAACATTATACTAGCACTGTCAATCAGTACTACAAAATGTAGAGTTTGAACTCTATAAGGCCTAAGAGCAAAAAATTACTAGAATTCGATAGAGTATTTCTTGAACTTTGTGGTACCTACGAATGATCCTTTTGGACCTATAGTTGGATGTCAGGCCCCTCCAAAATAACCTCTCTTAGTTTTGACCAACTCAACATCATTTGACTGTGCCAACGACAGATGCATTCTTGTAAAATGCCTCAATGACATTTAGTGTAAAGGTGCCAAGATCCATATTTTGTGTTCTTCACCTCGTGGGAACTAATTGATGGTGCCAATAGGTTAGGGTGGGTGGGTTTATGCTAGTGGTGGCCCTGCTTTGTTCCCCATGTGTCTCAATCAAACTAGGCTATAGTGTACTGACAAAGTCTCCGAAGAGACCTAAGAGCAAAAAATTGCCAAACTTTGATGGAGTAGTTCTTGGATTTTATGGCACCTTTGAATGATCCATTTGGACCTACAGTTATATGTTAGGCTCCTCCACAATAACCTCTCTCAGTTTTGACCAACTCAACATCATTTGACCATGCCAATGGTCAATGCATTCTTGCAAAATGCCTCATAGACATTTAGTGTATGTTATGGTGTAAAAAGTGGACACATGTATTTTTACCTCCTTGTTTAGCTCCTAGGTCCCCATTATAACATTATACATACTAAGTATTCATCCTGTTGCAAAATCTCCTAAAACCAATGTAAATTGGGAATAAGGGGCCCATGTTTAATCTTACCTCAAACCTAAAAGGAGCCCTAAGACTTGGGCACCACCACCCAAGTCTCTCTAATTGGTTGGGGTAGATTTAATTACATGTTGGCATAAGACCTTTAAAAAGGTTTCTCCTTGTCATCTCTTTTGGTTTAATGTGACAAATTTTAGTGGGAAAACATATATAATTGTGTTTTTGAATTCATTATGAACCTAGAGAGAGATAGCCAACTTGAAGCATTGGAGTAAAGAGCATTCAAAGCATTCATTGTGATTCTAGAGAAGATTTGTATTGTCATTATGTGTTGTAGCAGGTTTTAAAGTTACCATATATCTCTCCTTATGAGTTGAAGAGAATTCATCCTTCTAAGGGTTTCATCAAATAGGTGATATCATTGTTATTCATCATCATTTGATTTCATCTCATTGATTTATTATTCAAAGGAAGATCTGCAACTTCCTTGGGTTGCAACCCTAAAACAAAGTTATTATTTGAGCTTCATATATTATGACTTGACCCTCACTGTGGTTTTTCCCTTCTAGGGTTTTCTACATATATCTGGTGTTATGTGTTGATGTGCATTGTGTTAATATTTCATGTTCATGTTAATACTGTGATGCCTAATGATTAATCTACTTTGAATAAGTTTGAAGTTGTTAAAGTTGAAAATTATTTAGATACTGATTCACCCCTCTCTCAGTATCCTTGTTTGTCTAACAATTGGTATCAGAGCCAAGTACCTCTGAGGTAAGCTTAACTGCTTGAGGAAGGTCCAGAATGGCACAAAGTTATTCAAAGAAGTATGATAACAATGCCAAGGCAAAATTTGCTACCATGATTGGGCTAAGTGATTCAAAACTTTCAAAGGTAATGAGTTGTAGTTCTACTAAAGAAGTTTGGGTTAAACTTGAAATAATGATTCAAATGATTCAAGGAAGTTTGGGTAAGGAGATAAGAAAGTAAAACAAGCTAAGATGCAGATCTTCAAGAGAAGATTTGAGAACCTAAAGATGGTAGAGAATAAATAAATTGTTGGATATATACTCTAGGTGAATGAAGTAGTCAATGGCATCACAGGTCTTGGTGGAGAAATAAAAAAGGATGAAATTGTGAACAAGGTTCTGAGATCTCTTACCAAATCTTACAGTCATAAGGTATTTGCTATTGAGGAGACTATAGACTTGGATACATACACTGTAGACCAACTGTTTGGTACCCTTACTGATTTTGAAATGAGAGAGTTTGGTAGTGACACTACAAAGAAAGAAGCTGCTTTCAAAGTTAGTATGAAGACAAAGGAAGAAGATGATAATGAAGAGGAGAGCTCTGATGAAGTTGAAGCAAATTTTGTAAGAAGGTTAAAGAAAGGCACTAGCAAATACAGAGGTAAGTTACCATTCAAATGTTTAAATTTTAGAAAGGTTGGTCACTTTTCTTCTAAATGTCCTCTTAAAGAATCAAGGAGAGGTAACAAAAGATATAAGTTCAAAAGAAGTTTATATTATGTAGAAGACAACTATTCTTTAGAAGATGAGGATCATGATGACTCAAATTCAATGAAACACTTTTCATGGCCCTGAGTATTGATGACAAAAAGAATAATGCTGGAAAATGTGAGAAGACTGATGCTCTATAAGGAAATCAAAACAATGAAAGATCAATGGTTGTATGGACAACCTTTCATCCAAAAGAAGAAACCAAGGCCCGAGAAATTGATAGTGGATTCTCAAATCATATGACTGGTGACAAAATGAAGCTTATTATCCTTGAGAAGTGGGATGGTGGTGATAAGTCAGCACAAATTTATGGAAAAGGTGCTATAACTATTGATGGGAAGAACATGACTGAGGATGTCCTCTATGTTAAAGGGCTAAAACACAATCTTCTCAGTGTTAATAAGATGTGCAACAAGGGATATAATCTCACTTTCCATACCAATGGTTGTGAAATTAGGAAGGCAGGGTCCAGAAAACTACTTGCAGAGGGGATTAAGACATATGGTGACATCTATCATCTGAAGGAGGTAAATGGAAGAACATGCTTGTTGGGTCAGTCCAGTGAAATTTGGCTATGGCACAGAAGAATGGGACACAACAATTTTGATAATATGGTAAATATCAATTCTACTCATGCAGTGAGATGTTGGGAATTAAGGTGTCTCAACCTTGGTAATTCCTTGTATTTATTATTTGTAATGTATTTATTTTATTTGCCTATGATGTATTTAAGTTACACATCCTATTTTGTCATTTAGTGTGAAGTGGAAAAATGAGTTGTCACTCCACTGGTAAGGCGACTAGGATGGTCAACCCACTCCATGTGGATATAGGCATCCCACTTAGTGGTAGAGCAATTTTGCCATGTTTCAGTATCTTGAATAGTGTGTAAGGGAATTTTGATTGAAATGGTTAATGACAGATTCCTATGATAGAATCTATGATGCGTAAGAGTCGTAAATGGAAGGTTCTATGATAGGTGAAGACATGTGTTGCAAGGCATCTTAGAAGAAGGCATTTTGGATGCCCCAAGGAGGGTTATGACATGTTGTAAGAGAATATGCTATTTTTATTCAGTGTATGATAGATTCTTTTACAGCTGTAAGAGCTGTTAGTTATGACAGATTTTATGACAGTCATAACATGCGTAAGAGCATCTGTCATTGCCCAACTTGGGAATAGGTGACCATATTGGGATGGGATGATATGACAAGTGTCATGACCATGCTGCAATATTGGAGAAGTATCCCCAGGCATGGGTTTTGGACCATGAGGCCAAGTTGGACACCCATCTCAAGGAAAGTACATTTTTCCTTGGAAACTTCTATTTAAATAGGTGCTTTGAGAGGAGATGTATTATGTGATTCACAGGTACTATTATGCTACTGGAATATCTCCAAATAAGAGTGTCAAAGGCTCCTGAGAGCTTGCATTGCAAGTGTATTGTAAACCATTATAGTTTTGATAATACATTGTGTAGGTTTTGGAGTGTGGGGTTTTTCTCCCAAAAGGGTTTTCCCCACGTTATATCTTGTCTCTCTCTTTTCTGTCTACATTCTATGTATGTGTATTGCTGCAATATCTCTATTATTGGATTAATAACACTGTAATTGTAAGGATTTAAAAGAATTTTCACTCTACTTCCCTCATTAGATTAGTGTAGGAAGTGATTTCCGCACACCTAGCTTCCTTTCATGAGAGACATGCCTAAAATAATCAAGCCTACAAACACAATATGCAGGGAATGTCAAATGGGAAAGTAGACAAAGACAAGTTTCAAAATCAAGGAGTATTCTTCTTCAAAGCCATTGGAGTTGATTCACATTGATCTATGTGGCCCTACAAAAATAAAAAGTCAACAAGGTGAAAGGTACTTTATGGTGCTTATTGATGATTATTCTAGAATGACTTGGGTTACTTTCTTAAGGGAAAAATTAGATGCTCTTGACAAGTTTAAAGTATTCAAAGATATGGTTAAAAATAAAGTAGATGCTAAGATAAAATACTTAATATGTGATAGAGGAGGTGAGTTTACTTCAAATAAATTTGAAAGATTTTGTGAAGATCATGGTATTAGGAGACATCTGTGAGCTCCTAGAACCCCTTATCAAAATTGGGTAATGGAAAGGAAGAATAGGACTATGCAAGAGATGTCAAGGGTAATGATGAAAGATGTAGATTTGCCTAATATGTACTAGAAGGAATCAGTTCACACTGCTATCTATCTAATCAACAGAGTACAACTAAGGGTCAACAACACTAAGACTCCTTATAAGCTATGGTATGGAAGACCTCCCACTATCAAATACTTCAGGATCTTTGGAAATAAATGTTATATTAGAAGAGATGAAGAAGACATAGAAAAGTTTGACTCAAGAAGTGATGAAGGAATCTTTCTTGGTTACTCAACCAGAAGCAAGGCTTATAGATGCTACAACAAGAGGTTGGGTAAGATGATTGAAAGAACAAATGTCAAAGTGGATGAAGACTTGTATTATATCTCACAAGAATCAGAAGACTCTGGATCTGACATCTTCTCTTGCATTGAAGATGAAGATTGTGATTGATAATTTGAAACTAATGTAAGAACCTACTAAGATGCCACAAATACTCTAGAATTCCTACTCAAATTCAATACTTCAATGAAACTAAGATAAATGCAATAAACATGAAATTATACCTTGTAAACAGATTTAGCCCGTATCTTCCATTATTTCCTATCTTCTCAATGATCTTGTTGATGATGATATTGCTCTCAAAAGTGTACTTCCTTGCTTTCCAAGATGACAAAGAGGAATGGATTTTGTGGATGAATATGGAAAGTAAGAAAAACTACAATGCAAAGCTAAGATGAAGATGATATGATTGATATGAAGCCACTGATAATGCTATGGATATTGATATGAAACTAGATGAGATTATTAAGCTAATGCTAATGCAAATGGGAGGCCAAAGGCACGCTTGATTGCTTGATGGAATTTCTGCAGCATATAATTACAAAAATATCTTGTGATGTAAAATGGAGGTGAGAAGCTTGCTTTTATAGGCAAAAGAGGCTCAAATCCAAGTGTTAAAAGATCCATGGTGGAGGAATGAGTCTTGTGATGTGTATGGTGGAGATTGGATTAGTTGGGATGAGGGAGATAAAGGTGGGAGATGTTCCTCCTATGATGACAAGGTGGAGAGAAAAGTGTGAGCAAGAGGCCACTTGTCACAATGCTCTCAAAGACCAAAAGACATGGGTCAAAGGAGTCCTTCTTTGTAGGGTTTTTTGAAAGAATCTAGGAACTATGAGACATGTGTCTCTAAGTGTCCTTTGACTATGATGACATGGAAAGACCAAGCTCTTAAGAATAGGGATGGTTGGAGGATAAATAGGACATGTGGGTGAGGATAATTGTATAATTAAATATTAAAAATATTCAATTATGTGTGCAACATGATGAGGTGTAAAGTGAGGTGGATGAGATGATGTGGACTTATAGAATTAGGAGCTTAGGATAGATGATTAATTAAATAATTTAGGATTATTCAATTAAGGATGACTTAGAAGAATTTGGATGATTTAATTAAATAACTTGATTTTTATTTTATTTTTGGAAGATTAAGATGAATGTGAATCAAATAAATAAATTAGTACATTTATTTATTGATAGAAGAATAAGAATAAAATAAATATTAAAATATTTATTTAATTTGACTTGAGCCATTTCTAGGTGTATACATTTTGCCCCTCTTTGAGAGAATGTGCCTTATCACATTGTTTCAAAGAATAAAAAATTTCCAACCATGATACATGCCCTAGTTTGCCCCTAGTACAGGTTTAATAATGCTAGGATGCCCCCTCTGGAGATTGGTCAGGTTGAATTTGGCAAAAGGGTGATGAATGATCTCATGACAGAGAAAAATTGATGACACGATCTACAGCTAAAAGATTTGGATGACGGAGCATGAGAAATGGGTGAAAAACATGGCATTCACATGCAAGGTCAAACACCTCCAGTTAGGGTTCACTTAGCTATAAATAAGGATGTGGGGTCCCCATTCTACTCATTTACATACGTGTCATTTGAGGAGAAATTATAGGGAGACCTAGTGCCTAGTAGGTAGAGTAGAGCAGTTAGTGAAGATGGCACAGATTCCAGTAGAGAACCACAGGTTTGAGAGGATCTGGTGATTCAGACAGCCAGCAGAGTAGGGACCCCTAGTACATATGCATATAATTTTGGTCATCATGCATTTATTATGGTCAAAAACTAGGGTCAAAGCTCATGGTTTTGGATGCGCCGTTTAGATACTTCTGCGCATATGACAATTTAATCCACACATATAACATGATTCCATGCATCTATGCTGGGAAATGACGCATATGCGAGTTTTTCACACTTGATAAATAGTTATGCACATTTAAAATGAAATTGCACAATTGAATAGGGGTTTCACACATCCGTGGGATGTTGCACATGTAAATAAGGCACATTTGATATAAGACTGCACAATTAGTTTAATGATGCACAATTAAGTCTGAATTCTGTGCATTTTAGAGAAATTGCACATTTGATTAGGGAATCAGTGCACTTGTCTGATTGTGTGCAAATGATTAGGGCTCTTGCACATGTGTTATAAAATGGTGCTTTTGATAAACAGAGCTGCGCATATGATAAAAGTAGACAATTACCTAGCTAATTTGGTTAAGTCAGCATCTTGGTTGATGTTGGCCAACTGATAGGGCATCTTTGAGATTGATAGAATCTCAAAAGAGATGATAGGATAGGTTACTGATATGATAGCTAGGTAATCAGTTTGATAGAAATGATAGATATGCATCTTAGTTGTTTAATTAATGCACTTTGTTATTGATTACAGGAGGAGCTAGATAATGTTTTGATGTAATGGGAGAGGTTTCCAGTTACTCAGCTTCTGTGACCATATCTGACCGAGACTAATTATTTTGTCCTTGGATTAGTGGGATTATGGTATGTCTGCTTTATGCCTGAGGTGTGGGTGAACCTGGGATTGTTGACTACTCTTGGGGAGAGGTACCATAGAGAGACGTGCACATTTCACTTGCCGACAGGGGAGATGGTGGTGACACTAGAGGATGTGCATCAAATTCTTTGGATTCTAATATAGGGAGAGCTTGTTGAGTATGAGTCACACTCAGGAGCTAGATTGGCAGAATGTAGACGTGTATTTGATTATGCCAAGCTTGAGGGGATGGAGATCAGCTGGTCTAATATGGTAGATTATTACGAGCCCCTGCCAGCCATACTAGCAAGGTTGATTGGGGGAGTTGTTTGTCTAGACAGGAGATCTCATGGATTCTAGGTTGGATGGGGGAGGACATTAGAGCAAATGATATATGAGGGGACAGGCTTTGCTTGGGGCCCATGCATACTTGCACACCTAGACCATAATTTGCATTAGTTTGTCTATGATGGAGCTTCTAGTCTATCTACTGGTGTGTCATTATTACAGATTTGGGCATGGTTACACATAGCAGTCACATGGATGATAGGCATAGGATTTAGAGGCCATGATAGTCTGTATTCATATAGGTTTAAGTAGACCCTTTCCCAGCCCAAGCTAGTAAAGCTTGAGTACTAGCGGCATGCACTAGATAATGTGGACATAGTTGAGTGGCGACCATACCTAGATTGTGAGGTATGGGAGGATACTATTGAGTTGCCTTATTGTTTTTAGACATGGTGGTTGATAGGGAGGACTCCCTATATCTTAGAGTGACACATCATTTCTTGTGTGCTCTGACAGTTTGGTAGGGTCTAGAGGATGCCCCAGGGTACTACCATATTTGCTCGGACGCACAAGGAGTGTCCATGGTGGGGTCCTGTGGCTTCATTTGAGATAGTGAGAGCAGAATTCTTATAGATTCCATATCAAGCATGGGATTTACAGAGACATAGAGTGGATGTAGGGATGACAGCTAATTTTATGGCACACTTTACAGCTCATCCTATTCCAAGATATCTAGACCTAGAGAGCGGGCTCTGAGACTAGAGGATGATGAGGAGGATGATGATGCTCCACACAAGAGGAGGATGTGATGATGAGGTGGGAGAGGTGTGAGAGGTGGAGGAGATGATTGTAGCAAGGGTGGCAGAGGTAGAGGTGATGGTGGAGATGGTGGGGATGATGGAGATGATAGAGGGTAGAGGAGAGTTAGACAAAGGGTGGAGGGGGTTCCACAGGTACAGGTATAGCCACAGGTACAGACACAGGCTCAGGCTCAGCCACAAGTGTAGGCATAGGGTTAGATGTAGGCTCAAGTTGGATAGGATGATGGGCAGATGACAGCCTTACGAGCCCAGGTGGCTCAGCTATAGGGACAGGTTACACAGTTGCAGGGGGATGTTAGGATAGCTATATTAGAGTAGGACACTACCATTCAGAGATACATGAGGGCAGAGAGCTTACTGCAGTAGGTGTAGTAGACCATAGCATAGGATCTCCATGGGTAGATTGTTACAAATATGGTTCGAGTTGGGCATGAGATCTTTTACCAGAGATCCATGTATTAGTAGGCAGTGCCCCCAGAGCAAAGGGTGAGTAGCTTCCATCTGAGCTCATGTAGCATGTCTAGGCATACACTGTCAGAGAGTGGAGGAGTTATGGGACCTCCACCTCCTCGAGGGCCACTCGAGATAGGTTCTATAGGTCCTCAGCATCCAATGATAGGGTCACGATAGATGACAAGATGAATGATGGATTCGATAGACAGCTTGAGGTGATAAGGCAATAAGGTGAGCAAACAACAAGGCATGATACGTATCATTACAGGTTTTGATGGATGTGGAAGAAGGATGGGGAAAAACCAAAATATTAAAGATGGAGGAAGTAGTTTATCACAAATAGTACCTATTTCCCAATTTTCACCACTTGCTTTTAGTGGCAGCATTTTTTTTAAGTCCCTTGCATTGGGGTTTAGGTATAAAATTTGCAAAGATGCATATTGTTGATGGGATCATCGATCAGGTCACCTTCTAATGTTGCTAATTGATAGGCTTCTAATCCATACGTAGCAATGATTACATACATACCAAGCCAATTGGGTTCAATCTTGCCTTTCTTCTCATTGTCCTACTAATTTCTAGGGTTTTCCTTGAGGACTAGGTCACCGACTTGAAAGACTCTAGGTTTTACTCTATGGTTGTAACTTTGTGACATCCTTTATTGATAGGTTTTTAGATGGTTAAAGGCATTTTGTCTTCTTTCTTCTAGTTGTTCTAACTCCTATAGTTTGGAAACTTGGTATTCTTCATTTGATATTAGACCTTTTAACGATACTCACAAGGATGGTAACTTGACTTCAATGGGCAAGATGGCTTCAGAGCCATAGACTAGGGAATATGGAGTTGCACCTATGGGTGTGCGGATACTTGTACGGTAGGCCTAGAGAGCAAGATTTAGTTGAATATGCCAATCATGGCCGGCATCATTGATAGTCTTCTTTAGGATTTTCAAGATAGTTTTATTAGACACCTTTGCCTGACCATTACCTTGGGGGTAGTACGGGGTTGAAAAATGGTATTGGATGTGGAATTTGTCACAGAGTTCTTTGACATCCTAGTTTTTAAATGGTCTTCCATTATTAGTGATAATGGATAAAGGGATGCCATAGAGGCAAATGATATAATGCAGGATGAATGAGGCAATTTGTTTGCTAGTGACATTGGCTAGGTGTACGATTTCGATCCCCATTGACAAAAAGGCCAAGGAGTCGTTAAAGGTTGTAGCTCTTGTTTCAGTGCGTGTATTAAATTTCCATGAATTTGGCATTTCTTGCACCTTTTCACAAAATGATAGGAGTTTGTTTCCATAGTTGGCCAATAGTATCCCATATGCATGAGTTTCTTAGCCAAGGTAGGACCACTAGAGTGGGTTCCACAAATTCCTTCATGAACTTCTCTCAAGGCGGTTTGATATTCCTCACTTTCGTGATACCTAAGGAGATTATCATCAAGACCTTGTCAATAAAGGGTATCTGCAATTATGGTGTAGCGAGAGGCTTGACAGATGAAAGTTCGTCGTTGATTATTGGATAAACCTAGTGGTAAGGTATTCTCTTTCAGATAGGTATAGATTTTTTCGTACGAGGGGGAATCATATCCTACTATGTGGTATATGATTCTAGTTTTAGGGATATCATAAGCTGGATGAGACATTGGCTCTACCAAGAACTCATAACATGACTAGTTTTCAGGTATATCTAGTAATGATGCAATGGTTTCCACGGCATCTGCAACTTTGTTCTCCAGTCTTGGTATTTTCTCAAAGGAAATCACAACAAAATATTCTTTAAAGTCATCTACCATACGCTTGTAGGGTATTAACTTTTCATCCTTGGTTTGGTAGTCATCATTTTCCTGGTTGATAACTAGTTTTGAATCACCATACACATGAAGCTCTTGGACCTTCCATTCTATAACCATTTTAAGACCAATGACTAATGCCAAGTATTCTGCCACATTGTTGGTACAAGAGAAAAATAGTCTATATGATTTTGGTATTGTATCCCCTTGAGGTGTGACCAACAAAATGCCTGCTCTTGACCCATGCTAAGTATAGGATCCATCAAAATAGAGTTTCCATGCTTGGGTTGTTATGCTAAAAATGGCTTCATCTGGAAATTCAAAGCTTAATGGATTGTCATCCTACAATGATGCATCTCCTAACTGATCCGCAATGAATTGACCTTTTATAGCTGTTCTTTCCACATATTCAATGTCAAACTCATTAAGGATCATTACCCATGTTAGGACAGTAAATTTTTTTAAAATTTTACTGTTTTCTCACCCCATCATGATTGAACATAATCCTAAAATATCCCAAAATCATAATAAAATTTTTTTACAAGGTGTCTATGGATGAGCAGTGTTAAATCCAATCTATCGGCAAGATGTTATGTTGTTTACACCGATACATAAGGGATCATTTGGAAATAACCATCGGCATGAGAATAGAGATCGGAAAGAGATTTATAGAAGTCGCCGATGGAATAAGTGATACCAATGACTTTACATCGGCAAGAAAAGCGAGTGGTCATACCGATCAGTATGACAGACAACTATCGGATGACCTTTTAAAAGTTGCCCCGATGGTATATATCATACCGATAAAGTATTTCAGCAAGAGTCTCACCGAACATCCTGCGGAGGTAATGAAGCAAATGACCATCGGCATGAAGTATACTATCGGGATAAGATACAAGGAAGTTTCCGATACTAAATGTCTTGGCGATAAAGGAGCTTTCCGCAAGACTCACAGCGATACTATTATCTGTCGGGATGACTCAACATATTGGAACAAAGGAATTAGGTCTCGCCGATTCACAAGTCACAGCGATCAAAAGGTATTGGTGATACTTTGACATACTCTCCCCGATAAAGAATATGAAAGAACCATCGGTGAGAGGATTCGGATCAGGTTATCTTTTGAAAGCTATCCCGATAGTATGTTTCACTCTGATGGGTATTCTCCATCGGCAAGACTTTAAAATAGTCATTCTGATCTAAGTAATATGACGATCAGTGGGACAACAAGAGTCGGGGAAACATAATTATGTTATCCCGATAGTATTAATCATCCCGATAAACAAAACATATCGGTAAGACTCATTACGTTGGAGTGAAATCTAAATCATATGGCGATGAAGGAAGTCATGCCGATGGTTGCACCCATTTGAAGATATGACATTTCATAGCATCGGGAATACAAGTAAGGGGTCACGCTGATTGATTGCTTGCGCCATAAAAACATTAAAGTCGCCCAGACATTTCAAAATTCATGCCGATAAGAGGAGTTATGGCGATGTGACATTTCACAGTGATGAACATTGAATTGATCAAATGATTAAATACAAACGGCTACGAAAATTTCTATAATCATTATAGTTGCAGAAAACCGTCCGAGAAGAGAATACAAAAGAACTCTTAAGGTGAAAGCAGAGGATTCCAATTCCAGCCACCAAACGACAGGTACATATATCAAACCACTGTATAACCTGTGTTTTAATTCTCTGCCAAAGTTTTAAAATGGAAACTGTGGGGAAGGGAAAAGGCAGAAAGTTACAAGGGGAAACCAGTAAGCCCAAAAAACAAAAAACTAAACAAACCCCTGAGGAGAAAGTAAGAGAAAGAAAACTGAACCAGGATCTAATTGACCAATTGCCTAGGTCACTCCTAAGGCCAGAAGGTCTGCCCAACTCAGGGTAGAAGTAGAGAAATTAGAGGATAAACACAAACGTTCAGATTCCACTACAATAGAAGGTTTAGGAATGCTCCTGTGTCAAACCCATGGCACATGAACTTAGGAAAACTGGTTGTACCCAATGTATTCCTGAATGTGGAACTCCTTCAGTTACTTTCCAGACATTATAATTCAAACCTGAGAGCCATCTGCAATCCACAGGGAGAACTAATTGTGCATTTGTCAAAAAATGCTATTTGTGAGGTGTTTGATTTAGATGATTTATGCACTGTCCCTATCATTTATGAAGATTTGGATAAGGACTATTGGAGAATGGACACAACTTACAATGGATGGAGGTTACCTATTCATAGGCCCAAGGTTGAAGGAGAAGTGATGCCCTTAACTGAAAATGATGGCCCTCCCTTTCATGTAGCCATATTTGAACCATATATACAATATACCTATTACTCTGTAGGCCAAATCCTGGGTTCAGATGTTCCTGATTTCATGACTATTCCCCTGATGGTCATAGCCTCTGACATTCAGTGTCATAATGCAAGGCAATTTGATTATGCTTCCTATATTGCTAATAGAATGGACTCTGGTCTATCTGCAATAAAAAACAGTTCTCCAGCATGCTCTTTTGAGCATTACTCAATGCTTATGCACATGGTGTTATATTATGGCCAGGAGGTAGGGTTATGGCCAAATGAGTTTCAAGTTATTGCTGCAGATAAGAAAGGGGAAAAGATACCTGTACAACTGTGGACCAGAATTTGGGAAAGCAGATATGCCCATTCCAGCTATGCTCAATTTGAAGAGCATTGTGTAAAAGTACTGTATAGATATTTCAATCACCCCTATGAATATTCAATTTCAACTGAAATAAAAAGATTCCTCAGACCAAAAGATTTTGGTGGCCCCCCTACTGTCACTCATAATTGGGGAGACTGGTATTGTTTTGAGGATGCTACTATGATCAGAGTTTATGGTTTTGAAGATGCTCCATTCATATTGCCCAAGACTGTCCCTGACAGGCTTGCATATCTAGAGATAATCAGACAAATGCATTGTTCAAATGTGATGCATTTGAGTTCACATGACAAACAATCATTTATGCCCAGTACTTTATGTTTTGGATATTTTACTGTAGTTTCTAAAGAAGGTTACAATCTTATTCTAGATAAATTAATGCATTATAACATGAAGACTGCTGAGATGAGAAAAGGATTTGACCCTGAAGGTTTTATTGATTCTGCAAGGACAAAATAGAATCTCAGTGGATACATGCACGTACATTATCCACATGATGATGTCATTAGAAATTTAGAAGAAGCAGAAGTCGAATTGGTGGTAGAAAAATATAACAGGGATTTGGATGAAAAGAAAAAGTAGTTAGCAGTAGTTGAGGTTGTATCCTCTGAGGATGAAGAACTGAGAGGGCAAGAACAGCCACCAGATGAAAAGGTAGAGATGTCCAAAAGGAAAAAATGCTACAATATCAGCCTCCTGTCATACTACATGATGAGGAGGGGTCTGCTGATGAGGATCCACGCCAGACAGCCTATGATTCTTTTATTGCAGATGATAAATTTATTCAATCAAAAGAATTTAAATCATTTTTATATAAATACAAAGGGAAAGAAATCAGAGAGTCAGTAGATGATGTCTCTGCTAATAATGAAAAACAACTTTTAGACACACTGAAGGAAACAGTAGATAAAGAAATGCAGGACATGACACCTAGCAAGGGTAGACAGTTACTTAAGGATGCAGGGGTCATGATTTTTCCTGGTCTGGATTTAAATTCTGCTTTGGTTTTTGACAGTTTTCTAAATAACACAGATGATAAGTATAAACTTACTCCAGAAGGAGTTAATGAAGTATATATGGGAACAAGGTATAATAATGATGAAAATTCCCTGATGATATGGGTGTTATACCCTCCCCACAAGAAGACAGCCATCATTGATACTGAAAAAACTTTTGGCCACGTGATGACTTTGAAAGCAGGGGAAATTGACCCTATAATTACAGCAGACATTGGCATCAATGTTGCCAAATTGAATAAAGCACAAGCTCAAATGTTGATCAAAGAAAGGGATGCATACAAATTGAATTGTGAAAGACTGACAAAAGAAAATGATTACTTGAAGGATGCTGTTAAAAGTACTTTTGGCCAGTCCACAAAAAGAATAACTCAAGGTGAGAGCTCACAGGGCATTCAAGTGTTATCCCCTGATCAAGCAACCCAAATTCAGATGGATGCATTTGTTACAATACTGCAGAGCAGGTATGCAAACATGGTGCGATGGCTAAATCAGTTTTTGGATAACTTCTCAGAGAATCATAAAGCAGTTCAAGAACATGAAAGACTTGAAAAGAGAATACGAGAAAAATTGACTGAGATACAAAATAGAAGTACTGATGATAGTACAGATATCTCTGATGCAAAAGCATTTCTCAAACAGCATCAAAATTACTATGACAAACTTAAATCTGATGCCAAGGAAGGAAATGATGCCTCAAATGCAGGAGTGCCCAGGATATTTAAAGACAATGGAGAGGTGAAGAGCAAGGAAGAATGGATCATGGATTGTCAAAGTATATTGCACAAAGCCACAGGAGCCCTAAAAGACAAAGCCTCTGCGTCTAAAGAAGTTTGCAAACAATTGGAGAGCATGATTACGCTTGACATAATTACCAGAAGTGTTGTTCACCTTACTGATTCTCATCGTGAGCAAGATTACTTGGATTACTTGGCAAAAGTCTACTTGTGGCTAAATAGAGCCTAAATTATGTTGTAATTGTTAATGTTTGTTAAAGTTCCCAAAAGACTTATTGAAGAGTTATGACTCTTCATAGAAATATCTATATAAGTCCAAACAATCGATGTTGAGAGGGCATCAGCAGTAGAAGATATTTAGATATATCATATATACAATGTTTCAAAATGACTATGTTGCATATTTTATTTGAAGAAGAAGTTTGAAGTTCTTTGATTTAGTGGTTCTACTTTGGTATCAGTTGTTTGTTAAGATTATTCAGTTGTGTGGCTGTCTCCATTTCTGCATTTCCTTGATATTCAGATTTAACATATCAAGTATATATTTGATCTGTCAATACACATTTGCTATATCTGTGTGATTAAATAGGTTGGTATCCATTTGAGAAATTAAACCCTTCTGATTTAATTACAATACCCTGGAAGTATTAAGATTGGATTACGAAGTAGGGCCATACAATTAGATTGCCATTCTGTCTCCAGTAAATATTATCTGTTAATCTTGTCTATTCATTTCACTTGATTCCTTCAAGTAAGGATTAAAGTACCTTATGGTGAATTATAAGATATCTAATTTTATTTGGTTGGATTATCAAGGAGAGTCTGTCAGTCATTTACTTGCACGTTTATACAAGCTATAAACTAAAACTGTGCCAAACAACTAGAATTATTACCATTAGGAAACCATTAGTCCTGGTCCTTCAGACTGACTCTGTTACCCAACAAGGCACTAGTCTTATTTTACTTAAAACCTTTTACCTTGATATTGCTTATACAATTCTTACCAATCACTCATTAGACATTAAACCTAAAATCAAGTTAGCAAGCATTTCATCTATCCTAGATCTTGTGCCATTATAGATAGATTTGGCTAGTCCACGCATTCACATTCAAGCTGCTTTAATTTTCCAGAGGTTTACCCACCTAGGTGTAGCAGGACCTAAAGTGAAGGAAATCACCTAACCTTAAAGTTTGATTTCATCAAGTTAGTTCAGAAACGTTGCCAATCTAAACATAGAGCTTGGCATCCCCTTAGGATTGGCAACCTGCATTTCTGAGACCTAACAAATTGGCGACTCTGCTAGGGAACTAGTAAAAGACCTTAGAAATTAATCCTTTCTTTCATAGAGTCATTTCAAATTTAAGTTGGTAACTCTGCTGGTGACAGGAACCCTACAGATAAAATATAAACTGTTCCTATTTAATAGGTGGCGACTCTAGTTACAATTATAAAGAATTCAAATGGATGGTAGGAGATCCAAGATGGAAGGTAGAAATTCGCAGTCATCTCCACCACTTAGAAACATTTCCAAAAGAAATGTGAATCCAAAGCATTCCCACCAAGATAATAATCTAGACATCCAAGACAATGATTCAGAACAAAATATTGCAATTCACAACAAATTCACACCTCTACATGATTCAAACGAGAACCTCAGTGGAGCAACTGATGATATTTTGGCAAGGTACAGACCCACTCCTCAAGAACAGCGAGATCATGATGCAAAGGTCATGAGGGATATTGATAGGAACCAAGCTGAACATGATTTCAAGATGTCATTTGACCAGGGAGAAGAGATAGGGTATGGATTTTCAAATCAAGGAATGAATGATAATCCAGAACATCAGGACATGAGTGAAGAGCAACAGGAAATACTCATGCTCTGAAAGGAACTTGAAAGGTACAAGATACAGGAAGAGAAGGAGTTGTTGCAGCAAGAAATTCAACAGAGGAAAAATAAAGCCAAAATAGCTCCCCCTAAATATGTACCCCCGCATAGAGGGAATATTTCAAGAAATACACATCAAAATATAAGTAGTGCTCAAAACTCACATGCTACCGGAAGTCATCAGAACACTATTCCCCAAAACCCTAGACCACCTCCCATACGTAATGTATCTCAACACATGGTAAATACTTACCCACCCCCTGGTCAACAATACTATAGACCACAGAATCATCACACAAACCCCCACATGAACCAACATCAACAATATGCATATCATCAACCACCAGGTGGATACAATTATTATCCCAATCCACCACCTTTGAATTTCCCTCCCCAAAACCTTTCAAATATATGCAGTCAATTTGATTTAACTGGATATCAGTTGTATCCATATCCTATGGATAGTACTTGGAGGAATATGGTTCCCAAGTTTACTGGAAATAATGCAATATCTGCGGAAGATCATATCAGAAGTTTCAATGCTTTTGTATAGGATATTGGTATGGATTGGGAAGACATTAGAATGAGGTTATTTATGATGTCCCTCACTGAAGATGCCAGAGATTGGTTTAACAGCTTGCCTGATGCATCAATCAATTCACTAACTGATTTCCATAACCAGTTTAAGGATCAGTATGGTAACCAATATGCTCTTGAGTTCGCACTACATGAATTAATAAGTATACAGAAGTATCAAAATGAGTCAGTATTTGATTTCAACTTGAAGTTTTCCAAGCTACATAATAAGGTACCACATGGGGCTAAGTTATCTGACCAGGCAGCACTAAGTATCTATATGAAAGCATTTGACCCTAAAACAGGGTATGAACTTAGAAATAGGTGTCTTGCAACCTTGGCCGAAGCACAGAAAGTGGCCATAACTATTGAAAATAATAGGAAGGCTGCAGGAATGGTCAGTAAGAGGGATAATCATAGAAATCCTCAGAATCCAAATGTTCAACAAAATAAACTAGAGGGTCAGCATAGACATGATAGACCTAGGTTACATGATATGCCCTACAATACAAGTTGGAAGGATGGAAGACCTATCGATAATAATAGAAAGCAACCATATGGAAAAGATACTCCTGATCCCCTGAAAAGAAACATGGCACACATGGCAGAAAATAAACCTTGGTGTTTTGTATGTAATTTACCACATTTATCTGAATACTGTGAGGTAGCTAAATCCATACAGCAAGAGGAAATGCTATACAACTATAGGGATAATCATACCATCAATATGATGCAGGATACACCATGTGTGGTGACAGAAGATTATTCTTCTTCAGAAGAAGAAGGATATGAGTATGATGTAGGGAACCAGAAATATCATGTCAACATGGGAGAACAGGAGGTATTCTCAGACCAAGAGGATAGTTATAACAATAAGTCATATGGTCAATGGAGAAAACCTACTGAGGATGAGAGAGAAGCTCTCACAGTGGCTACAATGGCTCAAGCTCGAAACACTTATAACTTAAGGAATAGAACAACAAATGTTGGGCAAGGAACTCCTGGAAGTGTATTTATAAAAGATCAGAATAACAAAGGGAATAACACAAAATCATCATCTAAAGAACCAGAAAAGGGGGATAAAGGTAAGATGAAAGAAAATCAAGAAAAAAAGAACACAAAAACAGAAAAGAACGACCAGATCATAACCCATTCTTTTGACATTGCACATGCAGTGTCTCAGGTGAAGATATCAATCCCACTCCTAGAGATGATGAAAATAGATAAATATAGGAGTACAGTTGTCAAGATGATTTCTGATACACCAAACCCAAAACATAAAGGGTTTGAAAAAACAACAAATAATGTGCATCAGGAAAATTTCAAGATGCCTGAGGTATACCTTGGCGACACATTTACAAAAAATCCCTCGCAGGTAGACCCATTCTATACCACATTAGTAATCAAGAATAGGATAGTTAGAAATTGCATGATTGATTCAGGTGCTGCTATGAATATCATGCCTATAGCAGTTATGAAAGAATTGGGAATGTGGGTTGATACTACGTATGGCCAGTGTTATGCAATGGATAATAGATCTATTCCAGTAGTTGGTATCATGAAGGATGTAGAAATAAAACTTGCCTCACATCCTGAAGCCACTTATAACATTGACATTACGGTGGTTGACATCCCACCATATTATGGGATACTTTTATCAAGGCAATGGGCTGCAATGGTAGGAGGCAATGTTCAGTTAGATTTATCATATGCCACCATACCAGTGGGTGACAAGGAAATCAAATTGTGCAGAGCGCCAAGGTATGACAATATCATAGAAAGAATGGACCGGCATCAGGTAAATTTCTTTTGTGACACAGATTTGGGAGTTTTCAAAGTTGGAGAAACTACACCAGAGTTGCATAACACTGACCCAATACACACTGAATCTATGAAAGAAGAAAATGAGTTGTGGAAAATGTATTTCGATGGTGCATGCAACAAGATAGGAAATGGGGCAGGAGTAGTTTTTATCTCGCCAAGAGGTAAAACATTCAAATACTCTTTCCTATTGACATTTGAATGCACCAATAATGTAGCTGAATATGAAGCCCTGCTCATTGGCCTAAACATAGCCACCAAATACAAAATAAAAAAGTTGGCTCTCTTTGGTGATTCTGAACTGGTCATCTCCCAAGTAAGAGAAAAATATTTATCTAAAAATAAAAGATTAAGACAGTACAGAAATGCAGTTTGGGATAGTGTTGAATTATTTGATGCCTTTTCAATCAGCTGGGTTGATAGGTCTAAAAACATTATGGCAGACTTTTTAGCAAACATTGCATTAAAGAGAGATGATGTTACATTAGGAGGGATCACAGAAGTAGAATTTAAAACTAGACCTACCATCCCTGATAATATACAGAATTGGCAAGTGTTTGATAGCGATGTTGATATAATCAATTTCTTACATTGTGTTGATTATTATGAAGATCAAGAAATTGATTTCAGTGCATTTGTGGAGGAACACGATGGGAAGGAAACCCTTTTTGGCCAAGAGGTGGTTCAACTGAAGACAAATAAGATACCCAAAGGACTTATTGCATTAGAAAAAGCATTTGATGGGCATGATAGATATAAAAAGAAAGACACACCAGTGATACCTGAGAACCTTGAGGAAATCAATTTGGGGACTCAGACAACCCCAAAGAATGTATATATTGGAAGGAATCTTGACCAGAAAATCAGAAGCAGAATCATCAATCTACTTAGGAAGTACATGCATGTGTTTGCTTGGTCATATGATGATTTAAAGGCATATAGAGAGGATCTATTTCAACATGAGATACCACTGAAGCTAGATGCAAAACCATTCAGACAGAAACAGAGGCCGATTAATCCTACATTGGCTCCTAAAATGCTAGAGGAACTTACAAAGTTAAGGGATGGAGCTATAATCAAACCTATTAGACATTCTTCCTGGGTTTCAAACTTAGTACCTGTCAGGAAAAAGAATGGTGACATTAGACTGTGTGTGGCTTTCAGAAACCTAAATAAATCTTCCCTCAAAGATAATTATCCTCTTCCCAATATGGAGGCAATATTGCAAAAAGTTACTGGGTGTGAATTGCTATCCATGATGGATGGTTTCTCCGGCTACAATCAAGTAAAAGTTAAGGAGTCTGAACAATTTACGATGGCATTCACCACTCCGTGGGGAACATATGTATACTTGAGAATGCCATTCGGATTAACTAATGCTGGAGCAACATTTCAAAGAGCGATGGATGTAGCTTTTGCTAAATTGATAAATAAGATTATGATAGTATATCAAGATGACTTAACAGCATATTCAAAAAGGGCTGAAGATCATTGCACACATCTAGAACAGATATTTGTCAAAGCCCTAGAATATGGAATATCATTCAACCCTAAAAAGTGCCATTTTGCAGTGATAGAAGGAAATTGCTTGGCCATATAGTCTCGAAGGAAGGAGTTAAAATAGATCCTGAAAGGGTAAAAGCAATTGATCAAGTCCCTATTCCAAAAAATGTAAAAGCTATACAATCATTCTTTGGTCAGATAAATTTTGTCAGAAGATTTATACCAAATTTTGCTGAGATTGTTTGTCCTATATCAAGAATGCTGAAGAAGAACTCAGAAATGAAGTGGACAATAGAAACATTGGAAGCATTTGGTAACATTAAGAAGGCCATCAAGCAAGCTCCAGTCTTAATATCCCCTGACTTTGGTAAACCTTTCCAACTTTTCTCATTTGCTTCCTATCATACAGTAGCAGCAGTGTTGTTACAGAAAAACAATGATGGATATGAACAGCCTATCTCTTTCTTCAGCAAGTCCCTTCAGAATGCAGAGTTGAAGTATGACATTATTGAAAAACAGGCATATGCATTGGTAAAAGCAGTAAAAAATTTTAGACCATATTTGGTGGGGGCTAAAATCATAGCATATGTTCCTAATGCTGCAGTGAAGGATGTGTTGATCCAAACTAAAGTAACCGGTAGGAGATGTAGGTGGATCAATAGGATTCAAGAATTCAACATTGAAATCCAAATCACTAAATTAATGAGAGGACAGGGTCTTGCCAAATTGATGGCTGAAAGTAATCTAGAAGCTTCCCAGATATGTAATGTTGATGCAAGTACCAGTATTGAACACACTCCATGGTATACTGATATAATATATTATCTAAAACATATGAAGTGTCCTGAAAGATATGATGATAACAAAAGAAGGACACTCAAACTACAAGCTTCAAAATATGTACTCATCAGTGGGGATCTCTATTGGAAAAATAGAGATGGGGTTCTACTATTATGCTTGGACGAATATCAATCAAAACATATTATGAAGGAGTTGCATGAAGGCATGTGCGGAAGTCATTTCTCAGCAAAGACCACAACCCACAAGATCCTGAGGGCAGGGTACTATTGGCCTACAGTCTTTAATGATTCATACCAGTACACTAGAAAGTGTGAAGCATGCCAAAAGTTCTCAGGGAAGTTAAAGTATCAGGGAGCACTACCCTTAAAACCTATGCAGGTTGAGGCTCCATTTTATCAGTGGGGTATTGATTTTATAGGTGAAATTTTAGAGAAATCGAGTGGGGGGCACCGATGGATTTTAGTGGCTACTGATTACTTTACAAAATGGGTGGAAGCAATCCCAACCAAACAGGCTACAAGTAAAGTTGTGATTAATTTTCTAATGGATAACATTGTATGCAGATTTGGTACTCCTGTAAGATTGATTACAGATAATGGGATGTGTTTTAGATCTGATGAATTCAAAGGTTTTTGCAGTACACATGGTATCACTATTTCTTATGCTACTCCCTACCATCCACAGGCCAATGGACAAGCTGAATCAAGTAATAAGAGCCTGTTGAAAATCATAAAGAGAATGTTGGATAGAAATAAGAAGGCTTGGGATTCAAAATTAAGAATGGCAGTGTGGGCTGACAGGATTACTATAAAAAGGGCAATTGGGAGATCCCCTTATGATTTGGTATATGGAACACAAGCAAGATTACCATTGGAAAATCTTATACCAGTATACAAATTCATTCTCCAGGAAGACTTAAATATTCCTGAACCAATGGAGAAAAGGTTAGAACAATTGGCAGAGCTTGATGAAACAAGAAGAATAGCTCAGAGGCAGAATGTTAAACTACAATCATAGGTAAAATATCTCTTTGACAAGAAGGCCAAAGATAGGAAGTTTGAAATAAATGATATGGTACTGATGTGGAATGCAAGATGTCAGGACAAAGGAAAACATGGAAAATTTGAAGCCCTGTGGTTGGGTCCTTTTGTCATCACTGGTAAGGGAGGTGATGATTCTTACTATGTACAGAATATGTCAGGAGAGGAGCAGGAATTGCCTGTACATGGGCAATATTTGAAGCAATTCTTTTCATAAACATGTACAAAAAGAATTGAGCGTTGCCAGTGCATGGACAACCCTCAAATAATTCTCAAAATATTTTATTCCATGCACAGTAGTCTAGGAATCATTCCCGATCCCCATCATTTGTCATTTTCCTTTTCCCATTTTCATAAAAACATCACCCCCAAACAAATAAAACATGTGGTCTACTTTCCCAGGAGATCTGGATCCTTGTCATACTCACAGGGAGTATACATCTCAGACAGAGCCACTGTTAGGACAGTAAATTTTTTTAAAATTTTACTGTTTTCTCACCCCATCATGATTGAACATAATCCTAAAATATCCCAAAATCATAATAAAATCTTTTTACAAGGTGTCTATGGATGAGCAGTGTTAAAGCCAATCTATCGGCAAGATGTTGTGTTGTTTACACCGATACATAAGGGATCATTTGGAAATAACCATTAGCATGAGAATAGAGATCGGAAAGAGATTTATAGAAGTCACCGATGGAATAAGTGATACCGATGACTTTACATCGGCAAGAAAAGCGAGTGGTCATACCAATCGGTATGACTGACAACTATCGGATGACCTTTTAAAAGTTGCCCCCACGGTATATATCATACCGATAAAGTATCTCAGCAAGAGTCTCACCGAACATCCTGTGGAGGTAATGAAGCAAACGACCATCAGCATGAAGTATACTATCGGGATAAGATACAAGGAAGTTTCCGATACTAAATGTCTTGGCGATAAAGGAGCTTTCGGCAAGACTCACAGCGATACTATTATCTGTCAGGATGACTCAACATATCGGAACAAAGGAATTAGGTCTCGCCAATTCACAAGTCACAGCGAGCAAAAGGTATCGGTGATACTTTGACATACTCTCCCCGATAAAGAATATGAAAGAACCATCGGTGAGAGGATTCGGATCGGGTTATCTTTTGAAAGCTATCCCGATAGTATGTTTCACTTCGATGGGTATTCTCCATCGGCAAGACTTTAAAATAGTCATTCCGATCTAAGTAATACGACGATCGGTGGGACAACAAGAGTCGGGGAAACATAATTATGTTATCCCGATAGTATTAATCATCCCGATAAACAAAACATATCGGTAAGACTCATTACGTCAGAGTGAAATCTAAATCATATGGCGATGAAGGAAGTCATGCCAATGGTCGCGCCCATTTGAAGATATGACATTTCATAGCGTCGAGAATACAAGTAAGGGGTCACGCCGATTGATTGCTCGCGCCATAAAAACATTAAAGTCACCCAGACATTTCAAAATTCACGCCGATAAGAGGAGTTATCGCGATGTGACATTTCACAGCGATGAACATTGAATTGATCAGATGATTAAATACAAACGGCTACGAAAATTTCTATAATCATTATAGTTGCAAAAAACTATCCGAGAAGAGAATACAGAAGAACTCTTAAGGCGAAAGCAGAGGATTCCAATTCCAGCCACCAAATGACAGGTACATATATCAAACCACTGTATAACCTGTGTTTTAATTCTCTGCCAAAGTTTTAAAATGGAAACTATGGGGAAGGGAAAAGGCAGAAAGTTACAAGGGGAAACCAGTAAGCCCAAAAAACAAAAAACTAAACAAACCCCTGAGGAGAAAGTAAGAGAAAGAAAACTGAACCAGGATCTAATTGACCAATTGCCTGGGTCAACTCCTAAGGCCAGAAGGTCTGCCCAACTCAGGGTAGAAGTAGAGAAATTAGAGGATAAACACAAACGCCTGGGAGATATCTGGACCCCAATTCGGGGATATGAACTTTTCAAATTCCACTATAATAGAAGGTTTAGGAATGCTCCTGTGTCAAACCCATGGCACATGAACTTAGGAAAACTGGTTGTACCCAATGTATTCCTGAATGTGGAACTCCTTCAGTTACTTGCCAGAGATTATAATTCAAACCTGAGAGCCATCTGCAATCCATAGGGAGAACCAATTGTGCATTTGTCAAAAAATGCTATTTGTGAGGTGTTTGATTTAGATGATTTATGCACTGTCCCTATCATTTATGAAGATCTGGATAAGGACTATTGGAGAATGGACACAACTTACAATGGATGGAGGTTACCTATTCATAGGCCCAAGGTTGAAGGAGAAGCGATGCCCTTAACTGAAAATGATGGCCCTCCCTTTCATGTAGCCATATTTGAACCATATATACAATATACCTATTACTCTGTAGGCCAAATCCTGGGTTCAGAGGTTCCTGAGTTCATGACTATTCCCCTGATGGTCATAGCCTCTGACATTCAGTGTCATAATGCAAGGCAATTTGATTATGCTTCTTGTATTGCTAATAGAATGGACTCTGGTCTATCTGCAATAAAAAATAGTTCTCCAGCATGCTCTTTTGAGCATTACTCAATGCTTATGCACATGGTGTTATATTATGGCCAGGAGGTAGGGTTATGGCCAACTGAGTTTCAAGTTATTGTTGCAGATAAGAAAGGGGAAAAGATACCTGTACAACTGTGCACCAGAATTTGGGAAAGCAGATATGCCCATTCCAGCTATGCTCAATTTGAAGAGCATTGTGTAAAAGTACTGTATAGATATTTCAATCACCCCTGTGAATATTCAATTTCAACTGAAATAAAAAGATTCCTCAGACCAAAAGATTTTGGTGGCCCCCCTACTGTCACTCATAATTGGGGAGACTGGTATTGTTTTGAGGATGCTACTATGATCAGAGTTTATGGTTTTGAAGATGCTCCATTCATATTGCCCAAGACTGTCCCTGACAGGCTTGCATATCTGGAGATAATCAGACAAATGCATTGTTCAAATGTGATGCATTTGAGTTCACATGACAAACAATCATTTATGCCCAGTACTTTATGTTTTGGATATTTTACTGTAGTTTCTAAAGAAGGTTACAATCTTATTCTGGATAAATTAATGCATTATAACATGAAGACTGCTGAGATGAGAAAAGGATTTGACCCTGAAGGTTTTATTGATTCTGCAAGGACAAAATAGAATCTCAGTGGATACATGCACGTACATTATCCACATGATGATGTCATTAGAAATTTAGAAGAAGCAGAAGTTGAATTGGTGGTAGAAAAATATAACAGGGATTTGGATGAAAAGAAAAAGTAGTTAGCAGCAGTTGAGGTTGTATCCTCTGAGGATGAAGAACTGACAGGGCAAGAACAGCCACCAGATGAAAAGGTAGAGATGTCCAAAAGGAAAATGCAACAATATCAGCCTCCTGTCGTACTACATGATGAGGAGGGGTCTGCCGATGAGGATCCACGCCAGACAGCCTATGATTCTTTTATTGTAGATGATAAATTTATTCAATCAAAAGAATTTAAATCATTTTTATATAAATACAAAGGGAAAGAAATCAGAGAGTCAGTAGATGATGTCTCTGCTGATAATGAAAAACAACTATTAGACACACTGAAGGAAACAGTAGATAAAGAAATGCAGGACATGACACCTAGCAAGGGTAGACAGTTACTTAAGGATGCAGGGGTCATGATTTTTCCTGGTCTGGATTTAAATTCTGCTTTGGTTTTTGACAGTTTTCTAAATAACATAGATGATAAGTATAAACTTACTCCAGAAGGAGTTAATGAAGTATATATGGGAACAAGGTATAATAATGATGAAAATTCCCTGATGATATGGGCGTTATACCCTCCCCACAAGAAGACGGCCATCATTGATACTGAAAAAACTTTTGGCCACGTGATGACTTTGAAAGCAGGGGAAACTGACCCTATAATTACAGCAGACATTGGTATCAATGTTGCCAAATTGAATAAAGCACAAGCTCAAATGTTGATCAAAGAAAGGGATGCATACAAATTGAATTGTGAAAGACTGACAAAAGAAAATGATTACTTGAAGGATGCTGTTAAAAGTACTTTTGGCCAGTCCACAAAAAGAATAACTCAAGGTGAGAGCTCACAGGGCATTCAAGTGTTATCCCCTGATCAGGCAACCCAAATTCAGATGGATGCATTTGTTACAATACTACAGAGTAGGTATGCAAACATGGTGCAATGGCTAAATCAATTTTTGGATAACTTCTCAGAGAATCATAAAGCAGTTCAAGAACATGAAAGACTTGAAAAGAGAATACGAGAAAAAATGACTGAGATACAAAACAGAAGTACTGATGATAGTACAGATATCTCTGATGCAAAAGCATTTCTCAAACAGCATCAAAATTACTATGACAAACTTAAATCTGATGCCAAGGAAGGAAATGATGCCTCAAATGCAGGAGTGCCCAGGATATTTAAAGACAATGGAGAGGTGAAGAGCAAGGAAGAATGGATCATGGATTGTCAAAGTATATTGCACAAAGCCACAGGAGCCTTGAAAGACAAAGCCTCTGCATCTAAAGAAGTTTGCAAACAATTGGAGAGCATGATTACGCTTGACATAATTACCAGAAGTGCTGTTCACCTTACTGATTCTCATTGTGAGCAAGATTACTTGGATTACTTGGCAAAAGTCTACTTGTGGCTAAATAGAGCCTAAATTATGTTGTAATTGTTAATGTTTGTTAAAGTTCCCAAAAGACTTATTGAAGAGTTATGACTCTTCATAGAAATATCTATATAAGTCCAAACAATCGATGCTAAGAGGGCATCAGTAGTAGAAGATATTCAGATATATCATATATACAATGTTTCAAAATGACTATGTTGCATATTTTATTTGAAGAAGAAGTTTGAAGTTCTTTGATTCAGTGGTTCTGCTTTGGTATCAGTTGTTTGTTAAGATTATTCAGTTGTGTGGCTGTCTCCATTTCTGCATTTCTTTGATATTCAGATTTAACATATCAAGTATATATTTGATCTGTCAATACACATTTGCTGTATCTGTGTGATTAAATAGGTTGGTATCCATTTGAGGAATTAAACCCTTCTGATTTAATTACAGTAGCCTGGAAGTATTAAGATTGGATTACTAAGTAGGGCCATACAATTAGATTGTCATTCTGTCTCCAGTATATATTATCTGTTAATCTTGTCTATTCATTTCACTTGGTTCCTTCAAGTAAGGATTAAAGTACCTTCTGGTGAATTATAAGATATCTGATTTTATTTGGTTGGATTATCAAGGAGAGTCTGTCAGTCATTTACTTGCACGTTTATACAAGCTATAAACTAAAACTGTGCCAAACAACTAGAATTATTACCATTAGGAAACCATTAGTCCTAGTCCTTCAGACTGACTCTGTTACCCAACAAGGCACTAGTCTTATTTTACTTAAAACCTTTTACCTTGATATTGCTTATACAATTCTTACCAATCACTCATTAGACATTAAACCTAAAATCAAGTTAGCAAGCATTTCATCTATCCTAGATCTTGTGCCATTATAGATAGATTTGGCTAGTCCATGCATTCACATTCAAACTGCTTTAATTTTCCAGAGGTTTACCCACCTAGGTGTAGCAGGACCTAAAGTGAAGGAAATCACCTAACCTTAAAGTTTGATTTCATCAAGTTAGTTCAGAAACGTTGCCAATCTAAACATAGAGCTTGGCATCCCCTTAGGATTGGCAACCTACATTTCTGAGACCTAACAACCCACTTTGATAGCCTTCCTATTAGACTAGCCTTGTTGAAAAATTACTTCAATGGGTCTATCTTTGCTACTAGCTTGATTGAATGTGAGATCCTATACTATTTTAGTTTTTGGGATGCAAAAACTATGGCAAGGCATGCTCATTCAATGGGTGTGTATTGCAGCTCATAACCTACCAATGTTTGATTGATATAGTAAATGGCATGTTCCTTTCCTTCATCATCCTGTTGTGCCAATAAAGCCCCTAGAGCAGTTGGTTTAGCTAAGATATAAAGCAAAAGGGGTTTGCCTTATATTGGAGGCATTAAGGTTAGAGGATTCATTAGATACTCTTTCAGGAGGTTGAAAGCTTGTTCACACCTCTCATCCCATTTGAAAGAAATATTCTTGTGAAGGAGGTCGGTAAATGGATGACATTTGTTGGCTAATTGTGCTATAAATTAACGGACAGATTGTAGCTTACCTTGCAGTGACCTTAATTGACTAATATTTCTAGGTGGTCACATGTCCATTATTACTTTCACTTTTGCCAAGTCCACCTCAATTCCTTTGGCTGAAACTATATATCCTAGGAGCTTGCCAGATGTGACTCTGAACACACATTTCTTTGGATTTAAGCAGATGTTGAATTGTTTAAATCTCTAAAATATCCTATATAGTACTTGTAGGTGTCCTTCTCTTGTGAGTGACTTGCCTAGAATATCATCTACATAATCTTCCATGATGGTGTGCATCATATCATGGAAAATTGTTGTCATGGCTCTGTGGTATGTTTCTCCTACATTTTCTAGGCCAAAAGACATGACACACCAACAATATGTGCCCCAGGAACATGTAAAAGTGGCCTTGTACTGGTCTTCTGGTGCTATTTTGATATGATTATAGCCAAAAAACCCATCCATGAGAGATAACATTGTATACCCCACTATAAGGTCCACAATGATATCGATATTATAAGGAAAGTCATCCTTTGGACAAGCTTTATTCAAATCCTTGAAATCATTGCAAAGTTTGATCCTTCCATCCAGTTTTGAAATAAGAACAATATGTGAAATCCATTCCGGATAGTCAATTGGTCTGATAAACCCAACAATCTAATAGCTTCTTCAATTCTTCTTTTACTAACAGTGCAATATGCGAATGCATCTTCCTTAGTTTTTGTTTTACTGGCTTACCTCCTGGAGCTAGTGGTAAATGATGCATTATGAGATCTAGATCTATTGCAAGTATGGACCTAACCGGTGTTGTCATTGATGTCAACATCTTCCTATTGAATTGATGAGAAGGATTGGATGAGTTGTATGTTGAGGATTTTGAGAAAATTAGTCCTATCAGGAAAAGAGAAGAATAGTGAAGTGAACATCCAAGACAAGATGAAGATTAGAGGATGCGCATCAAAGGGTTTGTAGATATGTGTCTAAAGGTGATCCAGTAAAGATTTGAGAGGTCCGCATGAAGTTTTGAAGAAGTTACGGCTATATGAGTAAAATAAGTTCTAGTAGATGTTTAGAGGTGATAGAGTGACACAAATAGGTCCAGTGAGATCCAAAAATGCAATATCTTGTTCTGTGGATTTAGTGGAGTGTTTAGGAAGAAAATTTGAATTGACAACTCGATTGGTTCATGGTCTAGAGGTCCACAAGCATCTATTCCAATATGACAGTGATGACAGACTGTGTTCTTGAGGTTCCAGATGAAGGAGAGAATGAGCTCAGTATGCAGAAGTAGTGTGGATGTTCTTGGTGATTCAAGCAAGCTTGTGGGGGTCTCTGGATTGTGTACAATTCATGTTGGTGGTCCGCATTGAAGATTGAGCTCGTAATTGAAGCATTACTTCCAGGTGATGATGTTCTTCCTAAGTTTGGCCGACCAGATGAGTTACACATCGTGTGGATGATCTTGAAGATGTTCTGTGAAGCATGGCCTATTCCTCAAAGAGGATTGAAGTCCAAGATCTGTGTGGCTGACAGTGTGGTGATTCACATGAAGTCTTTTGTAATAAATCAAGTTGTATTTCCCAAAGTCGATGTCTTGTATAAATAAGAGTTGTGAAGTCATTTCAAAAGTATTAAAGAGGAGATGAGAATGTGGTAGAGAGGAGGAAAGCAAAAGGCAGAGCATAAATATTGGACTTAAATGGAACTAACTCAAGCATGGTGAAGATGCTATTCTTCAATTCAAGTATGTAGTATTTATCATTCTGTAGATAGTGTGTCTCCTATAGGTAGTGGGCCTCTTGTGATCAGTGTGCTCGGATAGTGAGCCCTAATTGGCATGTGCCATTTTTCTTATTCTTTTAACAGAGAATACAATCTTGGGTTAGTCAATCTGTGGTTTTTCCCTTAACCGGGTTTTCCATGTTAAAATCTTGATGTCATATGTGTTAATGTGTTTTTGCTCTTGAATTGTTGCATTATGTTTCCATGATTGATTTAAGTGATTAATAAGAGAAAGTTTTGGGACAACTAATTCACCCCCCTCTCAGTTGTCTATCTTGAAATTAACAATTGGCATCAAAGCCAAGTTCTTCTAAAGGAGCTTAATCACTTGAGGAGATCTAGGATGTCTTCCTACGAGAAGGATAGTCTAAGGTTTGACAGAACCAATTACACTCTTTAGAAAAGCCGCATGGAATGTCACTTGAAATGTATGGGAATGCAATATTGGATCATGGCTTCAAAGAAGTATGTTCCTCCATAGAATGGTCCAAGAAATGTAGATGAAACCAAAGATGCTGAAAACAATCTCCAGGATAAAGAAGCTCTTCTAAGTGCCTTATCTGATTCAGAGCTGACAAATGTTATAGATCTAAAAGCTGTATATGAGATTTGGGAAAAATTAGAACTTCTGCATGAAGGAGACAAATATGGTAAATGTTTCAAGCTATAGAGTCTAAAAGGAAAATTTGAAAACCTAAAGATGAATGAAGATGAGACTATCACTACTTTTATGCCAAAAGTAAACGAGCTTGTTTGTGGCATTAGGCGTGCTGGTGGAATCTTGGATGAAGATGAGATTGTTGCCAAAGTTCTCAGATCCCTTCCTCCTTACAAATATAAGGTCACTACTATTGAAGAATTCAGATCTTTTTCAAATATCACAAGAGATCAATTGGTTGGAAAATTAGCTTCATTTAAATTGGTCAAGTTTGGAGATGCCCCCCCAAGACTGAATCTGCATTTAAAGCTAGTGCCTCTATAAAAGGAAAACAAAAGTCTGATCCAGGAGAGAACTCTTCAAAGAAACTATCATGGTATGAAAAAGCAAGAAAAGATATGGAAGAAGATGAAGCAGAAGCTACTCAACTTGAAGCCCTTATTGCAAAAAGACTGCCAAGAGGATTCAGTAAGTATGAAGGAAAACTGCCCTTCAAATGTTTCAACTGCAATAAGATTGGTCATTTTGCCTCAAGGTGTCCAGAAAGATTTTCAAGAGTAAATCCAAACAGATCAAGATTCCAAAAGAAATGTTACTATGTTCATGAAGAAGAAGATGATGATGAAGGAGTAACAAATGATGAATCAGAGACAGAAAACAAATTTGGAAATGACTGGGTGTTTATTGCCATCAAGGAAGAAGATCCAATGCCCTTTGAATCTGTCAATCATAAAATGGTAGAAAGAGCTCTGGCTGCTCAAGTTGAAGAAAAGGATGATTGGGTCATTGATAGTGGATGATCCCACCATATGACAGGTGACAAAAATAAGTTCATAGATTTGGAAAGATATGAAGGAGGAGTTGTACAATTTGGTGATAATTCTGCTGGCAGAATCAAAGGTAGAGGAACTATTTCTTCTGATGGAAAGAACAAAACTAGTAATGTACTATATGTTGAAGGTTTAAAGCACAATCTTCTTAGTGTTGGACAGTTGGTGGACAAAGGCTATGATCTCTGATTCAAAAATAGAAAATGCAAGATCTTTGAAAGTTCTGGAACAGAGATTGCATCCAGTACTCAAACAAAAGGTAACATCTTCCACTTGGTTGGTACTGGCAAAAGTTATTTATTTGTTCAAATTGATCAGAGTTGGTTGTGGCATAGGAGAATGTGTCATGTGAATTTTGATAATATCATCAAAATAAGCAACACTCAGGCTGTAAGAGATCTTCCAATGCTGGTGAAACCTACTATTAGTTTGTGCAAAGAATGTAAGTTGGGTAAACATAGTAGAGTCACATTTAAAAGTAAGGAACACTCTTCTACTAGATTGTTGGACTTAGTTCATACTGATCTATGTGGACCAGTAAGAATTAGGAGTTTGCAAGGTGATAGATACTTCATGTTATTAATTGATGACCACTCTTGGATGATGTGGGTGACTTTTCTGAAAGAAAAATTTGAGGCTCTTGAGAAATTCAAAATATTCAAAGCTATGGTAGAGAATGAAACTAGATTAAACATAAAATGTCTCAGGTCTGATAGAGCTGGAGAGTTCATAGAATTCTATGAGAAACATGGGATAAAAAGATAGTTATCTGCTCCAAGGACTCCACAACAGAATGGAGTAGTGGAGAGAAAGAACTGGACCATCCAGGAAGCATCTAGAACCATGATGATGGAAGAAAATGTTCCTTGCATATACTGGAGAGAAGTTTTAAGCACTGTTGTCTATACTCTTAATCAAGTACAAATCAGAAGCAATTCTGGTAAGACCCCTTATGAACTTTGGTTTGGCATCACTCCCACTGTGAAGTATTTTAGAGCCTTTGCTTTGTTGTTTGTTCATTATTTCTTTGAAATCTCTTTGTTCACTATTCCATTGAGTTTTGGGTATCATTGATATTTATATATTGTTTATTCATTTGATCGAATTTTCCCTCAACATTTTTGGCACCCACCGTGGGGCCTAGCCCCAAATTTAACCCAAAAACTAAGTTTTTGTGTTTTAGAAAGTCATACACAGGAGGAAATAGTGCATCTGATACATCCTAACATGCTTCTGTTACCTGTCACAACACATATGTTTCCACAATGCATATAATCTCTATTCTGGTGCATTTGTTACCTGTTATAGTGCATACGTTTCTGCAGCGCATACATACACTGTTCTGGTGCATTTATTACCTGTCATAGTGCATACATCAGACCAGGGCATATATTCTATTTTACAGCGCATATACTCTATTTTGTAGTGCATATGTATTGTGGTGCTTCTGTTCACTATTTTTACGCATTCAGTCTCTGAAGCGGCACATCTCTTTTAGACAGTGATTTTAGGGTTTCCTTGAAATTTTTGCTAGCTCTGACATCTTTTGTAGGAACTCTCTTATCTATTTTGCAGGCTAGGTATTGGTTTAGATTCATATAATTGCACTTGTTACCTCACACTTTGATTTCTAAACGAGAAAGTAAAATGGATGCTCATGCAAACCTCACATAGTTTAACTAGGAAAGTGGTAATTGAATGATTGTTATCTTGCATATCATTGAATCATTGCTCTTGCTATCTTTTCAAAGTTATTTCTATCTAGATAAAACTGAACTCATCATTGCTATCTGGGTAAAACTAAACCATTGCTATCTCGATTGACCATCATTTCAAAGTTAACAATTCGTGCTATGTGGATAAAATTGAACTCATCATTGCTATCTGGTTAAAACTAAACCATTGCTATCTCAATTGACCATCATTTCAATGTTAACAATTCGTGCTACATGGATAAAATTGAACTCATTATTGCTATCTTGGTTAAAATTGGACCATTGCTATCTTGCTATTCACTTCAAAGTTCTATGCTTGCCCAAGTAGATAGCTCATCTAGTTTTTCTCATTTTAACTAGGGGAAAAGAACCACTGTATTCTGTGTTTTGGGAATGATACCAGGCCTATGCTCTCCCCTATCTTGGGTGACCAAAATGCTAGACATATCATTTTTGCATGTGTTTTTCCTTTAGAGTGGCCTGCTCTTGGATACCGTTATCCAAGTAGGAACGACCCTTAGTGGTAACAGGCTAGACGTCAAGCCCTTCCAAGCCACTATAAATAAATTGTGTTTGGAGAGAAAGATTCAAACAATGAGTGAAGTTATGTTATACCGACAGCTAACCTCCCCGAAAACCCTCCAAGGTGCAACCCTTGCAGGCTGGGAGACTCCATAACAGAGAGTAGTGTTGTCGCATGTATAACAACTCAAATGGTTGCCTTCATTAAAAACCTTTTTTCTAGTGGCCAAAAACCCTTGTAATCCATTTTGAGCCTAGGATTTGTACTTTTTTTTTCTTTTAGTCCAAAAAGAGTCAAAAAACCACAAAAAAATAAAAAACTATAAAAATATTCTTCGTGTTGGATGTGTCTTCTTGCCATAAATTTGGAAAATTAGATCAAAAGACCTTTTTTTGCAACCAAAGTACCAAAAACATCAAAAAAATTCCAAAAAATTGCAAAAATACTGAGAAAATCCAGAGTTGGGCATTCGTCCTCTGTTGCTACGCATTTGTACCGACCGGCAGCACATCTGTTCTGACCTACAACACTTTTACTATCTGTTACAATGCTTTTACTATCTGTTATAGTGCTTTTACTATCTGTTACAACACTTTTACTTTTCACCAGTGTGGCATATATATCCTGACTTGAAGTGCATTTACCAATTTCTACAACGCTTCTGTTCCAGCGTATGCGTTACAGTGAGCACTTGTACAATTTTTGAGAGAAACATTTTACTAGTTCTGGGTACCCATATTAGTCTAGTTTTAGATTCTGAGATTAGGTCTTACCTTGCAGCCTTTTTTCCATCCATTTCATGTCAAAATCTCTCTTTCATTGGTCATCCCATTCGCCTTCTATCAAGTCTTCCTAGTCCAAAGTCAAACAGTATCCCATATCAGGTCAGCATAGGCCCCCTTTTCATATGACTTTGGATTCAAGTAAACCTAGTAGGTCACAGAACTTCGCTAGTGGTCTTGGTGCATGACTAGTCCCTATACAGTAAGATAGGTATCGAGTACCCTTACTAGTGGCTATCGTCTTGTATTGGCCATCTTACTTGAAATCATTGATCGAGAAAGTCCCTTGTCCAAGTCTTTTCATAAGTATCCCATTCTCAATAGTCTCCATCGGCATCTTGCCAAATTCTCTAGTTTCATTCCACCTCATCCCTCATCACCTTGCATGGTTCTTACTAGATCTCAATACCAAAAGAAAATTGAAATGGCCGAATCATCCAACCACATCTTCACACCTCACGATAGTGATTAAGAAATCTCTAACGAAGATTATCAGGGAAGCATCCAAGATCAGAAATTCTAACACTTGTTAGAGAAAGTGCTCTATGAAGATCCTCACAAGTATTTTTACTATCTTGCAAATATAGGAATTAGGCTCCCCGCATATTTTGACCTAAGCACAATCCAAGAAAATGTGCAGAACAATCATGAAGAAAAGGGAAAGAAAGCCATAGACCCAAATGCAGAGGATAAGAATGAAAAAGGAAAGAAAGCCACAAAGCCAAATGCTCCTATGGAAGAAATGAGAAAACAACTCGAGGGTCTAAAGCAACAAATGTCAGATCTCAAGATGGGTACAAACACTTAAACCTATTCTTTGGAAGATATTGCACTGTACCCCTTCGATAAAAGTTTGAACATGACACCATTTCCCTTTCAATTCGAAGTCCCTAAATTTAACAAATACAAAGGAAAAGGGGACCCTAGAGATCACATTAGGGAATTCAATGCAACATGCATGGAAGTAGCTCACAATGAGACTTACTTAATGAGATATTCCCTAGATCTCTAGGTAGTCAAGCCATGGAGTGGTTCTCACGGTTTCTACCAGGCATCAAATCTTTTGATGAGTTAGTCAACAAATTCATCACGCACTTCTCTTACAATATTAAACACAAAATCTCCATGCTAGACCTATGTAACACCAAGCAAAAGAGTGGTGAAACATTCGCCACTTTCCTAAAAAGATGGAGAAAAATAGCAAGTAAGTGCTCATATGACGTACTAGAGAAGCAACTAATGGAGATGTTTGTACATAACCTCAACTCCGATCTTAGCTATCAAATACAAATTAAATGTCCTACTTCATTTTCAAAGGTCATCGAGATGGGATTGTTCATAGAAAAAATTATGATTTCCAAGGGGCAAATCAAGTTATACAAGGACACACCCACCTCCAATTATATGACTGACAAATCAAAGTTTTGGACTAAAAACAAAAATGTTGTCAACGACGGAGTAGTTGATGCCAAGGTAGTGGCTTGCAAGCAACAACCTATATTCACTCTCAAAAAAGAGGCAAGCAATGTAACACCCAACAAAACATTCTCTCAGGAACCAAGACCATGGCTCAACTCAAATCCAAGGTGAAAGTTCACACTGCTGGGTGAGTCCCAAGAGTTCGCATTAAGGAAGCTATTGGCCAACAATGAAATCTCTCTACCACCAACAAGTGATTACGAACCTCAAATCAAACCTCACTATTGGAAAGACACCGACTATTGTGAGTATCAAAGAGGAAGGGGACATACAACCAACAATTGCATCCATCTCAAACATGCTATTCAGGATGTGCTTGATCAAAATCAAAGAGAAACCCAACAACATACCTCCAATGAGACACATGTGGCTTACAGGGATCCACTTCTCAATCATGATAGGCTGTACAATGGCAATAACAACAACAACAATAACAACCACAACAGACAAAATCAGAATAGTTGGAATAGTAATGCCAACTACGCAAGTGTGCCATTCAACTATACCATCAATTGCATATCAAAGCATGTCCCACAGATCAATGTGGTCATGCCCAACCAATAATCAAAGCCTAACCAAAATTATTGCAATATCATTACCCGCAGTGGTAAAGTCACATTGAATACCATCCCTCCAAGGTCATTACCTTCTCAGTCCAACCCCCATCAGTATAGTGTCATAGACCAACTTCAAAAAACTCCAGCCCAAATTTCTATCTTAGAGTTGTTGCGTCTATCTTCTTCCCACAAGGAGATTCTCAATAAAGCCTTAGTGGAAACCACTGTCCCCACTAACTTGGCCCAAGAGAAGTTTCAGGCCATGGTAGGTAATCTGACCTCCTCAAGTAACATATCATTTACCGAACAAGATGATCTCTCAGTGTCTCAACCCCATAACACCCTCTACATATTGTCGTCTTCATCCACAATCACCGCATCAAGAGGGTTCTCATTGATGGGGGAGCTGGTTTAAATATTTGCATGTTAAAGCTAGTCCTTACATTGGGTTCTCTGAAAATGCAGTTGATCCAAGAAAAAAGATAACTATCAAAGCCTATAATGAAGAGGAGAGAACTACAAAAGGAACAGTGGTGTTACCCATACAAGTGGGACCGATAATCAAAGATGTTGTGTGCCAAGTCCTAGATAGGGAGCTCGCCTATAATATTTTGCTAGGAAGACCATGGATTCATGCCATCAAAGTTGTTCCCTCTACTTATCACCAATGCATAAAATTCTCTCATAATGGCAAGCAAGTCACCATTCAAGGTGACCTTGACCCCTTCCAACATTGCAACTCTATCCTTTCAAAGCCCAATTGCATCATACCAAACAATAGAGCATCTACATCCCCTACCCCACAGCTTGATCCTACCCCTGAAGCTTCCTCATCAAGGCCCAAAGAGCAGAAAATTACCATCAAAGAAATAGGAGTTGGGGAATACTCCATAGAACACAGCCTCAATCTAGCCAAGCTACCTTTATCTCCTAGATCCTTTGGTTGACCCAGGCATTTTCCAAATCCATCTGCTTCTCCTACATCTCCCATAGCTCCCTTTGTAAAATGGGGGACCTTATCAGATGAGACAGAGGAAAGAGATGTCCTGCAATGGCTTTATACTGAAGAAGAAGAAGAGAGCACACAACAGGAACCACCTAGGCTCCCAATAGAAATCTATGGGTGAGGTGAATCTATCCTACATAGAATGGGTTATGAAGGAAAAGGCCCTATCGGCCTAAGAAGAGAAGGAATCATAGAACCCATTCAACCTTCTTCATCCTCATTAGCTAGAAATACAAAAGCCCTAGGATATAAGGGTAAGGGTAAGGCTAAAGAAAATGCTTGTCTAGTGGAGATGACCCATACACTTCAAGTGGACAGTGACATAGATTCCAATGAATATGAGTGGGATGAGATGACAAAGCATTCCTATGACGACAAAGAGGTCGATACCATTCAAACTTATAGCGCCTATCGTGAGGAACAAATGCTACTGCATAGGCCAATAGAGTCTAATTTGCCTATCTCTGAGAATATGACTTTTGAGGAAGGTTCAAGTTCTATCACAATAAACAACTTTGAGGAAAGTACCATCCTAAACACTCTCCCTCCCAATACTCCTAGAATATCCATTCAAACTATCAACGAATCAGATCTATCCTTTGACTCCCTCCCCCTTGTGCATCCTGAGCTTATTGATTGGGATCTACGAGGAACTCCTCAACTAGATATGTTCTAAAATGATGATGCCTATATTGACTACATGGAACTTAGGGACCACCTACCCAAAGGGGATCATAAAGCTGGTTTCACTATTAAACTTAATACCGTGGCTTATTTTAGAGAGGGTGCCAAGCCTTCCAGTCACAAAAATATCAAAGTAAAAACTAGATCTGACGGTGAAAACCGTGTCAAATCCCAAAACAGTAAAAAGAAAGGACACATCTGAAGGTGAAAACCCAACTGTGGCACCTGACGATGGAAGGCTTGACACTCTCCCCAATGACATGCACCAGGAAAACTCTCAAATTGTTGTGGAACCCACAGAGCTGGTTAACATTGGAACAAAGGAACAACCTAAGATCATTCACTTTGCTAAATTTCTAACCCCACCAGAGAAGACTAAGTTTGTACCATTCTTCAATAAAAAGCAAGTCAATTTTGCTTGGTCATACATGTTGTGATGTTCACAACACACCCCTTTTTGCCCCTTCGCAAAATGAGGACCCCTACTATGGCTTGCCCCCTTTGTTTTTGTGCTCTGGGCGGTAATGGTAAAAAGCATCATCATATCAGGTGCATGATGATCCTCCTGTATGAGCCCAAAATTCAAAGGTCTGAATCTTACCTCAGGAAGCTTGCCATGTGAAAGAGTGTAAAATTCTAAGCAAATTTGCCTTTTACATCACCATGAAATTCAACCAGGTAAGAAAGTTATGCTCCGTCAAAGTTCTGGTCAAACCTGATATTCACAGGGGGAGGATCATATTTCTTAACATCAGTCATATTATAGAGGGTCATCCTGATCTAATTTATCACCTGATAAATCATGCGGCCCAAATATCCGGATGTCAATTTTAGGTGATAGTGACTTTTACCCGTCAACAGCCTTATGTATTTCGCGAGGATCATGTTTCTTAATATAACCCGATATTTCTCAATATCCTCCTGTCGCGAAATATCACCCCGAACCAATATCCTGATGACATCATTAGAACTCGATAAAAAAGAAACATCACATGAAGATGACATCATCATCCTTTTTACCTTGCGGAGGTATATTTTTAGACATGACCTTTCCTGCATAACATGACGATGACGTCATAGTGCCGCAGCGCTAAACCAAGTCATCATCCGGATGACGTCATCCTGATATTTCAACAAGAGGTCATTTTAGTCTAAGGGGATCATCATCTTTCAAATATCACCCGATGTTTCAAATGTCACCCAATATTCTGAAAGATCACCCTCCTCGCCAAATATCACCCTGATGTGGATGCATCACCCTGACCTTTTGTGCATCACCCGATTTTTTTTGAAGATCAGCCGATCTTTTGAATATCACAATCTTCTGAATATCACCCCATGGCCAGTATGATGATGACATTATCCAAGCTCGATGAACAAAGGAAATCACCTCCTGATCACATCATCATCCTTTTGCCTCGCACAGGCACTTTTTTCAAACATCACTCCTATCTGATAAACATGACGATGATGTCATGATAACTACAGCGATAAACAAGGCCACCCTTCCACTAACGTCACCTATGATCTTTTGAAAGGAAGGTCATCTTACTCGCGGGGGTCATGTTCCAAATATCATCCTGATCTTAAAATATGATTTGATAAGCAAAACTTGACATATCCTGATGACGTCATCTCCTTGGGAGGGTGATATTCTTCAAAGCTCTTTCCTCAGGATCATGTTCCTTGGACCCGATTTCCTTCAATATCAATGTGACGTCACCATCATATCATGACCAAGTAAAGAGAATGTCCGAAAATCTACATGCAGGTGGCAGAACTGAATGAATTATCAAAAGGGGACTAATTTATCGTGTGCAGGCGGATTTTCGTAGTATCATGACCGGATATTTATGTTTGCACCTTCAAGGCATGATTTAGCATTAGTTTTAATCCTCTTGCTGATTATTTAAATGATGGTACCTAACTTTATGTGATGACCGTAGGTGCATCGGCTAGAAGATGGGGTCAGTGAGACATTGTTGGCTCGCTCCAATCAGGTGGGGTTTCACCAATGATCATGATGATGTGCGGTCGTAATGGAAAAGCAAGGCAGGTGGATTTTAAGCCATCCCAGAACCCAATGATGTCATCCTTTCACACTTCAGCAAGGCCAGTCCATCCTGATGACGTCATCATCATATCCTGATCAGCGAAGAATTTCAAAGTGTAGCCTGATATTCAAATGGAAAATGGCGGGAAAGTAGAGCGGGAGGAATTTGAAATTATTTTGGAGCCTGATGTATAACTTTGGTCAAACAAGAAGTACACGCAAGGCCTATGGAGGGTCAATATGCAGATTTGACCCGACGGCATGCAGATGGAGTATGGAGGTGGAATATTTTATTAAGGTGGGTATCCCATTATGGAGAATATTTTAATGTTTTTTGAGAAGGTGGGCATCCCACTATGGAGGTGGAATATTTTATTAAGGTGGGCATCCCATTAAGGAAGAAGGAGGTGAATCATACAAGGGAGACCGGTAGAAATTTCAGAGAGCAGACCAGATTGCTGAGACTAGTGGGGACTGAATTGTTGAAACATTCAAGGTTATTTCCTCATGATCACTATAAATATGCATGTTTTATGAACATACTGTATGGAGATGAAGCTTCAGATTACATCATGATTGTAAACCTTAAGTAATCTTCAAGTTGATTTCTGGATATGTACTGGTGGATGATGTGTTCTGTAGAAGCGCTTTCATTTCATTGCATGTTGTTGTCAACTCTATCTCTGAAGATTTGCATTGGATCATGTTGATTTGTGGAATATCCTGGTGAAGTATGATTTTAGTTTTCTTCTCTTCATTACTGTATGGGAACATGTATGTGGGTCAGTGATCTCAGTCAAGTAAATCTTAGGAATATCTCTCTCTTTAACCCTTTTTCTTATTTTAATTTTATAGAAATCACTTCCATAATTGTACATCATGGTAAATATTAAGCAGAATAGGGGAATATGTAGACATACCATAGATACTTGATCATCCTTAGCATATTCCTAAGCTAGATGCATGTACCATTGAAAATTTCATGCAGGAAATCATTGATAAGGGTAGAGCTCATGCAAATATCACCTTAGGCACATCATTTGGAGGTATATATTGTGTAGAGTAACTTCCCTGAAAGCATTGTTGCAGAACTAGAACCTACTGATTCATGTAAGACCCCAAAATGGAAAACAGCAACACACATCAACCACTGAGAGATCTTAGCAGATTATGACCTAATCACCGGGGACTTGGGATCATGAATTTTATGAATTCAATTTATCTTTTAGGATAAACAAGGGTTGATGTGTAACTTTTGTTTGAATGTTATGTGTGACTAACATCACCATCAACACCTAAACTAGTGCTAGAAGGAGGGTCGAACAAGAAAAATGTAGATTCCTACAAACATTGCTTAAGTATCCTGTCAGTTTTCAAATCTGACCATAAACCAGCCTATCTTTCTTAAAATTTGAAGAATCCTGACTTCTAAGCCAAACACCAGGTCTAGATCTAGTGGACCCTTTGAAGAACTACCTACCAGGGGATTTAGACCTAGGACTGTGGACCTTCATCACTCCCCTGATCCTAGTACATCTGGAGCTTCACCAGGGCCTGCTCCTACAACTCCTATTGGCCTACACATACCTGCAGGGCCTTCTGTCACACCACAGGTTCAACCTCAGCCGGTCACACCTCAGATCCAACCCCCTCTAGTTGCAATGTCATTCTTCATAGCAGAGTCACCTTTGATCTTTAATGCATATCATGCTCTACCCAAAAATCCAGATAAAATTTGTCCTAGATACCACCCATATCAGGATGCTGATGATCATGTCAGAACTTCAAAGAAGCCTGTTGTAGGGCTAGGATTGAGTATGAAGATGTGGTCTGCAAGTTGTTTCCCTTCTCCTTAGGAGAAAACTGGTACATTAGTTTGGGCCAAGGTTCAGTCAACTCATGGGATGCCTTGGAGAAAGCTTTCAAGGATAGGTTCAAGGTGCCTATAGACCCTTCAACAAACTACCATTTATTTGCCACTATCAAGAGGTCTGAGGGGGAGCCTATAACAAACTTCAATGCTAGATTCCAGAAGATGTTGTCTAAGCTAGTAGCTCCTTATAATGTAACAGATGAAGCTACCAGGAGCATTTACTACTCAGCCTTAGATCCCTTGACCTCCATGTTTATCAGGAGGACACATCCTGGAGTAACAACTTTAGTAGAGGCCTTTGGGGAAGCTATCAAGGTCAGCCAACAATTAGCTCCTGCCCCCACACCAAATGTCACCTTCCCTTCACTTCCAGGCTATCCAACATATCCTGTCCACCAACAAACCAACGGGGCCATGATACCTTCAGCCATGATGCCAGCCCCTTTGCAAATACCTCCACTCAGTGTCATGCCACCACCAAGTGGGAATAGCCAGATGTTGCCATATCAGACACAAGTGCCACATGCTATAGAACAACCCAACAATAACAATGGGTCTTCTTTTTTCAAGCCCCAGGCAGAAAATGTAGTGGCAAAGGCTCAGGAGGAGAAATAAGAAATTAAAGAAATATCAGCCTAGCTTAGGAAACTTACCATTGAGGTCACCCATCTGAGAAATCAAAACTTTTACTCTCAGCCTAACCAAAACAGAGGCTATGCCAATGACAGACCAAACTATCCTGACAAGGGGTACAACAATAATTACAATAACAATAATGGCAACAACAATCTTCCTAGACAACCTAGAGTGTGGAACACTAGGCCAAACAATGGTTCCTTGCCATCACCCCTGGATAATCAGCCTCCTGGTGAATCTAAAAAGACCACCAGAGTAAACCTTGCCGAGGCAGCACTTGCAAACTAGTGCAAGATTCATAATACCAACACTCATGCAGAGTTAGATTGCCCCCAATTCAGGGTTGCAGCTAGCATTTTCCAAGCTAAAGTGTCCAGTACTTCAAGAAACCCACCTTATGTAGAGGGAAATGAGATTATCCCCTGTGAGTATGATACCGCCTTAGTGCTCGAAAGCTTCATGCATCATCCCCATCAACATGCAACCTCATCACATCAGGATTACACCTCAACATGTGAGGAATCAGCCATGGCTCTTGAATCCAACTACGTTTTCCCATTTGAAGATGAGAATGAGCCATCAGTGGAACATGAGGAAGTCAATGCTTATCAACAACAACCTCAAGGTAGACATAACTACAACCTGAGGAATAACTCAAATCGGTCTACTGGCCCTTTGACCACCTCATTGCCTCCAAACAACTTCAATACTCCACCTGATCCTCAGGCAAATAATAACCCTGGATTTCCCAATGTCAGTGTGCATCACTTGACACCACAGAATGCAACACCAAAAGCCACAAATCCACCTCCTGGACCTGAAAAATTGGTTTCTTACCTGACTGATGAGATGAAGAAGGTTAAGATTAGCTTGCCATTGTCAGAACTGCTTAGGATCCTTGCTATCAAAAGTTCTTTTGTGAAATCTTTAGACAATCCTACCCAAAAGGAAGACAGCCATACCCCAGGCTAGTTTGGAAATAAAGATCATGCTGCCAGGGATGCTAATACAAAATTAAAAACCTTGGCCACTGTCTAAGCTGTAGAAACCTCCCACATGACCCTATACAAAGACAAAAGTGAGTCACCTCCCTTCCTCTTGACCGTAAGGATGTTTGGTAAGAACCTGCACAACTGTCTAGTGGACTCAAGAGCATCTACCAACGTGATGTCCTTACCCATATGCAATGCCTTGGGGTTAAATCCTGCCAAATCATTGAAGAAAGTAACCCAGCTGGACAAAACAGAAGTAAATGTGGTAGGGGAACTGACCCACATCCATATGCAACTAGCCTCGGATCCCAGAATCTAGCATTATATTGATATCCAGGTAGTTGATATACATGATGCATACGGAATGTTGCTCAGTAGGGATTGGTCAAAGACCCTCAATGGATATATGTCTATTGACTTCAGTCACATGTGATTGCCCTGGAGGGGAATACCTAACCAGATCAGGATCGAAGCTGAACCTCGCATGAAACACATGATTACCGAATATAACAAAACCAATGAAGTCATGTATGTGAATTTGGAACCTGGAGTTTACTCCACTAGACCTCTGGCTACTAGGGTAGAGGAGATCTTGATGCTTGACATACATGATCATGATGATAACCCTCAGGATGATGATGCATATCTAGAACCTAGTTGTAATCTTGGAAACGAGATAGAGATAGATCACTTCAAGAATTTTGAGATGCATCTACTTAAAGGGGTGAAACGCTGCCAATTGTTAAATGTAACTATTCATGTTATTTTAATTAGTGGATGGTGCAGGTTGCATAATGAGGCTCATTCTAAAAAGACATGTGAGGCCTACCTAGACATGTTGGAGCTAGAATAGGCATACCATGAGGTGTCGTCATCATCATCTGTGGTAAGTGCTGCATATAATGGTAATGATGCTGATCCTTGTTTGTCTTCTATAGGAGCGAGAGGAAGCACACATCATGATGAGGATCCTGTTAAGGTAATAGAAGGGATACTGGTTGGCAACAGGAGTAATGCTAAGAACAAGGAGAAAATCACCCCTGGGAGTGAGTGTTTGATGGAGTCAGATTATGAGTTGTCTGACGAAGATAAGGGCATCAGTCTATCTAAATTCAAAGAGTTCCTGTCAAAAGAAATGCAAAAGATGATGCAGCAGCAAAGACCTCCTCAGGATGTCTTGGTTGGAGGATGGTGCAGGTTACATGAGGCACCTCATTCAAAAGCATCTTGCTCATTGTGCCTACACATTTTAAGAAGATTGACATTACCTAGTCTAGGGGATGTTCCTCCTGATGATAAAAGAAAAGAAGAAATATCAGCTTCCGATGAGGCTGATGAAGTGGTGCCTAAGACAACAGAGATACCAAAGTTGAAGTGGATATCCGGTGGTGCAGCTACCAGAGCCAAAAGGAAGAAAGAAGCCCCAGACAAGCCATGGATCCTCGGGTTTGATGGATCCAAGTCAAAGCAAGGAGCTGGAATAGGAGTGAACCTCATCAATCCATCAGGAAAATCCTACCTAGTAGCATACAGGTTGCAGTTCCCATGTACAAATAATGTAGCAGAGTATGAAGCTCTAATTCATGGGATGCTGTTTGCACTTAGCAAGAAGGTGAGAATTCTGCATGTCTATGGAGACTCAGAATTAGTTGTCAGGAAGGTAAGAGGTATATACTCCTGCAAATACAAAAGGTTGTCTAACTATAGGCATAGGGTGTGGAACCTGATAGAAGATTTTGATGCCTTCAATATCACCCATGTGCCCAGGGAGCAAAACCATAGAGCGGATGCTTTGGCCCAGACTGCTAGTGCTTTGGAACCTCTGTCCATATCAGGTCTCAAAAGGTTCTCAGTTGAATTAGTATCAATGCCTTCAGTACCTGATAATGTAACCAATCTTCAAGTATTTGATGATGATTAGCATATATTGGATTTTATTTCCAATAGAGATGTTTTTGAGGCACAGATCATAGATGAAGTTAACATGGAAGATCATGTCTGGGAAGAAGGAGAAATCTTGGAGTTGCCTAGCAACAGGATCCCTAAGGGAATGATAGAGCTAGAGATAGCATTTGACCTAGACAACATGCTAAAATAGAAGGACCTCCCAAAAGTCGAGGAGGGGCAGTACTCTCCAGTTGACATTGGGTAAGGTGGTAAAGAAAGAAATGTCCTGATTGGAAATGTCTGCATGGATGAAGAGTTCAAAGGGATAACCCAGGCTCTCTAGGACTACATCCATGTCATTGCCTAGACATATGATGAGCTAAAGACTTATGACACTTCTGTCATCACCCATACTATTCCTTTGAAGCCAGATGCCAAGCCTTTTAGGCAAAAACAGAGACCTGTCAATGCCCTGCTGGAGCCCATCATCTTTGAAGAAGTTAAAAGACTGCTTGATGCCAGGATCATATTTCTTGTGAGACACTCCATGTGGGTGGCGAACCTGGTACCCGTGAGGAAGAAGAATGGTGACATCAAGTTGTGCGTGGATTTCAGGAATTTGAATAGAGCTTCTAAAAAGGATAACTATCCTTTGCCTTCCCTGGATGAAGTCTTGCAAGTTGTGAATGGAGCCAAGATGATGTCCTTCTTGGATGGCTTCTCTGGTTACAATCAGGTGATGGTGGATAGAATTGATAGATTGAAAACCGCATTCACCACTAAATGGGGGATCTTCGCCTACAAACGCATGCCATTTGGACTGATAAACACTGGAGCCACCTTCCATCAGGCAATGGACATAGCCTTCAGAGGCTTAATCAGTAAGTCCATAGTGATCTACATGGATGACCTGACTGTGTTTTCCAAAGATAGAAAAAACCATGTAGAGGACCTAAGAAAGGTACTGAAGAAGTGCGAGCAGTATGGGATATCCTTAAATCCCAAGAAGTGCATATTTGGGATGACCACCGAGAAGTTGCTGGGTCACCTGATAACTGAGAATGGGATCATCATTGATCCTGACAGAGTAGAGTCCATCATGAAAATACAACTGCCTGGAAGCAAGACAGAGCTCAAATCTTACTTTGGTAAGATTAATTTTGTTAGGAAGTTCATCACCAGATTTGCAGAGATAGTTAGGCCCCTGAATGCCATGCTCAAAAGGGATGCCAAGATTGAATGGACACCTGAAGCTAGAGCAGCTTTTGAAGACATTAAGAAAGCTATTTCAGATGCTGTAGTCCTGATCAGTCCAAATTACACCAGGGACTTCTACATCTACTCATTTGCCTCAGAACATACCTCTGTAGTAGTGCTAACCTAGATAAATGAAGAAAAGCAAGAGAAGCCTATAGCCTTCATGAGCTGTCCTTTCAGAGATGCAGAGCTTAGGTACATGGATGTTGAAAGACAAGCACTTTCTCTGGTTCAAGTAGTCAAGAAATTCAGGCACTACATCCTGAGGAGTAAGGTGATTGTTGTGGTACCTGATGCAGCAGTAAAGATGCTGCTAATGCAAAGTGAGCCAGGTGAGAAGAGGGCCAAATGGATCACCATCTTCCAAGAGTATGACATGGATATCACACCCATGAGGTTGGTAAGAGGACAAGCTTTGAGTCAAATGATATCAGAGATAGACCCTAACATCCTGAGCTAGCAGTATGTTGTAGATACAAAAGACGATGGAACATGGTATTCAGACGTTAGGCATGTCCTAATCATTGGGAGATGTCCCCCAAGATTGCAGGCCTCACAGAGGAGAGCCCTAAAGATAAAAGCATAGAAATATATGATGAAAGGTGGAGTCCTTTTTAAGAGAAACTATGAGGGGATATACTTGAGGTGCTTGGAAAAATCAGAAGCAGACAAGGTACTAGCAGAACTGCATGATAAATTTGGGACTGCACATGGATCATCCTTGGCCACCACTCATGCCATCCTCAGGGCAGGGTATTATTGGCCCATGATTTTCAAGGACACTACTAAACACACCAAATACTGTCATGTGTGTCAAGTTGCTGCAAATAGAGATAAATATGCTGCTCAACCTCTGCAGCCAGTGATGGAGATGCACCCATTTGCTCAGTGGGGTATGGACTTCATAGGACCCATCAATCCTCCATCATCCTCAGGCCACAGGTATGTCTTGACTATTACTGACTACTGTACCAGGTGGACTGAAGCTGTCAGCAGTAAAACATGTAATGCTGAGGATGTCATTAAGTTTTTGGAAAGCAACATAGTGACTAGGTATGGAGTTCCATATGCTTTAGTGTGTGATAATGGACCTGCCTTTGCTTCAATAAAACTGTCAGGTTGGGCTTTTGACCATGGGGTCATCTTGAAATTTTCCTCCAATTACTATCCCCAAGGGAATGGATTAACAGAATCCATAAACATGAACTTGCTTAACATCATAAAGAAGTTGATAGATAAGAACCCAAGGGAATGGGACACTCTATTAAAATATGCCTTGTGGGTAGATAGAACTAGAAATAAGGCTACATTAGGAAACTCACCTTTTCACCTAGTATATGGGGTGGATCCACTCCTCCCTATTAACCTAAAGATTCCTACACTGCAGTTTGCACAAGAATACCTAGGCATAAATAACAAACAGGAGGTTAGGTTGCTGCAGCTGATGCACCTAGATGAAAAAAGAAGTGAAGCCATTACCCAGTTTGCTAAACATCAGGTTGTTGTCAAGCGATGGTTTGACAAAAGGGCTAAAATTAAGGCTTTCTGAATCTCAGATCTAGTCCTGATGTGGGACAAAGCACATGAAAGGAAGGGTGACCATGGTAAGTTTGACAAACTCTGGATAGGCCCCTTTCAAATTTCTGAAATATTAGGAGACAGCACCTACAAGCTCAAGTCCTTAACAGGTGAGGATGCCCCATTGCCAGTCAATGGACAGTTCCTCAAGCACTATTTTCAGGCCTGAAGTAGCATCATGACAGTCATGTGTATCATAATGTATATCTGTTGTGCGATTGTTTGTACAGTCTCCTTCCTTTTGTTTATTTTGTTTGGTTTCTTTGTTGTCCTCAGTAGGGATCTTTCTTTTGATTTAGAGCATGTAGGAGCAAACTAACAACCACAAAAAAATCTAGATCATTCAGGTTAATTGTTTTAAATTTATGCATAACTTGTTGTGACTGTCATGAATGTGGAGAGTTGTTTGACTTGTGAAATTTTGTATTCAATAAGAATGGGTTGAGTATTCAAGGATGTTTCTCACAATGACACACCTAAAATCCTTGGGTTGGTTGAACCTACTAGTGTAGATATTAGGTGAAAAATCAGAGGTCACCCTTGCTACCATTACAATTCTCAGCTTAATTTCAGCAAGTGACCACTCCTTGCATCATGATGATGAAGTTACAAATGCAACATCTTATGAAGTTCTACCAAAAATATAAAATGGATTTTATTGAAAATCTAGGTTAAGCCATCTAAGTAACTCTACCGGGGCTATAGACGCTCGCTAGCAGTGGGGCTCTACTTAGGAGAATTGTAACGATATCCTTGTCGGGGCTATGGATGCCTGCTAGCAGCAAGGCTCTATCTGGTTGGCTATGAGGGAACATCCTCACCTACGTAGGCTAATGTTAGTCATTGATTTGTTCAACTAATCTTCAAGATGAGGATAATTAATCGCATGCACCAACTTAAACTGAAAGGAAAATTCACGCACCTTATTGAATACATTGAGTCTCAAGTTAGATGATGATCTGTAGGGGAGATGGTTGGAAGTTATGCATGTATTTCTTTCAGTTTCTTTAATGGTCTTTATTTTTTATTGTTATGTTTGGTTGCTAGTTGTTGTGATGTTCACAACACACCCCTTTTTGCCCCTTAGCAAAATGAGGACCCCTGCTGTGGCTTGCCCCCTTTTTTTTGTGCTCTGGGCGGTAATGGTAAAAAGCATCATCATATTAGGTGCATGATGATCCCCCTGTATTAGCCCAAAATTCAAAGGTCTGAATTTTGCCTCAAGAAGCTTGCCATGTGAAAGAGTGTAAAATTCTAAGCAAGTTTGCCTTTTACATCACCCTAAAATTCGGCCAGGTAAGAAAGTTATGCTCGGTTAAAGTTCTGGTCAAACCTGATATTCATAGGGGGAGGATCATATTTCTTAACATCAGTCATATTACAGAGGGTCATCTTGATCTAATTTATCACCTGATAAATCATGCGGCCCAAATATTTGGATGTCACTTTTAGGTGATAGTGACCTTTACCCGTCAACAGCCTTATGTATTTTGCGAGGATCATGTTTCTCAATATAACCCAATATTTCTCAATATCCTCCTATCGCGAAATATCACCCCAAACCAATATCTTGATGATGTCATTAGAACCTGATAAACAAGAAATGTCACATGAAGATGACATCATCATCCTTTTTACCTCGCAGAGGTACATTTTTGGACATGACCTTTCCTGCATAACATGACAATGACGTCATAGTGCCGCAGCGCTAGACCAAGTCATCATCCAGATGACGCCATCCTGATATTCTGACAACAGGTCATTTTAGTCTAAGGGGATCATCATCTTTCAAATATCACCTGATGTTTTAAATGTCACCTGATATTCTGAAAGATCACCCTCCTCGCCAAATATCACCCTAATGTGGATGCATCACCTGATTTTTTTTGAAGATCAGCCGATCTTTTGAATATCACGATCTTCCGAATATCACCCCATGGCCAGTATGATGATGACATCATCCAAGCTTGATGAACAAAGGAAATCACCTCCTGATGACATCATCATCCTTTTGCCTCGCACAGGCACTTTTTTCAAACATCACTCCTATCTGATAAACATGACGATGATGTCATGATAAGTGCAGCGATAAACAAGGCCACCCTTCCGCTGATGTCACCCTGATCTTTTGAAAGGAAGGTCATCTTACCCGTGGGGGTCATGTTCCAAATATCATCCTGATCTTAAAATATGACCCGCTAAGCAAAACTCGACATATCCTGATGACATCATCTCCTTGGGAGGGTGATATTCTTCAAAGCTCTTTCCTTAGGATCATGTTCCTTGGACCCGATTTCCTTCAATATCAATGTGACATCACCATCATATCATGACCAAGTAAAGAGAATGTCCAGAAATCTACATGCAGGTGGTGGAACTGAATGAATTATCAAAAGGGGACTGATTTCTCGTGTGTAGGCGGATTTTCGTAGTATCATGACCGGATATTTATGTTTGCATCTTCAAGGCATGAATTAGCATTAGTTTTTATCCTCCTGTTGATTATTTAAATGATGGTGCCTAACTTTATATGATGACCGTAGGTGCATCGGCCAGAAGATGGGGTCGGTGAGACATTGTTGGCTCGCTCCGATCAGGTGGGGTTTCACCGATGATCATGATGATGTGCGGTCATGATAGAAAAGCAAGGCAGGTGGATTTTGAGCCATCCTAGAACCTGATGATGTCATCCTTTCACACTTCAGCAAGGCCAGTCCATCCTGATGACGTCATCATCATATCCTGATCAACAAAGAATTTCAAAGTGCAGCCCGATATTCAAATGGAAAATGGCGGGAAAGTAGAGCGAGAGGAATTTGAAATTATTTTGGAGCCTGATGTATAACTTTGGTCAAACAAGAAGTACACGCAAGGCCTATGGAGGGTCAATATGCAGATTTGACCTGACGGCGTGCATATGGAGTATGGAGGTGGAATATTTTATTAAGGTGGGCATCCCATTATGGAGAATATTTTAATGTTTTTTGAGAAGGTGGGCATCCCACTATGGAGGTGGAATATTTTATTAAGGTGGGCATCCCATTAAGGAAGAAGGAGGTGAATCATACAAGGGAGACTGGTAGAAATTTTAGAGAGCAGACCAGATTGCTGAGACTAGTGGGGACTGAATTGTTGAAACATTCAAGGTTCTTTCCTCATGATCACTATAAATATGCATGTTTTATGAACATACTATATGGAGATGAAGCTTTAGATTACATCATGATTGTAAACCTTAAGTAATCTTCAAGTTGATTTCTGGATATGTATTGGTGGATGCTGTGTTCTTTAGAAGCGCTTTCATTTCATTGCATGTTGTTGTCAACTCTATCTCTGAAGATTTGCATTGGATCATGCTGATTTATGGAATATCCTGGTGAAATATGATTTCAGTTTTCTTCTCTTCATTACTATATGGGAACATGTATGTGGGTCAGTGATCTTAGTCAAGTAAATCTTAGGAATATCTCTCTCTTTAACCCTTTTTCTTATTTTAATTTTATAGAAATCACATCCATAATTGCACATCATGGTAAATATTAAGTAGAATAGGGGAATATGCAGACATCCCATAGATACTTGATCATCCTTAGCATATTCCTGAGCTAGATGCATGTACCATTGAAAATTTCATGCAGGAAATCACTGATAAGGGTAGAGCTCATGCAAATATCACCTTAGGCACATCATTTGGAGGTATATGCTGTGTAGAGTAACTTCCCTGAAAGCACTGTTGCAGAACCAGAACCTACTGATTCATGTAAGACCCCAAAATGGAAAACAACAACACACATCAACCACTGAGAGATCTTAGCAGATTATGACCCAATCACTGAGGACTTGGGATCTTGAATTCTATGAATTCATTGTATCTTTCAGGATAAACAAGGGTTGATGTGTAACTTTTGTTTGAATGTTATGTGTGACTAACATCACCATCAACAATACATAGATATGCTGGGGTTGGATCCAGATTTGATTCTACATCATCCTCCATTAGATCCAAGAGTGAAACCAGTGAAACAGAAGCTTAGAAAGATGCATCCACACATAGCGCTACTTGTAAAAGAAGAACTCAAGAAATTACTAGATGTAGGGTTCATCAGAGCTATTGACTATCCAGAATGGGTCTCCAACATAGTACCAGTGTCCAAACCAGATGGACGAGTCAGACTATGTAATGACTTTAGAGATATAAACAAAGCTTGTTGCAAGGATGATTTTTTGTTGCCAAATATAGATGTCATAGTTGACTTAACAATAGGGCATACCATGTTGTCTCTCATGGATGGCTTCTCAGGATATAATCAGATCAGAATAGCACCAGAAGACCAGCATAAGACAACTTTTACTTGTCCATGGGGCACTTTCTGTTGGAATGTCATGCCATTTGGGCTAAAGAATGCAGAAGCCACATATCAACGTGCTATGACCACTATATTTCATGATATGATGCATGTCACCATGGAAGATTATGTAGATGATATCCTAGCAAAGTCACACACAAGAGAATCACACTTGGATGTGTTAGAGAAAGTCTTTTAGAGATTAGAGCAATTCAAAGTTAGGTTGAACCTAAAGAAATGTGTGTTTGGAGTCACCTCAGGCAAACTCCTAGGTTTTATTATATCAGCAAATGGAATAGAGGTGGACCCCACCAAAGTTAAGGCCATTATGGACATGCCACCACCCAATACTCTTACTCAACTAAGATCTCTACAAGGCAAGCTACAAGAAATCCATAGATTCATATCACAACTGGCAGACAAGTGTCAACCATTCAGTCATCTCCTGCACAAGAACATTCCATTCAGATGGGATGAGAAATGCGAAGAGGCATTCAACAAACTAAAAGAGTATCTTATGAATCCACCTATTCTCATGCCTCCTATCCAAGGGAAACCATTGATACTTTACATATTTGCTACACCTACAGCTCTTGGGGCTCTTCTAGCACAACAAGATTGTGAGAATAAAGAAAGAATCATCTACTATATCAGTTGCACATTGGTGGGCTATGAGTTGCAATACTATCAGATAGAAAGATCATGTCTTGCAATAGTTTTTGCTTCCCAAAAACTCTGACATTATATGCTTGCACATCCAGTCAAACTTATTTCAAAAATAGATCCACTGAAGTACCTACTAAGCAAAGCAGCTCTAACAGGTTGCCTAGCCAAATGGGTAATGCTCCTAAGTGAATACAACATTGAGTATGTAGACAAAAAAGCTATCAAGGGACAAGTCATTGCTGACCAACTAGTGGATGCACCACTACAAGACACCACATCAATGCAATTTGAGTTTCTGAATGAATCTTTATTCAATACCTCAACACATTCTTGGAAACTATACTTTGATGGGTCCTACACAAACCATGGATTAGGGGCAGGAATCTTGTTTGTAACTCCTCATGGTGACACCATATCGAAGTCTTATCATCTATTATTTCCATGCACCAATAACATAGCAGAATATGAAGCCTTAGTCATTGGTCTCAAGATGGCAACGGATTGGAAAATCAAAGAGCTACATGTCTACAGTGATTCTCAACTAGTAATAAAGCAGGTCAATGATGATTACCAAACCAAAGATGAGAAGCTTGTCCCATACAAAAGGATGGTGGATGACTTTAAGGAATACTTTATGATTATATCTTTTGAGCAGATACCTCGCATTGAGAACAAAGCAGCAGATGCCATGGCAACCATTGCCTCTCTTCTCAAGATACCAGAGAGTGAGTCATGGTATGAGTTCTTAGTGGAAACTATTCGGCAACCAGCTTATGATCTTCCTGAGACCCATTCCATATGCCTTTTAGTTGGATCTGATTCACCTTGGTACGGTAAGTTTTATAATTACCTTAAGGACAACACCCTCCCATCGGACTTATCTTCAAACCAACGATGAACCTTTATATGCCAAACCTCTCACTATACCATTATTGCCGACACCCTATACTGACATGGTCTAGATGGTACTTTACTCCATTGTTTATAACAAGAAGAATCCCTAACCGCCTTACAAAACATGCACTAAGGGATTTGCAGAACACACTCTAGCGTTCCTTCCTTAGCCAAGAAACTCATGCATTTGAGTTATTACTGGCCGAACATGGAAATAGATTCATACCAATTTGTGAAGAAGTGCAAGCAGTACCAAATACATGGGAACCTGACACATGCGCTGGTTCAAGAGTTGAGACCTTTAATGACACCTTGGCCCTTTTGCCAATGGGGACTTGACCTTGTGGGAAAGATCCATCGACCCTCATCCAATGGCCATAAATTCATAATAACCGCCACTGAGTACTTTAGCAAGTGGATTGAAGTTGTTCCCCTCACCACCGTCATAGGTAAACAAATCTTCTCATTCATCCTGAATTAGCCCATCTGCAGATATGGAATTCCCTCATCCATTATCATGATAATGGAAGACCCTTCAAAAACTAGGATGTCCAAGAACTTTGTAACTGATTCAAAATCCAACACTATTTCTCCACACCCTATTACCCCCAAGGCAACGGTCAAGTTGAAGTATCCAATAAGACCATCTTGAAACTCCTCAAGAAGACAGTCAACGATGCTGGCCGTGTTTGGAACATCCAACTCAATCTCACTCTGTGGGCCTACATAACTAGTATATGCACTCCCACAGGTGCTACCCCTTACGCCCTTGTCTATGGCTCAAAAGCTATCCTCCCCATTGAGGTTGAGTTACCATCTCTTAGGGTGTCGTTAAAAGGTCTCATATCATATTAAGAATACAAAGTCTCCAGATTGCAAGAACTAGAGTTCGTCCAAGAATCTTTAATGTTGGAGATCTAGTACTTAAAGAGAATCCCTACAATCAACAAGATAGGGAAAAGAAAGGCAAGTTCAAACCCAATTGGCTTGGGCCTTATGTGATTATAAATACTGATGGATTAGGGGCATATCAGTTATCAACATCAGAGGGTGAGCTATTGGATGACCCAATCAACAGCATGCATCTTCGTCGGTTCTATACCTAGGAGAACCCTAATGTAAGGAGGACATAAAATACAAAAAAATCAAAAATAAAAAAAATACAAAAAAATCAAAAAATAAAAAAAAGTATAAAAAAATCATCCTTTGGTGAAAACCTGGCAAACAGGTGCCTTAGATAGGTATCATGATGAAAACCTGGCAAACATGCGTCATGTTTACTTTCTCACTTTCATATAAATAAAAGCAAGTGGTGAAAACCTGGTAAACAAATGTTACTTGTGATGAACCGCTTCCTCCATCTATGGGAAACCAATCACCTTGTGTCCATTCTTCCTCGTATCCCATTCAGTCCATATATGTTCCATAATAAAAAAACCTAACGATAACCTATCATGGCTTGATACTCTATCTCTTTGTTACCTTGTCAACCAAGGTTTTATCCCATATCCTATCCACAGTGTCAGCCTAGCATAGTGTCTCTCGTTAGTATGCATGGTCCAAGTCCATGAACTACGTTGCCTTTGCATTGTCATGTAGGCAAGGCCATTTCTCAAATACGTCACCGAGGCTCCCATGGTCCCATCCATCCCATCTCTTGTCGTCTTTCCTCTAGTCCATCCACATCCATTGTCCAAGTCCATGAACTACATTGCCTCTGCATTGTCACGTATGCAAGGCCATTTCTCAAATGCGCCCCCGAGGCTCCACAGTCCCATCCATCCCATGTCTAGTCCTATCTATCTGAGTCCGCACCACTTTCTATCGCCTAGATCTTAGGTCCGCTAGGGTTTACCCTAAACTACATTGCCTCTGCGTCGTCACGTAGGCAAGGCCATTTAACAATAAGCCCCCGAGGCACTAGGTTAGTCCCTTTGGGTTCATCTCACCAATAAAGATTGTGGAGTCTTCTCACCAGGCAAGCAAGCACAAGCAAAGCCCATTTTCAAGCAAAAATCCTGACGCAAGACATTAACCTATCCAAAGCAAAGCAAATTCCTAAGGCCTTCTAAATGATTTTACCCAAATTATGGCAAGAAACAAACACATCTAAATGCAAAAATGTTTTGTGGATTGGAAACATGGTTAAAGTACAGAGTCTTGATTTTTGCTATCATGCCTTTCTATGCTACTTGAGGATGCCAAAACCTAGAGATGCTATGATGAGGGTATGATTATTTTCTTTGTTTGTTGCTTGTGGATTAAACTTTAGTAATGTAAAACCTTGTCTTTAGACACGATCGGCAAAAGATCATCGAGGACATCAAAGGTCTAACATGAATGAGGGCAATCCTTGTTTGTTGATACGCAAGAAATACTCAGGTCATCTCTGTTCAATTATACCTAGATGCTTGTATTAACTTACAACATTTAGAAAAAGTACCCCAAAAAATTGCCCAATGATGAAATAAGCACTTCAAAATACTTGCACCATCAAGATGTCAAAATCAAAGCATCCATTATACATCTATACATCCATATCCCATGTAATAAAAGATCCAAACAATGCAAAGTAACAATACAAAGTCAATCTTGTGAATCTTTCTATCAAGTCATTCTTCTATTTCATCAATCTTCTATCTATCATTCTTTCATTTCTGTGTCGATAGAGTACATTTGGACATCACAAAAACATACCATATAGCTGCATATCATATCATATGAGATAGTCATTTACATGATTAAATCAGTTGCATACATAGTAGTGGCATCAGGTCATCCATGTACAATCATCATATAGTGTCAAGATAGAAAACAATAAAAAACATAGATAAGTGCATCACATAAATTGCATAATCATATAGATACCATTTACATTCACACACATTAGATGCATAATCAAGTAAAACATCTAAATCTGCATTAGGTCATGTAGCATCACATAGCATCATATGAAAAATCTACATCAGATGACATCACATACCATTAAGTAAACAACATGTAAGTCTACATTAGATAAACTCATACATCACATCATACAATAGAAATGCATCATAACTCATACATATAGAGGGCATCAAAATAGATGCATCATCATATAAATATCAAAAACATGTCCAAATGTACAATATCAAAGTGGTCCATCTCTGAGTCAACATCGTATACAATAAATACATCCTAAGGATGGTGATACATGTCTCAAAATGCAAAAAGGTACATAGGATCCAAAAAGTTTGCAAGTCTCTACTATCCCCGCCGCTGTGGACCACTGCTACTGGTAGTGTCTCCTCCTCCTCCTTTGCTAGCTTCAGACTGTTGTGGGCCCATCACGGAGGCTCCCGACCTCGATCCACCTACTCTCTAGGGAGCCATAGACTGGCTCCTGTAGCTCAAAGCCCTCTGACTAGCTAGCACAGTACAATGGTATAAACCTTGATAGTACTGTGCTTGAGCTTGCACTCTGGCAAGCTTGCCCTATACCTGCACTAGCTGTGCCTGTACCTGATTCACCTGTCCAACCAAGAAATTGCTCATCGTGTCTATCCCCAGAGCTGCCACTGCGGTATCCCACTCTACCTAGATAACTCATATCCGTGCCTCTGCCATATCTCTCTCTGGTAAGCCCTGCAATAACCTCTGCGTCTGTCTCTTGCCGAGCATCGATAGTCCTGAGTTGTGCCCGCAGCTGTCTAACTTGTCCTCTTAGCGTGGCTATGGTCCTCTCCTGGACATCTACCTGTGCTGGACCCTACACTGCCTGTGCCTGTCCCTGCCCCTGTGGCTGGGGTCCCTGCTGCTGTGCCACCTATCGAGATGGTAGCATCTATACCTATGGTGCCTGCTATGCAACCTGTGGTGGCACTACCTGCTGAACATGAGAAGGTCCCTCCCCAACTCTCTGCCTCTGTCTAGGCCTACCTCCATCATCTCCACCTCCCCCTCCTCCATCACCTCCCCAATCTCTACCACCTCCTTGTCCTCCTCGTCCTCCTCTCCTTCTCCTCCTCTAGCCAACCTGGCCCTTGTCATTTGAGTCCGCCTCATCTATCTAAGGCACCAACACCCCAGGCACTGAGTATCTCAGAAACGGGTGTGCAGTGAACCAATCCTCATAATCCTGGGTCATCCTAGCATCTGCTATCTCTCTCCTCATATCCCAGGTGACATATGGTGTGTGTTGAAACTCTAACAATGCCTCCTCATAAGATGCCATCGGTCCCCATCTAAGCATCTTAGCATGAGTCCTCACAAACTGAGCCTGCCCCTGTGGCATGCCCTGCCTCCTCCCAAACTATCTTTGTACTCGGCCAATAATCTCTCTCTAGTATAAATCGTGTCCGCCCTATCAGCCACCGTGTCTGATAGCAGTAAGGAAGCTCATCTGCCTCGTCATCCCATGGCTCACAATCCAGGTATGGCCACCAAACGACAATGTCCACTCCATCCAAAGCATGCCACCAGTACTCAAGCTTCCCCAGCCTATGCTGGGAAATCGCTCCTGTATAGCCATAGCTATATGGCTCTCCTCTCTGTCTATCAAACACACATATCAGCCTCGTGATTGCTATGTGCTCCCATAGCCAAAACTATAGTAGTGACATGCCTACAGATAGGCTCATACTCCTATGATATACCACCTAATGCATATTGTAGTATAGGTACAATGCAGGCAGACACCCCAAGTATACCGGGTGCCCTCTATCACCATCATGTCCATGATCTGACCCCATCCAATGGGGAACCCATGTGATCTTCTGTCGGGGCATACAATGCCTCTGATCAATCATGCTACAATCCTTGGGAAGTAGTCGTAACAGTCATAGATATCCTACCAAGGGATGACCTGCCCGACTAGCTCGGGGTCGTCAAACACTCGCCTGCACTCAGCAAGTCCTACATCTCTTTGTGGATCATACTCCACAAGCTCTCCTTGAATAGGTAAATGGAGGATCCTATACACATCCTCCAAAGTAACAGCCATCTCACCAGTAGGAAAGTGGAAGGTCCCGTCCTCAATGTGGAACCTCTCCATTGCAGTAGTTAGCAACTCGTGGTTCACCTGAACCTCAGGCATGAAGCAAACATAGTCTAGTCCCATCGCGTTGAGCGCCTCTCTATCCTTCTCAGTTAGCATGTGTCTCTGCACCAAAGGCATAGGGAACTGCTCCCTCGACTGAAGAGTCTCTCATATATCCTCTTGCAATCACACAAAGCAAGGCATCAATCCAAAGCTGCAAGTACCATACTCAACATATCTATAGAAACATATCAACTAACTTAGCATTTCAAATTGATCAAAACAACACACTATATCTCTTGACTAGATTCTTGTAATCTCGGAGATAGCTTATCGATTGACATGTCAAACAGGATGCCAATCGAATCAATTTTGCTAAGTAATCTGATTATCTATATCATATGCACCACAACAGGTGGTATATGCACTATTTCTTAACGAATGCGCCATTTCTTGACACATGCACCACTTCTGGCAAAAGTGCTGCAAGAACTAATGTATGTGCCATTGTGTGCTATATATGCGCTACTCCGATGCATGCGCCACTACATACCATAAATGCACTGCATAATTATGCATGCGCAGCTTTCGCAGATGCATCATTTCTTTTCATGCATGCGCTGCAGATCTATGCTTGCATAGTTTCACATGGCATATGCGCCACACTGTGTTTTAGCACATCTATCTATCCTAGTTTTCTCCTAGCATTTATTGCTATCAAACTCGACCCTAGGGGAAATTTTTCAAGATACATACCGGGGGTCCTGCCTCTGCCAGCCGATCGAGTTGATGAACTTGCTCAAATCGATGCTCCTTGCATGGAATGTCCATCCTCGTGCTGACTGCTCTATGCTCTCTGCTACTCTAAGCTCTCTACAGCAAATCAAACTATGACAAGTGTGCAAATGAATTGTCTTGTGGACCCAGCTCCTATATATAGCATGGAAACCCTAATCTGGCTAGGTGGTGACTTCGATTACTTCCTGCACCCGTTTCTACCAGTTTTCTTCCTATTTCTCTAAAACGCGTCCTGTTTTCCTCAAACCTAACCTAGTTTTCCCTTCGTCTTCGTGAGATTGTTCATCTCTCGTTCTTTCTCCCTTCTTCCTGTCCAATCTCCCGAGGGGGCATCCTATCGTCATAACCTGTACTAGGGGCAAACTGGGGCATGTATCAGACTATCTATTCTTTGAAGCAATGCCATAAACTGCATTGCATCAAAGAGGGGCAAAATGTATACGCCTAAAAATGACATGATTTGGTCTAAATAAATATTCTTAATATTTATTTCATTCTAATTCCTCTATCAATAAATAAATAAAAAAATTTATTTATTTGATTCATATTCTTCTAACAATTAAATAAATGCCTTTATTTAATTTAAATTCCTCCAAACAATTAAATAATTATTAATTATTTAATTAAATCAAGTTCATTCTTCCTAATTTAAATAAATCAAATCAAATTTATTTACGTCCTCTTAATCTCCAAAAATAAAATATAATCAAATATTTTGTTTATTCTTCCAAATCATGCACAAAGAATTAAATAAATTTATTTATTTAATTTGCTTTCTTATCTTCTAAATTAAATAATTCCAATTATTTAATTTGTTTCTTCCAATAATATCTTCTCTAAATTTAAATAAATCGAATATTTATTTAAGTTGCTTTTTCTTCTAAATTGAGTTATCTCTAAATATAATTCAATCTTTTTACATATGCCATTAAATATTCCTAATATTTAATAAAGAAAAATATCTTCTTATTCTCATGCAAATCCCTTCTTCTTGTTTAAAATCACTTAACTGATTATTCTATTCTTTGAATTGCTTTAACTCATTCTTCTATTCTTAGCAAATCCTCTCATGCAAAAGAAAGCAAGAAATGTCTTCTTCTTATTTGTTGCACGTTCCTCAACTGTTCTTAACCGTTGATCTTCTCATTCTCTCCATACCATTGATCTTCATTCTCTCAAGTCTATAAATTGAACACTGTTCTTCTATTTCATTCATCCAAGCTTTATGTATCGTTACTTTGCAGGAATTATAGCACGCCTTTGGCACCAATTCCTTCATTGCTTGTGATCACATTCATTAATTCGCACTACTACCATCATTGTGAAGCTCCTCTTCATTGCGATACTATCACTACCATTCCTAATTGACATTCTTGAAACATAGCAAGGAAGTGCACTCTCTGAGGGCCCTATTTCATACATGCAAGAACAATTGTGATAGGCGATCAATGGAAGCTTCGAATTAAGAAGGTTTTCTTTGTTGTTTGTTCATTGTTTCTTTGAAATCTCTTTGTTCAATATTCCATTGTGTTTTGGGTATCATTGATACTTATATATTGTTTATTCATTTGATCCAATTTCTCCTCAACAGTCTGCATTGAAGATTGAGCTCGTAATTGAAGAATTACTTCTGGGTGATGATGTTCTTCCTATGTTTGGCTGACCGGATGAGTTACACATATTGCGGATGATCTTGAAGATGTTCTCCGAAGCATGGCCTATTCCTCAAAGAAGATTGAAGTCCCAGATCTGTGTGGCTGATAGTGTGGTGATTCGCATGAAGTTTTTTGTAATAAATCAAGTTGTATTTGTGTATTTTCTTTGTAAAGTTTGCCGACTTTGATGATTATCCCAAAGTCAATGTCTTGTATAAATAAGAGTTGTGAAGTCATTTTAAAAGTATAGAAGAGCAGATGAGAATGTGGTAGAGAGGAGGAAAGAGAAAGGCAGAGCAAAAATATTGGGCTTAAATTGAACTGACTCAAGCATGGTAAAGATGTTATTCTTCAGTTCAAGTATGTAGTATTTATCATTCTGTAGATGGTATGTCTCCTATAGGCAGTGGCCCTCTTGTGAGAAGTGTGCTCTAGCAGTGAGCCCTAATTGGCATGTGCCATTTTTCTTATTCTTTTAATAGAGAATACAATCTTGGGTTAGTCACCTCGTAGTTTTTCCCTTAACTGGGTTTTCCACGTTAAAATATTGGTGTCATATGTGTTAATGTGTTTTTGCTCTTGAATTTTTGCATTATGTTTCCATACTTGATTTATTCTTATGCTGTTGAATTACGAGAAGGATTTAAGTGATTAATAAGAGAAAGTTTTGGGACAATTGATTCACCCCCTCTCTTAGTTGTTTGTCTTGAAATTAACAAGATCAAGTCTAGGAATATCTACATAGGACCAAGTAAAGTTAATCTATCTCTGCTTGAAGAAGTTGATGAATTCTAGATTTTCATGTTTAGATAAAGATTCTGCCATATGGATTATTCTTGGATTGTCTTCTATACTAATGCTGATAGGTTCTGCTAGTTATATCAAAATTGAGGACTTCTCTTGATGTGTAAGATTGGGGATAGTGTCAATCCTTTCATCCTTTGGTGCTTCAAAGAGGTTTTCACCATCGGATTCGTGTTATATTTTTAACTTTTTTCACAATCTAACACTGCCGTAGAGTGATTTTCACCATTAGATCTATCTTTTATTTTTACATTTTTATGACTAATCTCTCCAAAATAAGCCTTGTCATTGAGTTCTTTAGCAAAGCCAGCTTTATGGTCTCTTGATGGTAAGTAATCCCTTAGTTCTAGATATTTAATGATAACATCGTCATTTTAAAAGATATCTAGTTCGGGTGGCTCTTGTAGTTCCCAATCTATAAGTTCAGGATGTACTAAAGGTAGGGGATCATCAGGTTGGTTTGACTCAAGGGAAATGATGATTAGGATGAAGGAGATGTTTAGGTTTGTGGGGGTATTTAAAAGGTCTAAAATAGTACTCTCCTTAGTGTTGTCTATCAAGTGTGACATCCGACCTTCCTCTTGAGACTCACTCTCGGTATGTTGCGAATCAAATTCTAGCAGTCTAGACCCTGAGCTTTGACCCTCATGGTATGTGTTTGTTGAGCTATATGTTTGAACCACATCAATACCTTTGTATTCACAAGATAGTTCAGAAAGACTATCCCATTCCCATTGGTTAGAATTTGTTTCACTCTCTTTTTACAATTTGTATATCTGTTCAACTAGGTTGGTGGTAACCTTTTCCTTTTCTTTTCCTATATACCCTAGCCCTGTAGTGTCTCACGATGATAAGGAAGAAGGTTGTATGGGTTATATGATACCTTCTTTTCTCAAGCCTATGTGACTATGACCATCATATCCCATTCTCTACAAGATAGAAAAACCTTGACCATATTGATTAGTTTGTAGTTGGTGTTATTGATCTTGTGGCTTGGATTCCATATCTTCTTCTTTATATAGCCATTGAAGGATATTTTTCTCACCACTCTCATCTGATAGAGTACCCCATTTGATAAAAGGACCATTAGGAGTTTTTAATGTCTGTGGTTTGTCCATAGAGGGTTTGCCATAGGACTTGGGTGATAGGGGTAGTTTTGCAAGACAGAAGTTTTGCTCAATGGAATACTCTCCTATCCCTTTATCTTTGAGTTTGACCTTTAGTTCAGTGGTTTTGGATGTAGAAGGTATTAAACTAGGGTCAACAAGGGTTGTAGTGGGTAAACTTGCTCTATTGGTATGTATGACTACTTCAGGCTTTAGCTTGATGGCGTTGTAGTATTGGAATGGATCGAGATCAACTTGGATAGTGATCTCTTGGCCATTGTAAGGGAACTTTATGTTGCAAGTATGTGCCTAATCAGTGTTGTCATTGGTGTCAACTATATCTTATTTTGTTATTTGTTTAGAAGCTTTATTTGAGGATATTGAAAAAAATTTCCCCTTTCGAAGAAATAGTGAGTTGCAGTAAATTGTAGAGAAGACAGTGTGTTGCTGACAAAAGAATAGTGCAGAAGATTGCTCTGTATTTCTTGTGATTGAATATCTTGAACTGTAGATTGGAAGATATTTAGATGCATGTCTGAAGATGCTACATTCTAATTTTGAGCCCCTGGTTTGAAGAATTGAATAAGTGACATTCACCAGAGTAAAACCAGCATTTTCTGATTATTCACTGGTGACAGGAAGAAAGTATTTTGCTCTGCATTCCTCTACATTGAAGTATTTTTCTTTACAGTTCTAGAGGGAAGTTTGGGATGATGATAAGTTCCTACAACTAAAGTGGTTCATGATTTGGTATTCCGCAAGCTATCTTTATTTCATGACTGTAGAGGACAGTGAAGTTCATGTGCTTTGGTATGAAGAATCTCATGGATAAAGTAGTTAAATTTTGTGCAATTACTCCTGGTGATTACAATGTGCTTGTGGATGCCTCCCGATCCTGTTCCTTCCTTTGCATTGGTTCGTGTTAAGGAATTAAGATCATGTTTGAAGATTATTCCTAGATAGCGTAGCATGTAACTAGTCTTAGCCAACTTGGTTAATTCCAGTGATTGCGAAGATCTATTGAAGATTGTAGAAGCATGTCATGGCGAGGAAGATCATGTTTGAGTCCCAACTAAGGTGTGGTGTGATCTGCATACACCTTTACTACATTTCCTTAGCATAATATTTATTAGGTCAAGACCTATTTTGTAAATGTTTACAATGCTAACCTTGGAGATTATTCTAACAGTTGATGAATGTAATGCCAACCTTAATGTACATTCCAAGGTTGATGAATGATATATATACTTGTAATTTGGTCATGGAAAACAGGTCCTTGTGTTAAGATGAAAACTTAAGTGAAGAAGTGTAAAAAGAAGAGAAGAGCAGAGGAAGAATATTATGCTTTAATGGAAATGAATTCAGACATGGAGTAGATGCTATCATATCAGTTCAAAACCTTTAGTAGTGACCCACCCCTTGGCAGTAAGCCTTTTTCTGGGTAGTGAGCCCTATTGGCAGTGAGCCTCTGATTTTTGGTATTGTTATAACTTATATATCTTGTGGACTAACATCCACCATGATTTTTCCCTTAACAAGGTTTTCCATGTAAAAATTTGGTGTCTATTGTGTATGATCTTGTAGTTGTGTTAGAATTCCTAATTTTGTGCTTTCATGTTTTAATCATAATAACAGTAAATAAGTGGATGATGTTTTAAGATGTAGAAATTATTTAATTTTTGTGACAACTAATTCACCGCTCCTCTCAGTTGTCTTGTACATTTCAACAATTGGTATCAGGGCTAAGTTCCTCGGAAGAAAGCTTGACCGCTTGAGGCTGATCCAAGATGTCATATAAGAAGGAAAGTCTACAGGTCAATGGAACAAACTAATCCATCTGGAAGATCCACATGAAAATCCATCTCCTTTGCTTGGGGTATAGTGTTTGGAAAATAACCTAAGATAAGTATGAAATACCTAAGAATGGTCTGTAAACTGAAGATGAGATCAAAAAATTTTAGTTGAACATAAAAGCCAAAGATGCCTTGGTAAGCGCCTTATCCGACATAGAAGTAACAAAGATCATGGAGTTGGAAACTACTTACATGAAATATGGGATAAGATAAAGAATCTATATGAAGGAGATGAATCTGTGAAGAGCGTCAAGTTGTAGAGTTTGAAGGCAAAATATGAATGTTTGAAGATGAGTGAAGATGACAACATAACATCCTTCATGCAAAAGATCGATGAACTTGTGAGTAGTATTAGAAGTGTAGGAGGAAATATTGAGGATATTGAAGTTGTGAATAAAATTCTTAGATCACTGCCTAAATCATAGAGTCATAAGGTGGCCACAATTGATGAAATAATGATAGTGACAAAGATTACAAAAGATCAGCTGCTTGGAAAGCTGACAACCTTTGAAATGAGAGAACTTGGTGATTCACTTCTGAAGATAGAGATTGCTTTCAGGGCCAACACTTCATAAAGAACCCCCAGATCTGACAAGTACAAGGTGGAACCAAATTATGAGCTTGAAGAACTTGAAGCCAACTTTGTTAACAATCTGCCCAGAGGTACGAGTAAGTTCAAAGGCAAACTACCTTTTAAATGTTTCATTTGTGGTAAAGTTGGTCATTACGCTTCTAGATGCCCCACAAGAGTTCCTAAGCTAAGACCTGATAGACCTAAGATCCCAAAGAGATGTTACTATGTTGAAGATCTTGGTGATGATGAAGGAGTATGAAATGGTGAACTAGATAATGCTAGTACTTCTAGTAATGAATGCTTGTTTATTGCTATTAAAGAAGATCTTGTGTCTATTAATCCTGCTAGCTATGTGAGGGAGGAAAAACCAATGGAAAGTGCCTTGGCGGCTCAGGTTGTTGAAGACAAAGATGAATGGGTTATTGATAGTGGATGCTCTCATCACATGACTGGTGAAAAAAGTAAGTTTGTAAGTTTGGAAAGATATGATGGAGGACTAGTTAGGTTTGGAGATGACACAACTGGTAAGATTTGTCAAAAAGGATCCATTTCTTTTGATGACAAGCATAATATTAAAGATGTCTTGTATGTGAAAGGATTACAGCACAATCTTTTGAGTGTTGGTCAGATGTATGACAAAGGTTATGATTTAAGATTCAAGGACAATGGATGCAAGATCTTGGAAATCTCTAGAACAGTGATTGCAACTGGTAAGAAGACAAGAGGTAACATTTATCACTTCAAAGGGACTAATGAATATTGTCTGTTGACTCAGAATGATTAAAGTTGGTTGTGGCATAGAAGGTTGTGTCATATCAATTTTGACAACATTGTGAAGATACATTCCACTCAGGATGTAAGAGATCTGCCCAAGCTTGTGAAGCTTGCTGATACTTTGTGCAAAGAGTGCCAATTTGGAAAATAGACAAAAACAAATTTCAAGAGTAAGGACCAATATGTTGATGGACTACTGAAATTAGTACATACAAATCTATGTGGACCTACCAGAGTAAGAAATCTACAAGGAGACAAGTATTTCATGTTGTTGATTGATGATTATTCTATAATGACTTGGGTTACCTTCTTGAAAGAAAAGGTAGAATCCCTAGAAAAGTTCAAAGCATTCAAGGCAATGGTTGAGAATGAGTTAGATTTAAAGATAAAATGCTTGAGGTCTAATAGAGGTGGAGAGTTTACATCAAATGAGTTTAACTTCTTTTGTGAAGAACAAGGGATAAAGAGACAATTATCTACACCTAGGACTCCAAAACAAAATGGAGTAGTTGAAAGGAAAAACAAGACAGTTCAAGAGGCTGCTAGAACAATGATCAAGGAGGCTGACCTAATGGAAGTATATTGGAGAGAGGCAATTCACACTACTATATATATCCTAAATAGAGTCCAAGTCAAAGGTAACAGTTCTAAGACTTCTTATGAATTATGGTACGGTAAAGTTCCTACTGTGAAATATTTCAAGTTTTTTGGCAGTAAGTGTTATATTAGAAGAGATGAAGATCTAGGTAAGTTTGATGCAAGATGTGATGAAAGTATCTTCCTTGGATACTCCACCAAGAGCAAGGCCTACAGATGTTACAATAACAGGTTGAAGAAGATCATCAAGAGTGTAAATGTCAAAGTTGGTGAAAGTAAGGAAAATGTGTCAAGTGGTTATGAATCTGATGAACTAGAAGTCCTTGCAAGCCAAGTAGTAGCGCAACAAGAAGAAAACTTAGAGGAAGAAGAAAAACTCCAGAAATCATTACTAAGACACCCAAGTATGTAAAGTTAAATCACTATGAAGATCAAATCATACAAGATAAGAGCAAAGGAATTCTGACCAGAAGAAGAGTTGCAGAAGAATAAGTAAATTTTTGTCTGATCTCTAAGATTGAACCTAAGACTGTGAATGAAGCTTGCAATGATGAAAATTGAGTGAAGGCTATGAAAGAAGAACTAATGCAGATAGAGAAGAATTAGACTTGGGATCTTGTTCCCAGACCAACATATAAAAATGTAATTAGCACCAAATGGTTTTTCAAGAACAAGATGAATGAGAATGTTGAAGTGATAAGAAACAAAGCAAGGTTGTTATGCAAAGGATACTCTCAAGTTGAAGGAATAGATTTTAAGGAAACATTTGTACCAATGGAAAGGATTGAAGTAATTAGAATGTTCTTAGCATTTGTAGCCTACAAGGATTTCAAGGTATATCATATGGATGCCAAGTCAACATTCTTGAATGGAGATTAAATGAAGACGTTTACATTGAACAAATTGAAGGATTTTAATCATCGGATTAGGGTGACATGGTGTGTAGATTGAAGAAAGTATTGTATGGACTAAAACAAGCCCCTAGGGCCTGGTATGCAAGATTGGATAAATATATCATATAGTTAGGGTTCAATAAGGGTACTATTGACAACAATCTCTATTTCAAGATCAATGAACAAATCCTAATTGTTGCAATCTTTGTTGATGACATTATCTTTGGAGGCAATGAAGGTATGTACATGGTTTTTACTGGTGAAATGAAAAATGAATTTGAAATGTCCATGTTTGGTGAGATGAATTTCTTTTTAGGTGTGCAAATTAATCAATCAGATAAAGGTATCTTCATTTCTCAGTCTAAATATGTGAAAGAATTATTAAAGAAGTTTGGGATGGAGGACTCTAAACTGGTAAGCACTCCCATGATAACTAGTTGTAAGTTGAGCAATGATGACTCACTGATGGTAGATTAGAAAAGGTATAGGTCTATGATTGGAGGATTACTTTATCTAACCCAAACCAGACTTGACATAATGCATGTAGTTTGTCTTGTGGAAAGATTTCAAGCATAACCTAAAGAGTCACATGTGATGGTAATCAAGAGAATACTGAGATATTTGAAAGATACAATGGATTATGGTTTGTGGTATCCAAAAGATAATGATTTCACTGTCAGTGCATACACTGATGCAGATTGGACCAGAAATGTGGATGATAGGAAAAGTACAAGTGGAGGTGCATTCTTATTGGGAAAAAGGCTGGTATCCTAGTTAAGCAAGAAACAAGACTCAATATCTCTGTCTACTGCAGAAGCAAAATACATTGCAGCAACATGTAGTTGCACTCAAGTGTTATGGATAAAGAAGACATTGAAGGACATCAAAGTTGTGTATGAAGATCTAATTGTAATCTTTTGTGACAATACAATTGCCATAAACATATCAAAGAATCTAGTAATGCATTCAAGGACAAAGCATATATCCATAAGATATCACTTTCTAAGAGAAAAAATGACAGAGAATGAAGTCAAGTTGGAGTACGTATCTACAAAAGATTAGATTGCAGACATTTTCACCAAGCCTCTACCTAAGGATACTTTTGAGTATCTCAGAGAAAAGTTAGGGGATATCACCCCTCCTACTCTAAACTAAGATGCACAAGAGTGCATCAGTCTGATGGTACTTAGAGTTCTACCTCCAAATCTAGATTGATGCTTGTAAGGGCTACTTCTCAGAGGGAGTAGTCAGATGGAGAGAGTTTGGTTCAGAGTAGCAGAGTGCAAACATGTGCCCTTTTCCATTGATGTCAAAGGGGGAGAGAAATCATGTGAAAAACTCAGAAAAGAAGGAATGCATATGTGTAAAGAGATAGGGGGAGAATCTTGTCTTGATGACTTTTACAGTTTTCCACATCATATGTTGCCATCAATGACAAAGGGGGAGATTGTTGCAAGTATGTGCCTAATTGGTGTTATCATTGATGTCAACATATCTTTGTTGTAATTTGTGTCAATTGTATCCTATTTTGTTATTTGTTTAGAAGCTTTATTTGTTGAGGATATTGATAAAATTTTCCCCTCTAGAAGAAACAGTGTGTTGCTAACAAAAGAACAGTGTAGAAGATTGTTCCACATTTCTTGTTGATTGAATATCTTGGTCTATGGATTGGAAGATATTTAGAGGCATGTCTGAAGATGCTACATTTCAAGTTTAAGCATCCAGTATGAAGAATTGAATAAGTTACATTCACCAGATTAAAACCTACTTTTTTTTATTAGATGCTAGTGACAAGGAGAAAGTATTTTGCTTTGCATTCCTCTGCATTGAAGTATTTTGCTCTACAGTTCTAGAGGGAAGTCTGGGATGATGATAAGTGCCTACAACTACAATGGTTCATGATTTGGCGGTCCACAAGCTATATTTCTTTCATGATAGTAGAAGACAGTGAAGTTCATGTGCTCCAGTAGGAAGAATCTAAGATAAATGCAATAAACATGAAATTATACCTTGTAAACAGATTTATCCCATATCTTCCATTGTTTCCTATCTTCTCAATGATCTTGTTGATGATGATATTGCTCTCAAAAGTGTACTTCCTTGCTTTCCAAGATGACAAAGAGGAATGGATTTTGTGGATGAATATGGAAAGTAAGAAAAACTACAATGCAAAGCTAAGATGAAGATGATATGATTGATATGAAGCCATTGATAATGCTATGGATATTGATATGAAACTAGATGAGATTATTAAGCTAATGCTAATGTAAATGGGAGGCCAAAGGCACGCTTGATTGTTGGATGGAATTTCTACAGCATATAATTACAAAAAGATCTTGTGATGTAAAATGGAGGTGAGAAGCTTGCTTTTATAGGCAAAAGAGGCTCAAATCTAAGTGTTAAAAGATCCATGGTGGAGGAATGAGTCTTGTGATGTGTATGGTGGAGATTGGATTAGTTGGGATGAGGGAGATAAAGGTGGGAGATGTTCCTCCTATGATGACAAGGTGGAGAGAAAAGTGTGAGCAAGAGGCCACTTGTCACAATGCTCTCAAAGACCAAAAGACATGGGTCAAAGAAGGAGTCCTTCTTTGTAGGGTTTTTTGAAAGAATCTAGGAACTATGAGACATGTGTCTCTAAGTGTCCTTTGACTATGATGACATGGAAAGACCAAGCTCTTAAGAATAGGGATGGTTGGAGGATAAATAGGACATGTGGGTGAGGATAATTGTATAATTAAATATTAAAAATATTCAATTATGTGTGCAACATGATGAGGTGTAAAGTGAGGTGGATGAGATGATGTGGATTTATAGAATTAGGAGCTTAGGATAGATGATTAATTAAATAATTTAGGATTATTCAATTAAGGATGACTTAGAAGAATTTGGATGATTTAATTAAATAACTTGATTTTTATTTTATTTTTGGAAGATTAAGATGAATGTGAATTAGATAAATAAATTAGTACATTTATTTATTGATAGAAGAATAAGAATAAAATAAATATTAAAATATTTATTTAATTTGACTTGAGCCATTTCTAGGTGTATACATTTTGCCCCTCTTTGAGACAATGTGATTTATCACGTTGTTTCAAAGAATAAAAAATTTCCAACCATGATACATGCCCTAGTTTGCCCCTAGTACAAGTTTAATAATGCTAGGATGCCCCCTCTAGAGATTGGTCTTGTTGAATTTGGCAAAAGGGTGACGAATGATCTCATGACAAAGAAAAATTGATGACATGATCTATAGCTAAAAGATTTGGATGACGGAGCATGAGAAATGGGTGAAAAACATGGCATTCACATGCAAGGTCAAACACCTCCAGTTAGGGTTCACTTAGCTATAAATAAGGATGTGGGGTCCCCATTCTACTCATTTACACACTTGTCATTTGAGGAGAAATTATAGGGAGACCTAGTGCCTAGCAGGTAGAGTAGAGCAGTTAGTGAAGATGGCACAGATTCCAATAGAGAACCACAAGTTTGAGAGGATCTAGTGATTCAGACAGCTAGCAAAGTAGGGACCCCTAGTACATATGCATTTAATTTTGGTCATCATGCATTTATTATGGTCAAAAACTAGGGTCAAAGGTCATGGTTTTGGATGCACCATTTAGATAGTTCTGCGCATATGATAATTTAATCCACATATAACGTGATTCCATGCATCTATGCTGGGAAATGACGCATATGCGAATTTTTCACACTTGATAAATAGTTATGCACATTTAAAATGAAATTGCGCAATTGAATAGGGGTTTCACACATCCGTGGGATGTTGCACATGCAAATAGGGTTTTAGCGCATCTGATATAAGACCGCACAATTGGTTTAATGATGCACAATTAAGTCTGAATTATGTGCATTTAAGAGAAATTGCACATTTGATTAGGGAATCAGTGCACTTGTCTGATTGTGTGCAAATGATTACGGCTCCTACACATGTGTTATAAAATGGTGCTTTTGATAAACAGAGTTGCGCATATGATAAAAGTAGATAATTACCTAGCTGATTTGGTTAAGTCAGCATCTTGATTGATGTTGGCCAACTGATAGGGCATCTTTGAGATTGATAGAATCTCAAAAGAGATGATAGGATAGGTTACTGATATGATAGCTAGGTAATCAATTTGATAGAAATGATAGATATGCATCTTAGTTGTTTAATTAATACACTTTGTTATTGATTGCAGGAGGAGCTAGATAATGTTTTGATGTCGTGGGAGAGGTTTCCGGTTACTCAGCTTCTGTGACCATATCTGACTGAGACTAATTATTTGGTCCTTGGATCAGTGGGATTATGGTATGTCTGCTTTATGCCTGAGGTGCAGGTGAACCTAGGATTGTTGACTACTCTTGGGGAGAGGTACCACAGCGAGACGTGCACATTTCACTTGTCGACAGGGGAGATGGTGGTGACACTAGAGGACGTGCATCGAATTCTTTGGATTCTAATATAGGGAGAGCTTGTTGAGTATGAGTCACACTTAGGAGCTAGATTGGTAGAATGTAGATGTGTATTTGATGACGCCAAGCTTGAGGGGATGGAGATCAGTTGGGCTAATATGGTAGATTATTACGAGCCCCTGCTAGCCATACTAGCAAGGTTGATTGGGGGAGTTGTTTGTCCAGATAGGAGATCTCGTGGATTCTAGGTTGGATGGGGGAGGACATTAGAGCAAATGATATATGAGGGGACAGGCTTTTCTTGGGGCCCATGCATACTTGCACACCTACACCATGATTTGCATTAGTTTATCTATGATGGAGCTTCTAGTCTATCTACTGGTTTGTCATTATTACAGATTTGGGCATGGTTACACATAGCGGTTAGATGGATGATAGGCATAGGATTCAGAGGCCATGATAGTCTGTATTCATATAGGTTTAAGGAGACCCTTTCCCAGCCCAAGCTAGGAAAGCTTGAGTACTAGCGGCATGCACTAGATAATGTGGACACAGTTGAGTGGCGACAGTACCTAGATTGTGAGGTATGGAAGGAGGATACTGTTGAGTTGCCTTATTATTTTTAGACATGGTGGTTGATAGGAAGGACTCCCTATATCTTAGAGTGACACATCGTTTCTCGTGTGTTCTGACAGTTTGATAGGGTCTAGAGGATGCCCCAAGGTACTACCATATTTGCTCGGATGCACAAGGAGCATCCATGGTGGGGTCCTGTAGCTTCATTTGAGATAGTGAGAGCAGGCTTCTTATAGATTCCATATCAGGCATGGGATTTACAGAGACATAGAGTGGATGTAGGGATGACAACTGATATTGTGGTACACTTTACAGCTCATCCTGTTCGAAGATATTCTAGACCTAGAGAGCGGGCTCTGAGACTAGAGGATGATGAGGAGGATGATGATGCTCCACATAAGAGGAGGATGTGACGATGAGGTGGGAGAGGTGGGAGAGGTGGAGGAGATGATTGTAGCAGGGATGGTAGAGGTAGAGGTGATGGTGGAGATGATGGGGATGATGGAGATGATAGAGGGCAGAGGAGAGTTAGACAAAGGGTGGAGGGGGTTCCACAGGTACAGGTATAGCCACAGGTACAGACACAGGCTCAGGCTCAGCCACAAGTGTAGGCATAGGGTTAGGCGTAGGCTCAGGTTGGATAGGATGATGGGCAGATGACATCCTTACGAGCCCAGGCGGCTTAGCTATATGGACATGTTACACAGTTGCAGGGGGATGCCAGGATAGCTATATTAGAGTAGGACACTACCATTCAGAGATACATGAGGGCAGGTTACCTTATTGCAGTAGGTACAGTAGACCATAGCATAGGGTCCCCATGGGTAGATTGTTACAAATATGGTTTGAGTTGGGCATGAGATATTTTACTAGAGATCCCTGTATTAGTAGGCAGTGCCCCCATAGCAGAGGGTGAGTAGCTTCCATCTGAGCTCATGTAGCAGGTCTAGGCATACACTGTCAGAGAGTGGAGGAGTTATGGGACCTCCACCTCCTCAAGGGCCACTTAGGATAGGTCCTACAGGTCCTCAGCGTCAGTCTCAGCCCCAGCAACAAGCACCTTTTGGAGGCAGTACTACATATGCATTTTTGGAGACATGTATCATGTTATATCATTTTTGTGTATACACACTATTATTGATAGCTCTAGATAGGCATTTGTTTGATATCATTGTATACTTGGGCTTTATTATTGTTTTGATGATGATCTATATGAGTTTGATAAACTACATGCATGTGTTTTTGATGGATAGATGTTATATCATTGTATACTTGGACATTATTATTGTTTTGATGATGATCTATATGAGTTCGATAGACTACATGAATGTGTTTCTAATGGATGAATGTTTTATATATGATGGATGTTTTTTATTTGACGGTATCTATATTGATGGATGTTATTTATATGATTATGATGGATGTTTTTATTTATGCTTACATTGTGATGATTCTAATATGTTGATGCTATTATGCTCATGATATGATTGATCCTATGATTTCACATGATGGCTTATATCTCTATATACTGCTATGTGCAATGACTCTATATACTTATAGTTTATGATGACCTAATGCATATGTTGATGAGTTTTACATGCCATACATGGTGTTTACTTTTCTATGCATGATGATCTAATGTACTTATGACAATGATATCTATGATTTTGTTTGATTTTGTTGAGGATAAATGCTATGTATGCAACCTATATGGATAGATGACACCACTAGATGAATGATCTACATGTTTTTGAATAATGCACCTAAATGACATAATCTTATGTTTGACAATGTGTACAATATGTATAATGATACCACTATATGAAAAGGTTGTTAACAATCATGAGTTTAATGCAACTAATGAACTAAAATGATATGAGCTAACAACGGATATGCTTAGAATATGCTAAATGATAATGATTTGTATTTGTTAATGCCAAGTATACTCAATCATAAATGAAAGAACACTCAAAAAAATTAGATTAATGATTTGGATACAGTGAATAATTTAGAAGAATAATTTGTATAAATGAAAGAAACAGATTTGGATAAATGGATAATGTGGATAATGAAAGAAAGGATTTGGATTTTATGACACTTGGTAAATGATGACTATGTAACACGTATAAATGAAATGAAATGCAAACCTAACATGCACAAATGACACTTTGTCATCTTGTATATAAATATTTTAAGTACTTTTTTCATCATTGAGATTTTAAAATGTTGTAAGAAAATACAAGCATCTAGGTATAATTAAACCATGATGACCTGAGTATCTCTTACATGGATTTTGATTTATCAAGTTAATACAAGCATCTAAGCAAAATTGAACCTAGATGACCTGAGTATTGTTTGCATGTATCAACAGACAAGGATTGCGCTCTTTCATGCTTAGACCCATAATGTCTTGGATGATCTTTTGTTGATCATGTTATTAGACAAGTTGTCACATTACTAAAGATTAATCCACAAACAGAAAATAAATGAAAAATAATCATGCCCCCATCATAGCTCCTCTAGCCTTGGACATCCTTAGGTAGCATAAGAAACATGATAACATAAAATCAAGAACTAAGACTTAAACCTATAACAAGCATCAAAACTTCTTGCCATAGATATGTTTTCTTGCCATTAAAATAGATATAAACACCTTGATAAGTTGGGAACATTGTTGTCTGATATAGGTCAATGTCCTTGTGTCAAGCTTTTGTTGAAAAGGTTCGTTTGTAGTGTTACATATTGTCTAGAGATAGTATCGTGATCCTAATTGTTATCCTCTGAGATAGTGACATTCAAGAATCCAATTCCAAAGCTAGGTCAAGGATTTTGCCCCCAGTCAAGCAAAAGGATCTAGTTATTATGGATGAAACACATGGATGAACTAATGAAATAGTAAACATGATGTGACGGGCCCTAAGGGATTGACCTAGTGCCTCAGGGGCTCATCGATTGATGACCTTGCCTACATGACAACACAGAGGCAACATAGTTTGATGATGATATCCAATGATAGGGTCACAATAGATGACAAGATGAATGATGGATTCGATAGACAGCTTGAGGTGATAAGGCAATAAGGTGAGCAAACAACAAGCCATGATAGGCATCGTTATGGGTTTTGATGGATGTGGAAGAAGGATGGGGAAAAACCAAAATATTAAAGATGGAGGAAGTAGTTTATCACAAATAGTACCTATTTCCTGGTTTTCACCACTTGCTTTTAGTGGCAACATTTTTTTAAGTCCCTTACATTGAGGTTTAGGTATAAAATTTGCAAAGATGCATACTATTGATGGCATCATCAATCAGTTCACCTTCTGATGTTGCTAATTGATAGGCTTCTAATCCATACGTAGCAATGATTACATACATACCAAGCTAGTTGGGTTCAAACTTGCCTTTCTTCTCACTATCCTATTGATTTCTAGGGTTTTCCTTGAGGACTAGGTCACCGACTTGAAAGACTCTAGGTTTTACTCTATGGTTGTAACTTTGTGACATCCTTTATTGATAGGTTTTTAGATGGTTAAAGGCATTTTGTCTTCTTTCTTCTAGTTGTTCTAACTCCTATAGTCTGGAAACCTGGTATTCTTCATTTGATATTAGACCTTTTAACGATACTCACAAGGATGGTAACTTGACTTCAATGGGCAAGTTGGCTTCAGAGCCATAGACTAGGGAATATGGAGTTGCACCTATGGGTGTGCGAATACTTGTACGGTAGGCATAGAGAGCGAGATTTAGTTGAATATTCCAATCATGGCTAGCATCATTGATAGTCTTCTTTAAGATTTTCAAGATAGTTTTATTAGACGCCTCTGCCTGACCATTACCTTGGGGGTAGTATGGGGTTGAAAAATGGTGTTGAATGTGGAATTTATCACAGAGTTCTTTGACATCCTAGTTTTTAAATGGTCTTCCATTATCAATGATAATGGATAAAGGGATGCCATAGAGGCAAATGATATAATTCAGGATGAATGAGGTAATTTGTTTGCTAGTGACATTTGCTAGGTGTATGACTTCGATCCCCATTGACAAAAAGGCCAAGGAGTCATTAAAGGCTATAGCTCTTGTTTTAGTGCGTGTATTAAATTTCCATGAATTTGGCATTTCTTGCACCTTTTCACAAAATGATAGGAGTATGTTTCCATAGTTGGCCAATAGTATCCCATACGCATGAGTTTCTTAGCCAAGGTAGGACCACTAGAGTGGGTTCCACAAATTCCTTCATGAACTTCTCTCAAGGTGGTTTGATATTCCTCACTTTCGTGATACCTAAGGAGAGTATCATCAAGACCTTGTCAATAAAGGGTATCTGCAATTATCGTGTAGCAAGAGGCTTGACGGATGAAAGTTTGTCGTTGATTATTGGATAAACCTAGTGGTAAGGTATTCTCTTTCAGATAGGTATAGATTTTTCCATACAAGGGGGAATCAGATCCTACTATGTGGTATATGATTCTAGTTTTAGGGATATCATAAGCTGGATGAGACACTGGCTCTACCGATAACTCATAACATGACTGGTTTTCAGGTATATCTAGTAATGATGTAATGGTTGCCACGACATCTGCAGCTTTGTTCTCCAGTCTTGGTATTTGCTCAAAGGAAATCACAACAAAATATTCTTTAAAGTCATCTACCATACGCTTGTAGGGTATTAACTTTTCATCCTTGGTTTGATAGTCATCATTTGCCTGGTTGATAACTAGTTTTGAATCACCATACACATGAAGCTCTTTGACCTTCCATTCTATAACCATTTTAAGACCAATGACTAATGCCAAGTATTCTGCCACATTGTTGGTACAAGGGAAAAATAGTCTATATGATTTCGGTATTGTATCCCCTTGAGGTGTGACCAACAAAATGCCTGCTCTTGACCCATGCTAAGTATAGGATCCATCAAAATAGAGTTTCCATGCTTGGGTTGTGTAGACACCTAAAAATGTCTTCTACCATCGAACTGACTCCTGACATCCCTAAACATGTCAATTTCCCTCCTAACCAATTAATTAAATTTTTATTTAATTAATTATCCCTTCATTACCCTATTTTCTATTATATTATCCCCAAAATTGAATTCATTTCATTAATTCAATAGTCTAAAACCTTAGCCAATTGATTTAATAAATATGCAATATTTATTATTTCAATTTCCCTCTATCCTAAGTCCTAAATCCACCTCACAAAATCCACCTCATCAATCCACCTCATCTCTTCCACCTCACCATGTGGCACATTTAAGTAAATATTCTTAATATTTAATTAGCTAATATCCTCCATTATCCAAAAATGAATTTAAAATTCAATTGTCCCCCACTATCATCCACTATTGAATTTAAAATTCAATTGTCATAACCCACTATCCTCCACTATTGAATTCTTAATTCAATTGTCATAACCCACTCTTCTCAAAAAAGAATTTTTAATTTATCCATTATGAATTAAAGATTCACAAAAAATGAGAGCCATTGATCTCATCTTTTGATCCTCACCCTCTATTCCTTTTTCAAAAATCTATAAATGAAACCCTCACCCAAGCCATTCATAACAACTTCTTCTTGCATCAAAACCATGCTCAAATTTCTCTCAAATCTCTAATCTATCTATCCTCTAATCCTTCATCTATATTTGTGTTGAAAGCAAGAGCAATCCACATCTACATCAAATTGGGTAAAATCTGAGGAGCTATCGAGTGCAACTCCTTCCCGCTATCTTGGATTTGTGAGTTCATTATTAAGGTATAATCATGTATTTTTGCATTTAATTTATATATTAATCTTCATTTTGATTTCACATATTACATGTTGTTATGCTGAAAATGGCTTCATCTAGAAATTCAAAGCTTAATGGATTGTCATCCTGCAATGATGCATCTCCTAACTGATCCGCAATGAATTGACCTTTTATAGCTCTTCTATCCACATATTCAATGTCAAACTCATTAAGGATCATTACCCACTTTGATAGCCTTCCTGTTAGATTATCCTTGTTGAAAAAATACTTCAATGGGTCTATCTTTGCTACTAGCTTGATTGAATGTGAGAGCCTATATTGTTTTAGTTTTTGGGATGCAAAAACTATGGCAAGGCATGCTCATTTAATGGGTGTGTATTGCAGCTCATAACCTACCAATGTTTTACTGATATAGTAAATGGCCTGTTCCTTTCCTTCATCATCCTGTTGTGCCAATAAAGCCCCTAGAGCAGTTGGTGTAGCTAAGATATAAAGCAAAAGGGGTTTGCCTTATATTGGAGGCATTAAGGTTAGAGGATTCATTAGATACTCTTTCAGGAGGTTGAAATCTTGTTCACACCTCTCATCCCATTTGAAAGGAATATTCTTGTGAAGGAGGTGGGTAAATGGATGACATTTGTTGGCTAATTGTGCTATAAATCGATGGACAAATTGTAGCTTACCTTGCAGTGACCTTAATTGATTGATATTTCTAGGTGGTGGCATGTCCATTATTACTTTCACTTTGGCCAAGTCCACCTCAATTCCTTTGGCTGAAACTATATATCCTAGGAGCTTGCCAAATGTGACTCTGAACACACATTTCTTTGGATTTAAGTGGATGTTGAATTGTTTAAATCTCTAAAATATCCTATATAGTACTTGCAGGTGTCCTTCTCTTGTGAGTGACTTGCCTAGAATATCATCTACATAATCTTCTGTGATGGTGTGCATCATATCATGGAAAATTGTTGTCATGGCTCTTTGGTATGTTTCTCCTACATTTTTTAGGCCAAACAACATGACACACCAACAATATGTGCCCTAGGAACATGTAAAAGTGGCCTTGTATTGGTCTTCTATTGCTATTTTGATATGATTATAGCTAAAAAACCCATCCATGAGAGATAACATTGTATACCCCACTGTAAGGTCCACAATGATATCGATATTAGGTGAAGGAAAGTCATCCTTTGGACAAGCTTTATTCAAATCCTTGAAATCATTGCAAAGTCTGATCCTTCCATCCAGTTTTGAAATAAGAACAATATTGGAAATCCATTCCAGATAGTCAATTGGTCTGATAAACCCAACAATCTAATAGCTTCTTCAATTCTTCTTTTACTAGTAGTGCAATATGCGAATGCATCTTCCTTAGTTTTTATTTTACTGGCTTACCTCCTGGAGCTAGTGATAAATGATGCATTATGAGATCTAGATCTATTGCAAGTATGGGCCTAACTGGTGTTGTCATTGATGTCAACATCTTCCTATTGCACTGATGACAAGGATTGGATGAGTTGTATGTTGAGGATTTTGAGAAAATTAGTCCTATCAGGAATAGAGAAGAACAGTGAAGTGAACATCGAAGATAAGATGAAGATCAGAGGATGCGCATCAAAGGGTTTGTAGATATGTGTCTAAAGGTGATCTAGTAAAGATTTGAGAGGTCCGCATGAAGTTTTGAACAAGTTATGGCAGATGTTTAGAGGTGATAAAGTGACACAACTAGGTCCGGTGAGATCCAAAAATGCAATATCTTGTCCTGTGGATTTAGTGGAGTGTTTAGGAAGAAAATGTGAATTGACAACTCGATTGGTTCGTGGTCTGGAGGTCCACAAGCATCTATTCCACTATGACAGTGATGACAAACTATGTTCTTGAGGTTTTGGATGAAGGAGAGAATGAGCTCAGTAAGGAGAAGTAGTGTGGATGTTCTTGGTGATTCAGGCAAGCTTGTGGGGGTCTCTGGATTGTGTCCAATTCATGTTGGTGGTCTACATTGAAGATTGAGCTCGTAATTGAAGAATTACTTCCGGGTGATGATGTTCTTCCTAAGTTTGGCCGACCAGATGAGTTACACATCGTGTGGATGATCTTGAAGATGTTCTGTGAAGCATGGCCTGTTCGTCAAAGAGGATTGAAGTCCCAGATCTGTGTGGTTGATAGTGTCGTGATTCATATGAAGTCTTTTGTAATAAATCAAGTTGTATTTGTGTATTTGCTTTGTAAAGTTTGCCGACTTTGATGATTATCCCAAAGTCGATGTCTTGTATAAATAAGAGTTGTGAAGTCATTTCAAAAGTATCAAAGAGGAGATGAGAATGTGGTAGAGAGGAGGAAAGCAAAAGGCAAAGTAGAAATATTGGGCTTAAATGGAACTGACTCAAGCATGGTGAAGATGCTATTCTTCAATTCAAGTATGTAGTATTTATCATTCTGTAGACAGTGTGTCTCCTGTAGGAAGTGGGCCTCTTGTGATCAATGTGCTTGGATAGTGAGCCCTAATTGGTATGTGTCATTTTTCTTATTCTTTTAACAGAGAATACAATCTTGGGTTAGTCACCCTGTGGTTTTTCCCTTAACCAGGTTTTCCATGTTAAAATCTTGGTGTCATATGTGTTAATGTGTTTTTGCTCTTGAATTGTTGCATTATGTTTCCATGATTGATTTAAGTGATTAATAAGAGAAAGTTTTGGGACAACTAATTCACCCCCCCTCTTAGTTGTCTATCTTGAAATTAACAATTGGCATTAGAGCAAGTTCTTCTAAAGGAGCTTAACCACTTGAGGAGATCCAGGATGTCTTCCTACAAGAAGGATAGTCTGAGGTTTGATAGAACCAATTACACTCTTTAGAAAAGCCACATGGAATGTCACTTGCAATGTATGGGAATACAATATTGGATCATGGCTTCAAAGAAGTATGTTCCTCCATAGAATGGTCTAAGAACTGTAGATGAAATCAGAGATACTGAAAACAATCTCCAGGCTAAAGAAGCTCTTCTAAGTGCCTTATCTGATTCAGAGCTGACAAATGTTATAGATCTAAAAACTACATATGAGATTTGGGAAAAATTGGAACTTTTGGATGGAGACAAATATGTTAAATGTGCCAAGCTACAGAGTCTGAAAGGAAAATTTGAAAACCTAAAGATGAATGAAGATGAGACTATCACTACTTTTATGCCAAAAGTAAATGAGCTTGTTTGTGGCATTAGGTGTGCTGGTGGAATCTTGGATGAAGATGAGATTGTTGCCAAAGTTCTCAGATCCCTTCCTCCTTACAAATACAAGGTCACTGCTATTGAAGAATTCAGATCTTTTTCAAATATCACAAGAGATCAATTGGTTGGAAAATTAGCTTCATTTGAATTGGTCAAGTTTGGAGATGCCCCCCCAAGACTGAATCTGCATTTAAAGCTAGTGCCTCTGTAAAAGACAAACAAAAGTCTGATCTGGGAGAGAACTCTTCAAAGAAATTATCATGGTATGAAAAAGCAAGAAAAGATCTTGAAGAAGATAAAGCAAAAGCTGCTCAACTTGAAGCCCTTATTGCAAAAAGACTACCAAGAGGATTCGGTAAGTATGAAGGAAAACTACCCTTCAAATGTTTCGATTGCAATAAGATTGGTCATTTTGCCTCAAGGTGTCCAGAAAGATTTTCAAGAGTAAATCCAAACAGATCAAGATTCCAAAAGAAATGTTACTATGTTCATGAAGATGATGATGATGATGAAGGAGTAACAGATGATGATTCAGAAACAGAAAACAAATCTGGAAGTGACTGGGTGTTTATTGCCATCAAGGAAGAAGATCCAATGCCCTTTGAATCTGTCAATCATAAAATGGTAGAAAGAGCTCTAGCTGCTCAAGTTGAAGAAAAGGATGATTGGGTCATTGATAGTGGATGATCCCACCATATGATAGGTGACAAAAATAAGTTCATAGATTTGGAAAGATATGAAGGAGTTGTAAATTTTGGTGATAATTTTGCTGGCAGAATCAGAGGTAGAGGAACTATTTCTTCTAATGGAAAGAACAAAACTAGTAATGTACTATATGTTGAAGGTCTAAAGCACAATCTTCTTAGTGTTGGACAGCTGGTGGACAAACGCTATGATCTCTGATTCAAAAATAAAAAATGCAAGATCTTTGAAAGTTCTAGAACAGAGATTGCATCCATTACTCAAACAAAAGGTAACATCTTCCACTTGGTTGGTACTGGCAAAAGTTATTTATTTGTTCAAATTGATCAGAGTTGGTTGTGGCATAGGAGAATGTGTCATGTGAATTTTGATAATATCATCAAAATAAGCAACACTCAGGCTGTAAGAGATCTTCCAATGCCGGTGAAACCTACTATTAGTTTGTGCAAAGAATGTAAGTTGGGTAAACATAGCAGAGTCACATTTAAAAGTAAGGAACGCTCTTCTACCGAATTGTTGGACTTAGTTCATACTGATCTATGTGGATGGCAAGAATCAGGAGTTTGCAAGGTGATAGATACTTCATGTTATTAATTGATGACCACTCCTGGATGATGTGGGTGACTTTTCTGAAAGAAAAATTTGAGGCTCTTGAGAAATTCAAAATATTCAAAGCTATGGTAGAGAATGAAACTAGATTAAACATAAAATGTCTCAGGTCTAATAGAGCTGGAGAGTTCACATCCAGAGAGTTCATAGAATTTTGTGAGAAACATGGGACAAAAAGATAGTTATCTACTCCAAGGACTCCACAATAGAATGGAGTAGTGGAGAGAAAGAACTGGACCATCCAGGAAGCATCTAGAACCATGATGATGGAAGAAAATGTTCCTCAGATATACTATATAGAAGTTGTAAGCACTGTTGTCTATACTCTTAATCAAGTACAAATCAGAAGCAATTCTGGTAAGACCCCTTATGAACTTTGGTTTGGCATCACTCCCACTGTGAAGTATTTTAAAGCCTTTGGTAGCAAATGTTACATTAAAAGAGATGAAGACGTTGGAAATTTTGATGCTAGAAGTGATGAAGGAATATTCTTGGATTATTCTACTCAAAGCAAAGCATACCATTGTTATAATAAGAGATTGAGAAAGATTATAGAAATTACAAATGTGAAGGTTGATGAATGAATTGAAAAACCCTCAAGGTTATATGAAGATGATTGGAATGATGTTTTGATCCACGAAGTCCAAACCCCTTATGAGATTCAGATCCAGACTGATCCTGAGAATTAGGAAGAAGAGATAAATTTGAATGAACCTGTTCAAGAAATAGAAGTGCAAGAAATTCCCAAAACTCCCAGGTATGTAAGATTGGATCACTCTGAAGATTAGATCATAGGTGATAAAAGAAAAGGTGTTCAAACAAGAAGAAAGATTGGTCAAGAATCAGAAAAGTATTGTCTGATTTCAAAGATTGAACCAAAGATAGTGATGTTGATAACTAAGAGGGGGGGTGAATCAGTTATCCTTAATTCGCTTTCAATTCAAACACTTAAATCCACTTTGTTAATCAATAGCATAGAAATTAATCATTCATGGAAGCATAAGACATAAACACCAGAGTAGATACACATCAACACATGAGACACCAAGATTTTGACGTGGAAAACCCAGTTAAGGGAAAAACCATGGGGTGATTAACCCAAGGATTATTCTCTATTAGGAGAATAAGAAAAATGGATGGCACATGCCAATTAGGGCTCACTGCCCGAGCACACTACTCACAAAGAGGCACACTGCCTACAAGAGACACACTATCTACAAAGTGATAAGAATCACAAACTTGAACTGGAGATTGACATCTTTACCATGCCTAGATCAGTTCCATTTAAGCCTGAGATACTTCTGCTCTGCCTTTCACTCTTTTGCTATACCACACTCATCCGCTCCATAACACACTTTAAAATGAATCCAAAAACCTTTATTTATACAAGGCATCGACTTAGGAACAATCATCTAAGTCGGCAATCATCCACAAGAACATTCGCAATATGAATAACTCATCCGGTCGGCCAGTCTGAATAAGAACATCTTCATCCAGAAGAATATCTTCAATTCTGGGCTCTAACACTAATGTGGACTGACAAAACAACCTCAACATGATCCAAGAACCTTCACAAGCTTTCCTGAATGACCAGGTACATCCACACTTCCTCTACTTACTAGAATCTCTTCTCCTCTTCATCCGAAACTTCAAGAACATAGTCTGTCGTGACTATCAACTTGAAATAGGTTCTTCTAGACCTCCAAACTATGTACAAACTAAGATGACACATCACAAGGACATCCCAAACACTCCTTCCAATCCACAGAGTCTGACAATGCACCTCCAGATCTCACCGGACCTTTTTGTAACACTCTGTCACTCCGGAGCATCTCCCAGAACTGGTTCTACTTGACTGATCACAACTTCTTCATATCTTAGTGCGGACCTCTAAAATCTTAACTAGATCATCTCAAGACTCATATCTACAAACCCTTTAATCCGCATCATCTGATCCTCAACCTATTGAGTACATTTGCCTTCTTCTCATCACTGTTCTTCACTGTTCCTGATTGAGACTAATTTTCTCAATATCCTCAGCACATTGCTCATCCAATCCTTCTTACCAATGCAATATGAGTATGTTGACATCAATGACAACACTAGTTAACCTCATACTTGCAACAATCTCCCCCTTTATCATTGATAGCAACATATGATGTGAAAAACCATCAAGACAAGAACTTCATTTTTCTATCACAGCTCCCCCTATCAACAACAACTCTTCAAATGTCTTCTCTTCCTTTACTGCTCCCCCTTTGATCATCAATCACTTGTTTTTCACATGTCTTCTCTCCTCCTTTGACATCAATGGCAAAGGGCTCATACTTGCAATTCTAACACATCAGAATTATACCAGCTGCTCCCCCTTAGTAGCAGCTCCCCATCATCAATCTGGATCACAAGATATGACTGTGATATCCACCAGATTGATGCACATCAGTGCATCCTAGTTCACCACCGGAGGGGCCATGACCTCTAACTTCTCCCTGAGATACTCAAAAGAGTCCTTGGGAAGAGGTTTAGTAAAAATATCTGCAAGTTGATCCTTGGAGGGCACATACTCCAATCTGACTTCACCCTTGTTCACTTGTTCTCTCAAAAAGTGAAATTTGATAGATATATGCTTGGTCTTAGAATGCAATACCGGATTCTTGGAAATATTTATTGCACTTGAATTATCACAGAAAATTGTGATAGGCTCCTCATATTCTACTTGAATATCTCTTAGCATCTGCTTCATCCACAAAAGTTGAGTGCAACTACTTGCTGCTGCAATGTATTCTACTTCTGTTGTGGATAGGGATATTGCTTCTTGTTTCTTGCTTAGCCAAGAAACCAACCTTTTTCCCAAAAAGAATGCTCCTTCACTTGTACTCTTCCTATCATCCACATCTCCTGCCCAATTTGCATCTGTATATGCATGAAGAGAAAAGTCATGATCTCTGGGATACCATAGGCCATACTCAACTATTCCTTTCAAGTACCTAAAAATTCTTTTGATTGTCATGACATGAGATTCTCTGGGATCAGCCTGGAATCTTGCCATAAGACCAACAGCCTACATTATATCTGGTCTAGTCTGAGTGAGATATAGTAATCCACCAATCATTAATCTATACTTTGTCTGATCTGTCTTAGGAGAGTCATCATCTTTGCTCAACTTACATCTGGTAGCCATGGGAGTGTTCATTGGCTTTGAATCTTCCATTCCAAATTTCTTCAATAGTTCTTTCACATATTTGGTCTGAGAGATAAAGATTCCTTTCTCTGTCTGAGTAATTTGCAGACCCAAAAAGAAATTTATTTCACTAAGCATTGACATTTCAAACTCACTTTTCATTTGGTTTGTAGAGGTTTTACACATACTGTCTCTTCCTCCAAAGATGATATCATCAACAAATACTTCAACAATCAAGATGTTTTCATGATTAATTTGAAAATATAGGTTACTATCAGTAGTACCTTTGTTGAAACTAATCTTCAAAAGATGTTTATCCAGCCTCTCATACCATGCTCTTGGGGCTTGCTTTAGACCATACAGTGCCTTTTTAAATTTGCAGACCATATCACCATACTCTAATAACTAAAATTCATATGGTTGTTCAATGTACACCTCTTCTTCTAGGTCACCATTCAGGAAAGTAGATTTGACATCCATCTGATACACTTTGAAATCTTTGAAGGCAGAAAATGCAAGAAATAGTCTGACTGCTTCAATTCTTGCCACCAGAGCAAAGGTTTCCTCAAAATCAATCCCTTCTATTTGAGAGTAGCCTTTGTAGACTAATCTGGCCTTATTTCTGATTACTTCACCAACTTCATTTAGTTTATTCTAGAAGACCCATTTGGTTCCAATCACATTCTTGTTTTTAGGTCTAAAAACAAGATCCCAAGTGTGATTTTTCTCAATTTGCATTAATTCTTCTTCCATTGCTTTTGTCCAATTTTCATCATTGCATGCTTCATTTATTGTCTTAGGTTCAATCTTTGAAATCAGACAACATTCATCTAAATTTTGAGCAACATTTCTTCTAGTTTGCACACCTTTGCTTTTGTCACCTATGATCTGATCTCCAGAGTGGTTCAGTCTTACATACCTTGGAACTTTGGGAGTTTCTTGCACTTCTACTTCTTGATCAGGCTCATCCAGACCTATCTCTTCTTCCTAATTTACTGGATCAGTCTGAATTTGACCTTCAGGAGAGGATGGAGTTCCTTGAACTAGAACATCATTCTGATAATCTTCATCATACTCATAAAATCTTGAGGGCTTCTCAATACCTTCATCAACCTTCACATTTGTACTTTCTATCATCTTTCTTAGTCTCTTATTGTAACACCGGTATGCTTTGCTTTGAGTGGAGTATCCCAAGAAAATTCCTTCATCACTTCTAGCATCAAACTTTCCTAGATCTTCATCTCTTTTAATGTAACACTTGCTACCAAATACTCTGAAATATCTCACAATAGGAGTGATGACAAACCAAAGTTCATAAGGAGTCTTACCAGTATTGTTTCTTATTTGAACTCGATTGAGAGAGTAGACTGCAGTGCTGACAGCTTCTTTCCAAAATATCTGGGGAATATTGGCTTCCATCATCATTGTCCTGGATGCTTCCTAGATGGTCCGGTTCTTTCTCTCAACTACTTCATTCTGTTGTGGAGTCCTAGGAGCAGACAATTGTCTCTTTATACCATGCTTCTCACAAAAGTCTATGAATTCATCGGATGTGAATTCACCACCTCTATTAGACCTTAGACATTTCAGTTTTAATCCGATTTGATTCTCTACCATAGCCTTGAAGATTTTGAACTTCTCAAAGGCTTCTGATTTCTCTCTTAGAAAGGTAGCCCACATCATCTGGGAATGGTCATCAATCAATAACATAAAATATCTATCACCTTGCATACTCTTGATTCTTGTCGGACCACACAGATCAGTATGAACTAACTCCAACAATCAGGTAGAGGACTGATCCTTGCTTTTGAATGAAACTCTGCTCTGTTTACCTAGCTGACATTCTTTGCACATACTATTTGTAGGTTTTATCAACTTTGGAAGATCTCTTACAGCCTAAGTATTGCTTATCTTGATGATGTTATCAAAATTTACATGACACATCCTTCTATGCCATAACCAACTTTGATCAAATTGAACAAACAGACAACTTTTATTAGTACCAACCAGATGGACGATATTACCTTTTGTTTGAGTACCGGATGCAATCTCAGTTCTGGAGCTTTCAAAGATCTTGCATCTTCCATTCTTGAACCAGAGATCATAACCTTTGTCCACCAACTAACTAACACTGAGAAGATTGTGCTTCAATCCTTCAATATACAGTACATTACCAGTTTTGTTCTTTCCATCAAAAGAGATAGTTCCCCTACCTCTGATTCTACCAGCAGAATTGTCACCAAACTTTACCATTCCTCCTTCATACCTTTCCAAATCTAAGAACTTGTTCTTGTCACCTGTCATATGGTGAGAGCATCCATTGTCAATAACCCAATCATCCTTTTCTTCAACTTGGGTAGCCAAAGCTCTTTCCACAACCTTATGATTGATAGATATTGGATCTTCTTCCTTGATGGCAATAAACACCCATTCATTTCTAGATTTGTCTCCTATCTCTGATTCCTCATCTGTTACTCCTTCACTATCAACTTCTTCATGAACATAATAACAATTCTTTTGGAACCTTTGTCTATTAGAGTTTGACCTTGTAGATCTTTCCGGACATCTTGAGGCAAAGTGACCAATCTTATTGTAGTCGAAGCATTTAAAAGGTAATTTTCCTTCATACTTACCAGATCCTCTTAGCAGTCTTTTTCCAATGAGGGCTTCAAGTTGAGCTATTTCTGCTTCTTCCTCTTCCATATCTTTCCTTGCTTGATCATACCATGACAGCTTCCTTGAAGAGTTTTCTCTCGGATCAAATCTTTGTATGCCTTTCACATAGGCACTGGCTTTGAATGCAGATTCAGTCTTGGGGGGATCATCTCCAAACACAATCATTTCAAATGCAGCCAGTTTGCCAGCCAATTTCTCTCTTGTGACAGTTGTATGGGCTCTGAACTCATCAATGGCAGCAACCTTGATTTTGTAGGTAGCAGGAAGGGATCTGAGAATTTTGTAAACAATCTCATTTTCATCCAAAACTCCACCAGCATTCCTAATTCCACATACCAGCTCATTTACTCTTGGCATAAAGGTAGTGATATTTTCATCATCTCTCATCTTCAATCTTTCAAATTTCCCTTTGAGACTCTGCAGCCTTGCACTCTTAACAAACTCATCTCCTTCATGCAGAAGTTCTAGTTTCATCCAGATCTCATAGGCAGTTGGTAGGTCAATAACATTTGAGAGCTCTAAGTTAGTTAATGCACTTAGAAGAGCTTCTTTGGTTCGCAGATTGTTTTCAGCATCTATGATTTCATTCAGAGTTGTCAGACCACCCTGTGGAGGTACATATGGTTTTGTGACCATGGACAAGTATGCTTTTCCCATACACTCCAAGTGATATTTCATGTGGCCTTTCCAAAGAGTGAAGTTGGTTCCATCAAACTTTGGATTGTCCTTCTTGTATGATGACATCCTGGATCTCCTCAAGTGGTTAAGCGCCTTTTAGAGGAACTTGGCTTTGATACCAATTGTTGATAACAGAGAGGGGGGGTGAATCAATTATCCTTAATTCGCTTTCAATTCAAACACTTAAATCCACTTTGTTAATCAATAGCATAGCAATTAATCATTCATGGAAGCATAAGACATAAACACCAGAGTAGATACACATCAACACATGAGACACCAAGATTTTAATGTGGAAAACCCAGTTAAGGGAAAAACCATGGGGTGATTAACCCAAGGATTATTCTCTGTTAGAAGAATAAGAAAAATGGATGGCACATGCCAATTAGGGCTCACTGCTTGAGCACATTGCTCACAAAGAGGCACACTGCCTATAAGAGACACACTATCTACAAAGTGATAAGAATCACAAACTTGAACTGGAGATTGACATCTTTACCATGCCTGGATCAGTTCCATTTAAGCCCGAGATACTTCTGCTCTGCCTTTCGTTCTTTCTCTATACCACACTCATCCACTCCATAACACACTTCGAAATGAATCCAAAAACCTTTATTTATACAAGGCATCGACTTAGGAACAATCATCTAAGTCAGCAATCATCCACAAGAACATTCGCAATATGAATAACTCATCTGGTCGGCCAGTCTGAATAAGAACATCTTCATCTAGAAGAATATCTTCAATTCTAGGCTCTAACACTAATGCGGACTAACAACACAACCTCAACATGATCCAAGAACCTTCACAAGCTTTCTTGAATGACCAGGTACATCCGCACTTCCTCTACTTACTGGAATCTCTTCTCCTCTTCATCTGGAACTTCAAGAACACAGTCTGTCATGACTGTCAACCTAAAACAAGTTCTTCTGGACCTCCAAACTATGTACAAACTGAGATGACACATCACAAGGACATCCTAAACACTCCTTCCAATCCACAGAGTCTGACAATGCACCTCCAGATCTCACCGGACCTTTTTGTAACACTCTGTCACTCCGGAGCATCTCCCGGAACCGGTTCTACTTGACCAATCACAACTTCTTCATATCTTCATGCAGACCTCTAAAATCTTAACTGGATCATCTCAAGACTCATATCTACAAACCCTTTAATCTGCATCCTCTGATCCTCAACCTATTGAGTACATTTGCCTTCTTCTCATCACTGTTCTTCACTGTTCCTGATTGAGACTAATTTTCTCAATATCCTCAGCACACAGCTCATCCAATCCTTCTTACCAATGCAATATGAGTATGTTGACATCAATGACAACACTGGTTGACCTCATACTTGCAACAAGTGAGTGAAGCATGTAGTGATGAAAGTTGGACTAAAGCAATGGAGGAAGAGCTTATACAATTTGAGAAAAATCACACTTTGGATGTTGTTCCCAGACCTAGAAACAAGATTGTGATTGGAACCAAATGGGCCTTCCAGAATAAACTGAATGAAGATGGTGAAGTAGTTAGAAATAAAGCCAGATTGGTTTGCAAGGGTTATTCTCAAGTAGAAGGAGTTGATTTTGAAGAAACTTTTGCTTTGGTGGCAAGAATTGAAGCAGTCAAATTATTTCTTGCTTTTGCTACCTTCAAGGACTTCAAAGTATATCAGATAGATGTCAAGTCTGCCTTCCTGAATGGTGACTTGGAAGAAGTAAATATTAAGCAACCAGATGGATTTTAATTGTCTGATCATAGTGATATGGTCTGCAAGTTGAAGAAAGCACTGTATGGACTCAAACAAGCCCCAAGAGCTTGGTATGAAAGACTGGATAAGCATCTTTTGAAGATTGGTTTCAAAAAAGGTACTGTTGATAGTAACATGTACTTCAAAATTGATCATGAAAATATCTTGATTGTTGAAGTATTTGTTGATGATATCATTTTTGGAGGAAGAGATAGTATGTGCAAAACTTTTACAAATCAAATGAAAAGTGAATTTGAGATGTCCATGTTTGGGGAAATGAATTTCTTCTTGGGTCTGCAAATCATTCAAACAAAGAAAGGAATCTTCATTTCACAAACCAAATATGTGAAAGAATTGTTGAAGAAATTTGGGATGGAAGACTCAAAACCAATGAGTACTCCCATGGCATCTGGATGTAAATTAAGAAAAGATGATGACTCTCCTAAGACTGATAAGAAAAAGTACAAGTCAATGATTGGAGGACTATTGTATCTTACTCAAACTAGACCTGACATTATGAATGTTGTTGGTCTTGTTGCTAGATTCCAAGCTGATCCTAGAGAATCTCATGTCATGGCAATCAAGAGGATTCTCATATATTTAAAAGGGACAGTTGAGTATGGTTTATGGTATCCTAGAGATCATGATTTCTCTCTTCATGCATATACAGATTCAGATTGGGCTGGAGATGTGGATGACCAGAAGAGTATTATTGGTGGAGCATTATTTTTAGGGAAAAGATTGGTTTCTTGGCTGAGCAAGAAACAAGAGGCAATATCTCTGTCCACTGCAAAAGCAGAATATATTGCAGCAGCAGATAGTTGCACTCAAGTATTGTGGATGAAGAAAATGCTAAGAGACATCAGAGTGGAGTATGAGGAACCTATCAGAATCTTCTATGATAATTCAAGTGCAATAAATATATCAAAAAATCTAGTGTTGCATTTGAAGACAAAACACATATCCATCAAGTTTCACTTTTTGAGAGAGCAAGTGAACAAGAATGAAGTCAAATTGGAGTTTGTGCCCTCCAAGGATCAGATTGCAAACATTTTTATGAAACCTCTACCTAAGGACTCTTTTGAGTATCTCAGGGAGAAGTTAGGGGTTATTACCCTTCCTATTCTAAATTAAGGTGCACTGATGTGCATCAGTCCAGTGGATTTCACAGTCATATTTTGTGGTCCAGATTGATGTTGGGAAGCTGCTACTCAGGGGGAGCAGTTGGTATGATTCTAAGTGATGCAAGTATGTGCCCTTTGCCATTAATGTCAAAGGGGGAGAGAAGACATGTGAAAAAAAAAAGTGGTTGCTGATCAAAGGGGGAGTAGTAAAGGAAGAGAAGACATGTGAATGGTTGTTGTTGATAGGGGGAGTTATGTCAGTCAGTAAGGAGAAGTTCTTGTCTTGATTGTTAAAATAGTTTTTCACGTCATATGTTGCCATCAATGACAAAGGGGGAGATTGTTGCAAGTATGGGCCTAACCGGTGTTGTCATTAATGTCAACATCTTCCTATTGCATTGATGACAAGGATAGGATGAGTTGTATGCTGAGGATTTTGAGAAAATTAGTCCTATCAGGAACAAAGAAGAACAGTGAAGTGAAGATCTAAGATAAGATGAAGATTAGAGGATGTGCATCAAAGGGTTTGTAGATATGTGTCTAAAGGTGACCCAGTAAAGATTTGAGAGGTCCGCATGAAGTTTTGAAGAAGTTATGGCTATATGAGTAAAATCGGTACTGGCAAATGTTCAGAAGTGACAGAGTGACACAAATAGGTCCGGTGAGATCCGAAAATGCAATATCTTGTTCTACAGACTTAGTGGAGTGTTTAGGAAGAAAATGTGAATTGACAACTCGATTGGTTCATGGTCTGGAGGTCCACAAGCATCTATTCCAATATGAAAGTGATGACAGGCTGTGTTCTTGAGGTTTTGGATGAAGGAGAGAATGATCTCAGTAAGCAGAAGTAGTGTGAATGTTCTTGGTGATTCAGGGAAGCTTGTGGGGGTCTCTAGATTGTGTCCAGTTCATGTTTATTTAATTTAAATTCCTCCAAACAATTAAATAATTCTTAATTATTTAATTAAATCAAATTCATTCTTCCAAATTTAAATAAATCAAATCAAATTTATTTAAATCCTCTTAATCTCCAAAAATAAAATATAATCAAATATTTTATTTATTCTTCCAAATCATGCACAAATAATTAAATAAATTTATTTATTTAATTTTCTTTCTTATCTTCTAAATTAAATAATTCCAATTATTTAATTTGTTTCTTCCAATAATATCTTCTCTAAATTTAAATAAATCAAATATTTATTTAAGTTGCTTTTTCTTCTAAATTGAGTTATCTCTAAATATAATTCAATCTTGTTGCACATGTAATTAAATATTCCTAATATTTAATAAAGCAAAATATCTTCTTATTCTCATGCAAATCCCTTCTTCTTGTTTTAAATCACTTAACTGATTATTCTATTCTTTTAATTGCTTTAACTCATTCTTCTATTCTTAGCAAATCCTCTCATACAAAAGAAAGCAAGATACATATCTTCTTATTCATTGCATGTTCCTCAACTATTGTTAACCATTGATCTTCATTCTCTCAAGTCTATAAATTGAACCCTATTCTTCTATTTCATTCATCCAAGCTTTATGTATCGTTACTCTATAGGAATTATAGCGCGCCTTTGGCACCAATTCCTTCATTGCTTGTGATCACATTCATTACTACGCACTACTAGCATCGTTGTGAAGCTCCTCTTCATTGCGATACTATCACTGCCATTACCAATTGACATTCTTGAAGCATAGCAAGGAAGTGCACTCTCTGAGGGCCCTATTTCATACATGCAAGAACAATTGTGATAGGTGATCAATGGAAGCTTCGAATTAAGGAGGTTTGCTTTGTTGTTTGTTCATTATTTCTTTGAAATCTCTTTGTTCACTATTCCATTGAGTTTTGGGTATCATTGATATTTATATATTGTTTATTCATTTGATGCAATTTTCCCTCAAAATTTTTGGCACCCACCATGGGGCCTAGCCCCAAATTTAACCCAAAAACTAAGTTTTTGTGTTTTACAAAGTCATACACAGGACGAAATAGTGCATCTGATACATCCTAACATGCTTATGTTACCTGTCATGGCACATACGTTTCCACAGAGCATATAATCTCTATTTTGGTGCATTTGTTACCTGTTACAGTGCATACATTTTTGCAGCACATACATACACTGTTCCGGTGCATTTATTACCTGTCATAGTGCATACATCAGACCAGCGCATATATTCTATTTTATAGTGCATATACTCTATTTTGTAGTGCATATGTATTGCGGTGCTTCTGTTCACTATTTTTGCGCATTCAGTCTCTGAAGCGGCACATCTATTTTAGACAATGATTTTAGGGTTTCCTTGAAATTTTTGCTAGCTCTGACGTCTTTTGCAGGAACTCTCTTATCTATTTTGCAAGCTAGGTACTGGTTTAGATTCATATAGTTGCACTTGTTACCTCACACTTTGATTTCTAAACGAGAAAGTAAAATGGATGCTCATGCAAACCTCACATAGTTTAACTAGGAAAGTGGTAATTGAATCATTGTTATCTTGCATATGATTGAATCATTGCTCTTGCTATCTTTTCAAAGTTATTTCTATCTAGATAAAACTGAACTCATCATTGCTATCTGGGTAAAACTAAACCATTGCTATCTCGATTGACCATCATTTCAAAGTTAACAATTCGTGCTATGTGGATAAAATTGAACTCATCATTGCTATCTGGTTAAAACTGAACCATTGCTATGTCGATTGACCATCATTTCAAAGTTAACAATTCATGCTACATGGATAAAATTGAACTCATTATTACTATCTTGGTTAAAATTGGACCATTGCTATCTTGCTATTCACTTCAAAGTTCTATGCTTGCCCAAGTAGATAGCTCATCTAGTTTTTCTCATTTTAACTAGGGGAAAAGAACCACTGTATTCTATGTTTTGGGAATGATACTAGACCTATGCTCTCCCCTATCCTAGGTGACCAAAATGCTAGACATATCATTTTAGCATGTGTTTTTCCTTTAGAGTGGCCTGCTCTTAGATACCGTTATCCAAGTAGGAACGACCCTTAGTAGTAATAGGCTAGACGCCAAGCCCTTCCAAGCCACTATAAATAAATTGTGTTTGGAGAGAAAGATTCAAACAATGAGTGAAGTTGTGTTATACTGACAGCCAACCTCCCCCAAAACACTCCAAGGCGCAACCCTTGCAGGCTGGGAGACTCCATAACGGAGAGTAGTGCTGTCACATGTATAACCACTCAAATGGTTGCCTTCATTAAAAACTTTTTTTCTAGTGGCCAAAAACCCTTGTAATCCATTTCGAGCCTAGGATTTGTACTTTATTTTTCTTTTAGTCTAAAAAGAGTCAAAAAATCACAAAAAAAAAACTATAAAAATATTCTGTGTTTGCTATGTCTTCTTGCCATAAATTTGGAAAATTAGATCAAAAAAACCTTTTTTTGCAAACAAAGTACCAAAAACATCATAAAAATTCAAAAAAATTGCAAAAATACTGAGAAAAGCCAGAGTTGCACATCCGTCCTCTGTTGCTATGCATTTGTGCAGACCGTTGACACATCTGTTCCAACCTACAACGCTTTTACTATCTGTTACAACACTTTTACTATATGTTATAACACTTTTACTATCTGTTACAGTGCTTTTACTTTTCACCAGTGTGGCATATATATCCCAACTTGAAGTACATTTACCAATTTCTATAGCGCTTCTGTTCCAGCGCATGCGTGATAGTGAGCACTTGCACAATTTTTGAGAGAAAATTTTTACTAGTTCTGGGTACCTATATTAGTCTGGTTTCAGATGTTGAGATCAGGTCTTACCTTGCAGCCTTTTTTCCATCCATTTCACATCAAAATCTCTCTTTCATTGGTCATCCCATTCGCTTTCTATCAAGTCTTCCTAGTCCAAAGTCAAATAGTATCCCATATCAGGTCAGCATAGGCCCCTTTTTCGTATCACTTTGGATTCAAGTAAACCTAGTAGGTCACAAAACTTCGCTAGTGGTCTTGGTGCATGACTAGTCCCTATACAGTAAGACAGGTATCGAGTACCCTTACTAGTGGCTATCGTCTTGTATCGGTCATCTTACTTGAAATCATTGATCGAGCAAGTCCCTTGTCCAAGTCTTTTCATAAGTATCCCATTCTCAATAGTCTCCATCGATATCTTGCCAAAATCTCTAGTTTCATTCCACCTCATCCCTCGTCACCTTGCATGGTTCTTACTAGATCTCAATACCAAAAGAAAATTGAAATGGCCGAATCATCCAACCACATCATCACACCTCATGATAGTGATGAAGAAATCTCTAATGAAGATTATCAGGGAAGCATCCAAGATTAGAAATTCTAACGCTTGTTAGAGAAAGTGCTCTGTGATGATCCTCACAAGTTTTTTTACTATCTTGCAAATATGGGAATCAAGATCCCCACATATTTCAACCTAAGCACAATCCAAGAAAATGTGGAGAACAATCATGAAGAAAAGGGAAAGAAAGCCATAGACCCAAATGCAGAGGATAAGAATGAAAAAGGAAAGAAAGCCACAGAGCTAAAAGCTCCTATGGAAGAAATGAGAAAACAACTCAAGGGTCTAAAGCAACAAATTTCAGATCTCAAGATGGGTACAAACACTTAAACCTATTCTTTCGAAGATATTGTACCGTACCCCTTCGATAAAAGTTTGAACATGACACCATTTCCCTTTCAATTTGAAGTCCCTAAATTTGACAAATACAAAGGAAAAGGGGACCCTAGAGATCACATTAGGGAATTCAACATAGCATGCATGGAAGTAGCTCAGAATGAGACTTACTTAATGAGATATTCCCTAGATCTCTAGGTAGTCAAGCCATGGAGTGGTTCTCACGGTTTCCACCAGGCATCAAATCTTTTGATGAGTTAGTCAACAAATTCATCACGCACTTCTCTTACAATATTGAACACAAACTCTCCATGCTAGACCTATGTAACACCAAGCAAAAGAGTGGTGAAACATTCGCCACTTTCCTAAAAAGATGGAGACAAATAGCAAGTAAGTGCTCATATGACGTACTAGAGAAGCAACTAATGGAGATGTTTGTCCATAACCTCAACTCCAATCTTAGCTATCAAATACAAATTCAATGTCCTACTTCATTTTCAAAGGTCATCGAGATGGGATTGTTCATAGCAAAAACTATGATTGCCAAGGGGCAAATCAATTTATACAAGGACACACCCACCTCTAATTATATGACTGAAAAATCAAAGTTTTGGACTAAAAACAAAAATGTCGTCAATGACGGAGTAGTTGATGCCAAGGTAGCGGCTCCCAAGCAACAACCTATATTCACTCTCAAAAAAGAGGCAAGCAATGTAACACCCAACAAAACATTCTCTCAGGAACCAAGACCATGGCTCAACTCAAATCTAAGGCAAAAGTTCACACTGCTGGGTGAGTCCCAAGAGTTTGCATTAAGGAAGCTATTGGCCAACAATGAAATCTCTCTACCGCCAACAAGTGATTACGAACCTCAAATCAAACCTCACTATTGGAAAGGCACTGACTATTGTGAGTGTCATAGAGGAAGGGGACATACAACCAACAATTGCATCCATCTCAAACATGTTATTTAGGATGTAATTGATCAAAATTAAGGAGAAACCCAACAACATACCTCCAATGAGACACATGGCTTATAGGGATCCACTTCTCAATCATGATGGGTTGTACAATGGCAATAACAACAACAACAATAATAGTAACAACAACAACAACCACAATAGACAAAATTAGAATAGTGGGAATAGTAATGCCAACTACGCAAGTGTGCCATTCAACTATACCATCAATTGCATATCAGAGCATGTCCCACATATCAATGTGGTCACGCCCAACCAATAATCAGAGCCTAACAAAAATAATTGCAGTATCATTACCCACAGTGGTAAAGTCACATTGAATACCGTCCCTCCAAGGTCATCACCTTCTCAGTCCAACCCTCATCAGTATAGTGTCATAGACCAACTTCAGAAAACTTCGGCCCAAATTTCTATCTTAGAGTTGTTGCATCTATCTCCTTCCCACAAGGAGATTCTCAATAAAGCCTTAGTGGAAACCACTGTCCCCACTAACTTGGCCCAAGAGAAGTTTCAGGCCATGGTAGGTAATCTAACCTCCTCAAGTAACATATCATTTACCGAACAAGATGATCTCTCAGTGTCTCAACCCCATAACACCCTCTACATATTGTCGCCTTCATCCACAAGCACTGCATCAAGAGGGTTCTCATTGATGGGGGAGCTGGTTTAAATATTTGCATGTTAAAGCTAGTCCTTACATTGGGGTTCTCTAAAAATGTAGTTGATCCAAGAAAGAAGATAACTATCAAAGCCTATAATGAAGAGAAGAGAACTACAAAAGGAACAATGGTGTTACCCATACAAGTGGGACCGATAATCAAAGATGTCATGTGCCAAGTCCTAGATAGGGAGCTCGCCTATAATATTTTGCTAGGAAGACCATGGATTCATGCCATCAAAGTTGTTCCCTCTACTTATCACCAATGCATAAAATTCCCACATAATGGCAAGCAAGTCACCATTCAAGGCGACCCTGATCCCTTCCAACATTGCAACTCTATCCTTTCAAAGCCTAATTGCATCATACCAAAAACAGAGCATCTACATCCCCTACCCCACAGCTTGATCCTACCCCTGAAGCTTCCTCATCAAGGCCCAAAGAGCAGAAAATTACCATCAAAGAAACAAGAGTTGGGGAATACACCATAGAACATAGCCTCAATCTAGCCAAGCTACCTTTATCTCCTAGATCCTTTGGTCAACCCAAGCATTTTCCAAAGCCATCTGCTCCTCCTACATCTCCCACAGCTCCCTTTGTAAAATGGGGGACCTTATCAGATGAGACAGAGGAAAGAGATGTCCTGCAATGGCTTTATACTAAAGAAGAAGAGAGCACACAACAGGAACCGCCTAGGCTCCCAACAGAAATCTATGGGTGAGGTGAATCTATCCTACATAGAATGGGTTATGAAGGACAAGGCCCCATTGGCCTAAGAAGAGAAGGAATCATAGAACCCTTTCAACCATCTTCATCCTCATCAGCTAGAAATACAAAAGGCCTAGGATAGAAGGGTAAGGGTAAGGCTAAAGAAAATGCTTGTCTAGTGGAGATTATCCATACACTTCAAGTGGATAGTGACATAGATTCCAATGAATATGAGTGGGATGAGATGACAGAGCATTCCTATGATGACAAAGAGGTCGATACCATTCAAACTTATAGCCCCTACCATGAGGGACAAATGCTACCGCATAGGCCAATAGAGTCTGATTTGCCTATCTCTGAGAATATGACTTTCGAGGAAGGTTCAAGTTCTATCGCAATAAACAACTTGGAGGAAAGTACCATCCTGAACACTCTCCCTCCCAATACTCCTAGCATATCCATTCAAACTATCAACGAATCAGATCTATCCTTCGACTCCCTCCCCCTTGTGCATCCTGAGCTTATCGACTGGGATCTACGAGGAACTCCTAAACTAGATATGTTCTAAAACGATGATGCCTATATTGACTACATGGAACTTAGGGACCACCTACCCAAAGGGGATCATAAAGCTAGTTTCACTATTGAACTTAATACCGTGGCTTATTTCAGAGAGGGTGTCAAGCCTTCCAGTCACAAAAATATCAAAATAAAAACTAGATCTGATGGTGAAAACTGCCCTGCAGCAGTGTCAAATCCCAAAACGGTAAAAAGAAAGGATGCATCTAAAGGTGAAAACCCAATTGTGGCACCTAAGGATGGAAGGCTTGACACTCTCCCCGATGACATGCACCAGGAAAAGTCTTAGATTGTTGTGGAACCCACAGAGCTGGTTAACATTAGAACAAAGGAATAGCCTAAGATCATTCACTTTGCTAAATTTCTAACCCCACCAGAGAAGACTAAGTTTGTACCATTCTTCAAGAAAAAGCAAGACAATTTTGCTTGGTCATATGCATATATGCTAGGGTTGGATCTAGATTTGATTCTACATCATCTTCCATTAGATCCAGGAGTGAAACTAGTGAAACAGAAGCTTAGAAAGATGCATCCACACATAGCACTACTTGTAAAAGAAGAACTCAAGAAATTACTGGATGTAGGGTTCATCAGAGCTATTGACTATCTAGAATGGGTCTCCAACATAGTACCAGTGTCCAAACTAGATGGACGAGTCAGACTATGCAATGACTTTACAGAACTAAACAAAGCTTGCAGCAAGGATGATTTTCTGTTGCCAAATATAGATATCATAGTCGACTTAACAGCAGGGCATACCATGTTGTCTCTCATGGATGGCTTCTCAGGATATAATCAGATCAGGATAGCACCAGAAGACCAACATAAGACAACTTTTACTTGTCCATGGGGCACTTTCTATTGGAATGTCATGCCATTTGGGCTAAAGAACGTAGGAGCCACATATCAATGTGCTATGACCACTATATTTCATGATATGATGCATGTCACCATGGAAGATTATGTAGATGATATCCTAGCAAAGTCACACACAAGAGAATCACACTCAGATGTGTTAGAGAAAGTCTTTTAGAGATTAGAGCAATTCAAAGTTAGGTTGAACCCAAAGAAATGTGTGTTTGGAGTCACCTTAGGCAAACTCCTAGGTTTTATTGTATCAGCAAATGGAATAGAGGTGGACCCCGCCAATGTCAAGGCCATTATGGAGATGCCACCACCCAAGACTCTTACTCAACTAAGATCTCTACAAGGCAAGCTACAAGCAATCCACAGATTCATATCACAACTGGCAGACAAGTGTCAACCATTCAGTCATCTCCTGCACAAGAACATTCCATTCAGATGGGATGAGAAATGCGAAGAGGCATTCAACAAACTAAAAGAGTATCTTATGAATCCACCTATTCTCATGCCTCCTATCCAAGGGAAACCATTGATACTCTACATATTTGCTACACCTATAGCTCTTGGGGCTCTTCTAGCACAACAAGATTGTGAGAATAAAGAAAGAGTCGTCTACTATATCAGTCGCACATTGATGGGCTATGAGTTGCATTACTCTCAGATAAAAAGATCATGTCTTGCGGTAGTTTTTGCTTCCCAAAAACTCTGACATTATATGCTTGTACATCTAGTCAAACTTATTGCAAAAATAGATCCACTAAAGTACCTACTAAGCAAAGCAGCTCTAACAGGTTGCCTAGCCAAATGGGTAATGCTCCTAAGTGAATACAACATTGAGTATGTAGACAAAAAAGCTATCAAGGGACAAGTCATTGCTGACTAGCTAGTGGATGCACCACTAAAGGACACCACACCAATGCAATTTGAGTTTCCGGATGAATCTTTATTCAATACCTCAACACATTCCTGGAAACTATACTTTGATGGGTCCTACACAAACCATGGATTAGGGGCAGGAATCTTGTTTGTAACTCTTCATGGTGACACCATACCAAAGTCTTACCATCTATTATTTCCATGCACCAATAACATAGCAGAATATGAAGCCTTAGTCATTGGTCTCAAGATGGCAACGGATTGGAAAATCAAAGATCTACATGTCTACGATGATTCTCAACTAGTAATAAATAAGGTCAATGATGATTACCAAACCAAAGATGAGAAGCTTGTCCCATACAAAAGGATGGTGGATGACTTTAAGGAATACTTTGTGATTATATCTTTTGAGCATATACATCACATTGAGAACAAAGCAGTAGATGCCATGGCAACCATTGCCTCTCTTCTCAAGATACCAGAGAGTGAGTCACAGTATGAGTTCTTAGTGGAAACTATTCGGCAACCAGCTTATGATCTTCTTGAGACCCATTCCATATGCCTTTTAGTTGGATTTGATTCACCTTGGTATGGTAAGTTTTATAATTACCTCAAGGACAACACCCTCCCACCGGACTTATCTTCAAACCAACGACGAACCTTTAGATGCCAAACCTCTCACTATACCATTATTGTTGACACCCTATACCGACGTGGTCTAGATGGTACTTTACTCCATTGTTTATAACAAGAAGAATCCCCAATCGCCTTACAAGACGTGCATGAAGGGATTTGCAGAACACACTCTAACGGTCCTTCCTTAGCTAAGAAACTCATGCGTTTGAGTTATTACTGGCTGAACATGGAAACAGATTCATACCAGTTTGTGAAGAAGTGCAAGCAGTGCCAAATACATGGGAACCTGATACATGTACCAGTTCAAGAGTTGAGACCTTTAATGACACCTTGGCCCTTTTGCCAATGGGGACTTGACCTTGTGGGAAATATCCATCCACCCTCATCCAACGACCATAAATTCATAATAACCGCCACTGAGTACTTTAGCAAGTGGATTGAAGTTGTTCCCCTCACCACCATCACAGGTAAACAAATCTTCTCATTCATCCTGAATTACCCCATCTGCAGATATACAATTCCCTCATCCATTATCATGGATAACAGAAGACCCTTCAAAAACTAGGATGTCCAAGAACTCTATAACCGATTCAAAATCCAACACTATTTCTCCACACCCTATTACCCCCAAGGCAACGGTCAAGCTGAAGTATCCAACAAGACCATCTTGAAACTTCTCAAGAAGATAGTCAAGGATGCTAGCTGTGATTGGCACATCCAACTCAATCCCACTCTGTGGGCCTACAGAACTAGTATACGCACTCCCATAGGTGCTACCCCTTACGCCCTTGTCTACGGCTCAAAAGCTATCCTCCCCATTGAGGTTGAGTTACCATCTCTCAGGGTGTCATTAAAAGGTCTCATATCAGATGAAGAATATAGAGTCTCCAGATTGCAAGAACTAGAGTTCATCCAAGAATCTTTAAGGTTGGAGATCTAGTACTTAAAGAGAATCCCCACAATCAACAAGATAGGGAAAAGAAAGGCAAGTTCAAACCCAACCGGCTTGGTCCTTATGTGATTATAGATACTGATGGATTAGCGGCATATCAGTTATCAACATCAGAGGGTGAGCTGTTGGATGACCCAATCAACAACATGCATCTTTGCTGGTTCTATACCTAGGAGAACCCTAATGTAAGGAGGACATAAAATACAAAAAAATCAAAAATCAAAAAAATACAAAAAAATCAAAAAATCAAAAAAGTACAAAAAAATCATCCTTTGGTGAAAACCTAGCAAATAGGTGCCTTGGATAGGTATCATGATGAAAACCTGGCAAACATGCGTCATGTTTACTTTCTAGCTTTCATACAAATAAAAGCAAGTGGTGAAAACCTGGTAAACAGGCGTTACTTGTGATGAACTGCTTCCTCCATCTATGGGAAACCAATCACCTTGTGTCCATTCTTCCTCGTGTCCCATTCAGTCCGTATCTATTCCATAATAAAAAACCTAATGATAACCTATCATGGCTTGATACTCTATCTCTTTGTTACCTTGTCAACCAAGGTTTTATCCCATATCCTATCCACAGTGTCAGCCTAGCATAGTGTCTCTCATTAGTATCCATGGTCCAAGTCCATGAACTACGTTGCCTCTGTGTTGTCACGTAGGCAAGGCCATTTCTCAAATGCGTCCCCGAGGCTCACATGGTCCCATCCATCCCATCTCTTGTCATCTTTCCTCTAGTCCATCCACATCCATGGTCCAAGTCCATGAACTACGTTGCCTCTGCATTGTCATGTAGGCAAGGCCATTTCTCAAATGCGCCCCCGAGTCTGCACGGTCCCATCCATCCCATGTCTAGTCCTATCTATCTAAGTCTGCACCACTTTCTATCACCTAGGTCTTAGGTCTGCTAGGGTTTACCCTGAACTACATTGCCTCTGTGTCGTCACGTAGGCAAGGCCATTTAACAATGAGCCCCCAAGGCACTAGGTCAGTCCCTTTGGGTTTGTCTCACCAATAAAGATTGTGGAGTCTTCTCACCAGGCAAGCAAGCGCAAGCAAAGCCTGTTTTCAAGTAGAAATCCTGACACAAGACATTAACCTATCCAAAGCAAAGCAAATTCCTAAGGCCTTCTAAATGATTTTACCCAAATTATGGCAAGAAACAAATACATCTAAATGCAAAAATGTTTTGTGGATTGGAAACATGGTTAAAGTACAGAGTCTTGATTTTTGCTATCATGCCTTTCTATGCTACTTGAGGATGCCAAAAGCTAGAGATGCTATGATGGGGGCATGATTATTTTCTTTGTTTGTTGCTTGTGGATTAAACTTTAGTAATGTAAAACCTTGTCTTTAGACATGATCAGCAAAAGATCATTGAGGACATCAAAGGTCTAACATGAACGAGGGCAATCCTTGTTTGTTGATACGCAAGAAATACTCAGGTCATCTCGGTTCAATTATACCTAGATGATTGTATTAACTTACAACATTTAGAAAAAGTACCAAAAAAAATCGCCCAATGATGAAATAAGCACTTCAAAATACTTGCACCGTCAAGATGTCAAAATCAAAGCATCCATTATACATCCATACATCCATATCCCATACAATAAAAGATCCAAACAATGCAAAGTAACAATACAAAGTCAATCTTGTGAATCTTTCTATCAAGTCATTCTTCTATTTCATCAATCTTCTATCTATCATTCTTTCATTTCTATGTCGATAGAGTACATTTGGACATCACAAAAACATACCATATAGCTGCATATCATATCATATGAGATAGTTATTTACATGATTAAATCAGTTGCATACATAGTAGTGGCATCAGGTCATCCATGTACAATCATCATATAGTGTCAAGATAGAAAACAATAAAAAACATAGATAAGTGCATCACATAAATTATATAATCATATAGATACCATTTACATTCACACACATTAGAGGCATAATCAAGTAAAACATCTAAATCTGCATTAGGTCATGTAGCATCACATAGCATCATATGAAAAATCTACATCAGATGACATCACATAGCATTAAGTAAACAACATCTAAGTCTACATTAGATAAACTCATACATCACATCATACAATAGAAATGCTTCATAACTCATACATATAGAGGGCATCAAAATAGCTGTATCATCATATAAATATCAAAAATGTGTCCAAATGTACAATATCAAAGTGGTCCATCTCTGAGTCAATGTCGTATACAATAAATACATACTAAGGATGGTGATACATGTCTCAAAATGCAAAAAGGTACATAGGATCCAAAAAGTCTGCAAGTCTCTGCTATCCCTGCCACTGTGGACCACTGCTACCGGCAATGTCTCCTCCTCCTCCTTTGCTAGCCTCAGACTGCTGTGGGCCCATCACGGAGGCTTCCGACCTCAATCCACCTACTCTCTAGGGAGCCATAGAGTGGCTCCTGTAGCTTGAAGCCCTCTGACTAGCTAGCACGGTACCATGGTATAAACCCCGATAGTACTGTGCTTGAGCCTACACTCTGGCAAGCTTTCCCTACATCTGCACCAGCTATGCCTATACCTGATGCACCTGTCCAACCAAGAAACTGCTCATCATGTCTATCCCTAGAGCTACCACTATGGTACCCGACTCTACCTGGATAACTCGTATCCATGCCTCTGCCATATTTCTCTCTGGTAAGCCCCGCAATAACCTCTAGGTCTGTCTCTTGCCGAGCATCGGTAGTCCTGAGTTGTGCCCGCAGCTGTCTAACTTGTCGTCTCAGCATGGCTATGGTCCTCTCCTGGACATCTACCTGTGCTGGACCCTACACTGCCTATGCCTGTCCCTACCCCTGTGGCTGGGGTCCCTGCTGCTTGCCACCTACTAAGGTGGCGGCATCTATACCTGCGGTGCCTGCTGTACAACCTGTGGTGGCACTGCCTGCTGAGCATGGGAAGGTCCCTCCCCAACTCTCCACCTCTGTCTAGGCCTACCTTCGTCATCTCCACCTCCCCCACCTCCATCACCTCCCCAATCTCTGCCACCTCCTCATCCTCCTCTCCTTCTCCTCCTCCGGCCAACCTGGCCTTTGTCATCTAAGTCCACCTCATCTATCTGAGGCACCAACACCCCAGGCCTTGAGTATCTCAGAAACAAGTGTATAGTGAACCAATCCTCATAATCCTGGGTCATCCCAGCATCTTCTATCTCTCTCCTCATATCCCAGGAGACATATGGTGTGTGCTGAAACTCTATCAATGCCTCCTCGTAAGATGCCATCGGTCCCCATCTAAGCCTCTCGGCATGAGTCCTCACAAACCGAGCTTGCCCCTGTGGCATGCCCTACCTCCTCCCAAGCTGTCTCTATACTCGGCCAATAATCTATCTCTCTAGTATAAATTGTGTCTGCCCTATCAGCCACCGTGTCTTATAGCAGTAAGGAAGCTCATCTGCCTCATCATCCCATGGCTCACAATCCAGGTATGGCCACCAGATGACAATGTCCACTCCATCCAAAGCATGCCACCAATACTCAAGCTTCCCCAGCCTATGCTGGGAAATCGCTCCTATATAGCCATAGCTATATGACTCTCCTCTCTATCTATCAAACACACATATCAGCCTTGTGATCGCTATGTGCTCCCATAGCCAAAACTGTAGCAGCGACATGCCTTCAGACAGGCTCGTACTTGTATGATATACCACCTAATGCATATTGTGGTATAGGTACAATGCAGGCAGACACCCCAAGTATACCGGGTGCCCTCTATCACCATCCTATCCATGAGCTGACCCCATCCAATGGGGAACCCATGTGATCTCCTGTCAGGGCATACAACGCCTCTAATCAATCATGCTACAATCCCTAGGAAGTAGTCGTAACAGTCATAGATATCCTACCAAGGGATGACCTGCCTGACTAGCTCGGGGTCATCAAACACTCACCTGCACTCAGCAAGTCCTGCATTTCTTTGTGGATCATACTCCACAAGCTCTCCTTGAATAGGCAAATAGAGGATCTTGTACACGTCCTCCAAAGTAACAGCCATCTCACTAGTAGGAAAGTGGAAGGTCCTGTCCTCACTGTGGAACCTCTCCATTGTAGTAGTCAGCAACCCGCGGTTCACCCAAACCTTAGGCATGAAGCAAACATAGTCTAGTCCCATCGCGTCGAGCACCTCTCTATCCTTCTCAGTCAGCATGTGTCTCTGCAACAAAGGCATAGGGAACTGCTCCCTCGACTGAAGAGTCTCTCGTATATCCTCCTGCAATCACGCAAAGCAAGGTATCAATCCAAAGATGCAAGTACCATACTCAACATATCTATAGAAACATATCAACTAACTTAGCATTTCAAATTGATCAAAACAACACACTACATCTCTTGATGAGATTCCTGTAATCACGGAGATAGCTTATCAATTGACATGTCAAACAGGATGCCAATCGAATTGATTTTGCTAAGTAATCTGCTTATCTATATCATATGCACCACAACAGGTGGTATATGCACTATTTCTTAACGAATGCGCCATTTCTTGACACATGAGCCACTTCTGGCAAAAGCGCTGCAAGAACTAATGTATGTGCTGTCGTATGCTATATATGCACTACTCCGACGCATGCGCCGCTACATACCGTAAATGTACTGCATAATTATGCATGCGCTAGCAAAACCTATGCATGCGCAGCTTTCACAGATGCACCATTTCTTTTCATGCATGCGCTATAGATCTATGCTTGCATAGTTTCATGTGGCATATGTGCCACACAGTGTTTCGGTCCATCTATCTATCCTAGTTTTCTCCTAGCATTTATTGATATCAAACTCAACCCTAGGAGAAATTTTTTGAGATACATACCGGGGGTCCTACCTCTGCCAGCCGATGAATCAATGGACTTGCTCGAATCGATGCTCCTTGCGTGGAATGTCCATCCTCATGTTGACTGCTCTATGCTCTCTGCTACTCTAAGCTCTCTAAAGCAAATCAAACTAAGACAAGTGTGCAAATGAATTGTCTTGTGGACCCAGCTCCTATATATAGCATGCAAACCCTAATCTGGCTAGGTGGTGACTATGACTACTTCCCGCACCCATTTCTACCAGTTTTCTTCCTGTTTCTCTAAAATGCATCATGTTTTCCTCAAACCTAACCTATTTTTCCCTTCATCTTTGTGAGATTGTCTGTCTCTCATTCTTTCTCCCTTCTTCCCGTCTAATCTCCCGAGTGGGCATCCTATCGTCATAACCTGTATTTGGGGCAAACTGGGGCATGTATCAGACTATCTATTCTTTGAAGCAACGCCATAAACTGCATTGCATCAAAGAGGGGCAAAATGTATATGCCTAAAAATGACATGATTTGGTCTAAATAAATATTCTTAATATTTATTTCATTCTAATTCCTCTATCAATAAATAAATAAACAAATTTATTTATTTGATTCATATTCTTCCAACAATTAAATAAATGCCTTTATTTAATTTAAATTCCTCTAAACAATTAAATAATTCTTAATTATTTAATTAAATCAAATTCATTCTTCCAAATTTAAATAAATCAAATCAAATTTATTTACATCCTCTTAATCTCCAAAAATAAAATATAATCAAATATTTTACTTATTCTTCCAAATCATGCACAAACAATTAAATAAATTTATTTATTTAATTTGCTTTCTTATCTTCTAAATTAAATAATTCCAATTATTTAATTTGTTTCTTCTAATAATATCTTTTCTAAATTTAAATAAATCAAATATTTATTTAAGTTGCTTTTTCTTCTAAATTGAGTTATCTCTAAATATAATTCAATCTTTTTACATATGCCATTAAATATTCCTAATATTTAATAAAGAAAAATATCTTCTTATTTTCATGCAAATCCCTTCTTCTTGTTTTAAATCACTTAACTGATTATTCTATTCTTTTAATTGCTTTAACTCATTCTTCTATTCTTAGCAAATCCTCTCATGCAAAAGAAAGCAAGAAACGTCTTCTTCTTATTCATTGCACGTTCCTCAACTGTTCTTAATCGTTGATCTTCTCATTCTCTCCATACCATTGATCTTCATTCTCTCAAGTCTATAAATTGAACCCTATTCTTCTATTTCATTCATCCAAGCTTTATGTATTATTACTCTGCAGGAATTATAGCGCGCCTTTGGCACCAATTCCTTCATTGCTTGTGATCAGATTCATTACTTCGCACTACTACGATCGTTGTGAAGCTCCTCTTCATTGCGATACTATCACTGCCATTCCCAATTGACATTCTTGAAGCATAGCAAGGAAGTGCACTCTCTGAGGGCCTTATTTCATACATGCAAGAACAATTGTGATAGGCGATCAATGGAAGCTTCAAATTAAGAAGGTTTTCTTTGTTGTTTGTTCATTATTTCTTTGAAATCTCTCTATTCACTATTCCATTGTGTTTTGGGTATCATTGATATTTATATATTGTTTATTCATTTGATCCAATTTTCCCTTAACAGTCTGCATTGAAGATTGAGCTCGTAATTGAAGAATTACTTTTAGGTGATGATGTTCTTCCTAAGTTTGGCTGACCGGATGAGTTACACATATTGCGGATGATCTTGAAGATGTTCTGCAAAGCATGGCCTATTCCTCAAAGAAGATTGAAGTCCCAGATCTGTGTGGCCAATAGTGTGGTGATTCGCATGAAGTTTTTTGTAATAAATCAAGTTGTATTTGTGCATTTTCTTTGTAAAGTTTGCCAACTTTGATGATTATCCCAAAGTCGATGTCTTGTATAAATAAGAGTTGTGAAGTCATTTTAAAAGTATCAAAGAGCAGATGAGAATGTGGTAGAGAGGAGGAAAGTGAAAGGCAGAGAAGAAATATTGGGCTTAAATTGCACTGACTCAAGCATGGTGAAGATGTTATTCTTCAGTTCAAGTATGTAGTATTTATCATTTTGTAGATGGTGCATCTCCTGTAGGCAGTGGGCCTCTTGTGAGCAGTGTGCTCTAGTAGTGAGCCCTAATTGGCATGTGCCATTTTTCTTATTCTTTTAATAGAGAATACAATCTTGGGTTAGTCACCCCGTGGTTTATCCCTTAACTGGGTTTTCCACATTAAAATCTTGGTGTCATATGTGTTAATGTGTTTTTGCTCTTGAATTTTTTGCATTATGTTTCCATACTTGATTTATTCTTATGCTGTTGAATTACAACAAGAATTTAAGTGATTAATAAGAGAAAGTTTTGGGACAACTGATTCACCCCCTCTCTTAGTTTTCTGTCTTGAAATTAACAAGATCAAGTCTAGGAATATCTGCATAGGACCAAGTAAAGTTAATTTGTCTCTGCTTGAAGAAGTTGATGAATTTTAGATTTTCATGTTTAGATAAAGATTCTGCCATATGGATTATTCTTGGATTGTCTTCTATACTAATGTTGATAGGTTCTACTAGTTCTATAAAACTTGATGACTTCTCTTGATGTGTAAGATTGGGGATAGTGTCAATCCTTTTATCCTTTGGTGCCTCAAAGAGGTTTTCACCATCGGATTCATGTTATATTTTTTACTTTTTTCACGATCTAAGACTACCGTAGAGCGATTTTCACCATTAGATCTATCTTTTATTTTTACATTTTTATGACTAATCTCTCCAAAATAAGCCTCGTCATTGAGTTCTTTAGCAAAGCCAGCTTTATGGTCTCCTGATGGTAAGTAATCCCTTAGATCTAGTTAGTCAATGATAACATCATCATTTTTAAAGATATCTAGTTCAGGTGGCTCTTGTAGTTCCCAATCTATAAGTTCAGGATGTACTAAAGGTAGGGGATCATCGGGTTGGTTTGACTCAAGGGAAATGATGATTAGGATAAAGGAGATGTTTAGGTTTGTGGGGGTATTTACAAGGTCTAAAATAGTACTCTCCTCAATATTATCTATCAAGTGTGACATCCGACCTTCCTCTTGAGACTCACTCTCGGTATGTTGCGAATCAAATTCTAGCAGTCTAGACCTTGAGCTTTGACCCTCATGGTATGTGTTTGTTGAGCTATATGTTTGAACCACATCAATACCTTTGTCTTCACAAGATAGTTCAGAAAGACTATCCCATTCCCATTGGTTAGAATCTGTTTCACTCTCTTCTTGCAATTTGTATATCTGTTCAACTAGGTTGGTGGTAACCTTTTCCTTTTCTTTTCCTATATACCCTAGCCCTGTAGTGTCTCAAGATGATAAGGAAGAAGTTTGTATGGGTTATATGATACCTTCTTTTCTCAAGCCTATGGGACTATGACCATCATATCCCGTTCTCTACAAGATAGAAAAACCTCGACCATATTGATTAGTTTGTAGTTGGTGTTATTGATCTTGTGGCTTCCATTCCATATCTTCTTCTTTATATAGCCATTGAAGGATATTTTTCTCACCACTCTCATCTGATAGAGTAACCCATTTGATAAAAGGACCATTAGGAGTTTTTAATGTCTATGGTTTGTCCATAGAGGGTTTGTCATAAGACTTGGGTGATAGGGGTAGTTTTGCAAGACAAAAGGTTTGCTCAATGGAATACTCTCCTATCCCTTTATCTTTGAGTTTGACCTTTAGTTCGGTGGTTTTGGATGTAGAAGGTATTAAACTAGGGTCAACAAGGGTTGTAGTGGGTGAACTTGCTCTATTGGTATGTATGACTACTTCAGGCTTTGCTTTATGGCATTGTAGTATTGGAATGGATCGAGATCAACTTGGATAGTGATCTCTTGGCCATTGTAAGGGAACTTTATGTTGCAAGTATGTGCCTAATCGGTGTTGTCATTGATGTCAACATATATTTGTTGTCATTGGTGTCAACTGTATCCTATTTTGTTATTTGTTTAGAAGCTTTATTTGTTGAGGATATTGAGAAAATTTTCCCCTTTGGAAGAAATAGTGAGTTGCAGTAAATTGTAGAGAAGATAGTGTGTTGTTGACAAAAGAATAGTGCAGAAGATTGCTCTACATTTCTTGTTGATTGAATATCTTGAACTGTAGATTGGAAGATATTTAGATGCATGTATGAAGATGCTACATTCCAATTTTCAGCCCCTGGTTTGAAGAATTGAATAAGTTACATTCACCAGAGTAAAACCTGCATTTTCTGATTATTCACTGGTGACAGGGAGAAAGCATTTTGCTCCGCATTCCTCCGCATTGAAGTATTTTTCTTTGCAGTTCTAGAGGGAAGTTTGGGATGATGATAAGTGCCTACAACTAAAATGGTCCATGATTTGGTATTCCACAAGCTATCTTTATTTCATGACAGTAGAGGATAGTGAAGTTCATGTGCTCCGGTATGAAGAATCTCATGGATAAAGTAGTTAAAGTTTGTGTAGTTACTCCTGGTGATTACAATGTGCTTGTGGATGCCTCCCGATCCTATTCCTTCCTTTGCATTGGTTCATGTTAAGGAATTGAGATCATGTTTGAAGATTATTCCTAGATAGTGTAGCATGTAACCAGTCTTAGCCAACTTGGTTAATTCCAGTGATTGCGGAGATCTATTGAAGATTGTAGAAGCATGTCGTGGCATGGAAGATCATGTTTGAGTCCCAACTAAGGTGTGGTGTGATCTGCATACACCTTTACTACATTTCCTTAGCATAATTTTTATTAGGTCAAGACCTATTTTGTAAATGTTTACAATGCCGACCTTGGAGATTATTCCAACAGTTGATGAATGTAATGCCAACCTTAATGTACATTCCAAGGTTGATGAATAATATATATACTTGTAATTTGGTCATGGAAAACAGGTCCTTGTGTTAAGATGAAAACTTAAGTGAAGAAGTGTAAAAAGAAGAGAAGAGCAGAGGAAGAATATTGTGCTTTAATGGAACTAAATTCAGACATGGAGTAGATGCTATCATATCAATTCAAAACCTTTAGTAGTGACCCACCCCTTGGCAGTAAGCCTTTTTCTAGGCAATGAGCCCTATTGGCAGTGAGCCTCTGATTTTTGGTATTGTTATAACTTATATATCTTGTGGACTAACATCCACCACAGTTTTTCCCTTAACATGGTTTTCCATGTAAAAATTTGGTGTCTATTGTGTATGATCTTGTTGTTGTGTTAGAATTCCTAATTTTGTGCTTTCATGTTCTAATCATAATAACAGTAAATAAGCGGATGATGTTTTAAGATGTAGAAATTGTTTAATTTTTGTGACAACTGATTCACCCCTCCTCTTAATTGTCTTGTACATTTTGATAATTGGTATCAGAGCTAAGTTCCTTGGAAGAAAGCTTGACTGCTTGAGGCTGATCCAAGATGTCATATAAGGAAAGTCTGCAGTTCAATGGAACGAACTAATCCATTTGGAAGATCCACATGAAAATCCATCTCCTCTGCTTGGGGTATAGTGTTTGGAAAATAACTGAAGATAAGTATGAAATACCTATGAATGGTCTGTAAACTGAAGATGAGATCAAGCAATTTGAGTTGAACATAAAAGCTAAAGATGCCTTCATAAGCACCTTATCCGACATAGAAGTAACAAAGATCATGGTGTTGGAAACTGCTTACATGAAATATAGGATAAGATAAAGAATCTATATGAAGGAGATGAATCTATGAAGAGCGTCAAGTTGTAGAGTTTGAAGGCAAAATATGAATGTTTGAAGATGAGTGAAGATAACAGCATAACATCCTTCATGTAAAAGATCGATGAACTTGTGAGTAGTATTAGAAGTGTGGGAGGAAAAATTGAGGATATTGAAGTTGTCAATAAAATTCTTAGATCACTGCCTAAATCATAGAGTCATAAGGTGGCCACAATTGACGAAATAATGATAGTGACAGATTACAAAAGATCAGTTGCTTGGAAAGCTGACAACCTTTGAAATGAGAGAACTTGGTGATTCACTTCTAAAGATAGAGATTGCTTTCAGGGCCAACACTTCATAAAGAACCCCCAGATCTGCCAAGTACAAGGTTGAACCAAATTATGAGCTTGAAGAAATTCAAGCCAACTTTGTTAACAATATGCCCAGAGGTACTAGTAAGTTCAAAGGCAAACTTCCTTTTAAATGTTTCATTTGTGGTAAAGTTGGTCATTACGCTTCTAGATGCCCCACAAGAGTTCCTAAGCCAAGACCTGATAGACCTAAGATCCCAAAGATATGTTACTATGTTGAAGATCTTGGTGATGATGGAGTATGAAATAGTGAACTAGATAATGCTAGTACTTCTAGTAATGAATGCTTGTTTATTGCTATTAAAGAAGATCTTGTGTCTACTAATCCTGCTAGTTGTGTGAGGGAGGAAAAACCAGTGGAAAGTCCCTTGGTGGCTCAGGTTGTTGAAGACAAAGATGAATGGGTTATTGATAGTGGATGCTCTCATCACATGACTAGTGAAAAAAGTAAGTTTGTAAGTTTGGAAAGATATGATGGAGGACTGGTTAGGTTTGGAGATGACACAACTGGTAAGATTTGTCAAAAAGGATCCATTTCTTTTGATGACAAGCATAATATTAAAGATGTCTTGTATGTGAAAGGATTAAAGAACAATCTTTTGAGTGTTGGTCAGATGTGTGACAAAGGTTATGATTTAAGATTCAAGGACAATGGATGCAAGATCTTGGAAAGCTCTAGAACAGTGATTGCAACTGGTAAGAAGACAAGAGGTAACATTTATCACTTCAAAGGGACTAATGAATATTGTTTGTTGACTCAGAATGATTAAAGTTGGTTGTGGCATAGAAGGTTGTGTCATATCAATTTTGACAACATTGTGAAGATACGTTCCTCTCAGGATGTAAGAGATCTGCCCAAGCTTGTGAAGCTTGCTGATACTTTGTGCAAAGAGTGCCAATTTGGAAAATAGACAAAAACAAGTTTCAAGAGCAAGGACCAATATGTTGATGGACTACTGAAATTAGTACATAAAAATATATGTGGACCTACCAACGTAAGAAATCTACGAGACAAGTATTTCATGTTGTTGATTGATGATTATTCTAGAATGACTTGGGTTACCTTCTTGAAAGAAAAGGTAGAATCCCTAGAAAAGTTCAAAGCATTCAAGGCAATGGTTGAGAATGAGTTAGGTTTAAAGATAAAATGCTTGAGGTCTGATAGAGGTGGAGAGTTTACATCAAATGAGTTTAACTTCTTTTGTGAAGAACAAGGGATAAAGAGACAATTATCTACACCTAGGACTCCAAAACAAAATGAAGTAGTTGAAAGGAAAAACAAGACAGTTCAAGAGGCTGCCAGAACAATGATCAAGGAGGCTGAGCTATTGGAAGTATATTGGAGAGAAGCAATTCACACTACTATATATATCCTAAACAAAGTCCAAGTCAAAGGTAACAGTTCTAAGACTCCTTATGAATTATGGTACGATAAAGTTCCTACTGTGAAATATTTCAAGGTTTTTGGCAGTAAGTGTTATATCATAAGAGATGAAGATCTACGTATGTTTGATGTAAGATGTGATGAAGGTATCTTCCTTGGATACTCCACCAAGAGCAAGGCCTATAGATGTTACAATAATAGGTTTAAGAAGATCATCGAGAGTACAAATGTCAAAGTTGGTGAAAGTCAGGAAAATGTGTCAAGTGGATATGAATCTGATGAACCAGAAGTCCTTGCAAGCCAAGTAGTAGTGCAACAAGAAGAAAACTCAGAGGAAGAAGAAAAAACTCTAGAAATCATTACTAAGACACCCAAGTATGTAAAGTTAAATCACTATGAAGATCAAATCATAGGAGATAAGAGCAAAGGAATTCTGACCAGAAGAAGAGTTGCAGAAGAGCAAGTAAATTTTTGTTTGATCTCCAAGATTGAACCTGTTGGTTTTTTCTCTAAATCAGCATTAGGATTTGCCACTTCTAATGCACAAGCAGATTCAGCCAACTGAATACAGGAGGTTGCGTGAGCTCCTCCCCTTCACTTCTGGTTCTGCCGCACCAAGGGGGGTATCCCTATAACTCAAGATGTAACCTTGACTAGCTCAAAGATAGAAAGATCTAACTTGACGACAACAAGCAGAATACTCTCATGTATGGACCAAGATCTGCATGATAGATCACAAGGCTGGCAACATTCTTGGACATGATGTCTGGTTGGGTATGAGAGCATGCAGGGGGTTCCTAATCCTACTCCTACAACTAACAGGTGGAAGTATGAAATGGTTTGATATGAATTTGGATGCAAAGCTGGACATGGTGTATAACACAAGAACACAGCATGATTGGTGCCTATCCAGGGCTTGGAGTCGGTAGACATACACCTGTGAATGATTAGCATGAATAGCTAAAACTGGATTTCAGGGGGATACACATGATATCTGCCTTACAGATATCTCCCAATGAAGAGTGTTAAGTTATCTCTACTTATGGCATCCCTACTGCAGTATACCCTTCCCAATGTTCAACCTGAAAACAGTTTAATTTGCCCCTTGAGCAGAGGTTAAAAGATCAGACATTCAACATAGGAATTCTATGCTCTAGAATCTAAACATTACACAAATATCCAGATTCAGAAGAAGAATACATGCAATACTGGAGACAGAATTAACACAACACATGCTAAGATAGCATTACTCATATAAGATCAACCATGAAATCAGTGGATTCATGCCAAATCGCACAACAGGAGATACATAAACTCACAAGATAAACTGTACAGAGCGACCAGATCAGCTGGTTATGGATTACAGAGCCAAAAATCCACAACTTTCAACAACCTTGAATGAATAACACCTTCTGCATTATATAGCAGGAGGGTGTATTCAGCATTAACTACCAGGTTGACCAAAAAGCCCGCCAGATACACAGTATCATAAAAATGGCGCTCAAACACATCCAGATTGGCGTCCAAACTTGAATGCAGCAGGTAGGGGAGGAGACAGGAAGATTTCTCGAGCCCTGCGCCACTGATGTACACCTTCAATCGGGTACCAGATCAGCCCACGCCATCGCCCATACCTCTGCAACAATCGCCATTAATGGCGCACCAACCTGCGGCCTTGGGAAGAACATCAATTCTGCATCGCGACCATTTCCCACCGAGATTCATCATCATGATATTTGAAAATGCAGGATATCAATTATCCCACATGCACCCCGCAGCAACCTCATTAACACTTTATATACTAGGTCATGAGCATATATCATGTCGGTGCTTTTGCTCCTGACGACACTAGTATAAGACTTCATCATCATCATCCTCCAGCAGCATGATATCCTGTTGCCCGAAATATCACCCTGACGTCATCATCATCTCGCAATACAACCGCATGATAATCGCCTTCATCGGCACAACCTGATCCATCGGAGGAACATCCTCCTGCTGAGCCTATACCAAGAGTCTGGCCGATGAACATCCTGATGACATCATCATCATATCCTGCTGACGTCATCATCACATCTGCCTACTGCGCACCTCCTCATATCCGGATGACGTCATCATCATGTTTGCAAATATCGGGAGATCTCCTGAAGATGATCAGTGTTAGAAATATGATCCCCCCGGGACCTTGATGACGTCATCATCATATTAACATCATCATGATATTCGGAAGACAACCGGATATTTGGAAATATCCTCCTGATGCACAAATATCAGGTTGCACTGTAACTCCGCTATAAGATCAGGGCGATAACTAAATATGATGATGCTTGAAAAGATCACCCCCAGTAGATAATGCGCGAAGCCAACAGGCGGATATCTCCTTGATATCAGCATCATCATGATGCTGGAACAAGCACACTCGAGTGATATGAAAATATCACCCCCTCCTTCGAAAATATCATGATGCAGATAGGCAGAAAGAAAGATATCACCCTGATATAAGGATGACGTCAGCATCATCAGGATGACAAAACAACGAACAAGAAGTGATACAACATCATCAGGATGATATTGACTAAGATCATCCTGACGTTCAAAATATGATGACCCCAGTGAATATCGGGTCGCACTTAGAACTCTTCAACAACATCATCAGGATGATCATAACCAAGATCACCCGATGATAAAAATATCACCCCGGCGAGATATCATGATGCAGATAATATGATGACCCCCGCAAGCAACACGGTGATAAAAGGAAATATGATGATGATGACGACGACCCTTAAGAAAGAACAAGCTAGGTCGAGCAACTCAAAGAATAACCCCTTCAGAATATCGGGGCAGCATCATCATCATGTCTGGGCAAGGTGATAATTGGAAGATCACCGGATACTTTGAAAAATCACCTCGCAAGCAGATCAGGGCGCACTGTAGCTCGTCAGCATCATCAGGATAAAAACCAAACATCACCCGATGCCTAAATATGATGATGACGATGAGAAACCGGTCGACGGAGAACATGATGATGCTGACCACCATCGAACCAAATATGATGATGATGACCTCCTCTATAAGAAAATATGATGATGCAGCTGAAAAATACTGAGGAGGTCCATCACTTGGAGCATTTTTTTGGATACTTAGGGAGAGTGCCTGCATGAAAATTGCTCAAAAAACTGCCAGTCAATTCAGGCGCTAACAGTGGCTCTGTCTGGGGACGTGCAGGTGCAAGACTGCAGCGAGAACCCCAGATCTCTGGGATGCAGACCAGTGCCTTATCCATTGGGCATAGAGTCATGAAGTTATCATGATCTGCATCACCAAACTCATTATTTTTAAACATTATTTTGGCGGCCCCGGGCAGCCAAAAAGGAAAAACCATAATTTTTTCTTGTCAAATGCCTGATTCCAAGCTGAAAGATCCCAATCCCAACTGAAAAGATTGGCATAATCTGCCCATAATGTCATCTGCTTAAAAAGATATTCCACCAGTTTTGAAAGCTTGCCTCCATCATTTTCAGCTCTGTCATTTTGGATTTCAGAATTAGACATATAACCATACACATAATATTCTTCAACATTAGACAACACATGTATGTTATGTCCCTCAGACAGTACATCATACTGCTCTTGGCATTCTTTATCATTTATCTGGCGGCTGCACATTATCAGGTACTCATCCAGCTGATCCAACAATTCAAAATACTCAGAGAATATGAGACCCCTAATATCTACTGATATTGAAAACAAATCCTGATCCACACACCCAATGTTACACATGTCTGAATCAGGTGATGATGAACATTCATTATTCACAGTTTGCAAATCAGTATCATCATCTTCAAACAAAGGGTTAATCCTGCACCATTGAAAGTCAAGACTCACAACATCATATGCATCAGCAGGCTCATCATAAAGGGGATTAACACTCACTGCAAAGGCCTCTGCTTCTTCTTCATGACATTCCAATTCTTCTTCATTACTATCAGATCCAAAGTCATAAGAAAAACAAACCTGATCCATGCACTGGTCATGGATATCATTTTTATCAACTGATTGCCCCATATACAAGATTGCTACTGTTTCAATGCACTCTGAAGTTGAACAATCTGCATCATTTTCCAGCCCTCCAATGCTTCCTGATGAAACTGATATTGATTCTTGATCCATATGATCACAACTCTGCACAACTGGATCATTTAAACATGAAGGCTCTTTGTTTAGGACTGGTATGCAAATTTTACTTGAAAAATTATTATTTTCAACTTCACTTGCTGGGCAAAAAAGGGCATCCTCCTCTATGATAGAAACATCATCCACTTGGAATGATGCAAAAACTGGGACAACAGGGGTGTGAGTGCTATGACATTCATTGTCAATTCCTAAATTAAATCCTTCATTAACACTGGGGGCTGCAGGACAACAAAAATTTTCAGAGAAATAACCCTTTTGTATTCCATACCTCCAATTGTTTTCAATATCCACTGCAAACTGATGTGCCTGATGCAATATGGTGGGCTCCTTGTCTCTTAATCTGTAACTCATTTTCTTATCAAAGGCTCCCAAATAGACAACTAAGCACAGTGCATCATTAGGTCTCATGCATTCTGGAATTCTATTCAATGCCCTCATAAATATGAGGTTAAAGGCTGGGATCAACTCATCTTCTTCAATATGGATGTACATGAAGTCACTAATAGCTGCATATTCAGAAACTCTTTCACCATACTGTACTAGAAATGCAGATTTAAAACCATGCCAAGAGTTGACAGAGTGAGCTGGAAGGTAGGAAAACCAGTCCCTTGCATCTTCATCTAGAGATTGAACAAATAATCTCATAACCACATCCTCATGGTCAATCTCAAAGTCATCTATCACATTCATGAACTGCTGCAAGTGTCTTTCAGCTGATTGATCCTTTATACCCTTAAATTTAGGCAAAAAATTCCTGATTTTAGGTGGAAAAGCATTTGGATAGCCACAAATGCCACTGAAATTTATGGGCTTATATCTGTCTATGTTGAAACTTCTTTTATTACATTGCTGGGACTGACTACTATACATTTTTGCATTTGACACTTCACAAGGGTGCATAGGCAGATAATACATCCTTTATGTTATTGCAACCCTCCTCTCTACTCAGATTTTCTACAAACAATGACTTTAGGCACTCAAACTTTAGACTATTTTTTCAAACTTTCCTAAAGTCCTTTAAATGAGTCTTTTGAACAACATTGCATGCCCTTTGAAATACAGTGCAAGTTCTAATAGAAGCATGCAAGCTCTGCTTTCACCAATGTTCCCCTTTTAACCAGTGCTTTCTCACCAAATAGGGAATCTGTCAAATAATATGAAATACCTGGATATGTTGCAGAAGCTGCAAATTCTTCTCTGGCTGATTTTGTTCTTTTATCAGGTTCTTTGATGCAGAGTCGCCACCTCCTTGAAGAGGAATGAGCTTCAAACAAGCTGAAGCTGCAAATTGGTTTCTTTCTTTCTGGGTCATCCACCAGCAGAGTCACATATACAACCTTTTTTCTCTGCTGCAACAAGCAGTTTCCAGGTCTAATTTTTTTTTTATCTTGCAGACTCAAACTTTCATGGATATGACATTGATCTCCCCAGCAGAGTCACCATTTTGTTGGTGACTCGGATGGGTCACAAGATATATTATTTTTTTTTTAGTCCATCCCCAGCAGAGTCGCCATTTTGTTGGTGACTCGGATGGGTCACAAGATATATTATTTTTTTTTTAGTCCATCCCCAGCAGAGTCGCCATTTTGTTGGTGACTCGGATGGGTCACAAGATATATTATTTTTTTTTTAGTCCATCCCCAGTAGAGTCGCCATTTTGTTGGTTTTTTCTCTGAATCAGCATTAGGATTTGCCACTTCTAATGCACAGGCAGATTCAGCCAACTAAATACAGGAGGTTGCGTGAGCTCCTCCCCTTCACTTCTGGTTCTGCCGCACCAAGGGGGGTATCCCTATAACTCAAGATGTAACCTTGACTAGCTCAAAGATAGAAAGATCTAACTTGACGACAACAGGCAGAATACTCTCATGTATGGACCAAGATCTGCATGATAGATCACAAGGCTGGCAACATTCTTGGACATGATGTCTGGTTGGGTATGAGAGCATGCAGGGGGTTCCTAATCCTACTCCTACAACTAACAGGTGGAAGTATGAAATGGTTTGATATGAATTTGGATGCAAAGCTGGACATGGTGTATAACACAAGAACACAGCATGATTGGTGCCTATCCAGGGCTTGGAGTCGGTAGACATACACCTGTGAATGATCAGCATGAATAGCTAAAACTGGATTTCACGGGGATACACATGATATCTGCCTTACAGATATCTCCCAATGAAGAGTGTTAAGTTATCTCTACTTATGGCATCCCTACTGCAGTATACCCTTCCCAATGTTCAACCTGAAAACAGTTTAATCTGCCCCTTGAGCAGAGGTTAAAAGATCAAACATTCAACATAGGAATTCTATGCTCTAGAATCTAAACATTACACAAATATCCAGATTCAGAAGAAGAATACATGCAATACTAGAGACAGAATTAACACAACACATGCTAAGATAGCATTACTCATATAAGATCAACCATGAAATCAGTGGATTCATGCCAAATCGCACAACAGGAGATACATAAACTCACAAGATAAACTGTACAGAGCGACCAGATCAGCTGGTTATGGATTACAGAGCCAAAAATCCACAACTTTCAACAACCTTGAATGAATAACACCTTCTGCATTATATAGCAGGAGGGTGTATTCAGCATTAACTACCAGGTTGACCAAAAAGCCCGCCAGATACACAGTATCATAAAAATGGCGCTCAAACACATCCAGATTGGCGCCCAAACTTGAATGCAGCAGGTAGGGGAGGAGACAGGAAGATTTCTCGAGCCCTGCGCCACTGATGTACACCTTCAATCAGGTACCAGATCAGCCCACGCCATCGCCCATACCTCTGCAACAATCGCCATTAATGGCGCACCAACCTGCGGCCTTGGGAAGAACATCAATTCTGCATCGCGACCATTTCCCGCCGAGATTCATCATCATGATATTTGAAAATGCAGGATATCAATTATCCCACATGCACCCCGCAGCAACCTCATTAACACTTTATATACTAGGTCATGAGCATATATCATGTCGGTGCTTTTGCTCCTGACGACACTAGTATAAGACTTCATCATCATCATCCTCCAGCAGCATGATATCCTGTTGCCCGAAATATCACCCTGACGTCATCATCATCTCGCAATACAACCGCATGATAATCGCCTTCATCGGCACAACCTGATCCATCGGAGGAACATCCTCCTGCTGAGCCTATACCAAGAGTCTGGCCGATGAACATCCTGATGACATCATCATCATATCCTGCTGACGTCATCATCACATCTGCCTACTGCGCACCTCCTCATATCCGGATGACGTCATCATCATGTTTGCAAATATCGGGAGATCTCCTCAAGATGATCAGTGTTAGAAATATGATCCCCCTGGGACCTTGATGACGTCATCATCATATTAACATCATCATGATATTCGGAAGACAACCGGATATTTGGAAATATCCTCCTGATGCACAAATATCAGGTTGCACTGTAACTCCGCTATAAGATCGGGGCGATAACTGAATATGATGATGCTTGAAAAGATCACCCCCAGTAGATAATGCGCGAAGCCAGCAGGCGGATATCTCCTTGATATCAGCATCATCATGATGCTGGAACAAGCACACTCGAGTGATATGAAAATATCACCCCCTCCTTCGAAAATATCATGATGCAGATAGGCAGAAAGAAAGATATCACCCTGATATAAGGATGACGTCAGCATCATCAGGATGACAAAACAACGAACAAGAAGTGATACAACATCATCAGGATGATATTGACTAAGATCATCCTGACGTTCAAAATATGATGACCCCAGTGAATATCGGGTCGCACTTAGAATTCTTCAACAACATCATCAGGATGATCATAACCAAGATCACCCGATGATAAAAATATCACCCCGGCGAGATATCATGATGCAGATAATATGATGACCCCCGCAAGCAACACGGTGATAAAAGGAAATATGATGATGATGACGACGACCCTTAAGAAAGAACAAGCTAGGTCGAGCAACTCAAAGAATAACCCCTTCAGAATATCGGGGCAGCATCATCATCATGTCTGGGCAAGGTGATAATTGGAAGATCACCGGATACTTTGAAAAATCACCTCGCAAGCAGATCAGGGTGCACTGTAGCTCGTCAGCATCATCAGGATAAAAACCAAACATCACCCGATGCCTCAATATGATGATGACGATGAGAAACCGGTCGACGGAGAACATGATGATGCTGACCACCATCGAACCAAATATGATGATGATGACCTCCTCTATAAGAAAATATGATGATGCAGCTGAAAAATACTGAGGAGGTCCATCACTTGGAGCATTTTTTTGGATACTTAGGGAGAGCGCCTGCATGAAAATTGCTCAAAAAATTGCCAGTCAATTCAGGCGCTAACAGAACCTAAGATTGTGAATGAAGCTTGCAATGATGAAAATTGAGTGAAGGCTATGAAAGAAGAACTAATGCAGATAGAGAAGAATCAGACTTGGGATCTTGTTCCCATACCAGCATATAAAAATGTAATTGGCACCAAATGGGTTTTCAGGAACAAGATGAATGAGAATGTTGAAGTGATAAGAAACAAAGCAAGGTTGGTATGCAAAGGATACTCTCAAGTTGAAGGAATAGATTTTAAGGAAACATTTGCACCAATGGAAAGAATTGAAGTAATTAGAATATTCTTAGCATTTGTAGCCTACAAGGATTTCAAGGTATATCAGATGGATGCCAAGTCAACATTCTTGAATGGAGATTAAATGAAGACGTTTACATTGAACAAATTGAAGGATTTAAATCATCGGATCAAGGTGACATGGTGTGGAAATTGAAGAAAGTATTTTATGTACTAAAACAAGCCCCTAGGGCCTAGTATGCAAGATTGGATAAATATACGATATAGTTAGGGTTCAGTAAGGGTACTACTGACAACAATCTCTATTTCAAGATTAATGAACAAATCCTAATTGTTGCAGTCTTTGTTGATGAGATTATCTTTGGAGGTAATGAAGGTATGTGCATGGTTTTTACTGGTGAAATGAAAAATGAATTTGAAATGTCCATGTTTGGTGAGATGAATTTCTTTTTAGGTGTGCAAATTAATCAATCAGATAAAGGTATCTTCATTTCTTAGTCTAATTATGTGAAAGAATTGTTAAAGAAGTTTGGGATGGAGGACTCTAAACCAGGATGTAGTTTGTCTTGTGGAAAGATTTCAAGCATAACCTAAAGAGTCAGATGTGCTGGTAGTCAAGAGAATACTGAAATATTTGAAAGGCACAATGGATTATGGTTTGTGGTATCCAAAAGATAATGATTTCACTCTCAATGCATACACTGATGCAGATTGGACCGGAGATGTGGATGACAGGAAAAGTACAAGTGGAGGTGCATTCTTATTAGGAAAAAGGCTGGTATCCTATTTAAGAAAGAAACAAGACTCAATATCTCTATCTACTGTAGAAGCAAAATACATTGCAACAACATGTAGTTGCACTCAAGTGTTATGGATAAAGAAGACATTGAAGGACATCAGAGTTGTGTATGAAGATCCAATTGTAATCTTTTATGACAATACAAGTGCCATAAACATATCAAAGAATCTAGTAATGCATTCAAGGACAAAGCATATATCCATAAGATATCACTTTCTAAGAGAAAAAATGACAGAGAATGAAGTCAAGTTGGAGTATGTATCTACATAAGATCAGATTGCAGACATTTTCACCAAGTCTCTGCCTAAGGACACTTTTGAGTATCTCAGTGAAAAGTTAGGGGATATCACCTCTCCTGCTCTACACTAAGATGCACAAGAGTGCATCAGTCTAATGGTGCTTAGAGTTTTACCTCCAAATCTAGATTGATGCTTGTAAGGGCTACTTCTCAGAGGGAGTAGTCAGATGGAGAGAGTTTGGTTTAGAGCAGTAGAGTGCAAATATGTACCCTTTTCCATTGATGTCAAAGGGGGAGAGAAATCATGTGAAAAACTTAGAAAAGAAGGAATGTATATGTGTAAAGAGATAGGGGGAGAATCTTCTCTTGATGACTTTTACAGTTTTTCACATCATATGTTGCCATCAATGATAAAGGGGGAGATTGTTGCAAGTATGTGCCTAATCGGTGTTATCATTGATGTCAACATATCTTTGTTGTAATTTGTGTCAATTGTATCCTATTTTGTTATTTGTTTAGAAGCTTTATTTGTTGAGGATATTGATAAAATTTTTCCCTCTAGAAGAAACAGTGAGTTACAGTAAATTGTAGAGAAGACAGTGTGTTGCTAACAAAAGAACAGTGTAGAAGATTGTTCTGCATTTCTTGTTGATTGAATATCTTTGTCTATGGATTGGAAGATGTTTAGAGGCATGTCTGAAGATGCTACATTTCAAGTTTAAGCATCTAGTATGAAGAATTGAATAAGTTACATTCACCAGATTAAAACCTACTTTTTTTTATTAGACGCTAGTGATAGGGAGAAAGTATTTTGCTCTGTATTCCTCTGCATTGAAGTATTTTGCTCTGCGATTCTAGAGGGAAGTCTAGGATGATGAGAAGTGCCTACAACTACAATGGTTAATGATTTGGCAGTCCATAAGCTATCTTTCTTTCATGATAGTAGAAGACAGTGAAGTTCATTTGCTCCAGTAGGAAGAATCTCATGGATAAAGTGGTTAGATTTTGTGTGGTTGCTCCTGGTGATTACAACGTGCTTGTGGATGCCTCATGTTCGTGTTCCTACCTTTGCATTGGTTCGCATTAAGGAATTGAGATTATGTTTGAAGATTGTTCCCAGATAGTGTCGCATGTAACTAGTCTTAGCCGACTTGGTTAATTCCAGTGATTGCAGAGATCTATTAAAGATTGTAGAAGCGTGTCATGGCATGGAAGATCATGTTTGAGTCCCAGCCAAAGTGTGGTGTGATCTACATACATCTTTACTACATTTTCTTAGCATAATTTGTATTAGGTCAAGACCTATTTTGTAAATGTTTGCAATCCCGACCTTGGAGATTATTCCAATGGTTAATGGAACTGAATTCAAGCATGGAGTAGATGCTATCATATCAGTTCAAAACCTTTGGCAGTGAGCCACCCCTTGGCAGTGAGCCACCCCTTGGCAGTGAGCCTCTAATTTTTAGTATTGTTATAACTTATATATCTTGTGGACTAACATCCACTATGGTTTTTCCCTTAACAGAGTTTTACACATAAAAATTTGGTGTCTATTGTGTATGATCTTGCAGTTGTGTTAGAATTCCTAATTCTGTGCTTTCATGTTCTAATCATAATAACAATAAATAAGTGGATGATGTTTTAAGATGCAGAAATTGTTTAAGTTTGGTGACAATTGATTCACCCCCCTCTCAGTTGTCTTGTACATTTCAACACTTTGTACATTGATGATAGGTGGATGGTACGGCCTTCATCACATGTATCTAAGGTTGGCCTAGGAGGATATTGTAGGCAAGTTCCATATCAAGTACTTGGCAAACCACATCTTTCTCTACCGGTCCAACTCATAAGGGAAAAACAACAGTACCTTTAGATGTCCTTTCTTCTTCATCATAGGCCTTGATTGTGATCTTCTTCTTTGGGTCAATAGCATTCTCAGAGAACCCCAATGCAAGGATTCTTTTAATGTGCAAATTTCTTAAACCTACCCCTCCATCTATAAGGACCCGTTTTATCCTATGTTTATGAATGAGGGCTTTGATATGAAGGGATGCATTGTAAGTTTGTGTAATGGACATGTCATCTTTTTCAGTAAAAGATAGGAAGTGAGGGGTAGTAAGATGTCCTACCATGGATTGGAATTGCTCTTGGTCTAGATTTGTTGGCACAGTGGTTTCCAATAGAGCTTTTTCTAGGATAGCCTTACGGGATGGTGAGAGACACAAAAGATCCAAAATAGATATATGTGTGGGTGTCTTTTGGAGTTAGTCTAGGACATTATACTAATTGGATATGGATGATGGTTTAGGTGGAACCCCTTGGAAAGTAATCTTTCCATGACGAGTGGTTACATTACAATCGGGCTTGTTATTTATAGTAATCACATTTACAAGTGAATCACTTTCAGAGATGTGGTTAACAGTGTATTCATATGAAACATTCATGTAGTTGGCATTGTTACCACCATTATTGTTTTGCTTTGAGGGACCTCCCTTCTCATAGTTTGGGAGCAAATTCTTGAATGCCAAATGGTCGTCATTGGATGCGTGTCCATCAATTGATATATCTCCTCGATCTATCAAATCTTGGATGGTGTTTTCAATCTTTGGCAATCATTCATTTTGTGACCTTTACTTCTATGGAATTCACAAAAATCATCATCATTCCACCAACAGGGTTTGAACTTGGGTTCATATTCTCTTACCATAGGAAGTGTTATGAGGTTATTTGATATGAGCTTCCTTAGGGTAGATTCAATTGATTCACCTAATGGTGTAAATTTTTTACGAGGAGGAAAATTTATTGGTCTTGGTTGATTGTTTGTAGGTTTGTTTGGAGTGGTATTGTTGTGTAGACTTGATAGATTTAGAATTGGTTGTTTTGGTGTCACATGTTTTGCATCTACTACTCTGTCATTCACAATATTCTTGTTTTTAGTCCAAAACCTTGATTTATCCATGTTATTGTTTGAACTAGGGGTATCCTTATATATTCTGATTTGTCCTTTATCTATCAAAGCTTTCTCAATAAGTGATCCCATTTGAATGACCTTACTAAAGGAAGTAGGACATTGTATTTGTATTTGATAGCTTAATTCAGTGTTCAAGTTATGGACAAACATTTCAATCACTTGCTTCTCAGGAATATGATAAGGACATTTACTAGCAAGTTGTCTCCATCTTTGTAATAAAGTGGCAAATGATTCTCCACTCTTTTGTTTGTTATTACATAGATCTAACATTGAAATCTCATGTTCAATGTTGTATGAAAAGTGAGTGACAAAATTATCTACGAGTTCATTGAATGCCCGGATTCTGGGAAGTAGATGGAAGAACCACTCCATAGCTTGACCTCCTAGGCTATGTGGAAAGAGTTGCATAAGATATGTCTCAATATGGGTGACTTCTAAGCATGCAACTCTAAATTCTCTAATGTGATCACGCAGATCACCTTGTCCCTATATTTGTCAAATTTAGGGACTTCAAATCTTGAAGGGAAAGGCACCATGACCAAGCTTTTGTCAAAAGAATATGGAGATATATCCTCTAATGAGTAATGTTTTGTGGAGGTTCCCGTTTGCAAGTCCACAAATTGTTGTTGTAAGGCTTAGATTTTTTGTGTGAGTGTGTCTAAAGGATTTAAAATATCATTAGCCTTTTCATTTTTGGTAGCTCCTATTTCATTTGATGAGCTTGTTGTTCTCAATTGTGAAATATCAAAATCAGTGGGTAGTTTGGCTCCTTGTTGTGCTAGTAAGAGGAAGTATTTATGAGGATCTCTCGTTATGAATTTATCCATCAATTTTTCAAACTTTGGATCTTGTAAGAATTTATCAAGTTCCTCTTGGTTGATTTCTTCCTCTCCCTCACTAGAAGAGTGTTCACTACTATTGATGTAATTCATTTCTTTCTTTCTTTCTCTTGGCTTGGGATTTAGTTTGAACCATACAAAAACTATGATAATGAATGAAGTTGGATGCTAAATTTTTGGGGATGCAAGTGATGTTTGAGATGGATTGACTTGTTGATAAGATTTTTCTAAAGGTGGTGTTTTAGATTCCCTGTTTCAAACCATAAGTCTTGAGCTATGATGCATAGCAATCAAAGTGTTGATTCAAAGTGACTCAAAATAGGATTGATGAAAATCACTATTGTTGTAGACTAGCTTTGTCAAGGTGTTTTAGTGTAGTCTCTAGATAGAATATGATTTATCCTGATAGGGAAACTAACTATATTATTTTGAAAATGGAAGATCTTAATGGCACCTTTGGAAAATTTTTGATTTTATTTGATTTTGGGATGGCTAAGTATGATATGGTAAGTGAAATGTTTGGAAATGGGTATGGGATGAATTTTATGGTTTAACTAATTTCACCAATAGATTCTATGCAGAAATGGGTATCAAAAGCTAATTTGCTTAATTTATCAAAATCTCAGGAAATGCTCTCTGTTTTGAATGTGTGGGTTTAAATGCGCAGAAATAGTGTTTAAATGTGCAACTCTATTTATTGAATGCACAGTTTTGTATGTGCGGTGATGTTGTTTATATGCGCTGAAAGGTGTATGCATAGCAAGGATGCTCAAATGTGCATCAATAGGTTGTATATGCGCAACAGGAAATGAATGCGTAGAAAGAAGTATCAAATGCACAGTTATAAGTTTCAAATTTGTAGTTCTGTATTTTTGGTAATTTTTTATCAATGTTGCTTGTTATAGGCACATTTTTTTATGCAACCTAAATGTCTTTTTTTGGGGATGATTTGTCTGTCTCTAGGCAAGAAAACATAGCAAGCAGTACTTTTTTATGTTTGTTTGTGACATTTGGTGTTTAAAACAAATTTGAAGACAAGTACAATCCTAGGGGAGAAAGGATACTACTTGTTGAATCCCAACTTGGATTTCTCCAGCCACTTAAATCAAGGTGGAAAGCTAGAAACTTGGTAGCACTGGCTCCCCCTTACACGGCACACACTTCTTGGGTATACCAAGTTTCATTCCCCATAAAGAGCAAATTTTCTATCCCTACACATGATTAGTGAAAATGTTGGGTGACTTTAGAGGTCCGATCTCTCACTAGTAGAAATATGGCAAATAAATGACCAGGTGACTAAAACTTTTAGTCACGTGACCAAACTTTTAGTCACATGAATAAAACTTTTTGCAACACAGCTATAAATGACTGATTTGGTCATCGGTTAAAATGACTAAATAAATGACCAAATAAATGACTAAATAAATAACTAATTTGGTCATCGGGCAAAAAACACAACTAAAGTGGATAATTAAAAAAAATATTTCAAATTGAGGGAGTGGGTTGTATTATAATATAATATAATATATTATAATATAGTATGATATAATATAATATATATTATAATATTATATTATTATATAATATATAATATATTATTATATTATATTATAATATAATATTATATTTATATTATTATTATATATATAATATATTATAATATTATATTATAATATAATATTAAATATAATATAATATTAAATATAATATAATATAATATTTATAATATATTATAATATTATATTATTATATAATATAAATATTATATTATATTATATTATATAATAATATAATATTATGATATATTATAAATATTATATTATATTATATTATATTTATATTATATTATTAATATTATAATATGGGCACCAAAATTATAGCTTAGGGTTTAGTGTTTAGGGTTTAGGGTTTAGGGTTTAGGTTTTAGTGTCTAGGGTTTAAGGTTTAGGGTTTAGGGTGTAGGACGTGTTATGTGCACATGGGTCAAAAAAGTGTCATTTCAACAATTCACCCCATACATGCGCAACAATGTGCTAGTAACCGCTCACCATCACATTTGTGTACTTTTTCTTAATTTCATTGGTTAATTTATTGGAGTTGTGAACATGTATTGGTGCATTTGTGAACATGTATTGGTGCATTTGTGTTAATTTATTAGGTTGGTATTTTACATGTATTGGTTCTTTTTTAAATTTTAATTGGGGGGTCAAGTGTACAAAAACATTATCCCTTAATTAAAAAAAATATGGGTGCCAAAAATGAAAAGGATGGGCACTTCACCAATCTTGCAGGCTGTGAGCGACAAGATTTTGCAGTACCGAGCATGAAGTGGGCAAAGACAAGGGTGCCCTTGTCAAATCTTACGCACCATGGTCAGTGATTTTATTTTATGTTTTTTTAAATGTAATGCCTCGGTTGGATTTTACTTCCACATTTTGCATACATGTCTACCAGAGCATTTCCAAGAAAAGTCTAATCATATAATATAATATTATACATTTATTATTATATAAAATTAACATTCACTAAATATTGAAATAAATGTTTTACCCATTTATCCCTAGAAATTCTTCCCACATGACTAAATATTTTGAAAGATTGAAATTCTGGTGCTCAAATTCCTCCCGCATGACTAAATATTTTGAAATATTGAAATTATGGCACTCATATATACACCCAAATCGAGATGAATAAACATTTAAAGTCTGCAAAGAGGGAAAAAGCAAAACCCTTGATTCATCGACTCAAACGTGATAATTTACAAGTGAGAGGAGCAACAGGGAGCATTCAGGCACAGGTAAGTCAGTCATAGTCTTATTGCGCTTATGTTTCAATAAAATCCTATTCTTGTTTCTAGTCTCATAATTCTAAAACCTGTGATGATTATCTCTACCTTTTCAAATAATCCATTTTGTGCATATCCTACAACTGTGGCATTCTATGAGACCACATTTCTTTGAGGCATTCTGTCAAATAGTTCATGTGCCTTGGCTACTTTTCCACATTTTACATGCATGTCTACAAAAGCATTTCCAACTATAATATCTGACAAAAATCCAGCTTCTATTGTACTTTGATGGATGTCCATACCCTGTTCCAAAGCTCCCATTTTGGCACAGGTAGGAGGATGCTGGCAAAGGTTGTTGAATTTGGATATACACCTGCTAATTGCATTTGCTTGAAAGTTTCTAAAGCCTTTTCAAAAAATTCATTTTGTGCATATCCTGCAATCATTGCATTCCATTCATCCACCATATTGAGGTAGGGAATCTGACCAACCTGAATCGAGAGTTGCCCCAATGACCCCTGGATCGAGCCATAGCCATAGCCATAGAAAAGCATAATCAACTAAAATAGATTTTATGAAACCAGATAAATGCACTTTACAATATTACATTCATTGGAAAAGATATAATGATATCTTTTTAGATCATAGCTTTGGTGTTGCCAACTGATTTAAAGCCTCGCAAGGAAAAAGAGTAGCTATATCAATTCTTAGGTGCACCATAAAATTAGACATGTACTATTCACATTTTACATTAGGCTTCTAAGGATTCCTTAGAGGGGATGAAAACTCACTAATAGCCATCCAATTAGCAAAAAGTGGCATTAGATGTCCTCAAATTTTGCTAGGCTACACTATAACCAGAGGCAATGATTGTAGGATATGCACAAAATGGACTAGGAGATCAACTTTTCTCATGGAATGCAATGATTATAGGATATGCACAAAATGGACTGGTTGAAAAGGCTTTAGAAGTTTTCCACCAAATGCAATTGACAGGTGTAAAGCCAAATTCCACAACCTTTGTAAACCCGATCTCCCGCAGGCACTTCCAGTCATGCCTGTAGTGATGCAGGGCCTCCTGCATCACCGCAGGCATGACTGGAAGTGCCTGTGGGAGACCGGGCTTACAAAGGTTATGGAATTTGGCTTTACACATGTCAATTGCATTTGGCAGAAAGCTTCTAAAGCCTTTTCAACCAGTCCATTTTGTGCATATCCTGCAATCATTGCATTCCATGAGACCACATTTCTATGAGGCATTCTATCATACCCTTTGGAATGGATCATATCCTACAATCATTGTATTCCATGAGACCACATTTCTATGAGGCATTCTATCATACCATTTTGATCAAATGATTGTTGCATCTAAGCTTTTGAAACTACCTTTGATTCATTCTTTATGCCATTTGAATGGATATGCTCTTCTTCTAACGGTTGTTGCATTACCTACCTCTAGTTGACGCATCATTTCAAATGTCCATGAATCATTTTAAAACTTTGTGCTCCATCTTTTATGCTTGCATAGGAGTTTAGTACTGCATTGATTTCCTCTCCTTATGCTTGCACAAAAATTTTTAAATGGTTGCATAGGACTTTGGAGAAATTGTGAGTCATCTTGAAATGATTGTGCTAGGTAAAGGAAAGATTAAGCTACATTTTGAATGCTTGCAAACACCGCCCATCATTTAGATGATTATGCACCATTTTCTAGCAGTATTACGTCTCCCTTTAAATGTTCTATACTATTTTCTCATGGCTGGACCATGGTTATATGGCTTTGCTATTTCATGAGAGCTATAATATTTGACAAAAACCCCTGTTCCATTATGATTTGATGGATGTCCATACCTTGTTCCAAACCTCCCATTTTGGCACAAATAGGGAGGATGCTGAGAAAGGTTGTGGAATTTGACTTTACACTTGCCAATTGCATTTGCTTGAAAGTTCCTAAAGCCTTTTCAACAAATCCATTTTGTGCATATCCTGCAATCATTGCATTCCATGTGAAGACATCTCTTTGAGGCATTCTATGAAACAATTCACATGCCTTGTCTATGATTCCACACTTTGAATACATGTCTACCAGGGCAGTCACAACTATAATATCTGACAAAAATCCCCCTTCCATTATGCTTCGATGGATCTCCATACCCTATTCCAAAGCTCCCATTTTGGCATAGGTGGGGAGGATGCTGGCAAAGGTTGTGGAATTCAGCTTTACACTTGCAAACTTTGTTTGCTTAAAAGTTTCTAAATCTTTTTCAACAAATCCACTTTGTGCATATCCTGTAATCATTGCATTCCATGACATGACATCTATCTAAGGCATTATGTCAAACGGTTCATGTGCCTTGTCTATGCTTCCACATTTTGCATACATGTCTACCAGAGAATTTCCAACTATAATATCTGACAAAAATCCCCCTTCCATTATGCTCTGATGGATGTCCATACTTCTGCAAATGAATTTTGTTCAAGACACGATTAGTTCTGATTGGGATTTAATTTGAAACTTGACACATCTTTTTGTTTCAATAAGTTATTGTTTCCTATTTGGATTCTATCTGAAAATGGATACAACTTTTGGTTTTCATTCATCTATATGGAGAAGAGGTACACTGTGAACAAGGATGGGTTTGATATGTTGTTATTTCCTATTTCTATTAGACCATTGAAAGGTATGTGAAAGTGGAAAGATGCATTTCTCTTTGGTTCTAGGCCTCAAAAATAACTATCATTCAATGGACCTTGTAGGGCATATGGTAGTGGAAAGGAAGACAGTCCTTTTTGTGATGTCCCTGGATTTGAAAATGCACACATGAAGCTTTTAAGAGATGTTTCATTTGTTGATTGCCTAGTGTGTATAATAATAACAATTTACTTATTTGTAAATTGGGTGTTTGTAAAATACATCTTTTTGTTTCAATAAGTTATTGTTTCCTATTTGGATTCTATCTAAAAATGGATACAACGTTTGGTTTTCATTCATCTATATAGGGAAGTGGGATCAACAAATCCATTTTGTGCATATCCTGCAATCATTGCAGCCCATGAGACCACATTTCCTTGAGACATTTTATCAAATAGTTCACGTGCCTTGTCTATGCTTCCACATTTTGCATACATGTCTAACAGGGCAGTTGCAACTACAACATCTGACAAAATTCCTCTATCCTTTATGTTTTGATGGATGTCCATACCCTATTCCAAAGCTCCTATTTTGACACATGCAAGGAGGATGCTGGCAAAGGTTGTGGAATTTGGCTTTACACCAGCCAATTGCATTTGCTTTAAAATTTCTAAATCCTTTAACAAATCCATTTTGTGCATATCCTGCAATCATTATAGTCCATGACACAACATTTCTTTGAGGCATTCTGTCAAACAGTTCATGTGCCTTGTCTATGTTTCCACATTTTGCATACATGTCTAACAGGGCAATTGCAACTACAACATCTGACAAAATTCCTCTATCCTTTATGTCTTGATGGATGTCCATACCCTATTCCAAAGCTCCCATTTTGACACAGGCGGGGAGGATGCTAGAAAACATTGTGGAATTTGGCTTTACACCAGCCAATTGCTTTTTCTTTAAAATTTCTAAAGCCTTTCCAACAAATCCATTTTGTGCATATCCTATAATCATTGCAGTCCATGAGACTACATTTCTTTGAGGCATTCTATCAAATAGTTCACATGCCTTGTCTATGCTTCCACATTTTGCATACATGTCTAACAAGACAGTTGCAACTACAACATCTAACAAAATTCTTCTATCCTTTATGTTATGATGGATATCGATACCCTATTCTAAAGGTCCCATTTTGGCATAGGCAGGCAGGATGCTGACAAAGGTTCTGGAATGTCCATGGGATGACATCTCTTTGAGGCATTGTGTCAACTAGTTCCCCTGCCTTGACTATTATTCCAAATTTTGCATACATTTCTACCAGAGCATTTACAACTATAATATCTGTCAAACATCCCCCTTCCATTATGTTTTGATTTGTTGATAAAGTATGTTTCAGATTTGAATTTTGTATTCAAGTTTCATCTTAACTTTCACATGTTTGGAGTTGGGATTGCTAGCTTCCTAAACATATAATCAATGAAAATTCATAGTTCAGAAATTGATTACTAGGAATGGGGGTTGCAAGAATGTTTGTCTAAACCTGATTGTTTATAAATTTGACTTACTCTATCTAAATAGATCATCTAAGAAGATATGTGGAGTCAAGAAGGTAAATATTCTTTCAAAGAACATGTTAAAGTAAGTTTTTTTCTTTCTGTTACAAAGGGGCAATTTACTTATTACAATGTTGGGTTTTGTTTGTGCAGAACAAGGCAAGAGATGCAACAAAGAAGAAGTAATGCAGCAATTAGCAATATTATGCGAGTTTTGATACATTTATTCAAATTTTGAGATGTAAAATCCCATGATGAAATATTCAGGCTTCATTTTGCAAGTAGTTCTTTCATGTTATAGAGTTGTATAAGCAAAAAATAGAGCATTGTAACTCAGTTTTCTTAGTCACAGCACTGAGAAACACACTTTGTAACACATTTTTCAAAGCAAAGACACTTAAGTCTTGTATCTACTATAAAAACACATTTTCTCAATAAAATTTCAGTATTTTGCCTTCTTAATAGTTGTTTCATTATGTGCAAATGAATGATTGATTATATTTTTTTGTGTTTTATGTTTAAACCTCAAAAATAATTATATAAACTACCAATTGACTAAATATACTACGAACTAATAGAAATTGATGACTAAATGACTAAATATACTACCAAATTACCAAATATACTACCAAATTGATGACTAAATATACTACCAAATTAATGACTAAATTAATGACTAAAATTTGTTTAGTCATAAATTTGGTCACAAGATAAATGATCGAAAATAATCTACCAATGGTCACGTGACTAAATATACTACCAAATTGATGACTAAATATACTACTAAATTTATGACTAAATATACTACCAAATTTATGACTAAATATACTACCAAATTAATGACTAAAATTTGTTTGGTCATAAATTTGGTCATGAGATAAATGACCAGCAATAAACTACCAATGGTCACGTGACCAAACTACTGATCACATCACCAATTTTTGGTATTTTTTTAGTCATTTATTTCTATTTTTCTACTAGTGTCTTTCATCAACAAGTAAAAGGATTTTGGTTTCTAAAACAATGGTTCTTATTAAACTTTGAGGGACCAATGCCTTGAGAGCATGCAACAACCTACTTAAAGCTTTGACCAATCCTACTAAGAGTTTCAAATACTTCACACAATGCAAAAATTGTTTCTACAAAGTGCTAGTACACCTCTTTTCAATTTGGCACCGAAAGGCAAGGTTGACATTGGTTAAGACTTGGCTTTCGCCTTATCTCATTTGTATAGCGGGTCAAAGGAAAGTTCCTCTTAAGGTTGCCCCTCTTGGATGAACCACAATCCAAGAGCAGGCCTTGCTAAGGGTAAACAAGAAAAGGGGAAGTGAGTCTAGCTTTTTAATCACCCAAGATGTTGCAAGGGGAGAGCATATGCCTATCACTTTTGCAAGCACAATAAACACTTGTTTATTGACCACCTAGATTAAGATAAATGTGACTAAATTAACAACACAAGATAGCATGTTTGCATGATAACAACAAAGGAAAGATAATCAAGTTACTTCCCCCTATTTATGCTATGTTTGGATTGTATGGAAATTTGTCTATGCAAGATTGTATATTTATCCTCCTAATTTAAACTTGGTGTAAATTTCTATGCAAGTTGTATGCAAGATTATATGATTACTCCTAATTAGAAACTAAGTGAAGATATCTATACAAGTTGTATGCAAAATGGTCCAAATTAACTTCCCAATTTAGACTAGGTGAAAATTGTATGCAAGATTTAATTACTCCTCCTAATTAAAACTAAGTGAAGATTAGTATGCAAGATAGAGTTACTCATCCTAATTAGAAACTAAGTGAAGATTGTATGCAAGATAGAGTTACTCCTCCTAATTAAAAACTAAGTGAAGATTGTATGCAAGTTGTATGATGATGCCTAAACCAAGCCCTAAAACTTGCAAAAACCCATTGTCAGTGTTTTGAATATATTTCTTTGACGATCAATGATACCTACAACAAGTGTTAGCATAAAAAATTATCAAAAAGACATGATAAAAATTGACAAAATTCATATGCGTCGAAATAGATATTGAATGTGCAAAAATATCACTTATATGCGTAGGAAAACAAATACACAGAAATAAGTTTTAGATGTACTGAAAGAAGTCTTAAATGCGTAGGACTATTATTTTCTTGACAAATATGTAGAACTAGAAATTGAATGCACAGGAACGACCTGTTACGACTACAAGTACATCAAAAACTCAATTTTGGAAGTTAAAAATGAGACAAGGCCTCACGGTGGGTGCCAAAATGTGATTGATAATTTGAAACTAATGTAAGAACCTACTAAGATGCCACAAATACTCTAGAATTCCTACTCAAATTCAATACTTCAATGAAACTAAGATAAATGCAATAAACATGAAATTATACCTAGTAAATAGATTTCTCCCATATCTTCCATTGTTTCCTATCTTCTCAATGATCTTTTTGATGATGATATTGCTCTCAAAAGTGTACTTCCTTGCTTTCCAAGATGACAAAGAGAGGAATGGATTTTGTGGATGAATATACAAAGTGAGGAAAACTAAAATGTAAATCTATGATGAAGATGATATGATTGATATGAATCCATTGACAATGCTATGGATATCGATATGAAACTAGATGAGATTATGAAGCTAATGCTAATGCAAATGGGAGGCCAAAGGCACGCTTGATTGCTTGATGGAATTTCTGCAACATATAATTACTAAAATATGTTGTGATGAAAGATCCACGGTGGAGGAATGAGTCTTGTGATGTGTATGCTGGAGATTGGATTAGTTGGGATGAGGGAGATAAAGGTGGGAGATGTTCCTCCTATGATGACAAGGTGGAGAGAAAGGTGTGAGCAAGAGACCACTTGTCACAATGCTCTCAAAGACCAAAAGACATGGGTCAAAGGAGTCCTTTGTATGGTTGTTGGAAAGAATTTAGGAACTATGAGACATGTGTCTCTAAGTGTCTTTTGACTATGATGACATTGAAAGACCAAGCTCTTAAGAATAGGGATGGTTGGAGGATAAGTAGGACACGTGGGTGAGGATAATTGTATAATTAAATATTAAAAATATTCAATTATGTGAGAAACATGATGAGGTGTAAAGTGAGGTGGATGAGATGATGTGGATTTATAGAATTAGGAGCTTAGGATAGATGATTAATTAAATAATTTAGGATTATTCAATTAAGGATGACTTAGAAGAATTTGGATGATTTAATTAAATAACTTGATTTTTATTTATTTTTTGGAAGATTAAGATGAATGTGAATTAGATAAATAAATTAGTACATTTACTTATTGATAGAAGAATAAGAATAAAATAAATATTAAAATATTTATTTAATTCGACTTAAGCCATTTTTAGGTGTATACAAAGATGAAGATGAAGAAGAAGAGGTGAAAGAAGAAAAGGAACAAGAATCAAAGAAAGTACCTAAGACTCTAGCAAAGTATGTTCAGAAGAACCACTCAAAAGATTAGACCATTGGAGACAAGAATGAAGGTGTACAGACAAGGAGAAGGCTTGCCAAGACACATGAGCAAGTAAACTTGTGTTTGTTATCAAAAGTAGAACCTAAGACATTTGCTAATACCAACAAAGATGATGGATGGATAAAAGCAATAGAAAAAGAATTAGATCATATTGAAAAGAATCAAACATTGGAATTGGTTCCCATACAGGGAATTGGAATGTAATAGGAACAAAGTGGGTGTTTTGGAATAAGCTAAATGAAGGTGAAGTTGTAAGGAATAATACAAGATTGGTATGCAAAGCATACACACAAGTTGAAGGTATTGACTTTGAGGAAACTTTTGCTCCAATAGCCAAGATGGAGGAATTTAGAATGTTGCTCTTGTAGCTCATAAGAACTTCAAGGTATATCAGATGGATGTTAAGTCAACATTTCTAAATAGTGACCTAGAGGAAGAGGTGTTTATTGAACAACCAGATGGTTTCCAGATATCAGAAGATCCAGACATGGTATGTAGACTCAAAATGGATTTGTATGGTCTTAAGCATGAATCGAGGGCTTGGTATGCTAGATTAGACAAGTACTTACTTTAGCAAGGCTTCAATAAAGGTACTATAGATAGCAATCTTTATATCAAGGAAGAAGGAGACATGATTTTGATAGTTGCAGTATATGTTGATGACATCACTTGTGGTGGAGATGATGATATGTGTAAAAGGTTTACATAGGAGATGCAAAAAGAGTTTGAAATGTCTATCATTGGTGAGATGTCTTTCTTCCTTGGGCTTTAAAATTATCAGCTAGAAGGTGGTATTTTATTTCTCAGGTTATATATGTCAAAGAGTTGTTAAATAAGTTTGGTATGGAGGATTCAAAGCCAATGAGTACTACCATGGTCACTGGATGCCATTTGGGCAAAGATGATGAGTCTCTGGAGGTGGATCAGATTCTCTACAAATCTATGATTGGAGGATTATTATACCTAATTGCTTCTAGACCTGATATTATGCATGTAGTATGTGTGTGATTTGAATTTTAATGGAGAATTAAGATAACAATACCTAGCGCTAATCCTGTGGTATTGTGAAAATAAACAAATGCTCAATGTGCAAAACTTGTAAAAAGTTATAGGCAGCCAAAGAGGATTTCTTATTGCATCAAAAGTTGATTATATATAATGAACAAGAATGTGAAAGGTCACCTTATCCATAGAAATTGAAATGGATAGTTGGAAGGTGACAAAAACTACTAAAATTCAAATTTTCAAAAATTTCAAAATTTAAAAAAACTACTAAATTCGAGACCCCACTAGGTAGGGTCATAACTTCTAGCCAGCTAGTCAAAATCTAGACTTTCTGGACTCATTGGAAAGATCTCTTGAAGAGCTAGATTGAGTTGCATCAAGCCCTACCTGCAGCTACTACTCAAAACAACCGATGAAAGTCTTGACCCCAAATTCCACTCTAAGGCCTTTGAAAATGCCAATTACTAGGATGTAGACAAAACTGGAAAAAAATACTGAAAAACTAAAATATAGTTGCCTAAACAAATGCCACCCTAATGCTTTTGAATCTTTGTGGGATCATTGCTTCCCCCTTGATAGGTAGTGGGCCCCATTGCACCTGTGTGTTGTAGTAGATAAGGAAATTTCTTCTCAATCTGGTCCTTAGTGAACCATTTTCCTTGATGTGGAAGTTGTCCTACTTGTACCACATGATAGAGAGGAATCTGTTGTTTCTTCAATGTTTTCACCACAACATAAGTAATCTAATCACATGTGAGAGGGGCAGTAGTGTCTAGATTCAAACTTGAGCAACTTATATGTTCTACAACATCTGAAGTGTCCAGCAATGGTGGAAAATATAGACATAATGATTCAACATTGAAAACATGATGTAGTCCAAGAAAAGATGGCAGATTGAGTTCAAAAGCATTTTCACCAACTTGTTTGAGAATGGTGTATGGACCATATCAAATAGGATAGAGTTTCTTATGAGGCCCTTGAAGTCTTTCCTTTTTGAATATGAAGCCAAACCTTGTCCCCAACCTTAAACTGATGAGGTGTACGATGTTGATGATGATGTCTGTCCTTGTATTTCTGATTACTATATCATAGTATCTCATGGACTTGTTGTTGAATATGGAATATCTTCTCCACAAACTTAGTTTCCCTATCTACCTCTTTTTCTGAATGTGTTGATGGGCCACTCAACATAGTTGGCAATGCTACATCAATTGGAGCCAATGGTTGGTTGCCAAGATATACCTCAAATGGACTGTACCCTGTGGAACCATGTAGTGCTCAATTGTAACTATGTTGTACATATGGCAAGCTTTCATCCCAAGTCTAAGGATGTTTGGAATGGTACATCCACAAAATGTGAATGATCATTTGATTCACCACCTCAGTCTGTCCATCTGTTTGGGGATGGAAGGTAGTGGATTTTGTCAACTTTGTGTCCATCAAGGCCCAAAGTGCTAACAAAAATTGCTAATAAATCTACTATCCCTGTCAGATATGATGGTTTGTGGCAATCCAAAGTGTACCCAAATATTCTCAAAGAAAATCTTGACAGTTTCTTCTGTAGAGACTCCTTTATTGCAATCCACTATGACAACCATTTTTCAAAACTTGTCTACCAGCACATATACACAATCATGCCCATGTCTGGTAGAAGGAAGTCTAGACATGAAATCCATTGAACTGAATGCCAAGGTTTGTCAGGGACTAGAAGAGGTGTATACAATCCTTGTTTACGATTAGCAGGCTTTGTGTTGATGGTGATGTTAGTCACAAACAAACATAGAATAAAAGTTACACAACAACCTTTACTCATCTTGAAAGATATGATGAATTCAGAGAATTCATGATCCCAAGTCTTTGTTGATTAGTTCTTAATCTACTGATGTTACTCAGTGGTTGATGTGTGTTGCTATTTTCCATTCAGGGGCCTTACGTTCTTAAGTAATTTCTACAAAGTTCACTATGAACTTACTCAAATAATGCATCTATAGATGGATATTTGCATGTTTTCTACCATTATTTGCAAGTCTTTACATGATATTTTCAATACTACATGCATTTTTAGCTCAAATATGCTAATGATATTCAATTATCTACAAGATGTCAGCATATTTCTCAGTTCTACTTATGATTTACCATGATTTTGTAGTTATGGGAGTGATTTCAATGAAATTAAAAAAAAAAAAAGACAAAGGTAGGGTTCAGAAAATGAGATTCCTAAAATTACTTGACTAAGATCACTGATTCACATACATATTCTGATACAGCAATGGAGAGAAGAAAACTAAAATCATACTTCACCAGGACAGTCCACAAATCTGCATGATTTAGTACAAATCTTCAAAGGAAAAGTTGACAACAACATGCAATGAAATGAAAGCACTTCTATTGAACACAACATTCACCAGTACATATCTAGAAATCAACTTGAAGATTACTTAAGGTTTACAATCAAGATGTAATCTGAAGCTTCATCTCCATTCAGTATGCTTTAGAACAAGTATATTTACAATGATCTGAGGAAAGAACCTTGACATTTCAATAGTTTAGTCCCCATTAATCTTAGTAATCTGATCTCCTATGCTAAATTGTTTCAGGTTAGATTTTTTGGTATGATTGACTTGTCTCTCTCTTTACAGTAAAAGGGGGGTCAATATATACCTCAAGTTTTCCCCCAATACAGTGCCCCAAAAAACCCTAATTAATCAACAGTCCACATCTCAAGTGGAACATCAAACGGTGGAAACCAAATCCCGCCAAAATATCTCCAAGCAGCATACTCATCCTAAGTGTAATGATCCCCTTTGGAAACCCTAACACCTCAAAATATCTTCCAATGCTTTGAATGCCTTTACTCCTTTTGCTACATTTGTGATCTCTCATGATCTGATCAGCTGCTTGGGATGTCCTCGCCATCAAGTTTCACCTGCTATTACCTCGATCCTGCAAATAGACACAAAAAATGGATTAAAAATATGCATCAAGTCGCTTCATCCATTCATACCTGGTCAGAAAGTTAGATGAGCATTAATGTGTTGCCAATGTGCTTTTAAACCTCCCCCTTTTATAGTCAGTCCAAATTTGCGTAGACATCCTTTTGTTTGCATTTCCCCTATTTTGTTATCGTGTTTGCATTTAGTGGGAATCCACCTACTGTACATGTGCATTAAATGTTACGAAGCAACAAAACGATGGGTGATCATCAGAAGATCGGGTGATATTTGAAATATGACCCTCTCTATACAATATGGCCTTCCACTTTTGAGCAGCAAAACTGATGTAAGGGATCGGGTGATGTTGAGAAAATCGGGTCATGATTTTGAGATCAGGGGATGTTCGGGATATGACCCCCGCAACAAAAATGACCCCCCTTGGAAAGATCGGGATATGATGATGATGACATCATCATGGATAGGCTTTGTTAAAAAAAAAGTGAAAGGGTGACGTCATGATCATACTGAAGGAAAATTGGGAGGTCAAGAAATATGACCCTGATATTGAGGGACATCACCCTTCGAACAAGATGATGTCACCGTCATGTCGATCTTTGCATATCAGGTCAGAAATTAAGATCGGGGAGATGCAAAATGTGACCCTCACAACTAAAGATGACCCCCCCTCTGGGAAGATCGAGATGTCGTCATTAGGTCGATGACTTAGTTTTATTGCTGCAGTTACCATGACATCATCGTCATGTTATTGGATGGGGTGATCGTTGGAAATATACCTGCGCGAGGTAAAAAGGATGATTACGTCACCATCAAGGTGATTTCTTTTGTTCATTGGGTTCAGATGATGTCATCGTCATATTGACATGGGGGGATATTTTGTGATGGGGTGATCTAAAAAATATCAGGTGATATTCAAAATATGACCCCCACGAAATATATGAAGCCGCATGACGGGCCAAAACCACTATCACATAAAATTGACATCAGGAGCTGCAGACCAAAATGATTATCAGGTGATAAAAAATAAGCATCGGGGTGACCTTATATAAGATGACTGATGTTAAGAAATATGGCCCCCCCAGGAATTTCAAGTTTGACCAAAACTTTGACTTGTCATAACTTCCTTACTTGGCCGAATATCAGGGTGATCCAAAAGGAAAACCTGCATGGAATTTCATGCACTTTCCAACTATGAGGTCAATGATATGAAAAACTAACTTTGACAAACTGACCTCATCATGGTGACCTATCCACCCCCTTTTATGTAGGGTCATCTGCATGACTCATTTTTACCAAACTGCCGAGAAGCAAAAAACAACACAAGCCAAAGAAGCAACAGTTGGGTCCCCATTTTGTCAAGTCAAAATGGGGCATGTTGTGTAACCACACAACAACTTGCCACCAAAGAAAACAACCAAATTCCAATGATTCAAGTGATGTGATCACATTCTAACATAATATTCTAACTCTTTCTAAGTATAAGCATTATAATCTTTTTGAATCACAAGGTTTTCATCATGGCAATAATGCTAACAAAGGATCAGGTGTGTGCAAATGATTAATTATCCTCATCTTGAAAGCAAGTTGAAAACATGAGTAACTGATGTTAAGCTACATAGTTTGGGAACATCCCTCATAGCCAACCTGGATAGAGCCTTGCTGCCAGCAGGCATCCATAGCCTCGACAAGGTTATCTATACAATCCCCCTAAGTAGAGCCCCACTGCCAGCAGGCGTCTATAGCCCCGATAGAGTTACTTAGATGGCATGGTTTTATTATATTTCTTTATTTTTTCAATATTCACTTCTATATTCATATGATGCCATCATGTAAGCTTAGTGTGCAAGGTATGGTCACTTACTGATTCAGGTTGGAGATTGCATTGGTAGAAAGGGAGTCCCTTTAGATTTTTCACTTAACATCTATACTTGTGTGTTCAACAGACCCAAGGCTGTTAGGTGAGTCATTTGTGAATAAATCACTTTGGTTAAGAAAGGGCACCCTGATGAAAAGATATCACAGACCTGATCACAAGTACTTCTCAAAATGAGTTACAACCTATATATAAATTTGTTCTCATCACTTGAATCTTAACAATTTGGTTATCTTCTTAGGGTGATGAGTTGCCTCATCTTGACTAACCAAAAATAGAACTCAACAAGCAAGCAAACAAAAACAACAAAACAACACTATACAAACAACCAACCCACAAAAGGAAACAACAGAAAGCAAGACAACAAAGTAAAGAAAAGAAATAAAACAACTACCCTACCAAACTATATACAAACCCCCCACAAGACAAATAAAACCTAGGAAAAGACCCAAAGACACCCATATTTACATACTTCCTTAGATTATTCAGGAGCATCAGGGCATTAGTTATGGTTCTGATCCTAGTAGATTCATCTTTGTATTCTGAAAAATGTTGTATTCTGAATTCACTGTGTTTAACAGAATAATCTCTGATAATCAGCAACTGAGGACGCTCATCATGTTCATGATTAATCCATATGCATGTCTTATCTCCCAAATTTCCATAATCAAAATAGTATTCAACATTATTCACTGTGGAAAGGAAAAATACAACCTAATGTATTTCTGGCTTTGTTGGACATGCTTGTTTATTGACAGCTAGTCCTCCATTTAACTCTGCACTTTTGTTGTTTGGCTCAATGTCAGGTCTCACTTCAAATTGAAGGATGTATGGCTCTTGATGGATTATTTCTTCATCTTTATCCAGCTTTGTTTCTTCATTCTGGATGTTCAGTTCATCTTCAAGTTCAGGAAATGTACCATAGTCCTCTTCAATTCTCTACACATCAACATCTAAATGAGTATCTTTATTATCATAACCTGATATATAGAAATTTATCATTTCTAAATCATCTGACTGTAAAGGTGAAACAACTTTTGACTGATAGGAATACTCCCCTGTTTCATTTTCAAAATGATTCCGGACTGATACGTGATCATGCACAGCAACTGCATAATCCTCTGTATCCTTAACTTTCATGAATGGTTCATCAAACAACTCACATTTTCCATCTAGTAGAGTATCTGGTTCCATTGCCCTGCAACATTCTTGCATTTGATCATTCAATTCAAAGAAGTCATCTATGAAATTAGGATTTACTTTCTTTTCTATGACTTCATTAGTTGCTATAGTAGGGACTTCATCAGCAGCAGTGCCTTTAAATTGTTCTACTACCTGTTTGCACTTCTTTATCAACTCATTTCTATCAAAACTACTAAATTCAGATCTAGAAACATCATCTTGACAAGCATTTAATAATTCGATATATTTGTCCAGAGTTTCAAGATCAATTTCACATTTATTTTCCCCCTCATCAAATCTCTCTTGCTGATTGTTTAATGACTGAAAAAGGGAAGTAATTTCCTCTTTACTATTTTCAAAAGGTTCATACCTGCACTCTGCCTCACCCTTATTAGGAAGTGGAGAACTCCAATCCTCACCATAAAATGACTCAAGGAAGGATGTTTCACTATCCTTATCAAAAGTATTAGGATCAGAATCAAAGATTTCATCCTAACAAGCACCTTCTTCTCTACAAATTTTGACAGATTTATACTAGCACTCCCCATTTGAAGAACTCCTATCAATGTCACCATAAAATGACTCAAGGAAAGATGCTTCATTATCCTTACCTTCTGGAACTAATTCAACCAATACCTTTTATGTATGTCTCATAGCCTTTGAAGATGTATTGTCTTGTCACTCTAGAACTCTTTCATTTTCCTGCCAGACTTCAGCCCTGAGCACATCTATAAAAAATATTAGTCCTTTCAAATATAAATCCAACCTTGTAAGAAAAGTTAGACAATTAATTTCACTGTGCTCTACAGTCTGGTGTATCCTACAACAACTGGATAAACCAATGTTATACAAACTTTGAGGATAAAGCTGCTTATTCAAAGTTTCCTGAAATAAAGGAATGTTAACTTGATAATTATCCTCATATGCATCCATCAAAATGAGACTCTACTTTCTATTTTTAGGATTTTTGAAATTTTAATGAGATCTATCATATCTCAAAATAAAACTTGAAAGTTCAGAAAATGTTTATACAACATTTGTAGAAATCTACAGATTCTCTGTTCAGGCCCTCCTTCTAGCGCCAGTTTCTATTGATGGTGATGTTAGTCACAAACAAACATAGAATAAAAGTTACACAACAACCTTTACTCATCTTGAAAGATACGATGAATTGATAGAATTCATGATCCCAAGTCTCTGTTGATTAGTTCTTAATCTATTGACGTTACTCAGTGGTTGATATGTGTTGTTGTTTTTCATTCAGGTGCCTTACATTCTTTAGTAATTTCTGCAAAGTTCACTATGAACTTACTCAAATAATGCATCTACAGATGGATATTTGCATGATTTCTACCATTATTTGCAAGTCTCTGCATGATATTTTCAATACTACATGCATTTTTAGCTCAAATATGCTAATGATATTCAGTTATCTATAGGATGTCAGCATATTTCTTAGTTCTGTTTATGATTTACCATGATTTTGCAGTTATAGGAGTGATTTCAATGAAATTAAAAAAAAGACAAAGCTAGGGTTCAGAAATGAGATGCCTAAAATTACTTGACTGAGATCACTGATTCACATACATATTCTGATACAGCAATGGAGAGAAGAAAACTAAAATCATACTTCACCAGGACAGTCCACAAATCCTCATGATTTAGTGCAAATCTTCAAAGGAAAAGTTGACAACAACATGCAATGAAATGAAAGCGCTTCTATTGAACACAACATTCACCAGTACATATCCAAAAATCAACTTGAAGATTACTTAAGGTTTACAATCAAGATGTAATCTGAAGCTTCATCTCCATTCAGTATGCTTTAGAACAAGTATATTTGCAATGATCTGAGGAAAGAACCTTGACATTTCAACAGTTCAGTCCCCATTAATCTTAGTAATCTGATCTCCTATGCTAAATTGTTTCAGGTCAGATTTTTTGGTATGATTGACCTCTCTCTCTTTACAGTAAAAGGGGGGTCAATATATATCTCAGGTTTTCCCCCAATATAGTGCCCCAAAAAACCCTAATTAATCAATGGTCCACATCTCAAGTGCAGCATCAAATGGTGGAAACCAAATCCTGCCAAAATATCTCCAAGAAACATACTCATCTTGAGCATAATGATCCCCTTTGGAAACCCTAACACCTCAAAATATCTTCCACCACTTTGAATGCCTTTACTCCTTTTGTTGCATTTGTGATCTCTTGTGATTCGATCAGCTGCCTAGGATGTCCTCGCCATCAAGTTTCACCTGCTATTGCCTCGATCCTACAAATAGACACAAAAAATGGATTAAAAATATGCATCAAGTCGCTTCGTCCATTCATACCTAGTCAGAAAGTTAGATGAGCATTAATGTGCTGCCAATGTGCTTTTAAACCTCCCCCTTTTATAGTTAGTCCAAATTTGCATAGACATCCTTTTGTTTGTATTTCCCCTGTTTTGTTATCGTGTTCGCATTTGGCAGGAATCCACCTACTGCACATGCACATTAAATGTTACGAAGCAACGAAAGGGGGGGTGATCATCAGAAGATCAGGTGATATTTGAAATATGACCCCCTCTATACAATATGACCTTCTACTTTTGAGCAGCAAAACTGATGCAAGGGATTAGGTGATGTTGAGAAAATATGGTCATGATTTTGAGATCAGGGGATGTTCAGAATATGACCCCCGCAACAAAAATGACCCCCCTTGGAAAGATCGGGAAATGATGATGATGACATCATCATGGATAGGCTTCATTAAAAAAAGTAAAAGGGTGACATCATGATCATACTGAAGGAAAATCAGGAGGTCAAGAAATATGACCCCGATATTGAGGGACATCACCCTCTAAATAAGATGACGTCACCGTCATGTCGAGCTTTGCATATTAGTTCAGAAATTAAGATCAGGGAGATGCAAAATGTGACCCTCGCAACTAAAGATGACCCCCCATCTCTAGGAAGATTGGGATGTCGTCATCAGGTCGATGACTTGGTTTTATCGCTACAGTTACCATGATGTCATCATCATGTTATTGGATGGGGTGATCGTTGGAAATATACCTGCGCAAGGTAAAAAGGATGATGATGTCACCATCAGGGTGATTTCTTTTGTTCATCAGGTTTAGATGATGTCATCGTCATATCAACATGGTGGGATATTTTACAAGGGGGTGATCTAAAAAAGATCGGGTGATATTCAAAATATGACCCCCGTGAAATATATGAAGCCGCATGACGGGCCAAAACCACTATCACGTAAAATTGACGTCTGGAGCTGCGGACCAAAACGATTATCAGGTGATAAAAAATAAGCATCAGGGTGACCTTATATAAGATGACTGATGTTAAGAAATATGACCCCCCTAGGAATATTAGGTTTGACCAAAACTTTGACTTGTCATAACTTCCTTACTTGGCCGAATATCAAGGTGATCCAAAAGGCAAACCTGCATGGAATTTCATGCACTTTCCAACTATGAGGTCAATGATATGAAATACTAACTTTGAAAAACTGACCTCATCATGGTGACCTATCCACCCCCTTTTACGCAGAGTCATCTGCATGACTCATTTTTACCAAACCGCCAAGAAGCAGAAAACAACACAAGCCAAAGCAACAAAAGTTGGGTCCTCATTTTGTCAAGTCAAAATGGGGTGTGTTGTGTAACCACACAACACTTTGCAATGGCACAAGTAGTACAAGTTTGGATGTATAAAATGACATCATGTCTCAATTTGGGCCAATAAAAATACCTTTGAAGTATAGTGCTGGTCTTCTCCACCCCGAAGTGTCCTCCAACATGACTGTAGTGTGCCTCCTATATCATCTTTTACCACTCCTTGGTTGGATCACATATGTGTCCCAAGTGATAGAGAATCCCATCCTTCAAGTAGAAATCAGTGGCTCGTTATCCTTCTTCTAGATTGTTGTAGATCTCAGCAAAATCAAGATCTATGCCAAACAACTGAGGCCAATCTGTTGTGTGGTGGCAACAAGAATCCAATACCATTGTTAGGGCTATAATTGGAGGTCTAGTCAAACAGTCTGCAACTTTGTTAGTAGCTCCCTTCTTGTGGCAGATATTGAGATGAGATTGTTGCAAGTAGGCAGACCATCTTTGATGCCTATCATTTTGTAGCTTGCCTTGTGTTTGTAGAAATTGTAGAGGCTTATGATCTATGTGAATGATACTTCTCCTTCCCCAGAATGTAGTGTTTCCATTGTTTGTAGGCTTGAACAATAGCATATAACTCCTTGTCATAGGTGGGGTACTTATGCACTGTGTTAGAGAAAGTCTCACTGTGGTAGGCAACTAGGTGCCCATGTTGCATGAGAACTACCCCTAGTGCATAGTTTGAAGAATCTGTTTCAATTTGAAAAGATTGTTACAGATCTACAAGTGCTAGTACTAGTGTAGAACATAGCTTGCTCTTCAACTCCATGAATGCTTTCTGTTGTACCTCTATCCAACAAAATTTTGCCCTTGGTCCTCCCCTCAGTGCGTAATTCATAGGCCATGCCAAATGTGAAAACCCAAGTACAAATCTCTGATAGAAATTGGCTAGACCTAAGAAGCTACGAAGTTCTATTGGATTTTTGGGAGATGGCCAATCCTTGATAACCTGTATCTTTTCAGGGTCCACGCAAACACATGTTCTCTCCAAAATGTATCCCAAATACTGAATACTCTCCATACCAAAAGAACACTTATCTCTGTTAGCAAATAGCTTGTGTTGTTGCAAGGTTGAAAGTACTTGCTGAACATGTTGCAGATGGTCACCCCATGTTTTGTTGAAGGTGAGTATGTCATCTAAATAGACGACAATGAAAGAACCAATGAATGATATGAGGACATCATCCATCAATCTCATGAATGTGGCAGGGGCATTGGTCAAGACAAAAGGCATGACTAGCCACTCAAACAACCCTTCCTTGGATTTGAAAGTAGTCTTCCACACATCTGATGGCTCAACTGGGACCTGGTGATATCTAGATTTCAAGTCAATTTTGGTGAAAAAAATTTTCCCCCTGAGTTGGTCTAGCAAATCATCAATGTGAGGGAGTGGATATCAATTCTTCATAGTGATCTTGTTGAGAACCTGATAATCAATACAAAGTCTCCACGTTCCATCCTTCTTTTTGGCAGAAACAATTAGACTTCCATAGGGTGAAGCACTTGGGTAGATGAGTCCTTTCTTGATCAACTCTTGAATTTTCCACTGGATTTCTTCATTCTCCAAAACTGACCTTCTGTACAGTGGCCCATTTGGTAATGGTGTCCCTAGAATTAGATCAATCTAATGCTTGACTTGGTAGTACAATGGTACCCCTGGTGGTGAATTGAATACATCCTAATATGTTAACAATACTTTCTCCATCTGTTTCTGTTTAGTTGTGGTAGTGGACACTTTGGTATGATTGTTTGCCACAACAGACCTTGCCTCCTCAGGTCAAACCATTAGCAGGACAAATTTTCCAGTGTGAGCAATCAAACACTTACATTGTTTTGCAGTAATCAAGGATACTAGTTTTGCAGGATTTACCTTAGGTATTTGATACCTCTTTTCACCCAACTTGATGGTAACATTGTGTGGCCTTGACTCATAGACTCCATGGTGCTTGTACATGTATGGGTGTCCCAACAATACATCACATACATCCATAGGTGCCAATCACATATCACTTCATCTTTGAATGGCTTGATAGAATAAGGTAAGCAACACTATTTATTCACCAGAATGTCTTATCCCAGACTTACCCATCCCATATGATATGGTTGTGGATGTCGTGTTGTCTGTAGGTTCAATCTTTTCACAATTTCAGTAGAAATCAAATTCTTTTGGCTTCCACTATCAACAATGAAATTAAGAGCCTTTCCATTTACCCACATCTGTGAGTGGAACAAGCATTCATCATCTTCACAGGGCATGACTTTGGTAGTGGTAACTATGGCATGTGGGTCAGCCTCAATGATTTGTTCACCATCATATTGTTCACAAGGATTTGTAGGCAGCGACTCCTGTTCCATCTCTCCTTGACAGATTTCTGCCAACAAAGTCTTTGTGGCACGACAGTCTTTAGTGTTATAATTTAGGATCTTATGGAATTCACACATCTTCTGCTTACCATTATTTGTTGTTGATGAGGTTTGTGAGGAGAAGTCCTTGGTTGTTTGTTTCCCACCAAATTTGTTACCACCTTCACCCTTGAATTTGTTGTTTGAGGAATAATCCTTCTTCCCCTTTTGTTTGATTTTTTCCTCTATCTTTACTGCATATTTGAAGGCGGTAGTCAATGTCTCAATATGTAAGAAATCTATTTCTATCTGAATATACCGATGAAGCCCACTACGATAATTCAATACCCGATGCTTTTCTATATCACAGATTCCTAATTTTGTAGAAAGTGCATGAAATGTATTTGTATAATCTTGAACAGATTGTTCCTTCTTTTGTCAAAGTAATTGCCACTGTATGTACTTCTCCTCATATGAATTTTCAGGGTAGTATTCCTCCTTGATGTATTCCACAAATTCTCCCAATGTGGGATTATCATCCTCCAACGTTTCAAATCCTTGGCTATTAAGGCCATCTCTGGATAGTAGTCTGTTCTCCCAAGATTGTTTCACATGTTCCTCAGCTTTGAGGAGTGCAAAGGTTATTTTCTCAACATTTGTGAAGTAGTTTACAGAAAAATATTTCTCTAGTTTTGATATCCAATCATCAACATCATCTGCATTAATTTTTCCTTCAAAATTTGGAATGTCAAAATTTACTTGTACCTTGAATGGGGTGTGACCATGAAATGGTGCTCCAACTGCATCTTGTGGTTGATGATTTCATTGAAGGATTCAAGAGAATTCAGTCATCATATCTTCACGTTGCTTTGCCAAAGCTTCTTATACCAGTTCCTTAAAAGGGTCAGATCCATCTCCTTGCTCTTCCATCTTCGGTCGTGTGCGTCTCAAGGGTAGGTAATCTAATGGGTCTCTTGTCTGCAATCCCAACCTTTCATAACCAGACCATGTACGATGTGACATACAGGAGCGAACCACTCTGATACCACTGATCTAAATTTTAATAGATAATTTAGATAACAATACCTAGCACTGAGCCTGTGGTATTGTGAAAATAAACAAATGCTCAATATGCAAAACTTGTAAAAATTTGCAGGCAGCCAAAGAGGATTTCTTATTTTATCAAAAGTTGATTATATATAATGAACAAGAATGTGAAAGGTCACCTTATCCATAGAATTTGAAATGGCTAGTTAGAAGGTGACAAAAACTACTAAAATTCAAAATTTCAAAATTTCAAATTTTCAAATTTTCAAAAAAACTACTAAATTCAGGACCCCACTAGGTAGGGTCATAACTTCTAGCCAGCTAGTTGAAATCCAAACTTTCTAGACTCATTGGAAAGATCTACTGAAGAGACATATTGAGTTGCATTGAGTTGTGCATGTGGTTACTGTTAAAAGCAACCGATGAAAGTCTTCACCCCAAATTCCACTCCGAAGGCCTCCGAAAATGCCAATTACTAGGATGTAGACAAAACTGGAAAAAAACACCGAAAAACTAAAATATAGTTTCCTGAACAAATGCCACCCTAATGCTTCTAAATCTCTATGGGATTAGTGTGGTTGCTAGATATCAATCTAATTCCAAGCAAACACATAAGAAGGCAGTGAAAAGGATGTTTAGATATTTGAAAGGAACTCCAGATTATGGCTTATGGTATCCAAGAGGTAATGATTTCTATTTAAATGCCTACATCAATGTTGATTGGGCTGGTTGTGTTGATGATAGAAGAAGTACAAGTGGAGCTGATTTCTTCTTAGGAAGTAGATTGGTTTCATGGTAGAGCAAGAAGCAAGATTTAGTGTCCTTATCTACTACAAAGGCAGAGTACATTGCAACAACATCCTATTGTACACAAGTGTTGTGGATGAAGCAATCCCTAAATGATATCAAGGTATTATATGATGAGCCTATTCCTATTTTGTGTGAGAATACAAGTGCTATCAATATTTCCAAAAATCTAGTGATGTATTCTAGAACAAAGCATATAGCAATTAGGTATGACTTTTTAAGAGAGAAGGTGATAGAAAAGGAAGTAAGGTTGGAATATGTTCCAACAAAGGATCGGATTACAAATATTTTCACAAAGGCTCTTGCAAAGGACACCTTTGAGGATCTCTAACAGAGGCTAGGGGTAATTGCACCTCCTTCTTGCTAGATCTATAATGGTGCATCTATCCAGGGGGAGTTCATGTTATATTTTTCCTGGACTGATGGTGGCTACATCTCAGGGGGGAGTAGGTAGTTGTTACTGATGATAGCCCGAGGAGTCTATTTATTGCAAAAGAAGTTATATCCTAAGAAAGAATGTGGTTGCTAATGAGCAGGTAGTGGCTTCCCTTTGTCCTTGATGTCAAAGGGGGAGAATGAGAAGGTATGTGTTTCCATCAATTTCAAAGGGCGAGATTGTTACACATATGGTTACTATGGTTGTCATTGATGTCAACACTATCATAAGGATGCCATTGATATTTGCACTATCTTGAATGTGTGATGGTGTTCATGGTTGGATGTCATGTTGAAAACAATAAGGTAATTGAAGTTCATGGTTGGATGTCATGCCTCAACCAATGTAGAGTTGAGTATAGAATTATATTGAGTTAGGAATAAGAAGCATCAAGAAGATACATTAATATGGGAATTAGAAGTACCAAGTTGATCAGATGTGTTTCTAATGTTTGGAAGATGTTATTGATGATCTAAATCATGTATGTTCCAAACTTCATGATGGTTGGATCACTGAAAGAGTGTTTTATAGTGCAAAGTCAGTGTTGGTTCTATGAAGACAGTCACTATATAGAAGTAGAATGCTCCACATTCCTCTGCATTTGTAGATATGTCTATGCAGTTCTAGATCTATGTTTAGGATGCAATGAAGATGTTAATTCTAGAGTTTTAGATCATTTACTATTCCACTATGAAAGTTATGCATGATAGAGTATTTTCTTGTGTTCTAGTAGAGTAAGGCAGTATTGAAGACCTGTTGGCATGCTCTGCATTCCTCCAAAAGAGCATGGTTTCCTTTAAGGTTTTGAAGTTATGATAATGGATGTGCATTACATGGTTCCTTGCAGTTTCAAGTCTCTTGGTGGTCTGCAACTCAATTTTTCAAACAACAACTTGTTGCAGAGTGTTTCGGTTGACTTGGTGTTCTCAGAGTTCATGATTGAAGATATGCGGCACATATATTTGATGTGTGGAGTTAAAGGAGTGGTTGGGGATGTTGTATGAGTCATGTAGGCTCATATGGAAGAGTTTCATGAAGATCTTTCTTGTTTCCAGTACTGCATAAGGTTTTCAAATTGATATGGCCATTATGCTTCAAGTTTTCATGTGTTTCTTAATGCTATCCTTTTTTCCAATTGGACAGAGTGTGTGGATGTAATTTAGATTGGTGTTTGAATCTGTGAAGGATGTTTTGGACCTGTTTAAGAAAGCATTGATGCTTGCAAGGCATAAGTCTTCTACTAGTGTAATGTGTGATGTTGTTTAGGTATTATCTTCTAGACGTTTCATGTTGTACACTACCTGGTTGACTTGTAAATTTATCATTCATATTGTCTTTGGCTAATAAGCAATGTAATCAATGCAATATCATGTATAAATAGAAAATCAATGTGAGTTAGGAGAAGTGTGATTGCAAAATAATTGATAGGGCTCGCATGCTAGATAAGGAGAAGAATTGAATGCATTATGATGTGAGACTGAAGGAGAAGAGAAGAAGATATTGATGTTGTCTTGATTCATCTTGAAGACATATTTGTGACAGTGATCAAGTATAGAGTGTGCCTACTAGATCTGATCATCAGAAGGAAGTGTGAAGAGACAGAATTGCAATCCTTAGAGAAGTGAGTTTCAATGCCAGTGTTCAGACAATGAAAGGAATGTCATACTGTAATCCTTGTAAGTGTTTTCAATTCAAGGAGTAATAGCTTCCTTTGGAGTGACCCTAAACAAAGTCATTAGTGAGTAGCAACTTCCTTGGGTTGTAGTCCTAAAACAAAGTTATTATTTGAGCTTCATATATTGTGAGTTGATCCTCACCATCGTTTTTCCCTTCTAGGGTTTTCCATGTATATTTGGTGTTATGTGTTGATGTGCATTGTGTTAATCTTTCATATTTATGTTAATACTGTGATGCTTAAGGATTAATATGCTCTGGATAAGTTTGAACTTGTTAAAGTCAAAATTTATTTAGACACTGATTTACCCCCCCTTCTCAGTATCCTTGTGTGTATAACATATGCCTCATGTCATATGTAGCAATTGTGGAGGGTGTCAAAGATATATTATCAACTAATGCCACCTTATCCTCATATATAACAAGATGGGATATAGGAGGAGTTACTCCATAAGTACTTAAAGATATGACATGTGAAAGTATGAATGGATCCAAATGGGGGTCTCTACTAATTTGGTATATCATATTGATGCATAGAAAAGTTAATGGGACCTACTACAAATGGGCCACTAGAAGGAGAAGAAATAAAACCATGAGCAAAATATTGTCTAGGGAAAAATAGTAAAGTGATCTATGAAAGAACATGACAATGCAAGAAAGGGTGTATGAAAAGCATGACATGAATTAAATCATTACTTACTGGTAAAAATTAATGTATCACTAAATGTTTGTATCAAAATATAGTCATCATGTATAGAAGAATAATTTCAAGATATCAATTATCTAGAATCTATCTCTTTACATCTTTATTAACACTAAACGACTAGATAGCATATGTGTATTAAGAGAATTTTCATCATAAATCACATAATAATGTAACAAAGAGGATGTCATTAACCTCATTGTCATACCCAAAACTATAACACTAGAGCATGAACCTCAAAACAAGGATTAATTTCATACTTTAATACACAAAATCTTAAATTAATATACCATATGTAAAATCTACATTGATTACAATTATACATTAGACATAAATTTTATATCATTCATCATAATGAAAATTAAACAAGGTTTAAACATTTCTTATACTGTAGTGAGAACCATATGATCATCCATTCGCAAGGTGGGGAAATACTTTCTTAGCTCCAACATCCTGCACAGATAACAATCCTAAATCTGCACAACTAAATATAAACATTAGACCCACAAGGTCAATAAATAAGCATATTAGATATCAATGTACAAGATAACCTTACAGGTCCTAAGGGGCCGACCTAATGCCTTGGAGGCTCATCCATGATGCCCTTGCCTACGTATGCATAGTGTAGAGACTTCATAGTTTGGGGACTTGAACTTGCAAGTATCATACAATTTATAACTTGGGTTAACATATAGAATAGAAGCTTTAATAATCTCAAGAACTTATAAGGGATAACACATACACAACATATACAACATCCAATGATGTGTTCTCATAACCAAAACACACTCATTAGTTTTTAGGCTCAAATCATATCACCATCACCTTATACATACATACCGGAGATTCAAAATCAAGCAATTAAATTGGCTTCCAAAACATGTAAAACTACTTAATCAAAAAGCAATAATGTACCAAGATACATAATTTCTATCAATGTAATTCATAAACTAAATAGACACAATAATAATTCCATAATCATCAATGTTAGTACTTCACCCAATTGAACTAATTTCCTTTGCACCTATGACTTGTTAAACCCACCATAATTAGCTACAAGGAATTCATTCTTAATCTAAACATTTAAACCACATTACTCTATTTTATTCAAGTACAAGACCTAACAACTTAGTAAATCATATTTGAACAATTTTTCTATAGCTAGAGAACTTTACTTCCATAATCTTATTCATCACATTAGTAGGAAAGAGAGTAACCTAGATTACTACATATGCTTTTATGACAAATCAATCAATATCTTTTAAATCAACTACTAAATTGGTACTATGAATATCAAAATGTTCCCAACCTAATACATAGTTCTTTTGGAGGTCTCTACTCTTCATAATGATTACCAAACTGGTCAAATCACTTAGCCTACACTCTACACTAATCTTACATGCATAAATTGATAATTCCAAGAAATAAAAATAAGTAAATACAATATATAAACTATGTATGTCAACAAGTAAGCATTTAGTTGCTAATAGAATTATTTCCCAATACATGCAAAACATATACTCCAAACAATGTTGACATATTTCTATATTCAATGACATTGTTTACTAAGTTACAACAAATAAACCTTTTATCCATTGGTTTAATCTAGATAAGAAGAATAATAAAGTGGAAAGAATATTTTGTTTTAGAGAAAATCTAGAAGCACTAATGGCACCTTGACTCAGGCAACGAACACATGAAAAGATTCATTAGTAATGCCATATCTGGCCATCTGGAATGATATCGGCAGGTATACAGTGACAGTGAGCATCGGAAATGCTCTGGTAGACATGTATGAAAAATGTGAAAGCATAAATAAGTGACCTATTTGATAGAATTCTTCAAAGATACGTCATCTCAGGGAGTGAAATATCATAGGATAAACACAAAATCTTTACTTTGATGAAAGGTTTTAAGAACTTCCGAGCATATGCAATTTATGGATTGTTGAAAAAAAACCTCTAAACTTTCTAGAAAAATCATTCTACAAGTGTACAAAAAGAAAGAAATAAGAGATTAATCTAAATCTCCTTAAGGCAATGAAGGATCTCAAATATTAGTTTAATAGAACCAGAGTAATTGTAAGAGAAATTTGAGGGAGGTACAGTGGAAGAGAGGCCATTCTCTTTGTTGGAAGTTATTAATCTTCTATCAGATAATTTAATTCCCCTGCCCCCGCATCAGACTTGGGGATTTCCAAATTTGCACCCTAGCACTGTTGGCCTGCCAACAATTAATTTTGGTAGGTAGTTTTGAATTTGAAAGGAATGTTGAGCACCATTTTTTTGGCATGAGACAAATAGGAGGGAAAATGAGTTGACCGTATGAATGAAAGTGAGATCCTACAGCAGCAAAGATGTAAGGGAATGTTCTAACAGAGAACAAGAAGTTTGCAGCAGAGTAGCAGAGAATAGAAGGTTTTGTGTGCAACAGCATAGGGTACGCATAGGCAGCTACGAAGTTCCTACAGGTAGCTCCAGAGATTTAGTTTGCAGCTCCAATGATTGGGGCATATCAGAAAAATAGAACAGTAGCTCTGCATGAATTTGTATGAATGCTTTGAATGTAATTTTAAAAGTGGAAAATATAAATATATATTGTTGTCATTGTCTATTGTCTCTCTTCTCTATTGTGTTTGTGTTTGTTCTTGCTATCCATACATTGTTGTAGCAATATTTTCTGGACAGCCATTAAATCCTCCCCTACCCTACCATCAAGTGGTATCAGAGCCCTATTTTTCTGGGCAGTCAGAAATTTTTTATGGGTGTGTTACATAAGCCCTAGTTTGTCTAGGCATTATCAACCTTCTCAGATTTGAGAAGCATGGAAGGTGGGGACATCAAAGGATGACAGTAGCCACTGAATTTTGATGGGTAGAATTATTATATATGGGCTAAGAAGATGAAGACAATACTGGTTGCTAATGACCTATGGGAGTTGGTCATCAATGGGTTCACAGACACCATAGACCCAGCAGCTTATCCAGCTCTTTCTAATGCTCAAAGAAACCAGTTGAAGGAAACAAGAATGAAGGATGAAAAAGCCCTCAGTCTAATTGAGGCAGCCTTGACAGAGGCTATTTTCCCCTGATTGTAGCAGCAAACTACTCAAAACAGGCATGGGAAATACTACAGAACAACTATAAGGGAACTAACAAGGTGAGATCAGTCAAACTCCAGTTGTTTAGGAGAGATTTTGAGACCCTACAGATGAAGGAGAGTGAGTCTATTTTAGACTTTCACACTAGGGTTTCTAGCATGTTAAATCAGCTAAGGATAAATGGAGAAACCATGGATGATCAAAGGATTGTTGAGAAAATCCTAAGGAGTCTACCTTCTAGATTTGACCCTATTGTCATAACCATTGAAGAGACAAAGGACCTATCCAAGATGATAGTGGATGAGTTGATGAGCTCTCTACAAAGCCATGAGCAGTGGTTGAATAGATCCGCTCCTTCCCTTGAGCAAGCCTTCAAGGCTCAAACCAATGCAAGAGGTAGGGGAAGAGGGAGAAATAGTAGAGATAGAGGTCAAAGAGGTAGAGGAAGAAGCAACTCCGGAAGAGGAGTTTCAAACAGCCAAGAAGAGGCAACAACTCAAAGCCAAGCTATCAAGAAAAGAAGAAGAATAGTTCTAATCAGAGGTATGACAAAGCAATGTTCAATGTTATTACTGTCATAAGTTTGGTTATTATGCTAGTGAGTGTAGAAAGAAACAACATGATCATGGAAGCCAAAATGCTAATGTAGCAAATGAGAACAAGGCTGAAAATGAAAAATAGTCAAATGTTTTTATTGTTTGCAACCTTTTTGAGAGGAGTAGTGATGAAGTATGGTACCTAGATAGAGGTTGTAGAAACCAAATGAGTGGAAATAAAAACTTCTTTGCCTCCATAGATAGCAGCATCAAGACTGAAATAAAAATGGGAAACAATGAGCAAGTTCCCATCATGGGAAAATGTACAGTCCACATTTAGTCCAAGAATGGTGAAAGAAGGAAGATCTAGGATGTATACTATGCCCCTAGCATAAAACATAACCTATTGAGCATTGGACAGATGGTCCAAAATGGTTATAAAATCTTGATGGAAAATGGAGAGTACACTATATTTGACAAAGGAGGCAGTAAGAAAGTGATTGTAGCAGTGTAGATGACAAGGAATAGAATGTTTCCTCTTAGGATACATAGAGTCTCTAGCGCTATCTCTGGCGCAGTTCCCAGTACTATCTCTGGCGCTCATAGTAGTGGGACATCAATCAACCTTTAGGACAGTCATCAAAGACCCATCCAAATTGTGGCATTTGAGGTATGGGCACTTAAGTTTTTCTGGTTTGAGTTTATTGTCCAAGAAAGACATGGTTAGAGGGCTACAAAACATTATAGAGCTCGATGGAAAATGTGAAGCCTACATTTTAGGAAAGTAGCATAGACAACCCTTTAAATCAGGGTATTGTAGGAGAGCAAGAGCACCATTGGAGTTGGTGCATTCAGATTTATGTGGCCTCATGAAGACTCTCACATTAGGTGGGAATGTATATTTCATGACCTTTATAGATGATTACAGCAGAAAAATCTGGGTTTATTTTTTGAAGAACAAATCAGAAGCCTTCGAGAAATTCAAGTGGTTTAAGGCATCAATTGAAAAGCAAAGTGACCACTATATCAAAGTCCTGAGAACAGATAGAGGGGGAGAGTATATCTCTAAGGAATTTCTAAATTTCTGCAGGAATAAAGGCATACAAAAATAGTTTACAACTAGGTATACTCCACAGCAAAATGGAGTGGCTAAAAGGAAAAACAAAACCATTCAAGAGATGGCAGCAAGAATGTTGAAAGCAAAAGGACTATCACATGATTTTTGGGGTGAGTCTGTAGCAACAACAGTTTACCTATTGAATAGGTGTCCTACAAAGGTTGTTTGTGATAGGATTCCACAAGAGGCGTGGACAAACAACAAATGGAGTGTTGAACACCTAAGAATCTTCGAGTGTGTGGCATATGCATTCATGCCTAAAGAGAAGAGGCAAAAGTTTGATGATAGAGGTGAGAAATGTATCTTCATAGGCTATAGTGAAGAGTCAAAAGTCTACAGACTATATAATCCCATCACCAAAAAGGTTGTGATCAACAGGGATGTTGAGTTCATTGAGAATGAAGCATGGGATGGAATAGTGGATAGCACCATGGGTATTTCACTTACAATACCCCTTGAAGATGAAGAAGCTCTAGAGGACAACAACACTGGAGGAGCTACAGAGAGCAGTAGTTCGGGGAGAAATTGCCATAGAGCATTAGAGAATAGTAGTTCCGAAGGTGTTTAGCAGAGCAGCTCTAGAGGTGGACAATAGCATAGTAGCTCTAGAGATTGGTAACTCTGGAGGTCTACAACACCAGAGATCTGTAGCTCCAGAGTTCAGTAGAGCAGCAGCTCCAAAGGTCAATAGTATAATATCTCTAGAAGTCAGAACATCAGCAGCTCCAGAGGTAATTTAGACCCCACACTCGCATCATTGATGCCACAGAGGACAAGGAGTGTGAAGGAGATTTATGACAGCACAAGGTATGCTGATATGGATGAGAATTTAGATTTTGCATTATTTTCTTGTAGTGATCCAATGCACTTTGAAGAAGCTATGAAAGAAGAGAAATGGTGTGAGGCCATGGATGAAGAGTTGGGTGCCATAGAGAGGAGTGACACATGGTACCTAACTAATTTACCCAAGGGTAAACAAGTGATTAGAGTTAAGTGGGTCTATAAGACCAAGTCTACTCCTAAAGGAAAGATTGAAAGACATAAGGCAAGGCTAGTTGTTAAAGGGTACAAACAATAGCCTGGAAGAGATTATGATGAGACATATGCACTAGTTGCAAGGCTGGAAATAGTTTGGGTAGTCATAGCAATAGCAGTCCAACACAAGTGGAAGGTGTTTCAAATGGATGTAAAGTTAGCCTTCTTAAACAGAGTGCTAAAAGAGGAAGTGTATGTGGAGCAGCCACTTGGCTATGAAGTCCTAGGGCAAGAGGACAAAGTATATAGGCTCTAAAAAGCCCTCTATGGGCTAAAACAAGCACCTAGGGCATGGTATAACAGAATAGACTCATATTTAGTGAGTAATGGTTTTAGAAAAAGCAGCAGTGAGCCCACTCTTTACATCAAAGCAACTGAAGGTAATATTTTGATTGTTGTTTTGTATGTAGATGATCTAATTTTTACTAGCAATAGTAATATTTTCATTGTTGATTTCAAAGAGGCAATGAAGAATGAGTTTGAGATGACAGACTTAGGTCTGCTAAAGTATTTTCTTGGCATTGAGGTCAAGCAAATAGAGCATGGCATATTTATTTTGCAAACTAACTATGCCAAACAGATTGTGAAGAGATTTAAAATGGAGAATAGTAAACCTGTCCCTACACCAACAGCTACAGGTCTAAAATTGAGTAAAGAGGACAGTAGCAAGGAAGTAAACCCAACCCTCTACAAGATGATGGTTGGAAGCCTCATGTACTTGATAGCCGCTAGGCCTGATTTGATGTATGATGTAAACCTGATTTCTAAGTTCATGGAGAAGCCTAAGGACACACATTAGCAAGCAGGAAAGAGGATCTTGAGATATGTGAATGGCACAACAAGTTTTGGCATCTTGTATGGTGTTTCTAATGAGTTTAAGTTGGTTGGTTTCATGGATAGTGATTGGGCCAGAAATGTAGATGACCAGAAGAGCACATCCAGCTATGTATTTCACATGGGTTCAGGCGTGATATCATGGGCATCTAAGAAGCAGCCCATTCTCTCTCTCTCTCTCTCTCTCTCTCTCTCTCTCTCTCTCTCTCTCTCTCTCTCTCTCTCTACAGCAGAAGCTAAGTATATTGTAGCAAATGCAGCAGCATGTCAGGCTATTTGGTTAAGAAGGATCCTTGAAGACTTGAATGAGTAGCAAAAAGATGGTACAACCATTCATTGTGACAATGTTTCATCAATAGCCTTGACAAAGAATCTAGTCTTCCACAGACAAAGCAATCACATTGAGATCTGTTATCATTTTATAAGGGAGTTGGTAGAACGAGGAGAGATTGAGTTATAGTATTGCAGATTCGAATAGTAGCTCACTGACATTTTTACAAAGGCATTGCCAAAAGATTCTTTTGAATGCCTAAGAGATAGGCTTGGCATTATTGATAGCTCCGAAGGTGTCCAGCCCCAGAAAGAAGATAGCTCTAGAGATTTAGCTCCAGAAAGACAATAGCAAAGCTCCAGAGGTTCAACTCTGGAAAGTCTGTGTAGCTTCGAAGATGCTCCAGAGATGCAGAAACAGAGCTCCAGAGATGCAGGAAGTCAGCTTCAGAGATGCAGACAAAGTGCTCCAGAGATGCAGAAAAGAGCTTCGGAGGTGATCCAGAATGACAGAAATAGCTCTGGAGATCTACTCTGAAAAGGCAAATGCAAAGGTATAACTCCAGAGATCAGTTCCAGAAAGAAAATTATAAAATGACATATGACTTCATATTAAGGGGGAGTGTTGGAAGTTATTAATCTTCCGTCAGACAATTTAATTCCCCTGCTCTAGTGTTAGACTTGGGGATTTCCAAATCTACACCCCAGTACCATTGGCTTGCCAGCAATTAATTTTGGTAGGTAGTTTTGAATTTGAAAGGAATGTTGAGCGCCAGTTTTTTGGCATGAGACAAATAGGAGGGAAAATGAGTTGACTATATGAATGAAAGTGAGAGCCTGCAACAGAAGAGGTGTAAGGGAATGTTCTAGCAGAGAACAAGAAGTTTGCAACAGAGAATAGAAGGTTTTGTGTGCAACAACATAGGGTATGCACAGGCAGCTACAGAGTTCCTACAGGCAACTCCAGAGATTTAGTTTGCAGCTCTAGTGATTGGGGCATATCATAAAAATAGAGCAGCAACTCTGCATGAATTTGTATGAATGCTTTGAATGTAATTTTAAAAGTGGAAAATATAAATATATATTGATGCCATTGTCTATTGTCTCTCTTCTCTGTTGTGTTTGTGTTTGTTCTTGCTGTCCATACATTGTTGTAGCAATCTTTTCTGGACAACCATTAAATCCTCCCCTACCCTGCCATCACTCTTTTCCCTATTCCAAACATAGGAACCATTGCCTCCATTTCAAGAAATTATGAATCTCATGGAATGCAAAATTAGTGAAAACTAAACAAACGATGTTTTGCAACAAACCTAAATCCAAATCTATAGCCTATATGGGCATAAAATGGGCACATTGAAAAAAACACCTCTATTTGTCTGTAAAACTACCAAAAAGGCATTTAATATTAGATCAAATAAATACAAAGGTTTAGGTAAAGGTTATAATCAATAGTTTAAAGATTAGTAGTGCTCTAGTAGGCGTAAGCCAAATTCTACAACCTTTGTCAAATTTTCTCCCTGTTGTACCTAAATGGGATCTCAGAGGAAAGTATATATATATATATATATATAAAGAAAGAAAATCGACAGATGTAGTTGCCAGTACCCTGGTAGACATGCATGCAAAGATTCAAAACCATAGCCAAGGCACTCAAACTATTTGTTAATGGCTCAATCTGATCGCCAAGGTTTATTGAGGATAAACCAAAACAAAGAAGATTCCAATAAATGCATAAATGTTGTCTGACCCAAATCCACATAGCCAATCTCAAATATAGTCTACAATAGATAAGCACAAGAGAAAGAAGATAACCATATAAACATAGAATATAGACATCAAAGTAGCATCAAAAAATGAGAATATGTTGCCTTATCCATTTCCTTCTATATTACTTTTATATATCATCATATTAAAACAAAACAAGTTATATAGAGAAATATTAAAGGAAACAAAACAAAAATAAAAATTAGAATGTACTGAAATAGAAATTATTAACAACACTGAATCTTCATATTCCTTCGTATTTGAAAGTTTACAAAACTAGCAGTTGCACAAAATTTGTGTAATGAGTACACCGATAGTTGAAATATTTTGAAGAAAAAATATGAATACATTTAGAGAAAATAAAAATTAGCCAAATAGTTTTTTTAATTGCATCGAATAAACCAAAGCTGTTGTCATTGTCTTTGTTCACCTAGTTGCTCATTTCTTTGTCTCCACTCCAGCCAATCTTGGATTATACATATTTCTAATGATTTTCCCCCTCATCTATAAGTCAACCATTATTTTGTAATCTACTGCTTTACCCAATGTTTTGTTTTTTTGGTTTTTTTTTTCTTTTTCTTATTCTTTGATTGTAGTGTTATGTCCCATGTAATGTTACTCACACAAGCACCCAATAAATCTTATTCTCCTGGCCCTTTTTACACTTTGCATCAGCTTTTCAGAGGGGTTTTATTCTTTCTTGTTGCAAGCATACAAGTAAAATGAGTAGTCCTTATTATAAGGATAATTCATACATTCAAATTAAATAACATGCCAATTAAAACAATGATCACATGATTAATAATCATACCAGATCACTAACATAATTATCCCATAATTAATTAATTTATAAATCTCAATTATCAATTAGTCTAAAAATGTCTATCTGAACAAATAAATATAAAGATAATTAATGTAGGATAATTGAGCATCATGATGAACATGCTAAGTTGGTGATTTAATTCAAACAATTTCCAACCTATTTGAGTTTTATGAAACAAAATGATTGTTAATGTACAGTGTAAATAAGAGGCATGTTAGATGATTAATGATGCAACAAGATCTATGTAACAAAGTATTTTTTCAGATAAAGACCAAACTGATAGTTGGGGAGACCATCACATGAATTTTTCAATGAAAAATGTTTAGGAAAAAGTTTTCCAAATTAATTGAATCTGCTACCAATTTAACTCTTGAATGTTCACTATTAGCTACTTTTGATGTAAGAAAACATAAGAATTGTGATGTAAGAAAACATAACACTAGAATATACAGAATGAAATGAGGAAGGCTTTTAAGCCCTTTATACCATCTTGTGTCTAGAAATAAACTTCTATTTGATTTCCACTTTTCAAAATTAATCTTGCAATGCTTCAAATAAGTCTTTGGATTGGAAAGATTTAAGGTTATGGAACCTTCTTGAATTTAGAATTTAGAAGAGCCCCAATTAAAATGAAGCCAACTGCACTGGATTTTAGTAGTGATCTCCATAAATGTTTTGTATTTTTGGCAAGCTTGATGTATAATATTTAGAGAGTATAGAACCTTTTTTCTTGAGAGATGGGCACAATGTGGGAACGTCTTAACCAGCCAGTGCATTGTAAGTGACCAACTGACAACATATAAGCATTTAAGTGTCTGGACGTATGAAGATCGGTAGAAAATGGCCCAATCCCTACACAGTGGCTTCCAATGTTTTGTTTGGATTATCTTTCTTCAACTATTTCTACAGTCCTTAAAAATGGTGAGAATTTTCGGAAGCCAGCTCTATTGTTTTTATGTTCACCCTGGCGGAATGGCTAGAATCTAGATCTAGTGATAAGGTGAGATTAGCTTTTGAACCATTATCAAGATCATATGATATTGAATTAGTTTTACATATATTTCTTTTGTCGATGGTAGGAGCGAGCAGCCATAGAATATTTTACAGTAAAACGGTGATCTGACTTTTGACGGTTCCAACAAAAACTGGTCTGACTACAAAATGGTGATCTAACTTCTGTGCCAGGTTATCTTAATTCTGGCTATCTTAGAATTTTGGCTGGTTAAATTCTGGCAGAATCTATTCTCGCACAAATAGCCTATTGGCTATATATATATATATATATATATATATATATATATATATAATAACTTCTTTATAGGCTTCTGCTATATATAAAGTAGTGAACCGCTGAAGTTTCTTAAAATAAAACTAAGGAAAGACAGCAAAATGGTGAGACAATGATGAGGATAAATGAAGGGCTAAAATAGAATGCTGACTAAATCTGAAGCAGCTGGCAGTTGGGGGGTTTTTAAAACCCTTGTCTCATCCACGATTCCCTAAAGCCTCCCTTTAAGTAACAGGATTATAAGTACACTTAAAATTATGCATACAATAATTCTTACACCATTATGCACAATGTGAAATAAACACAATTATAAATAATGTACATAAGATACTTGCATACCTGTATATCAACAAGATTGATTCATCACTTGATATATTTCTTAGACTTCGTTTATCACTGTGGACTCTCCCTTTTTTGTTGATGCCTCTTTGACTTATTATAAACTATTATATGCTCATTAAACAATTGACTGAACCATCATCAAAACATCTTTGATCAAGTCCTGACACAAAACATCAGTCTATCATCTAAAACTAGTACAAAAGGGTGAGAAACGACAACCTAGTTATCAATGAAAGAATTAATCCCAAATTCTTCTTCAGCAACATATATTAGTTACATAATTACCCAATTCCTCTTCAGAAAATTCAAGTAATATTATCCCATCATTACCATATCAATAATTCTAATATTATAGTTATTAAATAGGGTTTAGGTGTCCTTACACTCATCATAAGAAGATAAAGAAATATCACTATGCTCATCACTAAACATATCATCAATAGACCATGAGCCACAAAATAGAGAAGATAGATCATCTTTGATTACATGGGAGGTAATGACCTCATGTGAAGTTGAACAAGGTGTATAATGTATAGGCCTATCACTAGTGAAAGATGAAGTATAATCATCATAAATCTCATCACTAGGATAATCATCATAGATAGGTAAATCAATTCAACAAGTATATCATTAGTCATGGATATAGGTGAATCTTCATCAAATGTAGGTAAAGGTAAGGCATATATATCTACATTATAAGTGTCCATACGTTTAACATGAGATATAGAAAAATGATCATCATTATACTCATCATCATGTATTAGAAAAGGTAATTCATTCAAAGCACATGAATCTATGGACATAGGACCAACATGACATGTCAAATATATCATCAAGATAGGGTCCCTCTCTCTATATAGGTGCCCTCAAGCCCATCCCCATAGGTCGAACCCTATATATCTGGGGGAGACTAGGCTTAGGCTATAGCTATATATAGTTGGTAGTCAGGTTGAAACTATTAGAAACTTGTTGGTGTTGTCATTGATGTCAACCTCCAGCATATGGTTCACTTGGTTTCCAAGTGCTTTTGAGAAAAATTGATAAAAAGGTGTGTAGTGTGACAGAGGTGCTCTTAGTGTTGTGCTTTACATTTCTTCCCAGTTGAAGATATACTTGTGTAGTTTGGAAGTGATGATTAGAGGTATTCATAGGTGTTATATCCAGAGTTATAGGTTCTCGATCATGCGGAAGTAGACGTTGTGTTTGACAGAGTGTTTAACTATGAAGAAGACTATCTAGAAGAAATATGACTGCTTTGCATTTCTCCGCATTGAAGTTTATTGTCTTGTGGATCTGAGGATGTGCTTATACAGTCTACATCTACCTTCTCTTGAAGTTTCTAGTGATGGGTTGCTATAAAAGCTCAGTTCTTGTGTTGGTGTTCAGTGGCAGTGCATCCTGATGTGCATAGTGAAGACATTCTTTGTTTTAGGTGGTTGCGGTAGTGTTACAGAGGATTTTGATGATGTTAAATGTTCTAAGAAAGTGTGTGAATGATGTGGAGTGCCTCTTTCTAGTCCACATGATGTTTTTGGACTTGGAGAAGCGTGGATGTGGTCGTTAGCTCAGGTTTGGTTGACTTGACATGCTAACACTATTTGTGGAGGTACATCATGGATTATGGATGTGATGAGTAGCTTGGTAATAAAGACTTGAGTCTGAGTTAAACCTTGACATGGTCCACTTTCACTTATTTCCACCATAGAAGTGTTTAGTGCCAACCTAATTGGTGTTGCACGTTTGAGGTACACATGCTTTATTAGGATAGACCTAATTGAAATAGGTCTTCGTTGTAGATGGTATAAATGCAAGATGAAGTTGAATGGAGCAAAGTAGAGAAGATGATGTGAATGTGAATCAAGGGTAGTGAATTGTGTGTGAGATTAAGTGCTTATGACTTCATAATGCAGTGAGTAGGTGTCTAGATTTTAGTGTGCCAGAAGTTGTTGGAGGCAGTGAGCCAAAGGTTGCGGATGGCAAGGAGTGGCAATGGTGGCTCTCTCCTATTGCTTTGAGATAGTGAATCTCTCTGTAATAGTCTTCTTCTTTCTTCTCTCATCTGGGTAGTGAGCCTTTTCTCTTAACAGTGAGCCTTTCTCTTGGCAGTGAGCCTATTTGATTTTAGTGTTGTGATTCATATATATGTGAGATAATCTTCACCATGGTTTTTCCCTTCTTGGGTTTTCCACATAAATCTGGTGTTCTTATGTGTATGAATGTGTTTGCATTGATGCTTCATATGTTTACATTCTACTAATCCATAATAAGATGTTGATGTTTAGAATTTCTTTGATGGTTTAATGTTTTAATAGAAAACTAATTCACCCCCCTCTCAATTGTCCTATGCTTTCTAACAATTGGTATCGGAGCCAAGTTACTTGAAGAAGCTTAACTGCTTGGGGTAGATCCGAATGGTGCACATGAAAGGTATGGAGGTTCCAATGTTTGATGGAACAAATTATGCTTTTTGGAAGACCATGATGGAAAGCTTTCTTGTCTCACTAGGATATGGTGTATGGAAGATAGTTGACAAAAACTATACTATACCTCCTAATGGTCCAAAGGATGATGATGAGATTAAAGAATATGAGAACAATGGCAAGGCAAGGAGTGCTCTTCTGAATAGTCTCTTTAATTTTGAACTAGTGAAGGTGATGAGTTATAAAACTACTCATGAGATTTGGAAGAAGTTGGAAAGTACCTATGAAGGAGATGAGAAGGTTAAGCAAGCAAAGATGTAGATTTTGAAGACCAAGTTTCAAACCCTGAAGATGTTAGAGGATGAAAATATTGCAAGCTACATGAAGAGGGTGGATGAAGTTGTCAACTCTATCAATGGCCTTGGTGGAAAACTAGAAGAAAGTGAAGTGGTAAAAAAGGTACTAAAAACTCTTCCAAAAACTTATAGTTCTAATTTTTTTTCTATTGGAGAAAATCAAGATTTGGACAAGTATTCTAGGGATCAAATGTTTGGTACTTTAACTACTTTTGAGATAAGAGAATTTGGTCAAGATGATTCAAGAAAAGAAAATTCTTTTAAGGCTAACAAGATAGAAAAGAATGTTGAATCAGATTCAAATGACTCTGATGAAGTGGAAGCAAATTTTGTAAGCAGATTGAAAAAGGGTTTTGGAAAATACAAAGGTAAGCTACCTTTCAAATGATTTAACTATGGAAAGATAGGTTATTATGCTTCAAAATGTCCAATCAAAATTTTAAATGACAAATACAAGGATAATAAAGGTAAATCATTCAGGAGAAGTTATTATGTTAAGGAAGATAATAGCATATCTGATGATAAATTTGACTATCTAGATGATGAAAGAAATGAATGTTTGTTCATGGATTTGAATGTTAGAACTAATTCTTAAAGGGGTATAAAGGAAATTGCTCCAGAAAAAAAACATAATATCAAAGGACCTCGAGTAACTACTTTTCATGCAAGAGAGATGAGAACCACTGGTTAATTGATAGTGGATGTTCAAATCATATGACAAGTGATAAGAATAAGTTTGCAAAGCTTGAGAAGTTTGATGGAGGTTTTGTTAAGTCTGGAGATGATGCATTTGCCAAGATCTATGGAAAAGGTTCAATCGGTTTTGATGCCAAACATAATACAGATGATGTTCTCTATGTCAAGGGTCTCTAGCATAATCTTCTAAGTATAGGATAAATGTGTAGCAGAGGATATAACCTTGTTTTCTAGGATGGTGGTTGTGAAATCAAAAAAGAAGATTTCAGAACTTTGATTTCTATAGGAAAAAGGACAAAAGGAAATATTTATCATCTCAAAGGTGCTAATGGTATGTGCTTTATGACTAAAGTTAATAAAATTTATTTGTGGCATAGAAGAATGTGTCACATCAATTTTGACAGTCTAGTGAGGACCAATTCTACTCAAGCTATGAGGGATTTGCCAAGGATTACAAAGCCTATCAATGTAACCTATAAGGAATGTCAAGTTGGGAAGCAAACAAGGAAGAATTTCAAGATCAAAGAGTATTCTACCACCAGAACTCTAGAGTTGGTGCATACAGATCTTTGTGGACCTACAAGAGTAGTAAGATTTCAAGGTGACATGTATTTCATGTTGTTGATTGATGATTACTCTAGAATGACTTGGGTAACTTTTCTCAGAGAAAAATCAAAAGCTCCAGATAGGTTTAAAATATTCAAGGTTATGGTTGAAAATGAAATTGACTTGAAAATCAATTGTTTGAGGTTTGAAAGAGGTGGTGAGTTCACCTCGAATGAGTTTAATTGATTTTGTGAAGATCATGGGATAAGGAGGAATTTGTCAGCCCCTAGGATTCCTTAGCAAAATGGAGTAATGGAAAGAAAGAACAGGACTATTCAAGAAGCAACAAGGATAATGTTGAAGGAAGAAAATTTACTAGATATCTATTGGAGAGAATCTATTCACACTACGGTCTACATAAAAAATAGAGTGCAGGCAAGGGTCAATAGTTCAAAGACTCCATATGAGCTAAGGTATGGAAGAACTCCTACTGTGAAATATTTTATAGTGTTTGGAAGCAAGTGCTACGTCAGGAGAGATGGAAAAAACTTGGGAAAGTTTGATACAAGATCAGATGAAGGATTTTTCCTTGGTTACTCTACAAAGAGCAAGGCTTAAAGGTGTTATAACAAGAGACTGAAGAAATTAGTGGAAAGTGCAAATGTCAAAGTGGATGAGGAACCATATCAAAGTTTAGTGTTAATAGAAGGATATGAATCTGATGAGATCCCTTGCAGAGAAGAAGAAAGGGAAGAAGAAAAGGAAAAGGAGAAGCAAGTTAATGAAGAAGATGCTCTAGAAAGGATTCCTAAGACCCCTAAGTATGTGCAAAATAATCATTCTAAAGATCAGATCATTGGAGATAAGAACAAAGGTGTATTGAAAAGAAGAACTATTGCTATGGAAGATGAGCAGGTAAATTTGTGCTTATTATCTAAAATAGAACCCAAAACAGTGACTGAAGCATGCAAAGATGAGCACTAGATCAAGGCTATGAAAAAAGAATTGATGCAGATTGAGAAGAATTAGACTTGGGAAGTTGTCCCAAGACCAGTAGACAAGAATATGATAGGAACTAAATGGGTCTTCTAGAACAAATTGAATGAGAATAGAGTAGTCAAAAATAAGTCTAAACTTGTGTGTAAAGGATACTCACAAGTGGAAGGAATAGATTATGAAGAAACATTTTCTCTAGTGGAAAGACTAGAGGCCGTTAGATTGTTCTTGGCCTTTGTAGCTCATAAGGAATTCAAAGTCTATCAGATGGATGTAAAATCTACTTTCTTGAATGGAGACTTAGAAGAGGAAGTATACATTGAACAACCGAAAGGCTTTTAGTTATCAAATGATCCAAATATGGTCTACAGATTGAAGAAGGCACTGAATGGACTCAAATAAGATCCTAGAGCTTGGTATGCAAGGTTGGATAGGTACCTACTACAACAAGGATTCAAAAAGGGCATTATAGATAGAAATCTATACTTCAAAGTTGAAGTAGAACAGATCTTGATTATGGAAGTGTATGTTGATGATATAATCTTTGGTGGAAATGAAGGTGGTGGTGCCTACCTAGGATCAGGGTTTCGAGTCAAAACATTTGTAGGCCTTTTCATGTAAACCCTTAAAAACTTAAGCCTTTTAGTCCCATTATGCGCCCCTCACTTTATTCTCTAATCCTCTATTGACCGCTTGCATCAGGTTACTGCTCACTTAAGTCACAACTTGAAGCCTTTTAAGTCATAAGGTGATCGGCCCCTTGTCCTAGCTATGCCCGCTGCTGCCCAGGTAAAAAATTAAACATTAAATCCTAAGTCTGAGGTGTATTTCACAATGTTCAATTGCATCTTTGGTAATGTCATCTACCCCCTGTGATCTAGTGAAATGTTGCCAACTCTCCTTCAATAGTGGGCTTACAATCATTTAATCGAAGACTTAGGATTGACAGAAGAAATGTTGCCATGTGTCGAAAGATTGAAGCAAGAAGGTGGGTTCAAAGAATATTCAACATATATCATGGGCACACAGATGAATCCATGTACAGGAGAATATTCCCTATGTGGTCATGCAATGATGACATGTGGCCGGCTGCCGAAGGAAGAAAGGTGGCAGTCCATGGGGCTAATGTGGTGTAGTTGACAGATGGGACTGCCCTGACATGGCTCATTTCTATTGGCGGAGGACTTTTCAATGGTGGAGGATGTGGATTTTCAAATTTGATGGCTATCTCACAACCGTTGATCTCATAGGAGGAGGTCCTAATCTACGACCGTGGTTTAAAGCTTGAGGCAACTATCTATTGGCACCATTTCTGCGTGCTTCCCACTCTGCAGTATATGAATTTGTAGCATGGTTGAGATTTAGATGTCAAATCTCCTCCTAACCATTGAAGTCCAGGGCATTTCACCTACAGGATTTTATCAAAAACATGATTGCTTCAACTACTCAATTAATTGAGGATCCGATGAGTTCATAAAAAATCTGTAAGGATCCTTTTGTTTCATTAAGTAGTTTGTTAGGATGTAGGTGGCCAGAAGCTTGTTGCTCCTTTAAAAAGGAATTCAGGGCCATTCTATGGGGATTTTTTTTTTGGACCTTGGGTATAAGGTATCTGCATTTTGGAAGCCATTTTTGGTTGCAGTCTTGGTTCTTCGTCTAGGTGCAGAGGTATTTTTTGTTTTGTAGATGTTTAAATTTCTGAATGACAATATTCTTTCCAGATTGAGTTATATGAAAAACACTATTTGTGTGTGTTATCTATGATTGTCTCCTTAGGTATGAGCATTTTTCTATTGAGTGATGTTGCTAAGGGTTTTTGAACTCATTCATATACATTTGCTATGTGATATACATCTAATTTGTTGCATCTATTCAAGGAATGGATTAAACTGCTTCAAGTTAGATATAGGGGAAATGTGTTATATCAAGGGATTATTAAAGCATAGAATCACAGATAATATTTTTTCTTGGACATATTACTGTGAGGTAGTAATATTTTATTTTGGGTCCTCTAGATATGAAGTTTTGTTGTCATGAGGGAAATTTGCAGTAATGGGTCTGATTCTATTGCCCTGATAAAGCATTGGTTTGAGGATTTGTTTGTCCAAAGGGTCCAAGAAAATCTAGCAATTTAAAGATAAATCAATCAAACCATTTTATGATTTATTTTGTTTTAGGTTAGGATCTTCGATGCTCTTAGATTTAACTAGTGTAGATAATCCAAGAATATTGCCAATCTAGGGTTTAGCCTATAGATCTTGGTGCATAGTTGAGAGGATTCTGCCTGAGTTAGTCAAGGATAAATCTTTTTGTTGTGAATGAGGGATACCCCCCTAGGTGTGGCAGAACCTAAAGTGTAGGGGTGACAAGTACAAACAATCTCCTGTCTTTGTTGGCCAAGTTTCACATTAAATCTAATCATAAGAAGTGGCAAATATTTAGGGTTTATTGTCTGCTGATTTGTGGACCAACAAAATTGGTGACTCTGCTAGGGAAGATTGTCAAATCTTACTTTGGAGTCTCTGGGAAATTGGTGCTAGCCAGTGTCATGGGTGTGTAGAGTTAGCACATGAATTTTGTTTTATCATTCCCTTTGGAGGGTGGCGACTTTGCTTACTTTGGTTACAACAAGACCAAAGAAAGGTTGTATGGTGCTCTGCTGGAGGATTGAATCTAGAATATACTTACCTTCTTGATTTGTCCTCTTTGGAGGTGGTGACTCTATTGTTGAACCTACTTGAAGCTATAACACATTTCTAAGAACTTCACCTCTTGTATTCAAAATGATTAGATTAGAACAACAGTCCTGGTCATGTCCTCAGAAAATGTCATTCTTTGTTGAAAGATACAAAGCCTTGAATTTCAATGGTACTAGTGGTTACCCAAATACTGTCCCCAGTGAAATTAGAAAGTGTTTGCCAAAATATAATAGACAAAATTCTAAATGAGCAAACAAACATCTACAAGATTTCTATAATTTGATTGAATATTATGAGATTGAGGCTAAAGATGTTGTAATGAAACTCTTTGTTCAGTCATTAAAGGGTGATGCTAGGGTTTGGTTTTTAGATTTGCCTACATTTTCAATTTCTTCATGGTTAGATCTAGAGAGTGCATTCCTAGAATAGTTTGGTGAAAGGACTGATGTGGCCTCATTAATTACACAATTCATGAACATTCAAAAGGAAATTGATGAGTTCGTTCCAGCCTTTAATTTGAGATTTACAAAGATGCTCAAACATATCCCTGAATATATGAGACCAAATACTGCACTATGTTTGGCAATCTATCTGGCTACATTTGATGAAGAAATGAGCTATTTGCTGAGAGATAAGGAACCTGCCACATTGCATCAGGCCTACAGATTTGCAATGGATATTGAAAATAATCAGAAGTATGGAATGCCAATAGGATACATGACTGCAAGTCTTTAGAATAGTTTTCAAAGTGAATATATTTTAGCTATTCCAGTTTGTTCATTGAGGAGTGATTCTGTAGAAGGAGATGAATTTCAGAACGTTGAGTGTAGTCATGGCATAATATATGAAGATGAGGAAATTGTTGCAAAGAATGAGAGCACATCCTGCAATGACAAGAATGGAGGTTGTGATCAGCCCAGAGAGATGAATATGTTGATACAGATTCAAGAGATATACATTAGGTCACTTCCTACAACAATGTTGTCATTGAAGAGCTATAGGAATGCACAGGTACTAGGTTTGACATCTCCACTTATCACTCAAATGAACATGACAATATTCCTATTGTAGATGATTATTTGTATGAGGCTGATATGCAATTTTCACTCTAAATGAGGAGGATACTGACGTGCCATATAACAAGGAATGTGTTGATGTTTGTCAAAATTTAGACCCATGTGTGAGCCTTACAGATGATGAAATATATGAAAATGTTGAATATGAATTCTTCCTTAAGGATGATGATCATATCTACAATGTGGAGGTTGAGATGTTCAATTTTGATTATCAGTGCATTGGTGAAAAGGAAAACTTGGGTCCATATTCAGATGTGGGTGAGCGAGTCGTAGATGTTCATGTTTATACAGTGGGGGAAAGTTTTGAGTATGATGATAGGGGTGACTATGAAATTTTTGACAATGGGCTATATTCTAAATTTTTTATGCCTTCTCTTGAAACATTCTAGGTGAGATTCAACAATGAAATTGTTGAGCACAACAATGATGGATACAGGGATGTTTCTGAAAGGTTAAAAGGTTTATATGAGTATGAAATATTGTTTGTGCTTGAGTATTGCATGTTTAGTATAGAGGATGTCTCATTGCTTGAAAAGGGGAAAAATTTAGATATGGATTCATTTGTTCTATATGAGCCTTTTACCTTTTCTAATCTAAAGATGACATATGATGAAGATAATCTACAACTATGGATACCAGAAATAGATCAAGATTGTTATAGATTTTCCCTTGATGTCAAAGGGGGAGAGAGATTTGGATTGGATGAAAAACCATAGTACAGGAAAGTTTGTGAAGATTAAGATTTGACAAAAGTGTGTGAAGAGTAAGAGTTGCTCGAGTCAACGGGAGTACTATTAAGTTTATGATTGAGTGCTTTTGGTCTTGATGGTTTTTCAGAAAGCTGGTGTTGCCATCAATGAGAAAGGGGGAGATTGTTGGAACCATGCTGGTATTGTCATTGATGTCAACCTCCAATGGATGGTTCACTTGGTTTCCAAGTTTTTTTGAGAAAATTAGATAAAAAAGTGTGGAGTCTGATAGAGGTGCTCTCGGTGTTGTGCTCCGCATTTCTTCTCAGTTGAAGATATAGTTGTGTAGTTTGGAAGTGATGATTAGAGTTATTAATAGGTGTTATATCTGGAGTTTTAGGTTTTGGATCATGTAGAAGTGGGTCATCCAACAATCATGGGTTACATTTTTTAACCAAACTTGACATTGAAATCAACATTTAGAACTAAATCTTCACTTTCTGACACCTATAGCCACTAAACCGTTAGGAATTTGAAGATGATGTGAACTAGGGATTTGTGATATTTTGTCTATAGATTCTATATATATATATATATATATATATATATATATATATATATATATATATATATATATATATATATATATATATATATATATATATATATATACATATATATATATATATATGTATATATATATATATATATATTTAAATTTAGAGTTAAATTATAAAAAAATTTGTGTCTCCTTTGATAACTAGTTTTTAATAGTAAACAACATTTTTTTAAAGTGATGTGTATTCTGTCGCACATAACTTTTTTTCTACAAAGGATACAATTCTGATTCTTTTGAATTTAGATTGGTAACATCGATATCTAGAGGATGCATTTGGTTTCATAATGTTTTGTTGAATTTTTTTCAATTAAGTTTTGAAGTCAAACCAATTAGAATTTAGACATAGGTGTATTCTGTCCAACATAACTTTTTTTTATGTATCAGAATTAAAAAAAAATTTGTTGGAATAAGGACATCAATACCTAGAGGACATGTACTTTTTAGATTTTTTTTCTCTATTTTCCTATTTTTTTGTATGTGTGAAATAAAGACCTTGATGTTCATCAAAAAATCTACATTCACAAGAAATAAAAAATATATATTACTCAAATTAAATATATTTAAAATTATACTTTTTGGGAAGCTTATAATTAGGGCTACATACTTACAAAACATAAGTTTTAAATGAATTCATTTGATCCCCCAAAAGGTAAATCAAAAGTGATTTTTTATCAGCATTTTGATAGGTGTAGAGGAGACTCCATTATAGGTATAGTGTAAAACTAGTGAGGTTCTATCCAAGGGGGTTTGAATCTAAGGGGGTTTGATAAACCCTCTTCAATTAAAATCCTTTAAATAGAACCTTTCAAGGCTTAAATCATTATATTTTTCTAAAAATATGTGATTTTAGCAAAAATTAGGATGTCCCAGAAAGTGTAACCCATTATTGTGGCAGCACCCAACTTGTAGAAGATGTGATTGATTGATGCAGGAGCATCCAATGGTGTAAGGGCAATCTTGCATCACCCAAAAAGAAGTTAATTCAAAATCATTGTAGTTGTTTTCATTTCTTTCCATAATTAGTGTTTCTGGTTCCATAATATCTAGAATAATAATGTAGGACTTTCAGTTTTTCCAAATCTACTAAAAATAGCGACCTACTTGTTTTGGAAAGTGTACCTGCTATTTTTAGAAAGTTTACATTTGGGCATGTAATGAAGCAAAAACTTCCAGAAAGTTACATAATGGAAATATAAGACCTTTGGTGAAGGAATCAAGCAAAGATCATTTGTGAGCTAAAAGATATTAATGTTTTTATTTTCTGAAAAGCCCCTGAAAATTTTTGGAATAAGATATGAGGCACTAAAACTTCCCATAACATCCCAAAAAGTTGATGGAAATCTATTTACAAATTTTTGGCATGATATTTCACATCATGAACTTTCCGGCGCTTAAAACGGTTCGTCAATCAGACATCTGGATCAAAAGTTATGCTTCTCGGAAGTTGACCTACTTTTGGAGGGAATTGCAAATTTTGAAATTTAGCTGGAGGCTGCCAAAAAGTGCTATTTATGACTATTTTGGGAACCCTGGGCGGTAGTAGAGTTAAGGGGGCCAGTGTAGAGTCAAGAATAGGTGGGAAAACAGAAACCCTAGCTGATTTTGGGTTACAGAAGGTTGAAGATTCTAGAGTCTTGAGGTTGAGAAAGTTGTAATGTGTTGCAGCCAGTAGGGGATTCATCCTCTAATTGTAATTGAGCTTCTGTAATGTAATGAGTTGCCTGGTTCAATAAAAGAAAGTTCTATTTGCTATGTTCAATATTTGTTATTCTGTGTTTTGTGATTTACCCCCTTCATCAAGTGGTATCAGAGCAAGGGTTCCTAAGTGTGTAGACAGATTACCGACTGTGAGGTAGTTTGCACCAAGACCTGAGGTTGTGGGTTTGTTGCAGAGATCAAGATGCCTCCACGAAGAAATTGTGTTGGGAGGAATGCTTTGACAGAAGAGGGTTTTAGAGCCCTACAAAGGCAAATCGATGCATTGCAAGAGGAGCTGTGAAGAGGGTTTGATCTGAGAACAAGAGAAGAAAGTGAAGATGAAGCTGAAGATGAGCTATCTAAGGAAGAACAAGAAGCTGCAGGAGATCCTGCAGAAGTTAGGTTGTTGAGGGCCATTTCGAAGATCAGAAAGAGGCCCAGAATCAAAGTTTCTACATATTCTGGAGATTTGAATATGGAACAGCTTATTGATTGGATCAATGACATGGAGGAGTATTTTGAGTATGAAGATGTGGAGGACCCAGATTGGGTCAAGTTTGCAAAAACAAAGTTGAAGGGCCATGCCAATATTTGGTGGAAGGAGGTCCAATTAGAGAGGAATAGAAGAGGAAAAGGAAAGATCACTAGATGGGATCGGATGGTGGAGAAACTGAAGAAGCAGTTCATTCATGTGGACTATGAGATGGAGTTGTTGAAGAAGCTGCAAGGACTAAAGCAAGGTAACAAGTCTGTCAAGGAGTACACAGAAGAGTTTTATAAGATTACTATCAGGATAGGCCATGCAAAGCCCAACAAGGAGAAGGTAGCCTGTTACATTAATGGGTTGAGGCTGAGTATTCAGGAGGAGCTGAGCCTGGTTAGAATGACCACCATAGAAGATGCATACTAGTTTTCCTTGAAGGTGGAAGAAAAGCTAAATAAAAGATTTGACAGCATGTAAAGGGGAAGAGGTCAAGGTGGAAGGACTGGTGGAAGACCCTATGGGGGCTGAAATGAAGATGCAAAGAAAAGTGAAGAAGCTGACACCAGTTGAAATCAGAGAGGAGATAATACCTACCGCCCTCATGACCAGAACAATGGTGAGCAAAGAGGAAGAGGAAGAGGAAGAGGCAAACCTGGGCAAGGACCTAGAAGAGGAGGTTTTAGAGGAACCTGTTTCCAATGTGGAGAAGAAGGGCATCGAGCATATGAGTGTCCACAACATCAAGGAAGGATGAATAGAAGACCTGAAGGTAATGCACGAGTTGCACATATAGATGAAGATGCATAGTCTGAGCATTCTGAAGATACTGAAAGGGGAGAAACCCTAGTTGTCAGAAGAACCTTGTTGAATGAGGAGAAAGAATCAAATCAAAGGAAGAGTTTATTCCGCACAAGGTGCAAATGTGAAGGTAAGTGTTGTAATATTATTATTGGTAGTGGCAGCACTGATAATCTTGTTTCAGAGGAGATGGTTGACAAGTTGAAGTTGACAAGAAGAAAGCATCCGCATCCATTTCGGATTGCATGGTTGCAAAAAGACCATAGAGCTTTGGTCAATGAGCAGTGTTTAGTGAAGTTCAAGATTGGGGACTACCATGATGAGGTGCTGTGTGATATCATACCGATGGATGCATGTCATATGCTGTTGGGGAGGCTATGGTAGTATGATAGGAGTGTTATCCATGATGGCTGTGCAAACACATATTCCCTAACAAAAGATGGAGTTCATCATAAATTGAAGCCCTTAAAGGAGGTGGAAGAAAAGGTATGTAGTACTACCATAATTTGCTTGGTAGATGGTAAGAAATTTTTGGAGGGTATGAAGCATGAGTGTCATTGCTTTGCATTGATTCCTAAGATTAGTCAAGAGAAATGTGAAGATGTACCAACAGAAGTTTCAGATATGTTGGAAGAGTTCTAGGACATTATCTCTGATAATTTACCAAAAGATTTACCACCAATAAGGAAGATAAGTCATCAAATAGATTTGATACCAGGAGCTAGTTTTCCAAACAAGGCAGCCCACAGAATGACCCCTGCAAAGAATGAAGAGCTGAACAGACAAGTTTAGGAGTTGTTGAGGAAGGGACTAATAAGGCAGAGCCTAAGTCCATGTGCAGTACCTGTAGTACTAGCACCAAAAAAGGATGGAGAATGGAGGATGTGTATACACTCTCAAGCCATCAATAAGGTAACGATCAAGTATAGATTTCCATTGCCAAGAATGGATGACATCATGGATTGTTTGAGTGGAGCCAAGTACTTCACGAAAATTGACCTAAAGAGTGGATATCACCAGATCCATATCAGAGAAGGAGATGAATGGAAGACAACTTTCAAGACAAAGGAAGGTTTGTATGAGTGGTTAGTCATGTCATTTGGGCTAACTAATGAACCAAGCACATTCATGCGGCTCATGAACGAGGTACTGAAAGAATTTTTGGGACGTTTTGTTATTGTTTATTTGGATGATATTTTGATTTTCAGTAAGACTTGGGATGAGCATCTAATGCATATTAGAAGAGCTCTAGAGAAGCTGAGGGAGGAGAAGTTGCTAATTAATCTGAAGAAATGTAGTTTTGCAAAGAAGGAGTTGGTATACCTAGGATTTGTTGTCTCAGAGGAAGGTCTTAAGATGGACCCAGAAAAAGTAAGGGCTATCATTGAATGGCCTATGCCAAGGAGTGCAACGGAGGTAAGATCTTTTCATGGTTTGACAAGTTTTTATAGAAAGTTTATTAGGAATTTTAGTAGCATTTGTGCACCCCTAACTAAGACAATGAGAGGGGATAGAAAAGAGTTTAGATGGACTAAAGGAGTAGACAAGAACTTTGATACATTGAAGCAGAAAGTCGTAGAACAACCTATTTTGGTACTTCCAGATTTCAATAAGGTATTTCAGGTAGATTGTGATGCTAGTGGTAGTGGTATAGGAGCTATTTTGAGCCAAGAAGGTAAGCCCATTGCCTATTTTAGTGAGAAGCTTAATGATGCCAAGAAAAAGTATTTTGTTTATGATCAAGAATTTTATGCAATAGTTCAAGCTTTGAAGAAATGGAGACATTATTTGTTGTCAAAAGAGTTTGTTTTATATACTGATCATCAAGCTTTGCAGTATCTTAATAGTCAAGGGAAGTTGAACCAAAGGCACTTAAAATGGGTTAAGTTTTTGCAGAGTTATACCTTTGTTGTGAAGCACAGGAGTGGGAAGTCCAATAGAGTTGCAGATGCCTTGAGCAGAAGGCAAAATTTGTTGACAAAAATGAAGATAGAGGTTGTTGGGTTTGATGAGCTCAAAAGTTTGTATCCTGAAGATCTAGATTTTGCAGAGGCTTGGAAAGCTTGTCTAGAGTCTGTTACTTTGGACAGGACAAAATGGTTGGATTTCATAATCCAAGATGGCATGTTGTTTAGAGGAAGTCAGTTGTGCATTCCGAGGAGTTCCATGAGAGAGAACTTGATTAAGGAGAAGCATAGTGGAGGATTGGCTGGACACTTTGGTCGAGATAAGACCATTTCTATTGTTGGTGAAAATTATTATTGGCCACAGTTGCAGCAAGATGTGAGGAAGTTTGTACAGAGTTGCAGAGTATGTCAGATGGAAAAAGGAACAAGTCAGAATACAGGGTTGTATCAACCATTACCTGTACCAGAGAAGCCATGGGATGATATTAGTATGGATTTTGTTCTTGGTTTACCAAGGACACAGAGAGGGCATGATTCTATTTTTGTGGTGGTGGATAGATTCTCAAAGATGGCACATTTTATTCCTTGTAAGAAGACTAATGATGTTGTTCATATTGCAGAGTTATTTTTCAGGGAAGTGGTGAGACTACATGGTCTACCAAAGAGCATAGTTTCAGATCGAGATACCAAGTTTGTTGGTTATTTATGGAGGACATTGTCGAAGAAGTTGAAGACAAATTTAAAGTTTAGTTCTACACACCATCCATAGACTGATGGACAGACTGAAGTAGTGAATAGAAGTTTGGGTAACCTGCTACAATGCTTAGTAGGAGATAAGCCCAAGGGATGGGATTTGATTTTACCACAGGTAGAATTTGCTTACAACAATTCTGGCAGTAGGAGTACTGGTAAATCACCATTCCAGATTGTATATGGGAATAGTCCAAGAAATGCTTCAAAGTTAAGGAACCTAGACAAAGGAGAAAAGACAAGTGTCGAGGCTGAAGACTTTGCAGAACACATGAAGAATTTGCATGAAGAGGTGAAAAAGCACATTAATAAGATGAATATTCAGTATAAGGCTAAGGCAGATCAGAAGAGGAGATATAAGGAATTCTAGGTAGGAGATGAAGTCATGGTTCACTTGAGAAAAGAAAGGTTCCCAATTGGAACATATAATAAGCTAAAAATGAAGAAATTTGGACCATGCAAAATTTTGAAGAAACATGATTCAGGAAATGCATATGAGGTAGAGCTACCGAGTGGGATCAACATTTCTCCTATTTTCAACATTGTTGATTTATCAGAATATCATGAAGGTGGAACAGAGGATGGAACAACAGAAGAACAGTGGAGTATTCTGGCATCTACTTCAATAGAGGAGATAGAAGAGATCTTGGATATCCGTGTGGGAAGAAGTACTCGGAACAGGCAATATGAAGAATATCTGGTGAAATGGAAAGGAAGACCTATTGAAGATTCTTCTTGGTTGTCTAAGGCAGAGGTTGACTATTTGTGTTTTCCTCACACAAACACCTGAGATGTGACAGGGTCACTTCTCAAATTACCCTAGGTGTCTGATGCAGGAGCATCCAGTGGTGTAAGGGCAATCTTGCATCACCCAAAAAGAATTCAAAATCATTGTAGTTGTTTTCATTTCTTTCCATAATTAGTGTTTCTGGTTCCATAATATCCAGAATAATAATGTAGGACTTTTAGTTTTTCCAAAACTACTAAAAATAGCGACCTACCTATTTTGGAAAGTGCACCTACTATTTTTAGAAAGTTTGCATTTGGAACGTAATGAAGCAAAAACTTCCAAAAAGTTACATAACAGAAATATAAGACCTTTGGCGAAGGAATCAGGCAAAGATCATTTGTGAGCTGAAAGATATTAAAGTTTTTGTTTTCCAAAAAGCCCCTAAAAATTTTTGGAATGAGATATGAGGCACTAAAACTTCCCATAACATCCTAAAAAATTGATGGAAATCTATTTACAAATTTTTGGCGTGATAGTTCACATCGCGAGATTTCCGGCACTTAAAATGGTTCATCAATCGGACACCTAGATCAAAAGTTATGCTTCCGGAAGTTGACCTACTTTTGGAGGGAGTTGCAAATTTTGAAATTTAGCTGGAGGCCGCCAAAAAGTGCTATTTATGACTATTTTGGGAATCCTGGGCGGTAGTAGAGTTAAGGGGGCCAGTGTAAAGTCAAGAATAGGTGGGAAAACAGAAACCCTAGCTGATTTGGGGTTGCAGAAGGTTGAAGATTCTAAAGTCTTGAGGTTGAGAAAGTTGTAATGTGTTGCAGCCAGTAGGGGATTCATCCTCTGATTGTAATTGAGCTTCTGTAATGTAATGAGTTGCCCAATTCAATAAAAGAAAGTTCTATTTGCTGTGTTCAATATCTGTTATTCTGTGTTTTGTGATTTACATGTTGCAAGGTGTGGCCCTTGGTCTCCTTGTTCAGCGCAGTGCTACGGTGGTTTGCGATAAGGGCTTAACTACCTCCCATGCTTGTTAAGTCAAGTGGTTGTATCGGGCATTAATAGGTCAATCTTTTGGTGCAATGACAGCTAACAATTGGTATCAGAGTTGAGGTCACAGGTTCAAACCCTGCACTTGCGCTAGGGGGATTGTTGCAAGGTGTGGCCCTTGGTCTCCTTGTTCAGCGCAGCGCTGCAGTGGTTTGCAACAAGGGCTTAACCACCTCCTGTGCCTGTTAAGTCAAGTGGTTATATCGGGCATTAATAGGTTGATCTTTTGGTGCAATGGCAGCTAACATTACCCCCTTCATTGTTGATAGAGTGTTTGACTGTGAAGACGATTGTCTGGGAGAAATGTTATTTCTCTACATTTATCTTCATTGAGGTTTCTTGTCTTGTAGATCTAGGGATGTGATTATACAGTCTACATCTACCTTCTCTTGAAGTTTCTAGTGATGGGTTGTTGAGCAAGTTTAGTTCTTGTGTTGGTATTTAGTGGTAGTGCATCCTGAAGTGTATAATGAAGACATTCTTTGTTTTAGGTGGTTGCGGTAGTGTTGCAGAAGATTTTGATGATGTTAAATTTTCTAGGAAGGTGTGCGAATGTTGTGGAGTGTCTCTCTCTAGTTTGCATGATGTTTTTGGACTTGGAGAAGCATGGATGTGGTTGTTAGCTCAGGTTTGGCCGACCTGACATGTTAACACTATTTCAGGGGGTATATCATGGATTGTGGAAATGATGAGTAGCTTGGTGATAAATATTTGAGTCCTGGTAACCCTTGATATGGTCCACTTTCACTTCTTTCCACTCTGGAAGTGGTAAGTGCCAACCTAATTATTGTTGCACGTTTGAGGTGTACACACTTCATTAGGACCGACCTAATTGAAATAGGTCTTGGTTGTAGATGGTATAAATGCAAGATGATGTTGAATGGAGCAAAGTAGATAAGATGATGTGAATGTGAATTGTGTGTGAGCTTAAAAGCTTATGACTCTAAAATGTAGTGAGCAGAAGGTATCTACATTTCAGTGTGTTAGAAGTTGCTAGAGGTAGTGAGCCAAAGGCTATGGATGGAAAGGAGTGGTAGTGGTGGATCTCTCTGTAATAGTCTTCTTCTTTCTTCTCTCATCTAGGTAGTGAGCCTTTTCACTTGGAAGTGAGCCTTTCTTTTGGTAGTGAGCCTTGCTTCTGGGCATTGAGCCCTTGACAATGAGCCTATTTGATTTCAGTGTTGTTATATATATATATATATATATATCAGCTAATCCTCACCGTGGTATTTCCCTTCTTGGGTTTTCCATGTAAATCTAGTGTTCTTATGTGTTGGAATGTGTTTGCATTGATGCTTCATATGTTTACATTCTGCTAATGTATAATAAGAGATTGATGTTTACAATTTCTTTGAGGGTTTAATGTTTTAATAGACAACCAATTCACCCCCTGTTAGTTGTCATGTACATTCTAATAGGCACCCTCTCCCTCAGCACAATGAACCACTACTAATATGATGCATAGTTGAGGGAGGTGTGATATCATCAATAGCAATCATACTATGTGTATCATAACACATTATAAATCCATACTAGATGTATCGCTACCATATCAGATGATTCACTACTATATGTATCATAACACATTATAAATCCATACAAGATGATTCTCTAGGCTTTTGGGAACTTCATATAAAAGTGCTTTAACACTTGGTCTGAAGAGATATCTATTTGCTCTCTGATTCACTAAATTCTTTGTCTATGATGACTATCAAAAGCCTCAAAGGGGGTTGCTAGATCACTAGGGCAAGTTCTCCTAGGTCAATCCCTTACAAAGACCAAATTTCCAATTATTCTAAAATTAATAAACAATAATCAAGCATGAAAAATTCCTCAATGATGATTTAAAAGTAAATGTTGTTTCCTTTAGTGCACCAATTAAAGTGTTCCTCTAATAAATGCTTCTTGTATACTCGAAGAATTTGAATGATTACTAAATTTGAGTTAATACTCAGATGAATGACTTTAAATTTTTAAGATGAAACAAATTGTCAAACAAACATGTACCAAGCCTACCCCTAATGGCTAGTGGGAAAGAGTGAGAGTTTATAAACTTTGAATTTCAAAATTTTTAACTTTGGAATAGACTTGTGTTGTGTGGCTTTGATTTTACATGTCATAGAAATGACTTGGGACCTTGAATTGGTGAATTTGAGGTAAGGGTGAATGTCTACCAATATGGTCTTAATAATGAGTTGTAGGTGTAGAAATACGTGTAGATAGGGTAGGGATAAGTCAATTGTGTGGAAATGCATAAAGGAGAGGAGTATATGAGGGTATATAGGTATTAAGAAAGGAGCCAAAATTATCACAAGAGTGTGCCACATGTTTCTATATAGGTGCATTAAGGCATTCCCTCAAATTGGGCCCAAAATTAAATGGGAATAATGGATATATATTTCCTAGAAATAGATATCCATTTTCTAGGAATGGATATCTATTTCTAGCTCTACAAAATGGATGTCCGTTACTTTAATAATGGATATCCATTAGTACTAGATATCCCTTAGTAAAGGATATCTATTTTTCTTTGAGAATCCCTTGTATTTAGGCTTGGGACTGTCATAGTTGACTTTCTCTAAATTCTAACATGTTTACAGGTTTCACCCTCTTCTTTGAACTTCACCCTCCATGTTGACAACTTTTTTTATTCAAATTTGATAAATTAGAAAGGGTTTATTGAAGAAATTGTCAAATTTCTAAAATATAAAATTTTCTTGATTATCATATTATTAAACAATTATTAATAATTTTCTATATAGAGTGTGTTTGAAATCCTGATGAACACATTGATTGAAAAACATCCATAAATTTCAAACCATTTCACCTTTTTCAAATCTAAAAGATGCGTCACACTCTATGTTTTTCTAGCTATAGGTTTTAAAAAAATTAGAATTCTAAATTTTTTTATTCAGTTAAGCTGGCTAGAAAATTACTTTTTAGGTTTTAGAAAAATCCACAGTAAAAAAATCATAACTAATTATTTTCTTGGAAAAAAAATTAAAAATAATATGCGTCACATCCGAGCATGAGTCCTTTACTTATTTTGAGATATTAAAAAGAAATTGTTCATACTTAGGTTGGCTGGAATGGCACCCACTTTTTATTTTTTTCTAAAAATTTAGTAGTTGTTCATTGAAATATTCATTTTTCACCAAATAACTTTAGGTTTTTCTGAAAAAAAAATAGTAGCCCATAAACTAGATTCAATTCTCTACAATTTTTTTTGCTACATATTTTTCAAATTGTGTAGATAATCCATTCAAATTTTCACATGAACTTGATTAAGTTTTTTTTTTAGTATTTTTATTGCCACTTAGAGGTATTGTTTAGCCCACCATGATCCTGCACTCACCCTTTTGCATATATCACATTATTTAAACGTATTTTTGTTGGTCAGTAAAAATTACTATCACTTGACAATAGTAAGACCTCTTAAATCCTGCAATACAACCATACTTAATGATCCATTTGAAGTTATAATATTCCTATGCTACTCAAGTAAGCATTTACACTATTCTTTAAACAGAAAGCAAACTATAAGGAGAACTCAATACAAAAAATGTGTATGACAAATTTTATAAACCTTTATTATTCAATTCAAAAGAGTATTATAATTCAAAATGGAGATAATTACATAACAATATGTATTCATATCTACATGATTCATGATACAATAATGCTATGGAAAATGACTTACAAACAAAGGTCTGAGACTCAATAATAGACTTAACCTATTTCCCCTTTACAGAGCCACTTTTCAAAATTTTCTAGAACCCTTAAACAAATGAGCACCACCCTTTTATAATACAAGGTGGGCCTTATAATGCATCATAATCTCTTCTAAAATCTCACAATAGTATTCAGTTATTTGAGAGAACCAAAAAGCAATAGTCATTTGTTGCAATAAATCAAACCAGAAAGCACTCATAAAATGTAGAAACATAAAACACATACACCACACAAAGAACTACAATATTTATGTGGAAACCCTCATGGGAGAAACAATGGTGAGAATGTTGCTTTGGGTCTACTGTCCAAATCCAACCTCACAATAGAAATTTATCACTATTATAATGTATGCCTCACTGGCAAGGATCTCACTGATCACACCTCACAGGTAAAGATCTCACTGATCACACCTCACTAGTAAAGATCTCACTGATCACACTTCTGAGAGGAACATCAATTCCTAATACAATCGAGAGCACCAACTCCAATCAAATTAGAAGCACCAACTTCAATCAAAAAAAAAATAAGCATACAAAGTACTACTATGTTTACATTGATATCATAGGTTATAGATGAGTTCTATAACTCTGTTACTTAATCACCTCTCTGTGAAGATATTAAAAAACAATACCATACTCTTTCTTTACTCATTATTCAAATAATGAATCTTTAACAATCCCCTCAACACAAAAATATACTACTCTGTCACCACTGATATCTAGAAATCAGATACACCTTCTACATCTAAATTCTCTCACCATACATCTATCACATTCCCATCTTTTACTATCTTATACAAAAGAAAGATTCTTTACTATTTTAACATCTTATGTAAATGATATCTGATCTATATAACCTCATTTATTGCCATGTCAAGTTCAAACCCTTTCTTCTTTTACTCTCACATTCCATGAATGATTCTATAAGAAGTTCATCAGCCATATACAAGAAAAATGCCCCTAATGTTAAGAAGCATAAATATAAAGAGTTACTCTACCTATGATGACACCAAGAATTCAAATGCCACTACTATAGTCACCATTATATTCTAATTACTCTATTCTCTATAGTTCTTATGCATACACCAACATCATTGTTATCATCTACCCTTCAATGAATAGTTCTTCATTATTTCATCAACAACATATTCGCTTCCCAAAAATCAAATATAAATAAAGTATTTCCCTCTTGAAATCATCAGGATCCTTGTCCTCTTCTTCCAATAAACAAACTAAATCCATCGCACTTCTAAATAGTTAACATTAACTAACCATAAACTACTCCAAACAAAAAAAAGTGCATTTGTCCATTAAAGAATGCTCTCCGAGAGATAGTTGTTGCTCAAGTTCAAAACCCTACCATTGATTTTCTTTGTCGCGCACCTTCAAAAATTTAAACAACCGCTATTGATCAATAAACTCCCACCTGTTCTCAAGTTATGAGTAGGAGAGACCGGTCCCAGGGCCGGTCAGCAAACGTTATAAAGACCCTTTATATTATCACTTAAGTAATGGTGACCAGTGACTATAAGTCACCTTCAAATTAGATCATAAAGTGAGCCCATCAACATAGATTTTAGGTTCTTTTAGGGTCTTAGGTAGTATTTAGGCTTTTAGGGCTTTTTGAGGATCATTAGGATTTCAAGAATTTAGAACTTTTAGGGTTTTGATTCACAACATTTGCCAAAACCTGATCAAGTCAATAAGAACTAGTACTTTGAAAGGTTTAGTTGTAAATGAATACAAAGAAGCAATTCTAATGCTTGCACAAGCCTAATTCTTTCTCTCAAGGGTTTTAGAACTGGTCTTCAACATATACCATATACTTTCTGCTATGTACTATCATGGATCATAAGGACTACCATAGGCATGGTGAAATTTGCTATCACTGTCATAAGGATTGTTATAGGTCTTTTGTTGCTACAAGCTAATCATACTATGACTACATCTATAATGCTAGACATGTATACAACTGATCATTTATTGAGTACATCCACTGAAAAAATCTAACTAAGTGCAACTAACCATCCAACTAAAATCACTCCATCATTGACATTGCTATATAAATTGAGATCACTATAGCATTTAGTAGGCCCTGTGACAACAAATATAGCATCATGAAACCCTAATCATCCAAACCTAAAGAATCCAAAGTACATAATTTATATTGAAATCAATGCCAACATAAATGCCATCTTGCCAACAAACTCCCCCTTTGGCATTGATGGCAACATTTCACTTTTGCAACATTTGCATTTCATAATTGCAAACCACCACCATACAAACCTTACAAACCTGCCACCAAACAAATGTAGTTGCAAGGTCATTACTTCCCCTTTGACATCAATGACAAAGGGTGGGGACCTCCTAACATGGTATACAATAATGTATTACTTAGGACAATGTGACTCCCCCTAATTGACTACACAACCATGTTTCTTGGCATATTAACTTATCATTTGACACCCTGGCTTATCATATGTTATATAAAGGACACAGTCACATATACATACCACAATATCTTCTGGACCTTCTATCTACTATACAATGATGAGGATACAGTGATGAGGGCTCATGTATCCACAAAGTCTAGACCATGATGGTATACCTTCTGTCTGCTACACATACCACAAGTTTTTGGACCTGTCACAGAGTGTCTGATCTGATCTGTCACTCTTGTCAATATCATGTATTCTTTTTACTCCTTCAACTCTATCAATATATACTGATAATCACTATTACTATGACTTGATACAAACCTTCAAGTAATAACTGGTCTTCACACAGTGCTAATAGGCCATTGGATGATTGCTAGAGAAAGACACTTAGAGAGAATGAGTAGGTGTCACCATGAAGGTTTGCAATACAGATTTACACATAACAACAATTAGCATCAATATCCTTCTTACCACTGTATCTACAGACCATTCTCTCTCCTCTTGTGTAGTATACACAAGCTTAGGTTCTTTCTTCTCTTGCTCTTGTTTTATTCTCTTCCAAACTTTTGTAGGTTCTTTCTTTTGCTTGCTTAGGATGTCCATCTTCTTGCTTTGTCTAGGAGGTTTCACAAACCTACTTCTACAAGCTCTTGTTGTGTGCCCAAGGTTATTACATTTTTAACATACCATGTTGTATTTTGGAGCAAAAGCAAGGCTCCTCCTTACACAATCATTTCTTCTTATCCTATTTCTACATTTAACAACCCTATGACCTACTTTTTTGCACTCGTAACATGTAATTCCATAATTTCTATTATGTATCTTGTAAGGACTTCTGTAATAGTTCAATCCAGAACTATTTCTTGTTTGCATTCTACAATCATTTGCTTTATGTCCAAAATGATTACAAATATAACAATAACCCAAAAATGAGTAATTGTACCTGTACATATATGATTACCTGATTGAAGCAGTTCTTCTGAGATTTCTCCTTTGGTTGTGCACTTTGATAAACTCATCTTTGGTTTTCCTCTCATCTTCAATCTTCATAGCTTTCTTGAGTTTTTATTCTAAATCTTTACCATTCATCTTTGATGTTCCTACAATGAATTCAATCTTCTTCTTACCTTCCAATACATCTATCTTTGAGCTTTGTTCTTCAAATCCAAGACCACTCTTATTGTATGTTGGCCTTTGGGAATTGAGAATATTATCTAACATTTCTATACTCTTCTCACTCTTCAAATCTTTAATCGATTGAGCTCTTGTTTTCTCCATTTTTTTCTTCAAAGAGACAATCTTGGATTCTAGCATTTCACCATTTTCCTCTTAAATGCTTCCAATTGGATTCGTACCTCTTCTTCCATTTTCTTTGACTCTTCAATTTAAACTTTCAGATATATGATCAATTTTTTTACTTCTTCAAGAGATGAAAGTGCTTAGACTTGGATCTCATTTCTTCTTGAAGTTGTAACTTTAGTTTTTGGTTCTCCTTTCTGAGTTTCTTGATCTCATCTAGGGAAAAAATAAGTTCACCTTCAAAATAAATTTCATACTCATCTTCATCATATTCTTTTTCATTTTCACTCACAATGTTGTCTCCATCTATCATGACATAACTTTTGTTTTATTCTTTATCATCCTCTAGATTAAATTTAACCTCTTATTCACATGAATGTCTCCTTTCTGTGTCAATATTCTCAAATACAAGACTATCCTCTCTTTCAGATATATCACATCTTGTGTCAATTAACAGGGGTGTTTCATGCAACAACACATCTTTTGATTTGATTGGTGTTGGTTGGTCAACATTTTGCTTAGCACTTTCTTTTCTCTTATGTCCTTTTCATGTTGCCATGTGTTCGAATTCAAGACCTACCTTCAAGTTGTTAGCTTGTTAGAAGGAGCCTGCTTTGATACCAATTGTTGGCGCCATTGTAGGTTTTTTGTCACTTGATGAATGCACACCAAACACTGAGAGGGGGGATGAATCAGTGTTTGTATCTTTTTATTTCAACAACCAGAAAAACAAAATCATTTGTTGCAATGAATCAAACTAGGAAGCACTCATAAAATGCAAAAACATAAAACACATACACCACACAAAGTACACCAATATTTACATGGAGACCCTCATGGGAAAAACCGTGGTGAGAATGTTTCTTGAGTCTATTGCCCAAATCCAATGTCACAATAGAAATTTATCACTGTTACATTGTATGCCGCATTGGCAAGGATCTCACTGGTCACACCTCACTGGTAAATATCTCACTGATCACACCTCACTAGTAAAGATCTCATTGATCACACTTATGAGAGGAACAATTCCTAATACAATTGGGAGAACCAACTCCAATCAAATTAGAAGCACCAAATTCAATCAAAAAACAAATAAACATACAAAGTACTACTTTGTTTACATTGATATCATAGGTTATAGATGAGTTCTATAACTCTCTTAATCAACTCTCTGTGAAGATATTCAAAACAATATCATACTCTTCCTTTACTCGTTATTCAATGAATGACTCTTTAACAATCCACTCAACACAAAAATGTACTACTCTATCATAACTGATATCTAGAAATCAGATACACCTTCTACATATAAATTCTCTCACCATACATCTATCACATTCCCATCTTTTACTATCTTATACAAAAGAAAGATTCTTTACTATTTTAATAGCTTATGAAAATGATACTTTATCTATATAACCTCATTTACTGCCTTGTCAGGTTCAAACCCTTTCTTCTTTTACTCTCACATTCCATGAATGATTCTGTAAGAAGTTTATTGGCCATATACAAGATAGATGTCCCTAATGTTAAGAAGCATAAATACAAAGAGTTACTCTACCTATGATGACACCAAGAATTCAAATGCCACTTCTACAATCACCATATACTCTGATTACTTTGTTCTCTATAGTTCTTATGCATACACCAACATCACTCTTATCATCTGCCTTTCAATAAATAGTTCTTCATTATTTCATCAACAACATATTCGCTGCCCAAAAATCTAATATAAATAAAGCATTTCCCTCTTGAAATCATTGGGATCCTAGTCCTCTTGTTCCAGTAAACAAACTAAATCCATCGCACTTCTAAAATAGTTATCACAAACTAACCATAAACTACTCCAAACAGAAAAATGTGTATTTTCTCGTCAAAGAATACTCTCTGGGAGATAGCCATTCATTGTTTAAAACCCTATAGTTGATCTGCTTTGTTGCACCTTTGAAACTTTAAACAACCATCATTGATCAATAAACTCTTGCCTGTTTGCAAGTTATGAGCAAGAGAGACCGGTCCCAGGGCCGGTCACCAGGCATTGTAAAGACCCTTTATATTGTCACTTAAGTGATGGTAACCGATGACTATAAGTCACCTTCAAATTAGATCATAAAGTGAGCCTATCAACATAGATTTTAGGTTCTTTTAGGGTTTTAGGTAGGATTTAGGTTTTTAGGGATTTTTAAGGATCATTAGGATTTTAAGAATTTAGAACTTTTAGGGTTTTGATTCACAACATTTGCCAAAACCTGATCAACTCAACAAGAACTAGTACTTTGAAAGATTTAGTTGTAAATGAATACAAAGAAGCAATCCTAATGCTTGCACAACCCTAATGCTTGCTATCAAGGATTTTAGAACTAGTCTTCAACATATATCATATACTTTCTGCTATGTACTATCATGGATCATAAGGACTATCATATGCATGGTGCAATCTGCTATCACTGTCATAAGGACTATTGTAGGTCTTTTGCTGCTACGAGCCAATCATTCTATGACTATATCTACACTACTAGACATGTATACAAATGACCATTCATTGAGCACATCCACTGAGCAAATCCAACTGAGTGCAACTGACCATCCAAGTGAAATCACTCCATCATTGACATTGTTATATAAACTGAGATCACTATAGAATTTAGTAGGCCATGTGACAATAAATGTAACATCATGAAACCCTAATCATCCAAACCTAAAGAATCCCCAATACATAACTGATGTTGACATTAATGCCAACACAAATGCCATCTTGCCAATAGAATCACCATCATTCAAGCATGTGGCTTTCTGATTCTAGCAATAAACTCCCAACTCTTTATCACCAACTAGACCATCCAAATGTGATATTATTCCACTATTGCAATTGTCCCTTTGATGAGTGTCATCTAGCCTAGAAAAGGGAATAGAGCATAATGATGCCTCTCTGCTTAAACATCTGACTCTGAAACTTGGCCGAGATTATTGAAAATTCAACAAGTTTCTCTACTTCAACCAAGCAACTACATGCAAATGGAGTCCCTAAGAAGCCAAAGCTCTCCCTCATCTGAATGACACTACTAACAAGTAGTCATGAGGAAGAATCAAGGATATTGATGGCATAGATTCACACTTTCTAGTGAACCATCCATTCCCTGAGTAATGCATTCCATGCTCTTAATTCAGAATGGACAAACTTTCTACCAGGAGAACTGGAGCATGCCTCTTTAGGAAACAAAGGACACAAAAGGAAAAACAGGCAAGAGAATACTCTGCATTGTACCCATGGTAGAAACTGAATTAAACTGGTCACGAAAACACTTCCATTTATAGCTAAAAAGGATGAAGGCTCTTTAGAGTACCTCCTACTTATCAACAAACCCCATAAATCCATTTCAGACACCTATAAGCTTCACACACTTAATCATTATCTAGAAATCTTTGAACATCACATCACAACTCACAAAGCAAGAAATGGAGGTGTGAAATACTCATAACTAATCAAAGTCGGCCTATGAACACATCTTGCATAGATAATAGATGTCTAATTGATTTACCAAAACTAGACTGAAGATCAAGACTAGTTGGTAAGATGTACCTGGTGTCAAATCATAATCTTTTATGCACGAATGACACCCTCCTGGCTCACATACTAGCTCCTACTAGATCATAGCTTAGCTCCTACCAGATCATAGCTGAGGACTTTGAAATCCATGTGAAAATTATCGTGCAACAGTCGCTTCACCATTATTGCTCATGTACTCAACTAGTCCACCTGCAATAGGCAAATTCAAACTTAAATATGGACCATTGATGTAATGTTTGTTGTGGCAAGATCAATGGTCCAAGGTAACCCAAGAAGTTTGAAAATCTAGTGCGAGTGTTGATAAGTCCTTGAACAACCATAATGCACTAGAAAGGGAAGCTTGCTATGTCAAATCACTGAGACTTCACCACGTGTCACCATCTCGCACCTCTGCACTCCCTATCGAGAACCAAAATTCTGACATCGTAGGCTTGCACTTTCCATCCATGTGGAATGTGTCGGAATTAGCCAAGGATGCTCTACAACTTGATCAACACTCTCACAATATGGAAATTGATAAATAGAGATTAAGAAATCAATGATATTGATGAACCTATTAAGAACATAAACTTATATTGATCTAACTTACAAATTTACATGAGAATGCCTCATTATATAGGCATAGAAGAGGCATTCTACCTTATACATGGATTAACAAGTGCCACGTGATGTGGCACAAACAAGAAGACAAGTGTCCTATAAGGTGTCAACCTTTTGGATCACATGGAATGTGAAAACCAACAACCTTGTGTGATAAGTGTTGGATGACTACAAAGTGCCTTTTGAGGTGAGATAGAAAGTCTTCCAACCTCAAAAGGTATTCACATGAGGTTTACCAAACAAGTAGGTAACCTCTAACCTCTAAAAGGTTGCACATTTAGTTAAACAAGATGTTGTCTAACCTCATCACCCTAAGTACACTTAAACTATAGTGAATAGATAAATTATTCACTCTAGTTCACCCCCCCTTAAGTGATACTTGGGAAGATCACAAAAGTGCAATAGATACAAAGATATGGGTCCTAACTATTAGGCCATGTTAGGTACCCATGTACAAAGTTTCTCATAAGCTGGAGTAAAGGAGAAAACCTAGTGGGAACAAAACTCCTCTCCAAAAAGAGAAACAAAATGCATGAAAAGAAAACAAGTGAGGAAAAATGATGGGCTTATATCATTACTCCCTAGGACAACTTCTATCACATGTGTACAATATATATCCCTAAAATAGGAGATACAAAGAGAGACTTGGAAGCCCCCCATAAGATATGTTGCAGTGTGCATAGATAATCAATGAAGTATGGTAAAGAGAATCCATGAACACTGAACTACATTTCTCCCCTTAGGAAGAAATCAAACCACAATAGTGTGCAAAGAATCTTCCCATTCCGGATAGGAACATACAGGAAGAAGTATGAAAGTCTCTAAATTCTATACAACATTCAAAGACTTGGATGATGCCCATAATGTCTTCGAAGAGTGCTCACGAATCTCTAAGCCAATGCTGATGTGTGACAAATGCTGATGGAATGAATCAAGTATCATAGAAGATTTAGTAATAGGGACCATATATGTATGGTTATAACTAGAACCATAAGGATATCATACTATCACTATAGAAGTGGATGAAGGCAAGGTAAGAGCAATCATATCTGAAGAAGACAGGGTAGATGCAACTTAACTAAAATTTTCATCAAAAAAAAGATGAATGTCCTCAATGATGTCTCCCAAATCTACATCCCAATGAGGCGGATCTGGAAAGATGAGATCAATGTCCTAGTACAATGAATCACTGGAAGCCATAGAGATATCAACTCGAGATTCAGATGTAGCAACAGGTGTTTGGGGTTTGACAATCTGATAGAGAAGTTTGAAAGCAACATGTGAGAAATAAGGACACATTGTGTTGTCATGTTGGTTTCCACAATAGGTGCATTTTTAGGTAGAATGTGGAGTATCCAAAACATACATGATCAAATGCTAGTGTTGACCTCCCTAAAAGTATCAATTTTTTCCCCTTGATTAGGCAACCCCCCTAAATTTTATCACATTATAACAATGTGTTTTACAAAATAAATATGACCAATGCGTGGGAAATTGAAAAACAAGCACTTTTGCACTCAATTTCGAGCTACCGAGCAAAAAGTTTCCGTAAATATGGCCTATTTTAAAAACTACACTTGAAGAAGCAAAAAATGCCTATAACCCTGAAGGGACCTACCCTTCCAACTACTAGTTGGAATTGGAAAGAAATGAAGATTACAATGGTTTGATATGAGAGGGGGTAGTGGCTTCCTACCAAACCGGATCTGTCCCTCTGTCTTTGACAAGCGAAAAATAAAGGTTTATTTCAAACCAATATGCTTTGAGAAAGTACGGTGACTTTCACCAAGTGTGCGTGGAAATTGTTAACGGTTAGGACTCCAAACCATTAACTGTTACAATAAATGTTGTGGTTATAAGTATATAGGATGCTAAAAGCGGTCATACATGTGTAGCCGTTTAAACTACCTACAAATAATGCTAAGTCATAGCTAACAAATGTTATAGAATAAAATTCTAACACAAACAACATAAAATTTGGGTGAATTAGTCAAAGACTTGGAAACCAAAAAACTATAGCTTTGTGGATGAATAGGCACCAAATGGAGGCCAAATGGAGACGTGCAGACAAATGCCACAACACATTGTTAAAGGTGACAAATGGAGAGCTTGGCATGCAATAAAACTTTACCAAGCTTTCCGTGGACTTCGAGGGGAAGGCGTGCTAAGTGCAAACTGCAAACCTCATGATCAAAAAACTAAATCAAACCCTCGAAGAAACTTTAACAAAATAGCGACTAGGTAAAGGGGAAGCCGCCTCTCAATGGATAGACCGATTTGAAAAACAACGACCAACAAAGATCACCGACTCTGAAGGTCAGATTGAGGCTGAAAGGAGCTGAAATGGATGCTGAAGTGGAGGATTCTCTGGTGAATGAGCTGCATCAGCATCCTCACAAAAGTCTATGGTATCTTGTGGTGGTGCCCACCAAACATAGGGAACAACAAAGAATATTGTGTAGCCGCCGTAGAAAACTCTGCAATCCATACTCTTGAGGCTACAAAAAAGTAATTAGAGGACCTTGTAAACAATGAATGTTGGCGTACTGTAATGAAATAAAACTAGAGCCCGCTGTAGGAAGCTAGAGCTTCTACCAAACAAAAGAATGTGGACTCGACAAATACAAAACCTTGACCAAAACCGTCAATCCGAATGCAAGGGCCGAAATAGTCGGAATGATAGTCGGCTAAGGCTGAGGAAGGCTGGCCTAAGGGTGGTCAGAGGGCCTGAAAACTAGGCCAATGGGGCTTTGATTTGTGAAGAAACCCTGCACAGAATGTTAAAGTCGACCCAAAATCTTGGTAGAGGCCAAATAGGCCACTTGATCTGCCGAAGATTTTACAAAATCAAACCAAAAAATGGTAATGGTAATTTTGTAGGGAAAAAAAATGTTTTTGTACAAAAAAATTTTGCCCAGAATGCAAAAAAAACTCTTTCAAAATTTGATTTTTCTAAAAAAATTGCTTTTTTCAAAAAAAAATATGTTAGGGGTAAAAAAAATCAATTATTTTTACAATGAAGCTCAATCCATTTCACTCGAGGATGCATCGAATTTTACCTCACCTCTGAATTCCATCAAATCAAACAACGTGTCTACAACATGGCTCTGATACCATGTTGGAATTAGCTAAGGATGCTTTGATCAACACTCTCACAATATGGAAATTGATAAATAGAGATTAATAAATCAATGATATTGATGAACCTATTAAGAGCATAAACTTATATTGATCTAACTTACAAATTTACATGAGAATGTCTCAGTATATAGGCATGGAAGAGGCAATTCACCTTGCACGTGGATTGACAAGTTCCCCATGATGTGGCACAAACAAGAAGAGAAGTGTCCTACAAGGTGTCAACTTTTGGATCACTTGGAATGTGCAAACTAACAACCTTATATGAAAAGTGTTGAATGACTACAAAGTGCCTTTTGAGCTGAGATAGAAAGTCTTCCAACCTCAAAAGGTAACACATGAGGTTTACCAAACAAGTAGGTAACCTCTAACCTCTAAAAAGTTGCACATTCAGTTAGACAAGATGTTATCTAACCTCATCAACCTTAGTACACTTAAGCTATAGTGAATAAAAAATTATTCACTATAATAGAATGCACTATTACTCAGGCTCTGCAAGTATTCAGTAACCAGGGTACACGTGGCAACAAATCACAACAACGTGGGGCCAACTTATTTCTGACATCTCGTCCTCCGTAGTAGCACGCAACCAATCAAAGTTCGCACCATTGCACTTCCATTACCTATGGATTCAACAAGATCGTGGACCCACCAAATAGGTGGCACCATTTTGCAGCATTATGACCTCGACAAGGTACACACTTCTGAAGCTTGCAGGCTCACGATAAGTTGCCATGTGTCAATTCCACACTTGACTGTCACACTAAAGACTTATATGCTTTAAATATTTCCATTATCCACAAGCTATCAATCGGTAGCCTAGGAAAAAGGGGTTGGTGATGCATGACATACAAAGGCTTAGATTGTAACTTAAACAACTGACAACTAGAGCTAAAAGGTTAATGATGAAACATAAGGCTAAAGCGAACCAAAAGAGTTTAGGGTTTTAGACTTAAGATGATGCTTCGAAGGAATGATCCTAAAACCCTAGAAAATAGAAGGTTCTAACAAACCCATTGTTATCATTTAATAATCTTATGTATATGTATGTTATTACATTATTCTAGATTAAAGCATAGGGAAATTTTATTTTACTTTACACTAGTCCAATTTTATTCTAGATTAAAGCATAGGGAAATTTTATTTTACTTTACACTAGTCCAATCTTACATCACCTAGTCAATTTGTAGGGTTCCTCATCATTATCTAGGTATCCATTGTATTTTTATAATTTCAAATCTTATTTAGAAATATGAACTTCCTTAAATTCCAATTTTGTGCTTTAATAATACATCCTCATTTTAGGGTTTGGTGCTTATTTGTACATATCCCATCCTTTAACCACCTTTACTTTGGTCTTAAGGTTTACATTTTACACTTGTTTTTAGATATGATATACTTCTAATTTTGTATTTTTCTAATCTATGATTCATTACCCCTTTTCCATATTATTAGTTTGCATTATTTTTATCATGGATAACCCCTTCCCCATCTTTATGAAGCTCACTTTTATGTCACTACATTTTATAATGATGCATCTTTTGTGACCTATAATAGTGACTTAGCTACTACTTCATCTTTACATGCACTTGATATAACTATGGATCTTGGGTCATGTGATGTCATACCTAGCGAACATGATACACTTTCTCTTACATCTATTCATTCTCCACCATGTGCCTCTCTTGATTCATCTTTCCATAACAAATCTAGTGATGTGGATACATGTCTAACCCCCACTTACATATGATGATGATGCATCTTCTCCCATGCCTAGTGATACACTAGTTGATTTGGAATTGTCTATATATGATGATTGCCCTAGTGATGAGATTTATGATGATTATATTTCCTTTATTGCTAGTGATATTCCTAGAAATGATACATGATTTTCACATTCACATGATATTGATAGTCCTTGTTTCCTATCTTGTGGGTCATGGTATATCAATGATATATTTAATGATAAGCACAATGAATGTTCTTTATATTATTATGATGAAGATGATGACTTATTATCTCATGATGATTAGTTACCTTACACAAATTCTAGTGGCCTTTCCTTGGTGGATCCCATGCATTTCTCTATGTGTCTTGATGATATGTAACTATTTAATAGAGACCCACCTATGTATCCTCTCATGTTTTTCTCAAATATATTTTTTGAGTTATTTTGGAGCACATTCTCATACACTTACTACTAAACAAACATAGGATCTAGACGCATAAGGATAATATGCCAATAGTTGATAACACATCTCCTGCTATTACGCATGATATGCATATACATATGGATATAAGATATTTTGAGAATCATATTCCATATTATGAGAGCCACCACATTAGTGATATAGCTCATCTCAAAGAAGTGTATTAATGATTATAAGTAGAACCTTAAATAGAAAGAAGATTATATCAAACTAAGATTACACATTCCTTTAGTACTTGAAAATTATCGACTTATCCTACTCCAAGTGGATTTGTGGCACCTCTTTTCACATAGTATAATAGTAAAGGTTATACATTATGACATATACACTACCTTTAAGTTTTGTGTCTCTTATTTTCATTAGCAACAATTACTTGCTAAGGTGTTCCCATCAAGTTTGAGTAGCCATGAAAATAAGCACCCTTAAAATTATTGCTTCCAAAAATTGACTAATGCTTTCATGGAATATTGAAATGCAAGCAATATAACTAGTATATTTATATTTAAAAATATATATCTAAAGTACCCCAAGTGATATCTTTTTCCATAGTTTATTTGATTTTCTCACATTTTTTCTTCCATCATTTTTTTTTCAAATCTTTTTGGTTTGATATTTTTGGTGATTTAAAATAAAATTGATAATAAGAAAATCACATAAACTATGGAACCAAAAAATAAATTGGAAATAAATTTTAATGATGTCGCCAGCATTAACAACAAGCCCCAGGAGAAGAACAAGCGTGAAACCCATCAAATCGCATGCCTGAGATTCTGACAGCCCACCTCACAATGCACGAGACCATCCTTGCCAGCCTTTTCTTGCTGCCGCCAATGTGCTAATATGATTGCCCCTGAGAAACCCTTTGGCGCCCCACCAAGACAGCCACCTCAATAAGGTGAGATGGCGCCCACCCTACCACCCTCTAGGCTTAATTCCTTAACCCTAATTCCATCCACCCCCAGGTTAGAGAGGTGATTTGCTTCCAAGTTTCTTTCCCTAAAATGTGATTGATCGTAACATCTTGAAAAGAGTTTAGAATTTCTAGGGTCTTGTCTATGATAGCACGCAGAATCCAATTCTAACAAGTCTTTGTTCTCAAAGCATTAACAACAATCATTGAATCTCCTTCGATCATAACTTTTTCAATTTTGAGTTCTAAACATAAAAGAAGACCTACCCTAGCTGCCTGCAATTCTGCCACATTATTAGTACCCTCACTCAAAGGAATCGCCAATTTGGCTACTGCTGTGCCCTCCCAATCTGACACTATGCATCCTACCCTTGAATGCCCCGGATTACCTCTGGAGGCTCCATCAAAATTGAGTTTATACCATCCAAAATCTGGTGGAATCCACTTAGCATCTGCTCAACTCAATCTAGGACCAGGTTTTCTTAGATTAAAGCAAGGCAAGATCCTAAGGCCGGTCCATTTTCATCTCATAAGAGCATCCCAACATGAAAAGGAGGACTTTGGGTTACCCCCTGATCCAATCTTGAATTCACTACTTCCACAATCTTGGCTTCCAATTTATTGAGAAAGGTCCAAATGGGAGTGGCTATGTCCTTAAAAATCCTACGATTCCTTTCCTTCCAAACTTCCCAAACCAAGAGGGAAGGACAAGTCCACCAAAGACCCAAAAAAATAGAGTTCTTGAACAAAACTGACCAACTTGAGAAAAGACTGACCAAAGAATAAGGCAACACCAAGCTAATATTTAGTTTACCACATAACCAATACCAACACTTAGCTGCAAAGGGGCAAGATACTAACAGATGATCCCCCATTTCCTCAAAAGTTTTACAAAGCACACACCTGGGAGGACCACTGTATCCCAATATGAGAAATATGTCCTTCATGAGAATTCTCCCTTGGATCGCTGCCCAGGAAAACATACCAGCCTTTGTAAGACAAAATTTACTCCAACAGAGGTGGCTTGGCAAATCCAAGGCAACCTCCTACTGACTAATAAGGATTCTATGTCCATCCCTCGCATTGTAGGCCCTCAAAGTTGTGCCCGTCCATCTCAGTTCATCCCTACCTTCTCTAAAGTTTAGCCTTCTATCCTTGACAACATCTTCAAAATCTTTGGTCTCTGTAAACTCAAACCCAACTACCTCACATCTTTCCATTTCCAAGCAAAAAAACCAATGTTAGGAAGAAATTCCACATAATCTCTAACATATTTGCCCTAATGAAAAGAGGTGACTTCCTTAACATGCCTGAGGCTGTCTAAGTTTTCCAGACTACCACCTCCATTCCAAGAATCTTCCCAAAAGAGGACAAAACGTCCATCCCTAACATCCCAAGAAAGGTAATCCAAGACTAAATCTCTGCAATTGCTAATATAATTCCAAACTCTTGACCCCTTTGGTAAAGACCACATACTGAAGATACTGATATCTCCTTCATTCAAATATTTCACTTTGACTATTTTGACCCATTTGAGGCTTTGATCAACATAGATCTGCCAGACCAACTTAGCTCCAAGTGCCAAATTATGTAAGCTAAGCTTTTTAATACCTGCTCCAACTACCTCCTTCGATCTATAGATCTTCTCCCAGCTAATTAAAGGAAACTTTTTCTTATCCGTCATTCCTTGCCAAAAGAAATTCTTTAATTTTTGATTCAATCTTTTGCTTACCCCAGCTGGGAGAGGAAAGTAGGACATCATGTACACTGGCATTGCTGCTAAAACTACCTTGATCATTGTGAGTCTTCCTGCCCAGGATAGCCACTTACCTTTCCAAGAAGAGAGTCTCCATTCGATTTTTGAAATCAGTAGGTCCCATAATTTCCCTGACTGTGCCCTAGAGGCCAAAGGAAGCCCCAAATATTTGCTAGGCAACTACCCCCATTTAAATCCTTGAATCTGTAAAATACTTCTTTCTAGGATAGGCTCTGTAAAAAAGAAAAAGGCTTCAGATTTTTCAAAACTTACCTCTTGCCCTGACATAGCTGAATACTGATGCAGGATCTATTTGAAGGCTCGTGCCTTCACCACTCTTGCCTAACCTAGGAGCATCGTATCATCTGTGAACTGTTGATGAGAAATGGGGGCAACTCCGTTAGTGACTTTGATTCCTTTAATCAAACCTGTCTCTACCACCCTAGACAAGGCTCTTCCCAAAGCTTCCGCCATCAGGATGAACAGAAATGGCGACAGTGGATCACCTTGCCGAAGTCCTCTAGAGACCTCAAAGAAGCCTTCTGGAGTCCCATTCACCAACACCAAAAATATTGGACAAGATATCCAATTGAAAATCCAGTCTAGCCATTCCTTTTGAAAGCCAAATGCTTCCAAAACCTTGAAAAGGAACCTCCAACATACCTTGTCATATGCTTTCCTTATATCCAACTTCAAAAGCATCACCTACTTCCTAGTTTTTGAGATTGAATGCAAAGCTTCCTGCACTATGATAACCCCATCGAAAATAGACTTACCTAGAACAAACCCTATTTGTTCCTCGGATATGAGGAAATGCATCAATCTTTGAATTCTGTTAGCTATTGTCTTAAAGCTAAAATCTTATAGACTGTATTGCACAAAGAAATTGGTCTGAAGTCTTCCAATCTCTTTGGTTTATCTTTTTTCGGAATCAAGGCAATGAAGGTATTATTGATCTCCTTAAGTATCAATCCTGATGCCCTAGAGTCTTCTAAGGCTGCCACAACATCTGACCCAACAAAGGCCCAACTCTTTTGAAAAAAAGTTGCTGGGAAGCCATCAAGACCTGGGGCCTTATCCGGATGAAGCTGAAAAAGAGCAGTTCTAACTTCTTCCTCAGAAAAACTATTGAATAGCATTCTCCTTTGATCCTCTGAAACCAAATTTGGAATGCAGTCCAGAAAAGTACTTTGGTTAAGGTTAGAACCATCATTTTCATTAAGAAGATCTTGAAAAAAACCTACAGTTGCAGCTGCTACTTCTTCCTGCTTATCACAAGTCCTCCCATCTAGGAGCTTAATGTTGGAGATTCTATTAGCCTCCCTTCTAGCCCTAGAGGAATTGTGAAAAAACTTAGTATGTTTCTCTCCTTCTTTCAACCAAAGCTCCCTAGATTTTTGCCACCAAAAAATCTCTTCTTTTTCTAGAATGGAACTTAAGTTAATGAGGAGCTCTTTTTCTTTAATAAATTTAGCATTGTCCATACTTGAGATGAGAATTTCTTCATTCAGAATCCTCAAACTATCTTCAACGACCCTTTTTTCTTCAAAGATGTTTTTGAAATGAAGCTTATTCCATTCCTTAATTTTGTGTTTTACCAACTTCATCTTTGTACCTAAAATGAACATCTTAGACCTAATAATCTAATCCTCCCTACACCATTGTTCCAACATGCCTAAAAAGTCTAGATTTTTAAACCACATATTCTCAAATTTGAATGGACAACGAAAGGGTTTTCTTTCCCCCTCAATCTCGAGCAACACAGGGAAGTGGTCAAACCTGGATAAAGGCAAAATTTTACTTTCCAAAGAGAAGGGGAAATTCCTAAGATTGCCTTTGAAGAGAAATCTGTCCAGCTTCTCCACAATTGCACAAAACCCCTATCTTCTATTGGTCCAAGTGTAAGACCCATTGGCCATTGGAATCTCCAAGAGATGATTTCTGTCTACAAAATCTTCAAAGTCTACCTAAGATTGAAGCTTCCTTCCAACTCCTCCCCTCTTATCTTCTGAGTGAAGGATTGCATTGAAGTCCCCTCCAAAGCAAATAAATTCAAAATCCCTTGAGTTCAACAAAACTTCCAACTCTCTCCAAATTTCTCTTTGTTCTAAACAAGAATTTGGGCCATACACATTGATTAACAAGAACTTTAAGTTAGAAGAAAAAATTTTGACATTACAAGCCAACCATCTATTTTTCCTATCAACTAATTCCAAAAGAACCTTATTGGGATGCCACAGCATTAACAGGCCACCATCTTGTCTGATAATGTTGACTTCCAATAACTTCCATGAACCCAGTTTTCAACTTAAAAGGTCAATCTCTTCCTGATTAAGTTTTGATTCTTGGATTAAGCAAATGTCAACCTAAGAAGCCTCCAAGTGAAGCTTCACCAAGCACTTTTTGTTAGAGGCATTTAAGCCCCTAACATTCCAAGTTACAATTTTCATCTCTCTTCAGGAAGGGATCCACCCTTCCCTACTTTCAACATATCCAGAATCTTCTTCTGTCCACTTGCCTCACCATCTAGCTTGAGTTTCTCCACGTTAGGCGGCCTCCCCAATTTCTTGGCATCACCGCAATCCAGGGAAACTTTTACAACATCCTTCTGGCTGATCCCAAGCTTTTGCTGACCTCCAGGGAGGTCCGAAAGAACTTTAACCTCAAGTTCAAGGCCTTCTTTTATGAAATCTTCATGATCTTCCCAGACTGAATCGAAATCTTCATCATGCAAGCCTCCCATAGAGGCTTCTTTGGCTTCTTGTGTTAGGGCCACTAATTCCTTACTTCCAAAAGAGAATCCAGGTTTTCCATTTCAAAGTTGTTGTCAATCTGAAGCAGAGCATCCCTAATTTTTTCATTCAACTCTAAAGTCAAAATGCTTGGTCTTGAGCCTTGATCTACCTCCATAGAGCCTTCTCCATTCTTTGGAAGCTCCTGATCCTTATTTATCCTTTTTGAATTGGTTGAGCCTTCCACCTTACCTTGGACACCCATATTTTCTTCTGATCTTCCTTCATCCTAGACTGAATTTCCCTTCTTATCTTAGGGAGATCCCACGATCTCCACCCTAGGGTTTTAAAAAAAAACCCCGAAGGCTTCTATTTTAGGATTACTTGTTGATCCAATTGATCCCAATCAGTAATTACTTCAAGAAAGTGCCACCAAGTGCTGGTCAACTTTACTTCAACATAAATTCTGATGAAATTCAAACCACTGGTCTCTTCCCCCCATTCTTCTACACACACAAAGTGACCCAAACAATTACCTAGTTCTTCTAAGATTTCTAGCTGCCAAAACTCTATGGGAAGATTAGGGAACTCATACCATTCTTGCGAATATTCCATCTGGTGCTTCCAGGGATCAAACCCTATTTCCCATTTTTGAATGTAGAAGCCAAATCCATCCATAAGCCAAATACCTTCCAAGATCTCATTTCTCACCTCACCCGAAGGACAAGTAACCAGGAGAAACCCATTTACTAGGGTTTTGAAACTAAACTCTTCTCCCCACTTCTCCTTCCACCATTTTTCTAGACTATCTTTGTTAAAATGCCATCCAAACCATTTGACTATTAACCCTAAGTCATCCAAATTCTTGATTGCAGGCCCTAGGAGCTTCGAATCCAACACCATTTCCATAGATTTCTTGTTTTTTGCCTTAAAAAAAGTTTTACCATCGCTACCCTTTCCAAAATCCTGAGCATTCCCCCTAGAGGGAAAGCATATTCTTCTAAACCCCTCTATTGGATTTCCAAAGAACCTAGGGTTTCCCCTAAAAAAATGTTCCCGATATGAGACTTTCCCTGGTCTTCTCACAACATTTCTTTCGAGGGTAGGATTCTTCTTAACCCGCCATGCTTCCTTCTGCGCCCTTTCTTGGATATGTCTTGAAGAAAATGCCTTTTCTACCTCCGCTGCCCAAGACGATTTTCCATCAGCTGCTGAAGGGAGCCTGCGTCCTTCTTTACCTGCCCCATCTTGTGACATTTTTTGATTTTAATTTTCACATAATGATCGACTTGTGTGTCCTCTCATGTTTTGCTCAAATATATTTTTGAGTTATTTTGGAGCACATTCTCATACACTTACTACTAAACAAACATATGATCTAGATGCATATAAGGATAATATGCCAATAGTTGATAACACATCTCCTGCTATTATGCATGATATGCATATACATATGGATATAAGATATTTTGAGAATCATATTCCATATTATGAGAGCCACCACATTAGTGATATAGCTCATCTCAAAGAAGTGTATTAATGAGTATAAGAAGAACCTTAAATAGAAAGAAGATTATATCAAACTAAGATTACACATTCCTTTAGTACTTGAAAATTATTGACTTATCCTACTCCATGTGGATTTGTGGCACCTCTTTTGATGAGGAGTCAATAAGAAATAAATATTCTCACTCTTTCAACTCAGGAGAGGATAGGTAATATTTTAGGTCTTTGATATAGCTCTATTAGAATTTCCTTCTTATTACCATCGGCAATAGATTAGACTATCAACGACCTTTGGAATTATTTTACCGACCACCAAGTCTACCTGATACTTCCTATCGGTGAGGCTTGAATTCTTGCATCCCGATGTGACTAAGACAAATTAGCAATTGTCATCACAGTTTTGGCAAGACAACTATCGTTCATGTTAAAATTTTCTTCACCGATACGCCAATGACTTTGTCTTCAGTGATGCTCTTCTCATCGGCGACCACTTGCAAAATCTGGTCGATGCACCGATGGAGTTGTCCACTCTCTCACACAGTTTGATCTACACTCTATGCCTAGCACATGGAGATGCTAGGGCATGCTACTGTGCACACTCCTCGGCCTAGAACCTCTGCCCCATCAAACAGGAAAAAGAAAGGAAAAACAAATAGAAATATGTACAGACCGATGCCATTCCACTGATTTCTTTGGAAATCCACTAGTGGAATGGTTATCTACTCATCTTCAACAATTTAGAATGAACTATTTCAATTACAGAGAACAGAAAACTATTATGAATAGTTAGGAAATATTTATGACACAAATCAAACATAGGAAATGACGGACAAAAGTTATTATTGCTCAAATTATTTCTGAAACACAATCTTTGAATCTAGGATCCCCTTCTCGGTTGCTCCCCTGTGCTTTTATTAAGCCAGAGTTGGAAGATCAATGGTTGCTCAACAGTTAGGGAAGGCCAACTGCCCTGAATCCCAACCGACTCTTGTTGACCTTTTCAGATTCTATTAGATACAAAATGTGTCCATTGTTTGCCAAATGGAAAACAAAACTTCTAGGTTTTTAGAAAACAAAACATGAACAAGATGACATGGCCAAATAGGCCTTATTTCAACATAGAAGATATTACTATGGTGCCCCTGCACCATACTCTCCAGAAGAAAAAAAATGTCTCAAGTCCTCTTAGAGACCAATTCTTGTACATCTCTGCCTTGCTTCAGAATGTCTTTCTCCAACATCCATGTAGCTTCTAAATCTGGAAGCCCTTGCCACTTAACCACATGTTCAAAGTACATTTTGTGCCTTGTCTTCCTGGCTTCTCTGCTTTCCAAAATGTACTCCATTTTTGGCAGCTCCCTAGAAGGTAAGTGTTTCAGCCAGTCTTCATTTTCCTGGACAGGGTCTTCTGCATTCTCCCCTATATTAGGACTTCTATACAATGTCAAATCAGCAATGTTGAATATGGGTGAAATGGCAATATCATCAGGAAGCTCAACCTTGTAAGCATTTGAACCGTACTTCTCTAGAATCTGACAAGGTTCAATCTTCCTCATCATTGGTTTGTTGTGGCCTCCTTTTGGCAACATGTTTTTGTTCAGATGAACCATGACCAAGTCACCTATTTGGTACTGTGCATCCCTTCTCCTTTGATCCACTCTAGCCTTGATCTTCTAACTATTCTTGTGTAGAGTATCTCTGACTCGTTGATGGATCTCTTGCATAGCCTCTGCAAATGTGTCAGCATGTCCACTCCTTTTGTCCAACCCTTGAACATCTCTCAATTCAAAAATTCCTCTAGAATGACTACCATAGACAACTTCAAAAGGACTTAGACCTGTACTTCTATTTGTAGAATCGTTATAGGCATATTTTGCTTGTGGCAGTACCACATCCCAACTACCTCCATGTTCTCTTGTCAAACATCTCAACAGATTACCTAATGACCTTTTCACAACCTCAGTTTGGCCATCAGTTTGAGGATGATAGGCTGAGTCAAAAGACAAATTTGTACCCAATCTTTTCCACAAGGTTCTCCAAAAATGTCCTACAAATTTGCTATCCCTATCAGACACAATGCTCAAGGGTAGCCCATGAATCCTGACAATTTCTTTAAAGAACAAACCTGCAATGTAGTTAGCATCATTAGTGGTCCTGTAAGGAATGAAATGAGCCATCTTGCTGAATCGGTCTACCACTACAAACACACTATCACAACCTGCCCTTGTTTTGGGTAACCCCATAAAAAAATCCATACTCAAACATTCCCAAGGCCTGTTGGGTATTGGCAAAGGTTGATACAATCCTGCATTGGTCGAGACTCCTTTTGCTCTTTGGAATACTATGCAACTTTCAACAAATATTTTGATGTCAGACTACATTGTTGGCGAGAAATAAAATCTCCTTACTAGATCCAAAGTCTTATTCAACCTAAAATGTCCACCAAGTCCACCACTATGTTTTTCCTTCACAATATTATCCCTCATTGAGCATTTAGGGATACACAACTGACATCCTTTGAACAATAGTCCATTCTGTAATGTAAAATCTAAAAACTCACTATGAAAAGTATTAGCAAATTCATTGCATACCTTGTAGATTTCTCTAAAATCCTGATCTTCTTCATACAATTCCTTGAGTGACTCAACACCCGTGCTTTGTAGCTGCACTTCTTGCACTGTCAACACCCTTCTGCTTAAGGCATCAACAACCTTATTGGTTATCCCTTTCTTATGTTTGATGATGAAGGTGTATGCTTGAAGACTTTCCACCCACTTCATGTGTCTATGACTGAGTTTTTCCTATCCATTCAAAAAACTGAGAGCATGATTGTCAGTGTATACAATAAATTCTTTAGGAAGCAAGTAGTGCCTCCACTTTTTTAGAGCGTGTACCATGGCATACAAATCTAAATCATAAGAGGAGTACTTCCTCTTAGCTTCATTCATTTTTTCGCTGAAAAAGGCTACTGGTTTGCCTTCTTGGCTTAACACTACTCCAATGGCCAGCCCACTTGCATCACATTCAATTGTGAAAACCTTGTTGAAATCAGGTAACACTAAGATAGGGAATTTAGCAACTTTCTATTTCAGATTCTCAAAGCTCCTATTTGCTTCTCTCATCCACACAAACTTCACCTTACCTCCACCCTTGATGGTCTCTAACATAGGTGCACAAATGTCACTGTAGTTCTTAATGAATTTCATATAGAATGTGGCCAAACCATGGAAACTCCTTACCTCCCCTGCTGTCTTAGGTGTGGGCCAATTCAAAATAGCCTCCACCTTTGAAGGATCCATCTTTAGATCACCTTTGGAAATGACAAAACCCAAGTAGATCAACTTTTGTTTCATGAAATCACATTTGTCCAAGTTTATCAACAACTTCTAATCTTGCAGCCTCTTCAAGACTATCTCCAAATGTTTCAAGTGTTCTTCCTTGCTCTTACTGAACACCAAGATATCATCAAGGTAGACTACCACAAATTTCCCTATGAACTCCTGCAACACCTCATTCATCAATCTCATAAAGGTGCTAGGGGCATTTGAAAAACCAAAAGGCATCACAAGCCACTAATACAACCCTTCATTGGTTTTGAATACTGTCTTCCACTCATCCCCCTCTCTTATTCGTATTTGGTGATACCCACTATTTAAGTCTATCTTGGAGAAATAAGTAGCACCTCCCAAACAATCCATTAGATCTTCTATTCTAGGAATAAGAAACCTATACCTGATGGTTATCCTATTTATGGCCCTAGAATCGGTACAAAGCCTCCATTTCCCATCCTTCTTTGGGGCTAAAATAGTAGGTACTACACATGGGCTAAGGCTCTTCCTTATCAACCCTTTGTTTAGGAGTTCTTTAACCTGATTTGCTATGTCTTCATTATGCTGAGGGGTCATTTTATATGCTTCCTTATTAGGAAGTACTGCTCCCGGTATGAGATCTATCTGATGGCTAATGTCTCTGACAGGTGGTAGGGAATCAGGTATATCTTTTGCAATCACTTCTTTGTAACTCTCAAGCAAATCTCTGACCTCCTTAGGCCTTACTTCTCTCACATTTTCCTTCTTTTCCCCCTTAGGCTTCACAATCAGAGAAAAACCTACTCCATCACCTTCCTTTAATGTGTCCATGAATTCTTTTTCTCCTACCATCATTACACTAGACCCTACATGTTGTGGATCCTCTTCTACCAATGACTGTATCCTATAAGTTACACCATCCTTTTGGAATGAGTAAGCATTCTTTTCTCCATCATGATGAGCCTTTCTGTCAAACTACCATGGTCTGCCTAACAAAAGATGGCAAGCATCCATTAGAAGGATGTCACACAAAATCTTGTCTCTATACCCCCAATACTGAATTCTACCCATGCTTGTTCATTGATGAGTATGTGTTGCCCCATATTCAACCAATTGACTTTATATGGACTGTTATGGGGTATCCTTTCTAATTTCAATTTATCTACTACTTCTAAAGATATGATATTATCAGTAGAACTAGAGTCAATAATAACTTTACAAACCTTACCTTGGATCTTGTAGTTGATTCTAAACAAAGCTCTTCTTTGAGATGGTTCAGTCTGCACTGGTTCCTTGAGCAACGTCCTCTTGATCATCAAATTTTCTCCCATTTCTGATGCTAGATTCACTTCAGGAGATGTCACACTCCTTGCATCTTCTTGAATCAAAGTGGTTCTCTTCTCACCACCATGAGAAGTTGAGGCCTTCTCTGGACACTTGTATGCCAGGTACCCTATCTGATTGCAATTATAACATCTCATATTGGAGAACTTGGATCCTCTACCTGATCCATTTGTCCCACCTCTTCCATTAGGCCTTCTTCCTCGGTAGCCTCCTCTGCTATAACAATCCACTATCATAGTCATGACTATCATGAAGTTGTTTTTAATTTATTACTTATGATGTTTTTGATCTTTTGTCATGAGTATCCAGAAGGTATAGGTAGATTAGTATTGCAACTTGCATAGTAAACAATAACCCTAGAAACTGTCCTATGTTATTTTAGCTATAGTAGTCCCATTACTAGTTGTTACAAGTCTAGACACCCAAAAATGTCCATCTCTTGCAACACCTTATGTTTTTCCCTAGGTACCCTCTTCATCCTAGAACTTCCTCTAATAAATTAAATAAATCTAACATTTATTTAATTTATCCCATCCCTTCACATTATTAAATAAATAAATTTTATTTATTTATTTAATCCCCATTCCTCATTATTTAAATAATATTAAATTATTTAAATTATTTGGTCACCTTCCATTTTCATCTCTCAAGTTAACTAAATCATCTCATAGGTTAACTCTAGTCACCTTCTAATTCCCTCTTGAGTTAACTAGATCCCCCTTCTATTTCCTCTCCCAAGTTGCACAACCAACTTTCTAATTCCACTACCCCTCACTAAAAGGAAGTTCTATCTCTTGCCTTTGCCTATAAATTAGCCCACAACCAAGCCATTTGCATGGATTAGCTTTCAAGTACCGTTACTCTATTGAAATATCTCCTCAATCTTTCATCCATCATCCTTCATCTATCTATCTTTCATCCATCTAATCTCCATCCTATTGATATGTTGTATATATGAGCAATCAACATTCAATCATTCAAGTAATCCAACATGCATGCATCAATCTTTCAAGGCATCATCATTTTTTTTTATCTTTCTTTTGTCCAAATTTTTTTGGTTACATTTCTGGCATGCCCGATAGGACCCACTTTTCTTGATCAAATCTTACATTTTTGCAAGTTTTTGTTATAAAAATTTATGTTTTTCTAACTCTCGGTTGGCAAGTTTTGTAAGAATCTATCACAGGTGACCTCCAGGGCTCAAAAGGACTGCACCATCATGTCTAGGAGGCCGATTCCATGCTTTCTAACTTTAAACTTGTATATGTTTGGCAATGGTAGCTTTTTTTTTTAAATTTGGATTTTTTAACTTGGCAACCATACTATACGGATCCGTATAGATCCATACAACATGGATCTATCGTTAGGGTTTGCATGCATATTAGATCCTTCAGGAAATGTGTTGGGTGATCATTGGGTCTTATCACAGATTTATCTTGCTTGATTGTAGTGTTTGATTTTTCTGTCGACCTTCTTATTTTCCCCATGTCGACCTTTATAGAAGCCTAACCTCCCTCTGTTAAATCATTCCTGTAACTATTTCCATAGGACCCCAGTGGTGGTCACTTCCATGTTCTCCTCGTCGCTACTCCTCTGTGACCATAGTCGACATTTTGTTCACCATGATCATTAAGATCCAAGTTTCTCCATAGTCAAAATCTGCTCCACCACAATCATTAAAACTACAGTCACCATTCCTCATCCACTACTCATAGAAATTCAGTTGACACTTCAAAACCCTATGAAACTACCAAGGAGTCTGGTCTGTGAAAAAATCATGACAATTTGTAGAAATCGTCAACTTCTTCAAATGTCTTTGTAGACCTCGCATCCGCCTAGCCAATGTTCTAAAACTTCACCGTTGCCTTAGTCATTGTTAAGTTGCCTTTTTGTTAGTGTGTAGGCTCTGTTAAGTCATGTGTAGTTGCTATCGATATTGTAGGTCAAGATCATTTATATTGGTTGGGGCTCTTGATTTCACAAGACGAGATCTTTATTGATTATTCTTAAAACACTGCAGTCGGTCTTCTTTAATATGGCAGGTCAAAATCTTTATATTGGACAACCCTTTTAGGTCGATTTGTCTTTAAGGCATGTGTGACCACAAAATAAATCTTTGCAAAACCATTAATATCCACAATAAAAAAAGTCAAACCGGTCAACCAAGTCAACCTGTCTTCTTCAAACATGCCAAAGGAGGCATTTTTTTCTTTTTGCTATAACTTGGTCATAGCAGGTCAAAATCGTGCAAATGAATACTCGTCGGAAAGTTGGGAGAATGAATTTCCTAGTGGCATCAATGGTTTTAGGTAATTTAACCATTTTATTAGGTAATTTCTCTATCAAACTTCAGCTTCTTTTAAAACTTCAATTGAGCATATCTTGAGCAAAACTCATCCGTTTTTTGTGCAATTTTTATTTTTAAAATTGCTTAGAATTTTCCAAATTTTTTGTCTATGTAGTCTATTTTTCTATATCAAGTCATTTATTATAGATTTTTAATAGATCACATCTTTTTGACCTAATCCCCTATTGGCTTGCAAGTTCGGTTTTCTTATTGTCTTGGTGACTTTCAGGGGTATCTAAGGAGTTAGAATAGCAGGGGCATCATCATACCTAGAAAATTTAAGGATGAAAAAACAATCAGGTGAAATCAATCAATCTCATATCTCTAAACATTGCTTGCCTTCACACTTTGATTTGGGCTTAAAATCAATCTTCTTTGCTATCACATCATTAAAATCAGGCTAAGATGAACAACTATCTTCCTACACATTTGGCTTTGGGATCTTAAAATGAACAACTGTCTACATTGTATTCTTATCACAAATTTCATTTCTAAGGGTTAATTAACAACTGTGATTTGTCAAACCCTATCTAGGAGGCCTGCTAGGGGATTTCATCACCCCTAGGGATGACCTTAACCACATGTTCTAGCGGGATATATCAAAGGGGGGAGAGAAAAAGTTGTACCTCAATCTAGCTATGTAGTCATTAGGATAGCCTTGTGGCCCTGGTTGATTCTGGACACAAGGTGAAGTGTTATTTGCTTATGCATATGCCACATCCCTTCAATGAGCTAGTGTTCATAGATTTGGGCCCCTCGTACCTTGTGTATATCAGGGACATCCTTAGTTAACCATTGTGCAGCCTAGCTTAAGACTTATCGGCCATACCCTACCTGATTAATCATTAGGACTTGTTGTTGTGTTTGCAAGTGTTTTCTTAATCATAACATCTAATCTTGGAAGGAAATTTGAACATTGTGCTTCATGTGCATGTTTATGCATTTACATTGTGTTTGATATTCCCCAAGTCAAACTATCAATCTTTCCAATTCATTCTAAATCATCATCATCCTAATCAAATATTTTCTAAAAGTTACACCATGTCAACACTGTTACTAATTTTTTGTTCACACTTAAAATTAGTTAGACCTAAGTGTAATTGTTCAAAAGGAATAATATAAAAATTCAAAGTTATGCATTCATTGAATGGTTGATGCCTTGACAGAGTAGAGAAGGATATCCAGTTGTCAGGATAACCCATCAGTCCAATCGGGACTGATAAGTTATCATCACAAGGGAATTGATTGTCAAAAAATCAAACATTCAAGGAGATACAGTTGTTCTACATAGTTTGATCTTTCAGGAGCTATAAGTTAGATTGATTATTCAGTTAACTAGTTTTAAGTAAAAGGAAGAAAGATATTTTGTATTACACTATTATTTCAAGTCATGTTTTGAACATACATTCATGTATCTGTTACTTTATCTCATGCATTGATTGAGAAAGGAAATACATATACATCATATGCATAAGAGAAACTAACTGATAATGTTTAAAAGAAGTGTTCAAATGTGTCCCACACAATCTGTGGGAGTAACTAGACTGAGCAATTGCAGACATGCAAGCTATGTATCTATTTGATAAAAAGAAAAAGAAATGAACATATGATAAATCTAAACACCCATCATTGCCTAATGATGGAGATTGCTGTTGAAGCTGGCCTTCAAGTCTTCAATCTTCAGTCTTCACTCCAAGCCATCATTATTTGAACCTGAAAAATTTTGGGGATAGCCTTGTTAGTGCTCTAGATGTTTACATTTATCACATGCTTTTATCAAACAGAGACATCTACTTATCACATCATGCATTCAGATGAGAAATTAGATTAGATAATGACACAAATCAGGAAGAAATCATGAAGAAGATCAATCAATGCTATCCGATACTTTTTTATGCTAACTTGTTTGTTCACTGTGCAGGTATAGGACAAGTTTTGTTGCTGATTTGAAGACAAATAAATGTGTGGATTAAATGTAGCTCCCATAAGGGTTTGGGCCCATCATGTTTGTTTTCATTTTTTGAAAAGAGTATCAAAAAAGACAGGATGCATCATTCTAAGCTATATCATGCATCATCTAATCAACTTACATAAAAGATATGTCATCATGACATTGTTATAGTTGATTGGAGAAAATCAAAGTGACATGATACAGGTATTCAAAGCTTCAAACCATAAAGATACATGGAGATACAGTGAAACAATTTATGTGAAGCAGCACTCTATACCAAGTATTTCTCATATTGTTCTCATATTGTTAAAGATGATTAAAGTTTAACAGTTATATCACATTCAAAGTTGCAAGTGTGTCATCGAGATAGTCAAACAAAATGCCACATGGAATAGTAGATGAGACAGCATCCAAGTCAAGACAAACATATATACACTATACCAACTTGACTATCATAAAGGAAAATCTCACAAGAATATATGTGATAGGTGTAACAGTCACATGCTAGAGGCAAAGAGGTAGATGACAGAAGCGTACAACATGTTCTCTGAAGAACATTCATCAAATGATAAAGACTATCACTTAGTACCAGAAATCTTAAAAGAAGAACAAGCTAGGAGCATCATACATATATCATCACTGACATGATAGTCAGATACAAAGTCAAAAGAAAGAGACTGTCATGTCTAGAGGAAAGAAGGATTCAAATACATTGAGCACAGTGGAGTGTTAAAAATGCTATAGTCCAAAGATAACAAGGTGGGTTCCATACATCTCATAACTATTTTGATCAAACAAGCCTTACCTCATACACATGCCTAAGCTATAGTGATGCCATGGTATAGTCAACAAATGCCATAAAGAGAGATAGATTGTAAGAAAAAAGATTTAGATATAGACATCTTCATTATAGATAGTCAAGACAGTGATCATGAAGTGGCTTATACAAGCAAGAGACAGAGTATATTTCAGTTGCCATATCCATCTACAGAAGTGCATCAATAATGAAAGAGGAACAATAAAAAAGAACAAGACTTAGATCAAGTGCTACAGTGATAGGTCATTGACATTTTGCAAGGAAGGCAGTCTCTTTCTTATATGTCATTGTTCTATTCTGTCATGATACAATCATAGCAATTAGTTGCCATGGTCAAAGATGAAGAAAAATGCTTGATATATATCTTACTGTGAAAGCTAAATGATGAGATATGCAATAAACAGCTAAGGAGAGATAGGAGCATGTTATCTAAGCTACAGGTGCATTTTAAGAATGCCACAAATAGTCAAGGAGAAGATAAAATGATATCTATGCCATGGTAGAATCCAGTTATAGTAGAAAGATAGTTACATAGTCAAAAGATGATGCCACATGACAATAGTCCATCATATTATAGTTAGCAACCTAAGGAGATATATCATATGCAAATAAGCTAAAGAGACCATCTATGCTACAGAGAGCCTCCCAAGAGTGCCAATGTATGATACAGATGGAGGTAGCTGATACTGGTTATCATTCAGAATATCAAAAGACTTGCTATTATACCCAGTAGCTATAGTGGAGGGTAAATAAAGGAAAAAGTGTATCATTAATAGCATGACAATCACAAGGAGAAGGTCAAGAAGGTGCTATACAGAAGGAAAGATTTCTCATCAAAAAATGTATACCCATATCAAGTTATCAAACCCTAGTGCTCATTTTTACACCCACAGTCAAGATGATTCAGATAAAAGAGAGATACATCATACCCATGCCAGAAGAGCAAAGTTTCTCATGATAACAGGTATACTCATCTACATATTAAACAAGGTCTTTTCAAAGAAACATCAAACCCTTGTTTCTTACAAGTAAAAGAAAGAGATAACAGTAAGAGAGAGTGGTCATGGCAGTGTGAAGGATTTTTATGCAAGGAGGGTTGAAAACCTAGTTTCAAAAAACTTACAAACCCTTGACAGTCTACACATTTTGATGCCTATATATAGATGTCTAGCGTGGCCATAACAGGTGGAGGCTTTGAAGGTGCAAAAAAATGTCAAACCCTCATCTCAAGATCTCAAACCCTCAGGGTTTTCTACATCTACAGACAAATCAAAGCCAAAAAGAGACATATACAATCATGGCCGACAGTGATAAGCCATTTTTTTGCCAAAAAATACAATACCCATGACCACATATAGCCTTTGTCATTTTTCAAACTGTAAAAAAGAGACCAATGAAGCTACAGAGGATGAAAAATGACAAGAGCTTACCTTTTTTTTGCTGACAAGAAGAGAAGATCTTTCCACGGCCTCACAGTGGCCTTAAGCTTTCAATAATAGGTGAAGAACATGAAAGAGGAAAGATACAGAAACAGGAAAGAAGGTATTAAAGAATGCACAACATATAGAGAGCCATGAATGAAGGATGCTGCAGCCATGAAAGAAATAAAGCCACAGAGATTATAAAATGCCTCATATAAAACTCAAGCAAGTGTTACCTTCTTCCTCATGATGCAGAGTTCCAAGATGTAACCAAGAAGAGCCATTGAGAGGAGTGAAAAAACTAGAGATATGCTTTAAACCTTCAAACCCTAAGCCAGCATGATGCAGGGGCATTCGACAAAGTTTCAAAAATTATCTTGGACAATCGAGTTTTGGTTTGGTCAAGTGACAAAAGCTAAGGAATGAAGCTCCTGTCACCATGGCGACAGGAACATTAATAAATAAATATTATAATTCTAAAATGTTGGATAAGTAGAGAAGATGGTGATTGTGGATCAAATAGCTATTTCAATGGCAAGGACAGCCAGTGTGGGTTAGTGGAAAGGTGGCAAAAGGAAAAAAGAGTCTAAATATAGATGAAGCCAAAATAGGCCGCATGCATGAAGAGGTCGAATAAGAGAAAACGACAGAAGATAATCAATAAGGCTATAGGAATATTTTGTCAGGCCATAGGCCAAGTTTAGAAGGGGGCATAAATGTTCTACAGACCATGTAGAGAAGGGTAGAAGATATATTTCAGCATAGGCCGCATGGACTGGAGGACAAACTGATTAATGAGGATCGTTACAAGAAAGAGAGAGCAGAAATAATGGAGTAGTAAATGGAGGAGCGGTTGATGATAGAAGGGGGCCATAAGAAATGAAGAGGCAGTGGATACGAATGAGGAGGCCGAGAGGATAAAAGAAGGGAGGTCATCATTTGAAAGGGGCAGCATAGAGAAGGAGTGGATATGCGAGTGGGCCGATAGGCCAACAAGAAAGAAGGCCACGGGTAAGAGAAAGACCGTACAAGTTGGATAGAGGTGATAACCAGAGGGAAGAGGTCAATACAATCCTGAAGTGGAGGTCGATTAAGGAAAGTGAGGCTATAGATATGGAGGAGGCCGGTCGGTAAGGAAGAGGATATGGAATATATGAAGGCCAAAAGATAGGCTGAAATACAATGAGAGGAGGCCGAGAAGCACAAGGAGATTGTGCAGGTCATGAGGAATGTGGAAGAGGCTATCGCCGATAAAAGAGAGACAGAGGATAATAAAAGAGGATGCAAGTATAGATAGAGGCCATAGAAGGCAGATTGGAGGGAAGGTTGATAATTACAAGAAATAGTAGAAGGTAGAACTGAGAGGCCCATATATGGAAGATGAAAGTTGAGGCAGGCCATAAGGCCAATGTTTGATAATAAGAGGATGGATGGCTGTAGAAGACAGATAGTTGTAGATGCAAGAGGTCAATTGGAATAATGGAGGACAGCGACAAGAGGAGAATGGAAGATAAAGGAGAGACTGGACCATTTAGCTGGAGAGAAGATCGAATGTGGCCATAGGCCAAATAGATTAGACGTTATGGGTGAAATTTTGATATTGTAATGGAGAAGCCAATTTGGTTGTTTTTGAATAAAACTCTATTATGTTAATCTGTAGTTTGTTATGTGATCCTGTAGCAATTCAAGATGGTGGAATAAGATCATGTTAATGAGTATTTGTTAATCTCCTATTGCATTGCTTGAATTTTTTTGTTATCTTTTATATTGCTGCCATGTTCCTATCATTTTATTGACAGAAGTTGTATGACAGTCCCTGTAGAGGGCAGAGACTTGTTTCTCATGAGTAGATGATAAGGGCATTTGTGCATGCATTGTGAGGCATGCTATCATAGCATAATGAGTTGCAAAGCATCGAAGAAGGAAGACCAAATGAAGAATGAGCAACTTTTAGGGTTGGCTCTTTGTTTTGTTCGAAGGATTCTTTTCTCTCAAGTGTAATTTTTGACTTACAAAAACAAATAATTACCTTATCCAAAGGAGTGCCGTGGTCAAGACCTTATTCTTGAAATATCCTAACCATCATAACATGGAGTGGTCGATAGCAATGCCTAAAATTTGATTTTTATTAAGTCAAGAGGGCCGATATGATGAAAGAGAAAGGCTTCATGCCTTATAATTCATGCCTTTTAAGCTTTTAAAGATTCCTTGGTGGTCGGGTAATGCATAGACAAAGATACACATGCTAATTAGGTTCCTTGTCTTTTTTGCAAACACTCAAAAATAATTCTTCTTGATTATGCATGGTGGCTAACAAAGATAGAAAGGTATGATTTTAGACATGGCATGCATTATGACTGTGTATGGAGTTTCCTAAGGTAAGCAATTATGCATGGTGGCAGTATAATGGTGCAGTGATGGAGTTATGGAGTTATTGTTTTTCTTTGCATATGGAGATATAAGGTGGTTATTGTTTTTCTTTGCATATGGAGATATGCACTAAGACATCAAAGGGGAGTCATAAGGGTCTTATGCATACTATTTTGTGCATGGAGTATTTGATACATGAAGTGAATTATAGAATTTATCTTGTAGAGAGAAGTAATGTTTTCTCATTTGATCATGGAGTGATAAGGGTAAGAAAATTTTCCTTAATATGTATTTGCATCATGCAAAGTAGGGATTTTTTCTCACATAGAGGTATAAGGAGTTTTCTTTTTCTTCTAAGTCCTATTTGTGCTCATATCATGCAAAATAGGCAAGTGTAATTGGAGTGGTAAGGAGTGATATTTTTTCTTCTAGTCATGCACCATTTTACAAAGTCATTAATTGTAAATAAATAATAAAGTAATTATTCTATTACTTTATTATTTACTCACAATCAATTTTGCTCATGCAAAATCATGTAAATTGATTAGTTGAGTTAACTAGGCCACCTAGGAGGTTTTGCATGAATTTTAGGAGTATTTTTAGGGTCCTTGGTCAACTTTTTGATCAAAGCACATGGAGAGGCCCAAATTGGAGCTATTTTTTCTCAATTTGTGGCAGTTTTAGACCCTATTTTTGAGGATTTTGGAGGTTGCTCAGGAATGATTATTTTAGAGGTAGTTATCTGCAAGTCCATATTTTTGCATGCCTCTTGGAGAGAGTAGACCTATATATTGTAAATCAAAAGTTTGTTTTTGCTAGTTCTTGATTCTCATTTTGATTCAGACAGATTGGAGAATTCTTGTAGCTCATTTTTTTTATAGTTTTATTGAGAGATCGACAGGTTACAGGTTATACTTTTGTCTTCTTTGTAGAGCTTTCCTTTGTTTATTTCAGATCAATTGAATTACCTTTCCTTTTAGTGCTGATTATTGAAGTCATTTTGATGAAATTTTGCTGCATTTTATTATTAAACCTTTAAAATTATTGGCTCACTTCCTTGCTTGCAGCATTAAGCATATATTCATCATAGGACTTAGGTTTTGTTAACCAGAAATAGTCTTTTTGTGTTTTGAAAAAACCATTTCCTTCATAAAAACCTATTTTCAAACCTTCCTTAGAATCACTTTTGTGATATTTATGCCAAGTCTGGATTGTGTAAAAGTCAAATTTTTGAGCAAACATTGTGGTTCAAATTGCATTATTTTTATCCAAATCAGGTGCATCACCAATTTTTACCTTTAAGCATTTTTTTAGTTCTTTCTTCCCTTTTACAAAATAGTAAAAACATACATCTCAATAGAACATTTGAAGGGAACTAGACCATAATCTAGAGGTCTAATCTCATCATAGGGCACCCACAACTTGAGATTTGTCCCATGTTACACGGAATTGCAGTTCTTTACTAGCCTTCCATATGGGTACAATTCCTAGTGATAACAAACACTAGAATACCTAGCACAAGACCTCATTCACATACTTCACCAAGCTCAAACAAGCCAATCACCTCTAAGCCAGTAAATGATTCAAAAGGTCCATGGCATGATTCAACAACTTCAACTTCAAGCAAGCCAATCCCTGCATATTCAACACCTCTTAGCACAAATCCAACACCTCTTGGCCACTTGTAAAATCCAACAAGCACATCCTCAATCAATTTTAAATCAATCCTATGTGTCACATATCCCATCATGTCAACCTTATCCATCCACATGTCACATTAATCCTTCATCAACGTATCCCATTTCTTCTAATGTCAACCCTTATCCACATCAATCTCCATCTCAACAATCATTAGCCTATGTGGTCCATCCACCAACACAACATCAACACCTTCAACAACAACATCAACCTATCCAACATTTCCAACACCAACCTACTCAACAATTACAACAAATCATAACACAACAAGCCCAACCTCATCACATTCTATCTCAATCTCATGTATCACCTAACCTATCTACACACCATGTCAATACCATATCAACTTATCTAATTCCTTCTTCCAACATGCCACCTCACCATCAAACCCATTTCCAAGGCCAAAAGGTATCCTTACAAGAGGTATATGCAAGTCCAAATAGCCCTTTGTACATAAATTAAACATCATTAAGTCCACTTTTGGAGCAAGATCTAATATCCTTTCATGAGGAAGACATCTATGTGTCATGTAATCCTACTCCAAGTGGCCCCTTGTATATAAATCAAGTGTCCTTAATTCAATCTTTGGAGCAAGATTTGATATCCTTTGATAAGGGAGATACTAATCTAGGTTATGCACCCTATGAGCATCCTCCATCACCATCCATTTCAATGCCAATCCATGAGCCCACTAGTCCTATCTCAACACCTTCATGTAATCCTAATTCTAATCCAAGTCCTAATCCATCCAATGCTAACATTCCTCCATCCAATCCTAGTCCCAATCCAAACCCTAATATATCCAATCCATCTAATCCCAATCCAAACCATCCACCAAGTCCTAACCCTAAACCTACCACTCCATCTACTCTTATCCTCCATCCCCTATATTGTCCACTCACACATACCCTAATGAAGGATGTGATCTATTGGCTACTAGCTAGGAACAATTTATCCCCATGTCAAACACATCTATCTTAGCACCTCGAAATAAGCCTTCAAATAACACGCCTAGCCCTTCAAGCCCACCATGTCACCCACAAGCCATTAAGCCAATTGAAGAGCCTCCTATCATGAGCCTAAGTCAAAGTCCATCATACTCTCTTATGGATGAATACCAAGAGCCCATCAAACTCATCCAGGAGTCTTCCACTTCCATAAAACCACAATAGTTATATCAAGAGCCTAATCCCAAGCATGTGGAAATATCGAGCCTTCATTCAAATCAAGATCAAATCCTTTACATGCTACCCATCCATAACATTTACCTTTTCCATGATCAAGATAATATCACCTATAAAGAAGCCATCCAGCAACACCTTGATCCTATCCATAATCCCATACCCATTCATGAGCAAGATATCCAAATTACTCCTATCTATCCTCCATCTAGGCGTATCCATGATCTACATACATCTACTTGTCAGGAGAAGACATGTGCCTACCAACAAAATGTAGAAGATAAAATCAATACCTTGGATCTTAGTGAACACTATGCTAATCATGATCCTAATGATCCTTCCACATCCACCATCGACCATGTTCCACATCCACCATCATGTTCAATTAGTCTATCCACCCTAATTCATGAATGTTCCTCCCTAGGAACACAACCACCTTTTTCCACTATTTCCTCTTCTCCATCCAATGAGGAACTCAAGCCTAGTCTTCCACCTAAACATAGTCCCATAGTCAATTGCATACTTCAAAACATGAACTACCAAGGTAAAAGTTTAGGCCTTCTTGAACAAGGTATTTTGGAACCAATCCATGTTAGCATCCCTCCATGTTCATTTGGCCTTGGATACACATCCCAAGGTAAGCAATCTAACGATGTTGGTACCACCTCCATTCCTCCTAAATCCACCACTTCCCACCATAAGTCCCATCATACCCCTAAAACATATGTTTCCATTCCACCTCCATCCTCCTACACATGTCAAAAACATGTGACCATTCATCTTCCACCATCCAATTTACCTCCGCTACTTCCAACTCCTAACGTCCCTCATCAAATTTACCTCCACTACTTCCAACGCCTAATATCCCCATTATCCAATACCCTTATACATCCATCCATAAATCTTCTAAAAATCCTAATCATGGCCAACAAATGCACACATTGTCTAAACATAAAGCTTCCACTCATTCCATCCACCCCATGGGATTCAAAAATAAAAACTTGGATGCCTACATTTATAAAGAAAAAAATCCTAAAGATCCTCATGCCTTAGGGCACAAATGCAAAGAATCAAAGCAAAATCCATCCAAAAACTTATCCAAACCCATACCTTCACAAGAAAAGTTAAAAACTAAAATGGTATGGGTCCCTAAGTAAAAAGCCATCAAGTCAAATGAGTCATCCACCTCTCAAAAATCCCAACCATCCACTTCCATTCCACAATCCAAAAAAACCAATCCATCAAAAAGTCTCAAAACCCTCCATCCCACAAGCAAAATAAAAATCATAAAAATACTAAGTCTATGTGGGTTCCTAAAGTACTTCATCAACCATCTCCTAAACAAATATCACCATTTCTTCCTACACCACCTTCCCACCAAAAGCTTCAACATTTATCACGGTGTGTGCAACCGTTGGTCATGATTCCATTCCATTCTACAACATTTCCACATACCTCCATCTCCCCATCCTTCATCCATTATCCTACATATCTCCCTCATCATTTCCCTATAGTCCATGCTTTTGCATAAGCCCTCCATCCATAAGTCCTACATAATTTGCATCATGATCCACTATTAGTCCCCTCATAATATCTACCTACCCCATCTCACTTTCATGTAATCTCCCTTACTGACATCTATGAGTGCACTTGACATGGTCCATACGACGACATCCATCTAGCGAGACTATCACCTTTCATGGAACTAGACAATTAAGTCCCTCCTATCCATATCCCTCTATCCTATTCAAAAAAAAATGAAAAAAAAGAAGAAAAAAATGAAAAAAGTAAAGAGAAATCCCTTCATCCAATGGTGAAAACCTAGTAAATAGGCACCCTGGATAAGTACCATGATGAAAACCTAGCAAACATGCATCATGTGTAAGTTGATCTTCTATGTCACCCATACTTGGGAGCACATTGTCTCATCCTCCTATCATGTTCCAACTTATCATTTTCCATCCTATCATATCCTTTCTTACCATGTCCTTATCCATCCACATGCACATACCTATTCTTTCAGACCCATTCATTCTCCCTTCCTCGTCTTGATCTTGATAAAGATTAGGGGCCAAGTATTGAAACATGCCTTGGATATCTCTTGATATACCTCATCCTTTCCATCCAATCCTATCACTATCCTATCATGAGCCTTGCCATGTGTAAAACCCTAAGTATTACACCAAGACTGGGGCATGTTATTCCTATGCGACATAGTCTTTGGAGATCACATCCTAAACACCTTATCCATCTCACCTACTACCACCTATCCTTTTTATCCATTCATCTATCATGAGTCATCCATCACACCACCATCATCACCAAACAAATTAGAACTACATCTCATCTCTATCGTTAAGTACCTTGATCGCGTGGACATGGGTATGTAGGCAGTCTGGAGTATGAAGGAAATATCTAGATTTAGGCACAAACCATATTCCTCTTTCTTCTTTCATCATCTTCTTCTATCATCTATCTCTATCAAATTCATCAATCTTTCAAATCACTTCCTCAAATCATCAATCTCTCACTTCTTCTAATCAATCTCACCATCAATCATCCATCCAATAAACTCAAATACAAGCCATCCTTTATCCATACCAATCAAGTCAATCAAGATTGTCAAATTATCCAACCAATCAATGGTCTTGATCCTAGCCTTGTCGTAAACCCAATCAATCAATCAATAAATCAATAAATCAATCATCCTTGTGTTGATCTAGGGATATATCATTTCCCACCATGACAACACTATTATCATCATCATCATCATCATCAATCAATCAATTAATCATTTGTTTACAGCTTGATAGGGGCAATACCTTTTTAGTTTTTGAATCATTTGTGCATGCTTGCTTTCTTTCTTGTGTGTGTTATTTTTTATCTTGCATTTGCATCAAATCCAACCCAACTAATATTCATATCTTGTACCTAGACAAGGTTGTATTCTTCTAGGGCATGAAACACATCATCACCTTGGTGCATAACGTCTAGTGCTATATCAAACATTATGTTTTCTCACTTTTATTGCAGCATAATGCATCATTCATCTTATCCCTCCTTATCATTTCATTTCATTTTGAGAGCCTACCTGTGTTTCTCCAACCCACCTATCCTCTCAAGGGGGCATCCTCATCCAATCATTCCATCATCATCCTATCTTTCTTTCTATCATATTTTTTCCTCTATCCATACCTTAGCTTCTTTGAAATGATGTTACTCGACACAAATTTCATCATCTTGAACATCATCTCAAAGAGGGGCAAAATGCAGACACCCAAAAATGTCCATCTCTTGCAACACCTTATGTTTTTCCCTAGGTACCCTCTTCATCCTAGAACTTCCTCTAATAAATTAAATAAATCTAACATTGACTTAATTTATCCCATCCCTTCACATTATTAAATAAATAAATTTTATTTATTTATTTAATCCCCATTCCTCATGATTTAAATAATATTAAATTATTTAAATTATTTGGTCACCTTCCATTTTCATCTCTCAAGTTAACCAAATCATCTCTTAAGTTAACTCTAATCACCTTCTAATTCCCTCTCAAGTTAGCTAGATTCCCCTTCTATTTCCTCTCCCAAGTTGCACAACCAACTTTCTAATTCCACTACCCCTCACTAAAAGGAAGTTCTATCTCTTGCCTTTGCCTATAAAATTATGCCACAACCAAGCCATTTGCATGGATGAGCTTTCAAGTACCGTTACTTTGCTGAAATATCTCCTCAATCTTTCATCTATCATCCTTTATCTATCTATCTTTCATCCATCTAATCTCCATCCTATTGTTATGTTGCATATTTGAGCAATCAACAATCAATCGTTCAAGCAATCCAACATTCATGCATCAATATTTCAAGGCATCATCTGAGGTATTCGTAAGGTTTGGTCAAAGATATTACATTTTTTTGTTTTATCTTTCTTTTGTCCAAATTTTTTGGTTACAACAAGATAACAAGATCTTTATAATATATAAATGTAGGTGTTTTAGAGAATAGAGATATTGTACATTCAAGGGACTAACATTAGTGTTTAATGCATTTAGCTTTCATTTTGGAGATATTCGATATATCTTGTAAGGTGGCGTATAAGATAGAATTCTAAACTTAGTGTTTCTTAATCTTCCATCAAACTTCTTATTACAAATTATTATAAGTCAGTTACAGTTGATAGTGTTTACTTTGCTTAACAATTTTTTAATGCATTATAAATGTATGTGTATTTCACACAGGGTTGGAGTACTTAGATCTACTTATGCGGTTGGAAATAACATTTTGTGTATTCTACATAGACCATGACTCTGTTTTGAGTATGACTCATGGTTATGATGGAAATACATCCATCATTTCTGAGTTAATAGTAGGTTAAAGTTTTTTTTTCTTGACAAATTTTAATATATAAATGCAAGTGTTTTGGAGAATAGAGCTATTATACATTCAAGGGACTAAGATTACTAGTTAAAGAATTTACCTTTCATTTTGGAGACATTCGATATAAATCCTAAGGTGACATAAGATATATTTCATCAAACTTCTTATTAAAAATATTAAGTTAGTTGTAGTTGATGGTGTTTACTTTGCTTAACAATTTTTTTAACTTATAAATGTAGGTATTTTTGACTATAAAGTTATTGTATTCAAGGGATTGAGATCAGTGGTTAAAGCATTTAGCTTCCATTGTGGAGACATTTTTTATATTTTATATTTGTATATTTGTGTATCTTGTGAGGAGATTATGACCATAATATAATAATGTTTCCATCTTACATATCCTCCAAGTGTTTCTTCACATTTGGGGATAATAATTGATAACCATTTCATGTGATTTTAGTAGTACACCCTTTATGAAGTTTTTTTTTCATCATGTTTAATGCTAAAGTTGATGGTTATATATGTAGTGATTTGATGTCATAAATATTTTAACAATAAACTAGTATATCTCTTTAAATCAGTCCCAAAAACCTCTTAAAAACAATCCCAAAACTTCTTAAAATCACATGTCTTACCCTATGAAAACTAGGGTCTTTGTCGATACGTTGTAGCCCAATTTGATTGGGAGACCTAGGGAATGAAATAGGGCCTCCACTAGCATAAACCCACCCACCCTGACCTATTGGCACTGTAGACATAAAAAAATTGACCAATCGATCATTTCCCTATGTCATAAAATTTAATTAATTTTAATTAATTAATTAATTAAATTCTTCTTAATTCCCAATCCACCCAATCCTAAGGTTTAATTAATTTTAATTGATTAATTAAATCCTTTCACTTTTACCACTCTCCTATAAATAATAAATTAAAATCAATAAATTTAATTTATTATTTACAAACCTAAACCAAAAACCTTTTCTTAAAATCAAAACCCATAAAATACCTACCATTCCGTTCAAAACCTGTTCAACTTCCCAAACTAATTTTCACCAACTTTTATAAAAACTTGTTTCATATTCCATTTTCACCCCCTGGAGAAACTATCATGGAGTTATGCAATTATTTGAGAAACCACATTCTAAATTACTTCAGTAACATCAATATTTGTTTGGTTTCAATAGTTTATCATTATCATTTTGTTGCACTTAATGTAGATTTTAGGGTTTGCAAGATAGTTTTCAAATCTTTCAATAAAATCTATATTTCATTGCATACACTATTGATCTAATCCTCTTGTCCATCCAACTGATCCTAATCCCACTCCTATCACACCTAATCCCATTATCCCTCCATTGCATTCTAATCATACACCTTCCACTCTCATTATCTATCCATTATATTGTCCATTTACCCATATACTAATGAAGGATGTGATCCATTGGCTACTAGAAAGGAATCAACCACTACCCTCATGCCATCAAATCCCTATCATTGAAAATATCCAAGAACTTTCAAATGTCATGCCTATTGCTCCAATCCCATCTTGTAGTCCAAAAACTATCCAAGAACCTTCAAATGTTCTTGAAGATCCACCCATCATAAGCCCACTTCATTCTACATCATACATTGAGCCTATCCAAGAGTGTTGGACCTCCATTCCAATCCAAACTCAAGGGTTATGTCAAGAGTCAAATCCAAAGTATGATCAACCTTACTCCTTACTAAATCAAGATCAAAGCCCTTCCATTCAACCCATCCACAACCTATACCTTCTTTATGATCAAGATAATATCTATGATGAAGAGACTATCCATGAGAAAAATGATCCCATCCATAACACACTTACTCCTATTTATGACCAAGCTCCCATTTATGATCAAGATCCAATCTATGATAAAGAAAACCATGATGATCCTCTTAGTCTACTTTATTCATTCCAAGATCATGAGCTTTTCACTCCCTTCTCTCATGGTCCCAATACTATCCATGATCAAGAAACCTCCACCACTCCTATCCATGATCCCACAACATCCACTTCCATTGATGAGACACTTGGTCCCCACAAGCACATAGATGATCAAACAAATACATTGGATCTTCATGAACATAATGATCATAATCAAGATCCTATTGCTCCTTCACCATCTCATATTGATTCTATTTCAAATCTGCTATCACATCCTATTAGTCTAACTACTTTCATCCATGAATGTTCTTCCCTAGGAGAGAAACAACCATTGTCTACCACTTCTCCATCCAATAATGAACTCAAGTCTAGTTCCCAAAACACACCTAGTCCCATTGTCCACTATATACTCCAAAACATTAACTATCAAGGTAAAGGATTAGGTCTTCATGAACAAGCTATTTTGTAGCCTATTCATGTCAAAATCCCTCCACGCTCATATGGCCTTCAATATACACCCCAAGTTAAGCAATATCAAGATGTTGGTACCACATTTCCACCTCCTAAATCCACATCATATAAGCCCAAGATAGGTGCACCTCATCGCACCCATAAAACATATGTTTCCATCCCTCCCCCATCATCCTATGAACCCAAAAAGCATGTGACCATTCATCTTCCTCCATCCACTTTACCTCCACTTCTTCCAACTCCAAATATCCCTCCATCTACTTTACCTCCACTTCTTCCAACTCCAAATATCCTTCCATCTACTTTACCTCCACTCCTTCCAACTCCTAATATTCCTATCCTTACATCCCCTTATCACTTCAGCCACAAATCCATCCATACATCTCGTTCCTATAAATCCCCTACAATTCCTAATCATCATCGACAAATGCACACATATATTAAACATGAAGCTATCCTAAACAACCCCATGGGATTCATAAATAAAACTTTGGATACCTCCACCCATAAAGAAAAACATCCTAATAATTTTCATGCCACTTGGCACCAATCCACAAAATCGAAGGAAAATCAAAATTCAAAAATGATACCCAAGTCCACATCTCAAAAAGATAATTTCAAAACTAAAATGGTTTGGGTCCCCAAGAAAAAAGTATCTAGTTGAAATAGAGCATCCACAATCCTAAAATCCCAAACATCCCTCTCCCTATCACAAAATCCTAAAATTCATAAGTCCATTTGGGTTCCTAAAGACCTAAATAGGCCTACCCCTACGATAACATCTCCATTACTGCCAAATCCCCCATCCAAGCTTCAAAATTCATTTTGGTGTGTGCAACCATTAGTCATGGTTCCCTTCCATTCCACAACATTCCCACATACCTCCATCTCCCCATCTTCTATGTACTATCTACTTATTTATTCCATCATGTCCCTATGGTCCATGCTTTTGCATAAGTTCTTCATATCTACCTCTTTATCTCCATCCTAAATCCACTATCTTTCCATCCTAATCCCAATCATAATCCATTATCCATGATCCATACATAATCCACTTTCCATCCATCCATAATATACCATCTGCTTACTCTATTTTTCATCTCATGCAATCCTCTACCAATGTCTATGAGCATAACAACATTTGACATGGTCTCTGAGTGACTTCTATCCATCATGGGACATTACCATCTTGCTATGGGAACAAATCTTGTGTCTCACCTAAAAGTCAATTCAAAAAAAAAATCAAAATAGTAAAGATAAATCATTCATCCAATGGTGAAAACCTAGTAAACAGGCGCCTTGGATAAGCACCATGATGAAAACCTGGCAAACAAGCATCATGTGTAGGTGATTATCTATATGCTTTACACTTGGGGGCATGTTGTCACATCTATCCCATCCTATCTATCCCATATCATATCCTATCCTATCATTTCCCATCATATCTATCATACCTTCCTCATTACATCATTCATATTACCTTCCTACTTTTGATCTTGATGAGTGTAGGGGAAAAATTTTGACAAATGCTTTTGACACCTCTTGTCATACTTCAAATTTCACCTCGCCATGTCCTAAGACATAATATATTGCATGAGGGCAAGTTATTCCTATGCAACATAGTCCTTGAAGATCACATCCTAGGCTCCTTCCATCCATCTATTATATATCTCCCATCCTTTATCCTATCACAAATCCTTGTTGTTGGCAAGAGACACTATATGGATTCATGGTTGTTGTCATTGATGGCAACAAAGGTCATCCCACATATCCGCAAGACATGATGTGTCTCTACCGGAAGTCAGAATAAAGAATGTTGTGGTCCGGTGAACAAGAACAGAGCATGTGGCAAGGTCCGACAGATTGGTCTGGATCTCTCAGAGGAAGTGTCTTGGTGCAGTGCGGATTTGGGGAAGTCAAGAGGACTACCTTGAGTGGTATATTCCAAGGATTTAGCCTCCGGTGATGGACAAGGAAAAAGATATGAACAGTTGAGTACCGGATTCCTGAGAAACAGTGAAAACAGAGGAAGAACTGACTGACAGAGTATCAGACTACTTTCCGGATGTGTTACTGTTGATGATAGAGGTTGTGAAGGCTTGAATCATGTTTGGCCGACATGATTAATGATATCTACAAGTATATGCTTGATCCGCATTGCTTGGTGAGGAAGGATTCAGCTGACAGAACAAGAGTTTGTAAGAAACTAGACTGTTCCGGATGCCGACTAGAAAGGTGATGAAATTACTTGTGCGGATATATATAGAGGATGGATTTAGTTGTGAAGTGTGTGATGATGTGAAGATATATGCGAATAAGTCCAGAATAGAGCAGAGGTAGCAAAAAGGATCCGGTATGTGAAAGATAGCAGAATAAAGAACAGAGGAAAGATGAAGTGCAGCAGATCAGTGTACTGAGCCTAACCGGAACTGAACTCCAGCATATGCAGATGCTTCCAATCAGTTCAAGACTGTGATTCTTATCACTTTGTAGACAGTGTGTCTTCTTGTAGGCAGTGGGCCTCTTGTGAGCAGTGTGCTCGGGCAGTGAGCCCTAATTGGCAAGTGCCATTTTTGTAATTTCCTATTCTTCTAACAGAGAATAATTTTTGGGTTAATCACCCCGTGGTTTTCTCCCTTAACAGGGTTTCCACGTCAAAAATACTGTGTCATGTGTTTCTTATTTCATGATTAATGTTTTTGTGTTTGATTCTATGCTGCATCAATTAAAAAGAAAGTTCAATAAGGGAAATAATTAGGATAACTGATTCACCCCCCCCTCTCAGTTATCAACAATTGGTATCAGAGCTAAGTTCCTCCTAATAGAGCCTAACAGCTTGAGGAAGATCTGGGATTTCAAATGGATGCATATGGCTTAAGAGAGCAACTCAAGACTGCTCTTGAGGATCTTGAACAGTCAAATTCTGAAGTCAGTGAATTAAAGGAAAGACTCAAACAGGCTGATGAATTCATGAGAGAATTAAAAGACAAATTAAGTCTCTCTATGAAAAAGAGAAAGGAGCTACTCCAACAGTTGGCAAGACAAAGTGAAGAAAGCAATACAAATGAAGAATTGACTGAGCAAACCAAGTTATGTGAAAAGTTATCAAAAGAAGTCATTATGTTAAGACATGAAATGGAATCAGGGACTATAAAGTTTACTCAAGAGATTGAAGAAAAAAGAAAGGCTGAAGACAATCTAAGACAATCTCTTAAAGAAAAATCAGAAGAATGCCACCAGATGGACAGGATTATCAGACATCTTGAATCTGATCTTGAAGATGCCAAAGATAATGAAGAAAAACTTCAGGATCAAATTGCCTCTCTCAAAAGAGACCTTCAAACAGCAAATGAATATAAAGAGAAATTCAAGATAAGTTCTGCTCAACTTGAAGTTCTTCTTGGAAGTCAAAAGAGGACAGATGACAAGTATGGTTTGGGATATGAGAAAGGAGAAAGCTCCGGATCTGGTCAGAAGAATCATGGATCAGAAAATCCAAGGAGCAGGCCTAGAAGACCTCCGGTAAGACAGCCAAATGCTCAAAGATATCCATCCTTCAATGGATACTGCCACAGCTGCAACCACTTTGGTCACAAAGCTAATCAGTGCAGAATGAGAATGAATCATATTAATTCATCCTTCTCCGGACAGTGCTTCAACTGCAAAAGGTATGGACACAAATCCCATGAATGCAGAATTATGCAAGTAAACAAATCATTCAAAGGTAGATGCTTCACATGCAATAGAGTAGGTCATATGGCTAATCAATGCAGATCAAGAGGATATCAGTCAAATATGCAAAGAAATGTTATTTGCCAAATCTGCAATAGGTCCGGTCATAATGCTAAAGTCTGCAAAAACAAGTATCAGGACAAAAGAGGTCCGGTGTATAATCAGAATCAAGACAAGGGTAAACAAAAGATGAATGCGGATGAAGTTAGGAATCAGATGAGCAAGATTTGGGTGAAGAAAAGTTTAGAGAATGTAGAGGTTGGATCCGCACCAGACTCTGGTGCTGATATTTCTTCCGGAAATTAAAAAGTGAGCTCAGGCTCAGGGGGAGACTCAAAGAAAATCCTATTCCCCCAGCCAAACAAGTGGTGCCGGATGTGGCACAAGATGCAGATTAAAGGGTTTGCAGATATGAGTCTTGAGATGCTTCAGTCAAGTTTTCAGAGGTCCGCATGGAGTTATGAAGAAACTGTGATCGATCAAGTAAGACCTGTTCAGGGAGATGCTCCGGTGTGATAAAGGATTACAAAAAGGTCCGGAGAGATCCGGAAGTGCACTATCTTGTTCTGCGGATTGGATAGAATGTTTGGGATGTTCTTGTAATATGTTACCTCTATTTATTCATGATTGAAAGATCCGGATGATATTCACAGATCAGGACTAATCCGGGATACTCCAAGCTATCCAGACAAGGCAAACCGGAACAATGTAGGTAAAGCATTTATTGCAGACAGATATTAGGGTTCGCGGAGCAATATAAGGGATTTCTCAAAAGTCATTTGCTCATTCTACACTCAAGAAGAAGCGAATAGTGGAGCTCTGCAACAAGATTCATCAAGCACACCAAGGATCTCCTGCCGAAGTCATTGCATAAAGAAATCAATCCAATCACTCCGTGCAAGTCGAAGGTGCATAAGGTATTTTCCGTTTTTCATTACCTCACTGCAAATCTTTGAAGAATGGCTACTCCAAACATAGTTAAGATCTCTGATAGACCTCGCCCCTCATTCAAGAAACATCCCTACAAATCATTGGAGGTAGATCCACTAGGAGCCTTCTCTAGTGTTCCTCACGGAGTTTTACATACTGAAGACATTAGGGTTTACATACATGCAAGCATTGAGGAATTTGGGGAATTCAAATTAAGAGACCTCTATCACAAGCAACTGATAGACAATGCTTTTGAGCTTAAACCAGAGTATAAGGATATCCAGAAGAAACAATTTGAGCAATTTATTCATTTCCCCTGCTTTGAAGAAGATGAATGGGTCCGGTATGTACTGAGCAGGATGCATGACAACTTTCTATGGCTGGATAGACCCTGCAAGATCACAAAAGAGGCAATCAGAGCAGTAACTGGTCTATACTCTTCCGAAGGGATACCTATCCTCAAATCTGTCAAGAACAACATTGTAACTGAGGCCACCGGATCAAAATTTGATAAGAGGGCAATGACCATTGAAGATATTTCGGATCCGGATATCAAATATGCATCCATGATAATAGGATACAAGATCTATCACTCCAGCAGGGAGAATTCTGTATCCGAAACTGCAGTATACACTGCCTATGAAATGCTAAGAAAGAATGCAGAATATGATCTCTGCGAACTACTGCTAAGCTAATTAATGGAAAATATACAGAAAATCAAGAAGGATAAGAAGAATTCCTTTAAGTATGGTACTCTTATTGTATGTCTATTCTTCTACTTCATGAATGAGCTACCCAGAACAAGTGGATGGGTATGGCAGAATGACAAACCTGTTGCAGTCCAGATAAGAGACTATTTGCATGGACTTGGGGATGCAAAAGCGAGAAATACAGCTCTATGGGGATACTTCAAAAACTTTTAGAGCATGATGCAAGCAAGAGAGAGAATTCCCCAGTCTCTTGTTGAAAAATACAAAGACTCAGTGTGCTTTATGGTTGACACTGATCAGTGCCTAATGGAGGCAGTGGAGCCAAGGACTGTCTAGATCATGCCCATGGGGTATGAAGTGGATGAACAGATAGTGGAGCTGCATGTTCAACACATGCTAAGTCAGCCTAAAGATCCTAAGGCAGAAAGGTTTGGAACCTTTGAGGAGCTGAGTGTAAAAATACATGTAGAACTCAGGGAACCTGAGATTAAAAGAAAGGTGAGAAAAGAAGTAGAGCACATTGCTCAAGGCCTAGGCATCTCAAAAGAGGCACTTGATGCCAGCCGGGAAAAGAGGAGGAAGGCTGAGGAAGAAGAGAAAAGTAAAGAAAGTGCTCCGGTTGAAGCTCCCACCCGGACCAGATCATCAAAGAGATCTGCACCTCCCACAACCAAAAGTTCTAAACCGGAAGTCCAGGCATCCGGTAAGAGATCCAAGACAAAAGCCACAAGGGCTTATGGAAGCCAAAAGGATGAAGAGGAAACAGAGTCAGATGAGGGAGTAAGAGAAATAAAGAAACAGAAGAAGAAAGGATCCGGTAAACCCTCCACAGGCCAAGACAAGGATGAAATGGCGGAGGTATCTGTTGAAAAGCCCACTCTGTCTCTAGAGAATGTAATCAAGTCGGTCACGGTGGATGGAAACCTTCAACCAATGACTGAATCTTATGATGACTTCAGTGAGGCTGACCAAAAGACTCTGCAGGAAGCCACAGTCAAATATCTTAACATATATAATAAGGCTTTCATTGAGATCATATCTCTTATTCCTAAAAGCCTAGAAAAGGAATTGGAAGTAAGAAAGAATAATGCTCATGCTAAAGATCTTGAGATCCGGGAGCAGATAGCTATTCAACTATATCCTCAAATTGATCCCAAGACAATGAACATAATCTTCAAGGATTGCAAAGATGAGTTCAGAAGCAAAGCCAGGATGAATCAACTCATGCTTGGTGAGACTGACAAAGTGGCCCAAGAAACAGAAGAGATCCTCCGGAAGGCCTTCAAAAGGTTCAATCTTCCTATTGTAGAGGACTTAGGTACAGAAATAGCTGAGGACTTGGGACCCTCTGCTCCAGAAGAAGTGGCCTATGAACAAGCTAGCATCTCTCCTCCGGTTCCCCCTACAGTCTCCGGATCCAAAGAAGAAGAGCAATTACAGGAGAAGGAAGCAGTGGTGAAAGACAAAGAGGTTGACAGTTCCAAGACTGCAGAAGAAAAGAAACATCTGTCTCCGGCAAGAGACACTGCACAAACTGTTCAACAATTTTTGAGCAAAGAAACTTTAGAGATTGATGAACCGGAGCTTCTAAAAGGCCCATTCGATTTTGACTCTCTCTCTCCGGTACAAACAATGAAGATAGCTTCATTTGCAAATGCCAAGGCAAATGAAAAGCTCCTAAAGTCTCATATGGAAGACTGTGAGTTGATAGAGGCTGCTTCCGGAGTACTTGTAAAGATTATGCCATCAATCCAAATAGATCCGATAGCCTCCACTTCCGGTAATCTAAAAACCTTAGTCAGCAGTGTTGATACACATTTTGATTCTCTAGAAAAATCAGCTGAAGAAAAGGTCCGGAAGGAATTTTTGGATAAGAGATTTTCAGAAATATTAGAATTAATCTCTAAAGATAGGAAGATTGTAAGCATTGGAATAAAGAGCTTAGAGAATGCTCTTAAGGATGGCGGTGACATCTACAAATTTTGTATATCCTGGTCAAAGGCAACAGCAGCATTTGACAAGAAAATAAAAGAGGAACAGGATAAGCTACAAAGCTTATCTCAAAGTTTTGATCCTCTCTCTTCCTCTATAATAAATCAAGAATGTCAGACTATTGCAGTCTTGAATGAAATAAAGAATCTTGAGAAGGAAAGGAAGAACATCACTAACCGGATGGGAGAACTTAGAAGGATTATAATCCCTAAGTTGGAAACTATGCATGAGGCCATCAGTGATGCTCAGACCACCGCCCAAACAAAAGATCCGACAGATCTCAAGCGGGCAGAAGCTTTTGCATTTTTGTTAAGTGGTCACATTTCAATTTTGGATAGAATGAAGCAAAGTTGGGCTACAGAAATGATTCAATTGCAGACATCCTTTGCAGACATTCTTCAGTATATGTGAGTATGTAAATAAGCGGCTATGCATAGAAAATTTTTGAAAATTTTGGTGTGCGGACCCTACCCTTTGCCATTGATGTCAAAGGGGGAGTGAGGAGCAGTGAAAAATGAGGAATCCAACTAAGGGGGAGTTCTGGAAATTGTATATAAAGACAGAGCATCAGCAAAGGGGGAGCATAGTGAAAACACTTAGTCATTTTTCACTAAGTGTTGCCATCAATGCCAAAGGGGGAGATTGTTGGCAAGAGACACTATATGGATTCATGGTTGTTGTCATTGATGGCAACAAAGGTCATCCCACATATCCGCAAGACATGATGTGTCTCTACCGGAAGTCAGAATAAAGAATGTTGTGGTCTGGTGAACAAGAACAGAGCATGTGGCAAGGTCCGACAGATTGGTCCGGATCTCTCAGAGGAAGTGTCTTGGTGCAGTGCAGATTTGGGGAAGTCAAGAGGACTACCTTGAGTGGTATATTCCAAGGATTTAGCCTCCGGTGATGGACAAGGAAAAAGATATGAACAGTTGAGTACCGGATTCCTGAGAAATAGTGAAAACAGAGGAAGAACTGACTGACAGAGTATCAGACTACTTTCCGGATGTGTTACTGTTGATGATAGAGGTTGTGAAGGCTTGAATCATGTTTGGCCGACATGATTAATGATATCTACAAGTATATGCTTGATCCGCATTGCTTGGTGAGGAAGGATTCAGCCGACAGAACAAGAGTTTGTAAGAAACTAGACTGTTCCGGATGCCGACTAGAAAGGTGATGAAATTACTTGTGCGGATATATATAGAGGATGGATTTAGTTGTGAAGTGTGTGATGATGTGAAGATATATGCGAATAAGTCCAGAATAGAGCAGAGGTAGCAAAAAGGATCCGGTATGTGAAAGATAGCAGAATAAAGAACAGAGGAAAGATGAAGTGCAGCAGATCAGTGTACTGAGCCTAACCGGAACTGAACTCCAGCATATGCAGATGCTTCCAATCAGTTCAAGACTGTGATTCTTATCACTTTGTAGACAGTGTGTCTTCTTGTAGGCAGTGGGCCTCTTGTGAGCAGTGTGCTCGGGCAGTGAGCCCTAATTGGCAAGTGCCATTTTTGTAATTTCCTATTCTTCTAACAGAGAATAATTTTTGGGTTAATCACCCTGTGGTTTTCTCCCTTAACAGGGTTTCCACGTCAAAAATACTGTGTCATGTGTTTCTTATTTCATGATTAATGTTTTTGTGTTTGATTCTATGCTGCATCAATTAAAAAGAAAGTTCAATAAGGGAAATAATTAGGATAACTGATTCACCCCCCCCTCTCAGTTATCAACACTTGTATCCATCCATCCAATCCTACACTTATCCCATTGCCAATCTTTTTAATCCTATCTTTATCCCATCGCCCATCCTCTTATCCATCCATCTAATCCTTTTATCTATCCTATCCATTATTGGTCATCCACATCCTATCATGATCCTTGCCTTTTGGTTTGGTTTTCCCTTGTCATTGACATCTATCTGAAATCTATCCACATACAATTCAATTCTAAACATCAAAATAATCCAAAAAAAGTTAAAAATACAAAAAAATCAATTCCATCAAATAAAATCAACTCTTCAATCCAAATCCAATCTAATCCCTTCATCAACCAAATCACTCCAATCAAATCAATTCTTCCAATCAATTCTCCAATCATCAAATCAAACCAATCACAACATTTCTTCAAAACCAATTCATTCATCAAATCAATTCATCCAATGCAATCAATCAAATCATTTCATGCAGCAATAATACAAATGCAAGTATCCTTAATCCATATCAATCAAGTCAAATTATCCAATTGTATCAATGGTCTTGGTTCCTAGCCTTGTTGTAGACCTGATTGATTGACTAATCGTCATCATCATCATCAATGGGATATATCATTTTTAATCCTATTATTGTTCTCGAGATATATCATTCCCATATCAACAACACAATCCACATGTTGTTCTCAGGATAAATCATTCCCACATCAACAATGCTATGAATCAATCATCAATCATTATCAACATCAATCAATCCAATCGATCATCAATTTTCAGCTTGATAGGACAATACCTTGTTTGTTTTTGAATCATTTGTGCATGCTTACTTTCTTGCTTGTGTGTGTCATTATTTCATCTTGCATTTGAATCATATCCGTATCATTCTAGCTAATATTCATAGCTTGTGTATGTTGGAATAGCTTTTACATTATTCTTTGCATTTAAGGTCATATCATACCTTTTGTGCATTAGGACTATAATGCTCTAAGTTTACTTCCTCATATGTTAGACAAGGTTGTATTATGTTGGGGCATAGGACACATTGTCACCTTGGTCTTTGTAACTTGGTGCATAATGTCAGGTGCTATATCAAACATCAGGTTGCTCAAAGTTTAATCAGCATAACTCTACCTCCTTCCCTTCATTTCCTTTTTCAAGAGCCTATCCATCTCCTTCGTCCCTGCATAGCCTCTTGAGGGGGCATTATCTATCAATCCATAATTTTTATAAGCCCCATGTGAAGCCTCATCCTATCCAAAATCCAATCCAAAACCTATGTTTTATCTTCTTTGAAACAACATTGCTTCGTAACATCTTGCTTTGCAACATCGTCTCGAAGAGGGGCAAAATGTAGAAATCAAAAATTTGAGCAATTGATCATTTTCCTATGTCATAAAATTTAATTAATTTTAATTAATTAATTAAATGCTTCTTAATTCCCAATCCACCCAATCCTAAGGTTTAATTGATTTTAATTAATTAATTAAATCCTTTCACTTTTACCACTCTCCTGTAAATAATAAATTAATATCAATAAATTTAATTTATTATTTACAAACCTAAACCAAAAACCTTTTCGTAAAATCAAAACCCGTAAAATACCTACCATTCCGTTCAAAACTCGTTCAAGTAACTTTTACCCATTCAACTTCCCAAACTGATTTTCACCAACTTTTATAAAAACCTATTTCATTTTCCATTTTCACCCCATGGAGAAACTATTGTGGAGTTATGCAATTATCTAAGCGACCACATTCTAAATTATTTTGGTAACATCAATATTTGTTTGGTTTCAATAGTTTATCATTATCGTTTTGTTGCACTTAATGTAGATTTTAGGGTTTGCAAGACAATTTTCAAATCCTTCAGTAAAATCTATATTTCCTTGCATACAGGCACCATCCATTAGGTTACACAAGGTTAAGAACGTAAAATATGGCTCTTGGCACCTTTACACTACATGTCACTGAGTGATTTTGCAAGAATGCATCTGCCATTGCTATGGTCAAATGATGTTGAGTTGGTCAAAACCGAGAGAGGTTATTGTGGAGGGGCTTGACATCCAGTTGTAGGTCTAGATGAATCATTCTTAGGTGCCACAAAGTGAGAACTATTCTGTCAAAGTTTAGAAATTTTTGGCTCTTAGGTCTCTTAAGAGACTTTACAAGTACACTGTACCATGATTTAATTGGGACATCTGGGGAATGAAACATGTCCTCCAATAGCATAACCTAACCCACCTCACTTGCCAACACCGTCGATTAGGTCCCATAGGGTGAAAAACACAAAATATGCCTCCACTAGTATAAACCCACCCACCCTGACCTGTTGGTACCATCTGTTAGGTCACATGGGGTTAAGAACTTAAAATATGGCTCTTAGCACCTTTACACTACATGTCACTGAGTCATTTTGCAAGAATGCATCAACCATTGGCATGGTCAAACAATGTTGAGTTGGTCAAAATAGAGAGTAGTTATTTTTGAGGGGCTTGACATCTAGTTGTAGGTCCAGACAAATCATTCTTAAGTGCCATGAAGTGCGAGAACTATTCCATCAAAGTCTGGCAATTTTTGGCTCTTAGGTCTCTTAAAAGAGACTTTGCTAGTACACTATAGCCCAATTCGATTGGGAAACCTGGGGAATGAAACAGGGCCTCCAATAGCATAAACCAACTCACCTTGACCCGTTGACATCATCAATTATGTCCCATGGGGTGAAAAATGCAAAATATGGCTCCTAGCACCTTTACACTACATGTCACTAAGACATATTTCAAGACTGCATCCACCTTTGGTACAATCAAACAATGTTGAGTTGGTAAAAACTGAGAGAGGTATTATGGAGGGCCTTGACATCTAGTTGTAGGTACAAATAGATCATTCTTAGGTGCCATAAAGTGCAAAAAATACTTTGTCAAAGTCTGGTAATTTTTGGCTCTTAGGTCTCTTAAGAGACTTTGCTGGTACACTATAGCTCGATTCGATTAGGACACTTGGGGATCAAAAAAGGGCCTCCACTAGCATTAACCCACCCACCCAAACCTATTAGCACCATTTCTTAGGTCCCACGGGGTGAAGAATGCAAAATATGGCTGCTAGCACCTTTACACTACATGTCACTGAGGCATTTTTCAAGAATGCATCCGCCACTGGTACGGTCAAATGATATTGAGTTGGTCAAAACTGTGAGAGGTTATTATGGAGGGGCCTAAAATCCAATTGTAGGTCCAAATGGATACTTTGTAGGTGCCACGAAGTGCGAGAACTACTCCGTCAAAGTTTGGTAATTTTTGGCTCTTAGGTCTCTTAAGAGACTTTGTCGGTACGCTGTAGCTCAATTCGATTGGGACACTTGCGAAATCAAAGAAGGACTCCACTAGCATAAAACCACCCACCCTAACCTATCATCACTATCAATTATGTCCATTGGGGTGAACAATGCAAAATATGGCTCATGTCACCTTTACACTACATGTCATTAATGCATTTTTCAGGAATGCATTCATCGTTGGCGTGGTCAAATGATGTTGTGTTGGTGAAAACTAAGAGATGTTATTGTGGAGGGGCTTGACATCTATCTATAGGTCTAAATGAATAATTTGTAATGCCACGAAGTGCGAGAACTACTCCATCAAAGTTTGGGAAGTTTTTGCTCTTAGGTCTCTTGAGAGACTTTGCCGGTATACTATAGCCTGATTCAATTGGGACATATGGGGAATGAAACATGGCCTCCATTAGCATAAATCCACCCACCCTGACCTTTTGGTACCATCAATTAGGTCCCATATGGTGAAGAACACAAAATATGGCTCATGGCACCTTTACACTACATGTCACAGAGGTATTTTTCAAGAATGCATCCGCCTTTGGCACGGTCAAATGATGTTGAGTTAGTCAAACCTCAGAGAGGTTATTATGGAGGGGTCTAAATTCCAGCTATAGGTCCAAATAGATCATTCATAGGTGCCATGAAGTGCGAGAACTACTCTGTCAAAGTCTAGCAATATTTTGCTCTTATGTCTCTTAAGGGACTTTGTTGATACACTGTATCCCAATTCAATTGGGACACATGGGGAATGAAACAGGGCCTTGTCTAGCATAAACCCACCCACCCCGACCTTTTGGCACCATTGGTTAGGTCCCATGGGGTGAAGAATGTAAAATATGGCTCTTAGCACATTTACACTACATGTCATTGAGACATTTTTCAAGAATGCATCCGTCATTGGCACAGTCAAATGATGTTGAGTTGGTCAAAAATGAGAAAGGTTATTGTGAAGGGGCCTGACATCTAGCTATAGGTTGAAACAAATCATTCGTAAGTGCTACGATGTGCGAGAACTACTCCATCAAATTCTAGAAATTTTTTGCTCTTAGGTCTCTTAAGAGACTTTGCTGGTAGAATGTAGCTTGATTCGATTTGGACACCTAGGGAAAGAAACAAGGCCTACTCTAGCATAAACCCACCCACCTTGACCAATTGGCACTATCAGTTAGGTCCGACAAGGTGAACAACATAAAATATGGCTCTTGGCATCTTTACACTACATGTCATCGAGGCATTTTTCAAGAATGTATCCATCGTTGGCATGGTAAAACGACGTTGAGTTTGTCAAAAATGAGAGAGGTTATTGGGGAGGGGCCTAACATCTAGCTGTAGGTCTAAATAGATCATTTGTAGTGTGAAAACTTCTCTGTCAAAGTCTAGAGTTTTTTGCTCTTAGGTCTCTTAAGAGACTTTACCAGTACACTGTAGACTAATTCAATTGGGACACATGGGGAATGAAATAGGGCCTCCACTAGCATAAACCCACCTACCCTGATCTATCAACATTCTGTGTTAGGTCCCATGGGGTGAAGAACACAAAATATGGTTCATGACACCTTTACACTACATGTCACTGAGGTATTTTTCAAGAATGCATCCATCATTCACACGGTCAAACGATGTTAAGTTGGTTAAAATTGAGAGAGGTTATTGTGGAGGGGCTTGACATCTAGCTATAGGTCCAAACGGATCATTCGTAGGTGCCACTAAGTGTAAGAACTACTCCATCAAATTCTAGCAATTTTTTGCTCTTAGGTCTCTTAAGAGACTTTACTAGTACACTATAGATCGATTTGATTGGGACACTTGGGGAATGAAACAATGCCTCCAATAGCATAAATCCACCCACCCAGACTTGTTAGCACCATCAGTTAGGTCTCACAAGGTGAAGAATGCAAAATATGGCTCTTGGCACCTTTACACTACATGTCACTGAGGCATTTTTCAAGAATGTATCTGCCTTTGGCACAATCAAATGATGTTGAGTTGATCAAAACTAAGAGAGGTTATTTGGGAGGGGCCTAACATTCAGTTTAGGTCCAAATAGATCACGTGCCACAAAGTACAAGAACTACTCCATCAAAGTATAACAATTTTTTGCTCTTAGGTCTCTTAAGAGACTTTGTGGATACACTATAGCCTAATTTGATTGGGACACTTGGGGAACAAAACAAGGCCTCCACTTGCATAAACCCACCCACCTTGAGCTATTGGCACTATTGATTAGGTCTAGATATGAATCATGCAAAATGTATCTCTCTCCCTATGTAGTGATCTTGGTCTTTTGGAAGGGCAAAATGTTGACTCCCCCACAAACATTGGAATGCACCGAGGGCACAACTCATTCTAGTCTTTCCATAACTTCTGTAGATGTGAGGAAAAAGGAGATATGCAAAGTATGTAGACCATATAGAAGGTGAAATGAGGATTGCATATCATGCCAAATGTACATCTCTCTCCCTATGTCTCTCTCTCTTCCTCTCTCCCTCATTCTGCTCTTACCATAACCCATATGGAAGGTGAAATGAGGGTATACTAGACCTATAGATGATGAAATGATGATAGGAAAATCACGTTAAACATATAGAAGGTGAAATAAGTTTAAGAAAATAATGTCAAATATATAGAAGTTTAAATGAGGTACGTTATACATGTAGAAGGTGAAATGAGGATATGTTATAGATATAGAAGGTGAAATAAGGGTACATTATACATATAGAAGGTGAAATGAGGATAAGTGAATCATGTCAAACATGTGGACCTATGAAATGAGGATATACAAAGCATGGAGACCATATATAAGGTGAAATTAGGATAAGCGGATCATGTCAAACATGTGGACCTATGAAATGAGGATATGCAAAGCATGGAGACCATATAGACTTCACCACGTGTCACCATCTCACGCCTCCATGCTCCCTATCGGGTACCAAAATTCTGATACTACAGGCTTAAACTTTCCATCCATGTGGAATGCATTATTCCTCAGGCTCTGTAAGTATTCAGCTGACTAGGGTACACATGGAAACAAATCGTAATAGTGTAGGGCCAACTCAATTCTAACATCTTGTCCTCTGAGGTAGCGCGTGCTCAATCACAGTTTACACAGTTGGAATTCTATTACCTCTAGCTTCAGTAACATAATGGACCCACTAAATAGGTGGCACCATTTTGTGGCAATGTGACCCCGACAAGGTACACACTTCAGAAGCTCGCAGGCTTGTGATAAGTTACCATGTGTCTATTTCACAGTTGACCGTCTCACTAAAGACTTATATACTTAAGATATTTCCATTGTCCATGAGCTATCAACTAGTAGCCTAGGACAAAGGGGTCGGTGAGACATGACATACGAAGGCTTAGATTGTAACTTAAATGACTAGCAACTAGAGCTAAAAGGTCAATAACGAAACATAAGGTTAAAGTGAAACAAAAGAAGGGTTTAGGGTTTTAGACTTAAGATGATGATTTGAAGGAATGGTCCTAAAACCTTAGAAAATAGTAGGTTCTTACAAACCCATTGTTATCTTTTAATAATCTTATGTATATATGCATGTTATGACATTATTCTAGATTAAATCCTAGGGAAATTTTATGTGGCTTTACACTTGTCCAACCTTACATAACCTAGTCAATTTGTAGGGTTCCTCATCATTATCATGGTATCCATTGTATTTTTCTAATTTCACATCTTATTTAGAAATATGATCTTCCTTAAATTCTAGTTTTGTGCTTCAATAATACATCCTTATTTTAGGGTTTGGTGCTTATTTGTACATATCCCATTTTTTACCCACCTTTACTTTGGCCTTAAGGTTTACATTTTACACTTGTTTTTGGATATGATATATAGCTCTATTTTTGTATTATTCTAATCTATGATTCATTACCCCTTTTCCATATTGTTAGTTTACATTATTTTATCATGGATAACTCCTTTCCCATCTTTATGAAGGTTAGTTTTTATGTCACTACATTTTATAATGATGCATCTTTGTGACCTATGATAGTTACTTAACTACTACTTCACCCTTACATGCACTTAATTTAACTATGGATCTTGGCTCATGTGATGTCGTACCTAGCAAACATGATACATTTTCTCTTACATCTATGCATTCTCCTCCATGTGGCTCTCTTGAGTAATCTTTCTTTAACAAATCTAGTGTGTCTAACCTTCACTTACATATGATGATGATGCATCTTCTCCCATGCCTAGTGATACACTTGTTGATTTGGAATTGTTTATCGATCTAGGAGCATCCCTGGTTCAAGAGAAATCTTATATCAACCAAAAACATTTGCATTTCAGTTTGTTTGCATTTTAGTTCTTTGATTTTTTCAGTTCCATTCAGGCAGTTGAGTCAGAAGCAATTTTCATCTTACAGTCTGGTTTTGGCATTTCACATCTTGCAAATCTAGACTTAGCATCTACATTCATTCATCTACATCATATCAAGAATTTAGAGTATCTAGATTAGCTACCAGAAAGTTATCACTATCAGAAGATCAACTGTTTTCTTAGAGAAGAGCATTTTAACAGTTCCTGATAATCAGCTGAAGGAGAAGGCTTGCAGATCACTCCTTGACTTGCAGATCCTAATGACACATCATTCAATGATCCTTTGTTTGTGGTTGACCTTCCCCAGAGGTCCACACATTATTCCATTGTTTTGAGGAAGTGTTCTATGCATTTAGGTCTAACCTATCTGTGAACACGTTACAACTCTTCATTAGAGTTTGTGATCTTCCTTGGACGACGTGGAAGAATCTGTTAGTCCAGAAATGATATATATTGATGTAATAGATCCTTAGGAAATTATCTATTTACATATGAAAGATCTGATAGTTTAGATTTTGATGTGAAGGAGCTTCAAAGCTTTCTCTTGCGCATGTATGTAATTAGGCTTGTGAGCCCCAATTGTAAGCCTGCATATTGCCGATGGATCTCTATTTTGAATTCTTTGATATATTGCATGACTGAATCTACATTTGTTCCATTTCCTCGAGTTGTTTCCATTGTGTTTACTCTTGTTGTACAGTCTGAATAGTTCATTCTTGTTGGAAATAGTCCAGACAACTGAGAAGGGGGATGAATCAGTTGTCCCTAAATTTTAACCTTTTATGAACCTTTTAAATCTTCTTTATAATCAAATTAATGATGAAGACATTTAAGCATAAATCAACACATGAGCAGAAACAACATGAACACATAACACCAAAATTTTGACATGGAAAACCTGGTTAAGGGAAAAACCACGGTGGGGGTTAACCCACAAAAATGCGTACCTTGTTAAAAGTACTTAAGAAAATAGAAGGCACATGCCTTCGATCACACTGCGCAGAGCTCGCTGCTCAAGAAGAGGCTCACTGCCTATAAGAAATTATGATTTATACAGAAATAATGAACTGAGAAATAACATCTACATTCATGCCTGAATCAGTCCCTTTGAAGGCTCAAAAACTTCTACTCTTATCTTGAAATTCCTCTTCACTAACTCTTCACTCTATACTCCTTTTGCTCCTCTTCTTCTCTGCTCTACTTTTGATCCTTTCTTTAGATTTAATTCATTGTATACAAGGATGCTTTTCATCAACTCTTCAACAAGTATTTATATGCTCCATCAACCTTGGAATGATCAACAAAGTCAGCTAAACTAGACGCGGATCATCACACTGTCAGCCAAACACAACTGAGACTTGAATCTTCTTCTACAACCACAGCATGCTTCATAAAAATGCTCTTAGATCATCTACAACATGCTAGGATCTTCCGGTCAGCCAAGACTGGGAAGAACATCAACTTCAAAGAAAAAATTTTCAATCAACAAGCTCAAACTTCAATGCGGACCTCCAACATAGTAGCCACACGATCCAGAGACCTCCAAAAGCACATTAAAATCACCAATAACATTCACTCTAAACCAAATTACCAAAAACATTTGTATCTTCCTTCAGAACTTCAAGAACACTATTTGCCATGACTGTCAAACTAGAAATATAGCTTGCGGACCTCGAAACCATGAACCACTAGAGTTGATGATACACACTGACTGCCCAAACATGCCTTCATATCTGTAGACCAAAATATTTCACTACGGAGCAATCCGGACCAACTTACTATCACATTGTCTCTTCTGAATACTGCAAAATCTGGTTCTACTCAAATGGCCATAACTTCTTCAAATCTTCATGCGGACTTCTCAATTCTTAACTAGAGCAACCTCTGACAATCCTCTACACAGGCATATGGTTTGCATGCATTGATTATCATTAATTTTCTCAATATCCTCAACAATGCGGTCTTCTATACAGATAGTAAAATAGGATATAGTTGACACCAATGGTAACAAGGATATGTTGACATCAATGGCAACACCACTTAGGCACATATTTGCAACAATCTCCCCCTTTGTCATTGATGGCAACATATGATGTGAAAAATTGAATTCAACCATCAAGATAAGAACTTTCCCCTTTTCTCTTCTTACTTCTACAACTGCTCCTCCTTACATTAGCAACTAGTTTTTCACATGACTTCTCTCCCCCTTTGACATTAATGGAAAAGGGCACATATTTTCTATCTTTTCTCTTTTTACTTCAGATTGATCCAAAATTTGCATATTGACTACTCCCCCTTTGAGTAGTATCTCCTTAACATCAATCTGGATCACAAGATATGAATGTGAAATCCACCGGACTGATGCACCTTAGTGCATCTTAGTTCTGATTAGGAGTGGTAATAACCCCTAACTTTTTTCTAAGATACTCAAAAGTATCTTTGGGAAGAGGCTTAGGGATGATATCTGCAATCTGATCTTTGGAAGACACAAACTCCAACTTGACTTCATTCTCATTAAATTTCTCTCTTAAGAAGTGAAACTTGATAGATATATACTTTGTCTTTGAGTGCAATACTGGATTCTTGGAAATGCTTATAGAACTTGAATTATCACAGAAATTGTGACTGGCTCCTCAATCATAGTTCTAATGTCCTTTAGCATTTGCTTCATCCATAGAACTTAAGAACAATTATTTGCTGCTGCTATATACTTTGCCTCTGTAGTAGACAGAGAAATTGCTTCTTACTTTTTTCTCATCCAAGAGACCAATCTTCTTCCCAAGAAGAATGTACCACCACTAGTACTTTTATGTCATCCACATCTCCTGCCCAATCAGCATCTGTATATGCATGAAGATTAAAATCATTGTCCTTTGGATACCATAGTCCATAATCAATTGTCCCCTTGAGATATTTGAAATTTTTTTTGACTGCCACAACATGGGATTCTTTTGGATCAGCTTGAAATCTGGCAACAAGTCCAACTACATTCATGATGTCAGGTCAGGTCTAAGTTAGATAGAGTAATCCTCCAATCATTGATCTATACCTTTTCTGATTTGCCTTTGGGGAGTCATCATCTTTGCTTAGCTTGCATCTGGTTACCATAGGAGTACCTACTGGCTTTGAATCTTCCATTCCAAACTTCTTCAACAATTCTTTCACATACTTGGACTGAGCTATGAAGATACCTTTATCTGACTGAATAATTTGCAAACCTAGGAAGAAATTCATCTCACCAAATATTGACATCTCAAACTCACTTTTTATCTTATCAGAAAATGCTTTGCACATGCATTCATTTCCACCAAAAATGATATCATCAACAAAGACCTCAATAATTAGAATGTCCTCATGATTTATCTTGAAGTACAGATTACTATCAGCAGTACCTTTGCTAAATTCTAGCTTAAGCAAATGCTTATCCAATCTAGCATACTAGGCTCTTGGAGCTTGCTTGAGTCCATACAAGGCTTTTCTTAGTCTACAAACCATATCTCCCTGATCAGACAACTGAAATCCTTCCAATTGTTCAATGTAGACTTCTTCCTCCGAATCTCTATTTAAAAATGTTGATTTGACATCCATATGATAGACTTTAAAATCTTTGAAAGAAGCAAAAGCAAGAAATAATTTGACTACCTCTATCCTTTCCACTGAAGAAAAAGTTTCTTCAAAATCAATTCCTTCCACTTGAGAATAACCTTTACATACCAACCTTGCCTTGTTTCTTACAACCTCACCATCTTCATTCAGTTTATTCTGAAAGACCCATTTGGTTCCAATCACATTTTTGTCCTCAGGTCTGGGAACAAGATCCTAAGTGTGATTCTTTTCAATTTGCATCAATTCTTCTTCCATTGCCTTAACCCAGTTTTCATCATTGCAAGCTTCACTTACTGATTTAGGTTCAATCTTTGAAATCAAACAAATCTCTTCTTGATCTTCAACAACTCTTCTCCTAGTTCAAACACCTTTATTTTTATCTCCTATGAATTTATCTTCAAGATGATTCATTCTTACATAGCTAGGGGTTTGGGGAATTGTTTGAACTTCTATTTCTTGAATTGGTTCCTCATCTTCTGCACTAATATCTTGAGTTATCGGATCAATTTGGATCTGAATCTGAATTTGATCTTGCCTTCCTTGACTTTGACTTTCATCTTGATCATCTGAATCATATCCTCAATCCTTGGAATGACCTTTGCTTCCATCAAATTTAACATTAGCACTTTCACCAATCTTTTTCAATCTCTTGTTGAAGCATCGGTAAGCCTTACTTTGAGTAGAGTATCCCAAGAATATTCCTTCATCACTTCTTGCATCAAACTTGCCTAAAACCTCATTTCTTTTGATATAGCATTTACTACCAAAAACTCTGAAATATCTCATAGTAGGAGGATGACCAAACCATAGTTCATAAGGAGTTTTACTAGAATTTCCTTTGATTTGCACCCGATTAAAAATGTAGACGGCAGTACTCACAGCTTCCCTCCAATAAACTTGAGGAACATTTGTTTCCATCATCATGGTCCTGGCAGCTTCTTGTATGGTTTGGTTCTTCCTTTCCACAACTCCATTTTGCTGAGGAGTCTTAGGAATATATAATTATCTTTTTATTCCATGTTTTTCACAAAAAAACATCAAACTCACCAGAAGTGAATTCTCCACCTCTGTCAGATCTCAGACATTTCAATTTCCCACCAATCTCATTTTCAACCATCATCTTGAACACCTTAAACTTATCAAGAGCTTTTGATTTTTCTTTTAGGAAAGTTACCCACATCATCTAGGAGTAATCATCAATCAACAACATGAAATATATGTCTCCTTGCACACTCCTAATTCTAGCAGGACCAAAGAGATCAGTATGTACCTATTCCAATCTCCCACTTGAACCTTGTTCCTTACTTTTGAATGAAATTTTGTTTTGTTTACCCAATTAACATTCTCTACATATACTATTAGGTTTCACAAGTCTTGGAAGATCTCTTACAACTTGAGTGGAACTTATTTTGATAATGTTATCAAAATTCACATGACACATCCTCCTATGCCATAACCAACTTTGATCTATTTGAGCAATCAAATAGCTTTTGCCTAAACTACTTAAGTGAAAGATGTTACCTTTAGTCTAAGTACCAGATGCTATTTCAGTTCCAGGGCTTTCCAATATTCTACATTTTCCATCCTTAAAACGAAGGTCATAACCCTTGTCAACCAACTATCCAACACTGAGAAGATTATGCTTCAATCCTTCCACATACAGAACATTATTGGTCCTATTCTTACCTTTAAAAGAGATGTATCCTCTGCCACGAATTCTACCAGTTGAGTTGTCTCCAAATTTCACAAGTCCTCCTTCATAATTTTCAAAACTCACAAACTTACTCTTGTAACCAGTCATATGATGAGAACATCCACTATCAATCACCCATTCATCCTTTTCAACAACTTGAGCAGCCAAGGCACTTCCCACATTTGTATAGCTAGCAAATTTGATAGACATTGGATCTTCTTCTTTAATAGCAATGAACACCCAATCACCTTCTCCATGATCAGATTCATCATCTGTGACTCTCGCTTCTTGGACATAATAACAATTCTTCTCACCCTTGTACTTGTTAGGGTTTGGTTTTGAAAACCTCTCCAGACACCTTGAGGCAAAATGACCAATCTTATTACAAGAAAATCATTTGAGTGGCAACTTTCCTTCATACTTACCAGATCCTCTTGGCATCTATTTGGTAATGAGAGCTTCAAGATCTATAGTTTCAATTTCAATATCTTCAAGATCCTTCCTTGTCTTCACAAATCTGTTTGATCTTATAGAAGAGCTTTCACCTGAATCATATCTTTGATTTCCATACACACTGGCCTTGAATGCAGATTCAGACTTAGGAAGAGAATCACCAAACTCACTCATTTCAAATGCTGAAATCTTGCCAACTAACTTATCCCTTGTGACTGTTGGTACTATCCTGATTTCTTCAATGGCTACAACCTTGTGCTTATAAGTTGCAGGTAAGGATTTGAGCACCTTGGCAACAATTTTTTATTCATCCAATACTCCGCCTGCATTTCTAATACCGGTCACAAGTTCATTTACTTTCTACATGTAAGGAGTAATGTTTTCATCTTCATTCATTACCAATCTTTCATATTTACCCTTCAGGCTTTATAGCTTGGCACATTTAACATATTTGTCACCTTCATATAGATTTTCCAATTTACTCTAGATTTCATGAGTAGTTTGCAAATCCATGACATTTGTCAATTCGGTATCAGACAGGGCACTCAATAATGCTTCTTTAGCTTGAGTGTTGCATTCAGCATCTCTGAGTTCATCTATATCTAAAGGTCCAATTTTTAGAATCTTATACACATTCTTGGTTATTGTCCAAAATCCATCACCCATACATTCCAGATGACATTGCATGCATACCTTCCAGAGGGAGTAATTTGTTTCATCAAATTTCAGACTTTCCTTCTTGTAGATCAACATCTTGGATCTCCTCAAGTGTTTAGGCTTCTTTTAGAGGAATGTGGCTCTGATACCAATTGTTGGAAATAGTTCAGACAACTGAGAGGGGGCGTGAATTAGTTGTCCCTAAATTTTAACCTTTTATGAACCTTTTAAATCTTCTTTATAATCAGATTAATGATGAACACATTTAAGCATAAATCAACACGTGAGTAGAAACAACATGAACACATAACACTAGAATTTTGACGTGGAAAACCTAGTTAAGGGAAAAACCACGGTGGGGATTAACACACAAAAATGTGTATCCTGTTAAAAGTACTTAAGAAAATAGAAGGCACATGCCTTCGGACACACTACCTAGAGCTCATTGCTCAAGAAGAGGCTCACTGCCTATAAGAAATTATGATTTATATAGAAATAATGAACTGAGAAATAACATCTACATTCATGCCTGAATCAATCCCTTTAAAGGCTCAAAAACTTCTGCTCTTATCTTGAAATTCTTCTTCACTAACTCTTTACTCTATACTCCCTTTGATACTCTTCTTCTCTGCTCTACTTTTGATCCTTTCTTTGGATTTAATTCATTGTATACAAGGATGCTTTTCAACAACTCTTCAACAAGTATTTATATGCTTCATCAACCTTGGAATCGTCAACAAGGTAGACTAAACTAGACGCAGATCATCACACTATCAGCTAAACACAACTAAGACTTGAATCTTATTCTACAACCATGCCATGCTTCATAAAAATACTCTTAGATCATCCACAACATGCTAGGATCATCCGTTCGGCCAAGACTAGGAAGAACATCAACTTCAAAGAAGAAATCTTCAATCAACAAGCTCAAACTTCAATGTGGACCTCCAACATAGTAGCCACACGATCCAGAGACCTCCATAAGCACAATGAAATCACCAATAACATTCACTCTAAACCAAATTACCAAAAATATTTGTATCTTCCTCTGGAACCTCAAGAACACTATCTACCATGACTGTCAAACTAGGAGGATAGCTTGCGGACCTCCAAACCATGAACCACTGGAGTTGATGATACACACTGACTTCCCAAACATACTTTCAGATCCGTAAACCAAAATATTTCACTGCGGAGCAATCCAGACCAACTTACTCTCACACTGTCTCTTCTAAATACTGCAAAATCTAGTTCTACTCAGATGGCCATAACTTCTTCAAATCTTCATGTGGACTTCTCAATTCTTAATTGGAGCAACCTATGACAATCCTCTACACAACCATATGGTCCTCATGCATTGATTGTCATTAATTTTCTTAATATCCTCAATAATCTGGTCTTCTATATAGACAACAAAATAGGATACAATTGACACCAATGGAAACAAAGATATGTTGACATCAATGACAACACCACTTAGGCACATATTTGCAACAATTTTGTGAACCCTCCTACTATGAATGCACCATCTATATATGATGACTACCCTTGTGATGAGATTTATGGTGATTATATTTCCTTTGTTGCTAGAGATATTCCTAGAAATGATACATGTTTTTCACATTCACATGAAGTTGATAGTCCTTTCCCTATCTTGTAAGTCAAGGTATATCAATGATATGTTTAATGATGAGCACAATGATTGTTCTTTATATTATTATGATGAAGATGATGACTCATTGTCTCATGATGACTTCCTTACCTTGCACAAATTATAGTGGCCTTTCCTTGGTGGATCCCATACATTTCTCTATGTGTCTTGATGATATATAACTATTTGATAGAGACCCACCTATGTATCCTCTCATGTTTTCCTCAAATATATTTTTGAGTTATTTTGGAGCACATTCTTATACACCCACTACTAAACAAACATAGGACCTAGACACATATAAGGATAAAGAACAACATAAGGATAATATGCTAGTAATTTATAACACATCTCCTGCTATTACACATGATATGCATATACATATGGATATAGGATATTTTGATAATCATATTCCATCTTATGAGAGCCACCACATTAGTGATATAGCTCATCTAAAAGAAGTGTATTAATGATTATAAGCAAAACCTTAAATAGAAAGAAGATTATGTCAAACTAAGATTACACATTCCTTTAATACTTGAATATTTTTGACTTATCCTACTCCAAGTGGATTTCTTGCACCTCTTTTCAAAGAGTATAATAGTCAAGGTTATCCATTATGACATATACACTACTTTTAAGTTTTATGCCTCTCTTATTTTCATTAGCAACAATTAATTGCTAAGGTGTTACCATCAATTTTGAGTAGCCATGAAAATAAGCACCCTTAAAATTATTGCTTCCAAAAATTGACTAATGCTTTCATGGAATATTCTCATTATAATATTGAGAGTAAGACATTAATGAAATGCAAGAAATAAAAATAGGAAAATTTTAATATAAATATATAAATTTTAAATTCTTTAATAGAAATTTCTATTATTTTAAAAAGAAATCCCAAATTTTTTGATTTTTCTTAGAAATTTCTATTATTTATAAAAAAAACCCAAATTTTTAGATTTTTTAAAACACTATATATATATATATATATATATATATATATATATATAAACTTCTATTATTTAGAAAGAAATCTCAAGTTTTTAGATTTTTTTTAATAGAAGGATAAGGACCTTGAGTTATAAAAAATAGAAAGAATTGAAATGCATACATTATTAAATTTACTAAAAAATTAAAATATGAAAAAGAAAATAAATAAAAAACTTACAAAAATTAAAAAAAAACCAAAAAAGAAATTAAAAACTGTTGAAGGAGAAAAAGCTAAATAAAAAAAACTATGGAACTAAAAAAGAAATTGGAAAAAATAAAAAATAAAAACTAAATAAGAAATTGGAAAAAATAAAAAATAAAAACCAAAAAAGAAATTGGAAAAAATCTAAAAGAAATTCACGAAAGCTATGAAACCAAAAAAAATTATAAAATTATAAAATTATAAAATAAAAACCAAAATAGAAATTGCAAACGAAAAAAATTAGAAAATCAAAGAAACTATGGAAAAAAGATATCCTGGACGTATTTTTAGAAATGTTTTTTAAATATAAATTTATAGTAATTTTATATGTTTCTTATATAAAATTTGATTTGCATTAAAAAATTAACTATAGGAAAAAATTTATAGGCAAGGTGGATTGTCAAATTTAAGCCTTGATCACCATCACCCTTGTTTGGCATAAAAATTGTTCTACTTATTCAATGAAGATAATCATTCTAACTTCTAGTGTCTGAAGAATTTTTATCAATTTCTTAATAAATAAAAAATACTAATTGCGTTGTGCATTTCTTAATTTGAATGAGTGCCAGATCTTCCAAATTTGGCATCTCAGTGAACGTTTCTCATAATTACATTTAGGAAGTTGATACACATTTTTGACAGATGAATTTAGGAAGTTGATACGTACTTCTAAGGGCTGAGAATTCATGGAGGAAAAACAACTATATCTATATATTTTTACATGTCCTCCCAAATTAGCGATGGTAGATGTTTCTATCTTGAAATTTGAAACTATTGGGAAGATGTCTTATAATCCATTTCTAACTAATAGTAGGTGGATGAAGTATAACTAACACTTGTGTGAGCATTGGGAGTGTGAGTGTGAATTTGAGGTGACCAACACTAAGAATGGGGAAAATGGGTGGGTACATGCGAAGGAGATGGAAAGTGTGAGGGATGAGTTGCAGATGTGGACTAACAAGTGTGTCAAGATGGAGAAGGGGTTCAAGATGGAGAGGGACAAGTGGAAGGAGGGTGAATTGATTAGAATGAAGGGTAAGCTGGATGAGATGACTGAGGAATTCAAGAAGACTCCCAAGAAAAAGAGATCATGGGTTAAGAATGACGAAGAGAAGGATCCTGATTATAGCCCTAGCATGAGGAAGAAGCAAAAATATGAATGTTTGGTTTCCAATGACAGTTTCACATGAGGCAAAGGAGGGTGGGAAAAGATAGATCTGATAAGTAGAGTTGGGCAGATGAAGCTATCTACCCAAGTTCTTTTAGCTTCATTTGATCAAAGAAGTGAAAAGGCTGTAGGGGAGAGTGCTTGTTTTGCATTGGCAGTTGTTATTGATGAATGCTTACACAAGAACAAAAATTTAATGCCAACGAAACCCCTCTTTGATGCTTTGATACAAAAAGGATCTTTACAGTGGAGGAAGTTTAATCAAATTCAAGATTACAAATAGAGATTTCCAGATGGATACTTGTCGCAACCCACTTTTATAATATTTTGAGTTTTGAATTTGATTAGAATACTATGCATAATTAATTATTTTTTTACTTTATTTTTCAAATGTTCAAATCTTATTAAAACACATAAAAGCTAACAAAATTAAATTATATATATATATAGTCTCATTAAAAACAAAATAATTTAAAGATAGTGATGATAATAAATAAATGTTTTTTTATTTATCCCAATGTAAAATTCTAAATAAATAAATAGTCAAGAAGGGTACAATTGTAGAAAAAGAAATAAATGAGGTTCAACTCCCCATTTTCCAAGTCAATAACACTTATTGATAATTGGAGGTTTCCACATGAATTTATGACAAATGGAAAATTTGAAAGAAAACATTTAAAGTTAAATGAGTCCTTTTCCACTAAAACTTATGGCAATTTAAAAAATGGAAAAGAAACATTTATTGAGAAGACTTGACTCAAAGACTTGAATTTTCCTTCATAAGGGTTGAATTTTTTTATAAATAGCATGGATGGAGGAAGGAGGGACACACTTGGCTCTAGTTTGGAGTGTTGGAGTAATTTGTAAGCTCACTCCTCTCCACAATTTTGTTTCTTTTCCTTTGAAATTCTTGTTCATTATTAAGATGATTTGTTATCATGATTTATTTTACTTGTATGCTTGTTGTTTGCAGTGTTTAACTAGCCTAGATTTTTGTAGAAGAGATTGTATTCCCTTACAATTATATATATATTTAAGAATTGCCAAGCTCTCTGTAGTGAGTCTATACCTTAATTGTGTATGAATTGAAATCATTCAAGAGAGAATTTTTGTATAAGTTTTTGTGAGAGAATTGGTGATTGGAAGGGGCACTTAAACTTTACATCTACCAATTTGCATTTGCTTGAAAGTCTCTAAAGCCTTTTTAACTAATCCATTTTGTGAAATCCTTCAATCATTTCTTTCCATGAGGCGACATCCCTTTGAGGCGTTTTGTCAAACAGTTCATGTGTCTTGATCCATGTTTTGTATACATGTTTACCAGACCATTTCCAACTATAATTTCTAGCAAAAATTTTCCCTACCATTATTCTTTGATGGGTGTATTTATCCTGTGCCAAAGCTCCCAGATCGGTAGAGACAGGGGAACACTATTAAAGGTTAGGGAATTTGGATTTATGCCTGCCAAATGCTGATGCTTGAAAGATTCTAAAGCCTTTTCATCAAATCCTGTCTGTGCATATCCTGCGCTCATGGCATTCCAGAAGACCCATTTCTTGAGGCATTCCACGTCCTGTCTATGCTTCCACATTTTTCATACAATGTCTCCCAGAGTGTTACTAACCATAAGGTCTGACAAAAATTTCCCATTCATTAGTTTTGAGGTATCTCCTTACCCTATTCAAAAGTTGTTCGATTTTGGCATAAGCTGGGAGGATACTAGCAGAGGTTTTGGAATTTTATCTTTACACCTACCAGTCACATTTGCTTGAAAAGTTCCTAGAGCCTTTTAAACAAATCCATTTTGTGAAATCCTGCAATCATTGCATTCCACGAGAAGACCTCTCTCTGAGGCATGCTATCAAACAGTTGACGTTCCTTGTCTATGCTGCCACATCTTGCACGCAGGTCTACCAGGACTCTTGCAATTACTACATCTGGCAAAATCCCCCTTCTGTTTTACTTTGTTGGAAGTCCATACCCTGTTCCTAAGTGCCCATTTTGGCATACGTAGGGAAGAGGTAGTCAAAGGTTGTAGAATTTGGCTTCACGCCTGCCAATTACATTTGCTAAAAGTTTCTAAGGCCTCTGCAACAAATCAATTTTGTGTAGAACCAGCAATCTTGCATTCATCTCCTTGAGGCATTCTGTCAAACAGTAGATGTGCCTTGTCTAGGCTTCCACATTCAGTATGCATGTTACCAGGTCACTTGCAATTACATCATCTGACAGAATTTTCCCTTCATTATGCTTTGACAGAAGTCCATAACCTATTCTTAATTGCCCATTTGGCATAGGTAGGGGGGAACGTTAGCAAAGGTTATGGATTTTGGCCTTACACCTGCCAATTATATTTGATCGAAAATTTTAAAATCTTTTTCAAACCATCCTGCAATCATTTGCATTCCATGAGTCGAAGCCTCTTTCAGGCATTCTGTCAAATAGTTCATGTTCCTCATCTATGATCCCATGTCTTGAATACTTATCCACCAGAACATTTCCAACTATAACATTTGATAAATTGAACGTACAATAATTCTCTTGAGCACATGTTAACATGGATAAATAGCCTCTATAATGGAATTGCCTTGTAAAAATATTTTGAGACTGTTAAGGAAGTGGGAAAATGGATCACCTTACTTTACACACAAGTCTTGGGAGGATTGAATAAATAGATGCCATTATTTATCAAAATACAAATTTGTAGTCAAAGTATATATAGATATAATTAATTATGTAATATTAAAACATTAAGTTTTAATATTATAAACTAACTTAAATAATAAATTACTTTTATATTTCTATCCCCATATTCCTTGAACAAATAACTATATGTTTGGTATATTATTTATGAATGATTAAGTTGTCATAGTGAATGTATGTAAAATGTTGTATGAATCCTTTATATACTCTATAAAATAGAAGAATCCTAAGGAATAGATAAAGCTTATTATGAGGATTTATAAGTTTAAGTATTGAATATAAAATTGATTTGAGATGCCTTGGTCAATAACATCCTTTTCATAGTATGAATTTATACCTAATTCATGATTTAAAATTTTACATAATTAATTATCTTATTAAGTTCATATGTAATTGTTCATGGAAGGATATATTGTATCATGAGGTTATTTGGAACTTAGAAGGTAAATAATAACTCTTGCATAATTGTATAGTTACTTTGTGAATCATGAATTCATATTTAATAATATTATTTATAAAATCAATAATCGCGTGTACATTTCAAAAATAATTATTGAATTCGATATTGAAAATCAATTAAGTAGTAACTTCTATATTTTGGCAATTGAACATCATATTCCTATATTTGAACATTTCATTAAGTTCTTGATGCAATTGTTACATGGATGATTTATGTCAATGATCCTTCTTCAAACTAAGATATTTCCTTGGAATAATGTGAACCATGTTGATATTAATCAAACTAGATACTCAATGATTCCATACACAAACTCACTAATCCAGTAATATCATAAACTTTTAGTCAACTTTTTAAAAATATGACTATCTATGAATTTGAAAAATCAACTCTTTTGACCATATGTGGACACAAGCGAAATGCCTTATTAAAATAAATGTGACCTTTATGAATGGGTATATAAGTTATTGAGTGTCAAAATGCGAAATGCTTGGAATTAATACTTATGTAAGAGTACATAAAATAACAAGAGGCAACATTAAAATTTATTGGGGTAAAATGAATAATAAGTAGAGTAAATGAACTACCTTGTCCCTTGAGCATGAAATTTCAAAAAAATGAAGGTCTTTTAAATGAATTAATGTTATAGTAATATAAATTATGACCATGGAGAAATCATGAATGGAATTGAGAAGTTCTTTAAATTGGTCATTAATTTGGAAGGTTATAAAACCTTAGAACAACTAATTATCATTCTTATGTATCAGGAATCATTGTTATTCTTTCATTAAGTTATATTCACAAGTTTATTAACAATGAAAATTAATTAATTTTATAAATCCATTTAGGGAGTTTCAAGTAAACCTCTTCTTGAATTATTTGTCTTGTTTTACAACTTTTATTAAGTCCCTATTGGTTTTAATTAAAAGTAAGTTTGTAATGATCAATATCAATTCTTTACTTTTGGAATAAAGTCTAATGATGTATGAAAAAAATAAGTTATCAAGATTTCTTTGTTTTTCCAAAACAGAATCTTTAAGTGATAGAATATCTTTTCTAGTTATGTTACGTACAATTATGAATTGATAAAATTGATTTAGCATCCTCTCTAGTGGTGCTCACCTAGGGTTAGGGTTCTGAAATCGAGTTTGCAAGCTTCTGTTTTTATTCCTTCAAACCCGTAGTGCCTTAGGTTAAATTTTTCCTCAGCCTTCTGCATTTTTTTTTTAATTTTGTGGTTGACTTCCTGTAGTGGGTTCCCGGTAGTTTTAGTTACATATTTATGCCTTAATGCTATTAGGTTGATCGACCCCTATGCACTGCTTTACAACCTTTTCCCATCGCACTCAGGAAAAATGCTAAGTTTTAAAATTACTCTATGTCACAGAGGAATCTTTCACATGTTTATGTTTTTGTGTGTACAAGTGCAAATGTATGTTGGCAGGCCCAAAAATGCATATCGGCTTTCAAAAAATGGAATAATTCAGTTGTATGCATTTTTGAATGCATATCAGGCTTAAAAAGGTGCATATACATTAAGGAATCTGTCACAGATTCTGAGAATATTCCCTGAATGTATATCAGGTTTCAAATGCATATTTGTGTTGTATGTTTGAACATGCAATGGCTACATACAGAGGTACCGACATGCATTAGCTACAGTGGCAGGGGGTCATCAGCAAGACAAGATGCATCAGCGGCTAGCTTCAAAGTTCACCCGACGGCTGATGTATATACTTTTGCTACAGTGTTGGAGATGCATGTGGAGGGCTTCACCTCACATACAAGGCAGAATGTATATGCAGTGTACATTCGCCATGTGCAAAGTAAAAAGTGCAAGGGGCAGATATACAAAGGGTGGGGCCCGCGGACATACAAGGCAGAATGTATGTTGGATAGATGCATCGGCAATGATATGCAAGAAGACACATGCAAGGCAAGTTACAAATCTAGGGCCCACAGCTTGTATATTTATGATTGTATGTTTAGACATACAATCAAATATACATTTCTAATATGCAAGCTGAAATCTGGAAGGAGTATGCAATGTAGTTGATAGTGGCAAAAGTCTGATGAATGTATATTTTTGCTTGTATGTATGCGTTGTATATGCCGATGTACATTGGCTATATACAAAGGAGGAACATGCAACCCGAACGTGAAATGAAAATTGTATTGTAGCGGATAAGTGGTTGAAATCCGCAACTTGCATGTATATGGCATTGTATATGCCGATATACATTCGAGAGATGCAAGAGTAAGGATGCAGGCTGGATTCCAAAGTATTTCAAATTTGCCTTATAATTGTGGTGAAGTCCGGGGGTTGTATGTGGCATTTGTATGTAATGTGTAAGGAAGGAACATGCATACCAGACCCGATTTGATTTTTAGAGTGCTTCATAAAATTTGGGATCCACATAATGTATATTACATTTGTATAATGCAATATACAAAGTGAAGATGCAAAGGTTCAGGTACAAGTTGGACTTCAAGGCAATTGCGATATGCTTCATCATAATTTGAGGTCCATGGCTTGTATGTATGTGGCATTTTTATGCCGATGTGCAAGGGGAGGTACATACAAAGCCCAGACCTGAATGCAGGTTCAAATTTTTTTCATAATGTCTTGGGATCTGCCTTGTATGCTAGTGATTGTATGTATATACAATCTCTTTTTTCAGTTGCATATACAAGGGTGAAAAAGGGCAAAGTGGATGGTGGAAAAGTTAGCAATAGAGGAACAGAATGCCTACGTGGCACGATATCATTGGTGGGTGACTTTTCAAAGCGATTGGATGCCGTTGTTTTTGGTGAAGGAATGCAGATCGACGGCTATGTTTTAAACTATCAGCGAAGGATTTTCCTATGCATATGCAGCCGTTTTTGGGCAGGAAAAGTTCTAAGGCTCGCAGGCCGCTACTCTCTAGGAAGCCACGGGTAGGTGAGCCATTATTGGCTATTCGCAGAGGCATGGTTGATGGAGTTGATGGGCTAACTACCAGATTTATGAGGGAAATCTGCGAGTGTCGGCACATCTCCCGAGCTCACCTATTTTTCTTTCCTACTCTACCTGCACTTTCAGTGTTTTGGATGCCAATTTTGGTATTGTATCTAGCGTATTTTTGAGTTGTCATGTAATTAATTTGTTGGGTGCACAGTTTGGCTATAAGAATGGCAAACTGTGTCACTCATGGTTGTTGAAAACTAGACAAATTTTGGTGCTATAATAGGATACAACTTCATTGGTGGCTCTGTTTTGGGTGTCTTCTGAGTTTATGAGTTGTATGTTGAATGTTTTATGCATAGAATTCATCAGTTTCATGTTGATTTAAATGAGTAATGTTTTATTGCATGTATTTTGCTATTTGTCTCCAAGTTGAATGTGTTCTTTTTCTGAATTTGAACAGCTAAGGGGTGTTAGAGATTCTAGGATATGGGTTTCCTATGTTGAATGCTTAATCTTTTACTTCTGCTCAAGGAGTAGATTGAATGTTTTGGGTTAAGTGTTGAGAAGCACACATTGTAGTGAGGATGTTTGTAAGTAGAAATACCTAAATACTTAGTCTTGGGTAGTGTCTGTGAGGCAAACATTACAAAACCCCCTTGAAATCTGATTATTGTTTTAGGTCTATGATAAACATTCAAATATATATATCTATTGACTCTGAGCCCTGGATAGGCACCAGTCTGGTCTTATATTGGGGTTATAACCCAAGGTCCCAGTCTTGCATCCAAATACCAAAAACAAACTCATACTTCAAATACAAACCTTTAGGACATTAGAAGTAGTTTTTTTTAGGACCAAAATCCTCTGTCTCACAACTGAACATAGGCCCAAAGCTAGCCCCTTTGCACTTATTTCATAGTTTTGGTCTGCATAAGAGATGATTTATCTGCTTTGTGTTAGCATCCCAGTTAGTTCACAGTCATATTTTATGGATGTTGAGTAGGGAATACCCCCCTTGGTTCTGCAGAGCCTAAAGAAGAAGAGGAGATATTTATAGTGTCTATCTCCTGTACTGTTGGCCCCTGGCCTAGAAATCCTATTGATCATTGATGGCTACCTTGTAGGGATAACTGGGATGCATCCAATTGGAAAAAAATCCAACAGATTTGGTGACTCTGCTGGGGAATGCTTTGTGTAAGAACCCTGATTTTAAAAGAAAATAATTCCTAGTTATAGGTGGCGACTCTGAACAAATCTCCCAACTAGTAAAGTAAAAATTTGTATGCAGGGGAGAAGATCCCTACGTAACCCTCTGTTTGAAAAATTACCCATAAAAATGATGTATAGGAAAAAATGGACTGTTCAAGCCAGTCAAGAAGGTTCTCCCAACCCTAGAAATCATGATAATATTTAAGATAATCCTAGACCTTCAGAGCAGCAGGCACCCTATTTTTCAAATACAGAAGCAGAAATACAAGATTTATTTGAAAGGCAATAGGATGACAGATTAAGAATGAGGTCAGAGGTGTTTCAGGATTGCCCTTTCCTTGATCCCCCTGATAGATTTGAAGAAGCCGAATCACCAAGGGATGATGATGACCAGAATGGAATGGAATGGGGCCATCCTCTTCTATGCCTAGAGATGAAGAATTAGCTAAGGAAATTAAGAATCTGAGGGCTAAATTGGAATATCTGCAGGCAGTAAAGATTAGAGATGACATGAGATAGAAAGTGCAAGCTTTGAGAATTGCTCATAATGATTCAGTTCATACCCTTGACAATACAAATGTGCTGGGAAACCAACACAGAAATGAAGTTCAAGATCAGCATAATGATCAAAGACAGAATGCGAATAATGCTAGAGTACCATTAAATAATGTGAGAAATCAAAATGCTAATAGGAATGCTAATGCAAATCAGTTTGGTAGACAACCTATGCAGCTGAACATATTCAGGCAACTTGTTTTTTATGGCATTCCTGGTTACCTCAATCCCATTGATAAACATGTGAGGCCACAAGTACCAAAATTTTTAGGAAACAATACTGTGTCAGGGGAAGATCATTTAAAGGCTATTCAGAATGTCATAGACAATTTTGAGGTTGAGCATGAGGATGTTTTTATGAAATTGTTTATGCAATCCTTAGTTGATGAAGCTAGGGAATGGTATAAGGGTTGCCTGATCGGAGTGTTTCATCATGGGAGGATTTTAGAAGGATTTTCAAGGAACAATATGGTGATAAAACTGATCCAAGCTTTTACATCAATGAATTCACTAGTATTACCAAGGGATCAAATGAGCAGGTTACAGATTTCAATGCTAGATTCACTAAGGTGTTGAATAAATTGCCACATCACTTGAGGCCTAATGAACCAATGTGCATAGTGTTGTACATAAATGCTTTTGATGCCAAAATAGCTTATGGGTTAAGAGACAAGGGTCTTGCTAGCCTCAAAGATGCTTTCAAAATTGCAACTAATATTGAAAATAACAAAAAAGCATCTGGTAAGACAAACATAAGAGATGATGTAAAAATTTTGTAAAATCCAAATATAAATCTCAAACTATTCAAGACAATGCATCTACTTCTGAGGATAAATTAGATAAATTGATAACTATTGTCAGGGACCTGAGTTATAGGCTGGCTAAGAATGAAAAGGGGATAGGTCCTGATAGGCAGGTTTACTAAAGGCAAGAAAAGAGGCCATCATTGCATGATATGCCATATAACACTAATTGGCATAATGGTAAACCCATTCTCCCAAACAACAACACAAATCAAAGGGCTCAAAATGTTAAGGAAACACCTAATCCTTTGAAGAAGGTTGTTAATATTGTTGATGACACCCCATGGTGCATAATATGTCAAATGCCTCACTCATAGTCGCAATGTATGATTGCTCAGTCTTTATATAACAATGTTGTTGCTTGTGATGAGTGCAATGAGCCGCATTGTATGGAGGATGATAGTGACAATATGTTGTCCATAAACAGGGAGTATCCTTCTCATGATGCTGATGCAAGTACAAATAATGAGATTTAGGTTTGCCAGTAGTTTCCCTGTGATGAGGATGATGAAGACAACTATGCTTATGCTCAGGATTCACACATTTTTTTGAATAACTTGAGAAGGCCTTCTGATGAAGAAATAAGAGCCCTCACAGCTGTAGCAGTAGCTCAAGTCAAAAGCAATTATAATCTTAGAGGTAAGGCTTAGGTAAATGATCCACGTCAACCACAAGACACTTTTGTGAGCTAACCAGTACATAGTCAGAAAGGGGCTGAACCACAGAAGAAACAATGGGGCAATAATAAACAAAATTTTAAGAAAAAAATAGGTCATGATCCTCATGGACTAGAAAATAGAGTTCCCCAGGTTGAGGATCAAAACAAAAATTTTTAGATTAAGAATGACAGTCAAGGAGCCATAAAAATTAAAGCTAGATCATCTCAGGATAAAAATAAAACTGTGGATCAGGCTACAACTATTATACAAAATTATGCTCCATTTGACATAACTCAAGTCTTGTTCCAAATAAAGGTCTCTATTCCATTGATGGAGCTGATGAAAGTTGAAGAATTCAGAAATAAAGCATTGTCCCTGATTTCAGGAGTACCTTGTCAAGCCAAGCTGAATGATGAATCTCAGGGTAAGAAACAAGCCATGTGTATTGATGAGGATGAGGTTCCTGAAGTATATCTGGGGGTGACCATGACAAAATGCCCTTCACAGGTTGAACCATTTTATATGTCCCTTGTTATCAATGGAAAGGTGATTAAGAATTGTATGCTCGATTCAAGAGCATCAACAAATATCATGCCTTTGGCTATCATGTAGCAAGTTGGGTTAAAGATAGATAAGGCATGTGGGAAATGCTATGCAATGGATGCTAGGGAAGTACTAGTCATTGGAATCATGAAGGATGTGGACTTTAGGCTAGCAACATATCCAGAAAAGACCTACAGAATGAACATAACAGTTGTTGATATCAAGCCACAGTATGGTATGTTGTTGTCAAGAAGATGGGTAGCATTGATTGGTGGGAGTATGCAATTAGACCTATCATATGCCACGATCCCAATGAATGGCAAAGATGTCAAACTGATTAGAGAAGAAAGGTCACTAGAAATAGTCGAGGATCAAGAGTCAAAGGAATATATCTGTTTTGTTGATACTGACTGTGACAACTTCAGAGTTGTCTCAGATCATCAGGGAGGTAAAGAGAGAGATATTTACATTCAAGAGCTTGACCAATAGGGTCTCTGGACCATGTGATTTGATGGAGCTTGTTCAAAGGAAGGCTTTAGCATTGGAGTTGTATTTTTGTCTCCAGCTGGTAAGCTTCTAAAGTTCTCTTTCTTGTAGAAGTTTGCCTATACAAATAATATTGTAGAGTATGAAGCTCTGTTACTAGGATTGAATGTAGGTTTAAAGCATGGGATCAAGATGCTCAAAGTATTTGGTGATTCAGAGTTAATTGTTTCCTAGGTTAGAGATAAGTATGCTTCAAAAAATGAGAGGTTAAAACAATATAAGCATGCTGTCTGAGATACAATTGAATTGTTTGATGCTTTTTCAATAAACTGGATAGAGAGATCAAAAAATGTCATGGTAGATTTTTTAGCTAATGTAGCCATAAGGCCAGATGATGTCACTCTGTCAGATCTTACAAATGTTGAGGTTAAACTTAGACCTGCAATACCAGATAATGTGCGCAGTTGGCAGGTGTTTGATGATGATAAAGATTTGTTGAGATTTCTACATTGCATAGATGAATATGAGAACTAGGAGGTGGATTTTCAGAACTTTGTAGAAGTTGTGGATGGAAAAGAAACTCTTTTGGGGAAGGAGGTAATTCAACTCAAGACAAATAAAATCCCTAGAGGGCTGGTCACTTTAGAGAGAGCATTTGACAATAGGGACCAATTTGTTGCAAAGGCATCTCCAACAAACAAGAATGATTTGGAAGAGATAAACTTGGGGACATCTCATGCCCCCCAAAAGGTATACATTGGAAAACAACTCTGAAAGCCACACATCAGGATTATACTAATTGCATTACTAAAAAAATATAAGCATGTCTTTGCCTAGTCATATGAGGACCTGAAAGCTTATAGAGAGGATTTATTCCAGCATGAAATCCCTTTGAAGCCTGGAGCTAAGCCATTTAGACAGAAACAAAGACATATCAACCCAACTTTGGCTCCAAAAATGCAAGAAGAGCTTGTGAAGCTTGGGGGGTTGGAATAATTATGCCTATCAGACACTCAACTTGGGTGTCCAACCTTGTCCCAGTTAGAAAGAAAAATGGTGATATAAGGCTTTGTGTGGACTTTAGAAATCTGAATGTGTCTTCTTTGAAGGATAATTATCCATTGCCAAACATGGAGGCTATGTTGTAGAAGGTGACTAGCTGTGATCTTTTATCCATGATGGATGGATTTTCAGGGTACAGTCAAGTGAAGGCGAAATAATCTGAACAATTCAAGACTACCTTCACCACTCCATGAGGGACCTATGTATATGTGAGAATGCCATTTGGACTGACAAATGCAGGTGCTACATTTTAGCGGGCTATGGATGTTGCTTTTGCAGGATTGATTGACTCAATCTTGGCTGTGTATCAAGATGATTTAACTGCCTATTCAAAAAAGGAGGAGCAACACTGTATGTACCTAGAACAAATTTTTATTAGAGCACTAGAATATGGCATTTCACTTAACCCAAAGAAATGTACTTTTGAGGTAGTGGAAGGGAAACTATTGGGACATATTGTTTCCAAGGATGAAGTTAGGATTGACCCTGAAAGGGTTGCTGCAATTGATAAAATTCAAATTCCTAAAACTGTGAAAGGCATTCAGTCCTTCTTTGGACAAATTAACTTTGTTAGAAGGTTCATTCCAAACTTTGCAGAGACCACAGGATATTTCTAAAATGTTGAAGAAGGGTGCAACTGTCAGATGGGAAAATGAAGCAACTAAATCATTTTAGAATATTAAAGAAGCTATAAAGATGGCTCCTGTGTTAAAATCTCCTAATTTTTCTAAGCCATTTCAGTTGTTCTCATTTGCTTCTTTTCACACTATTGCTGCATGTTTATTGCAGAAGAATGAAGAAGGTTTTGAACAACCTATTGCTTTCTTTAGGATATCATTGCAGGTTGCTGAATTGAAATATGATATCATGGAAAAGTAGGCATATGCACTGGTTAGAGCAGTCAAGAGCTTCAGGCCATATTTTGTAGGCTCTCAGATAGTTGCATATGTGCTTCATACAACAGTTAAAGATATTTTCACTTAGCAAGAGGTGACTGGAAGAAGATGCAGATGGATAAACAAGTTGCAAGAATTCAACATTGAAATACAAATCACAAAATTGGTAAGAGGACAAGGTTTGGCTAAAATGATGACACAATCAAATTTAGAGGCATGCCAAGTAAATGTAGTACAGAATGAGGTTGTGAACATGTCAGAATCTGAATGGTATAAGGATATTGTATATTATTTGCAAAATTTAAATTGTCCTTCCCATTTCAGTGATAATCAAAAGAGGACCTTGAAATTACATGCTATTAAATACATCATTGTTCAAGGAGAGTTGTATTAGAAAAATCCTGATGGTGTACTACTCAGGTGTGTGAATGAAAATCAAGCTAAGGATATTTTAAGTGATATGCACAAAGGAGTGTGTGGTGGACACTATATTGCCCAGACAACAACCCACAAAATTCTCAGAGTAGGCTATTGGTGGCCAACTCTTTTCTCAGACACACAAAGGATGGTAAGAAAATGTGATCCTTGTCAAAGGTTCTCAGGAAAGGTAAAGTATGAAGGTGCGTTACCCCTTAGAACTGCAACTGTGGAGGCTCCATTTCACTAATGGGGAATTGATTTTATAGGGGAAATCTCAGAAAAGTCAAGTGGAGGATATGGTTGGATTCTGGTTGCTACTGATTACTTTACTAAATGGATTGAAGCCATTCCAACTAAGAAAGCTACAAGCAAAGTAGTGATGGATTTCATTCTAGAACATATTGTTATCAGATTTGGAGTGCCAGTCAAAGTGATCACAGACAATACTATGTGCTTCAGATCTGGTGATTTTGTTGATTTTTGCAACAATTATGGGATTAATTTGTCATATGCATCACCATATCATCCACAGGGAAATGGTCAAGCAGAGTCAAACAACAAAAGCCTCATGAAAATTGTCAAAAGGATGGTAGATAAAAACAAAAGGGCTTGGGATTCAAAGCTAAAAATGGCATTGTGTGCTGACAGAGTGACAGTGAAGAAAGCGATTGGAAGGTCGCCTTTTGAACTAGTATATGGTGTAGTAGCTAAATTGCCTGTAAATAATCTCTTGCCAGTTTATAAATTCATACAAGAGAACGATGAAGAGATTGAACATTCAATGAATGAAAGAATAAATCAGCTAGTTGCATTGGATGAAATCAGAAGGAAGGCACAGAAAACAAACATCAAGGAACAACAAAAGGTAAAATATTTGTTTGATTAAAAAGCTACAGAAAGGAAGTTGCAGATAAATGATGGGTAAGTGCAAGAAGATGGGGGGCCAAAAAGGGGTCTTAAGTGGCCACTTTTTTTCTGAAATCAGGAAATATTGGCCTTGGATGAGAAATTGAGCATAGTTACACTCAAAATTTGGAGATGCAACCAAAACAATGTTCGTAGTGGTCCGAGTCTACTTTCTAAACTACTATTTTGTTTTGAAAATGCATAGATTAAGAGGTTCAAAAGAGGAAGCCACAGAAATTGGTGTTGTTTCTGTCAAAAAAACATAACATAGCATGTTTTGTGGCTCCCTCAAAAGGTCAACTTTTTTTTTGGTATTTTTAAAATCGCTTCAGTGAGAAATTAGCTAATAGCATGTAGTTTATGCCCGATTTTTCTAATAATTTTTTGATGAATATTTGATTTTTTACTAATTTTTAAAGTGGACACATCCTAAAAAATAGAATTTTGGCCGTGCTACCCCTATAAATTTTGAAAACTAATTGAAAATTATTTTTTTATTTTTTTAATATTTGTAGAATGGAGTCTAGTTTCTAAATATGTAATTTTTTTGAAATTTGAATGAATAGTTATTTTACAATGAAAAAAAGACCAAACAGTGGTTTTTGCCTAAAAACAGACACACAAACAAAAGAAATTAAAGATGAAAGGCTTAACATTGTTAAAATGTGAAAAAAAGCACATCGTCAAATAGCTAAGAGAAAGCCTAACATTACCCATGTGTTTGATTTGTTCAACCTTGAAACACGTGCAAATCTGAGGGTTAGCACAAACGAAATTATGTGAAATTTTGAAGAATATAGAAAAACACGTCTGTGACTGTTCATAAGGCACTCCAAGCCTTTGGGTTGGAAATCCAAAGCAAATCCCAAGCCCAAGGCTTGGGATTCCCAAAGCAAGAAATAACGCGAGCGCATTATAACGCGCTCGCGTTATGTTTTACCTTACATTTTTCTTTCCCGCAAGTCTGTCTTTTGTCATGTTTGACATAACGCGAGCGCGTTATAACGCGCTCGCGTTATGTCACACTCAAATTCTTTTGCGTTCAAGGCTATTAATCATGAGGGTTAAGGGATAAGGGATAGAGTTGGAGGGTTTAGGGATAAGGGATTAGCATTTAAGGTATAGTATCGAGCCCGTTGAGGGTCTAGGAATACGGATAGCGTTTAAGGTTTAGGGATGAGGGATGACAGATTACGGTTTAGGGTTTAGGGATAGAGTTGAGGGTCGAGGGATCAAAGTTAAGGGTTGAGGGATTAGGGTTTGACATTGAGGGTTGAGGGTTGAGGTTCAAGGGTCAAGGGTTTAGGGATAGGGTTTAGGGATAGGGTTTAGGGTTGAGGGATTAGGGTTAAAGTAGAGTGTGGAGGGTGTAAGGATTAGGGATAGGGTTGGAGGGTTTAGGGATAAGGGATTAGGGTTTAAGGTATAGTATTGAGTCTGCTGAGGGTTTAGGAATAGTGATAGCATTTAGGGATTAGGGATGAGGGATTATAGTTGAGGGATGATGGATTAGGGTTGAGGGTTGAGGGATTAGGGTTTAGGGATAAGGTTTAGGGTTGAGGGTTGAGGGATTAGGGTTTAAGGTATAGTGTTGAGGGTTGAGGGTTGAGGGTTTAGGATTAGGGTTTAGGGTTGACGGATTAGCATTTAATGTTGAGGTTAGGGTTAGAGTGTTGAGGGTAGAGGGATTAGGGATAGGGTTTAGGGTTGAAGGTTTAAGGATTGAGGGTTGAGGCTTTAGGGATGAGGGTTTAAGGCTTAAGATATAGTGTCAAGTGTTGAGGGTGTAGGGATAGGGTTTAAGTTTTAAGGGTTAAGGGTTGAGGATAGGTATTAGGGTTTAAGGTATAGTGTTGAGGGTCGAGGGATCAGAGTTAAGGGTTGAGGGATTAGGGTTTGACGTTGAGGGTTGAGGGTTGAGGTTCGAGGGTCAAGGGTTTAGGGATAGGGTTGAGGGTCGAGGAATTAGGGTTAAAGTAGAGTGTGGAGGGTATAAGGATTAGGGATAGGGTTTGAGGGTTTAGGGATAAGGGATTAGGGTTTAAGGTATAGTATCGATTCTGTTGAGGGTGTAGGAATAGGGATAGCATTTAGGGTTTAAGGATGAGGGATTAGAGTTGAGGGATGATGGATTAGGGTTGAGGGTTGAGGGATTAGGGTTTAGGGATAAGGTTTAGGGTTGAGGACTGAGGGATTAGGGTTTAAGGTATAGTGCTAAGGGTTTAGGGATAGGGTTTAGGGTTGAGGGATTAGGATTTGACGTTGAGGGTTGAGGGTTTAGGGTTTAGGGTTTAGGGTTTAGGGTTAGGGTTGAGAGATGAGGGATCAGAGTTAAGGGTTGAGGGAATAGGGTTTGACATCAAGGGTTGAGGGTTGAGGTTCGAGGGTCAATGGTTTAGGGATAGGGTTGAGATTGAAGGGATTATGGTTAAAGTAGAGTGTGGAGGGTGTAAGGATTAGGGATAGGGTTGGAGGGTTTAGGGATAAGGGATTAGAGTTTAAGCTATAGTATTGAGTTTGTTGAGGGTTTATGAATAGGGATAGCATTTAGGGTTTAGGGATGAGGGATTAGAGTTGAGGGATGAGGGGTTAGGGTTGAGGGTTGAGGGATTAGGGTTTAGGGATAAGGTTTAGGGTTGAGGGTTGAGGGATTAGGGTTTAAGGTATAGTGTTGAGGGTTGATGGTTTAGGGATAGGGTTTAGGTTTGAGGGATTAGGGTTTAGGGTTGATGAATTAGGGTTTAATGTTGAGAGTTGAGGGTTGAGGGTTGAGGGTTGAGGTTGAGGGATAGGGTTAATGGTCAAGGGATTAGGGTTAAATAAGAGTGTCGAGGGTAGAGGGATTAGGGTTTAAGGTATAGTATCGAGCCTATTGAGGGTCTAGGAATAGGGATAGCTTTTAGGATTTAGGAATGAGGGATTAGAGTTGAGGGATGACAGATGACAGATTAGGGTTGAGGGTTGAGGCATTAGGGTTTAGGGACAAGGTTTAGGGTTAGGGTTGAGGGATTAGGGTTTAAGGTATAGTGTTGAGGGTTTAGGGATAGGGTTTAGGGTTGAGGGATTAGAATTTGACGTTGAGGGTTTAGGGTTTAGGGTTAGGGTTGAAGGTCGAGGGATCAGAGTTAAGGGTTGAGGGATTAGGGTTTGATGTTGAGGGTTGAGGGTTGAGGTTCGAGGGTAAAGGGTTTAGGGATAGGGTTGAGGGTCAAGGAATTAGGGTTAAAGTTGAGTGTGGAGGGTATAAGGATTAGGGATAGGGTTGGAGGGTTTAGGGATAAGGGATTAGAGTTTAAGGTATAGTATCGAGTCTGTTGAGGGTTTAGGAATAGGGATAGCATTTAGAGTTTAGGGATGAGGGATTAGAGTTGAGGGATGATGGATTAGGGTTGAGGGTTGAGGGATTAGGGTTTAGGGATAGGGTTTAGGGTTGAGGGTTGAGGGATTAGGGTTTAAGGTATAGTGTTGAGGGTTGATGGTTTAGGGATAGGGTTTAGGTTTGAGGGATTAGGGTTTAGGGTTGATGAATTAGGGTTTAATGTTGAGAGTTGAGGGTTGAGGGTTGAGGGTTGAGGTTGAGGGATAGGGTTAATGGTCAAGGGGTTAGGGTTAAATAAGAGTGTTGAGGGTAGAGGGATTAGGGTTTAAGGTATAGTATCGATCTTGTTGAGGGTCTAGGAATAGGGATAGCATTTAGGGTTTAGGAATGAGGGATTAGAGTTGAGGGATGACAGATGATAGATTAGGGTTGAGGGTTGAGGGATTAGGGTTTAGGGAAAAGGTTTAGGGTTAAGGTTGAGGGATTAGGGTTTAAGGTATAGTGTTGAGGGTTTAGGGATAGGGTTTAGGGTTGAGGGATTAGAGTGAAGGGTTGAGGGATTAGAATTTGATGTTGAGGGTTTAGGGTTTAGGATTAGGGTTGAAGGTCGAGGGATCAGAGTTAAGGGTTGAGGGATTAGGGTTTGATGTTGAGGGTTGAGGGTTGAGGTTCGAGGGTCAAGGGTTTAGGGATAGGGTTGAGGGTCGAGGAATTAGGGTTAAAGTTGAGTGTGGAGGGTGTAAGGATTAGGGATAGGGTTGGAGGGTTTAGGGATAAGGGATTAGAGTTTAAGGTATAGTATCAAGTTTGTTGAGGGTTTAGGAATAGGGATAGCATTTAGGGTTTAGGGATGAGGGATTAGAGTTGAGGGATGAGGGATTAGGGTTGAGGGTTGAGGGATTAGGGTTTAGGGATAAGGTTTAGGGTTGAGGGTTGAGGAATTAGGGTTTAAGGTATAGTGTTGAGGGTTGATGGTTTAGGGATAGGGTTTAGGTTTGAGGGATTAGGGTTTAGGGTTGATGAATTAGGGTTTAATGTTGAGAGTTGAGGGTTGAGGGTTGAGGGTTGAGGTTGAGGGATAGGGTTAATGGTCAAGGGATTAGGGTTAAATAAGAGTGTCGAGGGTAGAGGGATTAGGGTTTAAGGTATAGTATCGAGCCTGTTGAGGGTCTAGGAATAGGGATAGCATTTAGGGTTTAGGAATGAGGGATTAGAGTTGAGGGATGACGGATGACAGATTAGGGTTGAGGGTTGAGGGATTAGGATTTAGGGAAAAGGTTTAGGGTTAGGGTTGAGGGATTAGGGTTTAAGGTATAGTGTTGAGGGTTTAGGGATAGGGTTTAGGGTTGAGGGATTAGAGTGAAGGGTTGAGGGATTAGAATTTGACATTGAGGGTTTAGGGTTTAGGGTTAGGGTTGAAGGTCGAGGGATCAGAGTTAAGGGTTGAGGGATTAGGATTTAAGGTATAGTATCAATTCTATTGAGGGTGTAGGAATAGGGATAGCATTTAGGGTTTAGGGATGAGGGATTAGAGTTGAGGGATGACGGATTAGGGTTGAGGGTTGAGGGATTAGGGTTTAGGGATAAGGTTTAGGGTTGAGGGCTGAGGGATTAGGGTTTAAGGTATAGTGTTGAGGGTTTAGGGATAGGGTTTAGGGTTGAGGGATTAGAGTGAAGGGTTGAGGGATTAGGATTTGATGTTGAGCGTTGAGGGTTTAGGGTTAGGGTTGAGAGATGAGGGATCAGAGTTAAGGGTTGAGGGATTAGGGTTTGACGTTGAGGGTTGAGGGTTGAGGTTCGAGGGTCGAGGGTTTAGGGATAGGGTTGAGGTTGAAGGGATTAGGGTTTAAGGTATAGTGTTGAGGGTTGATGGATCAGAGTTAAGGGTTGAGGGATTAGGGTTGAGGGTTGTAAGGATTAGGGATAGGGTTGGAGGGTTTAGGGATAAGGGATTAGAGTTTAAGGTATAGTATCGAGTTTGTTGAGGGTGTAGGATTAGGGATAGCATTTAGGGTTTAGGGATGAGGGATTAGAGTTGAGGGATGATGGATTAGGGTTGAGGGATTAGGATTTGACATTGAGGGATGACAGATTAGGGTTGAGGGATTAGGATTTGACGTTGAGGGTTTAGGGATAGGGTTAAGGGATTAGGATTTGACGTTGAGGGTTTAGGGAAAGGGTTGAGGGTTGAGGGATTAGGATTTGACGTTGAGGGTTTAGGGATAGGGTTGAGGGTTGAGGGATTAAGATTTGACGTTGAGGGTTTAGGGATAGGGTTGAGGGTTGAGGGATTAAGATTTGACGTTGAGGATTTAGGGATAGGGTTGAGGGATTAGGATTTGACATTGAGGGTTGAGGGTTTAGGGATAGGGTTGAGGGATTAGGATTTGACATTGAGGGTTGAGGGTCGAGGGATTAGAGTTGAGGGTTTAGGGATTAGGGTTTGACGTTGAGGGTTGAGGGCATTTTCTATCACGAACTTGATTATGAGGGCTTGCCCCTTCATTGTTATGCCTATCATATGGTGGAGCATTTGGCAAGCCCTTACAAGAAAAAGATGTGATCAATGCAAAGGATGTGATGAATGTATAGCAGGATAAAACGCGCTCGCATTTTGTATTTCTATTGAAACAGTAAAAAAGTGGTTACCCCCGTGATCCAGGCCCACATGCTCTATTTTCTTACTGATTCTGCACATGCTCCGACAAAAAAGAAGTGCTTTCATGCTATTGGGAAGTTCACATGCACATTTGACACATTGTACCACCTTTGCATGATCTTTCCACCACCTTTTCTGCTTTGCCAACTTGAGAAGGAGGAAATAACATAGTTTTCACACCAAGTTTGATATATATCTATTCAAGTTTCAATTTTTGTAGTGTTGCAATGTTAATTGTGATTCAATTTTAAGAATTTAACATTGAAAAGGAAGCAAGTGGTGAAAAACTCAAATTGTTGAGGAGTTTGATGCAAGAAGATAAAAACACTGCATAATTGGGTACTCTCTCCATTCAAATCTTTGTTATTTAGGTATGTCAAGTCTTTACATGCATGTTCTTTACATTTTCCTTATTTCGGATTGAATTACTTTATCATGCTTTATCATACATGTTTAAAATAGACACATTCCCAATCAAGAAAGCAACCTACAATCTCACATGATGCCATGTATATTTTCTACACTTGGGCTCTTTAATAATTATGTGTAATAAACAAACCTTAGTTCATACCATGATGTCAAACTATACAAGAATAAATCCTTACAACATAAAAAAAATACAATCCCACTATTATCATGTATTCATTTCTTAGGAACTAATATTGGTCTCTTTATCATGCTACAGACAAATTCTCCATCATGCCAAGGAAACGATCAAGAATTAAACCAACACAGGAAGAGATAGAAGCTAAGAATGCAAAGAAAGCAATGGCTATGAGGGAACTTCGTGAGAAGAGGAAATTGGACACGATAAATGAAGACATACCAATTGAAGAGGAACCACAACCATCACAAAGAGATATGGTATTGGCGGGACAAAGAGAACGAATGCAAAAACTTCGTGGTACAAGAGATTTGAATACCATAGTTGGAGACACATCCTTTACCGCAAGTCAACATGTAGGGACACCATCTACCACATCTCAAGTTGAGAGTACATCATCACTCACATGTGATGAAGGAGGTACGCCATCGTTCCCACCTCAACCTCAAGGTATGTCATCTATTCCATCTTCGATTGAAGGTATGCCATCTAACCCATCTCATTTAATCATTGATGAAATTCCTAATGTTGAGATGAATTTACCTAACTTGACACCACCTAGAATTTTGCTTAGAAAGCCAAAGTATTTGATTGATATTGATGAGAATATTTTGCAGCCAATGGAAGGTAAGATTCTAAAACGCACTTGTAGAAGATATGCTAATAAGATTTGGAGATTGTTCTTTGAAAAGTTAAATGAGACTGCAAGATGTCAACTATTCGTTGAAATGATGTGAAGTATAAAGTATAGGTCTATCATGAAGATTCTTGGTTGAGAACATCAGAGGCTTCAAGTGAAAAATCTATTGTCAAGAATCTAATGAGTGCGTATGAGAGTGTGGGTAACACCTCACGCACAAAAGATAGTAATGCAACACGGCATGTGATTACATCGACTATAGTAAGTAGTCAAACGAGGAAAGCTCATCTCATTAGAAAGACAAGTCAAGAATTGAGAATTAATAGGAAAACTTTATCAAGAGCCGTTGGAAGACACCAAAGAATTGAGGACACTAATGCCAATGAATTATGGGCATTCTCGAAGAGACTACCACGAAAAGATAAACCAATTGTTGAAGCATTGAGATCACTAATTGAAGACTTTTGGAAGAATTACACAAGGGTATCTCTGAATCAAAGGGATGTGGTCAGAAGGAGAATCGGTAGTCAGAACCGCGAGCCACATCCAAAGCATTTTTTGGATGAGACTCAAACACAGTTTTATGGTAAATTTCTAGAGAAGTATCCTCAAATTAAAATTTGTCAAAGATATTTTGAAATGCTAAAACCTTTCTATGTTAAGATAAATCACACACGCACTACTTGTTGTTGTAGATTACATATTGAATTTTCTAACCATTTTGATGCTTATAGGTCTATATGTTTAGATATGCATACTAACAATGATTTGTAGGGTTGTGCCATATGTGCCCCACCAACATCTTCAAGAGACTTCATATCAAGAATTTTATGTGAAAGAGAGGAAGGTCAAATATTCTACAAGAAATTATGCTTGGATGGCACATGTCATCGTTGCGGTGGCTTGCAACATTTGCCAATATGTGAACATATGGAAATAACACATGTGGTTGGAAACGAACTAGTAGAGTTTGGCAAGTATAAAACAGTGGCATACAATACAAAAGATGGTAAAGAAGCAAAGAGGTGTGAATTAGTTATTGAAAAGATTCCAGTGTATCAGTTTATGCCTATATTTTGTGACAGCATAGTGTATGAGTATGCAAGACATGCCCATAGAGCTCGATGGTTGGACTTGCAATTCAAGTTATGCAAGGACACATTTCTGGTTGGTAGCATTGTTTCAGTCATCGACTTTGCAGAGAACTACAGTCTACAGCCACAGCGTGAGGTGCAATCATAATATTACAACTCCACACAGGTTTCTATATTTGTGCACATCGCATTCATTCATGCGAATGATAGTATAGAGGATGATAGAAAGATCATAAGGGAGTATAATTTCTATATTAGTGATGATCGCACGCATTCTATGGAGTTCATGCAAGGTTGCTTTCAGGTGTTCTACAATGATTTGGCTAGAAGGGGCATATCATTCAGTCAGCATATCATATGGTCAGATAATTGTGCGTCACAATTCAAGAACTCGCAAAATTTCTATTGGTTGAGTAGGAGGCATAATTTTACAGGTATTCAACATATGTGGAACTTTTGTTAGGCCGGGCATGGAAAGGGGGAGCATGATGATGCAGGAGCATGTATCAAAAGAGCCATAGCACGAGAAGAGTTAAAGTATAAAGACAATGCAAAGTTGATAGATGCAAAATTGATTGTCGAGTGGTGTAATGCTTCCATGGGTCTAGGTAATGAAGGTAAGTCTTTAGTTTGTAGATTTTTTTGGTTGATAGATGATACTAACATTGCACCATATGAGGATTGTTGTACACTGACAGGATCAAATGAGATGCACTCTTTCAGAAGCTCAATTGCAGGTTCATGGAGTATCCATACACGAAAGATGTCATGCTTTTGTTCTTCCTGTACAATTCAAGTCTGGGATGAGTGCGAGTCAAAGGAGTGGGTTGACGAATGGCAGTTAAGTTATCTTAGCCCACTTGACACGTATCGACCCCCGACAGCACTAGAACTAACACAGATGGAATCATTAGTTGACTTTGACCACATATCAGATTTAGTTCAACCAGGTAATATAGGGCACGTATATGCATCTAATTTCATCTAGTTCAACCAGGTAATGTCATCTTACTTTGTAGTGTTTTTGTAATGTTGACTAATTTCATCTAATTTGCTACACATATCAATGTAGGGCACATATATGCAGTTATTGTAGATGAAGATAATGAAGAGGGAATAAATTATTACTTATGTCATTGTGTTGAGGCCAAAAAGAAATTGGAGGCCCCTGTTACAGATGGAGAAAACATCGAATACCCTACAAGACCAGTGGTTATTACTGGAACATGGCTTAGAAGGTACCCACATAAGAGTGTTAATATTTGGCTATTTCAAGACTTTGACATGCATCGGAAGATTCTTCATTACTCGAACCTTGTCGTGGCATCCCATGTTCATTTGATAAAGTATCGGGGTAGACCTTTGAACAAAATATTGTGGAAGGTGCGTGAGTCTGACCATGAAGCAATACTTGACACAATAAAGAGTAGAGCAGACCCAGATGGTTCATTGGATTAATTTGTAAGTATTCACATTGATTTTTTAAAGTTATGTTACATTGAGTTGTAAGTATGCACATTAATTTGTAAGGTTTGTCTTTTTTTATTTCCTCCTGCATTTTTACACATATGTACACATTTTTACATCATCATGTTATGCATTTTTGGTGTCCTGCTCCTAATGCGACCAAACTCATAACTCACCCTACTAGACACCATTTGATGATCTCTCCAACATTCTGGATCTAGGGCACCCAATCATGATGATGACCTATATACCATTCTCCCAAGGCACTCATAATGAATGAAAAGAAGACCAAGGGTGCCCAAGCTTAATAGACTTATTTCTTTCAATTTTGATGATCCAAACTCTTGCAATATGACATCCACTTTCATGCCTTTAGATCTTCCTTCACATATAGGGCGCCAAATCAATGCATTAAAGTCTCTTGATATTAGGCGGTCATGATGATGAAACTTAGAGCTTTTTCCTTTCCTATGCGCTCATCTAAGATGTTTGAATGATAAAGAGCACCTCGACCTCTATAATGTACATTGGGCACCAAATCAAGGTGATTTTAAGTCACTTTAAGTCATTTGGGGTCAGTTTGAGTCTTTGAGTCATGTTGCAAAAAAGTGTCAATGTTGTCAAGTTGCACAAAGCAACTTTTGCATTTTTGGTGTCCTGCTCATGATGTGACCAAACTGACTATTCCAACGTATCCGGATGGGTACATTTACGCTAGGCATGGTCCTATTTTTCACCCAAACATGTCGAAACAGTCTGAGCTACATTGTACCAACGATATCCCTGAAGAGTCCAAAGTGCAAAAAGGCTGCAATCTTTGACGAGATGTTACTCAAAAATTGTGTCACTTAGAAACATTCTGTCTAAGGCAACACTATCATGTAGAGTGCCTCTACAATAACCTCTCTCGATTTCTTATAGCTCTGAGGCATTTACCCGTGGTGAAAGGTTTTCTGCTGCCCCAAAAATCGTCATAAGGAGGCAGTGTAAAGTTACAAAGGGGTGTAACTTTTGTCCTGCTCCTGATGCAACCAAACTGACTGTTCCAACGTGTTCGAATGGGTACATTTATGCTAGGCATGGTCCTATTTTTCACCCAAACATGTCGAAATAGTTGGAGCTACATTATACCGACGATATCCTTGAAGAGTCCAAAGTGCAAAAAGGCAACAATCTTTGACGAGATGTTACTCGAAAACCATGTCACTTAGAAACATTCTGTCTGAGGCAACATGATCACGTAGAGTGCCTCTACAATAATCTCTCTCAGTTTTTATAGCTCTGAGGCATTTGCCCGTGGTGAAAGGTTTTCTGCTGCCCCAAAAATCGTTAGAAGGAGGTAGTGTAAAGTTACAAAGGGGTGTAACTTTCATCTTGCTCCTGATGTGACCAAACTGACTATTCCAATGCGTTCGAATGGGTACATTTACACTAGGCATGGTCCTATTTTTCACCCAAACATGTTGAAACAGTTGGAGCTACATTGTACCGACGATATCCCTGAAGAGTCCAAAGTGCAAAAAGGCAGCAATCTTTGATGAGATGTTACTCAAAAAAAGTGTCACTTAGAAACATTCTGTTTGAGGCAACGCTATCACGTAGAGTGCCTCTACAATAATCTCTCTCAGTTTTTTATAGCTCTGAGGTATTTGCCCCTGGTGAAAGGTTTTCTGCTGCCCCAAAAATCGTCAGAAGGAGGCAGTGTAAAGTTGCAAAGGGGTGTAACTTTCATCTTGCTCCTGATGTGACCAAACTAACTATTCCAACACGTCCGAATGGGTACATTTATGCTAGGCATGGTCCTATTTCTCACCCAAACATGTCGAAACAATCGGAGCTACATTGTACCGATGATATCCCTGAAGAGTCCAAAGTGCAAAAAGGCAGCAATATTTGACAAGATGTTATTCAAAAACTGTGTCACTTAGAAACATTCCGTCTGAGGCAACGTGATCACGTAGAGTGCCTCTACAATAACCTCTCTCAATTTTTTATAGCTCTGAGGCATTTGCCCGTGGTGAAAAGTTTTCTGCTGCCCCAAAAATCGTCAGAAGGAGGCAGTGTATTAAGTCAGGATGAAAGCCTATTCACTCTAGGCACCTATTTTTGACCAAATCACACATGTGCCTTGAACAAGTGATGCTACAAGTGGTGAACAAAATGGGCGCCTTGTCTTATGATAGCTCGAGCATTATCAATCGAATTCTGAAGCTCTTCTTCAACTTGCATATATGGAGGATATACCCTCAAACTTATGCAATCAAGGATCATTTGTCCTAGGCACCTCAATGAGACCAATTTGAAGGCAAAGAGCGCCTACCTTCATTCAATAATTTGATCATCTTTGATGAGCTACCTCTTTTAAGGCGCTCAACTCTGTCTTCAAGGCACTTTTCTCTAATCTCTGTAACTCTCCAAATCCACTAAGGCACAAATTTTACCTCTTGGGCTCAAGATATAGGTTCTTCATCCAAGGCACCAGAATGGTCCAAAGGCGCATTTCACCTCTAACCTCACCTTTGACCTTACTTTGAGGTGCTAAACCTTTTGACATTTCAAGTAACTTCAAGAGAACTATTTTTCCTTAAGGTGGTTCACTCCTTGCAATTGGATGTATGGTACTTCTAACTCATTTGATTGACTTTGTAATGTTTCTTCTTCTCATAGAGTAGATAAGGATGATATAAGTTTACTTCATGAATCGGAGTAGAAATCTCTCTTGGACTTGCTAGGTGAAAGGACTTGAACTTGAAGGACTTGAAGTTGATGAAGTGATCCTTCATGATGGCCTTTGACATTACCTTCTCAAAGTGTAGATGATAACACCTTCCTTGGATAAAGTGGATAACCTCTGACCTAAACTTTGAAGCTTGATGAATCTTGAAGATTGGGTTTCCTCCTACTCCCCTTCTGGGCTCCACTCCATCAAAGGCGTATTTAGTTGTCCAAGGCACCAACATTCACTCAGGGGCACCCAAAGAGAAAGTTTACAACTCTAAGGCACTAAACTCTTATGCAAAAATGGTCATCATCAAAGGCGCAAAAATGGGTCTCTGGGCGCCAGTCTCTACAAGACATTCCATCTCATTGCTCTCCTCCATTACAAGCACTCACTTACCTCAATCTTGGGCGCATACCAACATCCCAACATCCAAATCACCTAGGCACTCAAAACCTTCAAGACTCAAGGCACATTTTATGATCAAACAAGGTATCTCCTGAACAAGGTGCTCATAGTCTCATCAGGGCATTAATCATCATCATGAGCACTCATATTGTTCTAGGCGCACAGTTATCTTTGGAATGCTCAAGGCGCACATACCCTTCTCTAGGCTAGTTTACACTTATTCAAGGCGCTCATTCCAAACTTACATGAACTCCTCATTACAAGACGCACAAACTAGATGATCCTAGGGCATAAGGGCGCTCAAACTAGATCTTTGCAAAAACTCCCCAAGCATTCAAACTTTTAAGGCACCAAAAGTGGTCTTTTCTACAACTTCTCTAGCCATATGCCTTGGGTGCTCAAACCTTCCTTGAACTCCAATTATTCAATCCAGGGCACTCAACTACCTCCTCAAGGCGCTCTATCTCAAGTATCATTACTCATCTTAAAGACCTAGGCGCACATTGTGGGGTATTCTACTCAACAAGACCTAGGCGCTCATTATGAAGACTCCAATTATCAAGGTTCACTTCAACTTTCAAAGGCGCATTTTGGACTCCAAAGGAGTTAGGTTAAAACCACTAGGGCGCTAGATACCAAAGGGGGCAAGGTGTCAGAACCTCCTTTAAGATGTAAGAAAATCTCCTCAAGGCACAGCTAAAGGCGCTCCAAACCATACCAAGGAGCTAATATCCTCATCCAAGGTGCTAAAACACTTAATGCAAGTTCTTCAAGTTCTTCAAGTACTTATCCAACTTGATTCCTCCAACACAAGGCGCATATCTTTCTTCATGTCTTCTCTGGGCTCATTTCAAGGTTTGATCTAGATGGTGCAATGTCTACTTGAGTTGGCCCCAGGGCGCTAAGTGAGTACTCTGAGCAAATCTTCTCCAGATGCCCAATCTTGTCCAAGGCGCCAAAACAATACCTCCCACTATAGGTGCTAAATGACTTATCCAATTCCTTGAAAACATTTGAAGTGTTTTACGTTCCAAGGTGATCAATTTCTATCATCTGTGGCCCATATTACCCTTAGATATTCAACCATACTCTCTTCATCAAGACCTCTCCCCATCAAGGCGCCCAAGTCACTTCAACATGCCAAGAATACTCCTTAAATGCCATCCTCTTGAAGGCACTAGATTGGTTAAGGCATTCATCTCTGGAGACTTTAATCATCAGGGCACTCTCATTCCATTAGTAAGGCGCTTCTACTCTTAGGCACAAATTCAACTCAACCAAACCTTTCCTGATGATGGCCTATGCTTCTAGGTGCTCATTTACTCTGAAATGGACCAACCTCAACTCCAAGGCGCATTTCCACTTGATCTTCATCCTGGCGCTAGATGGAAGTTTGAAGTTTGATTTTGATTGACACAAGGCATTCAAGGGGCATGAGTCACTTACCTTTGCTTAGGCACTACTTCATGCTCTCTGCCACTTCAAAGAGCCCTTTTATCATCCTTCAAGGTGCCAATTCCTCCTAAGGCGCATCATCTTTCTTTATCAACCCATCTAAGGTGCTTCGTCTAGACTCATTACCTTCCTTAGGCACCAACACCAACTTCAAGGCAACTGAAGGTGCTCAAGTCACTTCAAGGCGCCAACTCATGGACAATCTAATCCTCCACATCATTAATATTCAAGACCCTGACAACTTGGAAATGAGATTGCATAAATCAATGCAAAGCATCTGAGCTCAAAAAAGAGGGGGTCCCCAGTCCGATGGGGTGATGTGTGATTTGGTCACAATAGGAAGTACCTTGAAGACTTAGATTAAGATGGAATTCACCTCCAGAATGTTAGGCACTTGATAGAAGATAAAGGCGCTAGGGTAAAAGAGCTTCAAAAGTTTGATGTCAAGTGTGAATTGAGATAATAGGCGCTGATACCAGTTGACATTACTCAAAACATGCGCCTAAGAGAGATGCAAGTCCCCAAGACCAATTTTGGAACAAGACGCTCCATCAGAGGGTAAGATGATAATCCTTGGAAGTCAAGTGTTTCAAAGATTCTTTAAGAAATTGACAAGTTGTAACCTAGGCGCCAAAACCCCTGAGAATCCTCCTATCTGGCGCCTAGTTAGAAGAACACTAATATTGCACCTAAGTGAATTTGAGTGTCAATATAGAGTCATCAAACCCCACCAGACGTTCATCCATGTCTCTACCACCTCAAGGAAGCGCCCAGCTTAGGATGGCACCTAGTCTGGTCTCTACTACCTTCAGTTGGCACCTAACCCTAAGAGTCTTGCAACTATGATGTTCATCCATGCAACAAGCAAGGTGATGCTCCCTTGTGATATTGTGAGGTGTTGACATTCATTTGAGATCATTGAGTTTGATTGAGTTGATCAAGTGTAGACGCCATTGTAAACATCAAGGTTTCAAGGCCTTTCTTTTGTATCTCCATTGAATAAGTTGTAACTTCATGCTATTGAAAGCATTATCCATGTAATAAGACATTGCAAGTTGATTGAGTCAAATAACTAGACAAGTACCCAACTCTAAGGTTGATTCATTCAAGTAGTTATCTTTGATGTATATCTTTGTGTTGTTGAAGTAGTTAATGAATTGATAGCAAGTGAAATTGTTTAAATAAGGAAAAATTTTCGTAGAACTAGTTGGGTATCTTACACCATGCCTATCCATCAAACATCACAATGCAATCAAAATCCTAACAACATGCCCATGATCCAAGATCAAGTGCAATCATGCAAAGATATTATCAATCACAAGCCTATTAAGAATGAACTAGAGTCTTCTAGTACCATACTTTTCCATCAAACACCATCATGTAATCCATGGCCTATCAAGCCTATCAAAGAAAATGCAAACATCCTATGTAATACAATCGGACTTTAAATATTTGAAGTAGCCATCTACAAATATCCATTCAAAAGTAGATTTATAATGCAAGTATGGACGCCATCAATAAAAAAGATTTGTATTAACCAAATATCCATATAGGCATACATCAATATCTGTCAATATAAGTATAACATATATACAAAATAGCCATATAGGCTTACAAGAATGCCATATAGGCATATAATGTCAACTATGTACAATACAAAATATATGTCCACAAATGCCATATAGGCATACAACAAAGGAACACAATAAAAGTCATTCCCCTCTGGCTGGTGAAGAGAATAAATCACAAGCAGCCTTTGATCTTCTAGGGGATGGAGACATGCATGTGGGTGGTCTACTACGAACCCGAGGGCTACTCCTCCTATTTAGTTCTTCCTGCACCTTTACCTGTTACAAAAAAAAGTATAGACATTAATATATAGAAATTACATGTTATAAAAAAATGAAACATTTAACAAAATAATCACTAACCTCTAACATATAATCTGTCTCCTCGCTTGTCTCAGTAGCAGGAATAGGCCCTGGTGATGTCATGTCCTATAGAAACCATCCAGATAGAAATTAAACTTCAAATCAATAATCTTTTGATTTTTTAAAAATAGACAACTATAACAATGAATGTAAATTGAAATTTACTAATTTGCCTCATAGCCTTGTCAATGCCATAGAGCTATGAATCGCAGAGGCCACACCCTGCTCCATTGCCCTATGAACATGGGGAGGTGTCTCCGCAGCCTGCATCATCTGGAAATAAAACAACATTATTCAATTACAAAAACTATAATAGTGATGCAAATCATGGCTCCTAACATACACACACATTCATCTAAACATGGAAGTACACACAATAAAACACACAAATCACATACAAAAATTTAGTAAGTACAATTCATTCATTAAACTATTTATTTTATTACCTCCGTAAAGCTTTGAAGTCCACCACCACTGGCAGGTGTTGCCATGAAATCTACAGTATTAACCTATTCAACATCCAAAATCAGAAATTAGAATACCATTCATATAACGATGCTATTCACATGTAATATTTATAATTGTTTACTAGTTACATACCTCGACAGTAGATGATCTAGTGAAAAATGTAGGTGGAGAACCACTGAAAACTGCATCGACGCTATGACCCTGAAATTTCATTAAAATCATCAATTTAAATTAGTTAATCTTGTATTTCAAAAATAAAATTTAATAAATTAAATTCAATAAACTTGCTAATATTTACCTGAGTATCAAGGCCAAAAGTCTCACTTAGGAGGGTATCTGTCATCACCATCTGCTCAGCTGCAGATGTAGCCTGTGCACCTGCGTCCTGACTGTCCATGGGGTCATAACCATAGGCTGACCTGCAAGCCTGGCAAGTATGTGGTGGGACCCTACTCCTCGTACTATCTCCCAACCCACTCTGTGTTGCAGGATCGGCATGCTCTATGATGCTCTGGGTCAAGGCACTAATCGACCTTAGTGTATCGACCTCAACACTCTCCTTCACAATGGAAGGGATAGAAACATGCTCGTGGGCTGGTCTGCTAATTACTCATCTCACTACCCGCTGTGGGTCAAGACGTGCCCCTAGTCTATCCTGTGCTGAGCCCCCACCTCTACCCTAGAAGTCCCGCATATCAAAATAGTTTGGCACTTTATTGAGGACAAACTCACAGTAGAGTTTCCTCAAAAAGTATTGCGGGACCTCATTATTATTACATGGAGGATGGTCAAAAACCATCCACCACCTCTGCCCGAAATTGTCCCTTATCGCTTGGTTGTTGCACCAATGGATAGGGAACCTCTTGCATGTAATGGGTGGAGGTTGATTTGTTTGTGGGTTTGTAAAAATTGAACACAAGTCTAATTTTGTAATTTGTAATTTTTTGACATCTTGGTATGATAATTTATCTGCATAGTAATCTCTAAACTCTCTCTTTTTATCGGTCCAACTAGTTATTTGCTTGCTAATTGAATTTACATTTGTTAACATAGACTCAAGAGATTCGGCAAGCGTGGACCTATGCAAGGTTGAAGTGGAAGGATCTTTCAACCTTGCAATTATATCTTCAATTTATTTTTTGTTGTTTTCAATTTGCCCCATTGTATTATCTTGTGTTCCAGGGGCATGTTGAGGAATGAATGGAGGAGGTTGTTGTTCTGCAGGTATTTCCTCCTCAGGATTTTGTGGATTTTGAGGAGGAGAAGGAGGAGGAGGAGGTGCATTAACATTTCCTGACAATTAACGAAATATACATCGAAAATCAACAAAAACCTACCTATATAGAAATAAATTCAAACAAAAAAATAAAAATAACTCACCTCTTTGGCGTGCTTGACATCGCGGTGGCATTTTGGCAATGAATTGACAAGATTTTTGTGTTGATTGGCATTTTGCAGAATGCGAGCGCATTTTTGAGGGTTTGGAGGCCGCGGGCAGAGGAGAAAATGGGAGTGAAATGAAATTCACTTACTTTTTTTTAATTTATAGTTGGCCATAACGCGAGCGCATTATAACGCGCTCACATTATGGCTCGGTAATGACGAGCCTGTGGCTTGTCATTACCAAGCCATAATGCGAGCGCGTTATAATGCGCTCACGTTATGACTTAAATTTTCTTGAAATTATTTTGGCCACTTTTTGGCCCCCCATCTTTTTGCACTTACCCTGATTTGGTTCTTATTTGTAATGTAAAAAACCAAGACAAGGGCAAACATGGTAAATTTGAGCCCTTATGGATGGGCTCGTATCTAATCAACAATACTCATGGAGAAGATTCCTACTTTCTCCAGGCCCTAAGTGGTGAATTGCTGGAATTGCCTGTGCATGGTTAGTTCCTAAAACCTTACTTCTCATAAATGGTTATCTTGTGTGTACATTGTAAACTAGGTGTAAATAATTTGTACATGCTTTGTTTTGTCGGTCGTGTTTTGAGTTTTGCATTTTGTCTGGTCTGCCCCCAAGTGGTCTAGTTCTCGCTATAGCCTTGCACCTGCACGTCCCCAGTCAGATCCAATGGTGGTGCTCACCTAGGGTTAGGGTTTTGAAATCAAGTTTGCAAGCTTCTATTTTTATTCCTTCAAACCCTTAGTGCCTCAGGTTAAATTTTTCCTCAGCCTTCTGCATTATTTTTCTATTCTATGGTTGACTTCCTGTAGCGAGTTCCTGGTAGTTTTAGTTACATCTTTATGCCTTAATGCTCATAGGTTGACCAGCCCCTATGCATTGCTTTACCGCCTTTTCCCATCACACTCAAGAAAAATGCTAAGTTTTAAAATTACTCTATGTCGCAGAGGAATCTATCACATGTTTATGTTTTTGTGTGTACAAGTGCAAATGTATGTTGGCAGGCCCAAAAATGCATATCATCTTTCAAAAAATAGAATAATTCAGTTGTATGCATTTCTGAATGCATATCAGGCTTAAAAAGGTGCATATACATTAAGGAATATGTCACAGATTCTGAGAATATTCCCTGAACGTATATCAGGTTTCAAATGCATATTTGTGTTGTATGTTTGAACATGCAACGACTACATACAAAGGTGCCAACATGCATTAGCTACAGTGGCAGGGGGTCATCGGCAAGACAAGATACATTGGCGGCTAGCTTCAAAGTTCACCTGATGGCCGATGTATATACTTTTACTACAATGCTGGAGATACATGTGGTGGGGTCCGCCTCACATACAAGGTGGAATGTTTATGCAGTGCACATTCGCCATGTGCAAAGTAAAAAGTGCAAGGGGTAGATATACAAAGGGTGGGGCCTGCGGACATACAAGGCGGAATGTATGTTGGATAGATGCATCAGCGGCGATATGCAAGAAGACACATGCAAGGCAAGTTACAAAGCTGGGGCCCACCGCTTGTATATTTGTGATTGTATGTTTAGACATACAATCAAATATACATTTCTAATATGCAAGCCAGAATCTGGAAGGAGTATGCAATGTAGTTGATAGTGGCAAAAGTTCAGTGAATGTATATTTTTGCTTGTATGTATGCGTTGTATATGCCGATGTACATTGGCTATATACAAAGGAGGAACATGCAACCCAGACGTGAAATGAAAATTGTATTGCGGCGGGTAAGTGGTTGAAATCCACAGCTTGCATGTATATGGCATTGTATATGCCGATATACATTCAAAAGATGCAAGAGTAAAGATGCAGGCTAGATTCCAAAGTATTTCAAATTTGCCTTATAATTATGGTGAAGTCTGGGGGTTGTATGTGGCATTTGTATGCAATGTGCAAGGAAGGAACATGCATACCAGACCCGATTTGATTTTTACAGTGCTTCATAAAATTTGGGATCCACAGAATGTGTATTGCATTTGTATAATGCAATATACAAAGTGAAGATGCAAAGGTTCAGGTACAAGTTGGACTTCAAGGCGATTGCGATATGCTTCATCATAATTTGAAGTCCATGGCTTGTATGTATGTGGCATTTGTATGCTGATGTGCAAGGGGAGGTGCATACAAAGCTCGAACTCGAATGCAGGTTCAAATTTGTTTCATAATGTCTTGGGATCCGCCTTGTATGCTAGTGATTGTATGTATATACAATCTCTTTTTTCAGCTGCATATACAAGGGCAAAAAAGGGCAAAGTGAATGGCAAAAAATTTAGCGATAGAGGAACAGAATGCCTACGTGGCACAATATCATTGGTGGGCAACTTTTTAGAGTGATTGGATGCCGTTGTTTTTGGCGAAGGAATGCAGATCGACGGTCATGTTTTAAACTGTCAGTGAAGGATTTTCCTATGCATATGTAGCCATTTTTGGGTGGGAAAAGTTCTAAGGCTCGTAGGCCACTGCTCTCCCGGAAGCCACGGGTAGGTAAGTCATTATTGGCTATTCACAGAGGCATGGTTGATGGAGTTGACATGCTAACTACTAGATTTATGAGGGAAATCTACGAGCGGCGGCACATCTCTCGAGCTCACCTGTTTTTCTTTCCTATTTTGCCTGTGCTTTCAGTGTTTTGGGAGCCAATTTTGGTGCATTGTATCTGGCATATTTTTGAGTTGTCATGTAATTAATTTGTTGGGTGCACAGTTTGGCTATAAGAATGGCAAACTGTGTCACTCATGGTTGTTAAAAACTGGACAAATTTTGGTGTTGTAATAGGATACAACTTTGTTGGTGGCTCTGTTTTGGGTGTCTTGTGAGTTTATGAGTTGTATGTTCAATGTTTTATGCATAGAATTCATCAGTTTCATATTTATTTAAATGAGTAATGCTTTATTGCATGTATTTTTCTATTTGTCTCCAAGTTGAATGTGTTCTTTTTCTGAATCTAAATAGCTAAGGGGTGTTAGAGATTCTAGGATATGGGTTTCCTATGTTGAATGCTTAATCTTTTACTTCTGCTCAAGGAGTAGATTGAATGTTTTGGGTTAAGTGTTGATAAGCACACATTGCAGTGAGGATGTTTGTAAGCAGAAATAACTAAATATGTAGTCTTGGGTAGTGTCTATGAGGCAAACATTACAAAACCCCCCTTGAAATCTGATTATTGTTTTAGGCCTATGATAAACATTCACACACACACACACATATATATCTATTGAATCCAAGCCCTGGATAGGCACCAGTATGGTCTTGTATTGGGGTTACAACCCAAGGTCCCAGTCTTGCATCCAAATACCAAAAACAAACTCATACTTCAAATACAAACCTTTAGGACATTAGTGTTGGCAAGAGACATTATATGGAATAATGATTGTCGTCATTGATGGCAACAAAGTTCATCCCACACATCTGCAGGACATGGTGTGTCTATACCAGAAGTCAGAGTGAAGGATGTTGTGGTCCGGTAAGCAAGAACATAGCATGTAGCGAGGTCTGACAGTCAGGTCCAGATCTCTCAGAGGAAGTATCTTGGTAAAGTGTAGATTTGGGGAAGTCAAGTGGACTACCTTGACTGATAGATTCCAAGGATTTAGCCTCCAGTGATAGATGAAGAAAAAGATATGAATACTTGAGTGTCGGGTTCCTGACTGGCAGTGTGGACAGAGGAAGAACTGACTGGCAAAACATCAGACATTATTCTGGATGTGTTACTGATGATGGTAAAGGTTCTTAAGGCATAAGTTATGTTTGGCTGACATAATTGATGACTTCTACAAGTATATCCTTGATCCGCATTACTTGGTAAGCAAGGATTCAGCCGATAGATCAGAGTTAGTGGAAAAGATTGACTATTCTGGATGCTGACTAGAAAGGTGATGAAATCACTTGTGCGGATATATATACAAGATGGATTCAGTTGTGAAAGGTGTCGTGGTTTTGGTAATGTGCAAAGAAAAGCAGTAGAGCAGAGCAAAAGCAGTAAGGAAGGTCTGGTATGTGAAAGGAGGGTAGCACAAAAGAAGAGGAAAGATGAAGTGCAGCAAATCAGTGTACTGAGCCTAACTGGAACTGAACTCCAGCATATGTAGATGCTCCTTATCAGTTCAAGTATTGTATTACACTCTTTATAAATTGTAGATAGTGTGTCTCTTGTAGGCAGTGTGCCTCTTGTGAGTAGTGTGCTCAGGCAGTGAGCCCTAATTGGCAAGTGCCATTTTATATTTCCATTCTTCTAACATAGAATGCAATCTTGGATTAATCACCCCGTGGTTTTCTCCCTTAACAGGGTTTCCACATCAAAAATATTGTGTCATATGTATTTCCATTTCATGGTTATGTTTGCTTATTTGAATTAATGCTGCATTGATTAATACAAAAGTTCAGAAAGTAGAAATAATTAGGATAATTGATTCACCCCCCCTCTCAGTTATCAACAATTGGTATTAGATCCAAGTTCCTCCCAATAGAGCCTAACAGCTTGAGGAAGATCTAGGAATTCAAATGGATGTGTATGATATGAGGGAGCAACTTAAGTTTGCCCTAGATGATCTTGAGCAGTCAAATTCTGAAGTCAATGAATTGAAGGAAAGACTCAAATAGGTTGATGATTTCATAAATGAACTAAAAGGGAAACTAAGTCTCTCTATGAAAAAGAGAAAAGAGCACCTTCAGCAATTGGCAAGTCAAGGTGAAGCCAATGATACAAATGGAGATCTAAAGGAGAAAACCAAGTTGTGTGAAAATTTATCAAAAGAGATCATCATGGTAAGACATGAGATGGAATCAGGAGTTATGAAGTTTACCCAAGAAATTGAAGAGAAAAGAAAAACCGAAGATGATCTAAGACAATCTCTCAAGGAGAAATTAGAAGACTGCCACAAGATGGATGGAATAATCAAACACCTTGAATCTGATCTTGAAGATGCTAAAGATAATGAAGAAAAACTTGAGGATCAAATTGTCTCTCTTAAAAGGGATCTTCAAACAGCAAATGAATATAAAGAAAAATTCAAGATAAGTTCTACTCAACTAGAAGTTCTTGAAAGTCAAAAGAGGGTAAATGACAAGTGTGGTTTGGGATATGAGAAAGGAGAAAGCTCCAGATCCGGTCAGAAGAATTTTGGATCAGAAAATCCAAGGAACAGGCCTAGAAGACCTTCGGTAAGGCAGCCTAATGCTCAAAGATATCCATCCTTCAATGGATACTGCCACAATTGCAATAACTTTGGTCATAAAGCTAATCAGTGTAGAAAGAGAATGAATCAGACTAATTCATCCTTCTCCAGATAGTGTTTCAACTGCAAAAGGTATGGTCACAAATCTCATGAATGTAGAAATATGCAAATAAACAAATCATTCAATGGTAGATGCTTTGCATGCAATAGAATAGGTCATATGGCTAATCAATGCAGATCAAGAGGATATCAATCAAATATGCAAAGAAATGTTGTTTGCCAAGTTTGCAATAGATCTGGTCATATTGCAAAATTCTGTAGAAGCAAGAATCAGGACAAAAGAGGTCCAGTACATCGTAATCAGAATCAAGATAAGGGAAATTGAAAAGTGAATGCAGATGAAGTTCAAAGTGAGATGAACAAGATTTGGGTGAAGAAAAGTATAGAGAATGTAGGGGATGGGTCCGTACCAGACTCTGGTGCCAATATTCCTTCTAAAAATTAAAAAGTGAGCTCTGGCTCAGGGGGAGACACAAAGAAAACCTTGTTCCCCTAGCCAGTCAATTGATGCCGAAACTAGCACAAGAAGAGTTGTGGATTAAAGGGTTCATAAGAGAAACATCCAAATAAACTATGGTTAAGATTTGGAAGATCCACAAGATGTTTAAGATCAAGATTGATTCGGTTCTTCAAGTCATCCGAATAAGGCAAACTAGAATGACTTAGGTCGAGCATTTATTGCAACTTAACATTAGGGTTTGCGGAGCAATATAAGGGTTTTCTCATTAAGCATTTGTTCATTCTGTATTCAAGAAGAAATGAAAAGAGAGGCTCTGCAACAAAATTCCTCAAGCTCATCAAAGATCATTTGCAAAAGTCAAGTCATCCAGAAATTGATCCAGCCAACTCCGTGAGACTGAAAGACGCAAAAGGTATTTTCCGTTCTTCTCTGCAAATCTTTTTTAAAAAAAAGGATGTCTACTCCGAATATTGTGAAGATCACTGATAGGCCTCGCCCCAAATTTAAGAAACATCCCTACAAATCCTTGGAAGTAGATCCCCTAGGAGCTTTTTCCAGTGTTTCGCATGGTGTCTTGCATACATAAGATATTAGGGTTTACATTCACGCAAACATTGAAGAATTCAGAGAGTCCAAATTGATGGATATCTACCACAAATAGTTAATATATGATTCATTCGAGCTCAAACCCCAATACAAGGCCCTCCGGGAGAAGCACTTTGCACAATGTATACATTTCCCCTGCTTTGTTGAGGACGAATGGGTCCGGTATGTCTTGAGTAGAATACATGACAAGTTCATGTGGTTGAATGGACCATTCAAGATCACAAAAGATGCCATTAGGGTAGTTACCAGTTTTCACTCATTTGGTGGTATACCTGTTCTCAAGTTTGTCAAGAATCAGATAGTAAGTGATGCAACCAGATCAAAATTTGACAAGAGAGCTATGACAATTGAAGATATCACTGATCCGGATGTCAAATTTGTATCCATGATAATTGGTTACAAGATTTATCACTCCAATAGGGAAAATTCAGTACCGGGAATTGCAGTTTATACAGCCTATCAAATGTTTAAAGAAAATGCTGACTATGATCTGTGTGAACTGCTTCTAAGCCAACTTTTGGAAAATCTACAAAAGATAAAGAAGGACAAGAAGAACTCCTTCAAATTTGGTGGTCTAATACTCTGTCTATTCTTCTACTTTATGAATGAGCTACCCGGATCCAGTGGATGGGTATGGCAGAATAATAGACTGGTTGCCATACAAATCAGGGATTATTTGCATGGAATTGGTGATGAAAAAGCACAAAACACAGCTCTCTGGGGTTTCTTTAAAAACTTTTAGAATATGATGCAAGCTAGAGAGAGAATTCCCTAATCTCTAGTTGAGAAATACAAAGACACAGTATGCTTTATGGTAGAGACTGATCAATGCCTAATGGAGGCAGTGGAACCAAGAACAGTGTGGATCATGCCAATGGGATATGAAGTTGATGAGAACATTGTGGAGCTGCATGTTCAACACATGCTCAGTTAGCCAAAGGATCCTAAGGCAGAAAGGTTTGGAACCTTTAAAGAACTAAGTGTGAAAATCCATGTAGAGCTAAGGCAGCCAGAGATCAAGCGAAAGGTAAGAAAAGAAGTAGAAACATTGCCAAAATCTTTGGCATCTCAAAAGAGGCACTTGATGCCAATAGGGAGAAGATGGAAAGGGCTGAGGAAAAGAAGAAAGAGGCAGAAAAGGGAAGTAAGGAAAGTGCTCTAGTAGAATCTTCCACCCAGACAAGATCATCAAAGAGATTTGTACCTACCACTGCTAAAAGGTTAAGAACATCAAAATTGGAAGCAAAATCATCTGGCAGAGGAGAGAAAAGAACTAAAACAAAGGCCACTAGGTCTTATGTCAGTCAGAAGGATGATGAAGAAACTGAATCATATGAGGAGATAAAGAAAATGAAGAAGGAGAAGAAGAAAACATCCGGTGAACCCTCTACTAGTCAAGGTGAAGAAGAAAAGGCAGAAGAATTTGTAGAAAAGCCCACTCTGTCTTTAGATGATGTCATCAAATCAGTCACTGTGGATGGAAACCTTCAGCCAATGGCTGAATGCTATGATGATTACAATGAAGTAGACCAAAAGATCTTGCAGGAAGTAGCAGTTAAGTATTTGAACATATATAACAAGGCTTTTATTGAAATTATATCTCTTATTCCCAAAAGCCTAGAAAAAGAGTTAGAAATAAGAAAGAATACTGCCATGGCAAAAGATCTTGAGATCCAGGAACAGATAGCCATTCAGCTATATCCTTCAATCGATTCAAAGCAAATGAACATGATCTTCAAGGATTGCAAGGATGAATTTCGGAGCAAAGCCAGAATGAATCAGCTCATGCTTGGTGAGACTGACAAGATAGCCAAGGAAATAGAAGAGATCCTCAGGAATACCTTCAAAAGATTCAATCTTCTTATTATAGAGGACTTGGGCATTGATCCTTTGGCCACAGGTGTTGAAAAGGAATCCACTAAGGAAATGACAAAAGAACTAATGGACACTGGTGAAGATAAGGGCTTAGAATCCTCTACTCTGGAAGAGGTGGCCCATGAACAAACAAACATCACACCTCCAGTTTTCCCTGTTGACTCTAGATCCAAAGGAGAAGAAAGAATATAAGAGAAAGAAGCAGAGGTGAAGGAAAAAGAAGATGACAGTACCAAGGCTGTAGAAGGAGAAAAAGCTCCAAGAGACAGTTTTGAGATTACAGAAGAGAAGAAGAATCTGTCTCTAGCAAGAGACACTGCAGAAACTGTCAAAAAGTTCTTAGACAAAGAGACAATGGAAATTGATGAACCAGAACTTCTGCAAGGGCTATTTAATTTTGACTCTCTTTCTCCGGTACAAACAATGAAGATAGCTTCATTTGCTAATGCAAAGGCCAAAGAAAAACTCCTGAAGTCTCACATGGAAGACTGTGAGCTTATAGCAGCTACATCCGGAGTGTTAGAAAAGATCATGCCATCTTTTCAAAAGGATCCCTCAGCCTCCTCATCTGATAATCTCAAATCTCTGATTAATAGTATTAGTTCACATTTCAATTCTCTAGAGAAATCAGCTGAGGAGAAGGTTAGGAAAGAGTTTTTGGACAAGAGATTCTCTGAGTTGCAAGGGCTAATAGCAAATGACAGGAGAGTAATGGGTATTGGGATAAAGAGCTTGGAAAATGCTCTCAAGGACGGAGGAGATGTATACAAATTTTGTATATCCTAGTCTAAAGCAACAGTGGAGATTGAGAAGAAAGTGAAAGAACAGGAGGACAAACTCACTAAACTTTCTCAAACTTTTGATCCACTTACCACATCCATAATAAATCAAGAATGTCAGACGATTGCAGTTTTGAATGAAATTAAAAAGCTTGAAGAAGAGAAGAAAAATAGAATCAACAGATTGAATGAACTTAGAGGAATAATTATCCCTAAGTTGGAGGCCATGCATGAGGCCTTAAGTGATGCTCAAACTACAGCCAAAACAAATGATCCGACAGATCTGAAAAAGGTAGAAGCTTATGCATTCCTATTGAGTGGTCACATCACAATTTTGGACAGAATGAAGCAGAGTTGGGCAACAGAATTTGTCTAGTTGAAGACATCTTTTCCAGATATCCTTCAGTTTATGTAAAGTATAGCATGTATAAATACTTATGCGGCTAAGTATAGAAGTGTTTTTGAGAAATCTTTTTGATGCGCGGTTCCCACCCTTTGCCATTAATGTCAAAGGGGGAGTGAAGAAAAGTGAAAAATGAGGAATCCAACTAAGGGGGAGCTTCAAAAAATGTATATAAAAATAGAGCATCAGCCAAGGGGGAGCATAGTGTAAACACTTAGTCATTTTTCACTAAGTGTTGCCATCAATGCCAAAGGGGGAGATTGTTGGCAAGAGACACTATATGGATTCATGATTGTTGTCATTGATGGCAACAATGTTCATCCCACATATCTGCAGGACATGGTGTGTCTATACCGGAAGTCAGAGTGAAGGATGTTGTGGTCCAGTAAGCAAGAACAGAGCATGTGGCGAGGTTCGACAGTCAAGTCCAAATCTCTCAGAGGAAGTATCTTGGTAAAGTGTAGATATGGGGAAGTCGAGGACTACCTTGACTGATAGATTCCAAGGATTTAGCCTCCGGTGATAGATGAAGAAAAAGATATGAATACTTGAGTGTCGGGTTCCTGACTGGAAGTGTGGACAGAGGAAGAACTGACTGGCAGAACATCAGACATTATTTCAGATGTGTTACTAATGATGGTAAAGGTTCGTAAGGCATAAGTTATGTTTGGCTGACATAATTGATGACTTCTACAATTATATCCTTGATCCGCATTACTTGGTAAGCAAGGATTCAGCCGACGGATCAGAGTCTGTGGAAAAGATTGACTATTCCGGATGCTGACTAGAAAGGTGATGAAATCACTTGTGCGGATATATATACAAGATGGATTTAGTTGTGAAAGGTGTCATGGTTTTGGTAATGTGCGAAGAAAAGTAGTAGAGCAGAGCAAAAGCAGTAAGGAAGGTCCGGTATGTGAAAAGAGGGCAGCACAAAAGAAGAGGAAAGATGAAGTGCAGTAGATCAGTGTACTGAGCCTAACCGGAACTGAACTCCAGCATATGTAGATGCTCCTTATCAGTTCAAGTATTGTATTACACTCTTTATAAATTGTAGACAGTGTGTCTCTTGTAGGCAGTGTGCCTCTTGTGAGCAGTGTGCTCGGGCAGTGAGCACTAATTGGCAAGTGCCATTTTATATTACCATTCTTCTAATAGAGAATACAATCTTGGGTTACTCACCACGTGGTTTTCTCCCTTAATAGGGTTTCCACGTCAAAAATATTGTGTCATGTGTATTTCCATTTCATGGTTATGTTTGCTTTTTGAATTAATGCTGCATTGATTAATAAGAAAGTTTAGAAAGAAAAAATAATTAGGATAACTGATCCACCCCCCCTCTCAATTATCAATAATTAGAATTTTTTTAGGTCCAAAATCCTCTGTCTCACAACTAAACATAGGCCCAAAGCTAGCCCCTTTATACTTATTTCACAGTTTTGGTCTGCATAAGAGAGGATTTATCTACTTTGTGTCAACATCCCAGTCAGTTCACAATCATATTTTATGGATGTTGAGTAGGAAATACCCCCCTTGGTTCTATAGAGCCTAAAGAAGAAGAGGAGATATTTATAGAGTCTATCTCCTGTACTGTTGGCCCCTAGCCTAGAAATCCTATTGATCATTGATGGCTACCTTGTAGGGATAACTAGGATGCATCTAATTGGGAAAAAATCCAACACTCTCTAAGCAAAATAATCAAGCATCTTTACTATAATCTACTTCTCTATGTCTTATAGAAGTATCTTCCTTTTTAGTTTCTTTATTAGTTATTATGCAAGTTTTTCTTTTATAATATATAGGTAAACTTTGTAAACAAACATCTAAACTCAAACAAATTGCAATGTTCAGTTTTTATGGTACCTCTATGTCACATTTACTTAATGTTGTCACGTTGAACCAAGTACCTCATTCCTAACATAGCTGCAACAACGACGTCTGGGCATCGTCCCTCTAAATCATCAGGGAATAATAAGGGACATGTTGAAGTTAAATCCCCAGGAAGGGAAAATCTCCTCAGATATCTTATTAAAAAGATTAACTAAAAAGAAGGGATGAGTTTATTGAAATAGTTGTATGATGATTACCATGATGCTCATTAGAAAACCTTTCAAACTATCAATAGAAACCTCGTCGGATAAACATGCGTACTAGGTAAACTAGTCACATATGAAAAACTTAAATGTCAAACACTCCTGAAAGGTGTGTTTGTAAATAGTTTCTTAGGAATTTTGTCACTGTATAACTTGAGTGGGTGGTAGTCGGTGAAGAACTGTCTGTAGAAACTAGACCCTAGAAAGGGCTACGTACCTACTCATAGTTGCATCAAACATAATACAAGACAAAACTACATATTCGTGTTCCCCGTGTCAGTCGATCTGAAGGGGGGCATTGATCCCATGGATATAGGGTATGTAGGTAGTCTGGACGATGAAAGATGCCCCTAGTACTCAAGTCCGCTAGATATAGGGTATTCTTTTACAATCAACTTCGTAATCTCAATCCTTAATTTAAATGATTAGCTAGGTAACTAAAGAAGTCTCCTGGTACTCAAAAAATCCCTGGGGTGGATTACTTGTACCCAACTTTGCCAAAACTGAGGTGTGTACAAGTTGATATTATGTATCCCTTGGTTGACATCCTCGGCACAGTGCTTGAGCAGACTGTAGTCTCCAAGAAGTGACTCATGAACCCATATTGGTCCTGAAGGATTCAGAAGTCTCTAGCCAGAGCATAATGTTTCCTATCCTATTTAGCCCGTTTTGCTGTCATGTTAATGTATCTTGTATTGGATAGAGTCTTGGTCCGTTTGACCAACCAAGTCGTTTGGCCATCATTTGATCTACCCCGTATTGGGTAGTGATAAGGTCTATTAGACCTGGTTCTGTATGAACTTGTTTGCCCAAAGGATAGAAGAGCCCGGTTTAGCTTAAGAATGTTCTGTTTGAACATATGACCTGTATTAGCTAAAGTTTTCTTGAGTACCTAGTCAAAGTCTTGATATAACCCATATTAATGTATTAATAAGGTAAATATTTTGAAAAAAAAATCAAGTTTGGACCAAGTGGGTCCTTACAACACTTTGATTTGGAGACTATGTTAGAAGCAAAGGTATGCCCCCTTTCTCTTGACCCAGACAAAATCATTGTGGATTTCTTACAGCCTGAAAATATGGGAGATTCTTTTGAATTTGAGTCTATGCATTTTGAAAAAAATGTGGGAGAAAATTACCAATGAAGTGTATGGACCACAAATTTATATTGTAATTTGGAATGGCCATTTTTTCCTTCTAAAGGTTGAAACAGAAGCATGCTATATAATTTCAATACATTGGGTGAAAGATTGTTTTAAGGATGCAACTAAGCTTATATTTTGAAGTTCGATAAGAACACAACTGTATATCAGTTGAGAGAAGAGGAAAAGAGTTGTACCAATAATTCTAAATGAAAACTCACTTGTGAAGGACAAGAATCTTGCAAAGAGTTTATCAAGTGATTTTGGGCAGCTCTGACACTAAGGGAGTTAGAGAATGATATAAAAAAGGGGCTCTTAGGAAAGATCCACCTATATCAACGGTTGCAGATTGAGTTCCATTTTACTTGTATAACATCCCCAGAATCAATAGCAGGCTAGCATGCAACTGTGGCATAGTTGTTTCTATTGGAGAGATTGACTTCTCAAGTTGTTACTCACAAACGATGCATTGTCCATGGAAGCCCAACAATACCCTTACCAAGTGATCCAAAATTTTATATCTAGGGATAAGGTCAACACCATCCATGCAGCCAATTGACTATTTCTAAGTCTCTATGACCCTCTTATTGGAATTTCCCAAGAAATTTTGAAGGCAGTATAATTGTGTTCAGGTGAGAATGCTTTGTGCTATCTAGGTTTTTCAAATTTATATATTTTAGTGGACTGTTTATGTATCATTGCCTCATATTTTGCACATGTTTTTATTCTTTTTCTAGGCCTCTGTAATCCTCTAACTTGGAATTTACCAAGGAATACCAAAAGACTGGTTTTCATATTCAGGTGGGGATGCTTTGTTCTGTTTAAGGTTTTCAAAGTTAGATATATTCATTGGATTGTTTATTCAGCATTAGAATCACATCGTGTTCATATTGAATTCCATTTTACTTGTTTAACATCCTTGGAATTGATGGCAGACTAGTGGGCAACCCTGGCATAGTTGTTTATACTGGAGATACCAATGTCCTAAAGTTGTTACTCACAAATGATGTATTGTATAGGGAAGCAACCAGATCATCTTTATCTTGTGATTCAAAATTTTGTATGGGGATAAGGTTAATGTAATCCATGTAGTCAATTGAATTTTTATGGGGATTTAGAATTTCCCAAGGAATTTGGAAATACAGTACCTATGGTCAGGTGAGAATGCTTTGTGATGTCTGCATTTGAAAGTTATAAATATTAGTGGATTATTTATGCATCATTGGATCACACTCTACACATCTATTCAATTTGAAGTGGTTATCATTTTTGAGGCATTGTCATGCATCAGAGTTGTTCTAGAATTTGGATAATTGTCAAGGAACCGTATTATGACCAGCGAGTGACACTTCTTAAGCCTGATTCTTAGAGAGGCGACTTAATTCATTTTGATACTACTCATGTTGTGATAGCATCTGAAACTGAGGTGCAAAATTTCTCATCTGCATACTGCCTTGATGCTTGTCAGTTTTGTATAATGGAAAATTTTGACCAAGCGTTACTCTTTTCCTTTTCATTCTTCAATGAAAATTGATTAAATGGATATTACAAATATGAATTTTCCTTTTGTGTGACTAGATTAAGTTTCAAAGTTATGTATTACTTGTTTATCTTTGTTCATTATTGTCAAGAATTTCTTTTTGACCTTCAGTCAACACTAGAGGGGAAGCACATGCACTCCTCTTTAGGCTTATAAGGTTGTAAATGCTCACCTCTGTTAAGTTCCTAGAATGTATTAGGATACATTTTATTATGTCATGCAAGGAATGAATCCTTTATTATCTCACACCCAAGTATTAGACATTCTTGTTTCACTAGAAAGAACTAACAAGTCAGGGTAGGATCATTTAAAACTTTATAAAATGTAAAATGTTCACCATAAATGTGGTTTAGTTTGAGTATGGATATGTTGTGAGTGGAATGTTTAGATCTTGAAATCTATTAAAAGAAACATGGGTACAATCATAAAATTCATAGTATTTGTAAGAGGTTAAAGATAGATATTTTCCAGTATCCAATTCAATTTGAATACCCAGTTGATATAGATGGGTGATATTAATTTTGGGGCATTTACTACAATTTGATCTCTTTTTTGTTTATGTTCAATTAATTGTCTATTTGTGTACAATTCCTAGTGAGAAAAACCCTAAATTTTAGTTTCATATTCAAGGGGATTTTAAATTATTTGCTATAATATGAAAGTTGGGAATTTAACATTTCTATGTTTGTTTTGTCCATGCAAATTGGGGAGATGTTTTTTTCACAATTGATTAATTGTTTGGAAATTGTTCCACATTTATTTCTGATATATTGGTACATAATCATAATTCTTGATGCTTGTTTCTTATGCCTTTCTAAGGATTCTGATAGCATTATGATGGGAAATGTAATACTGCTGCCACTTTCCAAATTCTCTGTTGTCTGTCATGAATGAGCAAAGTAGTAGTATTTTTAGAGAGAAAAGGTGGAATAAACCACCCATATCATATATTAAAATAAGCTGCAATTTTTTGAGATAATGCATGAGCAAAGTTAACACCATTTAGGAGAAATATAATTACTGGTCCAAAGGATCAAATTGTATTGACATGAAGAGCATATTAAATGAATGGTGAAATTAGATTTAAAACAAAATCAATGATATTCCATGGGCAAAATGGCCTTTTGGACTTGTCTCCTAGTATAGATGGATAGATATCAGCTCATTGTACTCGCTTGTTATCAATTATATATAATTTTTTTTCTCTTAGTTGAGTTTTCAAAACAATGTATACATTGAATCACGACCTCTTATGAATATGAACCTGATTAATCTATCATTGAAAATTAATGTTAGACTTCCTTAGTGTAATCAGACCCATGAATGTCATTACCTTTAGAATACCATGGTTTACTATTATACAAAATAGCTAGCATATTAGACCTTAAAATTATGCTCTCTACTGCTTAAGTCTTGATATTTGATAGACAAGTTAATAAGATTTTATCCAAACATTACATGCCAACCATATGTTCAATTGATGTGATGCTTTCCACCAATATTGGTTGTATAATTTGTCATTGTAATTAGAGGATTTGAATTGATTAGGCTAGTGTGCTTATAATGAAAATCAATGGTGAAATTATGTTTTCACCAAAATACAATTATCCAGAGTTCCTAGGAAACCTAATTATAAGAATGGGGACACATATCAACAGTTTATGATAACTATATTTATATATAATATAACTATTTTCTTATTTATTTACTCAGGTGCCCTAATTTGATTGGTGTCCTCATATCAATATTGGTACCAATACCCCTTCTTCTCCTAGTAAGAATACCCCTGCTTCTCCTAGTAACTATGCAATTATTCTTCAAATGAAAATAAAGCGCTAGAGCTCATCCCTTTGTTTGTTATCTTTGCAGTTTGTATTTTAATATTATTACTACTACTAGAGCACAAATGGATCTCTTTTGGGACTTCAAATGACATGACAGCTATGTTTGAAGTCAATTGCAAGGATTGGAACTCAGCCTCTAAGCTTATTTTCTGAGAGGAATGTAACCTTTTTTTTTTAAATGGATCTAATTCTTGTGAACTTTCTGGTGCAACTTACATATGGAAGAACCAACTAATATTCAAACACGATCAAAGACTGCACATTATTGCATAAAATAGATGTTCAAATAGACAAAGAATTTGAAGTAGTAAAACTTTGAAGATGTGATTCTATGAATAATTGTGATTATTTGAATAATATTACCTTAGTACTTGCCTCTTGTTGATATGTTACAGTGGTTGGTGGGACATGCATTTTTATTATATCTGCTAATGTCCAAGAATATCATGTCATTTTTTTTAAAGTCTTGGTAGGTTGAGAAATGAAACATCTGCCAATCTTGTTTGTGGAAAGAGATTTTGAAGTAGTGTATGTGTGTATGTATTGTAGGATAAGATATATTAAAAATTTCTTAAATTGCTAAATTAATATTAGATATTTCAAACAAAAATCAAAGAGCTTGCCTGTGACTTGGAATGTGGTAATGTGAAGCAATCCACATTAATGGACACACATAACTAATTACACAATCGTAAAGTTCCTACTTTGATTTAGTAAGGCCATAGAGATTTAGAAAAGGGTGAAGAATTTGACTAGTTGATGATGATTTTAAACTTAGCCACATGTGGGAGGCACATATCCACAAACCTAGCCATAGTTTGCATAGAATTATTTATGGGGGAGGACTCAGTACAACATGCCTTAACTCGGCACATCAAGCTCTTTAAGAGTACATTGGATATTCATGAAAATTTTAGTATATCTCTATATTTGAGTTAAGAGCTTAAAGTTATTGTTTGGGTTTCTGGGTATCAATGATGTAGCCTAATCAGCTACATCATTTCTATGTTGTTTAAAAATGCCCAAAACAAATTACACTAAAACATTTTGTCACATCCGACGTGGTGGCAACTTACATGATTGGAGAATTGCATGAAAATAAGAAGGAAAATAAAATAAAATATTATTTCATGGATAAAACAAATATCTCATATATAGGCCAAAGGTCATATTAAAGACAAAAAACATATATCATTTAAGAAGGATGGGCAGGAGCTACATAGAGGAGAGTGAAGGACCTACTACTTCATCTACAAGGGTATGGCTTGCATTGATGACATTAAATTTAAAAGAGAAGATGGATGGAAGGTAGAAAGTAATGGTTGGCAAATACCATTTATGAGCATGGCATCCATTGATTGGCACTGAGGGAAAAGAGGAAGGCATGAGCTTGACTGGCACGTAAGATGGAGACTTGGTCGATGTATAAATGAAATAAGAAGTAGAGGATAGTTTGGGAAAAAAAAGAGGCCATAGATATGGCATGGAGGAAGGAGTTTGAAGGGCATTTTGACCACTCTACCTAAATGTCATCCATTTCAATTGTCAAGCAGTCAATAGAAATTTTACACCTCATCCTCAACAAAAAGTGGTAAATGTCTGTCCTATTTTTATTGGCCAAAATTAACTTTTGACTATTGAAGTGGATGATGTTTAAGAATTGAGATGATGTTTAACTTTTGATTGAGTTGAGATGGCGACCTCACTATGAGTTGAGAGGGGTGTTCAAGCCTTGTGGAGATTAGAGGAGTTAAAATAACTTGTGTCTAAGGAGAGAAAGGATATATGTTTCTAGGAAATGGATACATTTTCTCTTACATCTATCCATTCTCTGCCATGTGCCTCTCTTGATTCATCTTTCCATAACAAATCTAGTGATGTGGATACATGTTTAACCCTCACTCACATATGATGATGATTCATCTTCTCCCATGCCTAGTGATACACTAGTTGATTTGGAATTGTCTATATATGATGACTGCCCTAGTGATGAGATTTATGATGATTATATTTCCTTTATTGCTAGTAATATTCCTAGAAATGATACATGTTTTTCACATTCATATGAAGTTGATAGTCCTTGTTTCCTATCTTATGGGTCATGATATATCAATGATATATTTAATGATGAGCACAATGATTGCTCTTTCTATTATTATGATGAAGATGATGACTTATTGTCTCATGATGATTTGTTACCTTAAACAAATTCTAGTGGCCTTTCCTTGGTGGATCCCATGCATTTCTCTGTGTCTTGATGATATATAACTATTTGATAGAGACCCACCTCTGTATCCTCTCATATTTTCTTCAAATATATTTTTGAGTTATTTTGGAGCACATTCTCATACACTTACTACTAAACAAACATAGGACCTAGATGCATATAAGGATAATATGCCAACAGTTGATAACACATCTCCCGCTATTACGCATGATATGCATATACATATGGATATAGAATATTTTGAGAATCATATTCCATCTTATGAGAGCCACCACATTAGTGACAACTCATCTAAAAGAAGTGTATTAATGATTATAAGCAAAACCTTAAATAGAAAGAAGATTATATCAAACAAGATTACACATTCCTTTAGTACTTGAAAATTATTGACTTATCCTATTCCAAGTGGATTTGTGGCACCTCTTTTCACATTGTATAATAGTAAAGGTTATCCATTATGACATATACACTACTTTTAAGTTTTGTGTCTCTCTTATTTTCATTGGCAACAATTACTAGTTAAAGTGTTCCCATCAAGTTTGAGTAGCCATGAAAATAAGCACCCTTAAAATTATTGCTTCCAAAAATTGATCAATGCTTTCATGGAATATTGAAATGGAAGAAATAAAACTAGTATATTTATATTTAAAAAAATATATCTAAAGTATGCCGAGGGATATCTCTTTTCCATAGTTTATTTGATTTTCTCATGTTTTTTTCTTCCATTATTTTTATTTTTTAATTTTTCAAATTTTTTTGGTTTGATATTTTTGGTGATTTGAAAAGAAATTGATAATAAAAAAATCACAAAAACTATGGAACTAAAAAATTTTTGGAAAAAATAAAAAATAAAAACGAAAAAAGAAATTGGAAATAATAAAAAATAAATTGGAAAAAATAAAAAATAAAAACCAAAAAAGAAACTGAAAATAAGAAAATCACAAAAGCTACAGAACCAAAAAAGAACTTGGAAAAAACAAAAAATAAAAATCCAAATTGGAAAAATAAAAAATAAAAAATAAAAAACAAAAAAGAATTGGAAAAAATAAAAAATAAAAACCAAAAAAGAAATTGAAAATAAGAAAATCACAAAAACTATGGAAGGAAAAAAGAAATTAGACAAAATCTCAAATTTTTAGAAGAAATTCTATTATTTTAGAAACAAATCGCAAATTTTTAGATTTTTCTTCTTCTATTTTTAATAGAAATTTCTATTATTTAAAAAAAAATCCATATATATATTTTTAATAGAAATGAATTTAGAAAGTTGATACGCGCTTCTTTCATGGAGGGAAAACAACTATATATATATGTCCTTGCAAATCAGCGATCATAGATTTTGTTTTTCTCCCTCGAAGCAAATTGAAATTTGACACTATTGGGAAGATGTCAGAATATGGGTGTGTACATGCGAAGGAGATGGAAAGTGTGAGGGATGAGTTGCAGAGGTGGAAGAACAAGTGTGTCAAGATGGAGGAGGGGTTCAGGATGGAGATTGACCACTTAAAGGAGGAGTTGATGCTCATGCAGACTGAATTGATTAGAATGAAGGGTGAGTTGGCTAAAATACCTGAGGATTTAAAGAAGACTCCCAATAAAAAGCATGAGGAGGAGATGGAAAGTGTGAGGGATGAGTTGCAGAGGGACAAGTGCAAGGAGGGTGAATTGATTGGAATGAAGGGTAAGTTGGATGAGATGACCGAAGACTTCAGAAAGACTCCCAAGAAGAAGAGATCACGGGTCAAGAATGACGAAGAGAAGGATCCTGATTATAGCCCTGGCATGAGGAAGAAACAAAAATATGAAAGTTTTGTTTCCATCACACGAGGTAGAGGCGCGTGGAAAAAGATAGATTTGATAAGTAGAGATGGGCAGATGAAGCTGTCTACCCAAGTTCTTTTAGCTTCATTTGATCAGAGAAGTGAAAAGGTTGCAGGGGAGAGTGCTTGTTCTGCGTTGGCAGTTGTTATTGCTGAATGGTTACACAAGAACAAAAATTTAATGCCAACAAAATCCCTCTTTGATGCTTTGATAAAAAAAGGATCTTTACAGTGGAGGAAGCTGTATCAAATTGAAGATTACAAACAGAGATTTCCAGATGGACACTTTAATTTGGAGACTGTGATAGAGGCAAAGATATGCCGCCTTTCTCTTGACCCAGACAAAACCATTGTGGCTTTCTTTCAGCCTGAAAATATGGGAGATTCTTTTAAATTTGAGTCTATGGATTTTGAAAAAATGTGGGAGAAAATTATCAATGAAGTGTATGGACCACAAATTTATATTGTAAGCTGGAATGACCATTTTTTCCTTCTAAAGGTTGAAAAGGAAGCATGCTATATAATTGATACATTGGGTGAAAGATTGTTTGAAGGATGCAACCAAGGTTATATTTTGAAGTTCGATAAGAACACAACTGTATATCAGTTGGGAGAAAAGGAAAAGAGTTGTACCGATAATGCTAAAGGAAAACTCACTTTTGAGGGACATGAATCTTGCAAAGAGTTTATCAAGGGATTTTGGGCAGCTCTTACACTAAGGGAGTTAGAGAATGATATAAAAAAGGGGCTCTTAGGAAAGATCCACCCATATCAACGGTTGCAGATTGAGTTCCAGTTTACTTGTATAACATCCCCATAATCAATGGCAGGTTAGCGTGCAACTCTGAGAGGGTCGACCAACAGCCATTCCGTGTTGTGCTTAGCGGCATGCAAAGACTGCAATAAAAATACAATATTCAGTTGGGAGATTGAGAGAAAGGCGAACAGATTTAATGTAAATTTACCAAGGAATACCGAAAGACTGGTTTTCATATTCAGGTGAGGATGCTTTGTTCTGTTTAAGGTTTTCAAGGTTACATATATTCAGTGGACTGTTTATGCAGCATTGGAATCACACCGCGTTCAGATCTGTATACTGCTTTGATGCTTGTCAGTTTTGTATAATGGGAATTTTTGACCAAGCGTTACTCTTTTGCTTTTCATTCTTCAATGAAAATTGATTAAATGGATATTACAAATATGAATTTTCCTTTTGTGTGACTGGATTAAGTTTCAAAGTTTTGTATTACTTGTTTATCTTTGTTCATTATTGTCAAGAATTTCTTTCTGGCCTTCAGTCAACACTAGAGGAGAAGCACATGCACATAAACTACTTTTCATTCAATACTTCAACATGGAATTTAATAAATGGAACTACTCTTTCAATATCTAACCTATAGATATCAAAGTTAACTTTTCTTCAAATAATGTAGACAAGTGGAGAGAGATCTTTATTAATGCTCTGCAATCCAAATAGAATGAGTATTTCAAGCAATAAGAACATATATCTATCTATTCTACGTTTCTCATTTTCCTCAATACAACATAGTCATTCATAATGTGTAAAAGTAAGGAAAGACAAGAAATGACATATTATTTCCCTATTCGCATTCCCCTGCAACAACACAGTTAATAAAATGTGTAGCATTCTGCCACTAAATGTAAGTATCTAACACTTTAATCAAAACAAACATGCTAGTACAAATAGCTAGAAACATAGTGTTCATAAGCAATACTACACGCTAGCATTGCCACCTAGAGCATTTGACAAAACATTTAACAAAACTCTTATATCCTTTATGCTTTGACAAATGTCTATACTCTATTTCAACACTCCTATCCGAAGAAACGGAGTCAAAAAAACTGAAAGAATTGTGAACTACTCATCTCGCAATGAAGCTGGACATGTATTTCAATGTACCAACAAACTCTAATTGTGATCTTTTTTAAGGTTGTAAAAGATCATCTCTGTTAAGTTCTTAGAATGTATTAGGATACATTTTTTTATGTCATGCAAGGAATGAATCCTTTATTATCTCACACCCAAGTATTAGACATTCTTGTTTCACCAGAAAGAACTAACAAGTCACGGTAGGATCCTTAAAACTTCATAAAATGTAAAATGTTTAAAACTTTATAAAACGTAAAATGTTCACCATAAATGCGGTTTAGTTTGAGTATGGATATGCTGTGAGCGGAAATTTGTAGAGCTTGAAATCTGTTAATGAAACATGGGTACAATCATAAAATTCATAGTATTCTTAAGAGGCCAAAGATAGATATTTCCCAGTATCCAATTCCATTTGATTACCCTATTGATATAGATGCTATTGATATAGACGATGATATTAATTTTGGGGCATTTTCTGCAATTTGATCTCTTTTCTGTTAATGTTCAATTGATTGTCTATTTGTGTACAATTCCTGGCGAGAAAGACCCCAAATTTTAGTTTCATATTCAAGGGGATTTTAAATTCTTTGCTATAATATGAAAGCTGGGAATTTAACATTTGTATGTTTGTTTTGATGCAAATTGGGAGATGTTTTTTTCACAATTGATTAATTGTTTGGAAATTGTTCCACATTTCTTTCTGATATATTGCTACATAATCATAATTCTTGATGCTGGTTTCTTATGCCTTTCGAAGGATTCTCAAAGCATTATGACGAGAAATGTAATATTGCTGCCACTTTTCAAATTTCTCCATTGTCTGTCATGAATGAGCAAAGTAGTAATATTTTTAGAGAGAAAAGGTGGAATAAACCACCCATACCATATATTAAAATAAGCTGCATTTTTTGAGATAATGCATAAGCAAAGTTAACACTATTTAGGAGAAATGTAATTATTGGTTCAAAGGATCAAATGTTTATTTTATTTACAACATGGTATCCTTGAGAGAGAATGTTGACATGAAGAGCATATTAAATGAATGGTGAAATTAGATTTTAAAAAAAATCAATGATATTCCATGGGCCAAATGGCCTTTTGGACTTGTCTCCTAGTATAGATGGATAGATATCAGCTCATTGTATTGACTTGTTATCAATTTTCTATAAAAAAAATTCTCTCAGTTGAGTTCTCAAAACAATGTCTACATTGAATCATGACCTCTTATGAAAATGAACCTAATTAATCTGTCATAAAAAAATTAGTGTTATACTTCCTCAATGTAATCAGACCCATCAATGCAGTTACATTTAGAATACCATGGTTGACTATTATACAAAATAGCTAGCATATTAGACCTTAAAATTATGCTCTCTACTGCTTAAGTCTTGATATTCGATAGACAAGTTAAGGAGATTTTATCCAAAGATTACATGCCTACCATATGTTCAGTTGATGTGATGCTTTCCACCAATATTGGGTGGACAATCTATCATTGTAATCAGAGGATTTGAATTGATTAGGCTAGTGTACTTATAATGAAAATCAATGGTGAAATTATTTTTTCACCAGAATACAATTATCCATAGTTCCGAGAAAACCTCATTATAAGAATGTGGACACATATCCACAATTTATGATAACTATATTTATATATAATATCATTGTTTTCTTATTTATTTACTTAGGTGCCCTAATTTGATTGGTGTCCTCATATCAGTATTGGTACCAATACCCCTGCTTCTTGAAATATCCTTAGCTCATTTTCATTGCATAGTGCTTGAATATTTGCATGAGTGCATATTGTTTGAATGTTTTCATGAGGTTTGTTTTAGAGCATGGTTAATTTAATGCATGTAACAATATAGATTTATAATGAATTACAGAAACAATATATATCCAATGAAACTGTAGAACTTCAGATGATTTATTGAACCCAGACACTACAAGTTCATATGACATACCAGATTTATTTATGTAAGACTAGTAATTTCAGCACTAGCTGCATTTTTTTTGATAACAAACTGCCTTCCTAGAATAGTCCACGATTTACATGCATGGCACTTCTCAAGACCTTGCTGTGACTACAAACTTGTCAGTATAGCTCTAGTAATCTATATGATTTCCTTGACCAAACATGACTGATTCCTTTAATCTGTATTCTGCACTGTGAATGCTGCAATCATCGGATGATCTGGGGTTTCCATCCCACTCATCTCAAACCAGGGGTTTCATCCTGGAGAAGACTTTCTGCATAGTTTGACAGAGAATAAAAATCATAATAATTTTTGAATGCCCATCTCCTCCCAGCTTGAGCCTTTTAATAACACTGAGTTGCCAAATCTAACTTCCAAAAAGCAGTCCATCTTCCAATGAAGGCCTTATTTCCATTTTCAACAAAATCAACGATCTTATCCCAAAGATTTTAGCATATATTTGATTTAGCAATTACCAAGATGAATCGCATAGTGAAGGAAGTTATTACTTAAAGTGGCCTCCACCTTTATTCAATTATTCTCTTATATTTAGATTTATTTCTAATCTCCGGGAACCAAAAGATTAGAAAGTTTCTTCATAAATAACATTAAGTGAAGAGGGACATTATAGTCCTCCCTTGCCAGGATTGTTGGTCCTCTAGCAATCTCAAATTTGGATGCTGCAATATTTCTTCCTCCTCCCATGTTGCATCTTCAACAGGTAAATCCTTCCATTTGATTAGATATTCTTGGAACACCTTATTTCTTAGCTTCCTTTCTCTCCAATCTACAATACCCTTAGGAACTAGCACCAATTTTCCTTCTTCATTAAGTGGAGGAAGCTCTAGAGATGCTTCAACCTGCTGACCCAATGCCTTTTTGAGGCAAGAAACATGGAAGATGTTGTGGATCTTACTGCCCTTAGGAAGCTCTAATTCATATGCCACTTCACCAATTCTTCTCACTATTTTGTAACGTCCATAAAAGCGTGGCTTAAGTTTTTCTACACCACTTTTCTTCAATGAGGATTGTCTGTATGGCTGTAGCCGCAAAAAAACTAAGTCTCCAATCTCAAATGATCTCTCACTTCTGTGCCTATCCGCATATATTTTCTACTGGTTCTGTGCATGTTGCAGATTGTCCTTCAATGTCTTGAGAATATCTTGATAGTTTTGCATTGTCTCCTTGGCCCATGGAACCCTACTATCATCAAAGGCCAAATCTACAAACAATAAGGCATCATACCCATATAAGGCTCTGAAGGGAGACATGTCAATCAACATGTGGTAGGTAGTATTGTAGCAATACTCACCTAGATGCAATCATCTGATCCAAGCACGCTACTGCCCTGAGACATAATTCTGCAAATATCCCTCAATCCATTTATTTACTATCTCTGTCTGACCATCAGTTTGGGGATGGTAGCTTGTGCTGGGTGTCAACTCTATACCTGACAAATGAAATAACTCCTGCCAAAACATGATTAAGAATCTACTGTCACGATCACTAACGATCATTTTGGGGAGCCCATGTAACTTGAACACCTCTCTGAAGAATAACTCTGCCACTTGAACTGCAGAGTAATCGGTGGATATAGCAAAGAAATGGGCATATTTTGTCAATCTATCTACAACCACAAATATGTAATCTCTACCTTGGACATGTGGCACTCCTGTGATAAAGTCCATGGATATTCCTTCCCACTTTTGTTCAGGTATCGGTAATGGCTGTAGAAGTCCTACAGGGAACATGTGTTCCACTTTGTTCTACTGACAAGCCAGGCATTCTCTGACATGTTGCAAAACATCATCTTTCAAACCCTTCCAGGTGAACCTCTCATGAATCTGACGATAATTTTTGAAGAAACTTGGATGTCCTGTTAGAGGGGTATCATGCATAGCCCTCAAAATCCTAGCCTTCAGCTTCGATCTTGGTACAAGATAAATTCTATTCTTATATTAGATGATGTCCCTGACTACTGAATATATGTCATCCTATACTCAACCATCAATCAAATCACGAGAAAAAGTGTTTTTGGTATATTTGGCCACTAATTGAGATTGCCAATCAGCTAAAATCTCAGTGAGAGAGCAAAGTGTTGATCTTCTAGAAAGAGCATCGGCAACAATATTCTTCTTCCCCTTAATATATTCCACATCGAAGTCATAAGCCTGAATCTTGCTCACCCACTTTTACTGCCGCTCGTTCAAGTCCTTCTACTCTTGAAAATATCTGAGACTGTTGTGATCAATCCTAACCACAAATTTAGCCCCCACTAAGTATTGCCTGAACTTAGCTAGTGCATGCATAATCACTAGAATCTCCTTATCATATGTGGAGTATAGCCTCTCTGTGTCCCTTAGCTTTCTGCTCTTGTATGCAATCGGATGTTGATTTTGCATTAGGACTGCACCAATTCCCTGACCCGATGCATCACACTCCAAGACAAACGACTGTGTAAAATCTGGCATTGCTAATACTGGACATGAGCTCATGACTTCTTTGAGCTTGTCAAATGTTACTTGTACCTGCTCAGACCAAAGAAATGCACCCTTCTTAGTAAGGTATGTCAAAGATGACGCCAATTGTGAGAGGCCTCTCACAAATCTCCTATAATAAGTGAACAAACCCAGAAAGCCTCTCAATTTTGATATGTTCTTCGGTGGTGGCTAGTCTAGAATGGCTTGTATCTTCTCTTGGTGTACTTTCACACCATCAACCCTAATCACATGTCCGAGATAGAGTATCTCAGTCATCCCAAACTCACACTTGGAAGCCTTCGCGTAAAGCGATTAAGCCTCCATGATACCCAACACTACATCCAAATGATGCAGATGATCCTCCCAAGTCCTACTATATATCAAGATGTCGTTGAAGAAAACCAGAAGAAATTTTTGTAACTGCTCACGAAATATGTGATTCATGCATGAGTGAAATGTGGCAGGTGCATTTGTGAGTCTGAATGGCATGACGAGGAACTCAAAATGTCCGTAGTGACAACAAAAGGCAGTTTTATGAATATCTTCATCCCGAACTCGTGTCTGATGGTAACCTGACCGAAGATCAATCTTGGAAAAATACATGGCCCCGTGTAACTCATCAATCAACTAGTCAATCTTGGGAATAGGATATCTGTTCTTTATTGTCTTCTTATTCAAAGCCCTATAGTCTATGCACATACGCATAGTCCCATCCTTCTTCTTTACTAGAACAACCAATGAGGCAAATGGACTAGAACTAGGCCAGATGTGTCCCATGCTTAGAAGCTCCTTGATTGTCTTCTCAATCTCCTCCTTAAAATGGTGTGGGTGTCGGTACGACATAGTTATTACTAGTTTAGCCCCTTCCTCAAGCTCAATAATGTGCTCGAACCCATGATCAGGTGGTCGACCTGGAGGAATGTCTCCAAATACTACACTATGCTTATCCAACACTTTCTGGATGTCAACATGGTATTGTGGCTTGCTGTCAGAGGTAGGCTTGGTAGAAACAAAGCACTGTACTGCCTAATCCACCTCTCCATGTCTGAATAAAGCCTCCATCCTCCTGGCTGGCACTACTTGAGGACCACCATCAGGCATAGCCTTTAACACAATCTTTTTATCACCATCCATAAACTCTAACTCCATCTTGTGGAAGTCCTGACTATACCTCCCAAGTGACTGCAACCACTGCAATCCCAAGACTGCATCAATATTACCAAGACCTAGTATGTAGAAGTCATTAGTCAAGTTGTAATCCCCAATCTAGATGCTAAGTTGGGTAACCACCCTAGTGCAACTCAACTAAAAACCATCTACCACAGTTACATTGAATCCTGAGAACTCCTCAACTTGTAACCCACACTTCACCACAAAACCCTCATCGATGAAATTGTGCGTGGCTCCACTATCCACCAAGCAAACCATGCATTGTCCTTTAAGGACACCTTTCAAATGAAATGGATGAAGTCTAGGGACTCCAGATAATGAGGCTATGGTACTCTGGGGGATCTCCTTAACTCCTGTATCCTCCAACTCTAACTCTGGAGGTTTCTCCTCCTGTCTAATGTCATCTCTTGCATGGATCTCATGATCATCCTGCTCCTCATCATTTGAGATGACCTCGATCAAATGAACCTTGCCTTTCCCAAGGTAGCGGTGGCTAGGCTCCCATGACTCCTTGTAGTTGAAGCATAATTTTTTCCTACACAATTCATTTCTGGATTCCTATTTAGATTTCAGTGGGGTGTTCCTTTGCTGATTGAAACCTTTTGTTTTGGCTAAAATCCACCGAAAACCTTCTTCTGAGGCTGGAAGGGAGGTGTAGTCTCCAAATCAAGGGCAAGGGCAATGGCATCATGTAGTGTAATAGGCTTATGAGCCTTCACTAAACCCTTCAATCTGTCACTGAGACCTTCGACAAACAACATAACAACTCGCTTCTCAGTCATATCAGGAACAATGACTGCTATTTTCTGAAACTCATTGATGTAGGTCTCAACATGTCCAACCTGCTTCAACTAAGCCAAATCCCTGTAATAGGTCTCCACATCCTTCCGATCAAAGTATTCAATCAATTTATTAACAAACTCCTCATATGAGTGTATCAAGGCATGATCCTGTGATACCAACCCATGCTGCCACCATTCATATGCTATGCCTTCTAGATGCATCGTAGCAAATTGTATAGCCTTATCCTCTTCCATAGGTTTCAAGGATAGGAAAGTGTCAATTTTATGTACCCATGATCTAGCACTTATCTTCTTGCTTCCATCAAAGGTTGGTACAGGAACCCCATTCAATGCTTCCTTGAATTCCTAGGGTTGAGTGCCCTATCTTGTTGGTCTTCTCAGTCCCCTGTCTTGCTTTTCCAACCTGAATCTAGTTTTATCTCTCCATTGATTCATAAATTGATTCAGATTCATTAATTATCTTACATCAAGTGGAAGAGCAATGTATTCATTGTGGGCCACCATAACATCATCAGTGATGTGTCTCTTCCTCTACCTCAGGAATTGCTTCTTCTTTAGTTTGCTTTGGCAAAAAGGTAGGACGAAGAGGTCGATCAGACCTTGTGCTTGCTGTCCTAATAGTGTTAGAGGCTACTCTACCCTAATTTCCTTGTCTAGCATCGCTTCTGCTATGATGACTACTTGATCTCCTAGATCTTGTATGATCCATTCTCATTTGACCCATGGCTGTGATCATGCGATCCTAGAATTGCTGTAGCATTTCCTACTGTTATTGAGCAAAGGTGGTCAAGAAATTATCAAGCCGATTATTCAAATCCCTAGGTGGGCTTCCACCTCTTCTTTCACCCATTTCTGCTTCAGTTGGGATAATATCAGCTCCTTCTCCTTGCTGTCCTAACTTGCTTCTAGTGTTATATCTATGTGATCCTACCTCTCTAGAGTGCATAGAGTCAAATCAACTGACATGCAATACTAAAACCCCAATAGGCTAGCAAGATTACCGGCTCTGATACCACTGAAATATCCTTAGGTCATTTTCATTGCATAGTGCTTGAATATTTGCATGAGTGCATATTGTTTGAATATTTTCATGAGGTTTGTTTCAGAGCATGGTTAATTTAATGCATGTAACAATATAGATTTATAATGAATTACAGAAACAATATATATCCAATGAAACTGTAGAACTTTAGATGATTTATTGAACCTGGACACTACAAGTTCATATGACATACCAGATTTATTTATGTAAGACTAGTAATTTTAGCACTAGCTACAATTTTTTTTATAACAAACTGCCTTCCTAGAACAGTCCACAATTTGCATGTATGGCACCTCTCAAGACCTTGTTGTGACTACGGACTTGTCAGTACAACTCAAGTAATCTGTATGATTTCCTTGACCAAACATGACTGATTCCTTTAACTTGTATTTTGCACTGTGAATGCTGCAATCATCGGATGATCTAGGGTTTTCGTCCCACTCATCTCAAACCAGGGGTTTCATCCTGGAGAAGACTTTCTACATAGTTTGACAGAGAATACAAATCATAATAATTTCTGAATGCCCGTCTCCTCCCAGCTTGATCCTTTTAATAACACTGAGTTGCCAAATCTAACTTCCAAAAAGTAGTCCATCTTCCAATGAAGGCCTTATTTCCATTTTCAACAAAATCAACGATCTTATCCCAAAGATTTTAGCATATATTTGATTTAGCAATTACCAAGATGAATCGCTTAGTGAAGGAAGTTATTACTTAAAGTGGCCCCCACCTTTATTCAATTATTCCCTTATATTTAGATTTATTTCTAATCTCCGGGAACCAAAAGATTAGAAAGTTTCTTCATAAATAACATTAAGTGAAGAGGGACATTACACTTCTCCTTTTAACTATGCAATTATTCTTCAAATGAAAACAGAGCGCTAGAGCTCATCCCTTTGTTATTTTTGCAGTTTGTATTTTAATATTATTACTACTACTAGAGCACAAATGGATCTCTTTTGGGACTTCAAACGACATGATAGTTATGTTTGAAGTCAATTGCAAGGATTGAAACTCATCCTTTAAGCTTATGTTCTAAGAGGAATGTAACTTTTTATTTTTTTGAAATGGATCCAATTTTGGTGAACTTTCTGGTGCAATTGACACATGCAAGAACCAACTAATATTCAAACATGATTAAAGAATGAACTACACAATATTTTGCATAAAATGGATGTTCAAATAGACAATAAATTTAAAGTAGTGAAAATTTCAAGATGTGATTCTATGAATAATTAGGATTATCTGAATAATATTTCCTTAGTACTTGCCTCTTGTTGATATGTTATAGTGGTTGGTGGGAAATGCATTTTTATTATATATGCTAATGTTGAAGAATATTGTGTCCATTTTTTTTAAGCCTCTTCAGGGTGCAAAATGAAACATCTGCCAATTTGGCTTGTGGAAAGAGATTCTAAAGTAGTGTATGTATTGTAGGATAAGAGCTATTCAAAAATTCTTGAATTGCTAAATTAATATCAGACATTTCAAACAAGAATCAAAGAGCTTGCCTGTGACTTGCAATGTGGTAATTTGTAGTAATCTACATTAATGGACATATAACTAATTACGCAATTGTAAAGTTTCTACTTTGATTTAGCAAGGCCATAGAGATTTAGATAAGACTGAAGAATCTACCTAGTTGATCTGACGATTTTAAACTCAGCCACACGTGGGAGACACTTATCCACAAACCTAGGTATAGTTTGCAAAGAATTGGTTATGGGAGAGGACTCAGTACTGCATGCCCTAACTTGGCACATCAAGTTCTTTAAGAGTACATCTGATTTTCATGAAAATTTTAGCATATCTCCATATTTGTGTTAAGAGCTTAAAGTTATTGTTTAGATTTCTAGGTATCAATGATGTAGCCTAATCAACTATATCTTCACTATGTTGTTTAAAAATGCCAAAAAAAAATTAGACTAAAATATTTTGTCACATCCGATGTGGTGGCAACTTACATGATTGGAGAATTGCATGAAAATAAGGAGGAAAATAAAATAAAATATTATTTCATGGATAAAACAAATATCTCGTATATGAATTGTCACGTGATAGGCAATACTAAAGACTAAACTGTGATTGTCGGGGGATGGAGCGTGTGAGTGGGAGCTCTATGCGGTCCTGCGACCTGTAGTAGGTCACAGTCTGCACGTGTTTGTTCTCTGTTGTATGCATTTTTTCTTTACAGATCGGGCTTTGTGGGGTTGTTTTCAGCAAGGGGTGGGGTTTTTTTAGCTTTTGGGGGGTTGTTTTTTCTTGAGTGTGTGTTTTGTTCAGTGCAGGTGTGGGGTACGAGGGCTTGAGGGGATTTTCTAATGGCAGGGTCTATGCCTTTGGGTGAGATGTCAGTGGATTTTGCTATGGCAGAGGTTGGTGATGGGTTTCCTCATCCATCCCCACCTAATGTTGGGGTTTTTAGCACTAGTGTTTTGAAATTGCACAAGATAAATAGATGCTTGGAAAGAGCTCAAGTTCGTCCAAAGATGGTGATTCAAACAGAGGTGATAGTCGAGGACCTGGAGTATTATAGAAAACATGTTTTAATCTACAAATTTATGGGATTGAGGGTTTCGATGCCTTTTCTGGAACCCTAGATTCGCAAGTCATGGAATCCAAAAGGCGATTTTGAAATCTTGCTAGCTGCGAATAACTTCTTTCTGGTGGTTTTTTCGTGTATCTCCAATCATAACAAGGTTTTTGAGGGAGGGCCCTACTTTTATAATCAAGTTGGCCTTTTCATGAAGTCTCTGCATGCAGCCTTTAACTCAATGGAGGAGTTTCCCTCGAAGGTGCCGGTGTGGGTTTATTTTCCTCGATTGTCGTTGGAATGTTGGAGATAGGATATTCTGCAATTAATTGCTTTGCTGTTGGGGAAGCCTATTGGCCCATCCCAGCAAACTCTAGAGAAGAAAATTTTTTCCTATGCTCAGGTCTTTGTGGAGATTGATCTAAGCCATCCTCTACTAGATTCTATTGATCTGACTATTGGGTCTAGCTCCTGGACTCAATAGTTAGACTATGAGACTTTACCTTTCATGTGCCGGCTATACCATGAGTATGGCCATCTTCAAAGGAGATGCCCTTGTGCCTCGGGTGCTAGTGCTTCAAATAATGTGAAGGCTCCATCTAATCCAAGGGTAGAAAAGGGTAAAGCACCCATGTAGGGGGTGGTACCAGATAAAGAGGGCTTTGTGCCAGTTAAGACATGAAACAAGAATCAAGGTCAGAAGAGGACTCTTCAGGATCATCAAGAGGAGGAGACTTTTAACAAGTTTGAGGCTTTGGATGAATTAGTCCATGAGGAGGGTTTCTTCTAACATGCATGTTGAAGCTTCTCCTTTAGTTGATCATAATTCTGAGTCTTTGCATGTCACTACCTCAGTCCTAGTTCCTATGGGGGTTTCTGAGGTGGTGATGGATTCAGTTGCTCCTCCCCTCAATGCTGGGTTTGGGGACTCTTGTGGTTTGGTGGAAACCCCCCTGGCCTCTTCAGATGAAAGGGTGAGTTTAGCTAGTGGATAGGGTTTGGAAGGCTCTAGTAAGAAAAAAGCCCTCTCTTCTTCTCCTACTTTGGGTCTACAGCAAAATCCCTAAAAAAGTGTGGTCCTAATAAGCCCCAGAAGGTGGGGAGGAAGAAGGATTAGGAGAAAGTTAAGATGGCTGGAGAGACATTGGCGGAATCTAGGTCCGTGAAGACATTGGATACTCTCTTCTCTCACCCTTTGCGATGATTGTGTTATCATGGAATGTAAGGGGTATGAATAGCATCCCTAGACAAAAGGCTATTTAGGACTTGGTTAGTGCTCATTCTCCAGATGTGGTTTTCGTCCAAGAGACGAAGTTATCTGTGGATGGTATGATGCAGTGTGTTTCTAAGATTTGGAATAGAGGGTTTTTCTAGTGTGTGGGTGCGCAAGTCAGCTCAGGGGGTCTTGCTTGCTTCTAGGATCCTTAGAAAATTTCTCTTGTTTGGTAGATCTCTAGTAGATTTTTCATTTCTCTGGTTGCAATTAGTTTGGAGACAGGGGAAAGAATTCTTCTTTCTAACATTTATGCTCCAACAGATGTCCCTGGTAAGACTCTCCTGTGGTCTCATATCAATCTTCTAAGATCGTTGGATCCTTTCCTCCCCTAGATTATGGTAGGTGACTTCAATGCAATTGCCTCCCTCAAGGAGAGAAGGGGGGGTGTGCCTTGTTTGGACCCCTTTTCTGATCTTCTAAGGGATAATTTGGTTCAACTCTGGCTTGTGGATATCAAACCTTTGAATGACATGTTTACTTGGAATAATAGGAGGCTTGGGGATGATGCCATTTCTGAACGATTAGACAGGTTTCTTGTTTCCTATTTTTAGGTGAGTGACATGTGGCTGTCAAGTTCTAAAATTTTAGATTAGCGAGGATCAGACCATTAGCTGATCAAGTTCTCCACTTGTTTGGCTGGTGGTCCTAAGAAACAAAATTTTAGATTTCAACTTATGTGGCTTAGGGAGGAGAGTCTTCTTGACTTGGTTTCTAGATGGTGGACTGAAGGATGACCTACTTTTGGTACAACTATGTACTCATTTGTGAAGAGGCTTCAATAGGTGAAGTATAAATTGAAACATTGGAATAAGTATCAATTTGGCAATGTGTTTGAGCAAAAAAGGGTTGCCTAGGAGAACTTGGATTCTATTACCAGGCAGATTTGGGATCAGGGTCTGGATGTGAATTTAAGTAGGCTTGAGGTTAGTGTGATTAAAGACCTCAAGGAATGGGAGCTTCGTGAGGAAATGTTTTGGAAATAGAAGGCTCGTGTTGATTGGCTTTAGGAAGGGGATATGAATACTTCCTTCTTTCATAAATCGGTGAAGGCTCAAAGACAAGGTAACTTTATCTCTTCCCTCCACTCTCCTGAGGGTTTTGTTCTTTCTTCCTCTTCAGGGATCTCTAGTGAGGCGGTTCATTTTTTCTCTGCTCTCTTTTATGAAGATACCCTGCCTGCTAGTGAGGAGGAAGCTTCTATCCTAGATTGTATTCCCTCTCTGGTGACTACAGCTATGAATACTTCTCTTGTTAAACCTATTTCTTTGAAGGAGTTAGAGGATGTGGTGTTTCAGTTGAAAAAAGGAAGGCTCTTGGTCCTGATGGGTTCTTGGCTGAGTTCTTTCAGGAATTTTGGGAAGTCATCAACCTTGTTCTATTGGAGGTGGTACAGGAGTCTTTTAGGAATAAGCAAATGTTGTGAGCCATGAATGCCATGTTTCTTGCTCTTATCCCAAAACACAAGGGTGCTGATTCTCTTAATCTTTTTCAACCAATTGCTTTGTGAAATGTGGTGTATAAAATCATTACAAAGCTAATTGTTGAATGTTTGAAGCCATGTCTGGATAAGTTGATCTTGGAGGAACAAGGGGCTTTGTTGCAAGTAGACAGATTTTGGATGGAGTAGTTATTGCGGCTGAGACTATTCACTCTATGGCCTCTTCTAAGGAAAAGGCTATGTTTATAAAGTTGGACATGGCTAAAGCTTATGACAGAGTTAACTGGTGCTTTTTGATCAAAATTCTCAGAGACTTTGGGTTCAGTTGTGAGTGGATTGATTGGGTCATGAGCTGTGTGAAGACTTCCTCATTTTCTGTTCTCATAAATGGGAAGTCTTTGGATTTGTTTGGTGCTTCTAGAGGTCTTCGACAGTGGGACCCCTTATCCCCATATTTTGTCATCTTGATGGTTGAAGGCTTGGGGAGATTCATTAAGTCCCGTGTTATGGATGGGCTCTTTCAGGGATGGAAATGGAGCAATTCTCTTCCTCCTCAAACTCATCTTCAGTTTGTGGATGGCACGACTTTGATGGGTGTTGCTAAGGTGGCTAAAGTGGTTTCTTTGCGTCAGATTTGGGATTGTTATATGGCTACCTCAGGTCAAAGTATTAATGAAAGTAAGTCTTGCATTTATTTCTTTAATACCCCTAGGCTTATTTAGTAGCGTATTGCTAGGATCTTAAGGTTTTAGGTGGGGAAACTTCCCTTTATATACCTTAGTATCCCTCTAGATGTGCACCCACTTCCCAGGTGTTTTTGGTAGGACGTGATGGATAAATTTCATGGGCTGGTTTGTCACTGGACCTATAGATGGTTATCTATGGCTAGAAGAGTTACTCTGTTGAAGTCCATGGTGTAGGCCCTTCCTTTATACAGGTACTTTGTGTTGACTGGTCCCTCAAGTTTCATTAAATATTTTGAGGGCCTCTGTTGGTAGTTTCTTTGGTCAAGTAATCTCCTTTCAAAAAAGTGGAGCTTAATTAAGTGGGAAGTTGTTTGCTGGCCAAAGCAGGATGGTGGTCCGGGTTTGCATTGGACAGATTGGAATGGACAAGCTTTGGCTGCTAAGCTATACTGGAGATGGTGTTCATATCAGCATCAATGTTGGGCTAGGATCCTTGCCTTCAAGTACCTTGGGGAGGTGGAGGGCCCTGAGGTGCCTCATTTTAGTCTTTCGGGGAGAGGTTATATGATTTGGGATACTCTCAAGTGGGGGACTATACTAGTTAAATAAGGCATGTTTTGGATCTGCAATAGAGGCTCTGATGCTCTTTTTTGGCATGACTCCTAGGATGGCTTCCTACATATCCTGTCCTCGCAACCTCACTTGGGGGATTTAAGTAGGATTTTTGTTCAGGCTAGTTGGAGTAGAATGATGGATTTCAAAGCCCCTCAGGCTTTGGGGCAGACTATTGTTTACCAGTGGAAGGATATGTAGGAATGGCCCATGGGTGGATCTTTGGAGGATAGGAGGGAGTTGTCCTCCATTTTGGCTGATAGAGTCTATTGTTCTCTTCCAGAGTGGGATGTGCTGGCTTGGGGTCCGGATCCAAAAGGGAAGTTCACTATTACTTCAGGGTATCATGTTTTGGACAGACAGGCCTGGGGCAGTGCTGAGGTTCCTTGGTGGAAAAATATTTGGAATAAATTCTCTTGGCCAAAATATAATTTCTTTTCTTGGTTGGTGGTTTATGGCAGGTGTTTGACTTGGGATAACCTCTGTAATCGTGGCTTCCAAGGTCCTTCATTATGTTTCTTATGCCTAAAAGATGTTGAGACTATTTCACATCTTTTCTTCTAGTGCCCTTTTGCTAGGACTATTTGGCATTTTTGGTGGGGGTCCTAGAGTTTGTAGTGTAGGCACCCTTCTTCTCTGGAGGAGTTTTGGTAGAACTTTGGGCCCATTCCAGTGAGGACTTCGTTTCTACACATAGCTTAGCCAATTGGCCGTAGTTTGATTATATGGCATATCTAGTTGGAGCGCAACCACAGGGTCTTTCTAGAAAAGAAGTTGCTGGTGGGTCAAGTTTGGTCTTGCATTCTTGGGGCTTTGCAGGAGACCTTGTATGCTAAATGTGATTTATTAGCCTTGGTGGATCCTGGTGATACTAGAGTGATTCGTAATCTAGGGATTCTTGTTGGGGGTCTCGAAAGGCCCAAGATTGGGTGGAATAGATGTTCTAGAAGGAAGGTTTCTAGGGAAGGGCATTGGCTGCCCCCTCCCACTAGAGTCTTGAAAATCAATATTGATTAGTCTGCAAGGAGTAACCCTGGGCACGCTGGCATTGATGGGGTTGGCAGAGACAGTTCTGGGGTGGTTTTGTTTTTCTTCTCAGAATATAGGGGGTTGCACTCTAATAATGTCATGAAGCTCTTGGCTATTCTTTTGGCTTTGAAGAAGGCATATGCCATTGGTTGGAATAAGATTATCTGCGAGTTAGATTCTTAGGTGGTGATAGACTTGATAAATAGAAGACAGTGTGATGATGTTAGTTGGCAACTTGCGGTGGTGGCTAAACAAATCACCAGTCATGGAGAATTATTTGATTATATCACCTTCTCTCATATCCCTTGAGAATGGAATAAGGTGGCTGATGGGTTGGCCAAATGGGCTTTTGAGAAGAATGGCACCTAGCTGGTGGATGATTGGGACAGTTCACTTGGGGATCTTGCTCAGGATTTGGTGGATTTGGTCACAGAGGGTGTGAGATGTTGCATGACCACTTCTTGATTTCTTGTTTGTTGTCTCTGGGCCCGTTTGGGCTTCTTGCTACTTTTATGCTCTGTACTGCTCTCTTTGATTAATAAAGTTTTTACCCTCTTTTATTTAAAAATAAATAAATATCTTGTATATAGGCCAAAGGTCATATTAAAGTTAAAATCATATATTATTTAAGAAGGATGGGCAGGAGCTACATAGAGGAGAGTGAAGGACCTACTACTTTATCTACGAGGGCATGGCCTGCATTGATGACATTAAATTTAAAAGAGAAGGTGGACAAAAGGTAGAAAATAATGGTTAGAAAATGCCATTAACAAGCATGCCATCCATTGATTGGCACTAGGGGAAAAGAGGAGGGCATGAGCTTGACTGGCACACAAGATGGAGACTTGATCGATGTATAACTGAAATAAGAAATAGAGGATGGTTTGGGAAAAAAAAGAGGCTATAGATATGGTATGGAGGAAGGAGTTTGAAGGGCATTTTGACCACTCTACTTAAAAATCATCCATTTCAATGGTCAAACTGTCAATAGCAATTTTGCACCTCATTCTCAACAAAAAGTGGTACATGTTTGTCCTATTTTTATTGGACAAAATTAACTTTTGACTATTGAAGTGGATGATGTTTAAGAATTGAGATGATGTTTAACTTTTGACTGAGTTGATATGGCGATCTGGCTATGAGCTAAGAGGGGTGTTCAAGCCTTGTGGAGATTCAGAGGAGTTAAAATAGCTTGTATCTAAGGAGAGCAAGGAAACATGATAGTGTGAAGTGGCGATGGACGAAGAAATAGGACAGAGGTAGAAGATTGACTGATACAACTCGTACTTACTTCTGTCCTATAATCATGTTCAAACTACTAAAGCATTCATCAACCACATGGTGTTTGATGAGGTACCACTAAGGATGTTAGGACAATTGCTGCAAATTAGATCCCGACACTCACAAGGAGATAGTGCACTATGCTCTGGCTCAAATTCAAGTATAGTGTTTTCTTGAAAGAGTTGAAAGAAGAGATAGGAGATGAGAGGGTGTCCAAACTACTATAGTAACCCCATCATCAAGAGGAGCTTCATGAAATAGGTACTATCACTGCCAAATGACTGGTATTCTATAATTTGGCATTTTACTCCTGTCTGCAAGAGCATTTTCTATAATTCATTAATTTGTTGTTGTATTTGCATAATTAGGGTTTTAATGGTCAATTAAGCATAGGAGAAGGAAAAATTGATAACTAATTCCCTAATCCAAGTTTCCCTACATCTACAAGTGACCTAGGGTGTGATAGTGCTTGTCACTTGACCCTAGATCCTTCAATGTTAGGGTGAAAGGAGGATTTTAATATTTAAACCACAAAAGATCAACACATCTAATTTTACCCTAAACAGTTCTGCTGAGTTTCAGAAGTCAAAATTGTTTGTCCAAAGTGTTTTAGAAAGTCTTTGAGTGTCCCTATGCCCAATGGATAAGCTTTAGACAACTGGTCTGATGTTTAGTAGGCAAACATATAGTAGATGTCACCAGAAATGTTACCTAAATTTCACTATAGCTCATTTAGGTAGAGCTTTGATTCAAAGTTTAAAAGGTACATTTTATCTGATCCTTATTACATTACATTCAAGTGCAGAAATGAAATAATTCAAAAGATTATGATTATCAAATTACTACATATATCCAAGTGCATGTAACATAAGAAAGATTTATATAAATCTTTTTTGAAGAATAAATAATCTTTATATCAACTCAACTCACTTGGACTGAATTTGTGGAGATATTCCAAAAACGTTGGCTACCCCAACTTTTCTATGACTAGAATCTCTCATATTTTTAGAATCTAAGGTAAGGATATTCCTCGATCAACGAGTACTAGGATAACTTCACACATCTTCTAAGGTATGTAACCATGTACCAAGCCAATGAATGGGTTTGCATTAGAAAGTTTATCATGGGCCTAAACAATCAGATTGGTAGGGAGGTAGACATGCATGGTCCTACCACAATGGACCTTGTGTATGAGAAAGCTCTAAAGCAAGAGCAGAAGCTGAAGTCTATCACCAACTACCATGAAAAGAATAGGAAAAAGTTTAATTGGTGACAAAATAAGTAAGCCTCTAGAAATCCTAGTGAGGTACAAGGATTTTAGAAGTAAGGAGAAACAAATTTTTAGAATAATTGGAGTAAACCAAAGAGGGACTGAAAAGGAAATAACGATAGTAACTTCAACAATGTTGCTAGGAACAACGACAGCTCTTATAGAACTTCTATAAGAAAGGGCTAGTAAAATGATGTTTCAAATGTGGTGGTGATCACTATGCTAGCCAATGCCCCAAGAAGCCATCAGGCTTATAACCTTAAGGAAATTCTCTTCCACCATAGCAGGAGGCATTTTAGCAAAGGATTCATGCTATAGTGAATAATAGACAAGAAGAATTCTAGATCACTCCAGTGGAAGTAGCAGGTACTTTATCTGGCATACCCATTTCTATTTTAATAGATACTGGTGCCATAGAAAATTTTATTTCACCTAGAATAGCTAGTAAAATGTCTAGAAAAGCTGGCTATATGGAAAAGTCTTAGATTGTTGAATATGTAAACTAGATAAGAGCTAAGGTTGACCAATGTCTGTTTGAAGCAATGGTTGAACTTCCTAGTTTCTCTATGGAAGTAAATTTGTATGTAGATCCCTTAGGGTCTTATGATCTATCATCTTAGGGATGAATTGGTTATGGAGGCATAGGGTTAAGGTAAATTGACATGCAAAAACCATAGAATATCTAGATTATCTTAGAAAGTGGGTATCTTTGTGTAAAGGGTGGAATTTAGATGATTGGTTTTTGGTAGTTTTGTATGTGTATCCTCCTTTCACCCTTTCATTCAAGGACCTAGGGCCAAGTTACAATTTACTATCATACCCTAGGTCACTATGAGATGTAAGGAAACTTGGATTTGTATGATTTGATTGTCAATTATATTCACTTATGCTCAATTATACATCAAAACCCTAATTATGCAAATATGATAGCAAACAGACGAATATCAGAAAATGCTGCTACAAAAAGATGTAAAACAACAAATAACTGTGCACTTATTTTTAAGGTTCAGAAGTGGAATAGTTAGGGACTAATGAGTAGGTGCCCAAGTCTAAAGCCTAGGTTTTTATTAAGATCTAGAAGCTCAATCTGCAACCTATTCCTGCTACATCAAAGATTTTCCCATCATAGAATCTAGAGGACTAAAGAGTGGGCACCCAAGTCTAGGGTGTTGTTTTCAACTCTGATATGCATATCTGACACTCTATAATGCACTCCTGCAACTCCACTTTTCATGTATCTTCAACCTATAACCTGTAATCACAAAACCTTTGGGAGGGACTTTTGGTGTTTAGAGGCTTGCCTCAGTCAAGCCCCAAGGAGACATTCAAGTCTTCCAAACATTGTTTTTAGATAGAGAGTGCGTGCCCTTGGAGGCAGAGGCAAAAATCAAATGATAAATTCTTAAAAACATAAATGATGTCACCTTGTAGTGAAGATCTCATGGAAGGAAGAAACTCTTCATGCCACGAGGAGATGATTGCTCAAATATGCATATACAAACACATAGACAACAAAAATATGCTCTTGCTACACAATGAATGCCTTGAATCACCTTCACATAAACTTGAGAATCCAAATTACTAGCTAGTAATCATCTAGTTTACAAATGAATGCCTAAACATGCTTTTATATGCAACTACAAACACTCTCACTAAGAATTTTGTAATTCAAACTTATTGTGTCGGCATAGGACCCAAATAACAGTCACAAGCTTTCACTCAAAATTTGGCACTGACCCAAAATAGGGCAGGACTAGGGTGCGGGCACCCAAATATTCCCCCCTATTTTGGTCAGGGTTAGGTTCAAGGGATCCCCCTAGTTCCCATTTGTCATGAAACTTAGGGATCATTTCATCGGGATGTCAAAATATAATGCAAGATGTCCTAAATGCAGATAAAAGACCCAGGAGCTAAACCTTGAGAGGGATCAGCCCCCAAGGGGACATTGTCTGACATTACATTTAGCCCCCACTTTAATGTATGTATAAACACGAGGCCAATACATGCATTAAAGTATGGTCAACAAACACAAAAAACATGCTAAGCACAAAGAAGACATGCCAGACACATTGAAGACAACGTGACAGGCACGCAAAACATAAAGAATACAGTTATAGTCACGTAAAACACAGAGAAGACAACAGATGCATAGAAGACAATTAATGCATAGAAGCAAGGAATGATTTCTTTTCTTTTTCTCATATATATGAAATGCAGATGAAAGTACATTAAAGTAAACACACCTCCCATAATGCAGGAAGCACTCATCGCACTGGTCTTTAAATTGCATATATGGGGCAACACACACGCAAGACATGCAAAACCTCCCAAAATGCAGGAAGCACTCATCGTGCTGGTCTTTAGACTACATATGCGGCAACAAACATGCCAAACAAAGCAAGCACGCTAAACTCACATACTTTAAAGACATGGAGAAAACACGACAGACAAGCGATGGAGTGTTCCTATTTCTAGGCTCATCACCATCTCAGGCACATTACATGCACACACCAATGATTGCGCTTCGCCACAACAACTACTGAAGACATGCTTAAGGGTTGAGTTAGTCACAGAACTGCTCTCTGCCTCCATAGAGGACTTTTGAAAATAACAGGATGGACACTCTCCATAAGAGATACACCATCCCCACTTTGAAGAGGGCTTAAGATGATTCATTGATTGATTGATTGATTACAAACAAACTCAGAGTGTAGGAGGGACTCATCGCCACTAGTCTTTAAACTACACCTGAGCACAAACACATTGCTAACATCTACAATAGACATCTTACCTTATATATGCCCCCACCTTAAGGTGGTTGATATCAGGTACCGATATCAAGCACATTAAGGTAGGAAGAAAACACACAAGGGAACATAGACTTTCACAAAGCCCATGCCCCTCGGAGGTGAAATGTACTTTATGATCGCCAAATGTTCCCACAAACATATCCCTACAAGAAACATGTTAGTGTCTACATAATCATGATAAACAACAACATTAATGTTGATAACTGAGAGGGGGGGGGGTGAATCAGTTATCCTAATTATTTCCCTTTCTGAACTTTCCTATTAATTAATGCAGCATTGAATCAAACACAAAAACATTACCATGAAATAAGAAACACATGACACAGTAATTTTTGACGTGGAAACCCTGTTAGGGGAGAAAACCACGGGGTGATTAACCCAAAAATTATTCTCTGTTAGAAGAATAGGAGATTACAAAAATGGCACTTGCCAATTAGGGCTCACTGCCCGAGCACACTGCTCACAAGAGGCCCACTGCCTACAAGAAGACACACTGTCTACAAAGTGATAAGAATCACAGTCTTGAACTGATTGGAAGCATCTGCATATGCTGGAGTTCAGTTCCGGTTAGGCTCAGTATACTGATCTGCTGCACTTCATCTTTTCTTCTGTTCTTTATTCTGCTGTCTTTCACATACCGGATCCTTTTTCTTATTTCTGCTCTGTTCTGTACTTCTTCGCATATATCTTCACACCATCACATCCTTCACAACTAAATCCATCCTCTATATATATCCGCACAAGTAATTTCATCACCTTTCTAGTCGGCATCCGGAACAGTCTAGTTTCTTACAAACTCTTGTTCTGTCGGCTGAATCCTTCCTCACCAAGCAATGCGGATCAAGCATATACTTGTAGATATCATTAATCATGTCAGCCAAACATGATTCATGCCTCCACAACCTCTATCATCAATAGTAACACATCCGGAAAGTAGTCTGATACTCTGTCAGTCAGTTCTTCCTCTGTTTTCACTGTCTCTCAGGAATCCGGTACTCAACTATTCATATCTTTTTCCTTGTCCATCACCGGAGGCTAAATCCTTGGAATATACCACTCAAGGTAGTCCTCTTGACTTCCCCAAATCCGCACTGCACCAAGACACTTCCTCTGAGAGATCCGGATCAATCTGTCGGACCTTGCCACATGCTCTGTTCTTGTTCACCGGACCACAACAATCTTTATTCTGACTTCCGGTAGAGACACATTATAACTTGCGGATATGTGGGATGACCTTTGTTGCCATCAATGACAACAACCATGAATCCATATAGTGTCTCTTGCCAACAATCTCCCCCTTTGGCATTGATGGCAACACTTAGTGAAAAATGACTAAGTGTTTTCACTATGCTCCCCCTTTGCTGATGCTCTGTCTTTATATACAATTTCTGGAACTCCCCCTTAATTGGATTCCTCATTTTTCACTGCTCCTCACTCCCCCTTTGACATCAATGGCAAAGGGTAGGGTCCGCATATCAAAATTTTCAAAAATTTTCTATACATAGCCGCATATTTACATACTCACATATACTGAAGAATGTCTGCAAAGGATGTCTGCAATTGGATCATTTCTGTAGCCCAACTTTGCTTCATTCTATCCAAAATTGAAATGTGACCACTCAACAAAAATGCAAAAGCTTCTGCCCGCTTGAGATCTATCGGATCTTTTGTTTGGGCGGTGGTCTGAGCATCATTGATGGCCTCATGCATAGTTTCCAACTTAGGGATTATAATCCTTCTAAGTTCTCCCATCCGGTTGGTGATATTCTTCCTTCCCTTCTCAAGATTCTTTATTTCATTCAAGACTGCAATAGTCTGACATTCTTGATTTATTATGGAGGAAGAGAGAGGATCAAAACTTTGAGATAAGCTTTGTAGCTTATCCTGTTCCTCTTTTATTTTCTTATCAATTGCTGCTATTGCCTTTGACCAGGATATACAAAATTTGTAGATGTCACCGCCATCCTTAAGAGCATTCTCTAAGCTCATTATTCCAATGCTCACAATCTTCCTATCTTTAGAGATTAATTCTAATATTTCTGAAAATCTTCTATCCAAAAATTCCTTTCGGACCTTTTCTTCAGCTGATTTTTCTAGAGAATCAAAATGTGTATCAACACTGCTGACTAAGGTTTTTAGATTACCGGAAGAGGAGGCTGTCGGATCTATCTGGATTGATGGCATAATCTTTACAAGTACTCCGGAAGCAGCCTCTATCAACTCACAGTCTTCCATATGAGACTTCAGGAGTTTTTCATTTGCCTTGGCATTTGCAAATGAAGCTATCTTCATTGTTTGTACCGGAGAGAGAGAGTCAAAGTCGAATGGGCCTTTTAGAAGCTCCGGTTCATCAATCTCTAAAGTTTCTTTGCTCAAAAATTGTTGAACAGTTTGTGCAGTGTCTCTTGCCGGAGACAAATGTTTCTTTTCTTCTGCAGTCTTGGAACTGTCAACCTCTTTGTCTTTCACCACTGCTTCCTTCTCCTGTAATTGCTCTTCTTCTTTGGATCCGGAGACTGTAGGGGAAACCGGAGGAGAGATGCTTGTATGTTCAGGGCCCACTTCTTCCGGAACAGATGATTCCAAATCCGCAGCTGTTTCTGCACCTAAGTCCTCTACAACAGGAAGATTGAACCTTTTGAAGGCCTTCTGGAGGATCTCTTCTGTCTCTTGGGCCACTTTGTCAGTCTCACCAAGCATGAGTTGATTCATCCTGGCTTTACTTCTGAACTCATCTTTGCAGTCCTTGAAGATTATGTTCATTGTCTTGGGATCAATTTGAGGATATAGCTGAATAGCTATCTGCTCCCGGATCTCAAGATCTTTTGCATGAGCATTGTTCTTTCTTACTTCTAATTCCTTTTCTAGGCTTTTAGGAATAAGAGATATGATCTCAATGAAAGCCTTATTGTATATGTTCAGATATTTGACTGTGGCTTCCTGAAGAGTCTTTTGGTCAGCCTCACTGAAGTCATCATAAGATTCAGTCATTGGTTGAAGGTTTCCATCCACCGTGACCGACTTGATTACATTCTCTAGAGACAGAGTGGGCTTTTCAACAGATACCTCCGCCATTTCATCCTTGTCTTGGCCTGTGGAGGGTTTACCGGATCCTTTCTTCTTCTGTTTCTTTATTTCTTTTACTCCCTCATCTGACTCTGTTTCCTCTTCATCCTTTTGGCTTCCATAAGCCCTTGTGGCTTTTGTCTTGGATCTCTTACCGGATGCCTGGACTTCCGGTTTTGAACTTTTGGTTGAGGGAGGTGCAGATCTTTTTGATGATCTGGTCCGGGTGGGAGTTTCAACCGGAATACTTTCTTTACTTTTCTCTTCTTCCTCAGCCTTCCTCCTCTTTTCCCGGCTGGCATCAAGTGCCTCTTTTGAGATGCCTAGGCCTTGAGCAATATGCTCAACTTCTTTTCTTACCTTCCTCTTTATCTCCAGTTCCCTGAGTTCTACATGTAACTTTACACTCAGTTCCTCAAAGGTTCCGAACCTTTCTGCCTTGGGATCTTTGGGCTGGCTTAGCATGTGTTGAACATGCAGCTCTACTATCTGTTCATCCACTTCATACCCCATAGGCATGATCCAGACAGTCCTTGGCTCCACTGCCTCCATCAGACACTGATCTGTTTCTACCATGAAGCATACTGTGTCTTTGTATTTTTCAACAAGGGATTGGGGTATTCTTTCCCTTGCATGCATCATGCTTTGGAAGTTCTTGAAGTAACCCCATAGAGCTGTATTTCTTGCTTTTGCATCCCCAAGTCCATGCAAATAGTCTCTAATTTGAATGGCAACCGGTCTGTCATTCTGCCATATCCATCCACTGGATCCGGGAAGCTCATTCATGTAGTAAAAGAAGAGACACAGGATCAGATTGCCATATTTGAAGGAGTTTTTCTTGTCCTTCTTAATCTTCTGCAGATTTTCAAAGAGTTGGTTTACTAGAAGCTCGCACAAGTCATAGTCTGCATTCTCCTTTAACATCTGATAGGCTGTGTAGATTACAGTTCCCGGTACTGAATTTTCCCTACTGGAGTGATAGATTTTGTAACCAATTATTATAGCTACAAATTTGACATCCGGTTCAATGATATCATCAACTGTCATAGCTCTCTTGTCAAACTTGGATCCGGTTGCATCACTGACTGTCTGATTTTTGACAGATTTGAGAACAGGTAATCCACCGGATGAGTGCAGACCGGTTACAGCCCTAATTGCGTCCTTGGTGATCTTGAAGGGCTTGTTCAACCATAGGAAGTTGTCATGTACTCTACTTAGTACATACCGGACCCATTCATCTTCTTCAAAACAGGGGAAATGAATGCACTGTGCAAAGTGTTTGTCCTGGATGGCTTTATACTGAGGTTTGATCTCAAAGGAGTCATCTATCAATTGTTTGTGATAGATATCCATTAGTTTTGATTCTCCAAAGTTTTCAAGATTCGCATGGATGTAAACCCTAATATCTTCCGTATGCAATACACCATGAGGAACACTAGAGAAGGCTCCTAGTGGATCTACCTCCAATGATTTGTAAGGATGTTTCTTGAATGAGGGGCGAGGTCTATCAGAGATCTTAACTATGTTTGGAGTAGCCATTCTTCAAAGATTTGCAGTGAGGTAATGAAAAACGGAGAATACCTTATGCGCCTTCGACTTGCACGGAGTGATTGGATTGATTTCTTTATACAATGACTTCGGCAGGAGATCCTTGGTGTGCTTGATGAATCTTGTTGCAGAGCTCCACTATTTGCTTCTTCTTGAGTGCAGAATGAGCAAATGACTTTTGAGAAATCTCTTATATTGCTCCGCGAACCCTAATATCTGTCTGCAATAAATGCTTCACCTACATTATTCCGGTTTGCCTTGTCTGGATAGCTTGGAGTATCCCGGATTAGTCCTGATCTGCGAATATCATCCAGATCTTTCAATCATGAATAAATCAAGGTAACATATTACAAGAACATCTCAAACATTCTGTCCAATCCGCAGAACAAGATAGTGCACTTCTGGATCTCTTTGAACCTTTTTGTAATCCTTTGTCATACCGGAGCATCTCCCTGAACATGTCTTATTTGATCGATCACAGCTTCTTCATGACTCCATGCGGACCTCTGAAAACTTGACTGAAGCATCTCAAGACTCATATCTGCAAACCCTTTAATCCGCATCTTGTGCCACATTCGGCACCACTTGTTTGGCTGGGGGAACAGGATTTTCTTTGAGTCTCCCCCTGAGCCTGAGCTCACTTTTTAATTTCTGGAAGAAATATCAGCACCAGAGTCTGGTGCGGATCCAACCTCTACATTCTCTGAACTTTTCTTCACCCAAATCTTGCTCATCTGATTCCTAACTTCATCCGCATTCACCTTTTGTTTACCCTTGTCTTGATTCTGATTATACACCGGACCTCTTTTGTCCTGATACTTGTTTCTGCAGACTTTAGCATTATGATCGGACCTATTGCAGATTTGGCAAATAACATTTCTTTGCATATTTGACTGATATCCTCTTGATCTGCATTGATTAGCCATATGACCTACTCTTTTGCATGTGAAGCATCTACCTTTGAATGATTTGTTTACTTGCATAATTCTGCATTCATGGGATTTGTGTCCATACCTTTTGCAGTTGAAGCACTGTCCGGAGAAGGATGAATTAATCTGATTCATTCTCATTCTGCACTGATTAGCTTTGTGACCAAAGTGGTTGCAGCTGTGGCAGTATCCATTGAAGGATGGATATCTTTGAGCATTTGGCTGTCTTACCGGAGGTCTTCTAGGCCTGCTCCTTGGATTTTCTGATCCAAGATTCTTCTGACGGGATCCGGAGCTTTCTCCTTTCTCATATCCCAAACCATACTTGTCATCTGTCCTCTTTTGACTTCCAAGAAGAACTTCAAGTTGAGCAGAACTTATCTTGAATTTCTCTTTATATTCATTTGCTGTTTGAAGGTCTCTTTTGAGAGAGGCAATTTGATCCTCAAGTTTTTCTTCATTATCTTTGGCATCTTCAAGATCAGATTCAAGATGTCTGATAATCCTGTCCATCTGGTGGCATTCTTCTGATTTTTCTTTAAGAGATTGTCTTAGATTGTCTTCAGCCTTTCTTTTTTCTTCAATCTCTTGAGTAAACTTTATAGTTCCTGATTCCATTTCATGTCTTAACATAATGACTTCTTTTGATAACTTTTCACATAACTTGGTTTGCTCAGTCAATTCTTCATTTGTATTGCTTTCTTCACTTTGTCTTGCCAACTATTGGAGTAGCTCCTTTCTCTTTTTCATAGAGAGACTTAATTTGTCTTTTAATTCTCTCATGAATTCATCAGCCTGTTTGAGTCTTTCCTTTAATTCACTGACTTCAAAATTTGACTGTTCAAGATCCTCAAGAGCAGTCTTGAGTTGCTCCCTTAAACCATATGCATCCATTTGAACTCCCAGATCTTCCTCAAGCTGTTAGGCTCTATTAGGAGGAACTTAGCTCTGATACCAATTGTTGATAACTGAGAGGGGGGGGTGAATCAGTTATCCTAATTATTTCCCTTTCTGAACTTTCCTATTAATTAATGCAGCATTGAATCAAACACAAAAACATTACCATGAAATAAGAAACACATGACACAGTAATTTTTGACGTGGAAACCCTGTTAGGGGAGAAAACCACGGGGTGATTAACCCAAAAATTATTCTCTGTTAGAAGAATAGGAGATTACAAAAAATGGCACTTGCCAATTAGGGCTCACTGCCCGAGCACACTGCTCACAAGAGGCCCACTGCCTACAAGAAGACACACTGTCTACAAAGTGATAAGAATCACAGTCTTGAACTGATTGGAAGCATCTGCATATGCTGGAGTTCAGTTCCGGTTAGGCTCAGTATACTGATCTGCTGCACTTCATCTTTTCTTCTGTTCTTTATTCTGCTGTCTTTCACATACCGGATCCTTTTTCTTATTTCTGCTCTGTTCTGTACTTCTTCGCATATATCTTCACACCATCACATCCTTCACAACTAAATCCATTCTCTATATATATCCGCACAAGTAATTTCATCACCTTTCTAGTCGGCATCCGGAACAGTCTAGTTTCTTACAAACTCTTGTTCTGTCGGCTGAATCCTTCCTCACCAAGCAATGCGGATCAAGCATATACTTGTAGATATCATTAATCATGTCGGCCAAACATGATTCATGCCTCCACAACCTCTATCATCAATAGTAACACATCCGGAAAGTAGTCTGATACTCTGTCAGTCAGTTCTTCCTCTGTTTTCACTGTCTCTCAGGAATCCGGTACTCAACTATTCATATCTTTTTCCTTGTCCATCACCGGAGGCTAAATCCTTGGAATATACCACTCAAGGTAGTCCTCTTGACTTCCCCAAATCTGCACTGCACCAAGACACTTCCTCTGAGAGATCTGGATCAATCTGTCGGACCTTGCCACATGCTCTGTTCTTGTTCACCGGACCACAACAATCTTTATTCTGACTTCCGGTAGAGACACATTATAACTTGCGGATATGTGGGATGACCTTTGTTGCCATCAATGACAACAACCATGAATCCATATAGTGTCTCTTGCCAACAATTAATGCATATGATTAATCACACAAACAACCAAGGTTATTGTTACCTAAATTTCACTACAGCTCATTCAGGTAGAGCTTTGATTCAAAGTTTAAAAGGTACATTTTATCTTATCCTTATTACATTATATTCAAGTGCATAAATGAAATAATTCAAAAGATTATGATTATCAAATTACTACATTTATCCAAGTGCATGTAACATAAGAAAGATTTATACAAATCTTTTTTGAAGAATAAATAATCTTTATTGAATGTAAAATGTACATTATCTCACACAAGCTATGAGATTAACTCTCTTATTCAATGAAATTGAAGAACAATCTATACATGAATAAGTAAATGTAAATAAATGTGCATGTAAGGATAGAGGCTAGTCATTACCTAAGAATGACTGGTTCTAGTTCAGGTGTGTTGTTTGTTTGCCCCAACTTGTCTTTGTCCTTCCTAGTTCATGTCGTCTCTAGTTCTTGTATCTAGTAAAAGAATGATGTTAGAGTAATACTCTAAGAATTGAATGGTCCCTAACTTGACATGAACAAGTACCTATGCATGTATAAATTGATCCTCAAATGCATTAAACAAGAAATGTATACTTTAGATGTCCTAGAAAACAAGCAAGTCATCAAACACATCTAGAGTATGCATTTATTTTCTAACAAGTTTGCTTCATGTGCAGATATAGGTGAAATTGTGTTTCTGAGTGATTCATCATTTTATATTATGAGTGGAGAAAATGTGGCTCCCATAAGGGTTGAGCCCAGCTCATAGTTATTATAGAGAATGTCAGGTATATTCATCAAGTACAGTAATGCCAACAATGTAATATGAACTGTTGAAGATAATCATAGTTATATATCAGCTGGTGGCAGGACAGTCATGTTCAAAAGATATAGCTTTTGATAAGAACAACATGATTTATTGCCAATTCATAATTATATGAACAGTTTGAATTGCCTTGCATATGTAAACTATCTTGGAGAATGATCATAAGTAGTCTATAATGGTGGTAAAAGTTATTTTTGAGATAAGTATGTCTGCTACCTTCCTTACCAGTTGCCCCTTGCCCATCTCTGATAGAGACTAAAGAGGATAAGAAACATGAAGAGTAGTCTTAAGTGACTGTCATAGAATGAGAAAGGGCAGCCTGCAGTTATGTATTTGACATAGTATAGAAGCCAATGAGAATGCTATGAATAACCTATAGGGGCATGCTCAGGGTGTACATGTTGAATAGTACAGAGATATTCTTATTCATATCTAAGACTCATTCATGTCTAAGAAGATGAAATGTCAAAGGAACCAATATCACATACTGATTCGAGCAATCATAGTAGAAAGGTCCCAAAGATGGAAGAGAAGATAGTCCAGTGCAAGACATTCTTAGGCATGCACCACTGTCCTTGTCAAAAGGATAGTCTTTTTGATGCAGAGTGGAACGCAACGGAGGCTAACTAACAGGAAGGAGTAGTCACAAATACAAACAGCATGATAAAATTCTCTATCGGCTGAACATCATCATCATATTTCCTAACAACACCAACAGCATCATCACATTTCAACAGCATCATCATATTTCGGATGATCGCAAATATCCTCCTGTCGACTACTATTTACCTCCTCCGTTTGTCGCCTATCATCATCATCATGATAATCAACGGGCGCAAACATCCTCCGGTTGCACTGTTCATCGGGTGCCAAATACAAGCGGCATCATCATGATATTCGACACCTTCGTCAGCAGGATATCCAAATATCCGGTTGCTCCCAATATCCTGATGACGTTGCACTTCAACAACTTGCCTTCGATGCTCCACTGCCCGACGATACAAGCAACAGCATCATGATATTATTTATCCGGTTCTTCGAAACCTCCTGATGATGCTAATACAACTTCCTGCCTACGCCGATACTTAACCACTTAGCGACAACAGGATAAACTCGCATTGAGGGATTACTTAATATCCTGATGAGGATGACGTCATATCCTGATGACGATGACGTCACACATCATCCTGATGAACTCTTCAACACTTAGCCAAAAAAACTTAACTTTCACACCCGCATCCGTTAGCGATATGCGGATGATGAACTTCCCTGAGAGATGATCCTGACTGCGATATATACACTGAGTATATATCCAACTCAAAACATCATGATGCACTTGCAACATGCAAACTTCAACAACTTCATGACCCGATCCTGATGGCGATGGATTCGCAGATGACGATGCGGCTCGTTCCGACTGGAAACGCACATGCAGACTCCTGTGTATCCTTCCACTGCATGTAAACACTCCGAACTGCTCTATTTCACAAAGATCATGTGACGACCGGGCCGGATCATCTTCAAACCAAAATCTAACAACTTATCTTCTAGACCTAGCACATGAGGATGCTAGGCTGATTTACAGCATGCTCCTAACAGATCTCCTGAACAATGCAATGCATAAACAGAAAACACAAATGCAACCTAAGCTATGATACAGGACCATTCCACCGATTTGCAGGATCAACTGGTGGAAGGGTTGAAAGTGCCCATTAACTTACAAAACGGAAATGAAATCAAAACAGATACAACTGATACAACCAGATACTGCAAAAGATGAGATCTTATTCAGTTGAAATTCAAAAGTCCTGAATACAGCTTCACAATGACTGAACTGCCTTCCTGAATCTCAGCTCAACACATCTAACAACATCAAGATGAACTATCAATATGAACTATCAATATCAACTGCATCTAAACCCTAACAGATCGAAGGTATATATAACAAATCCTTCGAGTACTACCAACTTCACTTCCCAGCGGCTGGGAGCTTCCAAGCGGCTGGGAGAGAGGACAACTCAGACAATCTTATCTCGATCTCTAACTGCTTACACATACTCCTATGCTGAACTAATACATAGCATCGGTCCAGTGGACCTTATTACATGACAAAGTCAAACATACTAAAAATAGACTATCCTGTCATCATACTGATAACTATCCTATATCCTGATCATGTATGTCATCATGCGGACCTATATCCTGATCATGTGCGGGTGCTCCTGCACCACTTTTCTATCAAAGGAACAAATCATATTCAATTTAAGATAGTAAGCCTGTCATAGAAGACTATCATATCCTAGATAATGATTGTTATACCTTCATAATGTGGTCTTGAATTAATATGTTTATCTTTGTAAAGTGATTAAGATATGGAGTCATGATGTGGAGCCAAGGACAGGGTAATAGTCATAAGGAACATTGCCAAGTGATATACATAACAGTTGTCAAAGGCAACATAATGCATGATGACCATGAGCAAGGAGCAACATTCAGTCACTATCAAGACAACATGATAGTCAAAGACAGTATGCAAAAGACATAAAGCAAGATTTTCTACTTTAAGAGTTGAGATTATCTGGTTAAGCCAGCTAAGGGCAAGATTGTCCTTAAAAGTTAAAATTTTATTGCCAAAATTGATTATCACTGTACCTAGATCACTTTGCCCTTGAGACAGTCACCTCCAACAATTGGGCCAATGTGCATAAGGAATCTTAATTGCTTTGGAACTCATCAAGAGTTACAGTCTAAAAGGTAGTGGGTCAGTTATAAGGAAGGGTAATAGTGTATGTGTGGTTAGTAACAGAAAAGGGCAATGACAGTTGTATAGAAATGATAGGGATTCAAGATCATTCAACACAATAAGGTTGAATAGAGATATTTACAATGGAGAAAGAGATGAGACAACAAGAAGAAGATCTTTTTAAGGGTTAGAGAATCCTATGGAAAATGAAGAGGGCCACGGTGAAGCAATCCCAAGACAGAATGAAGATAAATATTTGACAATTCAAGTTGAGAGTGCATGATGAGTCTTAGCTCGAAGAACCAGACCACTAGACAGTAATAGTGTAGCGGGCAAAACATAGAGGTTTACAAGCATCCCAAGAACAAATACTTTTGTTGGAACTGTACTTTAATCAAAAGGTGAATGATATCAGATATTAGTTACTATTTTGGTTTCCAAAGGGGCAATGCATTCATCTAAGGTATTGCAATTGGAGAGCAACCTACATCCCATTCTTCAGGCCCTCAATTTTTGAAGGCCATGACTAAGATTGCATAACATGGTTCTATTTCTCAAGCTATGGTGGTTATGGAGTCATGAGGAATGATTGGAATGAACATTGTGGGATTGTTGGAGTGATAGTGTGGAGTATTCTTGCGCAAGAATCTAGCTTGTAGATCAATCTGAGGTGTATTATATGTCCAACTATGGTTACATCTAGCCTGCATTTATTCCCTATAACCCTATATTTCATGATGCTGACTATGGTATGGATGTGAAATTTCTTGTTCATCAGTCTTATTATACTGGTCATAGCTACCAACAAATTTTTACTCCCTATCCTCTATTCAGCCTCCCACAACATATGGATCGGATGTTTCCTTAGCATTTTCTTAGGATTCAATTCTAGTTGTTGTAGCATAGACTTCTAAACAAGTTTGATAGTCATACAAATAGAGAGCATAAATTTTTCATCAATTCTTGCATAGTTCAACTGAAGTGGTATACAGGTATTTTCTATAGAAATGAAAAAGTAGGGTTTACATTGCCATTTATATCACTATTGAAGCATTTGGAACAAGGTTTTTCTATAGTGCATTAGTTTTCTCAGAAGATCATGCTAGAAGTGAGCAGTTAGTCAAAACTGTGAAGATCCATAATAATAAAACCAAAATAAATATATGAAGCAGCTACAAGAGGTCTGAAAATGAATAGAAGGAGGTGAAATACATTGAGAAAAAAAACCATATATAGGAAAATCACAGACAAAGTGATATTTCAGAGCATGAATGACATATCTTGCTACTTTATGTAGCAATGTTTACATGAAAAGCTTTCATTTATGCATGAAACGCAATTCTATATCATAGCCATGGAAGAAGATAATATATTCATCATGTATTATGCAGAAATGACATCAGAAATGAAGTTTTTTCCTTCATTTTTGCTTTCAAAAGAAAGGGATTTGAGCTTACCAGTGATTATTGAAGCCTTTTTATGAAGAACTTAGTGAAAATGCCTCTAGATCATCTACAAGAGTCTTAGACATCAAAACCTCATGTTGGTAGTGGAGAAATGAACAGCAGAGCACAATGACAACATTACAAGATGCAGAAATGAAGGCAAAAAAGTGCCTTTTGGCATTTACGGTCTCAAAACCCTAAGAACCCGTGGGTTCTTTTGTTTCTTTTTTAAGTTTTATTTCTTTTTCATTTGAGCTGTGATCCAAAACATTACAGATGTAATTCCTAGGAGTGTACTACAAGGTGGCCTAGTTGAATATGATTAAGACTTTGTTAAGTCTTTATTTCCTCTTAAAAAGGTAGACATTTCGATGTAAAATCTTCTCTCTTTGGATTTAGTTTTCTTTGCATAATATGTGATCTAAAACAATAATTTTTAAATGATGATCATATAAATCATTTAAGATTTATTGTTGCCTTTTAATGCAAAGGAGAATAAAGGAATGTGAAGGATGTGGCAGACATATGTCTAGAGTCTAGCTTCTTGTTTTGCCTTGGTGGAGGGAAGGATTGACTAAGTCTGATGACAATTAGTAGTTGAGTTGGTTGTTGGAGGGTATCTAGGAGTTTTTGTTTCTCTTAAATTCCTTTTGGACTTGTTTTCATGACTTTTCATGTTTGACTAAGTCCTAATGGACTTTTTCTTGCATTTGGGACTCTTTTGGATGAGATCTAGTTGCTAGATTTTAGGCTTTATTGAAGCATCCAACCCAAGAAGCTTCTAGTAGCTATTTTCTTGGAGTTTAGTTGTAGGAGTTTACATATACTTACTTGTAACTCTTTTTAGAGGAGTTCTTCTTGTGTAGATTCTAGAGATAGAGACTTTTGCAGTAATTTTGACAGTTTGACCATACTTTGTAACTCAGTATTTTGGAATATAATATACAGATAATACCTTGGATACCATTCATTACAAGTGTTTTTGCCTTCTCATTATTTCAGTATTGTGCATAACCAAGTGATTGATCAAGCTATTAGTGAGGTATTTTAATCTCCTTGTAGTTTTTTCATGACATTTCTACAAAGTTTGCTTATGCAGGTTACAGGTTATGTTTAAATCACATTTATCTTTTAAACTATGAAAATAGTATTTTCCTTTTTTAAGATAATGCACTCAAACTTTCCTTTGAAACATTGATGTATAAACTTATAGAAATGAATTGTGCAATTTAAATGTTATCATCAATATTCAAGTATTTAGAAAATCTGGAATTTCATAGTCCTAGTCTATTAGGTGTATCACCCCTGTATTTTCATTTTTAGCATTTCCCTTTTAAAGTGTTTTTTCTTCTTCCTTTTCCTTGTCAGAGCCATAGATTTTTTTAGTTTAGGTGTTAACGAGCTAGGAAGCTGGCCTTCTCTGGATGTTGACCTCTACTTTTAAAGATATCGACAACTTTAGAGGTCTTCCCATGTTTCAATAGATTGTTAAACTTTACGTTTAACAGGGTGCAAATTTCACTGATAACATTTTTTGGTACGCCCAGTGGGACCGACTGGACTATCATAGTTCACAAGTCCTCTATTCATTATTGATATTTGGTGTGTATGTCGACAACATCAACCTTTGGAGGTAATATTCACACACCTAGTGACTCTACAAGTGAAGAATCAGCTGGTTTTAGCAATCCAGGTACAAGCAACTAATGAGGTTGGTGCTACTTGTAGTTTTCTACCATTTGAAAATATTTTTTTAGCACCTGGTGACTCTATTTGGTGTTATAACTCATTTCGTAGTGTTTCAAGACCCTGTTGCCTATATACATTCCAAATCAGTTATCTAGACTTGCCTATGTTTCATGTTTTACTCTTGCAATGTCTAGTTATCAGCACTGTGATGGTTTTTCACCTCCATTCCATGAAAATCATGCATCTATGCCCTCTTACCAATCATATCACACAGAACAACTTGCTGGTTTTTTTCTAAATGACCCTATAATAGAAAATTACCAGTAGTCCTATCATGTTTTCCACCCTCCCATCCCTGCTTAATCTCAATATCATCTAATATATGATCAAGTTCAACCACAAGAAGAGGTTTTTGATGCCAAACAACATGATTATTCACACAATTAGCCTCAAGAGCCAAAATGTGTTGGATCTGATCCAAAAGTTTGACTGTGTTTTGATGGTTTTAAGCCAAAATCTTGAACATATGAAGATCAGTGATATTAGTAAGGAGTTCTCACACATGTATTGGATATTGGTTGAAATCAAGAAGCAAAGAGAGATTATCTTGAAATAACAAGAGTTGGCTAAGCAATCCGTTGTTCATAATCAAGAGTGGGTGACAAAAAGAATACAATTTGAAAGAAATATTGAAGGAGAGATAGCTGCTAAAAAGAAGAAATGAAATTTTTGTCTGCTTAGGTGCAAAGTAGTTGAGCTTATTCAGATTATCAATGCCAAAAAAGGTGTGAGGAGGCTGGTCGTGAAGAGTAGTTTATCATTTGGAATGAAGAAGGTGTGAGATTTTCCACTCTAACAGAAGTTTCAGAACAATAAGAGTACATCAAACAATCTAAGGAGTTGCTGATTGACATTAATCAGTATGAAAATGGAGCCTTGGATCATGAAGGAGAGCATAAATTTGAACCTGACACTATTTTCCAAGTTATGAGTTTTGATATATTCAAACATGTTATGCATGAGAAAGCTAATGTTGAGCCTTTTGGAGAGATGTGCATAGGTATAATTGATCAATTTTGTTCAATGTTGGTTAACAAGGAATCAGACCTTTCAGGAGAAGTTGACAATTATGATGAACTGGAATAGCAAGTTCACAAGATGGAACAAGTGCTGAAGCAACAGGAGGAATATGGTCCTAATAGCGAGGAGTTCATTCTCCCAAGTCAAGAAAATTCTCATGAATATGATTTGCAAGGTCTTAACTGGTTGGAGGAGTTTCAATTTTATTGTGCTGAAGAACTTGAAGCTGATATATCAATTAAAAGTTTGCATCATGTTGTCCCTAAGAGCCTTCCAAGAGATGATAGATTTGATGAATTGTTAGACACCCTAATGGAAGAGGATTGTCCATTGACCATGGAGGAGGAATCAAGATGGCAACTTATTATGCAAGGTGAAGGTAAAGTTGTTTTTCCTAAGCATCTAGATTATTTTCTCCATAGTCCAAACTTAGCCACGAAGCAGGACAACCATGTAAAGCAAGAAAAATGTGAAGTAGCCAACAATGGGAGTCCAAGTTTTATCTATTGTAGTGGCTGTCCAATCAAATATTTATCTAGTATGGAGGCTACTAAAGTACTAGAGGTCATGCTCGGACCCAAGTATGAGAATGCATTTGAAGAAGAGACTGATTTTGGAGTTACAGCTGAAAGTGATCAAATTCAGCTCACTTATCCAGTTCAGGACATCAATAGGCATGATCAAAATCAAGGTGTGAGTTTATTTGTACCTCTCATGAAACATTGCAAAAGTCTATTGAATATATGCACATGTTTCATGTTCTTTCAGCAATGTATAATCATGTAATGCATCAGTTGTTGATTAGAAAGGGGTGTTATTTTGCAAAGCTAGTTGATGGTTTTGTTTGACTAGCTTCTTTGCTAGTTAGGATAGGATAGAATAGGTTTCCTAATATAGTTTTCAGTTCCCTAAGTACTATTTCGTACAATTAGTTAGTTTCCTTTCTACAATTTTTTCTTTTACTTAGGTGAATAGGAGTCTTTCACTTTGTTCTGCTGAGCTTCAGAAGTCAAAACTGTTTGTCCAAAGTGTTTTAGAAAGTCTCTGAGTGTCCCTATGCCTAATAGATAAGCTTCAGGCAATTGGTCTGATGTTTAACAGGCAAACATATAGTAGATGTCACCAAAAATGTTACCTAAATATCACTATAGCTCATTTAGGTAGAGCTTTGATTCAAAGTTTAAAAGGTACATTTTATCTTATCCTTATTACATTACATTCAAGTGCATAAATGAAATAATTCAAAAGATTATGTTATCAAATTATTGTATTTATCCATGTGCATGTAACAAAAGAAAGATTTATATAAATCTTTTTTGAAGAATAAATAATCTTTATTGAATGTAAAATGTACATTATCTCACACAAGCCGTGAGATTAACTTTCTTATTCAATAAAATTGAAGCACAATCTATACATGAATAAGTAAATGTAAATGACTGGTTCTCATTTAGGTGTGTTGTCCTATTGCCTCAAATTGTTTTTGTCCTTCCTAGTTCATGTCATCTCTAGTTCCTACATCTAGCAAAAGAATGATGTTAAAGTAATACTCTAAGCAATGAATGGTCCCTAACCTGACATGAACAAGTACCTATTCATGTATAAACTGATCCTCAAATGCATTAAACAATAAATGTATACTTTGGATATCTTAGAAAACAAGCAAGTCATCAAACACATCTAGAGTATGCATTTATTTTTCTAACAAGTTTGCTTCATGTGTAGATACAGGTGAAATTGTATTTTTGAGTGATTCATCATTTTATATTATGAGTGGAGAAAATGTGGCTCCCATAAGGGTTGAGCCCAGCTCATAGATATTATAGAGCATGTCAGGTATATTCATCAAGTACAATAATGCCAACAGTGTAATATGAACTGTTGAAGATAATCATAGTTATATATCAGTTGGTGGTAGGATAGTCATGTTCAAAAGATACAACTTTTGATAAGAACAACTTGATTTATTGCCAGTTGATAATTATATGAATAGTTTGAATTGGCTTACATTTGTAAATTATCCTGGAGAATGATCATAAGTAGTCTATAATGGTGGCAAAGGTTATTTTTGAGATAAGTATGTATGCTACCTTCCTTACCAGTTGCCCCTTGCCCATCTATGATAGAGACTATAGAGGATAAGAAACATGAAGAGTAGTCTTAAGTGATTGTCATAGAATGACAAAGGACAGCCTATAGTCATGTATTTGACAGAGTGTAGAAGCCAATGAGAATTCTATGAATAACCTACAGGGGGTGCTCAAGGTGTACATGCTGAATAGTATAGAGATATTTTTATTCATATATAAGACTCATTCATGTCTAAGAAGATGAAATGTCAAAGGAACCAATATCACATACTGATCTGAGCAATCATAGCAGAAAGGTGCCAAAGATGGTAGACAAGATAGTCCAGTGCAAGATATTCTTAGGCACGTACCACTGTCCTTGTCAAAAGGAGAGTCTTTTCTATCAAAGGAACAAGTGATTCAATTTAAGATAGTAAGCCTATCATAGAAGACTGCCATAGCCAAGAACAAATAATTTTGTTGCAACTGTGCTTTAATCAAAAGGTGAATGATATCAGATAGGAAATCAGTTATTATTTTGGTTTCCAAAGGGGCAATGCATTCATCTGAGGTACTACAATTGGAGAGAAACTTGCATCCCATTCTTTAGGCCCTCAGTTTTTGAAGGACCTAACTAAAATTTCATAACATGGTTCTATTGCTCAAGCTATGGTGGTTACGAAGTCATGAGGAATGATTGGGATAAACATGGTGGGATTGTTGGAGTGATAGTGTAGAGTATCCTTACGCAAGATTCCAGCTTGCAAATCAATCTGAGGTCTATTATATGCCTAGCTATGGTTACATCCATCCTGTATTTAATCCCTATAACCCTATATCTCATGATGCTGACTATGGCATGGATGGGAAATTTCTTCTTTATCAGTCTTATTATACTGTTCATATCTACCAACAACTTTTTACTCCCCAGCCTATGTTCAGCCTCCCACAACATATGGATCAAATGTTTCCTTAGTATTTTCTTAGGATTTAGGCCTAGTTGTTGCAGCATAGACTTCTAAACAAGTTTGACAGTCATACAAATAGAGAGTAGAAAGTTTTCATCAATTCTTGCATAGTGCAACTGAAGTGGTATACAGGTATTTTCTATAGAAATGAAAAAGTAGGGTTTACATTGTCATTTATATCACTATTGAAGCATTTGAAACAAGGCTTTTCTTCAGTGCTTCAGTTTTCTCGTAAGATCATTCTAGAAGTGAGCAGTTAGTCAAAACTATGAAGATCCATAATAATAAAACCAAAGAAAATATATGAAGCAGCTTCAGGAGGTCTAAAAATGAACAAAAGGAGGTGAAATACATTGAGAAAAAAAACCATATATAGGGAAATCACAAACAGAGTGATATTTCAGAGCAAGAATGACATATCTTGTTACTTTCTATAGCATTTTTTTCATGAAAAGATTTCATTTATGCATGAAACATGGTTCTATATCACAACCATGGAAGAAGATAATATGTTCATCATGTAATATGTAGAAATGACAGCAGAACTAAAGCTTTTTCCTTCATTTTTGCTTTCAAAAGAAAGGGATTTGAGCTTACCAGTGATTATTGAAGCCTTTTTATGAAGAACTCAGTTAAAATGCCTCCGGATCATCTATAGGAGTCTCAAACATTAAAACATCATGTCGGTGGTGGAGAAACGAATAGCAGAGCAAAATGACAACATTGCAAGATGCAGAAATGAAGGCAAAAAGTGCCTTTTTGGCATTTAGAGTTTCAAAACCCTAAGAACCTGAGGGTTCTTTTGTTTCTTTTTTAAGTTTTATTTCTTTTTTCATTTGAGCCATGATCTAAAACATTAAAGATGTAATGCCTAGGAGTGTGCCACGAGGTGGCCTAGTTGAATATGATTAAGACTTTGTCAAGTCTTTGTTTCCTCTTAAAAAGGTAGACATTTGATGTAAAATCTCCTCTCTTTGGATTTAGTTTTCTTTGCATAATATGTGATGTAAAATAATAATTTTTAAATGATTATCATATAAATCATTTAAGATTTATTGTTTCCTTTTAATGCAAAGGAGAATAAATGAATGTGAAGGATGTGGCATACATATGCCTAGAGTCTAGCTTCTTGTTTTGCCTTGGTGGAGGGAAGGATTGACTAAGTCTGATGATAGTTAGTAGTTGAGTTGGTTGTTGGAGGGTATCAAGGAGTTTTTGTTGCTCTTAAAGTCCTTTTGGACTTGTTTTCATGACTTTTCATGTTTGACTAAGTCCTGATGGACTTTTTCTTGCATTTGGGACTCTTTTGGATGAGATCTAGTTGCTAGATTTTAGGCTTTAATGAAGCATCTGACCCAAGAAGCTTCTAGTAGCTATTTTCTTGGAGTTTAGTTGTAGGAGTTTACATATAATTACTTGTAACTCTTTTTGGAGGAGTTCTTCTTGTGTAGCTTCTGGAGATAGAGACTTTTGTAGTCCTTTTGATAGTTTGACCATACTTTGTAACTTAGTATTTTGGAATATGATATACAGATAATACCTTGGATATTATTGATTACATTATTTTTCCCTTTTCATTATTGTAGTATTATGCATAACCAAGTGATTGATCAAGCAGTTAGTGAGGTATTTTAATCTCCTTGTAGTTTTATCTCACGTTTTCATGACATTTCTACAAAGTATGCTTATGCAAGTTATAGGTTGTGTTTAAATCACATTTATATTTTAAACTATGAAAATAGTATTTTCCTTTTTTAAGATAATGCACTTAAACTTTCCTATGAAACATTGATGTATAAACTTATAGAAATGAATTGTGCAGTTTAGATGTTATCATCAATATTTAAGTGTTCAGAAAATCTGTAATTTCATAGTCCTAGTCTGTTAGGTGTATCACCCCTGTATTTACATTTTTAGCATTTCCCTTTTAAAGTGTTTTTTGTTCTTCCTTTTCCTTGTCAGAGCCATAGATTTTTCTAGTTTAGGTGTTAACCAGCTAGGAAGCTGACCTTCTCCAGAGGTTGACCTCTGCTTTGAAAGATACCCACAGCTTTAGAGGTCTTCCCATGTTTTAGTAGATTGTTAAACTTCATGTTTAACAGGGTGCAAATTTCACTAATAATAGTTATACTATGAATTTGGAGATTGAGGATAACTGTTGGGCTATATCATGAAGATCTCAGAACTGTGTATCACCAAGGAGAGTTCCAAAGACAAACAAAGTGCATGGAGCAGCAGTATTGTTAAGGTTTCTAAGTGAGATAAAATATCATCAAAATCACTACGCAGAAAGCATGGAGTGCTTCTACTAGCCAAGTCTTAGATAAGATATACAACCCCATCGTTATATTAGGAACTAAGTCCAATTTTTGATTTCTCGCTAAAGGGACACTAGGTCTGCATCAGTATAAATGTTTTTCGTTATCTACTCGCTAGGTAGAAATACTAGAGGAATGTAAACAATAAATGAGATAGGAGAAACAAGTGTCTTAGGGACAGTCACATAGGAGGGTGTACCTAAGTCACCAACTGCAATGCTATTTCCATAAGACACAACACACAACAATGAAATCAGAGAGAGAGGCAATATAAAAGAATGTCACAACAGAGGCAGTCTCCTAGTATCCTAGACCTTACAAGAGAATCAAGGGTCATCCCAAGAGGCCTAAACAACACATAACACATCATAGGGGAAGCACATCATGAGAGATAAAGGGTTAGAGATACTTACCTAAAGGATTGTTGTGTCATATTTTTGAATTTATGAACCTCTTGGAGAGGTAATCGCTCATGTTTAGTGCAAAGTTTGAGTGGTTCTTATTAAAGTCTTGTTTATTATCATATGATATTTGTTTCTCAAATCCTTATGTAAATGAGACCTTTTGTTTCTGATAGTATAAGGCGGCAAAACCAGGGGCTGAACCCTTACAAAGCAGAACCCAAAAAGGCCAAAAAAGGCCTTAAAGACAAAAAGAGACAGAACCACCATAGATAGCTTACATACAACTGATATATAGCAAAAAGAGACTATCAGTAAAAAACTAGCTAACAAAAAGCTTAGAAAGAAGACTAGGAGAGGGTGTCTTCTTAGCATTTGAAAATAAACTCAAACATTATGTTGAATTCTTTAGCCCTATCATCATCAACACCATGAGTGAGAACTTCATGTTCCTGCAACAAAGAGAGATTAGCCATAGTCGGCCTACAAAGCATGCTTGTAATGAATCTGCCAAGAGAAAAGACCCTCTTTTTCACAAAATCAACCCACTCCTTCAACTGAGTCAAAACATCAGAATGATTACCTTCCTCATTAACTTCCTCCTCCATACCATCTTCAGCATTGTTGTAATCCTCCTGAATAAAATCAAGATTTGCAGGAACCTTAGTACAAACAAAGTGAATATCCTTCCCATTGTTATCATCAGTGTCAGTAGCCTCCATATGAGTAGTAGTAGCTCCCACATCCATATAGTCACCACTATTATGAGACTTTTTGTTGCTTGTGAGGAGGAGAACCACTATTATTTCCAACTGCTAGTAGTCATCTTACTCTCTTCCAGTTTTTAGCAAGTTGTCATTGTTGATGCCATCTAACATAGTAACATGAATCATCCTGCACCATCTCACTTGTCTGTATCAGTTGTACTATTTTTTTCTGATGTGTTTTGATTACCTCCCGATCCATATAAGGATAACAGAGGAGGAACCTTAGCATAAATTCCATTTCTTCGTGGATGAGGTGGGTTATCCAACTTTTCCTTATCCACCTCAATCATACCCATGATGTTATCATATTCCAAGTAATCATCATCAACTACTTCTATTATTCCTTTTTCCAACATATTGTTATCAGTATGTTTAGAGAAAGGATTAGTGAAGATTTGTAAATTTTGTCTTAGTGGAGCAACTGACTTATTTCTATTATCACTCACACCTGATACCCTATATGATATTCAAATCAATGAGGTCTTGTATTTCATGTTTAAGATGCATACATCATTCAGTATCATGTCCTTGTGTTTGATGAAAATGACAAAAGGAATTAGCATCAAAGTAAGGTCCTTGTGCTTTGCTAGGATCAACCAGCTTAATCAGGAGAAGTTTCAGAATGTTATTACTCACAGCTTGATTCATGATAGAATGATAAGACTCAGATATTAGAGTAAACTTTCTTGGTTGATATGATGTCTTCTTTAGATTAGTGATAGCAGACACATTAGAAAAGTTGTTCATATTTGGTTCATTAATCCTGATGAAACTCCTATTATTATTATTTCACTTAAAGTTGTTTTGTGATGATCCACCCATGGATTGACCAACTTGAGCCGATGAGTTTTGGTTTTGATATTGACTAGATGAAAATTGATAATCACGAAGGGTGGTGCATAAATGTTGAAAGGAGTTATACTTCATCAAGAGGATCTTATCACGGATGTTAGGTTGTAGATTTGTAATAAACACCTTCTAAACATCCTCATCTTTCATCTAATATTGAATTTGTGTATGTAAAGCTTGATACTGACTAATGAATTTAGTTACTTCTCTTTCAGACCTTGCTTGCAATGAATTAAATCAATCAAAGAGACTTGAGGTCTAGTGTTTTCTTGAAAATGTTGTAAAAATTGGTCAATCAACTGCAAAAAGGAGTGTATTGAATTCGGAGGTAAAGAGCAAAACCATTCTAAAGTGGTGTCTTTGAGAGATCACGAGAAAAGTTTTGCCAACAAGTCCTCTTCAAATAAAAATCACAACACATAGTTGTGAATGCTACCACATGAGTATTAGGATCACCTTTTCCACCATATTTTTCAAAGCGAGGGGTCTCAAACCTCTCGGGCATAGGAGTTCTCAAAATTGCATAAGAAAGGGGATTACAAGTATGATATGTTGGTATATTAGGTTGCAAAGAATTTGTCAAGTTTGTTACCATTTGTTGTAAAGCAGTCATGCCTTGCAAAAGTTTGTTTAGGATGGCATCATTGGGAGATGTGGTTTGTAGTGAGGAATTGGAACCAAATTGAGGAGGTGATTGAGCCTAAGATGTGATAGGCAGAGGCTATGAATAGGTTAGTGGTGGTTGGACATAATGGTAGGTGGAAGGTGGTTGAGAATAGCTATATGTAATGGGAGGTTGAGAATAAGTGGGATGAAAGGCAATTGAGAGAAATTATTCATAGAAATAGTCACCTTAGGAGCCAAATTCTGATAATCAAATCCTATGGCTTTGTAATTAGTGCCATTAGATACTCCAATACCAATGGTAGCATTACTACAAGCATTTGCATTAGTTGTTAAGATTGTTGATGTAAAGGTAGATATTCTCGAAGTCGGTATAGGTACCAATACTTGTGTATGAGATGGTGATAGAGTGTTATTTATTACTTTTACACATTCAGTCACTAGCATAATACTGGTTTGTACAATATGTGCTAAACCACGAATTGCATTAACACTATCTTGTCCCTCTTTTATCAATTATCTTACATGGTGAATCACATGTATAGCTTCTTCAGCTATCCTCTCAGTTTGCACAGTCTTGGAATCCAGCTAGGTCTTTATCAAGTTTATCTATTTATTCATTAGATATATATGCTATAGTCTCAATAGGATCATCAATATCATGAAAAGTTTGCTCTTCCATTGTACTTGTGATAGGTGTAATATCTTGTAGTATTTGTGTTTCTCCTTTTGTAAAGAAAGTGTTCAATGTACCAACTTTTTCAAGAGCACTAGATCCCATGTGCCTTATGCTTCTTCTTAAAGAAATATTGCTCATAGGGCAATGAGTTATTAGAGTTATGCAACAATATGCACAAAGCTTAGGCACAAGATATGTTTAAATGTTTGAATTTTTGTGCTTTTTCCAATGTGACTAAGTGAAAGCAAAGGGTGTTGTAAGGATTTTGATTAGGGATAGAAAATTATATCTCTGATATCAGTCCAATATAGTGAAAATGTCCTACACAACACACTGTTGATGAAAATCTAAGGTGATGATAGACTGAAACCTAGTGAAAATACACTAAAATATGTGATTTTTTCACCAAATCTCAATGCAAAGGAGCATGAAAAAGGGTGTTGTGAGGAAAATGATGATGGATAGAAAATTATATCAGTAATAACATCCACTTAATGCCAAAAAATCCTTCACAACATGCTTATAGTACCACTCAAGATCAAACCCTAGTAAAAATATAGCAAACATATGTAATTTTTCATTATTTTTCAACTCCAAGACCTAGAAAAAAGGGTGTTGTAAAGAATTTTAGGAGGTACAGAAAATAATAGAAATGGTATCAATCATCTCAATCCATAAAATTTGTCACAACACGCTCGGAGTGTAATCTAGGTCAAACCCTAGGGCAAATATAGGAAAAATATGCAATTTTCACCAAAATTTCAATATAAGCGCCCAATAAGAAGTTGTTGTGAAAATTTTTAGGAGGGGAAGAAAATAATAACCCTAATAATAGCTAATTAGTGCAAAAATATTCTCCACAACACGCCTATGGTGCAAAGTTGGAGAGTCAATAAGGTCAAATCTAATGAAAATCAAGGTTTTTCAAGCCTAGGTTTGAGATCTTGATCCAAAATGCTATATGAATATATTGAAATATAATTTATGATGAAAATTATTTCTCCTCAGATCTGAAAATGATTTTCAAACTCTACCATGCAAAATGCAAGTGCAAATCTAAGGAAAAATCAATGAAAATGCTAGTTTTTGTTGAAAATTTTTATGTAAAAATGTAAATTTTTGATATCTAAATGCAAACTTACACTAAAATGAAACTCTACAGCCAAATGAAAATTTTAATGAGTGTCTAATACCAGTAGAAAATCTGAAACAATATTTTTTCCTACAAACCCTAGCTTTTGGAATTACTTGGTTATATGAAAAATTCACAATTTCCAACAAAATCATAGCAATTTTGTGATGAAAATGCAATGCAATCTATTGATTTTTTGTAATTTTCTGTAATTTATCTCAGATATAATGCAAAAATTAGAAATTTGATGAAATTCCAATTAATTGATGCAAAATCGAAACCATATGAAGATGTAATCTAGGGTTTCCAATTTCAAAAAATTTCAAAAATTTCAAATTTTTTGTAAGTTTTCCAATGCAATAAGATGAATGATAATATGAATGAATGAAATTAATTCAAATCTAAAGCAAAAAACTCAGCAAGGTGTAAACAAGTCCAACAACATAGGTTCACCAAAATGTAAAGGGTGGAATTTGGATGATTGGTTTTTGGTAGTTTTGTATGTGTATCCTCCTTTCACCCTTTCATTCAAGGACCTAGATTCGAGTTGCAATGTACTATCATACCCTAGGTCACTATGAGATGTAGGGAAACTTGGATTTGTATGATTTGATTGTCAATTATGTTCACTTGTGCTAAATTATACATCAAAACCCTAATTATACAAATATAACAACAAACAGATGAATATCAGAAAATGCTACTACAAAAAGATGTAAAATGACACATAACTATGCACCTATTTTCGGGGTTCAGAAGTGGAATAGTTAGGGACTAATGAGTGGGGGCCCAAGTCCAAGGCCTAGGTTTTTGTCAAGATTTGGAAGCTCACTCTACAACCTATTCTTACTACACCAGAGACTTTCCCATCACAGAATCTAGAGGACTAAAGAGCTGGCGCCCAAGTCTAGGGTGTTGTTTTCAACTTTGATCTACAATTCTAACACTCTGTAATGTCCTCCTGCAACTCCTCTTTTCCTGTATCTTCAACCTGTAACTTGCAATCACAAAAACTTTGGGAGGGGGTTGTGGTGTTTAGAGGCTTGCCTCAGTCAAGCCTCGGAGAGACATTCAAGTCTTCTAAACATCGTTGTTAGATAGAGAGTGTGTTAGGTCTTGAAAATGCAGGTGCTAAACCCTAAGAGGTTGCCAATCTCTCTTAACATTTTTGGCTAACTGACATGGGTTAGATATGGCTAAACCCCCTTCACTTTAGGCTCTGCCAAACCTAGGTGGGTATACCTTAATGACTAATGTAGATTTAATGTAACCTTCACAATGGCAAATGGGTGTGAAGTAGATGTAAGTGTGGGAAAGTTATTCCTAATGCTAATATTTTGAGATTCTAAATGTGTGAAAGGTTTTGAAATGTTTCTTGAAATGATCAGTGCTTTATCATAAATGGGCAATGGAGTCAAGATGTGTAGGATAGGTGTATTCTCCCTCTTGATTTAACTCTAATTATTTGGCACTTTCAAGTGTTTATACCTTGTATAAATGTGCAAGGATGTAGGTTACTTGTGCTCTTCTTATTGATCCCAATGGTATTCTCCCAAGTTACTATGAATAGTTGAAAGGAATTTTAATTCTGGTAAGAAGGAAACCTAACCAAGATCGTTTATTTAAAGGGTTTTAACTCCTGGTAGAGACCAATGAACATAGACTACCTAGAAGGACTTAAATCAACTTCTTGCAGAAACCAATCAAGTAGAACACAATGAATCAACAAATGTGATTAGATAAATTAATATATCCTTGATATGTTAATTTAAATAACATGGGAAAATCACTCTAGAGACAACACATGTAACATATATGAATTAATATTTACAAATAATTGAATACAGAGGTTGAAACACTTGATTGTACTATTCCTTTTCTATTGAATTACTTGAAACAATTTTACATTTTGTGTATTGCAGTCTTCATTAACTGAAATACTAATCCTCCTAAATGGGTCTGGCCTTGATTATTGCTTCTAATGTTGCTTATTCTTTGCTTGATTCCATTTTTATCTCCCATATATATTGCATATTTTTAGGGTTGTGACCCTTCATTCAGCATTATTCTTGGGTGCATCTCTTTGTTTAATTAATTGCCTTTGGAAAATTAAAAATATATTAATCTTCATTATTGTATTCCTAGTATAGTTATAATCCTTCTTTTGTTGGCAACTTTATTTCTGCCCAATCAGAAAATGCTCTTCAGGTAACAATAATTACTCATCTAGTGACCCTTTAGTGAAAATGTTTCACTCGCACTTTTAACCAAAATATACCCTTTTGAGTAGAGTAATTAATTGTCTCAAGATTTTATGTCTTCTTATCACCTCCTCTATAAATCATTTCACTAAAATGTTTCTTATAACCCCTTTGGTGAAAAGATTATTATATGCACCTTCATAAAAATATGTTCTTCAGGCATAATAATTACCTAACTGATTAATTCTGCCAATAAAGTACATTCTTTGGAGTAAAAAATTTCCTTTTGACACATTATGTGTCACATTAATATCCTTAACAATACTTCACATTTGTTTTGGCATATCAGGGAGACCATAAACCTTGATTCCCTGAAAATGATTTTTCTCCTCGATGCCTGATTGGCATATTCATCGTGTTTTTGAAGGGACCTCCAGCACACTCTCTTCAATATTCTGAAATATTTTGATTGTTCATTTTGGGGGCTCATTTCATCTGTATTTCAGAGAGACTGAATATGGTGTCACTCTGATATGGAGATTAGGGTTTTATTTCCATAGTTTTAACAAGCTTGTCGTGATTTGCAGAAGCAATCATCGCAGTTGTAGCTAATGAGGACAATGTAGTGATGTGACCTTCATGTGCATTTTTAACTGTCATGGTCATTTGCAATTCTATATTCCACAACTCCATAGTCTGATAGCAACCAATAACTAAAAGCATGGGATAATTTGGATGGAAAATACAAGTCTGGTACTTGTTACCATTGCACCTGACCTCTCAAATCAATGCCCCACCATCTGCCACTGATGAAATTTTCACACAATCCTCACTTATAGATGCAACATATTGACCAGTTACATTCCATGCTGTGTTCTAGGAGCATTGCACTAAGTGTGTGGATTGCAAGTCAACCAAAAGAAATATGTGTACCAACGGTTCAGGAAGTTCAATTGCAAGAGTGATGAAAAAGTGACAATGGCATCAAATTTAGTATCGATGGAAAACATATATATTATTTTATAGGGGTTTCCAACTTCTCTGAGAACTTGTCCAACAAGCTTGTCAACACATGTGAGTGTGGAATCTATTGTCGTCCCTACACCAATAAGGCCTCTTGGAACAGAAAACTATAACTCATTTTGCTCGGCATAAAGTGAAATTATTCTCAAAAAGATAGGTGTACACTTGATATTTCCACTTTCATCTTTGACTACAATGCTAGGATGAACTTCAAATTTTTTGATTCACCTTCAAAATGCTCCTCAATATACTTCCAGCAACAACACTACCTTTCATTTTATCAACTTCAGCATCGGGTTTATTCACATCAAATGATCTAATTACAATCATGTTAGGTGGATCAACAAAATTTTGCTCTGGAATAGAAATCTTGTTTGTTATGTATTCACATACAACATCGATGTTGTACTGTTAGTTGTACAAATATTGGTACCACTGGAACTCCATCAGCAATGGTACCCTACCTCTTGGTTGCCTCTGATAAGAAACTATGCCAATTCAGCACTCTTTCTAGCTTGCAAATATCTCTTTGCAAGTTGCATTTGGAGACAACATTTCGTCTCACAATTAACAAGATATTCATAGTTGGGAACTTAAATTTCATAGTTACTTTGTAGGGTTCCAGACCCAATCTGAACCATAGGATTCTTGAACTACTTAGGTAAATTCTCCAAGATAACCTAAGCTACAGATAACTCCTCACTGTTAATCCAAGTTCTTTCTGTCTCTCATGGCATAAGCAAATGGGTGTTATTTTTCATGCTTGTACAAGGAGCAAGTGTTTTAGCAGGCCTTACATGAAATTCGGTGCTTATCTTTAGTTTGTGACAATTGTTTATCCATTTTTAGGTATCTACCAGTGATAAAGAGGTACTATTAAAATATAACAAATCCCAACCCCTCGCCTCTATAGTACAAAATAATTTCTTTCCTCAACTGGTAAATAGAACATATCATTTACAAATACTTTTATGTTCAAAAGGATGTTTTTTCTGCTGGGTTCATAAAGTTCCCTCCAGATTCATTTGTTTGACTGATTGCATATCAGTTTCCCAATACAATTATGTGTAAGTGTAACTCTTATATCCTCTATAAGGATCTCACCCTGCTTTTTGCAAATATGGATATCAGCCTACTATTTTTGAGTAGTTGTTGATTGTTAAAGCAATGAGAATTAAAATTTGTCTCCAACAACTCTCTATCTTCAAAGAGATTAACACTTTATCATTATCAATTATTGTAGATTCACATTTAAAGCTTGCAACAATGTGGTAACCTAATGCCAACAGTCTTCTAAGGGTTGTCTTGCCAACCTCAAACTCAACTTTTGGTCTTATAACAAAATTCTTGTCAACAATTAGTTGGTCACATAAAGAGAGGTAGTATTTGATTCTACACTATTGTACTTTAATCCAATTACTTATCTTAGCTATCTCATCAGTAAAAGGTGGCCAGAGGTACATTTCAATAGAATATTTAATTTGAGCATCATTTGATTCAAAAAGAGATCCTGTAAGAATTTGTGGATACTATCTTTCACATTTTAATTTGTATTATGGTTCTCAAAAGGATGAAATGAAAGTGTTGTTAATCCTTATCTAGGTATGATGAAGAGTAGGTTCAATGTGCTTGCGAAACAATGGAAATATGCTATCAATAAGATAGTCCAAAGGACATGATTCTCCAATATCATGATGAACCTTTGAAAGTAGACTAAAGTGAACACCACCAACCACTACTATACAGGTATCTAGAAAAGATTGAAATTTTGAATATAAAGCATATGGAATATCAACTATAGTCAAATTGGTCTCAGATGTCTTCACTTCCTTGAAGCTAACCCATTTCTTTTGTTAAAAATCAAATGTTGGCATCATGATGTCTTGACCCTTCAATAGGTCCTGTATGACACAAGTTGGGTCCTCTCATGGGCCAAATTTCTTTTTGTTTTTGAAACAATTTTTTTGCTAAATTGATCTGGAATTACCTTAATATGCTCCTAAGGTGAGAAAATGAAATGGGTTATTATCAAAATCCATTTTTAGGCATTTCACATTGTGAGCAAAATAGGCCAAGTAGTGTCCAAAATTGCCTCAAAAAACTAATGAAATCATCTCTTGGATTCATGAAAATGCACAAGTATATAGATTTTTGACCCAAGAATTCAATGTAATAGACGGTTTGGAAAGATACATCCCAATGTGCGAATTATAACACTTCAAAGTAGGCCACTAGACTATATTGTACATGTACAGTTTTGAGTGTTACAGTCATATTTTTCATCATGGGAACCTAATTTTTTTGAAAAAATGGTAGGAATCTTAGGTCTCAATAGAGTGTGTGCCCTTGGAGGCAAAGGAAAAAACCAAATGATGTCACCTTGTAGTGAAGATCTCATGGAAGGAAGAAGCTCTTCATGCCATGAGGAGATGATTGCTCAAATCTGCAAATACAAACACATAGACAACACAAATCTGCTCTCGCTACACAATGAATGCCTTGAATCACCTTCACATAAACTTGAGAATCCAAATTGCTAGCTAGTAATAATCTAGTTTATAAATGAATGCCTAAACATGCTTTTATATGCAACTACAAACACTCCCACCAAGAATTTCATCATTCAAACTTACTGTCTCAGCATAGGACCCAAATAATGGTCACAAGTTGTCACTCAAAATTTTGGATTGACCCAAAATAGGGTAGGACTAGGGTGTGGGTGCCCAAGTCCTCCCCCTATTTTGGTCAAGGTTAGGTTCAAGGGATCTTCCTAGGTCCCATTTTTCATGAAACTTAGGGATCATTTCATCGAGATGTCAAAATATGATGCAAGATGTCGTAAATGCAGATAAAAGACCCAAGAGATAAGCCTTATGAGGGAAAAGCCCCCAAGGGGATATTTTCAAATGTTACACTTTGCAAGGGGCACCTAGAGAAGTTAGGTTTCGACAAATCTCATATGTTCAAATGCATAGGGCAAAGAAGAAAGGTTGTCAACTATTTGTAGTAAAAATGGAAAAACCTGAGGAATATGAAGCTAAGGATGGAGAGATAGAGAATGTAGAAAGGACAGATATGGAGAAATACCCTATCCTTAGAGATTTTTTGGATGTATTTCTAGAGGAACTACCTAGATTAGCCCCCAAGAGAGTGTTTGATTCCTCCATTGACATAATTCCAAGGTCAAAGCCTATTTCAAAAGTACCATATAGGATGATAACAATGAAATTGATGGAGTTAAAGTCTCAACTTGAAGAGTTGTTGTCCAAAGGATTGATAAGACCAAATGTTTCACCTTGGGGAGTACTAATGATCTTTGTAAAGAAGAAAGATGGGACACTATGTTTGTGTATAGATTACCGGTTCCTCAACAAAGCAATGGTAGAGAATAAGTACCCTATGCCACGTATTGATGATCTTTTTGATCAGATGTGAGGAGTAACAATGTTTTCAAAGATTGATTTGAGATCAAGTTATCACCAGGTTAGGATCAAGGATGAAGACATTTCTAAGACTTCTTTCAAGACAAGGTATGACTATTATGAATTTATAATTTTACCTTTTGGGTTAACATTCACGAACCTTATGAATAGCATGTTTAGAGACTATTTGGATAAATTTGTGTTGGTCTTCTTGGATGACATTCTAATTTATTCCAAGAATGAAGAGGAGCATCTTCAACATTTGGAAATGGTACTCCAATGACTGAGAGAGCATAAGTTGTATGGAAAACTTTCCAAGTGTACTTTCTTTCAAAAAGAGGTGTAGTATCTAGGACATGTGATTTCAGTAAAGGGAATTATAGTTGATCCAGCCAAGATCAAAGTAGTGCATGAGTGGCCCATGCCAAAGAATGTTTCTGAAGTGAGAAGTCTCATGGGTTTGGCTGGGTATTACCGTAAGCTTGTGGAAAACTTTTCTAGTATATCTTTTCCTATCACTTCTTTGCAAAGGAAAGGGAAAAAGTTTGATTGGACTAAAAAATGTCAAGAGGCATTTGATCTCCTAAACAAGAAGTTGACCACGGCTCCAATTTTGAATGTGCCAGATCCAAAGGGTAACTTTGTAGTTATCATGAATGCATCAAGAGAAGGTTTGGATGGGGTATTGATGTAGGAAGGGCAAGTCATAGCCTATGAGTCAAGGAAGATAAAGCCTTATGAATAGAATTATGCTTCACATGATTTGGAATTAATAGTAGTGGTTCATCCATTACAGATGTGGCGACACTATCTGATGGGTGAACCTTTTGAATTGAAAATAGACCACCATGGTTTGAAGTATCTATTTACTCAGCCCAATCTGAATGCAAGGCAAAGGAGGTGGTTAGAGTTGATATCAGACTATAATTTGACATTAACTACACCAAGGGAAAAGAGAATAGAGTTGTTGATGCTTTAAGTCAAAGAAGGCATATATATTCCATGGTAACAATCCAAACTAACTTCAAAAGTCAAGTATTGCAAGGATCCAAGGGTGGCGAGTTCTATGAACAAGTCAAGAAAGCACTCTTAGGTGATTTGAAAGATAAGAGGTATGAAGGTTTTTACTTTGAACCCAATGGTTTATTGAGGTATAATGGAAGAATTTATGTGCCTGATTCTCATGAATTAAGAGATTTGGTATGGAAGGAATTTCATAATGCACCATACTCATGACATCCTGGTGTTAAGATGTTAGTGGATGTGAAGCCATTGTATTTATGGAAGGGGATGAAAAGAGATGCCGCAAGATTTGTGACCAGTTGTTTAGAATTCCAAAGAGTAAAGATAGAACGTCATCATCTTGTAGGTTTACTAAATCCCCATGAGGTAGCAGAAAGTAAGTGGCAAGTTATTAGCATGGATTTTGTTGCATGGTCTTCCAATGTTGAGGAATAAGCAAAATGTCAAGCTAGTAGTCGTAGACAAGCTTACTAAAGCAACACATTTCATATTGGGTAATCTTGTAGATGGAGCTCCTATAATAGCTCAAAAGTTTATTCAAGAGGTGTTTAGATTGCATGGGATTCCCAAGAAGATTATTTCTGACAGGATGCTCGTGTAACTTCTAGGTTTTGGAAAACATTGTTTTCTTCACTTGGAACTCAACTACATATAAGTTCATCTTATCAACCAAAAATGGATGGGCAAATGGAAAGAGTAAACCAAGTACTAAAAGATCTTCTAATGATGTATTGCATGGATCATCAATACAAATGGGAGTATTACCTACCTTTGGTAGAGTTTGCATACAATAACTCCTATCATTCTGTAATAAAGATGGCTCCGTTTGAAGCATTGTATTGCAGGAAATGTCAGATTCCTATAAACTAGGATAAGCTAGAAGATATGATAAGTCTTGGGCTAGAAATGTTATCAGATATGGAAGATAAAGTCAAGGGTATTAAGCATAGGTTAACATAAGCTAATGATAGGTAGAAGAGTTATGCATATGCCAAATAGGTTCCTAGGAATTTTTCTGTTGGGGATAAAGTGTTGTTAAGAGTAAAACTGCAAGAGTTCAGTAAAGTTTGGAAAGTCATCCAAACTAGCTCCGTGTTATGTAGGTCCATTTGAGGTCCTAGAAGAAGTCAATCCTATTGCATATAGAGTTATTTTGCCACTAGCTCTTGCCAGGATGCATAATGTCTTTCATGTCTTGTATCTTAACAAGTATGTTCTAGGGGATAACCATGTTATTGATTGGAATGCATTGTAGGTAAAGGACCAAAGGGTGGTAACAATCGAGCCTCTTAAGGTACTTGAAACATGTAAGCTTCACTTATGTAATAGGGAGTTTCTGCAATACAAGGTCCAATGGGATTAGTATGCAAAAGATTCTACCACTTGGGAAGATTATGCTGAGATGAAGTAGAAGTTTTCACAAGTTATTCTAAATTTTTAAAGCTCTTTAAAAATAATATGTTTTGTGAAATGATACTCTTTATGTTTCATTTCTGTTGTGATAATACTTGATACTTAAAAATCATTAGGGATGATGATTCACAAGGAGGGGTGTATGTTACACCCCATGTGTTTTTATCCATTTACTATTTACCTAGATTGGTTAATTTGTTTAAAAATTGAATGATTATGAATCTTTGCATCTATGTGTGTTATCAATCTTGAATGCAATATGATTGAAAAATGTAATAATGCAATGTCTTGTATTAAATGTGAGTATTGTTAAGTAATGTATGAAGCAAATGATTATATTTTGATAAGCTAACTATTGTGGTGGTGATCTAAGTGGATGTAGGAACAAGTTGCTCCTCCAGAAAGGAGGGGAAGTATCACTCAGGAGAAGGACTTGGTCTAGTAACCATAGAGAAATCTAGACTGAGAAAACACACACACAATCATATTTTGACCTAAGTTATGTTTAGTCAGCGTGGGTAGCGGTAAGTGATCTATGTTGTGAATTTTCAATGCTTGTTATATGAATGTTGAGTGAAAAATGTGATTTAATCTACATGTTGATTTAAGTCTTCTTTGATAAGCTTATGGTTAAATAGTTTTATTGTGGAATGGTTAACTCATGCAAGTCCATGATATGTCCATACATATGAGATGATACGAGCATGAGTTTACAGAGGTAGATGTGCCTACGCACGCTCATGAGTGTATTACTCACCGGTATGGGGATATCAAATTGGACTAGGAGTTAATGTCACTTGTACAAATATGGATTTCATGTCATCTGTGTTAAGTGGATTTATGGATTTGTGAGAAATATGTTGTATGTGATATATATATATAGAGACATAATTACTATGTGTTTTGGTGAAATGAGAATATTTGTATTTTAATATTAAAAAAGTTTTTGTTTTAAAGAATATATATATATATATATATTCTTTAAAACAAAAACTATATATATATTCTTTAAAACAAAAACTTTTTTAATATTAAAATACAAATATTCTCATTTCACCAAAACACATAGTAATTACATGTATATATATGTATTTTAATATTAAAAAGGTTTTTGTTTTAAAGAATATATATATCTATATATATATCTATATATATATCTATATATATATATATATATATATCTATATATATATATATATATATATATATATATATATATATATATATATGCTATGAGTGGCGTTATAATTTGGGTGTTATAATAAGGCATTCAGACACAATGGTAAGGAAAGTCTTAACCGTTGCAACACTTAGTATTGACTTTAAACTTATCTCATAACAAACTATCCTACGTGCCTTTTAAAGCACTACCATGAAGCACATATCTTATAATATCTACAATCATTTCATAGTTTATAAAACTGACACTTACACATCTTTATTACTTAGTTTATAATTCCATGACTCTTGGCAGCATATAGCTAAGAGCACCATTATCATTTCAAAGTATATTTAAAAACAAACTCATGAGTGGTGCTTTGACTTGGTCATAGCATGGGATTAAATCTGAGGTAGTTATGTTTAAAAGGGAGCCTTCATATGGGTTACAACGTATGCTTGGAATTATTCTTGTAACTAGTTTTGCTTGTAAATAGGAAACATGGTTGATTTTGTGTCACCTTTTTGAAGTGGTTTTAATATGTTAGAAGTTTGGTTTCCATATTTTGGCTGATTTGTTTCATAAGTGTCCTCCTATGTGTCATTTTCCATTGATTCTTTTTGCCACCTTTAAATCTATTTTGGATGGAGGAGTTGTGGCAGATTTTCAAGCTAGTTTGTAGCCTAAGTTCTCTTGGTTTTCTTGTATAAAAGAGGAGCATTCTCATTCTATTGTACACCAATTTTTATAGCCAAGAGCTTTCTTATTTGCTTCTGTAATTCTGAGTTACTATTGTGAGGGTTTTTTTATTTTGTTGTGGATTGTGGGAGGAAGTATCATAAGATTAGAGTGTGAGTTGATTTTCTTTGAAAGGGAGATTTATTTCGTTGGGAGGATCATAGGCAAAGGATTTCATTGATCCATTTATGATTAGTACTTGTTTAATGGGATAGGATAGTAAACTATAATTTGCAACTAGCATTACTTTGACATGTGTCATAGTAAAACTTGGGAATAGGTTAACCTTGGGATATTTGATCCATTGAAGAGGGAGATAACCTAGTATAGAATTTGATGTCATTCCAAATCAAGATAGAAAGATGGGTGAGCGTGTGACGTCCATTCTGAGTTAGGGGTGATGAAACTTTGACCAAATTAGTGTAAACAACCAACAATTGCATTGTCAGTTCACTGTGATCCAGGATTGCATACTAGGAAGGGCAATCATGCTTGTAGGTTGGAACCACAATGTATGATAGTACTAGTTATGTAGGACACAACATCTTACTCAATTTAGGCTTATCTTTGAGGTTACCATAGCAATCCCTTTGTTGAAGGGTACGGTTGTTTACTAGTTTGGTAAATGTATTGGGGACTACACTTAGTCTGTGATTGGAGGAAAAGTGTTTGAGTGATGCTTCCCCTCATGAAGTTTACGGCTAGGATTTGAAGATAGACATTAGTATCATTTTGTATCTCTATTATTAGTTGGCTCTTTGAATCTTGTATGTAACTTTCTTTGGAAAAATTGTATTGAGAAATACCCAATTCTTTAAAATGATGAAAAGTAATTTGATTATGAAATTGGAGTTTGAAATATGCTTCAAATGTGCATATTATTGAATGAATTTAAGGAAAATTTTATTGCTATCAATTTTAGTATCTAGATCTCTTACTTTTTAGTTAAAATTCATAAATCTTATTTTGTAGAACAAGTGGCATGTTACAGGTGGACCGTTATACTTGACTTCTACGAAAATAGATATCATGCATGCAGTTTGCCTTGTGGCTAGATTTCAAGTAGATCCTAGAGAGTCACATGTATTATCAATAAAGAGAATATTCAGATACTTCAAATGCACTCTAGAGTTTGTCCTATGGTATCCCAAGGATACTAATTTCTCCTTGAGTGCATATATAGATGCAGATTAGGCAAGATGTACAGATGACAGAAGAAGTACAAGTGGTGGTGCTTTCTTTCAAGGAATCATACTTGTCTCATAGTTAAGTAAGAAGTAGGATTCAGTTTCATTATCTAATGTAGAGGCATAGTACATTACAATAAATCTTGTTACACATAGGTGTTATGGATGAAGTAGACATTGAAGGATATCAAAGTGTCATATATGATGAACCTATTCCTATATTATGTGATAATACAAGTGCTATCAACATTTCAAAGAATTTGGTAATGCCTTCAAGGAAAAATCATATTTCAATCCATCATTACTTCTTAAGGGAGAAGATTGCATAAAATGAAGTGAAATTGGAGTATGTGCCTACCAAGGATCAAGTTGTAGACATTTTTACAAAGGCTTTTTCCTAAGGATACTTTTGAGTAACTCCAGCAGGAGTTAGGGGTTATTGCCCCTCCTTCTCTTAACTAGATGCATAAGTGTGTACATCTGTCCAAGAAGCATTTCAAGATACATTTTTTTGTCTTGGACTGATGTTGAAGGCTACCTCTTAGGGGGAGTAGGTAGTGATACTATTGATTGGTGCAGTTAGATGGAGCACATCTTATGATCCTAAAGGGAGAGTGCAAATAAGTAAGAGTAGTGGAGATAATACAATTACTTGCTGGTGTTGTAGTTATTTCCCTTTGCCATTGATGTCAAAGGGGGAGAGAGAGTTAGAGTGGTGGAAAAACCATAGTACAAGAAACTGTGTGAAGAGTAAGAGTTGCTCCAGTTAGGAGAAGTACTACTGAGTTGCTGATTGAGTGCTTTAGGTCTCGATGGTTCTTCAAAAAGTTGGTGTTGCCATCAATGACAAAGGGGGAGATTGTTACAAACTTGCCGGTGTTGTCAATAATGTCAACCTCTAACAGATGGTTCACTTGGTTTCTAAGTGCTTTTGAGAAAATTTGATAAAAAAATGTGGAGTCTGACAAAGATGGTCTTAGTGTTGTGTTCCACATTTCTTCCCAGTTGAAGATATACTTGTGTAGTTTGGAAGTGATGATTAGAGGTATTAATAGGTGTTATATCCAAAGCTTCAGGTTCTAGATCATGCAGAAGTAGAAGATGTATTTAACAGAGCGTTTGACTGTGAAGAAGATTGTTTGGGAGAAATGTGATTGCTCCACATTTCTTCGTATTGAGGTTTCTTGTCTTGTGGATCTAGGGATGTGGTTATACAGTCTACATCTACCTTCTCTTGAATTTTTTAGTGATGGATTACTCTACAAGTTTATTTCTTGCATTGGTGTTTAGTTGCAATGCATCTTGAAGTGTATAATGAAGACATTCTTTGTTTCAAGTGGTTGCAGCAGTATTGTAGAAGATTCTAATGATGTTAAATCTTCTGGGAAGGTGTGTGAATGTTGTGGAGTGTCTCTCTCTGGTCCACATGATGTTTTTGGACTTGGAGAAGCATGGATGTGGTTGTTAGCTTAGGTTTGGATGACCTAACATGCTAACGCTATTTTAGGTGGTATATCATGGATTGTGGAAGTGATGAGAAGCTTGGTGATAAATATTTGACTCTTGGTTAACCCTTAACATGGTCCACTTTCACTTCTTTCAACTACATAAGTGTTTAGTGCCAACCTAATTGGTGTTGCACGTTTGAGGTGTACACACTGTTGGGAATTAAGGTGTCTCAACCTTTGCAAATTCCTAATGTTGTATTTATTTATCCCATGTTGAGTTGGCATGGTCGGCACCTTGTGTACATGCAACAGGATAAATTTTGGTGACTTTGGTAGCCACGGTTTCCCCCTTGAATAATTAACAGGGGTTTGGGGGTAGCACCCCCAAGACAGAGTCAAAGGGCATAGCCCCTTACGGGGTTCCAAGGGTAGCGTCCCTATCATGGTACAGGGTGAGGTTGAGGGACAACGCCCCCGTGGGGGCTCAGGGACAAAGCCCCCAACACCTCAAACAACTTTTTAATGACAAGTGTCGATGAGTATCTTTGCACAAGAGAAAGGCATCTTTAGGTGGTCAAGGGAGGTTATGACATGTTGTAAGAGGAATATGATATTCTTAGTCAATGTATGACAGATTCTCTTATAGCTATAAGTGCCGTCAATTATGACGGATTCTATGACAAATATAAGGTGCGTAAGAGCATTTGTCATAGCCTATCTTGGGACAAGGAACCCACATTGGGATGGGATGTTGGACAAGTGTCCTTAGGCATGGGTTTTGGGGCATGAGTCCAAGATGGATGCCCATCTCTAGAAGGTTCCATATTTGCCTTGTAAACTCTATAAAAATAGGTTCTTGGATGGGAGATATATAGTTTCTGTACAACTACTATTATGCTGTCAGAATATCTCCAAATTTGACATTCAAAGACTCCTAAAAAAGTATTGGCTCTGAAAATGTATTGTAATATGTTATTGTTTACTGTAATACATTTGAGTTGTGTTTTGGAGTGTGGGGTTTTTCACCCATAAGGGTTTTCCCCACGTATATCTTATCTCTCTCTTTTATCTACTTTATGTGTGTATGTGTATTGTTTAATATCTTTGTTATTATGTTAATAATGTTGTAACTAGAAAGGTTAATTTGAATTTGCACTCTACTTCTCTCATTAGATTAGCATAAGAAGTGTGTTTTGCGTACCTTGCTTCCTTTCACACACTTCATTAGGACTAACCTAATTGAAATAGGTCTTGGTTGTAGATGGTATAAATGCAAGATGAAGTTGAATGGAGAAAAGTAGAGAAGATGATGTGAATGTGAATCAAGGGTAGTGAATTGTGTGCGAGCTTAAATGCTTATGAATCCAAAATGTAGTGAGTGAAAGGTATCTACATTTTAGTGTGCCAGAAGTTGTTGGAGGTAGTGAGCCAAAGGTTACGGATGGAAAGAAGTGGTAGTGGTGGATCTCTCTTGTTGCTTTAAGATAGTGAATCTCTCTGTAACAGTCTTCTTCTTTCTTCTCTCATCTGGGCAGTGAGCCTTTTGCTCTCGGCAGTGAGTCTTTCTTCTAGGAAATGATCCCTTGGCAGTGAGCCTATTAGATTTTAGTGTTGTTATTCATATATATATGTGAGATAATCCTCACCATGGTTTTTCCCTTCTTAGGTTTTCCACATATATCTGGTGTTCTTATGTCTTTGAATGTGTTTGCATTGATGCTTCATATGTTTACATTTTGCTAATGCATAATAAGAGGTTGATGTTTGAATTTGCTTTGAGGATTTAATGTTATAACAGACAATTGATCCACTCCCCCTCTCAATTATCTTGTACATTCTAATAGGCACCCCCTTCCCTAGCACAATGAACCACTACTAATACGATGCATAGTTGAAGGAGGTGTCATATCATCAATAGAAATCATACTATCTATATCATAACACATTATAAATCCATACTAGATGATCCTCTAGGCTTTTGGGAACTTCATATGGAGCCTAAAAGTTCTTTACCACTTGGTATGAACGGATATCTATTTGCTCTCTGATTCACTAAATTCTTTGCTCTATGATGACTGTCAAAGTCTCATGGGTGTTGCTAGATCACTAGGGAAAGTTCTCCTAGGTCAATCCCTTACAAAGACCAAATTTCCAATTGTTCTAAAATTAATAAACAACAATCAAGCATGAAAAAGTCAATGATGACTCAAAATTAAATGTTGTTTCCTTTAGTTCACCAATTGAAGTGTTCCTCTAATAAATGCTTCTTGTATGCTCTAAGAATTTGAATGATTACTAAATTTGAGTTAATGAATGACTTTAAATTTTTAAAGATAAAACAAATTGCCAAACAAACATGTACCAAGTCTATCCCTAATGGCTAGTGGGAAAGAGTGAGAGTTTACGAACTTTGAATTTTAAAATTTTAAACTTTGGATTAGACTTGTGTTGTGTGGGATTGATTTTACATGTCATAGAAATGACGGGACCTTGAATGGGTGAATTTGAGGTAGGGGTGAACGTCTACAAATATGGTCTTAATAATGAGTTGTAGGTGTAGAAATACATGTAGATAGAGTAGGGATAACTCAACTATGTGGAAATGCATAAAGGAGAGGAGTATATGAGGGTATATAGGTATTAAGAAAGGAGCCAAAATTAGCACAAGAGTGTGCCACATGTTTCTATATAGGTGCATTAAGGCATTCCCTCAAATTGGGCCCAAAATTAAATGGGAATAATGGATATCTATTTCCTAGAAACATATATCTATTTCATAGGAATGGATATCCATTTCTAGCTCTACAAAATGGATATCTGTTACTTTAATAATGGATATCCATTAGTAATAGATATCTGTTAGTAACAGATATCTATTTTGCTTTGGGAATGCCTTGTATTTAGGCTTGGGATTGTCATAATTGACTTTCTCTAAATTCTAACATGTTTACAGGTTTCACCCTCTTCTTTGAACTTCACCCTCCATGCTGAAGACTTTTTTTATTCAAATTTGATAAAACAAAAAGAGTTTATTGAATAAATTGTCAAATTTCTAAAATATAAGATTTTCTTGATTATCATATTATTAAATAATTATTAATAATTTTCTATATAGATTGTGTTTGAAATCGTGATTAACACACTGATTGAAAAACATCCATAACTTTCAAACTTTTTCACCTTTTTCAAATCTAAAAGATGGGTCACACTCTATGCTTTTCTGGCTATAGGTTTTAAAAAAATCAGAATTCTAATTTTTTTATCGAGTTAGGCTAGTTGGGAAATTACTTTTTAGGTTTGAGAAAAACTCATAGTAAACAAATCATAACTAATTATTTTCTCAGAAAAACATTTCAAAAAAATATGCGTCACATCTGAGCATGAGTCCTTTACTTATTTTGAAATATTAAAAAAAAATGTTCATACTTAGGTTGGATGAAATGACACCCACTTTTTATTTTTTTTTTGAAAATTTAGTAGTTGTTCATTGAAATATTCATTTTTCACCAAGTAAATTTAGGTTTTTGTGAAAAAATTAGTAGCCCATAAACTAGATTCAATTCTCTACAAATTTTGTTGTTACATATTTTTCAAATTGTGTACATAATCCATTCAAATTTTCACATGAACTTGATTAAGTTTGTTTTTTTAGTATTTTCATTGCCACTTAGAGGTATTGTTTGGCCCATCATGACCTTGTACTCACCCTTTTTCATATATCACAATATTTAAACATATTTTTGATGGTCAGTAAAAATTACTATCATCTAGCAATAGTAAGACCTTTTAAAGCTTGCAATGCAACCATACTTAATGATCCATTTGAAGTTATAATATTCTTGTGCTACTAAAGTAAGCATTTAAACTATTCTTTAAAAACATAAAGCAAACTGTAAGGAGAACTCAATATAGAAACGTGTATGACAAATTTTATAAACCTTGATTATTCAATTCAAAAGAGTATTATAATTTAAAATGGAGACATTTACATAACAATATGTATTCATATCTACATGATTCATGATACAATAATGCTATGGAAAATGACTTACAAACAATGGTCTGAGACTCAATAATAGACTTAACCTATTTCCCCTTTATAGATCCCCTTTTCAAAATTTTCTGGAACCCTTAAACAAATGAGCACCACCCTTTTATAATACAAGGGATGCCTTACAATGCATCATGATATCTTCTAAAAGCTCACAATATTATTTAGTTATTTGAGAGAACCAGATTTAAAACCCTTTGGATAATTCATGACAACTACCTTTTTGTTTTATACTTACTCCTTGAGTATGGGCCACTGGGTTGTCCACGTGACTCCCCATCTTTCAATATCAAGTTGCCATGTGTCAGAGCCCCTGGAACTATTGATGTAACCATTAGCAGTTACATCATGAAGCAATCATAATTACTCCTAAGAGGAAGTTGTTGCATGAGTCTATAGGCCCCATGGTAGGTTTGTTGTTACTTCATGAATGCACACTAAACACTAAGAGCGGGTGAATCAATGTTTGTATCTTTTTGCTTCAACAACCACAAAAACAATATCATTTGTTGCAATAAATAAAACTAGAAAGCACTCATAGAATGCAGAAACATAAAACACATACACCACACAAAGAAATCCAATATTTACCTAGAAATCCTCATGGGAAAAACCACGATGAGAGTATTGCTTGGGTCTACTACCCAAATTCAACCTCACAATAGAAATTTATCACTATTACAATGTATGCCTCAGTAGAAAGGATCTCACTGATCACACCTCGCTAGTAAAGATCTCACTGATCACACCTCACTGGTAAGATCTCATTGATCACACTTCTGAGAGGAACACCAATTCCTAATACAATCGAGTGCACCAGCTCCAATCAAATTAGAAGTAACAACTTCAATCAAAAAACAAATAAACATATAGAGGACTACTATGTTTACATTGATATCATAGGTTATAGATGAGTTCTATAACTCTCTTACTCAATCACCTCTCTATGAAGATATTTAGAAACAATACCATACTCTTCCTTTATTCATTATTCAAAGAATGACTCTTTAACAATCCACTCAACACAAAATTGTACTACTCTATCATCACTGATAAATAGAAATCAAATACACCTACATATAAATTCTCTCACCATACATCTATTGCATTCCCATCTTTTACTATCTTATACAAAAGAAAGATTATTTACTATTTTAACATCTTATACAAATGATACCTGATCTGTATAACCTCATTTACTGCCCTATTAGGTTCAACCCTTTCTTCTTTTACTCTCACATTCTATGGATGATTCTGTAAGAAGTTCATCAGCCATATACAAGAAAAATGTCCCTAATGTTAAGAAGCATAAATACAAAGAGTAACTCTACCTATGATGACACCAAGAATTCAAATGCCACTTCTACAATCACCATTATACTCTAATTAATCTATTCTCTATATTTCTTATGCATACACCAACATCACTCTTATCATCGCCTTTTAATGAATAGTTCTCCATTATTTCATCAACAACATATTTGCTACCTAAAAATCTAATAGAAATAAAGCATTTCCCTCTTGAAATCATTGGGATCCTATTCCTCTACTTCCAGTAAACAAACTAAATCCATCGCACTTCTAAAATACTTAACACAAACTAACCATAAACTGCTCCAAACAGAAAATTGTACATTTGCCCGTCAAAGAATGCTCTCCAGGAGATAGTCGTCGCTTGTTTAAAACCCTACTGTTGATTTGCTTTGTCGCACCTTAAAAACTTTAAACAACCACTATTGATCAATAAACACTGGCATGTTTGCAAGTTATGAGTAGGAGAGACTGGTCCCAGGGCCAGTCACCAAATGTTTTAATGATCCTTTATATTGTCACTAAAGTGAAGGTGACTAGTGATTATAAGTCACCTTAAAATTAGATCATAAAGTGAGCTTGTCAATATAGATTTTAGGTTCTTTTAGGATTTTAGGTAGGATTTAGGTTGTTAGGGATTTTTGAGGATCATTAGAATTTTAAGAATTTAGAACTTTTAGGGTTTTGATTCACAACATTGGCCAAAACCTAATCAAGTCAACAAGAACTAGTACTTTGAAAGGTTTAGTTGTAAATGAATACAAAGAAGCAATCCTAATGTTTGTACAACCCTAATGCTTGCTCTCAAGGGTTTTAGAACTAGTCTTTAATGTATATACCATATGCTTTCTATTATGTACTGTCATGGATCATAAGGACTATCATAGGCATGGTAAAATCTACTATCACTATCATAAGGACTATTATAGGTCTTTTACTACTACAAACCAATCATACTATGACTACATCTACACGGCTAGACATGTATACAATTGATCATTCATTGAGCACATCCACTAAGCAAATCCAACTAAGTGCAACTGACCATCCAACTCAAATCACTACATTATTGGCATTACTATATAAACTGAGATCACTATAGCATTTAGTAGGCCTTGTGACAACAAATGTAACATCGTGAAACCCTAATCATCCAAACCTAAAGAATCCACAGTACATAATTGATGTTGACATCAATGCCAACACAAATGCCATCTTGCCAAAAAACTCCCCCTTTGGCTTTGATTGCAACATTTCACTTTTGCAACATTTACATTTCATAATTGCAAACCACCACCATACAAACCTTACAAACCTGCCACCAAGCAAATATAGCTGCAAGGTCATTACTCCCCTTTTGACATCAGTGACAAAGGGTGGGGACCTCCTAACATGGTATACAACAATGCATTACTTAGGACACTGTGACTCCCCTGAATTGACTACAGAGTCATATTGTTTGGCATATTAACTTATCATTTGACACCATGGCTTATCATATGCTATATAAAGTACACAATCACATATACATACCACAATGTCTTCTAGACCTTCTGTCTACTATACAGTGATGAGGATATAGTGATGAGGTCTCATGTATCCACAAAGTCTAGACCATGAGGGTATACCTTCTATCTGCTACACATACCACATCTTCTTGGGCATGTCACAAAGTGTTTGATCTAATCGGTCACTCTTGTCACTGTCATGTCTTCTTTTTACTCCTTCAACTCTATCAATATATACTAATAATCACTATTACTATGACTTGATATAAAGCTTCAAGTAATAACTAGTCTTCACATAGTACTAATAGGCCATTGGATGATTGGTAGATCTAAAGACACTTAGAGAGAATGAGTAGGTGTCACCATGAAGGTTTGCAATATGGATTTACACATAATAGCATTTAGCATCAATCTCCTTCTTTCCACTATATCTACAGACCATGCTCTATCCTTCTATGCTTTTGCATATTGCATCTCTCTTTCAAAACATGCTCTCAACACATTTGTACATAGTCCTAGCATTGCCCTTCTTTTATGCATGCTTATTAAGGTTTCAAACACTGTACAACACTCCCTTTGACAAGAATAAATTATAGACCTCCTTTAGTGATTACATAGCTTCTTTACAGGCTTATAGATCATGTCTAGGATTTGGCATTCATATATTGTCAAACTATATATCTCTCTACTTTATTGACCTCATAATGACACTGAGATAAGATGCCATAAGTAAGATGATCTAGCTATACTTATCCAATATTGCCATTACATCCTGATTCCTCTATCAGTATCCTACTCTATTGATGCACCATCATCTATTATCACACTGCACTAGCACCACTATGAGGCAACATTGATGATACCACACTGATCATTGTCCAAATACAAATAATAATACATCATTGATTCTATACTCTAATCACTGTCAACATGGTATAGTCTAATACAAACTGATCCAAATAATCACAATGAAGTTTTAAGTATTTGAATGACTATCACAACTAGGTATGAATTTGGGACAGTCACAAGCCTTCAAGTCATTAACCTTCTTAGTGATGAAGCTTGATTCCATTAGAGCCCATCCTTTTATTAGTGTGCATGTTCATTCATTTCTTTATTTGATCTTTTTCATCACATGAATCTTTTCTATTTTGCAATTACTTCCTATCTATCATTGTTTCATAGACATAAGAATTGACGACATAATCTATATTCAAACAAGGATCAACACAAACATTGGCAATGCTATGAGTACAAACCACTAAAAAATCCATATCAACCACTGACACTGTCATAGCATTAGTGTCTTGCTACAAACACTTGATACTTGATGACTACAACGCGATCACTTATCACTGATGCAAATATTGTGTGATCATTATTTGATCATTGTCTAGTCTATTGAGACACACAAACCACTAATGTTTTAATGACACAAAGTATTGTCACCAAAGAAAGCAAACACATAGTACTATCACCAAAGAAAGAATGCAAACCAATTCAAATCATATCAAATGATTACTTACTCCCTTGCATGTGTATACCTTGTCAAACCTTAATGACTCATACCCTGCTTAGATCCTTGTTCAAGTTCTCTCGCATTGTCTGCTATCTTTTGTATTAATCTTTCTTATGTTTTGACTTGATACTACTCTCATGTGTTACAGGCTAGTGTCAAGCTCCATCATCATTGTTAACCTTCTTGGATCATCAATCTTTGCTAAGATACAACCTCTTTTTAGTTGTCTATGGTGTTGAATGATAAGGCAATGATCAACTCCCCCTGAACTCATGCTACTCCTTATGCACTTAGTGATGCCTTTTGTGCAGTATGCACAAGATTAGGTTCTTTCTTATGTTGCTCTTATTTTATTCTCTTCTAAACTTTGTAGGTTTTTTTTTTCTTGCTTAGGATATCCTTCTTCTTGCTTTGTCTAGGAGGTTTCACAAACCTACTTCTACAAGCTCTTGTTGTGTGCCCAAGGTTATTACATTTGTAACATACCATGTTGTACTCTAGAGAAAAAGCAAGGCTCCTCCTTACCCAATCATTTCTTCTTATGCTATTTCTACTTTCAATAACCCTATGACCTACTTTTTTGCACTCATAGCATGTAATCCCATAATTTATGTTATGTATCTTGTAAGGACTTATGTAATAATGCAATCCATAACTATTTCTTATTTATGTTCTACAATCATTTGGTTTATGTCCAAAATGATTACAAATATAAGAATAACCAAAAAATGAGTAATTGTACCTATATATATATATGCTTACCTTACTCGAGCAGTTCTTCTGAGATTTCTCCTTTAGTTGTGCACTTTGATAAACTAATCTTTGGTTTTCCTCTCATCTTCAATCTTCATAGATTGCTTGAGTTTTTCTTCTAAATCTCCATTCATCTTTGATGTTCCAACAATGAATTCAATCTTCTTCTTGCCTTCCAATACATTTGTCTTTCAGATTTGTCCTTCAAATCCAAGACCACTCTTAATGTATGTTGGCCTTTGGGAATTGAGAATATTATCTAACATTTCTGTACTCTTCTTATTCTTTAGATCTTTAATCAATTGAGCACTTGGATACTCCAATTTTTTCTTCAAATAGAAAATCTTGAATTCTAGCCTTTCACCATTTTCCTCTTTTGCTTTCAATTGGATTCATACCTCTTCCTCCATTTTCTTTGCCTCTTCAATTTGAACTTTCAAATCTATGATCATTTTTTTTGCTTCTTCAAGAGATGAAAGTGCTTTGGACTTGGATTCCATTTCTTCTTGAAGTTGTAACTTTAGTTTCTGGTTCTCCTTTTTGAGTTTCTTGATCTCATCTAGGGTAGAAATAAGTTCACCTTCAAAATAAATTTTATACTCATCTTCATCATATTCTTTTTCATTTTCACTCACAATATTGTCTCCATCTGTCATGACATAACTTTTGATTTCTTCTTTATCATCCTCTAGATTAGATTTAACCTCTTCTTCAAATGAATCACTCCTTTCTTTGTCAATAATCTCAACTACAAGACTATCCTCTATTTCAAATATATCACATCTTGTGTCAATTAACAAGGGTGTTTCATGCAACAACACATCATTTGATTTGATTGGTGTTGGTTGATAAACATTTCACTTAGCACTTTATTTTCTCTTATGTCCTTTTCTTTTTTCCATGTGTTCGAATATAAGACCTACCTTCAAGCTGTTAGGCTATTAGAAGGAACCCACTCTGATACCGATTCTTGGCCACATTATAGGCTTTCTGTTCCTTGATGAATGAAAGCACTCATAAAATGTAGAAACATAAAACACATACACCACACAAAGAACACCAATATTTACATGGAGACCCTCATGGGAAAAGCCACGGTGAGAATGTTGCTTGGGTATACTACCCAAATCCAACCTCACAATAGAAATTTATCACTGTTATAATGTATGACTCACTAGCAAGGATCTCACTGATCACACCTCACTAGTAAAGATCCCACTGATCACACTTCTGAGAGGAACACTAATTCTTAATACAATCAAGATCACCAACTCCAATTAAATTAGAAGCACCAACTTCAATAAAAAAACAAATAAACATACAGAGTACTACTTTATTTACATTGATATCATAGGTTATAGATGAGTTCTATAACTCTCTTACTCAATCACCTCTCTATGAAGATATTTAAAATAGTACCATACTCTTACTTTAATCATTATTCAAATAATGACTCTTTAACAATCCACTCACCACAAAAATGTACTACTCTGTCATCACTAATATCTAGAAATCAGATACACCTTCTGCATATAAATTCTCTCACAATACACCTATCTCATTCCCATCTTTTACTATCTTATACAAAAGAAAATATTCTTTATTATTTTAGCATCTTATGCAAAATGATACATGATCTGTATAACCACATTTACTACCTTGTCAGGTTCAAACCCTCTCTTCTTTTACTCTCACATTCCATGAATGAATCTGCAAGAAGTTAATTAGCCATATATAAGCAAAATGTACCTAATGTTAAGAAGCATAAACACAAAGAGTTATTCTACCTATGATGACACCAAGAATTCAAATACCACTTCTGCAAACACCGTTATACTCTGATTACTATGTTCTCTATAGTTCTTATGCATACACCAACATCACTCTTATCCCTTGTCATTCAATGAATAGTTTTTCATTATTTCATCAACAACATATTCACTGCCCAAAAATCTAATATAAAGAAAGCATTTCCCTCTTGAAATCATTGGGATCTTGGTCCTCTTCTTCTAGTAAACAAACTGAACCTATCACACTTCTAAAATAGTTATCACAAGCTAACCATAAACTACTCCAAATAGAAAAATGTGCATTTCCCATCAAAAAATGCTCCCTGGGAGATAGCCATTGCTTGTTTAAAACCCTACTATTGATTTTCTTTGTCGTACCTTTGAAACTTTAAACAACCACCATTGATCAATAAACTCCCACCTATTTGCAAGTTATGAGCAAGAGAGATCGGTCCTAAGGCCAATCACCAGATGTTGTAAAGACCCTTTATATTGTCACTTCAGTGATGGTGACTGATGACTATAAGTCACCTTCAAATTAGATCATAAAGTGATCCCGTCAACATAGATTTTAGGTTCTTCTAGGGTTTTAGGTAGGATTTAGGTTTTTAGGGCATTTTGAGGATTATTAGGATTTTAAGAATTTAGAAATTTTAAGGTTTTCATTCACAACATTTTCCGAAACCTAATCAAGTCAACAAGAACCAGTACTTTGAAAGGTTTAGTTGTAAATGAATACAAAGAAACTATCCTAATGCTTGCACAACCCTAATGCTTGCTCTCAAGGGTTTTAGAACTAGTCTTCAACATATACCATTTACTTTCTACTATGTACTATCATGGATCATAAGGACTATCATAGTCACAGTGAAATCTGTTATCACTGTCGTAATGACTATTATAGGTCATTTGTTGCTATGAGCTAATCATACTATGACTGCATCTACACCAGTAGACATGTATACAACTGATCATTCATTGAGCACATCCACTAAGCAAATCTAACTGAGTGCAAGTGACCATCCAACTGAAATCACTCCATCATTGACATTGCTATATAAACTAAGATCACTATAGAATTCAGTAGGACTTGTGACAACAAATGTAACATCATGAAACCCTAATCATCCAAACCTTAAGAATCCATAGTACATAACTGATGTCAAGACATCAATGCCAACACAAATGCCATCTTACCAATAGAGTCACCATCATTCAAGCTTGCAACTTCTTGATTCTGGCAATAAACTCCCAATTCTCCATCACCAACTAGACCATCCAAATGTGATATTACTCCACTATTGCAATTGTCCCTTTGATGAGTGTCATCTAGCCTAGAAAAGGGGAGATAGCATAATGTTGCCTCTCTGCTTGAGCATGTGACTCTAAAACTTAGTTGAGATTGTTGAAAATTCAACAAGTTTCTCTACTTCAACCAAGCAACTACATGCAAATGGAGTCGCTAAGAAGTCAAAGCTATCCCTCACCTGAATGACACTACTAACAAGTAGTCATGAGGAAGCATCAAGGATACTAATGGAATAGATTCACAGTTTCTCCTGAACCATTCATTCCCTAAGTAATGTATTCCATGCTCTTAATTTGGAATGGAAAAAAATTGTTTACCAGGAGAATAGGAGCATGCCTCTTTAGGAAACAAAGGACACAAAAGGAAAAATAGATAAGAGAATACTTTGCATTGTACCCATGGTAGAAATTGATGTAAACTGGTGATGTAAACACTTCCATTTATAGCCAAAAAGGATGAAGGCTCTTTAGAGTGCCTCCTACTTATTAACAAGCCCCATAAATCCATTTTAGACACCTATAAGCTTCACACACTTAATCATTACCTAGAAATCTTTGAAGATCATATCACAACTCACAAAGCATGAAATTGAGGCATGAAATATTCATAACTCATCAAAGCCGGCCTATGAACACATCTTGCACAGATATAGATGTCTAATCAATTTACCAAAACTAGATTGAAGATCAAGACCAATTGGTAAGATGTGCCTGGTGTCAAATCATAATCTTTTATACTTGAACAACACACTCCTAGCTCACATAGTAGATCATAGTGAAGGACTTTGAAATCCATGCAAAAATTATTGTGCAACAGTTGCTTCACCATTATTGCTCATGTACTCAACTAGACTGCCTGCAATAGGTAAATTCAAACTTAAATATGGACCATTGATGTAATGTTTGTTGTGGCAAGATCAACGGTCTAAGGTAACCCAAGAAGTTTGAAAATCCAGTGTGAGTGTTGAAAAGTCCTCAAACAACCATAATACACTAGAGAGGGAAGCTTCCTATGTCAAATCACTGAGACTTCACCACATCACCATCTCACACCTCCGCACTCCCTATCAAGTACCAAAATTTTGACACTATAGACTCACACTTTCCATTCATGTGGAACATGTTGGAATTAGCCAAAGATGCTCTACAACTTGATCAACACTCTCACAATATGTAAATCGATAAATATAGATTAAGAAATCAATGATATTGATGAACCTATTAAGAGCATAAACTTATATTGATCTAACTTACAAATTTACATGAGAATGCCTCATTATATAGGCATGGAAGAGGCATTCTACCTTGTACATGGATTGACAAGTACCCCATGATGTGGCACAAATAAGAAGACAAGTGTCCTGTAAGGTGTCAACCTTTTGGATCACTTGGAATGTGCAAACCAACAACCTTGTGTGACAAGTGTTGGATGACTACAAAGTGCCTTTTGAGGTGAGATAGAAAGTCTTCCAACCTCAAAAGGTATTCACATGAGGTTTACCAAACAAATAGGTAAACTCTAACCTCTAAATGGTTGCACATTCAGTTAGACAAGATGTTGTCTAACCTCATCAACCTAAGTACACTTAAGCTATAGTGAATAGATAAATTATTCACTCTAATTCATCCCCCATTAAGTGATACTTGGGGTGATCACAAAAGTGCAACATATACAAAGATAAGGGTCCTGGCTACTAGGCCATGTTAGGTACCCATGTACAAAGTTTCTCACAAGGTGGAGTAAAGGAGAAAACTCAATGGGAACAAAACTCCTCTCCAAAAAGAGAAACAAAATGCATGAAAATAAAACAAGTGAAGAAAAAGGATGGGCTTATATCATCACCCCCTAGGACAACTTCTATCACATGTGTACAATATATTTCCCCAAATTAGGAGATACAAAGAGAGACCTAGAAGCCCCCCCATAAGATATATTGCAGTGCACACAGATGCTTGATGAAGTATGCTGAAGAGATTCCATGAACAGTGAACCACATTTTTCCCCTTAAGAAGAAATCAAACCACAATAGTGTGCAAAGAATCTTCCCATTCTAGATAGGAACATATAGGAAGAAGTATGAAAGTCTCTGAATTCTATACAAGATTCAAAGACTTGGATGATGCCCATAATGTCTTCAAAAAATGCTCAAGAATCTCCAAGCCAATGCTGATGTGTGATGAATGTTGATTGAATGAATCAAGTATGATAGAAGATTCAATAACAGGGACCATAGATGTATGGTTATAACTGGAACCATAAGAATATGATATTGTTACTATAGAAGTGGATGAAGGCAAGGTAAGAACAATCATATCTAAAGAAGACATGGTAGATGCAACTTCAATGAGGTTTTCATCAAAAAAGATGAATGTCCTCAATGATGTCTCCCAAATCTACATCCCAATGAGGTAGGTCTAGAAAGATGAGATCAATGTCCTAGAGTGTAATGAATCACTGGAAGCCATGGAGATATCAACTCAAGATTTAGATGTGGAAATAGGAGTTTGGGGTTTGACAATCTGATAGAGAAGTTTGAAAGCATAATGTGAGAAATAAGGACACATTGTGTTGTCATGTTGGTTTCCACAATAGGTGCATTTTTAAGTAGTATATGGAGTATCCAAAACATACATGATCAAATGCTAGTGTTGACCCCCCTGAAAGTATGAAATTTTCCCCCTGATTATGCGATCCCCCTAAATTTTGTCACTTTATAACTTAGTGTGTTTTACAAAATAAATATGACCAATGCGTGGGAAATTGAAAAAAATGCACTTCTGCAAAGAATGGTGCTCAATTTCAAGCTACCGAGAAAAAAGTTTCCATAAATATGGCCTATTTTAAAAACTACACATGAAGAAGCAAAAAAAATTCCTATAACCCTGAGGGGACCTACCCTTCCAACAACTCGTTGGAATTGGAAGGAAATGAAGATTACAATGGTTTGATATGAGAGGGGGTAGTGGCCTCCTACCAAAACGGACTTCTCCCTCCGTCTTTGACAAGTGAAAAATAAAGGTTTATTTCAAACCAATATGCTTTGAGAAAGTAAGGTGACTTTCACCAAGTGTGTGCATAAATTGTTAATGGTTAGGACTCCAAACCATTAACTATTACAATAAATGTTGTGGTTATAAGTACATAGGATGCTAAAAGTGATCATACATGTGTAACCATTTAAACTACCTACAAATAATGCTAAGTCGTAGCTAACAAATGTTATAGAATAAAATTCTAACACAAACAACATAAAATTCTAATCCAAACTCTTGAGACTGCAACAAAGTAATCAGAGACCCTTGTAAACAATGAATGTTAGCATGATATAATGAAACAAAACTCAAGCCCACTGTAGGAAGCTAGAGCTTCGACCAAACAAAAGACTATGGCCTTGACAAGCACAAAACCTTGACCAAAACCGTCGATCCGAATGCAAGGGCTGAAACAGTCAAAATGAAAGTCGGCTAAGGCTAAGGAAAGCTGGCTTGAGGGTGGTCACAGGGCTTGAAACCTAGGCCAATGGGGCCTTGATTTGTGAAGAAATTCTACACAAAATGTTAAAGTTGACCCAAAATCTTGGTAGAGGCCGAATAGGCCACTTGATCTGCCAAAGATTTTACAAAATCAAACCAAAAAATGACAATTTTGCAGAGGGAAAATTTTCCCTTTGCAAAAAAAAATTGTTTTTTTACAAAAAAAAATGTCCATAATGTAAAAAAAACTCTAAAATTTGATTTTTCTAAAAAAAAAATTGCATTTAGGGGCAAAAAAAATCATTTTTTAAAAATGAAGCTTGATCCATTTTGCTCGAGGACACATCAAATTTTGCCTCACCTCTGGATTCCCTCAAATCAAATAGTGTGTCTATAACATGGCTCTAATACCATGTCAGAATTAGCTAAGGATGCTCTGCAACTTGATCAATAGTCTCACAATATGGAAATCAATAAATAGAGATTAAGAAATCAATGTTTTTGATGAACCTATTAAGAGCTCATAAACTTATATTGTTCTAACTTACAAATTTACATGAGAATGTCTCATTATATAGGCATGGAAGAGGCAATCCACCTTGCATGTGGATTGACAAGTTCCCCATGATGTGGCACAAACAAGAAGAGAAGTGTCTTACAAGGTGTCAACCTTTGGATCACTTGGAATGTGCAAACTAACAACCTTATATGAAAAGTGTTGGATGACTACAAAGTGCCTTTTGAGGTGAGATAGAAAGTCTTCCAACCTCAAAAGGTAACACATGAGGTTTACCAAACAAGTAGGTAACCTCTAACCTCTAAAAGGTTGCACATTCAGTTAGACAAGATGTTGTCTAACCTCATCAACCTAAGTACACTTAAGCTATAGTGAATAAAAAATTATTCACTCTAATAGAATGCACTATTACTTAGGCTCTGCAAGTATTCAGCTGACCAGGGTACATGTGGCAACAAATCACAACAATATGGGGCTAACTTATTTCTGGCATCTCGTCCTCTATAGTAGCATGCAACCAATCAAAGTTCAAACAATTGCACTTCCATTACCTATGGATTCAACAAGATCGTGGACCCACCAAATAGGTGGCACCATTTTGCAGCATTATGAGCCCAACAAGGTACACACTTCTAATATTGTATACAAGGTCACTTGTATACAAAGTCGTTTGTATATTGGGTCGTGGTATGAGTCGTATTAAGATATTGTCAGGTTATTGGGTTTGTTACATCTGTGTACTTGTATGCTTTTCGCTAACACTTTATTTTTTTACATACAAATCGGACCCGACAGAGTTCGGAGTTTAAATGAATAATCAGTTAAGTCCGGGAAGTGCATTTTAAGTTTGTATGTTTGGCAAAAAATGAAACATGTAAAGTGGATATACAAAGCTCTATACATAGCGCGGAACCGAAAAGATTATGAAAGGAGGTTTTATTGTTGTATGTTTCGTGGTATACATTTCAATATACATACAATGTAGAATTTAGGAAAGTTTAAAATTTGGTTAAGGCGATGCATCATGACTTAAAGTATATCGAAAGATGCATGGCACTTTTATACATGTTGCGGAGCCAAAAATGAGTAAAATATGGTGTATAAAAGTTGAAGTTTGAAAGGACATACAAAAGATTTTGTATGTATCTATGCTTGTATATAAGGGTTTTGATACAAGTATTGTTGTATTGCGAAGATATAAGGGGAAAGTAATGTGGGGTCCACCATCTGCATGTCGGGTTTGTATAATTACAATGTATATCTTCGATATACAAGCTGATATGCAAAGTGAAAGATACAAGTTAAAGATACAAGCTGGATGTCAAAAGGAAGTTCAATATAGAAAAGCCTTTGAATGTTTAAATGCTTGTATGTTTATAATATACATTACCCGATATATAAAGGAATTAAAAGCATTGAAAGAGATAAAGGGTAATGAAAGGAGGTTTGCATAGGGTTGTTTGTATATGCATTCATACAAGAAAATATACAAGAGTGATATACAAAATGAAAGGTATAAGTATGGACAAAAGGGAAAAAATGTTAGTCGTGGTTGTTTGCATAAATGTTTGTATGTTAAAACATACAAAGGGAACATACAAAGGGGAACATACAAAAGGAGCATACAAAGAAAACGGGATGTATGTCGAAATTAAACTAACGATAAAAAGTTTAAAATGCAAATACTGAAGTAGAAGGCCAAACTTTTGGCGCATTAATTGCTATAATTAATGCTGATCTAACTTTCAAAAGAGGTATAAATTGATGAAAGCAACGTGAGTTTTAAAATTTATTTTTATGTCTGTTGTCAGGTATGCAGGTATATGGAAGGTGGAGCTTTAATGGCGATGGATCACAAAAGAAGCGAAAGGAGTAAAGGATTTCAATGAGAAGAAATATGCAGGTGGAAAGAAGCATTATTAAAAGGGCAAAGCGACAGAAGATATTTTGAGGTTATTAGGGTTTCCAAAGGGCATCCTTACGCTCAATATGGAGTATGCTTCTCAGAGATTTTTGGTGGGATTTGTTTTCCACCATTGATGTTACACTTGAAGTATAGACCATTGATTGACTAGGGTTTGTAACCGTATTGGGGATAATCAAATCTATATATTGAGCCCCTTTACTTTGTAATGACTTACATAGGGATTTATAGAAAAGAGTTGGAAATTGTAATTTGTCTTAGCATTTTGAATAGAAGAACATTTTAGTTTAAAATAGAAGGTCACTTGTGTCTACAATAAGGAATGCGTGGAACATCTAGCTTCCTTACTATATTTGTAAGATGTTTTGTAAGTTTTCTGTAAGTTGATTAATGAAGCAAGGAGTCATTCATACATTGTAAATCATATATGACTATTTATTTTGGATACAAATATCTCTAGAATTCTACGTCTAGTTTAAGAGTGTTTTCTGGCTCTTATTCGTATTTAAAATATTATCTCTTCAAAAGCTTGAAATCTTGAATGTATGTTCATGAAAATACTCAGGGCTTACATTTAAAGGTTTAGTCTGTGGATTTAATCAAGTTTGCTGTACTGCTTACAACATGAATAATAGAGCATTTAGATCATGTAGCAGAATGGAGTTTAATGTAGATTTCTCTAACTTTTCCCAAACATTTGAAACACTTAGCTTAAACGCAGAGATTTAAAGGAGATTGTCTGATATTTGAAGGAAACATGAACAACTGAGTTGATATTTGGCAATTTTCATAATATTTGAAAAGAAAAGCTTGTGTTAATGTAAGTCATATAAAGTTTTGTGATACAGTAATAAATTTATGCAAAGGAATGAAGAAAATGTTGATATTTGTGATATTTTGCATAATTCGAGTCCAGTGAGTCATAAAACACCTTAAATCAAGTAAGGCCCCTTGCATATTACAGCTTCACATTAACCTACTAAATTATCCACAAGGTCAAGACCTGACCATATAGAAACTTGGGATAAAGTAGTCTTAATTGATTTCTTCATATCTTTCAAGACAATTAGGTTCATTTTTGTGAATTTTAACTTTTGTTGTGAATGTGTAAAAACAATCATCAACAGTTTTTGGCACTAGAAGGAGGGCCTGATAGGATTTAAGGTAGATTTTGTGTAGGTTGGCCAAAGGGATCATTTTAGTTCTTGGAAATTTGAGTGTTCTATTTGCAAATATCTTCTGTTTGAAAGAATTTGAATGTTTTTTTTCAAAGGTACTGCTCAAACTTCAAGGACTATTCTAATTTTCTAAGTTTTAATGTTTTATTCTAAGATATGTTAGATCTCATAAAATTTTAAAATCTAAAAAAGTTGAAAACAAAGTACCATTTTCAATGGACTCATATGAGGACAATTCCCAGGTTAATATTCCTATCTTTCAGGAAACTTTAAATAGGAAACTTTATCCTGAAAATTTATCTAACTTTGGTTTATGTGGAAGGTGCAGGATACATAAGTCCATAGAGCATGGTGAAATTAATTGTTTGACTTTTTTTATAAGGTTAGATTTGGCTTTAAAAGGACCGATCTCTTTCTCAGATGTGTATAGGGCTAAAGGTTGGCAGGAAAATGAGGAGATTATGGAGCAACATAAGGATGCAATATCAATAATCATTAATTGTTCAGATAATGCAAAGATTGAACCAATGCTGGAAATAAAGGATAGTAAAATATCTTTTCTGGAATCATGTGATGGTAAGAAAAATAATCTATTTTTTTGTTAAGGTTCAAATGTGATTAAAACTAATGTCAGGAATAAGTATCCTAAAAAATAAAGAGAAGAAATCACACCTCATGTTCATTTTCTAGATAATAAGCAAAGAGGATTTAATGAAGAGAAAAAGAAAAGTGAATTTGATCTTGATACATTTGATAAATATATTGAAATACTAAGTAATATTCATCAAGAAGAAACCTCTGGATCTGATTTGAAAAGTTTTAACGAAAATGATTGGGCAAAGAAATGTAAACAAGTATTGGCAGAATTAAAGTGCACTAAAATTAAAGAGGTTTCTATATCAACAAATAAAGGAATCCTAGGAAAAGAAGTAAATCTTGATTTATTATTTGATAGCTTTAAATTGAATGACCAAATCCAGGATTGTTGTAGGATAATGGAACTAGATATTTGTTGAATGATAGGACTAAATTATTTGAGGAATAAGTCTTGAAAATGGAAGATACAAAGGATTATGCTATTGATGTACATAATCAGGCCTCACTCCAACATTATTTTGAAAGTGAAACAGGGAAGTATTTTCATGAATCAAACTTTGTTTCACATTCACAGCCAAGTAATCTAGAAATGATAAATTTAGATATGTCAGATTATGATGGTACTCATTTAGATGCTGATGTGTAGACAATTGCAGAGAACATTGAGACGTTTCCTAAACTTGAGGATAAACTAAAAATCTAGAATGAAGAGTTAGATGTGGATAAAGATGATGAAATAATCCATCAAGAGTCATACATCCTTCAATTCAAAGTGAGACCAGACATTGAGCTAAGCAATGAAAGTGCAAAGTTAAATGGAGGACCAGCTGTCAATGAACATGCATGTCCAATAGAATCGGAGATACACCAGGTTGTATTTCTCCCTTCCACAGTGAATAATGTTGAATACTATTTTGATTATGGAAATTCAAAGGATAAGACATGCATGTGGATTAGTCATGAACATGATGAGCTTCCTCAGTTGCTGATTATCATAAATTATTCTGTTAAACACAATGAATTTAGAATACAAGAACATTTTTCATAATTCAAGGATGAATTTGCTAGGATCATAATCATAACTAGTGCCCTGATGCTCCTACACAATATAAGGAAGTATGTAAATACAGGTGTCTTTGGGTCTTTTCTTGGGTTTTATTTGCCTAGTGGTGTCTTGTATAGTTTGGGGGGGTGGTTGTTTTATTTATTTTCTTTGTTTTCTTGTCTTGCTTTGTGTTGTTTCCTTTCATAGTTAGTTGTTTGTACAGTCCATTTGTTTTGTTTGCTTTGTTGTTTTCCTGTGTGCTGGGGTCTTTATTTTGATTTAGGGTATGCAGGGGCAGACTGACAACCACTAAAAACAATAGAAAATTTAGAACATTCTGGTTAATTATTTGAAATTTATGCATAACTTGTTGTGACTGTCATGAATGTAGAAAGTTGTTTGACTTGTGAAATTTTGTATTCAATAATTATGGGTTGAGTATTCAAGGGAAGTTTCTCACAATGAAACACCTAAAATCCTTGGGTTTGTTGAACCTACCAGTGTAGATATTAGGTGAAAAATCAGAGGTCATCCTTGCTACCATTACAATTCTTAGCTTAATTTCAGCAAGTGATCATTCCTTGCATCATGAAGTTACAACTGTAATATCTTATGAAGTCTCTATCTTACCTACAAAATATAAAATAAATAAAGTAATAAAATGGATTTTACTAAAAATCTAGATTAAGCCATCTAAGTAACTCTACTGGGGCTATAGACGCTTGCTGGCAGTGGGGCTCTACTTAGGAGAATTATAATGATAACCTTGTTGGGGCTATAGATGCCTGCTACCAACAAGGCTCTATCCAGTTGGCTATGAGGGAATGACATCAACTATGTAGGCTAATATTAGTCATTGGTTTGTTCAACTAATTTTCAAGATGAGGATTATTAATCACGTGCACCCACTTAAACTGAAAGGAAGATTCATGCACCTTATTGAATACATAAGGTCTCAAGTTAAATGATGATTTGTAGAAAAGATAGTTAGAAGTTATGATTTTATTTCATTTAGTTTTCTTTAATGGTTTTAATTTAATTGTTTTGTTTGGTTGCTAGTTGTTGTGATGCTCACAACACGCCCCATTTTACTTCTTAGCAAAATGAGGACCCCTGCTGTGGCTGTGGCTTTTGCTTTTGTGTGTGGGTCTATTTGGTGGTAAAAGGGAAAAGAAAGTGAAAGTTACAAACCTTGTTGAAAATAAAGAAAACATAACATTAAGTACCAGGGATAAATATGGGTGAATTCCTTGTCAAAAATGAGTGAGGGTTGCTTTTTGAACCATTTTAAAATTCTCAGTATTTTGTAAGATATGTGTGTTTTTGGTAAAATGTACAATAAGAGGGTTTGTATGTTGCATATACAAAGTCATTTGTATATTGGGTCATGGTATGAGTCGTATTAAGATATTGTCAGGTTATCAGGTTTGTTACATCCGTCTACTTGTATGCTTTTCACTAACACTTTATTTTTTTACATACAAATCGGACAAGACAGAGTTCAGAGTTTAAATGAATAATCGGTTAAGTCTGGAAGATGCATTTTAAGTTTGTATGTTTGGAAAAAAATGAAACATGCAAAGTGGATATACAAAGCTATATACATAGCATGGAACCGAAAAGATTATGAAAGGAGGTTTTATTGTTGTATGTTTCGTGCATTGTATGTATGTTTCGTGGTATACATTTCAATATACATACAATGTGGAATTCAAGAAAGTTTAAAATTTGGTTAAGGCGATGCATCATGACTTAAAGTATATCGAAAGATGCATGGCACTTTTATACATGTCGCGAAGCATAAAATGAGTAAACTATGGTGTATAAAAGTTGAAATCCGAAAGGACATACAAAGGATTTTGTATGTATCTATGATTGTATATAAGGGTTTTGATACAAGTATTGTTGTATCATGGAGATACAAGGGGAAAGTAATGTGGGCTCCACCATTTGTATGCCGGGTTTGTATAATTACAATGTATTTCTTTGATATGCAAGCCGATAGGCAAAGCGAAAGATACAAGTTAAAGATACAAGCCGGATGTCAAAAGGAAGTTCAATATAGAAAAGTCTTTGAATGTTTAAATGCTTGTATGTTTATAATATACATTACCTGATATACAAAGTAATTAAAAGCATCGAAAGAGATAAAGGGTAATGAAAGGAGGTTTGCATAGGGTTGTTTGTATATGCGCTCATACAAGAAAATATACAAGAGCGATATATAAAACGAAAGGTACAAGTATGGACAAAAGGGAAAAGACATTAGTCGTGGTTGTTTGCATATATGTTTGTATGTTAAAACATACAAAGGGAACATACAAAAGGAGCATACAAAGAAAATGGGATGTATGTCAAAATTAAACTAACGATAAAAAGTTTAAAACGCAAATACTGAAGTAGAAGGCTGAACTTTTGGCACATTAATTGTTGTAATTAATGCCAATCTAACTTTCAAAAGAGGTATAAATTGACGAAAGTGACGTGAGTTTTAAAATCCATTTTTATTTCTATTGGCAGGTATGCAGGTATATGGAAGGTGGAGCTTTAATGGCGATGGACCACAAAAGAAGCGAAAGGAGTAAAGGATTTCGATGAGAAGAAATATGCAGGTGGAAAGAAGCAATATTAAAAGGGCAAAGCGACAGAAGATATTTTGAGGTTATTAAAGTTTCCAAAGGGCATCCTTACGCTCAATATGGAGTATGCTTCTCAGAGATTTTTGGCGGGATTTGTTTTCCACCATTGATGTTGCACTTGAGGTATAGACTGTTGATTGACTAGGGTTTGTAACCGTATTGGGGATAATCAAATCTATATATTGAGCCCCTTTACTTTGTAATGACTTACATAGGGATTTATAGAATAGAGCTAGAAATTGTAATTTGTCTTAACATTTTGAATAGAAGAACATTTTAGTTTAGAATAGAAGGAGGTCACCTGTGTCTACAATAAGGAATGCATGGAACATCTAGCTTCCTTACTGTATCTGTAAGATGTTTTATAAGTTTTGTGTAAGTTGATTAATGAAGCAAGGAGTCATTCATACATTGTAAATCATATATGATTGTTTATTTTGAATACCAATCTCTCTAGAATTCTACATCTACTTTAAGAGTGTTTTCTGGCTCTTATTTGTATTTGAAATATTATCTCTTCAAAAGCTTGCAATCTTGAATGTATGTTCGTGAAAATACTCAGGGCTTACATTTAAAGGTTTAGTCTGTGGATTTAATCATGTTTTTTGTACTACTTACAATGTGAATAACAGAGCATTTAGATCCTATAGTAGAATGAAGTTTAATTTAGATTTCTCTAACTTTTCCCAAACATTTGAAATACTTAGCTTAAACACACAGATTTGAAGGAGATTGTCTGATATTTGAAGAAAACATGAACAACTAAGTTGATATTTGGCAATTTTCATAATATTTGAAAAGAAAAGCTTGTGTTAATGTAAATCATATAAAGCTTTGTGATACAGTAATAAATGCAAAAGAATGAAAAAAATGTTGATATTTGTGATATTTTGCATAATTCGAGTCTAGTGAGTCATAAAACACCTTAAATCAAGTAAGGCCCCTTGCATATTATAGCTTCACATTAACCTACTGAATTATCCACAAGGTCAAGACCTAACCATACAAAAACTTGGGATTAAGTAGTCTTAATTGATTTCTTCATATCTTTCAAGACAGTTAGGTTCATTTTTTGTGAATTTTAACTTTTGTTATGAATGTGTAGAAACAATCATCAATAGATCCTAAAACCCTAGAAAATAGAAGGTTCTAACAAACCCATTGTTATCATTTAATAATCTTATGTATATGCATGTTATTACATTATTCTAGATTAAAGCCTAGGGAAATTTTATGTTGCTTTACACTAGTCCAATCTTACATGACCTAGTCAATTTGTAGGGTTCCTCATCATTATCTAGGTAACCATTGTATTTTTATAATTTCAAATCTTATTTAGAAATATGATCTTCCTTAAATTCCAATTTTGTGCTTTAATAATACATCCTCATTTTAGGGTTTGGTGCTTATTTGTACATATCCCATCCTTTAACCACCTTTACTTTGGCCTTAAGGTTTACATTTTTCACTTGTTTTTAGATATGATGTACTTCTAATTTTGTATTTTTCTAATCTATGATCCATTACCCCTTTTCCATATTATTAGTTTACATTATTTTTATCATGGATAACCCCTTCCCCATCTTTATGAAGCTCACTTTTATGTCACTACATTTTATAATGATGCATCTTTTGTGACCTATAATAGTGACTTAGCTACTACTTCATCTTTACATGCACTTGATATTGATGGTGATAGTTTGTCATTGATGTCAAAAGGCATTGAGAAAGTTGAGTTGTGCAAAGTATCATTAGGCTACAGGTCATTTGTGGATCACTTGTACTATTGACAAAAGTTGTTCATGATCATGCATTTAATAGTTGTTCATTGCTTGGTCAGTTAACAAAGATGTGGAGTTGTCAGGTAATGTTGTTGAAGTTGTTGTTTCATGATGCTTCCATTTGATCAGGATATCTTCATGATGTCATGTTATTAGAGTTTACAAAAGTTCACTTTGTGAACATGCTTGATGTGTTTCTCAGTTGATTTGGATTTGTCATGACAAAGTTTCTTCATGATGGCAACATGACAAAATAAATATAAAAGGAGGAGGTATGATGCATTGCACATGTGTTATGATGCAAGGTTTGGCAGTGTTGATGGAGTCTTGAATCTTTTGCTTGCATGATGGTTTTGTTTGACCAGCTTCTTTGCTAGTTAGGATAGGATAGAATAGGTTTCTTGATATAGTTTTCAGTTCCCTAAGTACTGTTCAGCACAGTTAGTTAGTTTCCTTTCTACAGTTTTTGCTTTTACTTAGGTGAGTAGGAGTCTTTCACTTTGTTTTGCTGAGTTTCAGAAGTCAAAACTATTTGTCCAAAGTGTTTTAGAAAGTCTCTGAGTGTCCCTATGCCTAATGGATAAGCTTCAGGCAACTGGTCTGATGTTTAGCAGGGAAACATATAGTAGATGTCACCAAAAAAGTTACCTAAATTTCACTACAACTCATTCAGGTAGAGCTTTGATTCAAAGTTTAAAATGTACATTTTATTTGATCCTTATTACATTACATTCAAGTGCATAAATGAAATAATTTAGAAGATTATGTTATCAAATTACTGTATTTATCCAAGTGCATGTAACAAAAGAAAGATTTATACAAATCTTTTTTGAATAATAAATAATCTTTATTCAATGTAAAATGTACATTACCTCACACAAGCCGTGAGATTAACTTTCTTATTCAATAAAATTGAAGAACAATCTACACATGAATAAGTAAATGTAAATAAATGTCCATGTAAAGATAGAGGCTAGTCATTGCCTGAGAATGACTGGTTCTAGTTCAGGTGTGTGGTCCCGTTGCCCCGAGTTGTCTTTGTCATTCCTAGTTCATGTCGTCTCTAGTTCCTGCATCTAGCAAAAGAATGATGTTAGAGTAATACTCTAAGCAATGAATGGTCCCTAACCTGACATGAACAAGTACCTATGCATGTATAAACTGATCCTCACATGCATTAAACAAGAAATGTATACTTTGGATATCCTAGAAAACAAGAAAGTCATCAAACACATCTAGAGTATGCATTTATTTTCTAACAAGTTTGCTTCATGTGTAGATACAGGTGAAATTGTGTTTCTGAGTGATTCATCATTTTATATTATGAGTGGAGAAAATGTGGCTCCCATAAGGGTTGAGCCCAGCTCATAGCTATTATAGAGCATGTTAGGTATATTCATCAAGTACAATAATGCCAATAGTGTAATATGAACTGTTGAAGATAATCATAGTTATATATCAGCTGGTGGTAGGACAGTCATGTTCAAAAGATATAGCTTTTGATAAGAACAGCATGATTTATTGCTAGTTGATAATTATATGAACAGTTTGAATTGCCTTGCATGTGTAAAATATCCTGGAGAATGATCATAAGTAGTCTATAATGGTGGCAAAGGTTATTTTTGAGATAAGTATGTCTGCTACCTTCCTTACCAGTTGCCCCATGCCCATCTATGATAGAGACTATAGAGGATAAGAAACATGAAGAGCAGTATTAAGTGACTGTCATAAAATGACAAAGGGCAGCCTGCAGTCATGTATTTGACAGAGTATAGAAGCCAATGAGAATTCTATGAATAACGTACAGGGGCATGGTCAGGGTGTACATGTTGAATAGTACAGAGATATTCTTATTCATATCTGATACTCATTCATGTCTAAGAAGATGAAATGTCAAAGGAACCAATATCACATACTGATCTGAGCAATCATAGCATAAAGGTGCCAAAGATGGTAGAGAAGATAGTCCAGTGCAAGATATTCTTAGGCACGCACCACTGTCCTTGTCAAAAGGACAATCTTTTCTATCAAAGGAACAAGTCATATTCAATTTAAGATAGTTAGCCTGTCATAGAAGATTGTCATAGCCAAGATAATGATTGTCATACCTTCATAATGTGGTTCTGAATTAATATGTTTATCTTTGCAAAGTGTATAAGATATGGAGTCATGATGTGGAGCCAAGCATAGGGTAACAATCATAAGGGACATTGCCAAGTGATATCCATAACAGTTGTCAAAGGTAGCATAATGCATGATGACCCTGAGCAAGGAGTAGCATTCAATCACTGTCAAGACAACATGACATTCAAAGAGAGTATGCAAAAGACATAAAGAAAGGTTTTCTACTTTAAGAGTTGAGATTATGTGGTTAAGCCATCTGAGGGCAAGATTGTCCTTAAAAGTTAAAATTTTATTGTCAAAATTGATTATCACTATACCTAGATCACTTTGCCCTTGAGACAGTCACCTCCAACAATTAGGCCAATGTTCATAAGGAATCTTAATTGCTATGGAATTCATTAAGAGTTGCAGTCTAAAAGGTAGTGGGTTAGTTATAAGGAAGGGTAATAGTGTATATGTGGTCAGTAGTAGCAAAGGGCAATGACAGTGGTATATAAATGATAGGGATTCAAGATCATTCAACACAATAAGGTTGAATAGAGATATTTACAATGGAGAAAGAGATGAGACAACGAGAAGATCTTTTTAAGGATTATAGAAGCCTATGGAAAATGAAGAGGGCCATGGTGAAGCAATCACAAGACAGAATGAAGATAAATATTTGACTGTTCAAGTTGAGAATGCATGATGAGTCTTAGCTTGAAGAACCAGACCACTAGGCAGTAATAGTGTAGTGGGCAAAACATAGAGGTTTACAAGCATCCCAAGAACAAATAATTTTGTTGCAACTGTGCTTTAATCAAAAGGTGAATGATATCAGATAGGAAATCAGTTACTGTTTTGGTTTCCAAAGGGGCAATGCATTCATTTGAGGTACTGCAATTGGAGAGCAAATTGCATCCCATTCTTTAGGCCCTCAATTTTTGAAGGACCTGACTAAGATTTCATAACTTGGTTCTATTGCTCAAGCTATGGTGGTTATGAAGTCATGAGGAATGATTGTAATGAACATGGTGGGATTGTTGGAGTGATAGTGTGGAGTATCCTTATGCAAGAATCCAGCTTACAAATCAATCTAAAGTGTTTTATATGTCCAGCTATGGTTACATCCATCCTGCATTTAATCCCTATAACCCTATATCTCATGATGCTGACTATGGCATGGATGGGAAATTTCTTGTTCATCAGTCTTATTATATTGGTCATATCTACCAACAACATTTTACTCCCCATCCTATGTTCAGCCTCCCACAACATATAGATTAGATGTTTCCTTAGCATTTTCTTAGGATTCAGGTCTAGTTATTGTAGTATAGACTTCTAAACAAGTTTGACAGTCATACAAATAGAGAGCAGAAAGTTTTCATCAATTCTTGCATAGTGCAACTGAAGTGGTATATAAGTATTTTTCTGTAGAAATGAAAAAGCAGGGTTTACATTGTCATTTATATCACTATTGAAGCATTTAAAATAAGGTTTTTCTATAGTGCTTGAGTTTTCTCAGAAGATCGTGCTAGAAGTGAGCAGTTAGTCAAAATTGTGAAGATCCATAATAATAAAACCAAAACAAATATATGAAGCAGCTATAGGAGGTCTAAAAATGAATAGAAGGAGGTGAAATACAATGAGAAATAATATCATATATAGAAAAATCATAGACATAGTGATATTTTAGAGCAAGAATGACATATCTTGCTACTTTATGTAGCATTTTTGTCATGAAAAGGTTTCATTTATGCATGAAACACGGATCTATATCACAACCATGGAAGAAGATAATATATTCATCATGTATTATGTAGAAATGACAGTAGAACTGAAGCTTTTTCCTTCATTTTTGCTTTTAAAAGAAAGGGATTTGAGCTTACCAGTGATTATTGAAGCCTTTTTATGAAGAACTTAGTGAAAATGCCTCCAGATCATCTATAGGAGTCTCAGACATCAAAACATCATGTCGGTGGTGGAGAAACGAACAATATAGCAAAATGGCAACATTGCAAGATGCGGAAATGAAGGCAAAAAGTGCCTTTTTGGCATTTAGGGTTTCAAAATCCTAAGAACCTTAGGGTTCTTTTGTTTCTTTTTTAAGTTTTATTTCTTTTTTCATTTGAGCCATGATCCAAAACATTAAAGATGTAATGCCTAGGAGTGTGCCATGAGGTGGCCTAGTTGAATATGATTTAGACTTTGTTAAGTCTTTATTTCCTCTTAAAAAGGTAGACATTTAGATGTAAAATCTTCTCTCTTTGGATTTAGTTTTATGTGCATAATATGTGATGTAAAACAATAATTTTTAAATGATGATCATATAAATCATTTAAGATTTATTGTTTCCTTTTAATGCAAAGGAGAATAAAGGAATGTGAAGGATGTGGCAGACATATGCCTAGAGTCTAGCTTCTTGTTTTGCCTTGGTGGAGGGAAGCATTGACTAAAGTCTGATGATAGTTAGTAGTTGAGTTGGTTGTTGGAGGGTATCTAGGAGTTTTTGTTGCTCTTAAAGTCCTTTTGGACTTGTTTTCATGACTTTTCATGTTTGACTAAGTCTTGATGGACTTTTTCTTACATTTTGGACTCTTTTGGATGAGATCTAGTGGCTAGATTTTAGGCTTTATTGAAGCATCCGACCCAAGAAGCTTCTAGTAGCTATTTTCTTGGAGTTTAGTTGGAGGATTTTACATATACTTACTTGTAACTCTTTTTGGAGTTCTTCTTGTGAAGCTTCTAGAGATAGAGACTTTTGCAGTCCTTTTGACAGTTTGACCATACTTTGTAGCTCAGTATTTTGGAATATGATATACAGATGATACCTTGGATACCATTGATTACATTGTTTTTGCCTTTTCATTATTGTAGTATTGTGCATAACCAAGTGATTGATCAAGCTGTTAGTGAGGTAATTAATCTCCTTGTAGTTTTATCTCACATTTTCATGACATTTCTACAAGGTATGCTTATGCAGGTTACAAGTTGTGTTTAAATCATATTTATCTTTTAAACTGTGAAAATAGTATTTTCCTTTTTTAAGATAATGCACTCAAACTTTCCTATGAAACATTGATGTATAAACTTATAGAAATGAATTGTGCAATTTAGATGTTATCATCAATATTCAAGTGTTTAGAAAATCTAGAATTTCATAGTCCTAGTCTGTTAGGTGTATCACCCCTGCATTTAAATTTTTAGCATTTCCTGTTTAAAGTATTTTTTCTTCTTCCTTTTCCTTGTCAGAGCCATAGATTTTTTTAGTTTAGATGTTAACCAAATAGGAAGCTGACCTTCTTTAGAGGTTGACCTCTGCTTTTAAAGGTACCCACAACTTTAGAGGTCTTCCCATGTTTCAGTAGATTGTTAAACTTCATGTTTAATAGGGTACAAATTTCACTAATAATAGTTATACTATGAATTTGGAGATTGAGGATAACCGTTGGGCTATAGCATGAAGATCTCAGAACTGTGTATCACTAAGGAGAGATCCAAAGACAAACAAAGTGCATGGAGAAGTTGTATTGTTAAGGTTTCTAAGTGAGACAAAATATCATCAAAATCACTACGTAGAAAGCACAGAGTACTTCTACTAGCCAAGTGTTAGATAAGATATACAACCCCATTGTTATATTAGGAACTAAGTCCAATTTTTTATTTCTCGCTAAAGGGACACTAGGTCTACATCAACATAAATGTTTTTTGTCATCTGCTCGCTAGATAGAAATACTAGAGGAAGGTAAACAATAAATTAGATAGGAGAAACAAGTGTCTTAGGGATAGTCACATAGGAAGGTGCCCCCAAGTCACCAACCGCAATGCTATTTTTGTAAGACACAACACACAGCAATGAAATCAGAGAGAGAGGCAATATAGAAGAATGATGATACAAATAGAAGAATGTCACAACAAAGGTAGTCTCCTAGTATCCCAAATCCTACAAAAGAATCAAGGGTCATCCTAGGAGGCCTAAACAACACATAACACATCACGGGGGAAGCACATCATGAGATATAAAGGGTTAGAAATACTTACCTATAGGATCATTGTGTCATATTTTTGAATTTATGAACCTCTTGGAGAGGTAATTTATCATGTTTAGTGCAAAGTTTGAGTGGTTCTTATTAAAGTCTTGTTTATTATCATATGATATTTGTTTCTCGAATCCTTGTGTAAATGAGACTTTTTGTTTTTGATAGTATAAGGTGACAAAACCAGGGGCCGAACCCTTACAAAGTAGAACCCAAAAAGGGCAAAAAAGGCTCAGAAGACAAAAAGAGCTAGAACCACCATAGATAGCTTACATACAGTCGATATACAACAAAAAGAAACTATTAGTAAAAAAACAACTAACAAAAATCTTAGAAAGAAGACTAGGAGAGGGTGTCTTCCTAGCCTTTGAAAAGAAACTCAAACATTCTATCAAATTCTTTGGCCCTGCCATCATCAACATCATGAGTGAGAACTTCATGTTCCTGTAGCAGAGAGAGATTAGCCATAGCTAGCCTACAAAGCATGCTTGTAATGAATTTGCCAAGAGAAAACACCCTCTTTTCCAGAAAATCAACCTGCTCCTTCAACTGAGTCAGAACATTAGAATGATTACCTTCCTCATTAACTTCCTCCTCCATACCATCTTTAGCATTGTTGCAATCCTCCTGAATAAAATCAAGATTTGTAGGAACCTCAGTAGGAATAGAGTGAACATCCTTCCCATTTTTATCATCAGTGTCAGTAGCCTCCATATGAGTAGTAGTAGCTCCCACATCCATACAGTCGCCACTATTATGAGACTTTTTGTTGCTTGTGAGGAGGAGAACCACTATTATTTCCAATTGCTAATAGTCATCTTACTCTCTTATGGTTTTCAACAAGTTTTCGTTGTTGATGCCGTCTAACATAGTAACATGAATCATCTTATACCATCTCACTCGTCTGTATCAGTTGTACTATTTGTTTTTTTGATGTGTTTTGATTACCTCTCGATCCATATAAGGATAATGGAGGAGGAACCTTACCATAAATTCCATTTCTTCGTGGACGAGGTGGGTTATACAACTTTTCCTTATCCACCTCAATCATACCCATGATGTTATCATATTCCAAGTAATCATCATCAACTACTTCTATTAGTCCTTTTTCCAACATATTGTTATCAGTATGTTTAGGGAAAGGATTAGTGAAGATTTGTAAATTTTGTTTTAGTAGAGGAACTGACTTATTTTTGCTATCATTCACACCTGATACCTATATGATATTCAAATCAATGAGGTCTTGTATTTCATGTTTAAGATGCATACATTGTTTAGTATCATGTCCTTGTGTTCGATGAAAATGACAAAAGGCATTAGCATCGAAGTAAGGTCCTTGTTGGTGCAGGAGCACCCTCATAAATCTAAAAGTTCCTATGCAGGGGCACCTCGTAAATCTAAAAGTTCCTAACATTTCAAGAAATGTTATGTTTGTTTGTAAAGGTCTTCGAGCCATATGAAATATGTGTCCAAAAGGGTTAAAACTATAATGTAACCGAACGGTTTGTTTTGTAAACGGTGGTCGGTGTTTGATTCACCATGTATTGTAACTGTCCTGTTAAGTGTCTTTAAATAGGCAGTTCGTGTGTGTGTAGAAAAGAGCAGGGCAGGGAGAGAGAGACCGAGTGAAAGGAATCTGTATGTACATTCTGAATTAGAAGGAATAGAAAGAATTCGTGTTTTTCTGGTGCAATCAGAGTGGACCTCGTTTGGGGTCATTCCACTGGAGGATTTCTCTGAAATCAGTGGAATGGCCCCCCCCGATGTGTTAATTCATTTTATATTCTGCGCCAGTGTGTTCATTTATTTTCTGTTCTGTTAAAGTTTAGTCGTTTCTATGTAGTGTGTTCGGTTACAATGTGCAAAGAAAGTTAGCGGCATGAATTTTGGGTTGTATCACGAAATGTGCATTCTATGAGTATATCATTTTTGTATGTCAGTGAGCATTTCCTGTGTATATCGCAGATGTATGTGTACATCCTATCGTTGCATGTTGAGAAGATACAAGTTGTGTGTATACGTCTTTTGTATGTCAAAGACATTTCATGTGTATACATTTGTTGTATGTCGGAGCAGTTTGTGTATATCCTGCATTTGTATGAAGGAGCAATTTGTGAGTATCTGTCATTTGTATGTCGCAGACAATATATGTGTATACCACATTTGCATGTAGAAACATTCTGTGTGTATCCAACAATTGCATTTCGTGATTGTATGTATGAGCGAATGTACATTGTTAAAGTACATTGGGGTGGATACAAATGTTGACCAGTAGTAGCGGTCGCAGTGGAAGGAAATACAAAGGAATTACCAGTGGTAGGAGGTCATGTATTGTATGGCCGAAGTCATCGGCGAGAGAAAGTATATCGGCTTAAGATTGTGAAGGCCGACAGTTATGTTCTCACTAATCAGGAAGACGACGGGGAAATGTGGCCGATGTAATATAGGTCAGCATGACCAAGGACATCAGCGGAAGAGATAACATCTTCACCGAAAGGTTATGTCTGGGCGATGGAGATGTGGTGTCGGTGAGAGTGGACAGAAGTGTTGCCGATGGGAAGCGGGAGTTAGACGCTCATCGGTGTGACCGATAGCATCGGCAGAAGATTCGAGGAGCTCGCTGATAGAATAATATCATGCCGATAGGCACATAACCGAAGCCACTCATCGCTGAGAGATATGTATCGGTGAAGGTCTCTTTCGTTTGACTGACGGTGTATGGTCTTGCCGATAGGCAAGAATATGGATATTTTGGTGTGACTTCTACCTTATCTGGCCGATATACTCTATAATGGCTATTTTGTGGGCTTCAAATGGAGTCTTCAACCTGTTTTGTATGTTCAACTGGGTCGTTCTACATCACTTGTGCTTTGCTAGGATCAACTGGCTTAATTGGGAGAAGTTTCAGAATGTTATTACTCACACCTTGATTCATGATAGAATGATAAGACTCAGATATCAGATTAAACTTTCTTGGTTGATATGATGTCTTCTTTATATCAGTGATAGCAGACACATTAGAAAAGTTGTTCATATTCAGTTCATTAATCTTGATGAAACTCCTATTATTATTATTTCTCTTAAAGTTGTTTGGTGATGATCCACCCATGGACTGACCAACTTGAGCCGACGAGTTTTTGTTTTCATACTGACTAGATGAAAGTTGATAATCACGAAGGACAGTACATAAATTTTGAAAGGAGTTATACTTCATCAAGAGGATCTTATCACGGATGTTAGGTTGTAGATTTGTAATAAACACCTTCTGAACATCCTCATCTTTCATTTGATATTGAATTTGTGTATATAAATCTTGATACTGACTAATGAATTTAGTTAACTTCTCTTTTAGACCTTGCTTGCAATGAATTAAATCAATCAAAGAGACTTGAGGTCTAGTGTTTGCTTGAAAATGTTGTAAAGATTGGTCAATCAACTATGAAAATGAGTGTATTGAATTCAAAGGTAAAGAGAAAAACCATTCTAAAGTGGTGTCTTTGAGAGATCACGGGAAAAGTTTTGCCAACAAGTCCTCTTCAAAATAAAAATCACTACACATAACTATGAATGCTATCACACGAGTATTAGGATCACATTTTCCACCATATTTTTCAAAGCAAGGGGTTTCAAACCTCTCAGGCATAGGAGTTCTCAAAATTGCTAAGAAAGGGGATTACAGGTATGATATGTTGGTATATTAGGTTGCGAATAATTTGTCAATTTTGTTATCTTTTGTTGTAAAGTAGCCATGCCTTGCAAGAGTTGGTTTAGGATGGCATCATTGGGAGATGTGGTTTGCTATGAGGAATTGGAACCAAATTGAGGAGGTGACTGAGCCTAAGATGTGATACGCAGAGGCTGTGAATAGGTTAGTGGTGGTTGGACATAATGGTAGGTGGAAGGTGGTTGAGAATAGCTATATGTAATGGGAGGTTGAGAATACGTGGGATGAAGAGGCGGTTGAGAGCAATTATTCATAGAAACAGTCACCTTAGGAACCAAATTTTGATAATCAAATCCCACAGCTTTGTAATTAGTGCCATTAGATACTCCAATACCAATGGTAGCATTACTACAAGCATTTGCATCAGTTGTTAAGATTGTTGATGTAAAGGTAGATATTCTCGTAGTTGATATAGGTACCGATACTTGTGTCTATGATGATGACAAAGTGTTATTTATTACTTTTACACATTCAGTCACTAGCATAATACTGGTTTGTACAATATATGCTAAACCACAAATTACATTAACACTGTCTTGTCCCTCTTTTATCAATTATCTTACATGGGGAATCATAGGTATAGCTTCTTTAGATATCCTCTCAGTTTGCACATAGTCTTAGAATTCAGCTAGGTCTTTATCAAGTTTATCTATTTATTCATCATATACATATCCTATAGTCTCAATAGTATCATCAATATCATGAAAAGTTTGCTCTTCCATTGTACTTGTGATAGGTGTAATATCTTGTAGTATTTGTGTTTCTCCTTTTGTAAAGAAAATGTTCAATGTACCAACTTGTTCAAGAGCACTAGATCCCATGTGCCTTATGCTTCTTCTTAAAGAAATATTGCTCTTAGGGTAGTGAGTTATTAGACTTATGCAACAATATGCACAAAGCTTAGGCACAGGATATGTTTAAATGCTTGATTTTTTGTGCTTTTTTTAATGTGACTAAGTGAAAGCAAAGGGTGTTGTAAGGATTTTGATCAAGGACAGAAAATTATATCTCTAATATCAGTCCAATATAGTGAAAATGTCCTACACAACACACTCTTGATGCAAATCTAAGGTGATGATAGGCCCGAAACCTAGTGAAAATACACTAAAATATGCAAATTTTCACCAAATTTCAATGGAAAGGAGAATGAGAAAGGGTGTTGTGAGGAAAATTATGATGGATAGAAAATTATATTGGTAATAACAGCCACTTAATGACAAAAAGTCCTTCACAACATGCTTATAGTGCTACTCAAGATCAAACCCTAGTAAAAATATAGCAAAAATATGCAATTTTTCATGACTTTTCAACTCCAAGACCTAGAAAAAAGGGTGTTGTAAAAAATTTTAGGAGGTTCAAAAAATAATAGAAATGGTATCAATCATCTCAATCCATAAAATTTGTCACAACACGCTTGGAGTGCAATCTAGGTCAAACCCTAGGGCAAATATAGCAAAAATATGCAATTTTTCACCAAAATTTCAATACAAGAGCCCAATAAGAAGGTGTTGTGAATATTTTTAGGAGGGGAAGAAAATAATAACCCTGATAATAGCCAATTAGTGCAAAAATATTCTTCACGACATGCCTATGGTGCAAATTTGGAGAGTCAATAAGGTCAAATCTAGTGAAAATCAAGATTTTTCAAGTCCTAGGTTTGAGATCTTGATGCAAAATGCTATATGAATATATTGCAATATAATTTATGATGAAAATTATTTCTCCTCAGATCTGAAAATGATTTTCAAACTCTACCATGCAAAAAGCAAGTGCAAATCTAAGGAAAAATCAATGAAAATGCTAGTTTTTGTTGAAAATTTTTTATGTAAAAATGTAAATTTTTGATATCTAAATGCAAAATTACACTAAAGTGCAACACTACAGCCAAATTAAAATTTCAATGAGTGTCTAAGACCAGTAGAAAATCTGAAACAAGATTTTTTCTACAAACCCTAGCTTTTGGAATTACTTGGTTATATGAAAAATTCACAATTTCCAACAAATCCTAGCAATTTTGTGATGAAAATGCAATGCAATCTATTGAATTTTTGTAATTTTCTATAATTTATCTTAGATATAATGCAAAAATCAAAAATTTTATGAAATTCCAATTAATTGATGCAAAATCGAAACCATATGAAGATGCAATCTAGGGTTTCCAATTTCAAAATTTTTTAAAATTTCAAATTTTTTTAAGTTTTCCAATGCAATAAGATGAATGATAATATGAATGAGTGAAATTAATTCAAATATAAAGAAAAATACTCAGCAAGGTGCAAACAACTCCAACAACATAGGTTCACCAAAATGTAAAGGGTGGAATTTGGATGATTGGTTTTTGGTAGTTTTGTATATGTATCCTCCTTTCACCCTTTCATTAAAGGACCTAGGTTCTAGTTGCAATGTACTATCATACCCTAGGTCACTATGAGATATAGGGAAACTTGGATTTGTATGATTTGATTGTCAATTATGTTCACTTATGCTAAATTATACATCAAAACCCTAATTATACAAATACAACAGCAAACAGATGAGTATCAAAAAATACGGCTACAGAAAGATGTAAAACGACACATAACTATGCACCTGTTTTCAAGGTTCAGAAGTGGAATAGTTGGGACTAATGAGTGGGGGCCCAAGTCCAAGGCCTAGGTTTTTGTCAAGATTTGGAAGCTCAATCTGCAACCTATTCCTATTGCATCAGAGATTTTCCCATCACAGAATCTAGAGGACTAAAGAGCGGGCACCCAAGTCTAGGGTGTTTTTTTCAACTTTGATCTACAATTTTGACACTCTGTAATGCCCTCCTGCAACTCCACTTTTCCTATATACCTGTAACTTGCAATCACAAAAACTTTGGGAGGGGGTTGTGGTGTTTAGAGGCTTGCCTCAGTCAAGCCCCGGAGAGACATTCAAGTCTTCCGAACACCGTTGTCAGATAGAGAGTGTGTTAGGTCTTGAAAACGTAGGTCCTAAACCCTAAGAGGTTGCCAATCTCTCTTAACATTTTTGGCTAATTGACACTTGTTACATATGGCTAAACCCCCTTCACTTTAGGCTCTGCCAAACCTAGGTGGGTATACCTTAATGACTAATGCAGATTTAATGTAACCTTCACAATGGCAAATGGGTGTGAAGTAGATGTAAGTGTGGGAAAGTTATTCCTAATGCTAATATTTTGAGATTCTAAATGTGTGAAAGGTTTTGAAATGTTTCTTGAAATGATCAGTGCTTTATCATAAATGGGCAATGGAGTTAGGATGTGTAGGATAGGTGTATTCTCCCTCTTGATTTAACTCTAATTATTTGGCACTTTCAATTGTTTATACCTTGTATAAATGTGCAAGGATGTAGGTTACTTGTGCTCTTCTTATTGATCCCAATGGTATTCTCCCAGGTTACTATGAACAATTGAAAGGAATTTTAATTCTGGTAAGAAGGAAACCTAACCAAGATTGTTTATTTAAAGGGTTTTAACTCCTGGCAGGGACCAATGAACATAAACTACCTGGAAGGACTTAAATCAACTTCTTACAAAAACCAATCAAGTAGAACACACTGAATCAACAAATGTGATCAGATAAATTAATGTATCCTTGATATGTTAATTTAAATAACATGGGAAAATTACTCTGGAGACAACACAGGTAACACATATGAATTAATATTTACAAATAATTAAACACAGAGGTTGAAACACCTAATTGTAATATTCCTTTTCTATTGAATTACTTGAAATGATTTTACATTTTGTGTATTGCAGTCTTCATTAACTAAAATATTAATCCTCCTAAATGGGTCTAGCCTTGATTATTGCTTCTGATGTTGCTTATTCTTTGCTTGATTCCATTTTCATCTCCCATATATATTGCATATTTTTAGGGTTGTGACCCTTCATTTAGCATTATTCTCGGGTGCATCTCTTTGTTTAATTAATTGCCTTTGGCAAAGTAAAAATATATTAATCTTCATTATTGTATTGCTATTATAGTTATAATCCTTCTTTTGTTGGTAACTTTATTTCTACCCAATCAGAAAATGCTCTTCAGGTAAAAATAATTACTCATCTAGTGACCCTTCAGTGAAAATGTTTCACTCATACTTTTACCCAAAATATACCCTTTTGAGTAGAGTAATTAATTGTCTCAAGATTTTACATCTTATCACCTCCTCTATAAATCATTTCACTAAAATGTTTTTTTATAACCCCTTTGGTGAAAAGATTATTATATGCACCTTCATAAAAATATGTTCTTCAGGCATAATAATTACCTAACTGATTAATTCTGCTGAAAAAAGTATTTTCTTTGGAGTAAAAAAATTCCTTTTGACATGTTATGTGTCACATTAATATCCTTAACAATACTTCACATTTGTTTTGGCATATCAGGGAGACCATAAATCTTGATTCCCCAAAAATGATTTTTCTCCCCGATGCCTGATTTGCATATTCATTATGTTTTTGAATGGACCTCCAGCACACTCTCTTCGATATTCTAAAATATTTTGATTGTTCATTTTGGGGGCTCATTTCATCTGTATTTCAGAGAGACTGAATATGGTTTCACTCTGATATGGAGATTAGGGTTTTATTTCTAGAGTTTTAACAAACTTGTCGTGATTTGCAAAAGCAATCATCACAGTTGTAGCTAATGAGGACAATCCAGTGATGAGACCTTCATGTACATTTTTAACTGTCATGGTCATTTTCAATTCTATATTCCACAACTCCATAGTCTGATAGCAACCAATAACTAAAAGCATGGGATAACTTGGATGGAAAATGCAAGTCTGGTACTTGTTACCATTGCACCTGACCTCTCAAATCAATGCCCCACCATCTGTCACTGATGAAATTTTCACACAATCCTCACTTACAGATGCAACATATTGACCAGTTGCATTCCATGCTATGTTCCAATAGCATTACATTGAGTGTGTGGATTGAAAGTCAACCAAAAGAAATATGTGTACCAATGGTTTAGGAAGCTCAATTGCATGAGTAATGAAAAAGTGACAATGGCATCAGATTCAGCACTGATGGGAAACATATATATTATTTTATAGAGCTTTCCAACTTCTCCAAGAACTTGTCCAACAAGCCTATCAACATGTGTGAGTGTGGAATCTATTGTCATCCCTACACTAATAAGGCCTCTTGGAACAAAAAATTGCAACTCATTTTTCTCAGCATAAAGTGAAATTATTCTCAAAAAGATAGGTGTACACTTGATATTTCCACTTTCATCTTTGACTATAATTCCATGATGAACTTCAAATTTTTTGATTCACCTTCAAAATGCCCCTCAATATACTTCCAACAGCAACACTACCTTTCATTTTATCAACTTCAATACCGGGTTTGTTCACATCAAATGATCTGATTACAATCATGTTGGGTGGGGCAACAAAATTTTACTATGGAATAGAAATCTTGTTTGTTATGTATTCACATACAATATTGATGTTGTACTTTTAGTTGTGCAAATATTGGTACCACTGGAACTCAATCAGCAATGATACCCTACCTCTTGGTCTCCTCTAATAAGAAACTATGCCAATTCAACACTCTTTCTAGCTTCAAATATCTCTTTGCAAGTTACATTTGGAGACAACATTTTCTTCTCATAATTAACAAGATATTCATAGTTGGGAACTTAAATTTCATAGTTACTCTGTAGGGTTCTAGACCCAATTTGAACCACAGTATTCTTGAACTACTTAGGTAAATTCTCCAAGATAACCTAAGCTGTAGATAACTCCTCACCCTCAATCCAAGTTCTTTCTGTCTCTCACAGCATAAGTGAATGGGTATTATTTTTCATGCTTGTACGAGGAGCAAGTGTTTTAGCAGGCCTTAGATGAAATTAGGTGCTTATCTTTAATTTGTGACAATTGTTTATCCATTTTTAGTTATTTGCCAGTGATAAAGAGGTACTATTAAAATATAACAAATCCCAACCCCTCGCCTCTATAGTACAGAATAATTTCTTTCCTCAACTAGTAAATAGAACATATCATTTACAAATACTTTTATGTTCAAAAAGATGTTTTTTCTACCGGGATCATAAAGTTCCCTCCAGATTCATTTGTTTAACTAATTGCATATCAGTTTCTTGATTCAATTGTGTGTAAGTGTAACTCTTATATCCTCTATAAGGATCTCACCTTGCTTTTTGCAAATACGAATATCGGCCTACTATTTTTGAGTAGTTGTTGATCATTAAAGCAATGAGAATTAAAATTTGTCTCCAACAACTCTCCATCTTCAAAGAGATTCACACTTTATCATTATCAATTGTTGTAGATTCACGTTTAAAGCTTGTGACAACATGGTAACCTAATGCCAACAATCTTCTAAGTGTCGTCTTACCAACCTCAAACTCAACTTTTGGTCTTATAATGAAATTCTTGTCAACAATTAGTTGGTCACCTAAAGAGAGGTAGTATTTGATTCTACACTATTGTACTTTAATCCAATTACTTATTTTAGCCATCTCATCAACAAAAGGTGGCTAGAGGTACATTTCAATAGAATATTCAATTTGAGTATCATTTGATATAAAAAGAGATCTTGCAAGGATTTGTAGATACTATCTTTCACATTTCAATTTGTAATATGGTTCTCAAAAGGATGAAATGAAAGTGTTGTTAATCCTTATCTGAGCATGATGAAGATCAAGTTCAATGTTCTTACGAAATAATGGAAATATTCCATCAATAAGATAGTCCAAAGGACATGATTCTCCAATATCATGATGAACCTTTGAAAGTAGACTAAAGTGAACACCACCAACCACTACTATATGAGTGTCTAGAAAAGATTACAATTTTGAATATAAAGCATATGGAACATCAACTATAATCAAATTGGTCTCAAATGTCTTCACTTCCTTGAAGATAACCTATTTCTTTTGTTAAAAATCAAATGATGGCATCATGATGTCTTGACCCTTCAACAGGTCCTGTATGACACAAGTTGGGTCCTCTTGTGGGGCAATTTTGTTTTTGTTTTTGAAACAATTTTTCTACTAAATTGATCTAGAATTGCCTTAATATGCTCCTAAGGTGAGAAAATGAAATGGGTCATTATCAAAATCCATTTTCATGCATTTCACATTGTGAGCAAAATAGGCCAAGTAGTGTCCAAAATTGCCTCAAAAAACTAATCAAATCATCTCTCGGAGTCATGAAAATGCACAGGTATGTAGATTTTTGACCCAATAATTTAGTGTAATAGACGATTTAGAAAGATGCATCCCAATGTGTGAATTATAACCCTTCAAAGTAGGCCACTTGACTATATTGTACATGTGCATTTTTGAGTGCTATAGTCATATTTTTCATCATGGGAACCTAAATTTTTTGCAAAAAATGGTAGGAAATTTTAGATCCCAATAGAGTGTGTGCCCTTGGAGGCAGAGACAAAAACCAAATGATAAATGCTTAAAAACACAAATGATGTCACCTTGTAGTAAAGATCTCATGGAAGGAAGAAGCTCTTCATGCCATGAGGAGATGATTGCTCAAATCTGCAAATACAAACACATAGACAACACAAATCTACTCTTGCTACACAATGAATACCTTGAATCACCTTCACATAAACTTGAAAATCCAAATTGCTAGATAGTAATCATCTAGTTTACATATGAATGCCTAAACATGCTTTTATATGTACCTACAAACACTCCCACCAAGAATTTCATAATTCAAACTTACCATCTCGGCATAGGACCCAAATAATGGTCACAAGCCATCACTCAAAATTTGGGACTGACCCAAAATAGGGTAGGACTAGGGTGTGGGTGCCCAAGTCCTCCCCCTATTTTGGTCAGGGTTAGGTTCAAGGGATCCCCCTAGGTCCCATTTGTCATGAAACTTAGGGATCATTTCATTGGGATGTCAAAATATGATGCAAGATGTCCTAAATGTAGATAAAAGACTTGAGAGATAAACCTTATGAGGGAAAATCCCCCAAGGGGACATTTTCCAATGTTACACATTGCAAGGGGCACCTCAAGAAGTTAGGTTGAACAAATCTCATCTGTTCAAATGCATAGGGCAAAGAAGAAAGGTTGTCAACTCTTTGTAGTAAAAATGGAAAAACCTAAGGAATATGAAGCTAAGGATGGAGAGATAGAGAATGTAGAAAGGACATATATGGAGAAATACCCTATCCTTAGAAATTTTGTGGATGATTTCTAGAGGAACTACCTAGATTATCCCTCAAAAGAGTGTTTGATTTCTCCATTGACATAATTCCAAGGTCAGAGCCTATTTCAAAAGTACCATATAGGATGATGACAACAAAATTGATGGAGTTAAAGTCTCAACTTGAAGAGTTGTTGTCCAAAGGATTGATAAGACCAAGTGTTTCACCTTGGGGAGTTCCAATGATCTTTGTAAAGAAGAAAGATGGGACACTATGTTTGTGTATAGATTACCGATTCCTCAACAAAGCAACGGTAGAGAATAAGTACCCTTTGCTGCCTACTGATGATCTTTTTGATCAGATGTGAGGAGTAATAGTGTTTTCAAAGATTGATATGAGATCAGGTTATCACTAGTTGAGGATCAAGGATGAAGACATTTCTAAGACTTCTTTTAGGACAAGGTACAACCATTATGAATTTATAATTTTACCTTTTGGGTTAATGAATGCACCTGCAACATTCATGAACCTTATGAATAGTGTGTTTAGAGACTATTTGGATAAATTTGTGTTTCTCTTCTTGGATGCCATTCTAATTTATTCCAAGAATGAAGAGGAGTATCTTCAACATTTGGAAATGGTACTCCAACGACTGAGAGAGCATAAGTTGTATGAAAAACTTTCCAAGTGTACTTTCTTTCAAAAAGAGGTGTAGTATCTAGGACATGTAATTTCAGTAAAGGGAATAATAGTTGATCCATCTAAGATCAAAGTAGTGCTTGAGTGGCCTATACCAAAGAATGTTTCTGAAGTGAGAAGTTTCATGGGTTTGGCTGGGTATTACCGTAAGTTTGTGGAAAACTTTTCTAGTATAGCTTTTCCTATCACTTCTTTGCAAAGGAAAGGGAAAAAGTTTGATTGGACTAAAAAATGTCAAGAGGCATTTGATCTTCTAAAGAATAAGTTGACCACGGCTCTAATTTTGAAAGTGCCAGATCCAGAGGGTAACTTTGTAGTTATCATGAATGCATTAGGAGAAGGTTTAGATGGAGTATTGATGCAGGAAGGGCAAGTCATAGCCTATGAGTCAAGGAAGCTAAAGCCTTATGAATAGAATTATGCTTCACATGATTTGGAATTAATAGCAGTGGTTCATGCATTATAGATGTGGTGACACTATCTAATGGGTAAACATTTTGAATTGAAAATAGACCACCATGGTTTGAAGTATCTATTTACTCAGCCCAATTTGAATGCAAGGCAAAGGAGGTGGTTAGAGTTGATATCAGACTATGATTATGACATTAGCTACACCAAGGGAAAAGAGAATAGAGTTGTCGATGCTTTAAGTTAAAGAAGGCATATATATTCCATGGTAACAATCCAAACTGACTTCAAAAGTCAAGTATTGCAAGGATCCAAGGGTGACGAGTTCTATGAACAAGTCAAGAAAGCACTCTTGGATGGTTTGAAAGATAAGAGCTATGAAGGTTTTTACTTTGAACCCAATGGTTTATTGAGGTATAATGGAAGAATTTATGTGCCTGATTCTCATGAATTAAGAGATTTGGTATGGAAGGAATTTCATAATGCACCATACTCAGGACATCCTGGTGTTAAGATGTTAGCGGATGTGAAGCCATTGTATTTCTGGAAGGGGATGAAAAGAGATACCATAAGATTTGTGTCAAGTTGTTTAGAATTCCAAAGAGTAAAGGTAGAACACCATCATATTGTAGGTTTACTATATCCCCATGAGGTACCAAAAAGTAAGTGGCAAGTTATTAGAATAGATTTTGTTGCATGGTCTTCCAATGTTGAGGAATAAGCACAATGTCATTCTAGTAGTCATAGACAAGCTTACTAAAGAAACACATTTCATACCAGGTAATCTTGCAGATGGAGATCCTCTAATTGCTTGAAAGTTTATTCAAGAGGTGTGTAGATTGCGTCGGATTCCCGAGAAGATTATTTCTGACAGGATGCTCGTGTAACTTCTAGGTTTTGGAAAACCTTGTTTTCTTCACTTGGAACTCAACTAAATATAAGTTCATCTTATCAAATACAAAATGGATGGGCAAATGGAAAGAGTAAACCAAGTACTAAAAGATCTTCTAATGATGTATTGCATAGATCAGCAATACAAATGGGAGGATTACCTACCTTTGGTAGAGTTTGCATAGAATAACTCCTATCATTATGCAATAAAGATGGCTCTGTTTGAAGCATTGTATGGCAGGAAATGTTAGACTCCTATAAGCTAGGATAAACTAGAAGATATGATAAGTCTTGGGCTAGAAATGTTATCAGATATGGAAGAGAAAGTCAAGGTTAGTAAGAAGAGGTTAGCATAAGCTAATGATAGGTAGAAGAGTTATGCATATGCCAAACAGGTTCCTAGGAATTTTTCTGTTGGGGATAAAGTGTTGTTAAGAGTAAAACTACAAGAGTTCAGTAAAGTTTGGAAAGTCATACAAACTAGCTCCGCATTATGTAGGTCCATTTGAGGTCCTAGAAGAAGTCAATCCTATTGCATACAGAAGTATTTTTCCACCAGCTCTTGCCATGATGCATAATGTCTTTCATGTCTTGTATCTTAAAAAGTATGTTCCAGGGGATAACCATGTTATTGATTGGAATGCATTGTAGGTAAAGGACCAAAGGGTGGTAACAATCAAGCCTCTTAAGGTAGTTGAAACATGTAAGCTTCACTTATGTAATAAAGAGGTTCTATAATGCAAGGTCCAATGGGATTAGTATGCAAAAGATTCTGCCACTTGGGAAGATTATACTGAGATGAAGCAAACGTTTTCACAAGTTATTCTAAATTTTAAGAGCTCTTGAAAAATAATATGTTTTGTGATATGATACTCTTTATGTTTCACTTCTGTTGTGATAATACTTGATACTTAAAAATCATTGGGGATGATGATTCACAAGGGGGGGTGTATGTTACACCCTGTATGTTTTTATGCATTTACTATTTACCTAGATTGGTTAATTTATTTAAAAATTGAATGATTATGAATCTTTGCATCTATGTATGTTATCAATCTTGAATGCAATATGATTAAAAAATGTAATAATGCAATGTCTTGTATTAAATGTGAGTATTGTTAAGTAATGTACAAAGCAAATGATTATATTTTGATGAGCTAACTATTGTGGTGGTGATCTAAGTGGATGCAGGAACAGGTTGCTCCTCCAAAAAGGAGGGGAAGTGTCACTCAGGAGAAGGACTTGGTCTAGTAACCATAGAGAAATCTAGGCTGAGAAAACACACACACACAATCCTATTTTGACCTAAGTTATGTCGAGTCAGTGTGTGTAGCGGTAAGTGATCTATGTTGTGAATCTTTAATGCTTGCTATACAAATGTTGAGTGAAAAATGTGATTTAATCTACATGTTGATTTAAGTCTTCTTTGATAAGCTTATGGTTGCATGGTTTTATTGTGGAATGGTTAGCTCATGCAAGTCCAAGATATGTCCATACATATGAGACAATACGAGCATGAGTTTACAAAGGTAGATGTGCCTATGTACGCTCATAAGCATATTATTCACCAGTATGGGGATATCGAATTGGACTAGGAGTTAATGTAACTTGCACAAATATGGATTTCATGTCATCTGTGTTAAGTGGATTTATGGATTTGTGAGAAATATGTTGTATGTGATATATATATATATACACACGTAATTACTATGTGTTCTGGTAAAATGAGAATATTTGTATTTTAATATTAAAAGGGTTTTTGTTTTAAAGAATATATATATAGATATATAGATATATATATGCTATGATTGGCGTTATAATTTGGATGTTGTCATAATAAGGCATGCAACCATAATGGTAAGGAAAGTCTTAACCATAGCAGCACTTAGTATGGACTTTAAACTTATCTCATAACAAACTACCATACATGCCTTTTAAAGCACTGCCATGAAGTGCATATCTTATAATATTTGCAATCATTTCATAGTTTATAAAACTATGACACTTACGCATCTTTATTACTTAGTTTATAATTCCATGACTCTTGGCAGCATATAACTAAGAGCACCATTATCATTTCAAAGTATATTTGAAAACAAAGTCATGAGTGGCACTTTGACTTCATCATAGCGTGGGATTAAATCTGAGGTAGTTATGTTTAAAAGGGAGCCTTCATATGGGTTACAACATATGCTTGGAATTATTCTTGTAACCAATTTTTCTTGTAAATAGGAAACATGGTTGATTTTGTGTCACCTTTTTGAAGTGGTTTTAATCTGTTAGAAGTCTAGTTTCCATATTTTGGCTGATTTGTTTCATAAGTGTCCTCCTATGTGTCATTTTCCATTGATTCTTTTTGCCACCTTTAAATCTAATTTGGATGAAGGAGGAGTTGTGTTAGATTTTCAAGCTACTTTGTAGCCTAAGTTCTCTTGGTTTTCTTGTACAAAAGAGGAGCATTCTCAATATATTATACACCAATTTTTCTAGCCAAGAGCTTTCTTATTTGCTGCTATAATTTTGAGTTAGTATTGTGACATTTTTGTTATTTTGTTGTGGATTGTGAGAGGAAGTATCATAAGATTAGAGTGTGAGTTGATTTTCTTTGAAAGGGAGATTTAGTTCATTGGGAGGATCATAGGCAAAGGATTTTGTTGATTAATTGGAGCTATTATCTCAGGCATGAGGAATTTTTTATCCATATGCTTTTCTATTTTAAAGGATTTATGTGTTTGTTTATTATTGAGGAATGAATTTTTCTTTATTGATTTGAGAGTTTACTTGTTTGTATGAGAGTGTATATATATATATATATATATATATATATATATATATATTAACCTTGGGATATTTGATCCATTGAAGAGGGAGATAACCTAGTATATAATTTGACGTCATTCCAAATCAAGATAGAAGGATGGGTGAGTGTGTGACGTCCATTCCGAGTTAGGGGTGATGAAACTTTGGCCAAAGTAGTGTAAACAACCAACAATTGCATTGTCAGTTCATTGTGATCCAGGATTGTATAGTAGGAAGGACAATCATGCTTGTAGGTTGGAGCCACAATGTATGATAGTACTAGTTATGTAGGACACAACATCTTGCTCAATTTAGTCTTATCTTTGAGGTTACCATAGTAATCCCTTCGTCAAAGGGTAGGGTTATTTACTAGTTTGGTAAATGTATGGGGGACCACACTTAGTCTGTGATTGAAGGAAAAGTGTTTGAGTGATGCTTCCCCTCACAAAGTTTACGGCTAGGATTTGAAGACAGACATTAGTATCATTTTGTATCTCTATTATTAGTTGGCTCTTTGAATCTTGTATGTAACTTTCTTTGGAAAAATTGTATTGAGAAATATCCAGTTCTTTAAATGATGAAAAGTAGTTTGATTATGCAATTGGAGTTTGAAATATGCTTCAAATGTGCATCTTATTGAATGAATTTAAGGAAAATTTTATTGCTATCAATTTTAGTATCTAGATCTCTTACTCTTTAGTTAAACTTAGTAAATCTTATTTTGTAGAACAAGTGGCATGTTATAGGTGGACCATTATACTTGACTGCTACTAAAACATATATCATGCATGCAGTTTGCCTTGTGGCTAGATTTCAAGCAGATCCCAGAGAGTCACATGTATTATCAATAAAGAGGATATTCAGATACTTCAAAGGCACTCTAGAGTTTGTCTTATGGTATCCCAAGGATACTAATTTCTCCTTGAGTGCATATATAGATACAGATTAGGCAAGATGTACAGATGACAGAAGAAGTACAAGTGGTGGTGCTTTCTTTCAAGGAAGAATACTTGTCTCATAGTTAAGTAAGTAGGACTCAGTGTCATTATCTAATGTAGAGGCATAGTACATTACAATAAATCTTGTTGCACATAGGTGTTATGGATGAAGTAGACATTGATGGATATCAAAGTGTCATATATGATGAACCTATTCCTATATTATGTGATAATACAAGTGCTATCAACATTTCAAAGAATTTGGTAATGCCTTCAAGGAAAAATCATATTTCAATCCGTCATCACTTCTTAAGGGAGAAGCTTGCATAAAATGAGGTGAAATTGGAGTATGTGCCTACCAAGGATCAAGTTGCAGACACTTTTACAAAGGTTCTTCGTAAGGATACTTTTGAGTATCTTCGACAGGAGTTAGGGGTTATTGCCCCTCCTCTTTACTAGATGCATAAGTGTGTACATCTATCGAGGAAGCATTTCAAGATACATTTTTGGTCTTGGACTGATGTTGAAAGCTACCTCTTAGGGCAAGTAGGTAGTGATACTATTGATTGGTGCAATTAGATGGAGCACATCTTATGATCCTAAGGGGAGAGTGCAAATAAGTAAGAGTAGTGGAGATAGTGCAGGTACTTGTTGGTGTTGTAGTTATTTCCCTTTGCCATTGATGTCAAAGGGGGAGAGAGAGTTAGAGTGGTAGAAAAACCATAGTACAGGAAAGTGTATGAAGAGTAAGAGTTACTCCAGTTAGGAGAAGTACTACTAAGTTTCTGATTGAGTGCTTTAGGTCTTGATGGTTCTTTAGAAAGCTGGTGTTGCCATCAATGACAAAGGGGGAGATTGTTGCAAACTTGTTGGTGTTGTCATTGATGTCAACCTCTAACAGATGGTTCACTTGGTTTCTAAGTGCTTTTGACAAAATTTGATAAAAAAATGTGGAGTCTGACAAAGGTGCTCTCAATGTTGTGCTCCACATTTCTTCCCAATTGAAGATATACTTGTGTAGTTTGGAAGTGATGATTAGAGGTATTAATAGGTGTTATATCTAGAGATTCAGGTTCTAGATTATGTGGAAGTAGAATATGTATTTGACAGAGTGTTTGACTATAAAGAAGATTGTTTGAGAGAAATGTGATTGCTCCACATTTCTCTGTATTGAGGTTTCTTGTCTTGCGGATCTAGGGATGTGGTTATATAGTCTACATCTACCTTCTCTTGAATTTTTTAGTGATGGGTTGCTCCGTAAGTTGAGTTCTTGTGTTGGTGTTTAGTTGTAGTGCATCCTAAAGTGTATAATGAAGACTTTCTTTGTTTCAAGTGGTTGTAGCAATGTTGCAGAAGTTTCTGTGAATGTTGTGTAGTGTCTCTCACTAGTCCGCATGATGTTTTTAGACTTGGAGAAGCGTGGATGTGGTTGTTAGCTTAGGTTTGGATGACCTAACATGCTAACACTATTTTAAGTGGTATATCATGGATTGTGGAAGTGATGAGCAGCTTGGTGATAAATATTTGACTCCTAGTTAACCCTTGACATGGTCCACTTTCACTTCTTTCAACTGCAGAAGTGTTTAGTGCCAACTTAATTGGTGTTGCACTTTTGAGGTGTACACACTATTGGGAATTAAGGTGTCTCAACCTTTGCAAATTCCTAATGTTGTATGTATTTATCCCATGTTGAGTTGGCATAGTCAGCACCTTGTGTACATGCAACAAGATAAATTTTGGTGACTTTGGTAGCCATGGTTTCCCCCTTGAATAATTAATAGGGGTTTGGGGGAAGCATCCCCAAGACAGGGTCAAGGGGTGTAGCCCCTTATGGGGTTCCAGGGGTAGCATCCCTAGCATGCTCCCTATCGCGGTACAAGGCAGGGTCAAGGGGTAGCGCCCCCGAAACCTCAAATGACTTTTTAATGACAAGTGTTGGTGAGTATCTTTGCATGAGAGAAAGGCATCTTTGGGTAGTCAAGGGAGGTTATGACATGTTGTAAGAGGAATATGATATTCTTAGTCAGTGTATGACAGATTCTCTTATAGCTGTAAGTTGTGTCAGTTATGATATATTCTATGACAGTTGTAAGGTGCGTAAGAGCATTTGTCATAGCCTATCTTGGGACAAGGCATCCACATTGGGATGGGATGTTGGACAAGTGTCCTTAGGCATGGATTTTGGGGCATGAGTCCAAGATGGATACCCATCTCTAGAAGGTTTCATATTTTCCTTGTAAACTCTATAAAAATAGGTGCTTGGATGGGAGATATATAGTTTTTGTACAAGTACTATTATGCTATCAGAATATCTCCACATTCAACATTCAAAGACTCCTAAAAGAGCATTGGCTCTAAAACTGTATTGTAATCTGTTATTGTTTACTATAATACATTTGAGCTGTGTTTTAGAGTGTGGGGTTTTTCACCCATAAGGGTTTTCCCCACATATATCTTGTCTCTCTCTCTCTCTCTTTTGTCTACTTTATGTGTGTATGTGTATTGTTGCAATATCTCTGTTATTATGTTAATAATGTTGTAACTGGAAAGGTTAATTTGAATTTTCACTCTACTTTCCTCATTAGATTAGCATTGGAAGTGTGTTCTGCATACCTTGCTTCCTTTCACATACTTCATTAGGACTAACCTAATTGGAATAGGTCTTGGTTGTAGATGGTATAAATGAAAGATGAAGTTGAATGGAGAAAAGTAGAGAAGATGATGTGAATGTGAATCAAGGGTAGTGAATTGTGTGTGAGCTTAAATGCTTATGACTCCAGAATGCAGTGAGCAAAAGGTATCTACATTTTAGTGTGCTAGAAGTTGTTGGAGGTGTTGGTACCTGCATAAACACTCAGGTTTCAGACTTTCATTTGTAGGTACCTTCCATAAAAATCCAAAGATTCTAAGTCCTTTGGCCTTCTCAATTGAAAAATACAAAAAACAGTTGTATGTGCATGTTCGTTTGTATGTACATGTAGGTCTGAATGTACATTCAGGCATGCAAGACAGTTTGTATGTTTAATCAACTTCAAAAGGTGCAAAAATGGTTGTATGTATAATGTAGATTCTAAGAATATTCCCTACTTGTATGTGAGGGTTTGCATGTATATTTGTGTTGTATGTTTAGACATGCAATGAGTAGATACAATGACAACATGCAAAGAAAATATACATCGGCGCACATACAAAGGAAATGTACATTGCAAAAATACAAGGATGGCACAATGCAAAGTCAACATACAAAGAGGCCAACATACATTCGCTATAGTGACAGAGGGTCATCGGCATGACAAGATGCATCAGCAGCCAGCTCTAAAGTTTTCCCAACGGCCAATGCATATACAAGGAAAACATGCAAAGGGGTTTGTCTCTTGTGTATAAATCGCATTGTATATGTGATATGCATTTGCCACATGCAAAGGAGCCAACATACAAGAGGTGGGACCCACAGGTATACAAAGGAGATTGTATGTGTTTGACATACAATGTGAGCATGCAAGGCAGAATGTATATCAGGTAGATGCATCGGCGGCAAATGTACAAGAAGAAATATGCAAAGGGCACATACAAAGAAAAGATGCATCCAAGGCAAAAGATACAAAGGGATAGACCCACCAGGTGAATGTATGTTTTCCTTGTATGTTTGCATTTGCATATGCGATATACATTGGTTATATACATTCGTGACATACAAGCTGGACCCGACTTAAAAGTCAAATTTGGTGAATTCAGCAGTGGGGTCCATGGCTTGAATGTTAGGTGCTTGTATATGCAAGCCGATATGCAAAGAATTAGGTACAAGGCCCAGATTTCAAAATTTTCCAATCTGATTGATAAAGTGGCTGGCGTCTGTAGCTTGTATGTATATTGCATTTGTATGTGCAATATACAAAGCGATATATGCAAAAGGGAGATACAAGCCAGACCTGAATGAGAATGTGATTTGTTTTATAAATATTTGGGGTCCGCACTTTGTATGCAGGTAGTTGTATGTATATGCATGTTCTTTGCATATACAAGGTGAAAAAGGCAAAATAGATGGTGGAAAAATTAGGGATGAAAATAGGGTGCCTATGTGGCATGATTTCATTGGCCAATGACTAGTCAGCATGAACTAAAGCTATTGATCTTGGCAGGAGGAAGGAAATTGATGGCCATCTTTTAAACTTTTTGAAAGCGAGGGATTTGTATGCATCCACGGTTGCATTTCAAGTAGGAAGGAAGTTCAAGGCACATAGCTGCTGCATCCCATGGGTTGGTTGGCATTAATGGTAGGTTTACAGAGGCATTGCTTGATGAATAACAAGCTAATCACTATCTTTAAGAGAAAATCTCCAATGGTGGCACATCTCCCAAGTCCACCTGCTCTTTCATCTTTGTCCCTCATCTGCATTCAATGTTTTGGGTGCCATTCTTAGTGCAACATATCAGGCAAAATTTTGAATTGCCTTGTAATTATTATTGAGTATGCAGTCTTGCTACAAGAGGCAAACTGTGTTACTCATTTAGGTTGTTGAAGACTTGGGCAAATTTTTTGGAAAGTAACGAAGAACAAAGCCTTTCTTGGTTGTTATGTCTCATTTTGGAGTTTATGTGTTACATTTTGAATGCAGGTTACACATTTTTTAGTTTCATTGTTGTTTTATATGAAAAATGCACTCTTGCATGTATTTAGTTGCTTGTCTCCATTTGCTGTATGCATAGCTTCTTTTGAATCTGGTTGCTAAGGGTTTCTCAAATTCTTGAATATAGACCTTCTGTATTGCATGCTTGATTTGTGACTTCCATTCAAGGAGTGGATTAAATTGTTTTAGGTCAAGTATGGAGAAGAATGTATATCAATAGGGATATTTGTAAGTAGAGGCAGCCAAATACTCAGTCTTGGGTGGTGTTTGTAAGGCAATCACCAATCTAACCCCTTGAAACTTGAATGCCAGTGTGAATCATTCATTTGTATATGTCTAGTTGACTCCTTGCCTTGAGATAGGCACCAGTCTGCTCCCTGTGTTGTGTTATGTTTCCAAAACCCCTGTCTTGCATCCAAAACATTAAACAAATCATTTCATAATTTCAACCTGTTAGTTGTAGGAGTAGGAATAGGACCCCTACATGCTCTCATACCCAACCAGTTAGATATGTCCAAGAATGTTGCCAGCCTTGTGATCTATCATGCATGTCTTGGTCCACACATGAGAGTATTCTGCCTATTGTTGTAAAGCTAAATCTTTCTATCATTGGGCGAGTCAAGGTTAAATCTTTAGCTATAGGGATACCCCCCTTGGTGTGGTAGAACTAGAAGTGAAGGGGATGCAGCTCATGCAACCTCCTATATTAGTTGGATGAATCTACCTATGCATTGGAACTAGCAACTCTAATGTGGATTCAGGAGAACTCCAACAGGAGGCAGTGAGCCAAAGGTTGTAGATGGAAAGAAGTGGCAGTGGTAGATCTCTCTTGTTGCTTTGAGATAGTGAATCTCTCTGTCACATTCTTCTTCTTTCTTCTCTCATCTGGGCAGTGAGCCTTTTCTCTCGGTAGTGAGTCTTTCTTTTGGGAAATGATCCCTTGGCAATGAGCCTATTTGATTTTAGTGTTGTTATTCATATATATATATATATGTGAGATAATCCTCATAGTGGTTTTTCCCTTCTTAGGTTTTACACATAAATCTGGTGTTCTTATGTCTTTGAATGTGTTTGCATTGATGCTTCATATGCTTACATTCTACTAATGCATAATAAGAGGTTGATGTTTGGATTTTCTTTGAGAGTTTAATGTTATAATAGACAACTAATTTACCCCCCCTCTCAATTCTCTTGTGCATTCTAATAGGCACCCCCTTCCCTAGCATAATGAACCACTACTAATATGATGCATTGTTGAGGGAGGTGTAATATCATCAATAGAAATCATACTATGTGTATCATAACACATTATAAATCCATACTAGATGTATCACTACTATATGTATCATAACACATTATAAATCCATACTAGATGATCCTCTAGGCTTTTGGGAACTTCGCATGGAGCCTAAAAGTGCTTTAACACTTGGTATGAACGGATATCTATTTGCTCTCTGATTCACTGCATTCTTTGTTCTATGATGATTGTCAAAAGTCTTAGTGGTGTTGCTAGATCAGAAGGGCAAGTTCTCCTAGGCCAATCCCTTACAAAGACCAAATTTCCAATTGTTCTAAAATTAATAAACAACAATCAAGCATGAAAAATTCCTTAATGATGATTCAAAATTAAATGTTGTTTCCTTTAGTGCACCAATTGAAGTGTTCCTCTAATAAATGCTTCTTGTATGCTCTAAGAATTTGAATGATTACTAAATTTGAGTTAATACTTGTTGTAAGTATGAGGTTAATCAATGTTGTCATTGATGTCAACATACTCATATTGCATTAACAAGAAGGATTGGATGAACTGTGAGCTGAGGATATTGAGAAAATTAGTCTCAAATAGGAACAGTGAAAAATAGTGATGAGATGAAGGCAAAAGTACTCAATACGTTGATGACCAAAGGATGCAGATTAAAGGGTTTGTAGCTATGAGTCTTGAGATGATTCAGTTAATTTTTCAGAGGTCTGCATGCAGATTTGAAGAAGTTGTGATTGATCAAGTAGAACCGGTTCCAGGAGGTGCTCCAGAGTGACAGAGTTCTACAAAGAGGTCTGGTGAGATCCAAAAGTGCATTATCCTATCTTGTGGATTGGATGGAGTGTTTGGGATATCCTTGTGATGTGTCATCTCAATGTGTTCATGATTTGGAGGTCCGGAAGCACATGTTTTAGTATGACAGTGGTGGTAGACTATGTTCTTGAAGTTCCAGATAAGGAAGAGAAAAGATTCTGGTGAGTAGAGGAAGTGCGGATGTTCCTGGTCATTTAGGCTAGCTTGTGAAGGTTCTTGGATTGTGTTGAGGTTATGTTGTCGGTCCGTATTGGTGGTAGAGCCCAGAATTGAAGATATTCTTTCGGATGAAGTTCTTGTTCAAACTAGCTGACCAAATGAGTTGTTCATCTTACAAATGTTCTTGTGGTGGCCGACCGGATGTATTATTCATCTTGTGAATGTTCTTATGGTTGAGTGCTGACTTAGATGCTTATTCCTAAGTCGATGCCTTGTATAAATAAAGGTTTGTGAGTTCATTTCAAAGTGTGTTGAGGAGCGGATGAGTGTGGTATAGAGAAAGAGTGAAAGGCAGAGCAGTTGTGTTTCGGGCGTAAATGGAACTGATCCAGACATGGTGAAGATGTCATTCTCTAGTTCAAGGTTGTGATACTTATGATCTTGTAGACAGAGTGTCTCTTTTGTAGGTAGTGTGCCTCTTTGTGAGCAGTGTGCTTGGGTAGTGAGCCCTGAATGGCATGTGCCATTTCTTTTTCTTATTCTTTTAACAGAGAATAATCCTTGGGTTAATCACCCCGTGGTTTGTCCCTTAACCGAGTTTTCCATGTCAAAAATCTTGGTGTCTAATGTGTTGATGTTTTCATGCTCTCTACTTTCATGAATGGTTAATTGATATGCTATTATCTAACAAAGAAGAATCAAGTGTTTAAGTAGAAGCAAGTTTTTGTACAACTGATTCACCCCCCCTCTCAGTTGTGAGCCCTAGATCTAACAATTGGTATCAGAGCCAAGTTCCTCTGAAAGGAGCTTAACCACTTGAGGAGATCCAGGATGTCGTCATATAAGAAGGATAGTCAGAAGTTCGATGGAACCAATTTCTCACTCTGGAAAGGTCGCATGAGATGTCACTTGGAGTGTATGGGAAAAGCATATCTGTCCATGATCTCAAAGGCTTATGTACCTCCACAAGGTGGTCCAACAACACTGAATGAAATCACAAATGCTGAAAACAATTTGCGGACCAAAGAAGCTCTTCTAAGCACACTGAATGATACAGATCTCTCAAATGTTATTGACCTACCAACTGCATATGAAATCTGGACTAAACTGGAACTTCTGTATGAAGGAGATGAGTTTGTCAAGAGTGCAAGGTTGCAAAGTCTGAAAGGGAAATTTGAAAGATTGAAGATGAGAGATGATGAAAATATAACTACCTTTATGCCAAGAGTGAATGAGCTGGTGTGTGGAATCAGGAATGCTGGTGGAGTTCCGGATGAAAATGAAATTGTTTGCAAAATTCTCAGATCTCTTCCTGCTGCCTACAAAATCAAGGTTATTGCCATTGATGAATTCAGAGCCCATACAACTGTCACAAGAGAGCAATTGGCTAGCAAACTGGCTGCATTTGAAATGACTGAGTTTGGAGATGATCCCCCCAAGACTGAATCTGCATTCAAAGCCAGTGCCTTTGTGAAAGGAAAACAAAGATTTGATCTGGGAGAGAACTCTTCAAAGAAGCTGTCATGGTATGATCAAGCAAGGAAAGACATGGAAGAGGAAGAAGTAGAAACAGCTCAACTTGAAGCCCTCATTGCAAAGAGATTGCCAAGGGGATCTGGTAAGTATGAAGGAAAACTACCCTTTAAGTGCTTCAACTGCAATAAGATTGGTCATTTTGCTTCAAGATGTCTGGAAAGATCTGCAAGGTCAAATGCTAACAGACAAAGGTTCCAAAAGAACTATTATTATGTTCATGAAGAAGATGATAATGAAGGAGTAATAGATGATGAATCAGAAATGGGAAGCAAATCTAGAAATGAATGGGTGTTTATTGCCATCAAGGAAGAAGATTCCATATCTTCTGAATCTATCAATCATAAGGTTGTGGAAAGAGCCTTGGCTGCCCAAATTGAAGAAAAGGATGACTGGATTATTAATAGTGGATGTTCTCACCACATGACAAGTGACAAGAACAAGCTCTTAGATTTGGAAAGGTATGAAGGAGGAATGGTAAAGTTTGGTGATAATTCTGCCAGCAGAATCAAAGGTAGGGGAACTATTTCCTTTGATGGAAAGAGCAAAACCGGTAATGTCCTATATGTTGAAGGATTGAAGCACAATCTTCTCAGTGTTGGTCAGTTGGTGGACAAAGACTATGATCTCCAGTTCAAGAATGGAAGATGCAGGATCTTTGAAAGCTCTAGAACTAAGATTGCATTTGGTACTCAAACAAAAGGTAATATCTTCCATCTAGTTGGTTCAAATAAAAGTTGTCTATTTGTTCAAGTTGATCAGAGTTGATTATGGCATAGAAGAATGTGTCATGTGAGTTTTGATAACATCATCAAGATAAGCAATACTTAGGCTATAAGAGATCTTCCAAAATTGGTGAAACCTGCAAATAGTTTGTGCAAAGAATGTCAGCTAGGTAAACAAAGCAGAGTCTCATTCAAAAGCAAGGATCAGTCTTCTATCAGATTGTTGGAATTAGTTCATACTGATCTCTATGGTCCAACAAGAATCAAGAGTATGCAAGGTGATAGATATTTCATGTTGCTAATTGATGACCATTCCCGGATGATGTGGGTTACCTTCCTAAAAGAGAAATTAGAAGCCCTTGAGAAGTTCAAAATCTTCAAGGCTATGGTAGAGAATTAAACCAGATTGAAATTGAAATGTTTAAGATCTGATAGAGGTGGTGAATTCACATCCGGTGAATTCATAGATTTTTGTGAGAAGCATGGCATAAGGAGACAGTTGTCTGCTCCTAGGACTCCACAGCAGAATGGAGTAATTGAGAGAAAGAACTGAACCATCCAGGAAGTAGCTAGGACAATGATAATGGAAGCAAATGTTCCTCAAATGTTTTGGAGAGAAGCTGTCAGCACTACAGTCTACACCTTTAATCAAGTTCAAATCAGAAGCAATACCGGTAAGACTCCTTATGAACTTTGGTTTGGCATAACTCCCACTGTGAGATATTTCAGAGTATTTGGTAGCAAGTGTTACATCAAAAGAGATGAAGATTTAGGAAAGTTTGATGCTAAGAGTGATGAAGGAATTTTTTTAGGTGACTCCACTCAAAGCAAAGCATACCGGTGTTACAATAAGAGATTGAGAAAGATGATAGAAAGTACAAATGTGAAGGTTGATGAAGGAGTTGAGAAGCCCTCAAGATTCTATGAATGTGAAGAAGATGATCAGAATGATTCTCTGGTGCAAGGAGCTCCATCCTCCTCTGAATTTTAGATCTAGACTGATCTGGTAAATCAGGAAGAAGAGGTTTGTCTGAATGAGCCTGATCAAGAATTAGTAGTGCAAGAAACTCCCAAAGTTCCAAGGTATGTAACTCTAAATCATTCTGAAGATTAGATCATAGGTGACAAGAGTAAAGGGGTACAAACAAGGAGAAGAATTGCTCAAGACTCATGAATACTGTCTGATTTCAAAGATTGAACCTAAGACAGTTAATGAAGCTTGCAATGATGAAAACTGGACCAAAGCAATGGAGGAAGAATTGATGCAAATTGAGAAAAATCATACTTGGGATCTTGTTCCCAGACCTAGAAACAAGAATGTGATTAGAACCAAATGGGTGTTCTGGAACAAACTAAGTGAAGTTGGTGAAGTAATCAGAAACAAAGCTAGATTGGTCTGCAAAGGCTACTCTCAAATAGAAGGAATTGATTTTGAAGAGACTTTTGCTCCGGTGGCAAGAATTGAAGCAGTCAGATTATTTCTTACATTTGCTGCCTTTAAAGACTTCAAGGTATATCAGATGGATGTCAAGTATGCCTTCTTAAATGGTGACTTGGAAGAAGAAGTGTACATTGAACAACTGGATGGATTTCAATTGTCTGATCATGATGATATGGTCCGCAAGTTGAAGAAAGCACTGTATGGTTTGAAGCAAACCCCAAGAGCATGGTATGAAAGATTGGATAAGCATCTTGTACAGATTGGCTTCAACAAAGGTACTGCTGATAGTAACCTATACTTCCAAATAGATAAGGAAAACATCTTGATTATTGAAGTATTTGTTGATGATATCATCTTTGGAGGAAAGCACAGCATGTGTAAAACTTTTGCAAATCAAATGAAAAGTGAGTTTGAAATGTCAATGCTTGGTGAAATGAATTTCTTCTTGGGTCTACAAATTACTCAGACAAAGAAAGGCATCTTTATCTATCAAACCAAATATGCAAAAGAATTGTTGAGGAAATTCAGAATGGAAGATTCAAAGCCAATGAACACCCCTATGGCAACCGGATGTAAGTTGAGTAAAGATGATGACTCTCCTAAGACAGATCAGACCAAGTACAGATCAATGATTGGAGGACTATTGTATCTCACTCAGACTAGATCAGATATAATGTAGGCTGTTGGTCTTGTGGCAAGATTTCAGGCTGATCCCAAAGAATCTCATGTCATGGCAATCAAAAGAATTTTTAGGTACTTGAAAGGAACAACTGAGTATGGTCTATGGTATCCTAGAGATCAGGATTTCTCTCTTCATGCATACATAGATGCAGATTGGGTAGGAGATGTGGATGACCGGAAGAGTACAAGTGGAGGAGCATTCTTTTTGGGAAAAAGGTTGGTTTCTTGGCTTAGCAAGAAACAAGAGGCAATATCCTTGTCTACAACTGAAGCAAAATACATTGCAGCAGCAAGTAGTTGCACTCAGATCTTATGGATGAAGCAAATGTTAAAAGACATTAAAGTAGAATATAAGGAGCCTATCACAATTTTCTGTGATAATTCCGGTGCAATAAATATCTCTAAGAATCCGGTGTTGCATTCTAAGACCAAACACATATCTATCAAGTTTTACTTTCTGAGAGAGCAAGTGAACAAGGGAGAAGTCAGATTGGAGTATGTACCCTCCAAGGATCAGATTGCAAATATTTTCACTAAACCTCTTCCCAAGGACTCCTTTGAGTATCTCTGGAAGAAGTTAGGGGTCATGGCCCCTCCGGTGATGAACTAGGATGCACTGATGTGCATTAGTCTAGTGGATATCACAGTCATATCTTGTGATCCGGATTGATGATGGGGAGCTGCTACTAAGGGGGAGCAGCTGGTATGATTCTGATGTGTTAGAGTTGCAAGTATGAGCCCTTTGCCATTGATGTCAAAGGGAGAGAGAAGACATGTGAAAAACAAGTAGTTGATGATCAAAGGGGGAGCAGTAAAGGAAGAAAAGACATATGAAGAGTTGTTGCTGATAGGGGGAGCTGTGATAGAAAGAAGAAGATCTTGTCTTGATGGTTTTTCACATCATATGTTGCCATCAATGACAAATGGGCAAATTGTTACAAGTATGAAGTTAATCAATGTTGTCATTGATGTCAACATACTCATATTGCATTAACAAGAAGGATTGGATGAACTGTGAGCTGAGGATATTGAGAAAATTAGTCTCAAATAGGAACAGTGAAAAACAGTGATGAGATGAAGGCAAAAGTACTCAATACATTGATGATCAAAGGATGTGGATTAAAGGGTTTGTAGCTATGAGTCTTGAGATGATTCAGTTAAGTTTTTAGAGGTCCACATGTAGATTTGAAGAAGTTGTGATTGATCAAGTAGAACCGGTTCCAGGAGGTGCTCCGGAGTGACAGAGTTCTACAAAGAGGTCCAGTGAGATCTGGAAGTGCATTATCCTATCTTGCGGATTGGATGGAGTGTTTGGGATATCCCTGTGATGTGTCATCTCAACGTGTTCATGATTTGGAGGTCCGGAAGCACATGTTTCAGTATGACAGTGGTGGTAGACTGTGTTCTTGAAGTTTCAGATAAGGAAGAGAAGAGATTCCGGTGAGCAGAGGAAGTGTGGATGTTCCTGGTCGTTCAGGCTAGCTTGTGAAGGTTCTTGGATCGTGTTGAGGTTATGTTGTCGGTCTGCATTGGTGGTAGAGCCCGAAATTGAAGATATTCTTTTGGATGAAGTTCTTGTTCAGACTAGCCGACCGGATGAGTTGTTCATCTTACAAATTTTTTTGTGGTGGCCAACCAGATGTATTATTCATCTTGCGAATGTTCTTATGGTTGAGTGCCGACTTAGATACTTATTCCTAAGTTGATGCCTTGTATAAATAAAGGTTTGTGAGTTCATTTCAAAGTGTGTTGAGGAGCGGATGAGTGTGGTATAGCGAAAGAGCGAAAGGCAGAGCAGTTGTGTTTCAGGTGTAAATGGAACTGATCCAAACATGGTGAAGATGTCATTCTCTAGCTCAAGGTTGTGATACTTATGATCTTGTAGACAGTGTGTCTCTTTTGTAGGTAGTGTGCCTCTTTGTGAGCAGTGTGCTTGGGTAGTGAGCCCTGACTGGCATGTGCCATTTCTTTTTCTTATTCTTCTAACAGAGAATAATCCTTGGGTTAATCACCCCATGGTTTTTCCCTTAACCAGGTTTTCCACGTCAAAAATCTTGGTGTCTAATGTGTTGATGTTTTCATGCTCTCTACTTTCATGAATGGTTAATTGATATGTTGTTATCTAACAAAGAAGAATCAAGTGTTTAAGTAGAAGCAAGCAAGTTTTTGTACAACTGATTCACCCCCCCCTCTCAGTTGTGAGCCCTAGATCTAACAATACTCATATGAATGACTTTAAATTTTTAAAGATAAAACAAATTGCCAAACAAACATGTACCAAGCCTACCCCCAATGGCTAGTGGGAAAGAGTGAGAGTTTACTTTGAATTTTAAAATTTTAAACTTTGGATCAGACTTGTGTTGTGTGGGATTGATTTTATATATCATAGAAATGACGGGACCTTGAATGGGTGAATTTGAGGTAGGGGTGAATGTCTACAAATATGGTCTTAATAATGAGTTGTACGTGTAGAAATACATGTAGATAGAGTAGGGCTAACTCAACTATGTGGAAATGCATGAAGGAGAGGAGTATATGAGGGTATATAGGTATTAAGAAAGGAGCCAAAATTAGCACAAGAGTGTGCCACATGTTTCTATATAGGTGCATTAAGGCATTCCCTCAAATTGGGCCCAAAATTAAATGGGAATAATGGATATCTATTTCCTAGAAATAGATATCTATTTCCTAAAAATGGATATCTATTTCCTAAAAATGGATATCCATTTCTAGCTCTACAAAATGGATATTTGTTACTTTATTAATGGATATCCATTAGTAATAGATATATGTTAGTAACAGATATCTATTTTGCTTTGGGAATGCCTTGTATTTAGGCTTGGGATTGTCATAGTTGACTTTCTCTAAATTCTAACGTGTTTACAAGTTTCACCCTCTTCTTTGAATTTCACCCTCCATGCTGATGACTTTTTTTATTCAAATTTGATAAAACAAAAAGAGTTTATTGAAGAAATTGTCAAATTTCTAAAATATAAGATTTTCTTGATTATCATATTATTAAACAATTATTAATAATTTTCTATATAGAGTGTGTTCGAAATCCTAATTAACACACTGATTGAAAAACATCCATAACTTTTAAACTTTTTCACATTTTTCAAATCTAAAATAGGGGTCACACTCTATGATTTTTTGGCTATAAGTTTTAAAAAAATTAGAATTCTAATTTTTTTTATTGAGTTAGGCTGGTTGGGAAATTACTTTTTAGGGTTTAGAAAAACTCACAATAAAAAAATCATAACTAATTATTTTTTTGGAAAAAATTTTCAAAAAAATATGTGTCACATCTAAGCATGAGTCCCTTACTTATTTTGAAATATTAAAAAAAAATGTTCATATTTAGGTTGGATGGAATGACACCCATTTTTTTTTTTCTGAAAATTTAGTAGTTGTTCATTGAAATATTCATTTTTCACTAAGTAAATTTAGGTTTTTGTGAAAAAAATAGTAGCCCATAAACTAGATTCAATTCTCTACAAATTTTGTTGTTACATATTTTTCAAATTATGTAGATAATCCATTCAAATTTTCACATGAGCTTGATTAAGTTTGGTTTTTAGTATTTTCATTGCCACTTAGAGGTATTGTTTGGCCCATCATGACCATGTGCTCACCCTTTTGCATATACCACAGTATTTAAACATATTTTTGATGGTCAGTAAAAGTTACTATCATCTGGCAATAGTAAGACCTCTTAAAGCCTGCAATGCAACCATACTTAATGATCCATTTGAAGATATAATATTCATGTGCTACTCAAGTAAGCATTTACACTATTCTTTAAAAACATAAAGCAAACTATAAGGAGAACTCAATACAGAAATGTGTATGACAAATTTTATAAACCTTGATTATTCAATTCAAAAGAGTATTATAATTTAAAATGGAGACATTTACATAACAATATGTATTCATATCTGCATGATTCATGATACAATAATGCTATGGAAAATGACTTACAAACAATGGTCTAAGACTCAATAATAGACTTAACCTATTTCTCCTTTATAGAGCCCCTTTTCAAAATTTTCTAGAACACTTAAAACAAACGAGCACCACCCTTTTATAATACAAGGGAGGCCTTACAATGCATCATGATCTCTTCTAAAAGCTCATAATAGTATTTAGTTATTTGAGAGAACCAAATTTAAAACCCTTTGGATAATTCATGACAACTACCTTTTTGTTTTATACTTACTCCTTGACCATGGGCCGCTGGGTTGTCCACGTGACTCCCCATCTTTTAATATCAAGTTGCCATGTGTTAGAGCCCCTAGAACTATTGAGGTAACCATTAGTAGTTAGATCATGAAGCAATCATAATTACTCTTAAGAGGAAGTTGTCACATGAATCTATAGGCCCTATTGTAGGTTTGTTGTTACTTGATGAATGCACACCAAACACTAAGAGGGGGTGAATCAATGTTTGTATCTTTTTGTTTCAACAACCACAAAAACAAAATGATTTGTTGCAATAAATCAAACTAGAAAGCACTCGTAGAATGCAAAAACATAAAACACATACACAACACAAAGACCTCCAATATTTATATGGAAACCCTCATGGGAAAAACCATGGTGAGAATCTTGCTTGGGTCTACTGCCCAAATTCAACCTCACAATAGAAATTTATCACTATTACAATGTATGCCTCACTAGAAAGGATCTCACTGATCACACCTCACTAGTAAAGATCTCACTGATCACACCTCACTGGTAAGATCTCATTGATCACATTTCTGAGAGGAACACCAATTCCTAATACAATCGAGTGCACTAACTCCAATCAAATTAGAAGCACCAACTTCACTCAAAAAACAAATAAACATACAGAGTACTACTATGTTTACATTGATATCATAGGTTATAGATGAGTTCTATAACTCTCTTACTCAATCACCTTTCCGTGAAGATATTTAGAAACAATACCATACTCTTCCTTTACTCATTATTCAAAGAATGACTCTTTAACAATCCACTCAACACAAAAATGTACTACTCTATCATCACTGGTATGTAGAATTCAGATACACCTTCTACATATAAATTCTCTCACCATACATCTATTGCATTCCCATCTTTTACTATCTTATACAAAAGAAAGATTATTTACTATTTTAACATCTTATACAAATGATACTTGATCTCTATAACCTCATTTACTGCCCTATCAAGTTCAAACTCTTTCTTCTTTTACTCTCACATTCTATGAATGATTCTATAAGAAGTTCATCAGCCATATACAAGAAAAATGTCCCTAATGTTAAGAAGCATAAATACAAAGAGTAACTCTACCTATGATGACACCAAGAATTCAAAATCCACTTCTACAATCACCATTATAATATGATTAATATGTTCTCTATATTTCTTATGCATACACCAACATCACTCTTATCATCACCTTTCAATGAATAGTTCTCCATTATTTCATCAACAACATATTCGCTAGCCAAAAATCTAATATAAATAAAGCATTTCCCTCTTGAAATCATCAGGATCCTATTCTTCTTCTTCCATTAAACAAACTAAATCCATCACACTTCTAAAATAGTTAACACAAACTAACCATAAACTGCTCCAAACAGAAAACTGTACATTTGCTTGTCAAAGAATGCTCTCCGGGAGATAGTCGTTGCTTGTTTAAAAGCCTACCGTTGATTTTATTTGTTGCACCTTGAAAAATTTAAACAACCACTATTGATCAATAAAGACCGCCCTATTTGCAAGTTGTGAGTAGGAGAGATTAGTCCCAGGGCCGGTCACCAGATGTTTTAAAGATCCTTTATATCATCACTCAAGTGATAGTGACTAGTGATTATAAGTCACCTTCAAATTAGATCATAAAGTGAGCCCATCAACATAGATTTTAGGTTCTTTTAGGATTTTAGGTAGGATTTAGGTTGTTAGGGATTTTTTAGGATCATTAGGATTTTAAGAATTTGGAACTTTTAGGGTTTTGATTCATAATATTTGCCAAAACCTAATCAAGTCAACAAGAACTAGTACTTTGAAAGGTTTATTTGTAAATGAATACAAAGAAGCAATCCTAATGCTTACACAACCCTAATGCTTGCTCTCAAGGGTTTTAGAACTAGTCTTTAATGTATATACCATATACTTTCTACTATGTATTGTCATGGATCATAAGGACTATCATAGGCATGGTGAAATTTGCTATCACTGTCATAAGGACTATTATAGGTCTTTTACTGCTACAAACCAATCATACTATGACTACATCTACACTGCTAGACATGTATACAATTGATCATTCATTGAACACATCCACTAAGCAAATCCAACTAAGTGCAATTGACCATCCAACTCAAATCACTCCATTATTGGTATTCCTATATAAACTAAGATCACTATAGCATTTAGTAGGCCCTGTGATAACAAATGTAACATCATGAAACCCTAATCATCCAAACCTAAAGAATCCATAGTACATAATTGATGTTGACATCAACGCCAACACAAATGCCATCTTGCCAGAAAACTCCCCTTTGGCTTTGATTGCAACATTTCACTTTTGCAACATTTACATTTCATAATTGCAAACCACCACCATACAAACCTTACAAACCTACCACCAAGCAAATGTAGTTGCAAGGTCATTTATCCCCTTTTGAAGTCAATGACAAAGGGTGGAGACCTCCTAACATGGTATACAACAATGCATTATTCAGGGCATTGTGACTCCTCCGAATTGACTACAGAGTCATATTGTTTGGCATATTAACTTATCATTTGACACCGTGGCTTATCATATGCTATATAAAGTACACAATCACATATACATACCACAATGTCTTCTAGTCCTTCTATCTACTATACAGTGATCAGGATATAGTGATGAGGTCTCATGTATCCACAAAGTCTAGACCGTGAGGGTATACTTTCTATCTACTACACATACCACATCTTCTTGGACCTGTCACAGAGTGTCTGATCCAATCGGTCACTCTTGTCACTGTCATGTCTTCTTTTTACTCCTTCAACTCTATCAATATATATTGATAATCACTATTACTATGACTTGATACAAAGCTTCAAGTAATAACTGGTCTTCACATAGTGCTAATAGGCCATTAGATCATTGGTAGATCTAAAGACACTTAGAGAGAATGAGTAGGTGTCACCATGAAGTTTTGCAATATGGATTTACAGATAATAGTATTTAGCATCAATCTCCTTCTTTCCACTGTATCTACAGACCATGCTCTATCCTTCTATGCTTTTGTATATTGCATCTCTTTCAAAACATGCTCTCAACACATTTGTACATAGTCCTAGCACTGTCCTTTTTTGCATGTTTATTAAGGTTTTAAACACTGCACAACACTCCCTTTGACAAGAATAAACTATAGACCTCCTTTAGTGATTACATAGCGTCTTTACAGGCTTATAGATCTTGTCTAGGATTTGACATTCATACATTGTCAAACTATATATCTCTTTACTTTATTGACCTCATAATGACACTATGATAAGATGCCATAAGTAAGATGAGCTAGCTATACTTATCCAATATTGACATTACATCCTGATTCCTCTATCAGTATCCTACTCTATTGATGCACCATCATCTATTATCACACTGCACTAGCACCACTATGAGGCAACATTGATGATACCACACCAATCATTATCCAAATACAAATAACAATACATCATTGATTCTATACTCTAATCACTGTCAACATGGTATAGTCTAATACAAACTGATACAAATAATCACAATGAGGTTTAAGTACTTGAATGACTATCACAACTAGGTATGAATTTGGGATAGCCACAAGCCTTCAAGTCATCAACCTTCTTAGTGATGAGGCTTGATTCCATCAGAGCCCATCCTTTTATTAGTGTGCATGTTCATTCATTTCTTTATTTGATCTTTTTCATCACATGAAGCTTTTTTTTTTGTGATTACTTCCTATCTATCATTGTTTCACAGACATAAGAATTGACAACATAATCTATATTCAAACAAGGATCAACACAAACATTGGCAATGCTATGAGTACAAACCACTGAAAAACCCATATCAACCACTGTCACTGTCATAACATCAGTGTCCTGCTACAAACACTTGATACTTGATGACTACAACATGATCACTTATCACTGATGCAAATATTGTGTGATCATTATCTGATCATTGTCTAGTCTATTGAGACACACAAACCACTAATGTTTTAATGACACAAAGTATTGTCACCAAAGTAAGCAAATACACAGTACTATCACCAAAGAAAGAATGTAAACCAATTCAAATCATATAAAATGATTACTTACTCTCTTGCATGTGTATACCTTGTCAAACCTTAATGACTCATACCCTACTTAGGTCCTTGTTCAAGTTCTCTCACATTGTCTACTATCTTTTGTATTAATCTTTCTTATGTTTTGACTTGATACTGCTCATCTCATGTGTCACAAGCTAGTGTCAAGTTCCATCATCATTGTTAACCTTCTTGGATCATCAATCTCTTCTAAGATACAACCTCTTTGTAGTTGTCTATGGGGCTGAATGATAAGGCAATGATCAACTCCCCCTGAACTCATGCTACTCCTTATGCACTTAGTGATGCCTCTTGTGCAATATGCACAAGATTAGGTTCTTTCTCCTCTTGCTCTCGTTTTATTCTCTTCTAAAATTTTGTAGGTTCTTTCTTTTTTTTGCTTAGGATATCCATCTTCTTGCTTTGTCTAGGAGGTTTCACAAACCTACTTCTACAAGCTCTTGTTGTGTGCCCAAGGTTATTACATTTGTAACATACCATGTTGTATTCTAGAGAAAAAGCAAGGCTCCTCCTTACCCAATCATTTCTTCTTATCCTATTTCTACTTTCAATAGCCCTATGACCTACTTTTTTGCACTCATAGCATGTAATCCCATAATTTATGTTATGTATCTTGTAAGGACTTATGTAATAATGCAATCCAGAACTATTTCTTATTTGTGTTCTGAAATCATTTGCTTTATGTCCAAAATGATTACAAATATAACAATAACCAAAAAATGAGAAATTGTACTATACATGAATGCTTGCCTTACTAGAGCAGTTCTTCTGAGATTTCTCCTTTAGTTGTGCACTTTGATAAACTAATCTTTGGTTTTCCTCTCATCTTCAATCTTCATAGATTGCTTGAGTTTTTCTTCTAAATCTTTACCATTCATCTTTGATGTTCCAACAATAAATTCAATCTTCTTCTTGCCTTCCAATACATTTGTCTTTAAGATTTGTCCTTCAAATCCAAGAGCACTCTTAATGTATGTTGGCCTTTGGGAATTGAGAATATTATCTAACATTTATGTACTCTTCTCATTCTTTAGATCTTTAATCAATTGAGCACTTGGTTAGTCCAATTTTTTCTTCAAACAGACAATCTTGAATTCTAGCCTTTCACCATTTTCCTCTTTTGCTTTCAATTGGATTCATACCTCTTCCTCCATTTTCTTTGCATCTTCAATTTGAACTTTTAGATCTATGATCAATTTTTTTGCTTCTTCAAGAGATGAAAGTTCTTTGGACTTGGATTCCATTTCTTCTTGAAGTTGTAACTTTAGTTTTTGGTTCTCCTTTTTGAGTTTCTTGATCTCATCTAGGGTAGAAATAAGTTCACCTTTGAAATAAATTTCATACTCATCTTCATCATATTCTTTTTCATTTTCACTCACAATATTGTCTCCATTTGTCATGACATAAATTTTGCTTGCTTCTTTATCATTCTCTAGATTAGATTTAACCTCTTCTTCAAATGAATCACTCCTTTCTTTGTCAATAATCTCAATTACAAGACTATCCTCTCTTTCAGATATATCATATCTTGTGTCAATTAACAGGGGTGTTTCATGCAACAACACATCATTTGATTTGATTAGTGTTGGTTGATAAACATTTTGCTTAGTACTTTATTTTCTCTTATGTCCTTTTCTTTTTTCCATGTGTTCAAATTCATGACCTAACTTCAAGAATCTACCTTCAAGCTATTAGGCTATTAGAAGGAACCCACTCTGATACCGATTCTTGGCCACATTGTAGGTTTTCTATTACTTGATGAATAAAAGAACTCATAAAATGCAGAAACATAAAATACATAGACCACACAAAGAACACTAATATTTACATGGAGACCCTCATGGGAAAAGCCACGGCGAGAATGTTGCTTGGATATACTACCCAAATCCAACCTCACAATAGAAATTTATCATTGTTACAATGTATGACTCACTAGCAAGGATCTCACTGATCACACCTCACCGGTAAAGATCCCACTGATCACACTTCTGAGAGGAACACTAATTCCTAATAAAATCAAGATCACCAACTCCAATCAAAAAACAAATAAACATATAGAGTACTACTCTATTTATATTGATATCATAGGTTATAGATGAGTTCTATAACTCTCTTACTCAATCATCTCTCTATGAAGATATTAAAAAATAGTACCATACTCTTCCTTTAATCATTATTCAAATAATGACTCTTTAACAATCCACTCACCACAAAAATGTACTACTCTATCATCACTGATATCTAGAAATTAGATACACCTTCTGCATATAAATTCTCTCACCATACACCTATCTCATTCCCATCTTTTACTATCTTATACAAAAGAAATGATTCTTTATTATTTTAGCATCTTATGAAAATGATACATGATCTGTATAACCACATTTACTACCCTGTCAGGTTCAAACCCTCTCTTCTTTTACTCTCACATTCCATGAATGATTCTACAAGAAGTTAATTAGCCATATATAAGAAAAATGTACCTAATGTTAAGAAGCATAAACACAAAGAGTTACTTTACCTATGAAGACACCAAGAATTCAAATACCACTTATGCAATCACCATTATACTCTGATTACTATGTTCTCTATAGTTCTTATGCATACACCAACATCACTCTTATCCCTTGTCATTCAATGAATAGTTCTTCATTATTTCATCAACAACATATTCACTACCCAAAAATCTAATATAAAGAAAGTATTTCCCTCTTGAAATCATTGGGATCTTGGTCCTCTTCTTCTAGTAAACAAACTAAACCTATCACACTTCCAAATAGAAAAACGTGCATTTTTCCATCAAAGAATGCTCTATGAGAGATAGCCATTGCTTGTTTAAAACCCTACCGTTGATTTTATTTGTCGTACCTTTGAAAATTCAAACAACCACCATTGATCAATAAACTCCCACCTATTTGCAAGTTATGAGCAAGAGAGATCGGTCCTAAGGCCAATCACTAGACATTGTAAAGACCCTTTATATTGTCACTTCAATGATCTATCATAAAGTGAGCCTGTCAACATAGATTTTAGGTTCTTTTAGGGTTTTAGGTAGGATTTAGGTTTTTAGGGCATTTTGAGGATTATTAGGATTTTAAGAATTTAGAACTTTTAGGGTTTTGATTCACAACATTTGCCAAAACCTGATCAAGTCAACAAGAACTGGTACTTTGAAAGGTTTAGTTGTAAATGAATACTAAGAAACTATCTTAATGCTTGCTCTCAAGGGTTTTAGAACTAGTCTTCAACATATACCATTTACTTTCTACTATGTATTGTCATGGATCATAAGGACTATCATAGTCATGGTGAAATCTGTCATCACTGTCATAATGACTATTATAGGTCTTTTGTTTCTATGAGCCAATCATACTATGACTGTATCTACACCACTAGACATGTATACAACTGATCATTCATTGAGCACATCCACTAAGCAAATCTAATTGAGTGCAAGTGACCATCCAACTAAAATCACTTCATCATTGACATTGCTATATAAACTAAGATCACTATAGAATTCAGTAGGCCCTGTGACAACAAATGTAACATCATGAAACCCTAATCATCCAAACCTAAAGAATCCATAGTACATAACTGATGTCAGGACATCAATGCCAACACAAATGCCATCTTACCAATAGAGTCACCATCATTCAAGCATGTGGCTTCCTGATTCTAGTAGTAAACTCCCAATTCTCCATCACCAACTAGACCATCCAAATGTGATATTACTCCACTATTGCAATTGTCCCTTTGATGAGTAACATCTAGCCTAGACAAGGGGAGATAGCATAATGTTGCCTCTCTGCTTGAGCATGTGACTCTGAAACTTAGTTGAGATTGTTGAAAATTCAACAAGTTTCTCTACTTCAACCAAGTAACTACATGCAAATGGAGTCACTAAGAAGCCAAAGCTATCCCTCACCTAAATGACACTACTAACAAGTAGTCATGAGGAAGCATCAAGGATACTAATGGCATAGATTCACAGTTTATCCTAAACCATTCATTCCCTAAGTAATGTATTCCATGCTCTTAATTCAAAATGGAAAAAAATTGTCTACCAGGAGAATAGGAGCATGCCTCTTTAGGAAACAAAGGACACAAAAGGAAAAATAGATAAGAGAATACTCTGCATTGTACCCATGGTAGAAACTGATTTAAACTGGCGACGTAAACATTTCCATTTATAGCCAAAAAGGATGAAGGCTCTTTGGAGTGCCTTCTACTTATTAACAACCCTCATAAATTTATTTTAGACACCTACAAGCTTCACACACTTAATCATTATTTATAAATCTTTGAAGATTGCATCACAACTCACAAAGCATGAAATTGAGGCATGAAATATTCATAACTCATCAAATCTAGCCTATGAACACATCTTGCATAGATAATAGATGTCTAATTGATTTACCAAAACTAGACTGAAGATCAAGACTAGTTGGTAAGATGTACCTGGTGTCAAATCATAATCTTTTATACTTGAACAACAATCTCCTAGCTCACATACTAGCTCCTACTATATCATAGTCGAAGACTTTGAAATCCATGCAAAAATTATTGTGCAACAGTTGCTCTGCCATTAGTGCTTGTGTACTCAACTAGACTGCTTGCAATAGGCAAATTCAAACTTAAATATGGACCATTGATGTAATGTTTGTTGTGGCAAGATCAACTGTCTAAGGTAACCCAAGAAGTTTGAAAATCTAGTGTGAGAGTTGAAAAGTCCTTGAACAACCATAATACACCAGAAAGGGAAGCTTCTTATGTCAAATCACTGAGACTTCACCACATGTCACCATCTCATGCCTCCACACTCCCTATCAAGTACCAAAATTCTAACATTGTAGACTCACACTTTCCATCCATGTGGAACGTGTTGAAATTAGCCAAAGATGCTCTACAACTTGATCAACACTCTCACAATATGTAAATCGATAAATATAGATTAAGAAATCAATGATATTGATGAACCTATTAAGAGCATAAACTTATATTGATCTATAAAACTTACAAATTTACATGAGAATGCCTCATTATATAGGCATGGAAGAGGCATTCTACCTTGTACATGGATTGACAAGTACCCCATGATGTGGCACAAATAAGAAGACAAGTGTCTTGTAAGGTGTCAACCTTTTGGATCACTTGGAATGTGCAAACCAACAACCTTGTGTGACAAGTGTTGGATGACTACAAAGTGTCTTTTGAGGTGAGATAGAAAGTCTTCCAACCTCAAAAGGTATTCACATGAGGTTTACCAAACAAATAAGTAACCTCTAACCTCTAAAAGGTTGCACATTCAATTAGACAAGATGTTGTTTAACCTCATCAACCTACATACACTTAAGCTATAGTGAATAGATAAATTATTCACTCTAATTCACCCCCCATTAAGTAATACTTGGGGTGATCGTAAAAGTGCAACATATACAAAGATATGGATCCCAGCTACTAGGCCATGTTAGGTACCCATGTACAAAGTTTCTCACAAGGTGGAGTAAAGGAGAAAACCCAAAGGGAATAAAACTCCTCTCCAAAAAGAGAAACAAAATGCATGAAAAGAAAATAAGTGAAGAAAAAGGATGGGCTTATATCATTACCCCCTAGGACAACTTCTATCACATGTGTACAATATATTTCCCCAAATTAGGAGATACAAAGAGAGACCTAGAAGCCCCCCCATAAGATATATTGCAGTGCGCGTAGATGCTCAATGAAGTATGCTGAAGAGATTCCATGAACAATGAACCACATTTCTCCCCTTAGGAAGAAATCAAACCACAATAGTGTGCAAAGACTCTTCCCATTCCAGATAGGAACATATAGGAAGAAGTATGAAAGTCTCTGAATTCTATACAAGATTCAAAGACTTGGATGATGCCCATAATGTCTTCAAAAAATGCTCAAGAATCTCCAAGCCAATGCTAATGTGTAATGAATGTTGATGGAATGAATCAAGTATCATAGAAGATTTAGTAACAGGGACCACAGATGTATGGTTATAACTGGAACCATGAGAATAGGATATTGTCACTATAGAAGTGGATGAAGGCAAGGTAAGAGCAATCATCTCTGAAGAAGACATGTTAGATGCAACTTCACTGAAGTTTTCATCAAAAAAAAGATGAATGTCCTCAATGATGTCTCCCAAATCTGTATCCTAATGAGGTAGATCTAGAAACATGAGATTAATGTCCTACAGTGTAATGAATCACTGGAAACCATGGAGATATCAACTCAGGATTTAGATGTAGAAACAGGTGTTTGGGGTTTGACAATCTGATAGAGAAGTGTAGACACTAAAAATTGGATTGCTCTGCAAACCAATTTCCCGTACCTCTACACTAATCCACTCTCCCCATCTGCATATCCCTGGTGATCAATTAATTCACCTAATTAATCCATTTAATCCTACAACCCTATCCTATTAATTGAATGAATATTCCTAATATTTATTTAGTTGATTTATCCATTTCCCTAATCCCTGTTAATTAAATAAATAATGCTTATCTGATTAACCTAGGCTTAAGTTAATTACGATAAACACTTAATTAACCCTGCTTACCTCATCATCCACTCACTGAATTTAAAATTCAGTTGTCCCCCACTATCCTCCACTCACTAAATTTAAAATTTAGTTGCCCCCCACTATCCTCCACTCTTCCCAAAAATGAATTATTAATTCATCTACTATCCTCCACTCTTCCCAAAATGTGAATTATTAATTCATCCACTAGGAATAAAAGATTCACTTTTATTCCTAGCCCTTGATCTCATCAACAAAATCCTCACCCTCCATCCTCATTTCTAAAATTCTATAAATTGGACCCCTCTCTAAGCCATTGGAGAGACCTCTTCATGCATCAGACCTCTGCCCAAATCACTCCACAAATCTCTTAATCCTACCATCCTAATGTCAAAATCTTGTCTCAATCTCATCTAATCTATCAATCCCCATCTCCTTTACATTGTGTTGAGCACTTGAGCAATCCACATTAGTCATTCTAATCATGGGTAAAATCTAAGGAGATTAATCGGGTGCATCTCCTTCCCGCATGGATTTGTGAGTTCGTTATGAAGGTATAATCGTCTTATTTTGCATTTGATTCATAGTTAATCTTCATTTTGATTTCACTTATTACAAGAAGTTTGAAAGCATAATGTGAGAAATAAGGACACATTATGTTGTCATGTTGGTTTCTACAATAGGTGCATTTTTAAGTAGTCTATAGACTATCCAAAACATACATGATCAAATGCTAGTGTTGACCCCCGTGAAAGTATGAAAATTTCCCCTTGATTATGTGATCCCCCTAAATTTTGTCACTTTATAACTTAGTGTGTTTTACAAAATAAATATGACCAATGCGTGGGAAATTGAAAAACATGCACTTCTGCAAAAAACGGTGCTCAATTTCAAGCTACCGAGAAAAAAGTTTCCATAAATATGGCCTATTTTAAAAACTACACATGAAGAAGCAAAAAAAATTTCTATAACCCTAAGGGGACCTACCCTTCCAACTACTCGTTGGAATTGGAAGGAAATGAAGATTACAATGGTTTGATATGAGAGGGGGTAGTGGCCTCCTACCAAACCGGACCTCTCCCTCCATCTTTGACAAGCAAAAAATAAAGGTTTATTTCAAACCAATATGCTTTGAGAAAGTAAGGTGACTTTCACCAAGTGTGTGAAGAAATTGTTAACAGTTAGGACTCCAAACCGTTAACTATTACAATAAATGTTGTGGTTATAAGTACATAGGATGCTGCAAGTGGTCATACATGTGTAGCCATTTAAACTACCTACAAATAATGCTAAGTCGTAGCTAACAAATGTTATAGAATAAAATTCTAACACAAACAACATAAAATTTGGGTGAATTAGTCAAAGACTTGGGAACCAAAAAATTGTAGCTTTGTGGATGAATAGGCACCAAATGGAGGCCAAATGGAGATGTGTAGACAAATTCCACAACACACTGTTAAAGGTGACTATCCAAAATAGTTAATAAAGATAGAAATCCATGAGGACCATTGTAGACTCGATGGAAATTGTGAGTGTGAAACCACAGAGGCATGTGGCCAAATGCAAATGACAAGCATGGAGATGGTGACCATGATGAATCTTCAAGGAGAGCTTGGCTTGCAATAAAACTTTACCAAGCTTTTGGTGAACTTTGAGTGAATGGCGCGCTGAGTGCAAACTTCAAACCTCGTGATCAAAATACTAAACTGAAACTTCAACAAAATAGTGACTAGGTAAAGGGGAAGCCACCTTTCAGTGGATTGACCGATTTGAAAAAAAATGAACAATAGAGACCACTAACTGCGAAGGTCAGATTGAGGCTGAAAGGAGCTGAAATGGATGCCGAAGTGGAGGATTTGGTGGTGAATGAGTTGCATCAGCGTCCTCACAAAAGTTTGTGGTATCTTGTGGTGGTGCCTACTATGCTCAACGCCAACCAAACATATGGAATGGCAAAGAATAGTGTGTAGCCACCACAGAAAACTCTGCAATCCAAACTCTTGAGACTGCAACAAAGTAATCAGAGACCCTTGTAAACAATGAATGTTAGCATGCTATAATGAAACAAAACTCGAGCCCGCTGTAGGAAGCTAGATCTTCAACCAAACAAAAGACAGATCCATTTCGCTTGAGGACAGATCAAATTTTTCCTCACCTCTGGATTCCCTCAAATGAAATAGTGTGTCTACAACATTGCTTTGATACCATGTCAGAATTAGCTAAGGATGCTCTGCAACTTGATCAGCAGTCTCACAATATGGAAATTGATAAATAGAGATTCAGAAATCAATGATATTGATGAACTTATTAAGAGCATAAACTTATATTGTTCTAACTTACAAATTTGCATGAGAATGTCTCATTATATAGGCATGGAAGAGGCAATCCACCTTGCATGTGGATTGACAAGTGCCCCGTGACGTGGCACAAACAAGAAGACAAGTATCTTATAAGGTGTCAACCTTTGGATCACTTGGAATGTGCAAACTAATAACCTTGTGTGACAAGTGTTGGATGACTCAAGCCTTTTAAGGTGAGATAGAAAGTATTTCAACCTCAAAAGGTATGCATGTGAGGTTTACCAAACAAGTAAGTAACCTCTAACCTCTAGAAGGTTGCACATTTAGTCAGACAAGATGTCTAACTTCATCAATCCAAGTACACTTAAGCTATAGTGAATAAAAAAATTATTCGCTCTAACATAACGCACTATTCCTCAGGCTCTGCAAGTATTCATCCAACTAAGGTACACATGGCAACAAATCATAGTAGTGTGGGGCCAACTTAGTTCTAACATCTCATTCTCTGTGGTAGCACGTTCACCAATCACAGTTCGCACAGCTCGACTTTCGTTACCTCTGGATTCAGCGAAAATCATGGACCCACTAAATAAGTGGCACTATTTTGCGGCAGCACGACCCTGACAAGGTACACACTTCAAAAGCTTGCAGGCTTGTGATAAGTTGCCATGTGTCAATTCCACACTTGATTGTCACACTAAAGACTTATATACTTTAAATACATCCATTGTCCATGAGTTGTCAATTGGTAGCCTAGGACAAAGGGGTTGGTGAGGCATGACATACAAAGGCTTAGATTGTAACTTAAACATCTAACAACCAAAGCTAAAAGGTCAACGATGAAACATAAGGCTAAAGTGAACCAAAAGAAGGGTTTCGGGTTTTAGACTTAAGCTGATGCTTTGAAGGAATGATCCTAAAACCCTAAAAAATAGAAGGTTCTTGTAAAGGATGGAATTTCGATAGTTGGTTTTTGGTAGTTTTGTGTATGTGTCCTTCTTTTAGCCTTTCATTCAAGGACCTAGGGTCGAGTTGCAATGTATTATCATACCCTAGGCTACTATGAGATGTAGGGAAACTTGGATTTTTATGATTTGATTGCCAATTATCTTCTCTTATGAGAGCAATTATACCTTAAAACCCTAATTATGCAAATATGATAATAAACGAATGAATATCAAAAAATGTTGCTACAGAAATATGTAAAATAACAAATAACTGTGCACCTATTTTTGGGGTTCGGAAGTGGAATAGTCAGGGACTAAAGAGTAGGTGCCCAAGTCCAATGCCCTGCTTTTTATCAGGATCTACAAACAAGATCTGCAACCTATTCCTGTTGTACTAAAGGTTTTTCCGTAACGAAACTTTGAGCACTAATGAGCGGGTACCCTAGTCTAGGGAACTATTTTCTTCTTTGATCTGCAATTCTGACACTCTATTGTACCCTCTTGCAACTTCACTTTGTCTATAGCTTTAATCTGTAACCTACAACCATGAAAACTTTGGGAGGGGGTTGTGGTGTTTAGAGGCTTGCCTCAGTCAAGCCGTGGAGAGACATTCAAGTCTTCTGAACACCATTGTCAGATAGAGAGTGTGTGCCCTTGGAGGCAGGGGAAAAAACCAAATGATAAATGCTCAAAAACATAAATGAATGTCACCTTGTAGTGAAGATCTCATGGAGGAAGAAGCTCTTCATGCCATGAGGAGATGATTTCTCAAATCTGCAAATACAAATACATAAACAACACAAATCTGTTCCTGCCACATAATGAATGTCTTGAATCACCTTTAGAACACATTAGCTTGCTAGTAATCATCTAATAATGCTCTAGTTTACAAATGAATGCCTAAACATGCTTTTATATGCAACTACAAACACTCTTGCCAAGAATTTTGTAATTCAAACTTACAGTGTCGGCATAGGACCCAAATAACAGTCACAAGCTGACACCCAAAAATTGGGACTAACCCAAAATAGGGTAGGACTAGGGTGCAGGCGCCCAAGTCCTCCCCCTATTTTGGGCAGGGTCTATCTCAAGTGGTTCCCCTAGGTCCTATTTGCCAAGACACTTAGGGGTTTTCTCATTGGAATGTCAAATTATGATGTAATTTGTCCTAAATGCAGATAAAAGACTCGGGAGCTAAACCTTATGAGGGAACAACCCCCAAGGGGACATTTTCCAACGTTACAGTTCTAACAAACCCATTGTTATCATTTAATAATCTTATGTATATGCATGTTATTACATTATTCTAGATTAAAGGCTAAGGAAATTTTATGTTTCTTTACACTTGTCCAATCTTACATGACCTAGTCAATTTGTAGGTTTCCTCATCATTATCAGGGTATCCATTGTATTTTTCTAATTTCACATCTTATTTAGAAATATGATCTTCCTTAAATTCCATTTTTGTGCTTCAATAATACATCATCATTTTACGATTTGGTGCTTATTTGTACATATCCTGGGCATCCTTCAACCACCTTTACTTTGGCCTTAAGGTATAAATTTTACACTTGTTTTTAGATATGATATACCTCTATTTTTGTATTTTCTAATTTATGATTCATTAGCCCTTTTCCATATTATTAGTTTACATTGTATTTATCATGGATAACCCCTTGCCCATCTTTATGAAGCTCACTTTTTATGTCACTACATTTTATAATGATGCATCTTTTGTGACCTATGATAGTGACTTAGTTACTACTTCATCCTTACATGCACTTGATATAACTATGGATCTTGGCTCATGCGATGTCATACCTAGCAAACATGATACATATTCTCTTACATCTATTCATTCTCCACCATGTGCCTCTCTTGATTCATCCTTCCATAACAAATCTAGTAATGTGGATACATGTCTAACCATCACTTACATATGATGATGATGCCTCTTCTCCCATGCCTAGTGATACACTATTTGATTTGGAATTGTCTATATATGATGACTGCCCTAGAAATGAGATTTATGATGATTATATTTCCTTTATTACTAGTGATATTCCTAGAAATGATATATGTTTTTCACATTCACATGAAGTTGATAGTCCTTGTTTCCTATCTTGTGGGTCATGGTATATCAATGATATATTTAATAATGAGCATAATGATTGTTCTTTATATTATTATGATGAAGATGATGACTTATTGTCTCATGATGATTTCGTTACCTTACACAAATTCTAGTGGCCTTTCCTTGGTGGATCCCATGCATTTCTCTATGTGTCTTGATGATATATAACTATTTAATAGAGACCCACCTATGTATCCTCTCATGTTTTTGTCAAATATATTTTTGATTTATTTTGGAGCACATTCTCATACACTTACTACTAAACAAACATAGGACCTAGACACATATAAGGATAATATGCTAGCAGTTGATAACACATCTCCCACTATTACGCATGACATGCATATACATATGGATATAGGATATTTTGAGAGTCATATTCCATCTTATGAGAGCCACCACATTAGTGATATAGCTCATCTAAAAGAAGTGTATTAATGATTATAAGCAAAACCTTAAATAGAAAGAAGATTATATCAAACTAAGATTACACATTCCTTTAGTACTTGAAATTTTTTGAGTTATCCTACTCCAAGTGGATTTGTGGCACCTCTTTTCACATAGTATAATAGTAAAGGTTATCCATTATGACATATACACTACTTTTATGTTTTGTGTCTCTCTTATTTTCATTAACAACAATTACTTACTAAGGTGTTCCCATCAAGTTTGAGTAGCCATAAAAATAAGCACCCTTAAAATTATTGCTTCTAAAAATTGACTAATGCGCAAGCAATAAAACTAGTATATTTATATTTTAAAAAATATATCTAAAGTACACCAAGGGATATCTCTTTTCGAAGGTTTATTTGATTTTCTCACTTTTTTTCCATCATTTTATTTTTTAATTTTTCAATTTTTTTTGGTTTGCTATTTTTGGTGATTTAAAAAGAAATTGATAATAAGAAAATCACAAAAACTATGGAACCAAAAAATAAATTAAAAAAATAAAAAATAAAAACCAAAAAAGAAATTGGAAAAAACAAAAAAAATAAAAATAAAAAAGTAACTGGAAAAAATAAAAATTAAAAACCAAAAAAGAAATTGAAAATAAGAAAATCACAAAAACTATGGAACCAAAAAAGAAATTAGGAAAAATAAAAATAAAAACCCAAAAAGAAATTGGAAAAATAAAAAATAAAAACAAAAAAGAAATTGGAAAAAATAATAAATAAAAACCAAAAAAGAAATTGAAAATAAAAAAAATCACAAAAACTATGGAAGCAAAAACGAAATTGGACAAAATAAAAAAATAAAAGGGATTTCGTGATTTTCTTAGTTTTTTCTCCTTCCAACAGTTTCCAATTTCTTTTTTGGTTTTTATTTTTTATTTTTTCCAATTTATTCTTTAGTTTTTATTTTTTTGTTTTTCTCAATTTCTTTTTTGGTTCCATCCTTTCTATGTATCTTTTTCACCTTCAATGTTTTTAATTTCTTTCTAATTTTTTTCTTTGATTTTCTTATGTTTTATTTTTTATTTCCTTTTTGGTTTTTTTTTTTTTAATAAATTTATGGAGAAAAAATGAGTGCTCTCATCCCCACCCCACTCTAACTGTACTAATATATTTATATTGGATATCTCTTTTCCATAGTTTATTTGATTTTCTCACTTTCTTTTTTTCTTCCATCATTTTTATTTTTTAATTTTTCCAATTTCTTTTTTGATTTTTATTTTTTATTTTTTCTAATTTTATTTTGTTTTTATTTGTTATTTTTTCTAATTGGTTTTTATTTTTTATTTCTTAAGTTTTATTTTAGAAATTTCTTCTATTTTTAAGAAATTTCTATTATTTTAAAAAGAAATCCCAAATTTTTAAATTTTTCTTCTTCTATTTTTAATAGAAATTTCTATTATTGAAAAAAAAATCCATATATATATATATATAATTTTTACATTGTTTAATAGAAAGTTTAGATTTTTTTAATAAAAGGATAAGCACATTGAGTTATCAAAAATAGAAAGAACTAAAATGCATACATTATTTCAAATATCTTGATACATTAAAACCATTTGTAATTTTTTTAAATATTTCTTATATAAAATTTGACTTGCATTAAAAAAAATTAACTTTAGGAAAAAATATTCTTGATAGGCAAGATGGATTGTCAAATTTAAGCACCGATTAGCTTCACCTTTGTTTGGCATAAAAACTATTCTGTGTATTGAATGAAGATAATCATTCTAACTTCCAATGTTTAATAAAAATAAAAAATACTAATTGCGTTGTGCATATCATAATTTGAATGAGTGCCAAATCTTCCAAATTTGGCAGCTCGGTGAACGTTTCTCACAACTAAATTTAGGAAGTTGATACATTTTTCTCAGGGCTGAGAATTAATGGAGGGAAAATAACTATATATATAATTTAGGAAGTTGATACACGATTCTCAGGACTGAGAATTAATGGAGGGAAATATATATATATATATATATTTCCCTCCATTAATTCTCAGTCCTGAGAATCGTGTATCAACTTCCTAAATTATTTATATATATATTTCCCTCCATTAATTCTCAGTCTTGAGAATCGCGTATCAACTTCCTAAATTATATATATATATATATATCCTCACAAATCACTGATGGTAGATTTTGTTTTTCTCCCTTAAGCAAATTGAAATTTGAAACTGTAGGGAAGATGTCTGATAATCCATTTCTGAATAATAGTAGGTGGATGAAGAAGTGTAGCAAATACTTGTGTGAGTAGTGGGAGTGTGAGTGTGAATTTGAGGTGACCAACACTAAGAAAGGGGAATATGGGTGGGTACATGAGAAGGAGATGGAAAGTGTGAGGGATGAGTTGTAGAGATGGAAGAACAAGTGTGTCAAGATGGAGGAGGGGTTGAGGATTGAGAGGGACAAGTGGAAGGAGGAGTTGATGCTCATGGAGGCCGAATTGTTTAGAACAAAGGGTGAGTTGGATAAGATGGCTGAGGATTTGAAGAAGATGGAAAGTGTGAGGGATGAGTTGGGGAGGTGGAAGAACAAGTGTGTGAAGATGGAGGAGGGATTCAAGATGGAGAGGGACAACTGGAAGGAGGGTAAATTAATTAGAATAAAGGGTAACTTGGATGAGATGACTAAGGAATTCAAGAAGACTCCCAAGAAAAAGAGATCATGGGTCAAGAATGACGAAGAGAAGGAGCCTGATTATAGCCCAGCATGAGGAAGAAATAAAAATATGAAAGTTTGGTTTCTAATGTTAGTTTCACACGAGGCAAAGGAGGGTGGGAAAAGATAGATGTGATATGTAGAGATGGGTAGATGAAGTTGTCTACCCAATTTCTTTTAGATTCTTTTGATCAGAGAAGTGAAAAGGCTACAAGGGAGAGTACTTGTTCTACGTTGGCAGTTGTTATTGTTGAATGGTTTTTAGAGTGGAGGAAGCTATATCAAATTCAAGATTACAAACAAAGATTTCCAGATGGACACTTTTATTTGGAGACTATGTTAGAGGCAAAAGTATGCCCCTTTCTCTTGACCCAGACAAAACCATTGTGGCTTTCTTTCAACCTGAAAAAATGGGAGATTCTTGTGAATTTGAGTCTATGGATTTTGACAAAATGTGGGAGACAATTACCAATGAAGTGTATAGACCACAAATTTATATTGTAAGCTGGAATGACTATTTTTTCCTTCTAAAGGTTGAAAAGGAAGCATGCTATATAATTGATACATTTGGTGAAGGATTGTTTGAAGGATGCAACCAAGCTTATATTTTGACGTTCGATAAGAACACAACTATATATTAGTTAGGAGAAAAGGAAAAGAGTTGTACCAATAATGCTAAAAGAAAACTCACTTGTGAAGGACAGGAATCTTGCAAAGAGTTTATCAAGGGATTTTGGGTAGCTCTTACACTAAGGGAGTTAGACAATGATATCAAAAAGGGGCTCTTAGGAAGTATCCACCCATCTCAATGATTGCATATTGAGTTCCAGTGTACTTGTATAACATCCCCAGAATCAATAACAGCCTAGAAAATGATGCATTGTCCCTCAAAGCCCAGCAATACCCTTACCAAGTGGTTCAAAATTTTGTATAACCCTCTGACTTGGAATTTACCAAGGAATATTGAAAGACTAGTTTTCATATTCAAGTAAGGATGCTTTGTTTAGTTTAAGGTTTTCAAAGTTACATATATTCAGTGGACTATTTATGCAGCATTGGAATCACATCATGTAGAGATTGAATTCCAATTTACTTGTTAAACATTCTTGCAATTGAAGGTAGACTAGTGGGCAACCATGTCATAGTTGTTTATACTAGAGATGTCAATGTCCTAAAGTTGTCACTCACAAATGATGTATTGTCCAGGGAAGCCTAGATCATTCTTATCTTGTGATTCAGAATTTTGTATGGGGATAAGGTCAATGTCATCCATGTAGTCAATTGAATTTTTATGGGGATTTAGAATTTCCCAAGGAATTTGGAAATTTGGTTGTGTTGTCAAGTGTTTGAAATTTATAAATTTTAGTGGACTATTTATGCATCATTGGCTCACACTTTGCATGTCTATTCAATTTGAAGTGGTGATCATTTTTGAGGCATTATCATGCATCAGAGTTCTTCTAGAATTTGGAACTTCTTAGTATCTAAAACTGAGGTGTAGAATTTCTCATCTGCATACTACCTTGATGCTTGTCAGTTTTGTATAATGGAATTTTTTGACCTAGCGTTACTCATTTGCTTTTCATTCTCGAATGAAAATTGATTAAATGGATATTACAAATATGAATTTTCCTATTGTCTAGAATAAGTTTCAAAGTTATGTATTACTTGTTTATCTTTGTTCATTATTGTTAGGAATTTCTTTCTGATAGTAGAGGAGAAGCACATGCACTCCTCTTTAGGCTTATAAGGTTTCAAAAGCTTGAGCATCTCTATTAAGTTCTTAGGATGTATTAGGATACAAGTATTAGACATTCTTGTTTGACTAGAAAGAACTAACAAGGCATGGTAGGATCCTTTAAAACTTTATAAAATGTAAAATGTTCACCATAAATGTGGTTTAGTTTGAGTATGGATATGCTGTGAGTGGAAATTTCTAGAGCTTGAAATCTGTTACAGAAACATGGGTACAATCATAAAATTCATAGTATTCGTAAGAGGCCAAAGATAGATATTTTCCAGTATCCAATTCAATTTGATTACCCTATTGATATAGGTGGGTGATATTAATTTTGGGGCATTTACTGCAATTTGATCTCTTTTTTGTTTATGTTCAATTGATTGTCTATTTGTGTACAATTTCTAGCGAGAAAGACCCCAAATTTTAGTTTCATATTCAAGGGGATTTTAAATTCTTTGCTATAACTTGAAAGCTCAGAATTTATCATTTCTATGTTTGTTTTGGATGCAATTTGTTGAGATAATGAATGAGCATAGTTAACACCATTTCAAGAAATGTAATTACTAGTCTAAAGGATCAAATTTTGTTTTTATTTACAAGATGGTATTCTTGAAAGAGAACGTTGACATTAAGAGCATATTAACTGAATGGTAAAATTAGCTTTAAAACAAAATCAATGATAATACAAGAACAATATAATAGCTGGGTAAAATGGCCTCTTGGACATGTCTCCTAGTATAGATGGATAGATATCAGCTCATTGTACTAACTTGTTATCGATAGACAAGTTAAGGAGATTTTATCCAAAGATTACATGCCTACAATATGTTCAGTTGATGTGATTCTTTCTACCAATATTGGGTGGACAATCTATCATTATAATCAGAGGATTGGAATTGATTAGGCTAGTGTGCTTATAATGAAAATCAATGGTGAAATTATGTTTTCACCAATAAGAATGTGGACACATATCCACAATTTATGATAAATATATTTATATATAATATAACTATCTTCTTATTTATTTACTCAGGTGCCCTAATTTAATTAGTGTCCTCATATCCTTGTACTGGTACCAATACCCCTGGTTCTTCTAGTAACTATGCAATTATTCTTCAAATGAAAATAGAGCACTAGAGCTCATCCCTTTCTTTGTTATTTTTGTAGTTTATATTTTAATATTATTATTGCTACTAGAGCACAAATGGATCTCTTTCGAGAATTCAAATGACATGACAGTTATGCTTAAAGTCAATTGCAAGGATTGGAACCATTTTTTTTTTGAAATGGATCTAATTCTGATGAACTTTCTGGTGCAATTTGCATATGGAAAAACCATCTGTTAACACGATCAAAGAATGAACTACACATTATTTTGCATAAAATGGATCTTCAAATAGACAAAGAATTTAAAGTAGTAAAACTTTCAAGATGTGATTCTATGAATAATTGGGATTATTTGAATATTATTACCTTAGTACTTGCCTCTTATTGGTATGTTACAGTGGTTGGTGGGAAATGCATTCTTGTTATATCTGCTATTGTCCAAGAATATTGTGTCCATTTTTTCTATCTTGGTAGGGTGAGAAATGAAACATCTACCAATCTTATTGTGGAAAGAGATTCTAAAGTAGTGTATGTATTGTAGGATAAGAGCTATTTAGAAATTCTTGAATTGCTAACTTAATATCAAACATTTCAAATAAGAATCAAAGAGCTTGCATGTGACTTGCAATGTGGTAATGTGAAGCAATCTGCATTAGTAGACACATATTTAGCTAATTACACAATCATAAAGTTCCTTTCTACTTTGATTGAGCAAGGCCATAGAGATTTAGAAACTCTTGAAGAATCTGACTAGTTGATGATGACTTTAAATTCAGCCACAAGTGGGAGGCACTTATCCACAAACCTAACCATTGTTTGCATATAATTGGTATCATAGAGGACTCTGTACTGCATGCCCTAACTTGGCACATCAAGTTCTGTAAGAGTAGATCAAATTTCCATGAAATTTTCAGCATATCTCTATATTTGAGTTAAGAGCTTAAAGCTATTGTTTAGGTTTCTGGGTATCAATGATGTAGCCTAATTAGCTACATCATTGTTGTGTTGTCCAAAAATGGCCAAAAAAAAAGACTAAAACATTTTGTCACATCCAACGTGATGGAAATCTACATGACTAGAAAATTACATGAAAGTAAGGAGGAAAATAAAAGAAAATATTATTTCACGGATTAAAAAAATATCTCATATATAGGACAAAGATCATATTAAAGGCAAAAACATATATCATTTAAGAAGGATGGGCAAGAGCTACATAGAGGAGGCTGAAGGACCTACTTCATCTATGAGAGTATGGCCTACATTGATGACATTAAATTTAAAAGACAAGGTGGAAGGAAGGGTTCTCGGCATGTCCTGGGGCCTTTATTGTTGTGTGCTATTGTAAATGCTTTATTTGATGACGACTGTTGTAGAGATAAACCTATGACCCAAAGGGTCACTAGTTACTCTTCTCATGTTGGGTTTTCTACTCATCCACCTTTGTGTGGGTAAGTTGTTACTTTTGTTGATGGCTTCTTGTCTTTCAAATTGTTGGATTATTCCATGTTGTATTTGAAGTTGTCTAAATGCCTCTAGTTGTTGTAAGGCAAATGGATCTTGTTGTGGTCTCAGATGGTTTTCCTCAATCTCGTCGAGGACTATCCTCACCCACTCACCTCTTAATCTTGGGCACATTTGTGAGCCAAGACAAGAGATAGGTGTATGTGGACTTAGTTTGACTAGACATAGGGTGTGACTTAGGGTTTTAGTTGACCTAGGGTTTAGTTGTGCAATGACTTTTGTTGACCTATTGATGATATCAAGGGTTTAACAGAATGGTTGACCATGGTTGACCTTGTGATGGTACCAAGGGTTTGCAAGTTATCTATGCGACGAATGTTTTTGTTATTTTCTATATTTTATGCATGTAAAGCCATATGAAGTGTAAACTTGTTTTTATGCTTTTTTTGTATTTTTTGAAATAAAAGATGCCTTTTAATCTAAGAAAGGAAATATGAATGTAACTAGAATGAATTTTACCTAATGTAATTATTCTATGTTTTTGGGGTTTTCAAATGTTTTGAAATTATTTAATTTAGAAAAGGAAATTGCAATTAAATGAATTAAACTATGAAACTTCTAAAATACTAGATCTAACCTTTCTATCAAGGAAAACACAATAAATTACTAATCCCAAGAGCAATTTCAATTTTCTAATTACTACCATTTGACAAAAAGCATAGAGGAACTTGAAATAGAGAAGATTTGTGTGACTCCACTACCCTCATAAATCCTTGATGGCAACCTTGTATCGTCTTGAAGCAACGGGAAGACCTCTTGATAACAAGACAACACCAAGAACTAAGAAAAGCTTGTACAAGCTTAATAGAGCTCAATGAGAGCTTTTGATGAGCACAATGGCATTGATTGAAGCAGCGTAATGATGCTTGGAGAGACTTATGTGAAAGATTTGATGAACAATGAACAAATAAAAGACACCTTCATCTTGTGTGAGCATGAGAATGTTGATTAGAGAGCAAAAACTTAGCAAGAGTTGTGTGCACAATGAATTTGCCTCCCTTTGTACTTGAGGGAGGGGGTATTTATAGGTTGGAAGAAGGGGATTGATTGAGAAGTTAACTCAAATAATTGAAGAGATAAAAAGGATTGATTAGGGAGTGAACTAGATTGATTACCCAGTGAACTCAGTTATTTTGGGAGTGATAAATCAATAATATCTTATCACTGAAGAGGAATTAGAGTTGGAAGAATGCATGGAAGAGAATGAGTTGTTAATTTTAGGTCAAATGGAGCTAATTATGCATGTGTGGGTGCATGAAATTGTCAACTCCATATTAGGCATCAAAATCATGTGAAATGGAAGAAAAATGGGTGAAAACAGAGCTATTTCAAGTTAGAAACTTGAGTTTCTCCACAGCTAGAAATGCGACAAGGTTGCCCCTTTCACCAGTAGGGTCAGCCGGGGGAGGATCTTACATTTTGAGGGTCACTCGGTGGGAGATCCATAAAGAAAGGGGTCTGAGAGGAAATGTATGATGGGAGATGGTAGAGAAGATGAAAATGATGTGATCTGCCTCCAGAAATAGGTTAGTCATGTGCAAGAATCCAAATCTCCACTGGCAAAGTAGGATCTCCCCAAGGGAGATCTAGAAATAATAGAGGGAGATTTGGATTGGTTGAGTGAAAATAAAATTGAAAGTTGGAGATGGATAGGGGGACCTCTAGAAGGCTTCTAGGGGGTGGATAGGATGAAAAACATAGGGGAAATGTGAAAACTCACCTACAAGACACATACAAGGCTTAGGAACAGGGTCAAAAGCTTAGAAAATGCAAATCAACAAGTGTCACAAAAGTGTCAAAAAGTGTTGATGACAAAGAGAGGGAAAATGACAAAGAAGAAACAACACAAGACAAAAGAAAAAGACATGTCACCAAGAGGTCTGCTTCTTAGAGGACATTATTTCACACTTACATGTACCTGATAAGGATTAAAATCATCATAGGGGTCCTCGTGGAGGTTGTGCATGATGTTTGTGCTTACATATTTGCCCCCTCAAGGACGGTAGTCTACATTAAATGTAGGTACCATTCCCAAACTAGGCTATACCTATTATTGATTTTCCCGCAATTGTACTTGAAATAACTAGTATTAGTTCGGCATATGAATATATCAAAATGAATAATGAAAATTGAAATGATAAACTTACCATAGATCATTCAAGTTCGACTAGTTATTTGCCTTTGTCGGTGAGACCTGTATGAATGAATGCATGCAAAATGATGCATAAAAGATGTATAAAAACAAAAAACTAATCTACAAATGCACAAAAGAAACTAAGCTAAGGGAAAACAAAGCAAGAAAATTTGTGAGACCGGTGTGAATTGGTGATGGAATCAATTGTGTGAGCAATCATTGAGTAGATATTGTCAGGAAGATCACAAAGAAGGCCACCTCTTCTTCAGCCGCAGAAAATTAGGTACGCAAATAGTTTAAAAAATCTTTTTCTAAACCCTAGGTTAGATTTTGTGAAAAATATCTTAAAATGGTTTGTTTTTGGTGATTTTTTTTGTTTTATTGTCTCTATTTCATTTCTTAGAGTAGGATAGGTCTTTTGTTTTCTTAAATCAACTAAGAAACAAAGATTTTAGGGCATTTTTAGCTTGAGAGATCTCCATTAGGGTTGCCCCTTTTTTCAGGCAGGTCACCTGAGGGGAGATATGTCTGAAAATAGGGTCGCTCAAGGGGAGATCCTACAGACAACAGGGTTGCTCGGGGGGAGATCCTATTGACATCTAGGTCATCTAGGGGCCAACCCTATTGGGTAGATTCTACTTGAAATTTAATGTTTTTTGACATTCATTTCACTCTAATATGACCTAATTTGACTACTATATTCACCTATTTATTGCAATATTGAGGGGTTATACTCTTTTTATGTGAGATTATCTACATTTTTAGGATTTTTGTGACTTTACAAGATCTAATCTAAAGTTCTTTTTTGATTTACAGGACATGTGCATCTAATGGAATTCTTGCCGAGAGAAAATGTGGCTCTCAGAGACATTTGCTTCACTGAGTGATGAGGACCATGTTATCTTGAGAACATGCCTAGCTAGAGTCTGTCATGTGCTAGTTGTTCACCCTATGTCACGCATATGTTATGACATTCTAACTTACTGGAATCTAGACAAGAACACTTTCAAATTCCCACATGTTGCAATAGAGTGGACTATCACTCTATTTGATGTTTATTGTATTCTTGGATTTCCTATGAGAGGACATCCTCTTATCCTTCCTACTAGTGATTCCTTTGAGGACAAGGCGTCTTGGGTAGAGTTCATGGGGATTAGTCATCTCAAGGACTAGATAGGAGTCCAACTTACTTATGTGCCACGACTTCGTATTCCTCTCTTGAGGTAGTTCTTGATTACAAGGTCTTTTCTCACTTGAGATGGTGTTGAGCACCCATCATACATGGTCTTGAGTAGGACAAGGTCAATGCTTGGGGACTAGACATTTTGGCCATGTTATACATGGACTTCTATCGCATTGCACGATGAGGGGCTCTTGCTTTCAACCACTCTTCCTTGATCATGACCTAGATTTTTGAGCACATCAGGCCCTACCAAAAGCTTGTTTTGATTCTTGATAGATGACTACTGAGAGTAGATAGATGGATGTAGGTGGGTCATTTTGATGCTTCTTTGCACACTATGGCTACTCTCATGAATGATGATATGATCTTTGATCCTTACTTTGATGTGGAGGGATCTTGGGCTCAAGATGGAGAGATCTAAGAGTACTATTGTGGGGTGTCTGAGGTTTCAGATTGTAATCTAGTTGAGGCTCACCATGTCGAACGTGTCTTGCAGTAGTTTGGAGAGGACTTCCCCAACGAGTTGGCACCAGTGTCTACTTATTATAGGTCCATTCAAGAGATGGGCGAGGTAGGTCAAAGAATAGCTATTTGGACTCCCTTGACTTTTAGAGTCTTTATTACCAGAGTTCCTAGATCTTTGCGAGGAGGACGGAGGGGAGGGAGAGGGAATCCTTGAGTACTCATTATAGTTGAGGACTCAGAGTCTATTGATGAGGACTTTATTCCTAATGTTGATGATTCATCAGGTGAGGGCCTACTCGAGGATGTACAGGATGAGGGTCTTGATGGTACAGATGATGTGGATGATGCACCTAACATCCTTAAGGGTCCATTCGTGGTTCCTGGACCTCCTCATTCTGATGAGGTGATGCAACAGTTTGATCCTGCCTAGCAGCCTCGTGATCCACATGAGTCTACTTTTATTTTATCATTTTTTGTACTTTATCCTCTCTTTTTTTCCTTTTTATGGGGAACTAACATATCTTTCTCCTTTGGTTCACTTTGCATGTAATGTCAAAGAGTGGAGGGATTTTATTTGTGAGATTAATGTTGGCTTGGCTTCTCCCTTCATTAGATTGAGTTGAGATCATCCTTTGGCTGATTCTGGTGTGCCCCTGCTGTCGGGTGACACACCGACATTTTCGCTCTTGTCTACTAAGGATCTCAGGTGAGAGCAGACTTGAAGGCCAAGATTCACACCCTTAAGGGTGAGAATCGGGTGCTCTAGGAGATGGCTTGTCTCATTTTTGGATGATAAGATGTTAGTATGGTGGGACCTTCACAATCACACACTCACAGTAGGATGCCTCTCTTCCATAGATCTCATAAAGCGACAAGCAGCACTCATAGGTAGAGGAGCAGAAGTCCTAATGGTTTTGGTTGAGGGAACTGACCTTGATATTATTTCTTCTTCTTTTGAAATTGTGCCTCCTTTCATGGGGAGCCTCTTTTTCCCTTGAGAGCATTTTGTCCTAGCTCTTTGATACTCTCGTATAAGTAAACTTCATATATATCTATGAAAGTTCATCTTTTTATGGTTTCCCTCAGATTTGTACTCATCTCTTGTGCATTTTTGGAAGTTTAAGAAATTTTTTATTATTCCTTGACCTTTCAACTCTTTTAACAATGCAAGTATGATAATGATGACATGTTTTTATAAATATATATATATATATATATTGGAATATATATGAGATGTAATTTACGATATGCAGATGCAAGAACACAAGAAATGCTAAAATGAAACATTTACTTCTATTGAATGTCATGAGTTATGACATTAACTTTATTGCTTTGAGACTCCTTTTCTGATTGTGGTATGAATGCAATGTGGAAAAAACAACATGACTTCTCTTTAGTATGATTTTCAATCCAGGGGATTGAGAATTATCTTGATATAAGAGACCTATTCAAGGCTATGAGATAGGATTTTGAAACTCAAGTGGGAAGTGGGAATGAAAATGGAATGTTTCTAAATTTTGTCTTTGCTAAAGGCTAAACACCGATCCTTATCTAGATAAGACAATCTGACAAGTTTTCAATTTAGACAAGTAACAAATTTTGTATCAATCTTCTCTCTTTCACCCTTATTTTGTATCTCTTTTTTTTCTTTTTCACTTTTTTTTTTGTTTTGGTATTTCCTCACTTGATTTTCTCATTTTTTAAGATTTTGACTTTTATGAAAATGAGTGCTTTTGGAACTTTTGATATGCAACAATTTGATCTCTAAATAAAATCCTCTTATTTTGATCACTCATTTTTTTATTCACTCAGATTTTAGATTTCTTCCTTTAGAGTTTTGATCCTCTTGACATTTTTGGCTAGGAAAGATAAGGTGCTGAGTGCCACCTAAAGTTTTGTAATCTGGTCAAACATCTTTGCTACTAGGGAAGAATTGGAAAGGTCTACTTGCGAGCTTCCTTTAAACACTATAGGTTTGAATACTAACTTTGTTTAGACCTATCATCTTGACTCATTAAGATTGGGATTAGTGTAAAGCTAAGAGATAGGCTTGATGAAAGTAGATTATCATTGATGTCAAAAAGGTGTTGGTATTGATAAGAGTTCTTTATGGTTTGATATGATTGATAAGAGATGCTCTCATTTGATCAGGATGTCGTCATGTTTGTTTTAGAATGGATTTTTATATTCTTGATTCATATTTGATCATGGTGTTATGATGCATTGAATTGATCATATCCACAGGACTTGTTTGATCAGTTTGTGTACATTCTTGATATTCACAAGACTGCAGGATCATGATCATCAATCAATATAAGTATGATACAATGCATTTGTTTTATGATACAAGGTTACTGATAAAGTTCATCTTGTCATGCTTGATTAGAGTGAGACATTGAGGCTTGTTAATAACAAATTTAAGAGGTTGACAAAGGCATTAATGCTTATTAATGGTAGAATCAATGGTTATCATTGTGAATTGAGCATTTCACTTATTCTACTATGTTAGGATTTTGTTATGAAAATGCCTAAAATATTAAAATCCTAACTATAAGCTCTAAGCGTATATAAGGAGATCAAATGTCATAAAGTATGACTTTATTTTATAAATGGTTGTTGACCTGCAAGTGCAGGTTATTCCACTTGAAGTTACCTATTGAAGGGTTCTTTAAACATTTAAAAAAACCAGCCCCTTCCTTATGTGCATCGGTCATCTCATTTTTAAATGAGTATCATATATTCAAAGGTCCTTATTTTATGGTGGGAAGCATGAATAAGGCATAAAAATAGCCTTACTTTAATTTAGAAACTTTGATTTTTTTTATCTCCTTATGAATCGAATAAAGTGGACTTTATATGATTAAAAAGTGGGGATCAAAAGCATTGAATCTTTAAATATATAAAAAGAAAAGATTATGGAGGAAACGTGAACAAACCATTTCATGGCTTTATTTAAATATATAAAGTTTTCTTTTTATCCTATTTTGTTGACCCCCTTTAAATGTCATATTTTATGACATAAATAAAAATGGATTTTATTAGATTTTTAAATGGAGATAATTTTGGTTTAAGGCAGATTTTTTGTAAGTTTCTATAAAGTGAAATATTTTCTAAGGGAAAGTTTTTTTGATAATATTTTTTTGAAGAAGAGGATGAGGGCACATAATATGAAGAGAACATTTTTTTGAAGATAATGATTTATTTTCTTTTAGGGGAAGATTGATTGAAATTCATTGATGGAGGAATATGAAAGATTTTTCATTGCATGTAATTTTTTTTTATGCAGAGGCAGATGAATCAAAATATCATTTAGTTTTTTTTTTATGATCTAATTTTTTGTGAAGATGGTTTGTACAGAGAAGAGATGTGTTTTGGAATATGAAGGGATTGGAGATTGGAGAGATATAATATGATTTTTTAATATTTCTTTTAGAAAAGATTTGTGGAGATTTAATTGGATTTTATGAAATGAAAAGTCTTTTTGTTTGTAGATGAAAGGTCTTCATGAAGAAATTTTTTTGAAGAAGAATATTTTTTTAAGATTGACAAGATTTTATTGAAGAAAATGAAAAATCCCATTTGCAGATGAATAGATGAAGATTTGTTTTTGGAAGAAGAATTATATGATTTTTGATGTAGGTGATTGAATTTATTTTGCAGGTGAGAGAAGAATGTGAAAGGATATTCAAATTGCATATAATGGTTTTATAGGTACATGGACAGAGTGTGTGTGAATTGAAGACATCTTTGAGAAGATATAGATGATTTTTGTATGTATGAGATCATGTTTTGTAGGGGTAAATACAGAGAATGACAAGGTCATTAGATGTTTTTTGGAGAGTGAAAATTGAGCTAAGAGAGTTTATGTGAGGACCATAATACAGAAATGATAATCTTCTTGTTGCAACATATTTTCAGATTGAACCTTGAAGACAATGATCGTGTATCAGGTGAATTGACTATGCAAAGATAATCAGGTGAATGAATTGTGAATTGATTGAACAGAGATAATGAGACTAATGTGCATATTAAATTGAGCGTAATTGAACAAAGACAAATTCAGGGGCTTATATTGAAATAGAGAAACCATCTGTATTAATTGTATTGGTTTGATAGTGAGACCTCTTTGTAGCTAGTGAGGCTTTGTTGGTCAGTGAGACCTCTTTGTAGCTAGTGAGGCTTGAATGGTTAGTGAGATCTCTTTGTGCCATTGAGGTTTTGAGTGGTTTTTCTACCCCAAGAGGGTTTTCCACTCCAAAAATCTCTGTCGTAATTTTTCTTTATGAGTGTAATTTATAATGCTTTACTCACACGTCCTAATTCATGTTTATACATTATCATATTTGTGCATATATGTTTAACAATTCATTGATGTCTACCTCCTTTGTCTTGTAAATTAAAAGGTTGAAATAGTTAAAATTTTTCACAACACTGATTCACCCCCCCTCTCAATGCTATCCTAGACTCCAACAAGTGGTATCAGAGCCAAGATCCCTGTTATAGTCTAATCAACTTGGGTAGATCTTGAGGGTGGAGTATAATGGGTAAGTGCAAAAGAAATAAGAACATGAGAAATGTCAAGTCTCATTCTGATGAGAAGATGTAGTCTATATCAATTCCATATGTTGATACATTATCAATTGATAGAAATGTCTTACAAGTTGAACAGAAAGTGTTTTCAGATGTTCCCTTCTTTGATGGTTCAGACTTTCCTATTTGGTGTTTTAGGATGCAAGCATATCTATTTTCATTAGGATATGGTGTATGGATGTCTGTAGAGAATGGCTATTTTATTTCTTCTCTATCACCTAATGATACAACTCATACAGAGGCTCATGAATACAATGACATTGCAAAGAAGGCTATTTTATCTGGATTATCTAATCATGTTCTTTGTAAAGTTGTGAATTGTGTTACAGCTCAAGATATATGGAGAGAATTGAAAAGAATTTATCAAGGTGATGATAAAGAAGAGGACAACTTGTTATCTTAGAAGAATAATAATGATAGAAGGCATTCACATGAAGGAGTTGAGCTCCAATCTCTTTCAGAAGAAGCTAACATCATAAGTGATGATGATTAGGAATATGATGAACAAGATTGTGAGATTGATATGGAAGGAGAGCTCATATATGCTTTGAGTGAACTCAATAATTATAAGAAGGAGAACTAGAAATTAATGTTGTAGATACAACAAGAAAGAGACTTCAAAGACAAAGCACTCTCTCATCTTGACGAGGCAAGTATTCAAATTGTAAATTTAAGGACACAAATTGATAACTCAGACAATTAGATTATCAGTCTAAAGATAGAGGTTAAGGAATCTAAGAGGATAGTAGATGTTTCAAAATCTAACCTTGAAGTTAGAAGGATTGAGAATCTAAAATTAGAGGGTGATATTATCAAACTAAGAGAAGCGTTTGATGGTCTCAAGGCTTTATCTAAGAAGTATAAGGAGTTTGAAGAAAGCACAAGCAAGCTACATGAGATGATTTGAACACAACTGGATTTGGTTATGAAGAAGGAGAGTGTTCCAAATCCAGAGAGACTCCTAGAAGGAAAATTGATTTAAGTCATCATGTTGCTGCCACAGAAGGTAAAAGGAAGAGTGAAGCTGAGGAGAAGACCAAAGATGAGTTTGTCAAAATGCACAATCAGAGAAGAAATTTTAGAAGAACTGCTCCAGTAAAACAAGCATAAATGTATATGTATAATTATTCATTTAATGCTTATTGTTATACTTGTAATCATTTTGGACATAAAGCAGTTGATTGCAAAAGGAATATTGATATTGTCTGTTACAAGTGCAATAATGTTGGACACATACAAAGAAATTGTAAAGTGCATAGTGTTGTTATATGGAGCCTAATCAGACTCGGAGGTTATATTTACCCCACTTTTATCGACGCAGTTTCTCCCTAAATTCCTAAGGGGTCAAGGGGCAGCGCCCCCAAGACGAGGTCAAGGGGCAGTGCCCCTTGTGGGGTCCAGGGGCAGCACCCCTGGCGCATTCCCTGTCGCGATACAGGGCAGGGTCGAGGGGCAGCGCCCCCATGGGGGCTCGAGGGCAATGCCTCTGAAGCTTCACATGATTTTTATTATTTCATAATGCACCGAGAGTTAATTTTTCCATTGACCAACATAAGAAAACCCTATTTTGTAATTGACAAAAAGCTTGATAAAAAGTGGCTAAGGGTTAGGGTTTTGGTATTATTGTATTGTAGCATTTTACAGCGGTATTGAATTGCAAGGATTACTAATTGTAATCGGTTTGATTTACTGGATAATAATATTGGACTCTCTGTTTGGTGGATGTAGCTTGAGTTTGGGTGAACCACATTAAAACTTGTCTCTCGCTATTATTATTTCTGTGTATTTCCATTTCTCTGTTTAATCTTTATTTGCATTTAATTGATATCTTCTGCCGGCTAACCCTAACACATAGAAGGTATGATCCTGCATGGAAGCTTAACATGGGTACTCAAAGGTACTATTAGTCATTTGATTATGATTGTAACATAGCTTGTTATAATTGCAACAATCTTGGACATAAAGCACATAGTTGTAGAATGTATGGAAGAATCACTACACCTGATTTGATAGGTTTGAAAAGGATAGATGCTAAAAAAGATTGGAGGAAGAAAAATCCTATGAAAGTATGGAAGTAGAAACAAAGAAAAAAGAGTACAGATTCTAAACTTGTGCATCTTGCACAAGTTACATCATCAGTTGAATAATAGATAGTATGAAGTAAGGGGGAGTTGTTCATGTCCTATCAATTATCCCCAAGAAGTTATAGGAGGAGATCAGTTGATGTTTATCAATATGATGATCTTGTTTTGTTTATCATGCTTGCTTGATAATGTTTGAAATGAAGTTTCTGATGATATTGAGTTTTAGTGTATGTCAGTAATACAGGTGTTCATGATCAATGACATGTTTAGTGGTTCATGATGCATACAAGGTGTTGATAAGTTGTTAAAGGGTTCAATGCACAAAGAGATTGATTAGGTTGAGTATCTTATCCTATTTATATCATGTTGGTACTCACAAAGATTGAGTTGTCAGGATATTGCAATTCAAATGTTATTGATATTAATCTTCATGTATTTTGTTCACATGTTTTTGAGATATGTGTCTTGCATGAGAATTGAAGCCTTTAGGTGGATTGGAGTTAGTACCAAAAGAAGATGGTGGACTGGACATCAAGTCATGCTCATTTGGAAGTGTTATTGATGTGATAATTTGACATGTTTCTTTGATGGTTCTCATCATTAATATGTTTCAGGGATGTATATGCAAATTCTATGGTTCTAGTTTTGACATGGTTTCAAGTATGTACTTCAAGTTATGACAATCTAGAGGTGCCTTGTATTTCATCAAGTTCTTTAATTAGATTAAAGGCAGTTAAAGGTGTGTCTTGAATTAGTAATGGTAGATGATAATTGTATTGTTCAAGTACTAGTTGGTGGTGTGGCTTCTCTCAATTCTCTTTTGCAAGATTGAGTAATCTTGCTGTCACTATCATGGAAGATTTGAAAAGGTCTTATCAAAAGTAGTCATCATATCATCTTAAGTTTTGAATTGTGTGATGAGGAGTCTTCATGTTTTTTTTCTTGCAATGTGGTTCATCAAGTGTATTGATGTATTTGCATAGAGTATAAATTCATATGTGTCATATCAAAAGAGTTGATATTTGGTTATGTAAAGATATGTCAGCTTTTCATCTTCATTTTTCATCTTGGTGTTGTGTCAAAAAGTGGTATTTTGTTGACATACATGTTTCATTCTGTCAGGACAGTGGCCAGTGATGGTTATTCTTGTCAGTGATTACCAATGATATTTATGAGCAGTGATTTGTTTGTGTACTTCAACATAGAGGGAGCAAATAGATTTGTGTCTTTATCATCAGATGTTAAAAAGGGGGAGAAAGAAAAATTGCATCATGAAGTTTTGCCATCAATGACAAAGGGGGAGATTGATGAAAGTATATTGTCATTGATGTCAAAAAGGTGTTGGTATTGATAGGAGTTGTTTATGGTTTGATATGATTGATAAGAGATGCTCTCATTTGATCAGGATGTCGTCATGTTTGTTTTAGAATGGATTCTTATGTTCTTGATTCATATTTGATTATGGTGTTATGATCCATTGAATTGATCATATCCACAGGACTTCTTTGATTAGTTTGTGTAGATTCTTAATGTGATAGGTAAAATGGGATAATCAAAATGAATTATAAAAACCCAAAAACATCAATGGAATGTGCAAGTAAAGAAGATTTTAAAATATGAAGAAATGATACTCACAACCTTTTTACGTTGCGACTTCCATTGTTCACCTATTCTTTTTGGATTTTTTGGTGATGAAGATGGCCCTCAGGAAGCTTGCTTCCTTGCTTCGATTTCTCAAGATGACAAGGAGAAATGGCTTAGATACTTTTTGTGTTGAAGATGAGCTTCAACACAATATGAAATGGATGATAGATGGTATGAGAGTGGGGGTGCCAATGGCACACTATGGATTCTGCAACATAAGTTTACTTGAAAGATTGATATGTTGAAAAGGAAGGATATAGGGGTATTTATAGGATTGTGTGAGAGAAGATCAATGGTGTAGAAGAAATAAGAGGATCAATGGTAGAGGATGTTCGAGAGAATGTGCACGAATAGAAGAAGGACATGTGTCATTCAAAAAGATGCTTTGTTGAGTTAACTACTTTCTTGATGAGGATGAGTTTTTATTTCTTAAATTAGAATATATTTTTCTAATTTAAGAGTTTTGTTGATAGATTTAAATTAGTTAACTCAGCTTTTTCTTTTGTATGACAAGAAGAATTTATTTTTAGAAGATTTGGAAGATAAGAAAGCGAATTAAATAAATAAATTTATTTAATTCTTGCACATGATTTGGAAGAATAAATAAAATATTTAATTATATTTTATTGTTGGAGAGTGAGACGATTTAAATAAATTTAAATGATTTATTTAAATTTGGAGGAATAGACTTGACTTAATTAAATAATTTAGAATTATTTAATTGTTTGGAAGAATTTAATTAAATAAAGGATTTTATTTAATTTTGACTTTAGAAGAGATAATTAAATATTTTGATATTTAATTAACTTAGAGGAATATGAATCGAATAAATAAATTTAATTATTTAGTTATTGATATAGGAAGGTAGACTTAAATAAATATTAAAAATATTTATTTAGACAGAGTTGTGTCATTTTTAGGTGTATACATTTGATATTCACAAGACTGCAGGATCAGGATCATCAATCAGGATAAGTATGATACAATGCATATGTTTTATGATACAAGGTTGTTGATAAAGTTCATCTTGTCATGCTTGATCAGAGTGAGACATTGATGCTTGTTAATAGCAGATATAAGAGGTTGATAGAGGCATTAATGTTGACAAAGGCATTAATGTTTATTAATGGCAGAATCAATGGTTATCATTGTGAATTAAGCATTTCACTTATTCTACTATGTTAGGATTTTGTTATCAAAATGCCTAAAATATTAAAATCTTGACTATAAGCTCTAAGTGTATATAAGGAGATCAATTGTCATAAAGTATGACTTTGTTTTATAAATGGTTGTTGACCTGCAAGTGTAGGTTATTCCACTTGAAGTTACCTATTGAAAGGTTCTTTAAACATTTAAAAAAACCAGCCCCTTCCTTATATGCATCAGTCATCTCATTTTTAAATGAGTATCATATATTCAAAGGTCCTTATTTTATGGTGGGGAGCACAAATAAGGCATAAAATAGCCTTACTTTAATTTAGAAACATTGATTTTTTTTTTTATCTCCTTATGAATCGAATAAAGTGGACTTTATATGCTTAAAAAGTGGTTAGCAAAGCATTGAATATTTAAATATATAAAAAGTAAAGATTATGGAGGAAATGGCTTTATTTAAATATATAAAGTTTGTTTTTTATCTTATTTTGTTGACCCTCTTTAAATGTCATATTTTATGACATAAATAAAAATGGATTTTATTAGATTTTTAAATGGAGATAATTTTGGTTTAAGGCAGATTTTTTGGAAAGTTTCTATAAAGTGAAATACTTTCTAAGGGAAATTTTTTTTTATAATCTTTTTGTGAAGAAGAGGATAAGGGCACATAATATGAAGAGAAAGAAAATGATTTAGTTTCTTTTAGGAGTAGATGGATTGAAATTCATTGATGGAGGAATATGAAAGATTTTTCATTACATGTAATTTTTTTTTATGATCTAATTTTTTGTGAAGATGGTTTGTGCAGAGAAGAGATGTGTTTTGGAATATGAAGAGATTGGAAATTGGAGATGAAGAAATTGGAGATTGGAGAGATATACTATGATTTTTTAATATTTCTTTTGGAAAAGATTTGTGGAGATTTAATTGGATTTTATGAATGAAAAGTCTTTCTATTTGCAGATGAAAGGTCTTCATGAAGAATTTTTTTGAAGAAGAAGAATATTTTTTTTAGATTGACAAGATTTTATTGAAGAAAATGAAAAATCCCATTTGCAGATGAGTAGATGAAGATTTGTTTTTGGAAGAAGAATTATATGATTTTTGTTGTAGGTGATTGAATTTCTTTTGTAGGTGAGAGAAGAATGTGAAAGGACATTCAAATTGCATATAATGGTTTTACAAGTACATTGACAAAGTGTGTGTGAATTGAAGACATCTTTGAGAAGATATAGATGATTTTTGTATGTATGAGATCATGTTTTGCAAGGGTAAATACAGAGAATGACAAGGTCATCAGATGTTTATTGGAGATTGAAAATTGAGCTGAGAGAGTTGATGTGAGGACCATAATGCAGAAATAATAATCTCCTTGTTGGAACATATTTTCAGATTGAACCTTGAAGACAATGATGGTGTATCAGGTGAATTGACTATGTAGAGATAATTACGTGAATGAATTGTGAATTGATTGAACAAAGATAATGAGACTAATGTGCATATTGAATTGAGTGTAATTAAACAGAGACAAATTTAGGGGCTTATATTGAAATAGAGAAACCCTCTGTATTAATTATATTGGTTTGGTAATGGTTATTGCATTTGCCAGTGAGGCTTTGTTGGTCAGTGAGACCTCTTTGTAGCCAGTGAGGCTTGAATGGTCAGTGAGATCTCTTTGTGCCAGTGAGGCTTTTTGTAAAGCTAGTGAAGCTTCCTTGGTCAGTGAGACCTAGTTGTAACCAGTGAGGTTTTGAAAAAGCCAGTGAGGCAATTTTGAGTGGTTTTTCTACCCCAAGAGGGTTTTCCACTCCATAAATCTCTGTCATAATTTGTCTTTATGAGTGTAATTTATAATTCTTTACTCACATGTCCTGATTCATGTTTATACATTATCATATTTGTGCATATATGTTTAACAATTCATTGACGTCTTCCTCCTTCTTTGTCTTGTAAATTATAAGGTTGAAAAAGTTAAAAGTTTTCACAACACTGATTCACCCCCCCTCTCAGTGTTGTCCTAGACTCCAACAAGGCTTTGATTAGAATCACTAGGAATGAAGTGGGATAATGGTGATTATGAAAATGGGGAATCTATAGGTCCTCAAAGGATGATGTATATCAAGGCAACATTAGACTCATTATTGAAAAGAAAATAACACAAGAGCAAGTCATTGATTGTAATGCAAGCTGAACAGAATGATATTGAAATAGAAGAAACAAATTGTCTTTTTTGACATTTTTGCTTTTTATAATTTTTTGTGTTTTAATGTTTTATGATTTTTTTTTGTTTTTTAGACATAGTATTTCTTGAGTTGAAAGGCATTGACTGTTTCACCAAATTTCTCTCCCTCCATTGTGCACAAGAGATAAGAACTATTTCTGACATCTTCTTTGACCATATAAGGACCTATCCAATTTAGTCTAAATTTGCATCCTTCTCCGACCCTTTTATCAATGAAGTTGTTTATCCTGAGCACTAGGTCTCCCACTTGAAAAGGTCTTGGGATGACCTTTTTGTTATACCACTTCTTCATTCTTGTGAGATAATAATCATGTCTTTAGATGACTCTTAACCATGTTTCGACCATCATTTCTAATTCAATTAGTCTAACTACTCAATATTCCTCATTATCCAATAGTCCTTGTAGCGATACTCTCAGACTAGGTAGTTCTACTTCCAAAGGTAGCACCACCTCTGACTTGAATGTGAGGGAGTAGGGAGTGGTCCCAACTGGAGTTCTTACACTTTCTCTATAAGCCCAGAGAGCTGGATGTAATTGTAAATGCCAATCTCTTTTAGAGTCCTTTACAATTTTACCAATATTAATTTCAACATTTTGTTCATGGCTTTAGCCTGTTTGTTTCCTTGAGGATAGTAAATTGAGGGAGAGTTACGATTGATATGGAATCTCTCACATTACTCTCTCACTTGTGGGTTTTTGAATGATGATGCATTATCTATCACTATCACTTCGGGAATCTCGAATTGACATATGATTTGATTTAATATGAATTTAGCAATTACGATCCCTAAAATAGTAGTGAGAGGCATGGGCTCTACCCATTTGGTAAATATTTTGTCATGGTGATGATGAACAAATGTCCATCCATTGATGGGGGAGATATCTTCCCCATCAAATCCAAGCCCCAAGTGGAAAAGGGCCAAGGGGTAACGATCGGTTGTAAATCTCTTATTGGTGTGTGGTGGACATGAGCATAGGCTTGACATTTTGAACATCTTTTTATGAATTTGATAGCATATCCTTTTAAGCATGGCTAAAAATATCCCATTCTATGTATTTTACTTGCCATGTCATGGCCACCAAAGTGTCCTCCACAAATCCCTCTATGGCACTCCTCTATGATTTTACGTGCTTCTTCTTTATCAATGCATCATAGCAACATTCTGTCTAGGGCCCTTCGATAAAGCACATCTTCTATTAGAAGATATCTCACAGTAAGGACACACAATCATCTTTTTCCCAAGGGACTCATGTTTTTAGGGTAGGTTTTGTTTGCAAGGTAGTTCATGATATCCCTATACCAATATGAAGCGGTATATTTCTCAAGGTCAATTACACAAATCTCTTCATTAGGGAAATCTTCATTTATGGGCTCCTCTTGAGGAACCGGTTGTCTTCTAACTATTCTACTATCACTTGTCCTTTAACCAACTTTTGATTCACATAACTTAGTTTAAAATCAATCAATAAGGTTATGAATCGACTAGCTCTTCTTGAAAGCATGGGCTGATTTAAGAAAGTCCTCAATTGCTCAGATTATATCATGACCCTAGTTTCTTGGTTCAACATGTAATGCCATAATCTCTGAGTCACGGAGACTATGGCAAGACACTCTTTTTTAGCCTAAGTGTAGTTCTTCTCATATTCCAACAAGGTTCAACTTATGAAATGTATGGCTCTTTCTCTTCCACCTTCATCTCCTTGAGCTAGCATGCATGCTACAGAGATATCAATCACTCTAAAATATAAGATGAAGGGTTTGTCATGTTTTGGTGGCATTAGCATGGGCAGAGTTAGCAAGAATTTCTTCACTTGTTCAAATGCATTTTGATAGTCTACCATCTAGGTTATGCCAACTTGCTTCTTTAGTAACTGATTGATCAGATGAATTTTGAAACTCATGTTTGGTATGAAGCATCTGATTGCACCCATTTGTCCCAAAAAGGTTCTTACTGCTATCTCACTTGTTGGTAGGGTTTTGTTTAGGACTAATTTAACTTTGTATGGGTCAATGTTTATTCCTCTTCGTGAAAAAATAACACCCAACAACTTTCCTGTTGTGACCCCAAAAACACATTTTTTAGGATTTAACCTTACTTTATATTCTCAAAGCCTAATGAAGATTTTGCAAAGGTCTTCCACATGTGTTGACCTTTGTTCCGATTTAGCTAGGAGATCATTGATGTAAATTTTCACTATTTTGTGAATGTAATCGTGGAAGATATGTGTCATTGCCCTTTGGTATGTTGTTCTTGTGTTTTTCAGCCCGAATGGCATGACTACACAATAGAAGGTTCCCCAAGGGGTGGTGAACATTATTTTGTTTTGATCAAGAGGTTCTTTCAAATACAAAAGATATGTTCTGAGAAAGGCACCTTGAGATTGTGGGGTTGATAGCAATAACCCTATAGGTGGGTTTTTATAACCCATCGTTAGATTTCTTGGATTGTTCTAAACATGAGAGTTCCCATTCAGACATGTGTCATTACTAGCATTTCATGAATAGTAGTGGAGATAGGGGGATTTTGAGATGCCCCCTAGTCTTGTTCAATCAGAATGTCATCATGGGACTTTTGTCTTCTTTTAGGAGTTGTTTTTTCTACTTCTAGCATTCTAATCCTTTGCACTAGAGTTGCAATTAAATCTGTAGGTGTGGTAGCTCTAGGTGTTTCCTTATTTCTAGGATTTTCTCTTTGACTATGGTCATAGTGGTATGCCTCTTCTTGTGCTGCATTTTCTCTTTATTCTTCTCGCAAGGCAACTATTAATGCCTCTTGAGCATCTTTTGCTTCTTGAAAGTGTCTTTCTAGTCATTTCACTTCCTCATCTAGATGAGTACTCAAGGTGCTTGTTAAAGGTTGATTAGTTTTGTGGATTTCTAACCTAATTCTCCTAGCTTTATGAGATGCATTAGGTATGGCTAGATTGTGTTCCCATGCTGGGTTATTGAAAGACAGAGAACATCTAGATTCTCTTTGATCTCTTTGATCTTGTTTGTAATCATAGTCTTCGTAGTCATAGAAGTTGGTGATTGGTGCATCTAAATGCAACAACATATACCTAACAAAAGAAGGAGTTTCTAGTTCTCTTGATGGAATATTCCCTTGGTTTAGGTCAAGTTATGTCATATTCAGGGGTTCCTTAGACACCACAGAATAAATGGAATGAATGATGGTGAAGGCGATAGAAGCTTAAGTCATGAAAGCAGCTATGAAGAATAAAGTGAAAATATTTTGATGATTATTATTTTGAAGCATTTGAATGTGTAAGCTATGATGTGATATGCACGTTTGGAACACAAAAAGCATAAACAAAAGGTTTTTCTCTTCATGCCAGGTTCACCAAAATATGTACACTCAAAATTGCAACTTTAGTTGCCTAGGGCTGTCGAGTTAGATTTCAGCATACACACAGACCCTTCCCTCCTTGCCATGGGGTGATCCTCCATGTCACTCTCCCTATCATGGAAGTAACTAGTTGAGAGAAGGGGAGACACAACAAGGGTCTAGCTTGTTGAAGAGCTAGACTTCACGGAGAGGGTTCGGCATGTCCTAGGGCCTTTGTTTTTGTGTGCTAATGTAAATGCTTCATTCGATGATATTTGTTGTAGAGATAACCCTATGACCCAAAGGGCCTCTTGGCAAGAGACATTACTTTGATGAAGGATTGCATGTTGTCATTGATGGAAACAAGGTAAAGGGATTCCACTAACATGACAAACATACATTACTTTGGAAGACCAACTTGGTTTGGCTACAAGGCATAAAAGTATTTTGGTCTAGAAGGCTAAAATGACTAAGTATGGGCAGTATTCAGAGCAAGTGATAGAAAGTAAGTCAGTATGCCTCCATAGTTGAAGACTAGTGTATGTGGTTCAGGTATGATGTTCATATCTATTTGATGATGATATATTCCAATGGTCAAGACCTAACTTCCTTCAGAAGCGATACTATGAAATGTCTAAGTCTAGGTGAACAGAACTAAGACAGGAATAGTGCATAGTGCCTGAGAAATAGGGTCCACATTTCTTCACGACTACATATTTTGTCTTGTAGTTCTGGAGGTATGCTTAGAGGTCAAGAATGAATATTGGGTATGAATCCTTGAGTCTCCTATGGTACACAGTGAGAGTTTTGATGTGACATATGAATTGGGTCAAGCATGTTCTTAAGAGACAAGCTGACAAGCTGTTAGATCTTTATGTGGAGAAGATATATTGTTTAAATAATAAATCTAAGTGGTTGTATGATTGGTGTCAACCTCTATGAAGAACATTATATGTTTGTTTTGGTCTGCATTACTGTTTGTACACATGATCAAGCCGATGAGGTAGAATACATTGTATACACGCTTCATGTCTGGCTTGCCAACTTGACTATGAGAATGAATTCAAAGTTGTAGATATTTATATGAGTTTGATTTTAGTGTTGAGTAATGAGAACATATTGCAATGTGAATGAACAAAATGTGTGTGATTCAAAAGTAGAGTTGTAATTAGAAGAAGATAGTAAGGGTAGAAGAGTAGAGTTTATGTAGAGTAGAGCAGATAAAGTAGAGTAGACAATATGAAGTCTTTTGGATCTGTACATTGAACTAATTGGTACTACACCTTAGCATTCGATAGATGCATTTGTATCAGTCATCTTCTAGTAGTGAGCCAATCCTTCTTCTATCTTCTTTTCTCTTGGCAGTGAGCCTTTGTGCAGTGAGCACTTCTTCATAGGGCAGTGAGCCTTCTTGTAATTTGGTATTGTGCTATCATAATATATTGTGAGCTAACACTCACCATGGTTTTCACCTTTTCAGTTTTCCACAAAAAAATTGGTGTCCATGTGTTATATCTTTATGGTTGCTATTCTTATGCTTATTTTTCTTTCATGTTATTGACTTTGGAAATTGGATTAATAAATTTATTAAGAAGTGGTTTTGTGGAATACTAATCACCCCCCTCTCAATATTCCTTATATTCAACAATTGGTATTAGAGCAAGGTTTCTTGGAAGAAGCCTAATAGCTTGAGGAAGATTTGTGAGAGTTCACTGATGGTAGCCAAAAGATTTGGAAACTTTTCATATGAAAACAATGTTGAACTGAAAGTAACTCTTATTGATCTTGAAAAGTCTAAAGTAGAAATCAAGGATCTGAAGGATAACATACAAGAAGCTGATGAATGCATTCTAAATCTAAAAGAACAAGTCAAGATATTCAAATAAAAATATAGAGATGTTAGTGAACAATTGATATCAGAAAATGAAACCCTCGATGATTTGAAAGTGGAAGTTATAGAAAGAGCCAAAGCATAAGATCTAAATCTGATGGTACAAAACAAGATAGAAGAATGTGCCAAACTGGAAAATGAAGTTGTGAGCCTAAAAAATAGACTTGGAAAAAGCTAAGATCTATGAAGAAAAGTTTAAGATAAGCTCTACAAAGCTTGAGGAGTTAATTGCAAGTCAGAAGAATTTAGATGAAAAGCAAGGCTTGGGATTTGAGAAAGGAGAAAGTTTAAAATCAGGTCAAGAAAACCTTCAGTTGAAGTAAAACAAAGCCAACCAATTCAAGAATTAAAGAAGAAGACCTAGAAGACCTCCGGTCAGGTAGCCAAATGCTCTAAGGTACCCATCTTTCAATGGCCATTGTTTTAATTGCAATAAGTTTGGTCATAAGGTTACTCAGTGTAGGAGTAGAATAAATCCAAATGTTCCATCATTCTCTAGTCAATGTTTCAATTGCAATAAAAATGGTCATAAATTAAATAAATGTAGAAGTCTGGTAAGAAATGGGTTTTACAATGCAAGGAATACTCAATCATTCAATGGAAAGTGTTTTGCTTGTAATAGATTTGGACACATGGCTAATCAATGTAGATCAAGGATGAATTCATTTAGAGGAAGGAATCAAGGATATGGAAGTATTGTGTGCTATAATTGCAATGAACTTGGTCATATGGAAAAATTTTGCAGAAGAAAGAATCTAAAAATAAACTAATATGCTAAAGAAAGGAAAACAAAGTAGAGGAATGACAAGGGAAAGGAAAAAGTTGATCTGGTTGAAACTAAGAAAGAAATGGGAAAGATCTGGATCAAGAAAGATGTGATTGAAGTCAAAGATGGATCTGCACCATCATCTAGTGTAGATACTTCCTCCAAGAAGTGAATTTGTGAGCTTTGGCTTAGGGGGAGCTGTAATGAAAATCTTAATCCCCTAGCTAGATTGTCAGTGCTAGAATCCAACATGAAGATATATTAAAAAGATGCATATGACTGATCCTTTGAAATAAATTCAGGTGAAAAGGGTTCAAACATGAAACATTGCAAAGCAATCCAAATAGACTACATTCTGTAGATATGTGTCTGACAGCTTTTTAATAAGGGCATTTATAATGACTAGGTCATCATTGTGGAAGATAAAAAGTGGCTCATTTGACAGATAATTCACTTTGTATTCCACCTTTCAAGCATCTAGGAGAATTAAAAGCAAGAATCCAAGTGCCTGCACAGTTTTCCAAAGAAATTCAAATCAAGTTGATTTCAAGTGAAGAAAAACCCTAATTTGGTAGAAAAGGTATTTACAGCTTGAAAACCCTTCTGTGTTGTTTAAATTATTCAAGATGTATACTCCCCAATTAATTGAGATAACAGAAAAACCCTACCCCATGTTCAAGAAACATTTCTTCAAATGATCAGAAAATAATTCTGTAGGGGAATTCTCTATTATTCCTCATGGAATTATGCACATGGAAGATGCTAGGGAATACATTTGTTGATAACTGAGAGGGGGGGTGAATCAGTTATCCTAAGTATTTCTACTTTCTAAACTTTCTTAATAATCAATGCAGCATTAATTCAAATAAGCAAACATAACTATGAAATGGAAATACTTATGACACAATATTTTTGACATGGAAACCCTGTTAAGGGAAAAAACCATGAGGTGATTAACCCAAGATTGTATTCTCTGTTAGAAGAATGGAAATAAAAAATGGCACTTGCCAATTAGGGCTCACTACCTGAGAACATTGCTCAAAAGAGGCACACTGCCTACAAGAGACTCACTATCTACAAAAAGAGTGTTATACAATACTTGAACTGATTGGGAGCATCTACATATGCTAGAGTTCAGTTCCAGTTAGGCTCAGTACACTGATCTGCTGCACTTCATCTTTCTTCTTCTTTTGTGTTGCTTTCCTTTCACATACCAAATCTTCCTTTCTACTTTTACTCAGGTCTACTACTTTTCTTCACACATTGCACACTACTACAACACTTCTCACAACTAAATCCATCTTGTATATATATCCGCACAAGTGATTTCATCACTTTCAAGTCGGCATCTGGAATAGTCAATCTTTTCACAAGCTCTGATCTGTCAGCTGAATCCTTGCACATCAAGTAATGTGGATCAAGCATATACTTGTAGAAGTCATCAATCATGTCGGCCAAACATAACTTATGCCTTAAGAACCTTTTCCATCATCAGTAACATATCCGGAATAAAGTCTGATGTTCTGCTAGTCAGTTCTTCCTTTGTTCACACTGTCACTTGGGAACCCGACACTCAAGCATTCATATCTCTTTATCCTTTCCACACCAGAGGCTCAAACCCTAGAATCTATCAGTCAAGATACTCCTCTTGACTTACCCAAATCTGCACTTCACCAAGATACTTCCTCTAATAGATCCAGACTTGACTGTCGGTCCTCACCATATGCTCTGTTCTTGTTTACCGGACCACAACATTCTTCACTCTGACTTTCGGTAGAGACACACCATGTCTTGTGGATGTGTGGGATGAACTTTGTTGCCATCAATGACAATAATCATGAATCCATATAGTGTCTCTTGCCAACAATCTCCCGCTTTGGCATTGATGGCAACACTTGGTGAAAAATGACTAAGTGTTTACACTATGCTCCCCCTTGGCTGATGCTCTGTTATTATATACATTTTTCAGAGCTCCTCCTTAGTTGGATTTCTCATTTTTCACTGCTCCTCACTCCCCCTTTGACATCAATGGCAAAGGGTAGGCTCCGCATAGCAATATTTTCAAAACCTTGTCCGCATAAGTATATACATATGGAATACTTACATATACTAAAGTATGTCTACAAAAGTTGTTTTCAATTGAATAAATTCTGTAGCCCAACTTTGCTTCATTCTATCCAAAATTGATATATGACCACTTAATAGAAATGCAAATGCATCTACCCTTTTTAGATCTGTTGGATCATTTGTCTGGGCTGTGATTTGAGCTTCTTTTATGGCCTCATGCATGGCCTCTAACTTAGGGACAATTATTCCTCTGAGCTCACTCAACCTATTGATTCTATTTTTCTTCTCTTTTTCAAGCTTCTTAATCTCATTCAAAACTACAACCATTTGACATTCTTGATTTATTATAGATGTAGTAAGTGGATCAAAATTTTGAGAAAGCTTTGTCAGTTTATCCTCCTATTCTTTCATTTTCTTCTTAATCTCCACTGTTGTTTTGGACAATGATAAACAAAATTTGTACATTTCTCTGCCATCTTTAAGAGCATTTTCTAGGCTCTTTATCCCAATATTCATATTTCTTCTATCATTAATTATCAACCCTTGTACCTCTGATAATCTTTTTGCAAGAAATTCCTTCCGGACCTTATCTTCTGCTGACTTCTCTAGGGATTCAAAATGTGTGCTAACACTATTGACTAGAGTTTTGAGATTACCGAATGAGGAGGCTATGGGATCCTTTTGAAATGATGGCATAATCTTTTCTAGCACTCCGGAAGTAGCTTCTATCAACTCACAGTCTTCCATGTGAGACTTTAGGAGTTTTTCCTTAGCCTTTGCATTAGCAAATGAAGCTATCTTCATTATTTGTACCAGAGAAAGAGAATCAAAATTAAATGGTCCTTGTAGAAGCTTCGGTTCATCAATCTCCATTGTTTCTTCATTCAAGAATTCTTGGATAGTTTTTGTAGTGTCTCTTGCCGGAGATAGATGTTTCTTCTCTTCTACATTCTTAGAGCTGTCTCTTGGAGCTTTCTCTCCTTCTACATTCTTACCACTAGCAGTTGTGGTCTCTCTGTTGAGGTCTTCTCTCCTTCTGCAACCTTGGTACTGTCATCTTCTTTTTCCTTCACCTCTACTTCTTTCTCCTGTATTCTTTCTTCTCCTTTAGATCTGGAGACTGTAGATATTTGTTTGTTCATGAGCCACTTCTTTCAGAGTAGAAGATTCCAAGTCCTTATCCTTTTCTGCACTAGTGTCCATGACTTGCTCAGAGGATTCTTTTTCAACACTTGTGGTTGAGGGGTCAGTACCCAAGTCCTCTATAATTGGAATGTTGAATTTCTTAAAGGCATTTCGGAGGATCTCTTCGGTCTGTCTTGCTTCTTTGTCAGTTTCACCAAGCATTAGCTAATTCATCCTGGCTTTGCTCTGGAACTCATCCTTGCAATCTTTGAAGATCATGTTCATTTGTTGTGGAGTGATTGAAGGTTATAGCTGAATTGCTATCTGATCCTAGATTTCTAGATCTTTTTCTCGAGCATTGTTCTTCCTCATTTCAAGCATTTTCTCCAAGCTTTTGGGAGTTAGAGAGATAATTTCAATAAAAGCTTTATTGTAAGTGTTCAAAAACTGACCAGTGGCTTCCTCCAAAATCTTTTTATCTGCTTCATTATATGCATCATAGAATTCTGTTAAGGGTTGTAGGTTCCCATCTACAATGACTGCTTTCACTACAACATCTAAGGATAGAGTGGGTTTTTCAACAAATTCCTCTTCCTTCTCTTCTTCTCCTTGATTGGTAGAGTGTTCACCAAATGATTTCTTCTTCTTCTTCTTTAGTTTCTTTATCTCCTCATCTGATTCAGTTTCCTCATAATCCTTTAGGCTAACATAGGACCTTGTTGCCTTTTTCTTTGTTCTCTTTTCTCCTTTTTTAGATGCCTGGACTTCTGGTTTTGAGCTTTTAGCAGTGACAGGTGCTGATCTCTTTGATGATCTGGTCCAGGTGGAAGAATTTACCAGAACACTTTCCTCACTTTTCTTTTCTACCTTTTTCTTCTCTTCCTCAGCCCTTTCCATCTTTTCCCTGTTGGCATCAAGAGCCTCCTTTGAGATGGCTAAGCCTTTGGCAATTTCTTCAACTTCTTTTCTCACTTTCCTCTTTATTTCCAATTGTCTGAGTTCCACATGAACTTTTACACTTAGTTCTTCAAATGTTCCAAACCTTTCTACCTTTGGATCCTTTGGCTGACTTAGCATGTGTTGAACATGCAGCTCCACAATTTGTTCATCAACTTCATACCCCATAGGCATGATCCACATAGTTCTTGGTTCTACTGCCTCCATTAGGCACTGATCAATCTCTACCATAAAGCATACTGTGTCTTTGTATTTCTCAACAAGAGACTGGGGAATTCTCTCTCTTGCTTGCATCATGTTCTAAAACTTCTTGAAATATCCCCACAGGGTTGTATTTCTTGCTTTGGCATCCCCAAGCCCATGCAAATAGTCTCTGATTTGGATGGCAACCGATCTGTCATTCTTCCATACCCATCCATTGGATTTGGGAAGCTCATTCATGAAATAAAAGAATAGGTAGAGTATCAAGCCACCATACTTGAAGGAGTTCTTATCCTTTTTAATTTTTTGTAGATTTTCCAAAAGTTGGCTCAGAAGAAGTTCACACAAATCATAGTCAGCATTTTCTTTTAGCATTTGATAGGCTGTGTAAACTACAGTTCTCGGTACAAAGTTTTCCCTATTGGAATGATAAATCTTGTAACCAATTATCATGGATGCAAATTTGACATCCAGTTCAGTGATGTCTTCAATTGTCATAGCTCTCTTGTCAAATTTTGATCTGGTTACATCACTTACTGTCTGATTCTTGATAGACTTGAGAATAGGCATTCCACCGGATGAGTACAGACTGGTTACTGCCCTGATTGCATCTTTGGTGATCTTAAATGGTTTATTCAACCATAAGAAATTGTCATGTACTCTACTCAACACATACCGAACCCATTCATCTTCTTCAAAACAGAGGAAATGAATGCACTGTGCAAAATGCTTATCCCGGATGGCTTTATACTGAGGTTTAATCTCAAAAGAATCATCTATTAACTGTTTGTGATAGATATCCACTAACTTTGATTCCCCAAGTTCTTCAATATTTGTGTGTATGTAAACCCTAATGTCTTCTGTATGCAACACACCATGCAGGACACTGGAAAATGCTCCTAGGGGATCTACTTCCAAGGATTTATATGGATGTTTCTTGAATTTGGGGCGAGGCCTATCAGAAATTTTTACAATATTTGGAGTACCCATCATTCAAGGATTTAGAGAGAGATATTTGATAACGAAGAATACCTTTTGCGCCTTTCAGTTTCACAGAGTTGGCCAGATCGATTTCTAGATGAATTGACTTCTGCAAATGATCTTTGATGAACTTGAGGAATTTTGTTGCAGAGCTTCACTTTTCATTTCTTCTTGAATGTAGAATGAACAAGTGATTAATGAGAAAACCCTTATATTGCTCTGTAAACCCTAATGTCAGGTTGTAATAAATGCTTGACCTAAGTTATTCCGATTCGCCTTATTCAGATGACTTGAAGAACTGGATCAATCCTAATCTTTAAACATCTTACAGATCTTCCAAATCTTAACCATATTTTGTTTGGATGTTTTCCCTTATGAACCCTTCAATCCACAACTCTTCTTGTGCCAGTTCTGGCACCAATTGACTGGCTAGGGGAACAAGGTTTTCTTTGTGTCTCCCCCTGAGCCAAAGCTCACTTTTTAGTTTCTAGAAGGAATATCAGCACCAGAGTTTGGTGCAGACCCATCCTCTACATTCTCTATACTTTTCTTCACCCAAATCTTGTTCATCTGACTTTGAACTTCATCCGCATTCACTTTTTGTTTTCCCTTATCTTGATTCTGATTATGATATACTGAACCTCTTTTGTCCTGATTCTTGCTTCTACAGAATTTTGTAATATGACCGGATCTATTGCAAATTTGGCAAACAACATTTCTTTGCATATTTGATTGATATCCTCTTGATCTGCATTGATTAGCCATATGACCTATTCTATTGCATGCAAAGCATCTACCATTGAATGATTTGTTCATTTGCATATTTCTGCATTCATGAGATTTGTGACCATACCTTTTGCAGTTAAAACACTATCCAGAGAAGGATGAATTAGTCTAATTCATTCTCTTTCTGCACTGATTAGCTTTATGACCAAAGTTATTGCAGTTGTGGCAGTATCCATTGAAGGATGGATATCTTTGAGCATTACGCTACCTTACCGGAGGTCTTCTAGGCCTATTCCTTGGATTTTGTGATCCAAAATTCTTCTAACTAGATCTAGAGCTTTCTCCTTTCTCATATCCCAGACCACACTTGTCATCTACCCTCTTTTGACTTCCAAGAAGAACTTCAAGTTGAGCAGAACTTATCTTGAATTTCTCTTTATATTCATTTATTGTTTGAAGATCCCTTTTGAGAGAGATAATTTGATCCTCAAGTTTTTCTTCATTATCTTTAGCATCTTCAAGATCAGATTCAAGATGTCTGATAATTCTATACATCTTGTGGCAATCTTCTGATTTCTCCTTGAGAGATTGTCTTAGATTATCTTCAGTTTTTCTTTTCTCTTCAACCTCTTGGGTAAACTTCATAACTCCTGATTCCATTTCATGTCTTATCATAATGATTTCTTTTGATAACTTTTCACATAACTTGGTTTTCTCCTTCAGATCTTCACTTGTATCATTTGCTTCACCTTGACTCACCAATTGCTGAAGTAGCTCCTTTCTCTTTTTCATAGAGAGACTTAATTTGTCTTTTAGTTCTCTCATGAACTCATCAGCCTGTTTGAGTCTTTCTTTCAATTCATTTACTTCAGAGTTTGACTGCTCAAGATCATCAAGGGCTCTCTTGAGTTGCTCCCTTAAACCATATGTATCCATTTGGATTCCCAAATCTTCCTCAAGTTGCTAGACTCTGTTAGGAGGAACTTGGCTCTGATACCAATTGTTGATAACTAAGAGGGGGGGGGCGAATCAGTTATCCTAATTATTTCTTCTTTCTAAACTTTCTTAATAATTAATGCAACATTAATTCAAATAAGCAAACATAACTATGAAATGGAAATACATATGACACAATATTTTTGACATGGAAACCCTGTTAAGGGAAAAAAACATAGGGTGATTAACCCAAGATTGTATACTCTGTTAGAAGAATGGAAATAAAAAATGGTACTTGCCAATTGGGGCTCACTGCCCGAGCACACTGCTCACAAGAGGCACACTACCTACAAGATACTCACTGTCTACAAAAAGAGTGTTATACAATACTTGAACTGATTGGGAGCATCCACATATGGTAGAGTTTAGTTCTGGTTAGGCTTAGTACATTGATCTGCTGCACTTCATCTTTCTTCTTCTTTTGTGCTGCTTTCCTTTCACATACCAAATCTTCCTTTCTGCTTTTACTCAGGTATACTACTTTTCTTCGCACATTGCACACTATTACAACACTTCTCACAACTAAATCCATCTTGTATATATATCCGCACAAGTGATTTCATCACTTTTCAAGTTAGCATCTGGAATAGTCAATCTTTTCACAAGCTCTAATCTGTTAGCTGAATCCTTGCACATCAAGTAATGTGGATCAAGCATATACTTGTAGAAGTCATCAATCATGTCAACCAAACATAACTTATGCCTTAAGAACCTTTTCCATCATCAATAACATATCTGAAATAAAGTCTGATGTTCTGCCAGTCAGTTCTTCCTCTGTTCACACTGTCACTTGGGAACCCGACACTCAAGCATTCATATCTCTTTATCCTTTCCACACCAGAGGCTCAAACCCTAGAATCTATCAGTCAAGATACTCCTCTTGACTTACCCAAATCTGCACTTCACCAAGATACTTCCTCTGAGAGATCCAGACCTGACTGTCGGCCCTCACCATATGCTCTGTTCTTGTTTACCGGACCACAATATTCTTCACTCTGACTTCCAGTTGGGACACACCATGTCTTGTGGATGTGTGGGATGAACTTTGTTGCCATCAATGACAACAATCATGAATCCATATAGTGTCTCTTGCTAACAACATTCATATCAAATTAGAGGAATACGATCATATGAATCTTGGAAAATATACTTGGATGAACTGACTACTATTGATGTTGAGTTTAAAGATGAATATAAAGTTCTAGGAGAAAAGAAATTGGACACTTGGTTGGATTTTCCTACAATCCCTAATGATACATGGGTTAAGTTCATTCTAAGTAGAATTCATGATAAGTTTTTATGGCTCAAAGAACCATATATGATAACTAAAGAAGTTATCGAAGCTATAACTAGAATGAGTTCCTCTGGGAAGATTCCAGGTGAAAAGAAAATTAAGAATAGTTTAGTAATGCAGCTAACAAGCACCAAATTTGATAAGAAATTTCTCACATTAAATGATATTAAGGATCTGACTGTTAGATTCGTATTAATGATTATTGGATACAAAGTATGCTTTTCAACTCAAAAAATTCTTTGTCTGCACCAGTTATATACATAGCTTATGACATGGTAAAAAATAATATGGATTATAACCTATGTGAATTGCTCTGAAGTGAATTAATGGAAAATTTGAAAAGAACAAAAGAGACTTATTATCCCTTCAAATATGGAACTTTGATTACCTATCTACTCTTCTACTTCCTAAGAGAGCTACCTGGCTTGAGAAGCATTATCGAGCTTGATCAGACACCAGTAGCAACTCAAATAAGAAATCACTTGTAGAGTTTGGGAAATGTAGACAAACAGAATGAAATTTTATGAGGATACTTCATGAACTTTCAAAAGTGAATATTATGTAGGGCCTGGATACTTGAAAAGGTAGTGATGAAATATGAAAATGACATTATATTCATGGTGAACAAAGACAAATGCTTCATGGAAGTTGTGGAACCAAGAACTGCATGGGTCCCTCCATTAGGGTATGAAGTTGCAGAAGATATCCTGATTGAATTAGTTGATGAAGTACTGAATAAACCAAAAGATCTCAAAGAAGACATGTTTGGAACATTCAAACAATTATTTATGGAATATTAACATTTAGAGAAATTTTCTGATGAACAAACAAGCGAGGCAAATACCAAAGATGAAGATTCAAGATGCTTAAACACTCCGGTGAAATGGAAGTCAAACACTTTGGAAAGAAAAATGAGAAAATTGAAAAGGAAAAACATGTATCTAAAGCATCTCATCAAGTATAGAAGCCACTACCAAAGTAGAAAAAGATAATCCAATAGAAGAAAAGAAAAGAAGGAAAGTTACACTTAGTGATGAATATGGGGCAAGAGACACTATTGGAGACCAAATTTCACTTGACTATGCTAGAAAATTTTTGGAAAAATAACAAAGTGTATAGATTCCAAATTCATGCAAGGATCTACAAGGACCAATAAATCTAGCTTCCATGTCTCCTGTGGAGAAATTCAAACTAGTATCAATCATGCAAGCTAAGGCTAAGGAAGAAATGCTAAGAACATATATACAAGACAATGAACTCATTGATGAGACATCAGGTATTCTAGAGAAGCTAATGCCCTCATACCAGAAAGATACATCAATATCATCAACTACTCATCTCAAAGGTCTAATAAACTATGTAAGTACTTATTTTGAATCCTTTGAAAAATTTGCTAATATTAAGGTTAAAAAGGAATATGGAGACAAAAGATTAGTAGTATCAAAACCCAAGTTAGACAGTGACAAAATTCTGTTAGAAAACAACATCAAGAATATGATAAATGCAATCAAGGAAGCCTATGATATATACAAATTTTGTCTATCTTGGCCTAAAGCCACTAAGGAAATAGATGAGAAAGTCAAAATCTGGAGCTTCAACTCACAAATATTTTTGAGACCTTTGATCCAATAGTTGGCTCAATCAATTGCATAGAAACATAAGTTCAAAACATTCAAAATAACATAAGTAGTATGCTCAACAGACAGGAAGAAATTAAAAACAAAATGTGTTTACTGAGAAGTATTTTAAGCTTAAAAATTGAGATCATGGCAAATCTTGCAGCAGAAGCACATGTAGCTTCACAAATTGACACACCCTCTAATATGCAAAAGGTAGAAAAATTAGTCTTTTTGATAAAAGGTCACATTCAAATTTTGGAAAGAGCCAAGAAAAGGTGGGATGAAGAGATTGCACAATTAAAGATTGTGTATAAGGATATCCTTTCACCTACAACTAATTAATTTGAAGATTGTATGTATATGTGGTAGAGTATGATAGATTTGTAGTTTTGACACAATTTTGACTTTTTGAACATACACCTTTGCCATTGATGTCAAAGAGGGAGAAGAAGACTAGTGAAAAATGGTCAAACATCTAAGGGAGATAAGGAATATAGAGTAAGGGGGAGCAAACACAAGCATTTTTCACTAAGTATTGCCATCAATGTCAAAGGGGGAGATTGTTGGCAAGAGACACTGCTCTGATGAAGGATTGCATGTTGTCATTGATGACAACAAGGCAAAGGGATTCCACTAACATGACAAAGAGACATTACTCTAAAAGACCAAATTGGTTTCGCTACAAGGTATAAAAGTATTTTGGTCTGGAAGGCTAAAATGACTAAGTATGGGCAATATTTAGAGCAAGTGACAGAAAGGGGGTCAATATGCCTCCATAGTTGAAGACCAATCTATGTGGTTTAGGTATCATGTTCATAGCTATTTGATGATGATATGTTCCAGCTCTCAAGACCCGATTTCCTCCCAAAGTCATACTATGAAATGTCTAAGTTTGGGTGAAAAGAACTAAGATAGGAACAATGCACAGTACCTGAGAAAAAGGGTCTGCATTTCTTTGCAGTTGCATATTTTGTCTTGCGGTTCTAGAGGTATACTTAGAGGTCAAGAATAAATGTTGGATATGAATCCTTGAGTCTCCTATGGTCCATAGTGAAAGTTTTGATGTGATGGATGAATTGGGTCAAGCATATTCTTAAGAGACAAGCCGACAGGTTGTTAGATATTTATGCGGAGAAGATATATTATTTGAATAATAAATCTAAGTGGTTGTATGATTTGTGTTGACCTATATGAAGATCATTATATGTTTGGTTTGGTCTGCATTATTGTTTGTACACATGATCAGACCGACAAGGTAGAATACATTGTATGCACGCTTCATGTCTGGCTTGTCAACCTGATTATGAGATTGAATTCAAAGTTGCAGATATTTATATGGGTTAGATTTTAGTGTTGAGTGATGATAACATATTGCAAAGTGAATGAACAAAATGTGTGTGATTCAAAAGTAGTCGTAATCAGAAGAAGACAGTAAGGGTAGAAGAGCAAAGTTTATGTAGAGTAGAGAAAAAAAAGTAGAAAAGACAGTATGAAGTCTTTTGCATATGTATATTGAGCTAATTGGTACTGCACCTTAGCATTCTATAGATGTATCTATAGCAGTCATCTTCTGGAAGTGAGCCAATCCTTCTATCATCTTTTCTCTTGGTAGTGAGCCTTTGTGTAGTGAGCACTTCTTCATAGGGTAGTGAGCCTTCTTGTAATTCAGTATTGTGCTATCATAATATATTGTGAGCTAACACTCACCATGTTTTTTCCCCTTTTGGGTTTTCCACGTAAAAATATTGGTGTCCATGTGTTATGTCTTTATGGTTGCTATTCTTATGCTTATTCTACTTTCATGTTATTGAATTTGGAAATTGGATTAATAAATTTGTTAAGTGGTTTTGTGGAATACTAATTCACACCCCGTCTCAGTATTCCTTATATTCTACAGGGTCAGTAATTACTTTTCTCCTATTGGGGTTTCTGTTGTTCCACCTCTGTGTGCGTAAGATGTTACTTTCATTGATGGCTTCTCATCTTTCAATTTGTTGGATGATTGCATGCTGTATTTGAAGTTGTCTAAATACCTCTGGTTGTTTTAAGACAAATGGATCTTGTTATGTTCTTGGATGGTTATCCTCAATCTCATCTTGGACTGCCCTCACCCACTCACCTCTTAATCCTAGGCACATTCATGAGCCAAGACAAGAGATAGGTGTATGTGGACTAACCTTGACAAGACTTAGGGTTTGACCTAGGGTTTTGGTTGCCCTAGAGTTTAGTTGTGCATTGAGTATTGTTGGCCTTGTGATAATATCAAGGGTTTGATTGAATGGTTGACCGTGGTTGACCTTGTGATGATACCAAGGGTTTGCAAGTTATCTATGTGACTAATGTTTTTATTATTTTCTAGATTTTTATGCATGCAAAGCTATATGAAGTGCAAACTTGTTTTTTTTGTTTTTTTGGTATTTTTGGAAAAAAAGATGCTTTTTAATCTAAGAAAGGAAATATGAATGCAACTAGAATGAATTTTACCTAATGCAGTTATTCTATGTTTTTGGGGTTTTTGAATGTTTTGAAATGATTCAATCTAGAAAAGGAAATTGTGATTAAATGAGTTAAACTATGAATGGAAATTACTTCTAAAATACTAGATCTAACCTTTCTATCAAGGAAAAAGAAATAAATTACTAATCCCAAGAGCAATTTTGATTTTCTAATTACTACCAATTGACAAAAAGCATAGAGGAACCTAAAATAGAGAAGATTTGTGTGACTCCACTTCCCTTAGAAATCCTTGATGGCAACCTTGTATCCTCTTGAACCTGTGGGAAGACCTCTTGATGACAACACAAAGAAGCAAAAGAAACTTGTAGAAGCTTAATAGAGCTCATTGAGAGCTTTTGATGAGCACAATGGCATTGATTGAAGCAACGTAATAATGCTTGAAGAGCTTTATGTGAAATATTTGATGAACATTGAACAAATAAAAGACACCTTCATCCTGTGTGAGTGTGAGAATGTTGATTGGAGAGCAAAAACTTAGCAAGAGTTGTGTGCACAATGAATTTGCCTCCCCTTGTGCTTGATGGAGGGGGGTATTTATGGGTTGGAATAATGGGATTGATTGAGAAGTTAACTCAATTAATTGAAGAGTTAACAAGGATTGATTAGAGAGTGAACTAGATTGATTACCTGGTGAACTCAGTTAATTTGGGAGTAATAAATCAATAATAGCTTATCACTGAAGAGGAATTGGAGTTGGAAGAATGCATGGAAGAGAATGAGTTGTTAGTTTTAGGTCAAATGGAGCTAATTATACATGTGTGGGTGCATGAAATAGTCAACTCTATATTAGGCATCAAAAATCATGCGAACTGGAAGAAAAATGGGTGAAAACGGAGCTATTTTGAGTTAGAAACTAAAGTTTTTCCATGGATGGAACTATGACAGGGTCACCCCTTTCATGAGTAGGTTCACCTTGGGGGCAACCTTGGGTCAGCTAGCAGAGATCCTACTTTTTGAGGGTTGCTCGGTGGGAGATCCAGAAAGAAAGGGGTCTGAGAGGAAATGCATGATGGGAGATGGTAGAGAAGATGAAAAGGAGGTTATCTACCTCTGGAAATAGGTCAGTCATGTGGAAGAATCCAAATCTACACTTGCAAATTAGGATCTCTTGGGGGTAGATCTAGAAATAATAGGGGAGATGTAGATTGGTTGAGTGAAACTGAAAACTAAAAGTTGAAGATGGGTAGGGGGGACCTCTAGAAGGATTCCAAGGGGTGGAGAGGATGAAAAACATAGGGGAAAGTTGAAAACTCACCTAAGACACATACAAGGCATAGGAATAGGGTTGAAATCTAAGAAAACACAAATCGACAACTGTCAAAAAGTGTTGAAAAGAATTAACGACATAGAGAGGGAAAATGACAGAAGAAACAACACAAGACAAAAGAAAAAGACATGTCACCAAGAGGTCTGCTGCTTAGAGGACATTATTTCATGCTTACATGTATGTGACAAGGATTAAAATCATCATAGGGCTTCTCATGGAGGTTGTGTGTGAATTTTGTGCTTACAGTACTAGATTGTTGGGAAGAGGTGTGCACCAATTTAACTATCCCATGAGCCATTTTTAACAGCCATCACTGAACTCATAATGAAGAAGGAGGTGATCATTTGTCTCCTCTACTTCCCCACAAAGTACACAAGTAAAATTTGTCCCCAGCGATAACTTTTGGATCCTTTCACCCATAAGAACTCTCCTATTTAAAGCTAGCCATGTAAATGTACTAGCTTTTGGTAGGATTGCATCCATCCAACATAAGCACATAGGCCAATCCACACTTTCCCCCATGGACTAAAGCTTGAATCATTATTTTACCTTGTACTCACCTGAACCATCCCCATTCCAAATCAGTTCATCCTCTCTCGAAGAGAGGTATACAACTCATACTTACTTCTATTCTATCCTACAACCATGTTCAAACTACTAAAGCATTCATCAACCAGATGGTGTTTGATGGGGTGTCACTGAGGATGTTAGGACAATTTCTACAAATTGGAGCCCAACACTCACAAGGAGATAGTGCACTATGCTCTAGCTCAAATTCAACTATAGTGTTTTCTTCAAAGAGTTGAAGGAAGAGATAGGAAATGAGGGGGTGTCCAAACTACTGTAGTAACCCTGTCATTAAGAGGAGCTCCATGAAATAGGTACTATCACTACCAAATGACTAGTATTATAGCTTAAGTATGTTGATATTCCATGGTTGAAGCATATTTGTTGTCCATAATACTTATTAAACTTTTTCCAAGTGTAGGATTATCGTTCCAAGCTAGCTGTGGGAATTGTAGGTGATTGTTAATCAAAAGTTGCAAGGGAGAATATTAGGTGATAGCCCAAATAATAATCTCTCTTTCTCCACACTTGTAGGGCAAACCTGAACTCCAAAAATTTGTTTGTCGGAAAGGATTTAGAGACTTTTATTTAACTATAAAATAATATCTTGCTCGTCTGCACTCAATTTGGAGCTTGGGAAAAAGGTGAGGATGCCCATTGAAAAAAAATTATACCTAGATTTATGTCAGCTATTATATTGGCTAGGCCACTATGTTACATTATAAATATCACAAAATATGCATAGAATTTAGTAAAGAAGAGTTTATGCACAAACTTTCTCTTGAATGATTTTAAATTGTGATATTTGTTGAGCATTTTGTGAATAGTTTCCATACCATTATGGTAGATGTTCATATTTCTTCCAATAATTGTCAATCTTTTATTCAAACACTTGTCCCACCTTTTCTATGGGTGTATGCTCATTGCAAAATTTGTATAAGATATTTGGTTGAACTTTCAACATGTGTCACAATGGTTTTCGTATGTTGCAAATAAATACTACTTGGGATCCATTTTATATAAAGTTTAGCTCCACTGTTTAGTGCAGAATTAGGCACCACTCCATAATAGATTGAGATATCATATTCTTTCTCCTTTAGGTATTAAACTTCCTACCTAATAAAAGAGGCAATATATTGTTGAATAAGGTTCCATATCTTCTTGTTGTTTGGGTGCTACATTTAGTTGGAATGAGGGATTTTAAATAAGATAGTTGGGAGGGGTGTTTGGAATTCTGTGTGGGCCAACATTGTCTTTGTGTTGAAGGTCAATTCACAAGTGTTGCAGTTTAATGTTTTATTACTTTACAATATAAAGTGTCTAATATTTGGGTCACTCTATATGTAGTAGTGTGAAAGTTAAAAAATGGGTTTACTCAAAAGGAAAGGTTTATTCTATTATCATACCTATTTAGTTGCACATCTAGAATACTAAGGTTATGTGGCAATAAAAGTTATACCCTGGCCATACTATGTAGTAGAAACATTACATCATAGAACTATTACTGATGTTACTAAAAACCCACCTCTCAGGGGAGTAAAGAGAAGTAGTTGTTGGGTATAGATGGCTATTTGATGCAGAGTGCACAGTGGAAGTGCTCAACTTATCAACAAACTAATCAGTGAGAGCTCAGCTTATGTCTTGACGATCTATTCTTATCAGCCAAACATACCCCATTGGCCACCTTGCAACTTCTCTATCTGATCTCTCAACTCTCCCCGATAGCCCAACTCCACTTTGTCTTTAGAGAGACTTCTTCTATCAGTGGTGTCTTCTTACCTTCTACCAATACCTCGATGGCGGATAAGTTCCCACTAGCCTTAACTGTGGTGGTTAGTTGTGACCTTGTCGGAAAGAATTTGATCATCAGGACCACTTGTGAACATTGGCTGATGTGCTGATACACTTGACATCACTCGACAATCCTCTAACACTTCGGTGAGACTTCCTTCATCAGTGAGCTCCTTGTTTGTTCTATTGATATGCTGATAAATGATATCTTCGGTGAGACTAAAGCCATTCTTCACCGATGAACCTCCTATCAGCCCAACACCATTGATTAGTATAACTTTCAAAATCTTCCCCGAGGGACTATGTTACACTGATGGTGACTTCTGTTACTCTGTAACTACGCAGAGACCAAACCAGTATACAGAAACAAAACTCAACAGAATGGAAGGGGGTCTATAATCATCTACAAACACTTGATCACCCATTAATTTGGTCACTCCACTGATTATTTGCACATAACAACACTTTTCCTATTGTTCCAATGACTAGTCACATAGAGATGCCTAGTCAAACTCAAGCCAGACTCCTTGGATCCTTGGGTGTTTAACCTAAAACCACAAAAAACACAAAATTTACACCGTATTCCTCCATCACACTGAAAATGAGAATCTTTCTTTTAGTGGACAGAGAAATAACAGTCCATTTATTCACAAAACCCTAGTTTCTAGGTTTTTAGACCAGTCTTTGCAAAAAGAACAATATCTTACAACCTACAACACTTCAAGATACCAGACTACTTCCAAATGAAATCTATCTCAATACATGAACATCTCCAATTGGTTTCAGGTGATCAACTATCTGTACAGGCCGTACAGAAATGACTGTTACAGTGGATTACTCAGAAAAAATAGTGTTTCAACACACCCAAAAACTCCAAATCTTCATTCATATATCAAGTTACATCATACTTCACCTATAAAAGGCTTGAGACATCAGTTACCATTCCTCCCACCCATACAAATTGATTTGAAAGACAGTTAGCCATTGGGTTTCTCCTCTCACAAGAAAACTACATGTTTTCATTGTGTTAGTACATCAAACTTTGACCAAAACATGGCCTACATAGGTCTAGTGACCAAATTGACATAAAAACCTTATTACAAACATGATGTGGCTTAAAAAGACTTATTAAAAACATAAACAAAACATGACATGCATAGAATTCAAATGATCCAAGACTAGATCCAACATAGAGAAGGTGCTCCTGCACCATACTCCCCCTGCAAGAAAAACTCAAGTCGCTTGAGTTGCCAACTATTGGAGTGTCTTCCCATTCTTCAAAATGTCTACCTCACTCATCCATGTAGCCTCTAAATCAGAAAGATCCTACCACTTGACCAAGTACTCCTTATACACACCCTTCCTTGTCTTTTTGACAACCTTGGAATCTAAGATGCATTCCAATTGTAAAGGCTTACTTGGAGGTCAATCTCTAACCCAATCTTCATGTTCAATCACAACATCTGATCCATCTTTAGCATTCAATGGAGGTCTAAATGGAAAGAGGTTTGAAACATTGAATATGGGAGAAATACCAAGACCTGATGGCAGTTCTATTTCATAGGCATTTGGACCAAACTTATGCACTACCTTGCATGGTCGTAGTTTCTTCATTAGAAGCTTGGTTGGCTATCCTTTAGGAAGCCTTTCCTTCCTTAGATAGGCCATCACCAAATCTCCCACCTTTAACTATACATCTCTCTTTTTGAGATCTGCCCTATCTTTGTATTTAGAGACTATTTTTTTCCAACTGAACTTTGACTTGATCATGAACTGCCTTCATGGTGGTAGTAAAATCTTCTCCTATAGCACTCCTCTTATCCCAACCTTGTAGGTCTTTGAGTTCAAGTGGTCCTCTTGGATGGAAACCGTAAACAATTTCAAATGGACTTTTCCTCGTGCTTCTATTCACTAAATCATTGTAAGCATACTCAGCTTGACTGATAACCAAGTCCCATGCCAACCCATGCTACTTGGTAAGGCATCTGAGAAGGTTTTCTAGGGACTTATTAACAATCTTAGTCTGACCATCAATTTGGGGATGGTAGGCTGATGAGAAAGACAATTGTGTTCCCAATTTTGTCCATAAGGTCCTCCAAAAATGACCAACAAACTTGGAGTCTCTATCAGTGACAATTGAAAGGGGAAAACCATGGATTCTAACCACTTCTCTAAAAAAGAGACCAGCAATGTGAGATGCATCATTTGTGCATTTGTATGGCACAAAATGAGCCATCTTACTAAACTTGTCCACAATGACAAAAACACTATCCACACCCCTTGCTATCTTAGGAAGACCAAGTACAAAATCCATACTAATGCTCTCCCAAGGCCTATTGGGAATGGGAAGGGGTTGGTACAAACTAGCATTAGAAGACATACCTTTGGCCTTTTGACATATGGTACAACTTGCAACATATCTCTTTACATCCAACTGTACTTTTGGCTAATAGTAGAATCTAGTGACTTGTTCCAAAGTCTTGTCCAACCCAAAGTGTCCTCCTAAGGTTCCATTATGCTTCTCTTTGATGATGTTATCTCTCATTGAACACTTAGGAACACATAGCAAACTGCCCTTGAATAAGAGACCTTCCTACAACACAAAATTTGAATATTCACCATGAAAAGTGTTAGCCAAACTAGCACAAAATTCATAAGCAGCTTTGAAATCTGCATCCTCCTTGTATAACCCCTTCAAACAATCTATCCCCATGTTTTCCATCTATATTTCATGTATGACAAGCATCCTTCAGCTTAAAGCATTAGCCACTTTGTTGGCAACACCTTTTTTATGCTTAATAGTGAAGGTATAGGCCTACAATTGTTCTATCCACTTAACATGCCTATGATTCAACTTTTCTTAACTATTTAGAAAGCTAAGAGCATGGTTATCAGTAAAAATAATGAATTCTTTGGGCAGTAAATAGTGTCTGCACTTTTTTAGAGCTTGCACCATTGCATAAAGCTCTAGGTCATAGGTCGAGTACCTTTGTTTAGCCTCATTCAACTTCTCTGAAAAAAATGCCACTAGATGTCCATCTTGACTAAGAATAGCACCGCTGACTCACATCACATTCCACTACAAAAACTTTTTCAAAATTAGGGAGTACCAATGTAGGTAATTCAGCCACTTTCTTCTTTAACAATTCAAAGCTATCATATGCTTGCCTTTTCCATTGAAATTTGCACTTTATGCCACCCTTGATGGTGTTAAGAATAGGAGCACTTATGTGACTGAATCCTCTAATGAACTTCCTATAAAAAGTTGCCAAGCCATGGAAGCTTCTAACATCTCCCACTGTCCTAGGAGTAGGCCAATTGAGCATGGCCTCAACCTTTGTGGGGTCCATCTTCAAACAACCATTAGAAATCACAAAACCTAGGTACACAAGTTTAGTTTTCATGAACTCACACTTATCCAAGTTGATCATCAACTTATTCTCATGCAACTTCTTCATCACTTGTCCAAGATGCTTCACATGTTCTTCTTTTGTCCTGCTGAAAACAAGGATGTCATCAAGATAAACAATTACAAATTTGCCAATGAATTCAACAAGTACCTCATTCATCAAATGCATGAATGTGCTTGGGGCATTGCTAAGGCTGAATGGCATGACAAGACACTCATAGAGACCCTCATTTGTCTTGAAGGTAGTCTTCCATTCATCTCCCTGCCTAATTTTGATTTGATGATAACCATATTTCAAATCAATCTTTGAATAATAACATGACCCTCCAAGATAGTCCAAAATATGCTCAATCCTTGGCATAGGGAACCTATACCTTATTGTGATCTTTTTTATGGCCCTTGAATCCATACATAGTCTCCACTTCCCATCTATTTTTGGAGCAAGTACACTAGGGACTGCACATGGACTAAGACTCTTTCTAATCAGTCCTTTCTCTAAGAGTTCTTGAATTTGTCTACTCACCTCCTCATTTTGTTGTGGTGTCATTTTATAGGCAGCCTTATTGGGAAATGTGGCACTTGGGATCAAGTCAATTTGATGACTTATATCTCTCATGGGTGGTAAGGAGTTAGGAGTATCCTCTACCACAAGATCTTGGTACTTATCCAACAATTGCTGCACTTCTATTGGAATCTCTTTCTGCTTTTTGCCTTGCTGACCAGATTCATCTTTAGGCTTCATTACCAAGGCATACCCTTGGGTATCCTTCTCCTTCATGAGGTGTAAGAACTCTTTGCCACTAACCATCATGACATTGGTGTCATTACTCTTCTCTCCAATCTGCTCTTGCATAGGATCCATCCTAAACTTTCTTCCATTCTTGGTGATGAGGTATGCGTTCTTCTCGCCATCATTTTGTGCCTTCACATCATACTGCCATGGACATCCAAGAAGAAGGTGACAAGCATCCATAGGAATAATCTCACATAGTACCTTGTCCTTATAATCACCTATCTCAAAGTCAACCCAAGTTTGTTCTTCTACCATGTAATTTTGATTCTTATTCAACCAAGAGATCTTATGAGGACTAACATGGGGTAGTCTTTTCAACTTACACTTCTCTACCATTTCAGTAGACACTACATTCTTAGTAGAAAATAAATCAACAATGATTTTACAAAGCTTACCATATGCTAGACCTTGGGTTTTGAAGAGAGTCTTCCTTTGTGGGGGCTCTTGTTTCAATGGCATCTTCAACAAGGTCCTCTTGATCATCATGTTCTCTCCTTCAAGGATTGGTGCAGGGTGAATTCACACTTTGGCAATCATCATATTTCAACAACTGATTCCTTCTTCCACCTTCATGGGAACTAGTTGCCTTCTCAGGGCATTTGCTCATAGTATGGCCTACTTGATTGCAGCCATAGCATCTACCTATGAAAACTCTAGGTCCTCTGCCTGCACCACCACCTCTACCTCTGCCATTTGGTCTTCTCCAACCTCTAAAACTACCACCTCTATGGTCTACATTGGAATAAGACTCTTGTTGACTTGGATTTTCATTTCTACTTGATTGTCCTCTACCAAAACTGCCTCTTCCCCTATTATTTCTACCACCTCTTCCTCTAGTGTTTTGATCACTCTTTCTTTTCAACTTCTCCTCTGCCCTCGAGGCTAACTGAAAACACTCATCCACTATTTTAGGAACCACCATACTGAATTCATATTGTATGTTATACCTCAAGCCATCGAGATATCTGGCCACCATCTCTTTCTCCTCCTCCTTGTGATCAACTCTCATGCTCAATCTATGAAATTCTTCAATATATGTTGCCACATCTATATCCTTTTGTCTGAGATGATTAAACTTCCTAATGGTCTACAACTCATAATCAGATGGCATGAAATTGTCTCTTAGCATGGCCACCATTCTACTCCATTTGGTGATAGGGTTCTTTCCAACTTTCTCTCTTTCACCTTGCATATAGTTCCACCAAACTAGGGCAGAACCTCTCAATCTTGTCTTAGCAAACTTGACTTTCTTGCTGTCACTATACTCCTTGAATTCAAAATAGTTGCACATGGCCTCAATCCAATCCATGAGGGAATCTCCATCTAGTTTCCCATTGAATGTAGAAACATCCATCTTTAGATTGCCACTATCTCCATGAGCACCTTTGAGTGCATTCAAGAATGCCTTTTGGTCTGTAGACATATCTTGTCCTTGAGGGCATTCCTCTACCTCTTCTTCTTCTGCATCAGAAGCACTTCCATCCTCTTTACTCTTACCCTTGGGTCTCTCTTCTTTCAACCTTGCTTCAAGCATCTCCTCTACCATCTTCTTGATGGCTTCTTTGCTCATAGACTTGGGAGGCATTGTGCTAGCCTTGGTTTCTATCTCCTCGTCTGACATACACTGCTCTAATTCAACTATTGGCTCTGATACCAATATGATGTAGAGCACATAGTGGAAGTACTCAACTTATCAACAAACTAATCAGTGAGAGCCTAACTTATGTCTTGATGATCTATTCTTATCGGCCAAACATACCCCATCGGCCACCTTGCAACTTCTCTATCCAATCTCTCAACTCTCCCTGACAGCCCAACTACACTTTGTCTTTGGAGAGACTTCTTCTATCAGCGGCATCTTCTTACCTTCTATCAATACCCTGATGGTGGTTAAGTTCCCACTTGCATTAACCATGGCAGTTAATCGTGACCTTGTCGGCAAGACTTCGATCATCAGTGACCACTTGTGAACATTGGCCGATGTGCCGATACACTTGACATTGCTCAAGTATCCCTGACACTTTGGTGAGACTTCCTTCATTGGTGAGCTCCTTGTTTGTTCTCCTGATATGTCAATATATGATATCTTCTATGATACTAAATTCATTCTTCAATGATGAACCTCCTATCGGCCAAACACCGTTGATCGGTATAACTTTCAAAAGCTTCCCCGATGGACTGTGTTACACCAATGGCGACTTCTGTTACTCTGCAACTACGTAGAGACCAAACCAGTATACAGAAACAAAACTCAATAGAATGGAAGGGGGTCTATAATCCTTTGCAAACACTTGATCACCCATCAATTTGGTCAATCCACTGACTGTTCGCACATAACAACACTTTTCCTATTGTTCCAATGACTAGTCACATAGAGATGCCTAGTCAAACTCAAGCCAGACTCCTTGGATCCTTGGGTGTTTGACCCAAAACCATAGAACACACAAAATTTACACTGTATTCCTCCATCACACTGAAAATGAGAATCTCACTTTCAGTGGACAGAGAAATAATAGTCCATTTATTCACAAAACCTTAGTTTCTAGGTTTTCATACCGGTCTTTGCAAAAAGAACAATATCTTACAACCTACAACACTTCAAGACACCAAATTACTTCCACATAAAATCTATCGCAATACATGAACATCTCCAATTGGTTTCAAATGATCAACTATCTGTACAGGCTGTATAGAAATGACTGTTACATCGGATTACTCAGAAAAAATAGTGTTTCAACACACCCAAAAACTCCAAATCTTCATTCATATATCAAGTTACATCATACTTCGCCTATAAAAGGCTTGAGACATTAGTTAACATTCCTCCCAACCATACAAACTAATTTGAAAGATAGTTAGCCATTGGGTTTCTCCTCTCACAAGAAAACTACATGTTTTCATTGTGTTATTACATCAAACTTTGACCAAAACATGGCCTACATAGGTCTAGTGACCAAATTGACATAAAAACCTTATTACAAACATGATGTGGCTTAAAAAACCTTATTGAAAACATAAACAAAACATGACATGCATAGAATTCAAATGATCCAAGACTGGATCCACCATAGAGAAGGTGCTCCTGCACCACTATTGTACTAGCATGCCTTATCTATAAGCTATTGTTGATCTTAATATTCTAGTACATTATACTAGGTTGGTTGTTATATGCTAGTCTTGATTGTTAAGTACTATTTGCACTAAAGATCATTAAATATTAAGACCATTGATATCACTAGCTGTGAAGGTCATGCTATTGTGTGTAATTGACAAAGATAAGAATGCTTCCTTTTAGTTGAATATTGAACCATAGTTAATATGGTCTATTTACCTTGAAATATACAATTCTAAAGACTATGATACTGTAAGCTTCTTACCATGCTTAGTAAAATTAGTTAAAGGACCATGGTATATGATATGATGTTGTGTTTCATAAGTTTGAGTATAAGATTACTGAAGGAGTTTTAAACATGAGTTCCCCATATTTGGTAGCTGAAGCAAACAATATTATAAGAGATGGTATATATTCTAGCATGTTGGTACTGCAATCACAAGAAGTATTTATGTGTGAATTGTTTTGGAATTAGGAGGGTATGAGCTAATAGGAAGGATAATCTAGTATATACTAAGATATATCTAGATCCCTTCTTGATATTCTCATACCCAATCAAGTTGTATTGGAAAACAAAACCTCAATTGTTATGACTCCTAGGAGTTGATAGGGTGACAAACTCTGTTGCCATCTAACACAAGAGATATTGGAAATATCAATTTAACTAGTAGTGAGAAATTTTTTTTGGCATAGTTATGTAAGGAATGACTATTTCATGACATGTATCATACCTTGGATATGACTTGGGTTTTAATCACGCTTCAAGCAAGTTATATTTACAGTGGTAGGTCTTTTGAAGTTTAGACATGACTATTTCAGGTTGATGCATATTGTGTTTCTAACCATCAAGGATGTTATAATTTGATATAGTCCTGATACTTAATATTATTGAATCCTATACCATAGGACTCCTTTTGGGGCCATATCAATGCTCTGTATAACTATTACATTATGAAGATATTTTGATTGCTATTGTCCCATGTTCAAATATGATGAGACTCCTTTTATGTTAATTATGTTATTCTTATTTCTATTTATGAACTTGATTATGGGAATATTAGTAAGCATTGATATGAAATTAGGATGACTACCAAAACCTAAGGAAAGGAACCTATGTGTTTAACCCTTGAGAGATTATGTGAGAAGAACTACATCTGACTTTGATCCTGTTTGGAAGCAGGTATGTAGGAAATTCTTTGGTGAAGGATGCCCCTGGACCTCAAGTCCATAGAGGAGGGGTTTAGGGAATGACTCCAGGGCATGGGGTGTTCCTAAACTTGATCAACCTTTTAGGACTGGCAAAATTCACTTAGGTTATACCTAGTTGTATCAAAACCTAATCCTAAAAATCTATTAAAAGAGTCTTGACCTTTGTGTTATTCATTCCCCAGGTCCAAAAATCACTTGTAGTATCTTTACCTAGGTCATTCTCCATTATATGTGTTATCTCCTTATATATTTAGTCTAATTTGTGTTTTGGCCTTGTACCATGTCCCCACAGAGTCTAGAGATATGTTGTAAGGATCAATTGTGGGGTCACGAGAGTTTGATGAGTGAAATGTGTTGTTACCGTGCTACTGCAGTGAAGAAAAGGAGTGACCACGGGATAGCGATAAGCAAATATTAAAATTCAAGATGTTACTGTGGCCCCGCAATATGGACATCATAGTCATCACAAAGGTTATGGGCTGGTGGTGAGCAACAAACTTAACAATGAATAGCTAGCACAACCTCGCAATAGGAATAACATGACATTTTGAAAGATGGTGGGATGGTGGTAAGAGGTCATCAAGTGTAATGAATGGCCACTGTGTCCCCACAACATGGATAGTATAAGTCATAAGGACAGGTGCAAGCCAATAATAAGTAATAAGCTTGAACATGATAGTCACTGCTACTCTGCAACAATAAATTCCAAACATTTTGAAGGTTTGTAGGTCAACAGTAAAGGAGTAAGGGACCCTGCTGTCTAGTGCTAAGAATGTAATAACATTTTATGCTTGCACAAGATAGTGGTAGGCAAAAAACATGACATTTTAACGTCACTGCGAGCCTACTAGGGGATTGATAAGGGTTAAGTGTAGCCTACAGTAGTGCAGTAAGCATTGAAAGTTGAAATATACGCCTCGCTGCTCTGCAAAGGTCTATATTTATTGTGGCAAGATTGCAATGTCGATGGCAATGACTACATATTCAAACAAATCTTGGTAAGGGGGAGCCTTTAGCTCCAAAAGAAAAGAGAAGACCTCTCCAACAATATTTCTTAGACATTCTACCAAATTCAATGGATAAGGGCTACAAAAGGATGTTCAAAGATTAGGCACATGGCTATCGTGATGCCCTAATTCCTATATCAGGGTGGAATCTATTCTGGTACTGTTGTGATAGGAGGGATGTACAAGGCCATGTTTCTAATCCATGGACACTTGATCTTGCCAAGTTGGTAGTGCCAAACATATTTGTGGATGTTGAACTCATCAGAGTACTAGCACAACATTACCATGCAGCTACAAGGATAGTGAGGTTGCCAGATGGGTCACCCTTGGTAACAGTGATGAGATGCAATCATTGATTGTTTTATGCTGAATAAATGGGCTCTCACAAAAGTTGATATTCAAAAGAGTGAGGATGACTATACCAAGCTCAGAAAAACATATAGGAGTGATGAACTCCCAATGTATATGAGAAAAGGAGCAAATAACAACAAGATCCATATTCCCACAACTTCTGTTGAACCATTTTTAGTGGATGATTTCACTATATATTTGAAGAAAACATATTTTTCTCTGTACCAAGTATGGGGAATGGATGCCCAGGATAGAATGCCAGTCAACCTAATGATGATGGCAATGAGGATACAAAACCCTGAGGTCAACATTGACTATGACTTTGCTTCTTTCATTGAGAAAGGATTGCATGATGGATTCCTCCAGGTGAGGGAGAACAAAGCACCCATCACATTCAAACATTATTCTTTATTGTGTCATTTGATATTGTACAAGAATAGGAAAAGGTGGACAAGGAGGATGTACCTGAGTATGATTGATCAAAGATGATAGAGACTACTTGTGTAGTGTTGGTGTTACACATGGGACAAAAACTGCAAGAATAGTGACTATGCGGTATTCTATTATGAATTTATTTTCAGAATAATAGCTACCCATGGGCATGTTTTCCCAAGGCTACCAATTGAGATCATAGAGGTATTAAGATCTCATGCATTGAATCCTAAGCAAGGTCACATGCATTTTGCGAATTGGTTCTTTCTTCCAGATCACATTGTGATAAGAGTATATGAATGCCCACAACCACCCCATGCTCTTCCCAAATTTGTGTCTTCTTTCTTGGCCTTCTTGGAATTTATGTGGCAGATGCTTTATGGAAAAGGATGTCATGAAAAAAGAAAAAGAAAGGAACATTCTTTCCAGACTCGACTGTGTTTGGAGAATTGTCTATGGGCTCTGACACCTTGGAGGAGCTACAAGTTTATCTGAAAACAAAATATTCATTAAAGTAAAAAATAGAGAGGGTATGTGACCCTGAATACAAGTTGAGCCTGAAATACATGATGATGAGAGAATTGTAGCCTCTATGAGATTCATGGACGATTATGAATTCATTGATACTCTAAAATTCAAGAATTTTTGGTTGAAAATAAAAATTAAAGAATTTGAAGAAAAAGTTGAAATAAATAAGATGGGAGTAGATGAATCCCAACATGACCAAATTGTGGCCAAAAAATTTAAAGAGATCAAGATTGATGAAATAAATGTCAAACCACAAGAGGCTAGATAGATGGTTTTGAAAAGCAACATGTTCATTATTCCTGAGATGGAGCTGAAGAAGATGTTTTTGTTGGATCAAGTAAGAAGTTAGGATGATCCAATGATGGTTTCTGAGTTTGATTTTGAGGATGGTGTAAGTGGTGTGGGCTACAATCTAAAAACTGAGACCTTGGCACTTTGGGCCACTCAACAAAGTATAAATAAGACAAGATTGTTGGATGTGATCCAAGAGTTGAGAGGAACAAAAATGGTGAAAACTTTGAAGAACACATCAGCCTTGGAAGTAGCCACATTAACAATGCACTCAACCATGTTCACCCAGGCTACTGTGAAAAATATGCAACTCAAAATGAGTGAATATGAGAAAAATCAAATAGAAATGAATGATGACGTGAACAAATTGTATTTGAAAAATGCAAAGCTAAAGCAACAACTGAAAGGAATTGAATTTTCTCAGAGCAAGGCAATTGTGCCTTATTATCCCTCTGTGTCTCAAGGAGTTGATGATACCACTATTCATGTTGATCAGCTAAATGCAATGAAGCAAAGTTTGGAAAAAGAAATTGAGAAGTTGAAATAAATAAATAAAACCACCAAGAAAGAAACTAAGTCCAAGATTTTTGGTGTGATTGAAAGGATTTTGGAATACAGGGCCAAGTTGGTATTGGATAAGATTGAAGATGTGCACAATTGTTATTGTTCTTTGTCTCAAGCACTTGATCAAATGAATGCCAATGTTCCTATTCTAGACCCTTTTCTCAAGAAATGATAGCCTGTTCACTATACTCTGATCACTCTAAGTAAAGTTTTGGTGAGAAATCTAGATGCCTCTATTGCCTTGAAGCCAACTAAGAAAATGGTCAAATTGATTATTGAGGAATTCCAATATGCATCTGGAGAGAGCCAGAAGGTGAAAGAAAAGATGGAGTCCTTTGGCTCCTTCAAACATTAGTTTATTCTAGGCATTCTTCAAGAAGATAAACAACTCAAGAGTTTTGAGAAATGGAAATAGGTCATCATATTGTTGAACATTTGCAAAAGGATGAAGATTTGAACGTTCATAGTTTCAATTTGATCTTGGATAGGATAATTGTATTAGATGTAGGATATGTAAAGTTCATCTCAGATGGAAGAGGACTTCTAGATAAGAGGTGGAAAGATCATCAAGCAAATGTGCTTCAGATTCGAGAGTGTAAGTGGCCAAGCGACTACACGATGTATTAATGGGAGAAAGAATATTTGTCTATAGAAGATTGATTAGAACAAGTGTGCAACAAAGCTATTTGAACATCAAGCTGGAATTAACAGTCATCAAGTCATCTTTAGCGAGCCTTGGACACCCCCTTTGTCTTTTTCTTGTTTTTATGTATTATTTCATCAAATGTATTTGAATATTTGGCAGTCTTATTAAGACTTGCAATAGAGTAAATGTTAAAAGGTCATATCAAAGGGTGGGAATTTGAAAAGTCATTTTTGGAATGTGAACAGTATGAAGCTTTTTTCTTCCTTCATACCTATAAGAAGGAAACCAAGACTATGAGGGAACTCTCTTTGGGAATTTGATTTTACAAAGAAAGACATTGTAAAGGCCCATTTTCTGAAGCATAGTAATGGAACGACTACATGAATTTCATGCCTAATTTCTGGTGTCAATTGTATGTTGAGTTTATTTGTAAAATTTTATCTGGTTGTCTCCAATTTAGTTTTCTTTGTTATTCAAATAAATATATCAAGTATATGTTTGATTTTTCAAAACATATTCATGTTTTTTGTGTTTTATTTACTGGGTCTCTTCAAGAAAGAACTAAATTTCTTTAAGTAATTCATAGTAGCCTAGAGAATTCAATTGGATTAGTAAGAAGAAACATATATTTGATATTTTTGCATGTTTATGCTAGTCATAAACACTTTAATGTCAAACAATTTGAATTGTAGCCAGAAGGAAGACACATATTTCTCATAATTTTTGACTTTGTTACCCAATGGAGGAAAAGGCACCAATCATTCAACTTCCAAAAGCATTCCTTGTATAATATTCTATAATCCAATTTTGATTTTCTAGTGTTGTAGGAGTAGGAGTAGTGGTTAGTATAAGTCAAAATAATCTATCTTCAAATTATATGCCAATTTTGAAGTAGATTGAATTAGATGATTTAATTGACAAAATTCCATAGAATTCATAATCTGCTCAACATTCACCAATCAATTTTGTGGAGTTAACATGGTCAGTGGTGAAACAAAGGTAAGAGCCACCTAGGCACAATAGAGCCTGAAGTGAAGGGAATTCCAATCATTTTGATTGATTCTATTCATTGGCCAATTCAATTGTAAAACCTAATTATAAAGATTGGCATACTTTTAAGGTTTTGCAATCTGTTGATTTGGGAACCAACAAATTGGTGACTCTAATGGAGTGTTGCTTATCATAAGAAAGGAATCTTAATATCATCCTGGAGCTCTAGAAGACTAAAAGACTGTCTCAGTATTTTCTTCTTTTCTAAAAAGGAGGTGGCAACTCTTGAATCTCCAAGAAATTGAATTACAGATCAAAGAAATCTAGCATCACAAGTTTCTAACATGGATGGTAGAAGATCTTTGGTAAATCAAAACAATAAGAATCACAAAGTTGTAGAAAAGAATAAAGACGGTTCAAAACCTCTTCCTACTTCGAGTATATCCACCAATGATGGTGGAACCTTGGTAAATGTACCAGTGATTACTGAATCACATGAGGATGTCCAAGATGTGCAAGGGTTTGCTTCTAGGTATCCATATAATATATTCAATAGCCCTTTGACTAAGCATGGATTACACAACAAGAAACTTTCTCCAAGAAGTTCTCACAATCTTCTAGAACATGATACCCTGTACAGATCTATAGTTGATCTCCAAACAAATTTCCAAAAGATGAAAGAGTATGAGGATCTCATGCATGAAGAACAAGAGCACGCCTCTTTAGGAAATAAAGGACACAAAAGGAAAAATAGACAAGAGAATACTCTGCATTGTACCCATGGTAGAAATTGATTTCAACTAGTCACGAAAATACTTCCATTTATAGACAAAAAGGATGAAGGCTCTTCAGAGTACCTCCTACTTATCAACAACCCCCATAAATCCATTTAAGACACATGCAAGCTTTGCACACTTAATCATTATCTAGAAATATTTGAAGATTACATCTCAACTCACAAAGTAGGAAATGGAGGCATGCAATACTTATAACTCATCAAAGCTGGGCTATGAACACATCTTGCACAGATAACAGATGTCTAATTGATTTACCAAAACTAACTGAAGATCAAGACCAATTGGTAAGATGTACCTGGTGTCAAATCATAATCTTTTATGCTTGAATGACACCCTCCTAGCTCAGATACTAGCTCCTACTAGATCATAGCTGAGGACTTCAAAATCCATGTAAAAATTATCATGCAACTATCATTTTGCCATTATTGCCTATGTACTCAACTAGACTACCTACAATAGGCAAATTCAAACTTAAATATGGATCATTGATGTAATGTTTGTTGTGGAAAGATCAACAGTCCAAGGTAACCCAAGAAGTTTGAAAGTCTAGCACGAGTGTTGAAAATTCCTCGAACAACCATAATGCACCAGAAAGGGAAGCTTCCTATGTCAAATCACTAAGATTTCATCACATGTCATCATCTCGTGCCTTCGTGCTCCCTATTGAGTACCAAAATGTTGACACCGTAGGCTCGTATTTTTCATCCACGTGGAATGTGTTAGAATTTGATGTAGGGGCATCTTGTTAATTTTCAAAATTTATGTCAGTATTTGATTTTTGGTATAAATGTGTGATGGGAAGCATGAGGAAGGAAGCCCTTGTTGCCAAGGGCACAGGAACAATAATAATTGTTTATTAATTTCTAGAAAGTCAAATAATGGAGAAAGTTGTGATTACATCTAGAATCAGGTACAATGTGTAAAATTGGCAGCCAAAAGGTTCAATTGCTATTTATGGCGAGGTGCCAGATTTGATAATAAATAGCCATGATATATGGCAGAGACATTGTGAAGAGTTAGTGCATAACAAAAGAAGTTTCTATCATTAAAATGAAGAGTAATGATCGAAGAGTGGGAAATTGTAGAGGCATGCAACAAAAGAATGAGTGAAGTAACAGTTAGTGGATGACAATGGTTAGTAAAATAAGGCAAGAGGTCAAAAATAGATAGAGAGAGTAGATGCGTGTGGCAGCCTATGGCAGTGCAGGCCCATTATTCTTAATCGTGCATAATGCAGAAATATAACTATCAAATGGAGAGGCTGAATATAGCGAAGGACCGATTATGAGGAAGGAGATAAAAATGATTGATTAGGAGAAGAAGGTCGAGTGTAAGAAGAGGCCGTCTAGTGAAGAAGTCAAGTGGCTGATATAAGATGGCTGAATGACCAGAAGAGGAGAAAGGGAGGGCGGCAAGAAGAGAGGAAAGGCCACGAGTCTATTTAAGGGGGCTAAACATATGGTAAGAGGTAGAAAGGAGAGTGAAGGCCAAGAGGACAAATATGGAAGTCGATAATAAGAAATAGTGCCTAACATTTGCAGATATAAGTGGTCAGACACAAGAAAGAAGAGAGGCCGAATGCAGAGGGTCGAAAGAAGAATAAGGAGTAGGCTAATGCCCAAAAGAATAGAATGACAAAAGAATGTAGAGATCAACAGGAAGAGGTCAATCATGAAGACAGTCATTTGCAAATTGAAAGTTGAGCTAGTGTAGATGGAAGGCCAAAGGCAAAGGAATCGTTGACTGATAGGAGTGCAAAATTTGATATAGGAGGCAGAAGTCAAATGCAGAATGTAAAAGTTTTATCTTTATAACCCAATACATTGGGATAATGCATTTATCAATGATATCATGAAATCTGTTCCTTCTAATATATATGGTGTCCTATTTGTGTTATGGATCTGTTTATTGTTGTTTAATATTGTCTGGATGGACATAGTCCCTTATGAGGAATTGTCATTGCATGGTGAGATTTAGTTCTTGGTGCATGATTGTAAATCGTATTTTCCCTAGTTCCTATCACTTTAATGTTAGGAGGTATGTTACAGTCTTTTGTCTATGTAGATTCATGGTCCTCACTTGATGATTGGAATGGGTATTAGTACATGCTTTTCAGAGTCATGCTATCAGATTGGTATCAGAGACAAGTTGCTCTTGAGTGCTGAGTAGATCACTGAAGATAGGAAACTTAGCCAGGACATGTGAGTAGTAGAAGGAAGAAGACTATAAGTATTGCAATGTGGGTGTGTAGCACCAAAAGATTGGGCAGAGTGAAAAAGAAAGAAGCCCTAGGTGAGGTGCTTGAAAGATGAAAGAAGGTAGAATGATATAGAACCAAATGAAGAAAGAGAGTCTCACCAAAGGAGACAAAAGGATGACAGATATAGAATTTCAAAAAGAATTGGCAGAGTTGAGGATGGATCTAATGTTCATAAAACAATGGTATGAAGAATAAGACCTAGGATATTATTGGGTTTGGCCAATGAGTAAGAAAGTAAAATGGCCAGTAAGGGAGATTGTTGAGAAGAAGAAAAGGTAGAGTATAAAAGCCTTAAGAGGAAAAGATAAGAAGATGAGAGGGTTCCAAAAAAGATGGGACAATAGAGAGTTGCCATTGGAGCAACATAGACTGAAAGAGGTTAAGAGTGTTCTCATTGAAGAGAACATGAGAAAAGAGAAAGAGGAAAAGGTGGAGCAGGTAGCACTTGAGAAAAAGAGAAATGAAGAAGGAAGAATGCCCATGAGGAGGGCATTGATAGAGACACTATGGTCTCTCATTTTATTTGCTAATGTTATGTTTGCATATTTGTATGTAGGTATGAAGAATGTGTGGAAGAAGGTCGAGGATGAGACCTTGAAGATAATGAAAGTTGGGGCAAGAATAGCTCCTAAAGAAAGAGTGGAAGATGTGAATGAGGAGAGATTGATGGCAGTAGAATGCCAAGAAGAGTTTGAGTAGAGGTGCATTACAAAGTGCTTGAAAATAAAGATGAGATTGATGCTAAAGATGTCCAGTTTGATGATGAAGATGAAGAGGAAACCATAGAGTTTCATGATGCATGTGAAGATGTTGTAGTAGCAACACAAGATGCATATAAGGAAGAAAATTTGTAAGGCCAAGAAGCTAAATGTGGATGCAATTTGGGACAGCAGGTCCTTGTACAGAAGAATGAAGGTAAAATTGTTACTCTTGGTCATGAATGTAGAAATAAGAATATGGATAGGCAAGTTGATAAGGAAAGGAAATTGGAAAATGTAAATGTGATTGAAGATCATGGATATGTACTGCCATGTTGGCAAAAGAAAAAGATTGATGAAAGGCAACAGTTGAGTTGTAAAGAAGTGAATACTTTTGATGTGTTTATGCTAACAAGCAAGTGCATAGAAAGAGAGATGTGCAAAGGGATAAGGGGTAACCTGATGCAAAGATGAGTTGGCCAACAAAGAGGCCTAGAGAGAATGATTTGAGGATGAAATCAGTACAAGGAAAGGACAACAATCCAGTGATAGAGTATGGGTGTTGAAGCAAGAAGCAATAAACAAATGTGTTGCAGAAAATATAAAGAATTGGAGGCATGACAAGGAGAACAAACTCCAAGGAACTAGAAGCATGATGAATCTAGTAGAGGATCGCAAGAAGAAGAAGCATATAGTAAAGCTGCAGTGAGAGAAGAAAAGTGTATGGAAAGAAAGAGAAAAGAAATCTTATTCTTATGAAATTCATAATGATGAGGAAAATATAAGGAGATTATTAGATGAAAAAGAGATAAGGAGGAATAGATATTTGAGAAAGCAAGAATGTAGACAAAGGCAAATTGAAAGATGCAAGTATGACAGAAAGGAGGAAAAGTGGAATAGAAGAGTTGTACGGAAAAAGAAGACAGTAGAGGTATGTGTTGAAGATGCAGATTTGAACCAGGAAGCAGCTATAGAGAGAGAAGATGATGATGGAGCAACTATAATTCTAAAGAAACAAGAAAGAAAAGAAGAGATAAGATCAAAAGATGGAGCAACAATAGAAAATGCTAAAGAAGATTTATGGAAGTAGTTGGCATCCATTGAGAAAGAATGGGATGAAAAGATTAAAGGTTTGTGCACAAGTAGGCTAGCAGAGAAGATTGAAGACAATGATGCAGAAGTAGTTGTAGAAATAAAGAATGAAGATGTTGTAGATTTAAAGAGTAAGATGGTAAAAGATGAAGCTGAAAATGAATTGTTGTAGTAGATGACCATAAGAGAAGAATGGCTGGAAGATATGACAGATGAACATATTGTGGGTGATATAGTAATGGTAAGTATTGATAATGAAATAGGAGTTGTTATAATTTTTTGATTTGACTATGGTTTATTTGAGGTGAATGAAAGAAGAATTCGAGATTGGAGGTGGATTATAAGTGATGCCAACAATCATGTGAGAGCAGCTCATAGTGTTGCACAAAAATGTTCAAAGAACAATGCATATGGGATAAAGAAATTATGGAAAAGGTAGAAGAGAAGGTTTGATTAAGTTTGCAGAGGAACACATGTGCCAGAGCACATGATATTTGTCCCTTGGGGAGTCTGATGCAGGGGCATCTTGCTAATTTTCAAAAAAATTGTTAGTACTTGATTTTTGGTTTAAATGTGTAACAGGAAGCATGAGGAAGGAAGCTCATGTTGCCAAGGCAATAGGAACAATAATCATTGTTTATTAATTTCTAGAAAGTCAAATAATGGAGAAAGTGGTGATTACATCTAGAATTGGGTACAATGTGTAAAATTGGTAGCCAGAAGGTTTGATTGCTATTTATGGGGAGGTGCTAGATTTGATAATATACAACCATGATATATGGAAGAGACACTCTAAAGAGTTAGTGCATAACAATAGAAGATTCTATCTTTAAAACTAGGAGTAACGGTCGAAGAGTGGGAAATTGTAGAGGCATTCAACAGAAGAATGAGTGGAGTAACAGTTATTAGCTGATGGTGGTGAGTAAAATAAAGCAAGAGGCCAAAAATAGATGGAGAGAGTGGATGCATGTGGTAGCCTATGGCAATGCAGGCTAATTATTCCTAATCATGCATAATGCAGAAATATAACTGTCAGATGGAGAGGCCGAATATAGTGGAGGACCTATTATGAGGAAGGGGAGAAAAAAAACTGATTAGCAGAAGAAGGCCAAGTGTAAGAGGAGGTCGTCAAGTGAAGAAGTTAAGTGGCCAATATAAGATGTCTGAATGACTAGAAGAGGAGAAAAGGAGGGCGGTGAGAAGAGAGGAAAGACCATCAGTCTGTTTAAGGGGGCTACACATATGGTAAGAGGTAGAAAAGAGAGTGAAGGCCAAGAGGCCAAATATGGAAGTCAATAATAAGAAATAGTGCCTAACGTTTGTAGATATAAGAGGTCGTACACAAGAAGGAAGAGAGGCCAAATGCAGAGGGTTGAAAGAAGAATAAGGAGCAAGCTAATGCCCAAAAGAATAGAATGGCAGAAGAATGCAGAGATCAACAGGAAGAGGTCAATCATGAAGATAGTCATTTGTAGATTGAAATCTAAGCTACTATAGATGGAAGGCCGAAGGCAAATGAATCACTGGCCTATAGGAGTGTAGAATTCAATATAGGAGGCTAAAGTCAAATGTAGAATGTAAAACATTTATCTTTATAACCCAATTCATCGGGATAATGCATTTATCAATGATATCTTGAAATCTATTCCTTCTAATATATATGGTGTCCCATTTGTGTTATGGATCTATTTATTACTATTTAATATTGTCTGGATGGACACAGTCCCTTATGAGGAATTATCATTGCATGGTGAGATTTAGTTCTTGTTGCATGATTGTAAATCGTATTTTCCCTAGTTCCTGTCACTTTAATGTCAGGAGGTATGTTGCAATTATTTGTATATGCAGAGTCATGGTTCTGACTTGATGATTGAAATGTGTATTAGTGCATGTTTTCTAGATTCATCCTATCAAAATTAGCTAAGGATGCTTTGCAACTTGATCAACACTCTCAAAATATGGAAATCAATAAATAATGATTAAGAAATCAATGATATTGATGAACCTATTAAGACCATAAACTTATATTGATCTAACTTACAAATTTACACTTGAATGCTTCATTATATAGGCATGGAAGAGGCATTCTACCTTGTACATGGATTGATAAGTGCCCCGTGATGTGGCACAAACAAGAAGACAAGTGTCCTATAAGGTGTCAACATTTTGGATCACTTGGAATGTGCAAACCAACAATGGTAATGTGACAAGTGTGGATGACTAAAAAGTGCCTTTTGAGGTGAGAGAGAAAGTCTTCCAACCTCAAAAGGTAATCACATGAGGTTTACCAAACAAGTAGGTAGCCTCTAACCTCTAAAAGGTTGCACTTTTAGTTAGACACTTGATGTTGTCTAACCTCATCAACCTAAGTACACTTAAGCTATAGTGAATAGATAAGTTATTCACTCTAGTTCACCCCCCCTTAAATGATACTTGGGGAGATCACAAAAGTGCAATAGATTCAAAGATATGGGTCCCAGCTATGAGGCCATGTTAGGTACCCATATACAAAGTTTCTCATAAGGTGGAGTAAAGGAGAAAACCCAGTGGGAACAAAACTCCTCTCCAAAAAGAAAAAAAAAATGCATGTAAAGAAAACAAGAAAAGGAAAAGGATGGACTTATATCATTACCTCTCTAGGACAATTTCTATCACATGTGTACAATATATTTCCCCAAAATAGGAGATACAAAGAGAGACATGAAATCCCCCCATAATATATGTTGTAGTGCGCGTAGATGCTTGATTCAAAGTATGTTGAAGAGAATCCATGAACACTGAACCACATTTATCCCCTTAGGAGGAAATCAAACCACAATAGTGTGCAATGAATCTTCCATTCTGGATAGGAACATATTGTTGATAACTGAGAGGGGGGTGAATTAGTTATCCTAATTATTTCTTCTTTCTGAACTTTCTTATTAATCAATGCAGCATTAATTCAAACAAGCAAACATAACCATGAAATCAAAATACACATGACAATATTTTTGACGTGGAAACCCTATTAAGGGAGAAAACCATAGGGTGATTAACCCAAGATTGTATTCTCTGTTAGAAGAATGGAAATACAAAATGGCACTTCCAATTAGGGCTCACTACCCGAGCACACTGCTCACAAGAGGCACACTGCCTACAAAAGACTCACTGTCTACAAAAAGAATGTTATACAATACTTGAACTAATTGTAAGCATCTACATATGCTGGAGATTAGTTTTGGTTTAGGCTCAATACACTGATCTACTGCACTTCATCTTTCCTCTTCTCTTATGCTGCTTTTCTTTCACATACCAGACCTTCCTTACTACTTCTACTCTTCTTTTCTACTTTTATTCGTACATCACTTCCATAACAACAACCCTCACAACTAAATCCATCGTGCATATATATTCACATAGGTGATTTCATCACCTTTCAAGTCGGCACCCAGAATAGTCAATCTTTTTACTAATTCTGATCTGTCGGCTGAATCCTTGCACACCAAGTAATGCAGATCAAGCATATACTTGTAGAAGTCATCAATCATGTTAGCCAAACATAACTTATGCCTTAAGAACATTTTCCATCATTAGTAACACATCCGGAAAATAGTCTGATGTTCTGTCAGTCAGTTCTTCCTCTGTTCACACTGTCACTTAGGAACTCGGTACTCAAGAATTCATATCTTTTACCTCATCTATCACCGGAGGCTGAATCCTTGGAATCTATCACTCAAGGTAGTCCTCTTGACTTCCCCAAATCTGCACTTCACCAAGATACTTCCTCCGAGAGATCCGGACCTATCTATCGGACCTTGCCACATGCTCTGTTTCTTGTTTACCGGACCACAACAATCTTCATTCTAACTTTCAGTAGGGACACACCATGTCCTGCAGATGTGTGGGATGAGCTTGGTTGCTATCAATGACAACAATAATGAATCCATAGAGTGTCTCTTGCCAACAATCTCCCCCTTTGGTATTGATGGCAACACTTAGTGAAAAATGACTAAGTGTTTACACTATGCTCCCCCTTGGCTGGTGCTCTATTTTTATATACATATTCTAGAGCTCCCCCTTAGTTGGATTCCTCATTTTTCACTGCTCCTCACTCCCCCTTTGACATCAATGGCAAAGGGTAGGGTCTACATACCAAAATTTTTCAAAAAATTTATTGTACTTAGCCACATACATATGGAATACTTACATAGACTGCAGTATGTCTACAAAAGTTGTTTTCAGTTGGATAAGTTCTGCAGCCCAACTTTGCTTCATTCTATCCAAAATTGAGATGTGACCACTCAACAAAAATGCAAAAGCTTCTGCCCTCTTAAGATCTATTGGATCATTGGTTTGGGTGGTAGTCTGAGCTTCACTTATGGCCTCATGCATGGCCTCTAACTTAGGGATAATAATCCTTCTAAGTTCACCCATCTGGCTAATTATGTTCTTCCTTTCCTTCTCAAAATTCTTTATTGCATTTGTGATTGCAATAGTTTGATACTCTTGATTTACTATGGAGGAAGAGAGAGGATCAAAACTTTGAGACAAACTTAGTAGTTTATCCTCTTGCTCTTTTATTTTCTTCTCAATCTCTATTGTTGCTTTGGACCAGGAAATACAAAATTTGTATACTTCACCGCCATCCTTAAGAGCATTTTCTAAGCTCTTTATCCCAATATTCATGTTTCTCCTATCATTAATGATCAAACCCTGTACCTCAGAGAACCTTTTATCCAAAAACTCCTTCCAGACCTTTTCTTCAGCTGACTTCTCTAGAGAATCAAAATGTGTATGAACACTACTGACTAGAGTTTTGAGATTACTAAATGAGGAGGCTATGGGATCTTTTTGAAACGATGGCATAATCTTTTCTAGCACTCCGGAAGCAGCTTCTATCAACTCATAGTCTTCCATATGAGACTTTAGGAGTTTTTCTTTAGCCTTAGCATTAGCAAATGAAGCTATCTTCATTATCTGTACCAGAGAAAGAGAATCAAAATTGAATGGACCTTGTAGAAGCTCTGGTTCATCAATCTTCATTGATTCTTTGTTCAAGAATTCTTGAATAGTTTTTGCAGTGTCTCTAGCCAAAGATAGTTTTTTCTTTTCTTCTGCAATTTTGTCACTGGCATCTTCTTTCACCTCTGCTTCTTTCTCCTATAATCTTTATTCTTCTTTAGATCCAGAGACTATGGGGGAAACCGGAGGAGAAAGGTTAGTCTGTTCAGGGCCCACCTCTTCTGTAATTTTCTCAAAAGATTCTTCTACAGCAATAGTACCCAAGTCCTCTATAGTAGGAAGATTAGATCTTTTGAAGGCCTTCTGGAGGATCTCTTATGTGTCCTTGGCTACTTTATCAGTCTCACCAAGCATAAGTTGATTCATCCTTGCTTTGCTTCTAAACTCATCCTTACAATCTTTGAAAATCATATTCATTATCTTGGGATCGATTGAAGGATATAGCTGAATTGCTATCTATTCCCGGATCTCAAGGTCTTTTGCCATGGCATTAGTCTTTCTCATTTCTAACTCCTTTTCTAGGCTTTTAGGAATAAGAGATATTATTTCAATGAAAGCCTTATTGTATATGTTTAGATACCTAACTGCAACTTCTTGTAAGATCTTTTGGTCAGCCTCATTATAATCATCATAGAATTCAGCCATTGGTTGAAGGTTTCCATCCACAGTGACTGATTTGATTACACTTTCTAATGATAGGGTGGGCTTTTCAACAAATTCCTCTGCCATCTCTTCCTTTTCTTGACCTGTGGAAGGTTCACTGGATCCTTTCTTCTTCCATTTCTTTATTTCCTTTATCCCCTCATCAGATTCAGTCTCTTCTTCATCTTTTTGACCCGTATAAGACCTTGTGGCCTTAGTCTTGGTTCTTTTCTCTATTTTACTAGATGATCTTCCTTCTGGTTTAGATGCCTTTGTGCTTTTGGCAGTGACAGGTGTAGATTTCTTTGATGATCTTGACCGAGTGGAGGTTTCTACTAGAGCACTTTTCTTGCTCTCCTTTTCTTTCTTCTCTACCTCAGCTCCTTCCATCTTTTTCCTGTGGGCATCAAGTGCCTCCTTTGAAATGCCAAGGCCTTTGGCAACATGTTCTACTTCTTTTCTCACCTTCCTCTTGATTTCTGGTTCTTTGAGTTCCACATGAATCTTTACACTCAGCTCCTCAAAGGTTCCAAACCTTTCTACCTTTGGATCCTTTGGTTGATTTAGCATGTGTTGAACATGCAGCTCCACAATTTGTTCATCCACTTCATACCCCATGGGCATGATCGACACAGTTCTTGGTTCTATTGCCTCCATTAGGCACTGATCAATCTCTACCATGAAAAAAACTATGTCTTTGTATTTCTCAACAAGAGACTGGGGAATCCTTTCTCTTGCATGCATCATGTTCTAAAAGTTCTTGAAATAACCCCATAGGGCTGTATTTCTTGCTTTGGCATCCCCAAGCCCATGTAGATAGTCTCTGATTTGGATGGCAATCAGTTTGTCATTTTGCCATGCCCACCCATTGGATCTGGGCAGCTCATTCATGAAGTAGAAGAATAGACACAATATTAGTCCACCAAATTTAAAGGAGTTCTTCTTGTCCCTTTTTATCTTCTGTATGTTTTCCATTAATTGGCTCAAAAGAAGTTCACAGAGATCATATTCTGCATTCTTCCTTAGCATCTCATAGGCAGTATATATTGCAGTTTCAGATACTGAATTTTCCCTACTAGAGTGATATATCTTGTATCCTATTATCATAGATGCAAACTTGACATCCGGGTCAATAATATCTTCAATCGTCATTGCCCTCTTATCAAATTTTGATCTGGTGGCCTTAGTTACAATGTCGTTTTTAACAGATTTGAGGACAGGTATCCCTCCAGAGGAGTATAAACCAGTTACTGCCCTAATTGCCTCCTTAGTGATCTTGTAAGGTCTATTCAGCCAGAGGAAGTTATCATGTATCCTACTCAATACATACCAGACCCATTCATTTTCTTCAAAGTAAGGGAAATGAATGAACTGATCAAAATGCTTCTCCTGGATGCTCTTATATTCTGGTTTAAGCTCAAAGGTATCATCTATCAATTGTTTGTGATAGATGTCTCTTAATAGAATTCCCCAAACTCTTCAATATTTGCATGTATGTAAACCCTAATGTCTTCTATGTGCAAAATGCCATGCAAAACACTAGAAAATACACCTAGGGGATCTACCTCCAAGGATTTGTATTGATTTTTCTTGAATGTGGGGTGAGGTCTATCAGAAATCTTTACTATATTCGGAGTAGCCATCATCAAAAGATTTGCAGTGAGATATTGAAAATGGAAAATACCTTTTGTGCCTTTCAGTTTTACAGAGTTGGTAAGATTGATTTCTGGATGTAATGACTTCTACAAATGATCCTTGATGAACTTGAAGAATTTTGTTGCAGAGCTCCGCTTTTCATTTCTTCTTGAATGTAGAATGAATAAGTGGTTAATGAGAAAACCCTTATATTGCTCCGCAAGCCCTAATATCAGGTTGTAATAAATGCTTGACCTACATTATTCTGGTTTGCCTTATTCAGATGACTTGAAGAACCAGATCAACCCTGATCTTTTAACATCTTACGGATCTTTCAAATCTTAACCACAGTTTGTTTGGATGCTGCCCTTATGAATCCTTCAATCCGCAGCTCTTCTTGTGCCAGTTCTGGCACCAATTGACTAGCTGGGGGAACAAGGTTTTCTTTATGTCTCCCCCTGAGCTAGAGCTCACTTTTTAATTTCCAAAAGGAATATCAGCACCAGAGTCTAGTGCGAATCCAACCTCTACATTTTCTGTATTCTTCTTCACCCAAATCTTGTTCATCTTAGTTTTAATTTCATCCGCATTCACCTTTTGTTTACCCTTATCTTGATTCTGATTATGATATACCAGACCTCTTTTGTCCTGATTCTTGCTTCTGCAGAATTTTGAAATATGACCGGATCTATTGCAAATTTGGCAAACAACATTTCTTTGCATATTTGATTGATATCCTCTTGATCTGCATTGATTAGCCATATGACCTATTCTATTGCATGCAAAGCATCTACCATTGAATGATTTATTCATTTGCATATTTTTGCATTCATGAGATTTGTGATCATACCTTTTGCAGTTAAAACACTGTCCGGAGAAGGATGAATTAGTCTGATTCATTCTCTTTTTGCACTGATTAGCTTTATGACCAAAGTTATTGCAGTTGTGGCAGTATCCATTGAAGGATGGATATCTTTGAGCATTAGGCTGTCTTACTGGAGGTCTTCTAGGCCTGTTCCTTGGATTTTCTGATTCAAAATTCTTCTAACCGGATCTGGAGCTTTCTCCTTTCTCATATCCCAAACCACACTTGTCATTTACCTTCTTTTGACTTCCAAGAAGAACTTCAAGTTGGGCAGAACTTATCTTGAATTTCTCTTTATATTCATTTGTTGTTTGAAGATTCCTTTTGAGAGAGACAATTTGATCCTCAAGTTTTTCTTCATTATCTTTAGCATCTTCAAGATCTGATTCAAGATGTTTGATAATTCTATCCATCTAGTGGTAATCTTCTAATTTCTCCTTGAGAGATTGTCTTAGATTATCTTCAGTTTTTCTTTTCTCTTCAAATTTTTGGGTGAACTTCATAACTCCTGATTCCATTTCATGTCTTACCATAATGATTTCTTTTGATAACTTTTCACATAACTTGGTTTTCTCCTTTAGCTCTTCATTTGGATCATTTGCTTCACCTTGACTTGCCAATTGCTGAAGCAGCTCTTTTCTCTTTTTCATAGAGAGTCTTAATTTGTCTTTTAGTTCTCTCATGAACTCATCAGCCTGTTTAAGTCTTTCCTTTAATTCATTGACTTCAGAGTTTGACTGTTTAAGATCATCAAGGGTAGTCTTAAGTTACTCCCTTAAACCATATGCATCCATTTGGATTCCCAGATCTTCCTCAAGCTATTAGACTCTTTTAGGAGGAACTTGGCTCTGATACCAATTGTTGATAACTGAGAGGGGGGGTGAATCAGTTATCCTAATTATTTCTTCTTTCTAAACTTTCTTATTAATCAATGCAGCATTAATTCAAACAAGCAAACATAACCATGAAATGGAAATACACATGACACAATATTTTTGACATGGAAACCCTATTAAGGGAGAAAACCACGGGGTGATTAACCCAAGATTGTATTCTCTATTAGAAGAATGGAAATACAAAATGGCACTTGCCAATTAGGGCTCATTGCCCAAGCACACTGCTCACAAGAGGCACACTACCTACAAAAGACTCACTGTCTACAAAAAGAATGTTATACAATACTTGAACTTATTGCAAGCATCTACATATGCTGGAGTTCAGTTCCGGTTTAGGATCAATACACTGATCTGCTGCACTTCATCTTTCCTCTTCTCTTATGCTACTTTTCTTTCACATACCAGACCTTCCTTACTGCTTCTACTCTGCTTTTCTACTTTTATTCATACATCACTTCCATAACAACCCTCACAACTAAATCCATCATGCATATATATCTGCACAAGTGATTTCATCACCTTTCAAGTCGGCACCTGGAATAGTCAATCTTTTTACTAATTCTGATCTGTCGGCTGAATCCTTGCACACCAAGTAATGCAGATAAAGCATATACTTGTAGAAGTCATCAATCATGTCAGCCAAACATAACTTATGCCTTAAGAACCTTTTCCATCATCAGTAACACATCCAGAAAATAGTTTGATGTTCTATCAGTCAGTTCTTCCTCTGTTCACACTATCACTCAGGAACCTAGTACTCAAGAATTCATATCTTTTACCTCATCTATCACCGGAGGCTGCATCCTTGGAATCTATCACTCAAGGTAGTCCTCTTGACTTCCCCAAATCTATACTTCATCAAGATACTTCCTTCGAGAGATCCAGACCTGTCTGTCAGAACTTGCCACATGCTCTATTTCTTATTTACCAGACCACAACAATCTTCATTCTGACTTCCAGTAGGGACACACCATGTCCTGCGGATGTGTGGGATGAGCTTGGTTGCCATCAATGACAACAATAATGAATCCATATATTGTCTCTTGCTAACACATATATGAAGAAGTATGAAAGTCTCTAAATTCTATACAAGATTCAAAGACTTGGATAATGCCCATAATGTCTTCGAAGAATGCTCAAGAATCTCCAAGCCAATGTTGATGTGTGACAAATGTTGATGGAATGAATCAGGTATCATAAAAGATTTATTAATAGGGACCATAGATGTATGGTTATAACTAGAACCATAAGAATATGATACTATCACTATAGAAGTGGATGAAGGCAAGGTAAGAGCAATCATATCTAATAAAGACAAGGTAGATGCAACTTCACTGAAGTTTTCATCGAAAAAAAGATGAATGTTGTCAATGATGTATCCCAAATTTGCATCCCAATGAGGCAGATCTAGAAAGATGAGATCAATGTCCTAGTGCCATGAATCACTTGAAGCTATGGAAATATAAACTCAAGATTTAGATGTAGCAACATGTGTTTGGGGTTTGACAATTTGACAGAGAAGTTTGAAACCAACATGTGAGAAATAAGGACACATTGTGTTGTCATGTTGGTATCCACAATAGGTGCATTTTTAGGTAGAATATCAAGTATCCAAAACATACATGATCAAATGCTAGTGTTGAACCCCCTAGAAGTATCAAAATTTCCCCCTGATTAGGTGACCCCCCTAAATTTTGTCACTTTATAACTTAGTGTTGTTGGATTTAGGATAGACAACTAAGAGGGGGGGTGAATCAATTCTTACCAAACTTCTATTTTTATAAACTTTAAAGCTTCTTCAATTTTAATAACATATCAAAGATTCAATCATAATGAATGAATTCAAAAGCAGAAACAGATTCAACACATACAACACCAAGATTTTAATGTGGAAAACCTAGTTAAGGGAAAAACCACGGGATGACTAACCCAAGATTGTATTCTCTGTTAAAAGAATAAGAAGAATAAAATTGTACTTGCCAATTAGGGCTCACTACCTGAGCACACTGTTCACAAGAGGCCCACTACCTACAGGAGACACACTGTCTACAAAAGAATATAAGTATTACATACTTGAACTAGAGATTAGTATCGTCACTATGCTTGAATCAGTTCCATTAAGCTCAACCCCTCTGCCCTCCTTTTTGGTCCTCTTCACTATCACCTTCTCATCATACACACTTTTGAATGACTTTACAACTCTTATTTATACATGACATCAACTTTGGAATGATCATCAAAGTTGGCACAAGATACACTTATTTTATTACAGAGCAATTACAAAAATACAACTTGAAATATTACAAAAACTTAATGTACATCACTATACTATTGGCCACACATAACTAGTACTTCAATCTTCTTCGAGGAGCACACCATGCTTTGCAAGACATCTTCAAAGTCATCTGCAACATGTGCAAAACATCTGGTTGGCCAAGACTAGAAAGAATGCTATTCCTAGAAGGTAAATCTTCAATTACGAGCTCAATCTTCAATGCAAACCATCAACACAAGCTAGACACAGTGTAGAGAGCCCCACAAGATTGCTTGAATCACCAAGAACATCCGTACCACTTCTGCTTACTGTAATCAATCGCATCTTCATTTGGAACCTCAAGAACACAGTCAGTCATCACTGTCACATTAGAAGGATTGCTTGTGTACCTCCAAACCACAAACCAATTGAGTTGTCAATTCACATTAGCTTTCCAAACATGCCACCAGATCTGTAGAACATGATATTGTATTTCTAGATCTTATTGAACCTATTTGTGTCACTCTGTCACCTCTGAATAGTTGACAGAACTAGTTTTACTCTTATGGCCATAACTCCTTCACAATTTCATGTAGACCTCTCAAATCTTGACTGGATCATCTTTAGACACGTATCTACAAACCCTTTGATGCATATTCTCTGATCTTCATCTAGCTGGGATCTTCACTTCATAGAGCTTCACTATCTTCACTGTTCTTCTCTGTTTCTGATAGGACTAATTTTCTCAATATCCTTAGCGCACAGGTCATCTAATCCTTGACATCAATGTAACAGGAGTATGTTGACATCAATGACAACACCAATTAGGCCCATACTTGCAACAAGTGTGTCTTACAAAATAAATATGACCAATGCATGGGAAATTGAAAAATATGCACTTTTGCAAGAAAATGGTGCTCAATTTTGAGCTACTGAGCCAAAAGTTTCCATAAATATGGCCTATTTTAAAACTACACTTGAAGAAAAAAAAATCCTATGACCTTGAGGGGACCTACCCTTCCAACTACTTATTGGAATTGGAAAGAAATGAAGATTACAATGGTTTGATAGGAGAGGGAGTAGTGGCCTACTACCAAACTAGACCTCTCCCTCCATCTTCAATAGGCAAAAAATAAAGGTTTATTTCAAACCAATATGCTTTGAGAAAGTAAGGTGACTTTCACCAAGTGTGCATGGAAATTAATGGTTAGGACTCCAAACTGTTAACTGTTACAATAAATGTTGTGGTTATAAGTACATAGGAAGCTAAAAGCAATCATACATGTGTAGCCATTTAAAATACTTGCAAATAATGCTAAGTCATAGCTAACAACTGTTATAATTTGAAATTCTAACACAAACAACATAAAATTTGGGTGAATTAGTCAAAGACTTGGCAACCAAAAAATTGTAGCTTTGTGGATAAATAGGCACCAAATGGAGATGTACAGACAAATGCCACAACACACTGTTAAAGGTGACTATCCAAAATAGTTAGAAGAGATAGAAATCCATGAGGATTGTTGTAGACACGATGGAAACTATGAGTGTGAAACCACAGAGGCATGTAGCCAAATGCAAACAACAAGCATAGAGATGGTGACCATGATGAGTCTTCAAGGAGATCTTGGTTTGCAATAAAAATTTACCAAGATTTTGGTGAACTTTGAGTGGAAGGTGCACTGAGTGCAAACTTCAAACCTCATGATCAAAATACTAAACCAAACCCTCCAAGAAACTTTAACAAAATAGTGACCAGGTAAAGGGGAAGCTGCCTCTTAGTGGATAGGCCAACTTGGAAAATAATGACCAACAAAGACCACTGACTGTGAAGGTTAGATTAAGGTTGAAAGGAGTTGAAATGGATTCCACTTTGGTGAATGAAGAGGCAATCCACCTTGAATGAAGTTATATTGTTCTAACTTACAAATTTAGATGAGAATGTCTCATTATATAGGCATGGAAGAGGCAATCCACCTTGCATGAGGATTGACAAGTGCCCTATGATGTGGCACAAACAAGAAGACAAGTATCTTATAAGGTGTCAACCTTTGGATCACTTGGAATGTGCAAACTAATAACCTTGTGTGACAAGCGTTGGATGATTGCAAAGTGCCTTTTGAGGTGAGATAGAAAGTCTTCCAACCTTAAAAAGTATGCACATGAGGTTTACCAAACAAGTAGGTAACATCTAACCTCTAGAAGGTTGCACATTCAGTTAGACAAGATGTTGTATAACCTCATCAACCTAAGTACACTTAAGCTATAGTGAATAAAAAAATTATTCGCTCTAATAGAACACACTATTCCTCAGGCTTTGCAAGTATTTAGCCGACTAGAGTAGACATGGCAACAAATCACAACAGTGTGGGGCCAACTTAGTTCTGACCTCTCATCCTCTATGGTAGCACGTTCACCAATCACAATTCTCATAGCTGGACTTCCGTTACCTCTGGGTTTAGTGAAAATTGTGGACCCACTAAATAGGTGGCACCATTTTGCAGCAGCATGACCCTAACAAGGTACACACTTCAAAAGCTTGCAAGCTTGTGATAAGTTGCCATGTGTCAATTCCACACTTGATTGTCACACTAAAGACTTATATACTTTAAATACCTCCATTGTCCATGTGCTATGAATTGGTAGCCTAGGACAAATGGGTCAATGAGGCATGACATACAAAGGCTTAGATTGTAACTTAAACATCTGACAACTAGAGCTAAAAGGTCAATGACGAAACATAAGGCTAAAGTGAACCAAAAGAAGGGTTTAGGGTTTTAGACTTAAGATGATGCTTTGAAGGAATGACCCTAAAACCCTAGAAAATAGAAGGTTCTAACAAACCCATTGTTATCATTTAATAATCTTATGTATATGCATGTTATTACATTATTCTAGATTAAAGGCTAGGGAAACTTTATGTTGCTTTACACTTGTCCAATCTTACATGACCTAGTCAATTTGTAGGGCTCCTCATCATTATCAGGGTATCCATTGTATTTTTCTAATTTCACATCTTATTTAGAAATATCATCTTCCTTAAGTTCCATTTTTGTGGTTCAATAATATATCCTCATTTTAGGGTTTGGTTCTTATTTGTACATATCCTAGGCATCCTTTAACCACCTTTACTTTGGCCTTAAGGTTTACATTTTACACTTGTTTTTAGATATGATATACCTCTATTTTTGTATTTTCTAATCTATGATTCATTACCCCTTTTCCATATTATTAGTTTACACTTTTTTTTATCATGGATAACCCCTTCCCCATCTTTATGAAGCTCAATTTTTATGTCACTACATTTTATAATGATGCATCTTTTGTGACCTATGATAGTAACTTAGCTACTACTTCATCCTTACATGCACTTGATATAACTATGGATCTTGGCTCATGCGATGTCATACCTAGTGAACATGATACATTTTCTCTTACATCTCTTCATTCTCCACCATGTGCCTCTCTTGATTCATCTTTCTATAACAAATCTAGTAATGTTGATATATGTCTAACCCTCACATATTATGATGATGCATCTTCTCCCATGCCTAGTGATACACTAGTTGATTTGGAATTGTCTATATATGATGACTACCCTGGTGATGAGATTTATGATGAGTATATTTCATTTATTACTAGTGATATTCTGCTACGCCCTTAATCCTATAGTGTGTATAGGGTTATGAATAGTCGGCTTGTGGCTATCTTAACTCTTAATTAAGTCATATTATCATTATTTTATTGTTATTTAGTTGTTTAGGTCAGCCTAAGGCTTATATAGGCCCATCTAAGTCAGCCTAGGTGATATCCTAGGCATAAATACGTATATATATAGGAGGTAGTGAGTCTTATTTCATCATATTCAGTATTGTGTTCTCATTGAAGACTATTGAAGGTATCCCCCTCGAAGTGGTTTTGGAGGTTGCCCCCTTGAAGTGGCATATTATTATCAAGTGTTTGAAGCATATTTACTATTATATTTAGATATTGTGCAAGTTGTTTCATTACAAGTGGTATCAGAGCATGATGCTGGCACCGTGAAGACAAAAACTAGGCCATTTTTTTTTCTGATTTGGAGGTCATTTTGGAAAGTGCATAACTTTCAAATTGTGGTGAATTTTTTTCTGATTTTAAAAGGGTTTTTGAAGAACATATTGAAGCTACTACAGTCCAGAATTTAGATCATTTGGAGCAAATTTAAGCGAGTTATAGTAGAAATAGGGTTTCTGCTTTTATTTTTTGAAAAACGTATATCTCTCTTATTTTGTCAAATCTCTAAAAGATTTTTTGTGGGTTTTTCAATATAATAGTGAAGCTACAATAGTCCAGATTTGAGAACAATTGGAGTAGAATAAAGGGAGTTATTTATAAATTAGGGTTTCCAACAATTTCTCTCTCCAAGATACACAATTTTTTCAGGGAAGTGAGATCTTGGCCTTGCTAAGTTACAATAAAAATTTTAGATTGATTTGATTTGTTTTGTGTGATTTATTACAAAATTATTTTTTCCAATCATGACGGGTCCTTCAACAAGGGGCAAAAAGAATGTTACCACACCGGGAAAAACTCCAGGCAAGGAGGAGGTGGAAAATGAGGATGTTGATAAAAAAGAATATGAAAATATACTTGAACTTATTCATAAATAAAATAGCAAGATGAAAGGTGAAATCTTGTCCATTATGGGTGAACAAATGAAAGGGTTGGTTAAGTCATGTGATATTGAGAAAATTCTGGAGATACTTTCCAAACATAAGCAGTCACAACACCAAGATGTGGAGGAAGATGATTCTACAAAAGGGAAGGGTGTTTTTGGGTTTGAATCAAATCTCAAGATGGATCATCACACCACTCATTTTATGGCAAGGAATTTCACACCAAAGTTGGTTATGTGAAAGTTTGATGGTCAAGATCCTACCAATTGGCTCTGTCAAATGGAGCAATTCTTTGATATCCACCATGTTCCATGTCAACAAAAGGTGGCCATGGCTTCCTTATACTTGGAACCTGATCAATTCATTTGGTACCATTGGCTATGTGAAGAAAAGAAAGCAAAAGGATGCATTGTCACTTGGTTGGTTTTCCAAGAAGAACTCATTACTCATTATGGTGAAAATCTTATGCATAGCTACTTCAGCCAAATTACCAAATTAAGGCAAACAGGTATGGTCAAGGATTACATTCATCAATTTCGTACTTTGTCTTTAAGAGTGGAAAATGTGTCTACATAAAATTTGTTGGAGCTATTCATTGGTGGCCTAAAGGATCACATTAAATATGAGGTACGCATGTTCCATCCAAATTCCATCTCAGATACAATGATTATGGCAAGGCAAGTAGAGGAAAAATTTATGGTTAATAAAAGGCAAGGTTTTATAAACATAAGAGATAAAAGCACTCCTACACAGTCATTTCCACAACCTACTAGGCTAACACCACAACAAATTGAAGAGAAGAGAGCAAAAGGATTATGTTTTAATTGTGATAGCAAATATAGTAGAGGACACAAATGCACTAAAAAGAAATTGTTCTATATTGAAGGGCCAAGTGAGGAAGAAGAAGAGGTACCAATAGTAGAAAGTGACAATGAGATAGAGGAGGAGTCAAGAGATACTCAACCAATTATTTCTTGCCATGCACTTTCAGGTTTTAGTACCCCACAAACTCTCAAGGTAGTGGGTTTCTTAAAGAAAGAAAAAGTAACAGTGTTGATAGACTCAGGTAGCACTCATAACTTCATCAACAAAAAGTTGGCCACTCGTCTAAATTGTTTTATATATCAAGCTCCAGAATTTTAGGTCTTGATTGCAGATGGCGATACTGTTAGTTGTTCAGGAAAATGCCATAGCATTAAATTATCCATGGGAGATTATCATCTTAATTGTCCAATGTATGCTATCTCAATGGGTGCAGCAGATATTGTTTTGGGAGTACAGTGGCTCACCACTTTGGGAACAATTGAATTGAACTTCCAAGAACTATTCATGCACTTTCAATTAGAGGGAAGAACAATAGAATTACGAGGGATGCATGAAAAGTCACCACAGATAGTAAGTTCTTACCAAATGCAAAAGATGTTGAAGAAGGGGGTAGATGGGATGGTAGCCCAATTATTTTCATTAGAAACATATCACTCAAAGGCTTCTACAACATTAGATCTACAAGCAATTATAGATAAGCACTCTGTAGTTTTTGGGGAGATGCCAAAAGGATTGCCTCTTAGGAGAGATCATGATCATGCCATTCAACTAGTACCAGGGAGCCAACCACCCAACATCAGGCCCTACAGATATCAATATGCTCAAAAAAGTGAGATTGAGAAGATAGTTCAAGAGATGCTAGAAGCAGGCATTATCAGGCATAGTCAAAGTGCTTACTCATCTCTTGTGGTAATGGTGCGTAAGAAGGATGAAACTTGGAGGATGTGTCCAAATTATAGGGAGCTTAACAAGTTCACCATAAAAGATAAGTTTCCTATTCTAGTAATTGATGATTTGTTAGATGAGCTTAATGGTGCTATTTATTTTACAAAACTTGATCTCCATTCTGGTTATCATCAAATTAGAATTAGAGATGGGGATGTACATAAGACAACTTTTAGAACCCATGAGGGCCACTATGAATTTTTGGTAATGCCTTTTGGTCTCACTAATGCACCGTCGACATTTCAAAGTTTGATGAACTCTATCTTTAGGCCATTTTTGAGGAAATTTGTTTTGGTATTTTTTTATGACATCTTAATATATAGTAAAACATGGGAGGAACACTTGCAACATGTAAATCAAGTGTTGGACATTTTGAAGTAGAATCAATTGTATGCTAAACCATCCAAGTGTATCTTTGGTGTCAAAGAAGTGGAGTACCTTGGTCACATTGTGTCACATGAGGGAGTCAAGGTGGACCCTCATAAGATCCAAGCAATTGTAGAGTGGAAAATTCCTAAGACCCTTAAGAACTTACGAGGTTTTTTAGGGCTTACAGGGTATTATCGCTGATTTGTAAATAATTATGGTAGCATAGCATCTCCTCTCACATCCTTGTTAAAGAAGGATGCTTTCCAATGGAATGAAGTAGCGACAAGGGCATTTGAGAAACTAAAGGAAGCCATGTGCACAACTCCAGTCCTAGCTACCCCAGATTTTTCTAAAACATTTGTTGTTGAATATGATGCTTCAGGACATGGAATAGGAGTAGTACTTATGCAAGAAGGAAAACCCATAGCATTTGAAAGTCACCAACTCAAAGGTAAGAATTTGTTGAAGCCAGTTTATGAGAAGGAAATGTTGGCTATCTTGCATGCAGTCAAACAATGGAGACCTTATCTAATGGGATGACACTTTAAGGTCAAGACAGATCATGATAGTCTCAAATATTTCTTGGAACAGAGGTTATCATCTAAAGAACAACAAAAATGGGTCACAAAGATGTTGGGATATGACTTTGAGATCATATATAAAAAAGGCAAGGAGAATGTTGTGGCTGATGCTCTATCAAGGCGTGATGAACCCACAGAGTCATTTTTATTTGCCATTTCCATGTTACAAGAAGACTAGGTAAATGAGGCAAGAGAAGAGTGGGAGAAGGACATAGATACTCTAAGGCTCATTGAGAAACTCCAACAGGAATCAAGTGTGTCTGACAAATTTTCATGGAAAGGAAATATTTTATGGTACAAGGAGAGGTTATACCTTTGCAAGAATTCAACTCTTAAGCTTAAGGTGTTGGAAGAACTACATGCTTCTCCAATAGGTGGGCACTCAAGATTCCTCAAAACTTATCATAGAATCAAGCAAGATTTCTTTTGGGAAGGGCTGAAAGGGGATGTTCAAAAATTTGTAGCTAAATGCATGGTATGTCAACAACAAAAGGGGAGACAGTTAATACTCCAGGTCTTCTACAACCCCTATGTATCCCAAGTCAAAGGTGGGAGGAGGTATCTATGGATTTCATCACAGGTTTGCCTAGATCTGAAGGAAAAAATGTCATCATGGTTGTTGTGGATCGTCTCACCAAATATGGTCACTTTTGTGCTTTGGCACAACCATTGGTAGCAAGCACTATAGCAATAGCTTTTATGAATACTATCCAGAAACTGCATGGGACTCCAAAAGTTATAGTCAGTGATCATGACCCTATATTTACAAGTAATTTTTGGACTGACTTGTTTTCATGCTTGGGCACTTAGCTTTCTCGTAGTTCATCATATCACCCCCAGTCAGATGGACAGACAGAAGTGGTCAACAAATGCTTGGAAGGTTATCTCCGTTGTTTTACTTTAGATAAACAAGAGAGATGGGTGCAATGGCTACCACTAGCAGAATGCTGGTACAATACTTCTTTCCATACTTCTTCCAAGATGTCTCCATTTTTAGCTCTATATGGTTACCACCCACCATCAATCATCTCTTCATTGTGGGCACAACCAAAGGTTCACACAGTCAAAGAACACATCCATCATCAGCAAGAGGTATTGGCTAGTCTTCGAGAGAACTTGGCAATGGCACAAAATAGAATGAAGCAACAAGTTGATCAACACAGTAGTGAAAGAACTTTTGAAGTGGGAGATTGGGTCTTTGTGCAACTACAACCATACAAGCAAATGTCTCTAAAACAACAACATAAAGCTAACAAGCTGGCACCCAAGTACTATGGTCCTTATAAGGTGTTGCAGAAGATTGGCAATGTAGCATATAAATTGGAGCTTCCCATATCAACAAAACATCATCTAGTTTTTCATGTTTCCTACTTGAAGAAGGTTATTGGGAATAAAGTGGTAGCACAGACTAAGTTACCTGAGCTTGATGAGGAGGGAAGAATAGTTGTGGATCCTGAGAGAATTATTCAAACACGCACCAAGAAACTGAGGACAAGGGAAATCATAGAATATCTAATTAAATGGAAGAACTCTCCAGTTGAGGAAGCTACATGGGAGAATGAGGAATTCATTCAAAAGCATGCACATTTGGTCAGCATTGAGGACAATGCTTCTTTGAAGGGGGGGCATGCTACACCCTTAATCCTATAGTGTGTATAGGGTTATGAATAGTCAAATTGTGGCTATCTTAACTCTTAATTGAGTCATATTATCATTATTTTATTGTTATTTAGTTGTTTAGGTCGGCCTAAGGCTTATATAGGCCCATCTAAGTTGGCCTAGGTGATATCTTAGGCATAAATAGGTATATATATAGGAGGTAGTGAGTCTTATTTCATCATATTCAGTATTGTATTCTCATTGAAGACTATTGGAGGTATCCCCCTCGAAGTGGCATATTATTATCAAGTGTTTGCAGCATATTTACTATTATATTTAGATATTGTGCAAGTTGTTTCATTACATATTCCTAGAAATGATACATGTTTTTCACATTCACATGAAGTTGATAGTCCTTGTTTCCTATCTTGTGGGTCATGGTATATCAATGATATATTTAATGATGAGCACAATGATTATTCTTTATATTATTATGATGAAGATGATGACTTATTGTCTCATGATAATTCATTACCTTACACAAATTCTAGTGGCCTTTCCTTGGTGGATCCCATGTATTTCTCTATGTGTCTTGATGATATATAATTATTTAATAGAGACCCACCTGTGTATCCTCTCATGTTTTCCTCAAATATATTTTTGAGTTATTTTGGAGCACATTCTCATACACTTACTACTAAACAAACATAGGACCTAGATGCATATAAGGATAATATGCCAGTAGTTGATAACACATCTCCCACTATTACACATGACATGCATATACATATGGATATAGGATATTTTGAGAATCATATTCCATCTTATGAGAGTCACCACATTAGTGATATAGCTCATCTAAAAGAAGTGTATTAATGATTATAAGCAAAACCTTAAATAGAAAGAAGATTATATCAAACTAAGATTACACCTTCCTTTAGTACTTGAAATTTTTTGACTTATCCTACTCCAAGTAGGTTTGTGGCACCTCTTTTCATATAATATAACAGTAAAGATTATCCATTATAACATATACACTACTTTTATGTTTTGTGTCTCTTATTTTCATTAGCAACAATTACTTGCTAAGGTGTTCCCATCAAGTTTGAGTAGCCATAAAAATAAGCACCCTAAAATTATTGCTTCCAAAAATTGACTAATGCGCAAGCAATAAAACTAGTATATTTATATTTTTAAAAATATATCTAAAGTACACCGAGGGATATCTCTTTTCCATAGTTTATTTGATTTTCTCACTTTTTTTCTTCCATCGTTTTTATTTTTTAATTTTTAATTTTTTTTGGTTTGCTATTTTTGGTGATTTAAAAAGAAATTAATAATAAGAAAATCACAAAAACTATGAAACCAAAAAATAAATTGGAAAAAAATTTAAAAAAAACTAAAAAAGAAATTGGAAAAAATAAAAAATAAAAACTAAAAAAGGAATTGGAAAAAATAAAAAATAAAAACCAAAAAAGAAATTGAAAATAAGAAAATCACAAAAACTATGGAACCAAAAAAGAAATTGGAAAAAATAAAAAATAAAAACCCAAAAAAAAATTGGAAAAACAAAAAATAAAAACAAAAAAGAAATTGGAAAAAATTATAAATAAAAACCAAAAAAAAATTGAAAATAAAAAAATCACAAAAAGTATGGAAGCAAAAACGAAATTGGACAAAATAAAAAGATGAAAGGGATTTCGTGATTTTCTCTAGCTTTTTCTCCTTCCAATAGTTTCCAATTTGCTTTTTTGTTTTTATTTTTTATTTTTTTTCAATTTCTTTTTTAGTTCTTATTTATTTTTTTCTCAATTTCTTTTTTGGTTCCATCATTTTTGTGCAACTTTTTCTCCTTCAACGTTTTTAATTTATTTCTAGTTTTTTTCTTTGATTTTCTTATGTTTTATTTTTTATTTCCCTTTTGGTATTTTTTAAAATAAATTTATGGAGAAAAAATGAGTACTCTCATCCCCACCCCACCCTGACTGTATAATATATTTATATTGGATATCTCTTTTCCATAATTTATTTGATTTTCTCACTTTTTTTTCTTCCATTGTTTTTATTTTTAATTTTTCCAATTTCTTTTTTGGTCTCATATTTTTGGTGATTTTCTGAGCTTTTTCTCCTTCCAAGTGTTTCCAATTTCTTTTTTGGTTTTTATTTTTTATTTTTTCCAATTTTTTTTGTTTTTTATTTTTTATTTTTTCTAATTGGTTTTTATTTTTTATTTTTTCGAATTTCATTTTTGTTTCTTCTAATTTTGTAGCTTTTGCTCCTTTCTTTTTTGTTTTTTTTTTTAAATTTTTTTAAAATTTATTTTTTGGTTTTTTATTTTTTATTTCTTAAGTTTTATTTTAGAAATTTCTTCTATTTTTAAGAAATTTCTATTATTTTAAAAAGAAATCCCAAATTTTTAGATTTTTCTTCTTCTATGTTTAATAGAAATTTCTATTATTTAAAACACACACACACACACACACACACACACACACACACATCTGTGTGTGTATATATTACATTGTTTAATAGAAATTTTAGATTTTTTTAATAGAAGGATAAGCACCTTGAGTTATAAAAAATAGAAAGAATTGAAATGCATACATTATTTCAAATACCTTGATACATTAAAACCATTTGTAATTTTTCTAAATATTTGTTATATAAATTTTGACTTGCATTTAAAAAATTTAACCGTAGGAAAAAATATTCTTGACAGGCAAGCTGGACTGTCAAATTTAAGTGCTAATGAGCTTCACCTTTGTTTGGCATAAAAACTTTTCTGCATATTGAATGAAGATAATCATTCTAACTTCTAATGTCTAAAGAATTTTTATCAATTTCTTAATAAAAATTAACTAGTATATTTATATTTAAAAAAATATATCTAAAGTACGCCGAGGTATATCTTTTTTCCATAATTTCTTTGATTTTCTCTTGCAATTTTTTTTTTCATTTTATTTTTTAATTTTTCCAATTTCTTTTTTGATTCCAATTTTCTCCAGCTTTTTCTCCTTCCAACAGTTTCCAATTTCTTTTTTGGTTTTTATTTTTTATTTTTTCCAATTTCTTTTTTAGTTTTTATTTCTTTATTTTTACTAATTTCTTTTTTGGTTCCATAGTTTTTGTGATTTAGCTTTTTCTCCTTCAACAGTTTCTAATTTTTTTTTTAGTTTTTTTTTCTTTGATTTTCTTAAGTTTTATTTTTTATTTCCTTTTTAGTATTTTAATTTTTTTTCTTATAAATTTAGGCAGAAAAAATGAGTCCTCTCATCCCCAACTCGATGTGACTATACTAGTATATTTATATTTTAAAAAATATATCTAAAGTACATCGAGGAATATCTCTTTTCCAAAGTTTATTTGAAAAAATAAAAAATGAAAAACAAAAAAGAAATTGGAAAAAACAAAAAACACAAAAGAAATTGAAAATAAGAAAATCACAAAAAACTATCCAACCAAAAAAGACATTGGAAAAAATTAAAAAAAACCCAAAAAGAAATTGGAAAAAATAAAAACTAAAAACTAAAAAAGAACTTGGAAAAATAAAAAAATCAAAAATCAAAAAAGAAATTGAAAAATAGGAAAATCACAAAAACTATGGAACCAAAAAAGAAATTGGAACCAATGATCTTCAAATAAAAATAAGTTTCCTTTTTGAAATTTTATTTATTTTTTTCTATAAATATAGGTAGAAAAAATGAGTGCTCTCATCACCACCTCAATGTGACTATTTAACACCTCTCAGCATAAAAATACTAATTGCATTGTGCATTTCTTAATTTGAATGAGTGCCAAATCTTCCAATTTTGGCAGCTCAGTGAACGTTTCTAACAGCTAAATTTAGGAAGTTGATACGCGCTCCTCAGAGCTGAGAATTAATGGAGGGAAAACAACTATATATATATACATGTTCTCGCAAATTAGTGATGGTAGATTTTGTTTTTCTCCCTAAGCAAATTGAAATTTGAAACTATTGGGAAGATGTCTAATAATCCATTTCTGAATAATAGTAGGTGGATGAAGAAGTGTAGCAAACACTTGTGTGAGAAGTGGGAGTGTGAGTGTGAATTTGAGGTGACCAACACTAAGAAAGGGGAATACGGGTGTGTACATGAGAAGGAGATGGAAAGTGTGAGGGACGAGTTGCAGAGGTGGAAGAACAAGTGTGTCAAGATGGAGGAGGGGTTGAGGATTGAGAAGGACAAGTGGAAGGAGGAGTTGATGCTTATGGAGGCCGAATTGATTAGAACGAAGGGTGAGTTGGATAAGATGGCTGAGGATTTTAAGATGGAAAGTGTGAGGGATGAGTTGGAGAGGTGGAAGGACAAGTGTGTCAAGATGGAGGAGGGATTCAGGATAGAGAGGGACAAGTGGAAGGAGGGTGAATTGATTAGAATGAAGGGTAAGTTGGATGAGACGACTGAGGAATTCAAGAAGACTCCCAAGAAAAAGAGATCACGGGTCAAGAATGATGAAGAGAAGGATCCTGATTATAGCCCTAGCATGAGGAAGAAACAAAAATATGAAAGTTTGGTTTCCATTGTTAGTTTCACACAAGCCAAAGGGGGGTGGGAAAAGATAGATGTGATAAGTAGAGATGGGCAGATGAAGCTATCTACCCAAGTTCTTTTAGCTTCATTTGATCAGAGAAATGAAAAGGTTGCAGGGGAGAGTGCTTGTTCTGTGTTGGCAGTTGTTATTGCTGATTGGTTACACAAGAACAAAAATTTAATGCCAACGAAATCCCTCTTTGATACTGATAAAAAATGGATCTTTAGAGTGGAGGAAGCTGTATCAAATTCAAGATTACAAACAGAGATTTCCAGATGGACACTTTGATTTGGAGATTGTGTTAGAGGCAAAGGTATGCCCCCTTTCTCTTGACCCAGACAAAACCATTGTGGCTTTCTTTCAACTTGAAAAAATGGGAGATTCTTTTGACTTTGAGTCTATGGATTTTGACAAAATGTGGCAGACAATTACCAATGAAGTGTATAGACCACAAATTTATATTGTAAGTTGGAATGACCATTTTTTCCTTCTAAAGGTTGAAAAAGAAGCATGCTATATAATTGATACATTGGGTGAAAGATTGTTTGAAGGATGCAACCAAGCTTATATTTTGAAGTTTGATAAGAAAACAACTATATATCGGTTGGGAGAAGAGGAAAAGAGTTGTACCAATAATGCTGAAAGAAAACTCACTTGTGAGGGACAAGAATCTTGCAAAGAGTTTATCAAGGGATTTTGGGCAGCTCTTACACTAAGGGAGTTAGAGAATGATATAAAAAAGGGGCTCTTAGGAAGTATCCACCCATATCAACGGTTGCAGATTGAGTTCCATTGTACTTGTATAACATCCCTGGAATCAATAGCAGCCTAGAAAATGATGCATTGTCCCTCGAAGCCCAGCAATACCCTTACCAAGTGATTCAAAATTTTTGTATAACCCTTTGACTTGGAATTTACCAAGGAATATCGAAAGACTAGTTTTCACATTTAGGTGAGGATGCTTTGTTTAGTTTAAGGTTTTCAAAGTTACATATATTCGGTGGACTGTTTATGTAGCATTGGAATCACACCATGTAGAGATTGAATTCTATTTTACTTGTTTAACATTCTTGCAATTGAAGGCATCCTAGTGGGCAACCTTGGCATAGTTGTTTATACTGGACATGTTAATGCCCTAAAGTTGTTACTCACAAATGATGTATTGTCCAAGGAAGCCCAGATCATCCTTATCCTGTGAATCAAAACTCTGTATGGGGATAAGGTCAATATCATCCATGTAGTCAAGTGAATTTTTATGGGGATTTAGAATTTCCCAAGGAATTTGGAAATGTGGTTGTGCTGTCAAGTGTTTGAAATTTATAAATTTCAGTGGACTGTTTATGCATCATTGGCTCACACTTTGCACGTCTATTCAATTTGAAGTGGTGATCATTTTTGAGGCATTGTCATGCATCAGAGATGTTCTAGAATTTGGAACTTCTTAGCATCTAAAACTGAGGTGCAAAATTTCTCATCTGCATACTACCTTGATGCTTGTCAGTTTTGTATAATGGAATTTTTTGACCAAGCATTACTCTTTTGCTTTTCATTCTTGAATGAAAATTGATTAAATGGATATTACAAATATGAATTTTCCTATTGTCTGGATTAAGTTTCAAAGTTATGTATCACTTGTTTATCTTTGTTCATTATTGTCAAGAATTTCTTTCTGACAGTAGAGGAGAAGCACATGCACTCATCTTTAGGCTTATAAGGTTGTAAAATCTCATCTCTGTTAAGTTCTTAGGATGTATTAGGATACATTTTATTATGTCATGCAAGGAATGAATCCTTTATTATCTCACACCCAAGTATTAGACATTCTTGTTTGACCAGAAAGAACTAACAAGGCATGGTAGGATCCTTTAAAACTTTATAAAATGTAAAATGTTCACCATATATGTGGTTTAGTTTTAGTATGGATATGCTGTGAGTGGAAATTTCTAGAGCTTGAAATCTATTATAGAAATATGGGTACAATTGTAAAATTCATAGTATTCGTAAGAGGCTAAAGATAGATATTTTCCAGTATCCAATTCAATTTGATTACCCTGTTGATATAGGCGGGTGATATTAATTTTGGGGCATTTACTGCAATTTGATCTTTTTTTGTTTATGTTCAATTGATTGTCTATTTGTGTACAATTCTTGGTGAGAAAGACCCCAAATTTTAGTTTCATATTCAAGGGGATTTTAAATTCTTCGCTATAACATGAAAGCTAGGAATTTATCATTTCTATGTTTGTTTTGGACGCAAATTGGGGAGATGGTTTTTTCACAATTGATTAATTGTTTGAAAATTGTTCCACATTTCTTTCTGATATATTGCTACATAATCATAATTCTTGATGCTTGTTTATTATGCCTTTCTAAGGAATCTGATAGCATTATAATGAGAAATGTAATATTGCTTCCATTTTTCAAATTTCTCCATTGTCATGCATGAGCAAAGTAGTAGTTTTTTTAAGAGAGAGAAAAGGTGGAATAAACCATCCGTACCATATATTAAAATAAGATGCAATTTTTTGAGATAATGCATGAGCAAAGTTACCATCATTTTGAGAAATGTAATTACTGGTCCAAAGGATCAAATTTTGTTTTTATTTACATGGTATTCTTGAGAGAGAATGTTGACATGAAGAGCATATTGACTGAATGGTAAAATTAGCTTTAAAACAAAATCAATGATATTCCAGGAGTAATATAATAGCTGGGCAAAATGGCCTTTAGGACATGTCTCCTAGTATAGATGGATAGATATTAGGTCATTGTACTAACTTGTTATCAATAGACAAGTTAAGAAGATTTTATCCAAAGATTACATGACTACCATATGTTCAGCTGATGTGATTCTTTCTGCCAATATTGGGCGGACAATCTGTCATTGTAATCAGAGGATTGGAATTGATTAGGCTAGTGTGCTTATAATGAAAATTAATGGTGAAATTATGTTTTTCACCAAAATATAATTATCCATAGTTCCCATGAAACCTCATTATAAGAATGTGGACACATATCCATAATTTATAATAAATATATTTATATATAATACAACTATCTTCTTATTTATTTACTTAGGTGCCCTAATTTGATTGGTGTCCTCATATCCTAGTACTGGTACCAATACTCCTACTTCTCCTAGTAACTATGTAATGATTCTTCAAATGAAAATAGAGCGCTAGAGCTCATCCCTTTGTTATTTTTGCAATTTGTATTTTAATATTATTACTACTACTAGAGCACAAATGGATCTCTTTTGGACTTTAAATGACATGACATTTATGTTTGAAGTGAATTGCAAGGATTGGAACTCATCTTCTAAGCTTATTTTCTGAGAGGAATGTAACCTTTTTTTCTGAAATGGATCTAATTCTGGTGAACTTTTTGGTACAATTTGCATATGGAAGAACCAGTTGATATTCAAACATGATCAAAGGATGAGCTATGCATTGTTTTGCATAAAATTGATCTTCAAATAGACAAAGAATTTAAAGTAGTAAAACTTTCAAGATGTGATTCTATGAATAATTGGGATTATCTGAATAATATTACCTTAGTACTTGCCTCTTGTTGGTATGTTACAGTGGTTGGTGGGAAATGCATTCTTGTTATATCTACTAATGTCTAAGAATATTGTGTCCATTTTTTTTGTCTTGGCAGGGTGAGAAATGAAACATTTGCCAATCTTATTGTGGAAAGAGATTCTAAAGTAGTGTATGTATTGTAGGATAAGAGCTATTTAGAAATTCTTGAATTGTTAACTTAATATTAGACATTTCAAATTAGAATCAAAGAGATTTCCTGTGACTTGCAATGTGGTAATATGAAGCAATCCACATTAATGGACACATATAACTAATTACGCAATTGTAAAGTTCCTTCCTACTTTGATTTAGCAAGGCCATAGAGATTTAGAAAAGCTTGAATAATCTGACTAGTTGATGATGATTTTAAACTTAGCCACATGTGGGAGGCACTTATCCACAAACCTAGCCATAGTTTGCATAGAATTGGTATTAGAGAGGACTCAATACTGCACGCCCTAACTTGGCACATCAAGTTTTGTAAGAGTAGATCAAATTTCATGAAAATTTTAGCATATCTCTATATTTGTGTTAATATCTTAAAGCTATTGTTTGGGTTTTTGGGTATCAATGATGTAGCCTAATCAGCTACATTATCGCTATGTTGTCCAAAAACTCCCAAAAAAAATAGACTAAAATATTTTGTCACATCTAACGTGATGGCAATCTGCATGACTAGAAAATTACATGAAAGTAAGGAGGAAAATAGAAGAAAAGGGTGTGTGCAAGAAGTTGTGTCCACTTTTTGGCCAAAAAGTGGAAGTGTTTTTCCTGATTTTTAGAATTTGTCACATTTGACCTAAACATTTGAAGCACTTAAATGTGGAATCTTGAAAAAAATCACTAAATATGAAATGTAGTACTCGGAGTCTAGTTTCCAAATATGTAATTTTTTTCAATACCCAAATGATAGAAATTGATTTTGAATAGGTGTTTCTAAAAACCACTGTTTAAAAGTCTTTTTTTTACTATACCATGTATGTGTACGTCATCCATATTTTGACCTAAATAATCATATTTTTCAAAATCCTTTTGGGAAAAGATTTGTAACTCACTAAAGCACATTTTCCATATTTATTTGTAATTTTTTATTGAATAATTTTTTTTATTAATTTTTTATTGGTCGTTTTTTGTCTTTTAAAAAATCATCGTGTACGTCACACATAAGATGACCTAAACTTAACATTTTTTGAATTTTTTTTTAAATTGAAAAGAATTGTCTAAAGTACGTTTTCATACAATTTTTTTTTACAAAAAAGTATTTTAATACAAAGTTATTAAAATATAAAAAACCCTGATAATTCAAGTTTATGGACCTATTTCATCATAAATTGATTAAAAAATAGAAAAATTAATCCAATTGTAAAAAAAATTACATATTTGGAATCTACATTGTCTCCTCTATAATGGGTTTTAATTTCGTCAAAATATTCTACAAAATAGACCTTTAGATATATGCCCAAAGTCACTATTCTGTTGTGACATTAACAGGGCCTTCAAGTTGCAGGTCAAACCAGGTCTAGAGGTCAGGGTTGGGTCCCCAAAGCATTTTTCGAAGTGGGTTACAAAGCAAAACCCGAGCCTAAAATTCAACTTTTGAATAATGGGATCCTGTTTACTAAACACGATCCCGTCTATTAAATGGGATCCCATTTCTTTATTCATCGGTCAAAAATAAAATAGGATCCTGTTTATTATTTGCCCATTTTTTTAATAAGACTGTACTATGACTGTCATTTCTGCAACTTGCTCTACAGTACGGCCGACAGCGACTCTTGCAGCATTCTTTGGCATATTTTTTTCTTTTGCAAGTCCATCAACTTGAAGTATTGTTTGTATTTTGATAGAAGCCATATGGAGATGCTATTTGAGTGGAATTTTGTTGAATTGGTGCTTGTTTGAAGGACTTGAAACACATTCAAGTTTTTGACATTCATTTGTACATGCTTCATAAATTTTTTAATCATGGGATCACAAAGTTGTAATAAGAGGAAAGATAGGAAGCTATTAACCCCTAAAGAAATTGAAGCAAAGAGAGAGAAGGAGGCAAAAAGACAAAGAGATAGAAGAATAAAGATTCAATCAATGAATAATGCTGAAGCATCCAATTCCACAAGTATTGAAGATAAAAACATTGAGGAGACCATGGATGTAGACGATGCAAGTTTGCAAGAGGTGAATGTGGAAACTAATACGATTATACAAATTACTCCTAGTATGTCTTTAAATCCCTCTATTAATGCTATGGAGAATGTTTCAATAGGCACAAATCTAGGTACTTCTTCAAATCCACCTTTGAATGAAATAGAAATAGTGTTGATAGGAGATTTAAAACAAGCTGGATATAACAATGTTGAGATTGATAATATTCGTAGAGATCAAAATTTGAAACAAATTGTTGTTGAAAATGAAAATGAAAATCTTTTTGTTGTTGAAAATGAAAATGAAAATCTTTTTGTTGTTGAAAATGAAAATGAAAACCATTTTTTTGTTGAAAATAGAAATGAAAACCGTTTTATTGTTGAAAATGAAAACAAAAATCCTTTTATTGAAAATGAAAATGAAAATCGTTTTGTTGTTGAAAATGAAAACAAAAATCCTTTTGTTGAAAATGAAAATGAAAACCATTTTTTTTGTTGAAAATGAAAATGAAAATCCTTTTGTTGAAAATGAAAATGAAAATCGTTTTGTTGTTGAAAATGAAAATCATTTTGAAGTTGAAAATGAAAATAAAAATCTAAGATGTGATGTTGAAAATGAGAAATATATTTTCAAAATTGAAAGAGATGTTTTGGATAATCTTCCTAGTAAAATTTCTTGGAGACAAATAAGAACACATGCCAATAGATTATACAAGGATTTTTTTATCGTAAAAAACTATCATTTCAATGTCAACTAATGATGCAATTAATGAGAATGTGGAAAATGAGAAAAGTAATGAAAATGTTAGGCATTTTTGTTAAACCAAGAAGAAAAGATCAATCACTAAAACATGCTATGTCTACTGTTGCTAGTGCCATTGAGTCTATTGGAAGTAATAGTCGATCCAAAGATAAAAATGCAGCAAGACGAGCTATAACAACTGCTATAGTGAATAAAACAACTTTGAATAGAAGAATGGTAAGCAATATTAGTGGAATTCTAAAAATACATCCTAGAACATTGGTAAGAGCGGTGAAAAGAAGAGAAAGTACAGAAAATGATCCAATTAACTAATGTTAGAGTTTTAGTGGTCGACTCCCGAGATCTAACATAAAACTAAATTTTGAAATCAGATCTTTGATCGAAAAATATTGGCATGATAATACTAGGGTATCGTCTAATGCTAGAGATGTTTTAAAATTAAGAGTGGAGTCCAAAGTTCACGATCCTCATCCAAAACACCTATTAGATACAACGCAAACTAAATTTTATAGAAAATTTTGTGATGAATTAGTGTTACCTGGTAATATTAAAATAAGTCAAAGATCTTTTGAAAAATGCAAACCATGGTATGTAAAGATTAATACGGAATGAATATCTTGTTGTTGTAAAATGCATGTTCAATTTCGTTATTATTATGATGTGTTTCAATATATACGCTGTACTTTACATCGTAACATGATTATACAGGAATGTGAATATGCCAACTGAAGCAATAAAAAAGTTTATATCAAGTTTGTTCTGTGAAAGATCTAATGAAAAATTATTTTATTTAAGTTCATGTATTTCTGGACAATGCACTAGTTGTGGCAATCTTTCTTTGTTAAGAGTTTGTATGCATGAAAGTGTTGAAAATGATTTTGGACAACAATTAGTGGATGTTCAAAGATTTAAGAATGTTGAATATTCTTTAAAAGATGGAAAATTTGGAAAGCGTTGTGATTTAATTACAGAAAAGGTTAGTGTTCATGCATTCATATCAGAATTTAAAAGTAAAATTGTACCAAAATATGTCAAGCACTCTCAACAAGTTCGATGGCTTGATGGACAATTTCGTGAATGTAGAAACACATTTCCAATTGGTACTATACTATCAGTGGTTGATTTTGTGGAAAACTATACTTTAGCTCCGTAAGAGGAAATTCAATCACAATATTACAATTCAGTGTAGGTTGCTATGTTTGTTCATATTGTTTATAGACATGCAGATGATAGCACAGATAATGATAGAAATGTTTTGAGGTAGTATCATTTCTATTTGAGTGACAAACGGTTACACTCATCAGAGTTTGTTCAATATTGTTTCAATATATTTTATACAAATTTAAGAGAAAGAGGAATCCAAATGACTGAACATCTTATATGGTTAGATAATTGTACGGGGTAGTTCAAGAATGATCGAATGTTCTATTGGTTAAGTAGGGTTCACAAGGAGAATAATGTCCAACATATGTGGAATTTTTTTGAAGCTGGACATGGTAAAGGAGAACATGATGGAGCTGGTGCATGTGTTAAAAGAATTCTTGCTAGACAACAATTAAAATTTGAGGATGCAGTAAAATTTAAAGATGCACGTGGGATTGTAGATTGGTGCAATACAAGATTATGTACACTTGGATCAAGTGAGTACTCTACAGTTCGTTGATTCTTTTGGTTGGTTGAAGAAGAAAACATTCTACCTAGACTTGATTGGCAGACAATCAGTGGATCTACTAAATGGCATTCATTTAGGAGTTCGAATGCAAGTACATGGACTATCTAGACAAGGGAGCTTGCATGTTTTTGTCAGTTTTGTATTTCAGGAGATTGGGAAGCATGTGAGAATACAGAATGGGTTGAAGAGTGGAAACAAAGACCATTGACACTTGCACAAGCACACAATCAAAGTGAAACAACAATTGAAGACAATTATCAACTATTTGTATCAGATGATTATGACCGTGTTTTAGACCTTGCACAAGAAGGTAATTTAATTCAAATCATTTCATTTTATTTCACTTCATTACTAATTTGTAGTGCTTTTATTTATTTATGTGTACATATGAATGCATGTATGTTGATTGGTCAAATTTTATGGACATGTGCAAGTTATTGAATCAAAATTTGTTTGCAGGACATGTGTATGATGTTGTTGCACCAAAGAATGCTAAAGAGGAAACTAAATATTGGTTGGCTCATTGTGTGGAGACTAAACATAAGTTAACAGCACCTTGAGAAGATGATGATGGCTTTCCTTATCCAACAGGTTTGGTGATCCCCTTAAGACATCCCCTTAAGCAAATTTTGATAACAAGTCTTTGATCCCCTTAAGCATATTTTAAGAACTTCTTTGATCCCCTTAAGTAAATTTTAAGTATTTCTTTGATGATGGCTATCATTATCTAATAGGTTCGGTGGTGGTTGTTGGCACTTAGCTACAGAAATACCTAATAAGGAAGAATGGTTTGCCTGCATTCGAAGATTATGAAACACATAAGAAGATTATACACTACTCACATTTGGTGTTGGCAACAAATATAAAACTAGAGAGGTATCATGGAAAACCTACAAATAAAGAGCTATGGAACATTTCTATGGAAGAGCATGAGACAATCATCAATGCGTTGGAAAAAAGAGAGGATGGAGATGGTACAATGGAATAAGTAAATATAGGTAAATATGGTTAAATAGATTTATATTGTTGTTTTAAATACATTAAATACATGTTTTGATATTTCTTGTGCGTTATTAGTTGAAATTGATTTAATTTGTCCTTTTATATCCTTAGGCCATCATCACAAATTCATCACATACTTTGAAACAAAAACTTGAGAGGCACTTGTAAATATAGGTACAAATTGTGTATATCTAGATAGTTATATATAAATTAAAATACATGTTTTGATTCAGATATATTGATAAATTGCTTGTATTATTTTTACATTAGGTGGCATGAAGACCTGCTACATTCTCCTCAAGTTTTGGATTTTATTAAGATGGCATATAATGACATTTTGTATTTACATTATTTTGAGTTGGCATATATGTACATACACAATTACATTATTACACATTTTGTACAGAAATTTGTATACATGTGTAAGTACACAATTTTATACTCTACAGTATTAAATTTATCAAAATTATTATTCTATGTATTTTATTTTTTAAATGTCCATGTTTTTCTTCTTAGAATTTACTTTAAATTTGATTTTATTATATTGTTCAATTTGGTTGTCTTGGGCAACTTCACCAAATTTTGAGAACTTAAGACGTCCCCTTAAGACATCATAAATTAGGACCCCTTAAGACATCCAAAAAGTTAGCATCAAGCTGTAGGTTAATTGCAAATGATAGGTGTCTAGGTAGGGAATGTAATCACATTTTTATTTTTTCAATTTTCATGTTTATTTTTCAATTTTTGAGTGATCTAACGAGCAAGCTTCATTGGTGAGTAGTGTGTAGGAGCTTTCTACAACAAATCAAGTTTCCCTATGACAAGGTTGGATAGATAGAGTGGTGTAGGTTCCTATTGTGTTATCCTTATCACACATTTATTATGACAAGGTGGTACTATCAACACTACCTACCTAAAGCTCTTTTAATAATTTTTTTTTTGTTTTTTTGTTTTTTTTGTCTTTTAATAATCTTTTAAGCCACATTGATTTTTTTATGTTTTTATTGCACTTTTATATTTGCCCTTTGTGGATGATAGAGCCCCTATAGGTTGATTTTTATTACTCCATGTGATAGTCCCTACACCAAATTTAAAGAAATAGTCCTAGAAGTATATTTCTTATGAACAAAATTACCAATATAGTTAACATCACAATAACCATATAAATTTGCATTTTGGTGTAGGAAAAAAAACCATATTTAAAAGTACTTTTAATATACTTCAATATTTTTTTAGCCATTTTCCAATGATCCACATATGGATCTTGCATGAATCTAGATGCAATACTTACTACATAAGTAATGTCTGGTAAAGGTATGGTATGGTAAATAAGGCTTTCTACTAACTATCTATACAAAGTAGGATTGGTCTTTTCAAATAGAGGTTTGGAGTCAAGTTTAATACTCAATTCAATAGGAATAGCAGTAGGTTTATAGTCAACCATAATTGAAATTTTTAAGTATATATCTTATTTGTATCTTGCTTGTGATACCCTAATAGATTAATGATCCTAGAAGATAATCATTCCTAAGAAATGATGCAGAAGCCCTAAATTAGTTATTCAAATATCTGGTTCAATTTATTTTTTATATTTGTGGATTAAAGAAAAAGACTACTCGTAATGAGTAAGTCGTCCATATATAACACAACAATAATGATTTGACTATTTTTAACATTAACAAAGAGGTTATTATCAAAGTCACAAATAGAGAATCCAAGTGATTGGAAAAAATATTGAACTTTGCATGTGAAGGACTAAAAATGTCCACTTTCTCATATGGTATGTAGGCTCCTATCATTGGGCAAGTGGAGTTAGGTAAATTTTATGCATGGGGGATTGACATCCTACCTTCAAGGTCTACCATGACCTTTATTAGATTGTGCATCATAAGGCACTAGGATTTAGTCATCCTTCTCTAGTTATGGTATGGATATTGGAGCATATTAGACTAGGTATCAATGACCCATGCCCACACTAGATCTTTCACTTCCTTGAGGTATCAAGTAGTGTTGATTGGGTTACTATGGCACATGATTACACATTTACACAATGGTGACTTTGACTAACACAAACAAATTATTACAAACCCATACATAGAGATAGAGAGGAGATCGACCATCTAGGAGATGACATGACTAGATATTATTGAAAAAGGGTGACTTTCTAAAGGATTTCCCCTAGTACACTCCCATGCTACATCACTACATATTCTTTCAATGCAATTTCTTCATTAAGCATAAATCTAGATCAACACTCTGACACTTACATATAGAGATTTATATTATTGAAAAGGGGTGACTTTCTAAAGGATTTCCCAGGTAGTACACTCCCATGCTACAAATCTACTTAAGATGTAGTAGAGGTTGGTCAAGGGACACTCTCGTGGACTCTTACTCTAGGGACTCCTAATTACATGGTCAACACAAGAACAAGCACCAAGGCACTTGGATAAATATAACCATAACCATGCTAGGATTATTTAATATAACTTAGTTGATCTCTAGATGAGAAGATGTGAGAGATTGATCCCTCCTAGTAGGCAAGAGATCCTCATGAACTTATCTCACTTTTTAATGCTTTGTTTTGATTTGCTTACCATTTTATTGCTTAAAATTTGACCAGGACCTAAATATGCATACCGTGAATGAATGGAGGAACTTTATTAGGACCTCATCACTACATATTCTTTCAATGCAATTTCTTCATTAAGCGCAAATCTAGATCAACACTCTGACACTTGTAGATTTATATATGACAATCGATTATTTCTATTGATGTCAATCTATATATCTTATTATGGTTGATCTCAAATGTTTACATTTCTTTTCCTTCATGCACATGGTTAGATTAGAGTTTGATTTATGATTAAATTTAGGGATGCTTGTATATACAAATGTATGTGATGTTATGCTTTTATAGTTTATGATGTATATGCAATGTATGTATGCATGGATAACAGATATATGTATGGATGCACCTAAACTAACATGATGGTTTTACATGATTATTACTTTGACATGTGTATGATTTTGTTACAACAAGATTGCATTTATTGTGTGACATGTAAATATATAAAGTCTAGGTTCAACAATATATATATAAAGTCTAGGTCCATGTTTAAAAAATATATAAAGTCCATGTTCAACAATATATATATATATATATATATATATATTTAAAGTCCATGACAAACAGCATATAACATATAGTCCACGAAATAGTCAAATATATAAAGTCCAGGTTCAACAATATATATATATAAAGTCTAGGTCCATGTTCAAAAAATATATAAAGTCCATGTTCAACAATATATATATAAAGTCCATGACAAACAATATATAACATATAGTCCATGAAATAGTCAAATTATACATAGCCCATGTTCAATAACCTATCACATACTATCTCTATCATCAAGAGTCCTCTTCACACCATGCAAACTACTCAGATGACCTGAATCACTCTACAAAAGAGAAAGATTTAGATGAAATTAGATGTAAGATGATAAGGAAACCTAATTTAATGACAATTTTTAAATTTATAATTTATCATAAAATTAAATTACCTTGTGAGGCTGAGAGGCATGCTCTGGTGCACCTGGACCTGTCTCTCCATGCTCTGAATCAATCTATTTAATACAAGAGAAAGTTCAAGTTAAAATTAGATGTACTTGACGATTTTAAAAATGATTTAATTCAATTTAATTTATAATAACTATCATATTTAAAAATTATTATACCATAAGAGGAACTTGTTGTGAATCCTCTATTCTAGGACCTGTTTCTGCAAGCTTATCTCCATGACATGTATTGAGCTATAAAAGAAAAAAGAATTTTGAATGTACATGTCAACATATATATATATCATGAAATTTACTTTAAGTTCACAACGTATATTTTAATTGTTCAATTTAAATATAATCTAAATTTTAAATTATACTGTATCAGGCTGCCCATCTCCTCTGTCCTCCTGCTCTGCATGTGCTATGTGTTGATGAAACATGTCACTGACAAGCTCCTACAATGTCATTTATATTTATGTTAGCACATGTGTGTACAAATTAGGTTTTAAAACATATATATATATATATATATATATATATATTGACTTGTGTACATGTTATACATTTTTCAACAACCTGAAATGCAGTCGACTCCTGATATAAACTTGGATTATCCAAGTGTGCTACAATGCCCATCCTCATTGTTGTGTCAACCTGCATAGACATATTTATAAAATATTAAATAGTACATGTGCATGTTTTCAGATACACTGATATCAAAATAGAAAAATTTAAGTATATATATAGTTTTTTAAAACAATATACATACTATAAGAGTGTCATGTGAGATGCCCAATGATGGAGGAGCGCTCGAGACACCCTGAGATGGAGGATTCAATGTGGAAGAACCCTGAACCAGTTCATAAATATTTAATTATACACACATTCAAGACTGAATTTTACAAATTTACAAATCATTGAAAATGTACCCCAAATGGGTGCCTGAGATGAACAGGTGTCGATGAAAAATTAATTCAATCAATGGTGACCCCTGTTGCCATCATCTACACCAAACAATTCGATTGTTAAAATATTACAATTTAATTGATCTATATGTTGATTAAAAACACGTGGTTAAAAAATTATTTTAAATTCAACATGTGTACATAACCTATATATACCTATGTCGAATGATCAGTGGGATGATCCTCAGCAAATATATAATCAACAAATGATTCAGTGCCCACATTATCAGATGATGCATGTGTAGCTGAAGTGGGTGCAGTTGCCTGATAAGGTCCATAACACAACTGATTACAACTCATACATGTATGAGGCATCAACACATGTGGAGTGGTACTAGGACCACTTCCATCATCAACTCCTCCATGCTCTCTAACTCGAGCTACCATCATAGAAGTCTGCTCATGTAGGCTACCTGAGAGTGCACTCAATGTGCCTAGTGTGGATACCACTGCACGATGCTGGAAGGGCAAAGGAATGGCAGCAACAGGAGTGTCAATAAGAGGTTGAATAGGCACCAGTCATTGGGGATCAACCCGTGCCCCCAACCTCTGTTGTGGCATGCCACCACCAACACCTTGGAATGATCTAAAATCAAAGTAGTTGGGTTTTTTATTCAGAACAAACTCTACATATAATTTTCTCAAAAAATATAAAGGAACCTCACAATTAGCATGAGGTGGATAATCAAACACCATCCACCATCTATCCCCAAAATTGGTAGACATTCCTTCATGCCTACACCACCTGATTGATATTCTTTTCTTATTTGCAGGAATAGGTTCATTTGTAATGGGATGTCTAAAATATTGCGCTAAATGAGCTTTTGTGATTTTAAGATCCAAAATAGTCTTATAGGAGAGGCCATCAGCATAAAATTGGCGCCTCTCCTCTCTCCATTTCGGAAATCCATCAAAGTCCGAGTCAATAGACCTCACAGAATCTACAATGTTTTGCATCAAAGATGCAAAATGTACCACGTGAGGTGGCATGAATTGTTCATTGCGAATGGAATTTAGTTTTTCTTGTATGGAATCCACATTTTCATTAATGTTGGCTCGCAAGTGAGCCTGGTCAATTCTAGGTGGGGGTGGAGGTGGAGGTGGGTCATCTGCAGGTGGGGCATCTGGAGGTGGGGCATTTGGCGCTGGGGGTACGGGTGCGGGTGCGGATGGGGGTGCCGCTGGATCATCTTATGCATTAAGGAAGTCCTTAACATCAAAGTGAATATCATTTAGATTCATGATGTATATATAAAAATAGATATGAACCTGCATATATATACATATAAACATACAAACTTGAGTACAAATTTAAAATTAAATCAAGAATATATATATATATATATATATATATATATATATATATGTTTCAAGAAATTACACTTGAAATAAATTTAAATTAAACATACAGATAATGTATACATGCATGTACAAATTTCAAAATGTAAGAGAGCTATTAGGACTACCATAATGATTGATACAATGGGAAAAGTGACCCATCTTAATGTATAATGTGCATTTAAGGAAGTCTCTGGACAATCATCATGTATTTCTTAAATGTGAATATGCATCCCAAATTTTGGACTATTTTAAAGAAATATGGTGCATTTAGGAACTTGGTGATTGTTGGGGTAAAGAGGAATATATGATCATGCTAGAAGAGGTGGATTAGGCTCATAATTGGCCAAGGTTGCTTTGAATAAGGTTAAAACAAGGAGATACCCATGTTGATATTCACACCCTTTGGTCCACACCTACATTAGGATGGATTAAGCTTGAAATTTTGATGGATAGCCAAGGGTAATCCTAGTGAAGTAGGAAGAGTATGTTTATTAAGAGATGATAAGGGAAAACCTCTACCTATCTTAGCTTATGATTTTGGTGTCAAGAACAATAATATGGTAGATTCTAGGGCCATGATATCCAGGGCCTCAAGATGACTTGGAAACTAAACAAGATATCCGTTAGTGTGGAAGGAGATTCCAAGATCAACATTGATCATATGAAAAAGCATAGATGAAGCTTGTGGTTATTGGAAACTATTCTATTGGAAGCTAGAAACTTGGTGAATAAGTTTAAATCTATTTCCTTCAAACATATCAAAACAAAAGGTAATTATATTCTAGACTAGGCAGATAATGGAAGAAATCATTAAATTGCTCCTAGACATCTAGCATTTGTTGGGAAGAATAATTTTTTTACATTCAACTCAATCCCTAAGTTGTGCCTCCATGCTATCAAATGTTAATTGTATCTATCTACTATGAGAATTAAGATGAGGAGGAGGTGACATAAATCCCTCCTATCAAATTTGAACAATGTTAAAAATGTCAAGGAAGTGGTAGAGGCTTTGTAAGGCTTGTGTAATTTGTCCCACCACCCTAGGATAAAGTTTTTTAGTTTATTAGTAATTCTAACACTACTTTAGCTTATTACTCTACGGTGAGGGCCACTATAATTTTTTCTACCACTAATATATCTTAAGACACCTATTGGATTATGTTTGATGTCATTGTAGTATGTACCTTTTTAAAGATAGATAGTATATTTTATGGAGTTTGAGATAATAGGGAATATCACAAACTTTTATGGAATAGTTGATATCATGATATGTGGTGTTTCAATTCACATATTTTAATAGAAACTCTTTAGTATTGATGGTAGTATGTTCTTGGCAATGACACTTTATTTTAGAAAAGAATCACATCCTTAAGGTTGAATCCATTTTTAGCATTTCTAGTGAGACAAATTTGAGAGGGATAACACATATAACATAGATGGATCTACTAAACACTTTGTTACCAAAATCCAAACTTTTGGCATTCTTTTTGTGGCCCCTAGGTGACTAACCCAAGTTTACTAGAAAAAAAAATCAAAAAGATCTAAAGAAATTTTTACTCTTTTATCAAGGATTACAAAGATTGCCTCTCATCCTGAAAATTTGGGAAGACAAAGATCAACAAATTTAACATATAGTATAGTATTAATAGGATCTATATAGACTATTGATTGAACAAAACTATACCATATATTAAGTACTCTAGCTCAATGATATTAAGATTAATGAAATTAGGACTAACTATATCATCATTATGCTTAGATACACCCAACATGCTAATCAAGAACTTAATTACCTTCACAACCCTATTAGCATTGTATCACTCCTATTAGGGAGTGGACTTGAATGGGGCCAAAAGATTCTTTACCTCTTACGATTGTGACTTTGGGTTTGGCATGGTCAACTTGGAGAGGTTGTGTGGCATATCCCTATAAGAGGATGAAGGGTGATAGGAGGTTGTAGGATGGCTAAAAGCATTCACATGACGATAATGTTCAAGTTTAAATTTCAAGATATGCATCATGGTCTACAAGGTTCTCTTGTTCAAAAGGTTCATCATATTCTAGACAGGAACTCACAATCATTGGTACCAAATTCAAGACCTCCTATTACATGACCGGGGGTTTCTTATTGATTATGAGTTCAATAAGCTTCTTTTTTATTGTCACAACCATTTTGGACAAAAGAAATGAATTAGCCATACACACATATTTAAAATTAACTAATAGAGTCAATGAGTACAAAGGCATACCCATTTTCATTGACTTGATAAAATTAACAAAAATATTTATAGCCATACACACATATTTAAAATGAACCAATAAAGTAGATGAGTACAAAGGCATACCCATATATCTATGACTTTTGTATTCTCAAATTTTTTTATAACAAAAACAATTCCTCTTGAAGAGAATGCTACATGCATCATCCAAATCAAACATAATGAAATTTACAAATACTTGATAATCTTAGCCATGTACAATGATTGAATGGATTCAAACTCCATGATTTGCATTGAGTTACAACTTAGATAAAATGCAAGTTTGATTAACCTTAAAAAGAAAAAAATTATAAAAATAATGGCACAATATAGACAAGTCTCCATATAGCTTTAAACATAACACCTATAAACATAAAATTTATAGGGCTTGAATACAAGCCTGCCTCCCAGTTAAGAGACTTCCAAATAATTGGTGAACTCACGTGCAATAAGGGAATAACACATGCATACAAAATATGTAGAAGAAAACCATGTAGCATGACTCATGATTAATTAAAGTTAGGGTTAGGGTTTCAATTAGGATTAGGCTTAGGGTTAGAATTGAGGTTAGGGTTAGAATTAGAAATCTAGGGTTGCTAAATTAGGGTAAGTATTAGAGCTACAATTATGGTTAGGGTTACGGCTAGAGTTAGGGTTACAATTACAATTACAAGTAGCTCATTAGGGTTAGGGTTAGGGCTAGAGTTAGAGTTACAATTATAATTACAATTACAAGTAGAGTTAGGGTTAGGGTTATGATTAGGATTATAATAAGGGTTAGGGTTTGAATTGCATATAGAATTAGGGTTAGGATTAGGGTTAGAATTAGTGTTAGGGTTAGGGTTAGAATTAGGGTTAGGGTTGGAATTGCATATAGAATTAGGGTTAGGATTAGGGTTATAATAAGGGTTAGGGTTGGAATTACATATAGAATTAGGGTTAGGATTAGTTGTTAGTCCCAATTCTTATACATGTGTTATTTAGCTTGAGACTAAGCCCATTTAATTAGTCTAAATAGTCTTAAAATTTGCACTATCTTAACACTATGATTGAACCCCAAACCTTAAGAACAATTTAAAACTCTATTTTACTATCTTGATATATATCAATGAAGGTTGAATGTTCAGATGCATCTATGCTATTGAATGATGTCATCTAGAAACCAATGGACTATCATACCACCTAGGTAGAATCATAATGAACATCTGCAAGACTATAACTAGACTTGGAGAACTACCTTGAGGTGGATATCTTGTAAATGCCACATGATCTGAAAACCTAAATTTGGTGAAGTTGCCTATGGCAACCAAATTTGATAATGGAGATAGGATTGAAGTTACTAGTTGCCTACCTGACTAATCTGAGTATGAAGATGAATATATTCTAATGATTAAATATGATTTAAATTTAATGAAGAATTTGATGCTTTGTTTTTAACCTGTGATTGTAGGGATTCAATCTAGCTAGAAATAGATAAATTAGTCAAGATGGTTCTAGCTCGATTTTGTTTCCTATTTCCTAGATTTACAAAACTATTGTTTTCTATTTAGTTGTTAGTTCCAACTCTTTCCTTTTAAGAAGTATATCAAATCTAATGTAGTAGTAGATACTTCTACATATACAAGTTTCTGTTAGGAGAAAATATCTTTTGCCAAATTTGTATAGACTTGTCTATAGTGTGTTCCAGGGTAATCAAATGATGTAAGTCACAATTTAGGGGGTTGAGGGATAAGTTTGTGTTGAGTCTACAGGAGGTGTTTTCTTACATAGACCGAGCTCCATAATCTAGGTGTCTCCATGTCTAACTCAAATGTTTCAACTTGGTCCATATTATATCCAAATTAATGATAAAATTTTATATATATGGCTATGAGATCCATGATCATATCAATGTTAAGTAGAGAAAATTTATCTAAGTTAGGGTAGATCCTTTTTTGATGTCTCAAAAGTTAGTGCAAATATGAATTCCCTTAGTTTTCTTGTTAACTAAGATCACATTAGAGACCCATTTAGGATAAGTAATAGTTTGAATGAACCCTGGACATCCAAGAGTTTATACAATTCTTCTATGACCACGAGGGCTACTTGGGGGTGCATTTTGCGTAGCTTTATTGAATAGGTTTGGCATTGAGGTGAACCATAAGATGATGCATGACTTTAAAGATGGAGTCTTAAGGCATATCACCATAAGACCACATGAAGAAATCAACGTAATCTTTAATGGTGACATGGTTATATATGCCTTCTTTGATGTCAAGGTCTAGTGGAGCTACTATCTTAGAGAGTTTAGGGTCTGAGCTTCTATTCACAGGTTGATGTCTATAGCATCCTCAACAAGGAGAGGGGAGTCATGTCTTGTATCTGAGTGGTATCTAATGGAAGGTGAAGTTTGTCAAATTGAGGAGCTCTTGGGAAGTGTCCATTTTTATTGTATCATTTTAATCGATCACAAGTTTCTTCTTATATCTTCTTGCTATTCTGCCTAGACTAGGGTGCCTTAGGACTAAAGGGTTCTTTCTTTCTCTCCAAAATAAGCATATGTAGGTGTTAAGTATGGTGGAAAAGTCTTTCTTATGATTACAATGGGGATGTGGTCTTGACACTTCATAAGTTTCATAATGGCTTCATCATTTTGGAAAACATCAAATCATAAAGGGTCGTGTTGGTCCCAATCGATAAGCTCAAGGTATTATAGGTCTAAGGAAATGGTGAGGATAGTGACCTATCATGAAAGAGGTTAGTGGTGGAAAGATCTTTGTAAGGATCATGAGTGGAGCCTACATCAATGTCATTAAGATTAGGGGAAGCATTACCAATGAGGTTGAGCTCGTATCACAATTAACATCACAATGTTCATCCCAAGGGCATAACCTAGCTAGTGAGGACAACTACTTGAGTATATCAAAAGTTACATAAATGTTGGCTTCATTTCATTCTTGATTAGTTGGCTATCATAAAAACTGTAAAATTTTCTCAATTCTTGATTAGTTGGTTGTCTCTAAAGGTTTGATTATGAAGGATGTGATAAAGGTTTTATTATGGTTTGTTGTAATTTTTTTACATGATAGTTACCTATTCAATAATGCCTTTAAAATACAATGACATACATTGTTATAAGTGAATTTTATAAAAACCAAATATATATATCATCCCAATGCTATATAATTTTTGATAGTTTGTTCAAAATCTCTCCTTTCATATGATACAATCATTTCAAAATTTCAATTGTATTTTACAGCTAAAATGTTTAAATACAGCTATTCAACACTCAAATTGAACTCAAATTTTGATAGTTTGTTCAAAATCTCTCCTTTCATATGATACAATATTTTCAAATTTTCAATTGTATTTTACAGCTAAAATGTTTAAATACAGCTATTCAACACTCAAATTGAACTCAAATTTTGACAGTTTGTTCAAAATCTCTCCTTTCATATGATACAGTATTTTCAAAATTTCAATTGTATTTTACAACTAAAATGTCTAAATATATCTATTCAATTCTTAATTTTAAACATAATTTTGACAGTTTGTTCAAATTCTATCCTTTTATATGATATAGTCTTTCAAAATTTCAATTGTATTTTCCAACTAAAATGTCAAAAATCAGCTACTGATTTCATAAATAGAAACCCTAAATAACAATTCACAATTTAAATTTTGATTGTATTTTACACCAAAACAAACAAGGGAAGCTTAAAATGATTGATGGGTAATTGGTAGAAGTGGAAAAATCCACTTACCTGATGGGTGGATGGTCACTCAACTCGGGATCCCGTTTTCGCCTGTCGACTGTCACTGGTGAAAATGGGGTCTCTGCCATTTTTTTTAAAATTTAATACTTTTTCAAAATGGGATCCTATTTATAACAAGATCCCGTTTTTGGCATCTAGGTTCGAGATCCCGCTAAAAAATGGGATCGCGTTTTGTGTTTCAGGCTTGGGATCCCGATCCAAAACGGGATCGCGTTTTATATAAATGGGATCCCATTTTATAGAAACGGGATCCCGTTTTTGGTTCCCTGATTTCGGACTTTTTTCTAACTCTGAAACTTCCACCTTAAGTGGACACAACTTCTTGCATTTACCCAAAATATTATTTCATGGATAAAACAAATATCTCGTATATAGGCCATTGATCATATTAAAGGCAAAAACATATATCATTTAAGAAGGATGGGCAGGAGCTACATAGAGGAGGGTGAAGGACCTACTACTTCATCTATGAGAGTATGGCATACATTGATGACATTGAATTTAAAAGACAAGGTGGAAGGAAGGAAAAAAATAATGGTCAGCAAATGCCATTAATGAGTATGGCATCCATTGATTGCTACCGAGGTAAAAGAGGAAGGCATGAGCTTGATTGGCATGCAAGATGGAGACTTGATCGATGTATAAATGAAATAAGAAATAGAGGATAGTTTAGGATAAAAAAGAGGTGAAAGATATGGCATGGAGCACTTGGAGTTTGAAGGGCATTTTGACCACTCTACTTAAACATCATTCATTTTAATGGTCAAACAGTCAATAGCAATTTTCACATCATCATCAACAAAAAGTGGTAAATGTTTGTCCTATTTTTATTGGCCAAAATTAACTTTTGACTATTCAAATGGATGATGTTTAAGAAATGAGATGATTCTTAACTTTTGACTGAGTTCAGATGGCGATCTGGCTTTAAGCTAAGAGGGCTACTCAAGCCTTGTGAAGATTCAGAGGAGTTAAAATAACTTGTGTCTAAGGAGAGCAAGGAAATATGATAAGTGTGAAGTGGTGATGGAGGAAGAAACAAGGCAGAGGTAGAAGATTGAACGATACAACTCATACTTTTTTTTTTCAGAGGAGAAAGGTGGTAGACCACCCATACCATATATTAATAGAGAACATAATTACATGAAAGGCCATGAATGTATCATCTAGCAGCCAAAATATGCACACAAGACTATAAAACGTAGATAACATAATGATCGAAAAATAAAAAAATAAAAATTCTAATCTAAATTAGAGTCGCGATGTTCATTTGGAGGCAGCATGGGGAATGGGAGGGCATGGGTGGGTGTCCTTTGAGCTCAGGGAGGACCAGGAGCTCTGTCTGGCACATGCCACTATAGGAACTTGATAGCATTGAAAACTTCCTTCACCCTGTCAACAATTCCTATTGGCAGTTGGAATCTATGTGCATTAAGGGGACGGTTGAAGGCACTATAACAATCAAGTCTGAGACCTCTCTGCACCCCGTTTAATATGCACACCACATGGTGTGAGCTCTAAAACAAATCTCTTTCATAAATGTCTCCAATGCTAGCATTCTCCTCTTGAATATTATACACAGCCAAAGCTTCCCTCCACTTGTCAACGCTGAGAAACATGTCCTTAATAAAGGCACACTCGACGGTATACGAATACTCTTGATCTTGGGTGAGATCAAAGAGGTTGGAGATGAACATCACTGTAATCTCAGATCATTTAATCTGCCTCTTCCCTAGCTGGAACAAGTAGCACCTGAGGATACAACGTATGGCAAATTTGACATTGTCGCATTCTACATCAAATATTTGGCTAAGAAAGACAGTATTTAGTGCCCCATGATAGATTGGTTCATCATCCACTGGAGGGTGAAGAATTGGCTATTCGGGAATCCATAGCACCATTGTCACAGTTGCAAAGAAAACACATACAACATAAAGCAAAAGGGAGACACTCGATATCCATTCATCCAATCACCACAAGATATATAACCTGCTTGAATTGAAGGACACAGTTGATCCAGTCGCACGAAAGCCAAGATGCTTATGTGTCTTCATCCCAAAGCTACCGAGGCTCCATTAATACTTACCACATGCATCTACATGTGAATTCGATCCTTAACAAATACATATGTACCAAATAGTTAGCGCCAATACTGCAGATCACTTGGCCCATATGGGCGGATGACGAAGCCACTACAAAGATTACTTAGAAATAAATTGGGACACGCTCACTACATTAACAATTCCGTCCCCCTGAAATAAATGGTACTAAGAATTTGAAAGGTGGTGAGCGACTGCACAAGTTTAAATATCTTGGGAGATATGCCATTAATGGCATAGCTTTGAGCCATGTTAGGGTCATCACATCATCCTTTCCAAAACTCTACCTTAACCTTTCAATCAAGTCCATAGTTCATCTTAGTTGGACCCCAAGAACGCAACCTATCCCATCACCAATTTATTTTTGGCTACCAGTGCATACTCCATCCTCTGCCAACTCAACAAATGATGATTCCTTTGAAAGGACATTTAAATGACCGTTGATGATCAAGTCCTTTATCCCTTGGTCCCATATAGCCCAAAAAACCTTTGGCTAATAGTTCTAGTGTTGCTTGTTACCCTCACCCCACCACCCATCCACTATCCTCTAAATACTCACAAACCTCGTACCTGCTGGGGGAAACAAGACACCATAATCATTTGAAATGATAGATACCAAATTCTCTAGTAAGTCATTGAGGGGTTGGTCAAAGAAGACTTCCTGCTCCAACTAGTTAATGGCATGGTTTGCCAACCAATCCGCCACCTTGTTACCCTCCCAATAGCAATGTGAGATCTAGAAAGACTTAAATTTCTTCAATACTTTCCAAGCCTAATCAATAATATATCTAATATTCCAATTATCTGACCACCTCCTAAGGAGTGTTATGACAATATTCTAAGAATCCCCTTCGATCCATACATTCTTAAAGCCATGCTGTATTGCTAGCTAAAGCACATGAATTAGGGAAAAAGCTTCAGTTGTGTTATTAGTCCCTTCTGGTAATTTAGACACTTTCACTGCTAGAAGTTTCTCTTCTCTATTCCTAATAATACATCCCATGTCTGAGGGTCTTGGATTTCCATGACAAGCACCATCAAAATTAACCTTGATAAAAGGATTTTCTGGCAGACACCATTTGATTCTAGACCTATCCACTTTCTTAGGGATTGTATGAGAAGCCAAGAAACAATAATTTATCTCCAATCTCTTCCATTTTGTAACCATGAGATCATCCTAATTTGTCCACTTGGCATCCGTAGCATGAGACCTTCTTACTTTGGCGGTTACAACTTCTAAAATTGCTATCTCTAGCTCACTGCAGACTTCTTCAAAAGACTTCAATTTACTTTCCTTTCCCTCCATAAAGTCCATATTGTCATTGATGGACTAATTGTCCATAGATGCTGAAAAGTTGTCACTTGGTAAATCATAGGCAAACTTTTAAAAAGTTGTACCTATATGCTTAAAATCACAACTTCGATTGCCTGGGGCTGTCAAGTCATATTTAAACACGCACATGGACCCTTCCCTCCTTGCCATGGAGCAATCCTCCACATCACTCTTGCTCTCATGGAAGTAGCTAGTCAAGAGGAGGTGAGACACGACGGGGGTCTAGCTCATTGGAGAGCTGAACTTCGTGTAGATGGGTCAGCATGTCCTGGGGCCTTTGTTGTTGTGAGCTAATGTAAATGTTTTGTTCGATGACAGTTGTTGTAGAGATAACCCTATGACCCGAAAGGTCACTAGTTACTCTTCTCCTATTGGGATTTCTACTCTTCCACCTCTGTGTGGGTAAGCTATTACTTTCGTTGATGGCTTCTCATCTCTCAATTTGTTGGATGATTCCACATTGTATTTGAAGTTGTCTAAATGCCTCTAGTTGTTGTAAGACAAATGGATCTTGTTGTGGTCTCAGATGGTTTTCCTCAATCTCGTCGAGGACTGCCCTCACCCACTCAGCTCTTAATCATGGACACATTTGTGATCCAAGACAAGAGATAGGTGTATGTGGCCTAACTTTGACTAGACCTAGGGTTTGACTTATGGTTTTGGTTGACCCAGGGTTTAGTTGTGCCATGACTTTTGTTGACCTATTGATGATATCAAGGCTTTGACAGAATGGTTGACCGTGGTTGACCTTGTGATGGTACCAAGGGTTTGCAAGTTATCTATGTGACTAATGTTTTTGTTATTTTCTATATTTTTATGCATGCAAAGCTATATGAAGTGCAAACTTGTTTTTGTGCTTTTTCGGTATTTTTGGAAATAAAAGATGCTTTTTAATCTAAGAAAGGAAATATGAATGCAACTAGAATGAATTTTACCTAATGCAATTATTCTATGTTTTCGGGGTTTTTGAATGTTTTGAAATTATTTAATTTAGAAAAGGAAATTGTAATTAAATGAATTAAACTATGAATGGGTTTAGTGGAAAATTGGATAGTTTGTTTAAATTAGGTCAAGTGCTACCCTTTCTCCACTAAGCATTGGGGAAGACAAAGATTAAATGTAAGGTTAATCTATGAGTTACTTGTCTACCCCTTTATGCTCGCGGTATCTGATCTCAAGAGCCTAACTAAGGTTTTATTAAGTATGTTTGCTCATGAACAAAGTAAAACCCTAATTATACCATAAATCAGAGATATACAGAAACTGATGACAATATAGGCAAAATTGATTGTAGAAATACAAAGACAGAGTATCAAAGATTATGCACCTAGATTTTGAGGGCTGACTACACTAGGGCACCTGCTCCTTAGTCCTAAAAGTTCCCAAAACTAGAAATCTTTTGCACAAGTTGTCTAACACTCCCAAATGGCTCCCAGATCCTATAAATTGCCCCTTGTTGGACTAGGGCACGTACTCCTTAGTCCTGCAAGTGTTAGAATCTAAAAATTCAAAAGTTTGTGACAACTATGTCTGCAATAACCTCCTTCCTGTAGCTTCTTTCTATCGGAACCTGCAAAACATGATTTGCACCTATAAAAGAAGGAGAAAGATGTTGTAGCTATATAGGAGCTTGCCTCAGTCAAGCCCCATCTTTGGTATTTCTACCTCAACAATAGCTAGAGATAAAGATTTGCATATATGTGTGCAAACCTAATAATGTGTATGCAAAAATATCAAACCCTAGATGTCTCAATCAAGGGAAGATCAACAACTTGCTTTGCATTAATAAATACATACAACTTCACCTCAAGGAGATGAAACGAATGAAGACTTGCATGAACAAGAAGGTGAATTAGCAATGTCCATGGAGGATCTCCAATCTCAATGTTGGAGGCTTCAACCCTTCTTCCGATCATGCAAAAAGTGTACAAACCCTAGGAAGAGCAAGATAGTCTCAAGATCTTGATTTCCAATCTCCATCCATTGTCTCCATGATAGCAAACATAGAATACTTTCAAGAGATGGGTAACTGCAAGAAGATGGGGGGCCAAAAAGTGGCCAAATTAATTTCAAAAAAAATTAAGTCATAACGCGAGCGCGTTATAACGTGCTCGCGTTATAAGTTCCTATAAATTATAAAAAAAATGTTTCCAATCTCATTTTTTTCTATTTTCTCCTCTCAACCCGTGGGGTGGAAACCCTCGAAAGTGTGCCAGTGTTTTGCAAAACACTATTCAACACAAAAAGTTTATCAATTTGTCGCCAAAATGCCGCCACGACATCGAGCATGCCAAAGGGGTGAGTTATATTTATTTTTTTGTTTGAATTTATTTCTAAATAGGTAGGTTTTTGTTGATTTTTGATGTATATTTCGTTAATTGTTAGGAAATGTTAATGCACCTCCTCCTCCTCCTCCTCAAAATCCACAAAATCCTGAGGAGGAAATACCTGCAGAACAACAACCTCCTCCATTCATTCCTCGACATGCCCCTGGAACACAAGAAAATATAATGGGGCAAATTGAAAACAACAAAAAGGAAATTGAAGATATAATTGCAAGGTTGAAAGATCCTTCCACTTCAACCTTGCATAGGTCCACGCTTGCCGAATCTCTTGAGTCTATGTTATCAAATGTAGATTCAATTAGCAAGCAAATAACTAGTTGGATGGATAAAAAGAGAGAGTTTAGAGATTACTATGTAGACAAGTTGTCATACCAAGATGTGAAAAAATTACAAATTACAAAATTAGACTTGTGTTTAATTTTCACAAACCCACAAACAAATCAACCTCCATCCATTACATGCAAGAGGTTCCCTATCCATTGGTGCAACAACCAAGCAATAAGGGACAATTTCAGGTAGAGGTGGTGGATGGTTTTTGACCATCCTCCATGCAATAATAATGAGGTCCCGCAATACTTTTTGAGGAAACTCTACTACGAGTTTGTCCTCAATAAAGTGCCAAACTATTTTGATATGCAGGACTTCCAGGGTAGAGGTGGGGGGTCAGCACAAGATAGACCAGGGGCACGTCTTGACCCATAGCGGGTAGTGAGACGAGTAATCAGCAGACTAGCCCATGAGCATGTTTCTACCCCTTCCATTGTGAAGGAGAGTGTTGAGGTCGATACACTTCAGTCGATTAGTGCCTTGACCCAGAGCATCATAGAGCATGCCAGTCCTGCAACATAGAGTGGGTTGGGAGATAGTGCGAGGAGTAGGGTCCCACCCCATACTTGTCAGGCTTGCTGGTCAGCCTGTGGTTATGACCCCATGGACAGTCAGGACGCAGGTGCACAGGCTACATTTGCAGCTAAGCAGATGGTGATGACAGATACCCTCTTGAGTGAGACTTTCGACCTTGATACTCAGGTAAATATTAGCAAGTTTATTGAATTTAATTTATTAAATTTTATTTTTAAAATACAAGATTAACTAATTTAAATTGATGATTTTAATGAAATTTCAGGGTCATAGCGTCGATGCAGTTTTCAGTGGTTCTCCACCTACATTTTTCACTAGATCATCTACTGTCGAGGTATGTAACTAGTAAACAATTATAAATATTACATGTGAATAGCATCGTTATATGAATGGTATTCTAATATCTGATTTTGGATGTTGAATAGGTTAATACTGTAGATTTCATAGCAACACCTACCAGCGGTGGTGGACTTTAAAACTTTATGGAGGTAATAAAATAAATAGTTTAATGAATGAATTATACTTACTAAATTTTTGTATGTGATTTGTGTGCTTTATTGTGTGTACTTCCATGTTTAGATGAATGTGTGTGTATGTTAGGAGCCATGATTTGCATCACTATTATAGTTTTCGTAATTGAATAATGTTGTTTTATTTCCAGATGATACAGTCTGCAGAGACACCTCCCCATGTTCATAGGGCAATGGAGTAGGGTGTGGCCTTTGTGATTCATAGCTCCATGGCATTGACAGGGGTATGAGGCAGATTAGTAAATTTCAATTTACATTCATTGTTATAGTTGTCTATTTTTGAAAAATCAAAAGATTATTGATTTGAAGTTTAATTTCTATCTGGATGGTTTCTATAGGACATGACATCACCAGGGCCTATTCCTGCTACTGAGGCAAGCGAGGAGACAGATTATATTAGCGATAAGTGATTATTTTGTTAAATGTTTCATTTTTTATAACATGTAATTTCTATATATTAATGTCTATACTTTTTATTGTAACAGGTAAAGATGCAGGAAGACCTAAATAGGAGGAGTAGCCCTCGGGTTCATAGTAGACCACCCACATGCGCGTCTCCATCCCCTAGAATATCAAAGGCTGCTCATGATTTATTCTCTTCACCAGGCAGAGGGGAATGACTTTTTATTGTGTTCCTTTGTTGTATGCCTATATGGCATTTGTGGACATATATTTTGTATTGTACATAGTTGACATTGTATGCCTATATGGCATTCTTGTAAGCCTATATGGCTATTTTGTATATATGTTATACTTATATCGACAGATATTAATGTATGCCTATATGGATATTTGGTTAATACAAATCTTTTTTATTGATGGCGTCCATACTTGCATTATAAATCCACGTTTGAATGGATATTTATAGATGGCTACTTCAAATATTTAAAGTCCGATTGTATTACATAAGATGTTTGCATTTTGTTTGATAGGCTTGATAGGCCATGGATTAAATGATGGTGTTTGATGGAAAAGTATGGTACTAGAAGACTCTAGTTCATTCTTAATAGGCTTGTGATTGATAATATCTTTGCATGATTGCACTTGATCTTGGATCATGGGCATGTTGTTAGGATTTTGATTGCATTATGGTGTTTGATGGATAGGCATGGTACTATGTGACTATTGGATAGGCTTGGGAGAGGTACACTAATTGAATTTGTGATTTCTAGTTTGAGATTTTTCCTCCACTAGAAGTCCTTGGAGGAAATCTAAAAAGGATGATTTGGATGTAGTGGGTTTGGATTGATGGGATAAGTTGGAATGTAAGGATTATGAGATGGAGGATTTGAATAGAATACATAGGATAAATAGTTCTCACATGCGGTTGGGATTGGAGATATGAATTGAATATGAGGACCTTGGTCTAAAGTGGTTCTTCCCTTACCAAAGGTACCATAAGGATGACCATTAGATGTGTATTTAGGATTGGCATGATAGCTAGTGCTAGTCATTTCTTGTTTGAAATATTCTTGCATGTTCATGAGTGGGAGATGAAGGTTTATGGAAAGTTTGCATGTAATGATCTCATAGTTAATGCTATTGTTATCTTGATATCATCTTGATCTACAAGACTATCATCATCATCATTGTCAAAGGGATTTTTTGATTGATTTGGATAAAAGATCTCATTTAAAGGATGCATGGTTTGAGGACCTATTTTGATTATGATTTTGGGTTTTGCATGAGCCTCGCACAAGGTAATAGGCATAGGGTTTTTATCTTGCATAATGATTTTTTCAAACCAAGGGTCTATGATGGAAATGACTAAGGATAATAGAATGTTTGGATTTTGGACTTTGAGATGTTTATGGTTGTAAATGTTTATTGTTTGGACTCAAATTTTTTTAAATGGTTGTTTGAAAGAGGACACATCAAACACAACAATAAGATTGGTTTAAGTATGGATGCAAATGATGTCTACTAGTTTATTAAATGAAGACACATCAGGTACATTAATTGCCTATTCTATTGAAGTGTGTGTATCAATCTCCATGGGCTCAGCAATATTTTGGTTTGAGGACATGGTTGATACATGGTGAGACTAGGAGTCTTGTTTCAGTGGGATTTGAGCATAGGTATAGCAATGATGATAATTATGGTGTCATGGATATGTAGGTACATTTGAGCATTGGCAAGACTTGACCATGTTTGTAGTTGATAGGTATGGGTTATGATGTTTGATTCATGATTTTACATGTTTTCAATGGTTGGGATCTACAAGTTATGCATTTTTTTGGGATGCACACCTCATTGATTGTAGTGGGATGACTTGAATGCATATTTCCTATATCCACGGGATTGATGCAGTGTTGATGTAGACTTTGTTATTTTTCCTTGTCTATGCTCATTTGCACATTGGTATGTTGCATTAGGATGAGAGGATGGATGATGAGAATGATTGGATAGTTGGTTATTGGGACTTGTAGCATGTTTATCATGATGTCATGGATATCTTAGTTGCATAGTTTAGTGTGAGCTTTTGACAGTAATGATGGTTTATCTTCTTAGATTGGAGATCTTGGTTCTACTTTGGAGTTATTAGTATTATAGTTGAGTGTGTGTGGACCATGGTGATCTTCATTTAGGAGATGGTTATCACAATGCCATGTGTAGTTCATATCATGGTTCAGTGGGAGCTTTGATAGTGATGTGTATTTGTCACCTAGTGATGGATGATCTTATATAGTGGTTGGGTGTAATGGACAAACTCTTGGATTATGATTATTATTTGTAGTGAGAGTGCTAGAGTTCTCTTGGGATTAGAGACACTTGTTGAGATGGTTACCCTTTAGAGGTTTTAGCAGGAAGACCAAGGAGACTTTCACTTGGATATGGGCGTGAGTTAATTATGGACCTAGAGAAGATTGTTATTGGAGAGAGTCATTGTGGCTTGGTGTATCTTCAAGGAGCATTCTCATTCCCCACTCTTGGTCTACTCAGCAGACTATCAACTGAGAGGTATTTCCCATCCTTTAGATGAATTTTTTTAATGCTTTATCTTCTCATGGTTATGGATCTTGAGCTATGGTTATTGGTTCTAGAGGGTTCATTCAAGGGGTGTCTCTAAACATGCTTTTTCTGAGGCGCTAAACTGGAGTTGTCTAGATGCACAAGTGCGCCTCCCTCAATGAAGTTCATTTTGTTAACTTAATTCATCCTAGTGACTCAAGGGGTTGTTATATTCTTTAGGTGCCATCTTTCATAGAATAAAACATTCACTCCATGTTAAGGCGCTCAAAGGAGGCTCTGGAGATGGAAAATGGCGCCTTAACTCACTTATGTAAATTTTGGACTTTTAGGCAATTGCAAGATGTCTTGGAGGGTTCAATTCTTCAAGGCGCCCATTTTGTTCACCACTTGTAGCATCACTTGTTCAAGGTGCATGTTTGGTATTCTCCAGTGTGATGTGTGATTTGGTCACAACAGGCACCTAGAGTGAATAGGCTTTCATCCTAACTTAATACATTGCCTCCTTCGAACAATTTTTGGGGCAGTAGAAAACATTTCACCACGGGCAAATGTCTCAGAGATAAAAAAAATTGAGAGAGGTTATTGTAGAGGCACTATACGTGATCACGTTGCCTTAGACAGAATGTTTGTAAGTGACACTATTTTCAAGTAACATCTCGTCAAAGATTTCTACCTTTTTGCACCTTGGACTCTTCAGGGATATCGTCGGTACAATGTAGCTCAGACTATTTTGACATGTTTGGGTGAAAAATAGGACCATGCCTAGCATAAATGTACCCATTCAGATGTGTTGGAATAGTTATTTTGGTCACATCAGGAGCAGGACAAAAGTTACACCCCTTTGCAACTTTACACTGCCTCCTTCTGACGATTTTTGGGGCAGCAGAAAACCTTTCACCATGGGCAAATGCCTCAGAGATATAAAAAACTAAGACAGGTTATTCTAGAGGCACTCTATATGATTGCGTTGCCTTAGACAAAATATTTGTAAGTGACACAGTTTTTGAGTAACATCTCATCAAAGATTGCTGCCTTTTTGTACTTTGGACTCTTTAGGGATATCTTCGGTATAATGTAGCTCAGACTGTTTCGACATGTTTGGGTAAAAAATAGGACCATCCCTAGCGTAAATGTACCCATTAAGATGCATTGGAATAGTCAGTTTGGTCGCATTAGGAGCAGGACGAAAGTTACACCCCTTTGCAACTTTACACTGCCTCCTTCTGACGATTTTTGGGGCAGCAGACCACGGGTGAATGCTTTAGAGATATAAAAAATTGAGAGAGGTTATTGTAGATGCACTCTATGAGATCGTGTTGCCTTAGATAGAATTTTTGTAAGTGACACAGTTTTTGAGTAACATCTCGTCAAAGATTTCTGCCTTTTTGCACTTTGGACTCTTCAAGGATATCATCGGTTCAATGTAGCTCAGACTATTTCGACATGTTTGGGTGAAAAATAGGACCATGCCTAGCATAAATGTACCCATTCAGACATGTTGGAATAGTCATTTTGGTCACATCAGGAGTAGGACGAAAGCTACACCCCTTTGCAAATTTACACTGCCTCCTTCTGACGATTTTTTGGGCAGTAGAAAACCTTTCACCATTGGCAAATGCCTTAGAGACATAAAAAACCGAGAGAGGTTATTGTAGAGGCACTCTACATGATCATGTTGCCTTAGACAGAATGTTTCTAAGTGACATAGTTTTTGAGTAACATCTCATCAAAGATTGCTACCTTTTTGCACTTTGGACTCTTTAGGGATATCGTGGGTACAATGTAGCTCAGACTGTTTCGACATGTTTGGGTGAAAAATAGGACAATGCCTAGTGTAAATGTACCCATCTGGATGCGTTGGAATAGTCAGTTTGGTCGCATCAGGAGTAGGACAAAAGTTACACCCCTTTGCAACTTTACACTGCCTCCTTCTAACGATTTTTGGGGAAGCAAAAAACTTTTCACCACAGGCAAATGCCTTAGAGATATAAAAAACTAAGAGAGGTTATTGTAGATGCACTTTACATGATCGCGTTACCTTAGATGGAATGTTTCTAAGTGACACGGTTTTTGAGTAACATCTCGTCAAAGATTGCTACCTTTTTGCACTTTGGACTCTTCAGGGATATTGTCGATACAATGTAGCTCAGAGTGTTTCGACATGTTTGGGTGAAAAACAAGACCATGCCTAGCATAAATGTACCCATCGGGATGCATTGGAACAGTCAGTTTGGTCACATCATGAGCAGGACACCAAAAATGCAAAAGTTGCTTTGTGCAACTTGACAACATTGACACTTTTTTGCAACATGACTCAAAGACTCAAACTAACCCCAAATGACTCAAAGTGACTTAAAATCACCTTGATTTTGGTGCCCAATGTACATTATAGAGGTTGAGGTGCTCCTTATCATTCAAACATCTTAGATGAACGCATAGGAAAGGAAAAAGTTCTAAGTTTCATCATCATGAGCGCCTAATATCAAGAGACTTTAATGGCTCAAACCTTAGCATTAAGTCCTAAGGTGCATTTCATGTCTCCTTTCATCCAATTTGGCGCCCTTATGTAGATTTTTCAACTTGATTTGGTGCCCTGTATGTGAAGGAAGATCTAAAGGCATGAAAGTGGATGTCATATTGCAAAAGTTTGGATCATCAAAATTGAAAGAAATAAGTCTATTAAGCTTGGGCACCCTTGGTCTTCTTTTCATTCATTATGAGTGCCTTGGGAGAATGGTATATAGGTCATCATCATGATTGGGCACCCTGGATCCAGAGTGTTAGAGAGATCATCAAATGGTGTCTAGAGGAAGTAGGGTGAGTTATGAGTTTGGTCGCATCAGGAGCAGGACACCAAAAATGCATAACATGATGATGTAAAAATGTGTACATATGTGTAAAAATGCAGGAGGAAATAAAAAAAAAGACAAACCTTACAAATTAATGTGCATACTTACAACTCAATGTAACATAACTTTACAAAATCAATGTGAATACTTACAAATTAATCCAATGAACCATCCGGGTCTACTCTACTCTTTATTGTGTGAAGTATTGCTTCATGGTTAGACTCATGCACCTTCCACAATATTTTGTTCAAAGGTCTACCCCGATACTTTATCAAATAAACATTGGATGCCATGACAAGGTTCGAGTAATGAAGAATCTTCCGATGCATGTCAAAGTCTTGAAATAGCCAAATATTAACACTCTTATGTGGTTACCTTCTAAGCCATGTTCCAGTAATAACCACTGAGCCTATAGGGTATTCGATGTTTTCTCCATCTGTAACAGGGGCCTCCAATTTCTTTTTGGCCTCAACATAATGACATAAGTAATAATCTGTTCCCTCTTCATTATCTTCATCTGCAATAACTGCATATACGTGCCCTACATTGATATGTGTAGCAAATTAGATGAAATTAGTCAACATTACAAAAACACTACAAAGTAAGATGACATTACCTAGTTGAACTAGATGAAATTAGATGCATATACGTGCCCTATATTACTTGGTTGAACTAAATCTAATATGTGGTCAAAGTCAACTGAGGATTCCATCTGTGTTAGTTCCAGTGCCGTCGGGGGTCGATACATGTCAAGTGGGCTAAGATAACTTAACTGCCATTCGTCAACCCACTCCTTTGACTCGCACTCATCCCAGACTTGAATTGTACAGGAAGAACAAAAGCATGACATCTTTTGTGTATGGATACTCCATGAACCTGCAATTGAGCTTCTGAAAGAGTGCATCTCATTTGATCCTGTCAGTGTACAACAATCCTCATATGGTGCAATGTTAGTATCATCTATCAACCAAAAAAATCTATGAACTAAAGACTTACCTTCATTACCTGGACCCATAGAAGCATTACACCAATCGATAATCAATTTTGCATATGTCAACTTTGCATTGTCTTTATACTTTAACTCTTCTCATGCTATGGCTCTTTTGATACATGCTCTTGCACCATCATGCTCTCCTTTTCCATGCCCGGCCTCACAAAAGTTCCACATATGTTGAATACCTATAAAATTATGCCTCCTACTCAGCCAATAGCAATTATGCGAGTTCTTGAATTGTGACACACAGTTATCCGACCATATGATATGCTGACTGAACAATATGCCCCTTCTAGCCAAATCATTGTAGAACACCTAAAAGCAACCTTGCACGAACTCTGTAGAATGCGTGCAATCATCACTAATATAGAAATTATACTCTCTTATGATCTTTCTGTCATCCTCTGTACTATCATTCTCATGAATGAATGCGATGTACACCAATATAGAAACCTGTGTGGAGTTGTAATATTATGATTGCAGCTCACGCTATGGCTGTAGACTGTAGTTCTCTGCAAAGTTGACAACTGAAACAATGCTACCAACTAGAAATGTGTCCTTGCATAACTTGAATTGCAAGTCCAACCATCGAGCTCTATGGGCATGTCTTGCATACTCATACACTATGCTGTCACGAAATATGGGCATAAACTGATACACTGGAATCTTTTCAATAACTAATTCACACTTTTTTGCTTCTTTATCATCTTTTGTATTGTATGCCACTATTTTATACTTGTCAAACTCTACTAGTTCGTTTCCAACCGCATGTGTTATTTCCATATGTTCACATATTGGCAAATGTTGCAAGCCACCGCAACCATGACATGTGCCATCCAAGCATAATTTCTTGTAGAATATTTGACCTTCTTCTCTTTCACATAAAATTCTTGATATGAAGTCTCTTGAAGATGTTGGTGGGGCACATATGGCACAACCTTGCAAATCATTGTTAGTATGCATATCTAAACATATAGACCTATAAGCATCAAAATGCTTAGAAAATTCAATATGTAATCTACAACAACAAGTAGTGCGTGTGTGATTTATCTTAACATAGAAAGGTTTTAACAATTCAAAATATTTTTGACAAATTTTAATTTGAGGATACTTCTCTAGAAATTTACCATAAAACTGTGTTTGAGTCTCATCCAAAAAAAGTTTTGGATGTGGCTCACAGTTCTGACTACCAATTCTCCTTCTTACCACATCCCTTTGATTCAGAGATACCCTTGTGTAATTCTTCCAAAAGTCTTCAATTAGTGATCTCAATGCTTCAACAATTGGTTTATCTTTTTGTGGTAGTCTCCCTGAGAATGCCCATAATTCATTGGCATTAGTGTCCTCAATTCTTTGGCGTCTTCCAACGGCTCTTGATAAAGTTTTCCTATTAATTCTCAATTCTTGACTTGTCTTTCTAATGAGACGAGCTTTCCTCATTTGACTACTTACTATAGTCGATGTAATCACACGCCGTGTTGCATTACTATATTTTGTGCATGAGGTGTTACCCACACTCTCATACACACTCATTAGGTTCTTGACAATAGATTTTTCACTTGAAGCCTCTGATGTTCTCAACCCAAGAATCTTCATGATAGACCTATACTTTATACTTCGCATCATTTCAATGAATAGTTGACATCTTACAGTCTCATTTAACTTTTCAAAGAACAATCTCCAAATCTTATTAGCATATCTTCTACAAGTGCATTTTGGAATCTTACCTTCCATTGGCTGCAAAATATTCTCATCAATATCAATCAAATACTTTGGCTTTCTATGCAAAATTCTAGGTGGTGTCAAGTTAGGTAAATTCATCTCAACATTAGGAATTTCATCAATATTTAAATGAGATGGGTTAGATGGTATACCTTCGATCGAAGATGGAATAGATGACATACCTTGAGGTTGAGGTGGGAACGATGATGTACCTCCTTCATCACATGTGAGTGATGATGTACTCTCAACTTGAGATGTGGTATATGGTGTCCCTACATGTTGACTTGCGGTAAAGGATGTGTCTCCAACTATGGTATTCAAATCTCTCGTACCACGAAGTTTTTGCATTCATTCTCTTTGTGCCACCAATACCATATCTCTTTGTGATGGTTGTGGTTCCTCTTCAATTGGTATGTCTTCATTTATCATGTCCAATTTCCTCTTCTCACGAAGTTCCCTCATAGCCACTGCTTTCTTTGCATTCTTAGCTTCTACCTCTTCCTGTGTTGGTTTAATTCTTGATCGTTTCCTCGGCGTGATGGAGAATTTGTCTGTAGCATGATAAAGAGACCAATATTGGTTCCTAAGAAATGAATACAAGATAATAGTGGGATTGTATTTTTTTATGTTGTAAGGATTTATTCTTGTATAGTTTGACATCATGGTATGTTAAGGTTTGTTTATTACACATAATTATTAAAGAGCCCAAGTGTAGAAAATATACATGGCATCATGTGAGATTGTAGGCTGCTTTCTTGATTGGGAATGTGTCTATTTTAAACATGTATGATAAAGCATGATAAAGTAATTCAATCCGAAATAAGGAAAATGTAAAGAACATGCATGTAAAGACTTGACATACCTAAAAAATGAAGATTTGAATGGAGAGAGTACCCAATTATGTAGTGTTTTTATCTTCTTGCATCAAACTCCTCAACAATTTAAGTTTTTCACCACTTGCTTCCTTTTCAATGTTAAATTGAATAACACTCAAATATTATTACTAACAACAATACTATTAACCAATCTATAATGTTAAATTCCTAAAATTGAATCACAATTAACATTGCAACACTACCAAAATTGAAACTTGAATAGATATGTATCAAACTTGGTGTGAAAACTATGTTATTTCCTCCTTCTCAAGTTGGCAAAGCAGAAAAGGTGGTGGAAAGATCATGCAAAGGTGGTACAATGTGTCAAATGTGCATGTGAACTTTTCAACAGCATGAAAGCACTTCTTTTTTGTCAGAGCACGCGTAGAATCAATAAGAAAATAGAGCATGTGGGCCTGGATCATGGGGGTAAACACTTTTTTACTGTTTCAATAGAAAGACAAAACACGAGCGCATTATAATGTGCTCGCACTATAACGCGCTCACATTTTGTCCTACTATAGATTCATCACATCCTTTGCATTGATCACATCTCTTTCTTGCAAGAGCTTGCCAGATGCTCCGTCATATGATAGGCATAACAATGAAGGGGCAAGCCCTCATAATCAAGTTCTTGATAGAAAATGCCCTCAACCCTCAACATCAAACCCTAATCCCTCAACCCTTAACTCTGATCCCTCGACCCTCAACCCTCAATGTCAAATCCTAATCCCTCAACCCTTCACTCTAATCCCTCAACCCTCAACCCTATCCCTAAACCCTCAACCCTTAACATCAAATCCTAATCCCTCAACCCTAATTCGTCATCCCTCAACTCTAATCCCTCATCCCTAAACCCTAAATGCTATCCCTAATCCTATACCCTCAACAGACTCAATACTATACCTTAAACTCTAATCCCTTATCCCTAAACCCTCCAACCCTATCCCTAATCCTTAAACCCTCCACACTCTACTTTAACCCTAATCCCTTGAACCTTAACCCTATCTCTAAAACCTTGACCCTCGAACCTCAACCCTCAACCCTCAACGTCAAACCCTAATCCCTCAACCCTTAACTCTGATCCCTCATCTCTCAACCCTAACCCTAAACTCTAAACACTAAACCCTCAACCCTCAATGTCAAATCCTAATCCCTCAACCCTTCACTCTAATCCCTTAACCCTAAACCCTATCCCTAAACCCTTAACACTATACCTTAAACCCTAATCCCTCAGCCCTCAACCCTAAACCTTATCTGTAAACCCTAATCCCTCAACCCTCAACCCTAATCTATCATCCCTCAACTCTAATCCCTCATCCCTAAACCCTAAATGCTATCCCTATTCCTACACCCTCAACAGAATTGATACTATACCTTAAACCCTAATCCCTCATCCCTAAACCCTCCAACCCTATCCCTAATCCTTATACCCTCCACACTCTACTTTAACCCTAATTCCTCGACCCTCAACCCTATCCCTAAACCCTTGACCCTCAAACCTCAACCCTCAACCCTCAACGTCAAACCCTAATCCCTCAACCCTTAACTCTGATCCCTCAACCCTTAACACTATACCTTAAACCCTAATCCCTATCCCTCAACCCTTAACCCTTAAAACTTAAACCCTATCCCTACACCCTCAACACTTGACACTATATCTTAAGCCTTAAACCCTCGTCCCTAAAGCCTCAACCCTCAATCCTTAAAGCTTCAACCCTAAACCCTATCCCTAATCCCTCTACCCTCGACACTCTAACCCTAACCTCGACATTAAATACTAATCCGTCAACCCTAAACCCTAATCCTAAACCCTCAACCCTCAACACTATACCTTAAACCCTAATCCCTCAACCCTCAACCCTAAACCTTATCCCTAAACCCTAATCCCTCAACCCTAATCCATCATCTCTCAACTCTAATCCCTCATCCCTAAACCCTAAATGCTATCCCTATTCCTAAACCCTCAAAAGACTCGATACTATACCTTAAACTCTAATCCCTTATCCCTAAACCCTCCAACCCTATCCCTAATCCTTATACCCTCCACACTCTACTTTAACCCTAATTCCTTGACCCTCAACCCTATCCGTAAACCCTTGACCCTTGAACCTCAACCCTCAACCCTCAATGTTAAACCCTAATCCCTCAACCCTTAACTCTCATCCCTCGACCCTCAACCCTATCCCTAAACCCTCAACCCTAAACCCTCAACCCTCAATGTCAAATTCTAATCCCTCAACCCTAAACCCTATCCCTAAACCCTCAACACTATACATTAAACCCTAATCCCTCAACCCTAACCCTAAACCTTGTCCCTAAACCCTAATCCCTCAACCCTCAACCCTAATCTGTCATCCGTCATCCCTTAACTCTAATCCCTCATCTCTAAACCCTAAATGCTATCCCTATTCCTAGACCCTCAATAGGCTCGATACTATACCTTAAACCCTAATCCCTCTACCCTTGACACTCTTATTTAACCCTAATCCCTTGACCATTAACCCTATCCCTCAACCTCAACCCTCAACCCTCAACCCTCAACCCTAATTCATCAACCCTAAACCCTAATCCCTCAAACCTAAACCCTATCCCTAAACCATCAACCCTCAACACTATACCTTAAACCCTAATCCCTATCCCTCAACCCTTAACCCTTAAAACTTAAACCCTATCCCTACACCCTCAACACTTGACACTATATCTTAAGCCTTAAACCCTCATCCCTAAAGCCTCAACCCTCAATCCTTAAACCTTCAACCCTAAACCCTATCCCTAATCCCTCTACCCTCGACACTCTAACCCTAACCTCGACATTAAATGCTAATCCGTCAACCCTAAACCCTAATCCTAAACCCTCAACCCTCAACACTATACCTTAAACCCTAATCCCTCAACCCTCAACCCTAAACCCTAATCCCTCAACCCTCAACCCTAATCCCTCAACCCTCAACTCTAATCCCTCATCCCTAAACCCTAAATGCTATCCCTATTCCTAAACCCTCAACACACTTGATACTATACCTTAAACTCTAATCCCTTATCCCTAAACCCTCCAACCCTATCCCTAATCCTTACACCCTCCACACTCTACTTTAACCCTAATCCCTTGAACCTCAGCCCTATCCCTAAACCCTTGACCCTCTAACCTCAACCCTCAACCCTTGACGTCAAACCCTAATCCCTCAACCCTTAACTCTAATCCCTCATCTCTCAACCCTAACCCTAAACCCTAAACCCTCAACCCTCAACATCAAATCCTAATCCCTCAACTCTTCACTCTAATCCCTCAACCCTAAACCCTATCCCTAAACCCTCAACACTATACCTTAAACCCTAATCCCTCAGCCCTTAACCCTAAACCTTATCCCTAAACCCTAATCCCTCAACCCTCAACCCTAATATGTCATCCCTCAACTCTAATCCCTCATCCCTAAACCCTAAATGCTATCCCTATTCCTACACCCTCAACAGAATTGATACTATACCTTAAACCCTAATACCTTATCCCTTAACCCTCCAACCCTATCCCTAATCCTTATACCCTCCACACTCTACTTTAACCCTAATTCCTTGACCCTCAACCCTATCCCTAAACCCTTGACCCTCGAACCTCAACCCTCAACCCTCAACGTCAAACCCTAATCCCTCAACCCTTAACTCTGATCCCTCGACCCTCAACACTATACCTTAAACCCTAATCCCTATCCCTCAACCCTTAACCCTTAAAACTTAAACCCTATCCCTACACCCTCAACACTTGACACTATATCTTAAGCCTTAAACCCTCATCCCTAAAGCCTCAACCCTCAATCCTTAAACCTTCAACCCTAAACCCTATCCCTAATCCCTCTACCCTCGACACTCTAACCCTAACCTTGACATTAAATGCTAATCCATCAACCCTAAACCCTAATCCTAAACCCTCAACCCTCAACACTATACCTTAAACCCTAATCCCTAAACCCTCAACCCTAAACCTTATCCCTAAACCCTCAACCCTAATCCATCATCCCTCAACTCTAATCCCTCGTCCCTAAACCCTAAATTCTATCCCTATTCCTAAACCCTCAACAGACTCGATACTATACCTTAAACCCTAATCCCTTATCCCTAAACCCTCCAACCCTATCCCTAATCCTTACACCCTCCACACTCTACTTTAACCCTAATCCCTCGACCCTAAACCCTTGACCGTTGAACCTCAACCCTCATCCCTCAATGTCAAACCCTAATCCCTCAACCCTTAACTCTGATCCCTCGACCCTCAACCCCATCCCTAAACCCTAAACCCTAAACCCTCAACCCTAATCTGTCACCCTTCAACTCTAATCCCTCATCCCTAAACCCTTAACGCTATCCCTATTCCTAGACCCTCAACGGGCTCGATACTATACCTTAAACGCTAATCCCTTATCCCTAAACCCTCCAACCCTATCCCTTATCCCTTAACCCTCATGATTAATAGCCTTGAATGTAAAAAAATTTAAGGAGAACATAACGCGAGTGCGTTATAACGCGTTCACATTATGTCAAACATGACAAACAACAGACTTGCGGGAAAGGAAAAATGCAAAGCAAACCATAACGCGAGCGCATTATAATGCGCTCGCATTATGTCTTGCTTTGAGAATCCCAAGCCTTGGGCTTGGGATTTGCTTTGGATTTCCAACCCAACGGCTTGGAGTGCCTTATGAACAGTCACAGACGTGTTTTTCTATATTCTTCAAAATTTTACATAATTTCGTTCATGCTAACCCTTAGATTTGCACGTGTTTCAAGGTCAAACAAATCAAACACATGGGTAATGTTAGGCTTTCTCTTAGCTATTTGACAATGTGATTTTTTTGACATTTTAACAATGTTATGCCTTTCATCTTTAATTTCTTTTGTTTGTGTGTCCGTTTTTAGGCAAAAACCACTGTCTGTTCTTTTTTTCATTGCAAAATAACTATTCATTCAAATCTCAAAAAAATTACATATTTAGAAACTAGACTCCATTCTACAAATATTAAAAAATAAAAAAATGATTTTCAATTAGTTTTCAAAATTTATAGGGGTAGCACAGCCAAAATTCTATTTTTTAGGATGTGTCCACTTTGAAAATTAGTAAAAAATCAAATATTCATCAAAAAATTATTAGAAAAATTAGGCATAAACTGCATGGTATTAGCTAATTTCTCACTGAAGTGATTTTAAAAATACCAAAAAAAAGTTGACCTTTTGAGGGAGCCACAAAACATGCTATGTTATGTTTTTTTGACAGAAACAACACCAATTTATGTGGATCCCTCTTTTGAACCCCTTAATCTATGCCATTTTCAAAACAAAATAGTAGTTTAGAAAGTAGACTCGGAGCACTACGAACATTGTTTTGGTTGCATCTCCAAATTTTGAGTGTAACTATGCTTAATTTCTCATCCAAGGCCAGTATTTCCTGATTTCAGAAAAAAAGTGGCCACTTAAGACCCCTTTTTGGCCCCCCATCTTCCTGCACTTACCGAGATTCAACAAGTCACTAATCTTCAATGGTAATTTTGGTAGAGTTTTGACATCAAGATTGCATAAGAATTGTGTGGTAAAATGATTTGCAAATGTCTTTTTATATCTAGCTTTGGGGAATTCAAATTTTGAAATAACTTCTCAATATCGCGTGAAAACTGAGAATTTGGAAACGGAATCCTGAGGCACTTGGCGGGAGCCGACATCCCACCAAAATTCAAAATCCTAAGAAATAAGGGAGGACTAGGGCACGGGCGTCCAAGTCCAAGCCCCCTATTTCCACTTAGATCTACTTTTTGGGGGTCCTAGGGATCTATAATCCAAATTCCCTTTTCGGGTTCCATCAAAGGGTTACCTCAAAAGGTGAACATTTTACAACTAGACTTAGTTAATCAGGGTTTCAGGAAGGTCAAAAAGAAAAAGGTTGAGAGGTCACCCAAGCGAGGACCTAAATCGAGGGAAATTGTACCATTCCATATAGGAGGACAATTGTTGACGTTACATTTAGCCCCCACTTTAGTGGCCATATGAAACTACATGTATATGCAACTAAAGGAAAGTAAATACATTAATCATGAAAAGGATACCCAAAAGGATACTGTAGAGGAAGTCAAAGTGTTGTTGCCAAGAAGGAAGGAGCCCCCAAGTCTGTAATCTTGCAAGACCACAAAGTTAGGAACCACAACCTACAAAGGAACACTTGTTAGAAAATCAAAACCAAATCAACCTGCAACCATCACCAATAAGTCAGTACAGAAAACACTAAGGGGGTTGAGTGATGAGATATGATGAAAGAGGAAATCGAGGGAGATATATGCCCCCCTTATTTCTACTTGCTTAGTCAAAATGTTTAGTGGAAAATTAGATAGTTTTTTTAAACTAGGTCAACTGCTACCCTTTCTCCACTAAGCATTGGGGAAGACAAAGATTGAATGTAAGGTTAATCTATAAGTTACTTGTTTACCCCTTTATGTTTGCGGTATCTAATCTCAAGAGCCTAACTAAGGTTTTATTAAGTATTTTTTCTCATGAACCAAGTAAGACCCTAATTATGCCATAAATCAGAGATATACAGAAACTGATGATAGTATAGGAAAAATTGATTGTAGAAATGCAGAGATAGAGTATTAGACATTATGCACCCAGATTTTGAGGGTTGACTAGACTAGGGTGCCCGCTCCTTAGTCCTAAAAGTTCCCAAAACTAGAAATTATCTACACAGGCTGTTTGACACTCCCAAATGGCTCCTAGATCTTGGAAATTGCCCCTGTTGGACTAGGGTGCCCACTCCTTAGTCCCGCAAGTGTCAGAATCTAAAAATTCAAAATTCTATGATGACTGTGTCTGCAATATCCTCCTTCCTGCAGCTTCTTTCCTCCAAAACCTACAAAACATGATCTACACCTACAAAAGAAGGAGAAAGATGTTGCAGCTATATAGGAGCTTGCCTCGGTCAAGCCCTGTCTTTGGTATTTCTACCTCAACAATAGCCAGAGCTAAAGATTTGAAGAAGTGTATGCAAACCTAATAATGTGTATGTAGAAATATCAAACCCTAGATGTCTCAATCAAGGGAAGATCAACAACTTGCTTTGCATCAATAAACACATACAACTTCACCTCAAGGAGATGAAACGAATAAAGACTGCATGAACAAGAAGGGGAATCAACAATGTCTATAGAGGATCTCCAAGCTCAATGTTGGAGGCTTCAACCCTTCTCTTGATCATGCAAAGAGTGTACAAACCCTAGGAAGAGCAAGATAGTCTCAAGATCTTGATTCCTAATCTCCATCCATTGTCTCCATGATAGCAAACATAGAATACTTTCAAGAGATTCAACAAGTCACTAATCTTCAATGGCAATTTTGGCAGAGTTTTGACATCAAGATTGCATAAGAATTGTGTGTGGTAAAATGATTTGCAAATGTCTTTTTATATCTAGCTTTGGAGAATTTAAATTTTGAAATAATGTCTCGATATCACGTGAAAACTAAGAATTTGAAAATGGAATCCCGAGGCACTCAGTGGGAGTTGACATATCACCAAAATTTAAAATCCTGGGAAACAGGCGAGGACTAGTTCACAGGTGCCCAAGTCCAAGCCCCCTATTTCCACTCATATCTACTTTTTGGGGGTCCTAGGGACATGCCAAATTCCCTTTTCAGGTTCAATCAAAAGGTTACCTCAAAAAGTGAATATTTTGCAACTAGACTTAGTCAAGTAGGGTTTTGGGAAGGTCAGAAAGAAAAAGGTTGAGATCTCACCCAAGCAAGGAGCTAAACCAAGGGAAATTGTACCATTCCATACAAGAGGACAATTTTTGATGTTACATTACTTCCTTATGCGCTCAAATATTTGTCAAAGATTTGTAGCATGATCCTTGTGATGGATAGACTTCACCAAGATATCATTGACGTAGTCTTCTAAAATATTGTGCATATAATCATGAAATATAAGAGTCATTGCACATTGATAAGTAGCTCCTGCATTATAAGTCCAAATGGCATGACTACCCAACAAAATGTACCCCAAGGTGTTATAAAAGTTGTTTTATATTGGTCTTGAGGATTTATTAGAATTTGATTATATCCTAAAAAACCATCCATGAAAGATAGCAAGCCATGGCCAGCTATGGAATCGACAATCATATCGATATTAGGAAGTGGAAAATTATCTTTTAGTGATGCTGAATTCAAATCTTAGAAATCTGTGCACATTCTTATATGACCATTGGGTTTAGCAACGGAAACAATATTCGAAATCCAAGGCAAATAATCAATAGGTTATATGAAACCAGCTTGTAGAAGCTTTTTTATTTCAGTTTTAACAAGCAATGCAATTTTAGGATTCATCTTACAAATCTTCTATTTAAATGGCTAAGCATCTGGTTTCAATACGATATTATGTGTTACAATTTGAGGATCGATGCCAGGCATGTTAGAGTATTTCCAAGCAAATAATTCTGAGAATTCATGTAATAACTTAGTCATTTCTTCTTTTTATTCCACATTTAAACAATCACCAATAGTGAGAACTTTTTCAATATCATCCTTATCCATAACAACATCAACAGTCTTTCCATTGAGGAGAGTACTATGCTCTAAGGGATTGTAGGATTGTAATTGTTCTTCAAATTCTCCATTAGGTTCTACAGTAGCATTTATTGTGCTAGTAATTTTTCCAAAGTATGCATTGTCATTTAAATAATAAGGTAGGCCACATTTATGATGATAACGAGGAATATTGTCATAAGTGCCCAAGAATTCTATGATTGCTTCGTCTATTGAGAATACATCCAACGAAAGTGGTCCTGGAGGACAATTAGTGTCAATCATATCAAGAAATATCAAACTAAGTGTTGATATAGTATTCACATTAAGAGTAGGGCATTTATGGGCTTTGGATTCCTTGAAAGGATTATCCCCAATGCCACTGGAGCAATGTTGTAAAGCAGATTCTATAGGGACTTTGATTCCTTGTTGATTTATACCACAACCTTTACCTGTATAATCACAATCTTTATAAAGGATTTAGAATCCTTGACCATAAAGAGAAACCATTTCCTTAGAGGAAGGTGGAGCGTCATAAATGTCATAATCAATAGTGTATATAAGAGTATTATCCTTATTTGTCACCAAAGAAGCTTTATGTTTATCAATCGAAGTGTGTGATGATGCAATATTTGATGTTTCAAGGATGGGGTTTTTAGGTTTGTATTCTCCTGAAGGGGAAGATGTAAAGTCCAACAAACCCTAGTCATCACCAACAAGTGCATTCAATTGTTTAGGCTCTTGTACAACATTTTCAGTAGTAAGAGGAGTTGATAAATCCATTTTCAGATTGTTTAGAGTCTTAGGGCAAATGACATGCTTATGAACTTCCAATTGCAAACAACTATCTGGTTCAGGATCAATATGAATAGTATGTAACTTATCTTTGAATATAAACTTGATTAAACAATGTAGAGTAGAAGGAACTACTCCTAATGCATGTATCCAAGGTCTACCAAGAATCATGTTATAAGATAGAGAGCAAGGCATGACATAAATCAAGGTAGGCACCATCACAGGTCGAAATTGTATAGGTAAAGATATAGTGCCCACAAATTGTCGTCCAACATTGTCAAAACCACGAATACTTAATGATTCCAGTTTGATTGCAGATGTATCCACCTTAACCTTATGTACTAAGTCAATACCACAAACGTTAAGGGCTAATCCATTATCAATCATGACTCTCTTAACCAATGTTTTGTTTATTGTAATAAAGATGATCAAAAGATCAAACTAATTTTGAGCTTCAAGATATGGTAATTCATGTTGTTAAAATAGGATATCTATTTTTGTTACATGCATACACTATAATAGAGCAGTAACATCATTTGGTTTAACAGCAAGAGGAACAATCACCTTTTGTAAATCTTCTTGTAGCATTCCATGGTAAGTAGGTGAAGTTTTTTATAAGTTCCCAAAGAGTTATCTTTGCAGGAGTGGCGTGAAGTTGCTCTACAAGATTATAGTCTTTATGACCCTTATATGTTAAATGAGGTGCTTGAGGAAGCATAGGTTGAGATGCTGGTAAGGATATCCAAATACTTGATTGTTGTGTACTTTGTCTATTATTCCAAGTATTGTATGCATGAGCAACGACATTATGATTATTTTGTTGGAATTTTTGTTGCACTATTTATTTAGCATAATCATAAATGTGATCAGAAGTTTGAGAAGCAAATTGACAACCTTTAATAGTAAGCATGGGTTTAGAAGATGGTTGCACCACATTTGCACGTAAAGTGACCACAATTTTTGTTTTTTCAAGCTCTTTTCTAGATTTAGGAACATAGATCACATTTAAAAATCTTTGAAATAATGATAGCTTTAAGGCTGTAGTGGAATGTTCAATCAAGATAAAGTCCTCAAGGGCTTCATCTAACATATCAAAGTCATCATGACTAAACGGTTCATCATAAGCATGAAAATCTTGTAAAAAGTAATCTGACATTTTAACATGCCCTTTTTAACCCAAGATTCAAATGCACAATGATGGCCTATGAAAATGAAATATAATGTAAAACAATGATTAACAATTTTTCCCAACCCTTTTAGTGAAAAGATAAAGAATATGATTTACAATTCAATGCATGTAATTTCACCAAAGACACTGTTCAATCTAAATACGTTCTAGGACAGCAAATTATTTCAGATCTGAAGTTTAAAAGGATGCAAATTCTTTAAAGCTCAAGTTCACCAAAATGTTTAGTTGAAAATTGGATAGTTTGTTTAAACTAGGTCAAGTGCTACCCTTTCTCCACTAAGCATTGAGGAAGACAAAGATTGAATCTAAGGTTAATCTATAAGTTACTTGTCTACCCCTTTTGGTGCAGAAGCACAAGGGAGAATCAAAAGACTCATATCTTATTTTGTTGTTCATTTTGTTTTGTTGGTTTCATAAGGTCTTGGAAACCATTCTCATGATGTAATAAGGCTTTGATGCCATATTGTAATAAGGACTATGTCCCAATGTCTACAACCTGTTGTCATAAAGCCATAAAAGGCAGTCATGTAAGTCTTCATGTTTGTAAGCCTTGTTAAGGCATTTCAAGGAGGCTAAAGTGGTGTCAAGGAGCCTAAATACCTTGTTCAAGGTCTAATCACATTGTAGAGGTGTTTTAAGATTCATAAACACCAATGGCTATGCAAACAAACTAAGGATTAGTTGAAGTTTTCAAACTGCCCAAAAATAGTTTAGGAAGTTCGAGTGGGTTATGGCCTTCCCCATCGACCAAACTGATCTCAATGGAGTTACCAAGGCATATACTAGTCTATATAACCTTGAACAAGTAAAATGTATGATGGAGAAGAAGATATATGCAATCAAAACACCATTTTCTTGTTGTTTTCTATTATTTTCTAAATTTCCTATAGGAACAGCCCGTACTACTTTGTTGTATGGAATTGTTATGAATCATAAGTTTGTGGAGAGTGAAGTATGGTGAACTAACATCCCAAACCAACCTTCCATGATGATCTGTAAGTTTATTTCTATTGTTCCCACTTTTGTGTAAAGATCTTTGATTATGGGCTTGTAGGTGAAATAGAACCTTGTCTTGTTGGTCTATCTTCTCCTATCTAATTTGCCTCTACATCATAGTGGTATTAGAGCCATAAAAGGTTCTGTTGTTGGCCTGGTATATGTTAGTAGAGGAGAGTGAAGGAGAGGCTAGCAATATGCCTCCGAAGGGGATGACCACTGAAGTTGTCAAGAAGTTCAAGGAGATGGAAGAGAAGATCAAAAGTGGAGTCAAGGAAGCACTCCAAGTAGAGTTGAAGGTATTGAGGATAGGGAAGAGGATAGATGAAGGTTTAGATGAAGAGGAAGAAAAAGAGGAGGAAGAAGAAGAGCAAGAAGAGGTAGAGGTACCGGCTAATCAAAAGCATTTCCTTGAAGCCATCAAGGTAATTGACAAGGATTCTTCGGAGGCTCAGATAGAGATTCCTATGTTCAGTGGGAAGATGAATGCTAATGAAGTCATGGAGTGGATTGAGGCCCTAAACAACTACTTTGAATACAAAGAAGTTCCAAAAATCAAGAGGGTTAAGTTTGAAAAAAATAAACTGAAAGGTGCTGCCCTTACATGGTGGAATTACACCCAAGGAGAGAGGGTAAAGAATGGGAAGAGTATGATCTCTTCATGGAGAAGAATGTTGGAGAAGATCAAGTCCCAATTCCTTCTATTATACTATGAGGTGCAGATCTACAAGAAGATGCAAAATCTCAAGCAAAGAGATTTGGATGTGGCTACTAACACCGAGGAGTTTCACAAATACACTCTTCATTGTGGGTACATGGAGGATGAAAAAGCCAAAGTGGAAAGGTATCTAAATGGTTTGAAGTTCAATATCCAAGATGAAATAAGTTTATTAACCCTTGAAACTATGGAGAAATGCTTTCAAGTAGCATTAAGGGCTGAAGAGAAGTTGAAGAAGAAAGGTGAGCAGCAAAGTAGAGGAAGAGGTGGCAGAAATTTTAGAGGTAGGGGCAGTTTTGGGGGCAGAAATCAGTCCCAAAGAAGCCAAGGGGAATCTAGTCCCCAAGAGCAAAGTGGAGAATCTAGTTCTAGAGGAGGCTGCAGAGGAAGAAGGCCTAATGGAAGAGGTAGATTTTGTGGACTAGGGAGAGGTCCTAATGTCTTCACAGGAAGGTGCTACAATTGCAACCAAGTGGGACATCCAGTCTTCAAGTGTCCTGAAAAGAAAGCCTTAAGATTTCATGGATGAGAGAGAAGGAACCAATTGATCCAAGAGGAAGATTGCCAAAGTGTCAACTCTCCAATTGGAAGTATAGCCCTGGTCCATGAAGGAGAAAGTTTGATGATGAGAAGAACCATGTTGAAGGTGCCTCAAACACAAGAACCACCTCAAAGGAAGACATTGTTCAGGACAACATGCAAGGCCTATGGTAAGATTTGCAAGGTAATTATTGATTTAGACTCAACTAAAAATTTGGTTTCCATTGAAATGGTAGACAAATTGAAATTGAAAAGGCTTCCTCATGTTAGTCCTTATAAAGTATCATGGTCGAATAAAGGGCAACAAGTTTTGGTAGATGAACAATCATGGGTTGAATTTGAAATAGGAGAATATAAGGACAAGATTTTGTGTGATGTAATTCCTATGGATGCTTGTCATTTGCTGTTAGGACGTCCATGGCAACATGATGTTCAATCACAACATGATGGTAAAACTAATTCTTTCATCATAACTAAGAATGGTAAAAAGTATAGAATGGATCCATTACCTGATGAGCATGTAGAAAAGAATGTTGGGTCAAGTGTCATGGTTGTGAATGGTAAAGAGTTTCTAGATGCCCTTAAGGAGGAAGGAACCCAAGGGTATGCTTTGATTTTGAAGCCTAAAAATAGTCCTAGTTTGCATGATCCTAGTAAGGAAAAAGTTCCTGATGAGGTGCAACAATTGCTAGAGAAGTATAAGGGGATTATGGTAGAAGAAATGCCTAATGAGTTGCCACCTATTAGGGACATAAGCCATCAAATTGAATTCATACCGGGATCTACTTTGCCAAACAAAGTAGTCTACAAGATGACACCTTCACAAAATGAAGAAATTGCCAAGCAAGTACAAGAATTGTTGGATAAGGGATTGGTGGGAAAGAGCCTTAGCCCATGTGCTATCCCAATAGTCCTAGCCCCTAAAAAGGATGGTAAATGGAGGTTGTGCATGGATTCTAGAGCCATTAACAAGATTACCATAAGATATAGGTTCCCTATGCCAAGAATTAAGGACCTAATGGACTGTTTGGGAGGGGCTAGATACTTTTCTAACATTGATCTTAAGAGTGGGTATCATTAAATTAGGATCAAACAAGGGGATGAATGGAAGACAACATTCAAAACAAATGAGGGTCTTTATGAGTGGTTGGTGATTCCATTTGGTCTATCTAATGCCCCAAGTACTTTTATGCATCTCATGAATGAAGTGTTGAAGGATTTCACTGGCAAATTTGTTGTGGTTTACTTGGATGACATTCTTGTTTTCAGCAGGACTAAGGATGAGCATTTACAACATTTGGATCAGGTTTTGAGGAAGTTGCATGATGAACAATTGATGATCAACATGGAAAAGAGTGTCTTCATGAAGGAAGAACTCACCTATCTTGGTTTTGTAATTTCACAAGGTAGTTTGAAGATAGATCCAACAAAGGTAGAAGCCATTTTGTCATGGCCAACTCCAAAAATAGCAGGTGATGTGAAAAGTTTTCATGGTTTGGCAACATTTTATAGGAAGTTCATAAGGGGTTTTGGTCATATTTGTGCACCAATTTTGGATACCATCAAAGGGGGGCAGAAATGTAAGTTTTTATGGACAAAGGCAGCCAATGATTCTTTTGAAATTTTGAAACAAAAGGTAGCACAATAGCCCATACCTGACTTTAATAAGTTGTTTGTGGTGGAATGTGATGCTAGTAATCTTGCTATAGGGGTTGTCCTAAGTCAAGAAAGCAAGCCTATTGCTTTCTTTAGTGAAAAATTGAATGATTTTAAGAGAAAGTACTCTACTTATGACTTGAAATTGTATGCCATGGTACAAGCTTTGAAAAAATGGAGGCACTATCTTTTGCCAAAAGAATTTATTGTTTATACTGACAACCATGCACTTAGTTTTCTAAATTCATAGGAGAAACTCAATCATAGGCATATGAAATGGGTTGAGAAACTCCAAGCCTATACCTTTTCAATCAAACACAAGAAGGGGCAGACTAACAAAGTGGCAGATGCATTGAGTAGAAGGGTGGTATGGTCCAAGAAATTTAGTTGCAAAGTGTAGGGGTTGATGCTCTCAAACACATCTATCAGGATGATGATGATTTCAAGGAGGTATATGAAGTTTGTTCACAATATTTAGAGTCATATCATTCCTATTTTTCTAAGTTTTTGTTGCAGCAGGGGTTGTTGTTCAAAGGCAGCCAACTATGTGTTCCTAGGTGTTCCATGAGGGAGAACATCATAAAGGAAAAACATTGTTGTAGACTAGGAGGTCATTTTGGGTTGGATAAGACATTGGATTAGGTGAAGAGGTTTTATTTTTGGCCTAAAATGCAATTAGATATCATAAAATTTGTTAAATGTTGGAGTATTTGTCAAAGGGCAAAGGGTACTTCGTCTAATGCTGGTCTATATCAGCCACTTCCCATTCCTAATAGGCCATGGGAAAGTATTAGCATGGGTTTTGTATTAGGTCTTCCTAGGACTCAAAGAGGCTTTGATAGTATATTTGTTGTGGTGGATAGATTCAGTAAGATGGCTCATTTCTTGCCATGTAAATGCACTAATGATGCTTCTCACATTGCTGGTTTGTTCTTCAAATAAATTGTTAGAATATATGGTTTGCCTCTTAACATTGTGACTGACAGGGATCCAAATTTTGTAGGCCATTTTTGGCACATTTTGTGGAAGAAGTTGGGCACTCAATTGTCCTTTACTTCAGCCTATCACCCTCAGACTGATGGCCAAATTGAGGTGGTGAATAGGTCCTTAGAAAATCTTCTCAGGTGTCTTACCAAACAACATGGAGAGGCATGGGATATGATCATCCCTCAAGTAGAGTTTGCCTATAATGATTCCACCAATAAGAGCACAAGAAGGAGTCCATTTGAGATTGTTTATGGAATTCATCCAAGAGGTATTCTTGAATTGAGAGATCTCCATGGATTGGAAAGGAAAAGTGCTCAAGGAGAAGACTTTACATTGGCCATGAAGGACATCCATGATAATGTCAAAGAAACTCTTCAAAAGAACAATGACAAGTACAAGGAGAAAGCCAATGAAAGAAGGAGAGATGTACAATACAAGGTTGAGGATTTGGTCATGGCACATTTGAAGAAGGAAAGACTTCCTAAGGGGCAGCCAACCAAACTCCTCATGAAGAAGATAGGACCATGCCGGATTGTGCACAAGTTTGGGCCCAATGCCTATGAGATTGAACTTCCTCAAGGCTTGGCCATATCTCCTATCTTCAATGTTTTAGATTTGTTCCCTTTCAAAGGTGATTCTAATGCAGATTCATAGGTAGACATGACAACAATAGGAGATGAAGATTGGGTCAAGGGTCTTCCACCTAATCAACCATTGAAGTTGGAATGCATTCTTGACACCAAGGTCTTGAAGAAGACTAGGAAAAAGATATACAAGTAGTTTCTTGTCAAATGAAGTGGCTTGCCTATTGAAGATGCCACTTGGATGACTAAAGAAGACATCTTGAAACATGGTGTTACAAGTGCTGATCTACTTCCTCAAGAGACTTGAGTTCTCTTTCCACCTGGGGAGTATGGTGTAGGAGCACCAAGGAGAATCAAAGGACTTATATCTTGTATTGTTGGTTTCATAAGGTCTCAGAGACCATTCTCATGATGTAATAAGGCTATGATGCCATGTTGTAACAAGGACTATGTCCCAATGTCTACAAACTACTATCATAAAGCCATAAAAGGCAGTCATGTAAGTCTTCATGTTTGTAAGCCTTGTTAAGGCATGTTAAGAAGGCTAAAGTGGTGTCAAGGAGCCTAAATACCTTGTTCAAGGTCTAATCACATTGTAGAGGTGTTTGAAGATTCATAAACACCAATGGCTATGCAAACAAACTAAGGATTAGTTGAAGTTTTCAAACTGTCCAAAAATAGTTTAGGAAGTTCAAGTGGATTATGGCCTTCCTCATTGACCAAACTAATCTCAACGGAGTTACCAAGGCATATACTAGTCTATATAACCTTGAACAAGTAAAATGTATGATGGAGAAGAAGATATATGCAATCAAAACACCATTTTCTTGCTATTTTCTATTATTTTCTAAATTTCCTGTAGGAACAGCCCGTACTAATCTATTGTATGGAATTGTTATGAATCATAAGTTTGTGGAGAGTGAAGTATGGTGAACTAACATCCCAAACCAACCTTTCCATGATGATCCGTGAGTTTCTTTCTACTGTTCCCACTTTTGTGTAAAGATCTTTGATTTTGGGCTTGTAGGTGAAATAGAACCTTGTCTTGTTGGTCTATCTTCTCCTATCCAATTTGCCTCTACATCACCTTTATGTTCACAGTATCTAATCTCAAGAGCCTAACTAAGGTTTTATTAAGTATTTTTGCTCATGAACCAAGTAAAACCCTAATTATGCCATAAATCAGAGATATAGAGAAACTAATGATAGTATAGGAAAGATTGATTGTAGAAATGTAGAGACAGAGTATTAGAGACTATGCACCCAGATTTTGAGGGCTGACTAGACTAGGACACTTGCTCCTTAGTCCTAAAAGTTCCTGAAACTAGAAATCTTCTATACAAGATGTTTAACACTCCTAAATGGATCCCAGATCTTGGAAATTACCCCTTGTTGGACTAGGGTTCCTACTCCTTAGTCTTGCAAGTTTCAAAATCTAAAAATTCAAAAGTTTGTGATGACTGTGTCTACAATATCCTCCTTCCTATAGCTTCTTTCCATCGGAACCTACAAAACATGATTTGCACCTACAAAAGAAGGAGAAAATGTTGTAGCTATATAGGAGCTTCCCTTGGTCAAGCCCCATCTTTGGTAATTCTACCTCAACAATAGCCAAAGATAAAGAATTGCAGAAGTGTGTACAAACCTAATAATGTGTATGCAGAAATATCAAACCCTAGATGTTTCAATCAAGGAAAGATCAACAACTTGCTTTACATCAATAAACACATACAACTTCACCTCAAGGAGATGAAATAAATGAAGACTTGCATGAACAAGAAGGCGAATCAACAATGTCTGCAGACGTTCTCCAAGCTCGATGTTGGAGGCTTCAACCCTTCTCTCGATCATGCAAAGAGTATATAAACCCTAGGAAGAGCAAGATAGTCTCAAGATCTTGATTCCTAAACTCCATCCATTGTCTCCATGATAGCAAACATAGAATAATTTCAAGAGCTTCAACAAGTCACTGATCTTCAATGGCAATTTTAGTAATGTTTTGGCATCAAGCTTGCATAAGAATTGTGTGTTAAAATGATTTACAAATATATTTTTATATCTAGCTTTAGGGAATTCAAATTTTGAAATAATGTCTCGATATCACGTGAAAACTGAGACACTCGGTGGGAGCTGACATCCTACCAAAATTCAAAATCTTGGGAAACAAGGGAGGACTAGGGCATGGGAACCCAAGTCAAAGCCCCCTATTTCCACTAAGATCTGCTTTTGGGGGGTACTAGGGACCTGTAATCCAAATTCCTTTTTCAAGTTCCATCAAAAGGTTACCTCAAAAAGTGAATATTTTGCAACTAGACTTAGTCAATCAGGGTTTCTGGAAGGTCAGAAAGAAAAAGGTTGAGAGGTCACCCATACAAGGAGTTAAACCAAGGGAAATTGTACAATTCCATATAGGAGGACAATTTCTGACATTACAAAATGCAAATTACTTCTAATATACTAGATCTAACCTTTCTATCAAGGAAAAAGCAATAAATTACTAATCCCAAGAGCAATTTCAATTTTCTAATTACTACCATTTGACAAAAAGCATAGAGGAATTTGAAATAGAGAATATTTATGTGACTCTACTGCTCTCAAAAATCCTTGATGGCAACCTCGTATCCTCTTAAAGTAGTAGGAAGAGCTCTTGATGACAAGATGACACCAAGAAGCAAGATAAACTTGTATAACCTTAATATAGCTCAATGAGAGCTTTTGATGAGCACAATGGCATTGATTGAAGTAGTGTAACAATGCTTGATGAGCTTTATGTGAAATATTTGATGAGTAATGAACAAATAAAAGACACCTTCATCCTATGTGAGCATGAGAATGTTGATTGGAGAGCAAAAACTTAGCAAGAGTTGTGTGCACAATAAATTTGTCTCCCTTTGTGCTTGAGGGAGGGGGCTATTTATAGGTTGGAAGAACAGGATTGATTGAGAAGTTAACTCAATTGATTGAAGAGATAAAAAGGATTGATTAGGGAGTGAACTAGATTGATTACCCAGTGAACTCAGTTAATTTGGGAGTGATAAATCAATAATATCTTATCACTAAAGAGGAATTGGAGTTGGAAGAATGCATGGAAGAGAATGAGTTGTTAATTTTAGATCAAATGAAGCTAATTATGCATGTGTGGGTGCATGAAATAGTTAACTCCATATTAGGCATCAAAATCATGCGAACTAGAAGAAAAATGGAAAAAAATGAAGCTATTTTGAGTTAGAAACTTGAGTTTTTCCATGGCTAGAAATGTGACAGGGTCATCCCTTTCACTAGTAGGGTCGACTGGGGGAAGATCCTACTTTTTGAGGGTAACCCGGTGGGAGATCCATAAAGAAAGGGGTCTGGGAGGAAATGCATTATGGGAGATGGTAGAGAAGATGAAAAGGATGTGATCTGCCTCTGGAAACAGGTTAGTCATGTGCAAGAATCTAAATCTCCACTAGCAAAGTAGGATCTCCCTCTGGGAGATCTAGAAATAATAGAGGGATATTTAGATTGGTTGAGTGAAACTGAAACTGAAAGTTGGAGATGGGTAGGGGGACCTCTAGAGGGCTTCTAGAGGGTGGATAGGATGAAAAACATAAGGGAAAGGTGAAAACTCACCTACAAGACAAATACAAGGCTTAGGAACATGGTCAAAAGCTTAGAAAATGCAAATTGACAAGTGTCGCAGAAGTGCCAAAAAGTGTCGATGACAAAGAGAGAGGGAAAATGACAAAGAAGAAACAACACAAGATAAAAGAAAAAGACACATCACCAAGAGGTCTGCTGCTTAGAGGACATTATTTCACACTTACATGTATGTGGTAAGGATTAAAATCATCATAGCAGTCCTCATGGAGGTTGTGTGATTTTTGTGCTTACATATTTGCCCCCTCAGGGACGGTAGTCTACATGAAATGTAGGTACTATTGCCAAACTAGGCTATACCTATTGTTGATTTTCCTGCAATTGTACTTGAAATAACTAGTATTAGTCTGACATCTGAATATATCAAAATGAATAATGAAAACTAAAATGACAAACTTACCATAGATCGTTTGAGTTTGACTAGTTGTTTGCCTTGTCAGTGAGAGCTGTATGAATGAATGCATGCAAAATGATGCATAAAAAGAAAAAACTAATATAAGAGTGCACAAAAGAAACTAAGCTAAGGGCAAACAAAGCAAGAAAATTTGTGAGACCAGAGTGAATTGGTGATGGAATCAATCGTGTGAGCAATTGTTGAGTAGATATCATCAGGAAGATCGCAAAGAAGGCCACCTCTTCTTTAGTTGCTGAAAATCAACTACACAAATACTTCAAAAAACCTTTTTCTAAACCCTAGGTTAGATTTTGTGAAAAATCTCTTAAAATGGTTTATTTTTAGTGATTATTTTTATTGCATTGCCTTTATTTCATTGCTTATAGTAGTATAGGTCTTTTGTTTTCTAAAATTGGCTGAGAAATAAAGATTTTAGGGCATTTTTAGCTTGAGAGATCTCCATTAGGGTTGCCCCTTTTTTTAGGCAAGTCACCCAAGGGGAGATATGTCTGACAATAGGGTCACTCAGGGTGAGATCCTACAGACAACAGGGTCGATCAGGGGGAGATCCTACAGACAACAGGGTTGCCTGGGGGAGATCCTATTAACATCTGGGTCGCCTAGGGGGTGACCCTGTTGGGTAGATTCTACTTAAAATTTGATGTTTTTTATATTTGTTTCACTCTAATATGACCTAATTTGACTACTATATTCACCTATTTATTGCAATTTTGAGGGGTTATATGCTTTTTGTGTGAGATTTTTTGCATTTTTTTCAATTTTAAGGATTTTTGTGTGTTTATGAGATCTAACTAAAATTCTTTTTTGATTTGTAGGACATGTGCATTTGATGGAACGCTTGCTGAGAGTAAATGTGGCTCTTAGAGATATTGATTTGTTGAGTGAGGAGGACCATGCTATCTTGAGGAGAACAAGCCTAGCTAGAGTCTGTCATGTGCTAGTTGTTCACCCTGTGTCATGCATATGTTGCAACATTCTGACTTACTGGAATGCAGACATTAACACTTTCAGGTTCCCATAAGTTTCAATAGAGTGGACTATCACTCTATTTTATGTTTATCATATTCACTACAACAAAACAGGCAATTAGTGTTAGAATCTGAAAAGATTATTAACCCAGAAAACTAGTGCAAAGAATAGATATCTAAACTATGAATGCAAATGATATGAAATCAAAATAACAACACAGAGTTAGTCTCCAAGAGATTAATGCAAATTCTAGAAGCAAAATAGGATTAAGAGGATGCAAAAGAAAAAGATATGAAATACAAGCTAGGTAGCATGCTTACATAGACTAGGAAGAGGGAGGAGGTGTCAACACTGACCAATGGGGAGCAACCATCTATCAGACTAAAGATAGCAAAGTATCTTCCCAAGATAGCTAATGGATGCTCACATGTAGGAAGGTGACACCTCGCAACCACTCACCTAATAAGACATGTTTTATTAACCTAAGCGAGATTAATAGAAGTGTAGGAAAAACCTAGGAATATAGGGAAAAATAAATAACCCATTAGGGAATAAAAACATACACTAACACCCCTCATAAGAGAAGCTTAGGTGGATGCAGAAATGGGTCCCAGCAAGTCAAGCCTAATGAGGTACCCATGTACATAAAATCCCCCCCAAAGACAGATAAAAGCCCCCCAAGATAGAGAGAGAAGAGACCCCCCCAAAGTAGAGAGAGTCAGGACTCCGAGTGAGAGGAAGAAGCCCCCCAGAAGATGAAACATCCCACACCCCCAGTAAAGCTCACAAATGAAGGAACTTTCTCTCAGTGAAGGGTTTGGTGAAGATATCAGCAAGCTACTCAAATGTCAGATAGTAGTGAAGGTCGATGACGTGGCCATGGATGAGCTCCCAGATGTAGTGCATGTGGACCTCTATGTGTTTGGTCCGCTGATGATGGACCAGATTCTATGAGATTTGAATGGCACTCTGGTTGTCACAAAATATGACTGATGGCCATCTGATCTGGATACAAAACTTAGTGAAAAGATTCTGAAGCCAAATGGCCTCAGTGGTGACATTCACAGCCCCCCAATACTCGGCCTTAGTAGAAGATAGAGCAATATCAAACTGCTTCTTGCTCAACCAACAAACATGACCTGAACTAAGTGAGAAGCTGTAACCTAAAGTAGACTTGTGATCCTGAGAATCTCCTACCTAATCTGAATCTGTGTAGCCCACCAAGTCAAGCTTAATGCCTGCTACATAGTGAATCCCAAAACTATGAGTACCTTGAATGTAGTGAAGGATCTACTTGGCTACTTTCTAGTGCAGCTCATGAGGCTCATGTATGAATCAAGAGACCATGCCTACAGCATATGAAATGTCAGGTCTCGTATTAGTCAAATAAATGAGACTCCCAACAAGCTATCGGTACAAAGTGCCATCAACAAGTGGAGAAGAACACTAAGCCTCAAGTTTGACTCCAGAAAGGAACGGAGTTGGAGTAGGCTTACAACTAGCCATATGAAACCTTGAGAGCAAATCTAGAGCATACTTGGACTGTGTGATGGTGATCCTGGAAGAAGACTGAAAGATCTCAATCCTAAGAAAGTAATGCAACAAGCCCAAGTCAGTCATCAAAAACCTGTCATGAAGGGCAGTTTTGACTGCTCCAATGGTGGATGAAGAACTCCCTATGATCAGCAAGTCATCAACATACAAAACTAGAAATAGGAGTGAATCATCCTACTGCAGAATGTAGACATTGGGATCAGAATGATACCGAGTGAACCCAACTAATAGAAGGAAGGAGTCCATCTTGGCATACCAGGCCCAAGGAACCTATTTGAGGCCATAGAGAGACTTCTAAAGATGGCACACAAGTGAAGAATCCTGAAGGAACCCCTATGGTTGCTCCATGTAGATCTCCTCCTGAAGGTCACTGTAAAGAAAAGCACTCTTCACATCCATCTGGTGTACTTCCCAATGATTAGTTGCAGCAATGGCAAGAACAAGTCAAATGGAATTCATTCGGGCAACTAGCACAAAAGTGTCAGAGTAATCAATTCTAGGAACCTGGGAGAATCCTTTGGTGACCAAGCGTGCCTTATGCTTGTCAAGCAGCCCATCTACTGTAAATTTTGTTTGATAGATCCACTTACATCGAACAAGTTTTCTTCCCTTAGGAAGAGGGAGAAGATCCCAAGTGTGGTTCCTCATCAAGGAACTATACTCCTTCTGCATAGCTATATCCCACTCAAGAATACTAGAAGCCTCATGAAAAGATTGTAGATATGAGGCAGTAGCAATGAAGACATGTGGAGCATCCTGGAACTGTGAACGAGTTTGCCTAGTGTCTGATGGATCCCCAACCCAATCACCTACAAACTGCAAGGTCTGTCTAGCCTAAAGTGGACTAGAAGATGGAGAATCTGGAGGAGAATCATCAACCTCTAAATGATGACTAGGAGAGGAAGGAGGTGAGTCCTCTAAATCGCTCTCTATATTGGAAGTGGAGGTAGAAGACTGCTTAGGTGAATCTAACTCATCAGAAGATTTGTCATGTATCCCAAGTGACTCCAATATCAATGTAGAAGGAGTTGGAGAAGTGATAGAAAGTGAGCTCGAAAAGCCCTCCTCAAACTAAACACTCCTCTCAATGAACAACTCATGTGTAGTAGGGTGGAGCAATCGATAACCCTTCACACCATTAGGATAACCTACAAATATGCAAGGTCTTCTCTGCAGATCCAAGGCCTTGCATTTCTCTACAAGAATGTTAGCCCATGCAGGAGAACCAAAAATTTGAAAGTACTTAACTAATGGTTTTTGACCACTCCAAGCTTCAAAAGGAGTGACTCCCTTTAAGGCTCGGTGAGGAACATGGTTCTAGATATAACAAGCACAGTTAATGGTCTTTGCCCAATACTGTGGTGCAAGAGATCTAGAGTGAATCATCTAGTTCACCATTTCCTTCAAGGACCTATTCTTCCATTTTGCAACACCGTTCTACTAAGGATTGTATGGAACTAAATGCTACAAATCAATCCCATCTAAAGTGCAAAACCTCTCAAACCAATGGTTGACATACTCACCACCATTGTCAGTGCGCAAAACTTCAATGGCTTTCCTAGATTGCTTCTCTACAAAAGTTTTGAAGTCCTAAAAATGATCAAATACCTCTGACTTATGTTTGAAAAGGTACACCCAAGTATATTGAGAAAAGTCATCAATGAATGTGAGGACATATCGGGCCATGCTGAAAGAAGGATACTGAAATGGACCAGCCAAATTACTATGAACTAACTCCAGTATCTATGAAGCTCTCCATGCCATACCTTTGTCAAAATTTTCCTTAGGATGCTTACCAAGAATGCAACCTTGGCAAACACCACCTGAAAACTAAACTAAAGGCAACCCTGTGACCATGCTCTACTGGTTGAGCTGTTGCAAGTAGTGGAAGTTTAGATGGCCAAATTGCTCATGCCATAATCTACTCACATCATTAGAATGAGTGAGCAAAATAATCAAAGGAGGATTGGGAACAAAGTGAGAAAATAGATAGAGCCATGACTGATGATCTGCTCTCCCAACTATAACTATAGAACCACTATGCAACTCACGAATCTCCACTGAATCAAGAGTGAACTCAACCTGCTTCCCTGAACCTGTGTGAGAGATCTGGTATACTGATAGGAGATTAGTTGATAATAAGGGCACACAAAGAACATCATGGAATGTGCCATCCCCCACATTAATAGACCCTCTCCCACACACCTCAATAGGAGTGTCATCACCCATCAAAATAAAAGGCATAGTACAAGGCTCCAAAGATGCAAGTTCTTCCTTAGATGAAGCCATGTGGTGCGACGCACCCAAATCAAGAACCCAAGTTGGATGTTGAAGAAGCAACTACAGCAAGGGCCTTCTCCTTTCCTTTCCCCTTGCTGTTTTCTTTTTCCTTGTTAGACCCCTCATTAGAACTCTATTTGATAGACTCATGAACACTGATATTATTCTTCTCAAGAATGTGTGTCAAGTGATCAATTTGTTTTTTTAGACATTTATGCTCATCATGACCAGGTCTTTTACAATAGGCACATTAGACCCTCTCTTTCTTAGTCTTGTCGCCCTTGGAAGATTGGGTCTCATTAGTTACTTTTGAAGCAATCGGTATTTGATCCTTCTTCTCCATGCTATTCTTCTGTTTCTTATCCTTACTATTGTTGTTACTACTTTGTCCTTATTATTCTTTTATGCCTTGGTTGGTAGCCAATGCATGTGACTTAGAGGACTTAAGAGTGCCCATCTAGATTATCTTGTCCTGTTCCCAAGTGAGATTAACAGCAAAATCATCTAAAGATGGCATGGTGAATTGAGTACCAAGTGCACCCTTAGTAGCATAGAAAGTAGAAACAAACACATAATATTCTGAACTTAGCTTAGAGAGAATACTGAGAATCAGTTGTTCATCTTTCTTTTCAATTTCACATTATTTTAACTGCAGCCTTAGTGATTTTAATTTAGTGAAGAAATTTTAGATTGTGTTGAAATTGCCTGGACTTAAACTAATTAGTTCATTTTCCAACATATGACCCCTCATTGAATCTTGTGTGCCAAATAGTGTTTCTAGCTTTGTCTATATTTCATTTGGTGTATTCAAAGACTCAATGTGAAAGAGCAAATCAGGAGAAACATACAAACACAATGTTCCATATGCCTCATCACATTTGTTAAACCACTTAGGCTTATCTTCATCTTTAGCAGGTTCAGTTTCAAGTCCCATAGTTATTCTATTTAATCCAGCTTTCCTTAAGTGAATTGTCATGCGTGATTTCCACTCAAAGTAATTGTATGGAGTTAGGATGGGCACATTTGTTTGATCCATGATAAAGAAATGTAGAGAAGAAATGTCGAAAAGAAGAGAACCCAACCAAGACAACCCCCCCTTTTCACTCAATCAAAGAACTGTTAGCTGCCGTTGCACTAAAAGATTGACCTATCAATGCTTGATACAACCACTTGACTTAACAAGCATGAGAGGCGATTAAGCCCTTGTCATAAACCACCGCAGTGCAACGCTGAACAAGGAGACCAAGGGCCACACCTTGCAACAATCCCCCCAATGCAAGCGCGGGATTTAAACCCATGACCTTAGCTCTGATACCAATTGTTAGCTATCGTTGCACTAAAAGATCAACCTATTAATGCCTAATACAACCACTTGACTTAACAAGCATGGAAGGTGGTTAAGCCCTTGTCGCAAACCACTGCAGTGCAACGCTGAACAAGGAGACCAAGGGCCACACCTTGCAACAAGAACCCCCCAAGAAAATATGATTTGACACTTTATATTAGTATGTTTACAACTTCCACTAGCAAGAAATACTAAGTGGTCTTGATTTCAGTGCATTACAAAACCCTCACGAAGAGCATATGCTAAAAATACAACTTTAGCACAATAACCAAAGAAATAAATAGCACCACTGCGATCTACTCAAAAAATCATGCACTTTCAAAACAAGAATCACCTCGATCTGAGGTTGTATGTGAAATTCATGATCCTCTGAAGTTCCCAAAATGAGAACTGTGCAGTGTCATGACTGAGAATCTGTAATTTCTGAAAAATCTCTGCATCAAAATCAAAAAAATCTATACTAGTACATAGAGCACAAAAAAAAGCCAAAATCAAAAATAATTCAAGGGAAACAGAGTTCGTATGAGTAAGAACGGAATATTTGAAAACTGCCTTCAAAATTGCAACTGCCAACAGAGAGGGGTATTGTTGTAGCTTTATGAGTTTAATTTTACAAAATATATAGAATGTATGTAAAAACTGAAAGATACCCAGATGGTTTTTCTGTGCTGCAAACAAAACCTAGAAGAAATTTTTCTTGCTGATGTACAAAAGATGTAGTTCTATTGTAAACAGGATGCTTTTAGCAACAAAAAATGACCCCAGCAACCAAAAAACATGTAAAGGCTGAATCAACTACCTAAGACAAGAAGAGGCATGCTGGAACCTACAATATTGATTAAAAACACCAAATATGCAAGCTGGTTGTCAAATTTGAGCTTGAAACCCCGGTTCCTCAATTGTGTATGACGATCTCTAATTTCAGTGAAATGAAAGCTAAATCTGACTTTCTCAAGCCTCGTAGACGCATAGAACAGCTAAAAATGCTACCAGTATAACCAGAAATGCTACAATCACCTAAATTTTGTAAAAACACATGTGCAAACCCTAGAGGTTAAAAAAGTTTCTGTCAAACTTTTCTGATTCTCAAGATCATCCAAAGATGCAAGAGAAGATCATACTAGGTTTTTTAAAAAACTGCAATAAGCTTAATTAGCCCCCCCGAATCTCTCAAATAAGGAACTAAAATCTACTCTTGCACATAGCAAGGCTCTGATACCATGTTAGAATCTGAAAAGATTATTAACCCAGAAAACTAGTGCAAAGAATAGATATCTAAACTGTGAATGCAAATGATACGAACTCAAAATAGCAACACAAAGTTAATCTCCAAGAGAGTAATGCAAATTCTAGAAGCAAAATAGCGTTAAAGAGGATGCAAAAGTAAAAGATATGAAATACAAGCCAGGTAGTATGCTTATATAGACTGGGAAGAGGGAGGAGGTGGCAACACCGACCAATGAGGAGCAACCATCTATTAGACTAAAGATAGCAAAGTATCTTTCCAAGATAGCTAATGGATGCTCACATGTAGGAAGGTGACACCTCACAACCACTCACCTAATAAGACATGCTTTATTAACATAAGCGAGATTAATAGAACTATAGGAAAAACCTAGGAATATAGGGAAAAATAAATAACCCACTAGGAAATAAAAACCTACACTAACAATTAGCACCTAAAATAACATCAAAATTTAGTGCATTTGAGTCCATAAATTAGACACTTCTGCTGATGCAAAACTCAGCGCCCAATAGCATCTCACTATTGTGCTAGGTTTAGCACCGATTTTAATGCTGGATTTAGCGTCGAGTTTAGCGCTAGAATTTTGGTGTAGGATTAACACCGGATTTAGTGACAGATTTTGTTGCTTCCAATTTGGCTTTTGATTTTGCTTCTAGTTTTGCTTCTTGTGTTGCTTCCAAGTTTTCTTCCGGTTTTGCTTCTAGTGTTGCTTCTAATTTTACTTCTGGTTTTGCTTCCAGGTTGGCTTTTGCTTTTACTTCTAGTTTTGCTTTTGATTTCGCTTCCAGTTTTTCTTGCAGGTTTTGCTTCCAATTTTGCTTCCAATTTTGCTTCTAATTTTGCTTCTAGTTTTGCTTCCAGTTTCGCTTCTAGTTTTACTTTTGGTTTTACCTCCACTTTTGCTTCCAATTTTGCTTCTAATTTTGCTTCCAATTTTTCTTCCAATTTTACGTCCAAGTTTGCTTCCAATTTTGCTTCTATTTTTTCTTCTGGCTTTGCTTCTGGTTTTGCTTCTAGTTTTACTTCCAGTTTCACTTCTAGTTTTGCTTCTAGTTTTACTTCCATTTTTGCTTCCAGGTTTGCTTCCAATTTTTCTTCTAATTTTGCTTCTAGTTTTGCTTCCAGTTTTACTTCAAATTTTGCTTCCAAGTTTGCTTCTAGTTTATTTTCCACTTTTGCTTCCCATTTTGCTTCTGATTCTACTTCCAATTTTGCTTCCAATTTTACTTCTAGTTTGGCTTCTAATTTTGCATCTACTTTTGCTTCCAATTTTTCTTCCAGTTTTGCTTCCACTGTTGCTTCTAATTTTGCTTCCAGTTTTGCTTCTAATTATGCTTCTATTTTTGTGTCTTTTGTTGCTTCTAAAAATGCTTATTATTTTTCTTACATTTATTAATTTAATGTGGTTTTTTTCAATTTAATTAGTTAAATATATCATGCCTCTTAAATAACTCATATAATTATAAAGTGTATACACCTAAAATTGACTCAGATTGAATTAAGTAAATATTCTAATATTTATCTTAATTCTTATTTTCCTCTGTCAATTAAATAAATATTATAAGTTTATTTGATTGGTTCATTATCCTACAATTAAATAAAATCATTTTATTTAATTAAAATCCTTAAATTATTCTAATGTCTCAAATCCTAAATCCACCTCACAAAATCCACCTCATCTCTTCCACCTCACCATGTTGCACATATAATTAAATATTCTTAATTAGCTAATATCCTCTATTATCTAAAATTGAATTCTTAATTCAATTGTCCCCCACTATTCTCCACTCATTGAATTCTTAATTCAATTGTTCCCCATTATTCTTCATTATTGAATTTTTAATTCAATTGTCATAACTCACTATCCTCCACCATTTATTCTTAATTCAATTGTCATAACTCACTATCCTCCACTCTAAATTTTTAATTCATCCATTATGAATTAAAGATTCACAAAAAATGAGAGCCATTGATCTCATCTGTTGATCCTCACCCTCCATTGTCTTTTCAGAAAATCTATAAATGAGACCCTTCTCTAAGTAATTAGAGAGACTTCTTCTGGCATCCTTACTATGCCCAAATTCCTCTAGGGAATCTTTTTCTTCTCAATTCTCTTCTTCATACCATCATAATGCCGAAATTATCCTAGTCATCCCATATCCTCCATCATTAGTGTGTTGAAGCTCATCTTCAACACAACACATATCACAAGCCATTCTTCCTTTGTCATCTTCAACAAGCAAGAAAGGAAAGCTTCTGAGGGCTTCACAATCAAGATCAAAGAAAGATAGGTGAACAATGGAAGCCGCAGGGTAACAGGGTTTGTGAGTTTCATACTTCATTTGTTTATTCTTGTTACATATTTCATTGATGTTTGGGTTTTATATTATTTATCGATCAATCTCATATTCCCATTCACATTTTGCTGCCCACCATGATCTAATCCACATTGTTTGTGAGTGTTTGTCTTAGAGGTTTTGTTGCAGATTCAAGTGTTTCAAAGAACATTCAGGCATCAATTCTTACAAACGGCCTCCTACGAACAAACCGAGCTCACCGTTGAGTCTGAAAAGGTTCGAAGGTAAGAAATCACCTATAATTTCTCTAGTTTTATTATTTGAAATTTTTCAATATTTTTTTGTTTTTTTTTCTCTTTTTTGCAAAAATTAAAAATTAAATACAAAAATCAAAAAACAAAAAACAAAAAAAAACAAATTTTGCATTAAATTTCATTTAGTTGTTTATTTATTCCTTTTAACACTTTAATTTAAAAAATCAAAATAAAAAAATAAAAAACATATAAAAAAAAAATCATTCGAATACCTTTCTTTAAAAGCTTTTGGGTTATTTATTAAAAATAAATAAAAAAATTAAAAAAATAAATTAAAAAAAATAAATTAAAAAAACAAAAAAAAAAAAAAACCCAACTCCCCATCCCCCCCAATCCCCCCCCCCACCAAAACCCCCCCAACCCACCACCCATCCCCTAACACCTCTCCCATCTGCCACCCCTCGACCCTCCCCCCAAACCCCAAACCCCCCACCCCCTCTCCCCTCCCCACCTCTCCTTCCCTCCCCCTACATACCCCCCCATAGCTCCCAACCCCTTCAGCCCCCTTGCCACTCCCGCCCAGCTCCAGCCCCCTCCCCCGCGCCCAAACCCCCCTCACCTGCCCGCCACCCCCTTCCTCCCCTCGTGCTTCTCCCCACCTCCCCCCTCCCGCAGCCCCCCGCCACCCTTACCCCCTTCGTACCTCCCGTCCCCCCACCCTGCCTCCCGATCCCTCTCTCCCTGCGCCCCTGCACTCCCACAGCCATCGCCTGCCTCCCCTCTACACACCGCTGCCAGCCCTTTGCCCACTCCGTCTTCCCCGCCCCCTCTCCCCACCCCCTGCGCCATCCCGCCGCTTCCCTTGCGCCCTTCCCCCTGCGCCCTTCCCTGCGCCGCCCCTCCTCCCAACCACCTCCGCCACCAGCCACCTCCACCCAGTGCCTGCCGCCACTAGCCACCTCCACCTCTCCACTGCCGCCCAGCCACCAAACCTGCACACACCACATTTAAAATAACACTAATCAAAAAATTAATAAAAAATAAAAAAATATATATTTTATTTTTTAAGGCACTCAGCCCCTGGTCATGTGGAGGACCAGGGGTCTATTTAAAACTCTTAGCACAAACTATTAACTGCTAGGAGGCATGTGACCAGAACTCTGATAACCGCTAACAGTAACATCAAACAGTCAAACTTACCCCTCTTGTGCTCCCTACATGCCGAAATCGGTTGTTTTTTTCAAATTTTCACAACTTTTGCATACGGTAACGAAATCACACAAAATTGGTGGCGTCAGAAAGAGGATTTAGAGTACTTCACAGTTGTGAAGACAATTTTAGGTGACTATACCATTTTGACCACCTTTTTTTGCAATCAAAGTCAGAGATGCTTCCAAACTTCAAATGCTCATATCTATTGCAAATTTAATCCTTTTTCAATGAATTTCTTTTTTAAATTGCATGGAATTTTGTGTAGAATCTGTTTATGAACTTATTTTTTCTATATCAATTCATTTTTCATCAGATTCTATCAGATTATCAATTTTCATATAACAATCTCCTATGCTAGTCTACTAGTTTCTTTTCGATTTTGGTGACTTGCAGGGACATCATTCAGGGCTAGACCAACATTAGGATCCGCAAATATGGAAATTTGGATAGCGAAAACAATCCTAGTGTACTCATTCTACTCTTTCATCTTCAATCTTATTTTCATCACACACTTCGATTTGGGTTCTAAAATGAACATTGATTGATCACACATATCAAATTGAGCTTAAAATAAACCAGTGTCTTCCATTCACACATTTGGACTTGGGCTTTAAAAAGAACCTGTACTTGAAGTGCCTTCCTCACATTTCAATTTCTAAGGGCAATTAACCAAGTGCGAGTGTGAATCAAGTGTGTGTGAGTATGCTCTCTCCTCGCACCACAAGGTGACCTTAGAGATCAAAAACACTTCACTTGATTTGCTTTTGTCTACCCTTTTCCTAGGAGGCCTGCTAGGGGATTTCATCACTCCTAGGGATGACCTCAATCAAGTTTGAATCGAAAGACACCCTCATTGAAATCAAAACCTTGTCACTCTTGGCTAAGCCCCAAAGAACTTTCTACCTTTGGGAAGTGAAGGTGAAGGGTGGGTTATCCCCTTCTCCCGGCTGTGTGACAAGATTTCACTTTCAAATCCTAGTCAACTTCATGTAAACATTGCCCACAAACCTAATTGGCCATACCTTACTTCAAACTAGACATTAGGGCATGTTGATGTGTCTTCCACGTGTGCTTGTTTACTAATTAGCATATTCTTCAAATTCAACAATTCAAAATTACTTATTGTGTCTTGTGTGAGTGACTCATGCTTGTACATGTGTGATCATTTCAGTGAACATTATCAAACTAAACAAAAACTGGAATTGCACATTTGAAATGACCTACAGTGCATTTGCTATGACTTTCAACACATTCAAAACATTACCAATTTAGCACATTTGTCTCGACTTGTGACACATATGCACTCTATTATGGCACACTTACTACTGCGCATTCCACACTAGTAAGCTTTTCCAGTCTTGTGTCCATGGCAAACCACCTAGAATATATTGATCAAGAAATCCAATATCTGGAATTGCAAATAAACTTAGATCCCTCACCCCAAGACTGTATCACAATTTGTCAACATATCCAAGTCTTAAAACAAGAATTGATAATCTTGCACACTGAACGTGCCGGCACTAGCTATGTCTCGCCCCATACTCCTATGTCTTTTTCCCATACTCATGACAAGGCAACTGCCACCTCAAGAGGGAAATCATATACCACTTTGGCTCCTAGTCCTCCTTCGCTATCTTCTAAGACACACATCTCAAAGCATATCGGTTCTACACCAACATCGCCATCTAGTTCCTCAAACTTTAAATGGCACACTAAAAAAGAATCAGATGAGTGGTGGGAAAAATATTTTCCAGATTTATACAATGCAAGAAAAGCTAGGAAGAAAGTAAAATCCATTCATCCATTACCTCATTCATCTACCCATACACCTACGAAGGATGTGCTCCAAGGGCTATTAGCAGAGAGTCAACCATGTCCCCAAACTCTGGTCCTTGACCTTACCAAAGATTCTTCCAATACCATGTCAAATCCTACAACCCCTTCATGTCATCCACAACCCCTTGAGCTTCTCAAAGAGCCTTCTACCATGCACCAGAGTCAAGGTCTGTCACACCCTCATGTTGTTGACCAAGAGCCTATCCAAGAGCCCTCAATTAACATTCTTAGCCCTTCAAGCCCATCATGTGACCAACAAGCCATCAAGCCTATTCAAGAGTCTCCTATTATGAATCCCAGTCAAGAGTCATCATGTTCTCATGTTGTTAACCAAGAGCCTATCCAAGAGCCTTCCACCTCCATTCAAGCAACCCAAGAGGTATGTCAAAGGTTTAATCCTAAGCATGTGGAAACATTAAGCACTCGTCTAAACCAAGATCAAAATATTCCCATCCGTCCCCTGCATAACCTTTATCTCTTCAATGATCCTATACCTATACATGAGCAAGAGATCCAATTTCCCACTAGGCATAACCTATATCTTTTCCATGATCAAGATACTACCGTTGATGAAGAAGCTATCCATGAGCAACTTGATCCTATACAGGAGCAAGACCATATACATAACCTATATCTCTCCTATGATCAAGATATTATCACTGATGTGGAATCTATACAAGAGAACATTAATCCCATCATGCTAAATCCTATCTATGATCAAGATCCCATCTATGATGATGCGCCTATCTACGATCAAGTAGACCATGATGATCCTGTTAGCCCACTCTATGTGTCCCATGGTCCTGAGCCTATCACCCCATCTAGTCCTACCCAAAATCCAACAACTTCCACTTCCCTTGATGAGACACTTGCCTCCCAAGCAAGCATAGAAGATCCAACCAGTAACGATCCTTCACCATCCATTATTGACCAAGCTACAAATCCTCCACCATATATCCTTGGTCTTACCACCTTCATGCGTGAATGTTCTCTCTTAGAACACCAACCACCATTATCCGCTATCTCACCTTCTCCATCTAATAAAGAACTTTTGTCTAATGTTCCACCTACACATAATCTCGCTATCCACCGTATACTCCAAAATATGAACTATCAAGGTAAAGGCTTAGGCCTTCATGAACAAGGTATTTTGGAACCTATTCATGTCAATGTTCCCCCACCTTCATACAACCTTGGATACATACCCCAAGGTGAGCAAACTCAAGATGTTCCAAGGTACTTCCTCCACTCCTCCTAAGTCTACCACTTTCCATCGCAAACCCTATCATATCCCCAAAACATATGTCGCCATTCCACCTCCATCATCCTACAATTGTCAAAAGCATGGGACCATACACCTTCCACCATCCAAACTCCCTCCGCTACTTCCAACTCCTAATATCCCACCTCCCTTATCATACACATCCCAAAAGCATGTGACCATACACCTTCCACCATCCAAACTCCCTCTGCTACTTCCAACTCCTAATATCCCACCATCCAATCTACCTCTGCTACTTCCAACTCCTAACACCCCTCCATGGTTTTTACCACCACTTCTTCAAACATCTTATCCATCCATCTATAAATCCTCTACATATCCCAATCATGGCCGACAAACACACATATTGTCTCAATAAGGAGCTTTCACCAACCTCACTTCTACCATCCCATGGGGATTCAATGACAAATATGTGGATGCCTCTACCTATAAAGTAAAAAATCCTAAGAGTCCTCATGACCTAGGACATAAAAGCCAAGAATCAAAGCATTATCCATATCAAAAGCTGCATACACCCATACACGCCAATGCCAAACTAAAACAGGTGTGGATCCCCAAGCAACAAATGATTACTCCAAAAGCTGCACAAAAGCTACATGCACCCAAACCCATACCTTCACAGGTACTACCTAAAAATAAAATGGTTTGGGTACCGAAGCAAAAATCCCTAAAGTTACATGAGGCATCCACCTCTCAAGAATTCCAACCATCTACTTTCTCCCATTCCATCCAACAGTCTCAATATCTTCCATCTCACATGACGAACAAAAATTAGGACAATACCCAGCCTATGTGGAACCCTACATACCTATGTCATTCATCCACGAGCAAAAGTCTCTGTTGCTTCCTACACTACTTTCCCATCACCAGCTTCAATGTTTACCATGGTATGTGCAACTATTAGTCATGATTCCCTTCCATTCCACAACATTTTCATATCCCTCCATCTCCCCTTCCTTCCACTATTATCCTACATATCTTCTTCATCCTATGGTCCATGCTTTTGCATAAGCCTTCCCTCCATATTCTACATCACAATCCACTATCTACCTACACCATATCCCTCTCATACGATCCCCTACCAACATCTGTGAGAACACTTGACATGGTCCATGCGACAGTATCTATCTAGCAGGACTATCACCTTTCAAGGAACTATATACTTGAGTCTTTCCATACCCACCTTCTCCTATCTAAATATTCAAAAAAAAAAAGAGAAAAAAGTAAAGAAAAATCCCTTCATCCAATGGTGAAAACCAGGCAAACAGGTGCCTTGGATAAGTACCATGATGAAAACCTAGTAAATAGGCATCATGTGTAAGTTGATCTTCTATGTCACCTACACTTGGGGGCACTTTGTCTCATCGGCATATCACTATTCTCCTACCAGTTTCCTTTCATACCATTTCCTATCCTATTCTCTATCCATTGCATACCTATCATGTCCCGTCCATCCATCCAATCTTCCTTTCCTCTATTCTTTGGTCTTGATAAAGATTGGGGGCACAATGTTGACAAATGTTGAATGGCTCTTGACATACCTTATCCCTCCAGACCATGCAAATCCTTCATTATCCTCTCATCCTCCTTCATCTTATGCACGGCCATGAAAAATCTGAAGTATTCTACCTACAATGGGGCACATTATACTTATGTGACATAGTCCTTGGAGATCACATCCTTTTTTCCATTTGTCCACTATTGCCCATCCTCATAACCATCTATATCTACTATCTTCCATCCATCTACATATCCGTGGTGGTTCCTTGTCATTAGTATTGTTTGTTCCATATCTATTCCATGTCATGTCTCTTTTTGTTCCATATCTGATCCATATTGTGTCTTATCTGATCCATGTCTGTTCCATATCATGTCTCATCTGATCCATTTCTTGGGTCCATTAGGGTTCTTGTCAAACTACATCACCTCTGAGTTATCACGTAGGCAAGGCCATTGTCAATGTGCCCCCAAGGCTCTACTTCCCTGTCTATCTCATATCTTGTCGTCTATCCTCTAGTCCATCCATGGTCCAAGCCCTAAACTACATTGCCTCTGCATTGTCACATAGGCAAGGCCATTATTCTCATGTGCCCCCAACGCTCCACTTTCCCCTCCATTCCATGTCTAGTCCTTCTATCCATCTAAGTCCACTCCACTTCCCATCCATCCCATGTCTTGTCATTCGTCCCACCAATAAGGATTGTGATACCTTCTGCTAGACAAACAAGAGCAACAAATCCTGCTTCCAAACAAAAATCTTGACGAAAAACATCAACCTATCCAAGGCAAAATAGAGCACCATACTGAAACACTCAAGCTAAATCTCATATCAATTATGGCAAAAAGACACATCTAAATGCAAGAATGTTTTGTGTTGGTTAGATTAAGAGTCTTGATTTATGCTATCATGCCTTTCTATGCTACTCGATGATGCCAACAGCTAGAGATGCTATGATAGGGGCATGATTATTTTCTTTGTCTACTGCTTGGGGATTAAACTTTAGTAATGTGATGACTTTTGTCTAATGACATGATTGGTAAAAGATCATCGAGGACTCCGAGGTCTAAACATAAAAAGGGGCAATCCTTGTCTGTTGAAAAATGTAAGAAGTACTCAGGTCATCTAGATTCAATTTTGACTAGATGCTTGTATTAACTTGCTATATCAAAATCCATGTAAGTAATACTCGGGTCATCTCGGTTTAATTATACCTAGATGCTTGTATTTTCTTACAACATAATAAAGCCCAATGATGAAAGCGCTTCAAAATACTTGCTCTATAAAGGTGACAAATATCTATTTCCATAGCCATACCATATCCAACTACAGTTCATATCCATTTCCATATCTATACCATATCAAAGTGTGTCTCATATCTGTATCCATATCCATATCCATACCGTATCTAATTGCAAGTCTATCCTTAATCCATGTCAATCAAGTCAAGTCAATCTTGTCAAATGATCCAATCACAATCAATGGTCTTGATCCTTGTCTAGTCGTAAACCAACTCAATCAATCAATCAATCAATTGTCTTAGACAAGATGTTGCATTGTCGAAACTAGACCAACACATGCGTCTTACATGACATGCTTCATTTCCTAAAACCAGACACTATCCATCGTGTTGCTCTAGGGATATATTGTTCCCTGCCATGACAACACTATTGTATCAAATGTCTTAGATAGGATGTTATATTGTCGAAACCAAACCCGGAGTCTTATATGACATATTTCATTCCTGAAACCAGATATCATCGATCCATATCATTGGTTTACCACTTGACAGGGGCAATACTTTGTTTGTTCTTGTATCATTTGTGCATACTTGCTTACTTGCTTGTGTGTGTTATCATTTTTATCTTGCATCCCATATCATTCATCCCTTTCTTCTGCATTCAACCATTTCATCTCCTGTCAACATATCTTATCATGAGATTGTCCGTCTCACGTCTGTCGCCTTCTCCCCGTCCATTCTCCCGAGGGGGCAATCTATCGTCATAACCTGTACCAGGGCTAAACTGGGGCATGTATCATTATCAGACTATTCTTATTCTTTGAAACAACGTGATAAAACACATTGCTTCAAAGAGGGGCAAAATGTGTACACCTAAAATTGGCTCAGATTGAATTAAGTAAATATTCTAATATTTATCTTAATTCTTATTTTCTTCTGTCAATTAAATAAATATTATAAGTTTATTTGATTGGTTCATTATCCTACAATTAAATAAAATCATATTATTTAATTAAAATCCCTAAATTCTTCTAATGTCTCAAATCCTAAATCCACCTCACAAAATCCACCTCATCTTTCCACCTCATCTCTTCCACCTCACCATGTTGCACATATAATTAAATATTCTTAATATTTAATTAGCTAATATCCTCTATTATCCAAAATTGAATTCTTATTTCAATTATCCCCCACTATTCTCCACTCATTGAATTTTTAATTAAATTGTTCCCCACTATTCTCCACTCATTGAATTTTTAATTCATCCATTATGAATTAAAGATTCACAAAAAATGAGAGCCATTGATCTCATCTGTTGATCCTCACCCTCCATTGCCTTTTCAGAAAATCTATAAATGAGACCCTTCTCTAAGCAATTAGAGAGACTTCTTCTAGCATCCTTACTATGCCCAAATTCCTCTAGAGAATCTTCTTCTTCTCAATTCTCTTCTTCATACCATCGTAATGCCAAAATTATCCTAGTCATCCCATATCCTCCATCATTAGTGTGTTGAAGCTCATCTTCAACACAACACATATTACAAGCCATTCTTCCTTTGTCAACTTCAACAAGCAAGCAAGCAAGGAAAGCTTTTGAGGGCTTCACAATCAAGATCAAAGAAAGATAGGTGAATAATGGAAGCCGTAGGGTAACAGGTTTTGTGAGTTTCGTACTTCATTTGTTTATTCTTTTTACTTACATATTTCATTGATGTTTGGGTTTTATATTGTTTATCGATCCATCTCATATTCCCATTCATAGTAAGTAATTTAATTATTTAACTCATATGATTAAATAACAAGATAATTATTATAACATGATCATCATCTATAATTAAAACAAGTGAGTCAAATATCTATAATTTAATTGAATTTGACAACATCCATGTTGAGCAGTAAATTAAAATAATCATATGTAATAAATATCCATCCAAAAATCATCGACCACTTTCAATATATATAAATTGACAAGTCAATACGGATAAGATCATCATCATATATAACTAAAATAAGTGAAAGTCAAATATGCTAGTAGATCAATAACATGTCTAAATGATACATGTACAAATCATATAAGTAAAAATGATAAATTACGTAACTCAAAATGATACAAGTCAAGATGATACATGTCCAAATGATATAAGTCAAAATGATACATAAATTTACAATACAACTCATTAATATGGCACTGCAAGCCATGAAAATGATACATATGATAGCTAGTGACTATGACAAGAGGCATCATAATGATATATCAACAATGATCCATGATGCAGTCTATATGATCATGAATGTCATTGGCTACTACGAGCAACTACCTCATCATCATCATCACCATCATGATCATCTCATCATCATCGTCATCATCATCATCATCGACTTCAGTGTCTTCTATATCTGCATCATCATCATCCTCTACCATGTGATATGTACTAGAACCAACATAATCTGGATCTCTATCAGGAGGATCATCTTGATCTTCTGGAAGACCCGTGTTCTGTAAATAAAAATATTTAAAATGAAAAGTTATTATTTATTTCACGCAATAATTTATTTTTTTGTTATATATCTAATATTACAACATATAAAATGAAACCATAATCATATTACATCATATCAAAGTGCATATACTATAATAAAATTTCAAAAAAGTTACAGCTAATATGTCATTCCAATGATGTAAAACATGCAACAATTCTAATAAACGTTAGTAAAGATCATAAAAAAAATTGTTATAAATTTAACTATCAACTGTAAATTCTATTACATAACTTTAAGTGCTACAAATTGCTTGGTCAAAAGCTCCCATTTTGACACAGGCAACGAGGATGGTGGAAAAGGTTGTAGAATTTGGCTTTACACCAACCAATTGCATTTGTTTTAAAATTTCTGAAGCCTTTCAACAAATCCATTTTGTGCATTTCCTGCAATCATTGCAGTCCATGAAACTACATTTCTTTGAGGCATTTTGTCAAATAGTTCCCGTGCCTTGTATATGCTTCCACATTTTGCATACATGTCTAATAGGGCAGTTGCAACTACAACATCTAACAAAATTCCTTTATCCTTTATGTATTCATGGATGTCCATACTCTATTCCAAAGCTCCCTTTTCGACACAGGCAGGGAAGATGTTGGCAAATGTTGTGGAATTTGGCTTTACACTAGCTAATTGCATTTGCTTTAAAATTTTTGAAGCCTTTTCAACAAATCCATTTTGTGCATATCTTGCAATCATTGCAGTCCATGAGACCACATTTCTTTGAGGCATCCTATCAAATAGTTCACGTGCCTTGTCTAGGCTTCCACATTTTGCATACATGTCTAACAGGGCAGTTGCAACTACAACATCTGACAAAATTCCTCTATCCTTTATGTATTGATGGATGTATATAGCCTATTCCAAAGCTCCCATTTTGACATAGGTAGGGAGGATGTTGGCAAAGATTGTGGAATTTGGCTTTACACCAGCTAATTGCAGTTGCTTTAAAATTTCTGAAGCCTTTTCAACAAATCCATTTTGTACATATCCTGCAGCCATTGCAGTCTATGAGACCACATTTCTTTGAGGCAATCTGTCAAAAAATTCACGTGCCTTGTCAATGCTTCCACATTTTGCATGCATGTCTAATAGGGCAGTTGCAACTACAACATCTAACAAAATTCCTCTATACTTTATGTATTGATGGATGTCCATACCCTATTCCAAAACTCCCATTTTGACATAGGTAGGGAGGATGGTGGCAAAGGTTGTGGAATTTAGTTTTCAAACAACTCATACTCATAGAGTCATGGTTTTAGCTCACGTATGTTATGGTAACAACAAGGGATTTCAGCTAAGGTTACGATAGCTAAGACTACCCTCATTTGTGACCGTAACAAGGTTCTTGGACAACACTATCTTGTTTTTTTACACTGGGTACTATATAGGCCAAGATTGGGTTGAAGAAATCACTTGATGGTTACTTGTATAGTGATACCACACCCTAATACCCCATGCATTCTAAATAGCTTGAGATTTATAAAATACTCAACCAAGATGAAATTGTATCAATGTACCACACTTAACTATGATAGTCCTTTCTTGACAACAATTTGTAATCTTTAGACTATTGGGATACTTGCCACAAATAAATATTAGGTCAGTGACACTGTTAGGTCTAAAAAATATAGGTTACAAATCTTAAGAGGATGCCAGGCTCTATGCTTAGATTTGTAACGTTTTTGAACTAACAAAACGGAGTTAACCTATAGGGTTGATGACTCCCTATACTTCAGGTTTTGCTAGACCTAGGCGAGTGCACCTTACTAATGAAACAAATTAAATGGATGTGTGATCTTGGCTGAGTGATGGATCTACCCACAGTGGTAAATGGTGTAGAATAGGTGATTACTTGCTGCCTACTTTTAACTTCTAATGTCTGAATAGTGATTGAAAATGGTATGGTTCTAATTTGGTATAAATTGTATAAGCAATATCAAGGCAAAACTAATGGATATATTCAACTAATGAAAATGAGTAAGACTAGTGCCTAAATATATTGGGTTATTTGAGTCAGTGAATGGAAATAGATGTATGTGCTTGGTGAGCTTATCTCCTAGCTTAACTCTAATAGTTGGGCACTTGGGATATTTACCCCTTGTGCAAATGTGTAGGTTTGTATGTGATAGTGCTTTTCTTATATAATCCCAATGATATTCCCTTGAATTACTGTGAAATTATGAAAGGAATTTAATTCTTGAGTTGATGGAAACCAATCACAATAACTTCTTCAAAAGGATTTAATCTTTGACAAGAACCAATTAAAGTCAATTATTAGAAAGGATTTTTAAGTCACATCAACTAGAAACCAATCAAAGAACTTCACACATTGACAACAAATATGCCCTGACAAATGTAAATCTGAACAATTCAATAGAACCACTTTAGACATAGCACAATAACATATAATCATGAAAATTAACACAACTGTTGAACACCAGAAATAAATCACCATGTAGAAATATTTTGCTCCATTATGTTTTTCAAAAAATAAACATGTGTAACTAAAATTCTTTAATTAAAATAGAATTGACAATATATCTTCTTTCTATATGTAATATATATAGTCTTCTTCAAATTAAAGAGAGATACCTATCAATCAATGATCTTATGACCATCATATGTTTTAACTTTTATATCAATATTAGTGAAGAGACCATGTCTCTTTATAGTGTCTTTTGAGAACTAACAAAATTATGAAAATAAACAAATACATTTAATAGTAAGCCTTGCTGAGCCATAAGTAGATTTGAGCAAGATGATCCAAATATTTCTGGCTTAGGTGTGTCTCTACATGCTCAATGGCATCCCTAACATCCATCTCTATTGAAACCATCTTCTCCAGATGAGAGAAAGCTTCCTTGGATGTTGAATCTTCATGTTTTACAATTTCTAGGGCCTCATCTAATATTCCCTGACACTCCTTGACCCATTCATCCTTGCTCTTCAAATCTTTATCATTCTTGAGTAACATAGGTACACCTATTTGAGAAGTCTCCATGCATTCTTTCACTTCATCTTGGAGCCTATCATGGTACTTCTTATGCTACTTAATAAGATTGTATACATCAGATGTGCTTGCACTGTCAGAGGTGTGTTTACCCTATATTTTATGTAACTTATTGTGTATTCTGTTATTTAGTCTTTCATGTTCTTGAATGACCTTTTAGTTTTCAGAGCAAATATCCCATAATTTAGGCATCCATTGCATCAAATTAGCATGCATGTTTTGTAGGACTATAGTGAGTGTATCTATTCTAACCTATGCCATTTGATCTTTTGAGGGTGATTGGACTTGTGATCTTTCTACCTATGTAATCATTTTAAGAGGGACTGAATCCTTTAAGAGATCATTTTCTTTTTTCAACCTTTCCCAGCTCATTTTGTAGGTATCCCTCTCCTTTATCAATAGTTGAATATGAGCTTTATTTAGTTTTGCCACATTTACTCCAAGTTCTGCTGTAACGACTAGAATAGTTTCTCCAGCTCTCAATGTCATAACATGGCTGAAAGCTTTTTCAGTGTCAATGATAGCAAGCTTTTTGTTTGGTGAGTATAGAGCCCATATCATGAGGGAGTTCTCATCTGGATTGTATTTTATCCCAGTATATACTTCAACAACCCCTTCAGAACTAAGCTTGTGTTTTATATCATTATTGTGCAGAAAACTGTTAAAAACAAGTGCTGAATTCAAATCAAGACCCAGGAAGATCATTACACCAGATTCTTTGAGAAACTCCCTTCCTTTCTTAGGAGTCATATCTTCCATCTCCTTTTCAACTTCTTCTTTTAAAGAATTCATTAACTGTGTCTAATTGTCTAGTGTAACATCTGAGATTAATTCTCTAATAGCCTTCCCCTTGTGTTCGTACAAAAAGGATCTAAACTCAAGGGCATGAATAAACTGGTCATTTGAAATAAAAGATTTATATGCAACCTGTCTAGCATCATTATCCCCTATTTCTTCAATTTCCAATCCTCTTTCCAAGGGATGGTATGGTTCAATTCTACATTTTAAAATTGTATCAAAAAAGTCAAGGGGTTTAGAGGCCATAGACCCTTCACTGTTGGAAGAAAACACTTCAATTTCTTGTGCTTCCCTTCTTCTTTCCCTTATTTTCTAATTATATTCATCAATGGCTATTTCAGCATCTGCTTCTTCCAAATTTTTGATTACATCATCATGAGGGAAAGGTACATGAGTATATCCACTCAGTTTTTGCTTCTTCTTAGCATAATCAATAAAGCCCTCTGGGTCAAAAAAATTTCTCTGTATTTCTTTTCTAAGATTAAAATGAGACAATTTATCAAGAATGAGATCATAACCTTCTCTAGCTAACATAGTAAAGTCACCAAAACATAAGGTGCTTGGCATTAAATACTATTTATCATATGCACTGAGATTCATCACATTTGATTAGTCAAGCTATCTGACTATTTCCAAGTATGCCACCCTATCTGGTGCAATTTTTGGCAACAGAAAAGGGGTATCCTCAAACCTGTATACTCTGATCATTATGGAATCATGAAAACAATACCAATCCCCGCAATTGTGGTTTACAGTAGGTGGCCCATCAAAATCCTTGGGTCTCAAAAACCTTTTAATTTCTTCTAACAAAGTGTAACTGCATGGGTAACCATAACATCTATACAGGGTTTTTACAAAGAATTCTTCAAAGTCAACATAACTGGAATTCACAAACCTACTGTCCCATATTGAGATCCATAATTATGGAGGCAATGGTTGACCATCTTTATCAATTTGTGAAATTTTCAACTACTGTAGCCATAGATTCAATTCTTGTCCAAAATACAAAACCATATGCATGAGAATAGAATAGTGTCTAAAGCTGACTGTGGGGGAACTATTCTTTAAGGCCTTCAGACCTGAGTCTATTTCCTTAAAAATAAAAGTAGCATAGTCAAATGTCCTGGCATGATGGCACTAGATATCCATAGAGATAACCATGGGCACTATGGACATAAATTCTAGAACTTCAGTTCCCAACACCTACCCCACTAAGTAATATGTGTATCTCAGGTAAGGTTCGAACAACTTGACATGAAATGGTGGTTCATCCCCTTCTTCAAATGGCATTAGATTCCCCTCATTCTATGGCCTATGTAATGGTAGTCTCTAGCCATTATATGTGGTATCCAATCTAAAATATTCCTTTTCTAGGGCTTCATGTATGATAGGCATGTTATATGTGTCATTCAAATAAAAAACTTCACAAATTGCATTTTTAGACATATGAAACAAGGGCTTTCCCTGTAGATTGCATATGGCCTTTTGGTCAGGATCATAATGGTATGCTAGCAGTTTCAAAAGGTCTATATTGACAAAAACACCTGTGACTATTAATTTCCCTGAATTGAGTTTCCATGGGTTACAGACGAGTTCCATCCTATATCTCTTGTGATGGAACATGAATAATTCATACCCTCGGATAAGAGTCCATATATTTCTAACATATTTGTATTTATCTTCTAGTTTTTCCACATTTACCCTCAATTGTTCAGTTCTTCTGGCCTTGAGTCTAGAACCAAGCAATTGGTCCACAAGATCTTGGTTTAGTTTCCTTTCTAGTGTTTTCTCTTCCTTATCTGTTTCAATTTCCTTGTTTTTTGCCCTTGGTTTGGCTCTTTTCACTGTGTTGGCTTTTCCTTGTTTTAGAGGAGCCTTCCATTTTATACCAAAACTTGACTGTATCAAAGAAAGTTCAAGGACTTACCTGTATATGCTCTGCACAAATCTCCTGATTCCCAGTGAATTCCTTCTTCTCTGTCTGCAACCCTTGTGTTGATTTTAGTGGGGATCAGAATGGCTTTTACAACATTATGTTCAATCAACCATTAATGGCTGCCACTGGAATTGAATGTAGGGAATTCATGAATTTCAAAATGTCAAGGCAATGCTCTTTTTATCATATTGGTGAGACCATTTTATTCTTTCACCAATCTTCATATTGTTTTGGCTCCATTTTCTTTCATATGTTTTTGGTTAGTCGCCAAGGGTGTGTTGGTGTCTCCACAAAATACTCTTTTCATAGTGTTATAAACCCTTTATTGTCATTTCAAGGAGATATTATAATTTTCATCCTGATGTCATTTTGATCAGGTGTGGCAAACATTCTCCTTAGCATTGGTGAGTGTTTCTCCGATAGATAGGGGTTACCTCATCTTTATCAGCATCACAATCTCCATTGTCAAGGGAATATGATAGTCTCCCAATGGGTTAGGTCTTCTCGATGATCTTATCTCCATCTCTCATTTTATTAGAACATATCAGCGAGTCTTACTAAAATCCTTTTGTCTCTTGTGTCAAGGTGAATTTTGTGGTTGGGGAAGCTTAAGGATTTCATTCTGATTGTATATGTCACGCCGATAGTCTTAATATTACGTATCGAGGAGAGATTGTTTGCTTCCTGGCGATGAGCCATTGGTCGGTGTGTATATGGAAAAATGGATTAAATCTAAACTAAATAAAACCAAAGAACCCAATAACATAAAGGAAACGAATCTAAGTAAAAGCCATAAATCACAAATCAAAGACAAATGAAAGCTCTTACCAAAACCTGTATTGTTCCCTTTTGGAGATATGTGGATTGCTCAATGTAGTTGCAAAGCCATGGCTGCAACAAGCAAGTATGTGCTCAATAAATTAATGTCAAAAGATCGTTATAGTGCTCAATCGACGCGTTGTGTATGCTCGAAGTTCTGTTAAGTATGCTTGAGAATACGATCGAAGAGAGGGATAATGAAGGAGATGAGGGGGGTTTATATAGATTTCAAGGAAAATCGATCAACAGTCCAGATAATTCAAAAGAATCAACGGAGGAGATAAGTTGAGGAATGTGCAACGAATGAGAAGAAACCAAGTGTCTTGCTTTCTTTTGCATGAGAGGAGTTATCAAGAATAGAAGAATAAGTTAACTGAAGAGATAAATCAATTAAAAGAATAAAGCAATCAGTTAAGTGATTTAAAACAAGAAGGGATTTGCATGAGAAAAGAAGATATTTTGCTTTATTAAATATAGAAATATTTAATTGATGAGCAAAAAAAGCTTGAGTTATATTAGAGATAACTCAAATTAGAAGAAAAAGCAATTTAAATAAATAATTGATTTATTTAAATTTAGAGAAGATATTTTGGAAGAAGTAATTAAATAATGGAATTATTTAATTTAGAAGATTTGAAAGCAAATTAAATAAATAAATTTATTTAATTGTTGTGCATGATTTTGGGAGAATGATTTTTGATTTAATTAAATAATTTAAGAATTATTTAATTTTAGATAAGAGGGAATTTGTTGAATTAATTAAATAATTGGATATATTTAATTAATGTAGATGTGAATTTTGGAAGGTGACAATGATCGAATTAAATAATTAACATTATTTAATTGTGGAAGAATATAGAGGAAATTGATTTAATTAATTAAATAAAGAGGATTTATTTAATTAATGTTGAAATTTAGGAGATTTAGAAGAATTTGGTGAAATTAATTAAATAATTAGATTATTTAATTAATGTGGGAAATGTAGGTGATTAGACAGATAACAGAATGTCAGTGATTTGACGACACGGTCATTTTAGGGTGTCTACATTTTGCCCCTCTTTGATGCAATGCAGCATGTAGCATTGTGTCAAAGAAAACGATCGTTGAAGATGTAATAGAATTTTTTTTATGCCCCAGTGTGAGTAGTTGCCCCAGTGTATGCCCCCTCGAGCGGGAAGGCAGGGAAGCGACAGAGGAAAGGTGTTGAAGCTCGACCAGAAGAGGACGCGACCAGAGAGGAGGAAAAAATAGAAGAAGGGGTGGGAAAGAAAAACGAAGGGTGGGGACACTATAAATAGGTCCCATCGGGACCACAATCCTCATTTGCACCCTTGGATAAGCTAAATTTAGAGAGAAGAGAAATTCCAACCTAGGTGGAGTGAGTTGAGCAGCCAACGAGGAGAGATGCCGATTCCAGCGCATAGTCATCGGGCAGAGTTGGTGCGGACCTACAGGAGGCCAGCAGGAGCTCCGGCAGCGGTAAGTGATCGACAACCCCCTTTTTATTTGTCGTCAAGGGTCGCTTAGGGCTAGGTTTAGGTAGGGTCAGCTATGTCAAGCAAAAGCGCTTTAGGAAGCCGCAACGCATTTGGTATAGGATGGTAGCACTTTTGGCGCGCTGTAGCACGGCTGGTAGTTGCCTGCAGCGCATGTGGTAAAATCACGTCGCTTTTGGTGTTAGGTGTCCGTGCCGCAGTGCAGTTGGGAAATCCCGCAGTGCACCTGGTTAGGCAGTGTAGTGCACTTGGTTAGGTAGTGCAACGCACTTGGTTAGGCAGTGCAGCGCAAGTGGGGGGAAGGGAAGAAAAACACGTCGCGTCTGGTATGACAGAGTGGCGCAGTTGGTAGGACAATATGGCACGGTTGGAAAAACAAGACGCATTTGGTTCAAAAATCAAAGCGCGGCTGGTTGAATAGGAAGGCGCGGTTGGGGGAGAGGGACAGCGCGTTTGTATAAGACTAAGTGCTTTTGGTTTGAATAGAAGAAAAGTTAGGGTGCAAGTAGAAGAGTGAGGCTGCCAAAGAGGAAAGGGCAAGTTGGGGGTTTTAGGGACTGATGGTAGATAGGTTTTGTGGGATTTGGAAAAGAAACTGATAAGTGACTTGTTATGGATGCAGAGGATTTTGCCACCACTGATGTCGCAAGAGCGACATCACGCGATAGCACATGAGGTGGTTCAGCTGACATGGGAGGAGGACGCATTCCTGGAGCATGCGAGACTGTGGCACGTGGCACACTTGATGCACATTAGGGCGAATCTCACCCTAGTGACAGCAGTCGTGGAGAGGTATCACAGTGAGACCTCATCATTCCACTTTCTGACAGGGGAGGCTACAGTGACATTGGAGGATGTATACCACATCCTGAGGATCCGGATAGACGGGGAGATCATTGACTTTGACCCGGCACGAGGCGAGGCAGGCTTGGAGGAGGTCTTCTGCACACATGACCTATGGATCGAGGATGGGGAGATCAGATGGGCAGATGTTCCGAGACTCTGTGATAGGATCAGATGGATCGTTGCTTCGTTGATTGGCAGCTTCCTGTGCCCGGACAGAAGATCGAGAGGACTATCAGTACGCTGGGGGACAGTTCTATCAGGGATGTTCACCCATGGCAGACAGTATGCGTGGGGACCCTACGTGTTAGGCCAGCTATACCATGATATGCACCATTGTGTGTACAGGAGAGGCAGGAGCCTCTCAGCAGGTGTGACTCTGTTATAGGTATGGGCATGGGAGCACATTCTAGTCATCTGACCCATGGCGCAGCGCCACCGAGACAGGGGTGAGCCATATGCATTTTTGTATGACGGGGTGATGACACACCGGAGGATGGGGTCTGTGAGCTACTGGTGGCGACAGATAGATGAGATGGACATCTTCATATGGAAGCCCTGGTTACTGTGCGAGGAGTGGCCTGATGAGCATGAGCAGCTCATGTATTGTAGATAGGCACGCTATCTGTTCGGTAGACGAACAAATATGATAGAGAGATACCTACCTGAGCGAGTTCTCAGGCAGTTCGGGTTATCGCAGGGGTTACCAGTGGGGGAGGCCACTCATGCCAGGACACGGAGGGAGGTAGGAGACTGGGATGCTGAGATCCCATTGGCTACAGCATTGACGGAGGTGCGGGGACTTATCCCCATGAGATGGGATTGGGATTCTGGGCTAGTAGACCCAAGGACACTGCCAGAGTACGATCAGTACTGGTAGACACACAGGCCTATGAGACTGACTACACCAGGTGTAGCCAGGGTAGTGGGAGAGGTGTTAGTGCTGGGAGGAGAGGCCAGGATGAGGCGGCAGCCCAGGGCAGCTAGGCAGCAGGCAGCGGGCCAGTAGGCAGGTGGAGAGGGCAGCTGCCAGCAGGCCGATGTGGAGATGGCAGAGGCAGAGAGCAGAGAGACTGCGGCAGGAGGAGATAGCCCAGAGGACTCGCTTAGAGCTCCGGATGGTACGACTCAGGAGAGATAGGGATGTAGCGCGGGCTGAGGCGAGGCAGGTAGAGGCCACAGCCCAGGCGCAGACACAGGTAGCCACAGCAGCACAGACAACCCTAGCACAGGTGCAGGCGCAGCTACAGGCACAGGTGCAGGCATACAGGCAGCTGCAGGCCTAGATACAGGCACAGGCACCAGCACAGGCACAGCCGCCAGCCGCACTAGCAGCAGATGCAGATGAGCTAGCACAGGCTAGGAGAGAGAGAGACGTAGAGGTACAGCTGCATTTGACAGCAGAGGCCACACTATTCAGAGTGAGGCGGGAGAGAGAGGAGGCATGATGTGCACTGGGTGCCGATCAGAGGACATTATACAGCGAGCTCATCCGAGTCCAGGGCGAGCTTGTATCAGCGGGCAAAGAGGCAGAGTACTACAGGGGCCTATATGTGGGTGCGGTGCCGGCAGCTCAGCAGGCACCGAGCTATAGAGATAGGAGCAGGTCGGGGGCATCAGGATCCCGGAGGACAGGGCAGTCAGCGTCCTCAGTTAGAGGGCCACTTTTGCCGCCAGGGGGAGGAGGAGGACCATCAGGGGGACCTCCACCGAGCACAGGGGGAGGCCAGGGGCCACAACAGGAGGGCAGCTCCACCCACAGGGCACATGTGTTTGTATTGTATCATACTGTATCATTTTGGACAGATGCCTGCATGCATTCTGATGTATATTTTGAGGGCTCTTGATAGCCTTGATGTACTATAGTGGTGTATATTTGGATGTATACACATTTTTGTATTATTGATGTAGACACAGAGACTTTGTATTATGATGGCCATTACATGATAGATATATATGATGATCTGTTCGACTCAGTGTTGTTCATGCTTTTGTGTATGCATTCCTTGATGTCATGGATGTGATGATATGTATGTATGATTATGGATTCATGTGATGACATATGCTGTTTATATGATGCTTATAGATGTATGATGATAGAGATATATGATGATATAGATGTGATGACTAGTGATATCTGACATGTGGGTTTTGCAGATATGCACCAGAGAGGAGAACATGAGGAGATGGAGACTGTTGATCGATTACTGCAATGAAAGCGATATAAAGGATGTGGAAATGGATGAATGAGCTTGTTGCAATGGCTTCGCATTTGTATATAAAGAGTAATCCTTAGTTTGATGTAGCACGTGGATAGTTCGCCACCAAGGTATAAAAGACCAAGGTGCAGTAGTATCCGAGTGCGTGGACGTTGACTCTGCAAGCAAACGGTTTGAACCTAGAGCCCTTAGACATAATATAACCTTGTTGGAACATGCGAATAAGCCATAGTCTTGAACATAAAATAAACTTCAATACATGTAAATGCAAGAAGAATTATTAATATGTAAGATGCTAGGGCATAACACACACAAGATAAATAGAATGCTAAGAAGGATACTCAAGATCATTCCTCAAACACGGCACACAGAAAGCAATGACTATGCCCCCAATCCGTACTGCATCATGACATACCAAGATTATAGATAAATCAAGGTAGCTTTGAATAGGTATGGGAATAGGGAACAAAAGATAAACCATAACACAAATTGACTGACTTACAAAGTAAACATACAGCCAACATTTTCTCTTACCAAAGAGGTTGCTCAGGATAGATTGGATAGGAAAGATAACAGCCCTATCGTAGGAACTCTGTGTCCATTAAAGGGGGCTATCTACCTAAAAAGACAATGTCTCACTTGTAGGAAATGCCACATGTTGCAGGAGACACGTGTGTTGGTCTCGACAATGGAACACTTCGAAGAAGACAAGCTCGTTGATCTAGGGCTTGGTTAAGCAGTACTTAGCTGATGTTGGCAATCGGTATGCAGGACAGTAGATGACTCTAGAAGAAAGCCTCTTTGTTTCAGGTTTGCGAAGAACTATTGCTTTGAAAGGATGCGCTAGCTTGCTGCTTGAGTTAGTCGAGTTGAGGCGAATGGATTTTGACAAACGGAAGACTAGAAAGGTGACAGTGCTAACGGATTGAAACAGGTGGAGAATGATGGATCGTGTGTGCCTGAGTACTAGATACATCCTTCATATTGTAGACTGCCTACATACCCTGTATCCACAGGATCAAGGCACACTTACGATGGAAGATGAATGTGATAAATATGTAGTTCTGGATAGAGTGATGAATGGGTCAAGGTGAAAGGAGGGGATCTTATATACCTGAGTACTGGATACTTCCTTCGTATTCCAAACTGCCTACATACCCATATCCATGGGATCAAGGTACCTTAAGATTGAGAAGAGATAATATGTAGTTCTGGGAGATGTGATGATGTAGAACAAGTGTTGAGAAGATAATAGCCTTATCGTAGGAACTCTGTGTCCGTTAAAGGGGTGTTACCTATGGAAATGAGAAGAGATCGAAGTATGCATTGCGAACCATGAACAAGGAACCAATCCTAGACCAAAGCTAAGGAAAGAGTTGCCCCCATTCTGGTAGAGGAAACTGTAGGGGTGACCGCCGAAGAAGACACAGAAAGACTTGACCTAGGACAAGACAGTGTTAACTGTAGACACGGATCAAGACGTGGGATGACGATGAGGGACACTGACAAATTTCCAAGCTATACTAGGTAGGGAGATGGAAATGCAAACAAAGTCAATGGTTTTATTATGGATGGATGGATGAGGCATGTTGTGAACTAGACAAGGAGTGGACAGGACTCGATAGATGATGGATGCTGACTCTATGCATAGCGCCTATTTGCCAGGTTTTCACTATGGTACTCATCCAAGGTGCCTATTTGCCAGGTTTTCACCAGAGGACAGATTTTTTTTGGATTTTTTTATTTTTTTATTTTTTTTATTTTTATTTTTTTTGAAATACTCTGAGGATCAGGCATAGAACTTCTTGAGATGGACACTGTTGAGTGGCTCATCTAGAGGAATGCCGTCAGGTGTAGCTAAAGTATAAGCTCCTGATCCATATGTTGCTATCACAATGAAGGGACCTAACCAGTTAGGCTCAAACTTACCCTTCTTCTCTCGATCCGCTTGATTTCTTTGATTCTCCTTAAGTACAAGATCACCAACTTGAAACCGTCTTTCTTTGATCTTTTTGTTGTAATTTGATAGACATGGAGATGATTAAGTGCGGCAAGGTGCCTCTCATCTAGTAGTTCAAGCTCAGCTAATCTGGAAGTGCGATACTCATGTCCACCGATCAGGTCTTGCATGGATACTCTGAGGGATGGGATCTCGACCTCTATAGGTAGGATGGCTTCAGAGCCAAAGACCAAGGCATATGGTGTGGCACCAGTTGGTGTTCTGATACTAGTGCGGTAGGCCCATAGGGCAGGATTGAGTTGCAAGTGCCAATCACGACCAGCTTCATTGACTGTTTTCTTGAGGATTTTGAGAATGGTCTTATTGGAAGCCTCAGCTTGGCCATTACTCTGCGGATAGTAGGGAGTTGAAAAGTGATGTTGGATATTGTATTGTATGCATAAGGCACGAACATCTTGGTTCTTGAATGGTCGCCCATTATCAGTGACAATGGCTTGGGGAATACCATACCGGCATATGAGGTAGTTTAGAATAAACTTGGCTATTTGCTTACTGGTGATATAGGTCATAGGAATGGCTTCCACCCACTTCGTGAAATACTCAGTGGTGGTAATGATAAACTTGTGGCCATTGGAGGAGGAAGGGTGGATTTGTCCTACAAGGTCGAGACCCCATTGAGAAAAAGGCCATGGAGTTGTCACAGGTTGTAACTCATGAGCTGGTGTGTGAATCAAATCTCCATGCTACTGGCATTGTAGACACTTCTTAGCAAACTGTGCAGCGTCTTGCTCTATTGTAGGCCAGTAATAACCTGTTCTGAGTATCTTCTTAGCAAGATTAGGACCGGTAGAATGTGCGCCACAGACACCTTCGTGTATGTCTCATAAGGTAGCTTCGGCTTCTTTCGCGTTAAGACATCGTAAGAGGATACCATCGAGACTCCGGCGATATAGTGTATCACCCAGAATGATGTAACGAGAGGATCGACGGATAAAGGTTTTGCGTTGGGTGGATGATAGGTCAGGAGGAAAGGTATTGTTCTTGAGGTATTCATAGATATCTTCATACCAAGGGGAATTGGGACCAACAAGTTTGCAGATGATTTCAGTAACAGGAACGTCGACGGCTGGTATCAACAATTGCTCGATCAAGAATTCACACTTCTGTGTATTAGCAGGCATGTCAATCAGTGACCCTACAGAAGCCATAGAATCTGCAGCTTTGTTATGCTCTCTTGGAATTTGCTCAAATGTGATGCTAGAAAAGTGTGGTTTGTAGGCATCCACTAGTTGCTTGTAGGGGACCAACTTTTCATCCTTTGTTTGGTATTCCTCTGTGACTTGGCGAATGACTAACTGTGAGTCTCCATATACTTGTAATTCTGTGATGTCCCATTGAACTGCTGTATTGAGACCTATAAGGAGTGCTTCATACTCGGCTATGTTGTTGGTGCAAGGGAATGCTAGCCGATATGACTTTGGAATGTAGTCATTCTGAGGTGTGACAAATAAGATGCCGGCTCCTGATCCATGCTGTGTGTAAGAACCGTCAAAGTACAACTTCCACATTATGGAGTTAGAAAGAGTGAATAGATTCTCATCAGGGAAGTCTGCTACCATAGGATGTGTATCTTTCATAGGTGCATCTGCTAGTTGATCCGCGAGGGCTTGTCCTTTGATTGCCTTACGATCTGTGTACTCAATATCGAACTCACTAAGGATCATAACCCATTTAGCTAGTCTACCTGTGAGAGCTGCTTTTGCTAGTAGATACTTCAAGGGATCAATTTTAGCTATCAGATTTGTGTGTTGGTTCAACATGTAATGTCGCAACTTTTGGGAGGCGAACACTACTACTAAACGAGCCCTTTCCATTGGTGAATAATTGAGCTCGTATCCCACCAAGGTTCTACTGATGTAATAAATTGCATGCTCCTTTCCTGTGTCGTCATTCTGTGCTAGCAGAGCCCCTAGGGCTGAATTTGTAGTGGAGATGTACAATATCAAAGGTTTGTCTACCACTGGTGGAACCAATATAGGAGGTGTAGCTAGATACTCTTTAAGTTGATCAAACACTACCTAACACTTGTTGTCCCATTGAAATGAGACATCCTTTCGGAGCAAGTGTTGAAAGGGTTGACATTTATCTGCTAGCTGTGATATGAAATGCCTGATGGACTGTAACCTTCCTTGGAGGCTCCTTAATGCTTTTAGGTTCTTTGGTGGAGGCATCTCCACTATAGCCTTTACTTTCGCTGGATCAACTTCGATGCCTCTACGAGATACAATGTATCCCAACAGCTTTCCTGATGTTACACCGAATACACACTTCTTTGGATTGAGTCTTACTTGGTATTTTTCAAGCCTGTCAAAGATCTATCCTAGGACCTATATGTGATCCGCCCGAGAAGATTTAGCTAGTATATCATCAACATAGTCTTCCATGATGTGATGAAAGAGGTCATGAAAGATTACTGTCATTGCTCTTTGATAGGTTGCTCCTGCATTCTTCAGACCAAACGGCATGACACACCAACAATAATTGCCCCAAGGACAAGTAAAGGTTGTTTTATGTTGATCTTCTTCAGCTATCCTTATCTGATTGTAACTCGAGAATCCATCCATGAGAGAAAGCATCTCGTGACCTGCTGTCAAGTCCACTATAATGTCAATGTTTGGTAGTGGAAAGTCATCTTTAGGACATGCCTTATTGAGATCTTTGAAATCATTACACATGTAGATGCGCCCATTAGGTTTAGACACAGGTACAATGTTTGAGACCCAATCTGAATAGTCAATAGGTCGTATGAACTTTGCATCTAATAGTTTTTGTACTTCCACTTTCACCAAGAGAGCTATCTGTGGATGCATTTTTCTCAATTTTTGCTTGACTGGTTTCACCTTGGGATCAACTGTGAGATAATGAACTACCAGCTTAGGGTCTAGCCCTGGCATATCTGCATAGGTCCATGCAAAGTTGATGGTTCGTTGCAGGAAGAAGCTGTTAAGATTTCTGTGCTCTGTGTCAGATAATGATGCTGCTAGGAATGTTGTCTTTGGATTCTGTTCTGTACCCAGGTTGATCTCTGTAGAATCTTCCACTAGTAGAGCTGATTTCTCTTGGTACTTAGATGGTAAGGGAAGGTCAAATACTCCATCCTCAGGTGCCACAGTTGGGTTTTCACCTTTGGATACGTCCTTTATTTTTACTATTTTATGATCAGGAGGTGTGTATGTGGAAAAATAGATTAAATCTAAACTAATAAAAACCAAAAATCCAATAACATAAAGAAAACGAATTTAAATAAAAGCCATGACAAATAATCAATGCAATAAAGACTTTTACCGAAATTTGTGTTGTTTCCTTTGGATTGAATGTAGAATTGCTCAATGAAATTGCAAAGCCATAGCTGCAACAAGCAAGTGTAGTGCTCAAGAGATCAATGTCAAAAGATCGTTATAGTGCTCAATCGACGCGTTGTGTATGCTCAAAGCTCTGTTAAGTGTGCCTGAGAATAAAATCGAAGAGAGAGATAATGAAGGAGATGAGGGGGGTTTATATAGATTTCAAAGAAAATCGATCAATGGTCCAGATAATTCAGAAGAATCAATGGAGGAGATAAGTTGAGGAATGTGCAACGAATGAGAAGAAGACATGTGTCTTGCTTTCTTTTGCATGAGAGGAGTTATCAAGAATAGAAGAATAAGTTAACTGAAGAGATAAATCAATTAAAAGAATAAAGCAATTAGTTAAGTGATTTAAAACAAGAAGAAGAGATTTGCATGAGAAAAGAAGATATTTTGCTTTATTAAATATAGAAAACTTGAGGTATTTTAGAGATAACTCAAATTAGAAGAAAAAGCAATTTAAATAAATAATTGATTTATTTAAATTTAGAGAAGATATTTTTGGAAGAAGTAATTAAATAATTAGAATTATTTAATTTAGAAGATTTAAAAGCAAATTAAATAAATAAATTTATTTAATTGTTGTGCATGATTTTGGAAGAACAGATTTTTGATTTAATTAAATAATTTAAGAATTATTTAATTTTAGATAAGAGGGAATTTGTTGAATTAATTAAATAATGGGATTTATTTAATTAATGTGGAATTGAGATTTGGAAAGAGGATAATGATCTAATTAAATAATTAAAATTGTGGAAGAATATAGAGGAATTTAATTTAATTAATTAAATAAAGGGAATTTATTTAATTAATGTCGCAATTTTGTGATTTAGAAGAATTTGATGAAATTAATTAAATAATTAGATTATTTAATTAACGTTGAAATGCAGGTGATTAGGAAGAAATGACAAAATGCAAGTGATTTGACGACACAGTCATTTTAGGGTGTCTACATTTTGCCCCTCTTTGATGCAATGCAGCATGTAGCGTTGCGTCAAAGAAAACGATTGTTGAAGATGTAATACAATGTGTTTGATGCCCCAGTGTAGGTGGTTGCCCCAGCATAGTTAGTGTAGGGTGCCCCCTCGAGAGGAAAGATAGGGAAGCGATAGAAGAACTGTGTTGATGCTCGACTAGAAGATTTGTTGGAGATAGGCGAGGTTGGGTTGATGATAGATAGAAGAAAGTGGAGATAGAAGAGAACATGATAGAAAAGACTGTTGATCGATTATTGTTGGAAAACTATATAAGGCCATGGAAAAATGGATGGTGTAAATGGATGAGCGTGTTGCAATGGTTTCACATTTGTTTATAAAGAGCAATCCTTATTTTTGATATAGCACGTGGATAGTTTGCCACCAAGGTATAAAAGACCAAGGTGCAGTAATATCCGAGTGCGTGGACGTTGACTCTGCAAGCAAACGGTTTGAACCCAGATCCTTTAGACATAATATAACCTTGTTGGAACATGCGAATAAGCCATAGTCTTGAACATAAAATAAACTTCAATACATGTAAATGCAAGAAGAATTATTAATATGTAAGATGCTAGGTCCTAACACACACAAGATGAATAGAATGCCAAGAAAGATACTAAAGATCATTCCTCAAACACAGCACACGAAAAGCAATGACTATGCCCCAAATCCGTACTGCATCGCAACATACCAAGATTATAGATAAATCAAGGTAGTCTTGAATAGGTATTGGAAAAGGAACAAAAGATAAACCATAAAGCAAATTGACTGACTTACAAAGTAAACATACAGCCAACATATTCTCTTGCCAAAGAGGTTGCTCAGGATAGATTGGATAGGAAAGATAACAGCCTTATCGTAGGAAATCTGTGTCCGTTAAAGGGTGCTATCTACCTAAAAAGACAATATCTCGCTGCAGGAAATGCCACATGTCGTAGGAGACGCGTGTGTTGGTCTCGACAATGGAACACTTCGTAGAAGACAAGCTTGTTGATCTAGGGCTTAGTTAAGCGGTACTTAGCTGATGTTGGCAATCGGTATGCAGGACAGTAGATGACTCTGGAAGTAGGCCTCTTTGCTTCAGGTTGGTTAAAGACTTTTGCTTTGAAAGGATGTGCTAGCTTGCTGCTTGAGTTAGTCAAGTCGAGGTGAATGGATTTTGACAAACGGAAGACTAGAAGGATGGAATACAAATGGATTGAAACGGGTGGAGAATGGTGGATCGTGTGTGCCTGAGTACTGGATACATCCTGCGTATTCCAGACTGCCTACATACCCTGTATCCATGGGATCAAGGCACACGACGATGGAAGGTGAACATGATAAATATGTAGTTCTAGAGTGATGAATGGGTCAAGGTGAAAGGAGGGGATCTTATGTACCTGAGTACTGGAAACGTCCTTCGTATTCCAGACTGCCTACATACCCATATCCATGGGATCAAGGTACCTTAAGATTGAGAAGAGATAATATGTAGTTCTGGTTATTGTGATGATGTAGAAGAAGAGCGGAGAAGAGGTGATCTTATGTACCTGAGTACTGGAAACGTGCTTCGTATTCCAGACTGCCTACATACCCATATCCATGGGATCAAGGTACTTGTAAGATTGAAAAGAGATGATATGTAGTTCTGGTTATTGTGATGATGTAGAACAAGTGTTGAGAAGGTAACCGCCTTATCGTAGGAGCGAAGTGTCCATTAAAGGGTGTTACCTGTGGAAATGAGACAAGATTGAAGTATGCGCTGCGAACCACGAACAAGGAACCAATCCTAGACCGAAGTGAAGGAAAGAGTTGCCCCCATTCTAGTAGAGGAGACTGTAGGGGTGACTACCAAAGAAGACGCAGAAAGACTTGACCTAGGACCGGACAGTGTAGACCCAGATCAAGACTTAGGATGACGAGGGACACTGACAAATTTCCAAGCTATACTAGATAGGGAGATGGAAATGCAAACAAGGTCAATGGTTTTATTATGGATGGATGGATGAAGCAGGTTGCGAACTGGACAAGGAGTGGACAGGACTCGATAGACGATGGATGCTGACTCTACGCATAGCGCTTGTTTGCCAGGTTTTCACTATGGTACTTATCCAAGGCGCCTGTTTGCCAGGTTTTCACCAGAGGATGAATTTTTTTGTATTTTTGTATTTTTGTATTTTTTTTATTTTTGGGACTTTTTTGACTTTTTTTTTTTAATTTTTTATTTTTTTGACTTTTTTTGATTTTTTTTGATTTTTTGGGAATACTCTGAGGATCAGGCATAGAACTTCTTGAGATGGACACTGTTAAGTGGCTCATCTAGAGGAATGCCGTCAGGTGTAGCTAAAGTATAAGCTCCCGATCCATATGCTGCTGTGACAATGAAGGGACCTAACCAGTTAGGCTCAAACTTACCCTTCTTCTCTCGATCTGCTTGATTTCTCTGATTCTCCTTAAGTACAAGATCACCAACTTGAAACCGTCTTTCTTTGATCTTTTTGTTGTAATTACGCCGGAGGCGGTTTTGATAGACATGGAGATGATTAAGTGCGGCAAGACGCCTCTCATCTAGTAGTTCAAGCTCAGCTAATCTGGAAGTGCGATACTCATCTCCGCCGATCAGGTCCTGCATGGATACTCTGAGGGATGGGATCTCGACCTCTATAGGTAGGATGGCTTCAGAGCCAAAGACCAAGGCATATGGTGTGGCACCAGTTGGTGTTCTGATACTAGTGCGGTAGGCCCATAGGGCGGGATTGAGTTGCAAGTGCCAATCATGACCAGCTTCATTGATTGTTTTCTTGAGGATTTTGAGAATGGTTTTATTGGAAGCCTCAGCTTGGCCGTTACTCTGCGGATAGTAGGGAGTTGAAAAGCAATGTTGGATATTGTATTGTATGCATAAAGCACGGACATCTTGGTTCTTGAATGGTCTCCCATTATCAGTGACAATGGCTTGGGGAATACCATACCGGCATATGAGGTAGTTTAGGATAAACTTGGCTATTTGTTTACCGGTGATATAGGTCATAGGAATGGCTTCCACCCACTTCGTGAAATACTCAGTGGCAGTAATGATAAACTTGTGGCCATTTGAGGAGGAAGGGTGGATTTGTCCTACGAGGTCGAGACCCCATTGAGAAAAAGGCCATGGGGTTGTCACAGGTTGTAACTCATGAGCGGGTGCGTGAATCAGATCTCCATGTTGCTGACATTGTAGACACTTCTTAGCAAACTGTGCAGCATCTTGCTCTATTGTAGGCCAGTAATAACCTGTTCTGAGTATCTTCTTAGCAAGATTAGGACTGGTAGAATGTGCGCCACAGACACCTTCGTGTATGTCTCGTAAGGTAGCCTCGGCTTCTTCCGCGTTAAGACATCGTAAGAGGATACCATCGAGACTCCGGCGATATAGTGTATCACCCAGAATGATGTAACGAGAGGATCGACGGATAAAGGTTTTGCGTTGGGTGGATGATAGGTCAGGGGGAAAGGTTTTGTTCTTGAGGTATTCATAGATATCTTCGTACCATGGGGAATTGGGACCAACAAGTTCGCAGATGATTTCAGTAACAGGAACATCGATGGCTGGTATCAACAATTGCTCGATCAAGAATTCACACTTGTGTGTATTTGCAGGCATGTCAATCAGTGACCCTACAGAAGCCATAGAATCCGCAGCTTTGTTATGCTCTCTTGGAATTTGCTCAAATGTGATGCTAGAAAAATGTGGTTTGTAGGCATCCACTAGTTGCTTGTAGGGGACCAACTTTTCATCCTTTGTTTGGTATTCATCTGTGACTTGGCGAATGACTAGCTGTGAGTCTCCATATACTTGTAATTCTGTGATATCCCATTGAACTGCTGTATTGAGACCTATGAGGAGTGCTTCATACTCGGCTATGTTGTTGGTGCAAGGGAATGCGAGCCGATATGACTTTGGAATGTAGTCATTCTGAGGTGTAACAAATAAGATGCCGGCTCCTGATCCATGCTGTGTGTAAGAACCGTCAAAGTACAACTTCCACATTATGGAGTTAGCAAGAGTGAAGAGATTCTCATCAGGAAAGTCTGCTACCATGGGATGTGTATCTTTCATAGGTGCTTCTGCTAGTTGATCCGCGAGGGCTTGTCCTTTAATTGCTTTACGATCTGTGTACTCAATGTCGAACTCACTAAGGATCATAACCCATTTAGCCAGTCTGCCTGTGAGAGCTGCTTTTGCTAATAGATATTTCAAGGGATCAATCTTGGCTATCAGATTTGTGTGTTGGTTCAGCATGTAATGTCGCAACTTTTGGGAGGCGAACACTACTGCTAAACAAGCCCTTTCCATTGGTGAATAATTGAGCTCATATCCCACCAAGGTTCTACTGATATAGTAAATTGCGTGCTCTCTGCCTGAGTCATCATTTTGTGCTAGCAGGGCCCCTAGGGCCGAATTTGTAGTGGAGATGTACAATATCAAGGGTTTGTCCGCAACTGGTGGGACCAATACAAGAGGTGTAGCTAGATATTCCTTAAGTTGATCAAACGCTGCCTGACACTTGTTGTCCCATCGAAACGAGACATCCTTTTGGAGCAAGTGCTGAAAGGGTTGACATTTATCTGCTAGCTACAAGATGAAACGTCGAATGGACTGCAACCTTCCTTGGAGGCTCCTTAATGCTTTAAGGTTCTTTGGTGGAGGCATCTCCACTATAGCCTTTACTTTTGCTGGATCTACTTCGATGCCCCTACGAGATACTATGTATCCCAACAGCTTCCCTGATGTGACACCGAAGACACACTTCTTAGGATTAAGTCTTACTTGGTATTTTTCAAGCCTGTCGAAGATCTGTCCTAGGACCTGTATATGTTCTGCTCTAGAAGATTTAGCCAATATATCATCCACATAGTCTTCCATGATGTGATGAAATAGGTCGTGGAAGATCACTGTCATAGCTCGCTGATAGGTTGCTCCTGCATTTTTGAGACCAAATGGCATAACACACCAATAGTAATTGCCCCAAGGACATGTAAAGGTTGTTTTGTGTTGGTCTTCTTCAGCTATCCTTATCTGATTGTAACCCGAGAATCCATCCATGAGAGAAAGCATCTCGTGACCAGCTGTCAAGTCCACTATAATGTCAATGTTTGGTAGTGGAAAGTCATCTTTAGGACATGCCTTATTGAGATCTCTGAAATCATTACACATGCGGATGCGCCCATTAGGTTTAGATACAGGTACAATGTTTGAGACCCAATCTGAATAGTCAATAGGTCGTATGAATTTTGCGTCTAATAGCTTTTGGACTTCCACCTTCACCAAGAGAGCGATCTGTGGGTGCATCTTTCTCAACTTCTGTTTGACTGGTTTCACTTTGGGATCAACTGTGAGATAATGAACTACCAGCTTAGGGTCGAGCCCTAGCATATCCACATAGGTCCATGCAAAGTTGATGGTTCGTTGTAAGAAGAAGCTGTTAAGATTTCTGTGCTCTGTATCAGATAATGATGCTGCTAGGAATGTTGTCTTTGGATTTTGTTCTGTACCTAGGTTGATCTCTGTAGAATCTTCCACTAGTAGAGCTGATTTCTCTTGATACTTAGAAGGTAAGGGAAGGTCAAATCCTCCATCCTCAGGTGCCACAGTTGGGTTTTCACCTTTGGATACGTCCTTTATTTTTACTATTTTATGATCAGGAGGTGCCACAGTGTGGTTTTCACCTAGAGATCGTTCTTTATTTGCACTTTTGCGACTAGAGGATTTGGCATTCTCACCAAAGTAAGCCGTGGGCTCTAGTTCCATTACAAAACCTGCCTTGTGATCACCAAGAGGGATACCTTCCCGAAGTCCCATGAACTCAGCTAAAGCTTCGTCATTCTGAAATACATCTATAACGGGGGCCCCTTGTTGGTCCCAATCGATAAGTTCAGGGTAGACAAGCGTGACATTCTGGGTGCTGGTGGTGGAAGTTAAGGATACGGAGGATAGTGTAAAAATGGAGGATTCTGCGAATAGATTGGTCATGTGGAGGGAAGAGTCATCGGTGATATCCTCTGTAGATGTCGAATCGGCGGGAAACTTGTCAGCTACCTCGTCGAGGATATACTCGATGTCCGAGGCGCGTGGTACCTTCTTACCAAATCCTAATCCTTTCTTGTCTAGCTTCTTTGTTACCACAATGGGCTCCATAGTGCCTTGATTATGTTTCCCAAGGCCACCTTTGCCTTTATAGCCCATGTTTTTCACTATCCTTAAGCCATTGCCATATTGCTTGACTGGTATCGTGACTGGTTCTTTCTCCTTGTAGAGCCAAGAAGAGATGTCCTCAATAGTTTCCTCTTCCAATAACCGTCCATGTTGGAATTGGGTTAGGAATGGTGGGGGAGGAATATTTGCTTTTTTGGTAACTTTAGCAATGGGTGGTTTGCCGTAAGATTTTGGAGATAAAGGCATCCGCCCTACACAACAAGATTCAGAGATATCATAAGTGCCAAACCCTATATCTCGGACACGAGCTGTGATTTTGGGGAGGGGTGTAGGCTTGCTTGTAGAGGCTTGCGTGAGAGTTTCAGGGTCAACATAGAGAGGGGACTCAAGGGCTTTGTCATTTTTAGGCACTTGGTTGCAATTCTTATAGCTTCCTTGCAAGACACGGCAAAATTCAAAAGGATTAGGATCTCCTAGGATGGTGATCTCTGTACCATTGTATGGGAACTTGAGGGACTGATGGTACGTGGAGGGAACAGCTTTCATTGCATGGATCCATGGGCGGCCTAGAATAATGTTGTAAGGTAGCTCAATATCAAGGACTTGACACCTTGTTTCAAGCATGACCGGGCCCAGTTGTATAGGCAAGTGAATAACACCTTCTAAACAGCGTTCTGCATCATCATACCCTTTGATTGTAATACTATGCTCAGTGTTGACGTGATCCTCAGAGTATCCCAATTGCTTTAGTAACTTTAAAGAACAGATGTTGAGACCAGCACCACCATCTATGAGGATGCGTTTGATTTTGCGCTTATGGATGAGGACTTCAATATGCAGGGCATCGTTGTGACATGGATCATGGGAGGGGAGGTCCTTCTCAGAGAAGACCACATTGTAAGGTGAAGCAATATTACCCACTATAGCTTGGAAATCTGCAACTGCTATGTTGTTAGGAACGGAGGACTCTTGGAGGGCCTTTTCTAGCACTACTCTATGTGCAGGTGATGACCGTAGAAGGTCCAAAATAGAGATATGTGCTGGTGTTCTCCCTAGATGTTCGACAAGATTATAATCAGACTGAACTGGAAGCCTAGGTGTAGGTGCACGAATGGTGACATGACCTCGACGAGTAGTAACAGCACAATATGTAGATTTGCCTTTAATGGTGAGGGTAGACACTCGACTCTCTTCAAAACAACCTACAATGGAATCGAAGGACGTGGAAGCGTGATTGATACCTTTACCTCTATCCTGAGGAGGAGGTGGACCATGATGAGGGAATGGTTCCTTGTACATATCGAGATCCTTGTTCGTGTGTTGTGCTGGTGATTCATTCTCAAAGGTGATTTGATTACCGTCGATGAGGTTTTGGATGAGGTGCTTAAGCTTCATGCAAGATGCAGTTCGATGACCTTTGCTCCTATGGAACTCACAATACTCATTATCTCTGTAACGTGCAGTTTTGTAGATAGGTTCTCCATAAGGAGGAGCATCAGGTAAGGTTATGAGCCTTTTCTGCAAAGCTTGCTGTAAGACCGATTCGATGGGCACTCCCAAAGGAGTAAATTGACGTCGCGGAGGGTAATCTTGTTGAGGCCGCTCTTGTTGTCGTTGCTGTTGGTTGGGATAAGGCTGCCTTTGTTGCTGCTATTGTTGAGGTGGAGCTTGACTTGGTTTGGAGAGTTGCAGCGGTGTTTGCAATGTTTGGACATGCTTAGTATCGACCACCCCATCGTTGACCACGTTTTTGTTCTTGTTCCAATATTTGGGTTTATCATTCGACTGTTGATGCGAATTTCTATCTTTCGTCTCCTTAAAGATTTTGACCACACCTTTAGCAATGAGGGCCTTCTCAATGTTGATGCCCTTGTATGTGATTTCATCGAAGGTTGTAGCACTAAGAATTTGCAAATGGAAACCTAACTCTTGGTTAAGGTTCTGTACAAATATGCTAACAAGCTGTTTCTCTGGAATCTTGAAAGGGAATTTACTAGCCATTTGTCTCCATCGTTGGAGGAAAGAAATGAAAGTTTCACCATTTTTCTGTTTATTGTTGCATAGGTCCGTCATGGAAATCTCATGCTCTGCGTTATAAGAAAAATGGGTGGCAAACTTTTCTGCTAGCTCGTTGAAAGACTTGATACCCGTAGGTAAGTGTGAGAACCATTCTATTGCTTGTCCGCCAAGACTGCGAGGAAAAAGACGCATAAGATATGTGTCGTTGTGAGAAACCTCGAAGCAAGAAAGATAGAATTCCCTAAGATGGTCTTTTGGGTCACCTTTTCCTTTGTACTTATCGAACTTTGGAATAGTGAAATTTTGAGGAAAAGGGATCATTGGTAATGACCGATCAAAAGGATAAGGGCACACTTCCTCCAAAGAGAAGGTCTTTTTAGTGTGGCCAAATGTAAGATCAGATAGCTGTTGTTGCACCTCCGCAATCTTTAGTTCCATAGTCGTGGGAGGGGTTGGTAACGTCTCCTGTTGTCCAAAACGCGGTTGGTGTTGCCCGTATGGAAGATTATAGTGTGAGCCATGCGTACTGGTATTGTAAGGGTCGTAAGATTGATTGGGATTGTATGGATTGTATGATTGGTTCAGATTGGGTTGGAATTGGGGGTTTTGATTAGGCAGAGGTGGAGGTGGCGCTAGGTAAGAATGTTGGCTTTGCGATGGTTGAAGAAACGTATTGGGGGGAGGAAAGCTAAAGTGCGTTTGATTAGGTTGTGATGGTGGCACATAGCTTTGGGAAACCTGATGTTGGAAATGTTGAGAGTGGCTAGGCAATGTATGAAAGAAGTTGAGCGTGGATGAACGTTGTGGAGGAGGAACATAAGTAGAAGTGATTTGCGACGGTGGGGGTTGATTGAAGATGAGAGTAGAAGAATGTTGTGGTGGAGGAACATAGGTAGAAGTGATTTGCGACGGTTGGGGTTGCTTGAGGATGAGAGTAGAAGAATGTTGTGGTTGGGGCTGCGTGACTCCAATTGGTTGAGAGACATGCAGGTGTGATGATATAGTAGGTGGCATATGTTGAGACCCTTGTTGCATGGCTACATACGTGTTCCCCGGATTGTAATTGGGTGGGAAACCTACGCGTGATGGGGTAACCAAGATTCCACTTGCGCTTGGGATGGACACTTTAGGAGGTGGTTGCACATTGGATCGAGCTAAGGTGGCTTGCCTAGCTAACTCTGCTTGACGTTGGAGAGTTTCTTGTTGGTTTTGATAGATCTCCATAGGAGTCAAAAGTGGTGATACGGGCCTCTCCTCTGTTGGATTTTGAAAAAGGGGATTCCTATACTGCGAACCTTGAGTAGGTAGGGGCGTAGTCACCGTGGACATGGTTTGCACCGCTTGTATGGTTTCTTGGGTGTTGTTGCTCTCCTTGAGAGTGGACACATCAAAATCTTGAGGTAACTTGGCACCTTGCTTTGCAAGCAAGCGAAAGAAATAATCCTAGTTCTCACTAAGAATTTTATCAAAGGCAGCTATAGCTCTAGGATCTTGTATAAATTCATCAAGATCTTGCCCATCTTCTTGAGAGGATTGACCTATTTCAAAGTGTCACTCTTCTTGAGATGGGGTTTGATCTACGATATAACCTTGTGGGACAAAATCCGGAGGCAAGCCTGTGGTATACTGCGGTGCATTTAGCAAAGGGGTTCTATCCTCATGAGGATTACTTGGTTCCTCTATGTGCGGCATGTTTGGAGAGCTGATTGGTTTTGCCGCGGGTGTATTAGGAGTCACCCTGGGAGTAATGTTGAGACGACCTGATTGCGATGTGCGAGGGGGTGACTTGTGCTTCTTAGGGACAACTTGCCTAGACTTCATAGTTTGCTGTAGCCTAGTGGTGACCATGGGGTATGTTTGGGACACAATGTAATGCTGGGAATCTATGAGATGCTTTGAAGAAACAGACAAACTTTGATGCACAAAGTACTGGACCAAAGGCGCTATACTGTTTGACCAGAGGCGCAGGACTGTGCTACCAAAAGCGTGCTACTGTGGGCCAGAGGCGACGGACTGAGCTGCCAATAGCGAGTTACTGCTATGCCAAAGGCGAGCTACAGTGACCAAAAGCGAGCTACTGTTATACCAAGGGCGCTGAAGTAGAGTTTTGCCAGAGGCGGGTTACTGCTGACCAAAGGCGATCTACTGTATTACCAAAGGCGAGCTGCTGTAATACCAGGGGCGCTGAAGTAGTGTCTGATGTTTTTCAAAGGCAAGATGTTTCTGTTTCTGATTGGATTGGTTTGGCAAAAGAAAACACAGCAAACAAGTGGTCAAAAAAGGCACAAGGACTGACACAACATATAGTGTATGTTCAAGGCTCCAAACAAGCCCAATGTTACCACAGGTCTAATACAGTTGCAATCAATAACAAGCACTTTTTATCCCTAGAGACAAGGTTTCATTGCAGTAGATCAGCTCACAGCTTAATACTCCGTCGATAAAAATATCATTCCATAAAGGTGTCGGATATTTAGTATCATTGCGAGAGACGATAGGTAGGGATATCTCACCCTCCCCTTGGAAAGCTCAAGTAGGTCACAAGAGCTTTATGTCCTAGGGAATACTATCTCTTCTCAAGGGAGCCAATGGTGAGTGTCTTAAGGGTTTAAATCGATTTCCCTTGCACTGATGATTACCGCAATGTTCGGAGGTAGGTCGGGTAGTCTCTATCTAAATTGGTTCTTAGTGACTTTGAGGGACCAACGCCTTACGAGCAATGCGACAAGCTACTAAAAGCTTTAACCAATCCTACTAAGAGTTTCAAACACTTCGCTCAATGTGAAAATTGTTTCCACAAAGGGCTAGTACACCTCTTTTCAGTTTGGCATCACAAGGTAAGGCTGACGTCGGTTAGGACTTGGCTTTCGCCGTATCCCTTTTATATAGCGGTTCAAAGGAAAACTCCGCTTAGGGTTGTCCCTTTTGGATGAAACGCAATCCAAAAGCAGGCCCTTCTAAAGGAAGTACAAAAAATGTAAAATCAAGCATGTCACACAAAGGTTCAATTGTCCCGTTATAAGAAAAATAAGGTGCAATTAAGCTATGCACACACACGATTGTAGTTGTAAATTGTCCCTTATGAAATGAAGTGTTTGGCATTCATGTCCATTGTCCTTTAAAAAATTGAGGTGTTTGTTCATACATGTCCATTGTCCCTTAAGAAAAGCAGTATGTTCCTAAGACTTAGATTGCAAGAAAAGATTTGTTCAATTATCCTTTTAAGCATGCAATGTGTTTCTAAGACTTAGTGAGATAGATCAAGAGGTCTTCAATGCTCATCTTGCATGAACATGTTAAAAACACCTATTTGCTCTGTATGAGTAATAAGAAGATGCAACAAGTGATATTAGGTCCACACAAACTCAAAAGTTAGCAAGTGCTTGAAGTCAGAGATTGAGAATAGGCCAATGAGTGGTCTTAAAAAATAGATCTCAGAAAATCTTTGAAAAAATATTACCACTGTGTAGAGGACAGAAAAATACCAACTTTCAAAAAAAACATCACCTGAATCCGAGTCCGTTTGTGAAAGTTATGAAGCTTGAAAAGTCAAAAAACTGTGACGAGACAAAGACAGCAGTGAGAAAATCAATTTTCTGAAAAATTAGATAATCTTGAGAAAAAACCAATTTCACCACGATGTAGATCACGAAATTCTAGCTTATTTCAAAAAAAAAAGCACTGAAATACGTGTCCGTATGACCAAGATAATGAGGTTTGAAAATCGCCTATTCATTTAAAAAGCTCATTGAAGAGGGGTCTGTCTTAGCCCCCTGTGACTGGCTCCTGGTCACTGATGTGACCTGCTGCTGGGCTGAAGGTGCTTTATTTTTTTTCAACAAATAAAAAGAAAAAAGAAAAAAGATTCTCTTTACTTTGTTTTACTTTCTAAAAGAAATAAAAACTAAAAACACTTCATTTTTTATTTGTTTTATTTGTTTTTTTTTTTGGTTTTTGTTTTTGCTTTTTTATTTTTGGATTTTTTTTGCTTTTTCTTTTTGTTTTTTTTTTTTTGAATTTTTTTTTTAAAAAAGAAATTTTTTTTATTTTATTTTATTTTATTTTATTTTATTTTATTTATTTTTTTTTACCGTACCTCACAATGATTGTATGGCCTCGGGTTGCATGCCAGAGGTGAAAAAATTTTACCTTCACCGAAATAGGTCAAATTTTATATTTTTCTTCGTCCCTCGACCCTTCCGAACACAACCGTGACCTCCGTTTTTGCCCAGCAAGCTTCCTTTAAAAATCTTTTTTCAGATCTCTCCAAAAAAAGAGTTAAAAAACCTGTGAAATCAAACTAAAAATTCCACAAATTTGATATTAAATCAGGACCAATGGGTCCCACCGGGCGTGCCAGAATTTGACGACACGGTCATTTTAGGGTGTCTACAGGAGGTGCCACAGTGTGGTTTTCACCTAGAGATCTTTCTTTATTTACACTTTTGCGACTGGAGGATTTGGCATTCTCACCAAAATAAGCCGTGGGCTCAAGTTCCATTACAAAACCTGCCTTGTGATCACCAAGAGGGATACCTTCCTGAAGTCCCATGAACTCAGCTAGAGCTTCGTCATTCTAAAATACATCTATAACAGGGGCCCCTTGTTGGTCCCAATCGATAAGTTCAGGGTAGACAAGCGTGACATTCTAGGTGCTGGTGGTGGAAGTTAAGGATACGGAGGATAGTGTAAAAATGGAGGATTCTGTGAATAGATTGGTCATGTGGAGGGAAGAGTCATCGATGATATCCTCTGTAGACGTCGTATTGGTGGGAAAAGTGTCAGCTACCTCGTTGAGGATATACTCGATGTCCGAGGCACGTGGTACCTTCTTGCCAAATCCTAAACCTTTCTTGTCTAGCTTCTTTATTACCACAATGGGCTCCATAGTGCCTTGATTCTGTTTCCCAAGGCCACCTTTGCCTTTATAGCCCATGTTTTTCACTATCCTTAAGCCATTGCCATATTGCTTGACTGGTATCATGACTGTTTCCTTCTCCTTGTAGAGCCAAGAAGAGATGTCCTCAATGGTTTCCTCTTCCAATAACTGTCCATGTTGGAATTGGGTTAGGAATGTTGGGGGAGGAATAGTTGCTTTTTTGATAACTTTGGCAATGGGTGGTTGGCCGTAAGACTTTGGAGATAAAGGCATCTGCCCTACACAACAAGATTCTGAGATATCATAAGTGCCAAAGCCTATATCTCGGACGCGTGCTGTGATTTTGGGGAGGGGTGTAGGCTCACTGGTAGAGGCTTGTGTGAGAGTTTCAGGATCAACATAGAGAGGGGATTCAAGGGCTTTGTCATTTTTAGGCACTTGGTTGCAATTCTTATAGCTTCCTTGCAAGACACGGCAAAATTCAAAAGGATTAGGATCTCCTGGGATGGTGATCTCTGTACCATTGTATGGGAACTTGAGGGACTGATGGTACGTGGAGGGGACAGCTTTCATTGCATGGATCCATGGGCGGCCTAGGATAATGTTGTAAGGCAGCTCAATATCAAGAACTTGACACCTGGTTTCAAGCATGACAGGGCCCAGTTGTATAGGCAAGTGAATAACACCTTCTGAACGATGTTCTGCATCATCATATCCCTTGATTGTAATACTATGATCAGTGTTGACGTGATCCTCAGAGTATCCCAATTGCTTTAGTAACTTTAAAGAACAGATGTTGAGACCAGCACCACCATCTATGAGTATGCGTTTGATTTTGCGCTTATGGATGAGAACTTCAATATGAAGGGCATCATTGTGACAAGGATCGTGGGAGGGGAGGTCTTTCTCAGAGAAGACCACATTGTAAGGTGAAGCAATATTACCCACTATAGCTTGGAAATCTGCGACTGCTATGTTGTTAGGAATGGAAGACTCTTGGAGGGCTTTTTCTAGCACCACTCTATGTGCAGGTGATGACCGTAGAAGGTCCAAAATAGAGATCTGTGCTGGTGTTCTCCCTAGATGTTCGACAAGATTATAATCAGACTAAATCGGAAGCCTAGGTGTAGGTGCACGAATGGTGACATGACCTCGACGAGTAGTAACAGCACAATCCGTAGATTTGCCTTTGATGGTGAGGGTAGACACTCGACTTTCTTCAAAATGACCTACAATGGAATCGAAAGACATGGAAGCGTGATTGATACCTTTACCCCTATCCTGCGGAGGAGGTGGACCATGATGAGGGAATGGTTCCTTGTACATATCGAGATCCTTGTTCGTGTGTTGCGCTGGTGATTCATTCTCAAAAGTGATTTGATTACCGTCAATGAGGTTTTGGATGAGGTGCTTAAGCTTCATGCAAGATGTAGTTCGATGACCTTTGCTCCTATGGAACTCACAATACTCATTGTCTCTGTAACATGCAGTTTTGTAGATAGGTTCTCCATAAGGAGGAGCATCAGGTAAGGTTATGAGCCCTTTCTGTAAAGCTTGTTGTAAGACCGATTCGATGGGCACTCCCAAAGGAGTGAATTGACGTCGCGGAGGGTAATTTTGTTGGGGCCACTCTTGTTGTCGTTGCTGTTGGTTGGGATAACGCTGCCTTTGTTGCTGCTGTTGTTGAGATGGAGCTTGACTTGGTTTGGAGAGTTGCAGCGGTGTTTACAACGTTTGGACATGCTTAGTATCGACCACCCCATCGTTGACCACGTTTTTGTTCTTGTTCCAATATTTGGGTTTGTCGTTTGACTGTTGATGAGAAGTACTATCTTTCATCTCCTTAAAGATTTTGACCACACCCTTAGCAATGAGGGCCTTCTCAATGTTGATACCCTTGTACGTGATTTCATCGAAGGTTGTAGCACTAAGAATTTGCAAATGGAAACCTAACTCTTGGTTGAGGTTCTGCACAAATATGCTAACAAGCTATTTCTCTGGAATCTTGAAAGGGAATTTACTAGCCATTTGTCTCCATCGTTGGAGGAAAGAAATAAAAGTTTCACCATTTTTCTGTTTATTGTTGCATAGGTCTGTCATGGAAATCTCATGCTCTGCGTTGTAAGAAAAATGGGTGGCAAACTTCTCTGCTAGCTTGTTGAAGGACTTGATACCTATAGGTAAGTGTGAGAACCATTCTATTGCTTGACCTCCCAGACTACGAGGAAAGAGATGCATAAGATATGTGTCGTTATGAGAGACCTCGAAGCAAGAAAGATAGAATTCCCTAAGATGGTCTTTTGGGTCACCTTTTCCTTTGTACTTATCGAACTTGGGAATAGTGAAATTTTGAGGAAAAGGGATCATTGGTAATGACCGATCAAAAGGATAAGGACACACTTCCTCTAAAGAGAAGGTCTTTTTGGTGTGGCCAAACGTAAGATCAAATAGCTGTTGTTGCACCTCCGCAATCTTTAGTTCCATAGTCGTGGGAGGGGTTGGTAACATCTCCTATTGTCCAAAAAGCGATTGGTGTTGCCCATATGGAAGATTATATTGTAAGCCATGCATACTGGTATTGTAAGGGTCGTAAGATTGATTGGGATTGTATGAATTGTACGATTGGTTCAGATTGGGTTGGAATTAGAGGCCTTGATTAGGCAGAGGTGGAGGTGGCGCTAGGTAAGAATGTTGGCTTTGCGATGGTTGAAGAAACATATTGGGGGGAGGAAAGCTAAAGTGCGTTTGATTAGATTGTGATGGTGGCATATAGCTTTGGGAAACCTGATGTTGGGAATGTTGAGAGTGGCTAGGTAATGTATGAAAGAAGTTGAGCGTGGATGAACATTGTGGAGGAGGAACATAGGTAGAAGTGATTTGCGACAGTGGGGGTTGATTGAAGATGAGAGTAGAAGAATGTTGTGGTGGAGGAGCATAAGTAGAAGTGATTTGCGACGGTTGGGGTTGCTTTAGGATAAGAGTAGCAGAATGTTGTGGTTGGGGATGCGTGACTCTAATTGGTTGAGAGACATGCAGGTGTGATGATATAGGAGGTGGCATTTGTTGAGACCCTTGTTGTATGGCTACATAAGTGTTCCCCGGATTGTAATTGGGTGGGAAACCTACGCGTGATGGGGTAACCAAGATTCCGCTTGCGCTTGGGGTGGACACTTTAGGAGGTGGTTGCACATTTGATCGAGCTAAGGTGGCTTGCTTAGCTAACTCTGCTTGACGTTGGAGAGTTTCTTGTTGGTTTTGATAGATCTCCATAGGAGTCAAAAGCGGTGATATGGGCCTCTCCTCTGCTGGATTTTGGAAAAGGGGATTCCTATATTGTGAGCCTTGTGTAGGTAAGGGCGTAGTTACTGTGGACATGGTTTGCACTGCTTGTATGGTTTCTTGGGTGTTGGTGCTCTCCTTGAGAGTGGACACATCAAAATCTTGAGGTAACTTGGTGCCTTGTATAAATTCATCAAGATCTTGCCCATCTTCTTGAGAGGATTGACCTATTTCAAAGTGTCGCTCTTCTTGAGATGGGGCTTGATCTACGATGTAACCTTGTGGGACAAAATCTGGAGGCAAGCCTGTGGTATACTACGGTGCATTTAGCAAAGGGGTTCTATCCTCATGAGGATTGCTTGGTTCATCTATGTGTGGCATGTTGGGAGAGCTGATTGGTTTTGCCGCGGGTGTACTAGGAGTCACCTTGGGAGTAATGTTGAGACGACCTGATTGTGGTGTGCGAGGGGGTGACTTGTGCTTCTTGGGGACAACTTGCCTAGACTTCATGGTTTGCTGTAGCCTAGTGGTGACCATGGGATTCACTTAGGCACAATGTAATGCTGGGAATCTGTGAGATGCTTTGAATAAATAGACAAACTCTGATGCACAAAGTACTGGACCAAAGGCGCTATAATGTTTGACCAGTGGCGCAGGGCTGTGCTTCCAGAAGCATGCTACTATGGGCCAGAGGCGACAGACTGAGCTACCAATAGCGAGTTACTGCTATGCCAAAGGCGAGCTACAGTGACCAAAAGCGAGCTACTGTTATACCGAGGGTGCTGAAGTAGAATTTTGCCAAAGGCGGGTTACTGCTGACCAAAAGCGATCTACTGTATTACCAAAGGCGAGCTGCTGTAATACCAGGGGCGCTGAAGTAGTGTCTGATGTTTTTCAAAGGCAAATTTTTTCTATTTCTGATTGGATTGGTTTGGCAAGAGAAAACACAACAAACAAGTGGCCAAAAAAAGGCACAAGGACTGACACAACAGATAGTGTATGTTCAAGGCTCCAAACAAGCCCAATATTTCCACAGGTCTAATACAGTTGCAATCAATAACAAGCACTTTTTATCCCTAGAGACAAGGTTCATTGCAATAGATCAGCTCACAGCTTAATACTCCGTCGATAAAAATATCATTCCATAAAGGTGTCGGATATTTAGTATCTTTGCGAGAGACGATAGGTAGGGATATCTCACCCTCCCCTTGGAAAGCTCAAGTAGGTCACAAGAGCTTTATGTCCAAGGGAATACTATCTCTTCTCAAGGGAGCCAATGGTGAGTATCTTAAGGGTTTAAATCGATTTCCCTTGCACTGATGATTACCGCAATGTTCGGAGGTAGGTCGGGTAGTCTCTATCTAAAATGGTTCTTAGTGACTTTGAGGGACCAATGCCTTACGAGCAATGTGACAAGCTACTAAAAGCTTTAACCAATCCTACTAAGAGTTTCAAACACTTCGCTCAATGTGAAAATCGTTTCCACAAAGAGCTAGTACACCTCTTTTCAGTTTGGCACCACAAGGTAAGGCTGACGTCGGTTAGGACTTGGCTTTCGCCTTATCCCTCTTATATAGCGGTTCAAAGGAAAACTTCGCTTAGGGTCATCCCTTTTGGATGAATCGCAATCCAAAAGCATGCCCTTCTAAAGGAAGTACAAAAAAGTAAAAGCAAGCACGTCAAACAAAGGTTCAATTGTCCCGTTATAAGAAAAATAAGGTGCAACTAAGCTATGCACACACACGATTGTAGTTGTAAATTGTCCCTTATGAAATGAAGTGTTTGGCATTCATGTCCATTGTCCCTTAGAAAATTGAGGTGTTTGTTCATACATGTCCATTGTCCCTTAAGAAAAGCAGTATGTTCCTAAGACTTAGATTGCAAGAAAAGATTTGTTCAATTGTCCCTTTACGCATGCAATGTGTTTCTAAGACTTAGTGAGATAAATCAAAAGAGGTCTTCAACGCTCGTCCTACATGAACATATTAAGAAAACACCTATTGGCTCTGTGTGAGTAATAAGAAGCTGCAACAAGTGAGTTAGTGCCACCAAAATTTTCACAAGTTAGCAAAAAACAAATCAACTTTAACCAAAAGCGCTGCACAATTTTACCAGAAGCGACGTACTGTATTCCCAGAGCACTGTATTGCAAACCCAAAGCGATGTAAAATACTACCAGAGGCGCAGCAAAATAACCGGAAGTGCTTCACTGTGTTTTCGAAGGTGCTGTGATGCAGACCAGAAGCATAATATAATAATACCAGAAGCGCTGAATAATAGCTGTAAGCGTGAAACTGTGTTACCAAAAGCGTGAGAGAATATGACCAAAAGTGCCACGCTGTCTCAGATCACAAAGAGGGGAACTTTTTTGAAATAATCAGATCTAAAGAAAAATTCCATGATTGATTGACCGGTCTGAGGAATGGTAGCTGAGAGATCTATGTTCTGCAATCTTTAAAGAACCCAAAAAGCTGTAACAACACCAAGGATTAACACCAAAGTCGAAGGTACTCCTAAATAAATCAGCTTAGGATGTCCAACAAGAAAAAGAGGTTTGTCTAACAAATACAACAGCTTGTCATACAAAGTAATAAGATAGATGGTGTAAAAATCCTGTCAAATAGTGAACAAGGTCAGAAACTTTAATCTAGCCAAAAGCGCTGTAGAATATTCTGAGAGCGCCATTTTGTCAGACCAAAAGTGCGGCGCTGCACTGCCAAAAGCACCGCAGAACCTCCAAAAGCACCGGACTGTGTCTGCAGAAACGCTCAAAGATCCTGCCAAAAGCGCTGTGGGGTGTCGTGTGCGCTGTTCCATACTGTGACTTCAAAAAAACAAATTTCTCAAAGAAACAAAGGGATTAGTGGGTCCCACCGGGCGTGCCAGAATGTGTATATGGAAAAATAGATTAAATCTAAACTAAATAAAACCAAAGAACCCAATAACATAAAGGAAACGAATCCAAGTAAAAGCCATAAATCACAAATCAAAGACAAATGAAAGCTCTTACCAAAACCTGTATTGTTCCCTTTTGGAGATATGTGGATTGCTCAATGTAGTTGCAAAAGCCATGGCTGCAACAAGCAAGTATGTGCTCAATAGATCAATGTCAAAAGATTGTTATAGTGCTCAATCGAAACGTTGTGTATGCTCGAAGCTCTGTTAAGTATGCCTGAGAATACGATCGAAGAGAGGGATAATGAAGGAGATGAGGGGGGTTTATATAGATTTCAAGGAAAATCGATCAACGGTCCAGATAATTTAGAAGAATCAACGGAGGAGATAAGTTGAGGAATGTGCAACGAATGAGAAGAAACCAAGTGTCTTGCTTTCTTTTGCATGAGAGGAGTTATCAAGAATAGAAGAATAAGTTAACTGAAGAGATAAATCAATTAAAAGAATAAAGTAATCAGTTAAGTGATTTAAAACAAGAAGAAGGGATTTGCATGAGAAAAGAAGATATTTTGCTTTATTAAATATAGAAATATTTAATTGATGAGCAAAAAAAGCTTGAGTTATATTAGAGATAACTCAAATTAGAAGAAAAAGCAATTTAAATAAATAATTGATTTATTTAAATTTAGAGAAGATATTTTGGAAGAAGTAATTAAATAATGGAATTATTTAATTTAGAAGATTTGAAAGCAAATTAAATAAATAAATTTATTTAATTGTTGTGCATGATTTTGGGAGAATGATTTTTGATTTAATTAAATAATTTAAGAATTATTTAATTTTAGATAAGAGGGAATTTGTTGAATTAATTAAATAATTGGATATATTTAATTAATGTAGATGTGAATTTTGGAAGGTGACAATGATCTAATTAAATAATTAACATTATTTAATTGTGGAAGAATATAGAGGAAATTGATTTAATTAATTAAATAAAGAGGATTTATTTAATTAATGTTGAAATTTAGGAGATTTAGAAGAATTTGGTGAAATTAATTAAATAATTAGATTATTTAATTAATGTGGGAAATGTAGGTGATTAGACAGATAATGGAATGTCAGTGATTTGACGACACGGTCATTTTAGGGTGTCTACAGTCGGTGTGACTTAAAGGCTTAGTGTGAATTTAGGATTTCACTCTGATTGTTCTACTCACACTGATGAGCATGCGTCGGTGATACATACAGAATGTCTCCCTGATCTTTTGACATATGAAATTTTGATCGTTTGGACATCAATCATCTCTCATCGATTATCACATTATACTTCAAGAATGTATTTTGCTATTCGGGGTGATTTACTTAAGGTCTTACCGATATAGATAACTTAGTATCAGAATTAGGCTATGGTTAAAGAGATAGGTATATTCATGAGATTGTTTATGTATAGATTCTAAAATGGATCTTATCACACAAATTTTTGGTGGTTAGTTTTGAAAATGAGGGATATTAGTCACATTATGTGGAGACTTGGTGAATTCTTAGCAGATGAATAATGTGAAATTTTTCAATTCCAACAGACACAAGGCTTTTAAACAAAAAACATAATCCTAACTCTATATCCATCCCCTTGACAGTCTCAAGGGCCACCTTGAGACAAAAAATGCTAATGTACTATTTATCATAGTTATGATTGTCCTCCATCATTTCATTGTGCATTTGAAACTTGAGATGAGGATTGGGGAGGTCTCTATTTGTAAAAACATGAAAAATACTCATGGTAAGATCTTTAAAATAAGCATATTCAACTTCAAGCATTTCTGCAAACCCTTGGAAGGTGGATGTAAACTTAGTGACTTTAATTACCACCACAAAGACTATCCCCTTTGTGACTATGACAGGTTAACACTATCATGCTCTTTATGACAATCCCTTCTCCATTGGATGATGGCCTAATAACATTAATCTCCTTTGTGATTTCAATGCCTCTCTAATGCACTATCATAGGAGTCTTAACAATCCTTATGTATTAGTGAAGAAGGCTTCCAACAAATCATAAAGGAGGGCTTAAGATTACATACAAAGTCCTAGTCTTCATACCCTATTCACATATCACCCCTCTAAGAAGACCTCAAGATAATTGCCCTTTAATATAGGAAGTCAATGTAGTTTTAAAAGATAAAGTGCAAGAGGATAGAGGACAAGAAAACTTAAGGCCTTAAAGGGTTTAAAGGAATAAAAATATAGGCTTGCAGACTCGACTTAAAACCCTAACCCTAGGTGGGTACCACCAAAACCCTTTAACTTGGCACTTCAAAACTTTCTCCAATCTGATTGTGGGAAGCTGAAATCAAGCATGTACACTCACATATGATAGATACGTATGCCTACCAAGTGGTTTGACATAAAAATGAATAGGCTTTGAATTATAACCCTTCAAAGTAGGCCACTGAAGTATATTGTACAAGTGCATTTCTAAGTGCTGTAGTCAAATTTTTCATCATGGGAACCTAAATTTTTTGCAAAAAATGGTAGGAAATTTTAGGTTCCAACAAGTCCATTAGTTGGAGGCAGGCAAACAAGGGTTTTTTGTTCATTATTAGCCTGTTAAAATTAAGCATATGAGATATCATGGCACACACAAAATGTTGTGGAGAATGACCACAAGATTAGGTTAATTGCGACCACTTTTTGTAAGCAAGCACAAGACTAGTATACTCATTATGATCCTAATGGCACCAAGAAGGGTCCTCAAAGATATAAGAGTAATCATTTGTCATCTAAGAGAAATCTTACATTTAAGGGTGCTAGGGCCAATAGAGAAGCACTTTAGAACTCATCCTACGCATCAATAAACAACTCAACACAAGAAATTCAATTTAACATATTAATACAACAATATCCAAATAAGTTATTTAAAGTCAACTATTGATACCTCATTCTCCATCTAGATTACAAAATCGGTCCACTTTTTGCTTTGTAAAATTTCCTTTTCAAATTGTCTTGGACTAGTTAAACTAATTAATATGCAATCATTTACTTTTTACTAGGAAATTAGAAAAAATATATCATTTAACTTATTAAATATACTTACAAATGTACAGATCAAGGCCTGTAAACCTTTCTGGCCACTGTGACGCATGACATAAAGTTTGTCAAGCCTACCCTTGGAGGCCTTGTCCTGAAACATATACTAATTTAATTTAATTATGCAAAAAAAAAATTTAAAAATCATTTAATAAATTTGATATAATCTTATGAAAAAATTCCAATACCTGCGTACTCTCCTCACAGGACTTCCTCCGTGCATCAGACTTATCATATGCTTTTACAAGCTCTTTCCATACTTTCAAACTTACATCAATTGGCCTTTTTTGAGCCTTTACGTGGGAGGGAGTTTTTTTTTTCTTTGTTTGGTTGCACCGAAATCTCTTGCAATTTTGAGACATTCATAGCTTTATCTTCTTTACAGACCAACCTATGCCAAATTCATTCTCCTTGTCTTGGATAACTTCTTTTTGTAGGTGCATGGGTATCTTTGAGAATGGTAAATCTAGATGGTCTTTGAACCGTTGAAGGCATGATTCCTTCAAGCTATTCACAAATGTTTTTCCAGCATCCATCATTTGGACGTCCCCTAAAACCACATCATATTCTATCTTGGTATTGTAGGTACCAATGTAAGATGCAAAACGTGGCATGGTGGTCAAAGAAGTTTGTGTCCCAGGAGTGGGTGGGACATTGGAAGCCTCTATTCCCTGTTCCACATTCTTAGAGTTTATTGTTATTGATTTCCTCCTAGATCTTTTGCTCGATCCATGACTAGTTAGGGACTATATTGATACTCTTTGACACTGTTGATTTGGTTGTAATGTTTTAGGGGCTTTACCAGATCGTTTTTCTATGTATCTGTCAAGCATTGTCAAGTCCATACCATCCAATTTGTTCACTGCCCCTACCCCCAATATGGAAGCCAATGCCTCTTTATCTTTGTCAGTATCATGTTCCTATAAAATAAATTTCTTCTTTTAAATTTACAAATAAAAAACTAAAAACTAAAAATCAAAGAAACAATGGAAACATTTACAAATCTATAAATTGACAATGAATTACCTCATTGTGGCAAGAGTATGCTTCCTTTTCTCTCTTCCCTCTATTTCTTGATATTTTGAGGTGACCTAGGGCAAATTATTTCATTTAGTCTATGGAGGAAAACAAAGTACACACTACTAGGTATGAAAGTTTTTGTCTAGTTTTTTTGTATTCCTCAAGGTTTTTGACGTTTACTTTATAGAGCAAATCATGAAGTTATTTTCCTATGAATTAATTGGTGCCTTGGGAGGGAATCTATAGTTCCTCGCCTAATTTTAATTTGTTCACCGTAGTCTCAAAAGCCCTAATTTTGGTTTGCTCACAATCGACTTGTCTTAAAGTACTTGACTACTTTTTTAGGAAGTGTGATCTATGAAGTCAAAATGAAAGTAGAAAACATAAAACAAGTGCATAAACAAGAATTATACCTTTTCACAATGAGTCACAAATCCAAGATAGGGTGGAAGGAGGTGCACCCAAACTCCTTAGATTTTACCCAAGTTGATGAAGAATGTGGATTGCTCTTTGAGACTCAACACAATAGGATGAGGGATTTGGACTTAGAAGGAGATTGAGATGGGGATGAGGAATGGTTTTTGCATTATGATGTTGGGATAAGAAAATTTTGGAGAGATTCTGGCATAGTAAGGATGCAAGAAGAAGTTGTTCTCAATGGGTTGGGTGAGCGTCTTATTTATAGATTTTTGGAAAAGGGATGGAGGGTGAGGATTAAAAGTTGAGATCAAGGGCTAGAAATGATTGAGAGTTAGGGTTTGGATTGGATTCATAGCCTTATGACAAATGTCAGAAGGAGAGTGGGTGAGAGAGATCAATGGTTGAGATTTGGTCAATGGATTTGGAGGGCTCTCATTATTTGTGAATTGAAAATTCACATGGGGAAAGGTGTTGAGGATAAAAATAAATTTTTGGGAAGAGTGGATATGACAAGTGAATTAAAAATTCAACTCATGGGGGAGTGTGAATTAAAAATTCACTTTTATGTGGAGATGTGAAGGTTGAAGGACACATGTACACTTACATGTGTAAGAGGGTGATAAATGAGTTGTAAGGGAGATTTGACCCTTTGAATAAAAAATTGATTTTTATTCAAAGGTGTGTGGGAGGATGGGCTAAGCAAGGTTAATTAAGTGTTTAGCTTAATTAATTTAGGTCTAGGGGGTAGGTAGGCTAGGGTAGCTAATTAAATAATTGTTATTTAATCAACTAGGCTAGGTTTAGGTTGATTAGTAGGATAGATTAATTAGATAAGCATGATTTATCTAATTAATGAGGATTAGGGAAATGGGGAAATTAACTAAATAAATATTGTGTATATTTATTCAATCAATGAGGATAGTGTTATAAGGTAAAGTGATAAATTAAGTGAATTAATTGATCAAAATGGATGGATAAATGGTTAAGGGTAGATGATTAAGGATAAATTAATTAAATAAAAAATGAATTTATTTAATTAATAGGAGGGATAATTGTTGGTGTAGAGATACGAGAAATTGGTTTTGTGAAGCAAGTCAATTTTAGGTGTCTACATTTGCCCCTCTTTGAAATGGTGTTGTGACTAAGTAACACTATTTTAAAGAAGTTAAAATATAGAGTTGGATTGGATAGAAAAAAAATTTGGCTTAGAAGAATAGGGTAAGGTTTGGGGATAATTGGTAAGGGTGATGCCCCCTCGAGAGGATAGGCGGTTTGCAAGAATATGGTTGTGCTCTCGAAATGAATGGAACAAATTGCTAGAAGTGGTTGGAGGATAAGGTGTGAGATGAAAGAATGATGATGTTGGGATATTGATTGGCGGATGATCATTGTGCTGAAAAATTATTTAGAGCAATCCTAGGTTTGATATAGCAAAGTGTATATTTTCACCAAGGTATAGAAGACCAGGGTGATGATGTTTATCCAACATTTGCATGGACTAGACATGCAAACAAGAGGGTGATCCCATGCATGCCCAAGATAGTACAACCTTCTCTAGATGAGGGAAGGGGACTCGTAGCATAAGCCTTAAATACACAAAAGGTATGATGAACCTTAGATGCACAAGGAGATCAATATGCTAGAACCGACCCTACAATTCACAAGATAAGAATACTAGCTTGGAGTAATGAGACTGACCCACAAGCACAACATACAAAAGCAAGACTATGCCTCATTCTAGATTTTTTGCCACATACCATGATATAGTGAGATCAAGGTAGCTTTGATGTGATCTTCAAATAGGATAAAAGATAAAAATCAACAACCAAAAGACCAACGAACCAAACAAATAACCATTGTATCTCTTGCCAAGATGGATGATGATAGGATAGATTCTACCTACATAGAAATGATATATCCTAAGGTAGGAATTGGTTGATGATTATATCATGCTTAGTTGATGTTGTAAGATTGGCTCAAGATATGATGGTGACAAGTTGTGGTTGATGTTGATTTGATAGTTGATGATTTTTATTAAGGGATGATGCTTGGGATATTGTGATGCTTGGGATATTGTGATAGGTAATGTGATGCTTGGGATATTGTGTTTGGATCTAGTGTAACCTCAATGGGTAGGGACCATCCAAGTGGGTTAGATGGGTGCATACTATGTACCCAACTATTGGAAAGTTCCTTCATATTCTAGACTGCCTACATACCTTGTATCCATGGGATCAAGGCACATTAAGATGTGGGTGGTGATGATATGTAGTTCTGATTTGTGATGATGATGTGGGATGATTGAGGATAGGTGTAATGATGTTGGAAGATGATGTGTTGGATGATTTGGGTGATTTTGAGGATGTTGGAAGATGATGAGATGTTGATGGAACAATGTTGATTTTGTGATGGATATTTTTTTTGGATTTTGGAAAGGGAATGATTTATTATGATGGTTGCATTGGATTTAGTTTGGATAGCCTTTGTGCTAAATACCAATGACAAGGGAACACCAAGTCTAGAGGTGAAGTTGATGGGGTTGGATAGGGGGGATTGGTGATGAAAGGATAATGGATAGGAGATTTGTGGTAGATATATAAATACATGCAGATAAGGGATAGGATGGGGGATAAAGAATTGGGTAGGGATACATGATAGATGGATGGGGGATTTGGTAGTGGAAGGTGATAGAGAGGAGATTCATGATAGATGGATTGGAAGATAGAGATAGGGATGCAAGATAGATGGATGGGAGATGGGGATAAAGATTTTCTCCGAGGGCTAGGTTGCAAGGAATCATATGCCCTAATGCTTAAAGAATTTTGCATGATGGGTTCATGTTAGAATGGATGGACTTTGTAGTAGATGGATGGAGGATATGCTTGAATAGGGAGTATGCCGAAAGGTGTCCAAAGCATGTTTTTTGATATTTTGGCCCTTGTCTTTATCAAGATCTAAGGAGGGGAATATAGTGGATAGAATGGATGGGGAATGATAGGATAAATAGGGGATGATCGGATAAGGATAAGATAGTGGATAAGATGTGCAAAGGATATTATGGATGTGGATGAAGGATAGGGTTTTGCCCCCAAGTGTAGGGATACAAAATGGATGGAGAAGAGATTATGCATGATGCCTCCAAGGGGTTTTCATTATGGTACTTGCCAAAGGTGCCACGAGGAGTGGTTTTCACCATTGGATGGATTTTTTATCTTTACTATTTTCTTGCTGACTTTTTAAAAAAAAAATTTGCTTTTTTTATGGAATGGGGACTCTAGCATCTGTTTTCCTAGCAAGGCAAAGATGGTCCCCTATTGGATAGCATTATGGATGATGATTGCATAGATATTGGTAGATGGGAGAAGATGGAATGTATGGTGGGTAGTGGAATATGATGTGGACTATGCGGATTATGATGTGGATTATGTGAAAGCATGGACCATAGGAATGTGATGGGGAAGATATGTAGGATAGTGAATGAAAGTTGGAGAGATGGGGGTATGTGGGAATGTCAAGTGGTGGAGGGGAACCAAGACCAACAGTTGCACACACTGTTTTGGATTTTGAAGCCTATATTTTGGATGGGGCGTGGGTAGTAATGGGGATCAGGATAGGGGATTTTTAGATGGTTGATTGAGGGTTTAGGGACCCAAATGGACTTAGAAATTATGAAAATTTTTAGATGGGGAGCAGGATGTTTGGGATTTTGTGGTAGATTGGGAGGTGAATGCCTCATTAGAGTTTGGTGCTTTAGGGACCCACACCATTTTTATTTTTGCTTTTTCTTTTGATGGTGTGGGCTTTGATAGCCTTTTGGATTTTGGATTTTGCTTGGAAGGGATAACATATTTAGGATTTTGTGCTTTATGCATTGAGGCATTCAAATTATTACTTTTGAATCCCATGGATTTGGGGGAAGCTTCATGTTTGAAAGATGTGTTCTTTTGTTGGTCTTAATTGGGAATTTTAGGGGGTTTATAGGTGGAGGGGTTAAAAGTGGATTTATAGATAAATGGATGAGGAGATTCGAGGATGGTGATATTAGGAGTTGGGAGGATACAAGGTAAAGTGGATTTGATAGGGATATTTAGAGTTGGAAGTAGTGGAGGTAAATTTGATGGAGGAAGATGGATGGTCACATGCTTTTGCAAATGATATGACAATGGAGGAGGGATGGTGACATATGATTTAAGAGTGTGATGTGATGCACTAGATTTGGAATTGGGTGAATGGATTTTGGAGGATGCGTGGGTGGTATCAACATGTTTATTTTGTTTTCCTTGGGATGTATAGCTGAGGCCATGTGAGGATAGATGGAATGTGGTGTGGATGGGCTCTAAGATGCCTTGTTCATGAAGGCCTAAGCCTTTGCCTTGATAGTTCATGTGTTGGAGCATGCAACATGCAATGGAATGTTTGGTGCTTTGGAAACAAGACACGAGTCCATTATTTCTTGGAGAAGGATAGGTGGTGGATGGAAGTTGTTCACCTCCTATGAGGGAGTCACCACGGATGGAGGTGCTTTTTCCAAGTGAATAGGAGGACTAATTTGGGACGAGATTTGTTGATGGAGGTAAAGGATTAATGGGGGATGGTGAAGGGGTGGTAGAATATGGTGTTGGATCAATAAGTTGATCAATAGATGGGAGATGATTAGGGATGGGATTAGATAGGATGGTTAGATCTTGATTAGGAGAAGGGGTTGATATTTCAACATGCTTTAGATTTGATTATTGACATAGCTCGTGTGTTTGGATAGAAGTGGGGGTGATGGTAGGTTCTTGGATGGATGTGATAGGTGCTTGACTTATGCTAGGAGATTGTTCAAGAGGTTTGGTGGGTGTTGGATTGCATGAGAGTGTTTGATTCCTTGCTAATAGGCAATGGATGGCATCCTTCATGAGTGTATGGGTTGAAGAACAATATAATGGATGGATAGTAAGGGTGGTTGGTGTGGGATTAGGATTGGGATTGGATAGGTGGGTGATGGAATTAGGTAGTGATGGTTCTTGGATAGGTTCAACGATAGGTGTTAGACAAGATGGTGGTGTTGGAGGGATAGAGGATTTGGGGGATTCTATATCTTTGCTTTCATTTTTTGATGTTCTTTGGAGGAAATTCCACAAGGATTCTTTGGATGTCATGGGCTTAGGTTTTGGAGGATTTGATGGTGGATTAGATGGTGTATGGGTGATAGGGGTTGGTGGATTGGGAGCTACATAAGATGATGGAATAAGGTTGATAAGTATGGGGTGATATTGTGATGGGGGGATTGGAGGATGGGGATTAGGGGATGGGGGATTTGCATGGGGGAATGGTTGTTGATATAAGCTTTGGATTTCGGTTATGAGGTGTGCTAGATTGGTGTTCCCTTGATCAAAGTTAGCATGACAAAGGTTGGGGGATGGATAAGTTGGAGGTATTGATTAGTTGGATAGGTATGATGGCATTGATGTGTAAGGGGATGGAGATTGATATGAAGGTAAAGGTTGATATGATGAAGGTTGAAATGATGGAAGTTGGTATGAGGTTGATGGTGTGGATATGTAGGATGTTGAAGGTTGATATGATGAGGGTTGATATGATGAAGGTTGATAGGAGGTTGATGATGTGGATATGTAAGATGTTTGTTGATAAGATGGAGGTTGGGTAGGGGCTTGGGATTCTCCAATGATGAGGTGTGCTAAGGGGATATCTATAATATCATTTTTGCATTTTTCCTTAGCATTAGGATCCATGTTCTCATAAATTTTTCAAAGTGTTTGTAATTATTGCATTTCTACATAAGGATCCATGTTGTTGGAGAGGTATGGGATGAGATGGATGATTGTGATGTTGGGGATCAAAATTTAAGACCTTAGGATGATTTGATTTGCTTCAAAGGATGGATGATTCTCTTTACTTAAGGTGGACTAATGACACTTAAGTAATAGATTTGATTTAGGTTGATTCTATTGGATGATCAATTAAGGTCTTGATTTTTTGGTTGGGTTGATTTAGATTTGGGGTTTGATAATGATGTTGGGGGACTTGGATAATGATTGGGATCGATATTGATTTGGGTTGGATTTGGACTATGGTTTGGAAGATTATGGGTTGATGTTAGTTGGGTTTTGGATGTGATTTGGATGAGAGTGGAAGAGGGAAATGGGATTTAAAATGATGGTGATGAATGGGATTAAGGATGGTGAGGGTGATTAGGATAAGATTGAATTGAATGATTTTGGATGGGAGTGATAGGTTGATTGAATGATGATGTGGATAGGATAGGTAGTTAGGATGATTAGGATAGATGGGTGATTGGATTAAGATGAAGTGGATAAGAATGATTAGGATGATGAAGATAGATTATGACTAGAGAGAAAGTGGATTAGAATTTGATCAAGCTCAAATAAAGGGATTGGATAAGCTCAACTTATGGGGTTTGATAAATGGGGGGATGGTTTAGCAGTGTTGGGAGGAAAACCTAGCCCAATGTGAGGCAGGGTACGGGGGGCCAAATGCGACCCCCTACTGACAAGGGTTTGGAGGCGTAGCCCCCGACTGGAATTTTTTTAAAAATGGGTTTATAAAATTGATGTTTTTGATGGGAAAATTTGATTTTTTGGACATGGATGAAGAAGGTACTAAAACATATGGAAATGGTACTAAAAGACTATGAATGGTTGGAATGATGGATGAATTTGATTTTTCTTGGCAAGTAAACAAACAAACAAGAAAGAAAACATAATGGCCAAAGGTTTTGTTTATGAGAAAATGTGAAAGATTTATCGAGCATGCACAACCTAAGGTGAAGCAAGGACAATACTTTTTGAACAAGTAGAGGGATTTGGGCCACTAAAACAAAGGTTCATAGTGGGGAACATCTAGGGGATTGGCACCTTACAAGCATCCAATAAACCACTTAAGATTTTGACTAGCTCTACTAGGGGTTTCATATACACAAGGTACTACTCCCTTTCAAGATAGCATCGAATGGTAAGCGCTCATACTGATTCGGACTTGGCTTTTGCCTTATCCTATTTTGTATAGTAGATTGGATGAAAGTACCGCTTGGGGTTGTCAATGAGTTCTCTGAATGGATGTGTTTCAAGGGCAGACCCATGTACTAAAAAGAAAAATAGAATAGAACCATTTCTCTTCACCCAAGATCCTTTTGAAGGCAAGGGGAGAGGATACTTTAATTCTACCCTATGGGATAACACAAACGTGCAAGTGCACAAGACACGGCAAAGAAAAGATAATGTTTGTTTTAAGCCCAAATTGAAATATGCCTAAAGTTGTTTGTTGCAAGCAATGATAAATTTTAGTTGCACCAAAATCAAATGTTCTTTACACTAAGGCACACAAAGATTCTTTTAGGTGCACCAAGATAAAGTGTTTGATTGTAGATTGTTTGGAAGCAAGATTGGTTTTATGCACCAAATTTAAGTGTTTTCTAAGCTAAGCACACAAAGGTTCTTTTTAGTGTACCAAAAGAAGATGTGTCTAATCTACTAAATCCCTGTAAAAAATGTTAGTAGTTTCAAGATGATGGTCTTGGATGATCTGAAATTCCCTACAGAATAGAGACCCAACCCTACATAGATCCCTAAGCTAGTACAAAAAATAGCGCCAATCCAGAGGCAAGATAGCGCTAATATAGAAGATAGTGCTAATACAAAAGATAGCGCCAATACAGAAAATTCTACCAATCTAGAGGAAAGATAGTGCTAATATACAAGATAGCGCCAATATACAAAATAGCACCAATATACAAAATAGTTCCAATATATAGGATAGCGCCAATATACAAAATAGTGCCAATACTGAGGTAAGATAGCACTAAACTATGTTTTTCCTTTAATTTACAATCTACAGTGAGAAAGATAGAGCCGAACTAGGTGACGATAGTGCCAATATGGTACAGAGTTGGTCAATGGATGGATTTTAGGAAAATTTTACTAGTCTCCCCTTGTTTTCTATGTAAAACCTGCAAAAACTGAGAGCTAAAATGCTAGAAAGGCCAAAAAGACAAGAAGACAAAGATTAGATCTAAGTCAAAGATGTGTGGGACTATTATGTTAAAATAGCACCACAACAGATAGAGAATAATGCCAAAAATCAAGTAAATTGGTGCCACTACATAGAGGGATAGCACTAATTTGCAAAAAACACTTCACAACAAAAAAACTCACAAGATTGTTAGATTGGGGCCTTGTGGGTTCCACCGGGCATGCCAATGTGATCTATGAAGTCAAAATGAAAGTAGAAAACATAAAACAAGTGCATAAACAAGCATTATACCTTTTCACAATGAGTCAGAAATCCAAGATAGGGTGGAAGGAGTTGCACCCAAACTCTTTAGATTTTACCCAAGTTGATGGAGAATGTGGATTGCTCTTTGAGATTCAACACAATAGGATGAGGGATTTGGATTTAGATAGAGATTGAGATGGGGATGAGGAATGGTTTTTGCATTATGATGTTGGGATAAGAAGATTTTGGAGAGATTTTGGATGCAAGAAGTTGTTCTCAATGTCTTGGGTGAGGGTCTTATTTATAGATTTTTGGAAAATAGATGGAGGGTGAGGATTAAAAGTTGAGATCAAGGGCTAGAAATGATTGAGAGTTAGGGTTTGTATTGGATTCATAGCTTGTGACAAGTGTCACAAGGAGAGTGGGTGAGAGAGATCAATTGTTGAGATTTGGTCAATGGATTTGGAGGGGTCTCATTATTTGTGAATTAAAAATTCACATGGGGAAAGGTGTTGAGGATAAAAATAAATTTTTGGGAAGAGTGGATATGACAAGTCAATTAAAAATTCAACTCATGGGGGAGTGTGAATTCAAAATTCACTTTTATATGGAGATGTGAAGGTTGAAGGACACATGTACACTTACATGTGTAAGAGGGTGATAAATGAGTTGTAAGGGAGATTTGACCCTTTGAATAAAAAATTAATTTTTATTCAAAGGTGTGTGGGAGGATGGGCTAAGCAAAATTAATTAAGTGTTTAGCTTAATTAATTTAGGTCTAGGGGGTAGGTAGGCTAGGGTAGCTAATTAAATAATTGATATTTAATCAACTAGGCTAGGTTTAGGTTGATTAGTAGGGTGGATTAATTAGATAAGCATGATTTATCTAATTAATGAGGATTAGGGAAATAGGGAAATTAACTAAATAAATATTGGGTATATTTATTTAATCAATGAGGATAGTGTTATAAGGTAAAGTGATAAATTAAGTGAATTTATTGATCACAACGGATGGATAAATGGCTAAGGGTAGATGATTAAGGATAAATTAATTAAATAAAAAATGAATTTATTTAATTAATAGGAGGGATAATTGTTGGTGTAGAGATACGAGAAATTGGTTTTGTGAAGCAAGTCAATTTTAGGTGTCTACAGGAAGGAAGCGAGAAAGTTGTGTTCAGAGAAAGGTATTGATGGTAATGATAAGTGAACTTGGGCATTTGGGTTTGAAAAATGCGTTCACTGCTCTTAGATGTAGAGGAAATAATGCAATGTCTATAATTTTACCCTCATCCTTTGCAACCACATGAGACTTAAATGATTCACCTATAAACAAAACAATATTTACAACCCTTTCTTCACAATCCTCTGCATTTAATCAAAACAAAAATATATTTAGGAATGAAATTTTTTTATTATAATTGTAATCTTACCTATGGTGTTGAAAACTAAATCAAATTTCTCATCTCTTCACACGGCATTTTTCTCCTCTCTTCATGCGGCATTTTCCTCCTGTAATTATCAAATTTCTCATATATTAATTCATGTGAGACTCCAACCCAAGTGCTCGATCTCCAAACAAAAAATGAACACCAAAAATCAATATTAAAGTTTTGTTTTGTTTTGTTTTGGGGTATTTGCAGGTGGGAATTTTTTTTTTTTGATACAGTACTCAGTGCTATAGTCAGAGAAATTAACATTGACTTTTCCACTGAATTTTAGGAAAAAAATATAATCTGTTTGGGGTGCCAAAGACAGTGTAAAGTACACCTAATTTAGCACCAATCAATGCAAAATGATGTATTTTTCTTGAAAGTTGATAAAAATATAACCTCACCAAATTTGGATTGTCCTTATAATAAGTAACTATATCTTGTTTCCATGATAGCATTTTGACTTCATTCTTCTCTTATGATTAGCTCAATAATGACTCACTCTTTCACAACCTTACATAGATGGTTGGTGACAATCCTTATGCAGCTGATATGGCTTTGGAAAAACCCAACTCTTCTCTTACTATCATAATGACATGATATTGGGACTATATTGGCATATTATGGAGTGTGCTTATGGTATTGTGATTTTCATTTCTATGTTCTCATTAACCTATTTTAGGTTGAAGCACGGTAACTAACCCACTAGCTATTATGACAGTCATACAATGACTAGACAATCCTCTCCACTTTGACTATGACCATCCTATGCATGGTGTTTTTTTCATGACAGTCCCCAATAATGTGAATTATTGATAGTAGCTAGTTCAAATAGAGTTTTGGATCTGGTGTAGTAAGTTGTCCCTATGGCTCATGATAGTGCATGCCTTGGTTATGTCCTTGTGACATTACTCTCTAGATATATCCTCTTTATAGTGACAAGGTTTCAAGAACATGACAATTTAGGTAAGGTATCAACTTGTCTCTTTAACCTCTGGATTGTCATTTTTCAAGAATTGATCTCATTGAAATGCAAAGACAACATGTCATAGATTAGATGAAAAGATCAAGGAGATGCATGTTATAGAGTATAAAATTTAAAAAATAAAGTTCTTTTTGGGCCTTTTTCCAACAATATGAGCAAAATTCAAACTTTAAACATGTAGCACAGGTACCATATGACTCATTTGCATACATTGCACATGTGGGACCACTAAGAAGGGAGGTAGGTGCTTAATATGAGCAATGACAAATGCACATAATGTTTAAGTTCACTTCAATAGATATTTGTGGTTATGATAGCTAATGGAGGGTTTTCTTTTCAAAGGAAACCATTAATTTTGGAGTGAAAGGTAATGGTGAAATATAACATAATGTCCCTATAATTAAATAATATACAATGGCTAGGATTAACCCAACAAAGATCTAATGATGTGATTTCAAAATTAACATCCAAATTATCCTTCCCTCCATCAAGAATTTAAAATTTTGGTGCCAAAGACTCTTTGAGACTGTTTTGAGGGTTTTATGGCCACTTGGAGAGATATAGATTGCCTCAAAATGACCCATAAAAGACAAAGGAGAGTCAAATATGAAATAAATGTCTTTTCAATATGAATTTGTAGTCATCTTTTAATCATAAGATTTGAGCTCTATTTTTCAAGATTCCACGTGTAAACTTTTTTTGAAGAGCAAAATGTTGCAATGTCCTATTTTGTTTTTCATAGTGCATCTTATGAAAAGAGAGTGTATTAACAAGATAAATTCAAGAATCTCTTGGTGCATAGCTATTATGTGACTATTGTCATTTTTGTGTATTGCAGGATCTAGAGGAGGCCATGGAGAGAGGACGTGCATGGCGTAGAACTACTAAATCACAGAGAAGAAAGTGGGTGGAAATAGATATGACAACGGAATCTGCAGATACAATAGAGGTAAGAAGAGAAAACAACCTCAACCAAAGGAGGAAGGTGTTTATGAATTCACAAATGCTACAACATAGAGGAGATAAAGTCATTTTTTTGTCCACGAGGCCTCTGAGGTCAAACTTATTGGTTGAAAATGCACAGAAATGGTGATTAAATGTGATTCTATGATCGAGGCAAAAGTTTGAAAATTAGGATGGCCAAAACATGATATCAATATATCAAATATATGACTAAAGTGAGGTTTTGTGTTGGATAGCATATTCATTGAAATGATATAATTGGTGTACTAAACATTATTTACTATGTTGTGTATTATAGGGGCCAGACAAGGCCATGGCAATAGATCGTGTCATATCAAATGAGGACACAATAGATGAAGTGGGAAATCAGGTACTCAAATCTAATTTCCTTAGGAAAAAATGATCTAATGGCATTTTGTGATATGTCCATCTTTTTTCATAGTATTATTGAAATTTATAATGTATTATCTAATCTTAACATAAATTAATGCATGTTGTTGATTATTTTAGATGGAGATTGGAGTAAATGCAAAGCTTGAGCATTCAACTAGAAAACAAAAAATATATGTACGTGGATGTGGACCTAAAACTGTTAAATCACGTAGACGATAAAGGGTGGAAGAGGATATGACAATGGATCCTACAGACACAACAAATGATTGCACTGAACAAGAGGTTGGTCAGGACTATAGTACATGGGATGAATACTTTGAGAAAATTGTTGTTTGTGGATGTTTTGTATGTTGTGGAAAGAAACAATTCAAATGAGTGATTGTATAAAGACATTACATATATGATGAGCTTCCAGTCGGTAGTATGCCCCCTACAATCGATTCAAATCCAATAGGAATTGTGGTAAGGAATTTTCCAAATTGATATAAATAACATGTATACTTTGTTTAAACATTGTTTTATATTATTTAAATAACTAATTTTTTTCTTAATGGATACTTGCAAGTTCCTGGTTTAAAGTTTCTTGGATCACTGACTACCAGCCTAGAGGGCAATGATCATTTATCAGATGATACAACTAACAAAAATATGTGCCAATATACTAGCTCAGAAGATGAGGAATGATGAAAACAAGCAACGGAACAAAAACCAATCTAAAGATGCATAATTTGCTTAAAGACAAGGGGAAGGTGGACTACATACCCTATGAGAATGAATGTGATGGAGATGATGACTTGCCCTTGAGTTTGAGATCAATTTACAAAGAGACATTTGATCATCAACTATATTGTGCTTGGCCTAGTGATCAATAACTACCTAGAGTGTATGAGGTTTTTCAGTTTTGGGGATATAGCTACATGATACAACCCTCCATTATTCATGGAGTGAATCTAGGCCTCTTTATTGTCCAAAATGTACATGTGGGATCTAAACATAGAAACAATTCAGAACAAACCACTAGGAGATTAATGCCATATTATGGTCCATCTTATTACAGTGGTGAATGGAGAAGGCTAGCAGAATATAAGCCTAGCATGTCAGCATATCGTCTAAATTCAAATATGTATACACATCATCTCCGATTGGAAAGTGGAAAACAAATGAATAGAGGTCATCTTATGTATATAGACAGGCGTGCATACACACAAAAATATTGCAGGATTTATAAATAGTAGTAAGGGAAGGGACCCTACTGTAAGACCGAATTGTCAATTTGTTGAGGTTATAAATGATAAAGATGGAGATATGGAAAGAGAGCTTGATAGGTTGATAATGGTTGAGGCTATTATGGACCTTACCATTGGGGATGAGTTATTGATTGATTACCCCTTCTTAAAACACACTTCTGCGTGAAAGAAGAGGGAAGAACAAGGTCTCCCTAAGGATGTTCTTAAGGGAAGAAAACCAAAGAATAATAAATGTGTGTGGACTGATGTTTTATAAACTATGTTGTCCAAATTATGTTTTATTTAAATTATTGTATAAAAAAGGTAGTCTATAAAATAATGTTTCATAATTCAATTGATGTATATATGTTCATACAACCAATATTTTTATTTTTAAGCCATATTTGATTATATTTATTTGAAATTGATACATTTATGATTTATCTAATTGTTGCCAAACATTAAATAATGCTTGCATTTATTGATAGGTAGAAGATGTTGATGAAACACATACTAATACCTAAGATCCAATTAGGTTATTAAGATTTGGACGGGATGATCCAAAACATCCTTTAAACAATACCAGGGCGAAAAGAGCATTATTGAAGAGAATACTATCAGCTAAGAAATTTGAAGAGCTAGTGAGATCCGCATACACTAATGACATGCCACCTAGCCTTAATGATGATGATTATGATAGTGAAAATGCAGTGTATGAAGAAGGATTGAATGAAATTCTTATAGATTTCTTTGGGGATGAAAACAATGATGACAATAATGATCATATGGTTGACAGTAACGATGATAGTAGGGGTAATTACCACCAACATAATGTTGATGATAACAACCTGAAAGACTCCATCAAACAAGCAGCGAAGACACCCATGTTCAAATCAGGTGCAAGTAGAACCTCAAAACTAGCATGCACATTAATATTATTAGAAATAAAGTCACTATTTGGTTGATCAGACAAAGTATTCACTACCCTACTGAAGTGAGTTGAAATCTATTTCTTACTTTGCAATTGTCAATCGGTGTATATAATTTGTAAACATTCATCAACTTTGTTTATATTTCTTTAAAGGGATTTTAAAACCATATATTGTATATAAATAGCTCTACCATATATTGTATATAAATAGTTCTAGTATAGATTGACATAGCAAACATGTCCATCATAAGTCAAAGCATTCAATTGATTTAATCTATGGCAATCTTACAGGGCACTAAAATCTAAAATATTCCCTGAAGATAATGTGTTGCCATCAACTTGCAGAGAGATGCATCTGTTGTTGGTTGATTTGGGGATTGAATATACATAAATTCATTCATGTCAAAATGATTGCATTTTATATAGAGATGAATATCAAAACAAGGTAGAATGCCCTGTATGTAAAGAGAAGAGATATCATATAGATGTACAAGGTCCTACAGTTCCAAAGAAGGTTTTATGCCACATGCCAATTATACCTAGACTTCAACAAATGTTTTGTTGCAAATCACTTGCACAATTGATGGACTGGCATGCAAAGAATAGGAGTAAAGATGGATTCATGTGAATTCTGGCTGACTCTAAAGCAATGAAACACATAGAGGAAAAATGGCCATGAAAATTCAAATATGAACCCCATAGTATCAGGTTTGGTCTTGCAATTGATGGAGTGTGCCCATTCTCTTTCTTGAGCTCAAATTATAGTGTTTAGCCAATCAGATTGATAGTATACAATAATCCCCCATGGATTAGTCTTAGAAAGGAGCACCTTATTCTCACTCACATTGTTCTAGGAAAACATCAAGTTAAAAACATGGATGTTTATCTTGTGCCTTTTATTGATGAGACGCAAATGCTATGGAAAGGCACAAGAATGTATGGCATATCACGTGCCCCATCAAATAGGTCCTTCATGTTGTATGGTGTGCTATGTTGGACTATTCATAATTTCCCAAGATTTGGTGTTTGTTCTAGTAAGATAAAATATTTACGTATTTACACTCATAATTTATTTTCATCCCAACTTTCATACTTAGTTTTATACTATTTTTTTGATGTTATTAACATTACTTATTAAATTGTAGGGCTTCAAACAAAGGGGATATTTGCATGTCCAAGATGTGCAGAACAATTTCAAGGGTGGTATTCTAAAGATCTACATAAATTTATTTACACAAACAACAAGGTTTTTCTACCACTAGATCATAAGTTTAGAAATTGCCTGAAGAATCAATTTGATGGAAAAGTTGAAAATAGAGGCCCTCCCATGATTATGGGTCTAGGTGATTGGCTTAAGAAGTATGAAGATGCTGAATTGAAAGGTTGGGAGGATTTTTTTGATCGAGGTGATTCAATTGAAGAACCAAAACAAGTTGTAGTTAATATGCCAAAAGGAATAAAAAGGAAATCCATATTTTATGAGCTACCTTACCGGAAGGATCTATTAATATCTCACCTATTAGATCCTATGCACATCTTCATAATGTCCCAGATTCTATATTTCAACATATATAAGGCAAAGAGAAGGACACCTTGTCTTCGAGGAGAGATATTGCTCTTTCGCATACCAAAATTGATAGAAAACATTTGTGGCCAAACAGGGAAAATGAAACATATGCAAAAACATATACAGTTGATGGGTATATCACATGATTTAAAACACATGATTTTCATAATTTTATGAAGGTATTATATATCATCATTTAACATTTACTGGTAACATTGATTAAGTACTAAATATATTTTGATATCATTATGTTGTGTGAGAAAAAATTACTAATGACCTTTTCATAAATGTGTTTCATAGCATATCATGCCATTGGCAATTAGGGGGGATTCTTGTCTTACAGTTGACTTAAGGAATGCCATAAGTTGATTGTCAGCATTTTACAAGGTATGTTGTTAATGTGTGAGAGACATAGATATATTATATTGCATATTAATTTTTGATTAAAGGTTCATACTAATTTACTATTCTTATATTAGGTGGGTGACCTCAAAGGAGATCCACGAATGTGAAGTGCCAAAATGGAAGAAGGAAATTGCATAAATTGTATGTGTATTTGAGAAGGAGCTCCCTACAAGTTTCATGGACCTACAAGTCCATTTACTTATACACCTAGTCGATAACATTGAATTGGTGGGTGCCGTATCAATGAGGTGGATGTTTTTCTCTAAGAGGTATATGAAAACTCTAAAAATATATGTCCGACAAAAGGCACATCTAGAGGGGTGCATGGATGAAGGGTATGTATTGAATGAAGCATTTTTCTTCCTATGTGAATCCTTGGTAAGGATTTTGAAGATGGGCCATGCTTCTAGAATGAAGAATGAGCATCAGATATTATTGATGTAGAAAAACCACAATCTAATGGTGTTCAAGTAGAAATTAGTAAGTAAAGTCATGATCAGTGTGGTTTTTTTTCTTGCAATCATTAATTTACTTTGTAATTTATTTGTCAAATTAACAACATGATATTTGGAGTTTGAAATAAACATGTTGACATGTAATAGGTATAGATAAAAGTACAATATTCGACAAGTTCATTCTGTACCACATGGACTTTATGAACAAATGGATTGATCTGTATGATAAAAAGAGAGAAGTATTAGAAGAAAGGAGACAATTTAAGAGATCGAACCCAAGGAATACTCCACTTCCCACTGATCTTCTTGGGGAATGGGGCAAAGATTGCACACTAGAATGAGTTACTGAACAAATTTAAAATCAAATAGAAGATGTAGGTATCAATTAAAACATAACAGAAGATGAAATCAACATGTCTAGAGGATGTGAAAGAAAGCTACAGTTGGAATTTTACAAAATGTTGTTTCCTTACAACTTTGACACTATTAACCATTTTAATATTCATCATTATATTTGTTTTCACTAAAATAAATGGTCTTTCATAGGTGAGGAAATATCCAGCAATGTGGGCATATGGTCGACATCATCATGTAGAAAGTGTAGATGTAAAGAGACGATCCTTTGATTGTGGCATCATGGTTGACTTCAAGCAATCCAATCGATCAAGCTCAAAAGATAAGAATATAATTAAAGGGAATCTACAATATGTTGGGAAATACAAGAAATTATTGAGTTGGATTACCGCTCTTTTAAATGTTGTATTTTTAAGTGTAGATGGTATGAAGCATTTGAGAGGACACAAAGACATGATACCCATAGTGGATTGTTTTCTATAGATTCCTCATGTTTCCTACCAGAGGATAAGGAGCCTTATGTTCCACCAATTCATTGTAAGTAGGTATTTCTTTAAATCAAACACGAAGCGGTAGTGATATTAATCTATTATTTCATAGGTTCTTGTGAATATATACATGTGTTTATTAATCAATAAAATTGTTATACCATACGTCTAATATATGTATGTCATTCATGTGCAAGTATTTTTCTATGAAGATATTTTGGATCCGAAATGGATATTTGTCATACATTATGATCCAAGATTAAGGCATGTATTTGATGAAGGGGATAAATCATAAAACACACAACATAAATGGCACATAGAAAATAGAATGTTTCTTTATCGATTTGGACAATTTATTACATTATAAAAGCTCAATTACAATAAGAGGAATCAATCCTCCACAGGCTGCAACACACTACAGCTACACATCACCAGGCTATGGAATTTTCTACCTTCTGTAACCCCAAATTAGATAGGGTTTCTGTTTCCCCACCTATTCTTGATTTTACACTTTCCCCCTTAACTCTACTACTGTCCAGGGTTCCCAAAAATGGTTATTACTATCCTTTTTGGTGGCCAACAACCTAGTTTCAAAATTTGCATCTTCCTCCAAAAATAGGTCAACTTCTGGGAGCCATAACCTTTGATCTGGGTATCTGATTGATGAACCATTTTATGTGTTAGAAATCTCGCAGAGTGCTCTATGCGCCAAAAACCCACTCTTCCAATTTTGACCATTTTCTAGCATGTACGGGACCATTTAGTGCCTCAAACCTAAGTTTGAATCATTTTTAGGTGTTTTCCAAGAAACAAAAACTTTAATATCTTTCAGCTCACAAATGATCTTTACGTGATTCCTTTGCCAAAGGTCTTATTTTTTAGTTATGAAGCTTTCTATAAATTTTCACTTCATTCCGTGCCCAAATGTAAACTTTCTAAAAATAGCAGGTTGCTATTTTTAGCAGTTTGAAAAAACTAAAAGTTCTATATCATTATTCAAGCGATTATTGAACTTGAACCACAAATTTTAAAAATAAATGGAAAGAACATCAACAATTTTGAAACACATCTTTTTTTGGGTAATGCAAGATTGCCCTTACACCACTGGATGATCCTGTATCAGACACCCAGGGTAATTTGAGAAGTGACCCTGTCACATCTCAGGTGTTTGTGTGAGGAAAACCAAAACAATCAACCTCTACCTTAGGCAACCAAGAAGTATATTCAATAGGCCTTCCTTTCCATTTCACTAGGTATTCTTCATATTGCCTATTCTGAGTACTTCTTCCCACATGGCTATCCAAGATCTCTTCTATCCCCTCTGTTGAAGTAGATGCTGGAATACTCCACTATTCTTTTGTTGGTCCATCCTCTATTTCACCTTCATGATATTGTGATAAATAAACAATGCTGAAAACAAGGGAAATGTTGATCCCACTTGGCAGCTCTACATTATTTCCTAAATCATGTTTCTTCAAAATTCTACATGGTCTAAATTTTTTCATTTTCAACTTATTGTATGTTCCAATTGCGAACCTTTCTTTTCTCAAGTGAACCATGACTTCATCTCTATCTAGAATTCCTTATATCTCCTCTTCTAATCTGCCTTCACCTTGTACTGAATATTCATCTTATTAATGTGTTTTTTCACCTCTTCATGCAAATTCTTCATGTGTTCTATAAAGTCTTTAGCCTTGGCACTTGTCTTTTCTCCTTTGTTCAGATTCCTTAACTCTGAAGCATTTCTTGGACTATTCCTATATAAAATATGGAATGGTGATTTACCAGTACTCCTATTGATAGAATTGTTGTAAGCAAATTCTACCTGTGGTAAAATCAAATCCCATCCCTTGGGCTTATCTCCTACTAAGCATCGTAGTAGGTTACCCAAACTCCTATTCACCACTTTGGTCTGTCCATCAGTCTGTGGATGGTGTGTATAACTAAATTTTAAATCTATCTTCAACTTCTTCCACAATGTCCTCTAGAAATAACCAACAAATTTGGTATCTCGATATGAAACTATGCTATTTGGCAAACCGTGTAATCTCACCACCTCCCTAAAAAATAACTCTGTAATATGAATAGAATCATTAGTCTTCTTGCATGGAATAAAATGTGCCATCTTTAAGAATCTATCCACCACCACAAAAATAGAATCTTGCCCTCTCTGTGTCCTTGGTAAACCAAGAACAAAATCCCTACTAATATCATCCCATGGCTTCTTTGGTATAGGTAGTGGTTGATATAGACCTATATTCTGACTTGCTCCTTTCACCATCTGACATGCTCTACAACTCTGCACAAATTTCCTCACATCTTGTTGCAACTGTGGCCAATAATAATTTTCACCAACAATAGCAATGGTCTTATCTTGACCAAAGTGTCCAACCAATCCCCCACTATGCTTCTCCTTAATCAAGTTCTCTCTCATGGAACTCCTCGGAATGCACAACTAGCTTCCTCTAAACAACATGCCATCTTAGATTATGAAATCTAGCCATTTTGTCCTGTCCAAAGTAACAGGTTCCAAACAAGATTTCTAAGCCTCTGCAAAATCTAGATCTTCAGGATACAAACTTTTGAGCTCATCGAACCTAACAACCTCTATCTTCATTTCTATCAACAAATTTTGCCTTCTACTCAAGGCATCTACAACTCTATTGGACTTCCCACTCCTGTGCTTCAAAACAAAAGTATAACTCTGCAAAAACTCAACCCCTTTTAAATACCTTTGGTTCAACTTTTCTTGATTGTTAACATATTGTAAAGGCTGATGATCAGTATATAAAACAAATTCTTTTGGCAACAAATAATGTCTCCACTTCCTCAAAGATTGAACTATGGCATAAAATTACTAATCATTAATAGAATACTTTTTCTTGGCATCATTAAGCTTCTCACTGAAATAGGCAATGGGCTTTTCTTCTTGGCTTAAAATCGCTCCTATAGTACTACCACTAGCATCACAATCTACCTAAAATAAATTATTAAAATCTAAAAGTGCCAAAAAAGGTTGCTCTGTGACTTTCTACTTCAATGTATTAAAGCTTTTGTCTACTCCTTTAGTCCATCTAAACTCTTTTCTATCCCCTCTCATTGTCTTAGTTAGGGGTGCACAAATGCTACTTAAATTCCTAATAAACTTTCTATAAAAACTTGCCAAACGATGAAAATATCATATCTCCGTTGTACTCCTTGGTGTAGGCCATTCAATGATAGCCCTTACTTTTTCTGGGTCCATCTTAAGACCTTCCTCTGAGAGAACAAATTCCAGTATACCAACTCCTTCTTTATAGAAGTACATTTCTTTAGATTAATCAACTTCTCCTCCCTTAGCTTCTCTAAAACTCTTTTGATAAGCATGATATGCTCATCCCAAGTCTTACTGAAAATCAAAATATCATCCAAATAAATAATAACAAAACTTTCCAAAAATTCTTTGAGTACCTTGTTCATGAGCTGCATGAATGTGCTTAGTGCATTGGTTAGCCTAAATGGCATGACTAACCACTCATACAATCCTTCCTTGGTCTTGAAGTCCATCTTCCATTCATCTCCTTCTCTAATTTGGATTTGGTGATACCCACTCTTCATACCAATCTTCGTGAAGTACTTGGCTCCACTCAAATAATCCATTATGTCATCCATTTTGGGCAATGGAAATATATACTTGATCATGATCTTATTGATGGCTCAAGAGTCTATACACATTCTCCACTCTCCATATTTCTTTGGTGCTAGTACTTAGGTACCGCACATGGACTTAGGCTCTCTCTTATCAATCCCTTCTTCAATAGCTCTTGAACTTGTCTATTCAACTCTTCACTCTTTGCAGGGGTCATTTTGTGAGCTGCCTTACTCAGTAAGCTGGCTCTTGGTATCAAATCCATATGATGACTTATCTTCCTCACCGGTGTAAGACCCTCTAGTACATTATTAGAGATAATGTCTTGAAATTCTTCCAACATATTTGAAACTTCTCTTGGTACATCTTCACATTTCTCTTGACTAATCTTAGGAATCAATGCAAAGCAATGATGCTCATGCTTCATACCCTCCAAAAATTTCCTACCATCTACCATGCAAATTCTGGTAGTACTACATACCTTTTCTTCCACATCCTTCAAGGGCTTAAATTTGTGATGAACTCCATCCTTTGTTAGGGAATATGTGTTTGCACGACCATCATGGATAGTGCTCCTATCATACTCCCACGGCCTCCCCAACAGCATATGACATGCGTCCATTGGTATGATATCACATAGCACCTCATCATGGTAGTCTCTAATCTTAAAATTTACTAAACACTGCTCATTGACCAAAGCTCTATGGTCCTTCTGCAACCATGCAATCTGATATGGATGTGGATGGTTTCTTCTTGTCAACTTCAACTTATTAACCATCTCCTCTGAAACAAGATTGTCAGTGCTTCCACTGTCAATAATAATATCACAATACTTACCTTCACATTTTCACCTTCTACAGAATAAACTCTTCTTCTAATTGGGTTCTTTCTCCTCATTCAACAAATTTATTTTGACAACTAGGGTTTCTCCCCTTTCAGCATCTTTAGAATGCTTGGACTGTACATCTTCATCTACATGTGCAACTTGTCTATTACCTTCAGGTCTTCTATTTGTCCTTCCTTGATGTTGTGGACACTCGTATGCTTGATGCCCTTCTTCTCCACATTGGAAATAGGTTCCTCTAAAACCTCCTCTTTCAGGTCATTGCCCAGGTCAGCTCCTTCCTCTTCCTCTTTACTCACCATTATTCTAGTGACGAGGGTGGTAGGCATTATCCCCTCTGTAATTTTGACTGGTGCCAGCTTCTTCAATTTTATTTTGATTTTCATTAGGGCCTCCATAGGACCTTCCACCAATCCTTCCTCCTTGACCTCTTCCCCTTTGCTTGCTATCAAATCTTTTATTTAGCTTCTCTTCCACCTTCAAGGAAAAATCTGCATCTTCTATAGTGGTCATTCTAACTAGGCTTAGCTCCTCTTGAATGCTTGGTCTCAACCCATTAATGTAATAGACTACCTTCTCCTTATTGGCCTCAGCATGGCCTGTCCTAATAGTAATCTTATAAAACTCTTCTATATGCTCCTTAACAGACTTGTTACCTTGCTTCAGTCCTTATAGCTTCTTCAACAGCTCCATCTCATAGTCCATAGGAATGAACTGCTTTTTTAGTTTCTCCACCATCTGATCCCATCTGGTGATCTTTCCATTTCCTCTTCTATTCCTCTCTAACTGGACCTCCTTCCACCAAATATTTGCATCACCCTTCAACTTTGTTTTTGCAAACTTGACCCAATCTAGGTCCTCCATGTCTTCATACTTGAAATACTCCTCCATGTCATTGATCCAATCAATAAGTTGTTATGGATTCAAATCTCCAGAATATGTAGAAACTTTGATCCTGGGCCTCTTTCTAATCTTTGAAATGCCCCTCAACAACCTAACTTCTGTAGGATCTCCTGCAACTTCTTGTTCTTCCTTAGATAGCTCTTCTTCAACTTCATCTTTGCTTTCTTCTCTTCTTCTCGGCTCAAACCCTCTTCGTAGCTTCTCTTGTAATGCATTGATTTGCCTTTGCAAGGCTCTGAAACCCTCTTCTATCAAAGCATTCCTCCCAATGCGATTTCTTTGTTGATGCATCTTTATCTCCACAATAAACCCACAACCTCAGGTCCTAGTGCAAACTACCTCACAATCGGTGATCTGTCTACACACTTAGGAACCCTTGCTCTGATACCACTTGATAAAGGAGATAAATCATAAAACACACAAAAACATAAATGGCACATAGAAAATAAAATGTTTCTTTATTGATTTGGATAACTTATTACATTACAAAAGCTCAATTACAATAAGAGGAATCAATCCTCCATAGGCTGCAACATATTACAACTACACATCACCAGGCTATGGAATCTTCTACCTTCTGTAACCCCAAATTAGCTAGGGTTTATCTTTTCCTGTCTAGTCTTGACTCTACACTTTCCCCCTTAACTCTACTACTACCCAAGGTTCCCAAAAATGGCTATTAATAACCTTTTTGGTGGCCAACAACCTAATTTTAAAATTTACATCTCCCTCCAAAAATAGGTCAAATTTCAGGAGCCATAACTTTTGATCTGAGCATTCAATTGATGAACTGTTTTATGTGTCAGAAAGCTCATGGAGTTCTCTACACACTGGTAACCTGCTATTGATTCTGACCATTTTCAGGCCTATATGGGGCCATTTAGTGCTTCAAACCTAAGTTTGAATAATTTTCAGGCATTTTTTAGGAAATTGAAACTTTAATATCTTTCATCTCACAAATGATCTTTGCGTGATTCCTTCACCAAAGGTCTTATTTTTTAGTTATGAAGATTTCTATAAATTTTCACTTCATTCCATGCCCAAATGCAAACTTTCTAAAGTAGTAGGTTGCTATTTTTAGTAGTTTGAAAAAATTGAAAGCTCTACATCATTATTCAAGCGATTATGGAACCCAAACCATAAATTTTGAAAAGAAATGGAAACAACATCAAGAATTTTGAAACACATCTTTTTTTTGGGTGATGCAAGATTGCCCTTACACCACTCCATCAAGATTTAAGTCCAATCCATCAAAGCATTCATCCCAATATGATTTCTTCATGGAGACATCTTTATCTCTGCAGCACACCCACAACCTCAAGTCCTAGTGCAAATTGCCTCACAGTTGGCGATCTGTCTACACACTCAAGAACCCTTGCTCTAATACCACTTGATGGAGGGGGTAAATCATAAAACATGCAACAACAAAAATGGCACATAGAAAATAGAATGTTTCTTTATTGATTTGGACAACTTATTACATTATAAAAGCTCAATTACAATAAGAGGAATCAATCCTCTATAGGCTGCAACACACTATAGCTACACATCACCAGGCTCTGGAATCTTCTACCTTATGTAACCCCAAATCAGCTAGGGTTTCTATTTTCCCACCTATTCTTGACTTTACACTTTCCCCCTTAACTCTAATACTGCCCAAGGTTCCCAAAAATAGTTATTAATATCCTTTTGGCATCCTACAACCTAATTTTGAAATTTGCATCTCCCTCCAAAAATAGGTCAACGTCCGGGAGCCATAACTTTTGATCTGGGCGTTCGATTGATGAACTGTTTTATGTGTTAGAAAGCTCGCGAAGTGCTCTACATGCTAAGAACCTGCTCTACCAATTCTGACCATTTTCAAGCCCGTACGGGGCCATTTAGTGCCTCAAACCTAAGTTTGAATAATTTTCAGGCATTTTCTAGGAAACGAAAACTTTAATATCTTTCAGATCGCAAATGATCTTTGCGTGATTCCTTCGCCAAAGGTATTATTTTTTAGTTATGAATCTTCCTATAAATTTTCACTTCATTCCATGCCCAAATGCAAACTTTCTAAAAATAGTAGGTTTCTATTTTTAGTAGTTTAGAAAAACTAAAAGTTCTACATCATTATTCAAGCGATTATGAAACCCAAACACCAAATTTTGAAAAGAAATGGAAAGAACATCAAGAATTTTGAAACATGTCTTTTTTTTAGGTGATACAAGATTTCTCTTACACCACTAGATGCTCCTACATTAGACACCAAGGGTAATTTGAGAAGCGACCCTGTGATATCTCTAGTGTTTATGTGAGGAAAAACCCAATAGTCAACATCTGCCTTAGACAACCAAGAAAAATCTTCAACAGGCCTTCCTCTCCATTTTACTAGGTATTCTTCATATTACCTATTCCGAGTACTTCTTCCCACACAGCCATCCAAGATCTCTTCTATCCCCTCTATTGAAGTAGATGCTTGAATACTCCATTATTCTTCTGTTGGTCCATCCTCTATTGCACCTTCATGATATTCTGATAAATCAACAATGTTGAAAACATGGGAAATGTTGATCCAACTCGCCAGCTCTTCCTCATATGCATTTGATGAATCATGTTTCTTCAAAATTCTACATGGTCCAAATTTCATCATTTTTCAGGATATTGTATGGTCCAATTGGGAACCTTTCTTCTCTCAAGTGAACTATGACTTCATCTCCTACCTGGAATTCCTTCTATCTCCTCTTCTAATCTATCTTGGTCTTGTACTAAATATTCATCTTATTAATGTGTTTTTTCACCTCTTCATGCAAATTCTTCACATGTTCTACAAAGGATTTAGCCTCGGCACTTGTCTTTTCTCCTTTGTTTAGATTCCTTAACTCTGAAGCATTTCTTGGACTATTCCCATATACAATCTAGAATGGTGATTTACCAGTACTCCTATTGACAGAATTGTTGTAAGAAAATTCTACCTGTGGTAAAATCAAATCCCATCCCTTGGGCTTATCTCCTACTATTCATCGTAGCAGGTTACCCAAACTCCTATTAACTACTTTGGTCTATCCATCAGTCTATGGATGGTGTGCAAAACTGAACTTCAAATCTATCTTCAACTTCTTCCACAATGTCCTCCATCAATAACCAACAAACTTAGTCTATCAATCTGAAACTATGCTCTTTGGTAGACCGTGTAATCTCACCACCTCCCTGAAAAATAACTCTACAATATGAACAACATCATTAGTCTTCTTGCATGGAATAAAATGTGCCATCTTTGAGAATCTATCCACCACCACAAAAATAGAATCTTTCCATCTCTGTGTCCTTGGTAAACCAAGAACAAAATCCATACTAATATCATCCCATGGCTTCTCTGGTACATGTAGCAGCTGATATAGACCTATATTCTGACTTGCTCCTTTCGCCATTTGACATACTCTACAACTTTACACAAATTTCCTCACATCCTATTGCAACTGTGGCCAATAATAATTTTCACCAACAATAGCAATGGTCTTATCTTAACCAAAGTGTCCAGCCAATCCCCCACTATGATTCTCCTTAATCAAGTTCTCTCTCATGGAACTCCTTAGAATGCACAATCAGATTCCTCTAAACAACATGCCATATTGGATTATGAAATCCAACCATTTTGTCCTATCCAAAGTAACAGGTTCTAAACAAGCTTTCCAAGCCTCTACAAAATCTAGATCTTCAGGATATAAAATTTTGAGCTCATCAAACCCAACAACCTCTATCTTCATTTCTGTTAACAAATTTTGCCTTCTACTCAAGGCATATGTAACTCTATTGGACTTCCCACTCATGTGCTTCAAAACAAAAGTATAACTCTACAAAAACTCAACCCATTTAAATACCTTTGGTTAACCTTTCCTTGACTATCAAGATACTTTAAAGCCTGATGATCAATATATAAAACAAACTCTTTTGGCAACAAATAATTTCTCCACTTCTTCAAAGCTTGAACTATGGCATAAAATTTATGATCATAAACATAATACTTTTTCTTGGCATCATTAAGCTTCTCATTGAAATAGGCAATGGGCTTTCCTTCTTGGCTCAAAATAACTCTTATAGCACTACCACTAGCATCACAATCTACTTGAAATACCTTATTAAAATCTGGAAGTGCCAAAACAAGTTGCTCTATGACTTTCTGCTTTAATTTATCAAAGCTTTTGTCTACTCCTTTAGTCCATCTAAACTCTTTTCTATCCCCTTTCATTGTCTTAGTTAGGGGTGCACAAATGCTACTAAAATTCCTGATAAACTTTTTTTAAAAACTTGCCAAACCATGAAAAGATCATAGCTCCATTATACTCCTTGGTGTAGGCCATTCAATGATAGCCCTTACTTTTTTAAGTCCATCTTAATACCTTCCTCTGAGACAACAAATCCCAGGTATACCAACTCCTTCTTTCCAAAACTACATTTCTTCAAATTAATCAACAACTTCTCCTCCCTCATCTTCTCTAAAACACTTTTTGATGCAGAGGCATCCACACTAAAACCTTGACATATAGCATGGATGTCCGCAACCCTTCATCATCATCATCATCATCATATTTCCCTTAACACTGTCAGCATCATCATATTTTCTCTGCCGACTGATATCCTCCTGCAGACAAGCCTTCGCCCTTTCGCGTGTCAGCAGCATCATCATATCCGACTATCGGCAGCATCATCATATTCGGCAAGCGCAAACATCCTCCTGACGTTCACTGTTCACCTTACCGCCAAACTCTACCTTCAGCATCATGATGTTCAACATCATGTTCATCAGCAGGATATAAAATATCCGGTTCCCTTCATATATCCTGACGACGACCCTCTCATGCACCTTTCCTTCGATGCTTACGTCACCCTGATATCCTGATGACAATTATCCTGATGACGATGACGTCACATGCAGCTCCCTCAATATCCTGCTGCTCCGATATCCTGATGACGATTATCCTGATGACGATGACGTCATATGCAGTTCCTTCAATATCCTGGTGTCGGCCAAACTTAACCTTATCGGCCCGCGATGGTTTTATCAACCCGATCTTATACCTTATGCCGATACGCTCCTCCTCGGCAACACCTGATGATGATCACCCCAATGCACATTCACCTTATGCAATCGACTTCATCATGCTCATCTCCACCTATTCGGATGACGCCCGAAGTAACTGCAGGATATAAACAGAAATATCCTGATGATGCCGTTGTGATGGATTTTCAACCTTAGCGAACTTCGATCCGCCGAACCTCCTGGGATGACCCGATCTACTTTCAGGGTGATCTTCCAAACTCTAACAACCAGCACGACCTAGCGCATACCCATGCTAGGGTTCTCAACACCTCTCGACTGCGATCCTGCAAACATACACATGAACAAACAGAAAATGCAAACTAAATCCTAAACTACTGTACATAGCCATTCCACCGATTCAATGAATCAACCGGTGGAATGGATCAGCGAATCCATGAAACCACTAGAACAGTAACTCGATTAAACAATGGAATTCAACAGAGAATGAACACAAACAGGATCTTTATTGATTTCAAAAGATGCAATACAGTACTCTGTCTCTCGCACAGCACAATCTAACTTCTCAATCTGTGTCTAAAACCAACCGATCTTCATGCATAAATAGGATCTCCTGTGAGTACTACCACTCGATTCCCAGTGGCTGGGAGCTTCCAAGTGGCTGGGAGGATCCAACCGAACATACAGCATAACAGCTGTCATAACAAACTATCTAAAAATAGTAAAGTATGGTCAACATGACCTTATGACATTGCATTGGTCTTATACGACCTTCTTGGAAACATTAACCAGACCTAAAACAAACTAACTGCCTCATGGAGGCCAGCTGTTAGGTAGGTGCTCCTGCACCATACTCCCCAACAGAAAAGAACTCATGTCCCATGAGTTTGGTTGTGGAAGTCCTCCACCTTTACACTTTGTCATGTCAGTGTTCTGACCTGTTCCAGCTTTGTCCTCTGCTGTCTCTTAGCTGCTCCAAGACTTCTGAACTGTAACTTGCTTTCTTGCAAGTGAATCCTCATGCCTGTCAATGTAGGCCCTTCTCTCACATACCTTGTGTTTGTCAGGTTGTCTGACCAGAACCTCTGTCTGAACTGTCCCTTGAACTTTTGGAATGTTCAACTCTGCCTTTCTTTCAACTTTTATAGGACAAACAATAGTCCCAACTATGACAACATCCTTGTCATTCCTCTCAACTGGTTGCTGTTTGCAAACCTGTTTCTGAACCTACTGCTGACCTCTGTCAGTCAAAACTGAAACTTTCTTCAACCTGTTGTCCTTAACAACTCCTTTCCTTGTAGTGTCCTCAACTGTCTTTATGCCTGCTCCTATAGGCTTCTGCACAAATTCCTTCTTTCCCACTAAAATGATTTTTGCTGCCTTCTGTACTATAGCTGCTTCCTGTAATGGCATCAACATAATAGTTTTTCCATCTTTCTTGATGGTGTAGGCATTAGCAAACCCATCATACAGTACCCTTCTATCAAATTGCCATGGTCTACCCAACAGTAGGTGACAACATTCCATGGGCAAAATGTCACACAAAACTCTATCATGATATGCTCCAATCTGAAAATCAACATATGCCTATTCATAGACAAAAAGTGATTGACTATCACTCACCCAAGATGCCTTGTAAGGGTTTTGATGTGGAATCCTTTCCAAATTCAGTTTATCCACCATTTCCTGAGATACCATGTTGTCTGTTGAACCAGTATCAATGACAACCTTACATACTTTACCTTTGCTCTTGCATGTGGTCTTGAAAAGAGCTCTTCTTTGCATCAGATCCTTTGATGCCTGCAAACTAATTCTCCTTAGCATCAATGCTTCTCCCTCCTCAGGATATCCATAATTGTCAGGAACTCTATCTCCTTGATAAGTGTGTGAACTCTGTACACATTCCTCTACTTTCTCTTCTTGCACAAGTTGTACTCTCTTGTCATTCATTCTATCATTTCTGGATGATGAACCTTTGCTTTCTGGACATTTGAAAAATGGATGACCAAACTCACCACAGGTGTAACACTTTCCTGAAAATGTAGTAGAACCTCTACCACTTCCAAATCTGCCTCTATTACCTTTCCATCCACCTCTGAAATCAGACTGTCCTTGTCCTTTACCAGTGTCTTCTTGACCCTCATTGGTTTGCCTTGTTGTATGGGCTAATCCTCTTCCCCTCATATTGCTGCCTCTTCCTCTCATGGACTTATCTTGTCTCCTATTCATCTTTTCTTCAATCCTGATTGCCATTTGGTAACAATCCTCCACACTCTTAGGGTTAGCTAAAACTAACTCATCCTGTATGTTCAATCTCAAACCAGCCAAGTACCTAGCCACCTTTTCTACCTCATTCTCATGATGACCATATCTCATACTCAACTTATAAAACTCCTCAGTATATGCCTTCACATCCATTTCCTTCTGCCTTAAAAATTGTAGCTTCTTAAACATCTGAATCTCATAATCCTTAGGCAAGAATTTACCTTTTATCCTTGCTACCATCTTATCCCATGAAGTGATCTTTGACTTCCCTTGTTTCCTTCTCTCAGATTGTACATAATCCCACCATACCAAAGCATGACCTCCTAACTTGGTCTTTGCAATCTTTACCTTCTGATCCTCAGCAACATCTTCACATTCAAAGTGATTATCAAGTGCAGCAATCCAATCTAGTAACTCATCTTCATTCAAACTTCCATTATACTTGGAAACATCAACCTTTACCTTAGGTTTATCACTCTGCACTGCCTTTAACAGTTTTGCAAATTTCTGGTCTTCAGCATCCAGATCTTCAGCTACCTCTTCATACTCTTCAACAGCATCTTCATCTTCTTTAGACTCACTGTCTTCCACTTCCCTCTTTTTGTTCTTTTCCAGGGCTACAAGCCTGGCTTGAAGTGCTTCAGCAAGCTCCTTCATCTTCCTCATCTCTCTGGCATGTTTTTCCTTCAGCTCCTGCAATTCCCTTGCAGTACCATTACCTTTCGGAGGCATTTTGTCAACCTCTCACTTCTCTACCTCTGTCCTTTCAGTGACAGAATCAACTCTACCTCTGCCCTTTCGGTGACAGAATCAACACACAACAGCCTAGACCTTTTGCTGAGCTCTGATACCACTATGATGCAGAGGCATCCACACTAAAACCTTGACATATAGCATGGATGTCCGCAACCCTTCATCATCATCATCATCATCATATTTCCCTTAACACTGTCAGCATCATCATATTTTCTCTGCCGACCGATATCCTCCTGCAGACAAGCCTTCGCCCTTTCGCGTGTCAGCAGCATCATCATATCTGACTATCGGCAGCATCATCATATTCGGCAAGCGCAAACATCCTCCTGACATTCACTGTTCACCTTACCGCCAAACTCTACCTTCAGCATCATGATGTTCAACATCATGTTCATCAGTAGGATATAAAATATCCGGTTCCCTTCATATATCCTGACGACAACCCTCTCATGCACCTTTCCTTCGATGCTTACGTCACCCTGATATCCTGATGACGATTATCCTGATGACGATGATGTCACATGCAGCTCCCTCAATATCCTGCTGCTCCAATATCCTGATGACGATTATCCTGATGACGATGACGTCATATGCAGTTCCTTCAATATCTTGCTGTCGGCCAAACTTAACCTTATCGGCCTGTGATGGTTTTATCAACCCGATCTTATACCTTATGCCGATACGCTCCTCCTCGGCAACACCTGATGATGATCACCCCAATGCACATTCACCTTATGCAATCGACTGCATCATGCTCATCTCCACCTATTCGGATGACGCCCGAAGTAACTGCAGGATATAAATAGAAATATCCTGATGATGGCGTTGTGATGGATTTTCAACCTTAGCGAACTTCAATCCGTCGAACCTCCTGGGATGACCCGATCTACTTTCAGGGTGATCTTCCAAACTCTAACAACCAACACGACCTAGCACATACCCATGCTAGGGTTCTCAACACCTCTCGACTGCGATCCTGCAAACATACACATGAACAAACAGAAAATGCAAACTAAATCCTAAACTACTGTACATAGCCATTCCACCGATTCAACGAATCAACCGGTGGAATGGATCAGCGAATCCATGAAACCACCAGAACAGCAACTCGATTAAACAATGGAATTCAACAGAGAATGAACATAAACAGGATCTTTATTGATTTCAAAAGATGCAATACAGTACTCTGTCTCTCGCATAGCACAATCTAACTTCTCAATCTGTGTCTAAAACCAACCGATCCTCATGCATAAATAGGATCTCCTGTGAGTACTACCACTCGATTCCCAGCGGCTGGGAGCTTCCAAGCGGCTGGGAGGATCCAACCGAACATACAGCATAACAACTGTCATAACAAACTATCTAAAAATAGTAAAGTATGGTCAACATGACCTTATTACATTGCATTGGTCTTATACGACCTTCTTGGAAACATTAACCAGACCTAAAACAAACTAACTGCCTCATGGAGGCTAGCTGTCAGGTAGGTGCTCCTGCACCACTTTTGATATGCATCATATGCTCATCCCAAGTCTTACTAAAAAATAAAATATCATCTAAATAAACAATAACAAAACTTCCCAAAAATTCTTTCAGTACCTTGTTCATGAGTTGTATGAATGTGCTCAGTGCATTGGTTAGCCCAAATGGCATGACTAACCACTCATACAATCCTTCCTTGGTCTTGAAGGCCATCTTCCATTCCTTTCCTTCTCTGATTCAGATATGGTGATACCCACTCTTTAGATCAATCTTCATGAAGTACTTCACTCCACTCAAATAGTCCATTATGTCATCCATTCTAGGCAATGGAAATATGTACTTGATCATGATCTTATTGATGGATCGAGAGTCTATAAACATTCTCCACTCTCCATCTTTCTTTGGTGCTAGTACTGTAGGTACCACACATGGACTTAGGCTCTCTCTTATCAATCCCTTCCTCAATAGCTCTTGAACTCGTCTGTTCAACTCTTCACTCTGTATAGGGGTCATTCTATGAGCTACCTTTTTCAGCAAGTTGGCTCTTGATATAAAATCTATTTGATGACTTATCTTCCTCACTGGTGGTAAACCCTCTAGTACATTATTAGAGATAATGTCCTAAAATTCTTCCAACATATTTGAAACTTCTATTGGTACATCTTCACATTTCTCTTGACTGATCTTAGGAATCAATGCAAAGTAGTGATGCTCATGCTTTATACCCTCCAAAAATTTCCTACCATCTACCAAGCAAATTCTAGCAGTACTACATACCTTTTCTTCCACCTCCTTCAAGGGCTTCAATTTGTGACGAAATCCATCCTTTGTTAGGGAATATGTGTTTGCACAACCATCACAGATAGTGCTCCTATCATACTACCATGACCTTCCCAATAGCATATGACATGCATCCATTGGTATGATATCACACAACACCTCATCATGGTAGTCTCCAATCTTGAAATTCACTAAACGCTACTCATTGACCAAAGCTCTATGGTCCTGCAACCATGGAATCTGATATGGATGTGGATGCTTTCGTCTTGTCAACTTCAACTTGTCAACCATCTCCTCTGAAACAAGATTATCAGTGCTTCCGCTGTCAATAATAATATCACAACACTTACCTTCACATTTGCACCTTGTGTGGAATAAACTCTTCCTCTAATTGGGTTTTTTCTCCTCATTCAACAAAGTTCTTCTGACAACTAGGGTTTCTCCCCTTTTAGCATCTTCAGAATGCTTAGACTGTGCATCTTCATCTACATGTGCAACTTGTGCATTACCTTCAAGTCTTCTATTTGTCCTTCCTTGATGTTGCAGACACTCGTATGCTCAAAGCCCTTCTTCTCCACATTGGAAATAGGTTCCTCTAAAACCTTCTCTTCTGGGTCCTTGCCTAGGTCAGCCCCTTCCTCTTCCTCTTTGCTCACCATTGTTCTAGTCATGAGGGTGGTAGGCATTATCCCTTCTCTAATTTAGACTGGTGCCAGCTTCTTCACTTTTCTTTTGATCTTCATTACTGTCTCCATAGGATCTTCTATGAATCCTTCCTCCTTGACCTCTTCCCCTTTGCTTGCTATCAAATCTTTTATTTAGCTTCTCTTCCACCTTCAGGGAAAACTAGTACGCATCTTCTATAGTGGTCATTCTAACTAGGCTTAGTTCCTCTTGAATACTTGGTCTCAACCCATTAATGTAACGGGCTACCTTCTCTTTGTTGGCCTCTGCATGGCATGTCCTAATAGTAATCTTATAAAACTCTTCTATATACTCCTTAACAGACTTGTTACCTTGCTTTAGTCCTTGCAACATCTTCAACAGCTCCATCTCATAGTCCACAAGAATGAACTGCTTCTTCAGTTTGTCCACCATCTCATCCCATCTAGTGATCTTTCCTTTTCCTCTCCTATTCCTCTCTAATTGGACCTCCTTCCACAAAATATTTGCATGGCCCTTCAACTTTGTTTTTACAAACCTGACCCGATCTAGGTTGTCCATGTCTTCATACTTGAAATACTCCTCCATGTCATTAATCCAATCAATGAGCTATTCAGGATTCAAATCTCTAGAATATGTAGAAACCTCAATCTTGAGCCTCTTTCCAATCTTAGAAATGGCCCTCAACAACCTAACTTTTGCAAGATCTCCTACATCTTCTTGTTCTTCCTCAGATAGCTCTTCTTTAACTCCATCTTTGCTTTCTTCTCTTATTCCCGGCTCAAACCCTCTTCGTAGCTCCTCTTGCACTACATTGATTTGCCTTTGTAGGGCTCTAAAACCCTCTTCCATCAAAGCATTCATCCCAATATGATTTCTTCATGGAGGCATCTTGATCTCCATAGCAAACCCACAACCTTAAGTCCTAGGGGAAATTGCCTCACAGTTGGTGATCTATCTACACACTTAGGAACCCTTGCTCTAATACCACTTGATGAAGGGGTAAATCATAAAACACATAATAACATAAATGGCACATAGAAAATAGAATGTTTCTTTATTGATTTGGACAACTTATTACATTATAAAAGCTCAATTACAATTAGAGGAATCAATCCTCCACAGGCTGCAACACACTACAGCTACACATCACAAGGCTCTAGAATATTCTACCTTTTGTAACCCTAAATTAGCTAGGGTTTCTATTTTCCCACCTATCCTTGACTCTACACTTTCCCCCTTAACTCTACTACCACTCAGGGTTCCCAAAAATGGTTATTAATAGCCTTTTTGGCGGCCAACAACCTAATTTTAAAATTTGCATCTCCCTCCAAAAATAGGTCAACTTCTAGGAGCCATAACTTTTGATCTAGGTGTCTGATTGACAAACTGTTTTATATGTCAGTAAGCTCGCAGAGTGCTCTACGTGCTAAGAGCTAGCTTTTCTAGTTCCAACCATTTTCGGGCATGTACGGGGCCGTTTAGTACCTCAAAACTAAGTTTGAATAATTTTTAGGCATTTTCTAGGAAACGAGAACTTTAATATCTTTCAGCTTGCAAATGATCTTTGTGTGATTCCTTCGCCAAAGGTCTTTATTTTTAGTTATGAATCTTCTTGTAAATTTTTACTTCATTCTGTGCCCAAATGGAAACTTTCTAAAAATAGTAGGTTGCTATTTTTAGAAGTTTGGAAAAATTGAAAGTTCTACATCATTATTCAAGTGATTATGGAACCTAAACCACAAACTTTGAAAAGAAATGGAAAGAACATTAACAATTTTGAAACACATATTTTTTTTGGGTGATGAAAGATTGCCCTTACACCACTGGATGCTCCTACATCAATATTTGATGATGCATCAGTGGATACTGAGCAAAATAATGATGGCCAACAAAATGAGAGAGAGGGATTAGAGAACATCAAAGAAATTGACATCCATGATGATGTTGAAGATGGTTATGTTCAAGAACAAGAAGACAACAACCCAGAGTTGGATGATGTTATGGAAGACAACAATATGGATGGTATACAAAATGATGATCCAAATACATCTGGTAACAATATAGATGGTCTACAGTCAGATTTCAATGATGATGAAGATGAGGATGATGATAATATTAAATACTTGAAAGAACATATGAACATTGATAATGATACATTGGATGACATTATAGCAGACAGTAAAGTTAATGATCAAGACTTCTAAATTTTTAGAATTATTTGCAATCCGTGTTTAAAAAAGGATGATTAAATTGTTTGCAATAATGTTAATTAAATTTGTTTATCTTTAATTATTTTTCATATATATCCTTAATTGTATCTATACCATGTTATCTTGTGATAAGTACTTGAGTAAGACCTGTTGGAAATAAGGCAAATAACTAAGAGGGGGGGTGAATCAGTTATCGCAAAATTTCCTTAACTTTCTTTTTTCTTTTTGTTATCTTAATAATCAGTGTAGTATCAAAACATATAAGCATATGTGATCATAAGAATGGAAATAAAATCAGCACACATAACACAAGGATTTTTACATGGAAAACCCTATTAAGGGAAAAACCATGGGGTGACTAACCCAAGATTTTATTCTCTGTTAAAATAATGAGTACAAAACGGCACTTGCCAATTAGGGCTCATTGCCTGAGCACACTGCTCACAAGAGGCACACTGCCTACAAGAGACTTACTGTCTACAGAACTTATAGAAGGTGTTTGAACTAATGAGAAGCATCTGCAAATGCAAGAGTTTAGTTCTAGTTAGGCACAATACACTGATCTGATGCACTTCATTCTTCTTTTATTTTAATGATGTTGCTCTATCACATACCAGACTTCAATTGCAGCCCTTACACTTATTCCTACTTTTCTTCACACTTTATTTCATCACTTGTCCACACCACACACTCCTACATACTGGAATCCATCTGGTATATATATCCACATCAAGGATTTCATCAACTTTCTAGTTGGCAACAAGAACACTCAAGATATTTACAAGTTACTGATTTGTCAGCTAAATCCATGCTTGATTTGTGATGTGTATCAAAAACATAGGCATAGAAGTCATTAATCATGTCAGCCAATAATGTATAATCCCATAAGTTACTTGATCAACACCTTTTACTGATCTAGATTAAATTCTGATACTCTGCCAGTCAGTTCTTCCTTTGTCTGCTCTGCTTGATTGGAACCCAACACTCAGATGCTCATATCTTTTCCTTGATTTATCAATGGAGGATAAATCTCTAGAGTACAGTAGTCATGATACCCCTCTTGACTTTCCCAAGTCTGCAACTTACTGAGTTACACCATCTGAGAGATCCGGACCTGATTATCAGACCTTGTTACATACTCTGTTCTTATTCACCGGACCAAAACAATCTTCAATCTGACTTTCGGCATAGGCATACTATGTACTGCAGATGTGTGGGATAGACTTTGTTGCCATCAATGACAACACTCATGAAGCCACACAGTGTCTCTTGCCAACAAGACCATCAATGAAATATGAAGTGGACATAATATCATCTATATTAGCTAATTGATTGCACAAATATTTCAATTTATCAATGATCTCATGTTTTTATTCATTTTCAACACTTTTAATAAAGACATCATGATCATAATATTCTTCTTCATCATTAGAATGCAACATGTGATCATAATAGGAAGTAGGAGAAAGAGGTAGTCATGTTTGCAAGGTGAGGGTTTGACCTAGTACTTTGTTGAAGGGGACATAAGGATCCTAGATGTTTCTTAGGAAAGAAAAATTAAAGGCATTGGGTTGTTTCCAACAAATGCAAACCAAAAAAATCTCAAAATAAAAAATCAATCTTTTTTATCCTAAACATAGGCATGAAAATTGCGAGTTCAAAAAAATGTAGGGAAATAAATCATACCCTATAATAGAAGATTTAAGTCCAATCCTAGATTTAATTAAACTTTAAAGTACAAGGAGTTGAGAGTAGGATAAAATATTGAGATATTAAGTAATTAATATAGAGATATGAAATAGTTGAGAAGAAATACAAAACTTATTTTATCTTTTTAGCATGATATCAAATGTGGAGTGTGTGATTAACTAATGCATTATGAAAAAGAATGAAAACTAGGATTTTCTACTAGAATAATGATCATGAGATTGTGGGAGTGATTAACTAATTTTCTGCATTCCTTCTTCAATTGTCCTATTTTTCCATATTTCCAAAACTTTACTCTTATCTTCCTAGGGATTCTAGATTTTCCTCTTGACTTGGATTGATGTTTATACCATTCCCCTTTAGATCCACTTTTGTCCTTCAGCCTTTGCTAAACATGAGAGGCATCCTTAGAACCTTCATCATTGAACTTTCTCGTCATATCTCCATTGAGCATTGTAACAATAAAGGATTCCATCACCTTTACAACACTACCATTTTTAACAAGCATTATGTTCTCCTAATTTTTGGTTAAATAAAAAAGTGAGAAGATACATTTGTCATCCTCATCAAGTTTAACATTTATTGAACCTATTTGACTCAAAACCATATTAAAGGTGTCAAAATGTTCTATAGTAGAATATCCTTCCTTCATTTTTAAATAATAAAAACATCTTTTGAGATATAACTTATTACTTTATAATTTTAGTTTGATAAATATCACCTATCCTCTTTTGTAATGTGAATATAGGGGTCTATTTTGATTTGAATAACAAAGAAAAATTAAATTGGAGACAACTAGATAAATTATTAGCAATCTAATTCAACAAACAAATGATAACCAAAAGTTGACCACCACAGAATAGTAGCTTTTATATTGATTTGCTTCAAAGTACAGGCAGTGCAATGTCTCTTTCAAAAAATCAAAATCCCAGATAGATTCTGAGCCATAAGGTCTTGGTTTCCTTTTATAAAGGAAGCAACAAGCTTCAAACCTTTCACATTCAAAATGGCTCTTTGTATTCCTAACCCTTGATATTACAATATTTGTCTTTTATAAGTCCAATTTAGATTTTCAAATATATTTGAATACATTTTGAAAACATGAAGAAAACATAAAGAGACAAAAAGAGAGAATTCAAGATGTGGTGGTGCTATTTAACGCCATCATATGGCTCATTGCTCTTCTACACCTCAACCTGTGCTACTAATGATTCATCTCTAAGATATTTATCCTCCCATTTATATATTGTAAAATCACCAAGCCATTGGTAAGCCTAAATCTGAAGCAAGTTCTCTTGGTGATCTTTTCATCTTTTATCAAGAAAAGCTCTGACATCCATCACAAATTTTGCATACCCAACATCCAACACAATTACTCAGTCCAATATCTTGTTAAAACTGAGAATGTTGACATCTCCATCTTTCCTCAAAAAATCCATAATTTGGAATACTGTTTGGCCGAATTCCATCTTCCATGTGTCAAGACTTTTGATTTTCTCTTCTTCAGTCAATATGAAAGGAATAAATTTATGCTTGAACGTAGTAAAAGATTCAACCTTTTCTTGCATCTTTTGGCTTTCCCCATTCACATACTGGTATTCATCAATGATCATTTTGACTATTTTCTCAATGGGCTTCAAAGCTATAGGGGCATCAAGATTCCTTTGCACTACTAAGCACATCGTAACCAAATTGTGATGATAGGGTTGCCATTTTTTAAACAACAAATCCAAAACAAAAAAAATTATCTTCAATTACTCAATGGTCTAAGATAAAGAAGAGTAGAAATCATGCACACTCCCAAGCTTATCCACAACCAATTTTACTCTATGCTCCAAAATTTTCTCAAAAATTTCAAAAACTTTCATTTTTGCCTCATTCTTTGTCATTTTATTTTATTTATTCAAACTTTCAATTTCCTTTTCAAATTTTAATCTTGTTGCATTAAATTCTTCAGTAGACATTGTGACATCACTGGTTGTTTGTGGCACAAGGGGCTGATAGGGTACAATGGCTTGACCTTGAGAAGAATTCGCAACTTACAATTGTTTCTTTAATTTCACATTTTCAAAATATAATTTGTTTACTTCATCATTCATTACTTTCTGAGTTTGCTCATAATCTGTTAGCCTTTGTTCTAACCTCTTCACAACAGCATGAGTAAACATAACAGTCTGAACATTGAGAGCAACTACTTCCGTTGCTGATGTATCTTATAAAGTCTTTACCATAGTTGTACCCCTCATTTCTTGAACAATATCAATCAATCTTGTTTGCTTGTATTCTTCTAAGTAGTCCAGATTGCAAGGGTCTCTATCTTTGGATTAAAACCACATCCACTTATGCCATCTTCATAATCAAATTCTGAAACAAGTTGTGAATCATCTTGACTTCTAACTTGGTCAAGCAAAAATACATTTTTCAATTCAAGGCTAAGGATGATGAGCATATTACTTTTCAACAACATTTGTCTTGCCTCCTCTAGACTCACATCAATTTCATCTAATTTTAATTCTTTGAAAGTTTGTGTAATGATTTGATCATGTTGTGTTTCATCAACACCCATTTTATTTATTGTAACTTTTTCATTATATTCTTTCATTTTCATTTTCAGCCAAAAATCCTTGAACTCTGGAGTTTTGATGAAGTCATCATCTTCTATGAACCTCATGGATGCTATAATCCTTTCATCCCCCTCCAACTCTAGTTCAACTTGGGTTTACTCACCCTTTCTAGCCTCAGGCTTATGTGCATCAGTGGGTTGACCAACCAATGGCTGATCAACCTCTTGCTCATCTCCCATGTGCCTCAAGATGTTAGCCACCTCATCAGTATCCCTCACCTCTTCAATCATTTCATAGGAGACAAGTGGAGATACCTCTTCTGTCCTCTACTTCTTTGTTGGTGGTGATTATGGGACCTGTGGATCTTGCACTGACATAACATCAGGAGCATACTCATGAATCTCAATCCTTGTAGACTTTTTCACTGGAAGTTTAGTAGCCTTAGGAGGTTGCTTCTCAAATTTACCATAAACACTTTAAAAATTATCAATGATTGCATCAATTCTCTTTAGAGGGTCTTTTTCTTCAACAAAGAATCTAAGAAATAGGGGATTTTACTTTTTCTTTTCATCTTCAATATTTTTCAAGATATCCCATTTTCTCTTCCTACTATATACCTCATCAAAAGTGATAAGATTTCTTATCACATCCTCATCAAATAGGACCTTATGGGATATGGCCATTTTAGTCAGAATGGATTGTCTCACAAGATTCATATGACCCTCAGGGTCACAATTCCTCTCAATACCCAATTTCAAAGAATATTTTGCCTTTAAAAAGGCTTGCAAATTTTTAAGAGTGTCAGAGCCAATAGACCAATCACCAAAAATTGTAGCATCAAGTAGAAATGTACCTTTCTTTTGTCTTTTCATTACCTCCTTTTCCATCTAGATCATTTGCCACATAAAATCAATGAATACAATTCTGTCTAATACAAATTTTGGCAACATGTGAGGTGGCTGGGGGCAACCATACCCTCTAATTATAGTATGATCTAACATAAAAAACCAATCAACAAAATTACGGTTGTGGCCCCTGCTCTGGTTTGTGTGCAAGTGGCCTCAGCATTACCTTGACTTCCTTAGTCAACCTAGGAAACTAGATACCAAGAGAATTCAATATCTTGACAACAAACAAAACATGAAATACAATGTAGTCACTATTCTGGCAACAGGAATCCCACTTATAACACCAAAACTGAGTTGACAATCTTTGTTCTTTCTCATCAACCATACTCAGATCTATTTTTCTTGACCATTTCCCTCTGTTCTGATATAGAATCAAGTGACATAATAAATAATAGAGTTTGAAATCTAAAGGTTGCTTGTTCTCCTTCACACAGAAGAATCCTTCTTGCAGTTTTCTCTCAATATGAGATGCAAATTTGTATTTAACATTCACCTCTAGATGTTGTATATTCATAGCCATCATCATTAGGCTAGTTGGCATTCTTCTTTGTGCGTTAGTTCCCAAGACCTGTTATAATGCAAAATAGGTTCTCTTGAAATATACAACAAATTCTTCCGCAGGGAAAGGCTCAATAGCATTTGATGGAATCTCAATTTTTCTGTTGTTGGCTCCCCTTCTCATATATATTGGCAATTCATCTCTCCTAAGCGTTTTCCTTAGGCTTGTGTAATCTCATTCAAATCTATATAAATCCACTTGAGTGAGAGCTTGCTTGTTCAACATAAAATAGTGAACAATGGCATTCTTGTCTACTGTCACCAATGGCAATCCATTTAGCATTCTAATTGTTTTAGTGGCAAGATGGTAAAATTGTCCTAGTGCCCTAATCAATTCCACATCCACAAATACAATGGGCACCACCAACTTTGCCAAATCCAATTTCCATGGATTTCCCATTAGTCCCTCACCATCCCTTTTTGCATAAAAATACCAAAACAAATCCCACTTAGAGATAGGGATTGTAGCATCCCGACACCCTTCTGTTGCATCTATGAACATCTTCTTTGGACCCTTGTCTATGGAATGAGGAAATACTTCTAGAAGAGATTGTTGAAGTGGTCTTTTCTTTGGAACTATAGGCTCATCACCTTTATCGACAGACTCAGACCTCTTGGGTGCCATGCTTAATGATATGAATAGGCTAGGGTTTTTCAAAATTCAACTTACTACACCAGTAACTAAAAACTAGAGTGAAAGAGCAAATGAACTTGACATGGCCAATTAATGTAGATAGACATAGGAATAAAAGAACAGTATTTAAAATTAAAAATAAACCCAGTCAAGAATGGATAAGAATAGGATTTGGATCTTTGGTCACCATCACAGTCAATTTGGGGAACTTTACAAGTAGCAGAGATAGAACAAACTATAGCCCCCTATTGTATAACACAAAAGCTTAGCCCTAACCTTTTTTTAAAAGAGAAATTTTATATTAACACAAGATGTAATTACAAGAATCCCCAGTACCAGCAATTGAAAAATAGAGTGAAATATATGCCAACTTCTAATCAGAGAGTGCAGGAATGAACTTACCCGGTCAATTGTAGTTTGCAGAAAAAACACACTAAGTTGAGTTGCAGCTTCTCCAAGTTGTGAATTCTCTGAAATGAGAAAATGCCAAGAAATATTCAAATCTTATTCAGCCAAGGATTTCATCATATCACCATTACTCTAGTTCATGCCACGAGATCATGAAATCTCAGCATTCAATTCCTTTCTCAAGATTTGACAGCAATTCTTGATAACTACAACCCCGCATTGAATGTGCTTGCTATTTATTTCTTTTACCGCGTCACTCTAAGGATCAACCAGAATAGTTGTGGGATAGCTGGGGCTTACTGCAAGACTACAAATTCTTAGATTAACCCCTGTGGGACCACGGGAGATTATTACCTGATGTCCATCTATTTACTGTCCACCCATAAATGTTATGAATGACCATTGTGGGATAGCGGTGGCTTACAACCACTACACTTTTATTTCATCCTTTACTGCCAAACTGCAAATGCTTAGATTGACCCTTGCGAGATCGTAGGAAATTATTACCTAATGTCCTTCTATTTACCGCCCAATTGCAAATGTTATGAATGACCATCACGAGATAGTGGGGCGAAAACCCATTACATTCTCGTCTTGCCTCTCAACCGTGGGCCTCATTTGAAACCCATTACATTCTCCCAACGATGGACCAAAAAGCTTGCTGCAGTGTATCAGCGTGACTTGTGAGATCAGTGTGACTAGAAGTTGTCTCTCTGGTGCTTTGTGTCTCTCTGACAAGGGCTTGGCATCGGTGGGACATGACACTTCGTTAAGAGTCTCATAGGGTCTTTGTGTTACTCTGATGAAGGTTGACATTGGCAAGACTTGGCATGTCACTATGACTCTCTCCAACACTCTGGGTCACTTTGATGAAGGCTATATATCGGTGTAACAATAGTTGTCAGTCTAGCTTTGAAAGGTCGTTCCGATGGTTTGTGTCTTTCCGATAGAGGTTATGGATCGGTAAGATTATAACTATCGGCACTGTTTAGAAAAGTTACTCCGCTAGTTGTGGTCACTCTAATGCAACATCATCTAGGGTCTTCCCAATGGTTGTTAGCTATACACAGTTGGTCTTCTTGGCAACAAAAGTGCCAACGGTTAACTATCTCATGGTTGTGTACATAAACTACAAAAGTGGTCATCGACTAGTGCATATGGGACTGTTAAGGTCTCACAAATCTGAATAGTCATGGAAATGGTTATGAGTTGGGGTGTTGGGAGTAGTTTGACAGTAGTGACATGGCCTCCTTAATATGGTAGAAGGATAGAAAAGCCAACATTGTATTGGCAATGCATATCACAAATATTGTCAATTGAACGGTTGCCTTTTGTAATTGTCTAGTCTGTTATGGTAGTCGAACTGAATGTTCTCTTCTATAATGTGATATATTAATGTATGGTAACAGAGGATAGTACAATGAGAGAGAGATAGAGAGAAAGGAGTGACTGTCAAATAATCTCTAGATAGAACAGGATGTTAATCTCCATGAAAGGGCTTAGTGCCTGAATTGTATTGTAACTGTATTTTTTGTTGTTGAATAATACAATGGAAATATGGGCTTTTGGAGTGTGGGGTTTTTTACTTGAAAGGGCTTTCCCCACATAAATATGTGTTCATCTCTTCTATTCCATTTTTCATGTTTAATGGTTCTGTTATTGAAATTGTATAATACTTGTTCAAACTCATTAATGTTGCTTGTACTTTCCTCTAAGGGTTAATGTTGGAAATGAACTATGTCTGATTCTACTTTGTGCCATAGTTGTGAGTGTTTTTTAGGTAATCTAATGAAATTTAAAGTTACCAAAGACACCATTGTTCTTAGATGTTCATTCTAAGTTGCACTCATTTCCTTACAACTCCTAACCCCTAAACCATAAACCCTAAATAATGCCCCTAAGTCCTAACCTGACCCTGACCCTCCATAAACCCTAAACCCTTAAATCCTAAACTGTAAACCCCTAAACCCTAAACACTAAACCCAAGAAACCCTAAATCTCTATCTCCCTATCTCTCTATCTAGCCCTATCTCTATCATTCCTCTACCTTTAAATATCTCTCCCTATGTCTCTAGCCATGTCCCTCACTCTCTATATCTCCCTATTGGTCCTCTCTCTCTAAACACTAAACCCTAAACCTCTAAACCTTAACCCCTAAACCATAAACCCTAAACCCTAGTAAAATCTAAACCCTAAACTTGAGCAATGCTAAACTCATAAATGCTAAATAATGCCCCTAAACCCTGACCGCTAACCCCAACTCTGTGTCTCTCTCTGTGTGATCTATATATTATCTACCAGCTCCTAGCTAGTTAAATCCTCTTCCTAGATTTCCTAGTTTTCCTTTTCCTTTCCAAATTCCCTTTAGATCCCACCAAATTTTCCCTATTTTACTATTTTCCACCTCTCCTCTCATCATTCTTCCCATCCAATGAACTTTAGTTTTATCAGCTTGTTTCCATTTCATCTGGCTGCCAATTTATATCCTCATCCCTCTTTTAATCATGTCCTAGTTTTCTTGTTTCCATTTTCTTTGTTGATAAGGGAAATGGATAGAGACAAAGATGAAGCAAGAGAGAGAAAGAGTCCTATAAGTTTTCTTGTTTGTTAATTCCTTCATCGATAAGGGAGAGGGATAATTAATAGAAGGGAGAGATAGGAAGATATAGGAATGATAGGGGAGAGAGGCAAGAGATCATAGAGAGATAAGGAGAGATAGCTAGGTAGAGAGAGATAGAGAGGACACAGATCATAGAGAGAGATAGAGGAGACAGAGGGGAGAGATAGGGAGATAGAGAGTGATCACTAGAGAGATGTCTAGAGAGATAGGGAGATAGAGAGACAGATAAAAGATAGGGAGAGATAGATAGGTACATTATAGAGAGAGAAGAGATAGATTAGGAGAGATATTAGAGGAGACAGTCGAGCGAGAGATAGGGAGATAGAGAGTGAGTGAGATGTCAATCTAGAGAGATAGGGAGAGAGATTGAGAAGTAGAGGGATGATAGCTAGAGAGAGAGACATAAGGGAGAGATAGGGAGATAGAGGTTTAGGGTTTAGGGGTTACGGGTTAGGAGTTAGGGATTAGGGGCATTATTTAGGGTTGAGGGATTTAGAGAGAGAGAGTTCTTTTGACATGCAATCGTAAACCTTGAATAATTCCCCTAAACCCTAAACCTGAGCAACCCTAAACCTCTAAATCTTAAATAATGAATACCCCTAAACCCTAACCCCTAACCCCTAAAACATATATAAACCCTAAATAATGTCCCTAACCCCTAACCCATAAACCCTAAACCTAAGAAACCCTAAATAACTCCTAAATCCTAAACCCTAAACCCTAAACACTAAACCCAAGCAACCCTAAACCTCTATCTCCCTATCTCTCTATCTCTATCATTTCTCTACCTCTCAATCTCTCTCCCTATGTCTCTAACCATGTCCCTCACTCTCCATATATATCCCTATAATCTCTTTAGGCTATGTCTCTGGCCATGTACCTCATTCTCTATATCTCCCAGCTATTGGTCTTCTCTCTAAACACTAAACCCTAAACCCTAAACCCTAAATAATGCTCCTAAACCTTAACTCCTAAACCCTAAACCCAAGAAACCCTAAACCCCTATATATCCCCCTATCTCTAATATTGTCCTTCTACCAGCTCTCAATCCTTCTCCCTATCTCTCTACAGGATCTCTCTCTCTCTCTCTCAACCTGAGCAACCCTAAACCCTAAATCCAAGAAACTCTAAACCTCTATCTCCCTATCTATCCCCTATCTCCCTATCTCTATCATCCCTCTACCTCTCAATCTCTCTCCCTATGTCCTTGGCCATGTGCATGTGCCTCACTCTCTATCTTCCTATCTCTCTCCACAGTCTCCTCTATATCTCCCTATCATTCCTCTCTCTCTATAAACCCTAAACCCTAACACTCTAAGTACTTGAACCCCTAACCCCTAATCCTAATAATGCCCCCAAACCCTAAACCTCTATCTCCTTATCTCTCCCCTCTCTCCCTATCATCTGTGTCCCCCTACCTCTCAATCTATGTCCCTATGTCTCTGGCCATGTCCCTCAATCTCTATCTCCCTATCTCTCCCCTCAGTCTCCTCTATATCTCCCTATTGGTCCTCTATCTCTCTCTAAACCCTAAACCCTAAACCTCTAAACCTTAACCCCTAATCCCAAAACCATAAACCCTAAACCCTAAATAATACTCCTAAACCCAAGTAACCAAAAATTAGGTACTCAATTAGGCACTAAAATTGGTGCTACATCAGGCGTTAATGCAGTTGCCAAAATGGGTGCTAAATCAGGCATCAAATGTGGTGATAAATTAGGCACTATAGTAGGAGCTAAAGTAGGTGCTAAAATAGACACTATGTTAGGTGCTAAATTAGGCACGAATTACCACCTAATTTAGTGTTGACTTGTTCTAGTCAGTGCAAAAAATGCCAATAATAGCACCATCCTGACAAATAGCACTGACTTTTTCAAAAAAATGGAGAAAAATACATTAAAATAGTGGGTGGAAGAAAAAAATAGAGCAAAAAAGGGACCTAATAAAAAGGATTTGTTGTAGTGATTCTTGGAGTTCCTATGAGAGGACATCCTCTCATCATTCCTACTAGTGAGTCCTTTGAGGACAAGGCATCTTGGGTAGTGTTCAAGGGGGTTAGTCATCCCAAGGACTAGATAGGAGTCTAACTTACTTCTATGCCACAACTTCATATTCCTCTCTTGAGGCAATTCTTGATTGGTTTGATTGCATCGAGGTTGTCTGGAGACAAGGCCTCATCTCTCTTGAGATGGTTTTGAGCACCTATCATACATGGTCTTGAGCAGGGCAAGGTCTATGCTTAGGGGCCAGACATTTTGGCCATTGTATACAGGGACTTCTATCGCATTGCATGATAAGGGGCTCTTGTCTTCAGCCACTCTTCCTTGATTATGACTTGGATTTTTGAGCACATAAGGCCCTACTAAAAGCTTGTTCTGATTCCTGATAGATGACTACCGAGAGTAGCTAGATAGATGTAGGTGGGTCATTTTGACACTTCTTTGCACACTATGGCTACTCTCATGGATGAGGATATGATCTTTGATCCTTACCTTGATATGGAGGGATCTTGGGCTTGATATGGTGAGATCCGAGAGTACTGTTGTGGGGTGTCCAAGGTTTTAGATTGTAATGGTCTAGTCGAGGCTCACCATGTCAAGTGTATCTTGTAGTAGTTTAGCAAGGACTTCCCTGAGGAGTTGGACCTAGTGTCTACTTGTTATAGGTCCATTCAGGAGATGGGTGAAGTAGGTCAAAGGACAGTTATTTGGACTCCCTTGACTCCTAGAGTATTTATTACTAGAGTTCCTAGATCTTCATGAAGAGGATAGAGGGGATGGAGAGGGACTCCTTCCTAAGCACTCATTGTAGTTGAGGACTTAGAGTTACTGACAAGGACTATATCCCTGATGGTGATGATTTGTCAAGCAAGGGCCTACTTGAGGATGCACAGAATGAGGGTCTTCATGATATAGATGATGTGGATGATGCACCTAACATCTCTAAGGGTCCATTCATTGTTCCTAGACCTCATTCTGATGATGTGATGCAATAGTTTAACCCTACTTGGTAGCTTGGTGATCCACATGAGTCTACTTTTGTTTTATCATTTCTTGTACTTTTATCCTTTCTCTCTTCTTTTTCTTTTTGTGGGGAACTAACATATCTTTCTCCTTTGGTTCACTTTGCATGTAATGTCAAAGAGTGGAGGCCTTTTGTTGGTGAGATTAATGTTGGCTTGGATTCTCCCTTTATTAGATTGAGTTGAGATCATCCTCTGGCTGATTCTGGTGTGCCCCTTACTGCTAGGTGACACACCAACATTTTTTCTCTTGTCTATTATGGATGTCAGGCAAGTGTAGATTTGAAGGCCAAGATTCTCACCCTTAAGGGTGAGAATTAGGTGCTCCAGGAGATGGCTCATCTCAGTTTTGGATGATAAGATGCTAGTATGGTGGGGCCTTCAGAATCACACACTCATAGCAGGATACCTCTCTGCCATAGGTCTCATGGAGCGACAAGCGATACTTATAGGTAGAGGAGCAGAATTCTTGATGGTTTTGGTTGAGGGAACTAACCTTGATATTATTTTTTCTTCTTTTGAAATCATGCCCCCTTATGTGGGGAGCCTCTATTTCCATTGAGAGCATTTTGTCCTAGCTCTTCGATACTCTTGTATAGGTAAACTTTGGATATATCTATGAAAGTTCATCTTTTATGGTTTTGGTCTCTCAAATTTGTACTCATCTCTTGTGCATTTTCGGAAGTTTAAGAAAATTTTTATTATTCCTTGACCTTTCAACTCTTTTAACGATGCAAGTATGATAAGGATGACATATTTATATATGTATATTTTTGGAATATATTTGAGATGTAATTTACGATATGCAAATGCAAGAACACAAGAAATGCTAAAATGAAACATTTACTTCTACTGAATGTCATGAGTTATGGCATTGAATTTATTGCTTTGAGACTCCTTTTCTAATTTTTCTATGAATGCAATGTGGAACAAACAACATGACTTCTCTTTAGTATGATTTTCAATCTAGGGGATTGAGAGTTGTCCTAATACAAGAGACCTATTCAAGGCTGTGAGATAGGATTTTGAAACTCAAGTGGGGAGTGGGAATGAAAATGGAATGTTTCTAAATTTTGTCCTTTCTAAAGGCTAAGCACTGATCCTTATCTAGATAAGACAATCTAACAAGTTTTCAACTCAGGCAAGTAACAAATTTTATTAATGTTCACTAGACTTAGATCATAGATGGAAAGCAAGATAGACCCAAGGTGAAGGATAAATAGGAAAGAACAAGGGTCCTTAGATAGAAGATGATCCTAAAGACTACTAGACTCTTGGCTTTTCTCAACTAGTTCATGTGAGTTCTTTGTACCTTTCTTTTTTATTTCCTCTATTAGAATGTCACCCTTATGGCTTTGAGCTTAGATTGATCTCCACCCAAGAGTATGGGCATTCATCAATATTCTCTCTTTCACTCTTTTTTTGTATCTCTTTCTTTTTTCTTTTTCACTTTTTTTGTTTTTGTATTTCCTCACTTGATTTTCTCATTTTTTTTAGATTTTGACATTTATGAAAATGAGTGCTTTTGGAACTTTTAATATGCAACAATTTGATCTCTTAATTAAATCCTCTTATTTTGATCACTAATTTTCTTATTCACTTAGATTTTAGATTTCTTCCTTTAGGGTTTTGATCCTCATGGCATTTTTGGCCTGGAAAGATAAGGGGTTGAGCCCCACCTAATGTTTTTGTAATCTGGTCAGACATCTCTACTACAAGGGAAGAATTGGAAAGGTCTACTTGCAAGCTTCCTTTGAACACTGTAGGTTTGAGTACTGACTTTGTTTAGACCTATCATACTAACTCATTAAGATTGGGATCAATGTAAAGCTAAGAGCTAGGCTTTGATTAGAATCACTAGGAATGAAGGGGGATAATGGTGATTGTGAAAATGGGGAATCTCTAGGTCCTAAAAGGATGACGTATATCATGGCAATATTAGACTCCTTATTGAAAATAAAATAACACAAGAGCAAGTCATTGACTATAATGCAAGATGAACAGAATGATACTAAAATACAAGAAACAAATTATTTTTTTTGACATTTTTGCTTTTTATATTTTTTTGTGTTTTTATGTTTTATGATTTTTTTTTTGGTTTTTAGACATAGTATTTCTTGAGTTGAAAGTCATTGATTGTTTCACCAAATTCCTCTCCCTCCATTGTGCACAAGAGATTGACACTGTTTCCAACATTTTCTTTGACCTTATAAGGACCTATCCAATTCAGTCTAAATTTGTGTCCTTCTTTGACCATTTTATCGATCAAGTTGTCTATCCTGAGCACTAGGTCTCCCACTTGAAAAGGTCTTGGGATGACCTTTTTGGTATACCACTTCTTCATTCTTGTGAGATAAGAATCTTGTCTTTGGAGAACTCTTAACCATGTTTTGACCATCATTTCTAATTCATCTAGTCTCACTGCTCGATATTCCTTATTATTCAATAGTCTATGTAGCGATACTCTCAGACTAGGTAGTTCTACTTCCAAAGGTAGCACCACCTCTGACCTGAATGTGAGGGTGTAGGGAGCAGTCCCAATTTGAGTTCTTACACTTGTTTTAAAAGCCCAGAGAGATAGATACAATTGTAAATGCCAATCTCTTTTAGAGTCCTTTACGATTTTACCAATATTGATTTCAACATTTTGTTCGTGGCTTCAGCCTATCTATTTCCTTGAGGATAGTAAACTGAGGGAGAGTTATGATTGATATGGAATCTCTCAAATAACTCTCTCACTTGTGGGTTTTTGAATGATGATTCATTAGCTATCACTATCACTTCGGGAATCCTGAACCGGCATATGATTTGATTTAATATGAATTTGGCAATTACGGTCCCTGAAATAGTAGAGAGAGGCATGGCCTCTACCAATTTGGTAAATATTTTGTCATGGTGATGATGAACAAATGTCCATCCATTAATGGGGGAGATATTGTCCCCATCAAATCCTAGCCCCAAGTGGAAAAGGGCCAAGGGGTAACGATCGGTTGTAAATCTCTTATTGGTTTGTGGTGGACATGAACATAGGCTTGACATTTCAGACATGTTTTTACAAATTTGATAGCATCTCCTTGTAAGCATGGCCAAAAATATCCCATTCTATATATTTTATTTTCCATGTCATGGCCACCAAAGTGTCCTCCACAGATCCCTCTGTGGCACTCCTCTATGATTTTACGTGCTTCTTCTTTGTCAACGCATCAAAGCAACATTTTGTCTAGGGCCCTTTGATAAAGCACATCTTCTATTAGAACATATCTCATAGTAAGGACATGCAATTGTCTTTTTCCCAAGGGAGTCATGTTTTTAGGGTAGGTTTTGTTTGCAAGGTTGTTCATGATATCCCTATACCAATATGAAGTGGTATATTTATCAAGGTCAATTACTCAAATCTCTTCATTAGGGAAATCTTAGTTTATGGGCTCCTCTTGAGGAATCAGGTTGTCTTCTAACTAGTATGCTATCTTGTCCTTTAACTAACTTTTGATTGATGTAAGTTAGTTCAAACTCACTCAATAAGGTTATGAATTAGCTAGCTCTTCTTGAAAGCATGTGTTGATTTAAGAAAGTTCTCAATTGCTCGGATCATATCATGACCCTAGTTTCTTGGTTCAACATGTAATGCCATAATCTCTGAGTTGCATAGACTTATGCAAGACACTCTTTTTCAGCCTGAGTGTAGTTCTTCTCATATTCCAACAAGGTTCAACTTATGAAATATATGTCTCTTTCTCTTCCACCTTCATCTCCTTGAGCTAGCATGCATGTTACAGAGATATCAGTGGCTCTGAAATATAAGATGAAGGGTTTGTCATGTTTTGGTGGCATTAGCATGGGTGGAGTTAGTAATAATTTCTTCAATTGTTCAAATGCATTTTAATAGTCTACCGTCTAGGTTATGCCAACTTTCTTCTTCAATAACTGATTGATTAGATGAATTTTGAAAGTCATGTCTTGTATGAAGCATTTGATTGCACCCAGTTGTCCCAAAAAGGTTCTTACTACTATCTCACTTGTTGGTGGGGTTGTGTTTAGGATTGATTTAACTTTGGATGGGTTGACATCTATTCCTCTTCGTGAAACAATAAAACCCAACAACTTTCCTATTGTGACCCCAAAAACACATTTCTCAATATTTAACCTTACTTTATATTCTCAAAGCCTATTGAAGATTTTGTGAAGGTCTTCCACATGCATTGACCTTAGTTCTAATTTAGCTAGGAGATCATCAACATAAATTTTCACTATTTTGTGAATGTAATACTGGAAGATATGTATCATTACCTTTGGTATGTTGCTCCTGTGTTCTTTAGCTTGAATGACATGACTACATAACAGAAGGTTCCCCAAGGGGTGGTAAACGTTATTTTATTTTGATCAAGAGGTTCTTTTAAATACTCAAGATATGTTCTGAGAAAGGCACCTTGAGATTGTGGGGTTGATAGCAATAACCCTGTAGGTGGGTTTTGATAACCCATCATTGGATTTGTTAGATTGTTTTGAACATGAGGTTTCCCATTCAAACATGTGTTGTTATCAGTATTTTGTGAATAGTAGTGGAGATAGGCAGATTTTGAGATTCCTCCTGGTCCTGTTCAATCCAAATGTGATCATGGGACTTTTATCTTCTTTTAGGAGCTGTTTGTTTTGCTTCTAGTGTTCTAATCCTTTGCACTAGAGTTGTAATTAAATCTATAGGTGTGGCAACTCTAGGTGATTCCTTGTTTCTAGGATTTTCTCTCTAAGTATGGTCATAGTGGTATGCCTCTTCTCGTGTAGCATTTTATCTTTATTCTTCTTGCAAGGCAACTATTAATTCCTCTTGGGCATCTTTTGCTTCTTGAAAGTGTCTTTCTAGTCATTTTACTTCCTCATCTATATGAGTACTCAAGGTTCTTGTCAAAGGTTGATTAGTTTCATGGATTTTTGATCTAATTCTCCTAGCTTTATGAGGTGCATTAGGTATGGTTGGATTGTGTTCCCATGTTGGGTTGTTGAAAGACAGAGAACATCTGGATTCTCTTTGATCTCTTTGATCTTGTTCATAATCATAATCTTCATAGACATAGAAGTTGGTGATTGGTGCATCTAGATGCAGCCACACATACCTATCGAAAGAAGGAGTTTCTAGTTCTCTTGAGGGAATATTTCCTTGGTTTAGGTCAAGTTTTTTCATATTCAAGGGTGCCTTATACACCACAGAATAAATGGAATGGATGATGGTGAAGGTGATAGAAGCTTAAGTTATGAAAGTGGCTATGAAGAATAAAGTGAAAATATTTTGATGATTTTTGTTTTAAAGCATTTGAATGTGTAAGTTGTGATGTGATATGCACGTTTGGAACACAAAAAGCATAAACAAAAGTTTTTTCTCTTCACATTAGGTTCACCAAAATATGTACGCTCAAAATCACAACTTCCATTACCTGGGGTTGTCAAGTCAAATTTTGACATGCACACAGACCCTTCCCTCCTTGCCATGGGGTGATCGTCCACGTCACTCTCCCTGTCGTGGAAGGAACTAGTTGAGAGGAGGTGAGACACAATGGGGGTCTGGCTCATTAGAGAGCTAGACTTCACGGAGATGGGTTGGTACATACTAGGGCCTTTGTCGTGTGCTAATGTAAATGCTTCATTTGATGATAGTTGTTGTAGAGATAACCCTATGACCCGAAGGGTCTCTTGGAAAGAGACATTACTCTGATGAAGGATTGCATGTTGTCATTGATGGTATCAAGGTAAATGGATTCCATTGACATGACAAATAGAAATTACTCTGGAAGACTAACTTGGTTTAGCTACAAGGCATAAAATTATCTAGTCTGGAATGTTGCAAGGTGTGACCCTTGGTCTCCTTATTCAGTGCTACGCTGCAGTGGTTTGCTACAAGGGCTTAACCACCTCCTATGCTTGTTAAGTCAAGTGGTTGTATCGGGCATTAATAGGTTGATCTTTTGGTGCAACGGCAGCTAACAGTTGGTATTAGAGCTGAGGTCACAGGTTCAAACCCCGTGCTTGCATTGGGGGGGATTGTTGCAAGGTGTGACCCTTGGTCTCCTTATTCAGCGCTGCACTGTGGTGGTTTGTGACAAGGGCTTAGCCACCTCCCGTGCTTGTTAAGTCAAGTGGTTGTATCGAGCATTAATAGGTTGATCTTTTGGTGCAACAGTAGCTAACATGGAAGGCTAAAATGACAAAGTATGGGCAATATTCAAAGCAAGTGATAGAAAAGTAGGTCCGTATGCCTCCGTAGTTGAAGACCAATGTATGTGGTTTGGGTATGATGTTCATAGCTATTTTATGATGATATGTTTCAGTGGTCAAGACCTGACTTCCTCCAGAAGTCATACTATGAAATGTTTGTCTAGGCGAATAGAACTAAGACATGAACAGGGCATAGTGCCTAAGAAAAAGGGTCCACATTTCTCCATAATTGCATATTTTGTCTTGTGGTTCTAAAGGTATGCTTAGAGGTCAAGAATGATTGTTGGGTACAAACCCTTGAGTCTTCTATGGTATGCAGTGAGAGTTTTGATGTGACAGATGAATTGGGTCAAGCATGTTCTTAAGAGACAAGACAATAAGCTGTAAGATCTTTATGCGAAGAAGATATATTATTTGAATAATAAATCTAAGTTGTTGTATGATTGGTGCTGACCTATATGAAGATCATTATATGTTTGTTTTGGGTCACATTACTATTTGTACACATGATCAAGCCAATGAGGTAGAATACATTGTATGCACACTTCATGTCTAGCTTACTGACCTGATTATGAGATTGAATTCAAAGTTGTAAATATTTATATGGGTTAGATTTTGGTGTTGAGTGATGAGAACATATTGCAATGTGAATGAACAAAATGTGTGTGTGATTCAAAGGCGGAGTTGTAATTAGAAGAAGATAGTAAGGGTAGAAGAATAGAGTTTATGTAGAACAGAGAAGAAAAAGTAGTCTTTTGAATCTATATATTGAACTAATTGGTACTGCACTTCAGCATTCTATAGATGCATCTATAGCAGTCATCTTCTGGCAGTGAGCCAATCCTTCTTCTATCTTCTTTTCTCTTGGCAGTGAGTCTTTGTGCAGTGAGCACTTCTTAATAGGGTAGTGAGTCCTAAGGTAGTGAGTCTTCTTATAATTCAGTATTGTTCTATCATAATATATTGTGAGCTAACAGTTGCCATGGTTTTTCCTCTTTTCAGTTTTCCACATAAAAATACTGGTGTCTATGTGTTATATCTTTATGGTTGATGTTCTTATGCTTATTTTGCTTTTATGTTCTCGATTTTGGAAATTGGATTAATAAATTTGTTAAGAAGTGGTTTTGTGGAATACTAATTCACCCCCCCTCTCAATATTCCTTATATTCAACAATTAGTATCAGAGCAAGGTTTCTTGGAAGAAGCCCAATAGCTTGAGGAAGATCTGGGAGAGTTCACTCATGGTAGCCAGAAGATTTCAAAACTTTTCATGTGAAAACAATGTTGAATTGAAAACAATTCTTATTGATCTTGAAAAGTCTGAAGCAAAAATTAATGATTTGAAGGATAACATATAAGAAGCTGATGAATGCATTCTAAATCTATAAGAACAAGTCAAGATATTCAAATAAAAATACAAATATGTTAGTGAACAATTAATATCAACAAATGAAACCCTAGATGATTTGACAGTGGAAGTTATAGAAAGAGCCAAAGTAGAAGAAGATCTAAATCTGATGGTACAAAACAAGATAGAAGAATGTTCCAAACTAGAAAAAGAAGTTGTGAGCCTGACAATAGACTTTGAAAAACCTAAGATCTATGAAGAAAAGTTTAAGATAAGCTCTGCAAAGCTTGAGGAGTTAATTGTAACTCAAAAGAATTCAGATGACAAGCAAGGCTTGGGATTTGAGAAAGGAGAAAGTTCAAAATTAGGTTAAGAAAACCTTCAGTTGAAGCAAAATAAATCCAACCAATTTAGGAATCAAAGAAGAAGACTTAGAATACCTCCAGTTAGGCAACCAAATGCTCAAAGGTACCCATCTTTCAATGGCCATTGTTTTAATTGCAATAAGTTTGGTCATAAGGCTACTCAGTGTAGGAGTAGAATAAATCTAAATGTTCCATCATTCTCTGGTCAATGTTTCAATTGTAATAAAATTGGTCATAAATCAAATAAATGTAGAGGTCTAGTAATAAATAGGTTTTACAATGCAAGGAATACCCAATCATTCAATGGAAAGTGTTTTTCTTGTAATAGATTTGGACACATGGCTAATCAATGTAGATCAAGGATGAATTCATTCAGAGGAAGGAATCAAGGATAGGGAAGTATTGTGTGCTATAATTGAAACAAACTTGGTCATATGGCAAAATTTTGCAGAAGGAAGAATCTGAAAAGAAACTACTATGCTGAAGAAAGGAAAACAAAGTAGAGGAATGATAAGGAAAAGGAAAAAGTTAATCTGGTTGAAACTAAGAAAGAAATGGGAAAAATTTGGATCAAGAAAGATGTGATTGAAGTCAAAGATGGATGTACACCAGCATCTAGTGTAGATACTTCCTCCAAGAAGTGAATTTGTGAGGTCTGACTCAAGGGGAGCTGCAATGAAAATCTTATTCCCCTACCTAGATTGTCAGTGCTAGAATCCAACATGAAGATATATTGAAAAGAGCATATGATTGATCCTCCAAAAGAAATTTAGGTGAAAAGGGTTCAAACATGAAATATTGCAGAGCAATCCAAATAGACTACATTCTGCAAAGATGTGTCTGACAACTTTTTAATAAGGGCATTTATGACGACTAGGTCATCTTTGAGGAAGATAAAAAGTGGCTCATTTGATAGATAATTCACTTTGTATTCCACCTTTCAAGCATCTAGGAGAATTAAAAGCAAGAATCCAAGATGTAACATTAGAAAATGTCCCCTTGGGGGCTTTTCCCTCATAAGGTTTAGCTCTCAGGTCTTTAGTGCGCATTTAGGACATCTTACATCATATTTCAACATCTCAATAGAATGAACCCTGGTTATCATGTCAAATGGGACTTGGGGGGACCCCATGAACCTAACCCTACCCAAAATAGGGGGGAGGAACTGGGTACCCGCACCCTAGTCCTGCCCTATTTTGGGTTAGTCCCAATTTTTGAGTGTTGGCTTGTGACTGTTATTTGGGTCCTATACCAACATGGTAAGTTTAAATTATGAAATTCTTGGTAGGACTGTTTGTAGTTGCATATAAATGCATGTTTAGACATTCATTTGTAAACTAGATGGACATTTTGATTCTCAATCATTCTAAAGTTGATTCAAGGCTTTCATTGTGTGGCAAGAGTAGATTTGTGTTGTTTATGTGTTTGTATTTGCATATTTGAGCATCCATCTCCTCATGGCATGAAGAGCTTCTTCTTTCCATGAGATCTTCACTACGAGGTGACATCATTTATGTTTTGAGAATTTATCATTTAGCTTTTGCCTTTGCCTCCGAGGGCACACACTCTCTATCTGACAACAGTGTTCAAAAGACTTGAATGTCTCTCTGGGGCTTGACTGAGGCAAGCCTCTAAACACCACAACCCCCTCCCAAATTTTTTATGATTGTAGGTTATAGGTTGAAGTTACAGACAAAGCGAAGTTGTAGTAAGGTACAACAGAGTGTCAGAATTGTAGATGAGACAAGAAAATAGCTCCTTGGACTAGGGCACCCTCTCATTAGTCCTCAAAGTTTCATGATGGGAAAACCTTCGGTACAGTCGGAGCAGGTTGCAGATCTTGTTTGTAGATCCTAAGAAAAAGTAGGTCACTGAACTTGTACACCCACTCTTTAGTCCCTAGCAATTCCACTTCCAAACCCTGAAAACAGGTGCATAGTTATTTGTCATTTTACATCTTTTTGGAGCAACATTTTCTAATATTCGTCTATTTACTATTGCATTTGCATAATTAGGGTTTTGATGTGTAATTGAGCATAAGAGAAGGTAATTGACAATCAAATCATAAAAATCCAAGTTTCCCTACATCTCATAGTGACCTAGGATATGATAGTACATTGCAACTCAATCCTAGGTCCTTGAATGAAAGGGTGAAAGGAGGATGCATACACAAAACTATCAAAAACTTAACTATCCAAATTTTACCCTTTACATTTTGGTGAACCTATGTTATTAGACTTGTTTGCACCTTGATAAGTTTTTTTCTTCAGATTTTCATTGATTTTCATTCATTCATCTAGTCATTTATCTTATTGCATTGGAAAACTTACAAAAAATTGAAAATTTGCAAAAATTGGAAAAAATTGCATGCTAGGGTTTCTATTTTGCATCAATTAATTTTAATTTCATAAAATTTCTAATTTTTGAATTAGATCTGATTTAAATTTCATAAAATTACAAAAATTCATTAGTTTGCATTGCATTTTCATCATAAAATTGCTAGGGTTTTGCTGAAAATTGTGAATTTTGTATATAACCTAGTAATTCCAAAATCTAGGGTTTGTAGGTAAAATCTTGTTTCAGATTTTTATACTGATCTTAAACACTCATTCAAATTTACATTTATATATAGTGTTGCATTTTAGTGTAAATTTGCATTTAGATCTCAAAAATTTGCATTTTTACATAGAAACTTTCAACAAAAAACTAGCATTTTCATTGATTTTTCCTTAGATTTGCACTTGCATTTTGCATCTTAGGACTTGGAAATAATTTTCAGATCTGAGATAATTTAATTTGTATCATAAATCAGATCTCAAAACATTCATATAGCATTTTACACCAAGATCTCAAACCTAGGGCTTGAAAAACCTTGATTTTCACTAAATTTGGCCTTATTGACCCTCTAAACTTGCACTATAGGCGTGTTGTAAAGAATATTTTTACACTAATTGACTAATATCATGGGTATTATCTGCTTCCCCTCATAAAATTCTTTACAACACCTTGTTATTGGCCTCTTGTATTGAAAATTTGATGAAAAGGTGCACATTTTTGCTATTTTTGCCCTAGGGTTTGGCCTAGTTTGCACCCTAAGTGTGGTTGTAACAGATTTTATGCTTCTAGATGACTGGATTAATTGCTATTATTTATTGGATCTCATAAAATTCTTTATAACACCCATTTCTTCTAGGTCTTGGAATTGAAAAACCATGAAAAATTACTTATTTTTGCTATATTTTCACTAGGGTTTGACCTTACATGGCACTATAAGCGTGTTGTGATAGATATTTTGACATTAGGTGGCTGTCATTACTGATATAATTTTCTTTCCATCATAATTTTCCTCACAACACCCTTTGTCATGCTCTTTTGCATTGAGATTTGGTGGAAAAATCGCATATTTTAGTGAATTTTCACTATATTTTGACTTGTCATCATCTTCGATTTGCATCAAGAGTGTGTTATGAAGGATATTATTTCTGAATTGGACTGATATTAGACATATAATTTTCTTCCCCTGATCAATTTCCTTACAACAGCTCTGCTTTCATATATATGCATTGAAAAAATACAAAAAATCAAGCATTTACAACATATCTTGCACCTAAAATTTGTGCATATTGCCACATGAGTCTCATAACTTGCTGCCCTAAGAGAAACATTCCTTTAATAAGAAGCATAAGACACATGGCATCTAGTGCTCTTGAGGAAGTTGGTACATTGAACACCTTCTTTACAAAAGGAGAGACACAAATGTTACAAGATATTACACCTATCACAAGTACAATGGAAGATCAAACTTTTCATGATGTTGTTGATATTATTGAGGCTACAAGATATGTATCTGATGAGAAATAGAAAAATTGGATAAAGAGCTAGTTGAATTTCAATCATTTGTAGATAATGAGAGAATAACTGAAGAAGTTGTTCCTATAATTCATAACATAAGAGAATTGATAAAAGAGGGAAAAGATGGTGTTAATGCAATTCGTGGTCTAGCACATATTATGCTAGTGACCAAATGTGCAGAAGTGATAAATAACACTTTATCACCATCTCATACTAAAGTATTAGTACCTATACCAACTACGAGAATATCTACCTTTTGCATCAACAATCTTAACAACTGATGCGAATGCTTGTAGTAATGCTACCATTGGTATTGGAGTATCTAATGGCACTAATTACAAAGTTGTGGGATTTAATTATCAAAATTTGGTTCCTAAGGGGACCTCTTCTATGAACAATTGATGTCAACCACCTCTTCATCCCGCTTATTCTCAACCTCCCATCACATATAGTTATTATCAACCACCTACCACCTACCATTATGTTCAACCACCGTTGACCTATTCACAGCATCCGCCTATCATATCTCAAGCTCAATCACCTCCTCACTTTGGTTCCAATTCCTCACAATAAATTGAATCTCCCAATGATACCATCCTAAACCAACTTTTGTAGGGCATGACTGCTTTACAACAAAAAGTAACAAATTTGATAAATTCTTCACAGCCTAATATAGCAACATATCATGCTCGTAATCCCCTTTCCTATGCAATTTTGAGAACTCCTATGCCCGAGAGGTTTGAGACTCCTTGCTTTAAAAAATATGGTGGAAAATGTGATCCTAATACTCATGTGGCAGCATTCATAGCTATGTGTAGTGATTTCTATTTTGAAGAGGATTTGTTGGCAAAACTTTTCCCATGATCTCTCAAAGATACTACTTTAGAATGGTTTTTCTCTTTGCCTCCAAATTCAATACACTCCTTTTTGCAATTGATTGATCAATTTTTACAACATTTTCAAGCAAACATTGGACCTCAAGTCTCTTTGATTGATTTAGTTCATTGCAAGCAAGTTCTGAATGAGAAGCTAACTGAATTCATTAGTCGGTATCAAGCTTTATATATGCAAATTCAATATCAAACAAAAGATGAGGATGTCTAGAAGGTGTTTATTACAAATCTACAACCTAACATCCATGATAAGATCCTCTTGATGAAGTATAACTCCTTTCAACATTTATGCACTGCCCTTCGTGATTACCAACTTTAGTCTAGTCAGTATAAAAACCAAAAGTCATCGGCTTAAGTTAGTCAATCCATGGGTGGATCATCACAAAACAAATTTAAGAGGAATAATAATAATAATAAGAGTTTCATCAAGATTAATGGACCAAATATGAACAATTTTTCTAATGTGTCTGCTATCACTAATCTGAAGAAGGCATCATATCAACCAAGAAAGTTTACTCTGATATCTGAGTCCTATCATTCTATCATGAATCAAGCTGTGAGTAATAACATTCTGAAGCTTCCCCTGATTAAGCCTATTGATCCTAGTAGAGCACAATGACCTTAATTTGATGGTAATGCCTTTTGTCATTTCCATCTTACACAAGGACATGATATTGAACGATGTATGCATCTTAAAAATGAAATACAAGACCTCATTGATTCGAATATCATACAGGTATCAAGTGTGAATCATAATAGAAATAAATTAGTTGTTCCACCAAATCAAAATTCACAAATCTTTACTAATCCTTTCCCCAAACATACTAATAACAATATGTTGGAACAAGGTTTAGTGGAAGTAGAGGATGATGATTATTTAGACTATGATAGTATCGCGGGAATGATTGAGGTGGATAAGAAAAAGTTGGATGACTAACCTCATCCATGAAGAAATAGAATTTTTGCTGAGGTCCTCCTCTGTTATCCTTATATGGATCAGGAGATAATCACACATCAAAAAGACAAATAGAACAACCGATACAAACGAGTGAGATGGTATAAGATGATTCCTATTATTGTGTTAGATGGCATCAACAACAAAAACTCACTAAAAATTGGAAAAGAGTAAGACGACTATTAGTAGTTGGAAATAATAGTGGTTCTCCTCCTCATAAGCAACAAAAAGTCTCATATACACAAGGATTTAAGGAATAAGCATCATACGACAATAAACAAGACTTTCATAAGAACCACTCAAGCTTTGCACTAAATATGATCGAGTACCTCTCCAAGAGGTTCACAAATTCAAAACTCTAATATGACCTATAGGTAAGTATTTCTAACCCTTTATCTCTCTCATGATGTGTTTCCCCCATGATGTCTTATCTATTGTTTAGGCCTCCTCGGATGACCCCTAATTCTCTTATAAGGTCTAGGATACCAGGAGACCACCTCTGTTGTGACCTTCTATTTGTATCATCATTCTTCTACATTCTCTCTCTCCCTGATTCCATTGTTGTGTGTTGTGTCTTATGGACATAGCATTGTGGTTGGTGACTTAGAGGCACCCTCCTACATGACTATCCCTAAGATACTTGTTTCTCCTCTTTGATATATTATTTCCCTTCCTCTAGTGTTTTTATCTAGCAAGCAGATGATGAAAAACATTTATACTAATGCGGACCTAGTGTCCCTTTAGTGAGAAATAAAAAATTGGACTTAGTTCCTAATATGACAATGGGGTTGTACATCTTATTCGACGCTTGGCTAGTGGAAGCACTCATGCTTTCCATGTAGTGATTTTGATGATGTTTCTATCTCATTTACAAATCATAACAATAATGCTACTTCGTGCACTTTGTCTATCTTGAATCTTGCATTTCTCAGATTTCATATGCATTAGCATAATTTTGTAGACACTAACATGTTTCTTGCAAGGATGTGTTTGTGGGAATATTTGGTGATTGTAAAGTACATGTCACCTCCAGGGGGCATGGGCTTTGTGAAAGTCTATGTTCCCTTGTGTTTTCTTGCTACCTTAATGTGCTTGCTATTGATGCCTAATATCAACCACATTAAGGTGGGGGCATATATAAGGTAAGTTGTTTGTTGTAGATATTAGCAATGTGCTTGTCCTCAGGTGTAGTTTAAAGAATAGTGTGATGATTACTTCCTACACTTTGAGTTTGTTTGCAATTAATCAATCAATCATTTAAGCCCTCTGCAGAGGTAGGATATTGCATATATCCTTTTTATTTTAAGCCCTCTGAGGAGGCAGGGGTGGTGTATTTCTCAGAGCAGATTGCACCATCCTGTCATTTTCAAAAGCCCTCATCGAGAGGTGGGGAGCAGTTCTATGACTAACTCAACCCTTAAGCATGTCTTTAGTGATTGTTGTGGTGAAGCCCAATTGTTGGTGTGTGCCTATAATGTGCCTAAGATGGTGATGGACCTACAAATAGGAGCACTCCATTGCTTATCTGCCATGTTTTCTCCATGTGTTCAAAGTGTGTGTTTTGGCATGCTTGCTTTGTTTGGGATATCAATTGCCCCATATGTAGTATAAAGACCTACATGATGAGTGCATCCTGTATTATGGGAGGTTTGGTGTGTCTTGCGTGTGTGTTGCCCCATATACAGTTTAAAGACCTGCACGATGAGTGCATCCTATATTATGGGAGGTGTGTTTACTTTCCAGTACTTTCTTCTACATTTCATATATATAAGAAAAAGAAAAGAAAAGAAATCATTCTTGTCTTCTATGCATTAATGTGTCTTCTATGCATTCAATGTATTCTCTATGTTTTACATGACTGTAACTATCTTCTCTATGTTTTGTGTGTCTATCATTGTCTTCAATGTGTCTAGCATTTCTTCTCCATGTTCGGTGTGCTTGTTGTCCTTGTTGACCATACTTTAATGCATGTATTAGCCTCACATTTATACATACATTTAAGTGGGAGCTAAATGTAAGGTCAAAAAATGTCCCCTTGGGGGCTTTTCCCTCATAAGGTTTAGCTTTCGGATCTTTAGTGTGCATTTAGGACATTTTACATCATATTTCAACATCTTGATGGAATGAACCCTGGGTATCATGTCAAATGGGACATGGGGGGACCCCTTGAACCTAACCCTACCCAAAATAGGGGGGAGAACTTGGGCACCCATGCCCTAGTCCTGCCCTATTTTGGGTCATTCCCAATTTTTGGGTGTCAGCTTGTGACCGTTATTTGGGTCCTATGCCAACACGGTAAGTTTGAATTATGAAATTCTTGGTGGGAGTGTTTGTAGTTGCATATAAAACCATGTTTAGACCTTCATTTGTACACTAGATGGACATTTTGATTCTCAAGCATTCTAAAGGTGATTCAAGGCTTTCATTGTGTGGCAAGAGTAGATTTGTGTTGTTTACGTGTTTGTATTTACATATTTGAGCATCCATCTCCTCATGGCATGAAGATCTTCTTCCTTCCATGAGATCTTCACTACAAGGTGACATCATTTGTTTTTTAGAATATTTATCATTTGTTTTTTGCCTTTGCCTCCAAGGGAACACACTCTCTATCTGACAATGGTGTTTGGAATACTTGAATGTCTCTTCGGGACTTGACTAAGGCAAGCCTCTAAACACCACAACCCCCTCCCAAAGTTTTCAAGATTTTAGGTTACAGGTTGAAGCTACAAACAAAGTGAAGTTGCAAGAGGGTACAACCGAGTGTCAGAATTGTAGATTAGAGAAGAAAATAGCTCCCTAGACTAGGGTGCCTGCTCATTAGTCCTAGAAGTTTCATGATGGGAAAACCTTTGATACAATAGGAACATGTTATAGATCTTGACAAAAAGTAGGGTACTAGACATGGGCGCCCTCTCTTTAGTCCCCAACTATTCCGCTTCCAAACCCTAAAAATAGGTGCATAGTTATTTGTCATTTTACATCTTTTTGTAGCAACATTTTCCAATATTCATCCATTTAATTTCGTATTTGCATAATTAGGGTTTTGATGTGTAATTAAGAATAAGAGAATGTAATTGACAATCAAATCATAAAAATCCAAGTTTCCTTACATCTCATAGTGACCTAGGGTATGATAGTACATTGCAACTCAACCCTAGGTCCTTGAATGAAAGGGTGAAAGGAGGATACATACACAAAACTACCAAAAACTCAACTATCCAAATTTTACCCTTTACACAAGTGCCTGTAGAGTTTTCCAAAGAAATTCAAATCAAGTTGATTTCAAGTGAAGAAAAACCTTAATTTGGTGGAAAAGGTATTTACATCTTGCAAACCCTTCTGTGTTGTTTAAATTATTTTGGAAGATGTTTACTCCCCAATTAATTGAGATAATGGAAAAACCCTGCCCCATGTTTAAGAATTATTTCTTCAAACAACCAAAAAATAATTATGTAGGGGCATTCTCTATTACTCCTCATGGAATTATGCACATGGAAGTTGTTAGAGCATACATTCATATCAACTTAGAGGAATATGATCACATGAATCTTGGCAAATTATACTGAGATGAACTAACTACTATTGATGTTGAGTTGAAAGATGAATATAAAGTTCTAGGACAAAAGAAATTGGACACCTAATTAGATTTTCCCGTGATCCCTAATGATACATGGGTTAAGTTCATTCTAAGAAGAATTCATGATGAGTTTTTATGGCTCGATGAACCATATATGATAACTAAAGAAGCTATCAAAGCTATAATTGGCATGAGTTCCTCTGGGAAGATTCCAGGTGAAAAGAAAATTAAGAACAATTTAGTAATGTAGCTAATAGGAGCCAAATTTGATAATAAATCTCTCATAGTAAATGATATTAAGGATCTGACTATCAGATTTGCATCAATATTGGATACAAAGTATACTTTTCCCACGCAAAAAAATTTGTGTCTACACCAGCTATATACATAGCTTATGACATGGTCAAAAATAATATGGATTATAACCTATGTGAATTGCTCTGGAGTGAATTAATGGAAAACTTGGAAAGAACAAAAGACTCAAATTATCCCTTCAAATATGGAACTTTGATTACCTATCTACTCTTCTACTTCCTGAGAGAGCTACCCATCTTGGGAAGCATTGTCTAGCTTGATCACACACCAGTAGCAACTCAAACAAGAAATCACCTGTAGAGTTTGGGAAATGCAGACAAATAGAATGAAAATTTATGGGGATACTTCATGAACTTTCAAAAGAGAATGTTATGTAGGGTCCAAATACCTAAAAAGATAGTGATGAAATATGAAAATGACATTGTATTCATGGTGAACAAAGAGAAATTCATCATGGAAGTTGTGGAAACAAGAACTGCATGGGTCCCTCCATTAGGCTATGAAATTATAGAAGATACTCAGCTGAATTAGTTGATAAACTACTGAACAAACCAAAAGATTTAAAAGAAGATAGGTTTGGAAATTCAAAGAATTATCTATGGAATATTAGCATTCAAAGAAAATTTTTGATGAACAAACAAGTGGGGCAAAAACTAAAGTTGAAGAGTTAAGACCCTTAAATGCTCCAGTGAAATGGAAGTCAAACACTCTGGAAAGAAAAAAATGAGAAAGATGAAAAGGAAAAACATGTATCTAGCCCCAAGAAAAGAATAAGCATCTCATCGAATACAGAAGCCACTACCAAAGTAGAGAAAGACAATACAATATAAGAAAAGAAAAGATGGAAAGTTACACTTAGTGATGAATATGCGGCAAGAGACATTGTTGTAGACCACATTTCACTTGACTATGATAGAAAGTTTTTGGAAAAAGAATAAAGTGTACAGATTCCAAATTCATGCAAGGATCTACAAGGACCAATAAATTTGGCTTCTATGTCTCCTATGGAGAAATTTAAACTAGTATCAATCATGCATGCTAAGGCTAAGGAAGAAATGCTGAGAACATATATACAAGACAATGAACTCATTGATGAGACATCTAGTATTCTTGAGAAGCTAATGCCCTCATACTAGAAAGATACATCAGTATCATCAACTGCTCATCTCAAAGGTCTAATATATTATGTAAGTACTTATTTTGAATCCTTTGAAAAATCTATTAATATTAAGGTTAAAAAGGAATATGAAGACAAAAGATTAGTAGTATCAAAAACTAAGTTAGATAGTGATAAAATTCTATTAGAAAACAACATCAAGAATATGATAAATGCAATCAAGGAAGCCTATGATATATACAAATTTTATCTATCTTGGCCTAAAAACACTAAGGAAATAGATGAGAAAGTCAAAAGCTTGGAGCTTCAACTCACAAATATTTTTGAGACCCTTGATCTAGCAGTTGGCTCAATCAACTACATAGAAACACAACTTCAAAATATTCAAAATAACATAAGTAGTCTTCTCAATAGATGGGAAGAAATTAAAAACAAAATGTGTTTGTTGAGATGGATTTTAAGCTTAAAATTTGAGATCATGGCAAATCCTGCAGCAGAAACACAGGTAGCTTCACAAATTGACACACCCTCTAATATGCAAAAGGCAGAAAAATTAGTCTTTTTGATAAAAGGTCACATTCAAATTTTGGAAAGAGCCAAGAAAAGGTGGGATGAAGAGATTGCACAATTAAAGATTGTGTATAAGGATATCCTTTCACCTACAACTAATTAATTTGAAGATTGTATGTATATGTGACATAGTATGATAGATTTGCATTTTTAACACAATTTTGACTTTTTGAACATACACCTTTGTCATTGATTTCAAAGAGGAAGAAGAATACTAGTGAAAAATGGGCAAACATCTAAGCAAGAGAGGGAATATAGAGTAAGGGGGAGCAGACACAAGCATTTTTCACTAAGTGTTGCCATCAATGCCAAAGGGGGAGATTGTTGGCAAGAGACACTGCTCTGAAGAAGGATTGCATGTTGTCATTGATGGCAACAAGGCAAAGGAATTCCACTGACATGATGTTGGAGTTTTTTCCCAAATTGAATTCTTCCCAGTTATGCCTACAAGGTAGCCATCATTGATCAATAGGATTTCTGGGCTAGAGGCCAACAGTACAGGAGATAGACCCTATAAATATCTCCTCTTCTTCTTTAGGCTCTGCAGAACCAAGGGGGTATTCCCTATTCAACATCCATAAAATATGCTTGTGAACTTACTGGGATGTTGACAAAAAATAGATAAATCCTTTTTTATGTATACCAAAACTATAAACTAAGTGCAAAGGGGCTAGCTTTGGGCCTATGCTCAGTTATTAAATAGAGGATTTTGGTCCTAAAACTACTTCTAATGTCCTAAAGGTCTATATTTGAAGTCTGAGTTTATATTTTGTATTTGGATGCAAGACTGGGACCTTGGGTTGTAACCTCAATACAAGACTAGACTGGTGCCTATCTCAGGGCTTGGAGTCAATAGACATACATATGTGAATGATTACCATAAACTTGAATCAATAACCAGGTTTCAAGGGGATTTTGTAGTGTCTTCCTTATAGATACTTCCCAATACTGAGTATTTAGTCATTCATACTTAAGATATTCCTGTTGCAACATACTTTTCCCAATGCTTAACCTAAAACATTTAATTTTTCCTTGAACAAAAGTAAGAGATTGGACATTCAACATAGGAAACCCATGTTCTAGAATCCCAAACAACCCTTAGCTATTTAGATTCAAAAGAAAAGATGCCCACAACTTGGAGACAAACAATTGAATACATGCAACAATGCATTTCTCATATAAAACAACATGAAACTAGCAAAATTATGCATAAAACATTCAACATATGATTCATAAACTCACAAGACACCAAAACAGAGCCACTAGAAAAGCTGTACCTTATCACTTCACCAAAATTTGTCCAATTTTCAACAACCACCAAATGAGTGGTACAGTCCACTTATATAGCAAGAATGTGTACTCAACATTAGTTACATGGTCTTTTTCAAAATTTCACTAGATATAGTGCATCACCAGAATGGCACCTAAAACATTTAATGCAGTCGTGAGAAGAAGAGGAAGGGGCAAGTGGGTTCAGGATGTGAGCCGCCGACTGAAGATTTTCCTCCTGAAGAAAGTAGCCAGTCTGTCAATCAAGACCCATACCCCTGCAAATTCACCATTAATGCTCAACGTACTAATTTTGGGATGCAGCAACAGTTCGCGTGTTTCTAAAGTTTCTTCCTATTTGAAAAGATGCAGTGAATTCACAGAAAATTCTCACTCTAAAAATTTTGAACAAAGGCTGTCGATTCTCTCCTCTCCATAGAGATTTGTGGCTTCAAATCACGTTGACAAGTCAACAACCAATAAAATCATGCCACGTAGGCAGTTTCTCTCTTTTTGACTTTTTCGTAGCAAGAACACATTTTACCATTTTCCCCCTCTTTGCCTTTAAAACTTTGCATATGCAAATGAATATACATGCAGCTGCACTTGGACACGTGGCAGGATCTAGTTGGATCACCATTGTTGAATATTTGCATGTTCATCAGCCGTCAAAAAGACCCCGTAGGTGTCTGCTAATGATCATTGTTCTACCGATGAGCTGTTGTATCTTTTCTTGCATCTGCAGTTGTATACAATCACTTGCATACAAAGGGTGGACCCCAAATCATTATGAATCAAATTACAATCACTATCATGTCTAGGCCTTGTATGTTTCCTTTGCATATCGCCTTGTATATTGCATATACAATGTGCAATATACAACACGCGAACCCCACCATGCTCCTGAAGACCATTGACTTTGACTACTCTCGCCTTCCATATTTCATTGTATCTACTCTTTGTATGTCTAATTGTATATTGGGAACATACAATCCCAATATACAATGGCAGACTTCACTTTTTTCACAAATGCAACTAACTTTCTGGCCACGTCCACTTTGCATATTTCACCTTGTATATTCTAACATACAAACTCATATACATGCAACCTTTAACATACAAGCACAGAATATTCTAGGAATCTGCGATGGAATCTACCCTTTTTACCTCCAGAATTGCACCCGAATATCACATACAAAGACATATACATACAACGATGCATACAACTGTGGACCCCACCATTTGGTTCTTGACTTGGATGTATCTTTTACATCTTCATCGATCATTAGAGAGAAATTGGACTGAACTGTCAATGAGGCAAGTCACAACGATGACCCCCTTGCACATTCTTTGCCTTGTGTAACTACCATGTATACTTCCTTTTCATCGGCCCATCAGAGTGAACTTTGGTTGGCTACCGATGTGCATTGTTTCACCGATGATACTTTGGATCTTCATTAGTGTGTTGGAGAAAGCATGAAAAGGGCCGCCGATGATCACTGTCTTGGTGATATGACTTTGGCGATGTGAAAAGGAGGTAACAAGGCAAAGGGGGCTGATCACTCAATGAGCTAAAAGGCTTAGGTTACAACTTAAACAATTGGGAACCCACTATAGGAGGTAAATGTAGAATTAAAAGATAAAGCACAAGACCTTGGGACTTAGAATTTTTAGGGTTAGAATGAAAAGGCCTATAGATGTTCCATCTCAAAACCCTAACCCTAAGTGGGCACCACCATTGGCTCTGACTAGGGACGTGCAGGCGCAAGGCTGCAGTGAGAACCAAACCACTCTGGGATAGACCAAGAAAAATGCAAAATGCAAAACACCACCGACTATACAAGGTATGTATGGACTATTCACACTTAATTTACAATGTGCACACAAGATATTCATTTATGAGAAATAAGGTTTAAGGAATTTCCCGTGCATAGGCAATTCCAGTAGTTCACCATTTAGGGCCTGGAGAAAGTAGGAATCTTCTCCATGAGTATTGCTAATTTGATATGGGCCCATCCATAAGGGCTCAAATTTACCATGCGTGCCCTTATCTTGACTCTTTGCATTCCAAACAAGGATCAAGTCACTTATCTAAAACTTCCTTTCCGTAGCCCTTTTATCAAACAAATATTTCACTTGCTGTTGTTTCTTGATATTTGTCTTCTGTGCTTCTCTTATAATTTCATCCAATGCAACCAGTTGATTTATCCTTTCATTCATCGAGTCCTCAATCTCTTTATCATTCTCTTGTATGAATCTATAAACTGACAAAAGATTATTCACAGGTAACTTAGCTGGTGCACCATACACTAGCTCAAAAGGTGACCTTCCAATTGCTTTCTTCATTGTTATCTGGTCAGCCCATAGTGCCGTCTTTAGCTTTGAATCCCATGCCCTTTTGTTCTTGTCTATCATCCTTTTGATGATTTTCATAAGGCTTCTGTTACTTGATTTTTCTTGACCATTTCCTTGTGGATGATATGATGATGCATATGACAAATTAATCCCATAATTGTTATAGAAATCAACAAACTCACTAGATCTAAAGCACATGGCATTGTCTGTGACCACTTTGACTGGCACTCCAAATCTGATATTAATGTGTTCCAAAATGAAATCCATCACCACCCTACTTGTAGCTTTCTTAGTTGGAATGGCTTCAATCCATTTAGTAAAATAGTCAGTAGAAGCCAAAATCCAACTATGTCCTCCACTTGATTTTTTTGAAATTTCCAATATAAAATCAATTCCCCATTGCTGAAATAGAGCCTCCATAGTTACAGTTCTAAGAGGTAATGTGCCTTCATACTTAAGTTTTCCTAAGAACCTTTGACAGGGATCATATTTTCTTACCATCCTTTGTGCATCTGAGAAAAGGGTCAGCCACCAATAGCCTGCTCTAAGAGTTTTGTGAGCTGTTGTATTGGCACTGTAGTGTCCACCACATACTCCTTTGTTCATGTCATTTAAAATATCTATAGCTTGATTTTCATCCACACACTTAAGTAGTACACCATCAGGATTCTTCCAATATAATTCTCCTTGCATAATAATGTATTTGATAGCATGCAACTTTAAGGTCTTTTTTTACTATCATTGACATGGGAAGGACAATTCAAATTCAGAAAATAGTACACAATATCCTTGTACCATTCAGATTCTAACATGTTAACAACTTCATCCTAAACTATGTTTACCTAGCATACTTCCAAATTTGATTGTGTCATCATCTTAGCCAAACTTTGTCCCCTTACCAATGTTGTAACTTGTATCTCAATGTTGAACTCTTGTAACTTGTTAATCCACCCGCATCTTCTTCCTGTCACTTCCTGCTGAGTGAAAATGTCCTTAATTACTGCATGGGGCACATATGCAACTATCTGAGATCCAACTAAGTATGGCCTGAAGCTTTTGACTTCCTTAACCAATGCATATGCCTATTTTTTCCATGATATCATATTTCAATTCAGTTGCCTGCAATGACATGCTAAAGAAAGAAATAGGTTGTTCAAAACCATCTTCATTTTTCTGTAATAGACATGCAACAATAGTGTGAAAAGAGGCAAATGAGAACAACTAAAGTAGATTAGAAAACTTAGGAGATCTCAACACAAGAGCCACCTTTATAGACTCCTTTATGTTTTGAAACAATCTAGCTGCTTCACTTTCCCATTTAATAGTTTCACCCCTCTTCAACATTTTAGAAATATCCTTTGTAATCTCTACAAAGTTGGGAATGAATCTTCTAAAAAAGTTATTCTGCCCAAAGAAAGACTGAATACCTTTCATTGTTTTAGGAATTTGAATTCTATCAATTGCAGCAACCCTTTCAGGATCAATCCTGACTCCATCCTTGGAAACAATGTGTCCCAATAGTTTTCCTTCCGCTACCCCAAAAGCACATTTCTTTGGGTTAAGTGAAATGCCATATTCCAATGCTCTAATAAAAATTTGTTCCAGATGCATGCAATGTTGCTCCTCCTTTTTTGAACAGATAGTTAAATCATCCTGATATACAGCCAAAATTGAGTCAATCAATCTTGTAAAAGCAACATCCATAGCCCTCTGAAATGTAGCACCTGCATTTGTTAGTCCAAATGGCATTCATACATATACATAAGTCCCCCATGGAGTGGTGAAGGCAGTCTTATATTGTTTATATTCTTTTACCTTCACCTAATTATATCCTAAAAATCCATCCATCATAGATAAAAGCTCACAACCAGTTACCTTCTGCAACATAGCCTCCATGTTAGGCAATGGATAATTATCCTTTAAAGAAGATACATTCAAATTTCTAAAGTCCAGACAAAGTCTTATATCACAATTTTTCTTTCTAAATGGGACAAGACTGGACACCCAAGTTGAGTGTCTAATAGGCACAATTATTCCAGCTTCCCTAAGCTTTACAAGTTCTTGCATTTTTGGAGCCAGAGTTGGGTTAATAGGTCTTTGTTTATGCCTGAATGACTTAGCTCTAGGCTTCAAAGGAATCTCATTCTGGAATAAGTCTTCTCTATAATCTTTTAGGTACTCATATGACCATGCAAAGACATGCTTATATTTTTTCAATAATGCAATCAACATACTCCTAATGTGTGGCTTGATCTATTTGCTAATATATACCCTTTTGGGGGCATGGTGTGTCCCCAAGTTTATCTCCTTCAAGTCATCCTTGTTTGTAGGAGATACCTTCTTAACAAACTAGTCTATATTGTCAAATGCTCTTTATAAAGCAACTAACCCTCTGGGGATTTCATTTGTTTTAAGTTGAATCACTTCTTTCCCCAAAAGAGTTTGGTTTCCATTTACAACTTCTACAAAGTTATGAAAATCAATCTCCTAGTTCTCATATTCATCTATGCAATATAAGAACCTCAACAAATCTCTATCATCATCAAACACCTTCTGACTACATATATTATCTAGTATTGTAGGTCTAATTTTAACTTCAACATTTGTAACATCAGATAGAGTAACATCATCTGGCATTATGGCCACATTAGCTAAAAAGTCTGCCATGACATTCTTTGATCTTTTGATCCAATTTATTGAAAAAGCATCAAATAATTCAATTGTATCCCATATGACATGCTTATTCTGTTTTAATCTTTTATTTATTGAAGCATATTTATCTCTCACTTGGGAGACAATTAATTCTGAATCTCCAAACACTTTTAGCATCTTAATCTCATGCTTCAAAGCAACATTTAATCCTAGTAGCAGAGCTTCATATTCTAAAATATTATTTGTGCAGGCAAACTTTAATAGGAAAGAAAATTTTAGAAGCTTACCTACTGGAGACAAAAACACAACTCTAGCACCATAACCTTCCTTTGAACAAGCTCCATCAAAATACATAGTCCAGAGACCCTGTTGGTCAAGTTCTTGAATGTAAAAATCTTTCTCTTTTCTTCCTTGATCATCTAAGACAATTCTGAAATTCTCACAGTCAGTATCCACAAAATAGATATGCTCTTTTGAATCTTGATCTTCAACTATTTTTGGTGATATTTCTTCTCTGACTAGTTTGACATCTCTACTGTTCATTGGGATCACATCATATGATAAATCTAACTACATACTTCTCCAACCAGTGCTACCCATCTTCATGACAACAACATACCATACTGTGGCTTTATGTCAACTACTATTATGTTCATTCTGTAAGTCTTTTCTGGATATGTTGCTCACATAAAATCCACATCCTTCATGATTCCTATGACTGGTACCTCCCTAGCATCCATTGCATAGCATTTTCCACATGCCTTATGTATTTTCAATCCAGCTTGTTGCATGATAGCCAAAGGCATAATGTTTGTTGATGCTCCTGAGTCAAGCATACAATTCTTGATTACTTTTCCATTGATAAAAAGGGAGACATAAAATGGTTCAACCTATGAAGGGCATTTTGTCATTGTCATTCCCAGATAGACTTCAGGAACCTCATCCTCATCAATACACAATGCGTGTTTCTTACCCCGAGTCTCAACATTCTGCTCGGCCTGATAAGCTATTCCTGAAATTAGGGACAATGCTTTATTCCTAAATTCTTCAACTTTCATCATCTCCATCAATGGAATAGAGACCTTTATCTAGGATAAAACCTAAGTTATGTCAAAGGGAGCATAATTTTGTATAATAGTTGTAGCTTGAACTGTGGTTTTATTCTTATCCTGAGTTGATCCAGCCTTAATTTTAATGGCCTTCTGACTATCATCCATGACCTAAGAATTCTTATTTTGATCTTCATTCTAGGGAACTTCATTTTCTGGTCTTTAAGAATCATGACTTGGTTTTTGCTTAGAATTTTTCTTATTATTGTTGCATTGCGTCTTATGTGGTTTAGCCCCTTTATGATTGTGCATTGGTTGGTTCACATAGGTGTCTTTTGATTGACGTGGATCACCAACCTGAGCCTTACCTCTAAGGTTATAGTTGCTCTTGACCTGAGCCACTGCTGCAGCCATGAGAGCTCTAATCTCTTCATCAAAAGGCCTTCTCAACTTATTTAGAAAGATGTGTAAGTCCTAAGCATAAGCATAATTATCTTCATCATCCTCATCATAGGAAATCTGCTGGCAGATCTGAGTCTCATAATTCATGCTTTCATTAGCATCATAAGAAGAATACTCCCCATTTGTGAACAACATATTGACACTATCATCCTCCATACAATGTGGCTCGTTGCATTCATCACAGGCAACCACATTATTATACAAAGATTGAGAAATCATACATTGTGATTGTGAGTGCGGCATTTGACAGATTATGAACCATGGGGTATCATCAATAATGTTAACAGCTTTCTTCAAAGGATCAGGTGTCTCCTTAACATTTTGAGCTCTTTGATTAGTGTTGCTATTTGGGAGAACTGGTTTACCATTATGCCAATTAGTGTTATATGGAATATCATGCAATGATGGTCTCTTCTCTTGTCTTTGGTAAACCTGCCTATCAGGACCTATCCCCTTTTCATTTTTAGCAAGTCTATAACTTAGGTCCTTAACATTAGTTGTCAATTTATCCAGTTTCTCTTTGGAAGTAAATGCATTACCTTGAGTACTTTGAGATTTATTATTTGGATTTTGTAGAATCTTTGCATCATCACTTCTATTTGTCTTACCTGATGTTCTCCTATTATTTTCAACGTTGGTTGCAATTCTAAAAGCATCTCTGAGGCTATCAGGACCCTTATCTCTTAACCCATAAGCTGTTGTAGCATCAAAAGTATTTATGTATAGCACCATGCACATTGGTTTATTAGGCCTCATGTGAAGTGGTAATTTGTTCAACACTCTGGTTAACCTAGCATTAAAATCTGTAACCTACTCATTTGACCCCTTAGTAATACTAGTGAACTCATTTATAAAAAAGATTGGATCAGTCTTATCACCATATTGTTCTTTAAAAATCTTTCTAAAGTCAACCCATGATGAGACACTTTGGTCAGGCAAGACTTTATACCACTCTCTAGCTTCATCAACTAAGGACTCCATAAACAATTTCATAAAAACATCTTCATGTTCAACCTCAAAGTTGTCCATAAAATTATGAAAGGCATTTAAATGATCTTCCCCTGACACAACATTGTTTCTTGAAAACTTTGGTATTTGAGACCTTACATGTTTATCAATGGGGTTAGGGTAAGCAGGAATACCATTAAGAACTAGCTGCCTGAATCTATCCAACTGCATAGGTTGTCTACCAAACTGATTAACATTTGCATTCCTATTAACATTCTAATTTCTCACATTGTTCAATGGTATCCTAGAATTGTTTGTATTTTGTCTCTGATCGTTCTGTTGATTCTAAATTTCATTTCTTTGCTAGTTTCTCAGCACATTTGCATTATCAAGGGTGGGAGCTAAATCATGTTAAGCAATTTTCAGAGCTTACACATTTTGTCACACATCATCTCTAATCCTCAAAGCCTATAAATATTCTAATTCAACCCTTAGATTCTTGATTTCTTCAGCTAATTCTTCATCTTTATGCATAGAAGAGGATGGTCCCTTTCCATATTGGTTATCATCATCATCCCTTGGGGACTTAGTTTCTTCAAATCTATTAGGGGGATCTAAGAAAGGGTGCTCCTAAAACACCTCTAATCTCATTCTCAATCTATCACCTTGTTGTCTTTCATATACATCTTCAATTTCAGCCTTTGTGTTTGAGAAATAAGGTGCCTGTTGTTATGAAGATTTGGGATTATCTTGGATATTATCATTGTTTCTCGTGCTGGGAGAACCTTCTTAACTAGCTCGAATGGTCCCTTTTTTCCTATACATCATTTTTTTGGGTAATTCTTCAAACAATGGATTACGCAGGGATCTTCTCCCTTGCATACAAATTTCACTTTACCAGTTGGGAGATTTTTTCAGAGTCGCCACCTACAACTAGGAATTAGTTCTTCTTAAACCAAGGTTCTTACACAAAGCACTCCCCAGTGGAGTCACCAAATCTGTTGCAACTCAGATGGGCAAGAATTCACAAGGAATGACAAGATAACACTTTCACTTCACATTCCCCAGCAGAGTCACCAAATCTGTTGGATTTTTTCCCAAACTGGATGCTTCCCAGTTATCCCTACAAGGTAGCCATCATTGATCAATAGGATTTTTGGGCCAGGGGCCAACAGTACAGGAGATAGACCCTATAAATATCTCCTCTTCTTCTTTAGGCTCTGCAAAACCAAGGGAGGTATTCCCTATTCAATATCCATAAAATATGCTTGTGAACTTACTGGAATGTTGACACAAAGTAGCTAAATCCTATTTTATGCAGACCAAAACTGTGAAATAAGTGCAAAGGCTCTATCTTTAGGCCTATGCTCAGTTGTGAAATGGAGGATTTTAGTCCTAAAACTACTTCTAATGTCCTAAAGGTTTATATTTGAAGTTTGAGTTTATATTTTGTATTTGGATGCAAGACTAGGACCTTGGGTTGTAACCTCAATACAAGACTAGACTGGTGCCTATCTCAGGGTTCAGAGTCAATAGACATACATATGTGAATGATTACCATAAACTTGAATCAATAACTAGGTTTCAAGGGGACTTTGTAGTGTCTGCCTTATAGATACTTTCCAAGATTGAGTATTTAGTCATTCATACTTAAGATATCTCTATTGCAGCATACTTTTCCCAATGTTAAACCTAAAACATTTAATTTGTTCCTTGATCAAAAGTAAGAGATTAGACATTCAACATAGGAAACCCATGTTCTAGAATCCCAAACAACCCTTAGCTATTTAGATTCAAAAGAAAAGATGCCCACAACTTGGAGACAAACAACTGAATACATGCAACAATGCATTTCTTATATAAAACAACATGAAACTAGAAAAATTATGCATAAAACATTCAACATACAATTCATGAACTCACAAGACACCAAAATAGAGCCACCAGCAAAGCTATACCTTATTACTTCACCAAAATTTGTCCAGTTTTCAACAACCACGAAATGAGTGACACAGTCTACTTATACAACAAGAATGTGTACTCAACATTAGTTACATGGTCTTTTTCAAAATTTTGCTAGATAGAGTGCATCACCAGAATGGCACCTAAAACATTCAATGCATCCATGAGAAGAAGAGGAAGGGGCAAGTGGGTTTAGGATGTGAGCCGCTGACTGAAGATTTTCCTCCTAAAGAAAGTAGCCAATCTGTCAATCATGACCCATACCCCTACTAATTCACCATTAATGCTCAACCTATTGATTTCAGGATGTAGCAATGGTTCACATGTTTATAAAGTTTCTTCCTTCTTGAAAAGATGCAGCGAACTCATAGAAAATTCCCACTCTAAAAATTTTGAACAAAGGCTGTCAATTCTCTCCTCTCCATAGAGATTTGTGGCTTCAAATCATGCTGACAAGTCAACAACCAATAAAATCATGCTAGGCAGGCACTTTCTCTCTTTTTGACTTTTTCACAGCAAGAACACATTTTACCATTTTCCCCCTCTTTACCTTTAAAACTTTGCATCTGTTAATGCATATACATGCAGCTGCACTTGCACATGTGACAACATCTTGTTGAATCATCATCGCTGAAAATTTGCATGTTCATCAGGCCTTGGAAAGATCCCAGAGGTGTCTGCCGATGATCATTGTTCTACCGATGAGCCGTTGTATCTTTTCTTGCATCTGTAGTTACATACAATCACTTGCATACAAAGGGCGGACCCAACCCCAAATCATTATGAATCAAATTCAAATCACTATTAGGTCTGGGCCTTGTATGTTTCCTTTGCATATCACCTTGTATATTGCATATACAATGTGCAATATACAACGCGCGGACCCCACCATGCTCCTAAAGACCATTGACTTTCACTGCCTTCACCTTCCATATTTCATTGTATCTACTCTTTGTATGTCTGATTGTATATTGGGAACATACAATCCCAATATACAATGGCGGACTTCACCTTTTTCACAAATGCAACTAACTTTCTGGCCGCGTCCACTTTGCATATCTCACCTTTTATATTCTAACATACAAACTCATATACTTGCAATCTTTTACATACAAACATAGAATATTCTAGGAATCTGTGATGGAATCTACCCTTTTTACCTCTAAAATTGCACCCGAATATCACATACAAAGACATATATATACAACGATGCATACAACTATGGACCCCACCATTTGGTTCTTGACTTGGATGTATCTTTTACATCTTCATTGGTCATCAGAGAGAAATTGGACTGAACTGCCGATGAGGCAAGTCACAGTGATGACCCCCTTGTACATTCTTTGCCTTGTATAACTACCATGTACACTTCATTTTCATCGGTGCATCGAAGTGAACTTTGGCTTGGATTCCGATGTGCATTGTTTCACCGATGACACTTTAGATCTTCATCGGTGCGTCGGAGACAGCATGAAAAGATCCACCGATGATCACTGTCTTGGTGATATGACTTTAGCAACAAGAAAAGGAGGTAACTAGGCAAAGGGGGCCAGTCACTCAACAAGCTAAAAGTCTTAGGTTACAACTTAAACAATTGGGAACCCGCTACAGGAGGTCAACGTAGAATTAAAAGATAAAGTGCAAGACCTTGGGACTTAGAATTTTTAGGGTTTGAATGAAAAGGCCTGTAGATGTTCCAGCTCAAAACCCTAACCCTAAGTGGGCACCACCATTGGCTCTGACTAGGGATGTGCAGGTGCAAGGCTACAGCAAGAACCACACCACTCTGGGATAGACCAGGAAAAACACAAAATGCAAAACACCACTGACTATACAAGGTACGTACAGACTATTCACACTTAATTTACAATGTGCACACAAGATATTTATTTATGAGAAATAAGGCTTAAGGAATTTACCGTGCACAGGTAATTCCAGTAGTTCACCATTTAGGGCCTGGAGAAAGTAGGAATCTTTTCCATGAGTATTACTGATTTGATATGGGCCCATTCATAAGGGCTCAAATTTATCATGCCTACCCTTATCTTGACTCTTTGCATTCCAAAAAAGGACCAAGTCACTTATCTAAAACTTCCTTTCCGTAGCCCTTTTATCAAACAAATATTTCACCTGCTGTTGTTTCTTGATATTTGTCTTCTATGCTTTTCTTCTAATTTCATCCAATGCAACCAGTTGATTTATCCTTTCATTCATTGAGTTCTCAATCTCTTTATGATTCTATTGTATGAATCTATAAATTGAAAAAGATTATTCACAGGTAACTTAGCTGGTACACAATACACTAGCTCAAAAGGTGACCTTCCAATTGCTTTCTTCACTATTATCCGGTCAACCCATAGTGCCATCTTTAGCTTTGAATCCCATGCCATTTTGTTCTTGTCTATCATCCTTTTGATGATTTTCATAAGGATTCTATTACTTGATTCTGCCTGACCATTTCCTTATGGATGATATGGTGATGCATATGACAAATTAATCCCATAATTGTTGCAGAAATCAACAAACTCACCAGATCTAAAACACAAGGCATTCTCTATGACCACTTTGACTGGCACTCCAAATCTGATAATAATGTGTTCCAAAATGAAATCCATCACCACCCTACTTGTAGCTTTCTTAGTTGGAATGGCTTCAATCCATTTAGTAAAATAGTCAGAAGCAACTAAAATCCAACTATGTCCTACACTTAATTTTTTAAAAATTTCCCCTATAACTTCAATTCCCCATTGCGAAAATGGAGCGTCCACAATTACAATTCTAAGGGGTAATGTGCCTTCATACTTAAGTTTTCTTGAGAACCTTTGATAGGGATCACATTTTCTTACCATCCTTTGTGCATCTGAGAAAAGGGTCGGCCACCAATAGCCTACTCTAAGAGTTTTGTGAGCTATTGTCTTGGCACTGTAATGTCCACCACATACTCCTTTGTGCATGTCATTTAAAATATCCATAGCTTGATTTTCATCCACACACTTAAGTAGTACACCATCAGGATTCTTTCAAGATAATTCTCCTTGCATAATAATGTATTTGATAGCATGCAACTTTAAGGTCCTTTTTTTACTATCACTAAGATGGGAAGGAAAATTTAAATTTTGCAAATAGTACACAATATCCTTGTACCATTCAGATTCTAACATGTTAACAACTTCATCCTGAACTACGTTTACCTGGCATGCTTCTAAATTTGATTGTGTCATCATCTTAGCCAAACCTTGTCCCCTTACCAATTTTGTAACTTGTATCTCAATGTTGAACTCTTGTAACTTGTTAATCCACCTACATCTTCCTCTTGTCACTTCTTGCTAAGTGAAAATGTCCTTAATTGCTGCATGGGGCACATATGCAACCATCTAAGATCCTACTAAGTATGGCATGAAGATTTTGACTACCTTGACCAATGCATATGCCTATTTTTCCATGATATCATATTTCAATTCAGCTTCCTACAATGACATGCTAAAGAAAGCAATAGGTTGTTCAAAACCATCTTCATTTTTTTGTAATAGACATGCATCAATAGTGTGAAAAGAGGCGAATGAGAAAAACTGAAGTGGCTTAGAAAAATTAGGACATCTCAACATAGGAGCCACCTTTATAGCCTCCTTGATGTTCATAAATGATTTACTTCATTTTCCCATTTAATTATTTCACCCTTCTTCAACATTTTAGAAATATCCTTTGTAATCTCTGCAAAGTTGGGAATGAATCTTCTAACAAAGTTAATCTACCCAAAGAAAGACTGAATACCTTTCACTATTTTAGGCATTTGAATTCTGTCAATTGTAGCAACCCTTTCAGTATCAATCCTGACTCCATCCTGGGAAATAATGTGTCCCAATAGTTTTCCTTCCACTACCCCAAAAGTACATTTCTTTTGGTTAAGTGAAATGCCATATTCCAATGCTCTAATAAAAATTTGTTCTAGATGCATGCAATGTTACTTCTCCTATTTTGAATAGGCAATTAAATCATCCTGATATACAGCCAAAACTGAGTCAATCAATCCTGCAAAAGAAAAATCCATAGCCCTCTGAAATGTAGCACCTACATTTGTTAGTCCAAATGGCATTCATACATATACAAAAGTCCCCCATGGAATGGTGAAGGTAGTCTTATATTGTTTAGATTCTTTTACCTTCACCTGATTATATCCTGAAAATCCATCCATCATGGATAAAAGCTCACAACTAGTTATCTTCTACAACATAGCCTCCATGTTAGGCAATGGATAATTATCCTTTAAAGATGATACATTCAAAATTCTGAAGTCCACACAAAGTCTTATATCACCATTTTTCTTTCTAACTGGGACAAGATTGGACACCCAAGTTGAGTGTCTAATAGGCACAATTATTCCATCCTCCCTAAGCTTTACAAGTTCTTCTTGCATTTTTGGAGCTAGAGTTGGGTTAATAGGTCTTTGTTTATGTTGAAATGGCTTAGCTCTAGGCTTCAAAGGAATCTCATGCTGGAATAAGTCTTCTCTATAAGCTTTTAGGTCCTCATATGACCATGCAAAGACATGCTTATATTTTTTCAATAATGCAATCAATATACTCTTGATGTGTGGCTTGATCTATTTGCCAATATATACCCTTTTGGAGGCATGGTGTGTCCCCAAGTTTATCTCCTCCAAGCCATCCTTGTTTGTAGGAGAACCTTCTTAACAAACTGGTCTCTATTGTCAAATACTCTTTCTAAAGCAACTAACCCTCTGGGGATTTTATTTGTTTTAAGTTGAATCACTTCTTTCCCCAAAAGAGTTTGTTTTCCATTTACAACTTCTACAAAGTTTGGAAAATCAATCTCCTAGTTCTCATATTCATCTATGCAATATAAGAACCTCAAGAAATCTTATCATCATCAAACACCTTCCAACTGCGTATATTATCTGCTATTGTAGGTCTAATTTTAACTTCAACATTTGTAACATCAGACAGAGTGACATCATCTAGCCTTATGGCCACATTAACAAAAAAGTCTGCCATGACATTCTTTGATCTTTCTATCCAATTTATTGAAAAAGCATCAAATAATTCAATTGTATCCCATACGACATGCTTATACTATTTTAATCTTTTATTTCTTGAAGCATATTTATCTCACTTGGGAGACAATTAATTCTGAATCTCCAAACACTTTTAGCATCTTAATCCCATGCTTCAAAGCAACATTTAATCCTAGTAGCAGAGCTTCATATTCTGAAATATTATTTGTGCAGGCACACTTTAACAAGAAAGAAAATTTTAGAAGCTTACCTATTGGAGACAAAAACACAACTCCAGCACCATAACCTTCCTTTGAACAAGCTCCATCAAGATACATAGTCTAGAGACCCTATTGGTCAAGTTCTTGAATGCAGAAATCTTTCTCTTCTCTTTCTTGATCATCTAAGACAATTATGAAATTCTCACAGTTAGTATCCACAAAACAGATATGCTCTTCTAAATCTTGATCTTCAACTATTTTTGGTGACCTTTCTTCTCTAACCAGTTTGACATCTCTGTCGTTCATTGGGATCACAGCATATGATAAATCTAACTACATACTTCCTCCAGCCAATGTTGCCCATCTTTGTGACAACAACATACCATAATGTGGCTTTATGTCAACTATTGTTATGTTCATTCTACAAGTCTTTTCTGGATATGCTGCTAGCATAAAATCCACATCCTTCATGATTCCTATGACTGGTACCTCCCTAGCATCCATTGCATAGCATTTTCCACATGCCTTATCTATTTTTAATCTAGCTTGTTGCATGATAGCCAAAGGAATAATGTTTGTTGATGCTCCTAAGTCAAGCATACAATTCTGGATTACTTTTCCATTGATAACAAAGGAGACATAAAATGGTTCAACCTCTGAAGGGCATTTTGTCATTGTCATTCCCAGATAGACTTCAGGAACCTCATCCTCATCATTACACAAGGCTTGTTTCTTACCCTGAGTCTCAACATTCTGCTCGGCCTGATAAGCTATTCCTGAAATTAGGGACAATGCTTTATTCCTGAATTCTTCAACTTTCATCATCTCCATCAATGGAACAAAGACCTTTATCTGGGATAAGACCTAAGTTATGTCAAAGGGAGAATAATTTTGTATAACAGTTGTAGCTTGAGCTGTGGTTTTATTCTGATCCTGAGCTAATCTAGCCTTAATTTTAATGGCCATCTAACTATCATCCATGACCTAAGAATTCTTATTTTGATCTTCATTCTGGGGAATTTCATTTTCTAGTGTTTGAGAATCATGACTTGGTTTTGCTTAAAAAAATTTTCTTATTATTGTTCCATCGCATCTTATGTGGTTCAACCCCTTTATGATTATGCATTGGTTGGTTCACAAAGGTGTCTTCCGATTGATGTGGATCACTATCTTGAACCTTACCTCTAAGGTTATATTTTCCCTAAGCCACTGTTGCAGCTATGAGATCTCTAATCTCTTCATCATAAGGCCTTCTCAAGTTATTGAGAAAGATGCATGAGTCCTAAGCATAAGTATAATTATCTTCATCATCCTCATCATAGGATATCTGCTGGCAGATCTGAGTCCCATAATTCGTGCTTTCATCAGCATCATAAGAAGAATACTCCCCATTTGTGAACAACATATTGACACTATCATCCTCTATACAATGTGGCTCATTTCATTCATCACAGGCAACAACATTATTATACAAAGATTGAGCAAACATACATTGTGATTGTGAGTGAGGCATTTGACAGATTATGGACCATGGGCTATCATCAACAATGTTAATAGCTTTCTTCAAAGGATTAGGAGTCTCCTTAACATTTTGAACTCTTTGATGAGTGTTTCTATTTGGGAGAACTGGTTTACCATTATGCCAATTAGTGTTATATGGCATATCATGCAATGATGGTCTCTTCTCTTGTCTTTGGTAAACCTGCCTATCAGGACCTATCGCCTTTTCATTTTTACCAAGTCTATAACTGAGGTCCTTAACAATAGTTGTCAATTTATCCAATTTCTCTTCGGAAGTAGATGCATTACCTTGAGTGCTTTGAGATTTATTATTTGAATTTTGCAGAATCTTTACATCATCCCTTGTATTTGTCTTACCTAATGCTTTCCTATTATTTTCAATGTTGGTTGCAATTCTAAAAGCATCTCTGAGGCTAGCAGGACCCTTATCTCTTAACCTTTAAGTTGTTTTAGCATCAAAAGCATTTATGTATAGCACCATGCACATTGGTTCATTAGGCCTCATGTGAAGTGGTAATTTGTTCAACACTCTGGTGAACCTAGCATTAAAATCTGCAACCTGCTCATTTGACCCCTTAGTAATACCAGTGAACTCATTTATAAAAAAGGTTGGATTAGTCTTATCATCATATTGATCTTTAAAAATCCTTTTGAAGTCATCCCATAATGAGACACTCTGGTCAGGTAGACCTTTATACCACTCTCTAGCTTCATCAACTAAGGACTGCATAAACAATTTCATAAAAAATCTTCATGTTCAACCTCAAAGTTGTCCATAACATTATGAAAGGCCTTCAAATGATCTTCCCTTAACACAACATTGTTTCCTGAAAACTTTGGTATCTGAGACCTTACATGTTTATCAATGGGGTTAGGCTAACCAGGACCATTAAAAACTAGCTTCCTGAATCTATCCAACTGCATAGGCTGTCTACCAAACTGATTAACATTTGCATTCCTATTAACATTTTGATTTCTCACATTGTTCTATGGTATCCTAACATTGTTTGTATTTTGTCTCTGATCATTCTGTTGATTCTGAATTTCATTTCTTTGCTAGTTTCTCAGCACATTTGTTTTATCAAGGGTGGGAGCTAAATCATGTTAAGCAATTTTCAAAGCTTGCACCTTTTGTCACACATCATCTCTAATCCTCAAAGCCTATAAATATTCTAATTCAACCCTTAGGTTCTTGATTTCTTTAGCTAATTCTTCATCTTTAGGCATAGAAGAGGATGGTCCCTTTCCATATTTATCATCATCATCATCCCTTAGGGACTCAGTTTCTTCAAATTTGTCAAGGGGATCTAAGAAAGGGTGCTCTTGAAACACCTCTGATCTCATTCTCAATCTATCACCTTGTTGTCTTTCATATACATCTTGAATTTCAGCCTTGGTGTTTGAGAAATAAGGTGCTTACTGTTATGAAGATTTGGGATTATCTTGGATATTATCATTGTTTCTAGGTTTGGGAGAACCTTCTTGACCGGCTTGAACAGTGCCTTTTTTACTATACATCATTTTTCTGGGTAATTCTTCAAATAAAGGATTATGTAGGGATCTTCTCCCTTGCATACAAATTTCACTTTACCAGTTGGGAGATTTGTTCGGAGTCGCCACCTACAACTAGGAATTAGTTCTTCTTAAACAAAGGTTCTTACACAAAGCACTCCCCAACAGAGTTGCCAAATCTTTTGCGGCTTAGATGGGCAAGAATTCACCAGGGATGACAAGATAACACTTTCACTTCACATTCCCTAGTGGAGTTGCCAAATCTGTTAGAGTTTTTTCCCAATCTAGATGCTTCCAAGTTATCCCTACAAGGTAGCCATCATTGATCAATGGGATTTCTAAGCCAGGGGCTAACAGTACAGGAGATAGACCCTATAAATATCTCCTCTTCTTCTTTAGGCTCTGCAGAACCAAGGGGCTATTCCCTGTTCAACATCCATAAAATATGCTTGTGAACTTACTGGGATGTTGACACAAAGTAGATAAATCCTCTTTTATGCACACCAAAACTGTAAAATAAGCACAAAGGGGCTAGCTTTGGGCCTATGCTTAGTTGTGAAATAGAGGATTTTTGTCCTAAAACTACTTCTAATGTCCTAAAGGTTTATATTTGAAGTTTGAGTTTATATTTTGTATTTGGATGCAAGACTGGGACCTTGGGTTGTAACCTCAATACAAGACCAGACTGGTGCCTATCTCAAGGCTTAGAGTCAATAGACATACATATGTGAATGATTACCATAAACTTGAATCAATAACTAGGTTTCAAGGGGATTTTGTAGTGTCTTCCTTATAGATACTTCCCAAGATTGAGTATTTAGTCATTCATACTTAAGATATCCCTATTGTAGCATACTTTTCCCAATGCTTAAGCTAAAACATTTAATTTGTTCCTTGAACAAAAGTAAGAGTTTAGACATTCAACACAAGAAACCCATGTTCTAGAATCCCAAACAACCCTTAGCTATTTAGATTCAAAAGAAAAGATGCCCACAACTTGGAGACAAACAACTGAATACATGTAACAATGCATTTATCATATAAAACAACTTGAAACCAGAAAAATTATGCATAAAGCATTCAACATATGATTCATAAACTCACAAGACACCAAAACAGAGCCACCAACAAAGTTGTACCTTATTACTTCACCAAAATTTGTCCATTTTTCAACAACCACCAAATGAGTGACAGAGTCCACTTATACAACTAGAATGTCTACTCAACATTAATTACATGGTCTTTTTCAAAATTTTGCAAGATATAGTGCATCACCAGAATGGCACCTAAAACATTCAATGCAGCTGTGAGAAGAAGAGGAAGAGGCAGGTGGGTTTGTGATGTGAGCTACCGACTAAAGATTTTCCTCCTGAAGAAAGTAGCCAGTCTGTTAATCAAGACCCATACCCCTACAAATTCACCATTAATGCTCAACCTACTAATTTCAAGATGCAGCAATGGTTCTTCTATTTCTAAAGTTTCTTCCTTCCTGAAAAGATGTAGTGAACTCACAAAAAATTCCCACTCTAAAAATTTTGAACAAAGGCCGTCGATTCACTTCTCTCTGCAGAGATTTGTGGCTTCAAATCATGCTACGTAGACACTTTCTCTCTTTTTGACTTTTTCACAACAAGAACACATTTTACCATTTTCCCCCTCTTTGCCTTTCAAACTTTGCATATGAGAATGCATATACATGCAGCTACACTTGGACACATGGTAGCATCTGGTTGGATCACTATCACTGAATATTTACATGTTCATCGGCCGTCAGAAAGACCCCGGAGGTGTCTACTAATGATCATTGTTCTATTAACGAGCTATTGTATCTTTTCTTGCATCTGCAGTTGCATATAATCACTTGCATATAAAGGGCAGACCCCAAATCATAATGAAACAAATTGTAATCGCTATTAGGTCCGGGCCTTGTATGTTTCCTTTGCATATCACCTTGTATATTACATATACAATATGCAATATACAACGCGCAAACCCCACCATGCTCCTAAAGACCATTGACTTTGACTGCTTTCACCTTCCATATTTCATTGTATCTACTATTTGTATGTCTGATTGTATATTGGGAACATACAATTCCAATTTATAACGGCGGACTTCACCTTTTCCCCAAATGCAACTAACTTTTTGGCTACATCCACTTTGCATATTTCACCTTGTATATTCTAACATACAAACTCATATACATGCAACCTTTTACATACAAGCATGAAATATTCTAGGAATCTGTGATGGAATCTACCCTTTTTACCTCCAGAATTGCACACGAATATCACATACAAAGACATATACATACAACGATGCATACAATTGTGGACCCCACCATTTGGTTCTTGACTTGGATGTATCTTTTGCATCTTCATTGGTCATCAGAGAGAAATTGGATTGAACTGTTGATGAGGCAAGTCACAATGATGACCCCTTGCACATTCTTTGCCTTGTATAACTGTCATGTATACTTCCTTTTCATCAGCCCATCAGAGTGAACTTTGGCTTGGCTGCTAATGTGCATTATTTTGCCGATGACACTTTGTATCTTCATTGGCGCATTGGAGAAAGCATGAAAAGAGCTACTGATGATCACTGTCTTGGTGATATGACTTTAGTGACAAGAAAAGTAGGTAACAAGGCAAAGGGGACTAGTCACTCAATGAGCTAAAAGGCTAAGGTTACAACTTAAACAACTGGGAACCCGCTACAGGAGGTTAACATAGAATTAAAAGATAAAGTGCAAGACCTTGGGACTTAGAATTTTTAGGGTTGAATGAAAAGGCCTGCATATGTTCTAGCTCAAAACCCTAACCCTAAGTGGGCACCACCACATGACAAAGAGACATTAGTCTGAAAGACCAACTTGGTTTGGCTACAAGGCATAAAAGTATTCTAGTCCAGAAGGTTAAAATGACTAAGTATGGGCAATATTCAGAGCAAGCGATAGAAAGTAGGTCAATATGCCTCTGTAGTTGAAGACCGGTATATGCAGTTCAGATATGATGTTCATAACTATTTGATGATGATATGTTCCAATGCTTAAGACTTGATTTCCTCTCAAAGTAATACTATGAAATGTCTAAGTCCAGGTGAACAGAACTAAGACAAGAACATACACATTACCTGAGAAAAAGGGTCCGCATTTCACCGCAATTGCATATTATGTCTTATGTTTATTAGAGGTATGCTTTGAGATCAAGAATGAATGTTGGGTATGAATACTTGAGTCTCCTATGGTCTGCAATGAGCATTTTTATGTGACAGATGAATTGGGTCAAGCATGTTCTTAAGAGACAAGCTGACAGGTTGTTAGATCTTTATGCAGAGAAGATATATTGTTTGAATAATAAATCTAAGTGGTTGTATGATTGGTGTTGACTTATATGAAGATCATTATATGTTTGGTTTGGTTTGCATTATTGTTGGGTAAGTGTAAAAAGATGGGGGGTCAAAAAGTGGCCAAATTAATTTAAAAAAAAAATAAGTCATAACGCGAGCGCGTTATAACGCGCTTGCGTTATGACTTTCTATAAATAAATAAAAAAGGTTTCTAATGTCATTTCATTTCTTTCTTCTCCTCTATGCCCATGGCCTGCAAACCCTAGAAAGCATGCTCGTATTTTGCAAAACTCCATTCAGCACAAAAACCTTATCAATTCATCACCAAAATGCCGCCACGATGTCGAGCATGCCAAAGGAGTGAGTTATATTTGTTTTTTTGTTTGAATTTGTTTCTAAATAGGTAGGTTTTAGTTAATTTTTTATGTATATTTCATTAATTGTTAGGAAATGTTAATGCACCTCCTCCTCCTCCTCCTCCTCCTCAAAATCCACAAAATCCTGAGGAGGAAATCCCTGCAGAACAACAACCTCCTCCATCCATTCCTCGACATGCCTCTGGAACACAAGAAAATATAATGGGGCAAATTGAAAACAACAAAAAAGAAATTGAAGATATAATTGCAAAGTTGAAAGATCCTTCCACTTCAACCTTGCATAGGTCCACGCTTGCTGAATCTCTTGAATCTATGTTATCAAATGTAGATTTAATTAGCAAGCAAATAACTAGTTGGACGGATAAGAGGAGAGAGTTTAGAGATTATTATGCAGACAAGCTATCATACCAAGATGTGAAAAAATTGCAAATCACAAAATTAGACTTGTGTTCCATTTTCACAAACCCACAAACAAATCAACCTCCACCCATTACATGCAAGAGGTTCCATATCCATTGGTGCAACAACCAAGCAATAAGGGACAATTTTGGACAGAGGTGGTGGATGGTTTTTGACTATCCTCCATGCAATAATAATGAGGTCTTGCAATACTTTTTGAGGAAACTCTATTGCAAGTTTGTCCTCAATAAAGTACCAAACTATTTTGATATGCAGGACTTCCAAGGTAGAGGTGGGGGGTCAGCACAAGATAGACCAGGGGCACATCTTGACCCATAGCAGGTAGTGAGACAAGTAATCAGTAGACCAACCCACGAGCATGTTTCTATCCCTTCCATTGTGAAGGAGAGTGTTGAGGTTGATACACTTTAGTCCATTAGTGCCTTGACCCAGAGCATCATAGAGCATGCCGGTCTTGCAACATAGAGTGGGTTGGGAGATAGTGCAAGAAGTAGGGTCCCACCCCATACTTGTCATACTTGCGGGTTAGCCTGTGGTTATGACCCCATGGATAGTCAGGACATAGGTGTATAGGCTACATCTACAGCTGAGCAGATGGTGATGACAGATACCCTCCTAAGTGAGACTTTCAGCCTTGATACTCAGGTAAATATTAGCAAGTTTATTGAATTTAATTTATTAAATTTCATTTTTGAAATACAAGATTAACAAATTTAAATTGATGATTTTAATGAAATTTCAGGGTCATAGCGTCGATGCAGTTTTCAGTGGTTCTCCACCTACATTTTACACTAGATCATCTACTGTCGAGGTATGTAACTAGTAAACAATTATAAATATTACATGTGAATAGCATCATTATATGAATGGTATTCTAATATCTGATTTTGGATGTTTAATAGGTTAATACTGTAGATTTCATGGCAACACTTGCTAGCGGTGGTGGACTTCAAAGCTTTACGGAGGTAATAAAATAAATAGTTTAATGAATGAATTGTACTTACTAGATTTTTGTATGTGACTTGTGTTCTTTATTGTGTGTACTTCCATGTTTAGATGAACATGTGTGTATGTTAGGAGCCATGATTTGCATCACTATTATAGTTTTCGTAATTGAATAATGTTGTTTTATTTCTAGATGATACAGGCTGCGGAGACACCTCCCCATGTTCATAGGGCAATGGAGCAGGGTGTGGCCTCTACAATTCACAGCTCCATGGCATTGATAGGGGTATGAGGCAGATTAGTAAATTTCAATTTACATTCATTGTTATAGTTGTCTATTTTTGAAAAATTAAAAGATTATTGATTTGAAGTTTAATTTCTATCTGGATGGTTTCTATAGGACATGACATCACCATGGCCTATTCTTGCTCCTGAGGCAAGTGATGAGACAGATTATATGTTAGTGGTAAGTGATTATTTTGTTAAATGTTTCATTTTTTATAACATGTAATTTCTATATATTAATGTCTATACTTTTTATTGTAATAGGTAAAGATGCAGAAAGAACTAAATTGGAGGAGCAGCCCTCGGGTTCGTAGTAGACCACCCACATGCCTAGAAGATCAAAGTCTACCCATGATCTCTTCTCTTCACCAGCCAGAGGGGAATGACTTTTTATTGTGTTCCTTTGTTGTATGCCTAAATGGTATTTGTGGACATATATTTTGTATTGTATATAGTTGACATTGTATGCCTATATGGCATTCTTGTAAGCCTATATGGCTATTTTGTATAATATGCCTATATCGATATTTGGTTAATACAAATCTTTTTTATTGATGGCGTCCATACTTGCATTATAAATCTACATTTGAATAAATATTTGTAGATGGCTACTTCAAATATTTAAAGTCCAATTGTATTACATAGGATGTTTGTTGATCCAATAAGCTAGCTATTGTTATTCAAGTATCACCTAAACCTCATTTTGGAACTAAAAGATAAAAGTTGTATTTAAAAAAAAATGAATCATCATGTTGAACATAAAATATTAATATTATTTATGAGTAGCATAGAATGTCAACTATATGCAATACAAAAAAATGAATCATCATGTTATTCTTTATGTTTGAGATCTTGAAAATGACTAAGTCTGGTAGCTTGATATCCTGAAACACTAGGATGAATATCCAAGTCATTAGGATGATTGCACCTTGAGAAAAAGTCATTAAGATGAGCACCTAAAGGAGACTTTCTTAAACATTCAAACATTGAGCAACAAGCATGAAGGATTAAGGCATAATTTGCAAATCATAAAGCCTCAAAAGGGCACCCAACTTAGAGAGAGCATTCATTTAAGACAAGGCACCCATTGACACATGTTCCACCATAAAAGTGCACCTAAGGTGGAAGGAGAACAAGCCTCTAGTAAGTGAAGCGCACCTATTGTCTAAACCACTTCATTATGGCACCCTAGCATGAGGAGGAGTATATAAGTCAATAGGAAATGGTGCTTATAATGCAAATGAAGGACTAAGTGGCATTTTCAATAAGTATCAATTCACCTTGAGATTTCAATAAATACATCAAATTGAGCCCCATAAGCCTAGGTGCCCTTTTCCTACAAAAGAACCTTGTATCAACGTCAAGAGTTGGTCGTATCAGCGTATCGGCAGACCTTGGTTAGGCTTCGCCGATAGTGGTCTGTCTTGCCGACGAGTGTGGTTCAAAGTCGAAGACATTGGTGTATCAGAAGATAATCCCATCTGCGCATCGGAAGAGCAGTTGAGAGATTCACCGATGAAGGGGGTCACTCCGATAGTCAAAATCCATCGGTGTATCAGCCCAATGAGATTAGAGTTCACCGATGTTTGGAGTCTCACTGACGGGTGTGGTCTGAAGGTTGTCATTTGTGAGATCGGTGTGTCGGCAGAAGAGTTTTTTACTGTGCCGATGGTATTAAGTCCTACCGATAGGCGAGGGACTTAGAGTCTTGTATCAGAGTGACAAAGACATCGGTGTGAAAGGATATAAAGTCACCGATAGTGGTCTGTCTTACCGATAAGAGTCAATGATGGGATGTTTGTTAGAAGTGAAATCAAACAGAGTCATTTTGGCATCAGCCTATTGGCTGATGAATTTTAAACTCGCCGATGGTATGTTGTCTCACCAATAGTGAGTTTGAAGGTTCAAAAGTTGATAATTCTATGCTTCCACTGTGTGCTCTACATCAGACACTCATCCCTAGTACAGTCTAGCATTCTCTAGTTGTGTTCTCCCCTTTATTTTTATGAATGCCTCTGGAAGTAATGTTGAGTTACTTGTGATGTCCTTATTGACTGGTGTTGTTTTGGATTCATGTGTAGTCCTTGTTCCTTATAGTCTATTGTCTACTTGACTGTTTGTTGTAACTTATTAAACCACTATGATTTTGAATATTTAGATTTAGAAGGCATTAGACACCAAAACTTCTTGACCTTTAACAACCCAACCTAGAATCAATAGATTTTTGTCCATCCCAACTATTCTAGTCAAGACAAAGCATGTTTATTCTCATTCAATCCAAAGTTCATTAACATGATTATCTTATCATAGTATTTAGGGAAATGACCACCTAGATGGACAATGATGTGATCTATCTATAAAGAAACTTTCAAGAAGTATAGAAGGCATGAGAATCCCTCCATGTTGTTTATAAAGTTGAATGATCTATGACACATCATGTATCATTAGAAAATATTCTCGAAGAGAAAGAAAGTGAAAATACTCAAAACAACCCATAACAAGGTGGAGAAGTTTAAAGGATGGAGGTTGCAACACTTTCCAACCTCATAGCTATACTAGTCCAATGGATCAGGATAGTCCAATGGATCAGGATAATACTATCAAGCATCCACATAATAGTAGATAATCTTATCAAAAGTCACAAAGAAATTTCTAAGGACCAAAGTGTTATCCCTATGACTTGACACATATTGCTTGTTTCATAAATCAAAGGGACATGATATAAATATTGTTGTTATATGGAGCCTAATTAGACTCAAAGGTTAAATTTACCCAACTTTTATCAGCGTGGTTTCTCCCCAAATATTTTCCTACTAGTTTTGGCACCTTGAAGTCTAAGTGCATGATAATTGAAGTCTAAGTGTTTTTCTTCAGGATCTAGGTGCCAGTTGAAGGTTGTAGTTGCCAAGAAGAGCGCCTAGCAAGAGGAAGTCTTTTGGAGTCTCCAAAACACATCAAACACTTGACTAATAACAAGATAACTTTTTCCCAAGTTAGGCGCTTCAAGAGGGAAGTTAAACATGAATAAGTGCCAACTTGTCTAGGCGCAAACTCAAGCTTGTTGAGGATACACATGGCGCCCAACATTCCTTGGTGATTTCATGAACTTCAAATGCTCAAAACTGTTCAAGGAATGCCCAATGCCCCTTGTTGATGATAGGCACCAAAGTGAGGGTGGAATTGCACCTTGATGGCATTAGGCGCTATCTAGAGTATGCTACTCCATGGAAATGCACCTTCTTGCTTAGAGTAATTCAAACACTCCAAGGTCTTCAGTGATTAATTTTCCAACATATGAAATGTCCTCCTTCATTTTAAAACACATTATAATGCTCTAGAGAGATGACTATACCTAGGTGTCAATCTGGGTTAGAAATGCCTCCAAAGTGTGCCTTCTCTTTCAAAATACAAAACAAGGTCCAAAGGTGCTAATAAATTGAAGCGCTTCTTTGGAAAAGTCCTGGAGGTTAAGATGCACCTTGTCTTAATGAGGTGCAACTCTTGGGTAAGAAAGCTTGTAAAGTACGCCTAACCTAGTGAAGAGGTTGATAACTTCTAAACCCTTCCTGGAACTTAGATTGCTTCAACTGAATATCATCTCGCACCAATACATCACCAAACTTTCAATCACAAGATCAATTCAAACTTAGGTGCTCATTAAGAGTCTTTCTAATGTTGGCGCATCTGAGAGGTTGAACTAGCAAGAGATGGTGCCTAGCTTCCTAGACCTTGTTTCAATATGTTTGAGTTCCAAAGTTGACTCAATGGTATCAAGATGGTGCCATAGAGTCTTTGGACTAGTTCCTTAGAGTTTCAAAAACATTCTGGCTCCTTGAAAATTCCTCCTACATGCTTGGGCGCCATTTCAAGGTCCTAGAACCATGATGTAGCACCTTATTGCTCTAGGCACCCATTCATGATTGTGCAACTTGAGATTGGCACCTAGAGTGAATAGGCTTTCATCCTGACTTAATACACTGCCTCCTTTTGACAATTTTTGGGGTAGCCAAAAACCTTTCACCACAAGCAAATGTCTTAGAGATATAAAAAATTGAGAGAGGTTATTGTAGAGGCACTCTATGTGATCACGTTGCCTCAGACAGAATGTTTCTAAGTGACATGGTTTTTGAGTAACATCTCATCAAAGATTGCTTCCTTTTTGCACTCTAGACTCTTCAGGGATATCGTCGGTACAATGTAGCTCAGACTATTTTGACATGTTTGGGTGAAAAATAGGACCATGCCTAGTGTAAATGTACCCATCCAGACGCATTGGAATAGTCATTTTGGTCGCATCAGGAGCAGGATGAAAGTTACACCCCTTTGCAACTTTACACTGCCTCCTTCTGATGATTTTTGGGGCAGAAGAAAACCTTTCACCACGGGCAAATGCCTCAGAGATATAAAAAACTGAGAGAGGCTATTGTAGAGGCACTCTACATGATTGTGTTTTCTTAGACATAATGTTTCTAAGTGACATGGTTTTTGAGTAACATCTCGTCAAAGATTGCTGCCTTTCTGCACTTTGGACTCTTTAGGGATATCGTGGGTACAATGTAGCTCGGACTGTTTCGACATGTTTGGGTGAAAAATAGGACCATGCCTAGCGTAAATGTACCCATCTGGATGCATTGGAATAGTTAGTTTGGTCACATCAGGAGCAGGACAAAAGTTACACCCCTTTGCATCTTTACACTACCTCCTTCTGACGATTTTTGGGGCAGCAGAAAACCTGTCACCACGGGCAAATATCTTAGAGATATAAAAAACTAAGAGAGGTTATTGTAGAGGCATGCTACATGATTGTGTTGCCTCAAACAAAATATTTCTGTTGCCTCAAACAAAATATTTCTAAGTGACACAGTTTTTGAGTAACATCTCGTCAAAGATTGCTGCCTTTTTGCACTTTGGACTCTTTAGGGATATCGTGGGTACAATGTAGCTCAAACTATTACGACATGTTTGGGTGAAAAATAGGACCATACCTAGTGTAAATGTACCCATCCAGGTGCATTGGAATAGTCAGTTTGGTTGCATCAGGAGCAGGATGAAAGTTACACCCCTTTGCAACTTTACACTGCCTCCTTCTGATGATTTTTGGGGCAGCAAAAAACCTTTCACCATGGGTAAATATCTCAAAGATATAAAAAATGAGAGAGGTTATTGTAGAGGCACTCTACATGATCACGTTGCCTTAGACAGAATGTTCCTAAGTGACATGGTTTTTGAGTAACATCTCATCAAAGATTGCTACCTTTTTGCAATTTGGACTCTTCAAGGATATCGTCGGTACAATTTAGCTCAGACTATTTTGACATGTTTGGGTGAAAAACAGGACCATGCTTAGCATAAATGTACCCATCCGGCGCATTGGAATAGTCAGTTTGGTCACATCACGAGCAAGACACCAAAAATGCAAAAGTTGCTTTGTGCAACTTGACAACATTGACACTTTTTTGCAACATGACTCAAAGACTCAAACTGACCCCAAATGACTCAAAGTGACTTAAAATCACCTTGATTTTGGTGTCCAATGTACATTATAGAGGTCGAGGTGCTCCTTATCATTCAAACATCTTAGATGAGCACATAGGAAAGGAAAAAGCTCTAAGTTTCATCATCATGAGCGCCTAATATCAAGAGACTTTAATGGCTCAAACCTTAGCATGGAGTCGTAAGGCACATTTCATGTCTCCTTTCATCCATTTTGGCACCCTTATGTAGATTTTTCAACTTGATTTGGTGCCTTGTATGTGAACGAAGATCTAAAGGCATGAAAGTGGATGTCATTTTGCAAGAGTTTGGATCATCAAATTCGAAAGAAATAAGTCTATTAAGCTTGGGTGCCCTTGGTCTTCTTTTCATTCATTATGAGAGCCTTGGGAGAATGGTATATAGGTCATCATCATGATTGGGCGCCCTAGATCTAGAGTGTTGGAGAGATCATCAAATGGTGTCTAGAGGAAGTAGGGTGAGTTATGAGTTTGATTGCATCAAGAGCAGGACACCAAAAATACATAACATGATGATGTAAAAATGTGTATATGTGTAAAAATGCAGGAGGAAATAAAAAAAAGACAAATCTTAATTGTTAGTGTGCATACTTACAACTCAATATAACATGACTTTACAAAATCAATGTGAATACTTACAAATTAATCTAATGAAGCATCCAGGTCTACTCTACTCTTTATTGTGTCAAGTATTGCTTCATGGTCAGACTCACGCACCTTCCACAAGATTTTTTTCAAAGGTCTACCTCGATACTCTAGCAAATAAACATTGGATGCCACGACAAGGTTCAAGTAATGAAGAATCTTTCGATGCATGTCAAAGTCCTGAAACAACAAAAAATCAACACTCTTTTGTGGGTACCTTCTAAGCCATGTTCCAGTAATAACCACTAAGCCTGTAGAGTATTCAATGTTTTCTCCATCTATAATAGGGGCCTCTAATTTCTTTTTGGCCTTAACATAATGATATAAGTAATAATGTGTTCCCTCTTCATTATCTTCATCTACAATAACTACATATACGTGCCCTACATTAATGTGTAGCAAATTAGATGAAATTAGTCAACATTACAAAAACACTACAAAGTAAGATGACATTACCTAGTTGAATTGGATGAAATTAGATGCATATACATGCCCTATATTACCTGGTTGAACTAAATTTGATATGTGGTCAAAGTCAACTAATGATTCCATCTGTGTTAGTTCCAGTGTTGTCGGGGGTCGATACGTGTCAAGTGGGCTAAGATAACTTAACTGCCATTCGTCAACCCACTCCTTTGACTCGCACTCATCCCAGACTTGAATTGTATAGGAAGAACAAAAGTATGACATCTTTCACGTATGGATACTCCATGAACCTGCAATTGAGCTTCTGAAAGAGTGCATCTCATTTGGTCCTGTTAGTGTACAATAGTCCTCATATGGTGCAATGTTAGTATCATCTATAAACCAAAAAAATCTATGAACTAAAGACTTACCTTCATTACCTGGACCCATGGAAGCATTACACCACTCGACAATCGATTTTGCATCTATCAACTTTACATTGTCTTTATACTTTAACTCTTCTCGTGCTATGGCTCTTTTGATACATGCTCCTACACCATCATGCTCCCCCTTTCCATGCCCTACCTCACAAAAGTTCCACATATGTTGAATACCTATAAAATTATGCCTCCTACTCAGCGAATAGAAATTCCGTGAGTTCTTGAATTGTCACGCATAGTTATCTGACCATATGATATGCTGACTGAACGATATGCCCCTTCTAGCCAAATCATTGTAGAACACCTGAAATCAACCTTGTATGAACTCCGTAGAATTCATGCGATCATCACTAATATAGAAATTATACTCCCTTATGATCTTTCTGTCATCCTCTATACTATCATTCACATGAATAAATGCGATGTGCACAAATATAGAAACTTGTGTGGAGTTGTAATATTGTGATTGCACCTCACGCTGTGGCTATAGACTGTAGTTCTCTGCAAAGTTGACAATTGAAACAATGCTACCAACTGGAAATGTGTCCTTGCATAACTTGAATTGCAAGTCCAACCACCGATCTCTATGGGCATGTCTTGGATACTCATACACTATGCTGTCATGAAATATAGGCATAAACTCATACATTGGAATCTTTTTAATAACTAATTCACACCTCTTTTCTTCTTTACCATCTTTTGTATTGTATGCCACTGTTTTATACTTGCCAAACTCTACTAGTTCATTTCCAATTGCATGTGTTCTTTCCATATGTTCACATATTGGCAAATGTTGCAAGCCACCGCAATGATGACATGTGCCATCCAAGCATAATTTCTTGTAGAATATTTGACCTTCCTCTCTTTCACATAAAATTCTTGATATGAAGTCTCTTGAAGATGTTGGTGGGGCACATATGGCATCACCCTGCAAATCATTATTAGTATGCATATCTAAACATATAGACCTATAAGCATCAAAATGGTTAGAAAATTCAACATGTAATCTACAACAACAAGTAGTGCGTGTGTGATTTATCTTAACATAGAAAGGTTTTAGCATTTCAAAATATCTTTGACAAATTTTAATTTGAGGATACTTCTCTAGAAATTTACCATAAAACTGTGTTTGAGTCTCATCCAAAAAATGCTTTGGATGTGGCTCACGGTTCTGACTACCGATTCTCCTTCTTACCACATCCCTTTGATTCGGAGATACCCTTGTGTAATTCTTCCAAAAGTCTTCAATTAGTGATCTCAGTGCTTCAACAATTGGTTTATCTTTTCATGGTAGTCTCCCTGAGAATGCCCATAATTCATTGCCATTAGTGTCCTCAATTCTTTGGCATCTTCCAATGGCTCTTGATAAAGTTTTCCTATTAATTCTCAATTCTTGACTTGTCTTTCTAATGCGACGAGCTTTCCTTATTTGACTACTTACTATAGTCGATGTAATCACACACCATTTTGTATTACTATCTTTTGTGCGTGAGGTATTACCCACACTCTCATACGTACTCATTAGATTCTTGACAATAGATTTTTCACTTGAAGCCTCTGATGTTCTCAACCCAAGAATCTTCATGATAGACCTTTACTTTATACTTCGCATCATTTCAATGAATAGTTGACATCTTGCAGTCTCATTTAACTTTTCAAAGAAAAATCTCCAAATCTTATGAACATATCTTCTACAAGTGCATTTTGGAACTTACCTTCCATTGGCTGCAAAATATTCTCATCAATATCAATCATATACTTTGGCTTTCTATGCAAAATTCTAGGTGGTGTTAAGTTAGGTAAATTCATCTCAACATTAGGAATTTCATCAGTATTTAAATGAGATGGGTTAGATGGCATACCTTCGATCGAAGATGGAATAGATGACATACCTTGAGGTTGAGGTGGGAACGATGGCATACCTCCTTCATCACATGTGAGTGATGATGTACTCTCAACTTGAGATGTGGTAGATGGTGTCCCTACATGTTGACTTGCAGTAGAGGACGTGTCTCCAACTATGGTATTCAAATCTCTCGTACCACGAAGTTTTTGCATTTGTTCTCTTTGTGTTGCCAATACCATATCTCTTTGTGATGGTTGTGGTTCCTCTTCAATTGGTATGTCTTCATTTATCATATCCAATTTCCTCTTCTCACAAAGTTCCCTCATAGCCACTACTTTCTTTGCATTCTTAGTTTCTATCTCTTCTTGTGTTGGTTTAATTCTTGATCATTTCTTCAGCATGAAGGAGAATTTGTCTGTAACATGATAAAGAGACCAATATTAGTTCCTAAGAAATGAATACAAGATAATAGTAGGATTGTATTTTTTTATGTTGTAAGGATTTATTCTTGTATAGTTTGACATCATGGTATGTTAAGGTTTGTTTATTACACATAATTATTAAAGAGCCCAAGTGTAGAAAATATACATGGCATAATGTGAGATTGTAGGCTACTTTCTTGATTGGGAATGTGTCTATTTTAAACATGTATGATAAAGCATGATAAAGTAATTCAATCTGAAATAAGAAAAATGTAAAGAACATGCATGTAAAGACTTGTCATACCTAAAAATGAAGATTTGAATGGAGAGAGTGCCCAATTATGTAGTGTTTTTATCTTCTTGCATCAAACTCCTCAACAATTTGAGTTTTTCACCACTTGCTTCCTTTTCAATGTTAAATTGAATAACACTCAAATATAATTATTAACAAAAATACTATTAACCAATCTATAATGTTAAATTCCTAAAATTAAATCACAATTAACATTGCAACACTACAAGAATTGAAACTTGAATAGATATATATCAAACTTGGTTTGAAAACTATGTTATTTCCTCCTTCTCAAGTTGGCAAAGCAGAAAAGGTGGTGGAAAGATCATGCAAAGGTGGTACAATGTGTCAAATGTGCATGTGAACTTCCCACTCCAAGAGATCTAAACTTCACAAAAACAACTCAAACAAGAGAGTTAATCAAGGATGTGAGTCCCACCGGGTGTACCAGATGTAGTTAGGGTAAAATTGCAAATCGGGTAAATGTATAATCAACAATGATAAACCCCTAACAATGCACAATGAAGCACAAGACAACATAAAAATTAAAATAACAAATATAAATACAAATTGATCTCCATGCTATGCTTGATTTATCTCCATTGCTCTTCTCCACCTCGCATGAGCATGCAAAATTTTAAAGGATGATTGTTGGAGGAATGTTGGGTGCTCACTTTTGTAGCATAATGATGATATGAGGATGATAGTTGGATGATTCAGATAGCAAGATTAAAGAATGATTTTGGTAGAATGAAGATACTTGAAGAATAGATGCCCCTCCCAAATGGCTTGTAGATGGCTTGATTTATAGGCTTGGCTTGGTTCAAATGGATGGCTAGGATCAATTAGGGCTTTAGATGAAATGGATGGATATGATTAATTTAAGTTTCCTTGCACATTAAGAAATTGTAGTCAATTGACATGTGGCAAGGGAAGATAAGGCTTAGGTGTGCTTGTATAGATAAATACTAAAATTAGGTCCCATTAGTTGTGCATGTGAAAGATAAAAGTTGTACTACAACACATGATTAAGGGGAAATGGACAAATGTCAAGGTGAAATGAAAGGTCATGTGACTTAATTCAAATAAAATATTTGAATTAGTTGGGATATAGTTGGAAATTAATTAAATAAATAAAATTTATTTAATTAATTGGGTAGATGAATAGGATGGGATAAGATATGACAAGGAAATTAATTAAATAAATAAAATTTATTTAATTAATTGGCTAATGGATAAATGGGATTAAGAGTGGGATTTAGAATGGGATTAGGATAAAATGCTACATGATGTCTAAGATAATGTTTTTGACAAGGTGTTGCAAGACATGGACAAATTTGGGACAAATTTGGGTGTCTACATTTTGCCCCTCTTTGAGATGATGTTCAAGATGATAAGATTTATGTCAAGTAATATCATTTCAAAGAAGCTAATGTATGGATAGAGGAAAATGATATGGGATGGAAAAATAGGAAGATGGTGATGGAAAGGATAGGTTGATGACAGAAGGATAGGATAATGATGATGAAATGATGGGATGAGGATGCCCCCTCAAGAGGATAGGTGGGTTAGACAAACATGGGTAGGCTCTCGAAAAGAAATGGCTTGGATGCAAAAGAAAGATAGATGAAATGGATAAAAGAAAGGATGATGCATTATGTTGCAATGAAAGTGAGCAACCATGATGTTTGATATAGCACTAGACGTTATGCACCAAGGTATAAGGAACCAGGATGATGATGTGTCTCGTGCCCTAGCGTAATACAACCTTGTCTAATGTATGAGGAAGTAAACTTAGAGCATTAAAATCCTAATGCACAAAAGGTATGATATGACCTTAGATGCAAAGGATAGTGCAAAAAGCTATTCCAACATACACAAGATATGAATATTAGCTGGACTGATACCGATGTGATGCAAATGCAAGATAAAATGATAACACACACAAGGAAGCAAGTAAGCATGCACAAATGATACAAAAATAAACAAGGTATTGCCCCTGTCAAGCTGTAAACCAATGATTAATTGTTTGATTGTTTTGCTGATAATGATGATAGTTGAGAGTGTTGTCATGGTGGGGAAAGTTATATCCCTAGATCAACACAAGGTTGTTTGCTGAGTTGGTTGGCTGGTTAGCAGATTGCTTTGGCTTACAACAAGGCTAGGATCAAGACCATTGATTGCGCTTGGATAACTTGGCTTGATTGATTAACTTGATTGGTATAGCTTTATGATGACTTGCATTTGGATCTTTGTTTGGAATTATTTGAGGATGATGAAATGATGGATGAAGATTGATGAAAATGAATTGGTGTAAATTGAATTGATATGAATGATAGATTGATTAGAAGTTGTTTATTGATGATGTAGAAGAAAGATGATAGAAGAAATGATGAGAGGAGAAAGAGGAAAATCCTCTGTGCCTAAATCTAGGCACTTCCTTCGTACTCCAGACTACCTACATACCCTGAATCCTTGGGATAAAGGTACTTAACGATGGAAATGAGATGTAGTTCTAATTTTGTTTTATTGATGAGATGAAATATCAGGTTATGGATTGAGATTGATTGATGAAATGTTGATGATGGGATGATATGTGGTGGATTGAGCTACTTTTGTTTTGCTAAAGTGATTGGATTTGTTCCGATTGGAGTTGATGTGATTGAGTTGATTTTCTTTGGTGTTGTTGCTAATGATTGATAGGATTTGTTTTGATGGTTGGCTTGATGTGCTTTGGTTGCGATGTTTGCTATTGCTGGGTTGATTGTTTTGATGATTGGATTGTTTTGAATGATGATAGTGATGGTGTGATGATTAGAGTGTCCACTCAATCTAAGCATAAGCAAGTGTTCTCAGTATGCTCAAAGGATGTAAAATAAACAAGGTATCGCCCTTGTCAAGTCATAAACCAATGATTGATTGTTTGATTGATTGTTTGATTGATGATGATAGTGTTGTCATTGTGGTGAATGCTATATCCCTAGATCAAAACAAGGATGTGGGAACACTATATCCCATTGATAATGATTGATGATGATTCAGTTTATGACAAGATTAGGATCAAAAACCTGTTGATTTGATTGGATAATGTTCCTTGATTGATTAGCTTGCTTGATATGGATTAGTGTCACTTAGATTGAAGATCATTGCTTAGATTGATTTGAGTGATATGATTGGAAGGAGTGATTGATTGAAATGGATGAATGAATGTTATTGATAAGAAGAATTGATGATGATGAGTTTAATTTTGATTGAATGTTGATGGAGTGGATTATTTTGGATGATGTGATTGGTTTTATTGCTTAGATTTTTCGTTAGATATTTATTTTTTGGATTTTATGAAATATTTTAATTTTTTTGGGATATTTTGATTTTTTTGTGTTTTTGAATGTTTTGGGATGTCAATGGATTTACAATTTGGGTAGCCTTTGTGCTAGATACCAATGACAAGGGAGAAAACCAAGTCTAGGAGCAAAGGATGGATAAAAGGATGGGTGATAGTAAATGGGATGGAAGGTTCATGAGAGTTGGATGTGATGGAAGGTTCATGAGAATTGGATGGATAGAAGAGAGGATAGGCCATATAAGGGATGGATTCTTGCCTCATGATAAATGGATAGGTAGGCTATAGTGGAAAGCTCATGATAAGGGTATGCCATAATGGATGGATCATAAGGAAGCTAGGATGTGATCTTCAAAGGCTATGTTGCATAGGAAGAACTTGCCCCATTCTAGGTAGTAGACTTAAGATTTTTCATGACACACTTATAACAATAGGATGACATGATGGATTGGTTTGAATGGGATGGATAAATGGTCAATGGATAGGACTTTGTTTGGAAAGAAAGTATGTCAAGAAATATCCAAACTGTTGGCAAGAGACACTATATGGATTCATGGTTGTTGTCATTGATGGCAACAAAGGTCATCCCACATATCCGCAAGTCATGATGTGTCTCTACCGGAAGTCAGAATAAAGAATGTTGTGGTCCGGTGAAGAAGAACAGAGCATGTGGCAAGGTCCGACAGATTGGTCCGGATCTCTCAGAGGAAGTGTCTTGGTGTAGTGCGGATTTGGGGAAGTCAAGAGGACTACCTTGAGTGGTATATTCCAAGGATTTAGCCTCCGGTGATGGACAAGGAAAAAGATATGAATGGTTAAGTACCGGATTCCTGAGAGACAGTGAAAACAGAGGAAGAACTGACTGACAGAGTATCAGACTGCTTTCCGGATGTGTTACTGTTGATGACAGAGGTTGTGAAGGCATGAATCATGTTTGGCCGACATAATTAATGATATCTACAAGTATATGCTTGATCCGCATTGCTTGGTGAGGAAGGATTCAGCCGACAGAACAAAAGTTTGTAAGAAACTAGACTGTTCCGGATGCCAACTAAGAAAGGTGATGCAATTACTTGTGCGGATATATATAGAGGATGGATTTAGTTGTGAAGGGTGTGTCGATGTGGAGATATATGCGAACAAGTCCAGAATAGAGTAGAGGTAGCAAAAAGGATCCGGTATGTGAAAGATAGCAGAATAAAGAACAGAGGAAAGATGAAGTGCAGCAGATCAGTGTACTGAGCCTAACCGGAACTGAACTCCAGCATATGCAGATGCTTCCAATCAGTTCAAGACTGTGATTCTCATCACTTTGTAGACAGTGTGTCTTCTTGTAGGCAGTGGGCCTCTTGTGAGCAGTGTGCTCGGGCAGTGAGCCCTAATTGGCAAGTGCCATTTTTGTAATTTCCTATTCTTCTAACAGAGAATAATTTTGGGTTAATCACCCCGTGGTTTTCTCCCTTAACAGGGTTTCCACGTCAAAAATACTGTGTCATGTGTTTCTTATTTCATGATTAATGTTTTTGTGTTTGATTCTATGCTGCATCAATTAAAAAGAAAGTTCAATAAGGGAAATAATTAGGATAACTGATTCACCCCCCCCCCTCTCAGTTATCAACAATTGGTATCAGAGCTAAGTTCCTCCTAATAGAGCCTAACAGGTTGAGGAAGATCTGGGATTTCAAATGGATGCATATGGTTTAAGGGAGCAACTCAAGACTGCTCTTGAGGATCTTGAACAGTCAAATTCTAAAGTCAGTGAATTAAAGGAAAGACTCAAACAGGCTGATGAATTCATGAAAGAATTAAAAGACAAATTAAGTCTCTCTATGAAAAAGAGAAAGGAGCTGCTTCAACAGTTGGCAAGACAAAGTGAAGAAAGCAATACAAATGAAGAATTGACTGAGCAAACCAAGTTATGTGAAAAGTTATCAAAAGAAGTCATTATGATAAGACATGAAATGGAATTAGGAACTATAAAGTTTACTCAAGAGATTGAAGAAAAAAGAAAGGCTGAAGACAATCTAAGACAATCTCTTAAAGAAAAATCAGAAGAATGCCACCAGATGGACAGGATTATCAGACATCTTGAATCTGATCTTGAAGATGCCAAAGATAATGAAGGAAAACTTGAGGATCAAATTGCCTCTCTCAAAAGAGACCTTCAAACAACAAATGAATATAAAGAGAAATTCAAGATAAGTTCTGCTCAACTTGAAGTTCTTCTTGGAAGTCAAAAGAGGACAAATGACAAGTATGGTTTGGGATATGAGAAAGGAGAAAGCTCCGGATCCGGTCAGAAGAATCTTGGATCAGAAAATCCAAGGAACAGGCCTAGAAGACCTCCGGTAAGACAGCCAAATGCTCAAAGATATCCATCCTTCAATGGATACTGCCACAGCTGCAACCACTTTGGTCACAAAGCTGATCAGTGCAGAATGAGAATGAATCAGATTAATTCATCCTTCTCCGAACAGTGCTTCAACTGCAAAAGGTATGGACATAAATCCCATGAATGCAGAATTATGCAAGTAAACAAATCATTCAAAGGTAGATGCTTCACATGCAATAGAATAGGTCATAGGGCTAATCAATGCAGATCAAGAGGATATCAGTCAAATATGCAAAGAAATGTTATTTGCCAAATCTGCAATAGGTCCGGTCATAATGCTAAAGTCTGCAGAAACAAGAATCAGGACAAAAGAGGTCCGGTGTATAATCAGAATCAAGACAAGGGTAAACAAAAGATGAATGCGGATGAGGTTAGGAATCGGATGAGCAAGATTTGGGTGAAGAAAAGTTCAGAGAATGTAGAGGTTGGATCCGCACCAGACTCTGGTGCTGATATTTCTTCCGGAAATTAAAAAGTGAGCTCAGGCTCAGGGGGAGACTCAAAGAAAATCTTGTTCCCCCAGCCAAACAAGTGGTGCCGGATGTGGCACAAGATGCGGATCAAAGGGTTTGTAGATATGAGTCTTGAGATACTTCAGTCAAGTTTTCAGAGGTCCGCATGGAGTTATGAAGAAGCTGTGATCGATCAAATAAGACATGTTCAGGGAGATGCTCCGGTATGATAAAGGATTACAAAAAGGTCCGGAAAGATCCAGAAATGCACTATCTTGTTCTGCGGATTGGACAGAGTGTTTGGGATGTTCTTGTAATATGTTACCTCGATTTATTCATGATTGAAAGATCCGGATGATATCCACAGATCAGGACTAATCCGGGATACTCCAAGCTATCCAGACAAGGCAAACCGGAATGATGTAGGTGAAGCATTTATTGCAGACAGATATTAGGGTTCGCGGAGCAATTTAAGGGATTTCTCAAAGGTCATTTGCTCATTCTGCACTCGAGAAGAAGCGAAAAGTGGAGCTCTGCAACAAGGTTCATCAAGCACACGAAGGATCTCCTGCCGAAGTTATTGCATAAAGAAATCAATCCAACCACTCCGTGCAAACCGAAGGCGCATAAGGTATTCTCTGTTTTTCATTACCTCACTGCAAATCTTTGAAGAATGGCTACTCCAAACATAGTTAAGATCTCTGATAGACCTCGCCCCTCATTCAAGAAACATCCCTACAAATCATTGGAGGTAGATCCACTAGGAGCCTTCTCTAGTGTTCCTCACGGAGTTTTACATACCGAAGACATTAGGGTTTACATACATGCAAGCATTGAGGAATTTGGGGAATTCAAATTAAGAGACCTCTATCACAAGCAACTGATAGACAATGCTTTTGAGCTTAAACCAGAGTATAAGGATATCCAGAAGAAACAATTTGAGCAATTCATTCATTTTCCCTGCTTTGAAGAAGATGAATGGGTCCGGTATGTACTGAGCAGGATGCATGACAACTTTCTATGGCTAGATAGACCCTACAAGATCACAAAAGAGGCAATTAGAGCAGTAACTGGTCTATACTCTTCCGGAGGGGTACCTATCCTCAAATCTGTCAAGAACAACATTGTAACTGAGGCCACCGGGTCAAAATTTGATAAGAGGGCAATGACCATTGAAGATATTTCGGATCCGGATATCAAATATGCATCAATGATAATAGGATACAAGATCTATCACTCCAGCAGGGAGAATTCTGTATCCGGAACTGCAGTATACACTGCCTATGAAATGCTAAGAAAGAATGCAGAATATGATCTCTGCGAACTACTGCTAAGCCAATTAATGGAAAATATACAGAAAATCAAGAAGGATAAGAAGAATTCCTTTAAGTATGGTACTCTTATTGTATGTCTATTCTTCTACTTCATGAATGAGCTACCCGGATCAAGTGGATGGGTATGGCAGAATGACAAACCTGTTGCAGTCCAGATAAGAGACTATTTGCATGGACTTGGGGATGCAAAAGCGAGAAATTCAGCTCTATGGGGATACTTCAAAAACTTTCAGAGCATGATGCAAGCAAGAGAGAGAATTCCCCAGTCTCTTGTTGAAAAATACAAAGACTTAGTGTGCTTTATGGTTGACACTGATCAGTGCCTAATGGAGGCAGTAGAACCAAGGACTGTTTGGATCATGCCCATGGGGTATGAAGTAGATGAACAGATAGTGGAGCTGCATGTTCAACACATGCTAAGTCAGCCCAAAGATCCTAAGGCAGAAAGGTTTGGAACCTTTGAGGAGCTGAGTGTAAAAATACATGTAGAACTCAGGGAACCTGAGATTAAAAGAAAGGTGAGAAAAGAAGTAGAGCACATTGCTCAAGGCCTAGGAATCTCAAAGGAGGCACTTGATGCCAGCCGGGAAAAGAGGAGGAAGGCCGAGGAAGAAGAGAAAAGTAAAGAAAGTGCTCCGGTTGAAGCTCCCACCCGGACCAGATCATCAAAGAGATCTGCACCTCCCACAACCAAAAGTTCAAAACCGGAAGTTCAGGCATCCGGTAAGAGATCCAAGACAAAAGCCACAAGGGCTTATGGAAGCCAAAAGGATGAAGAGGAAACATAATCAGATGAGGGAGTAAGAGAAATAAAGAAACAGAAGAAGAAAGGATCCGGTAAGCCCTCCACAGGCCAAGACAAGGATGAAACGGCAGAGGTATCTGTTGAAAAGCCCACTCTGTCTCTAGAGAGCATAATCAAGTCTGTCATGGTGGATGGAAACCTTCAACCAATGACTGAATCTTATGATGACTTCAGTGAGGCCGACCAAAAGACTCTGCAGGAGGCCACAGTTAAATATCTTAACATATATAATAAGGCTTTCATTGAAATAATATCTCTTATTCCTAAAAGCCTAGAAAAGGAATTGGAAGTAAGAAAGAATAATGCTCATGCTAAAGATCTTGAGATCCGGGAGCAGATAGCTATTCAGCTATATCCTCAAATTGATCCCAAGACAATGAACATTATCTTCAAGGACTGCAAAGATGAGTTCAGAAGCAAAGCCAGGATGAATCAACTCATGCTTGGTGAGACTGACAAAATGGCCCAAGAAACAGAAGAGATCCTCCGGAAGGCCTTCAAAAGGTTCAATCTTCCTGTTGTAGAGGACTTAGGTGCAGAAACAGCTGCTGATTTGGAATCTTCTGTTCCGGAAGAAGTGAGCCCTGAACAGACAAATATCTCTCCTCCGGTTTCCCCTACAGTCTCTGGATCCAAAGAAGAAGAGCAATTACAGGAGAAGGAAGCAGTGGTGAAAGACAAAGAGGTTGACAGTTCTAAGACTGCAGAAGAAAAGAAACATCTGTCTCCGGCAAGAGACACTGCACAAACTGTTCAACAATTTTTGAGCAAAGAAACTTTAGAGATTGATGAACCGGAGCTTCTAAAAGGCCCATTTGATTTTGACTCTCTCTCTCCGGTACAAACAATGAAGATAGCTTCATTTGCAAATGCCAAGGCAAATGAAAAGCTCCTGAAGTCTCATATGGAAGACTGTGAGTTGATAGAGGCTGCTTCCGGAGTACTTGTAAAGATCATGCCATCAATCCAGATAGATCCGACAGCCTCCTCTTCCGGTAATCTAAAAACCTTAGTCAGCAGTGTTGATACACATTTTGATTCTCTAGAAAAATCAGCTGAAGAAAAGGTCCGGAAGGAATTTTTGGATAAAAGATTTTCAGAAATATTAGAATTAATCTCTAAGGATAGGAAGATTGTGAGCATTGGAATAAAGAGCTTAGAGAATGCTCTTAAGGATGGCGGTGACATCTACAAATTTTGTATATCCTGGTCAAAGGCAACAACAGCATTTGACAAGAAAATAAAAGAGGAACAGGATAAGCTACAAAGCTTATCTCAAAGTTTTGATCCTCTCTCTTCCTCCATAATAAATCAAGAATGTCAGACTATTGCAGTCTTGAATGAAATAAAGAATCTTGAGAAGGAAAGGAAGAACATCACCAACCGGATGGGAGAACTTAGAAGGATTATAATCCCTAAGTTGGAAACTATGCATGAGGCCATCAGTGATGCTCAGACCACCGCCCAAACAAAAGATCCGACAGATCTCAAGCGGGCAGAAGCTTTTGCATTTTTGTTAAGTGGTCACATTTCAATTTTGGATAGAATGAAGCAAAGCTGGGCTACAGAAATGATCCAATTGCAGACATCCTTTGCAGACATTCTTCAGTACATGTGAGTATGTAAATATGCGGCTATATATAGGAAATTTTTCAAAAATTTTGGTGTGCGGACCCTACCCTTTGCCATTGATGTCAAAGGGGGAGTGAGGAGCAGTGAAAAATGAGGAATCCAACTAAGGGGGAGTTCCAGAAATTGTATATAAAGACAGAGCATCAGCAAAGGGGGAGCATAGTAAAAACACTTAGTCATTTTTCACTAAGTGTTGCCATCAATGCCAAAGGGGGAGATTGTTGGCAAGAGACACTATATGGATTCATGGTTGTTGTCATTGATGGCAACAAAGGTCATCCCACATATCCGCAAGTCATGATGTGTCTCTACCGGAAGTCAGAATAAAGAATGTTGTGGTCCGGTGAAGAAGAACAGAGCATGTGGCAAGGTCCGACAGATTGGTCCGGATCTCTCAGAGGAAGTGTCTTGGTGCAGTGCGGATTTGGGGAAGTCAAGAGGACTACCTTGAGTGGTATATTCCAAGGATTTAGCCTCCGGTGATGGACAAGGAAAAAGATATGAATGGTTAAGTACCGGATTCCTGAGAGACAGTGAAAACAGAGGAAGAACTGACTGACAGAGTATCAGACTGCTTTCCGGATGTGTTACTGTTGATGACAGAGGTTGTGAAGGCATGAATCATGTTTGGCCGACATAATTAATGATATCTACAAGTATATGCTTGATCCGCATTGCTTGGTGAGGAAGGATTCAGCCGACAGAACAAAAGTTTGTAAGAAACTAGACTGTTCCGGATGCCGACTAAGAAAGGTGATGAAATTACTTGTGCGGATATATATAGAGGATGGATTTAGTTGTGAAGGGTGTGTCGATGTGGAGATATATGCGAACAAGTCCAGAATAGAGTAGAGGTAGCAAAAAGGATCTGGTATGTGAAAGATAGCAGAATAAAGAACAGAGGAAAGATGAAGTGCAGCAGATCAGTGTACTGAGCCTAACCGGAACTGAACTCCAGCATATGCAGATGCTTCCAATCAGTTCAAGACTGTGATTCTCATTACTTTGTAGACAGTGTGTCTTCTTGTAGGCAGTGGGCCTCTTGTGAGCAGTGTGCTCGGGCAGTGAGCCCTAATTGGCAAGTGCCATTTTTGTAATTTCCTATTCTTCTAACAGAGAATAATTTTGGGTTAATCACCCCGTGGTTTTCTCCCTTAACAGGGTTTCCACGTCAAAAATACTGTGTCATGTGTTTCTTATTTCATGATTAATGTTTTTGTGTTTGATTCTATGCTGCATCAATTAAAAAGAAAGTTCAATAAGGGAAATAATTAGGATAACTGATTCACCCCCCCCTCTCAGTTATCAACACAAACATGTTTCAACATTTTGCCCCTATGTCTTCATCAAGATCAAAAAGGAGGGAGGATGGATAAATGGGTTCAATAGGATAGGCATGTTTATGTAATGGATAAGGATGGTAGGATGGAAAATGATATAATAGATAGTGTAGAAATGGATAGGTTGGATGAGACAATGTGCCCCCAAGTGTAAGTGACATAGAAGATCAACCTACACATGACACCTGTTTGCCAGGTTTTAATCATGGTACTTATCCAAGGCACCTATTTGCCAAGTTTTAACCATTAGACGAAGGGATTTCTCTTTACTTTTTTTTTGGGATGACAATTACACATGGTGCCTGTTTGCCAGGTTTTCACCATGGTAATAAATAGGAGGGACTCAAGTGTCTAGTTCCATGGAAGGTGATAGTGTTCCACTAGATATTGATGTCATCGCATGGACCATGTCATTATGCTCATTGATGTTGATAAGGGATTGCATGGATGGGAGATGGATTAGGTGGATAGTAGATTATGGAAGGCTTGTGCAAGGATAGATGGATTATGATGTGGATTTACACAGGCTTATGGAATGAAGATGGATGAAATGTTTATGCCAAAGCATGGACCATAGGGATAGCATGGGGGAGATATGTTGGATAATGGATGGAAGATGGGGAGATGGAGGCATGTGAGAATTTTTTGGAATGGAAGGGAATCGTGATCAATGGCTGCACACACCATGATAAACATTGAAGCTTTTGATTGGATGGTGGTGTAGGAAGCAATGGTGATGTTTGCATAGTGGATGGTTGATGAAGCGATTTAGGAACCCACATATATTTAGTATTTTTACTGCTTTTGCTTTTCTTGTGGGATTTTTGAAGGGAATGAAAGTTTTGGATGGAAGTAGGCTTTTGGATAGATATAGGTGGTTGGGATTCTTGAGATGTGGATGAGGATGCCTCATTTAACTTGCTATCTATTTTCTTAGGAACCCAAACCATTTTGCTTTTGGGCTTTGCTTTTAGAGGTATGGGCTTGGATAGCTTTGTGATTGTTCTTTGCTTAGAAGATGGATGATTTAGAGACTTTTCACATTGATGCCCTAAGGCATGAGAGTCCTTAGGAGTTTTAGTTGGATTTTTGGATTTATAGATAAATGCATCCAAATGTTTATTTTGGAATCCCATGGGACGGATGGAATGAGTGGAAGCTTCATGTTTAGATAATATGTGCATTTGTTGGTCATGATTAGGAATGTAAGGATACTTATGAATGATAGGTATATTAGGTGTTGGAAGCAACGGTGGCAAGGTGGATGGAGGGATATTTGGAGTTTGTAAAAGTGGAGGCAAAGTGGATGGCAGAAGGTGTATGGTCACATGCTTTTGACATTTATAGGATGATGGAGATGGAATGGCAACATATGTTTTGGAAACATGATGATGGTGGGTGCGACGGAAAGTGGTAGATTTAGGATGCATGAAGGGATTACCAACATCTTTAACTTGTTTACCTTGGGGTGTGTATCCAAGGCCATATGAGTATGGAGGGATCTTGACATGGATGGGCTCCAAAATACCTTGTTCATAAAGACCTAGGCCTTTACCTTGGTAGTGCATGTTTTGGAGTATGCGATGGACAAGGTGAAGTGGATAGAGGTTGTTTTTGTCCTAAGGAAGAACATTCATGGACAAAGGTGGTAAGACCACTAGGACATTATAGCTTTGAAATGGGGTTGATGGTGGATATGGATGAAGGATCACTAGGATCTTGATTAGCATTGTGTTCACTAAGATCCAAGTTATTTGTTTGATCTTTTATGCTTACTTGGGGGAAAAGTGTCTCATCATGACAAGTGGATGTTTTCTCATTATGAATAGGACTAGATGGCAGAATAGGAGAAATTTAGATATCTTTCTCATGGATAGATATAAGATTATGGATAGGATCAAGGTGCTCATGGATAGCTTCTTTATAGGTATCATCTTGATCATAAAGAAGGTATATGTTATGGATGGGTTGCACGAAAGTGTTTTGATCTTGAGTTGGACTAGGGCTTAATGTTTCCATATGCTTAGGATTAAACCTTTGACATACCTCTTGGGTTTCTTGAATGGAAGTAGAAGGCTCTTGGATAGGCTCTTGGTCAACAACATGAGAACATGATGACTCTTGACTTGGATTCATAATAGGAGACTCTTGAATAGGCTTGATGTCTTGTAGGCCACATGATGGGCTTGAAGGGCTAAGAATGTTAATTGAGGGGCTCTTGGATAGGCTCAAGGATAGGTGGACCACATGATGGGATTATATGATTGGACATGACCTTTGGAAGTTCTTTGGTAGGTTCATGAATGGGTGTTTGACATGGAGGTAGTTCATTCCTAGCTAGTAGCCAATGGATCACATCCTTCGCAAGTGTATGGGTATAGGGACAATATAGTGGATGGATGATAAGGGTGGATAGGTTTGGAAGCTTAGGATTATGATTAGGTTGAGGGCTAATTGGATTGGATGGATTAGGATTAGAGGGGGGTGACACATCGGATTTGAATGATGTGGCATGATTTCCCATTGTAGGTGGGTACACCTTGTAAACAATTGGGACAAATATTGGGCATTTATTTGTATTATGGCCTTTGGTCCTATGGTATGCACAATAATCATGTTCATCATATGGACTTTCTTCACATGGTTTGACTTCAGGAAGTTTGATGAGTTTTGCTTCAAGCATTCTTTGTAAAACTATCTTAGCCGCATCCTTTGGTGAAGGATTACAATGACATGGTGATGAAGGTAATGGAGGGCTTGGTGGTTTGGAAGGTAGAGGGATTAATGGAATAGGAATAGGATCACATGATGGTGTTAAGATAGGACTTTTAGGCTCATGTGTTGGCATGGGATTGGATGGTGGAGGCCACTCTAGATTGGTATCTCCCTTGTCAAAGTTTATTAAGTCTTGTTGCATTAGGCTCGCATGGTTTATGTACAAAGGACCACTTGGAGTTGCATGTACATCTTGTTGCAAAGGTGGATTTGGGCTCATTTGTGCTTGTTGGGGAGGCCATTAATAGTCTTGGCAGTTAGATGTAATGGTAGGATACGTAGACAAAAGATCTTGAGGTGAACCCAAAGTTGAGGGCATTTGATCTTGTTGCCAAGGTGGATTTGGGCTTATATGTTCTTGTTGTGATGACACTTGGTTGCCTTGTGGATGGGCTTGGTGGTGTGTTGGAATGTTAGAATGAGGAATTAGATAATGTTGATGTGGAGGTTGATATGTTGATGTGGCATTGATATGATAGGTTGGTATGAAGTTGAAGTTGATGACATGCAAGGTTGATGCGGAATTTGTTGAGGTTGGGTTGGTGTTTGGACTTGTTGTTGTGATATGATTTGTTGTTGATGTTGGTAAATGTGTTGATGTGATGATGATGGAGGGGTTGCATAGGATAATGATTGTTGTGATATGGATTGATATGGATAAGGGTTGTTATAGGTTGATAAAGGGTTGATATGACATGTGGATGAATTTGGTTGATATGAAGTGGGATAATTTGATGTAGAATTGATTTGATGTGTGGATGGATTAGATTGGTATGAAGTGGGATAAGTTGATGTGGAATTGATTTGATGTGTGGATGGATTGGGTTTTGGACTTGTATTATCCTCATAAGTAAAGAGATGGCCTCCTTGAAGTATAAACTTGGTCTTAGGAGGAGAGGCCCCTTTAATTGTGATCTTGGGCTTTGGTTCACTTTCATGATTTGGATTAGGAGGATAGCCACCTTTAATTGTGACCTTGGGTCTTGGTTTATCCTCATGATTTGGATTAGGAAGAGGGGCTCCTCTAATTGTGACATTAGGTCTTGGTTTATCTTCATGATTTGGATTAGGAGGATAGCCACCTTTAATTGTGATCTTGGGCTTTAGTTTTATTTCATTGTTTGAATTAGAGGGGTAGCCTCCTTGAATTGTGATTATAGGCTTAGGTCTTGATTCATGATTATAAGGATAACCCCCTTGAATTGTCACCTTAGGCTTTGGATTTGTCTCATGATTAGAAGGATAGCCCCCTTGAATGATTATGACCATCTTGACAAGTGTTGACTAGGACTAGGTTGATGATGATGTGGAGATGATTTGGAATGAGTATGGATGTGACTAGGATATGTTTAGAATAAAATTGATTTGGGTATGATTAGGATATGATGTGGAATGACAAAATCGGGTGATGTGGATGAAATGTAGGATGAATTATTTATGTGATTGGTGTTTAGAGCTTGATTTGACAATGTTCAAACAAATGATTATGCATATATGCACATGAATCACTCACACAAGACACATAAGAAAGTTTAATTTTGAAATATGAAGAATGTGATGATTAACAAAGCACTTGAAAACACATCACAAGCCTAATGTCTAGTCAAGTGGGTATGGCCAATTAGGTTTTGGGCTATGTTTGCACGAGGTTGACTAGGAATTTGAAAGCGAAATCCTGCCACACAGCCGGGAGAAAGGGGTAACCCACCGTTCACCTTCACTTCCCAAAGGTATAAAGTTCTTTGGGGCTTAGCCAAGAATGACAAGATTTACAACTCCCAATGAGGGTGTCTTTCGATTCAGCCTCAATTGAGGTCATCCCTTAGAGTGGTGTGTCTCCAAGCAGGCCTTCTAGATAGGGTTTACAAAAGTAAACCAAGTGAGCTGTCACTTGATTCACACTTGTAGTGGTTAATTCTCATTTAGAAATGAAATGTTTGGAAGACAATTCAAGTACTTATTCATTTTAGATCCAAAGTCAAATGTGTAGGAAGATAATGATTCATTTTAGCCCAATTTCAATGGTATGATTGCAAACAAGTTGTTCATTTTAATCCCAAAGTCCAAATGTGTGATCAAACAAGATTAAGAGATGTAAGATTAGAATGAGTGCACCTGATACAATCACTTTCCAATTTTCTATAAATGATAATGCCGATGTTGCTCCAGCTCCTTAGATGCTTCTACAAGTCACCAATTCCGAGAAGAAACAAGTAAACTTGCATAGAAAATGATTATGTGAAGAAGATGAAATCTGGTAAAATCTGATGAAAATGGATTGATACAGAAAAATAGATTGCATAGACAGAAAGTTCAGGAGATTCTAAGCAATTTAAAAAAAAGATTCATTGAAAACCAATCAAAATTGCTCAAGTTATGCTCAAATAAAGTTTGCAATGAAGCTGAACTTTGACTGATAAAAAATATAGTAAAATGATATAGTCACATGATAAAACCTACTCCACTATGTAGTTCATCCTCTTGGCTTTCTAGTGAGTCCTTGTTTGCACAATTTGGCCTCTATATGTGAAAGTTATGATAGAAACACCAAAATGCACGATAACAACCAAAAGAAAGTTATAGTCACCAGATGCGACCAACTGTTGGTTAGAAGTGATCTGAATTTGTCTATAGGTGATATGTTATAGGTCATATGTGACATGGATAAGATGAGATGTAAGCGGCTGTAGCTTAAAAGTGATGTGAAAGATGGCAGAGGTGATCAATGCATGTCCAGAAGCGATTGTTATTCTTCCATAGGCGAACCCCTATGAATCAAATGTGATTCAGAAAAGTACTAGATGCAAACACTATAGGCTTGTAAGTGACGCAAAAAATCTAAAAGTGATTTTTTTAAGCATACAAGCGACCTATATCTGCAAAAAAAACATGCGACAGAAACCCTAGCTCCGCGAAAAGTGATCGCTGTCAGACCTAAAGCGATTCAGTTATACCAAAAGCGAGTACTATCGAGACAAAAGTATTGAAATCAGAACAAAGATGATTACTGTCTAACTAAAAGTGATCAAAATATGAGCAAAAGTGATTACTATTAGCCGAAAAGCAATCTGGAAAGTTTCAGGTGACAGAATGCAAATATTAACCATAAGCGACCAAGTTTACTAGATGCGATTAGTTTTTGATCAAAAGTGAGCTATATTTTACCAAAAGCTAGAGACTGTTTGTTTAAAAGCAAGCCAAATATGACCATAAGCGATCAATTTTTGATCAAAGGCGAGCTGATATAGCACAGGCGACTGCTGTTTGTTCAAAAGCAACCTGAATTACCAGAGGCAAATTTCTACAGATCGGTTGTTTTCTTCGCTAAATGCTCTATTTTTCATGAAATTTAGGCATATTTGTACTCAAAATTTATGGAATGGCCTCCCAGACGCAATGGTGAGGTTAAAATTGAGCTAAGAGATCATATAAATATATTTTTAGCCAAATATTTACAAACTATGGTTAGAAAAATGCAAATTTTTGCTACAAAAGCTTGCAAAAATGAAAGATTGACGCTCCAAGAGATCTAAACTTCACAAAAACAACTCAAACAAGAGAGTTAATCAAGGACGTGAGTCCCACCGGGCATGCCAAATGTAGTTAGGGTAAAATTGCAAATTAGGGTAAATGTATAATCAACAATGATAAAACCCTAACAATGCACAATGAAGCACAAGACAACATGAAAATCAAAATAACAAATGTAAATGCAAACCAATCTCCATGTCAAACTTGAATTATCTCCATTGCTCTTCTCCACCTCACATGAGCATGCAAGATTTTGAAGGATGATTGTTGGAGGAATGTTGGGTGCTCACTTCTGCAGCATAAAGATGATAGATGGAGATGAATGTGATAGCTTCCAGAGTGATTTTGACATAATGTGGATACTTGAAGAATAGATCCCCCTGCAAATGGCTTGTAGATGGCTTGATTTATAGGCTTGACTTGGTTCAAATGGATGGCTAGGATCAATTAGGGCCTAGGATGAAATGGATGGATATGATTAATTTAGGTTTCCTTGCACATTAAGAAATTGTAGTCAATTGACATGTGGCAAGGGAAGATAAGGCTTAGGTGTGCTTGTGTAGATAAATACTAAAATTAGGTCCTATTAGTTGTGCATGTGAAAGATAAAAGTTGTACTACAACACATGATTAAGGGGAAATGGACAAATGTCAAGGTGAGATGAAAGGTCATGTGACTTAATTCAAATAAAATATTTGAATTAGTTGGGATATAGTTGGAAATTAATTAAATAAATAAAATTTATTTAATTAATTGGGTGGATGAATAGGATGGGATAAGATATGACAAGGAAATTAATTAAATAAATAAAATTTATTTAATTAATTGGGATGGGGATAGGATAAATGGGATTATGCATGTGAAACTAATTAAATAAATAAAATTTATTTAATTAATTGGCTAATGGATAAATGGGATTAAGAGTGGGATTTAGAATGGGATTAGGATAAAATGCTACATGATGTCTAAGATAATGTTTTTGACAAGGTGTTGCAAGACATGGACAAATTTGGGACAATTTTGGGTGTCTGCAGCGTCTCTTGCTAGAGAATTCTTTCCTCTCGTAGCCTCAGAGGTGTCAACAGAGATCTTCTCTGTTTGTTCTTCTTCTCTTCCCTTTTTCTCCTCTTCTTGACTTGCTTTCTCCTCTTTTCTTGCTTCTCCTTCACTTCCAGAGTCTGCTGGGGGATCCGGATGAGAGATATTTACTTCTTCATGGACTTCCTCTTCTGGAGCAGAGGAATCCAGGTCCTTAGTCTTCCCCTCACCTATCTCCTTTGATTCTTCTGCAATTTTCTTAGTAGGATCTTCCTTTGATACACTTAGTCCTTCAGCATCCATGGCAGAAGGTTCATCACTTATGTCCTCTATAATAGGAAGATTGAATCTTTTATATGCATTTCAGAGGATGTCTTCAGTCTCTTTAGCCACCTGACCAGTCTCTCTAAGCATAAGCTTGTTCATTCTGGCTTTGCTATGGAACTCATCCTTGCAATCCTTAAAGATCATGTTCATTTGTTTTGGAGTGATGGAAGGATAGAGCCGAATAGCTATCTATTCCTGAATCTCCATCTTTGGCATTGTCTTTTCTGATTTCAAGTATTTTCTCTAAACTCTTGGGGATTAGAGAGATGATTTCAATGAATGCTTTATTATAGATATTCAAGTACTTGACTATGGCTTCCTCCAATATTATTTTGTTAGTGTCATTATACTTATCATAAAATTTAGTTAATGGTTGCAAATTTCTATCCACTGTGATAGCCTTGATAACATTATCAACAAAAGGAGTGGACCTTTCAACAAATTCTTCTGCCTCTTCTTCTTTATTTGCACTGGCAGAAGATCCACTTGATGTTTTCTTCTTCTTCTTCATTTTCTTAACCTCCTCATTTGTTTCTGTCTCTTCATCATCCTTCTAACTTATATAGGTCCTTGTGGCCTTAGTTTTTGTTCTCTTTTCTTCCTTACTGGATGTCTTAGCTTTCACTTTGGAGGCCTTTTGGCTCTTAGAGGTTGTAGGTGCAGAGCTTTTGGAGGATCTAGTCTAGGAGGGGACTTGCACTGGATTGCTTTCTTTCTCTACTTCTTGTCCCTCCTTCTCATCTCTTTCTAATTTTTCTTTGTTTGCATCAACTGCTTCTTTTGAGATTCCATATCTTTTGGCAACTTCCTCTACTTCCCTTCTCACTTTTCTCTTCATTTCTAGTTGTCTTTGTTGAATGTGAATTTTCACACTCAATTCTTGAAAGGTTCCAAACCTTTCTACCTCAGGGTCCTTGGGCTGATTCAGCAAGTGCTAGATATGCAACTCTAGGATTTTCTCATCTACTTCATACCCCATTGGCATAATCTAGACTATCCTTGGCTTCACTACCTCCATTAGGCATTGATTAGTGTCTACCATAAAGCACACTGTATCCTTGTATTTTTCAACCATGGATTGGGGAATTCTTTCTTTGGCCTACATCATACCTTGGAAATTCTTGAAATATCCCCAGAGAGTTGCGCTTTAAGCCTTGGCATCACCAAGCCCATGCATATAATCTTTGATTTGTAGGCAACAGGTTTGTCATTTTACCATATCTAGCCACTAGTTCTAGGTAGCTCATTCATATAGTAGAAAAATAGACATAGTATCAAGCCACCGTACTTAAATGAATTCTTCTTATCCTTCTTTATTTTCTACAAATTCTCTAACAGTTGGTTTAGGAGAAGCTCACAAAGATCATAATCAACATTTTCCCTTAGCATCTGATAAGTAGTGTATATTGCTATTCTGGACATAGAATTCTCCCTGCTGGAGTGATATATATTATAACAAATTATCATAGAGGCAAGTTTAATATCTAGATCTATGATATCCTCTATTATTATTTCTCTCTAATCAAATTTTGATCTGGTAGCCTCACTTACAGTTTGGTTTTTGACTGATTTGAGAGCAGGCAACCCACCGAATGAGTGCAATCTGGTTACTGCCCTAATGGCATCTTTTGTGATCTTAAATGACCTCATCAACCACATGAAGTTGTCATGCATTCTACTCAAGACATACCAGACCCATTCATCTTCTGCAAAACAGGAGAAATGGATGCAATGTCCAAAATACTTATTTTGGATGGCCTTGTATTGGGGTATAAGTTTAAATGATTCATCTATTAGTTCCTTGTGATAGATATCCATTAGTTTGGATTCTCCAAATTCATCAATATTTGCGTGTATGTAAACCCTAACATCTTCTACATGCAAAACTCCATGCGGAATGCTAGAGAAGGCGCCTAATGGATCAACTTCTAGGGATTTGTAAAGATGTTTCTTGAACTTAGGGTGCGGTCTATTAGTAATCTTAACAACATTTGGAGTAGCCATCTTGCAAAAGATTCAATGAGAGATATCCAAGAACAGAAATACCTTTTTATGCTTCTAGGGTTCATGATAAGAGTCGAAGAGATTGTTGGTTGAATGAAATTCTGTGGTTGATCCTTGAGAGGGTTGAAGCAATCTTGTTGCAGAGATCCTTCTTCCTTCTTCTCAAATGCAAATGTGCAAATGATGAACAAAAGAACCCTTTTATTTTTGTGCAAACCCTAATTCTATTTTGCAATAAATGCACAACTTAAGTCATTCTGGTTGCCTTGTTCTTCTTGTTCTGAGAGAGATCTTTCTAGATCACTGAGATGAACTCGGTGATTATTGACAATCTATCTTCCTTTCTTCAATCATTCCATTTATCTGCAGATCAAGATATTTTCAATTTTTGAATCATACCAAATCTAACTATGAAAATATTTCTTTTGTCAGATGACTGTCAAACTAGATTAATCTGGGATGATTAACCTTTTCAAACTCCTTGCAAATCTTTCATATTTTGACCAAGGGATATTTAGATGTTTCTCTAAGAGTCCTTTTAATCTGCAACACTTCATGTGCCAATTTTAGGCACCAATTGACTGGCTGGGGGAAATTGTTTTCTTTTGTGACTCCCCCTAACCTAGAGCTCATCTATTTAGTGTCCAGAAGGAATATCAGCACCAAATTCTAGTGCGGATCCATCCTCAACATTTTCTGTACTTCTCTTCACCCAAATCTTGTTCATTTCCCTTTGAATTTCATCCGCATTCACTTTTCCTTTTCCTTTGTCTTTATTTTGGTTATGATGCACAGACCCTTTTTGTCCTGATTCTTACTTCTACAGAATTTGGCAATATGACCGGATCTATTACAATTGTAGCAAACAACATTTCTTTTCATATTTTACTGGTATCCTCTTGATCTACATTGATTAGCCATATGCCCCATTCTATTGCATGCAAAGCATCTACCATTGAATGAATTGTTTATTTACATATTTCTACATTCATAAGATTTGTGACCATACCTTTTGCAGTTAAAACACTATCTGAAGAAGGATGAATTAGCCTGATTCATTCTTCTTCTGCATTGATTTGCTTTATGACAGAAGTTATTGTAATTGTAGTAGTATCCATTGAAGGATGGATATCTTTGAGCATTTGGTTGCCTTACCGGAGGTCTTCTAGCTCTGTTCCTTAGATTTCTAGATCCAGAGTTCCTCTGACCAGATCCAGAGCTTTCACCTTTCTCATATTCCAATTCATGCTTGTCATCTACCCTCTTTTGGCTTTCAAGAAGAACTTCAAGTTGAGAAGAGCTTATCTTGAATTTCTCTTTGTATTCATTTGTTGTTTGAAGATCCCTTTTAAGAGTGTCTATCTGATTCTCAAGTTATTCTTCATTATCTCTAGCTTCTTCAAGATCAGATTCCAAATGCTTGATTATTCTATCCATTTTGTGGCAGTCTTCTGATTTCTCCTTGAGAGATTGTTTTAGATTATCTTCAATTTTTTTTTCTCTTCAATTTCTTGAGTGAATTTCATAACCCCTGATTCCATTTCATGTCTTACCATAATGACCTCTTTTGATAGCTTCTCACATAACTTGTTTTTCTCATTCAGATCTTCATTAGTATCATTGGCTTCACTTTGACTTGCTAATTGTTGAAGTAGTTCCTTTCTTTTCTTCACTGAGATACTTAGTTTTTCTTTGAGTTCATTTATGAAATCATTATCTTGTTTGAGTCTTTCTCTCAGGTTATTGACTTCAGAGTGAGATTGCTAAAGATCATCTAGGGTAGACTGAAGTTGTTCCCTCATACCATACATATCCATTGAGATTCCCAGACCTTCCTCAAGCTATTAGGCTCTGTCTAGAGGTACTTGGCTCTAATACCAATTGTTGGAAACAAGGCAGATAACTAAGAGGGGGGGTGAATTAGTTATCTTAAACTTCTTAACTTTCTTTTCTTCTTTAACAATAGTGCAGTATCAAAACATATAAGCATAAATGAACATGAAAGTAGAAATGAAATCAACACACATAACACAAGGATTTTTACGTGGAAAACCCTATTAAGGGAAAAACCATGGGGTGACTAACCCAAGATTGTATTCTCTATTAAAAGAATAAGAAGTACAAAATGGCACTTGCCAATTAGGGCTCATTGCCCGAGCACACTACTCACAAGAGGCTCACTGCCTACAAGAGACTCACAGTCTACAAGGTATATAGAAAGTAACTTGGTATTTAAACTAATCAAAGGCATCCACATATGCTGAGGTTCAGTTCCAGTTAAGCTCAATACACTGATCTGCTGCACTTCATTCTTCCTTTACTTGGTGTTGTTGTTCTGTCACATACCAGATTTGTATTGCTGCTTCTACACTTCTTTCTACTTTTCTTCGCACTTCACAATACACCATACACACCTTCACATCAAAATCCATCTAGTATATATATTTGCACCAAGGATTTCAATATCTTTCTAGTTAGCATCTGGAATACTCAAGATTTTCCCAAACTCTGGTCTGTCAGCTGATTCCTTGCTTATTAAGTGATGCATATCAAAGAGATAGTTATAGAAGTCATCAATCATGTTGGCCAACCACGAATGATCCCTCAAGAAGCTTGATCACCATCAATTCCTCATCCAGATTAAGGTCCGATGCTTTGTCGGTCAGTTCTTCCTCAGTCTACTCTGCCAAACAGGAACCCAACACTTAATTGCTCATATCTTTTCACTCTTCCATCACCGGAGGCTCAATCTCTGGAATGTAGAAGTAATAGTACTCTTCTTGACTTCCCCAAGTCCACACTTTACTGAGATACTTCCTCTAAGAGATCCGGACCTAATTGTCAGACCTTGCTACATGCTCTGTTCTTGCTCACCTAACCAAAATACTCTTCAATTTGACTTCCGGTATAGACATACCATGTGTTGCAGATGTGTGGAATGGACTTTGTTGCCATCAATGACAACACTCATGAATCCACACAGTGTCTCTTGCCAACAGTCACTTGATCCACCATAATAAAAGAACCCAAAGAAATACCATTACGCTCATAACAAGATTTTCACCAAAGATGTAGTAGAAGATTTAGGAGATGAATCCAAATAGGCATTCTATTGAAAGACTTAATTAACAACTGTTGGGAAGATGTCTGATAATCCATTTCTGAATAATAGTAGGTGGATGAAAAAGTGTAGCAAACACTTGTGTGAGTGATGGGAGTGTAAGTATGAATTTGAGGTGACCAACACTAAGAAAGTGATGGGTGGGTACATGAGAAGGAGATGGAAAGTTTGAGGGATGAGTTACAGAGGTGGAAGAACATGTGTGTCAAGATGAAGGGGTTGAGAATTGAGAGGGACAAGTGGAAGGAGGAGTTGATGTTCATGGAGGCTGAATTGATTAGAACGAAGGGTGAGTTGGATAAGATGGCTGAGGATTTGAAGAAGATGGAAAGTGTGAGCGATGAGTTGGAGAGGTGGAAGAACAAGTGTGTCAAGATGGAGGAGGGATTCAGGATGAAGAGAGACAAGTGGAAGGAGGGTGAATTGATTAGAATGAAGGGTAAGTTGGATGAGATGACTGAGGAATTCAAGAAGACTCCTAAGAAAAAGAGATCATGGGTCAAGAATGATGAAGAGAAGGATCCTAATAATCAATTTCACATTCATAATCTCACTTATCCAATTAATTAAATAAATTTTATTTATTTAATTAATTTCCACATCATATCCTAATCCCACTTTCCAATTAATTAAATAAATCTTATTTATTTAATTAATTTCCAACTCATATCCTAACTAATTAAATTATTTTATTTGAATTAAGTCCTCACCTTTCACCACATTTTGACACTTGTCCATTTCCCCTTAATCATGTGTTGTAATACAACTTTCATTTAAAATCCTTCACATGTACAACTAATGGGACCTAATTTTAGTATACACGGTCACACATGAGCCCTATCCTTCTCCTTACACATGTCAATTGACTACAATTTCTTAATGTGCAAGGAAACCTAACTTAATCCTATCCATCCATTTCATCTAAAACCCTAATTGATCCTAGCCATCCATTTGAACCAAGCCAATCCTATAAAGCAATCCTCTTTTGAGCCATTTGAGATTATTAGAGATGAGATTAGAGGAGATTAGAGAGGAGATTAGAGGAGCTGGGGGGAGATTAGAGAAGAGATTAGGGGAGATTAAGGGATTCTTCTTCATGCAACCTCATTATGCTGAATTTTCATCTCAAGTCATCATCTATCCTCTTTCATCTATCTAGCTTGCATCTATCAACAATCAATCATCCATCATTTATCTTCTTATCAATGTTATATTGCAGAATCGAGCAACCAACATATCAAATCAATCAATCATTTCATCTTGCATCTTTGAGGAATTGAATGATTTGGGTTTAGGTTATGCATTTCATTATTTGATCATTTCCATTTGCAAATCCAAATTTTTTGATATACATTGATTATAGCCCCAGCATGAGGAAGAAACAAAAATATGAAAGTTTGGTTTCCAATGTTAGTTTCACATGAGGCAAAGGAGGGTGGGAAAAGATAGATGTGATAAGTAGAGATGGGTAGATGAATCTATCTACCCAAGTGGAGAGTGCTTGTTCTGTGTTGGCAGTTGTTATTGCTGATTGGTTAAATAAGAACAAAAATTTAATGCCAACAAAATCCCTCTTTGATACTTTGATAAAAAAAGGATCTTTAGAGTGGAGGAAGTTGTATCAAATTCAAGATTACAAATAGAGATTTCTAGATGGACACTTTGATTTGGAGATTGTGTTAGAGGCAAAGGTATGCCCCCTTTCTCTTGACCTAGGCAAAACCATTGTGGCTTTCTTTCAACCTAAAAAAATGGGAGATTCTTTTGAATTTGAGTCTATGGATTTTGACAAAATGTGGGAGACAATTACCAATGAAGTGTATAGACCACAAATTTATATTATAAGCTAGAATGACCATTTTTTCCTTCTAAAGGTTGAAAAGGAAGCATGCTATGTAATTGATACATTGGGTAAAAGATTGTTTGAAGGATGCAACCAAGCTTATATTTTGAAGTTCGATAAGAACACAACTATATATTAGTTGGGAGAAGAGGAAAAGAGTTTTACCAATAATGCTAAAAGAAAACTCACTTGTGAGGGACATGAATCTTGCAAACTATTTATCAAGGAATTTTGGGCAGCTCTTACACTAAGGGAGTTAGAGAATGATATAAAAAAGGGGCTCTTAGGAAGTATCCACCCATATCAATGGTTGTAGATTGAGTTCCATTGTACTTGTATAACATCCCTAGAATCAATAATAGCCTAGCAAATGATGCATTGTCCCTCGAATCCCAGCAATACCCTTAGCAAGTGATTTAAAATTGTGTATAACCCTCTGACTTGGAATTTACCAAGGAATATTGAAAGACTAGTTTTCATATTTAGGTAAGGATGCTTTGTTTAGTTTAAGGTTTTCAAAGTTACATATATTTGGTGGATTGTTTATGCAGCATTAGAATCACACCATGTAGAGATTGAATTCAATTTTACTTGTTTAACATTCTTGCAATTGAAGGCAGACTAGTGGGCAACCCTGGCATAGTTGTTTATACTGGAGATGTCAATGTTCTAACGTTGTTACTCACAAATGATGTATTGTCTAGGGAAGCCCAGATCATCCTTAGCTTGTGATTCAAAATTCTATATGGGGATAAGGTTAATGTCATCCATGTAGTCAATTGAAATTTTATGGGGATTTAGAATTTCCTAAGGAATTTGGAAATGCGGTTGTGATGTCAAGTGTTTGAAATTTATAAATTTCAATGGACTATTTATGCATCATTGGCTCACATTTTGCATGTCTATTCAATTTGAAGTGGTGATCATTTTTGAGGCATTGTCGTGCATTAGAGTTGTTCTAAAATTTGGAACTTCCTATCATCTGAAACTGAGGTGCAGAAATTCTCATCTACATACTGCCTTAATGCTTGTCAGTTTTGTATAATGATTTTTTTTGACCAAGCGTTACTCTTTTGCTTTTCATTCTTGAATGAAAATTCATTAAATTGATATTACAAATATGAATTTTCCTATTATCTAAATTAGGTTTCAAAGTTATGTATTACTTGTTTATCTTTGTTCATTATTGTTAGGAATTTCTTTCTGATAATAGAGGAGAAGCACATGCACTCCTCTTTAGGCTTATAAGGTTGTAAAAGCTCATCTCTGTTAAGTTCTTAGGATGTATTAGGATACATTTTATTATGTCATGCAAGGAATGAATCCTTTATTATCTCACCCAAGTATTAGACATTCTTGTTTGACTAGAAAGAAATAACAAGGTATGGTACTAGGATCCTTTAAAACTTTATAAAATGTAAAATGTTCACCATAAATGTGGTTTAGTTTGAGTATGGATATGATGTGAGTGGAAATTTCTAGAGCTTGAAATCTATTATAGAAACATGGGTACAATTGTAAAATTCATAGTATTTGTAAGAGGCCAAAGATAGATATTTTCCAGTATCCAATTCAATTTGATTACCCTGTTGATATAGGTGGGTGATATTAATTTTGGGGCATTTACTACAATTTGATCTCGTTTTTGTTTATGTTCAATTGATTTTCTATTTGTGTATAATTCCTGGCGAGAAAGACCCCAAATTTTAGTTTCATATTCAAAGGGATTTTAAATTCTTTGCTATAACATGAAAGCTGGGAATTTATCATTTCTATGTTTGTTTTGGATGCAAATTGGGGAGATATTTTTTTAGAATTGATTCATTGTTCGGAAATTGTTCCACATTTCTTTTTGATATATTGCTACATAATCATAATTCTTGATGATTGTTTATTATGCCTTTCTAAGGATTTTGATAGCATTATGATGAGAAATGTAATATTGTTGTCAATTTTCAAGTTTCTCCATTGTCATGCATGAACAAAGTAGTAGTTTTTCTAAGAGAGAGAAAAGGTGGAATAAACCACCTGTACCATATATTAAAATAAGATGAAATTACAAAATAAGATGAATTTTTTGAGATAATGCATGAGCAAAGTTAACACCATTTTGAGAAATGTAATTACTAGTCCAAAGGATCAAATTTTGTTTTTATTTACGACATGGTATTCTTGAGAGAGAATGTTGACATGAAGAGCATATTAACTGAATGGTAAAATTAGCTTTAAAACAAAATCAATGATATTCTAGGAACAATTTAATAGCTGGGCTAAATAGCCTTTTGGACATGTCTCCTAGTATAGATGGATAGATATCAGCTCATTGTACTGACTTGTTATTGATAGACAAGTTAAGGAGATTTTATCCAAAGATTACATGCCTATGATATGTTCAGCTGATGTGATTCTTTCCACCAATATTGGTGGACAATCTATCATTGTAATCACAGGATTGGAATTGATTAGGCTAGTGTACTTATAATGAAAATCAATGGTGAAATTATGTTTTCACCAAAATACAATTATCCATAGTTCCCATGAAACCTCATTATAATAATGTGGACACATATCTACAATTTATGATAAATATATTTATATATAATATAACTATCTTCTTGTTTATTTACTCAGATGCCCTAATTTGATTGGTGTCCTCATATCCTAGTACTGGTACCAATACCCTTGCTTCTCCTAGTAACTATGCGATTATTCTTCAAATGAAAATAGAGCACTAGAGCTCATCCCTTTGTTTGTTTGTATTTTAATATTATTATTGCTAGTAGAGCACAAATGGATCTCTTTTGGGACTTCAAATGACATGAAAGTTATGTTTGAAGTCAATTGCAAGGTTTGAAACTCATCTTCTAAGCTTATGTTTTGAGAGGAATGTAACCTTTTTTTTTTCTGAAATAGATCTAATTCTAGTGAACTTTCTAGTGCAATTTGCATATGGAAGAACCAGCTGATATTCAAACATGATCAAAGAACAAACTACACATTATTTTGCATAAAATGGATATCCAAACAGACAAAGAATTTAAAGTAGTAAAACTTTCAAGATGTGATTCTATGAATAATTGGGATTATCTAAATAATATTACCTTAGTACTTGCCTCTTATTGGTATGTTATAGTGGTTGGTGGGAAATGCATTCTTGTTATATTTGCTAATGTCCAAGAATATTGTGTACATTTTTTTTTGTCTTGGCAAGGTAAAAAATGAAACATCTACCAATCTTATTGTGGAAAGAGATTTTGAAGTAGTGTATGTATTGTAGGATAAGAGCTATTTAGAAATTCTTGAATTGCTAAGTTAATATCAAAGATTTCAAACAAGAATCAAAGAGATTGCCTGTGACTTGCAATGTGGTAATATGAATCAATCCACATTAATGGACACATATAACTAATTATGCAATTGTAAAGTTCCTTCCTAATTTGATTTAGCAAGGCCATAGAGATTTAGGAAAGCCTGAAGAATCTGACTAGCTGATGATGATTTTAAACTCAGCCACACGTGGGAGGCACTTATCCACAAACCTAGCCATAGTTTGCATAGAATTGGTATCGGAGAGGACTCAGTACCGTACACCCTAACTTGGCACATCAAGTTTTGTAAGAGTAGATCAGATTTTCATGAAAATTTCAGCATATCTATATATTTGAGAGCTTAAAGCTATTGTTTGGATTTTTGGGTATCAATGATGTAGCCTAAACAGCTACATCTTTGTTGTGTTGTCCAAAAATGCCCAAAAAAAATAGACTAAAACATTTTGTCACATCCAAAGTGATGGTAATCTGCATGACTAGAAAATTACATGAAAGTAAGGATGAAAATAAAAGAAAATATTATTTCATGGATAAAACAAATATCTTGTATATAGGCCAAAGGTCATATTAAAGGCAAAAACATATATCATTTAAGAAGGATGGGCAGGAGCTACATAGATGAGGGTGAAGGACCTACTACTTCATCTATGAGTGTATGGCCTACATTGATGATATAAAATTTAAAAGACAAGGTGGAAGGAAGGAAAAAAAATAATGGTCGGCAAATGTCATTAATGAGCATGGCATCCACTAATTGCTACCAGGGTAAAAGAGGAAGGCATGAGCTTGATTGGCATGCAAGATTGAGACTTGATCAATGTAATAAATGAAATAAGAAATAGAGGATAGTTTGGGAAAAAAAAGAGGCGATAGCTATGGCATGGAGGACTTGGAGCTTGAAAGGCATTTTGACCACTCTACTCAAACACCATCCTTTTCAATGGTCAAACAGTCAATAGCAATTTTACGCCTCATCATCAACAAAATGTGGTAAATGTTTGTCCTATTTTTATTGGCCAAAATTAACTTTTAACTATTCAAATGGATGATGTTTAAGAAATGAGATGATGTATAACTTTTGACTGAGTTGAGATGGTGATCTGGCTATGAACTAAGAGGGGTGTTCAAGCCTTGTGAAGATTTAGCGGAGTTAAAATAACTTGTGTCTGAGGAGAGCAAAGAAATATGATGAGTGTGAAGTGGTGATGAAGGAAGAAACAAGGTAGAGGTAGAAGATTGAATGATACAACTCATACTTTTTTCTTAGAGAAAAAAGGTGGTAGACCACCCATACCATATATTAATAGAGAACGTAATTACATGAAAGGCCAGGAATGTATCATTTGGCAGCCAAAATATGCACACAGGACTATAAAACGAAGATAACATAATGATCAAAAAGTAAAAAAACAGAAACTCTAATCAGAATTAGAGTCATGATGTTCATCTGGAGGCGACATGGGGAATGGGAGGGCATGATCAAGTGTCCTTGGAGCTCAGGGAGGACCAGAAGCTCTGTCTGGCACATGCCACTACAGGAACCTGAGAGAATTGAAAACTTTCTTCGCCCTGTTAGCAATTCCTATTGGCAGTTGGACTCTATGTGCGTTAAGGGGTAAGTTGAAGGCACTATAACAATCAAGTCTCAGACCTCTCTACACCCCATTTAAGATGTACACCACATCGTGTGAGCTCTGAAACAAATCTCTTTCATAAATGTCTCCAATGCTTGCATTCTCCTCTTGAATATCATACACAGCTAAAGCTTCCCTCCACTTGTCAACGCTAAGAAACACGTCCTTAATAAAGGCACACATGATGGTATATGAATACTCTTGATCCTAGGTGAGATCAAATAGGTTGGAGATGAACATCGCCGCGATCTTAGATCCTTTAATTTGCCTCTCCCCTGGCTGGAACAAGTAGTACCTGAGGACACAACGTATGGGAAATTTGACATTGTCGCATTCTACGTCAAATATCTGGCTAAGAAAGATAGTATTTAGTACCCCATGATAGATTGGTTCATCATCCACCGGCGGGAGAAAAATTGGCTATTTGGGAATCCATAGCAACATCATCACAGTTGCAAAGAAAACACATACAACATAAAGCAAAAGGGAGACTCTCGATATCCATTCATCCAATCACCACAAGATATATAACCTGCTTGAATTGAAGGACAGTTGATCCAATTGCACCAAAGCCAAGGTGCTTATGTGCCTTCATCCCAAAGCTACTAAGGCTCCATTAATACTTACCATATGCATCCATATGTGAAATTGATCCTTAACAAATACATATGTGCCAAATAGTCGGCGCCAATACTTCAGATCACTTGCCCCGTATGGGCGGATGACGAAGGCACTGCAAAGATTACTTGAAATAAATTGAGACATGATCACTACATTACCAATCCCCTCCCCCTAAAATAAATGGTACCAAGAATTTGAAAGGTGGTAAGCAACTGCACAAGTTTAAAGATCCTGGGAGATATGCCATTAATGGCATAGCTTTGAGCCATGTCAGGGTCATCACATCATCCTTTCCAAAACTCTACCTTAACACTTCAATCAAGTCCATAGTTCATCTTAGCTAGAGCCCAAGAATGCAACATATCCCATTACCAATTTATTATTGGCTTCCAATGCATACTCCATCCTCCACCATCTTAGTGAATAATGATTCCTTTGAAAGGACATTTAAATGACCATTGACGATCAAGTCCTTTATCCCTTGGTCCCCATATAGTCCAAGAAACCTTTGGCTAATAGTTTTGGTGTTGCTTTTTACCATCACCCCACCACCCATCCACTATCCTCTAAATATTCACAAACCCCTCACCCGCTGAGGGCAACAAGACACCATAATCATTTGAAATGATAGATACCAAAATCTCTAGCAAGTCATTGAGGGGTTGGTCAAAGAAGACTTCCTACTCCAAATAGTTAATGGCATGGTTTGCCAGCTAGTTCACCACCTTGTTACCCTCTCGATAGCAATGTGAGATCTGGAAAGACTCAAATTTCTTCAATGCTTTCCAAGCCTGATCAAGAATATATCTAATATTCTAATTATCTAACCACCTCCTAAGGAGTGTTATGACAATAATCTGAGAATCCCTTTCGATCCATACATTCTTAAAGCCATGCTCTATTACTAGCTAAAGCCCATAAATTAGGGAAAAAGCTTCAGTTGTGTTATTAGTCCCTTCTGGCAATTTAGACACTTTCACTACTAGGAGTTTCCCTTCTCTATTCCTAATAATACATCCCATGCCTGAGGGTCTTAGATTTCTATGACAAGCACCATCAAAATTAACCTTGACAAAGGGATTTTTTGGCAGACACCATTTGACACTAGACCTATCCACTTTCTTAGGGATTGTATGAGAAGCCAAGAAACAAGAATTTATATCCAATCTCTTCCATTTTGTAACCATGAGATCATCCCAATTTGTCCACTTGGCATCCGTAGCATGAGACCTTCTTACTTTAGCGATTACAACTTCTAAAATTGCTATCTCTAGCTCACTGCAGACTTCTTCAAAAGACTTTGATTTACTTCTAAAAATTCTAAAATTCCTTTCCCTCCATAAAGTCCATATTATCATTGATGGACTAACTGTCCATAGATGTTGAAAAGTTGCCACCTGATAAATCATAGGCCAACTTTTAAAAAGTTGTACCTCTATGCTCAAGATCACAACTTCTATTGCCTAGGGCTGTCAAGTCAGATTTCAACACACATGAACCCTTCCCTTCTTGCCACAGAGCAATACTCCACATCACTCTCGCTCTCATGGAAGTAGCTAGTCAAGAGGAGGTGAGACACGACGGGGGTCTAGCTTGTTGGAGAGCTGAACTTCGCGTAGATGGGTTAGCATGTCTTGGGGCCTTTGTTGTTGTGTGCTAATGTAAATGCTTTGTTCAATGATGGTTGTTGTAGAGATAACCCTATGACCTGAAGGGTCACTAGTTACTCGTCTCCTGTTGGGGTTTCTACTCTTCCACCTCTATGTGGGTAACCTATTACTTTCGTTGATGGCTTCTCATCTCTCAATTTGTTGGATGATTCCACATTGTATTTGAAGTTATCTAAATGCCTCTAGTTGTTGTAAGATAAATGGATCTTGTTGTGGTCTTAGATGGTTTTCCTCAATCTTGTCGAGGACTGCCCTCACCCACTCACCTCTTAATCCTAGGCACATTTGTGAGCCAAGACAAGAGATAAGTGTATGCGGACTAACTTTGACTAAACTTAGGGTTTGACTTATGGTTTTGGTTGACCTAGGGTTTAGTTGTACGATGACTTTTGTTGACCTATTGATGATATCAAGGGTTTGACATAATGGTTGACCTTGTGACTATACCAAGGGTTTGCAAGTTATCTATGTGACTAATGTTTTTGTTATTTTATATAATTTTATGCATGCAAAGCTCTATGAAGTGAAAACTTGTTTTTGTGCTTTTTTGGTATTTTTGGAAATAAAAGATGCTTTTTAATCTAAGAAAGGAAATATGAATGGAACTAGAATGAATTTTACCTAATGCAATTATTCTATGTTTTTGGGGTTTTCGAATGTTTTGAAATGATTTAATTTAGAAAAGGAAATTGCAATTAAATGAATTAAACTATGAACGTGTTCAGTGGAAAATTGGATAGTTTGTTTAAACTAGGTCAAGTGCTACCCTTTCTCCACTAAGCATTAGGGAAGACAAAGATTGAATGTAAGGTTAATCTATGAGTTGCTTGTCTACCCCTTTATGCTTGAGGTATCTGATCTCAAGAGCCTAACTAACGTTTTATTAAGTATTTTTTCTCATGAACCAAGTAAAACCCTAATTATGCCATAAATTAGAGATATACAGAAACTGATGATAGTATAGGCAAAATTAATTATAGAAATGCAGAGACAGAGTATCAAAGACTATGCACCTAGATTTTGAGGGATGACTAGACTAGGGCACCCGCTTCTTAGTCCCAAAAGTTCCCAAAACTAGAAATCTTCTACACAGGCTATTTGACACTCCCAAATGACTCCCAGATCCTAGAAATTGGCCCTTGTTAGACTAGGTCACCTGCTTCTTAGTCCCACAAGTGTCAGAATCTAAAAATTCAAAAGTCTGTGACAACTGTGTCCACAATATCCTCCTTCCTGTAACTTCTCTCGACTAGAACCTACAAAACATGATTTACACCTAGAAAAGAAGGAGAAAGATGTTGCAGCTATATAGGAGCTTGCCTCAGTCAAGCCCCGTCTTTGGTATTTCTACCTCAACAATAGCCAGAGATAAAGATTTGCAGAAGTGTGGTAAACCTAATAATGTGTATGTAGAAATATCAAACCCTAGATGTCTCAATCAAGGGAAGATCAACAACTTGCTTTGAATCGATAAACACATACAACTTCACCCCAAGAAGATGAAATGAATGAAGACATGCATGAACAAGAAGGTGAATCAACAATGTTCGCGGAGTATCTCCAAGCTTGATGTTGGAGGCTTCAACCCTTCTCCCAATCATGCAAAGAGTGTACAAACCCTAGGAAGAGCAAGATAGTCTCAAGATCTTGATTCCTAATCTCCATCCATTATCTCCATGATAGCAAAGATAGAATACTTTCAAGAGCTTCAATAAGTCACCAATCTTCAATGGCAATTTTAGCAGAGTTTTAGCATCAAGCTTGCATAAGAATTGTGTGTGTTAAAATGATTTGCAAATGTCTTTTTATATATAGTTTTAGGTAATTCAAATTTTGAAATAACATCTCGATATCGTGTGAAAACCAAGAATTTGGAAACAAAATCCCGAGGCACTCAGTGGGAGCTGACATCCTACCAAAATTTAAAATCCCAGGAAATAGGGGAGGACTAGGGTGCGGATGCCCAAGTACAAGCCCCCTATTTCCACTAGATCTACTTTTTGGGGGTCCTAGGGACTTGTAATCCAAATTCCCTTTTCGTGTTCCATCAAAAGGTTACCTCAAAAAGTGAACATTTTGCAACTAGGCTTAGTCAATCAGTGTTTCAAGAAGGTCAACAAGAAAAAGGTTGAGTGGTCACCCAAGTGAGGAGCTGAACTGAGGGGAAGTGCACCATTCCATATAGGAGGACAATTTCTGACATTACATTTAGCCCCCAGTTTAGTGGCCATATGACAATACGTGTATATGCAACTAAAGGAAAGTAAATATATCAATCATGAAAAGGATACTCAAAATGATACTATAGAGGAAGTTGAAGTGTTGTCACCAAGAAGGAAGGAGGCCCCAAGTCTGTAATCCTACAAGACCATAAAATTAGGAACCATAACCTGCAAAGGAACACTTGTTAGAAAATGAAAACCAAATCAACCTGCAACCACCACCAATGAGTTAGTACAAAAAACACTAAGGGGGTTGAGTGATGAGACATGATGAGAGAAGAAATCAAGGGAGATATATGCCCCCCCTTGTTTCTACTTGCTTAGTCAAAATGTTTAGTAGAAAATTGGATAGGTTGTTTAAACTAAGTCAAGTGCTACCCTTTCTCCACTAAGCATTAGGGAAGATAAAGATTGAATGTAAGGTTAATCTATAAGTTACTTGTCTACCCCTTTATACTCACAGTATCTAAGACTAACTAAGGTTTTATTAAGGATTTTTGCTCATGAACCAAGTAAAACCCTAATTATGTCATAAATTAGACATATACAGAAACTAATGATAGTATAGGAAAAATTGATTGCAGAAATGTAGAGATAGAGTATCAGACACTATGCACCTAGATTTTGAGGGCTAACTAGACTAGGATGCCTGCTCCTTAGTCCTAAAAGTTCTCAAAACTAGAAATCTTCTACACAAGTTGTCTAACACTACCAAATGGCTCCCAGATCCCAGAAATTGCCCCCTGTTGGACTAGGGCAACCGCTCCTTAGTCTCGCAAGTGTCAAAATCTAAAAATTCAAATTTCTGTGATGACTGTGTCTGTAATATCCTCCTTCTTGTAGCTTCTTTCTACCATAACCTACAAAACATGATCTACACCTACAAAAGAAAGAGAAAGATATTACGGCTATATAGGAGCTTGCCTCGGTCAAGCCCCATCTTTGGTATTTCTACATCAACAATAGCCAGAGCTAAAGATTTGTAGAAGTGTGTGCAAACCTAATAATGTGTATGCAGAAATATCAAACCCTAGATGTCTCAATCAAGGGAAGATCAACAACTTGCTTTGCATCAATAAATACATACAACTTCACCTCAAGGAGATGAAATGAATGAAGACATGCATGAACAAGAAGGTGAATCAGTAATGTCTGCAGAGGACCTTCAAGCTCAATGTTGGAGGCTTCAACCCTTCTCTTGATCATGTAAAGAGTGTACAAACCCTAGAAGAGCAAGATAGTCTCAAGATCTTGATTCCTAATCTCCATCCATTGTCTCCATGATAGCAAACATAGAATAATTTTAAGAGCTTCAACAAGTCACTGATCTTCAATGGCAATTTTGGTAGAGTTTTGGCATCAATCTTGCATAAGAATTATGTCTGTTAAAATGATTTGCAAATTTACTTTTATATCTAGCTTTAGGGAATTCAAAATTTGAAGTAATGTCTCGATATCGCATGAAAATTGAGAATTTGAAAATAGAATCCCAAGGCACTCAGTAGGAGCCAACATCCTGCCAAAATTCAAAATCCTGGGAAACAAGGGAGGACTAGGGCACGAACGCCCAAGTCCAAGACCCCTATTTCCACTCAAATCTGTAACTATACTTAGTCAATCATGGTTTTAGGAAGGTCAAAAAGAAAAAGGTTGAGAGGTCACCCAAGCGAGGAGCTAAATCAAGGGAAATTGTACCATTCCATATAGGAGGACAATTTTTGACGTTACATTACTTCCTTATGCTCTCAAATATTTGTCGAAGATTTGTAGCATGATCCTTGTGATGGATAGACTTCGCTAAGATGTCATCAACGTAGTCTTCTAAAATATTGTGCATATAATCATGAAATATAAGAGTCATTGCACGTTGATAAGTAGCTCCCACATTCTTAAGTCCAAATGGCATGACTACCCAACAAAATGTATCCCAAGGTGTTATAAAAGTTGTTTTATATTGGTCTTGAGGATTTATTAGAATTTGATTATATCTTGAAAAACCATCCATGAAAAATAGCAGTCCATGGCCAGCTATGGAATTGACAATCATATTGATATTAGGAAGTGGAAAATCATCTTTTAAAGATGCTGAATTCAAATCTCAGAAATCTATGCACATTCTTATATGACCATTGGGTTTAGCGATGGAAACAATATTTAAAATCCAAGGTGAATAATCAATAGGTCGTATGAAACCAACTTGTAGAAGCTTTTCTATTTCAGTTTTAATAAGCAATGCAATTTTAGGATTCATCTTACAAATCTTCTGTTTAAATGGCTTAGCATCTAGTTTCAATATGATATTATGTGTTACAATTTGAGGATCGATGCCAGGCATGTCAAAGTATTTCCAAGCAAATAATTCTGAGATTTCATGTAATAACTTAGTCATTTCTTCTTTTTCTTCCACATTTAAATAATCACCAATAGGGAGAACATTTTCAGTATCATCCTTATCCATAACAACATCAATAGTCTTTCCATTGAGGAGAGTACTATACTCTAAGGGATTGTAGGATTGTAATTGTTCTTCAAATTCTCCATTAGGTTCTATAGTAGCATTTATTGTGCTAGTAGTTTTTCCAAAGTATGCATTGTCATTTAAATAATAAGGTAGGCCACGTTTATGATGATAATGAGGAATATTGTCATAAGTGCCAAAGAATTCTGTGATTGCTTCGTTTATTGAGAATACATCCAATGAAAGTGGTCTTGGAAGACAATTAGTGTCAATCATCTTAGGAAATATCAAACTAAGTGTTGATATAGTATTCACATTAAGAGTAGGGTGTTTACAAGCTTTGGATTCCTTTAAAGGATTATCCCCAATGCCACTAGAGTAATGTTGCAAAGCAGATTCTATAGGGACTTTGATTCCTTGTTGATTTATACCACAGCCTTTACCTGTATAATCACAATCTTTATAAAGGATTCAGAATCCTAGACCATAAAGTGAAACCATTTCCTTAGAGGAAGGTGGAGCTTCATAAGTGTCATAATCAATAGTGTAAATATGAGTATTATCCTTATTTGTCAGCAAAGAATCTTTATGTTTATCAATTGAAGAGTGTGATGAGATTGATGCAAGATTTGATGTTTTGGGGATGGGATTTTTAGGTTTGTATTCTCCTGTAGAGAAAGATGTAAAGTCCAATGGACCCTAGTGATCACCAACAAGTGCATTCGATTGTTTAGGCTCTTGCACAACATTTTTGGTAGCAAGAGGAGTTGATAAATCCATTTTTAGATTGTTTAGAGTCTTAGGACAAATGACATACTTATGAACATCCATTTGCAAACAACTATCTGGTTTAGATCAGCACGAATAGTATGTAACTTATCTTTGAATATAAACTTGATTGAACAATGTAGAGTAGAAGGAACTGCTCCTAATGCGTGTATCCAAGGTCTACCAAGAATAATGTTATAAGATAGAGAGCAAGGCATGACATGAATCAAGGTAGGCAGCATCACAGGTCCAACTTGTATAGGTAAAGTTATAGTGCCCAGGGATTGTAATCCAACATTGTCAAAACCATGGATACTTAATGATTCTAGTTTGATTGTAGATGTATCCACCTTAACCTTATGTAATAAGTCAATACCACAAACATTAAGGGCTGATCCATTATCGATCATGACTCTCTTAACCAATGTTTTGTTTATTGTAATAAAGATGATCAAAGGATCAAATTGATTTTGAGCTTTGAGAGATGGTAATTCATATTGTTGAAACAAGATATCTATTTTTGTTGCATGCATACACTGTAATAGAGTGGCAACATCATTTGGTTTAATAGTAGGAGGAACAATCACCTTTCGTAAAGTTTCTTGTAGCATTCCATGTTAAGTAGGTGAAGTTTTTATAAGTTCCCAAAGAGATATCTTTGCAGGAGTGGTGTGAAGATGCTCTACAAGATCATAGTCTTTACCACCCTTATATGTTAAATGAGGTGCTTGAGGAAGCATAGGTTGAGATGCTGGTAAGGATATTGGAATACTTGATTGTTGTGTACTTTGTCTATTATTCTGAGTATTGTATGCATGAGCAGCCACATTATGATTATTTTGTTGGAAGTTTTGTTGCACTATTTGTTTAGCATAATCATAAATGTGATCAGGAGTTTGAGAAGCAGATTGACAACCTTTAATAGTAAGCATGGGTTTAGAAGATGGTTGCACCACATTTGCACATAAAGTGACCACAATTTTGGATTTTTCAAGCTCTTCTTTAGATTTAGGGATATAGATCGTATTTACAAATCTTTGAAATAATGACGGCTTTGAGGCCATAGTGGAATGTTGAATTGAGATAAAGTCCTCAAGGGCTTCATCTAACATATCAAAGTCATCATGACTAAATGACTCATCATAAGCATGAAAATCTTGTAAAAAGTAATCTGACATTTTAACATGCTCTTTTTAACCCAATATTCAAATGCACAATGATGGCCTATGAAAATGAAATACAATGTAAAATAATGATTAATGATTTTTCCCAAATCTTCTAGTGAAAAGATAAAGAATATGATTTACAATTCAATGCATGCAATTTCACCAAAGACACTTTTCAATCTAAATATGTTCTAGGACAAAAAATTATTTCAGATCTGAAGTTTAAAAGGATGCAAATTCTTTAAATCTCGGGTTCACCAAAATGTTTAGTGGAAAATTGGATAGTTTGTTTAAACTAGGTCAAGTGCTACCCTTTCTCCACTAAGCATTGGGGAAGACAAAGATTGAATGTAAGGTTAATGTATAAGTTAGTTGTCTACCCCTTTATACTCATAGTATCTAATCTCAAGAGCCTAACTAAGGTTTTATTAAGTATTTTTGCTCATGAACCAAGTAAAACCCTAATTATGCCATAAATCAGAGATATACAAAAACTAATGACAGTATAGGCAAAATTGATTGTAGAAATGTAGAGATAGAGTATCAAAGACTGTGCACCTAGATTTTGAGGGCCAACTTGACTAAGGCACCCGCTCCTTAGTCCCGAAAGTTTCCAAAATTGGGAATCTTCTACACAGGATGTCTGACACTCCCAAATGGCTCCCAAATCCCAGAAATTGCCCCCTATTGGACTAGAGTGCCCTCTCCTTGGTCTGCAAGTGTCAGAATCTAAAAATTCAAAAGTTTGTGATGATTGTGTCTACAATATCCTCCTTCATATAGCTTCTTTCCACCAGAACCTACAAAACACGATCTATACCTACAAAAGAAGGAGAAAGATATTGCAGCTATATAGGAGCTTGCCTTGGTTAGGCCCCGTCTTTGGTATTTCTACCTCAACAATAGCCAAAGATAAAGTTTTACAGAAGTGCGTGCAAACCTAATAATGTGTATGCAAAAATATCAAACCCTAGATGCCTCAATCAAGGGAAGATCAACAACTTTATTTGCATAATTAAACACATACAACTTCACCTCAAGGAGATGAAACGAATGAAGACTTGCATGAACAAGAAGGCAAATCAGCAATGTCCACAGAGGATCTCCAAGCTCAATGTTGGAGGCTTCAACCCTTCTCCTGATCATGAAAAGAGTGTACAAACCCTAGGAAGAGCAAGATAGTCTCAAGATCTTGATTCCTAATCTCCATCCATTGTCTCCATGATAGCAAACATAGAATACTTTCAAGAGCTTCAACAAGTCATTGATCTTCAATGGCAATTTTGGCAGAGTTTTAGCATCAAGATTGCATAAGAATTGTGTGTGTTAAAATGGTTTGCAAATGTCTTTTTTATATCTAGATTTAGGGAATTCAAATTTTGAAATAATGTCTTGATATCGTGTGAAAATTGAGAATTTGGAAACGGAATCCTGAGGCACTCGGCGGGAACTGACATCTTGCCAAAATTCAAAATCCTAGGAAATAGTGGAGGACTAGGGTGCGAGTACCCAAGTCCAAGCCCCCTATTTCCACTTAGATCTACTTTTTGGGGGTCCCAGGGACCTGTAATCCAAATTCCCTTTTTGGGTTCCATCAAAAGGTTACCTCAAAAGTGAACATTTTGCAACTAGACTTAGTCAATCAGGGTTTCTGGAAGGTCAGAAAGAAAAAGGTTGAGAGGTCACCCAAGCGAGGAGCTAAACCAATGGAAATTGTACCATTCCATACAGGAGAACAATTTTTGACGTTACAGAATGCAAATTACTTCTAAAATAATAGATCTTGTTGGAATTAGACCAGACAAGTAAGAGGGGGTGAAATAGTTGTCCCACAAAATAAACTTTTTGTACTTTTAACCTTCTTTATTAACTTACTATTAGATTAATGATGTAAACATTAAAGCATGGATCAACAACATATGAGCAGAAACATAAGCAACACACTTGACACCAAGATTTTAATGTGGAAACCTAGTTAAGGGAAAAACAATGGTGGGGGTTAACCTAAAAAGATTTGTACTCTGTTAAAAGTACTTTAGAAAAATAGAAGGCACATGCCTTTGGGCACACTACCTAGAGCTCATTGCTCAAAAGAGAGGCTCACTGCCTATAGAATTTATTTTAGAACATAAAGAATTAACTGAGAAATAACATATACTTCATGCCTAGTTCAGTTTTATTGAATGCTCAAAAAACTTTTGTTTTACCCCAAAAACTTCTTCTTTAATTCTTCATCAAAATAGCTCTTGTTCTTCTACTTCTCCTCTGCTCTACTCTACCTTATGATCCTTTCTTTGGATTATATTGTTTTCACACAAGGATAATTTTTCACAACTCATCAACAAGTATTTATACACTTCATCAACCTTGGAATGAACATCAAGGTCGGCACTACAAACATCTGACTTAATGCGAATCACTAGGCTGTTGGCCAAACATAACTAGGAGTCAAATCTTCCTTGATCAACACGCCACACTTCAAAGAATTGCTCTTAGATCATCTGCAACATGCTTGAATCATCTGGTTGGCCAAGACTAAGAAGAACAGCAACACCAAAAAGAAAATCTCCATTGACAAGCTCAAACTTCAATGCAGACCTCCAACATAGTAGTCACATGATCTAGAGACTTCCACAAGCACATTGAATTCAACAAAAACATCCTCACTCCTCCAAATGATCTGAATCAATTGCATCTTCCTTTGGAACCTCAAGAACACTATCTGTCATGACTGTCACATTAGAAAGATTGCTTGCAAACCTCCAAACCACAAACCACTCGAATGGATGATACACACTAACTTCCCAAACTTGCCTCCAGATTTGTAAATCATCATTTAACATATCTAGAACAATCAGGACCTCTTTTCTATCACTCTGTCTCTTCTGAATATTACAGGAACCGATTCTACTGAGATGGCCATAACTTCTTTAGATCTTAATTTGAACCTCTCAAATCTTAACTAGAGCTTCATCAGACAAACCTCTACATAGCCATCTGGTCTACATACAATAATTTTCTCAATATCCTCAACAATCTTGTATTCTATATAGGCAACAAATTAGGATATAGTTGACACCAATGACAACAAAAATATGTTAACATCAATGACAACACTACTTAAGCACATATTTGCAACAATCTCCCCCTTTGTCGTTGATACAAACATATGATGTCAAAAACTAAATTCAACCATCAAGATAAGAATTTCTCCCCCTTTCTCATCTCACTTCTGCAGATACTTTCTTCACTACTCCCCCTTTCATCAGCAACTAGTTTTTCACATGAACTTCTCTCCCCCTTTGACATCAATGGCGAAGGACACATAGTTACAATCTTTTCTCCCCCTTTTCATTTCAGACTGATCTCCAAAATTTGCATACTAACTACTCCTCCTGAGTAGTATCTCACAAGATATGACTATGAATTCCACCGAACTAATGCACCTCAGTGTATCTTATTTCTGATCAGGAGGGGTAATAACCCCTAACTTTTCTCTGAGATACTCAAAAGTATCCTTGGGAAGAGGCTTAGTGAAGATATCCACAATTTGATCTTTTGAAGACACAAACTCCAACTTGACTTCATTCTCATTTACCTTCTCTCTCAAGAAATGAAACTTGATAGATATATGTTTTGTCTTTTAATGCAACACTGGATTCTTTGAGATGCTTATTGCACTTGAATTATCACAGAAGATTGTAACTGGCTCCTCAAACACAATTCTGATGTCTTTCAACATTTGTTTCATCCACAGAAGTTGAGTACAATTATTTGTTGCTACTATATACTCTATCTCTGCAGTAGACAGAGATATTGCCTCTTTCTTTTTGTTCATCCAAGAGACCAATCTTCTTCCCAAGAAGAATGCACCACCACTAGTATTTTTTCTATCATTCACATATCCTGTCCAATCAGTATTTGCATATGGATGAAGAGTGAAGTCATTATCCTTTAGATACCACAATCCATAATCAATTGTCCCCTTAAGATATCTAAAAATTCTTTTGACTGCCACAACATTGGATTCTTTTGGATCAGCTTGAAATCTAGCAACAAGTCCAATTGCATTCATGATGTTAGGTCTGGTCTGAGTCAGATAGAGAAATCCTCCAATCATTGATCTATACCTTTTCTGATTTTCCTTGGGGGAGTCATCATCCTTACTTAACTTGCATTCGGTTACCATAGGTGTACCTACTGGCTTTGAGTCTTCCATTCCAAACTTCTTCAACAATTCTTTCACATACTTGGACTGAGATATGTAGATACCTTTATCTAACTGAACACTTTGTAGACCTAGGAAGAAATTCATCTCACCAAACATTGACATCTCAAATTCACTTTTCATTTGATCAGCAAATGCTTTATACATACATTCATTTCCACCAAAAATGATATCATCAACAAAGACCTCAATAATTAGGATGTCCTCATGATTAATCTTGAAGTAAAGATTACTATCAGCAGTACCTTTGCTAAATCCTATCTTAAGCAAATATTTATCTAGTCTTGCATACTAGGCTCTTGGGGCTTGCTTGAGTCCATACAAAGATTTTCTCAGTTTACAGACCATATTTCTCTGATCAGACAACTAAAAGCCTTCCTGTTGTTCAATGTGGACTTCTTCCTTGAACTCTCCATTCAGGAATGTTGATTTGATATCTATCTGATAAACATTGAAATCTTTGAAAGCAACAAATGCAAGAAATAATCTGATTGCTTCTACTCTTGTCACCGAAGTAAAAGTTTCTTCAAAATCAATTTCTTCCAATTGAGAATAGACTTTGCATACCAACCTTGCTTTGTTTTTTACAACTTCACCATCTTCATTAAGTTTATTTTGAAAGACCCATTTGGTTCCAATCACATTTTTGTCCTCAAGTCTAGGAACAAGATCCCAAGTGTGGTTCTTTTCAATTTGCATCAATTCTTCTCCCATTGCTTTTACCCAATTTTCATCATTGCAAGCTTCACTTACTGATTTAGGTTCAATCTTTCAAATCAAACAAATCTCCTCTTGATCTTCAAAAAAGTTTCTCCTAGTTCAAACACCTTTACTCTTATCTCCTATGATTTGATCTTTAGGATGATTCAGTCTTACATACCTGGGAGTTTTAGGAATTAATTGAACTTCTATTTCTTGAGCTTGTTCCTCAACATCTATACTATCCTCTTGAGTTTCTAGAGTTTTTAGATCAATCTAGATCTGAGTCTAGGATTGAACTTGCCTTCCTTGAATTGAATTTTCATCTTGATCATCTAAATCATATACACAAGACTTAGCAATTCCTTCTTTTCTCTCGTCAACTCTGACATTAGCACTTTCAACAATCTTTTTCAACCTCTTGTTAAAGCACAGGTAAGCTTTGCTTTGAGTAGAGTAACCCAGAAAAATTCCTTCATCACTTCTTGCTTCAAACTTGCCTAGATCCTCATCTCTTTTGATACAACATTTACTAACAAAAACTTTAAAATATCTCACAGTAGGAAGATGACCAAAATAGAGTTTATAAGGAGTCTTACCAGAATTGCCTTTGATCTACACCTAGTTAAGAGTGTAGACAATAGTACTCACAATTCTCTCCAATAAATCTATGGTACATTTGTTTCCATCATCATGGTCCCATCAGCTTCTTGAATGGTCTGGTTCTTTCTTTCTGCAACTCCATTTTGCTGAGGACTCCTTGGAGCTGATAACTACCTTTTTATTCCATGCCTTTCACAGAATGTATCAAAATCACCAGAAGTAAACTCTCCACCTTTTTCGGATCTCAGACACTTTATCTTCACACCAATCTCATTTTCCACCATAAATTTAAACACTTTGAATTTGTCAAGAGCTTCTAATTTTTCTTTTAAGAAAGTTACCCACATCATCCGGGAGTAATCATCAACTAGTAACATAAAATATCTATCTCCTTGCACACTCCTCATTCTAGCAGGACCACATAGATCAATATGCACAAGTTCCAATCACCCACTTGAAAATTGTTCTTTACTTTTGAATGATGTTTTGTTCTGTTTGCCCAATTGACATTCTCTACACATGCTATTAGGTTTCCCAAGTCTTGGAAGATCTCTCATAGCCTGAGTAGAACTTATCTTGACAATGTTATCAAAATTCATATGACACATTCTCCTATGCCACAACCAACTTTGATTTATCTAAGCAATCAAACAACTTTTACCAAAACTACTTAATTGAAAGATGTTACCTCTAGTTTGTGTACCAAATGCAATTTTAGTTCTGAAGCTTTCTATGATGATACATTTGCCATCCTTGAATCAAAGATCATAACCCTTGTCAACCAACTATCCAACACTGAGAAGATTATGCTTCAGCCCTTCCACATACAAAACATCATTGGTGTTATTCTTACCATTAAAAGAGATGGATCCTTTGCCACAGATTCTACAAGTTGATTTATCTCCAAATTTTACAAGCCCACCTTCATATTTTTCAAGGCTTACAAACTTACTTTTATCATCAGTCATATGATGAGAACACCCACTATCAATCACCCATTCATCATTTTCAACAACCTGAGCAACCAAGACACTTTCCACATTTTCATAGCTAGCAGATTTAGTAGACACCAGATCTTCATCTTTGATAGCAATGAACACCAAATTATTTTTAGTGGAACCTCCATGATCAGATTCATCATCTGTGACTCCTTCTTTTCCAGCTTCTTGGACATAGTAACATTTCTTCTGACCTATAAATTTGTTAGGGTTTGGTTTTGAAAACCTCTTCAGACATCTTGATGCAAAATGATGAATCTTATTACAAGAAAAACATTTGAGTGGCAACTTTCCTTCATACTTACTAGATCCTCTTGGCATTCTTTTGGCAATAAGAACTTCAAGATCTACAGTCTCAATTTCATCATCTTCAAGATCCTTCCTTGCCTTCACAAATCTGTTTGATCTTGTAGAAGAGCTTTCACCCAGATCATATCTTTGTTATCCATATACACTGGATTTAAATGTAGATTCAAAATTAGGAAGAGAATCACCAAACTCACTTAATTCAAAAGCTAAAATTTTACCATCTAGCTGATCTCTTGTAACTTTTGAGAGAGTCCTGATCTCCTCTATAGTAGCAACCTTATGTTTGTATGAATTAGGTAAAAATCTGGACACTTTTTCTAGAATATCTAATTCTTCCAAAGTTCCACCAACACACCTGATACCACACACAAGTTCATTTATCTTTTGCATGTAGATTGTCATGTTTTCATCTTCACTCATCCTTAGCTTTTCAAATTTTCCTCTCAGACTTTGTAGCTTGGCATATTTAACAAATTCATTGCCTTCATACAGATTCTCCAACTTCTAGATTTTATGAGTAGTTTTTAGTCCAAAGACATTTGTATTTCTGAATTAGACAGGGCACTCAAGAAGGCTTCTTTAGCTCAAAGGGTATTGACATGGAAACTCAGTTAAGGGAAAAACCATGGTGGGAGTTAACCCAAAAATATTTGTACTCTGTTAAAATTACTTTAGAAAAATAGAAGGCACATGCCTTCGGGTGCACTACCTAGAGTTCACTACCTTCAGAATTTATTTTAGAATAGAAAGAATTAACTAAGAAATAGCATCTACTTCATGCCTGGTCCAGTTTCATTGAATTCTCACAAAACTTCTTCTTGAATTCTTCATCAAAACAAATCTTGTTCTTTTTCTTCTCCTTTGCTCAGCTCTACCTTTTGATCCTTTCTTCAGATTATATTGTTTTTGTACAAGGATAATTTTTCACAAATCATCAATAGGTATTTATACAATTCATCAACCTTGGAATGAACATCAAGGTCAGCACTACAAACATCTGACTTAATGCAAATCACTAAGCTATCAGCCAAACATAACTGAAACTCAAATCTTCCTTGATCAACATGCCACATTTCAAAGAATTGCTCTTAGATTATCCACAACACACTTAAATCATCCAGTCGGCCAAGACTGGGAAGAACAACAACACCAAGAAGAAAATCTTCATTGACAAGATCAAACTTCAATGTAGACCTCTAACATAGTAGTCACACAATCCAGAGACTTCTACAAGCACATTGAATTCAACAAAAACATCCTCACTCCTCTAAATCATCTGAATCACTTGCATCTTCCTCTAGAACATCAAGAATACTATCTTTCATGAATGTCACATTAGAAAGATTGCTTGCAAACCTCCAAACTAGGAACCCCTTGAATGGATGATACACACTAACTTGCCAAACCTACCTCTAGATTCGCAATTCATCATTTGACATCTCTAGAACAATTCGTACCTCTTTTTTGTCACTCTGTCTCTTTTGAATATTGTAGGAACTGGTTCTACTCAGATAGCCATAACTTCTTCAGATCTTAATGCAAACCTCTCAAATCTTAACTGGAGCTTCTTTAGACAAACCTCTACATAGCCATCTGGTCCACATACATTAATTTTCTCAATATCCTCAACAATCCAATCTTCTATATAGGTAGAAAATTAGGATACAGTTGACACCATTGATAATAGAAATATGTTGACATCGATGACAACACTACTTAAGCACATATTTACAATAGATCTAACCTTTCTATCAATGAAAAAGCAATAAATTACTAATCCCAAGAGCAATTTTGATTTTCTAATTACTACCATTTGACAAAAAACATAGAGGAACTTGAAATAGAAAAGATTTGTGTGACTCTACTACCCTCAGAAATCCTTGATGGCAACCTCATATCCTCTTGAAGTAGTGGGAAGAGCTCTTGACGACAAGATAACACCAAGAAGCAAGACAAGCTTGTACAAGATTAATAGAGCTCAATGAGAACTTTTGATGAGCACAATGGCATTGATTGAAGCAGTGTAACGATGCCTAAAGAGCTTTATGTAAAATCTTTGATTAACAATGAATAAATAAAAGACACCTTCATCCTATGTGAGCATGAGAATGTTGATTGGAGAGCAAAAACTTAGCAAGAGCTGTGTGCACAATGAATTCACCTCCCTTTGTGCTTGAGGGAGGGGGTATTTACAGGTTGGAAGAAGGGGATTGATTGAGAAGTTAACTCAATTAATTGACGAGATAATAAGGATTGATTAGGGAGTGAATTAGATTGATTACCCAGTGAACTCAATTAATTTGGAAGTGATAAATCAATAATATCTTATCACTGAAGAAGAATTGGAGTTGGAAGAATGCATGGAAGAGAATAATTGTTAATTTCAAATCAAATGGAGCTAATTATGCATGTGTTGGTGCATGAAATAGTCAACTCCATTTTAGGCATCAAAACCATGCAAACTAGAAGAAAAATAGGTAAAAATAGAGCTATTTTGAGTTAGAAACTTGAGTTTTTCCATGGCTAGAAATGTGATAGGGTCACCCCTTTCATCAGTAGGGTCAGCTGGGGGAAGATCCTACTTTTTGAGGGTCACCCGTTGGTAGATCCATAAAGAAAGGGGTCTGAGAGGAAATTCATTATAGGAGATAGTAGAGAATATGAACAGGATGTCATCTACCTTCGGAAATAGGTTAGTCATGTGCAAGAATCCAAATCTCCACTGGCAAAGTAGGATCTCCCTAGGGAAGATCTGGAAATAATAGAGGGAGATTTGGATTGGTTGAGTGAAACTGAAACTAAAAGTTGGAGATGGGTAGGGGGACCTCTAGAAAGCTTCTAGGGGGTAGATAGGATGAAAAACATAAGGGAAAGGTGAAAACTCACCTACAAGACACATACACAGCTTAGGAACAAAGTCAAAAGCTTAGAAAATGTAAATCAACAAGTGTCAAAAAGTGTCGACAACAAAGATAGGGAAAACGACAAAGAAGAAACAACACAAGACGAAAGAAAAAGACACATTACCAAGAGTTCTGCTACTTAGAGGACATTATTTCACACTTACATGTATGTGGTAAGGATTAAAATCATCATAGCAGTCCTCATCGAGGTTGTACGTGATTTTTGTGCTTACATATTTGCCCCCTTAGGGACGGTAGTCTACATGAAATGTAGGTACTATTCACAAACTAGGCTATACCTATTCTTGATTTTCCTACAATTGTACCTGAAATAACTAGTATTAGTCTAGCATCTGAATATATCAAAATGAATAATGAAAACTGAAATGACAAACTTACCATAGATCATTCGAGTTTGACTAGTTGTTTTCCTTTGTTGGTGAGAGCTGTATGAATGAATGCATGCAAAATGATGCATAAAAACAAAAAACTAATCTAAGAATGTACAAAAGAAACTAAGCTAAGGGAAAACAAAGCAAGAAAATTTGTGAGACCAAAGTGAATTGGTGATGGAATCGATCATGTGAGTAGTTGTAGAGTAGATATCATTAGGAAGATCGCAAAGAAGGCCACTTCTTCTTCAGCAGTGGAAAATCAACTACACAAATAGTTCAAAATACCTTTTTATAAACCTTAGCTTAGATTTTGTGAAAAATCTCTTAAAATGGTTTATTTTTGGTGATTCTTTTTGTTGTATTGTCTTTATTTTATTGCTTAGAGTAGGATAGGTCTTTTGTTTTCTAAAATTGACTGAGAAATAAAGATTTTAGGGCATTTTTAGCTTGAGGGATCTGCATTAGGGTTGCCCCTTTTTTAGGTAGGTTGCCCAAGGGGAAACATGTCTGACAATAGGGTCACTTAGGGGGAGATCCTAAAGACAATAGGGTCGCCCGGGGGAGATCCTATTGACATCTGGCTCTTGTAAGGGGTGACCCTGTTGGGTAGATTCTTCTTAAAATTTGATGTTTTTGACATTCATTTCACTCTAATATGACTTAATTTGACTATTGTATTCACCTGTTTATTGCAATTTTGAGGGGTTATATGCTTTTTGTGTGAGATTTTCTACATTTTTTTCACTTTTTAGGATTTTTGTGAGTTTACAAGATCTAATCTAAAGTTCTTTTTTGATTTATAGGACATGCACATATGATGGAATGCTTGCTGAGAGCAAATGTAGCTCTCTGAGATATTTGCTTCATTGAGTAAGGAGGACCATGCTATCTTGAGGAGAACAGGCCTAGCTAGAGTTTGTCATGTACTAGTTGGTCAACCTGTGTCACACATATGTTGTGACATTCTAACTTACTAGAATGCAGACATGAACACTTTTAGGTTCCCACAGGTTTCAATAGAGTGGACTATCATTCTGTTTGATGTTTATTATATTCTTGGAGTTCTTGTGAGAGGACATCCTCTCAGCCTTCATACTAGTGAGTCTTTTGAGGACAAAGCATCTTGGGCAAAGTTCAGGGGGGTTAGTCATCCTGAGGACTTGATAGGAGTCCAACTTACTTATATGCCATGACTTCGTATTCCTCTCTTAAGGTAGTTCCTGATTGGTTTGATTGCATTGAGATTGTATGGAGACAGGGCCTCAGCTCACTTGAGATGGTGTTGAGCACCCATCATACATGGTCTTAAGTAGGGCAAGGTCTATGCTTAGGGGCTGTTGGTGCCTGCATGAGCAGTCAGTTTTCAAGCATATAAACATGCAGGCACCTTCCCTAAAAAATCCAAAAAAGTTCTAAGTCTTTGGGCCTCCTCAGCATGTTTTAACATCAGCATCATATTTTCTTTGGAGGAGGTCATCATCATCATGTTTCTAGACATAACCCTGATGTTGCTTACGAGGGTCATCATATTTTCTGTCAGCATGATCTTTCGCTGGGGTGATATTCTAACATCGGATGATCTTACTTAAGATCATCCTGATGATGTTGCTGCAAAGTCCTAAGTATGACCCGATCTTCATCATGGTCATCATATTTTGAACGTCAGGATGATCTTAGTCAATATCATCCTGATGTTGTTGTATCACTTCATGTTCGTTGTTTTATCATCCTGATGATGCTGACGTCATTCTTATGTCAGGGTGATATCCACTTTTCTGCCTGTCTGCATCATGATATTTCCGAAGGGAGATATCCGCCTGTCGGCTTCGTGCATTATCTAGTGGGGGGTGATCTTTTCAAATATCTGGCATATTCATCTATCACCCTGATCTTATAGTGGAGCTACAGTGCAGCATGATATTTGTGCATCAGGATGATATTTCCAAATATCCGGTTATCTTCCGAATATCATCCTGATGTCGATATGACGGTGACGTCATCAGGATTTTTCATCGGCCAGACTTTTGATATTGGTTAAGCAGGAGGATCTTCCTCCGATGGATCAGGTTGTGTAGATGAAGGCGATTATCATGCAGGTTATATTGCGATATGATGCTGACGTCAGGGTGATATTTCAAGCGACAGGATATCATGCTGTTGGAGGATGATGATGAAGGCTTATACTAGTGTCGTCGGGAGCAAAAGCACCAACATCATATATGCTCGTGGCCTAGTATATAAAGTGTTGAAAAGGTCACCGCGGGGTGCATGTGGGATAATTGATATCTTGCATATTTTGAAATATCACGATGAGGTATTTTGGCAGGAAACGGTTGCGATGCACTGTTTGATGTTTTCTCGATGGCTGCGAGGTTGGTGCGCCATTAATGGCGATTGTTGCAGAGGTATGGGCGATGGTGTGGACAGATCCAGTACCCGACTGAGGTTGTACATCCGCGGGCGGCGGCGCAAGGCTCGAGATCTCTCCCTGTCTCCTCTCCCACCTGCTGCATTGAATGTTTGGGCGCCATTTTTCTGATACTGTGTATCTGGCGGGATTTTTGGTCAACCATGTAATTAATTGCTGTGGTACACTTTCTGGCTGTTATAAGCAGACTGTGTTACCATTTTTCAGGTTGTTGAAAACTGGACATTTTTGGCTCTGTAATAAGATACAACTAGTTTTGGTTGCTCTGTGCAGCAAAACTTGTGAGTTTATGTATCTCCTGTTGTACGATTTGGCATGAATCCACTGATTTCATGGTTAATCTTATATGAATAATGCTATGTTTGCATGTGTTATGCTGATTCTGTCTCCAGTTTTGCATGTATCTTTCTTACTGCAATAGGGATGCCATAAGCATCGACAGCTTAAAACTCTGTATTGGGAGATATCTGTAAGGCAGGTATCATATATATCCCCCTAAAATCCAGTTTTAGCTATTCATGCTGATCATTCATAGGTGTATGTCTACCGACTCCAAGCCCTGGATAGGCACCAATCTAGCTCTGTGTTGAGGTTATACACCAGGTCCAGGTTTGCATCCAAACACCATTTCAAACCATCTCATCCTTCCACCTGTTAGTTGTAGGATTAGAAGTAGGAACCCTTGCATGCTCTCATACCTAACCAGACATATATGTCCAAGAACGTTGCCCACCTTGTGATCTATCATACAGATCTTGGTCCATACATGAGAGTATTCTGCCTGTTGTTGTCAAGTTAGATCTTTCTATCTTTGAGCTAGTCAAGGTTACATCTTGAGTTATAGGGATACCCCCCTTGGTGCGGCAGAACCAGAAGTGAAGGGGAGGAGCTCATGCAACCTCCTGTATTAGTTGGCTGAATCTGCCTGTGCATTAGAACTGGCAAACCCTAATGCTGATTCAGAAGAAAAACCAACAAAATGGCGACTCCGCTGGGGAGGAAATTGATGAAAAAGTGTTATATCTTGTGGCTCATCTGAGTCACCAACATAAATGGTGACTCTGCTGGGGACTGAGAAGTAAAAGTACTATCTAATCATCTCCAGTAATATATCTTGTGACCCATCCGAGTCACCAACAAAATGGCGACTCTGCTGGGGAGAATTGATACAAACTGAAATATATTTGTGACCCATCCGAGTCACCAACAAAATGATGCTCTGCTGGTGGAATGAACCTGGAAAAGTGGCTTTTAGCTGCTGAAAATTTTGTCCTCTCTGGAGAGGTGGCGACTCTGCAAAAGATTCAAGTGCACATGAAAAGTTGATGTGTGTGTTGTGACAGAAAATGTGTTGTTTAGACTTCAGCATCTGTATAAGAAAGGTACCTTGTTCCTTCCCCTTTATATTTGCTATTTTGCTACATAGGTTAGATGCCAGGGGAGGTTACAGGTCTTAGGAATGCAAGGGATGTCTGAAAATAGAAATTTCATGAATCCAAGTATGAATTATCCCATACTCAGCGGTGAAATGTTGGATAAAAGAATAGAAGAGATAAGAAATAGGTTGATATTCTTAGAGGCTGAGCAGGCCCAGTTAAAAAGTAGTAACCCTGTTGTGTCTGCCAGTCAGAAGGCTAAACCTCTTCTCAACCCTTTTGATCCTTTGTATGACCAACTAGATTTGTCATGGGTGGATTATAAAGTAGAAACTATGCCTGCTAGGATATATTGTTAGATGCCTAGATTTAGTGGTCACAGTGTGTGTGATGGGAATGCACATATCCAAAATTTTCACAGTTTTATGGGAAAACATTCATTCAGAGATGAGGATATGTGGATGAGGTTTTTTGTTAGGTCCTTTGATGCAAAAGCAAAAGACTGGTATTTGAGCTTTTCAAAAGGATCCTTTGCCTGTTGGGATGAGCTTGCTGACTGTTTCAAGGAAGAATTTGCAAAAGAACCGGCTGATCTTGTTGTAGAATTGATGAGAATCAGAAAACAAGATGAAGAGCCATGTGTTGATTTCAGTCATAGGTTTGCAATAGCCCTTTCACAGATCCCAGAAGTCTTCAGACCTGATATTTCAGCCTGTGTTGGCATATTCTTTGAGGCTTTTGAGGAGGGCTCTAGTGCATTACTGAGGGATTTCAAGGTGACAAGTATGCAAATGGCATACAAGTTCATAGAAAAGATAGAAAAAATCAGAAATGTGCACCTGCTGAAATCCCTGTCCCCTGGCCTTGGTGTGAAAAATAGTTGTGAAGCTGCAAATGACCAAATAATTAAGGCATCATGTGAAGATGAAAAGATGAATATTGAAGGTGCTAGTGAAAGGACTAATGAGGATTCCCATTGCAATGATGAGGCATCTGACCATGAAAACAATAACGAGGTTGTGGACAGCAATGAACAACTTCTGGAATGGACCTGTGGAGATAATTGTGAGTATTGTACTCAAGACAGAGAAGATATAAGCAAACAGAGAAATAGTCCTATGTGTGACCCATTGACTTCTTTTCAAACACATGGGGATCGTGAAGAGCAGTCAGAGATTGAAACAAGTGCTGGTTCAGAGCATGATTGTTTTTCATTTGATGGCTGTTTTGCTTATGACACACAAGCTGATACTCCTCCACAAAGGGAATCCATTGGTGATGAAGATGCATGTTCTGCTGCCCATGAACAAATGGCATACTATGATCAAGCTGATGTACCTGGATCACCCATCTTTGACACATATGGTGATGAGGATTTATTTGAGTATGGTGAGGATCTAGACATTGTTTTTGGTTTGGATTCTGTTTCTCATCCTGATGAAAGAGGAAACAACATACATCAGGTAAGTGACTATGAAAATGTGCCTGATTTGAAAGAGGTGCCAGAGCCTGATCTTTTCCAGCTTGGTGTACCAGATGGTTGTGTACATGATGTGCACAATTATGAATTTGAAAGCTTTTCTTTTGAGAGGCTAGCATATGAAATGAGCTCCGACTTTCCTAGTTGTGTGGTGGACTTCGAGTGCTTTCAATTTTCAATCCAGCTAGGAGATCATTTTGCAATGCATAATGCTGATACAAATGATAACATGTGTTATATTCCCTTTGAGTATGCATTGCCTGATACATTCTGCATCCACTTGTTGCCGGATGCTGAAGGTTGTCTGCATAGGGGTGACAATGACAAGCCAAATCAGAGGGTTGAGTATGCAGATGACAAGATTTGTTTGTGGGTGGATCTCTGTAGTATCTCCAAGCTTGACCCAGTGCATGCAGATGAAAACAAGATATTTGACAAAGGGAGATACATGTTTTTCTTTTCTTGGTGGCCTTAGGCCATCAAGTGTGTTTGGTGATGCAGGTCAGTGCAGTATTTGACTCTGTGCCCAATGGATAAGGGACTGGTCTGCATCCCAGAGATCTAGGGTTCTCGCTGCAGTCTTGCACCTGCACGTCCCCAGACAGAGCCACTGTTGGTGCCTGCATGAGCAGTCAGTTTTCAAGCATATAAACATGCAGGCACCTTCCCTAAAAAATCCAAAAAAGTTCTAAGTCTTTGGGCCTCCTCAGCATGTTTTAACATCAGCATCATATTTTCTTTGGAGGAGGTCATCATCATCATGTTTCCAGACATAACCCTGATGTTGCTTACGAGGGTCATCATATTTTCTGTCAGCATGATCTTTCGCTGGGGTGATATTCTAACATCGGATGATCTTACTTAAGATCATCCTGATGATGTTGCTGCAAAGTCCTAAGTATGACCCGATCTTCATCGTGGTCATCATATTTTGAACGTCAGGATGATCTTAGTCAATATCATCCTGATATTGTTGTATCACTTCATGTTCGTTGTTTTATCATCCTGATGATGCTGACGTCATTCTTACGTCAGGGTGATATCCGCTTTTCTGCCTGTCTGCATCATGATATTTCCGAAGGGAGATATCCGCCTGTCGGCTTCATGCATTATCTAGTGGGGGATGATCTTTTCAAATATCTGGCATATTCATCTATCACCCCGATCTTATAGTGGAGCTACAGTGCAGCATGATATTTGTGCATCAGGATGATATTTCCAAATATCTGGTTATCTTCCAAATATCATCCTGATGTCGATATGACGGTGACGTCATCAGGATTTTTCATCGGCCAGACTTTTGATATTGGTTAAGCAGGAGGATCTTCCTCTGATGGATCAGGTTGTGTAGATGAAGGCGATTATCATGCAGGTTATATTGCGATATGATGCTGACGTCAGGGTGATATTTCAAGCGACAGGATATCATGCTGTTGGAGGATGATGATGAAGGCTTATACTAGTGTCGTCGGGAGCAAAAGCACCGACATCATATATGCTCGTGGCCTAGTATATAAAGTGTTGAAAAGGTCGCCGCGGGGTGCATGTGGGATAATTGATATCCTACATATTTTGAAATATCACGATGAGGTATTTTGGCGGGAAACGGTTGCAATGCACTGTTTGATGTTTTCCCGATGGCTGCGAGGTTGGTGCGCCATTAATGGCGATTGTTGCAGAGGTATGGGCGATGGCGTGGACAGATCCAGTACCCGATTGAGGTTGTACATCCACGGGCAGCGGCACAAGGCTCGAGATCTCTCCCTGTCTCCTCTCCCACCTGCTGCATTGAATGTTTGGGCACCATTTTTCTGATACTGTGTATCTGGCGGGATTTTTGGTCAACCATGTAATTAATTGCTGTGGTACACTTTCTGGCTGTTATAAGCAGACTGTGTTACCATTTTTCAGGTTGTTGAAAATTGGACATTTTTGGCTCTGTAATAAGATACAACTAGTTTTGGTTGCTCTGTGCAGCAAAACTTGTGAGTTTATGTATCTCCTGTTGTACGATTTGGCATGAATCCACTGATTTCATGGTTAATCTTATATGAATAATGCTATGTTTGCATGTGTTATGCTGATTCTGTCTCTAGTTTTGCATGTATCTTTCTTACTGCAATAGGGATGCCATAAGCATCGACAGCTTAACACTCTGTATTGGGAGATATCTGTAAGGCAGGTATCATATATATCCCCCTGAAATCCAGTTTTAGCTATTCATGCTAATCATTCACAGGTGTATGTCTACCGACTCCAAGCCCTGGATAGGCACCAATCTAGCTCTGTGTTGAGGTTATACACCAGGTCTAGGTTTGCATCCAAACACCATTTCAGACCATCTCATCCTTCCACCTGTTAGTTGTAGGATTAGAAGTAGGAACCCCTGCATGCTCTCATACCTAACCAGACATATATGTCCAAGAACGTTGCCCACCTTGTGATCTATCATACAGATCTTTGTCCATACATGAGAGTATTCTGCCTGTTGTTGTCAAGTTAGATCTTTCTATCTTTGAGCTAGTCAAGGTTACATCTTGAGTTATAGGGATACCCCCCTTGGTACGGCAGAACCAGAAGTGAAGGGGAGGAGCTCACGCAACCTCCTGTATTAGTTGGCTGAATCTACCTGTGCATTAGAACTGGCAAACCCTAATGTTGATTCAGAAGAAAAACCAACTGGGGCCAGACATTTTGGCCATGGTATACAGGGACTTCTATCGCATTGCATGACAAGGGGCTCTTGCTTTCAGCCACTCTTCCTTGATTATGACCTGGATTTTTGAGCACATCAGGCCCTACCAAAAGCTTGTTCTAATTCATGATAGATGACTACCAAGAGCAACTAGATAGATGTAGGTGGGTCATTTTGATGCTTCTTTGCACACTATGGCTACTCTCATGGATGAGGATATGATCTTTGATCCTTACCTTGATACAGAGGGATCTTGGGATTGAGATGGTGAGATCCAAGAGTACTATTGTGGGGTGTCTAAGGTTTTAGATTGTAATGGTCTAGTCGAGGCTCACCATGTCAAGTCTGTCTTGTAGTAGTTTGGCAAGGACTTCCCCAAGGAGTTAGCCCTAGTGTCTACTTGTTATAGGTCCATTCAGGAGATGGGTGAGGTAAGGCAAAGGATAGTTATTTGGACTCCCTTGACTCCTGGAGTCTTTATTACTAGAGTTCCTAGATCTTCATGAGGAGGATAGAGGGGAGGGAGAGGGACTCCTTCTTGAGCACTCATTGTAGTTGAGGACTCAGAGTCTACTGACAAGGACTATATTCCTGATGGTGATGATTCGTTAGGTGAGGGCCTACCTGAGGATGCATAGGATGAGGGTCTTGATGATATAGATGATGTGGATGATGCACCTAACATCCCTAAGGGTCCATCCATGGTTCCTAGACCTCATTTTGATGAGGTGATGTAATATTTTGACCCTACCTGGTAGCCTGGTGATCCGGGTGAGTCTACTTTTGTTTTATCATTTTTTGCACTTTTATCCTTTCTCTCTTCTTTTCCTTTTTATGGGGAACTAACATATCTTTCTCCTTTGGTTCACTTTGCACATAATGTCAAAGAGTGGAGTGATTTTGTTTGTGAGATTAATGTTTCCTTGGCTTCTCCCTTCATTAGACTGAGTTGAGATCATCCTTTGGCTGATTTTGTGTGCCCCCTACTGTTGGGTGACACACTGACATTTTTACTCCTGTCTATTATGGATGTTAGGCAAGTGTAGACTTGAAGGCCAAGATTCACACCCTTAAGGGTGAGAATTAGGTGCTCCAAGAGATGGCCCGTCTCAGTTTTGGATGATAAGATGCTAGTATGGTGGGGCCTTCACAAGCACACACTCACATCAGGATGCCTCTCTACCATAGGTCTCATGGAGAGACAAGTGGCACTCATAGGCAGAGGAGCAGAAGTCTTGATGGTTTTGGTTGAGGGAACTGACCTTAATATTATTTTTTCTTCTTTTGAAATTGTGGCCCCTTGCATGGGGAGCCTCTATTTCCATTGAGAGCATTTTGTCCTAGCTCTTCGATACTCTTGTATAGGTAAACTTTGGATATATCTATGAAAGTTCATCTTTTTATGGTTTTTGTCTCTCAGATTTGTACTCATTTCTTGTGTATTTTTGGAAGTTTAAGAAATTTTTAATTATTCCTTGACCTTTCAACTCTTTTAACGATGAATGTATGATAACGATGACATGTTTTTATATATAGTTTTTGGAATATCTATGAGATGCAATTTACAATATGCAGATGCAAGAACACAAGAAATGCTAAAATGAAACATTTACTTCTACTGAAAGTCATGAGTTATGGCATTGACTTTATTGCTTTGAGACTCCTTTTCTGATTTTGGTATGAATGTAATGTGGAACAAATAACATGACTTCTCTTTAGCATGATTTTCAATCCAGTGGATTGAGAGTTGTCCTAATATAAGAGACCTATTCAAGGTTGTGAGATAGGATTTTGAAACTCAAGTGGGGAGCGGGAATGAAAATGTAATGTTTCTAAATTTTATCCTTTCTAAAGTCTAAACATCGATTCTTATCTAGATAAGACAATCTAACAAGTTTTCAACTTAGACAAGTAACAAATTTTACTAATGTTCGCTAGACTTAGATCATAGATGGCAAGCAAGATAGACCTAGGGTGAAGGATAAATAGGAAAGAACAAGGGTCCTTAGATAGAAGATGATCCTAAAGACTACTAGACTCTTGGCTTTGCTCAGCTAGTGCATGTGTGTTCTTTGTACCTTTCTTTTTAATTTCCTCTATTAGAATGTCACCCTTGAGGCTTTGAGCTTAGATTGATCTCCACCCAAGAGTACAAACATTCATCAATCTTCTCTCTTTCACTCTTTTTTTGTATCTCTTGCTTTTTGCTTTTTCACTTTTTTTTTGTTTTTGTATTTCCTCATTTGATTTTCTCATTTTTTTAGATTTTGACATTTATGAAAATAAGTGCTTTTGGAACTTTTGATATGCATCAATTTGATCTCTCAATTAAATCCTATTATTTTGATAACTCATTTTTTATTCACTCGGATTTTACATTGCGTCCTTTAGATTTTTTATCCTCTTGGCATTTTTGGCCTGGAAAGATAAGGGGCTGAGCACCACCTAAATTTTTTGTAATCTAGTCAAACATCTCTACTACAAGGGAAGAATTGGAAAGGTTTACTTGCAAGCTTCCTTTGAACACTGTAGGTTTGAATACTAACTTTGTTTAGACCTATCATCTTGACTCATTAAGATTGGGATCAGTGTAAAGCTAAGAGCTAGGCTTTGATTAGAATCACTGGGAATGAAGGGGGATAATGGTGATTGTGAAAATGGGGAATCTCTAGGTCCTGAAAGGATGATGTATATCAAGGCAACATTAGACTCCTTATTGAAAATAAAATAACACAAGAGCAAGTCATTGACTATAATGCAAGATGAATAGAATGATACTGAAATACAAGAAACAAATTATTTTTTTGACATTTTTGCTTTTTATAATTTTTTTGTTTTTTAGACAGTATTTCTTGAGTTGAAAGGCATTGATTGTTTCATCAAATTCCTCTCCCTCCATTGTGCACAAGAGATAGGCATTGTTTCCAACATTTTCTTTGACATTATAAGGACCTATCTAGTTTGGTCTAAATTTGTGTCCTTCTCTGACCCTTTTATCGATTAAGTTGTCTATCCTGAGCACTAGGTCTCCCACTTGAAAAGGTCTTGGGATGACCTTTTTGTTATACCGCTTCTTCATTCTTGTGAGATAAGAATCATGTCTTTGGACAACTCTTAACCATGTTTCATCCATCATTTCTAATTCATCTAGTCTCACTGCTCGATATTCCTCATTATCCAATAGTCCTTATAGTGATACTCTTAGACTAGGTAGTTCTACTTCCAAAGGTAGCACCGCCTCTGACCTAAATGTGAGGGCATAGGGAGTGGTCCCAATTGGAGTTCTTATACTTGTTTTGTAAGCCTAGAGAGATGGATACAATTGTAAATGCCAATCTCTTTTAGAGTCCTTTATGATTTTACCAATATTGATTTCAACATTTTGTTCATGGCTTCGGCCTATCCATTTCCTTGAGGATAGTAAACTAAGGGAGAGTTATGATTGATATGGAATCTCTCACATAACTCTCTCACTTGTGGGTTTTTGAATGATGATGCATTATCTGTCACTATCACTTCGAGAATCCCAAACTGGCATATGATTTGATTTAATATGAATTTGGCAATTATGGCCCCTGAAATAGTAGTGGGAGGCATGACCTCTACCAATTTGGTAAATATTTTGTCATGGTGATGATGAACGAATGTCTATCCATTGATGGGGGAGATATCTTCCCCATCAAATCCAAGCCCCAAGTGGAAAAGGGCCAAGGGGTAACGATCAGTTGTAAATCTGTTATTGGTGTGTGGTGGACATGAGCATAGGCTTAACAATTCAAACATGTTTTTACAAATTTGATAGCATATCCTTGTAAGCATGGCCAAAAATATTCCATTCTGTGTATTTTACTTGCCATGGCATGGCCACCAAAGTGTCATCCATAGATCCCTTTATGGCACTCCTCTATGATTTTACGTGCTTCTTCTTTGTCAATGCATAAAAGTAACATTTTTTCTAGGGCCCTTCGATAAAGCACATCTTCTATTAGAACATATCTCAGGGTAAGGACACATAATCATCTTTTTCCCAAGGGAGTCATGTTTTTAGGGTAGGTTTTGTTTGCAGGGTAGTTCATGATATCCCTGTACCAATATGAAGCAGTATATTTATCAAGGTCAATTATTGAAATATCTTCATTAGGGAAATTGGTGCAGGAGCACCTACCTGACAGCTGGCCTCCATGGGGCAGTTAGTTTGTTTTGAGTCTTGTTAATGTTTCCAAGAAGGTCTTATAAGACCAATGCATGTAATAAGGTCATGTTGACCATACTTTACTATTTTTAGGTAGGTTGTTAGGACATCTGTTATGCTGTATGTTCGGTTGGATCCTCCTAGCCGCTTGGAAGCTCCCAGCCGCTGGGAATCGAGTGGTAGTACTCGCAAGCAGATCCTATTTATACATGAGGATCGGTTGGTTTTAGAGATAGTATTTGCATGGAAGAGGAGAGACAGAGTGAGACTGAGTATTGTATTTGCATCTTTTGAAATCAATAAAGATCCTGTTTGTGTTTATTTTCTGTTTGATCTCCATTGTGAAATCGAGTTGCTGTTTTGGTGGTTACATGGATTCGCTGATCCATTCCACCGGTTGATTCGTCGAATCGGTGGATTGGCTATGTACAGTAGTTTAGGATGTAGTTTGCATTTTCTATTCATTTGCATGCATGTTTGCAGGATCGCAGTCGAGAGGTGTTGAGAACCCTAGCATGGGTATGTGCTAGGTCGTGCTGGTTGTTAGAGTCTGGAAAGTTGTCCAGGAAGCGGATCGGGTCACCCCAGGAGGTTCGGCGGATTGAGAATCCGTTAAGGTTGAAAATTCGTCACAACGGCATCATCAGGATATTCTGTGTATATCCTGCAGTTACTTCGGGTGTCATCCGAGTAGATGGAGATTAGCATGATGCAATCGATTGCATAAAGTGAATGTGCATTGGGGTGATCATCATCAGGTGTTGCCGAGGAGGAGCGTATCGGCATAAGGTAGAAGATCGGGTTGATAAAACCATCGCGGGCCGATAATGTTAAGTTTGGCCGACAGCAGGATATCGAAGGAACTGCATGTGACGTCATCGTCATTAGGATAATCATCATCAGGATATCGGGGCAGCAGGATATTGAAGGAGCTGCATGTGACGTCATCGTCATCAGGATAATCGTCATCAGGATATCGGGGTGACATAAGCATCGAAGGAAAGGTGCGTGAAGAGAGTCGTCATCAGGATATATGAGAGGAACCGGATATTTTATATCCTGCTGAAGAACATGATGTTGAACATCATGATGATGAAGAAAGAGGTTGGCGGTAAGGTGAACAGTGAACGTCAGGAGGATGTTTGCGCTTGCCGAATATGATGATGCTGCTGACAGACGAAGGGTCGAAGGTTTGTCTGCAGGAGGATATCGGTCGGCAGAGAAAATATGATGATGCTGACAGTGTTAAGAGAAATATGATGATGATGATGAAGGGTTGCGGGCATACATGCTGTATGTCAAGGTTTTAGTGTGGATGCCTCTGCATCATAGTGGTATCAGAGCTCAGCAAAAGGTCTGGGCTGTTGTGTGTTGATTCTGTCACCGAAAGGGCAGAGGTAGAGTTGATTCTGTCACTGAAAAGACAGAGGTAGAGAAGTGAGAGGTTGACAAAATGCCTCCGAAAGGTAATGGTACTGCAAGGGAATTGCAAGAGATGAAGGAAAAACATGCCAGAGAGATGAGGAAGATGAAGGAGATTGCTGAAGGACTTCAAGCCAGGCTTGTAGCCTTGGAGAAGAACAAAAAGAGGGAAGTGGACGACAGTGAGCCAGAAGAAGATGAAGATGCTGTTGAAGAGTATGAAGAGGTAGCTGAAGATCTGGATGCTGAAGACTAGAGATTTGCAAAACTGTTAAAGGCAGTGCAGAGTGATAAACCTAAGGTAAAGGTTGATGTTTCCAAGTATAATGGAAGTTTGAATGAAGATGAGTTACTGGATTGGATTGCTGCACTTGATAATCACTTTGAATGTGAAGATGTTGCTGAGGATCAGAAGGTAAAGATTGCAAAGACCAAGTTAGGAGGTCATGCTTTGGTATGGTGGGATTATGTACAATCCGAGAGAAGGAAACAAGGAAAGTCAAAGATCACTTCATGGGATAAAATGGTAGCAAGGATCAAAGGTAAATTCTTGCCCAAGGATTATGAAATTCAGATGTTTAAGAAGCTACAATTTTTAAGGCAGAAGGAAATGGATGTGAAGGCATATACTGAGGAGTTTTATAAGTTGAGTATGAGATCTGGTCATCATGAGAATGAGGTAGAAAAGGTGGCTAGGTACTTGGCTGGTTTGAGATTGAACATACAGGATGAGTTAGTTTTAGCTAACCCTAAGAGTGTGGAGGATTGTTACCAAATGGCAATGAGACAAGATAAGTCCATGAGAGGAAGAGGCAGCAATATGAGGGGAAGAGGATTAGCCCCTACAACAAGGCAAACCAATGAGGGTCAAGAAGACACTGGTAAAGGACAGGGACAGTCTGATTTCAGAGGTGGATGGAAAGGTAATAGAGGCAGATTTGGAAGTGGTAGAGGTTCTACTACATTTTCAGGAAAGTGTTACACCTGTGGTGAGTTTGGTCATCCATTTTTCAAATGTCCAGAAAGCAAAGGTTCATCATCCAGAAATGATAGAACGAATGACAAGAAAGTACAACTTGTGCAAGAAGAGAAAGTAGAGGAATGTGTGCAAAGTTCAAACACTTATCAAGGAGATAGAGTTCCTGACGGTTATGGATATCCTGAGGAGGGAGAAGCATTGATGCTGAGGAGAATTAGTTTGCAAGCATCAAAGGATATGATGCAAAGAAGAGCTCTTTTCAAGACCACATGCAAGAGCAAAGGTAAAGTATGTAAGGTTGTCATTGATACTGGTTCAACAGATAACATGGTATCTCAAGAAATGGTGGATAAACTGCATTTGGAAAGGATTCCACACCAACACCTTTACAAGGCATCTTGGGTGAGTGATAGTCAATCACTTTTTGTCTATGAACAGGCATATGTTGATTTTCAGATTGGAGCATATCGTGATAGAGTTTTGTGTGACATTTTTCCCATGGAATGTTGTCACGTACTGTTGGGTAGACCATGGCAATTTGATAGGAGGGTACTGTATGATGGGTATGCTAATACCTACACCATCAAGAAAGATGGGAAGACTGTTATGTTGATGCCATTATAGGAAGCAGCTGTAGTACAGAAGGCAGCAAAAATCATTTTAGTGGGAAAGAAGGAATTTGTGCAGAAGCCTATAGGAGCAGGCATAAAGGCAGTTGAGGACACTGCAGGGAAATAAGTTGTTAAGGACAACAGTTTGAAGACAATTTCAGTTTTGACTGACAGAGGTCAGCAGCAGGTTCAGCAACAAGTTTGCAAATAGCAACCAGTTGAGAGGAATGACAAGGATGTTGTCATAGTTGGGACTATTGTTTGTCCTATAAAGGTTGAAAGAAAGACAGAGTTGAACATTACAGAAGTTCAAGAGGCAGTTCAGACAGAGGTTGTGGTCAGACAACCTGACAAACACAAGGTATGTGAGAGAAGGGCCTACATTGACAGGCATGAGGGTTTACTTGCAAGAAAGCAAGTAACAGTTCAGAAGTCTTGGAGCAGCCGAGAGCCAGCAGAGGACAAAGCTGGAACAGGTCAAGACACTGCAAAGGCAAAGTGTAAAGGTGGAGGACTTCCACAACCAAACTCATGGGACATGAGTTCTTTTCTATTGGGGAGTATGGTGCAGGAGCACCTACCTGACAGCTAGCCTCCATGGGGCAGTTAGTTTGTTTTGAGTCTTGTTAATGTTTCCAAGAAGGTCTTATAAGACCAATGCATGTAATAAGGTCATGTTGACCATACTTTACTATTTTTAGGTAGGTTGTTAGGACAGCTGTTATGCTGTATGTTCGGTTGGATCCTCCCAGCCGCTTGGAAGCTCCCAGCCGCTGGGAATCGAGTGGTAGTACTCGCAAGTAGATCCTATTTATACATGAGGATCGGTTGGTTTTAGAGATAGTATTTGCATGGAAGAGGAGAGACAGAGTGAGACTGAGTATTGTATTTGCATCTTTTGAAATCAATAAAGATCCTGTTTGTGTTTATTTTCTGTTTGATCTCCATTGTGAAATCGAGTTGCTGTTTTGGTGGTTACATGGATTCGCTGATCCATTCCACTGGTTGATTCATCGAATTGGTGGAATGGCTATGTATAGTAGTTTAGGATGTAGTTTGCATTTTCTGTTCATTTGCATGCATGTTTGCAGGATCGCAGTCGAGAGGTGTTGAGAATCCTAGCATGGGTATGTGCTAGGTCGTGCTAGTTGTTAGAGTCTGGAAAGTTGTCCAGGAAGTGGATCGGGTCACCCTAGGAGGTTCGGCGGATTGAGAATCCGTTAAGGTTGAAAATTCGTCACAACGGCATCATCAGGATATTTCTGTGTATATCCTGTAGTTACTTTGGGTGTCATCCGAGTAGATGGAGATTAGCATGATGCAATCGATTGCATAAAGTGAATGTGCATTGGGGTGATCATCATCAGGTGTTGCCGAGGAGGAGCGTATCGGCATAAGGTAGAAGATCGGGTTGATAAAACCATCGCGGGCCGATAATGTTAAGTTTGGCCGACAGCAGGATATCGAAGGAACTGCATGTGACATCATTGTCATCAGGATAATCGTCATCAGGACATCGGGGCAGCAAGATATTGAAGGAGCTGCATGTGACGTCATCGTCATCAGGATAATCGTCATCAGGATATCGGGGTGACGTAAGCATCGAAGGAAAGGTGCGTGAAGAGAGTCGTCATCAGGATTTATGAGAGGAACCGGATATTTTATATCCTGCTGAAGAACATGATGTTGAACATCATGATGATGAAGAAAGAGGTTGGCGGTAAGGTGAACAGTGAATGTCAGGAGGATGTTTGCACTTGCCGAATATGATGATGCTGCTGACAGACGAAGGGTCGAAGGTTTGTCTGCAGGAGGATATCGGTCGGCAGAGAAAATATGATGATGCTGACAGTGTTAAGGGAAATATGATGATGATGATGAAGGGTTGCGGGCATACATGCTGTATGTCAAGGTTTTAGTGTGGATGCCTCTGCATCAGAAATCTTCATTTATGGGCTCCTCTTGAGGAACCGGGTTGTCTTCTAACCAGTCTGCTATTACTTGTCCTTTAACTAAATTTTGATTGATGTAAGTTAGTACAAACTCACTCAATAAGGTTATGAATCAGCTAGCTCTTCTTGAAAGCATGGTCTGATTTAAGGAAGTCCTCAATTGCTCAGATCATATCATGACCCTAGTTTCTTGGTTCAACATGTAATGCCATAATCTTCAAGTCATGAAGACTATGGAAAGACACTCTTTTTCAGCTTGAGTGTAGTTCTTCTCATATTCCAACAAGGTTCAACTTATGAAATAGATGGCTCTTTCTCTTCCACCTTCATCTCCTTGAGCTAACATGCATGCTACGAAGATATCAGTGGCTCTAAAATATAAGATGAAGGGTTTGTCATGTTTTGGTGGCATTAGCATGGGTGGAGTTAGCAAGAAATTATTCACTTGTTCAAATGAATTTTGATAGTCTACCATCTAGGTTATGCCAACTGGCTTCTTCAATAACTGATTGATCGGATGAATTTTGAAAGTCATGTCTTGTATGAAGCGTCTGATTGCACCCGATTGTCCCAAAAAGGTTCTTATTACTATCTCACTTGTTGGTGGGGTTGTGTTTAGGATTTCTTTAACTTTGGATGGGTTGACATCTATTCCTCTTCGTGAAACAATAAAACCCAACAACTTTCCTATCATGACCCCAAAAACACATTTTTCAAGATTTAACCTTACTTTATATTCCTAAAGCCTATTGAAGATTTTGTGAAGGTCTTCCACATGCATTGACCTTTGCTCCAATTTAGTTAGGAGATCATTGACATAAATTTTCACTATTTTGTGAATGTGTCATTGCCCTTTAGTATGTTGCTCCTGCGTTCTTCATCCCAAATGACATGACAACATAATAGAAGGTTCCCCAAGGGGTGGTGAACGTTGTTTTGTTTTGATCAAGAGGTTCTTTCAAATACTCAAGATATGTTCTGAGAAAGACACCTTGAGATTGCGGGGTTGATAGCAATTACCCTATAGGTGGGTTTTGATAACCCATTGTTGGATTTGTTAGATTGTTCTGAACATGAGGTTTCTCATTTAGACATGTGTCGTTACTAGCATTTTGTGAATAGTAGTGGAGATAGGGGGGTTTTGAGATTCCCCCTAGTCCTATTCAATCTTAACATCATCATGGGACTTTTGTATTCTTTTAGGAGCTATTTGTTTTGATTCTAGTGTTTTAATCCTTTGCACTAGAGTTGTAATTAAATCTACAGGTGTGGCAGCTCTAGGTGATTCCTTTTTTCTAGGATTTTCTCTCCAAGTATGGTCATAGTGGTATGCCTCTTCTCGTGTAGCATTTTCTCTTTATTCTTCTCACAAGGCAACTATTAATGCCTCTTGAGCATCTTTTGCTTCTTCAAAGTGTCTTTCTAGTCATTTTACTTCCTTGTCTAGATGAGTACTCAAGGTGCTTGTCAAAGGTTGATTAGTTTTGTGGATTTCTGATCTAATTCTCCTAGCTTTATGAGGCACATTATGTATGGTTGGATTGTGTTCCCATGCTGGGTTGTTGAAAGATAGAGAATGTCTGGATTCTCTTTGATCTCTTTGATCTTGTTCGTAATTGTAGTCTTTGTAGTCATAGAAGTTAGTGATTGGTGCATCTAGATGCAGTGACACATACCTATTGAAAGAAGGAGTTTCTAGTTCTCTTGAGGGAATATTCTCTTGGTTTAGGTCAAGTTTTGTCATATTTGGAGGTGCCTTAGACACCACAGAATAAATGGAATAGATGATGGTGAAGGCGATAGAAGCTTAAGTCATGAAATTGGCTATGAAGAGTAAAGTGAAAATGTTTCAATGATTTTTGTTTTCAAGCATTTGAATGTGCAAGTTGTGATGTGATATGCATGTTTGGAACATGAAAAGCATAAACAAAACTTTTTTCTCTTCACATCAGGTTCACCAAAATATGTATGCTCAAAATTGCAACTTTGGTTGCGTGGGGTTGTCGAGTCAGATTTTGGCATGCACATAGACCCTTCCCTCCTTGCCATGGGGTGATCCTCCACATCAATCTCCCTATCATGGAAGTAGCCAGTTGATAGGAGGTAAAACATGGTGGAGGTCTGGCTCATTAGAGAGCTAGACTTCGCGAAGAGGGGTCGGCATGTCCTAGGGTGTTTATTGTTGTGTGCTAATGTAAATGATTCATTCAATGATAGTTATTGTAGAGATAACCCTATGACTTGAAGGGTCTCTTAGCAAGAAACACTACTCTAATGAAGGATTGCATGTTGTCATTGATGGAAATAAGGTAAAGGGATTCCACTGACATGACAAATAGACATTACTCTGGAAGACTAACTTGGTTTGGCTATAAGGCATAAAAGTATTCTAGTTTAGAAGGCTAAAATGACAAAGTATGGGTAGTATTCAGAGCAAGTGACAGAAAGTAGGTCAGTATACCTCTGCAGTTGAAGACCAGTATATGTGGTTTAGGTATGATGTTCATAGCTATTTGATGATGATATGTTCTAGTGGTCAAGAGCTAACTTCCTCTAGAAGTCATACTATGAGATGTCTAAGTCCAGGTGAACAAAACTAAGATAGGAATAGTACATAGTGCCTAAGAAAAAGGGTCCGCATTTCTCCGCGGTTGCATATTTTGTCTTGTGGTTCTGAAGGCATGCTTAGAGGTCAAGAATTAATGTTGGGTATGAATCCTTGAGTCTCCTATGGTATGCAGTGAGAGTTTTGATGTGACAGATGAATCGGATCAAGCATGTTCTTAAGAGACAAGATGACAAGCTATTAGATCTTTATACGGAGAAGATATATTATTTGAATAATAAATCTAAGTGGTTTTATGATTGGTGCCAACCTATATGAAGATCATTATATGCTTGTTTTGTACCACATTACTATTTGTACACATGATCAAGCCAATGAGGTAGAATACATTGTATGCATGCTTCATGTCTGGCTTGCCGACCTGATTATGAGATTAAATTCAAAGTTGCAAATATTTATATGGGTTAGATTTTGGTGTTGAGTGATGAGAACATATTGCAATGTGAATGAACAAAATGTGTGTGTGATTCAGATGTAGAGTTGTAATCAGAAGAAGATAGTAATGGTAGAAGAGCAGAGTTTATGTAGAGCAGAGCAAAAAAAGTAGAGTAGACAATATGAAGTCTTTTGAATCTGTATATTAAACTAATTGGTACTGCACCTCATCATTCTATAGATGCATCTGTAGTAGTCATCTTCTAGCAGTGAGCCAATCCTTCTTCTATCTTCTTTTCTCTTGGTAGTGAGCCTTTGTGCAGTGAGCACTTCTTCATAGGACAGTGAGCCCTAAGGCAGTAAGCCTTGTATTTTAGTATTCTGCTATCATAATATATTGTGAGCTAACAGTCACCATGGTTTTTCCCCTTTTTGGTTTTCCACATAAAAATACTGGTGTCCATGTGTTATAACTTTATGGTTGTTGTTCTTACGCTTATTTTGCTTTCATGTTATTAATTTTGGAAATTGGATTAATAAATTTGTTAAGAAGTGGTTTTACGGAATACTAATTCACCCCCATCTCAATATTCCTTATATTCAACAATTGGTATTAGAGAAAGGTTTCTTGGAAGAAGCCTAACAACTTGAGGAAGATCTGGGAGAGTTCACTCATGGCAGCCAGAAGATTTGGAAACTTTTCATATGAAAACAATGTTGAACTAAAAGTAGCTCTTATTGATCTTGAAAAGTCTGGAGTAGAAATCAATGATCTGAAGGATAACATACAAGAAGCTGATGAATGCATTCTAAGTCTGAAAGAACAAGTCAAGATATTCAAATAAAAATATACTGATGTTAGTGAACAATTGATATCAGCAAATGAAACCTTGGATGATTTGAAAGTGGAAGTTATAGAAAGAGCCAAAGTAGAAGAAGATCTAAATCTGATGGTACAAAACAAGATAGAAGAATGTACCAAACTAGAAAAAGAAGTTGTGAGCCTAAAAATAGACTTGGAAATACCTAAGATCTATGAAGAAAAGTTTAAGATAAGCTCTGCAAAGCTTGAGGAGTTAACTGCAAGTTAGAAGAATTTAGATGACAAGTAAGGCTTGGGATTTGAGAAAGGATAAAGTTCAAAATTAGGTCAAGAAAACCTTCAGTTGAAGCAAAACAAATCCAACTAATTTAGGAATCAAAGAAGAAGACCTAGAAGACCTCCAGTCAGGCAGCCAAATGCTCAAAGGTATCCATTGTTAGGGTAAAATGTGGATTAATCAAATGAATAATGTAAAACCCAAACATCAACATAATAATGAAAACAAGAAAGATTCAATGAAATGAAGCAATGAACAATATAGTGCAAACCTTCCCTATTTCGAAGCTTCTGTTGTTCACCCATTACAATCATCCTTTGCTGGTGAAGTAGGCCCTCAGAGAGTGCACTCTTTTAGCTGTTTGTTGGAAGTCGATAGTAAATGGCTGTGATAATGAATATGCCAAGAAGATGAGCTTCAAAGAAATAATGGTGATCTCAAGCAAATAGTATTGGGGTGCCAAAGGCATGCAGGTGGATTTCTGCAGAGTAACAATATGAATAGCCTGGATGATTAGAATGGAGGGATGAGGTTTCTTTTATAGACTCAGAAGAATGAGAATCAACGGTTGAGAGGAGATATGAAGATCAACGGCTAAGGATGGTTGAGGAATGTGCAACCAGTAGAAATATGACAAGTATCTCATCTCCATCATGAAAGAGGGGATTTGACAAAATTGACTGGAGAGTTAACTCCATTAACTGATTAGTTAACAAACTTGATTAGTCAGTTGGAAGAATGGATTATGGAATTGACTGAGTTGATTGAGGGATTAACTCAATTGACTGGTTAGTTAACACTTTTGATTTATTAGTTAACTAACTTCTGATTTGAGAAGAAATAGGCCATGTGGGTGAGGGGAAAAATAGGTAATTAAATATTTAATATATTTAATTACATGTGCAACCCAATGTGGTGGACAAGGTGAGGTGGAAAGATGATGTGGAAAGATGAGGTGTAAGTGTGAGGTGGATTTTTAGATTAGAACTTAGGATAGAGGAATTTGGATTAATTAAATAATGTAGGATTATTTAATTGTGTGAGACCTTGGAAGAATTTAGGGATTTTAATTAAATAAATTGAATTTATTTAATTATGGAATAGTGAACCACTTAAATAAACTTAGAATATTTATTTAATTGGTAGAGGAATGGAATAAATATTAGGAATATTTATTTAGAATGAATCGTGTCATTTTTAGGCATATACATTTTGCCCATCTTTGATGCAATGTTGTTTGCAGCGTTGTTTCAAAGAAGTCAATAGTCTGACAGTGATACATGCCCCAGTTTGCCCCTGGTACAAGTTTAATGACGATAGGATGCCCCCTCGGGAGATTGGATGGAAAAGGGCAGAAAATTTAGAGATGGACAATCTCACGAAGACGAAGGGGTTAGGTGAGGTTAAGGAAAAAAAAAGTGTTTTAGGGAAATGGGAAGAAAACTGGAGGAAAAATAGATACGGGAAGCAGTCACAGTCATCACCTAGCTAGAATTAGGGTTTGAAGGTTATAAATAGGAGCTGGGTCCACAAGATTACTCATTTGTACACTTGTTTGATCTGGATTGGAGATAGAAAGCTTAGAGCAAACTTGGAGCAGCATGGCAGCTAGAGCAATAGACATTCCACGTGAGGAGCACTGCTTTGAGTGAGTCCAGTGATTCGAGCGGCTAGTAGAGGTAGGACCCCCGATATGTGTTTCAAAAAATTTCCCCTAGAGTCGCATTAGGGTGTCATAAATGCAAAGAGAAAATAGGGTAAACATATGCGCCGAAGTGTAGAATGGCGCATATGCAGCGTGAAATGGCGCATATGCAGCGTGAAATGGCGCATCTATAGTTTCGCCGCGCATATGTCATTTTTAGCGGCACATCTGCTAAAGTTGCGCAGCTGTGCATTTTAGCGGCGCTTTTGTAGTTAGGTGGTGCTTTTGTATTTAGGTTGCGCATATGTTGAATGTAGCGGTGCATCTGTGTTAGGCTGTGCATATGCGTGATTTGGCGGCACTTCCATGATACGGCGGTGCATCTGTCGATTTGAGCGGTGCATCTGTGTTAGGCTGCGCATATGTGAGATATAATGGTGCATATGCGTTATGCAGCGCATATGCTAATTGTAGCGGTGCATCTGTGAAGAAATGGTGCTTTTACCACCTGTAGTGGCGCATTTGCTTTGAGATAGCAAATTACTTAGCAAAATTGACTCGATAAGCATCCTGTTTGACACGGCAATCGATGAGCTATCTCCAAGATTGCAAGAATCTAGTCAAGAGATGTAGTGTGCTGTTTTGATCAATTTGAAATGCTAAGTTTAGTTGATATAGTTCAGTAGATATGTTGAGTATGGTATATGCGGCTTTAGACTGGTGCTTTGCTTTGCGTGCTTGCAGGAGGAGATACGAGACACATTGCAGTCTAGGGAGATGTTCCTGATGCCTTTATTGCAGAGGTATATGCTCACAGAGATGGACAGAGAGGCACTTGGTGCCATGGGTTTGGATTACGTTTGCTTCATGCCCGAGGTGCGGGCGAACCGAGGACTATTGACAGCTACCGTGGAGAGATTCCACAGTGAGGATGGGACCTTCCACTTTCTGACTGGAGAGATGACCGTGACACTAGAGGACGTCTATAGGATACTACACTTACTCGTTGTTGGTGAGTTGGTAGAGTACGACGCATAGTAGGATGCAGGACTTGTCAAGTGTAGGCGAGTGTTTGATGACCCTGAGCTGGTTGGACAGGTCATCCCGTGGCATGACATATACGACTGTTATGACTACTTCCCTGGGATTGTGGCTGGGTTGATTGGAGGCGTTGTATGCCCCAACAGGAGATCACATGGGTTCCCCATTGGATGGGGCAGGATCATGGAGTGGATGCTGACCGAGGGCACTCGATATGCATGGGGAGTTTGTGTACTAGCCCACCTATACCATGACATGCACCAGGTGGTGTACCCCCGCAGCACGAGTCTATTGGCTAGGGTACTACTGCTACAGTTTTGGCTGTGGGAGAACATAGCGATGATGAGGCCAATATGTGTGTTTGCTAGGCAGCGAGGGGAGCCATATAGTTATGGCTATGCAGGAGTGATTTCCCAGCACAGGCTGGGGAAGTTGGAGTATTGGAGGCACACGTTGGATGGGGTAGATGTGGTCATCTGGCGACCATATCTGGATTGCGAGCCCTGGGATGATGAGGGAGATGAGCTTCCATACTACTTTTAGACGAGGTGGCTGATAGGCTGGACATGACACATTCTAGAGAGGTAGATGGTGGGCCGAGTGCTGCGACAGTTTGGGAGGAGGTAGGGTATGCCACAGGGACAGGCATTGTTCGCACAGACACATGCAGAGAGGGTCCGATGGGGCCGATGGCTTCGTATGAGGAGGCCCTGGCAAAGTTCTAGCAGACTCCTTATGTGGCATGGGACATGAGGACAGAGATAGCAGATGCTAGGATGACACAAGATTATGAGGATTGGTTGGCAGCACATCCCTTCCTGAGATACTCAGGACCTGGCATGCTGGTGCCTCATATTGATGAGGCTGATTCAGAGGAGGGACAGGTTGGCCCGGGTCGAAGGGGAGGTAGAGGAGGATGGGATCAGGGAGGATAGGGTGGTGGAGATGGAGAGAGGCCAAGACAGTGGCGGAGGGTAGCCCAGGCAGAGCAGGCAGTGCCAGGACGGGTTGCACAGCAGCAGATACCGCAACAGGCACAGATGCTTCCACCACAGCAGGTGCCCCAGCCACAGGGGCTAGGACAGGCAGAGGCAGCACAGGGGCCAGTGCAGGGAGATGCACATGAGAGGGCTATAGCTAGCCTAAGGGGACAGGTGAGAGAGCTGTGGGCACAGCTGAGGAGGGCCGACCGCTGGCGGGAGATAGATGCAACGGTGATCGCTGGGCTGACCAGCGAGAGGGATATGGCAGACACATGGGTGTGTGTTATCCATGTGGAGCGGGACACTACAGTAGCATCCATGGGGATAGATGCAGCTAGCTCCTTTCTGGTTGGGCAAGTGTAGTAGGTACAGGCACAGGTAGGCCAGTTACAGACATAGTTGGCACAGGTGCATGCAAAGCTTGCCAGAGCACAGTCACAGGGACAGTACTACTAGGGTTTGTACCATGGGGCAGTGTCAGCGAGTTAGAGGGTTCTGAGTTTTAGGAGTCAGTCAGGGGCTACTCATAGAGCAGGTCCATCTCAGTCAGGGGCTTTCGTGATGGGTCCCCAGCAGTCAGGAGCTGGCACTGGTGGCCCACAGTAGTAGGGGTAGACTTGTACTAGATTTTGTACTTTTTGGGGACATGTATCACCATCCTGTTGGATGTATATTGTATATGACACTTTGATTTAGAGAGAGAGATGATGATATTGTACAGTTGGACCTCTTTTTATGATTATATATATGATGATGTAGCTTTATGATCTATTGCATACATTATGAAATGATGATTTGCTTCTATTGTATGATGCAGTGTACGTGCATATTTAGATGTTCTATCTGATGCTATGTGAGATGCATTTGATATGATGCTATATGATGCCTTTATGATCTAAT